>JASDDO010000010.1:421734052-424234052 GCA_030015575.1 Agapanthus africanus | reverse complement strand
CAAGATTATGTATTTTTACAAATCTTTGCAAAGCGCCGCTACAACCTATTTTGGGGAACCCGACTGGGATGGTGCGGATTATCGCACATTCTTGGGCTTAGTAGTGCGAGATGCAGACTTCCGCAAGGAGCATTCGGTCTCGAAAGATCTGAAATACAAATATCTTAAGAAAATGAGATTTCTAGAAAATAATAAAATTATTTTTATAAATATATATATATATATTATCAAAATACCTATTTTTGATATAATATAAATATTCCAACTTTTCTAAATAAAAAGGATCACTTTACATGAAAATACCATGAAATTCCATACAAGTTCAATATTACAATTAAATACCCTATATCATGAAAAATAGGTTTATTCACTAGAAATGTCTCAAATATAAAATCCACAACTATGAAAACTCTAAAGATGATAATTAAATGTAGGGTTCCTAGGCATCCTAATGAAGTCTCTCAAGGCATCAACCATGCCAGTTTTAAAAATTATGGAAGCCGAGAAACCCTAACATGGATCGTTTACTAGATGTCTAGGCGAAAAGTAAATCTAGTTAACTACTTAACTATAAGTTAGATGCTACAACCTTTGTAGATCCGGATTTCCTCTTCCTTAGCTCCTCATGGGTGTCCTCTCGCTGTCCATCACGAACCCTAGACTCGTTCGTCGGCTCCATCGGAAAAACGGGCGAGCAAGGTCGTCGGCTTCGTGTCAAAGACGATCTACGTCGAGGTTGCACAAGTTCAAGCTCCGACTTCACCAAGTAGGGAAACTTGTGAAGAAAACACCCAAAACCTCTTGGCAAGAGGTAGAGGATGAAGAAATAGGAGGTGGGTTCACTTTAGATTTGGATTTTAATCACTAGATCTCAAGTTGCCATTAATGGCATCAAGGTATCTCACTTGAAGAAGAAGGAGAAGATGAGCTAGAATATGATAAAAGTCTTATATTAAAATAGAAAATGAAAATGATATTTTATTATATCCTAACCATGGTCAAGTGTAGAGAATTGACCATGGTTAGTGGGAGTGGTTAGGTTTAAGCATGGAGACAAAAAAGCATCATTAGAAAAAGCTTCATGAAGCTTCACCACACTTCATGATAAAATGAAAACCTTTTTGTTTCCATAAATCCAATTAATAAATAATGAATGGATTAAATAATAAGAGAATAAATCTTAAACCCTAACCACTCTCATAACCATGGTTGTATTCTTTACACAAAGCCAAAACTACATGCATCATCAAACATGATACATATATGTACACAAAAGTATATCACATATACAATGTGTAAATCAAGTGAGAAAAATCCGTTTAAAGTGAACCAATACTAGTTAATGCAAAGTAATATATCAAATATATAATTATACATTAAATCATTAAATCAACACTTGATTCAATGATCCGGTCATGTCGCACATAACCGACTAGTATTCAATGTATCGACTTATCGAATCGATCTTCGATTCGATAACTAGGTTATATCATATACAACCAATCGAAACATTAATCGCGAGAATCAAATACGGTATCACATACACGCATTATTCTCGGTTCTGCACATATCTCATATGCGCTCCTATTTCGTTTCGCTTGAGCCAGGAAACCTCTGTGTAGGACTCTAAAGACTCGTCAATACGCCGGTAGCAGATGATGATCATATCAAACATCCACAAGCCGCAAGCGGTCTGCTAAACGTAACGGCCACCCGGGTATTGAGCGATCAGAAGATCGACGAGCTAGCCCGCTCACACTCCTGCGAATCCGACCAGTAACACTTACCATACAGTCCGGTCTCTTCGTCTGATATGTCGCATATCAAGTCTAGGGGTGGTAAACGTCAGACCCCAATAACCCGATAAGTCATGTCGATGTGAGGCTCATAACGGGTCGAGAAACTACTGGTAACACTTACCAGCAAATCTCTGATCAGCCCTGGCCAGGGACTTCCCTGTTACGGCCAATCGAGCACTGCGCAACATCAACTCCCAATACCGGGAGAGACGAAACCCCTCCTATCGCTCATTGCCTCCATGTGACTCGGGACTGTGCCCAAAGACCACCGTTTTGCACGCCCTCATGGACGTGGTAAGGTGGAGATCAAAGCACAGTGGGAATCACACAAGACTCTATGACGATCTCGGGTCTACAGACTAATCTGTACAAGTGTCACTTGAGAACTGCCATCTGACGTGAGGTATAATACCATCTGGGAGTTCTCGGCGAGTCCGTCCAGTGTACCCAGTCTCCACTGAGCACCCGTATACCATCTCTGATGTCAAACACCAATGGATATGGGATCATCCATCGCCCATCACATGGGTCGAGAAGCGTATACGCTAGTCTACTCTGGTATATCGATGCCCCTTCTCGATACACCCACGACTAGGGACCTTGAAGGATGTACTTATGGACAACCATGTCCCCACTAGTATGATCTGCATCATAGTCCAGGTAGTCAAGTACACATCCTAAGAGCTTTACCAACATGTAACTTTAAGACAGTATAAAGAGAGTAGTGTACATGTTAAGATAAAGAGCAACCAGATAGCATACTATCATGTCGAGCAAGAAAGTCATCTCTATATATGTCCAAGCATCCAATATAATATACATCATCTGTACAATACTGGCCTCTAGGGCATACATACAACTAACATTAAATACTTTAGGTGTATTTTGAAAATTATACAAAATTATTTTTATATAAAACCCCCTCAAGTTTTATAAATTACAATAAGGACCCTAGTAAATATAGGTTTAAGCGGGACCAGTCTCTTGAGCCTCAAGGAGCCAGAGATATGCTTGCTTGCCTATTTAAGGTAGAGAACTTAACAAACGGTGTTATCAATACGGTAATCGTCTTTGATAAAGACACAAATCCTACCGCCCATGTGCAACGGTTACCGATAACATCAAAACCTAATTCAGGACTTCAATTTCTCTTTCTAATTGTTCGAACTCAGACCGAGTCTCATTATAAATAATCTGACTTGAATATGATTCAAGTACAATCTACAATCTACAATCCAATTTGAATCCATGAATCCATATATTCAATCTATTCAATCTGTATTGACTGAACCGAACCATGGATATATTTCCATTTACATGATTCTCCAGTTACATCCATGATTCTCCAGTTACATCCATTTACTGATATCATGGTTTTGGCAAGTCATCCAATTATACAATCTATATTACAAGACAATACAAGTTGCAATACAATACAAACAATAAAAAAAAGACATCACGGGGTTTAAGGGGTAGATTGGTACAGAAGGTGTTAGAAGTGGCACGAGACGGCAAGACTTAAGGCACCTAACCTGTATTTCCGTTGCTGTTGTACCGTAGCATAAATGGTTTCTTGTATGCCTGTTGCTCTTAGTCTCTGGCATATAGAGACTCCTCTCGTATACACTGGTATTCTTCTGTACCAAGCTACAAACAACAGCGTTAACCATATAATACAACTTTAAAAGCCACACTCTCTCTGTGTGTCTATTCTATTTCTCCTTTATCTTTGGGACTTACCGAGCGATTGTTCGCTGATGACATTCCTTCTCTTTCTTCTTTGGAAAGTTGTTAGGTGATCTGGACACTCAGGAGATCGTGCCTACCAACGAGGACTTGGATCAGCTTGCCTACGACCCAGAGCTCTAGTTTCATTATACACATTTTATTTCAGTACTTTTCATTTCTATCATGCCACTGTTTAGGCATTGCTTTCATTCAGATGTATTTACTTTTCCATGCATTGTACAAAGGAATGTTAATAAATAAAGTTGTTGTTCAGTTATACCTACTGTCTTTGTCTCTTGTGCATTTTTATTTATATTGCTTAGATACGCTTAGCGTATTTACTTCAGAGTAAATATGTAGCGGCCTCGTCGTATCCTCTGCCTGTATATTGGCAAGCGGGGTATGACACATATGCTTTGAATGTGAGAGGCAAGAGAACTCACGTGTTTAATACGTGACCCCTCCTGTGGGTTTTAACCTGTTTATTTTCAGCGCTCGTATGCTTTATGTATGAACACTCACGTATTTACCACGTGAGGCCTGTTTGGCCTTTAGTTGTTTTATTTAGTTTATTTTCAGCGCTCATATGCTTTACATATAAGCGCTTACGTGTTTAGCACGTGAGTTTTGTTTGGCCATTAGTTATTTATGTTCAGCGCTCATATGCTTTGCATATGAGAGCTCACGTGTTTAACACGTGAGGCATGTTTGGCCCTTAGTTGTTTGTTTTCAGTGCTCATGTGCTTTGCATATGAGTGCCCACGAGTTTAACATGTGAGGCCAAATTTTGAAGACACTTTTTCTTTTTTATAAGAGAACAAGTAGCTTTTAGCCAAAAAATTTGGTGGGAACAAATGTCCCCCACTACTTTGCCCACGTAAGTATGTATGTGGGTGAAGTTGTGCAGAGTTATGCATGGCCATAGAATTGATGACTTAGGAGACACGTTTAGGATCCTTGTAGCCTAAGGCTTTTTCATCTACTTGAGTCGTAAGGGTCTCAAGAAGGTTTTTCTTCCTACAAGTCGAGATGATCTCATTGGTGCATATTCTCCCTAGAAATCGTGAGGATTTCTAAGTGTTCATCATCTTCGTGAGTCGTAAGGATCTCACTCGGGTATTTTTTTCTTTCGAATCGTGAGGACCCGTAAGTAGCTTCTTCATTTCATCGGCGAATGTGGCCCGTGGATAGTGTACAAGAGTCAGTTTGGTCCTTCTTGTAGGGCAACAATGGATTAGGAAACATGTTTGGATCTGTCGCCTAAGACTTTTCAACTTTATGAGCTGTGAGGGTCTCATAAAGACTTTTCTCCCTACGAGTCGAGAGGATCCCGCATGTGTATTTTCTCCTTAGAAGTCGTGAGGATCTCCTAGGTGCGTTTTCTCTTGAGAGTCATAAGGATCTCACAAGAGAATTTTCCCCCTTACAAGTCGAGAGGACTCGTAAGTGGGTTTTTTTCCTTGTCGATATTCGACTTTGGAGAATATGGCCCGTGGATAGTATACAAGAGTCAGTTTGGACATGCATGTAGGGCCACAGTGCTTAGGAAATAGGTTGATATCCCCGTTACCTAAGGCTTTTCACCTTCATGAGCCGTGAGGGTTTCATGAAGATGTTTTTCCTTACGAATCGAGACGAGTCGAGAAGTTCTGGCAAGAACATTGTTTTCCCTACGGGTCGAGAAGAGTCAAGAAGTTCTCGCAGGAATATCCCAACGTTATAGCCCCTGCTCTTTATGACAGAAGTTCGTTAGGTTTTGTGGTACTAGGGATTTTGTTCGTGGTACCATCGCGTTGGCTGATACATTCCCCAATATGCAGTCTTGCTGTTCGGGTTGCCCCACGACAGTCGTGTCTCTGATCCCTTCGGGGGCTGGACAAGACATCTTCAAGTAATCTCCCAGGTTATATTACCGTCGGAAGAGCAAGTGTTAGGGATTTTCCATGCCACTTTTTACTTGAGGTTAGGCTCAGTTTAGGAGCACCGATGAGTCATAACCACTCCGCGCTGGCGTGGGATTATCTCCGATAGTCTTTCAGGTTTTATTTGAGTTGCCGTCAAGACCCTGAAGCTAGGGATTTTTACTTTGCTTCGTTTGTTGACATTTTGTCTGCTGTAACGAGACGAATGTCGAGGTTGTCTCTAGGTTTTCTGTGAACCGTTGAGGCTTGGAACTAGGGACTTTGCCAAGGCTCCGAGGTAGTCTCCAGGTTGTTGGTGAACCGTCAAGGCTTGGAACTAAGGAATTTGCCATGGCTCCGAGGTTTTGACCCTGGGGTTGGTTGTTGACGTTGCATCTGCATCCTGCTGAAGTTGAGAAAGAACGCCGGGGTGACATTGCGTCTGCTGTATTACGAACGTCGAGGTGGTCTCTAGGTTGTTTGTGAACCATCGGGACCTAGAACTAGGGACTTTGCCATGGCTCCGAGGTAATCTCTAGGTTGTTGGTGAACTATCGAGGCTTGGAACTAGGGACTTTGCCATGGCTCCGAGGTAGTCTCTAGGTTATTGGTGAACCATCGAGGCTTGGAACTAGAGACTTTGCCATGGCTCCGTTGTTTTGACCTTGGGGTCTGTTGTTGACGTCACGTCTGTATCCTGCTAGAGTGAGAAGGAACTCCGTGTTAATCTTCCAGGCAGCAGATGTTGCCGTCGAGATCTGACTCTCCCTTTGACAGAGCCCGGTGGGGAAATGCAGTTCCTTTTTCGTTTATGCCCATCGATTGTATACAGGGGTTGATGTGGACTCACCTGCTGGGAAAAAGTTTCATCATTTTTTTATTTCTTTCCGCGATACTCTATCATTTCAGCTTTTTTATATCATGAAGTCGCAATTGCCCAATCATTTTGGCTTTTCTTATCGCAGTGCCCAATCATTTCGGCTATTCTTTTCTTTTTACTCGCTATTTTTTATTGCGAGTTGCCCAAACATTTCGGCTCTTTTTATATGCATATATTTTGCTCGCTAATTTTTATTGCGAGTTGCCCCATCATTTCGGCTATTTCATATGCATTTTTTTGCTTGCTGATTTTTGTCGCGAGTATGGAACTTGAGATCTGATACCAATCTTGGCATCAACACCGCTGCGATTGGAATATTTCCAGGAGCGAATCATCATTTGCCGTGAAAGGACTTAAAAATTGACACATGTTCAGGCATCAATATCACTACCACTGGAATATTGCCAGGAGCGAATCATCATTTGCCGTTACTGATTTGAACAAAGGTGGCTTAGTAGACATGGTTAGGATCCTGTCGACTAAGGCTTTTGACTTTATGAACTGTAAGGGTCTCATAAAGGGTTAGGGTTTTCTCCTTTCGAGTTGAGAGGATCCTATAGGTATAGGTTCTCCCTAGAAGTCATGAGGACTTCTAAGTGATATTTTCTCTTGCAAGTCGTAAGGATTTTACAAGAGTGTTTTCTCCTTACAAGTCGTGAGGACTTATAAGTGTCGTTCACCACATGAGGACATTCCTCGTCATTGGTGGAACTTGGTGGGGGAAATCGTTTATTTGTGCCCGTAGATTGTATACAAGAGCTAATATTGACCGCCTGCAGGGCAACTTGGGGAGTGTGATGGCTTAAGAACAGGTTCAGGTCCCTGTATCTTAAGGCTTTTGAATCCTATGAGCCATGAGGGTCTCATAGGGGGAATTCTCCTTACGAGCCGTGAGCATCTCGTAAGTGTAATTTCTCTTTAGGAATCATGGGGATCCCTAAGTGTGTTTCTCCTTTGTGAGTCGTAAGGATCTCACGCAGGTGTTTTCTCCTCACAAGGTCGAGAGGACCTTGCAGGTGTTTCTATTTTAACGAGATTGCGCCCTTTCGGGTTTTCACAAACTCGCCAGTAGCCCTGCTGTTTTTACTCACGGAGCCTTTTCGGGTTTTCATTCGTGCCCATTTCGCTTGTAGACATACCTTTTTTTTACCCCTCTGTTCGCCAATGGAACTTATGGGGGACTTTGCCACCGAGGCAGCTGCACAGCCAGCGGGACCTGAGTTGCAGTCCTCGCTGCTGGTACTTGCGGACTTGAATTCCACTATCGCCGTGTTTGAGATGACGTATTTAGTTTAAGGACATGGTGGTCCGTTGTTAGTTTAGGGATATCTCGGTCCGTTATTAGTTTAAGAACGTTTCGGTCCGTTGTTAGTTTAAGGATGTTTCGGTCCGTAGTTAGTTTAAGGACGTTTCGGTCCATTGTAATTTAAGGACGTCTCAGTCCGTTGTAGTTTAAGGACGTTACGGTCCGTTGTTTCCGTGTTTGGGATGGAGATTCTGTTGGATACTACTTTTAGAGTTTTGACTCAAGAAGATAGAGAGCGGACACAAGCGTTGTCATCTATCATTGACCTGAATCGTGACTCGTCAGGCGTAGTACTTCTTAAGAAATCGGCCGTTTATTGGCCGGAAGGGTCTTTCGCCATGCATATCCATGAGCAAGTAGGCCCTACCTTGGTAGAGCTTGTCTATGATGTACGGGTCCTCATAGTTCGGCTCGAATTTCCCCCGTTTAGAACGATTAGGATCATTGGTCGTTTGACAACTAGTACGAGTTCGCCTTGGCGGAATGTTCTCGGCCTGGTTAGTCTTTCGTATGAGCGCGTCATCCTTGCTTTGTAAGCTTCCAGGTTTTGCTGCGTCATGAGACAGTTTTCATCGAGGGCATCAAGCTCCTCAAGCCGAAGATGAGCTTTTTCTTCATACATCGATTCATAACGAACCGCCACTCGTAGAGAGGATAGCTCTATTTCCAAGGGGAGTACCGCTTCCGTGCCGAATACCAACGCGTATGGTCTTATATTCGTGGCCGTTTTGAACGTGGTTCAATACGCCCAGAGAGTTTCATGCAGTCTCTCATGCCAATCCTTTTTATTTTTGGACACCATTTTCTTTATGATCTTCGTCGAGGTCTTGTTGAAAGCTTCAGCTAGACCGTTAGCTCTGGAATTATAGACTGAAGAGTATCTCTAGTCTATATTGTGCTGCTGTGCAAAGCGGCTGATCTTATGGCTTCTGTAGGTTGGCCCATTATCCAAGATAATTCGTCGCGGAGTGCCGAACCGATTGATGACATGTGTCCTGAAGAAATGGAGGATGTTCTCCGTCTTCACTTCCCTTAGCGGTACTACTTCTACCCACTTAGAGAAGTAATCAGTTGTTTCCAGTATGAACCGATGTCCTTTGGATGGCGCTGGTTCGATGGGCCCAATTATATCGGTTCCCGACATTTCGAACGGCTAGATAGCCACCGTTGGGTGTAGAGGATTTGGATGCTGATGGATGAAGTCCCCATGAATCTGGCACGAGTGACACTGCTTTGCATATTGAAGGCATTCCTGAATCATTATGGGCCAATAGTAACCCATTCGCTTGATCTTTAGCTTCATCTTTGGCTCGGCTTGGTGAGAATCGCAGAGTCCATCATGAGTTTCTTGGACGACTCTCCTTGCTTCTTTTGGTCCCAGGCATCTTAGCCATAGACAGTCAAATGATCTCTTGTATAGAGTCCCATTGACGAAGGTGAAAGACAAAGCTTGTTTCATGAGCTGATGTCTTGATGACGCATCTTTGGGCGTTTGATGAGATTTGAAGTAGTCTATGAAGACTTCTCTCCAATCCGTAGTCTCTTCTTTGTCCTCTATTTGGCAGGCTGCTTGTTTGGTCGCTTCCTTCCTTTCAGACGATTCCGAAGATATTTTTGCTGGCGCGAGAATCCGGCGGCTTTGCATAATGATCCTTACGTCATTGAGGTCTTCGTCGGCCAGTTCTTTAGCGAGCTTGGCTAATGCATCCGCGTTTCTATTTTCTGCCCACTGTATGCTTTCTAAAATGTAGGAGGGGATTTGAGTCAGCAGTTGTTGCACTCTTTCGCCATATTTTACCAATTCTGGTTTGTACGTCTGATAGTCGCCATTTACTTGGCTAACGACCAGCTGGGAGTCTCCATATATGAGGAGGTTTTCGATTCCCATGTCGACAGTAATCTCAAGACCTGCTATCAAAGCTTCGTGCTCAGCCTTATTGTTTGTTCTCAGCTCTGTTAATGAAAGGGCGAAACGTATTATCCCTCCTTGCGGAATCACGAAGATAAGGCCCACCCCGGTTTTAATTATGGGGGTGTTTTGCTTTTGCTTTTTCATGGAAGATACTCCATCGAAGTAGAGTTTCCATCGGGCATTATTTCCTTCCTCTTCCCTGTAATTGCGTCGAACGCGTATTCATCTGGCAATTCGCAATTTAAGGGAGAGTCGGCTGGTATCGGATGCTCAGCAAGAAAGTCGGCAATGGTTTGGCCTTTCACTGCCCTGAGGGGTCGATACGCTATCGAGAACTACATTAATAGGAGAGCCCATTTAGCGAGCCTTCTTATTAGTATAGCTCTCGACATCAAATATTTAAGAGGATTCACCGTTGATACGAGATGGACATCATGTGCTAAGGCATAATGTCGAAGCTTCGTCATTGCGAAAATCAGTGCCAGGAAATGCCTTTCAATAGGGAGGGATAGTTGTTTTCTGCCCCCAGAAGAACTCGACTCAAATACTAGAGAGCTCTCTTCTTCCCCTGGTCGTTCTCCTGTGCCCATAGCGCGCCTAAAGAACCTTCAAGGGCTGTTGTGTATAGGATGAGGGGCTTTCCGTTGACCGGAGCGGTCAGTACCGGCGGATTCTGCAGGTATTGCTTGATTTCGTTCCGTGCACTTTGGCATTTCTGATCCCAGACGAACGAGGTCCCCTTCTTCATTAGATGGTTGTAGGGACGGCATTTGCCGGAGATGTTGACTTGGAGTTTGACACCTGTTTAGGAATCAGTATCGCTACAACTGGGATATTGCCAGGAGAGAATCATCATTTGCCCTTGTCGATTTGGACAAAGGTGGCTTAGTAGACAGAGTTAGGATCCTGTCGACTATGACTTTTGACTTTATGAGCCGTAAGGGTATCATAAAGGGTTTTCTCCCTACGAGTCGTGAGATCTCGTAGGCATATTTTCTCCTTAAGAATCACGGGGATTCCTAAGTGATGGCTTCTCTTGTAAGTCGTAAGGATCTTCCAAGAGTGTTTTCTCCTATAAGTTGAGAAGACCTACAAGTGTTATTCACCATATGGGGACATTTCTTGCCATTTGTAGAACTTGGCAAAGAAATATTTATTCGTGCCCGTGGATTGTATACAAGGGTCAATATGGACCGCCTGTAGGGCATCTTGAGGGATACGACGGCTTAAGAACAGGTCCAGATCTCAGTAACTTAAGGCTTTTGAATCCTATGAGCCGTGAGGGTCTCACAGGGGGGATTCTCCTTACGAGTCGTGAGGATCTCGTAAGTGTATTTATTTTAACGAGATTGCGCCCTTTCGGGTTTTCACAAGTTCGCCGGCAGTCCTGCTGTTTTTACTTACGGCGCCCTTTCGGGTTTTCATCCATGCCCATTTTTCTTGTGGACATACCGTTTTGTTTTTAGCGGGGCATTCCATTAGATTGCAGGACCTGTTTGTAGGCCCCTTAATATCCTTCCTGTCCTTTGGGAAGAAAGGACTATTCTACATAGAGATTCTTCCGCCAGTGAGAAACATGCCCCCTGTGTATATCTCGGGGGGAACGAGCACCCACGCCGTCGCTATTTTAGTGACAGGTTGCTTCAGAGCCGCTTATTTTTGTTGAGCGTAGACGACAAACGCCATCTTGCCTCCGCTTTTCACTCGTCATCATCGGATAAGAAAGAGTCTTGACTCATTTGATCCAATCGAGCCATTTTATCCATGAGTTCTTGGAAGGTCGTCGGCTTGAAGAGGGCCATATACAGGAACGCTTTTGAATTTGGGTCAAGGGTGGTTATGAGCATTCCCATGGCTGCAACTTCATCGATGCATTGCTCTTATTTGATCAGAGATTTCGCCATCAGGTAACATATTGAACCCAAGTCTCAATCGGTCTAACCCTTTCATTGACTAGCGCCGTCATGGTTTGTTCATTCCATTAGTGAATTCCTGACAGAAGAGCATATCCATTTCGTCGAAACTCTTCACGAAATCATTTGGGAGTTCCGTATACCATTCGAAGGCGATGCCCGCCAGACCGCTGACAAACTGTCGGAGGAGTAGTATGTCATTTCCTTCAGAATTGCCGCACATGGATTTAAATAGCGCAATGTGCTGGCAAAGATTCCTAGTTCCTTTGTATATGTGGAACGTTGGAAGTGTGTACTCTGGCGGGTACTGTATTTGATCGTACCATGTCGGATACAGTCGATCAGTCTTGATTGATCTATTTGCGGCTTCACTGGCGTAGTGAGCTTTGATTTGCTGAGCGATATATTTGTTCAGCTTTGCTTTTGGAATTATTTCCTCTTCGGCCATTGATGAGACTCGCAGATGATTTGAAATGTCACCCTTGTCTTTAAGAGCGACTACCGGCAGTTCATTTGCTTGTGGTTCCGATTGAACCATCATTCCGGACATTTCTGCCGCTTCTTCATCTCTCTTTTTCATAGCGTGATTTAGGAAATCAATATCCAACTCGTGCTCTGTTCTTTATCCAGGTGCGTCTTCGGGATTTGCCTTAGACGATGGATTAGCGAGTGTTGCCGCCTGAGCAAGCATCTCCTGCAGCTTTTCACGCAATTGAGCCTTTTTCAGAGACCTAGTATGCGGTCCGTGGCTAATAAATGCTTGAACTTCATCTTTTGGAGTTCACCATTTGGACTGCATGAACTGCCGTGCCCCCAAACTTGGGGTGTTTGGAGTTTTGGCCTTCGGAGTTTACCTCGAGCACTTGAGCTTTATTAAAGCCTTTTTTAAGAAGCCGCTTTGGTTTTTGGGGGGAACCGTTGTATCAGGATCCATCTAGGGATAAGTCCCCTTGTATTTGAAAGGGGATTTATCAGAATATGGCTGACGTTTAGGGGAAGAGCCGCGGTTGATGACTGAGTTCTTCATCTGCTTCCACACTTATATATAGACGAGGAAAGTTCTTTTACGGAGCGAACTGGTTTCTTCTCTCGTGGGATCTCCCTGGGCTACAGAGTTTTCTTCAATACTGCGGTGGGAGAATTTTGTCTGACCCTTTGCAGCAGTTCGAAGCCGTTCCCGGTTGGAACAACAACATTCATCATCAGAGTTGAAGCAGGTGGAGTCAATACTGATGGAGAACTGCCCCCGGTTCGTTTTGTATGACACTGATATCGACGTCGACCGTTTCTTATAGCCTGGATTTGATTATCCTCAGGATTTTGCTGAGCCTTCCCCCGGTTTCCTTTGAGAGTTTTAATATTCTGCCCCCTGCGTCGACCTTGGTCCTTGGCAGGTGCCAGTTGTTTGATTACTGATTCCGTCGGCAAAGCTGAATCTTGGGGAGCCAGCCTGTGGAAGATAAACTTCTTCTAGGCTTCCTCCCTCAGCGTTGAGGCACCAAGGGTGGGAGGTAGGAGTATCGACCTAAATCGAAGCCCATTGATTTCTTGAAGAGCCGGATTGCAGAGATTTGAGGCTGCAAGTGACCCATACTTGATTCCGCCAGATGTGAAAAAGCCTGAGTTGCTGTGAGTGGAAGCAAACACCATTCTCGGAAAAGACGGAACGCCAGCTTTAATATCTCATCACCCAAGGGCAACTACAAACATATACACCGCGATTATCTGATCGTGGGAAAAACACAAAACACGAAGTGTGGAGTGGAAAAAGGAAGAGGTCCCGCCGGGCGTGCCAGAATCTGTTCACCACCGAAAACGGAGACGAAACAGGGATGGATCGTCTTGCCTGAATTTGGGGGCAGATGCTATTTGGATTTATCCGTCCACCTCTCCGAAGATGCCAAGTTGATTTATGGCACCGTATATTGGAGGTTTGGACGGATGCGGCCGTTGTAGCAGATTTTGTCAGATTCCTTCTCGTTCACGAGGGTTTTTTTTATTGTGGGGACGCTCTTCCCTGCAGGCGCAAGCTCCTGCAGTTAATTACGTTATCACATCGCGATAACCATTTTCTCCTGCTCCGGAAGTTCACTTCGTGTCGTGTGTGTTTTGTTTTATTTTTTTTGGTTGCCCGTGGATTGTATACGGAGACTAATTTGTGCCGTCGCCCGTAGGGCGTGGATTAGTCCAAATCCGTATATCTTAGATTTGAGTTTGGGTTGATTTAAGGATCATTGATCTGCTTTAAGATCAAGATCGACTTAAATGTATACGAGCATTTGGGGGCTCGGTTGGTGTTTTGTTAAGGATACGTTAGTCCAATTTGGGACTAAGATCTACTTAATATGGTGTTAGGATCATTTTTGTTTCAGATCCAACAAGAGAGTATTTGGGCTCTGTTGTTTTAGTTTAAGGATATTTCGGTCCCTTATTGCCATTTTGGAGGCGAAGTTGTAGTTCGAGGACGTTTCGGTCCGTAGGTCACCATTTTTTAGGCGAGGTTTTAGTTTAAGGACGTTACGGTCCGTTGTCGCCATTTTGGAGGCAACGTTTAGTTTGAGGACGTTTCGTCCTGTAGATCACCATTTTTGAGGTGAGGTTTTAATTTAAGGATATTACAGTTCGTAGAGTTTAGTTTAAGGACGTTACGGTCCGTAGTGTTTAGTTTAAGGACGTTATAGTCCGTAGATCATCTTGCACACACGTGTATTTGTTACGTGTCGGGATGAGCAACAATGATATGGGAGACACCCAGCTTGGGGTGTGGTTTGATCTGGGATGTGCATGCCAGTTTGGGAAGTACACACTGAAGAGCAGTTGGTTATCGGGACCCGCTACCTCTATGAAGACGTTGAAAAATTACAACGACATGTATCAAAGGTATGGGGAGATGTACCCTTGAACCAATTTCCATGTTGGAGGGAAAAAATGGTGGTGGATCATCAAAGAATCATTAATCATTTTTGGAGACTAAGATTATCTTAGGGGATGTGGGACGAACCTTATTTTGGATATCATCATTTGACAGATCATTAGTTATGTTTGGGACTAAGATCAATTCGGGGAATGATGAACACAGAGGGGTTTTGACTTTGGACGAAATTAGTCAATTTGGGTTAGATTTTAGGTCTCTATAATTACCCAACAGTGCTAAATGTTGAGACATACAATGCTTACGTGCATTCCATGTGGGAACTGGAGTAGTGTTAAACACTAAACTTCTGCGGTGCTCACGTTGTGCATGTGAGGCACCTAA
Source organism: Agapanthus africanus (assembly GCA_030015575.1). Lineage (NCBI taxonomy): Eukaryota > Viridiplantae > Streptophyta > Magnoliopsida > Asparagales > Amaryllidaceae > Agapanthus > Agapanthus africanus. Next base: position 424,219,357 of record JASDDO010000010.1, on the reverse strand, counting down.
TTAGTGTTAAACACTAAGGTTGTGTGACGCTTACATGACACACGTAAGGTGCTCAAAGTTGGGTTCTATCCCTTGGCTTTATTGCCTCTCCCTTCATGTAAGTGCTAAGCACTTAGTTCCCATAGCGCTCATGTGTAAAACACGTGAGACGCGTCAAATGGGGCAATGCCCTTTTATTTTCCGTTTCTTTTACAGAAGTGCTAAGCACTTGATTGAGGGTAGTGTGCAAAACATGTGACTGTCTTAACACGTGATGCAGTCTCGGCCGTTTTCTTTTTGCTCGTTAGAAACACTCACGTGGGGAACACGTGAAGTCTAGTTAAACATTATAACGAATCACCAGGCTATTCTTTTGTGGTTCTTAGGAATCAAGTTCTCCTTTACAAGTTCTCCTTTTGTTTCTTTACAAGAATTAAATTCTTTTTACAGGGTTCAACCCTAGTTTTTTAGAGGAATTAAATTCTCATAAGTGTTTTTTTGTAAGAGTTAAACTCTTTGAACTAAGTTCTTTCCCCTAGATTTTGAATCTGCATGACAGAATCTCCCCGATGAGAATTAAATTCTCAAATTGTGGGGAGATCCGCTTCTGCAGATCTCAACCAGAGGAAGAACTAAATTCTTATATGAAGGGTTAAACCCTTAGAGAGGTGAAGAAGAGATAAAAATGATCTATGTGTTTTCTCTTTACCTAGGGTTTTTTAGGAGGGGGTTCTTCTTCTTTGAGAGAATTAAATTCTCTCTGTATTCTTCTTCCCCTCTCTCCCTGTGTGTGTCTTTCCTCCTCTCCTCCCTCCTATTTATACGAGAAAAATAAGAATCAATTTGTTAAGAGAATCCCTCATTGAGAGATTCTGATTGATTCCATGATCTTTTAGATCAATCGGTGAATTTTATTCACCGTTGGAGTTTTAATCCAAATGCTCTCTGTATAACAGAAAAGATTTCTTGTTTGTTTAACAAGATTATGAATATCTTGTTAGTTTTAACAAGATTAGAATTTTATTCTATCATATATTTTTAGTTTAACAAGATCAGAAATATATTTTCTTAATATAGAATTTAATTCTATCATATGATTTAATTGGTGATATTTTATCACCATCAGATTTTAAATCCAGAATTCTCTGTTAGAGAAAGATCTTTCCATATTAGAAAGATCGGGGAAAATATTTTCCAAATAGGATTTAATTTTATCACATAGAATTTAATAGGAACATTTTAAATTGGGACGCTCACATGCTTTGCATATGAGAGGTAAGAGAACTCACGTGTATAACATGTGACCCCTGCTGTGGGTTTTAGCTTGTTTATTTTCAACGCTCATATGCTTTAAATATGAGCGCTCACATGCTTACACGTGAGGCCTGTTTGGTCATTAATTGTTTTATTTAGTTTATTTTCAGCGCTCACATGCTTTACATATGAGCGCTCACGTGTTTAGCACGTGAAGCCTATTTGGCCATTAGTTATTTATGTTCAGCGCTCATATGCTTTGCATATGAGCGCTCACGTGTTTAACACGTGTGGCATGTTTGGCCCTTAATTGTTTGTTTTCAGCGCTCATATGCTTTTCATATGTGCGCCCATGTGTTTAACCCGTGAGGCCAAATTTTGAGGACTTTCCTCCCTTTTTTATAAGGGAACAATTAGCTTTTAGCTAAAAAATTTGGCGAGAACAAACGCTTGGTTTGGAAAGATAAATGGATCGTCCTGACCGTAAAATCGAAGTGTGTTCACACTAGTCAATCCATATTCATCTTTTCAAGTCCCGAAATTGTTTCTCCACTTATCCGTATCGGTTCGTGTATTGCACCAAGTACACTGAAATATATAAAAGGGTTCTGATCGTCCGGAATATTGGATGTCGAGTATACAATTTAAGTAACCATAATAAATCACACCATCCGATCCTACCGTCGCAATCCCATTATTCTGAGTGGTTCTAGATGCTTCTATGTCCTTAAATTCGAATTTGTATCCAAGAACACTGAATCTTTTATAATATGCAATCTCCATACTAGAAAACTGAGCTAAACATCTTGAATCTCTCTCTAATGACGCAAACAAGTTCGGATCTGACAAAACAAATTTTACGGTAAATACATAACGATATAAGTTTAGATTAAGATTGGTAGCAATAACATGTTATTCGAACAACTTACATGATCTGCAACCCAATCACAAAAATTATCCTGATGATATTTTTTCAATCGTTCATTGTTTCAATCAGGATGCCCCTCACATACATCATTAATATGAATTCTGTTCTCGACAATAAATTATGATATTAATATTATATCATTTTATACACGCAAACACAAATATAAGAATTAATCCAAAAAAACATACTCTCTAATTTTTTCAAGACATACGCTATTGAGGAGGATAAACCGATATATCTTGTTGATAAATATAGTGTCTACTTTCTTATAGGACGCTTTTCCATATGTCCCGTCCTAAATTCTCCGAGGCCGGTTAAGTTTCATCTCAATGTTCTCGTCCAGATAGCGGGAATAAAATGTGGTTGCTTCATCTAGAAGACAACCTTGCATGATAGAACCCTCTGGTCGATTTCTATTGCGTATATACTTTTTTAGAGTGTAGAGATACTTAAAGAAAAATATGTTAAATAAATAAATACGGGCATACAGGACAACAATAATTTTACAAATTGCGTGAAACGAAAAATTCAACGTACCTCTCGGCGGGATACATCCATCTATATTGTACCGGTCCGGCTAACTTAGACTCGGTTGCAAGATGAACCGTCAGGTGTATTATGATATCGAAGAATGACGGTGGGAAGATACTCTCAAGCTTGCAAATTATCAATGAAATAGAATTTTCTAGATTCTCCAGCGTCACAATATCCACGGTTTTAGCGCACAATTCTTTATAAAAGCAACAAAGGTCATTGATTACTAGACCAACCAATTTGGGAAGAGAAGTCTTGAGGGCTAATTGGAGAAAGTGCTCCATAATAACATGGTGATCATGACTTTTCAGCCCATCGATCTTGCCTTTCACAATTTTTATTTTTTTGCTAAATGATCCTGAGAAACCTGTGGGAACTTTCAAATCATGCAACACATGCATGAACATTTTCTTCTCCAGTTGTGACATATGATACGTGGTATTGGGAAGTACAAACTTGCCTGGTTTACCCGCTATCGGTTTAGGATGCAATTCACTTCTAATTTCCCAGTCCTTAAGATCCATCCGAGCACGGAGGCTGTCTTTTGATTTTCCGTCTTTACAAAGAAATAAGTTGAGTACGTGCTCGGATACTCTCTTCTCTATGTGTATGACGTCCAGACAATGACGCACTAAATTTTTTGACCGATACGAAATCTCGTAGAAAATGCTTAACTTGTTCCTGTAGGATGGTTTGACCTATTTTGCCGGATCTATCCTAAAGGTCACATTATTGTAACCATCCCACTGGGCAGTCACGTCCTCTCCGGACAATGACGCTAAAGGCCCAAGAAGTTCCTGATGATCATCAAAATGAGCAGCGTCTAACCTGTATCGATGGTCAAGTGGCAGGAAACGCCAATGCCCGCAATAACAAATTTTCCTGCTAAAATTCAACCATTTCGATATTGCATATTGATGGCAATAAGGGCATGCTTTGTAACCATGTACGGACCAACCTGATAACATTTTATACGTAGGAAAGTCATTAATTGTCCACATTAAAACTGTACGTATTGTGAAGGTTGTATCTGTATTTGCATCATAAGTCTCTACACTATCAATGAATAAAGATTTTAACCCATCGATCAGAGGTTGGAGATAGACGTCGATATTGTTTCCCGGTGAGTTTGGTCCGTCAATAAGAAGAGCCATCATAAAGTAGGATTGATCCATAACCAACCAAGGCGACAAATTATAAACTATCATTACAAAGGGCCATGTGCTGTGGCTTCCAGCCATATAGTTGAATGTGCAGAAACGATCACTAACGAGTCCGAGCCTGATATTGCGAGAATCACTACTGAATATTTAGTGCCTCCTATCGAAATCCTTCCATACCGGTGAATCTCTTGGATGGCTCATTTTTCCGTTTTCGCTTGGAGTAGCATGATGATACTAAATTATTGCCTCGGTCGTTTTCTTGCACCTGAATAACCTCTGCAGCCTCTGTGTTATGGGAAAGTATCGTGCTATCTTGAGAGGTATATCGGGCTTCTTATCAGATTATTTCGGCTAATACCTGGCCTCTCTGCATGTTGGACACTCTTTCAAATCTGAATTCTCTTTCCAGTACAACACGCAATCTTTGGTACATGCATGAATCTTCTCACACTTCAGATCCAAATCAGATATCATCTTCTGGGTTTCGTACCATCTGTCGGGCACGTTATTTCCCGGGGCATAGAATCTTTCAGGAACTTCAGAAGTATCGTGAATGACTTGTTGCTCCATCGATTTAGGCACTTAATCTGAAAAAGTTGGACGAACCATGATAGCGTGTAATACTTTGCATTCTCATAAATTGGTCTTCTAGCATCATTCATAAACTTTTCATATTTACACGCACGCGGTCCTTGACCAGAAGGAATATCATCTTCGGTAGGAATACAATCACCGAGGGCAACCTCTACCATATCTCCATTTCTTCTCCTGGAAAGAAGTCATCGTCTTCTTCTTCTGCCGCATTACCGTCTTCTCCTTCTTCTTCTGTCGCATTACCGTCTTCTTCTTGTCCTTTCTCGTAATATAGCCAAGTTGTATATAGTCTAGTAAAACCATGTATAACGATGTGAAGATCTACGATTTCTACCTTCTTCCAGAACTTATTCCCACATCTATCGCATGGACAGAGAATCTTCTCTAACACGATCTTATTATGTGCGTGTGCAAATTCAATGAAAGCAACAACCCATCCGACGAACTTAGATTGCATGCGTTGTTACCAATCCACGTACATCCAGTCCTTAACTCTGATGTACTCATGGGCCATGTTAGACTGTCTAATATATAAATTGTAGGTTATTGTGACTATATTGAGAAATCTAAGAGCGAGATGGTTACCGACAAAGAAAAAATCCATAGAGGCAAGTTTGTCGTTGGAAAGAATAAATTATCAATTAACAAAGTTAGATTTGAAGATACCCAAGTATGGGTTGCATTCTGTGTATGTGTGTTTCAATTTATGATTTCGCTTAGGTGTAGTGTTGTTAGTGTGTATGTGCTTTATGTGTGCGTTTGTTGTTTATTCGTGTTGTATATGTGTGTTTCGGCTGTCGAGAGTAAGGTTTCTATCCCATTAAGAATGTATAGAGCAGACACCCATTCGCTTGGTTTTCATCCGTTTCGAGTAAATTTCGGCAGCATCTCCCCGCTGTTCTTCGAGTGCACTGTAATAAAATAGATAATCATTTCAATGCTGTGAAACAATGTTGAAATGAATATTTAAACTATCTTTGTACACGGAGAACCGGCGGAAAAGTACCGATGAAATAACTCAAAACGAATGAAAACACAAGTGAATGTATGTGTTTGCTTTATACATTCCTAACTTGTCCACACTGGACAAATCTATCGATTATCATACGATTGAATTTTCTCGTCACATAGATTACACGACGGTTGTTAGCACCGAATTATACCGCCCGATATTTAACAACCTTCGTATAGTTCTATATCACGATGAATATCGAACGTATGTTAACCGATAAACGGGGACTAAGTCATGCTTTGACTTTCACATATAAGTATCGACGAGAATATGAAAGTTTCATGTTATCATCAAGTATCATATATTGGTTTTAACTTGAACATTTAACTTGAATAGGTTTTACGTTTACGGTTCGTTTTTAAGGGTTTGAAGTTTTTAGTTTAGGGTAAAGTTTTCTTACGTTTACGGTAAAATTGTACATTTACGTTATCATCGAGTATCCTACTGAAGGAACTAGTGCACCCTAAACTCTAACGCTAATTAACTCAAATTAATCTAATTAACCTAAATTAACCTAATTAACCCAAATCAACCCTAATCATCACCCTAACTCAAATTATCACTAATTAACCCAAAACTAAGCTAATTAAATAAAATTAACCTAATTAACCCAAATTAACCCTAATCATCACCCTAGCTCAGATTATCCCTAATTAACCCAAAATTAAGATAATTCAACCAAATTAACCCTAATCAACACTCTAACACAAATACACTCGATTTTACCTCATTAACACCAACTCTAACCCTAATCATCACCCAAACCCAAATTAACCCTATTTAACCTAATTAATCAAAATTAACCCGAACCCTAACCCTAATCATCAGCCAAATCCCAACCCAAATTAACCCTAGCCTAAACCAAAATTAACCCTAATTAATCTAATTAATCCTAACTCTACTCCTAATCATCACCAACCCTATTTTATCTAATTAACCCAAATTAACTCTAACCCTAACCATAAATATCAACCAAACCCTAACCCTACCTAATTAACCCTAATCCTAATCCTAAGCCTAATCAACACCCAAATCCATACCCTAACCCAAATTAACCCCCAATTAACCAGGCCCTATAACCCTAACCCTAAAATCAACAATAAAAGCACCAAAAACAGCATAATTAGAAATTAAACCTTAATTAATTAACTCATCTTAGTAGTCACCGGCCGGCGGCAAAGAGCACGAGAAGGTGAGAGCAAGAGCTTGACGAGGTGGAGGAGGCTGGTTTAATGGCGGCAATGAGGTGCTCGCGGTGAGAACAGATGGCGGCGACGAGGGAGTGGTGGCGACGAGAAAGTCGACGACGATGGGTGTGGTGGCGATGAGGAAATCGACGACGATGGGTCTAAGGAGTGCCAGCTTGTGCTTGCAGGTCGGGTACAGGGCTAGCCTGGTCGGCCCCTGTGGACCCTTTTTTCTGAGTTCTGGGACACGTTATCTGCCACGTATCCTGATCTGGGAGATCGCCAATATAGAGCATCATCAAGAACTCTATATGTTGCCGAACGGGCTATGTATTCATTAATTAATGTTGGAGTTTTGCATCCAAACACCACAAAACCAGAGTTTGCCAAAGCCCCAGTGATCGATTTTTCTTTCTCTAGTTACTGACATGGATGCTGATCAATCCTTGTATTACTTTACACTGCTTATAATTAATTAATCATAGCCTTCAATGACGCTAGCCATGTTGCAACTTGTTCTTGTTTCTTAATCTCTTTTGGTTTTAATGCAGGATCATTAACACTATCATTATCAACCATTAACCCCCTATTAATTTAAAGCTCATGTACTTAAAAAATACACTTTACATAAAAGTACATATAGACTCTTCAACCCAAAAAAAAAAGAAAAAAAAAACTTCTTAAAGACCAGGATTAATCAAATTCATTTTCTGCACACTACTACAAATAAGGGTTGTCCCTACGGATAAATCCGTAGGGAAAACCCACTGTCCCTATGGATAAATTCGTAGGGGCACATAAATACGCCGTAGGTGCACACGCCGCAAGTAAAAATCTTAGCCTTAAACATGCCCCTACGGTGAAATATTTGCACCTACGGTTTAATGCGTAGGTCTACTTGTCCTTACGGATTTCACCGTAGAGACAACATATTTATTTAATTTATTGGTTTATAAAATAAAATAGTTTCCCCTCCGGAAAAATCCGTAGGGACAAAAATATGCCCCTACGGCTTAAGGCGTAGGTACAGATGTGTAGGGGCAAAATATCATGTATCCTGATATTTTGCCCCTACGGATAAATTTGTAGGGGTAAAGCTATGCCCATACGGATTACTCCGTAGGGACAAGCCTAACCCCTGTTATTGAGTCCATAGCGTCAAAATATCAGGTATCCTGATATATTGTCTCTACGGATAAATGTGTAGGGGCAAAATTGGACCCTACGGATTAAACGGCAGGAGCAATATTTGTACCTACGGATTAATCCGTAGGGATATATTATCAGGTTTTTTTTAAAAGGGCTGCTTGTTTTTTTCTCGCCCTGTACACAATATTATATACATCATATATGAAAGTAATCAACAAGCATAATATATACAGCAGTATTCACAATCAACATCTCACGCATATTATATAAAAGAAATCAACAAGCAGAATACGATATCAATCTAAATCAATATGAACACCACCAATATCGTCCAAAATATATACAATATGTATCATATAAGTAAATACATGTTTAAAATATAAAAATTAAAAAACTACCCTAGCTCGGTCCAGCTCCACCTCTAATAATCGCTGTAATCTGGCGCATCTGCTCCTCGGATAAACCCTGAGTCAACAACTCGAGCAATGCGGACGGTACGGGAGTCTGAGCGAGCTATGGAGCTGTGGAGATGGTCTGCGCAACCGTAACCGATGTAGTGGCTTGCGGAGACGCAGCTGCGGGAGTCTGAGCGGGCTGTGGAGCTGTATGAGCCGAAGGAGATGCATGTGGAGACTCAGCCGAAATACCCTGTCGCGTCTGTTCAGTTTTGCGTGTAATAAACGAGTAAGAACTGTGTATTAGTCGAATTCGTATCATTATCAGGTTATTGCGAAACCCCAATCTATGAATATCTAGTTTGGAAAACTGTAGTTTATTTTAATTACACACTTCTATGTATGTATGATTAATCAAAGCTAAGTCTACAATCAAATAAGCTCAGGCTACGTACTAATATTGGATATGTTGCTATCTATAATATGACATAATATTTTACTATTAAGTAGTATACATACCATCATCTCCTTCAACTCCTAGACGGTGGCCTTCAAGGTGTCAAGTTTTTGCTCTAGACGTCGCTCACGGGAGATAGAGGAACTAACCGCCGGAGTGGAGTCCAACCTCATATGGGCCCTGCTAGGACCCAGTCAGCGGCCTCTCTCCCAACTTCCGTGGTGCCCTCCGTGTGCGGCGTTTAGGACTGGGATCAGCAGCATCGGATCGTTTTGTCCAGTAAAATCGATCCCCGATACCTCAGCCTGCTCAACTACCCGCTCCTACATCCACATTAACCAGTAAAATATAAGTATATCATTTAAATTTGAACTTTTCAAAACAAAAATATCAAATAGGGGTTGAATAAATATTAACACTTACGCAATACTCCTGGGTAGCGGTGTCGGGGTATCGAAGCTCGCCCGTGGCGGGATCTGTCGAGGTGCCGTGGACGGCAAGATACGCGGACAACACACTCGGTGTACCACCCTGCGTCAGGGTCTAAGCTTTCTGCAATTCGCAAAAAATTTATATTTATTATAAAATAACCCTTAAGTTCACATTATATTAAAATAGATCTATTGTAATTTACCGATACCTCCATGGCACGAGTAATATTTCTCGAGCCATCTGTATAAGTGGGGCGACCCCTCTTCGCCGACTTCCTATTCTCTTTATTTTGAATCGCTTGTTTCTGCACAACACATTCAGATTTAGTTTTCTAATTAAGCAACACAAAAAAATAAATTATATACTAAATAATGAATTACATTTAAAATACATACCTGTTTGCGCTGAGCTTCGAAATATTGGCACAATAGAGGCCTTGTATCTACGTCGACTATAGCAAAGGCCGGAGTATGTAGGAGGGCCGCTCTCTCTGCCTCGGAGGTCGCCATACACAGGGAATAGCAGTCGATCTTCAGCTCGTTCTTATTGTATCGGACCTTCGATTGCATGTTCTTCATCAGGCTATGGTACAGAGCGTGAAAATCGAGCACCCTCCCAGGATGATCAGGGTCGGGCACAGACTGAAAATCGTAATCCAACTGCAAATACAAAAAAAAACAATGTTATTAAATTGCAAGTGTTAATAATAAATATATTGGATAAATCAAATGAAAATATATATTAATACCCGAGCCTGATCCCAGAAGAGGGCGAATGAGCGCCGGTGCTGGTCGCCCCACTCAACGTGAAGCGGATACTTCTTCACGAGACGGCTCTCATCCCCCATATACCGGCCGAGCCTCTCGGAATAATCGCCGGTATAGCGATAATCAGGGGTAAAGAAGAGGGAGAATGTTGCCTCCCCCCTGGCTCTGTCGGGCCTCTACCTGTGAGACTGATTCGGGCCTCGAGTCCTCCTCTCGGGATGGGGATGCCCTGCGTCTACAAGAAATATCAAGACAATCAATATTAAGACAAAGTGGTATTAAGAAATCAAGATTTAACGAAAATTGAAGTGTGATATATACCTCCGGCGACAGAAGCACGAGCCTGGGCCCGGGCAGCAGCACGAGCGGGGCGATAGTTCCTCCGGTGAGGAACAACCGGTGACCCGGACGTGGACGCATACCTCCAACTAGAAAATAAACATCGATAAAACTACATGAATATTTAAAGGATATGTAAAATGAATAAATATTTTATATTTATTCATACAAAGCTGCAGACTGAGCGTAGAGTATGGAAGTGACGGGAGTGGCCCCTGCACCTGATGTAAACATACTCACACGTGCGGTGGTGGGCTCTGCCCCTGATGTAAGTATGTAAGAGCAAAAAGAATGTATGTATATTTATGATATAGCATTCTAAATCAATATACATGCACTATATGATATATAAACATTCCTGGAGGTGCGGGAGTGGCCTCTGTCCCTGATGTGGACGCACCAATAGCTAGACAATCAAACATTGACTATGTAAGTAATTTTGACATGAATATGCATGTATATCTATAATATTACATTCAAAATGAATAGGGTGTAACATACCAGGAGGTGCGGGAGTGACCTCTGTCCCTGATGTGGACGCACCACCACCAACTAGACAATCAAACATTGACTATGTAAGTAATTTTGATATGAATATGCATGTATATCTATTATAGATATTACATTCAAAATGAATATGCGTGCAATATACCTGGAGGTGTGACAAAGTCCTCACGGAAGGAGGCATCCAAAGGAGTCTCCGATCGGGGTGCAAGACCGGCCCTCTGAAGCTCCCTACGCAGCTCTCCGGGCGACAGAACCACTCTGCCTCTGCCGGTACCGCGGCTGGAGCTCCTGCCTCCCCTCGCTGCTCCCGTTGTCGTCATCAAATCTAGATAAAACGGTTCGTGTACGCATTAGACAATCATTACATATGCATGCTATATATGTATAGATCGTAAAATGTGAAGTAATAATATAACATTACTGATAACCTTTTTCGTTTCGTGGACGCATTAGACATATCTACTTGGATTTCATCATTGATATCATTTCTAACCCACGTAATATTATGATCAGCCGAAGACAACCCGTCTTTCGAAACAGACGGTCGGAGCACTCTAAGTCTTCTCTCTTCTTCATCCTTATCGCTGTCCTCGAATTCTGGGATATCGTAAACATCCCTGGGTTTCCAACAGCATACAACGCTCCATCCCGAATGCTTCTGTCACGCCCCGCTTCCCAGTGTAAGGCGAAGTGGACGCGACAAGGTCCGCTACGTATGTACCCAGAAGTACATACGCTAAGCGTAGCTAAGCAATATAAAGTAAATCACAAGAGACGAATAATGTAGAAATAACAGCAACTTTTATTAATAACATTCTTTGTACAATGCATGAAAGGAAAATACAACTGAAATGAAAAGCAATTCCTAAACAGTGGCATAACAGAAAATAAAAATACTGGAAAGAATAAGGTACAATTATCTAGAGCTCTGGGTCTTCTTGGAACTGCTCCAAAACTGCACCGATGGGCTCGATCTCAGCTTGGTCCAACGCACCTGACGACATTCAAAGAAGAAAGAAATAGAATGTCGTCAGCGAACAGGTCGCTCGGTAAGTCCCAAAGAATAAGAAGAATGAGAATGACAGAGTAACAGTATTTTCTAAAGTATTATATTGTTGAATATTATGGAACATTGTTTAACGCTGTTGTTTGTAGCTTGGTACAGAAGGGTGCCAGTGTATACGCGGGGGATCTCTATATGCTAGAGATCAGGGCAAAAGGAAAGTATAAGGAACCATTATGCCACGGTACAACAGCAATAGGATTCAGGTTAGGTGTCTTAATCTGACCACCTCGTGCCACCTTTAACACCTTCCGTACCAATCTACCCCTTTAAACTCCGTAGTGTTTTAACAGTATTGTTGTATTGGAATATGTAAGTTGGTTGACTGACCAAAACCATGATATCAGTAAACATGTTGAAACTATATAATCAGGTAAATGGAATATCAGGATAATGGATGAATATCCATGGTTTGATTCAGTCAAAATGAATATATTGTTAACTGGATTCAGGGATTCATGTATTCAAATTGTGTTGGAATATAAAAGAATATAGACTGACTTGAATCATATTCAAGTCAGAAATAGTCAAACTCTAATCCGAGTCAGACTAAAAGAAAGATAATTTGAAGTTCAATATTAGTTAGGGGTCTTATTGTAATTTGTGAAACTTGAGGGGGTTTTATATAAAAAGTACTTTTGTATAGTTTTCAAAATACACCTCAAGTATTTATTATTCGTCTTTATAATTATAATGAATGTGAATTTTATTGGTGTTATTCTAGTGAATATATCCTAATAAAATCTTAATTGTTTCATTTGAAATTCATGGTATTTTAATGTAACTTTTAATCTTGGAATTTTTAGAAAAAAATGGAAACTTTATATTATGAAAAAAATAGATATTTAAATGATAATTATATATATATATTAGCACATGAATAATTTTTAAATGAATATTTTATTTTCAAAAATCACATTTTTCTTAAATGTCGTATTTTAAATCTTTCGAGACCGAATGCTCTTTGCGGAGGTCTGAATCTCGCACTACTAGCCTGCGGGTGCACGATGAACCATATTATCCCTAACAGGTTCCCAAAGATGGGTTGTAGCGGCACTTTGCTTAGGTTTTATAAATACTTTTCAAACGGTTTTATAAATATAAGGTATTTATTTGCAAAAGAGTATAGTTTTCTGTATTTTAGTTGTTAGGGTTTCCTAAACCAACTAGCCTATTTCTAAGGTCTAAATGATGTGTCATTAGAAGCCTTAAATCGGCTCTTCACCGCCAATATTGGCCAGGTAAGTACAAGTGAGGAGGGAGGGATCCGCTCACGAATCGTAAGACGGGCCTTTTAAAGTTACCCAAGCTCACTTGCCTAGCCTAGACACCACAAAGTCAGTTTAGATAAACGATCGATGTCTATGACATATCGTATTTTTTTTTATAAAAGATTTTATTTAGAAATGTTTACAATTTAAAGCTTTCAAGAAAAGATTATAAAGAATATGGTATTTTAGTGAAAAGTCCTGTAATGTCGTATTCTATGTTTTGACATATATCAATTAGGTTTATATTTGTGTGTGTGTAGAGGTAGGTCATTACCTCGTGACTTATTTTAAGTTTTGATGAAGTTTAGAGGTTAAACAACATATATTAAACTTGAAGGTATTAAAGCGCAAGAATACGGTATTCGAAAACGTTATCATTTCATGTGTGAAATTTCATTCAAATTGGTTTCTACAAATTTAGTGATCAAGATAAACATATTTAAGAGTGAGGTAATTAATTAAACTAAGAAAAATGAACTTCATGGTATTTTTATGAAAAGAATACGGTTTTGCAAAGAAACCATCATTTCATATGAGAAAGTTTGTTTAAATTGGTTTATAGGTGATTAATAGTCAACATGAATATGGGTAGGTGTTATGTATTAGGTGACAAGTGGAAATTTATAGAAAAACCGAATCGAAAATCGGTTTGCCCGATTTCCGTCGGGTTCCAAAAAAGTCGTATTTTTATATTAAAGAAAAGAGAGATAGAAGAGATGGGACTTACGGGTATGGACAAGCTAAGGGGGCTAGGGAAGGTGGTGGTGGTCGATGCGTCGAAAACGTCGCGAAGGTTCTGATCCGGTCGCCGGAATCCGTCGTCGGTTTCGGCAGCGCTTCGCTTCTCGCTCTTCGTACCGAGTTCTCAAGAATTTGGGAGAGTGGACTTAGAGTTGTGAGGTGAAATGGTAGAGGGTAGGGGTCTTTATATAGGGCTAGGCTAGGGTTGGGGTTTGGATTAAAAAATATTTTTAAAAAATGTAAAAATCATTAAAAATTCATTAAATTTGGTCTTAAAAGAGGATTAATGGAATATCTGTAACAGTACAGGGAATTTAGACTATACAGGGGAAAAGACCAAGTCAACACGAAACTTTTTCGTGTTGACGACTCGGCCGACCGGCCGAGTCCGGCAGGTGGCGCCGGCCGATTCGGCCGAGTCGCTGGCCGACTCGGCCGAGTCAGGGCCGAGTCGGGTGCCGTTGGGTCGGGTTTGGTCTGGGGGAGGTTTTGGTATAGTTTATTTTTTATAAATCGCAATAAATTGTGAGTTATGGCTGTTTGACCGTTTGGCTTCACAAAAAAATTAAAACAAAATGATATAAAAATTATGTGGGGCATGAGATTTGAACTCTGGTGGCTTGGTTCAGCAGTGCAAGGTATTACCAATGAGCTACAAGCCCCTTCTTGTAATTATTGTAAGAAAATAGATACTTAAATTGTTTCCAGCAACATCAATACTCCAAGTATACACTATATTTAAAGCAAATTTTTGGTATACAAAATTGGAGTTGTTACAATCTACCCTCCTTACAAAAATTTCGTCCTCGAAATTTACAACTTTTATTTAAGGACTAGTTTACAAAAAGGTGCGGATATCTTGCACGCATTTCATCCTCCCTTTCCCACGTGGATTCTCCTGGAGTGTCTTTCCTCCACATTACCCGGACCAAATTAACTTCGTTGTTCCGAAGTGTCTTCACTTTCCTGTCCAGGATCTCCACAGGTTGTTGCTCACACGACAAATCGGGCTGTATCGTGAGCTCGGAATGATCAAGTACATGGCTGGGGTCACTCACATACCTTCTGAGTTGGGATATGTGGAACACGTTATGCACTCCTTCCAATGAGGGTGGAAGCGCTAAACGATATGCCACTTCACCGACTCATTCGAGTATATCGAACGGTCCAATGTATCTTGGACTCAACTTTCCCCGTCTTCCAAATCTGATCACTCCGCGGTTCGGAGAGATTTTCAGGAATACATGATCTCCTGGCTGGAACTCCAAGTGTCGCCTCTTCGCATCAGCCCAATGTTTCTGTCTATCTTGGGCTATGCGCATTCTTTCCCTGATAGTACGAACCACATCAACGGTCGCTACTATCATCTCTGGTCTAAGGAGTTCTCTATCTCCGATGTCGTCCCAACTTAATGGCGATCGACACTTCCTTCCATACAATGCTGCGAAAGGTGCCATTCCTATGCTTGCTTGGTAGCTGTTGTTGTACGCAAACTCCACAAGATGCAGGTGATCTTCCCACGATCCTTTGAAGTCGAGCATACATGCTCTGAGCATATCCTCCAAGATCTGAATAGTTCATTCCGACTGACCATCTGTTTGTGGATGATAAGCCGTGCTGAAGTTCAGAGTTGTTCTCAAGCTAGCTTGCAGATTTTGCCAAAATTGCGATCGGAACCTGGTGTCACGATTGGAGACAATGCAGACCGGTACTCCATGAAGTCTCACAATTTCCTGTATGAGTTCATGGGTATCAGAGATAGTATATTATGACGAGTTTTTAAATCTAAATTAGATTATTACCTCCATGTACTTCTTCGCTAGTGTCTCAGTTGATTGGCCAACTCGAAATGTGATGAAGTGAGCCGACTTTGTGAGTCGATCCACAATGACCCAAATCGCATCGTTACCTTTTGTGCTGCGAGGAAGAGCAGTTACAAAGTCCATCGTGATGTGCTTCCACTTCCATTCTGGTATTGGTAACGGTTGAAGTAGTCCAGCTGTCCTGTGATGTTCAGCCTTTACTTGCTGACACACCAAACATTTTGCGACACTTCTGGCTACTTCACGCTTCATTCCATGCCACCAATAATTCTGACATAGATCCTTGTACATTTTGTACCTCCAGGATGTACTGAATAGGGAGAGCTGTGAGCTTCTTTCATTAATTCTTCCCGAACAGGACCCTTTGGTACACACAATCTGCTGCCGTATCTCAAAAATCCGTCTTCATGGATGATGAAATCTGTTCTGAGTCCATTCTCCACTTGTTCTCTGATCTTTTGCAACTCAGCATCGCTGGCTTGAGCTGCTTTGATCTGATTGACGATAGTTGATTGGACTTGTAGATTCATCAAATTTGAAATATCACCTGGCATAACTAGTTCAATCTCCATCTGATGTAGGTCTTGCTGAAGCTTCCACTGGGCGGTGAGATTCATTGCTAATGGTTGGCGACTAAGAGCATCAGGTACTACGTTCACCTTTCTGGATGATATTGCAAATTGATGTCAAAGTCCTCCATAAGTTCTAACATCTTCTCTGCCGTATATTCAACTCCTTCTGAGTAAACAGATACTTCAGACTTTTATGATCTGTGTAGATGTTCACTCGTTCACCAAGTAAGTAATGGCGCCAAATCTTGAGAGCAAAAATAACAGCCGCCAACTCTAGATCATGCGTCGGATAATTGCGCTCATGAGTCTTCAGTTGTCTTGAAGCATAAGCCACAACCTTACCGTGCTGATGTAGAACACATCCTAATCCCTTACCGGATGCATCACAATGCACTTCGAATCCTCCAGATTGATCCGGTATGACGAGAATATGTGCAGATGTCAGTCTTGACTTGAGTTCTACGAAAGCTTGCTCGCATGCTTCTGACCACACAAATTCTTCATCTTTTCGTGTGAGCTTGGTCAGGGGTGTTGCTATCTTCGAAAAGCCTTCAATGAATCTTCTGTAATATCCAGCTAAACCCAAGAAACTCCGAATATCCTTCACTGATTTTGGCGTAGGCCATTCGCTGACTGCTGAAACTTTTGCTAGGTCCACAGAAATCCCTTCTCCAGATACGATGTGTCCAAGGAAACCAACCTGTTTTAGCCAAAACTCGCACTTGCTGTATTTGGATAAAGCTTATGTTGTCGAAGAGTTTCCAGGACAATTCGTAAGTGCTCCGCATGCTCTTTCCGGTTCTTTGAATATACCAGGATGTCGTCGATGAAGATGACAACGAACCTGTCTAAATACTCCCGGAAAACTTGGTTCATAAGATTCATGAAGATTGCTGGTGCATTGGTCACTCTAAATGGCATTACTAGAAATTCGTAATGTCCATAGCGAGTTCTGAAAGCTGTTTTGTAAATATCAGCTTCCTTGACCTTCACTTGATGATAACCTGAACGAAGATCTAGTTTAGAGAAGACACAAGATCCACTTAGATGATCGAATAAATCGTCGATGCGCGGAAGTGGATATTTGTTCTTTATAGTAACTTCGTTCAAGGCCCTATAATCAATGCACATTCTGTATGAACCTTCCTTCTTCTTCACCAATAGTACAGGTGCTCCCCAACTTGAAGTGCTGGGACGAATCCATCCCTTCGCCAGTAATTCATCCAACTGTGTTCGAACTTCCTTCAAACCTTCCGGACTTAGTCTATACGGTGCTTTGATCACCGGTTGTGCTCCTGGTACTAAGTCAATACTGAATTCAAGAGCTCGATCGGGAGGCAAACCTGATATATCGTCAGGGAATACATCGTCGAACTCTTGAACTACCTCCGGTCTTGATTCTTCCTCTGCCTGAGCTGCTGCAACTACTGCTTCCCTTGGCTTTGCTTTGTAAGTACTTGGCTCTAGTGTACGGTCTCCACTCTTGAAATAGAAGACCGGATGATCTGGAATCTCAAATACTACCCTCCTTTGACGACAGTCGATGGTAGCATAAAAGGTTCCAAGCCAGTCCATTTCTAGAACCACATCGAAGTTTGGCATGTCCAGTACCTTAAAGTCAGCGTCAAACTCTCGACTGCAGATGACGACTGGACACATGCTGTATCCCATAGTTGCCTTTAGAACACCATTTCCGTAACTGACGTTCCAGCTGGATACAAGCGGTGAGACTGGAATCGCATGGGTTCGGACAAACCGTTGCGACATAAAGCAGTGGGATGCTCCAGTATCAAACAGTGCAAGTGCAGGTAGTGAAGCTGCTAGGTTGTACCTAAGGTATTAGGGATAGGTTTTAGGTATAGGGAAAGTGTGTAGGTAAACAAAACTAAAAGATGAGTTTGAGAAGGAAATTTACCAGTAATGACTTGGCCAGTGGCCTCAGCTTCTTCCACAGACATCATGAAAGCCTGGCGCTTCGGCACATTCCTCCTGGCCTGAGGAGCATTCCTCGGAGCGTTTCTTTGAGCTTGATGGAACTGTCGAGGAGGTGGTGCAGCTTGTGGTCCCCTAGGTGGTGCAGGCAGTGCAAGTCTGGTAGCAGGTGCCTGAAGAGCTGGTCGTTGCTGATAAGTATTTGCTGGCCTGGGTGTAGCAACCGAGTTCTGCCTTTGAGGACAAGATCCAATATCGTGAGTGGCTGAACCGCAGACTAAGCAGAGGCGGTTGGCTCGACGGCAGTCCTTCATCATATGTCCAGTTCTCTTGCAGTAAGTGCAAAAGGCTGGGCTAGGACGATGAGTTGGTACTCCGGGTCGCCTCGGCACGAAAGGTGGTCTGGACGTGGCTCCACCTACCATCTGGTTGGCAGGGCGCTTGACTCCTGCAGACTGAGGTCTGCCCCTCTCTTTTATTACTACCTCATAACTGCGTGCAGCTTCTAGGGCTTCCTCATGAGTCAAAAACTTTCCTGTGGCTAGAGCAGCCTTAATCTCTGTGTCCAAACCTTGCTGAAAGCGACGGTCTCTGATCTCGTCCGTCGGTATCAAGTGTGCCGCGAATCTGTTTAAAGATTGTGTTAGCTGTGTAATATGTGATAACTAAAAATTGAACTGTTGTGACATATCTTACCGGCTCAACATAGTGAATTCAGGGTCATATTCATCTACCGATTTGTCCCACATTGATCCTTGCTGTAGATGAATAAACTGCTGCTCCATAGCGAACTTGGCAGTCACAGGGAAATATTTCGCGTCGAACTTCTCGCGAAATGTCTTCCATTCAATCGGCTGTGCCAGACGGGTTTCTTCCGCCTTCCACCAATTGCGAGCGTTATCCGTGAGTTGTAGCTTCGCTACACGGACCCAAGCGTGGACTGGCACTTGAGCTGCTGCCAGATCGTCCTCGATGCTCTGTGCCCATTCTTCCGCTTCAAGAGGGCTTCCCTTACCAGAGAACTGCTTTGGGTGCAAAGCCCTGAATTGCTTTACTCCCGGTGCATCGTTATCAGGACGGTTCAAAAGTTGTTGTTGTCCCTCGAGAAGGCTGCGGATCGCCTCGAATAGTATCGTTTGCTCAGTGGGTGGTGCAGGAACAACTGGTGTGAGAGGTAGTGCTGGAGGGGTGTTGTTGACGTTAGTGCTGGTGTTGTTTGGGGAATCCATGACCCTGAAGAAAAATTTGGATTAGGACAGATTCAAATACATGAAATGATAAGATTCAAGAAATAGAGATTTGCAAGATTCAAGAACATGAATTGTAAAGAATGTCTTAGTTGCTGGTTCTTGTGTTATATTGCTTAGGTTGTTCTCGCAGACCAGAACTGCATGACAGGGATTCATACAGCTCTGACCTGCATGGGCCACCAACAAAACCTGACACGCCCCGCTTCCCAGTGTACGGTGAAGTGGACGCGACAAGGTCCGCTACGTACGTACTCAGAAGTGCATAAGCTAAGCGTAGCTAGCAATATAAAGTAAATCACAAGAGACGAATAATGTAGAAATAACAGCAACTTTTATTAATAACATTCTTTGTACAATGCATGAAAGGAAAAGCAATGCCTAAACAGTGGCATAACAGAAAATAAAAATACTGGAAAGAACAAGGTACAATTATCTAGAGCTCTGGGTCTTCTTGGAACTGCTCCAAAACTTCACCGGTGGGCTCGATCTCAGCTTGGTCCAACGCACCTGACGACATTCAAAGAAGAAAGAAATAGAATGTCGTCAGCGAACAGGTCGCTCGGTAAGTCCCAAAGAATAAGAAGAATGAGAATGACAGAGTAACAGTATTTTCTAAAGTATTATATTGTTGAATATTATGGAACATTGTTTAATGCTTGTAGGGTGTTTTTCGTCATCCCATTGAGATGGGAATACGCGCGCGCTTGTCAGGCGCACTACAGATTCCCCCGGCCTAGGGTAGGCCGGGGTTTAATGATGGTGGGGATCCGAATCTCCGGCAGCCGCGGACTAAGCTGCCGTTAATTACCCATCGCCTTTGGGGCGAGGGAACCTCCGATTAACGGGTTAAACTGGTCATGCGAACTCAATGTGCAGTATACGTGTGTTCAATTCTGAAAGGGGGGGTTTGGATATATCGGGAGCCACGCAGAGTTTTTACGGGGGTCCCGCTACCCGGATAGCGGGCTGGGGGTCAAGGGGGCTAGCAGCCCCCTTGCGGGGTGCGGGGCAGCGCCCCGTTAGAAATTTTTTTCTAACAGGGACAGTGTCGTGGAGTACGTGTATGTATAAATTTGTATACATATGTATATATATACATGTATATATAAGTAAAGGGGGAAAAAAAAAACCAAAGGATGCGTGGGGCCAGCGCCTAGGCGCTTGAGCGTGAGCGCACCACGTGTCGGCACGTGGGCGCTTTGCGCTCGAGCGCAGAGTGCTGGAGCGCAACGCGCCACGTGTCGGCACGTAGGCGACTTGCGCTCGAGCGCTTGCGCTGGAGTGCAAGCGCGCCACGTGTCGGCACGAGGGCGACTTGCGCTCGAGCGCTTACGCTTGAGCGCAAGAGCGCCACGTGTCGGCACGAGGGCGACTTGCGCTCGTGCGCTTGCGCTGGAGCGCAAGTGCGCCACGTGTCGACACCAGGGCGACTTGCGCTCGGGCGCTTGCGCTGGAGCGCAAGAGCGCCACGTGTCGGCACGAGGGCGACTTGCGCTCGAGCGCTTGCGCTGGAGCGCAAGCGGGCCACGTGTCGGCACGTGGGCGCTCTGCGCTTGAGCGCCGGCGAGAAAAAGAGGCTTTTAGCCTAAAAAGATTTCTCTGATGAGAAATCAAAGAGGAGTTGGACTCCTGAGTGTTTTTTTTTTTTTTTTATTGGGTTAATGGAAGGGTTCTTCTTCTTCCTCCTGTTGCTTGCTGGATCTTGAAGATCAGGAGATGTAAAATCTCAAAAATCTCTCCTTTTTAAGATCTGATGGCAGATCCAAGTTCCCCTTTGTGGGTTTTGTGGTGAAAAACTAATTTGTTTTATAAAAAGGAGAGTAGAACTCTTGATTTAATTCAAGAGAAAGAAGAAGGTTTTGGAACCTTGAAGAAGGAAGAAAGAGCTCAGCTCTAATTTTTTTGGAGAGAATGAAAAGTATCTTTTTTATCCATCATCATTTTGCCTTTTATAGGCTTACATATTTGCATATAGCCCCTTGGGCTTTACAAAATGGCATTTTGCCTATTCCATGGCTCATGTGCCATTACATTTTTGCACATAAGCCATGGGCTTACAAAATATTGGCTTTATGCCCATTTTACATACATTCATGTATAAAAAATTACATAAAAATTATTTATTACATGATTTTTTTTGTTGGCATGGCGGAAGGCCAGACGCTTCGTGTTCGGGCTCGACCTGGGCATTGGCCCGCTTGCTTGGGCTTGGGCCCACCTGGCTTGGGGTTGACCTTGACTTTGACTCGGTCAACAGGGGTGTAAATTTTTACCCCAACAAAGTGCCCCCCATCAATAAATGCACACAGCATATATGGGTCGTGTGCATGAAATTGATGGATCTTCTTTCACGTGGAGGCGACTTGCTTTGGTTCCCACTTTTTGGGACGCACTGCCCTTTTTACGACATGGACAGTCGACGCTTGACGCGTCTCCGAGACGGAGTGTCCGTGGTAGACGTTTCCCTGACCCGGAGTGATTTGGTTCCCGATTTGTGGGGAGCTTGCACTGCCCGTTTTACGACATGGACGGTCGACGCTCTGATCCGAAGCGATTTGGGTTCCCAATTTGCGGGAGCCTGCACTGCCCGTTTTACGACATCGACGGTCGACGCTCTGTTACGAAGCGATTTGGGTTCCCAATTTGCGGGAGCCTGCACTGCCCTTTTCGCGACATAGACGGTCGACGCTGCCCTTTTAGCGACGTGGACGGTCGATTCTGCCCTTTTTGCGACATGGACGGTCGGTGCTGCCCTTTTAGCGACGTGGACGGTCGGTTCTGCCCTTTTTGCGACATGGACGGTCGGTGCTGCCCTTTTAGCGACGTGGACGGTCGGTGCTGCCCTTTTAGCGACGTGGACGGTCGGTTCTGCCCTTTTTGCGACATGGACGGTCGATGCTGCCCTTTTAGCGACGTGGACGGTCGGTGCTGCCCTTTTAACGACGTGGACGGTCGATGCTGCCCTTTTAGCGACGTGGACGGTCGGTTCTGCCCTTTTAGCGACGTGGACGGTCGATGCTGCCCTTTTAGCGACGTGGACGGTCGGTTCTGCCCTTTTAGCGACGTGGACGGTCGGTGCTGCCCTTTTAGCGACGTGGACGGTCGGTGCTGCCCTTTTAACGACGTGGACGGTCGATGCTTGATTTGACTTGCTCTGCTTCTTGCAGTGTCAGGGGTAGACTTGACTTGCTCCGCTTCTTACGGCGTCGAGTGGAAGTTGACTTGTTGATTTTGATTGGGTTGACATCAGCATCGCTATACTGGAATATGGTACCAGGAGCGAACCATCATCTGTCATGGAGAGGATTTTGGGATTTTGGTTTTTGTTTGGCATCTGCATTGCTGCACTGGAATAATGCCAGGAGCAACTCATCATTTGCCCCGAGAGAATTTGAGAATTGATGGCTTAGGAGGCAGGTTTAGATCCCTATCACCTAAGACTTTTCAATTTTATGGGCCGTGAGGGTCCCATAAAAGCATTTTCTCCCTACGAGTCGAAAGGATCTCGTAGGCGTATTTTCTCCATAGGAGTCGTGGGGACTCCTAAGTGTGTTGCTCCTTTGTGAGTCGTAAGGATCTCACGCGGGAATTTCCTCCTCTCAAAGTCGAGAGGACTTTGAGAGTGCATTTCATCTTCTTTTCACAAGTTTGCGCCCTTTCAGGTTTTCACAAACTCGTCGGCAGTCCTGCTGTTTTTACTCACGGAGCCCTTTCGGGTTTTCCTCCGTGCCCATTTTGCTTGTGGACATACCTTTTTTCTCTTTTTTTTTCTTTTTTTTTTTTCTTTTTTAGTGGGACTTTGAATGTGGTCTCACCGGTAGGACTTAGGAGAGATTGGGATTGTTTTACGCCCGTGGATTGTATACGGTTTTGCAGGATGTATGATCCAGACCGTAGGGCCAGAAAGATTTCAGGGATTTGTTGGCGTCTGCATCGCTGCACTGGAATGTGGTACCAGGAGCGACTTATCATTCGCCTTTGGGGTATGGGATTTGGAATTTGGTTGGCGTCTGCATCGCTGCACTGGAATATGGTACCAGGAGCGACTCATCATTCGCCATTTGGGGACTTGGAATTTGGATTTTGTTTGGCATCAGCATTGCTGCACTGGAATAATGCCAGGAGCAACTCATCATTTGCCTTGGGAGAACTTGGGATTTGGGTTTTTGGTCGGCATCAGCACCGCTAACACTGAAGCGAAATGCCAGGAGCGACCCATCATTTGCCGTTGCCCATTGGGGAACGATGGCTTAGGAGATAGGTTTGGGTCCCTACCACCCAAGGCTTTTCAATTTTATGGGCCGTGAGGGTCCCATAAAAGCATTTTCTCCCTACGAGTCGTAAGGATCCCGCAGGTGTATTTTCTCCTTAGGAATCGTGAGGATTCCTAAGTGTGTTGCTCCTTTGTGAGTCGTAAGGATCTCACGCAGGGGTTTTCTCCTCGCAAGGTCGAGAGGGCTTTGCGAGTGTATTTCATCTCTTTTCACGAGTTTGCGCCCTTTCGGGTTTTCACAGACTCGCCGGTAGTCCTGCTGTTTTTACTCACGGAGCCCTTTCGGGTTTTCATCCGTGCCCGTTTTGCTTGTGGACATACCGTTTTTTTTTTGTTTTTTTTTTGTTTTTTTTTTTTGCCGCTGGTGGGACTTTAAAAGTAGTCTCACCGGCAGGATTTGGGAGAAATAGGGGTCATTTACGCCCGTGGATTGTATACGGTTTTGCAGGATGTCTGATCCAGACCGTAGGGCCGATGTGCTCAATTCGCCTGCGACTTGGAGCATTCATGTGTAGTATTTCTTGAGATATCGGCCATTAATGGGCGGCATGGGCCTTTCTCCCTCTGCACTTATTAGTTGGTAGGATCCTCCGTCGAATACTTTCTCGATGACGTATGGTCCTTCCCAGTTCGGCTCGAATTTTCCCTTGGCATGTCGATTGGGGATGATCGGTCTTTTGAGGACCAGCACCAATTCACCTTTCTTGAAAGCGCGGAGACGGGTTATCTTGTCATAGGCCCGTGACATTTGGGCTCGGTACAGCTCCAGATTTTGCTGCACCGCGAGCCTCTTTTCTTCGAGGGCATCGAGTTCTTCAAGTCGAAGGAGCACGTTTTCCTCTTCCGTCAACTCATGTTGGACGGCCATTCTTAAGCTTGGAACTTCAACTTCGAGGGGGAGGACCGCCTCCACTCCGAAGAGCAATGAGTATGGAGTGGACTGAGTTGGAGTACGGTGTGTGGTACGATATGCCCACAACGCCTCGTGAAGTTTGAGATTCCAGTCTCTCTTGTTGGCTGAAGCATTTTTCCTCAGGAGCTTGCATAGAGTCTTATTGAAGGCTTCGGCTAGCCCGTTAGCTCTTGGATTATAGATGGAGGAATATCTCCAGTCTATCTTGTGCTGAGTAGCGAACCTTGAGACATTGAAGCTCTTGAAAGAAGGCCCGTTGTCAGAAATGATTCTTCTTGGTGTACCGAAGCGGTATAGAATATTATGCTGGAAGAATGTCAGAATATCCTTTGTCTTGACTTCTTTTAGCGGGACAGCTTCAGCCCACCTGGAGAAGTAGTCTGTCGCGGCCAGTATGAACCGGTGGCCTTTAGATGACGGAGGATCAATTGGGCCAACAATGTCGGTGCCCCAAACTTCGAAGGGCCACGACGCCACTGTAGGATGCAATGGGTTGGGATGCTTGTGAATAAAATCACCGTGAATTTGGCAGATATAACATTTCTTTGCATGCTCTCCGCAATCCCGTATCATGGTGGGCCAGTAATACCCAAGCCGTTTAATTTGAAGTCGCATCTTGGGGCCAGATTGGTGAGCACCGCAAACTCCCGAGTGGACATCTTTCATGACCTTTTGTGCTTCGGCCGACGACAGGCACCTGAGCCAGAGTTGGTCATATGACCTGCGGTATAATGTGTCATTTACAAACACGTACCGGAGAGCTCTTTTCTTCAGCTGAATCCTCGCAGATTTTTCTTCGGGCAGCTTGTCGTATCGGAGGTACTCTATGAAGGGTTCTCTCCAATCGGGCTCGTCTTGGATGATCGAAACTTCTTCCGCAGGACTGCTCTTCTGTTCCGCGCTTTCCTCTTCTCGTAGAGAGACTGGGGGTAGAATTTGCCGGCTCCTGACTGTGATCAGAATTTCGTCCATGTTAGGATCAGCCAGCTCCTTGGCCAAGCGAGCGAGTACATCAGCCTTTCCGTTCAACGCTCTAGGGACTCTCGTTAGTTCAATATGAGTGAACCGTTTCATGAGTTCCACCACTCGACCTCTGTACCGAGCTAACTCGGGTTTGTATATCTTATAGTCGCCGCTTACTTGGTTTACGACAAGCTGGGAGTCACCGTAAACCCGTAGCCGAAGGATTTCCATTTCTATGGCGAGCTCCAAACCAGCTATCAGAGCTTCATACTCGGCCTCATTGTTTGTGCGAGGCTCGGTGAGAGCAAAAGAACGCCGTAGGGTTCCCATTGATGGTGTGATAAACACCAATCCTATCCCTGCTTTTATCTCCGGGACGCTTGATTTACTGGAGGTTCTTATCGATGAGGCCCCATCGAAGTAGAGCTCCCAACATGGCTCGTCATTCTCGAGATGCAGCACTTGTTCGTCGGGTAACTCGCAATTTAGTGGCGACCCTTCTGCTATGGGATGAGCAGCGAGAAAGTCTGCAAGAGCTTGCCCTTTTACTGCTTTCTGAGGAGTGTAAACTATGTCAAACTCAAGTAGCATGACAGCCCATCTTGCCATTCTGCCGGCTAGGCTTGCTTTGGTCATCAAGTGTTTGAGCGGGTCGACCTTGGAGATCAGCATAACCCGATGAGCGAGCAAATAGTGCCTCAGCTTCTTCACAGCAAATATTAGAGCCAGGCATTGCTTTTCGATTGGGGAATAGTTGTGTTCCGCCCCGACTAGAGTTCGACTGAGGTAGTAGAGGGCATTTTCCTTTCCCTCCTCGTTATTCTGGGCGAGGAGCGCACCGAGTGACTCATCTAGCGCGGCAGTATAGAGAATCAACGGTTTATTTGGAATGGGAGCGGCCAGCACTGGAGGGTGCAACAAGTATTGTTTGATGCTTTCGAACGCTGCTTGACATTCGGTATCCCAGATAAAAGGAGCTCCTTTCTTCATGAGCTTTGAGAGGGGCCTGCATCTCCCTGATAAATTTGAGATAAACCTCCGTATATAAGCAAGCTTGCCTTGAAAAGATCTCAGCTGCGTCAGACTCTTCGGAGGGGGCATCTCCATGATGGCCTTTATCTTTGATGGGTCAACTTCGATCCCTCGATGTCGAACTATGAAGCCCAGGAATTTTCCCGATGACACGCCAAAAGCGCACTTTAAAGGATTCATCTTCAGATCGTATTGCCTCAGTCTGGTGAGAACGGTCCTGAGATCTTGGATATGATCGGCCTTGGCTTTAGTCTTGATGACCAGATCATCAACATAGCATTCGACGACTTTATGGATTAGGTCATCAAAGATATTAGTCATTGCCCTCTGATATGTAGCACCCGCGTTCTTCAGTCCGAATGGCATTACCTTGTAGCAATATATCCCGATCGGGGTTCGAAATGCTGTGTGCTTCTCATCCCCAGGTGACATCTTGATCTGATTATATCCAGACGAGCCGTCCATAAAGGTGAACAGTTCATAATTTGAGGTGTCATCGACCATCATTTCCATGACCGGTAGCGGGAAGTCATCTTTAGGACATGCCTTATTGAGGTCCCTGAAATCGACACAGACTCGGATCTGCCCATTTTTCTTCTTCACTGGGACTATGCATGCGATCCAGTCTGCATATTTCTCTTCCCTGATGAAGCCGGCATCGATGAGTTTCTTGGTTTCCTCAATGACCTTTTCTTCCAACTCCCTTCTCATTCTTCGAGGAGCTTGTTTGACTGGCTTAGCATCAGGAGATATAGCCAACTTATGTACGGCCACTTCAGGGGAAAGGCCAGGCATTTCTTTGTATGTCCACGCGAAGCAGTCGACGAACTCATGCAGCAGGGCGATTATCTGCGCTTTCATTTCCTCCGACAAAAGTGAGCTGATGTAGGTCGGCCTTGGATTATCGGGCGTTCCTAAGTCAATCTCGGTTAGCTCGTCAAAGGTTGCTTGTCCTCCATCTTCGAGCTCTTGAGGAGCTTCTTCTGGCTCGGCTATCTCGTCGTCATCATTTGATCTTTCGCCCGCTTCACCAACATGGATCATGTAGCACGCTCTGGAATCAGGTTGAATGTAACCTATTCCCCGTCTGTCTGGAATTCGTCCATCGATGAGTGCTCGGACCTGGGGAGGATGCCATAGCCCTTCGTAAAACTTTGCTTCGGACTCCGTTTGATATAACCGGCATCCGCACTTCTTAAAGTATTCCCGCATCTCGGGCGCATAGTATCTGGGATTGAGGACGGCTCTTATGCCTCTCTCATATGGAAGGCACGCGATAGACAAATCGTCCGGGTGCGCAACGGGGTTTGACCCATAAAACAAGATGCCCTTCTGTCCACTTTTCCTCCCGGGCACGTAGAAAGTTTTCAGCTGGTCCACGGTAGAGACTGACAATGCGTCGAGCTCTTTGCACATCCGTTCCGGCACCCTTGTGATAGCCAGGGACCCTTCTGCGACTTCGAAGGTCTCTCGTAGTTTCGCTTGCTGCATGGGGGGTCGATCTGCACAGCTGTCGCACGACAGGTCCTCCTCCTCTGACTCTTCAGTGTCGCTGCCGAGATGAGGGCGGACTTTACTGCTAGATGGGGCTTCAGTGACGGATTCATCCGTATCGCTGCCGAAACGAGGGCGAGTTTTATGGAAGGACGGGCTTCCAGCGTCGGACTCATCAGTGTCGCTACCGAAATGCGGGCGCACTTGAGCATTTTTGCTTTTGAAAGTGACAGACGGCGCAGATTTGCTTTTGAGCCTTGGGGCTGGTCTATCCTCAGTCAGTTGTGGCTTAGCATTTTGGTGGTTCATAAAGTACCGAGAATCTTCATATCGGACTTCATGCACACCGAACGGTTGGATGTCTCCGTCAATGCGTCTTTCTTGGCCATTTTTAGTATACTTCATGCATTGATGGAGAGTTGACGGAATGATGCCGTAATCATGGAGCCACGGCCGCCCCAAGAGAATCTTATAAGATGTGTCGGCGTCGATCACGTATATCTTAGCTTCAGTTTGCAGATCCCCAAATTTGATTGGCAAAGCTATAGACCCTAGAACTTGCTGGCAATTTTGGTTGAACCCTTGAATGACAATCCTTTCCCTCGACAGGTGTCGGACGTCCATTGACAAACTCTTCAGAGTTCGCAAGTTCATGATGTTCACTGAGGACCCCGGATCAATCAATATACGATTAATTCGATCTCCGTCGCTGTACCCGGTCACGTAAAGCGGCCGATTATGCTCAGCCGTTCCCAGTAGCAAGTCTTCATCCTTAAATGTGACTGCGGCGGCATGCAAAGCGTGCTGGGCTTCTTTCATGTTAATTTCCGCAAAGTGAGCCTGATACCGCTCGGGGTTTTGTAGAGCGTGAATGAGAACGTCTCTAAGCTCCTTAGATAGGACCAAGGCGTCGTAGATGCTCAGGAGAGATGGAAGCTTCCGGAGATGTGCCAAGACATTATAGTCCACCGAGGAAGGATTTATGTTTTCGTCGGCCGGTTCTCTGCCATTTTCTTCATTAGCGACTTGTTTTTCCTTCCCTTTTGGGGCGTTGCCCTGATTTTGCGGTAGAGCTCTGCCGCTTCTGAGCTGGATTTGATTGGCCTTTGTGGTGAGCTCCTCGTCCTCTTCGGGAAAACAGAGATCATCCTCGGAGTCGCTGCCAAGATGGATGGCATAGCAGGTCACTATTGGGATCTCTTCATTGGAGTCTTCTTCTAACTCCTCCAGAATTTCAGCCGCTTGTACAGGGAAGAACTCCTTCAATTGAATCAATGTTCTTTCCCTTTGTTCATATTCTTCGAGGGAATCGATATATTTTTGAATGGTCGATCTCCCTGCAGGCTCCTTTTCGCGCCGAGCTACACTTTTCTTCTTCTTGAGCTTCTTGGATTTTGAGCCTGATGGAGCCGCATTGGCAGCTGGACTGGTAGGCTTCTTCTGTCCTTCCCATTCCATCCTGGGTTCTTTCTGAAGCAGCTTTAGCATCTTCTTCGTCTTATTAGATATGTGCGTACTCCATGGAGACCGCGATGAGTCCATCTCATTTCTCGGGGCAGCGGGTTCGGCTATCTGCTCCCAGAAGGCTTCAGCTTCTGTCTGTATAAAGTTGGTAGTTGCAACTTGGTTGTTCACCAACACGCTTTTAGACAGCTCGATCTCTCCAGCCTTGTACTGCTTCTCGACCCAGTCTTTGAAGATATAGCAATCCTCGATCGCATGGCTCACTACTCGGTGGTACGGGCAATACAGAGGATTGTCGGTCATTTTTGCTTCTTGGGGTCTTTTCGACTCCGGCAATTGTAAGCCGTTGTTCAAGGCATCTTTAAATATCTTACGGACCTTGTCCCTTCTGAAAGAGTAAACCTTGTTCTTCTTCTCCTCTAGGGAAGGCCCATCTCCTCCCAGCAATGGCTTTCGAGACCGGTTGGTTTTGGATTCGCCCGCCCTTCGCTTTTCTTCATTGTCGGAGGCATTGAAGACATTGGTACTGCTGGAACTCCCGCTTCTACGGTTGTCGTCCCGCTTGCTTTTCCAGGTTTTGTCTCTCTGAGTGTCCGGCGAGGACTCTTGCTTTGAGCGTTCCAGCATTTGGACTTTCTTGGTTAGCTCCTGAAATGTCTTGAGGCCCGCTGTACACAAGAATGGGACCATCCAATTGCTGAGGTTCCCAATGAGAAGGCTGACGGACTGGTCCTGCTCCAGCGGCGGTTCGCATTTGACTGTGAGATTACGCCATCGGGCGATAAAGTCGGTGTTGCTTTCATTCTTCCCCGGCTTAGTCCTCACAAGGTCGGCAATAGAGATTTTATCACTGACACTCATGAACCTTTGCCGAAACAGGGACTCCATTTGGGCAAAGGTAATGACGGACCCATCTGGTATGCTCGCGTACCAGTCGAAAGCAACACCGGTCAGGCTGTTGACAAACTGACGAAGAAGGAGCGCGTCATTGCCCCCTGTATTTCCGCACGATGCTTTGAAGTGGGCGACGTGCTGATTTGCATTCCCCGTTCCATCAAATCTTCCGAACTTAGGAATGACGTAGCCGCTTGGGAACTCAATCAGATCGTACTGCGCGGGATAGGGCCGCCCACTACTGCCGATTTCTTTTTGAGCTTCGGCTTCGGCCACCAATGTTTTAACCTTGCTGGTGACCAAATCCATTATCCGATCCTGTGTTAGCGGGATGGTGCTATCTGGGGCCAAGGCGTCCCCAGAAGCGGAATGTAGCCGGCTTTCATTTGGCTCGACCAGTCTTGGTCCCAAAGGAACAGGCATTGGCTGCCTCGGATTGTCATCACCCGGCTGATTAGTAGCGGCTTGTGCTTGATTAGGAGGCGCTCGAGCAATTTGAGCCGTAAGCTGCATCACCACGTTCGTTAAGTCGTCAATCTTCGAATAGAGCTTGGCCATCTCTTTATCTTTGCTCCTGAGCTGTTTTCGAAGTTCTTGAAGCAGCTCTTGCTCCGCAGTCCTAGGGCGGAAAGTCGGCTCTTCCTCGCTGTCCGAGCTTGACTCTGTATGGACCGAGGGGTCTTTCTGCCTATCATCCTCATCGAGAGGGTTTTCTTCATCCAGCGGGGGCGGCTGTTCTTGAGTGGCGGCGACCACATTCAGGCTAGATTGGGCTTGGGATGTGGTGGCCCCATCCTTGCTTTTGCTGCGAAGGTTGTCGCTAGGGCGCCCGCCCGCCATATAGACCGTATGGATGGTATATCCGGACGTCTTTCTATCATTGGCAGCTGATTTCATGGGTCGCTGTCTTGACCCCCTTGTTTCGGTAGCTGGTAGTCGATTGAAGGCGGCTGGCCTAACCAGGTTCTTAAATGGTGCTGGCGCATCTTTTCTGGGTTTGCCCCGCTGCTTTCGTGCGGCACAGAGCGCTTGATAGACTCTTGAAGAGATAGTGTCGTACTTTTTCTGTTGAGGCGGGGACACGTCTCTTTGTGGCACTGTTCGGACCGCTGTCTTCTTGATTCTGGCGGTCATGGCGTTTTTCTGAACCCACTTCAGAGGCTCGAAGGAATTGCTGATTCTTACGTCCGACTCAGCCGTCGTCGCGGGGAAACCCTGCACTTGGAACTTCACATGGTTCCATTTGGCCGAAGCCTTGGCCCTCTTGTTGGCTCGATACCTGAGCCGCTTCTGCCTTAACTTTTCTGTTCTAAGCACCTGGCAGACTTCAACTCTTTGGGAAGACGTCGCAGACCGGGCGATGGAAGGCCTTGGAGATACGCTCGATTGTGCATTTGTTGGAGTAATCGCGTGAGCTCGTCCGCAACATTGGATGTTGCCCTTTGTACCGGAGTTCTTGCCCCCCGCTGGAGCACCAGAGAATCGTTCACACACCGTCTTGAGTTTTGGTTGTGGTGCCTTGGCGATCACGACATTCGGCCTCTTGCCCCTTGGGACCGGCTTGACCACCTGTTCCGCCGGGATTTCCGCCAGATGAGCGCTTCCAGCAGGGTAGATGATGACGGAGCCAAACTGGCGGGGCGGTTCCTCCCATTATCGACTGAGGCTTGCGGGGAG
This sequence comes from Agapanthus africanus, assembly GCA_030015575.1. NCBI lineage: Eukaryota > Viridiplantae > Streptophyta > Magnoliopsida > Asparagales > Amaryllidaceae > Agapanthus > Agapanthus africanus. Next base: position 424,187,298 of record JASDDO010000010.1, on the reverse strand, counting down.
AACCACACGAGCGTTGATCTTGACCACGTACGGAATCGGGGTCACGTTGGAAGCTGAGTTCGTCTTGGGAGACATTATCGTCGAAAGTTGATTGCTGCATAGAAAAGAAAATATCATTTCAGCATAGACAATAGATATGTATATTAATTGAGTTCGCATGAACGTTTAACCCGAAATATGGGAGGAGAGATTGGTCCCACCGGGCGTGCCAGATCCTGTAGGGTGTTTTTCGTCATCCCATTGAGATGGGAATACGCGCGCGCTTGTCAGGCGCACTACAGATTCCCCCGGCCTAGGGTAGGCCGGGGTTTAATGATGGTGGGGATCCGAATCTCCGGCAGCCGCGGACTAAGCTGCCGTTAATTACCCATCGCCTTTGGGGCGAGGGAACCTCCGATTAACGGGTTAAACTGGTCATGCGAACTCAATGTGCAGTATACGTGTGTTCAATTCTGAAAGGGGGGGTTTGGATATATCGGGAGCCACGCAGAGTTTTTACGGGGGTCCCGCTACCCGGATAGCGGGCTGGGGGTCAAGGGGGCTAGCAGCCCCCTTGCGGGGTGCGGGGCAGCGCCCCGTTAGAAATTTTTTTCTAACAGGGACAGTGTCGTGGAGTACGTGTATGTATAAATTTGTATACATATGTATATATATACATGTATATATAAGTAAAGGGGGAAAAAAAAAACCAAAGGATGCGTGGGGCCAGCGCCTAGGCGCTTGAGCGTGAGCGCACCACGTGTCGGCACGTGGGCGCTTTGCGCTCGAGCGCAGAGTGCTGGAGCGCAACGCGCCACGTGTCGGCACGTAGGCGACTTGCGCTCGAGCGCTTGCGCTGGAGTGCAAGCGCGCCACGTGTCGGCACGAGGGCGACTTGCGCTCGAGCGCTTACGCTTGAGCGCAAGAGCGCCACGTGTCGGCACGAGGGCGACTTGCGCTCGTGCGCTTGCGCTGGAGCGCAAGTGCGCCACGTGTCGACACCAGGGCGACTTGCGCTCGGGCGCTTGCGCTGGAGCGCAAGAGCGCCACGTGTCGGCACGAGGGCGACTTGCGCTCGAGCGCTTGCGCTGGAGCGCAAGCGGGCCACATGTCGGCACGTGGGCGCTCTGCGCTTGAGCGCCGGCGAGAAAAAGAGGCTTTTAGCCTAAAAAGATTTCTCTGATGAGAAATCAAAGAGGAGTTGGACTCCTGAGTGTTTTTTTTTTTTTTTTTATTGGGTTAATGGAAGGGTTCTTCTTCTTCCTCCTGTTGCTTGCTGGATCTTGAAGATCAGGAGATGTAAAATCTCAAAAATCTCTCCTTTTTAAGATCTGATGGCAGATCCAAGTTCCCCTTTGTGGGTTTTGTGGTGAAAAACTAATTTGTTTTATAAAAAGGAGAGTAGAACTCTTGATTTAATTCAAGAGAAAGAAGAAGGTTTTGGAACCTTGAAGAAGGAAGAAAGAGCTCAGCTCTAATTTTTTTGGAGAGAATGAAAAGTATCTTTTTTATCCATCATCATTTTGCCTTTTATAGGCTTACATATTTGCATATAGCCCCTTGGGCTTTACAAAATGGCATTTTGCCTATTCCATGGCTCATGTGCCATTACATTTTTGCACATAAGCCATGGGCTTACAAAATATTGGCTTTATGCCCATTTTACATACATTCATGTATAAAAAATTACATAAAAATTATTTATTACATGATTTTTTTTGTTGGCATGGCGGAAGGCCAGACGCTTCGTGTTCGGGCTCGACCTGGGCATTGGCCCGCTTGCTTGGGCTTGGGCCCACCTGGCTTGGGGTTGACCTTGACTTTGACTCGGTCAACAGGGGTGTAAATTTTTACCCCAACAATGCTGTTGTTTGTAGCTTGGTACAGAAGGATGCCAGTGTATACGAGGGGGATCTCTATATGCTAGAGATCAGGGCAAAAGGAAAGTACAAGGAACCGTTATGCCACGGTACAACAGCAATAGGATTCAGGTTAGGTGTCTTAATCTGACCACCTCGTGCCACCTTTAACACCTTCCGTACCAATCTACCCCTTTAAACCCCGTAGTGTTTTAACAGTATTGTTGTATTGGAATATGTAAGTTGGGTGACTGACCAAAACCATGATATCAGTAAACATGTTGAAACTGTATAATCAGGTAAACAGAATATCTGGATAATGGATGAATATCCATGGTTTGATTCAGTCAAAATGAATATATTGTTAACTGGATTCAGGGATTCATGTATTCAAATTGTGTTGGAATATAAAAGAATATAGACTGACTTGAATCATATTTAAGTCAGAAATAGTCAAACTCTAATCCGAGTCAGACTAAAAGAAAGATAATTTGAAGTTCAATATTAGTTAGGGGCCTTATTGTAATTTGTGAAACTTGAGGGGGTTTTATATAAAAAGTACTTTTGTATAGTTTTCAAAATACACCTCAAGTATTTATTATTCGTCTTTATAATTATAATGAATGTGAATTTTATTGGTGTTATTCTAGTGAATATATCCTAATAAAATCTTAATTGTTTCATTTGAAATTCATGGTATTTTAATGTAACTTTTAATCTTGGAATTTTTAGAAAAAAATGGAAACTTTATATTATGACAAAAATAGATGTTTAAATGATAATTATATATATATTAACACATGAATAATTTTTAAATGAATATTTTATTTTCAAAAATCATATTTTTCTTAAATGTCGTATTTTAAACCTTTCGAGACCGAATGCTCCTTGCGGAGATCTGAATCTCGCACTACTAGCCTGCGGGTGCACGATGAACCGTATTATCCCTAACAGGTTCCCCGAAGATGGGTTGTAGCGGCACTTTGCTTAGGTTTTATAAATACTTTTCAAACGGTTTTATAAATATAAGGTATTTATTTGCAAAAGAGTATAGTTTTCTGTATTTTAGTTGTTAGGGTTTCCTAAGCCAACTAGCCTATTTCTAAGGTCTAAACGATGTGTCATAAGAAGCCTCAAATCGGCTCTTCACCGCCAATTGTGGCCAGGTAAGTACAAGTGAGGAGGGAGGGATCCGCTCACGAATCGTGAGACGGGCCTTTTAAAGTTACCCAAGCTCACTTGCCTAGCCTAAACACCACAAAGTCAGTTTAGATAAACGATCGATGCCCATGACATATCGTATTTTTTTTTTATAAAAGATTTTATTTAGAAATGTTTACAACTTAAAGCTTTCAAGAAAAGATTATAAAGAATATGGTATTTTAGTGAAAAGTCCTGTAATGTCGTATTCTATGTTTTGACATATATCAATTAGGTTTATATTTGTGTGTGTGTAGAGGTAGGTCATTACCCCGTGACTTATTTTAAGTTTTGATGAAGTTTAGAGGTTAAACAAGATATATTAAACTTGAAGGTATTAAAGCGCAAGAATACGGTATTCGAAAACGTTATCATTTCATATGTGAAATTTCATTCAAATTGGTTTCTACAAGTTTAGTGATCAAGATAAACATATTTAGGAGTAAGGTAATTAATTAAACTAAGAAAAATGAACTTCATGGTATTTTTATGAAAAGAATACGGTTTTGCAAAGAAGCCATCATTTCATGTGACAAAGTTTGTTTAAATTGGTTTATAGGTGATTAATAGTCAACATGAATATGGGTAGGTGTTATGTATTAGGTGACAAGTGGAAATTTATAGAAAAACCGAATTGGAAATCGGTTTGTCCGATTTCCGTCGGGTTCCAAAAAGTCGTATTTTTATATTAAAGAAAAGAGAGATAGAAGAGATGGGACTTACGGGTTTGGACAAGATAAGGGGGCTAGGGAAGGTGGTGGTGGTCGATGCGTCGAAAACGTTGCGAAGGTTCTGATCCGGTCGCCGGAATCCGTCATCGGTTTCGGCAGCGCTTCGCTTCTCGCTCTTCGTACCGAGTTCTCGAGAATTTGGGAGAGTGAACTTAGAGTTGTGAGGTGAAATGGTAGAGGGTAGGGGTCTTTATATAGGGCTAGGCTAGGGTTAGGGTTTGGATTAAAAAATATTTTTAAAAAATGTAAAAATCATTAAAAATTCATTAAATTTAGTCTTAAAAGAGGATTAATGGAATATCTGTAACAGTACAGGGAATTTAGACTATACAGGGGAAAAGACCAAGTCAACACGAAACTTTTTTGTGTTGACGACTCGGCCGACCGGCCGAGTCCGGCCGGCGGCGCCGGCCGATTCGGCCGAGTCGCCGGCCGACTCGGCCGAGTCGGGTGCCGTTGGGTCGGGTTTGGTCTGGGGGAGGTTTTGGTATAGTTTATTTTTTATAAATCGCAATAAATTGTGAGTTATGGCTGTTTGACCGTTTGACTTCACAAAAATATTAAAACAAAATGATATAAAAATTATGTGGGGCATGGGATTCGAACTCTGGTGGCTTTGTTCAGCAGTGCAAGGTATTACCAATGAGCTACAAGCTCCTTCTTGTAATTATTGTAAGGAAATAGATACTTAAATTGTTTCCAGCAACATCAATACTCCAAGTATACACTATATTTAAAGCAAATTTTTGGTATACAAAATTGGAGTTGTTACAGCTTCAAACACTGTGAGTAGTATACTTGGAACGCTTAGTTCGGAAAGATAAACGGATCTTTCTGACCGTAAAATCGAAGTGCATTCACACTGGTCAATCTATTCATCTTTCCAAGTCCCAAGATTTCTTCTCCACTTATCCGTATCGGTTCGTGTATCATACCAAGTACACTGAAATATATAAAAGGGTTCTGATCGTCCGGAGTATTGGATGTCGAGTATACAATTTAAGTAACCATAATAAATCACGCCATCCGATCCTACCGTCGCAATCCCACTATTCTGAGTGGTTCTAGATGTTTATATGTCCTTAACTTCGAATTTGTATCCAAGGACACTGAATCTTTTATAATATGCAACCTCCATAATAGGAAACTGAGCTAAATATCTTGAGTCACTCTCTAATGATGCAGACAAATTCGGATCGTGGATGTAACAAAACAAATTTTACGACAAATACATAACGATATAAGTTTAGATTAAAACTGATAGGAATAACATGTTATTCGAATAACTTACATGATCTGCAACGCAATCGCAAAAATTATCCTGATGATATTTTTCCAATCGTTCATCGTTCCAATCAGGATGCCCCTCATATACTTCGTTAAAATGAATTATGTTCTCGACAATAAATTATGACATTAATATTATATCATTTTATACACGCAAAAACAAATATAACAATTAATACAAAAAAACATACTCTCTAATTTTTTCAAGACATGCGCTATTGAGGAAGATAAACTGGTATATCTTGTTGATAAATATAGTGTCTACCCTCTTATAATCGGATTTACCATATGGCCCGTCCTGAATTCTTTGAGGCCAGTTAAGTCTCGTCTCAATGTTCTCGTCCAGATAGCGGGAACAAAATATGATTGCTTCATCTAGCAGATAACCTTGCATGATAGAACCCTCTGGTCGATTTCTATTGCGTGTATACTTTTTAAGAGTGTAGAGGTACCTAAAGAAAAATATATTAAATAAATAAATACGGGCATACAGAACAACAATAATTTTACAAATTGCGTGAAACGAAAAATTCTACGTACCTCTCGATGGGATACATCCATCGATATTGTACCGGTCCGGCTAACTTAGACTCGGTTGCAAGATGAACCGTCAGGTGTATTATGATATCGAAGAAAGACGGTAGGAAAATACGCTCAAACTTGCAAAGTATCAACGCAATAGAATTTTTTAGTTTCTCCAGCGTCACAACATCCAGTGTTTTAGCCCATAATTCTCTGAAAAAACAATATAGGTCATTGATTACTAGACCAACCGATTCGGGGAAGGAAGTCCTGAGGGCTAATGGGAGAATGTGCTCCATAATAACTGGTGATCATGACTTTTCAGCCCATCGATCTTGCCTTTCACAATTTTTATTTTCTTGCTGAATGATCCTGAGAAACCTGTGGGAATTTTCAAATCATGCAACACCTGTAGGAATCTTTTCTTCTCTGGTTGTGACATATGATAAGCGGCATTGGGAAGTACAAACTTGCCTGGTTTACCCGCTACCGGTTTAGGATGCAATTCACTTCTAATTCTCCAGTCCTGTAGATCCATCCGAGTATTAAGGTTGTCTTTCGATTTCCCGTCTTTACAAAGAAGCAAGTTGAGTACGTGCTCGGATACTCTCTTCTCTATGTGCATGACGTCCAGACAATGACGCACTAAATTTGTTGACCAGTACGGAAGCTCGAAGAAAATGCTTAACTTGTTCCAGAATAGTGGTTTGACCTGTTTTGTCGGATCCATCCCGAAAGTCACATTATTGTAACCATCCTACTGAGCAGTCACGTCCTCTCCGGACAATGGGGCCGGAGGTCCACGAAGCTCCTGATGACCATCAAGTGAACATCGTCTAACCTGTAGGGGTGGTCTAAAAGCAGGAAACATCGATGGCCGCAATAACAAACATTCCTGCTAAAATTCAAGAATTTCGATATTGTATATTGATGGCAATGAGGACATGCTTTGTGACCATGTATGGACCAACCTGATAGCATTCCATATGCAGGAAAGTCATCAATTGTCCACATTAAAGCCGCACGCAGTATGAAGGTTGTATTTGTGTTTGCATCGTAAGTCGCTACACCATCAATGAAGAAAGATTTTAACTCCTCGATCAGAGGTCGGAGATAGACGTCGATATTGTTTCCCGGTGAGTTTGGTCTGTCGATAAGAATAGGCATCATTAAGTATGATTGGTCCATAGCCAACCAAGACGACAGATTATAAATTATCATTATAACGGGCCATGTGCTGTGGCTTCCAGCCATATAGTTGAATGGGCAGAAGCCATCACTAGCCAGTCCGAGCCTGACATTGCGAGGATCACTACTGAATATTTCATGCCTCCTATCGAAATCCTTCCATGCCGGTGAATCTCTTGGATGACTCATTTTTCCATTTTCACTTGGAGGAGCACGGTGATGCCAAATCATTACCTCGGCTGTTTTCTTGCACCTGAATAGCCTCTGCAGCCTCTATGTTATAGGAAAGTATTCTGCTATCTTGACATGTATATCGGGCTTCTTATCAGAATCTTCTAGCCTCTTCGCATGTTAGACACTCTTTCAAATCTGAATTCTTTTTCCGGTACATCACGCAATTTTTAGGACATGCTTGAATCTTCTCACACTTCAGACCCAAATCAGACATCATCTTCTGGGCTCCGTGCCAGCTGTCGGACACGTTATTTCCCGGGGGCATAGAATCTTTCAAGAACGAAAGAAACATTGTGAATGACTTGTTGCTCCATCCATTTAGGCACTTAATCTGGAAAGATTGGACGAATTATGAGAGGGTGGAATACTTTGCATTCTCATAAGTTGGTTTTCTAGCATCATTTATGAAATTTTCATATTTATCAGCACGCGGTCCTTAACCGGAAGGAATGTCATCTTCGGTACGAATAGATTCACCTAGGACGGCCTCTACCATATCCTCCATTTCTTCAGATGGAAGGAAATTACCGTCTTCTTCTTCTGCCGCATTACCGTCTTCTCCTTCTTCTTCTCCTGCCGCATTATCGACTTCTCCTTCTTCTTCTGCCGCATTACTATGTTCTTCTCCTTCCCCGTAATATAGCCAAGTTGTATAAAGTCTAGTAAAACCATGTTTTACGATATGAAGCTCTGCCAATTCTACTTTCTGCCAGTACTTATTCCCACATCTATCGCACGGGCAGAGAATCTTCTCTATCACGATCTTATTATGTGCGCATGCAAATTCAATAAAAGCAGCAACTCTTGCGACAAACTTAGATTGCATACGTTGTTACCAATCCACATACATCTAGTCCTTAACTCTGACGTACTCATGGGCCATGTTAGACTGTATAACATATAAATTGTAGGTTATGATGACTATATTGAGAAATCTAAGAACGAGATGGTTGCTGACAAAGGAGATAATCCGTGTATATGCTTTGTGTGTGCGTTTGTCGTTGAAAAGAATAAATTATCGATAATCAAAATTAGATTTGAGGATACCCATGTATGAGTTGTATTCTATATATGTGTGTTTCAATTTATGATTTCTCTTAAGTGTAGGGTTGTTAGTGTGTATGTGTTGTGTGTGCGTTTATTGTGTATTCGTGTTGTATGTGTGTGTTTCGGCTGTTGGGGGTAAGGCGTCTATCCCATTAAAAATGTATAGAGCGGACACTCATTCGCTTGTGCTTTCAACCGTTTCGAGTAAATTTCGGCAACACCTCGCCGCTGTTCTCCGAGTACACTGTAATATAATAGATAATTATTTCAAAGCTGTGAAACAACGTTGAAATGAACATCTAATCTATCTTTGTACACGGAGAACCAGCGGAAAAGTACCGACGAAATATCTCGAAATGGATGAAAACACAAGTGAATGCAGGTGTTTGCTTTATACATTCCTAACTTGTCCACACGGGACAAATCTATCGGTTATCATACGATTGAATCTTCTCATCACATAGACTACACGACGGTTGTTAGTACCAAGCTATACCGTCCGATATTTAACAACCTTCGTATAGTTCTATGTCACGACAAATATCGAACGTATGTTAACCGATAGACGGGGACTAAGTGGCGCTTTGAGTTTCATATATGAGTATCGATGAGAATATAAATATTTCATATTATCATCGAGTATCATGTATTGGTTTTAATTTGAACATCTTGAATCACTCTTTAATGATGCGTTTGTTGTGTATTCATGTTGTATGTGTGTGTTTCGGCTGTCAGGGGTAAGGCTTCTATCCCATTAAGAATGTATAGAGCGGACACCCATTCGCTTGTGCTTTCAACCGTTTCGAGTAAATTTCGGCAGCACGTCCCCGCTGTTCTCCGAGTACACTGTAATAAAATAGATAATCATTTCAAAGCTATGAAACAACGTTGAAATGAACATCTAATCTATCTTTGTACACGGAGAACCAGCGGAAAAGTTGTCACGCCCCGCTTCCCAGAGTACGCTAGATTGGGCACGTGACATAGCCAACCATGCTACCTGTGGGTAGGAAGTATCCATCCACAGTCACATTACGGCTGTAGAGATATCAAGAACAAGATAAAACTATCTAAAACATGTCCATAATCCAGAATAACAGGAGTCAATAATAAATAAATGCGGAAGCAAATGATCCAATACAAATAACTGAAAAGTGTGTCCCGTAATGCGGGCTCACATCAGGAAATAAATGCAAGAAATAAAACTAACTACTACTGAACTCACAGCTCAGCCTGCTGGCTGAAGTACTCCTGCTCGGACTGCAACAGCGGTACGGAATCTGGGCCATGCAAAACCCAGACGTCAGCGCGTCATGTCATCAAGTAATATAATATGAACAGTGTAGCAGGCAATGTAATATAAACATGAATACAGCAAGAATAACAATAATATGAATCATACCAGTACAGGGTAGCGTGCAGTGGGTAAACTAAACTGTTCTATCAGGTTTTCTATTCTAAAGTCTTTGAAATCAATTTGAGTAATCCTCCATGTAACTCAAAGGATATGTCCCGTTACCCGCCGGGACCACGGATCAGGAATATGTGAACAATAGTGGTTCTGTCCCGTTACCCCCCGGGACCACGGATCAGGAAAATGTAAGAGTCACGAATGGCTCTATCCCGTTACCCCCCGGGACCACGGATCAAGCAATACCCTTTTAAGTTACACTTTAGTTTACACTTTTGATTTCCCCATACCCACAAGTTGTGTATGTCAAGTCAGGTATTCAGTAATCAAGGACTAATGCCAACACAGGATCAGATAAAAGCAGGTTTGTTTGGATAGACAACAGGAACGGTCCATGAGGACTACATGTCAGGTTTGTTGGCATTAGACACAAGATCAGGTAACGGGTCGAGTCATGGTACATCAGGTCAAGTCAACAGTACACGGCACCATGTCAGGTATAGTAGGAAGTGTAACAGGTTATGTCAGGAAGCACAAGATGTCATGTGGGTGCTCATAATCAAACTAACATAAGCATGTGTATAAATAAACAAGTATGAGTACTATCAGAACAAAAAACTGGAACATGTAATATGATATGCAAATAGATATAATTTCAAGGACATGGATGCACAGTTATCGATTAGGGTTACATTTATAGTTCCAATATTAATTAGGATGCAATTTATTAAACATGGAGCGTTAATATCACATTATTATGTAGTAATGTGATCTATGGATGCAATTATATGTATCTTAAATGCGATGGATGCAAACGGGTGTCCGAAAAGTTATAAAACTATAAAATGGTAATGTGGGATGTACAACTAAGCAATATGTGATATAAATATTGATATAATAATATTAATATGGATAGCATATTCAAAGCGATTAATAACTAAAAAAGTGGTATTGATTAACCATGCACAAGAAGGTTCCGTTCAGAAATTCAGCGTCACCCTAATTTGTAAAATAGTTTAAAAATAACAAACGTTCTCCAAAAGGGATGTGTCTTATACCAAAACAAAGATAATTCAATAAGGTTTTCAGTTTTATAAGTATAAGTATCTCAGGTTGTCCCTACAAAAAGTTATGAAAATTCGAAATTGAAAGTTTGCTGCTGGAATTTCCCTGGACAGCAGTTTGGAGACATTTTCATTTGCATTTTACGTTATTTAAACAATTTATTTTGTAAGTAAATATTTCATAGAGTTATAGTATTCTGAGTTAGCTTCGTAACGAACTAAAGAACGTATTTTAATAATTTTTCTATGATTTATAATGAATTTTATAAGATAAGGTGTATAGTAAATTTCAGATTTGTCATATCCGATTTTTCAACGACGTTTCATGTGTAAACTATAAGATTTTCAAATGTATAATATTATAAAATGAAGATTATAAACCAATTAAAGATAATAATAATAAATATTACGACGATATATATTTTAAATGATATGGTTGCAGTATAATGTAATCTAGTATGTCACAAGAAAAGTTTTCATGATCTAGATTTAATATGATATAAACGGATGCAAACGGAATATCGAAACGTTATAAAATTAAACATGGGGCACTAGATTTAAACTATAGGTATGGTATTTATTTAAATAGGTATAAAATGAATTATATAGCATGTAGCAAGATTAACTTGCCTCGATGGGTCGCGAATCGGGAAAACGGAACGTTAACTGTCGGCGGGGAAAACTCGCGACGGGCGCACGGTTCACGGAATGAACCCAAACGACGAACAAAGGAACCATACGGGTCGGGGTACCTCGCTGGAAAGTCGAGAAACGTCACCGGCACGACGGAATTCCGGCAACAAAAGAACAGTTAAAAAAATGAGAAACGAGACATGAAGTAAGAAGAGAAAGAATGATAAAGAGAAGTACGAGAGAATATATGAGGGGGAGATAGAGAGAGAAAAAGTGGAGAGGGAGAGAGGGAAAGTGGGGCCCACGGGATTAAAGGGGAGGTTGCGATTGGCTGAGAGAATAAATTGAGAAGGATATAAAAGATTGTAAAAATATTATATGGTTAACTTAAAGATTTAAAAGATAGGTAATGAACAGTAAGATATCAGGTTAGTTAGAAAAATATATGCGATGGTTTTAATAATATTAAAATTTGGGATTTTGGCGCCAAATAAAACATTTCCAAATCGCGTCCGGGTCGGGTCCAAAAATTTGAAATTGAAATAATAGGATTTTAAGCGGGATCCAAATTTTAAAATTAAGTGTTTTATGATTAAAAAGCATACCCCCAAAACGGACACACGTACGTGCACGTAGCCATCCAAACTCGTCCGTTTCACTGAATGGGACGAGAACACAATGCACAGACACTACCACGAGGCTAGGGGTGTCAAGTAGGCCATGATGAATATTTTCAATTTTATTTTAGATGCCAAAATTTGTTATATGCAGAAATGAATTTACCGGGTAAAAATTTACAGTAAGCAACAAACAAGCAAGTTAAATGAAATGAGTACCACATTATGCTCAAACAGTAACTGAAAATAGTAGCATTAGGCTTGGGTGTTACATTATACCCAACTACAAAAAGAATTTCGTCCTCGAAATTCCAAGAATACAAAGATAGATAACTACAAGAAAAGGTGAGGAAACTTCTGCCGGATTTCATCTTCTCGTTTCCAAGTGGACTCTCCATGCGAGCGATTACCCCTAGAAACAAGCACAAGGGGATAACCTTGTTCTTAAGAACCTTTTCCCCTCGATCCACGATTTCAATCGGTCGCTCCTCAAAAGTCAAGTCTTCTCGTACTGTTAGCTCCGAATGATCCAAAACGTGTGTTTCATCTCGAACATACTTACGGAGTTGAGATACGTGAAACACATCGTGCACATTTGCCAAGGACTGCGGTAACGCAAACGATACGCTACCTCACCAACACGCTCCACGATCTCAAGGGTCCAACGAATCGAGGACTAAGCTTTCCTCGACTTCCAAAACGAATCACCCATCCAGTCGGTGATATCTTCAAGAATACCAAAACACCCACGGTGAACTCTAGAGGTCTTCTTGACGTATCTGCCCAACTCTTCTGTCGGTCCTGTGCTGCCTTCATAAGATTTCTGATAGGGTTAAACTTCTCAACTGTCTGCACATCCAAATCTGGTCCCAATAATCTTCGTTCACCGACATCGTCCCAACAAACAGGTGAACGGCATTAACGACCATACAAAACTTCAAATGGAGCCATCTGAATAGTTGCCTGAAAACTGTTGTTGTAAGACAACTCCACCAAAAGTAGATGATCCTCCTAAGACCCCTTGAAGTCCAACATGCATGCTCTCAACGTATCCTCAAGAGTTTGGATCGTTCTCTTCGACTGACCATCAGTTTGAGGATGATAAGCTGTGCTAAACTTCAATCGAGTCTCCAAACTTTCCTGTAAACTTCTCCAGAAGTGTGATAAGGACCGAGTGTCCCGATCGGACACGATGCTCACCGGTACTCCATGCAATCTTACAATCTCCTGCATGTACCGCTCTGCCAAAGTCTCTGTTGATTGACCAACCCGAAAAGGAATAAAGTGAGCTGCCTTGGTCAATCGGTCAACAATTACCCATACTGCATTGTTGCCTTTTGGACTCCGCGGTAAAGCCGTCACAACATCCATGGTTATATGTTCCCACTTCCACTGAGGAATCGGAAGTGGTTGCAATAAACCAGCAACCCTTTGATGTTCAGCCTTCACTTGCTGACACACCAAGCACTTCGTCACAAAGCGAGCAATCTCCCGCTTCATGCCCTCCCACCAGAAATGCTGTCGAATATCTCGGTACATCTTTGTGCCTCCTGGATGTACAGAATAAGCTGAAATGTGTGCCTCCTTCATAAGCTCTTCACGAACATCACCCTTTGGCACACACAAACGGCTACCATACCTCAACGAACCATCTTCGTGGATCAATAAATCTGTTCGTAGCCCGGCTTCAACCTGCTCTCGAAACTTTTGCAGTCTAGGATCCTGCGATTGAGCTGCTTAAATATTCTCGATCAATGACGAAAGTACTTGCAACTGCAACAACTGTCCCGTAGAACGCGGTAGCGCAACCTCCAAGTCAAATCTGCGAAAATCTTCAACGAGCTCCTTCTGCGTAGTTAACACCTGAATTACTGGTAACCGACTAAGCGCATCCGGCACAACATTAACCTTCCCCGGATGGTACTTAAGATCAAGATCGTAGTCAGCCATCAGCTCCAACCATCTACGCTGCCTCATGTTAAGCTCCTTCTGTGTGAACACATACTTCAAGCTCTTATGATCTGTAAAAACTTCGACTCTTTCGCCCAAAAGGTAGTGTCTCCAAATCTTCAAAGCGAAAATCACAGCCGTAAGCTCCAAGTCATGAGTTGGATAATTCTTCTCATGGGTCTTCAACTGTCTCGATACGTATGCTACAACCTTCCCATGCTGCATCAAAACACATCCCAATCCTTTCCGAGATGCGTCGCTGTGAATCACCAATCCTCCGGAATTGTCTGGCACGGTCAGAATAGGGGCGGTTATCAACTTCTGCTTCAACGTTTCGAAAGCTAACGCACACTTATCCGCCCATACAAAAGGTACCTCCTTGCGCGTAAGCTTGGTCAACGGCTCTGCCAGACGAGCAAAGTTCTCCACAAATCTCCTGTAGTATCCGGCTAATCCAAGGAAACTTCTTATCTCAGCAACATTCTTTGGAATAGGCCAATCTCGAACTGCTGCAATCTTTTCTGGATCGACGGCAATGCCATCGCCAGACACAACATGCCCCAAAAACCTTACTTCCTCCAGCCAAAACTCGCACTTACTCATCTTCACATAAAATTTCTCCTGTCTCAACGTCTGCAGTGCGATTTTCAAATGCTCAGCATGCTCTTCAAAACTCTTCGAGTAAACCAGAATATCGTCAATAAATACCACAATGAACTGATCCAAGAACGGTGAAAAGATTCGGTTCATCAAGTCCATGAATACTGCCGGCGCATTCGTTACTCCGAAGGGCATCACTAAGTGCTCGTAATGTCCATACCGAGTTCGGAACGCCGTCTTGCAAATATCTTCTGCTTTCACTCGGACCTGATGATATCCGGATCGCAAATCCAGCTTCGAGAATACCCTCGCGCCACTAAGCTGCTCAAAAGTTCTCCAATGCGAGGGATAGGGTACTTGTTCTTAATAGTCACCCGGTTTAATTCTCGATAGTCGATGCACATCCTTCTTGTACCCTCCTTCTTCTTTACTAGAAGAACTGGAGCTCCCCAAGGCGAGTTACTGCTTCGAATCCAACCCTTTTCAAGCAATTCAGCAACCTATTTCTTTACTTCTTCCAACTCTACTGGCGCCATTGGATAATACGCTTTAGATACTGGCGCTGCACCAGGAATAAGATCAATTGCGAACTCCAGGTCTCTCCTCGGCGGTAAACCCGATATATCTTCAAACACGTCCATAGAATCACGAACAACAGCCGGCTCTTTACTTTCATCACTTCCATTGATGCAAGAATATTGTTTGTCGGCCTAGCCCTAAACTCGACCGGCCCGACCGAACTGCTTCCTTAACACAACTGTTGTCTGCTGCAAACTCCCTTTCATCCCAGATAAACTCTGCTGCTCTTGGCTGCTGCAAGTATTTGTGAGAAAGTGGTCAAACCCAGGGAGACAATCTGCCTCTAGATGTCCACGTCCAGTCTGCGCATGAACCTCCATGCCCTGTCTGCATCGTTGGCAACTAAAGGTCCAGCGAAACTACTGAGTCTCGTCCATTCTGTTGCATGCACATCTACGGGTGCTCCCTTCTGCTTTAGTCCGATGAACTTCACTTCCATTTCCTCCCGTGCAGTCCACGGGAAGAACTTCTCCAGGAGACTCTTCGAAAAATCCGCCCACTTGATCGGCTTGGGCAAATGGTTCTCCTCAACAAGCCACCATTCTCGGGCGTAGTCCACTAGCTGAATGCGTACCAAAACAACCTTTTTGTCATCTGGAATCTGTGCCGCAAAAAGCAAGTTCTCTGTGTCAACTAGCCACTGTTACACTGGCAACGACTCCTTTAAACCAGTAAATGTAGACGGACCCAACCGCCTGAAATCTGCTACGGTCCCTACTCGGTCAACTGGTCTAGCTCCAACATTGTTCACAGACTGCTGAACGATCTGCAAACCTTCCCGAAACGAGTCCGCTTGCTGCTGGATCAGCTCGGTCTGTTTCTTTGATTCTCCAGCATTCCTCTTATCACTCCAAGCATGGCGGCTTCATCCACACACCTCTGGTATGTCTTCAATTTCTTACCGGCCATAATCCTGAACTCAAAATACCCAACATTAGCATGATGATAGATTCTGAATATAGATCAAGGCTAGAACTCCAAGATACTTAAATAGAGTACCGCATTGTAACTATGCCGCGGTATCATAGCCACAATTATATAACTCCATCCAAGTCGCCTAAGTCCTAGATATAACAAGGAATCAGGTTTTCGAATCGATATGCAAAGGAAGTTTGCACATCGTAAAAGATATAATCAGGAAGAATGTGATTCAAGAATGGTAAAACGGTCAAGGTGGCAGGACATGTTTCCTAAACACGGGTATTCTGATTCGTGTATTGGGTACAATACCTAACTACAAAAGAATCAACCCGACTATCCTATGGCTCTGATACCAAAAGAACCATGTCACGCCCCGCTTCCCAGAGTACGCTAGATTGGGCACGTGACATAGCCAACCATGCTACCTGTGGGTAGGAAGTATCCATCCACAGTCACATTACGGCTGTAGAGATATCAAGAACAAGATAAAACTATCTAAAACATGTCCATAATCCAGAATAACAGGAGTCAATAATAAATAAATGCGGAAGCAAATGATCCAACACAAATAACTGAAAAGTGTGTCCCATAATGCGGGCTCACATCAGGAAATAAATGCAAGAAATAAAACTAACTGCTACTGAACTCACAGCTCAGCCTGCTGGCTGATGTACTCCTGCTCGGACTGCAACAGCGGTACGGAATCTGGGCCATGCAAAACCCAGACGTCAGCGCGTCATGTCATCAAGTAATATAATATGAACAGTGTAGCAGGCAATGTAATATAAACATGAATACATCAAGAATAACAATAATATGAATCATACCAGTACAGGGTAGCGTGCAGTGGGTAAACTAAACTGTTCTATCAGGTTTTCTATTCTAAAGTCTTTAAAATCAATTTGAGTAATCCTCCATGTAACTCAAAGGATATGTCCCGTTACCCCCCGGGACCACGGATCAGGAATATGTGAACCAATAGTGGTTCTGTCCCGTTACCCCCCCGGGACCACGGATCAGGAAAATGTAAGAGTCATGAATGGCTCTATCCCGTTACCCCCCGGGACCACGGATCAAGCAATACCCTTTTAAGTTACACTTTAGTTTACACTTTTGATTTCCCCATACCCCCAAGTTGTGTATGTCAAGTCAGGTATTCAGTAATCAAGGACTAATGCCAACACAGGATCAGGTAAAAGCAGGTTTGTCTGGATAGACAACAGGAACGGTCCATGATGACTACATGTCAGGTTTGTTGGCATTAGACACAAGATCAGGTAACGGGTTGAGTCATGGTACATCAGGTCAAGTCAACAGTACACGGTACCATGTCAGGTATAGTAGGAAGTGTAACAGATTATGTCAGGAAGCACAAGATGTCATGTGGGTGCTCATAATCAAACTAACATAAGCATGTGTATAAATAAACAAGCATGAGTACTATCAGAACAATAAACTGGAACATGTAATATGATATGCAAATAGATATAATTTCAAGAACATGGATGCACAGTTATCGATTAGGGTTACATTTATAGTTCCAATATTAATTAGGATGCAATTTATTAAACATGGAGCGTTAATATCACATTATTATGTAGTAATGTGATCTATGGATGCAATTATATGTATCTTAAATGCGATGGATGCAAACGGGTATCCGAAAAGTTATAAAACTATAAAATGGTAATGTGGAATGTACAACTAAGCAATATGTGATATAAATATTGATATAATAATATTAATATGGATAGCATATTCAAAGCGATTAATAACTAAAAAAGTGGTATTGATTAACCATGCACAAGAAGGTTCCGTTCAGAAATTCAGCGTCACCCTAATTTGTAAAATAGCTTAAAAATAACAAACGTTCTCCAAAAGGGACGTGTCTTATACCAAAACAAAGATAATTCAATAAGGTTTTCAGTTTTATAAGTATAAGCATCTCAGGTTGTCCCTACAAAAAGTTATGAACATTCGAAGTTGAAAGTTTGCTGCTGGAATTTCCCTGGACAGCAGTTTGGAGACATTTTCATTTGCATTTTACGTTATTTAAACAATTTATTTTGTAAGTAAATATTTCATAGAGTTATAGTATTCTGAGTTAGCTTCGTAACGAACTAAAGAACGTATTTTAATAATTTTTCTATGATTTATAATGAATTTTATAAGATAAGGTGTACAGTAAATTTCAGATTTGTCATATCCGATTTTTCAACGACGTTTCATGTGTAAACTATAAGATTTTCAAATGTATAACATTATAAAATGAAGATTATAAACCAATTAAAGATAATAATAATAAATATTATGACGATATATATTTTAAATGATATGGTTGCAGTATAATGTAATCTAGTATGTCACAAGAAAAGTTTTCATGATCTAGATTTAATATGATATAAACGGATGCAAACGGAACATCAAAACGTTATAAAATTAAACATGGGGCACTAGATTTAAACTATAGGTATGGTATTTATTTAAATAGGTATAAAATGAATTATATAGCATGTAGCAAGATTAACTTGCCTCGATGGGTCGCGAATCGGGAAAACGGAACGTTAACCGTCGGCGGGGAAAACTCACGACGGGCGCACGGTTCACGGAATGAACCCAAATGACGAACAAAGGAACCACACGGGTCGGGGTACCTCGCTGGAACGTCGAGAAACGTCACCGGCACGACGGAATTCCGGCAACAAAAGAACAGTTAAAAAAAATGAGAAACGAGACATGAAGTAAGAAGAGAAAGAATGATAAAGAGAAGTACGAGAGAATATATGAGGGGGAGATAGAGAGAGAAAAAGTGGAGAGAGAGAAGAGGGAGAGAGGGAAAGTGGGGCCCACGGGGTTAAAGGGGAGGTTGCGATTGGCTGAGAGAATAAATTGAGAAGGATATAAAAGATTGTAAAAATATTATATGGTTAACTTAAAGATTTAAAAGATAGGTAATGAACAGTAAGATATCAGGTTAGTTAGAAAAATATATGCGATGGTTTTAATAATATTAAAATTTGGGATTTTGGCGCCAAATAAAACATTTCCAAATCGTGCCCGGATCGGGTCCAAAAATTTGAAATTGAAATAATAGGATTTTAAGCGGGATCCAAATTTTAAAATTAAGTGTTTTATGATTAAAAAGCATACTCCCAAAACGGACACACGTACGTGCACGTAGCCATCCAAACTCGTCCGTTTCACTGAATGGGACGAGAACACAATGCACGGACACTACCACGAGGCTAGGGGTGTCAAGTAGGCCTGATGAATATTTTCAATTTTATTTTAGATGCCAAAATTTGTTATATGCAGAAATGAATTTACCGGGTAAAAATTTACAGTAAGCAACAAACAAGCAAGTTAAATGAAATGAGTACCACATTATGCTCAAACAGTAACTGAAAATAGTAGCATTGGGCTCGGGTGTTACAAAAGTACTGACGAAATATCTCGAAATGGATGAAAACACAAGTGAATGCAGGTGTTTGTTTTATACATTTCTAACTTGTCCACACGAGACAAATCTATCGGTTATCATACGATTGAATCTTCTCGTCACATAGAATACACGATGGTTGTTAGTACCGAGCTATACCGTCCGATATTTAACAACTTTCGTATAGTTCTATGTCACGACGAATATCGAACGTATGTTAACCGATAGACGGGGCTAAGTGGCGCTTTGAGTTTCATATATGAGTATCGATGAGAATATGAATGTTTCATATTATCATCGAGTATCATATATTGGTTTTAACTTGAACATTTTGAATCACTCATATATTAGTATGAGAATATGAATGTTTTAATATGATGTGTTTGTTGTGTATTCGTGTTGTATGTGTGTGTTTCGGCTGTCGGGGGTAAGGCTTCTATCCCATTAAGAATGTATAGAGCAGACACCCATTCGCTTGTGCTTTCAACCATTTTGAGTAAAATTCGACAGCACCTCTCCGCTGTACTCCGAGTACACTGTAATAGAATAGATAATCATTTCAAAAATGTGAAACAACGTTGAAATGAATATCTAATCTATTTTTGTACATGGAGAACCGGCAGAAAAGTACCGACGAAATATCTCGAAATGGATGAAAACACAAGTGAATGCAGGTGTTTGCTTTATACATTCCTAACTTGTCCACACGGGACAAATCTATCGGTTATCATACGATTGAATCTTCTCGTCATATAGACTACACGACGGTTGTTAGTACCGAGCTATACCGTCCGATATTTAACAACTTTCGTATAGTTCTATGTCACGACGAATATCGAACGTATGTTAACCGATAGACGGGGGCTAAGTGGCGCTTTGAGTTTCATATATGAGTATCGATGAGAATATGAATGTTTCATATTATCATCGAGTATCATATATTGGCTTTAACTTGAACATCTTGAATCACTCTTTAATGATGCGTTTGTTGTGCATTCGTGTTGTATGTGTGTGTTTCGGCTGTCGGGGGTAAGTCTTCTATCCCATTAAGAATGTATAGAGCGGACACCCATTCGCTTGTGCTTTCAACCGTTTCGAGTAAATTTCGACAGCACCTCCCCGCTGTACTCCGAGTACACTGTAATAGAATAGATAATCATTTCAAAGCTGTGAAACAACGTTGAAATGAATATGTAATCTATTTTTGTACATGGAGAACCAGCGGAAAAGTACCGACGAAATATCTCGAAATGGATGAAAACACAAGTGAATGCAGGTGTTTGCTTTATACATTCCTAAGTTGTCCACACGGGACAAATCTATCGGTTATCATACGATTGAATCTTCTCGTCACATAGACTACACGATGGTTGTTAGTACCAAGCTATACCGTCCGATATTTAACAACCTTCGTATAGTTCTATGTCACGACGAATATCGAACGTATGTTAACCGATAGACGGGGGCTAAGTGGCGCTTTGAGTTTCATATATGAGTATCGATGAGAATATGAGAGTTTCATATATGAGTATCGATGAGAATATGAAAGTTTCATATTATCATCGAGTATCATATATTGGTTTTAACTTGAACATCTTGAATCACTATCTAATGATGCGTTTGTTGTGATTTTACGTTTACGTTTTGTTATTAAGGGTTCAAAATTTCAAGTTTAGGGTAAATTTTTCTTGCGTTTACGGTAAAGTTGTACGTTTACGTTATTATCGAGTATCCTACTGCAATGAACTAGTGCACCCTAAACCCTAACCCTAAATAACCCAAATTAATCTAATTAACCATAATTAAGCATAATCATTACCCTAACACAAATTATCCCTAATTAACCAAAACTTAACCCAATTTACCTAAATTAACCTAATTAACCCTAATCAACCCAAACTTAACCCAATTTATCCAAATTAACCTAATTAACCCTAATTAACACCCTAAACCTTTCAAATTATCACTAATTAATCCAAATTAACCCTACCCTCTAATTAACCCTAGCCTCTAACCCTAAACCTGAACCAAACCCCAACCCCAACCGAACCCTAACCCCAACCCCAACCCCAACGAACCCTAACCTTAACCACAATTCCAACCCCAACCGAACCCTAACCCTAACCCCAACCCCAACCCCAACCGAACCCTGACCCCAACCCCAACCCCAACCGTACCCCAACCCTAACCTTAACCCCAACCCCAACCCCAACCGAACCCTGCAGAACCCGATGCTTAACCCTAACCCTCAGGCCCCCACCCGAACCCTGCAGAACCAAGAACCCTAGCCCTAAGATCATCAAAATTATAAGTAATTGGAAATTTACTAACCTGTAGCGGGCGGTAGAGGAGACGACGGAGGAGACCGGTGGTCGATGACGCAATCGGCGATGCTTGCGGACGGTGGCGACGAGGAAGTCGACGAGAAAGTTTTCGGAACGAGGGCGGTGGCAGGCCGCGGGCGGAGGGCGGTGGCGACGAGGAAAAAATTGGAGGCGCGGGAACGAGATCAAGACGTGGGGGAGAGATTGAGAGAGAGAATTTGGGGAACGATCGAGATCGAGCCGTAGGGCTTTTCTGTGCCTTTTTATATTAAATATCCATTTATATGCCCCTACGGACTTCACCGTAGGTCATTTGTTTGCGGCTCCGTAGGGCCAAATAACAAATTACGATTTAATATTTTTAAATTAAAACGTAGGGCACCATAGGGACAACCATGTGGACCCACGGATTATTCCGTAGGGGAAATAAAAAGTTGCTCCTACGGATTCCTGTAGCCGTAGGGGTACCCCATATTGTAGTAGTGGCAATAACAGCAAATCTCATAAAGTAATTTCTAATTAAGGCCAATCTTACTAAAATAACAACATGATATTCATTAAGTACACTTAAAAAGAGAATTAAGATCTGATTCATCCTCGGTGCTTAACTTCATTTTGCGGTTGTTTACACTACTACAATGAGGGGTTGCCCCTACGGATAGAGAAATTCATAGGGACAACTTTTTATTGTGGTATTGTTTGCCCCTACGGTGCCCATCATATAGGCATAAATAAATTTAAAAATATAAAAATGTAATCTTTTTATTTGGCCCTACAGTGCCGCAAAAAAAAGCCCTACGGATTAATCCGTAGGGGCAACAAAAGGTTATTTATTAAAAAAATAAAGTTAAGTAATTTTCCACCGCCCCCAAATTTCCCGCCAATATTTCCTAGTTGAGCACCCATCGTCGTTAACTTTCACGTGCAACGTCGCCATCAAACCCATCGTCGTCGATTTCCTCGTCGCCACCACACCCATCGTCGTCGACTTCCTCGTCGCCGCCACACCCTCGTCGCCGCCATCTGTTCTCACCGCGAGCACCTCGTCGCCGCCGTTAAACCGGCCTCCTCCACCTCGTCAAGCTCTTGCTCTCACCTTCTTGAGCTCTTTGCCGCCGGCCGGTGACTACTAAGATGAGTTAATTAATTAAGGTTTAATTTCTAATTATGCTGTTTTTGGTGTTTTTATTGTTGATTTTAGGGTTAGGGTTATAGGGCGTGGTTAATTGGGGGTTAATTTGGGTTAGGGTTTGGATTTGGGTGTTGATTAGGCTTAGGATTAGGGTTAGGGTTAATTAGGTAGGGTTAGGGTTTGGTTGATATTTAGGGTTAGGGTTAGGGTTAGTTTGGGTTAATTAGGTAAAATAAGGTTGGTGATGATTAGGATTAGAGTTAGGATTAATTAGATTAATTAGGGTTAGTTTTGGTTTGGGCTAGGGTTAATTTGGGTTGGGGTTTGGCTGATGATTAGGGTTAGGGTTAGGGTTAATTTTGATTAATTAGGTTAAATAGGGTTAATTTTGGTTTGGGTGATGATTAGGGTTAGAGTTAGTGTTAATTAGGTAAAATAGAGTGTATTTGTGTTAGAGTGTTGATTAGGATTAATTTGGTTGAATTATCTTAATTTTGGGTTAATTAGGGATAATCTGAGTTAGGGTGATGCTTAGGGTTAATTTGGGTTAATTAGCTTAATTTTATTTAATTAGCTTAATTTTGGGTTAATTAGGGATAATTTGAGTTAGGGTGATGATTAGGGTTGATTTGGGTTAATTAGGTTAATTTAGTTTAATTAGCTTAATTTTGGGTGAATTAGGGATAATTTGAGTTAGGGTGATGATTAGGGTTGATTTGGGTTAATAAGGTTAATTTAGGTTAATTAGATTAATTTGAGTTAATTAGCGTTAGGGTTTAGGGTGCACTAGTTCCTTCAGTAGGATACTCGATGATAACGTAAACGTACAATTTTACCGTAAACGTAAGAAAACTTTACCCTAAACTAAAAACTTCAAACCCTTAAAAACGAACCGTAAACGTAAAACCTATTCAAGTTAAATGTTCAAGTTAAAACCAATATATGATACTTGATGACAACATGAAACTTTCATATTCTCGTCGATACTTATATGTGAAAGTCAAAGCATGACTTAGTCCCCGTTTATCGGTTAACATACGTTCGATATTCATCGTGATATAGAACTATACGAAGGTTGTTAAATATCGGGCGGTATAATTCGGTGCTAACAACCGTCATGTAATCTATGTGACGAGAAGATTCAATCGTATGATAATCGATAGATTTGTCCAGTGTGGACAAGTTAGGAATGTATAAAGCAAACACCTACATTCACTTGTGTTTTCATTCGTTTTGAGTTATTTCATCGGTACTTTTCCGCCGGTTCTCCGTGTACAAAGATAGATTAAATATTCATTTCAACATTGTTTCACAGTATTGAAATGATTATCTATTTTATTACAGTGCACTCAAAGAACAGCGGAGAGATGCTGCCGAAATTTACTCGAAACGGATGAAAACCAAGCGAATGGGTGTCTGCTCTATACATTCTTAATGGGATAGAAATCTTACTCTCGACAGCCGAAACACACGCATACAACACGAATATACAACAAACGCACACACAAAGCACATACACACTAACAACCCTACACCTAAGCGAAATCATAAATTGAAACACACATACACAGAATGCAACTGATATTTGGGTATCTTCAAATCTAACTTTGTTAATTGATAATTTATTCTTTTCAACGACAAACTTGCCTCTATGGATTTTTTCTTTGTCGGTAACCATCTCGCTCTTAGATTTCTCAATATAGTCACCATAACCTACAATTTATATGTTAGATGTCTAACATGGCCCATGAGTACATCAGAGTTAAGGACTGGATGTACGTGGATTGGAAACAACGCATGCAATCTAAGTTCGTCGGATGAGTTGCTGCTTTCATTGAATTTGCACACGCACATAATGAGATCGTATTAGAGAAGATTCTTTGTCCGTGCGATAGATGTGGGAATAAGTTCTGGCAGAAGGTAGAAATCGTAGATCTTCACATCGTTAAACATGGTTTTACTAGACTATATACAACTTGGCTATATTACGACAAAGGACAAGAAGAAGACGGTAATACGACAGAAGAAGAAGGAGAAGACGGTAATGCGGCAGAAGAAGAAGACGATGACTTCTTTCCAGGAGAAGAAATGGAGATATGGTAGAGATTGCCCTCGGTGATGGTATTCCTACCGAAGATGGCATTCCTTCCGGTCAAGGACCGCGTGCTTGTAAATATGAAAAGTTCATGAATGATGCTAGAAGACCAATTTATGAGAATGCAAAGTATTACACGCTATCATGGTTCGTCCAACTTTTTCAGATTAAGTGCCTAAATGGATGGAGCAACAAGTCATTCACGATACTTCTGAAGTCCTGAAAGATTCTATGCCCCCGGGAAATAACGTGCCCGACCGCTGGTACGAAACCCAGAAGATGATGTCTGATTTAGGTCTGAAGTGTGAGAAGATTCATTCATGTACCAAAGATTGCGTGTTGTACTGAAAAGAGAATTCAGATTTGAAAAAGTGTCCAACATGCAGAGAGGCCAGGTATAAGCCGAAATAATCTGATAAGAAGCCCGATATACCTGTCAAGATAGCACGATACTTTCCCATAACACAGAGGCTGCAGAGGCTATTCAGGTGCAAGAAAACGGCCGAGGCAATAATTTGGTATCATCGTGCTGCTCCAAGCGAAAACGGAAAAATGAGCCATCCAAGAGATTCACCGGTATGGAAGGATTTCGATAGGAGGCACTAAATATTCAGTAGTGATCATCGCAATATCAGGCTCGGACTCGCTAGTGATAGTTTCTGCACATTCAACTATATAGCTGGAAGCCACAGCACATAACCCGTTGTAATGATAGTTTATAATTTGTCGCCTTGGTTGGCTATGGATCAATCCTACTTTATGATGGGTCTTCTTGTTGACGGACCAAACTCACAGGGAAACAATATCGACGTCTATCTTCGACCTCTGATCGATGGGTTAAAATCTTTATTCATTGATGGTGTAGAGACTTATGATGCAAATACAGATACAACCTTCACAATACGTGCAGTTTTAATGTGGACAAATAATGACTTTCCTGCGTATAGAATGCTATCAGGTTGGTCCGTACATGGTTACAAAGCATGCTCTTATTGCTATCAATATACAACATCGAATGGTTGAATTTTAGCAGGAAAATTTGTTATTGCGGGTATCGGCGTTTCCTGCCACTTGACCATCGATACAGATTAGACACTGCTCACTTTGATGATCATCAGGAACTTCTTGGGCCTCTAGCGTCATTGTCCGGAGAGAACGTGACTGCTCAGTGGGATGGTTACAATAATGTGACCTTCGGGATAGATCCGACAAAATAGGTCAAACCACCATACTGGAACAAGTTATGCATTTTCTATAAGATTTCATATCGGTCAACAAATTTAGTGCGTCATTGTCTGAACGTCATGCACATAGAGAAGAGAGTATCCGAGCACGTACTCTACTTATTTCTTTATAAAGACGGAAAATCAAAAGACAGCCTCCGTGCCCGGATGGATCTTAAGGACTGGGAAATTAGAAGTGAATTGCATCCTAAACCGATAGCGGGTAAACCAGGAAAGTTTGTACTTCGCAATACCGCGTATCATATGTCACAACTGGAGAAGAAAAGGTTCATGCAGGTGTTGCATGATTTGAAAGTTCCTACAGGTTTCTCAATATCATTTAGCAAGAAAATAAAAATTGTGAAAGGCAAGATCGATGGGCTGAAAAGTCATGATCACCATGTCATTATAGAGCACCTTCTCCAATTAGCCCTCAAGACTTCCCTTCCCAAATCGGTTGGTCTAGTAATCAATGACCTTTGTTGCTTTTATAAAGAATTGTGCGCTAAAACCCTGGATATTGTGACGCTGGAGAATTTAGAAAATTCTATTTCATTGATAATTTGCAAGCTTGAGAGTATTTTCCCACCGTCATTCTTCGATATCATAATACACCTGACGGTTCATCTTGCAACCGAGTCTAAGTTAGCCGGACCGGTACAATATCGATGGATGTATCCCGTCGAGAGATACGTGGAATTTTTCTTTTCGCGCAATTTGTAAAATTATTGTTGTCCTGTATGCCCGTATTTATTTATTTAACAAAATTTTCTTTAGGTATCTCTACACTCTTAAAAAGTATATACGCAATAGAAATCGACCAGAGGGTTCTATCATGCATGGTTATCTTCTAGATGAAGCAACCATATTTTGTTCCCGCTATCTGGACGAGAACATTGAGACGAGACTTAACCGGTCTCAAAGAATTCAGGACGGGCCATATGGTAAAGCCGATTATAAGAGGGTAGACACTATATTTATCAACAAGATATACCGGTTTATCATCCTCAATAGCGCATGTCTTGAAAAAATTAGAGAGTATGTTTTTTTGTATTAATTGTTATATTTGTGTTTGCGTGTATAAAATGATATAATATTAATGTCATAATTTATTGTCGAGAACAGAATTCATTTTAACGAGGTATATGAGGGGCATCCTGATTGGAACGATGAACGATTGGAAAAATATCATCAGGATAATTTTTGCGATTGCGTTGCAGATCATGTAAGTTATTCGAATAACATGTTATTGCTATCAGTTTTAATCTAAACCTATATCGTTATGTATTTGTCGTAAAATTTGTTTTGTTAGATCCACGATCCGAATTTGTCTGCATTATTAGAGAGTGACTCGAGATATTTAGCTCAGTTTCCTATTATGGAGGTTGCATATTATAAAAGATTCGGTGTCCTTGGATACAAATTCGAAGTTAAGGACATAGAAACATCTAGAACCACTCAGAATAGTGGGATCGCGACGGTAGGATCGAATGGTGTGATTTATTATGGTTACTTAAATTGTATACTCGACATCCAATATTCCGGACGATCAGAACCCTTTTATATATTTCAGTATACTTGGTACGATACACGAACCGATACAAATAAGTGGAGAAGAAATCTTGGGACTTGGAAAGATGAATATGGATTGACCAGTGTGAATGCACTTCGATTTTACGGTCAGGAAGATCCGTTTATCTTTCCGAATCAAGTGTTCCAAGTATACTACTCATAGTGTTTGAAGCATCCGGGATGGAGCGTTGTATGCTGTTGGAAATCCAGAGATGTTTACGATATCTCAGAATTCGAGGACAGCGATAAGGATGAAGAAGAGAGAAGACTTAGAGTGCTCCGACCGTCTGTTTCGAAAGACGGGTTGTCCTCGGCTGATCATGAAATTACTTAGGTTAGAAATGATATCGATGATGAAATCCAAGTAGATATGTCTAATGCGTCCGCGAAACGAAAAAAGTTATCAGTAATGTTATATTATTACTTCACATTTTACGATCTATACATATATAGCATGCATATGTAATGATTAGATACCGTTTTATCTAGATTTGATGACGACAACGGGAGCAGCGAGGGGCGGCAGGAGCTCCAGCTGCGGCACCGGCAGAGGCAAAGTGGTTCTGCCGCCCGGAGAGCTGCGTAGGGAGCTTCAAAGGGCCGGTCTTGCACCCCGATCGGAGACCCCTTTGGATGCCTCCTTCCGTGTGGACTTTGCCACACCTCCAGTTATATTGCACGCATATTCATTTTGAATGTAATATCTATTATAGATATACATGTATATCCATGTCAAAATTACTTACATTGTCAATGTTTGATTATCTAGTTGTTGGTGGTACGTCCACATCAGGGACAGAGGCCACTCCCGCACCTCCTGGTATGTTACACCCTATTCATTTGGAATGTAATATTATAGATATACATGCATATTCATGTCAAAATTACTTACATAGTCAATGTTTGATTGTCTAGCTGTTGGTGCGTCCACATCAGGGACAGAGGCCACTCCCGCACCTCCAGGAATGTTTATATATCATATAGTGCATGTATATTGATTTAGAATGCTATATCATAAATATACATACATTCTTTTTGCTCTTACATACTTACATCAGGCGCAGAGCCCACCACCGCACCTGCGAGTATGTTTACATCAGGTGCAGGAGCCACTCCCGTCACTTCCATACCCTCCGCTCAGTCTGCAGGTTTGTATGAATAAATATAAAATATTTATTCATTTTACATATAATTTAAATATTCATGTAATTTTATCGATGTTTATTTTCTAGTTGAAGGGGATGCGTCCACGTCCGGGTCACCGGTTGTTCCTCACCGGAGGAACTATCGCCCTGCTCGTGCTGCTGCCCGGGCCCAAGCTCGTGCTTCTGTCGCCGGAGGTATATATCACACTTCAATTTTCGTTAAACCTTGATTTCTTAATACCACTTTGTCTTAATATTGATTGTCTTGATATTTTTTGTAGACGCAGGGCATCCCCATCCCGAGAGGTGGACTCGAGGCCCGAATCAGTCTCACAGGCTGAGGCCCGACAGAGCCAGGGGGGAGGCGGTATTCCCCCTCTTCTTTACCCCTGATTATCGCTATACCGGCGATTATTCCGAGAGGTTCGGCCGGTATATGGGGGATGAGAGCCGCCTCGTAAAGAAGTATCCACTTCACGTTGAGTGGGGCGACCAGCACCGACGCTCATTCGCCCTCTTCTGGGATCAGGCTCGGGTATTAATATATATTTTCATTTGATTTATCCAATATATTTATTATTAACACTTGCAATTTAATAACATTGTTTTTTTTGTATTTGCAGTTGGATTACGATTTTCAGTCTGTACCCGCCCTTGATCACCCTGGGAGGGTGCTCGATTTTCACGCTCTGTACCATGGCCTGATGAAGAACATGCAATCGAAGGTCCGATACAATAGGAACGAGCTGAAAATCGACTGCTATTCCCTTTGGATGGCGACCTTCGAGGCAGAGAGAGCGGCCCTCCTACATACTCCGGCCTTTACTAGAGTTGACGTAGATACAAGGCCTCTATTGTGCCAATATTTCGACTCTCAGTGCAAACAAGTATGTATTTTAAATGTAATTCATTATTTAGTATATAATTTATTTTTTTGTGTTGCTTAATTAGAAAACTGAATCTGAATGTGTTGTGCAGAAACAGGCGATTCAAAATAAAGAGAATAGGAAGTCGGCGAAGAGGGGTCGCCCCACCTATACAGATGGCTCGAGAAATATTACTCGTGCCATGGAGGCATCAGTAAATTACAATAGATCTATTTTAATATAATGTGAACTTAAGAGTTATTTTATAATAAATATAAATTTTTGGCGAATTGCAAAGAGCTCAGACCCTAGCGCAGGGTGGTATACCGAGTGTGCTGTCCGCGTATCTTGCCGTCCACGGCACCTCGACAGATCCTGTCACGGGCGAGCTTCGATACCCCGACACCGCTACCCAGGAGTATTGCGTAAGTGTTAATATTTATTCAACCCTTATTTGAAATTTTTGTTTTGAAAAGTTCAAATTTAAATGATATACTTATATTTTACTGGTTAATGTGGATGTAGAAGCGGGTGGTTGAGCAGGCTGAGGTATCGGGGATCGATTTTACTGGACAGAACGATCCGATGCTGCTGATCCTAGTCTTAAACGCCGCACACGGAGGTCACCACGGAGGTTGGGAGAGAGGCCGGGGACTGGGTCCTAGCAGGGTCCATATAAGGTTGGACTCCACTCCGGCGGTTAGTTCCTCTATCTCCCGTGAGCGACGTCTAGAGCAAAAACTTGACACATTGAAGGCCACCGTCCAGGAGTTGAAAGAGATGATGGTATGTATACTACTTAATAGTAAAATATTATGTCATATTATAAATAGCAACATATCCAATATTAGTACGTAGCTTGAGCTTATTTGGTTGTAGACTTAGCTTTGATTAATCATACATACATAGAAGTGTGTAATTAAAATAAACTACGGATTTCCAAACTAGATATTCATAGATTGGGGTTTCGCAATAACCTGATAATGATACGAATTCGACTAATACATGGTTCTTACTCGTTTATTACACGCAAAACTGAACAGACGCGACAGGGTATTTCGGTTGAGGCTCCACATGCATCTCCTTCGGCTCATACAGCTCCACAGCCCGCTCAGACTCCCGCAGCTGCGGCTCCGCAAGTCACTACTTCGGCTGCGGTTGCGTAGACCAGTTCCATTGCTCTATAGCCCGCTCAGACTCCCGCACCGTCCCTATTGCTCGAGTTGTTGACTCAGGGTTTATCCGAGGAGCAGATGCGCCAGATTACAGCGATTATTAGAGGTGGAGCTGGACCGAGCTAGGGTAGTTTTTTAATTTTTATATTTTAAACATGTATTTACTTATATGATACATATTGTATATATTTTGGACGATATTAGTGGTGTTCATATTGATTTAGATTGATGTCGTATTCTGCTTGTTGATTTCTTTTATATATTATGCGTGAGATGTTGATTGTGAATACTGCTGTATATATTATGCTTGTTGATTAATTTCATATATGATGTATATATTATTGTGTACAGGGCGAGAAAAAAACAGACAGCCCTTTTTAAAAAAAACCTGATAATATATCCCTACGGATTAATCCGTAGGTACAAATATTGCTCCTACCGTTTAATCCGTAGGGTCCAATTTTGCCCCTACACACTTATCCGTAGAGACAATATATCAGGATACCTGATATTTTGACGCTATGGACTCAATAACAGGGGTTAGGCTTGTCCCTACGGAGTAATCCGTAGAGACATAGCTTTACCCCTACAAATTTACCCGTAGGGGCAAAATATCAGGATACCTGATATTTTGCCCCTACACTTCTGTACCTACGCCTTAAGCCGTAGGGGCATATTTTTGTCCCTACGGATTTCTCCAGAGAGGCAACTATTTTATTTTATAAACCGATAAATTAAATAAATATGTTGTCTCTACGGTGAAATCCGTAAGGACAAGTAGACCTACGCATTAAACCGTAGGGGCAAATATTTCACCGTAGGGGCATGTTTAAGGCTAAGACTTGCACCTGCGGTGTGTGCACCTACGGCGTATTTATGTATCTCTACGAATTTATCCATAGGGACAGTGGGTTTTCCCTACGGATAAATCCGTAGGGGCAATCCCTATTTGTAGTAGTGTGCAGAAAATGAATATGATTAATCCTGGTCTTTAAGAAGTTTTTTTTTTTGTCTTTTTTTTGGGTTGAAGAGTCTATATGTATGTAAAGTGTATTTTTTAAGTACATGAGCTTTAAATTAATAGGGGGTTAATGGTTGATAATGATAGAGTTAATGATCCTGCATTAAAACCAAAAGAGTTTAAGAAACAAGAACAAGTTGCAACATGGCTAGCGTCATTGAAGGCTATGATTAATTAATTATAAGCAGTGTAAAGTAAATCAAGGATTGATCAGCATCCATGTCAGCAACTAGAGAAAGAAAAATCGATCACTGGGGCTTTGGCAAACTCTGGTTTTGTGGTGTTTGGATGCAAAACTCCAACATTAATTAATGAATACATAGCTCGTTCGGCAACATATAGAGTTCTTGATGATGCTCTATATTGGCGATCTCCCATATCAGGACACGTGGCAGATGACGTGTCCCAGAACTCAGAAGAAAGGATCCACAGGGACCGACCAGGCTAGCCCTATACCCGACCTGCAAGCACAAACTGGCTCTCCTTAGAGCCCCTGCACATTGGCCTCCTCGGCCTCTCAGCTCGTCCCGAGCTACCGCAGGACCGAGATGCCTCGGCCCTCCCGCTCGTCCCCAAACTCTCCCGCCGAGGCCACCTTCCTCGGTCCCTCCGACCGACCAACTCCACCATTCACAGACGTAACCGCCGCTTCGTAAATCTCGCCATGCGCGGATTCTCCGCCGGCAACATCCCGCGTTCCACGCCATCACGATTCCCATTAACGGGCGATCCGCTTATTACGCGGGCGTGACGTCGGGGGCGTAACCGCCGGCGAGATTCCCGCGCCTGCTACTGCGTGTTGCCGCCATTATATAAACCCCCATCACAGAGGAGCCAAGTAAACTTTTTTTACCCCCACTTAGCCGTTACTCTGCTCGGATCTTGCACTAACTTGATCATCGGAGGGTCCTCGGTGGTACCAAACCACTCCGGGACTTCCTTGCAGGTACTCGGCGCAAACTCCTCAAAACCACCAATCTCCTCAAAACCCATTGAGACCCATACACAACAGGAGATCATCTCTAAGCTCCACCGGAAGATCGACGGAAGACAAAATCTGACGGAGACCCAAAAAGGACCTCCATTAGTTGGTGATGGTTGTTTCAAAATGGCCTCCATGCTTGTTCTTAATTACTTTGAAATGAGTGGAGTTTTGTAAGTTTTCGTGCTGTCTTTTCTTATATCCTCTTTTCCGCATTTAAAGGATTAAGTCAAAGGAAATATTGGTTTTACTACTCCGTGTTCATAACTTAGTTTAGTGAAAAACAAAGAAAGTATTTGGTGTTTCGGTGTCAGTCATATGTGTCTGTTCAAAAGCATGCATGAAAAGTTCCATTTCCTCATGTTAGATTGCACTGCCTCTTGTACGCCGAATATTTTCATCATATACTCTTAGAAACAAAATTTTGCCCATATATATTACGAAGGAGTATAAAATGATATGAATCTGCGCTGCCAAATGGGTGGTTTTTTTTTAAAAGAAAAGTAGGAAAATTAATAAAGTGGGGTTGGGTGGGCGAGGGCGAGGGCGTGGGCGTGGGGTGAGAGAAGATTAGAGAGCGTATTGAAGGAAGAAGAAGGAAACAAAGAGCGTGGAGTCCATGCATGCAGTGAGCTGGCGGTGATGTTGTTGTTGGGCCACCGACCTTTTTCAAGCCTCCGTCGCACGTGACATCTACTCGGAATTGCATCATCCCCGCGTTTGCCGGTCACGTGTGGCCCCTTTATCCATCCTCCTACAATATTATCATGTCTCATTTGAATCTTTTGCATTTTTATAATTTTTGCTTTAATGAGCAATTTATTTGGTGTGTACAAAACACAAGGACTGCATTTTCTGTATATATTAAATAAAAGTTATACATGTTAACTATCTCTGTTATTAAAACTATTCTTCAGCTTTTCTTACTTTCTTAACTCTAGAGATGATGCCACCTCAACCCCCCTCCAAAACAAAAACAAAAATAAGAAGAAAAAAAGAAAGAAAGAAAAAACTCCATGAAGGCGAGAAAAGAACTCTATAATCTTTCAAATATACCTCATGATTTTTTATTATTTATATGTGCTTTTTAATTCTCTTAAACTATTCTATTTTAACTCGGGTATTCCTAATTTAAATTTAATACATGTTATCAATAACATTATGGTAATTAGGAAACTAAATCAAAATTTATATAAATTATGTAGAAAGGTTATATACGGTAAATAACAAAAAAAACCAAGCCCACAGTCATTCTATGATAAAACATTCTAAAAGTTATCTTTTCAGATGCATGGCAAGTGCCATAATCTAATAAAATGTAGTGCTAACATGTCATAATAAAATACCAAGTACTTTGTACATGAACACCATGTACCAAACCTTGCATCCATCAAAAGCTTTCAACTTTATACATTTATTTACTTTTCACTTGTAGTCTGCATATACAGCGGAATCAAATGGAGTTTGGGTCGAGCACGGCCTCAGCCTCTGGGGATAGGACCCCCCAAACTTAAAACCAAGTCCCCCATTCGACCGCAGCCCCGTATAACCCTCTATCGTATCAGTGAACACGAAAAGTTTTTGTTATTAATATGAAATTTTCAGATTTTATAGTCTGTGTAAGAATTTAATTCAAGAAAACATAGTAGTTCCTAACAAAAAATTATTTCATGTGCCGGCTGTATACACCCGGACGAGAGAGAAAGAATAGAAGTGTGTGCCCCACATGCTGTCCAAGACTGTCCGAAACTCTATTCCTCTCTCTCATGTCATGTCCGGATGTATTATACCTGGCGGACCGAATAATTTGTCCTTGCCAGCGGTCAAACAGTGTTTAAAAGATATATATGATTAGTTGACATAATCCAAGAAAAGCTCGGTGAATCTATGACAGTTGAGATACAACTGTCAATTGTCAATGAGAGTAAAGAGAATGTATACGTGGCATTCACGTTGCTTTACCCCTCCGTCTTCTGCTTCAATCTCGAGCTCTATATATAAGCCTCACACGCAAACAGCAGCAGCAGCAATAACAAAGCGATTTCAGCTCTAAATCCTACATTTGAATCAAAGATTTCATTTTCATTTTGTCCCTCGATATACATGAGAATTTTGGATATGAGATTAATGGAGCAATCAAATCGATTCCGATTCCGATTCCTCTTCGTCTTCTCATTACTCGTCTCAGGTTCGAATCTTGATTCTTCGATGATTGATTTTTAGCATCTTGATTTGATCTGATCCGATCTTGATCTTGATCTTGATCTTGATCTTGATACACATTGGAGTTGTTGATTTGATTTGTTTCTTCAATTTCATTGGAATTTGATGGACTGCTGTAGATCTGCAGTCGAATGGGATTCGTTGTTTATAAAAACGTTAGTTTTTTGGGGGGGAATTTTTGCTCCTTTTCTTTTATTCCCCTTAAGGTTAATGTTGATTTCTATCAAGCAATTCGATGCTTGAGGAATTTAGTTTTAGTTGTCAATTGAATAAAAAGAAGGATTTTTTTTTTAAAGGAAGAGATTCTTGGATTATAAATTTGGGGCATTGGTTTGTGCTTCATTATCTTAAGTCGGTGGTTAGATGTGAAATCAAGTTAAAAGATTTGGGTTTGGTGGAAGTGGAGAATATCGTGATGATTTTAGGACCTCTCATTTCTATTTTGGTTGGTGTGGGGCTCTTTAGTTAATATATTTCAATGGGGAAGAATGAAGATAGTCACATAGTATAATTCATGTTCCCATGAACTTTTATTAGATTTAGTATTGATTTCTTTTTGTATGAAAATAACGACATGGATCGGAACCATCCCTTGCCATTAGACCAATTAGTGTTGGGGAAGGATAAGTCGATACACGAAACAATACTCGTGACAAACAAAATTACGCAACAACAACAACTACACAATTAACAACGAAAGACAAATTAATAACGACGCGAGAATAAATAAATAAATAAGAATCAAACAAGAGACAAGCGATTTGTTAACGAGATCCACCCACTGTATGACTAGTCTCCGGGTTGAACGGAAACTGGAATATCTTCTATAATCTTCAATCAAGTACACCACGAGCAAATCTTAGAAGATTTCTCTTAAATCTTTCTAAATCTAAGCCGTCGCCCTCTCAATACAATAGTCTCTCCTTTTGATTTAATTTGGCTGTACAAACATTATATGAGAGGTCCCTATTTATAAGCAAATCCTAATTCTATCCAAAATTGAGATAAATCACAATTTAGTAAAATAGGATTCGCAGCAGTTCTCACGACGACAGACATCTGATCCACACTTGGGCAGACGTCTGTCCCAACTATGTAAATCTTTAGCTCCTTAAGACAGACGTCTGATCCACACTTGGACAGATGTCTGCCTGCGCTCTGGATTGGGCTTCATTCTTCCACAGACGTCGGCATTGCTAGTCTGCAGACGTCTGCCGTTGCTCTGGTGTTTCTGACATGCTTCTCATACATGTCCAGATGTCTTCCTCATTAAACTGCAGACGTCTGGCCTGAAGTAAACTCCATAATTATTAACAATTTTCCACTTGAAGATATTTCAGTCTTGATTCCCAACGCTAGTAGACTTCACATTACTCCGCTTTACTCTCTGCTTATCAGATTTTCATGGAGATGTTCACTAACCTGCAATAGAGATCCAGCTTATTTCTGTCTACGACCTTGGTGAACATATACGCCGGATTCTTTTCTCCCGCGATCTTTTACAGTGTCAACTCATCATCTTCTATCGCTATGCGAATAAAATAGTACCGCACCTTGATGTGCTTCGTTCTCAAGTGATAAGACGCGTTCTTTACCAAATGTATCGCACTTTGACTGTTACTCCATAAGATATTAAAGTCTTGTTTTTTACTCAATTCTTCAAGTAGTCCTTGCAACCATATCATCTCCTTGCAGGATTTCGTGTTCGCCACGTATTCAGCCTCCGTTGTTGTCAATACCACCACATGTTGCAATTGAGAGATCTAACTCACCGTTGTTCCCACAATTGTAAACACGTATCCCGTTGTGTTGTTTCCGCTATTTCGATCACCCGAATAGTCCGCATCAATATAACCTTACACCTTTAGAGAGTCACCCTCGAAACATAAGCAATGACTTGGCATACCCCTTAGATACCTTAAAATCCACTTCACCGTATTCCAATGTTCTTTATCCTGGTTTTGCATATATCTGCTTACAACTCCCACTGCATGTGCAATATCTGGTCTCGTACTCACCATCGCATACATCAAACTCTCCACCGCATATACATAAAATACGCTATCCACCTCATCTTTCTGCTAGTTATCGGGCACAACTCCTTACTGAGTTTGAAATGTTTCGCTAAAGGCATTCTCATTAGTTTTGATTTATCCATATTGAACCGTTTCAAAATCTTCTCGATGTAGTTTCTTTAAGATAACCACAGCTTCCGCTCCTTCCCATTTCTTACGATCTTTATGTCCAGAATTTGCTTGGTTGCTCCCAAATCATTCACGAAGAATTGTTCAGCTATTATTTTCTTCAGACTTTGAATTTTCTTGAAATTCGGACCGCTACCTAATATCATCTACATAAAGTGACAATAATGTAGTCTTCGTCCTTAAAAGTCTAAATATAGACGCAGTGATCTGACTCACACCGTATAAATCCTGTTTTCAACATAAACTGATCGAACTTGAGATACCACTGCCTTGGAGCTTACTTGATGCCGTACAAACTTTTTCGCAGTTTACACACCATGGTTTCTTTCGTCTTCATTTCGTATCTCGGTGGTTGCATCATATAGTGTCACACCCCACTCCCAAAATACGGGACAAAACGAATGACTAGGTCAACTATGTTCCTACAGTCGAGAAAATATCCTGCCGTAGTCATATCTCGGTTTCTGGTAGTATATGGTAGCAGTAATACAACACAGATAATGAGATAATACAGTCGCTAAAACTATCGGATGAAAAGGAAACTGAGCGCAGAAACAACTAACCAGTGATAATGAAAGGAATGATAGGGTCGGTTCACTGGTCTAGATATTCATGATCTCATCGAAATCCGACGGGTCCACTTCTTTCACTCCGAGCATACATACTCAGGTCGTTAGAGCGACACAATAGCAATATATAATACGTGCAACAATAATAAACATGAAGCATGCATGCACAAATAAAAAATATGAGCACGAAGTAGTATACACAGGTACACACTATAACATGAGAACCAGTAAATCGATGTGAGTCCATGTTACTAATCATATCAGTCTCTAGGTCTCAATGTATATGTCCTTATCTTATCGTCAGCTTGAGCGTAAGAGTCGACTATTGGAAACACATGGCCCTCTCCTGTATTTAGTACACGCTCATGTAATGGGACCCTGAGATTCCGTTCATCGATCTCTCACTAAAACTATCCCAACACCCACGGTCTAGATCAATGTCCAACCACGAACCAAAATACCGGTTAGCCATGATAAGTCTGCTCGAGAATTGGAGACTGGTCTCCATTAAGCATGACTAGGCTAGTACTTTAGACAAGTGGCCAAACCCATATCTATGACACTAATATAAATTCTTCCATAATCGTCCCATTCCAGTTATAGTTACGCTTATATATGTCCCACAGACGTCGACAATGTAATAATTAAATGGTCGCGCTGATTGTGTACAATTACGTGTTATGATCACTTTTCATTCACGCATTTACGCTGGTGTACTTGCCACAATCTAAATACTAATACTTCGGTAATCTAAGAACAGTCGCTAGGGTATCGATACAACGTTCATTAATTACAGTGGGTATAACAGTCCTGTAACATAATAGAGATACAGTAAATGCATTACTGATGATATATGAGCAGCCGGTGTCATTTGGATTAAGAAAAATCACATTAAATCACACGTGCATAATGAGTTCAGAAAAACATATTAAATCATACGATCGTAATTAGACAAAATGATACAAAAGGGTTAGAAAGTAAACATAAACAGCAGTCCAAAAAAAATGGTTTCAGGTCAAACGGGATTTAAGTTTGTGAGTTAAGATCATTCCATTTTAAGCGTTCACTGCTGGAAATTCAGTTTCTGAACTGGAAGTCCGTTTTGTAACGCGTTTTATTTCCAGTTAGGATCATAATTAGGCGACACTACAGTTAGATAACATTTAGATTTATCGGTTGTGTTTCCAACGCACCAAAAGGATCAATAATATCCGTTGTATGCAGGAAGATATGCACTGTTTAAGATTAAGGTATACAATCTGTCTCTGCAGAAAACTGTAGTACATATTGACGGTTTAAAAGGTATTATAATTATCAAACGACAGTGGAATGTAATAAGACCAATATCGCTAGAAAGCTAATTCAATTCTCTACGTTTCTATGTATAGCTCCGCCTACTTGCACACTTAAACAGTGAGAAATATGGGTTTTAAAATGGGTAAAGACAGAGATTCCTACTCTGGACTGCAGTCTAGTGCCATGAATCGCCTCAATTTTCGTTGTCATAACTTATTAAAATTCAGAGATCAACTATGAGGTGTTGTAGGTTTCTCTGTTGGCTTCGATACGAGCTCTAAAACATTAGGTTGCGAGTTGTATTCAATTTAAAACGTGGCACTCACGGTGAATTCCAGATTGAACATCGCCTTTTGGGGGCGTCGTTACATGATATAGACTTCACTATTTTCAAACTAAAATCCTACATGATGTTCGTTATCAGTAAAAAGATCCATTCACGATAAGTTCCGTCATATTTGATTAAGTTTACACATGGGATTCCGTATTGAACATATAGGTTTAGCAACCGATTAATGGTCGAAAAGTCGATTCAATTATTTGGCTTACTCGAAATTAATTCACGGGTTTCTATATGTCGTTAATCATAATATAATAAACTCGATTGTGTCCCAAACAGTATTGACAAATTGATCATGACTTATTAGTAAAATTGCTATGGTATTTTCAATATTCTGTATACTTATCGATATGAATAAATAGCATGTAAAGCAAATATGAACTTGTCTAAGACGATCGAAGACACGACACGACACAGCGTAATATGGGCACGGCGGCGGCGGCAACGACACAAGCACGTCAACAACAGTAGCACTAGTAGCGACAACGACGAACAGCAGCGAGCTCGGTTGGTCTTGGCTATGGCTTGGGCTGCTCGGTTTGGAGCTGGAGGTGAGAGCTCGACTAATGGCGATTGGCAGTGACCTTGACGGCAAGAAGTGGTGAGGGGTGCAACGGTCGACGGTGAAGAGGAGGCGCCGGCAGCAATGAGGAGTGCGGTATGAAGTGGAGGTGTAGATGGTGCTGCTGGGGAGTTTGGAGGGTCGAGGAGTAGGTCTTGGCTAGTAGTGGGGCTCATTAGCGAAAGAGTCAGCCGGCGGTGGAGCTCGATGGTGGGCTTTGGCGGTGAAGGAGGCGATGGCAGTGAGAGGCTTGATGTTGGTGGGGAGGTCAAAGGGTGGTGGGTGTTGTAGTTGTGCTGGTGGTTGATGGTGGAAGCAAGGAGGTTGGTGGTAACCGGTGGAGGCGAGGAGGTTGGTGGTCACCGGTGGAGTTGGTCGGCGATGGTGAGCTTGGTGAGGGAAGTTTTAAGAAAGAGATTAAGAGAGCTATGAAGAGGGGGAGAGATAGCTGTTGAGAGATTGGAGGAGAATATCGGGGTTGGGTGCGATGATCTCGAGGACGTTGGGGGGAGGCGCAGACGTGGGGGCACTCGTTAGGAAGGAGGGAGAAAAGATCGAGAGAAGAGAGAAAGAGAAAAGAATTGAGAGGAGAGAGAAAGAAGAGAAAGAAAGGGAAAAGAGAGAGATGGATCGGATCGGGTCGGGTGTGGAGAAGTAGGCTTGGGCCTGGATTAAGGAGTGGGTGAGGGTTTGATAGAGTTAGGAAAATAAAATTAGAAATTAAGCTTTAGAAAAATAGGAAAATGGAAAATAGGAAAAATATAGGGAAAATATTTGGAAATAAATAAAATAGAAAGATATATGAAATACGGATAATAGAGTACAAAATAAACTGGGTATTACATCATACCCCACTTAAATAAAATTTCGTTCTCAAAATTAAAAATAAACAATAAGGTATAAAATTCATGCGAAAAGCAACTAGAAAAAAACCGAACATTACTATATAGTGATTTACGCAAAAGCAACTTGATGAAAATGAAATATTTATATATAAGAAAATAGAGCAGTTAAAAAGGAACAGTCTTATGTAAAAATAAGGACATAACAATTAATAATAATAAGCTATACACACACACACACTACTATAAAGGGAAATAGGATAACAATAATAAACAATAGTGAAAAATGAGTTGATAAGCCTTAAGAACCAAAACTATTTTAGCAAAACTATAAATCAAGCAACTATAAAATAATTTAAGAATACTCATACGGTAAAACACAGAAGAAAATAAAACGAAAAATATGTGGGCTAGTAAATAAACTAGATATCAACAATTAACGTGAAGACCAAGACTAAACTATATATGCAAAAGTGCAGAGATAATAAAATACAAAAGAAACTAAGATAATATCGAGATAATGATGATATAGATACAAGTAAATAAAATGTATTAGCATACAAAATAACCATAATTTATTTTACAGTAAATAGAAAATACAAGTATACGTAAGTAAACGTAAATACGAAAACAAAAGATGGCGTAAATATGGACAAAGAAAAGGGAATATTATATAGAAAATCAAGATGAAACTCATTTCAAAGAAAAAATCAAACCGCTAATAATATAAATCTTGAGAGTTAAACAAAAGAATACCAATAAACGAAATGAATATGAATGATAACACTACAATAAAACGTTAGAGAAAATATAGAGTAGAAAATAACTTGAAGTGACATTCTGTGGTTAAAAACAGATGAAATTAAAATAAAAGCATGAAGAGCAGAACTACATTTTAAAAGGACGACAATATGCATGGCATTAATAGGTACAATTTACTAGAAATAGAATATACGGTGTAAGTTTGAACTATTGAAAAATTTGGAAAATAGTGGAGTATTTAACGAAAGTAAAACAAAAGTACTTAATAACACGCAATGAGAAATCCTTAGCTAAATTACAAAATAGAGAAAACTAAATTTTAGAATAACGTCATTAAATCTAATTACAGTAATAAAGAATAATACTAGTAATGTATAGTAGACTAGCCAGGACATGGATTCCGTTAAGATATGGCCTAATCAAAAGATGGAGTCAGGAATGTGGTGCTAAAATATTGTGTCAACTAAACTGGGGGTCAGGTTACTACAAGTTTCAAGGATGGGATAATAATAATAATTCTCGAGAAGGGAAAGAAATCATTGTAAGAAGGAACAATCAATGTATCAAGCGGACTTTAAAGGTACATTACTCAAAGGAGATCTACGTGATCTGAAACTTTATTATTCAATTTTTTTTAACAGAGTACACTTGAAAGATAAATGTGGCTCTAAGCTATAAATTGTTTTTATTTGGCCAGATGAAAAGAAAAGAAGTTGCGTCATTCGCGATTGTGAAAGTTGAACAACTTACGATAAATCTTTGCGCCAAGATAAGGACGTCCATTCATATAGTGCCTTGCAAGAACTGCTGCTTGAGGTTCTTCAGTCTTGAATTTCTCCTCACTCGAGATTTCATCATCTGACTTTTTCTCGGCTGGGGTCTCATTTTCAAACTCTTCTCCCATGGGGCTTTCCTCTCCTGACCTTCTTCGGCGAGAGCTTCCTCATCTGGATTCTCCTCCTTATGATCCGCCTCTTCCGGGTCCTCTTCTACTGGGTCTTCCTCGGTATCCTCCTCATCAGGATCTTCATCTGGGTTCTCTACCACTGGTTTTTCCTCAGGATCTTCATCTGGGTTCTCTTCCACCGGGTCTTCCTCGGGATTCTTCCCTTCAGAATCTTCATCTGGGTCCTCTTCCACTGGGTCTTTCTCAGAATCCTCTTTTATTGGGTTTTCTTCGGGATCCTCTTCTTCATCGTTAGAGTCATTGATCATATTGATCTCTGGAGCTGCTATTTTGACTCTCTCGTTCTCGGAATCGCTGTCGTCGAAAATGACCTGTAGGCCAACGGCCTCGTCGTCTGAACTTACCAGTATGCACTCAAAACAAATGCAGGACCGAATGTCCTCATCGAGAAATGGTGCTGCCCCACGGTA
Organism: Agapanthus africanus; assembly: GCA_030015575.1. Taxonomy (NCBI): domain Eukaryota; kingdom Viridiplantae; phylum Streptophyta; class Magnoliopsida; order Asparagales; family Amaryllidaceae; genus Agapanthus; species Agapanthus africanus. Next base: position 424,144,327 of record JASDDO010000010.1, on the reverse strand, counting down.
GGCCATGGCCTGAAAAGTAAGGGTCATGATCAGATAATGAAACACAAAAAATAACGGCTAGCGATATGGAACATATGGAAAATATAAGGTGGATAAAATTCAAAATCATGAACTTGAGAGATGATGCAACAAGTAGTATATGAATGTGAATAGCAAGGAAACAATGTATAAATCACAACCCATATTTTTTTGGCATTTAAACCAAGGAGTTCAATAAATACAAGATTTAAACAAAAAGAAACAACTACTAAATAAAATAGCAATGTTTTTATTGAAGGCGGGAAAGGGGATAACTCCGCGTCGATTTCTAAATCTCTGCGATCTCGTAAGGCAAGTCTGAATCATGTGTTGGATCCGTATCATTCTCGAAATTCAAAGTACGAAAACAACCAAGTTATTCAAATAGATGTGGAAGACGTTGACGAATCTTCTCTTTACAGCTCTTTCTTCGAGAGCAACCATTGACAAGATGTTTGTCGGATCCACAAATCAAGCACTGCCCTTTGGCCTGACGATAGTCCCTCTGAAAATGTTCCGGCCTCTTGCAATAACTACAAATTTAGGTTCTCTGCTGTTTCTGCTGCTGAGGAACAAATGGGCGTTTCATCTGCATACCTCCTCTTTGTTTAACATAGATTCCCTCACGATTGGGGACTCCTCCTGGTGTCTGAACTGTTTGCTTTCTTAATCCTTCAGCTAAGAGATCGTTCGTTCACTCTTGATCTTCCATCAAACCTTGCAGTACACCCAAAATCTCTACGGTCTGACTCTGGAGAGTGGAGGTGGAAAAAGAGTCGTTAGAAGCTATGGTCCTGAAACAACAATTTTTGGACGGCTTAAGAGACAAAGATCAAGATAGGATATATAATTGATAATTAAAGGTAAGGTAAACAGCAGAATGTGTTGATGCAACAAGGATTATATGGGAGTGAAAGGCAAAAAAACAGGGCATTAATCAAAGGATCCTTAGTTGGAACTGCAATCTCATTATAAACCCGGCTCTGATACCAACATGTTACGCCCACTCCTAAAATACGGGATACGAGGGGTGATTAGGCTAGTCATGCTCGTACGGTCAAGGAAATATCTTGACATAGTCACATTCCGTCTTCTGTCAATACATGATAGCAGTAATATAACACAGATAATGAGATAATACAGTCACTAAAACTATCAGGTGAAAAAGAAACTGAGCGCAACAAATACAACAACTAACCAGTGATAATGAAAGGAACGATAGGGCCGGTTCATTGGTCTAGATATCCACGATCTCCTCGAAATCAGACAGGTCCAGTTCCTTCACTCTGAGCATGCATACTCAGGTCGTCAGAGCAACACAACAGCAATATATAATACGTGCAACAATAATAAACATGAAGCATGCATGCACAAGTCAAAAATACGAGCATGAAGTAACCTACACAGGTACACACTATAATATGAGTATCAAACCAGTAAATCAATGCGAGTCCATGTCACTAATCATATCAGTTTCAATGTTCATGTCCCTATCTTATCATCAGCTTAATCATAAGAGTCGACCATTGGAAACACATGGCCCTCTTCTGTATTCAGTAACAATCAATAATATGCGTTCACATAATAGAACCCTGAGTTGGGCCCCCTCCTGTATTCAGTACACACTCATATAATGGGATCCTGAGATTCCGTTGACCGATCTCTTACTCAAACTATCCCAACACCCATAGTCTATATTATGGTCCAACCACGAACCAAAATACCTGTTAGCCATGATAAGTCTGCTCGAGAATTGGAGATTGATCTCCATCAAGCATGACTAGGCTAGTAGTTTAGACAAGTGGCCAAACCCCGATGTCTTATCTATTCCGCTAATATAAATGCTTCCATAACCAGCCTATTTCAGTTATAGTTACACTTATATACGTCCCACAGATATCGACAATGCAATAATTAAACGATCGCGCTGATTGTGACAAGTATGTGTCATGATCACTCTTCGTTCATGCTTTTACGATAATGTACTTGCCATAATCTAAATACTAATACTTCGGTAATTTAAGAACAATCGCTAGGGTATCGATGCAACGTTCATTAACTCTAGAGGGTATAACGGTCATGTAACATGATGGAGATACAGTAAAATGCACTACTAATGATATGAGCAGCCAGTGTCATTTGGATTAGGAAAAATCACATTAAATCACACGTGCATAACGAGTTCAGAAAAACATATTAAATCATACGACCGTAATTAGGCAAAATGATATAAAAGGGGTAGAAAGTAAATTTAAATAGAATTCCAACAAAATTGGTTCCAGGTCAAATGGGTTTCAGGTTTGCGAGTTACGGTCATTCCATTTTAAGCGTTCACTGTTGGAAATCCAGTTTCTGAATTGGAAGTCTGTTTTGTAACACGTTTTACTCCCTATTGGGATCATAATTGGGCAACGCTACAGTTATATAATATTTAGATTTATCGGTTTTGTTTTCAACATACCAGACGGATCAATAATATCCGCTGTATGCAGGGAGATATGCACTGTTTAAGGTTAAGGTGTACAGTTTATCTCTGCAGAAAACTGCAGTACATATCGACGGTTTAAAAAGTGTTATAAATATCAAACGACACTGGAATATAATGAGACCAGTACCGTTAGAAAACTAATTCAATTCTCTACGCTTCTATGTATGGTTCCGCACATTTGCGCACTTAAATAGTGAACAATATACGTTCTAAAACGGGTAAAGGAAAAGATTCCTGTTCTGGATTGCCGTCCAGTGCCATGAATTGCCTCAGTTTTTATTATCATAACTTATTAAAATTCAGAGATCAACTACGTAGTGCTGTAGGTTTATCTGTTGGTTTCGATACGAGCTCTAAAATATTAGGTTGCGAGTTGTATTCAATTTAATACAGATTTTAGAACGTGACACGTACGGTGAATTCCATATTCAACGTCGTCTTTTAGGGGCATCGTTATGATATAAACTTCACTATTTTCAACCCAAAATCCTACTTGATGTTCGTTATTAGTAAACGGATCTATCCACGACAAGTTCCGTCATATTTGATTAAGTTTACACATGGGATTACGTATTGAATAGATAGGTTTAGTAACTGATTAACGGTTGAAAAGTCGATTCAATTATTTAGCTTACACGAAATTAATTCACGGGTTTCTATATGTCGTTAATCATAACATAATAAGCTCAATTGTGTCCCAAACAGTATTGCCAAATTGATCATGACTTATTAGTAAAATTGCTATGGTATTTTCGATATTCCGTATACTTATCGATATGAATAAAATAGCATATAAAGCAAGTATGAACTTGTTTAAGATGATCGAACATGCAACACGACGCAGCGTAACGTGGGCATGGCAGTGGTAGCAATGACACAAGCACGTCAACAACAGTAGCGACAACAATGAACAACAGTGAGCTCGGTTGGTCTCAGCTATGGCTTGGGCTGCTCGGTTTGGAACTAGAAGTGGGAGCTCGACTGGCGGCAATTGGCAATGACCTTGACGACAAGAGGTGGTGGGGGTGCAGCGGTCAACGGTGAACAGGAGGCGCCGGCGGTGGTTGCTGGATGCGGTAGCAGTGAGGAGTGAGGAGTGGGGAGTGAAGAAGTGGAGGTGTGGGTCGTGGTGCTGGGGAGTTTGGAGGGTTGAGCAGTGGGGCTCGTCGGCGTAGGAGTCGGCCGACGGTGGAACTCGATGGTGGGCTCTGGTGGTGAAGGAGGTGATGGCATCGAGGGGCTCGACGTTGGTGTAGAGATCGAAGGGTGGTGGGTGTTCTAGTTGTGGTGGTGGTCACCGGTGGAGGCGAGAAGGTCGGTGGTTATCGGAGGAGTTGGTCGGCGATGGTGTGCTCGGTGATGGAAGTTTTGAGAAAGAGAGAGATTAAGAGAGCTATAAAGAGAGGGGGAGAGCTGTTGAGAGATTGGAGGAGAATATTGGGGTTGGGTGCGATGATCTCGAGGATGTTGGGGGAGGCATGGACGTGGAGATTCTCGTTGCGAAGGAGGGAGAAAAGATTGAGAGGAGAGAGAAAGAGAAGAATTGAGAGGAGAGAGAAAGAGAGGGAAAAGAGAGTGAGAGGGTCGGGTCGGGTGTGGAGGAGTAGGCTTGGGCCTGGGTTAAGGATTAGGTTAGGGCTTGATAGAGTTAGAAAAATAAAATTAGAAATTAGGGTTTAGAAAAAATAGGAAAATGGAAAATAGGAAAATGGAAATATTTGGAAATAAATTAAATAGAAAAATATACGAAATACGGATAATAGAGTACAAAATAAATTGGATATTACATATAGATCTCCTTTAAGTCTCCACGAAGGAACGTAATCTTCACATCCAGCTGCTTTAAGTGCAAATTCTCCACCGCCACGATACCGAGAATCACCCGAATAGATATCTTCACTATATGGGAAAATATCTCTTGACGGTCAATTTCTTGTTTTTCGCGCATATCTCTTGATTACCAAGCGAGCCTTGTACCGCTTCACACCATCAGTCTCATCTTTTATCCCGTACATCCACCTGTTTAGCAACGCTTTTCAACCCTTGGGTAGCTTCACTATATCCCACATACGGTTCTTCTTCATAAAATACATCTCCTTGTTCATAGTTTGCTCCTACGGCTTTCTAACGCCATCACTTGTTACTTCTTCAAAGGATTCGGGCTCTCCCGAATCTGTGTACAAAACGAAGTCGGTAACAAGTCTATCAGGCAGCCTTCTATCTCGTATGAATCTCCTCAGAACTGGTACATCTGGTTGCCGAACATGGTCACCAACCTGTTCTTGAACCTGATCCTGCACTGCAGTCTCCTCCATGTTCCGATCTCTACCTGTAGGTACCTGATTGTTCTTTTGAGTTCCATCTAACTCGACGAATTCCGATACCGCATCATTTTTGGTTTGCTTTTTTTTTTTCTTTGTACAAGTGCTGCTTATCAAAGACGACGTTCCAGTTTTGTATTGCTTTCTTGCTTATCTAATCCCACAGCTTATATTCGAGCTCATCTCTACCATAGATGAAAGCACACTTCTTAGATTTTGATTCAAACTTCTTTCTACCTTATTAATCAAAGAATATGCGATACAACCAAATACTTTTAGGTGCGTATAATTAACCGGTTTACCTGACCAAATTTCTTTCGGAATACCTCTATCGAGCGCACTTGCCAGGATTCTGTTGATCAGATATACAGCAGTATCGACAACTGCTGCCCATAGGAATTTTGGCATATCCACATCCAAGATCATGCTATGCACTCGTACTAGAATCATCCTGTTCATTCTTTCAGCGCCGTTTTGCTGTGGCGTTTCCGGTACCGTCTTCCACCAACGAATACCTTTCTTCGAGCAAAATGTCTCAAATTCCTGTGTGCAATATTCCCTGCCATTATCGGACTTAAGGTATTTAACCTTAGCCCCCGTTTGGTTCTCAACCTGCACAATCCAGTGATTGAAGATACCAAACACATCGTATTTCATCGTATACACCCATGTCTTCCGGCTTGCATTATCGATGAACGTTATGATGTACCGATTACCTCCATAAAACTCTACTGAGGCCGGACTTCATACGTCCATATGCACCATCTCTAGTTTCTTGGTCTTGTTGGCTACGCCTCCAATATGAAATCTGAGCGAATTTTGCTTCTTGCAAAAGCAACTCTCGCAAAGCCTCAACTCCACCTTTTTCAGCCCCGAAAGAAGACCTCTAACCTGAAATTTTTTCATGTTCTTCTCACTGAGGTGCTCTAATCGTTTATGCCACAACGAAGTCTCTAAATCTATCTCCAAACCTGTCGCTAATACAACCGAACCTCCACTGCTCCTACTGAAAAAATACAATGAATCACTCTGCTTGTCCCTTGCAACCACCAACGATCCTTTGAAAATCTTTCCTATCCAAAAGGTTCCATTCAATAGTCTCTAAATCTATCTGGTAATCTTCCATCTGCATGCGCCACCAATCATAATTATGACTATTGAATTTTTCGATTCTTATTTTATCCTCCACCATCTTTCGTCTATATCGCAACAAACCTAACTTTTTCTTCGATCTGAACCAACGCCTTAAAAACTGCGATCTAAGAAAGTGGGGAAGAGAACACAAGCGTCTTTACCCACCGTTAACCTAGATTGTAGAATAGAAGAACCCTGAGTTCCTAAACCACGCTCTGATACCAGTTGTTGTATCAAGCGTCAAGTCCTAGGCTCTGATAGCAGTTGTTGGGTAAGGATAAGTCGATACATGGAACAATGCTCGCAACAAACCAAATCATGCAATAACAACAACCACGCAATTAATAATGAAAAAAAAATTAATAACGATGCGAGAATAAATAAATAAAAATCAAACAAGAGATAAGAGATTTGGTAACGAGGTTCACTCATCGCATGGCTAATCCCTGGCAGAGCGGAATCCGTAATGTCTACTATAATCTTGAATTAAGTACACTACGAGCAATCCCTGAGATATTTCTCTCAAATTTCTCTAGATCTATGCTGTCACCCTTTCAATACAATAATCTCTCCTTTTGATTTAATTTGCCAGTACAAACATTATATGAGAGGTCCCTATTTATAGACAAATCCTAATCCTATTCAAAATAGTAATAAATCACAATTTGGTAAAATAAGATTCACAGTAGTTATCACGATAGCAGACATCTGATCCATATTTGGGCAGACGTCTGTCCCGACTCTGTAAATCTCCAGCTTCGTAAGACAGACGTCTGACCCACACTTGGACAGACGTCTGCCTGCGCTCTGGATCGAGCTTCGTTCTTCTACAGACGTCTGCCTTGCTGGTCTGGACATCTGTCGTTGTTATGGTATTTTTGATATTCTTCTCATACACGTCCAAACGTTTGCCTCATTGAACTGCAGACGTCTGACTTGAAGTAAACTCTATAATTATTAACAATTAGTGGGTGTAAATTTTGACATCTTTTGATAGAAAGAAGCGCGTTATCCACTGGCCCATGGTGTAATACAGAAGTCGGTTAAGGATTTGTAAGAAATAAAGAATATCCTTAAAAATGGGATTCAGTTTTTCTTTCAACCTTATAATTGAAGGAGAGGAAAAAATAGATTTCGATAAGGGTATTACTTTCATCACCCGACGCACGATACATGCTAAAGAGAGTTAAACGAAGAGCATTCTTAGTTAGCTAATTAATTCTTTGTTTTTATCTCGTGAGGATTGGTGTTTCTAGTGGGTGTAGCTTTTAAGTTATTAGGGTAATGTATGAGAGAATTATGTTTGAAGTAAACAAACTCCAAAGATAAGTGTCACATTTTTCTTTTCTTTTTTTCTTTTTATTTTTTTGGAATATAACACTTGGATTTTTTTGGTTCTTTTGTTGTTCACCTTTGTAAGGCATGCTTGCTCTTTTCTTCTATAGTTTCCTTGTATGAAGCTGATGCCCTATTTTCTCGATTTGCACTTCCTAAGGAATATTAGCCACTAAGTTTCTTGCAATTTTGAGAAATTTAGTTTTACCGCCTTTGCACTTTTGAATTTATAGTAGTAGAAGGTCCTCACATAAGCAAATTTGAGAAATCTCTTGATCCATAGGAAAATTCAAAGGCCATGCTTGCATATATGAAAGAAGACTTCGAAACTTCTTAAACTTTTTTGTCGCAAGAAGCAATCATCATTGGCCAATGTCTCAAATGTATTGGATATCCTTGTACTGGTTATTCGTGTCTCAAATATCCGTTAGCATTGTTCAATCTGCAATCTTTGACATCTATAGAAGGATTTGTATCTACATATTCAGCTATTGCTTAGAGTATCAGAACTTCTTAATGTAATCCTATGGACCTTAAATACACATTGTTTTTTGCCTTATACAAAGCATATATAGATAACAAATGATTTGGCTTCTTTATATCCATTCTGCTATAATCGATCCATTATCCTTGAATTTTACAGGTCAGTTTCTCCAAATCTTTGCCCTCACGGTCGGAATCAACTACGGCCAAATTGCCAACAACCTTCCTTCACCGACCCGAGTAGCCAAACTCCTCCAATCCCTAAACATCAGCAAAGTCAAGCTCTACGATGCCGACCCCAACGTGCTCACTGCCTTTATCAACTCGGAAGTCGACTTCATCATTGGAATCGGCAATGAAAACGTCGCAAATATGATGAACCCCTCAAACGCCCAAGCTTGGCTCCAGCAGCACGTGCAACCCTACATCCCCAGTACTCGTATCACTTGCATCACAGTTGGAAATGAAGTAATCTCAGGAAATGACACCGTATTGAAATCTAATCTTCTCCCCGCAATGCAATCTGTGTACCAAGCTTTAGTGTCACTTGGACTGGATAAACAAGTTAATATAACTACCGCACATTCCCTTGAAATTCTGGGAAATTCGTTTCCACCCTCTACGGGCTCTTTTCGCCCAGATGTTGCCGAATACATTCAACCTATTTTAAGCTTCCATTCAATGACAAAAACCCCTTTCCTGATAAACGCCTATCCTTACTTTGCGTACAAAGCAAACCCTAGCTCTGTCTCATTGGATTATGTATTGTTTCGCCCTAATCCAGGAGTTATCGATCCAAACACAAATCTAAACTATGACAATATGCTCTATGCTCAGATCGATTCAGTTTATGCTGCGATTCAAGCGATGGGGCTCATGGATGTCGATGTGAGGATCTCGGAAACAGGTTGGCCTTCAAAAGGGGATTCTGATGAGCCTGGGGCTAACCCGGAGAATGCGGCGGTTTATCATAGTAATTTGTTGCAAAGGATCGGAATGAACCAAGGCACGCCGATGAGGCCATCCACACCTATTGATATATATGTGTTTGCGTTGTTTAATGAGAATATGAAACCGGGGCCAACCTCAGAGAGGAACTATGGATTGTTTTATCCTGATGGGATGCCGGTTTATAATATCGGGATGCATGGGTACCTTCCGTTAGTGATGTCATCGTCCAAGTTGGTGGTAAGAAAACTGAAGTTTCTATATCTGATCACTGAATTATTTGTTTGGGTTTTCTCCATATAACACCCTTGCAGGTTACCCATATAGCTCTTAGTGTTTAATTTGAGCATTTTCAATGGTTTTGGATGATAAACAGAGGGGTCGTTTGTGCTAATAATAGATCATTTCATGGGGGTACAAATGGTTATATTAGGCAAACTACAATGGGATTTTATGCAATTATCATCACCCTTCATCTGCATCTCTCCATCACAGACATCACTAAATTATTCAGTAACCATGTTAATTTTGATATTCTATTATTAATCGATAATAGTCTTGGGTTTATTGAGTGCTAATAAATCAGTCGAGTGGTTATAAGTGCGGCACTAGGGATAGATAAAACGTGTTATACGAAATTAACCCTTTCATTTTCTTTATATTCTTGATACTCCTGTGGCTTTCATGTCTACTTTTTCCATTTGTCCTTTTTGTTACTTTTTGCTCGGGATGGAAACGCCTCTCAGTGAGGGCGAATCACCACCCCCTATTGAGTGGTCCTATTTCGCTGGATATTTATGTTCATATCAAAATAATTGGCCGCCTCTGCTTATCAAGGCAACGCTCTTATAAAATAAGGTCCACAAGTATACCCATTTGCATTTGCAAGTGGAGATAACACCTGCTTTAAGTTCTTTCATTTTCACGTAAGGGATCAACTTAATTCTTATTGGCTTTTGTGCCTTCTTTTATTTTCCCACTGGACTAGCAAAATTACAAGTTGCAGGGCTCTTTGATTGCTAAACATTTTTTGTCTGGATCTTTATGCTTTTCAGGGTCCAGTTTAATTTTAAAACATCAGATTTCGTTGGCATATAACCAAAACCTATTGTTTTGTTGCAGGTGATTCCTTGGTTACGTTTGTGTATTTTTGTGGTAGCTGCACTACTCTTATTGTGGCAAGTAGAACATTTATAGTCTGAAATGGGTTGAGAACAAAGCAATGATTGAAGGCTTCTTTAACCCACAATGTGACATCCGCCGTCTTCGATCGTCGTCAATGAGGTATTTGATCGATACATTATCATCCTTTTGACTTAATTTCCAGATTCTTTTGTTTACGAAGATAGTTACAGACTGTTGTTAGATTCAACTTTGTCTAAAGAATTTTAGTTTGGTCATCCGTCGTTCACGAGCCAATCGTTTTCGTCGTCTCAATCATTTGAAACTTCTCCAATTGAAAAGGTGTGTGAAAGAGATTCTATATTCTCAATGCCAACCCAATCCTCATCTTATCTTTGATGTTGGCTTCTCTTTTGCTACTGTTCAGATGTTTGAAGCTTCCTAAAAGTTTCAATTGGTTAATATTGCATTTTCCACAAAAAAAAGGTTCATATTGCTTTTCAGCTAAATTTTCATAGCAATACCTCAAATTTTCAGCATTTTTTGAATAAATATCTTAAGCTCTTCTTTCTGCAAATAACTACCCTGAATTTTGTAGATTGCAAATGAATACGGTAAATTTTTTGTATTTTGCCATTCATCTATGCATCTTCTTAGTTATAGACTTTATGTTATTTGAAGCAAAAAAACAGTGTGACAGAAAAAGGAAAAAAAAGAATTGTTGATTATATTTGCAAACGACTGTTTACGGTAATTATTTGTAGCCAAAAGAAGAAGAAGAAAAAGACTTACGGTGTTTTTCTAAAAAACGTTGATAGTTTTAGGCATTTTTGTGAAATTTAGCCTTACTTTTGAATTGGCCCTTCACGCTGGCCGGTCGTATCTATTTCAATAATTATCATGAATTTTAATTGTTTACTAATTTTTTTGGTTCTTTTGTGCAGGTCCAAATTGTCATCAAGAGCCATTATCAAGGAGTATAATTTATAGTATACTATGATCTTATTCTTGAAGGAAATCAATTAGTGATGTGACAAGCTAACAAATTTTGATTAGATGCAGATTCTTAATTTGGTTCAAAATAAGGTTGTTGCACCATGTATATTGAATATAAAAAGAATAAATCCAAGCACAAAAGGGGGCTAGATATTTTGAATATCAAATTTTATTGTATGGAATGCTAATAAATGTTTCCTTTCTTTAATTTGCTTGCATCTTTTGGTCTGCTTGCTTTGGTGAATGGTCATGGACATATGGTGACAATGGAAAAGACAAGTTTGTTGTGATATATAAAGCTGGAGATTCGAGAATTTGTGGTAAAATGGACAGAAGTTGCAAATTGCAATTGAATTAGACCAGTTTGCTGCACGCATATATGCACATATGGATGGACATGAATGAATACGAATGGACAACACACACATACAGGGAATGGCTATCTATATTTTTCAGATGATCCGTACAGTCCATCTTGATGTTCCTGCGCTAAAACATGGGTACATCAATTCTCATCTAGTTTGGACACTTTTAGCCATTTGAGGTTTGTAAAATATCCTATTGTTGGAAATCCGTTCATTTTGCAATGGGCAAAGAATGTCCAAATCACATGAAAAGTAAGGGTAGATTGTTGAAAAACACCAGGCTCTTTTAAAACCTGTGAAAAAATCCCGGGCTTTTTCACCTGATAGAAAACCTTAAGTCCATGGAGAATTCTTTGAAATACTCAAGATTATTTGTATTTAGTATATCCCAGAAATACCCTTCTCTTACCCATATGCATGAGTACACTTGACAGCTGCCATAAAGCAGTGGATGGCTTGTCTGTAACATCCGAGGGGTTGCTTGTAACATTTATCCTGTGTTAATTTTGTTTAAAGTACTAAGTATTAAATGTTCTAACCAATCCATTTTCTCTCCAAATTCACTATTTTGCCCACCAAAAACCCAATTGTCAACCGAGCTAAAATTATCCATTTCATTTTCTCCTCTATTCATTATCTTTTCTCATTCAAACCACTTAGATGTTACATGTAACTTTTTTAGATGTTAGAGACAAGTAATTAGATGTTAGACAACTGTTAGGATGTTGCAGGCAACTTTGTAGATATTACAGGCAAGTATTTAGATATTGCATGTGCTTAGATATTATAGGCAACTTGTGATATTACATACAAATGATTAGATATTATATGCAACTTTTTCAGATGTAACAAACAAGTGATTAGATACTACAAGCAATTGCTTACATGTTGCAGGCAATTGCTTACATGTTGCAGGCAATTGCTTAGATATAACAACAATACAACCAACTGTTTAGATATTGCAGGCAACTACCTAAATGTTACAGGCAACTTTGTAGATATTACAGGCAACTGTTTAGACGTCGCAGGCAATTGTTTAGATGTTGCATGCAATTTTTTTAAAAGTTGCAGATAAATTTATAGATATTACATGCAAGTGGTCAGATGTTATATGCAACTTTTTTATATGTTACATGAAACTGCTTAGATATTACATGCAACTTTATAGATGTTACAGGCGAGTGGTTAGATATTGCAGGCAACTGCTTAGATATTACAGAAAAGTGACTAGATATTACATGCAACATTTTTAGATATTACGGACAAGTAGTTGGATATTACAGGCAATTGTCTAGATGTTACAGACAACTGCTTAGATGTTAGATATAACTTTTTAGATGTCCATGCAACCGTCTAGATATTGCATGCAACTGCTTAGATTTTACAGGAAAATGGTTAGATATTCATACAACTTTTTTAGATGTTATAAGCAAGTGTTTAGATATTACATGCAACTGTTTAGATGTTGCAGGCAACCGTTTAGATGTTATAGGCAAGTGGTTAAATATTGCATGCAACTTTTTAAAATATTACAGGAAAGTGTTTAGATATTACAGGCAAATGCTTAGATATTACAGACAACTCTGTAGATATTACAGGCAAGTGGTTAGATATTACATGCAACTTTTTTAGATATTGCAGGCAGGTGGTTAATTTTACAGATAATTGTTTAAATGTTGCAGGCAACCGCTTAGATGTTATAGTCAACTCTGTATATATTACATGCAAGTGTTTAGATGTTAAATGCAACTTTTATTTATTTTACAAGTGGTTAGATGTTACAAGAAACTGTTTAGATATGGCAGGCAACTGCTTAGATGTTTCAGGCAACTTTTTAGATATTACATGGTTAAATATTACAAGCAATTGTTTAGATATTGCAAGCAACTACTTATGTAACACCATATTTCATTTATACCAGTTCTAATTCGAGTATTTATTTATTTATGATATTTTCCTGATTTATTGTGTTTTTGGTGCGAATAGTGTATTTGACATCTGTATTTGCATCCGACCCGACCTGCTTGCTTGAAACCTGTCTTGATTCATGTTTATGATTTATCCTGACTTGTTACTTAAATTTGTGCACTTTCATGTATACTGCATACTGGCATTTTATCTGGCATTTGCATTTTTACAATATAATATTTTAAATCACATAAAATATTTTTAAAATACATTGCATGACCTGCGTAATACCCCTAACACCGTGGTAGCATTTTGTTCTCGTCCCGTTCAATAAAACAGACTCGTTTGGATGGCTACGTGCACGCTACATGCATCCGGCCGTGGGGGTATGCATTTTCGTTACCGAGATATTCATTTTTAATTTTGGTCGTCGCATATATTTTTCGTATTTTAAAAACTGAATTTTTGACCCGACCCGGACGTGTTTTAGACTAAATCTGTATTTACCGGAAAATCCAATTTTTATTTAATATAATATTTATATTTAAAATTTAGATAACTAATAAAAGATTTTTTAAATTTAAATCTAAACTAATTTCCTAACAAACTAACAACCCCTTTTTCTCTCTCCTCTCTCTTTCTTTTTCTGTCTCTCTCTCCTCTGCATATATATATATATATATATATATATATATTTTTTTTTTCCTTTCCTTATTTAATACACAAGCTCTTCTTTTTACTTCTTCTTGTTCTTTCATCTTTCTTTTTCTTGATCTTGTTTCTTAATTCCGGTGATAACCGCCGGAGCCGTGCTCGTCGCTGATGATCCGAGTGATCCAGTAAATGTACCTTGCTTGTGTAATCACCCTCTTGCCTTGTCTGGACCCGTTCCGTGTGCCGCGTATGGGTTGCGACGATTTACCGACGTCGGACGTGCTGTGCGTATCCGTCGCGTGATTCGATCTAGGCAAGTTAATCTTGCTACATGCTATACTACTATATTCTATATCCATTTGAATAATAACACTCCATAATGATTAGTTATGCATCCACATTATCATTTTGACATGTTTCACTATTTTCGGACATCTGTATGCATCCGTACAAGTTATTTCACATCAAGTGCATGCAAACTTATCTTGTTATATACTATATTACAATATACCGCACTCAATGGAATATTTACATCTCATATTGTTTAATTGTACATCATGCATTTACCAGTTTATCATTTTACTGTTATATCACGTCCGTGTGCATGCATATCACTATTTATATATCTAGTTGCATGCAATTTCATCTTGCTACATGCTATGTATCTTATTTTGTATCCATATGAATAAAAATATCACATGTTGATTGCACTGTACATCCATATTAAAATTTTACCATTTTCGGATACCCGTTTGCATCTATATCATTTAAAATATATATCGTCGTAATATTTCTTCTTATTATTTTTAATTAGTTTATAATCTGCATTTTATAATATTATACAAAATATAGTTTGAAAATATTATAGTTTACACATGAAACGTCGTTGCAAAGCGGATACGACAAATCTGAAATTTATTGTACACGTTACCTTATAAAATTCATTATAAATCATAGAAAAATCATTAGTATATGTTCTTTAGTTCGTTGCGAAGCTAACTCAGAATACTATAATTTTATGAAATATTTATTTGCAAAATAAATTGTTTAAATAACGTAAAATGCAAATGAAAATATCTCTAAACTGCTGTACAGGGAAATTCCAGTAGCAAACTTTCAATTTCGAATGTTCATAACTTTTTGTAGGAACAACCTGAGATAATTCAACTTATAAAAATGAAAACCTTATTGAATTATCTTTGTTTTGGTATAAGACACGTCCCTTTTGGAGAACGTTTGTTATTTTTAAGCTATTTTACAAATCAGGGTGACGTTGAATTTCTGAACGGAACTTTCTTGTGCATGGTTAATCAATACCACTTTTATAGTTATTAATCGGTTTGAATATTTTATCCATATAAATATTATTATATCAATATTTATTTAATAAATAATAGTGCTTGTCTTTTAATATTCAGCAAATTTTACCGATTTACAGTTTTATAGTATCCGTCTGTATCCGTACGGTTTATTACATATTTAGTTGCACGCCGAGACCATATTATTTCATTTTACTATTACATTAGTATCATGTACTTGATCTTGTGCATCCTACATAGTCATGATGCAATCCCTGATAAATATTTGTGCATCCATACTTTGTTTGTGCACCCGTACCGGTTACAGTTTTATTATGAGCATCCGTTTGATACCTGTACACTACTTGACGTGACCTGATACACCACCACTTGACATGACTTGATACATGTACACAACTTGACATGACCTGATATATCACTACTTGACATGTTGCTTGATCCTGTTTCTAATGTCGACAATCCTGACATGTTGTCCCGATGGACATATCCTGTTGTCTGTATAGACAAATCTGTTCCTGCTTGATCCTGTGTTGGCATTAGCCTCAGATTTATCAATACCTGACTTAAACACATAATTTGGGGGTATGGGAAAATCAATGATGAAACTTGACTTGTAACTCGACAGTTCGATGCTTATACTGATCAGTTTTAGGGGCTAGGCCAGCCTTGGGATGCTGCTGCTGACATCATTCATCTGTACATGTTTCCTGTCTAGTGCCTAGCGGCATGTCTCAGTTTCAGCCCGAGAATCTGGATCGTGGTCCCGGGCATGCACGGGATACTATTGAGTTATACCGACGATTCATCAAATTGATTTCACACACTTGAGAGTAGTTAACCCAGTAACACAGTTTAGTTTTATCGTTGCACTTCACCCATACTATTACACTTCACGGTTTGATATCCCTGCTCACTTATTACATTCATGTTACTGTTTATACTCATTCCTGCATGCCTTTTTACCTCCTGATTATATTATTGTTGATATTGTGACGCACTGACGTCTGGGTTTTGCATGGCCCAGATCCTCTACCTTTGCCGCAGGCCGATCAGGAGTATTTCAGTCAACAGACCGAGCAGTGAGGACCTGTTAGTACTTTAGTTTAGTTTTCTTTCAGCAGTTTCTTTTCTTGATGTGAGCCCGTATTTAGGACGTACTTTCCAGATTGTTATTATTTATTAGATCTATTGCTTCCGCATATTATTTCTTGACTCGTTATTTCTGGCTCATGGACATGTACTAGATAGTTTCTTTTATTTTCCTCTTCTTGATATCTATAGACAGCCGTAATGTGACCGTGGAGGGATATTTCCTAGTCACAGGTAGCATGGTTGGCTCTGTCACGTGCCGATCTTGGCGCACTCTGGGAAGCGGGGCGTGACAGGGTTTATTTGGTATCAGAGACATAGAATTTAGGTTAATCGGGTTTGATTCTTTTGTAGTTGGGTATTGGACCCAATACATGAATCAGAATACTCGTAATTAGGAACATGTCCTGCCACATTGTTATCGCGATTCTTGAATCATATCTTTCTCTTGACCCTTGTCTTGACGATATGCAAACAACTTTGCATCTCGACTTGAAACTTTTGGCTCCCTATTGTTTCTCTCTAGGATTTGGGCGACTTGAACGGAGTTATGTGATTGTACCCATGAACTGCAGCATGGTTACAATGCGGTACTCTATTTAAGTAACTTGGAGTCCCGGCCTTGTTTTATTTCCTTGTTTCATGGTCGTTTTATTATCTTGGTTCTCTCAGTTTCATTGCTTACCAGTTCATATTTTGCAGATTTCTTGGTGATCATACTGGCAGTTATGAAGTTGTCTTGGGAATGGATTTTCTCGGTACTTTCCACGCTCACATTGATTATAGGAAAAAGAAAGTGATTTTCCAGATTCCCAGACATCCGGAGTTTGTTTTTGCTGGAGGAAGCAGTTCTGTTAGGCCAGTCGAGTTTAGGGTTAGGCCGACAAACAGTGTTCTTTCGTCGATGGAAGTTGATAAGGAGGAAGCGCCAGCTGTAGTTCGAGAGTTCATGGACATGTTCGAGGACATCTCGGGTTTACCACCAAAACGAGATGTGGAGTTCGCGATTGATCTTTTTCTTGGTGCAGCGCCAATCTCAAAGGCGTACTATCCGATGACATCAGTGGAGTTGGAAAAAGGCAAGAAGCAGGTTACTGAATTACTTGAGAAGGGTTGGATTCGCAGCAGCAATTCACCTTGGGGAGTTCCAGTTCTTCTAGTCAAGAAGAAAGATGGCACAAGGAGGATGTGCATCGATTATCGAGAATTAAACCGGGTGACTATTAAGAATAAGTACCCGATCCTTCGAATTGACGAATTATTCGAGCAACTCAGTGGCGCGAGGGTATTCTCGAAGCCGGATTTGCGATCCGGATATCATCAGGTCCGAGTTAAATCAGAGGATATTTGCAAGACTGCGTTCCAAACTCGGTATGGAATTACGAGTATTTAGTGATGCCATTCAGAGTCACGAATGCACCGGCGATATTTATAGACTTGATGAACTAAATCTTTTCACCGTTCTTGGGTCAGTTTATAGTGATGTTTATCAATGATATTCTGGTCTACTCGAGGAGCCTCGAAGAGCATGCGGAACACTTGAAGATCGCACTGCAAACACTGAGGCAAGAAAGATTATATACGAAGATGAGCAAGTGCGAGTTTTGGCTTGAAGAAGTGAAGTTTTTGGGGCATGTCGTATCCGGAGATGGAATCGCCGTTGATCCTGAGAAGATTGCAGCAGTTCAAGATTGGCCAATTCCGAAGAATGTAGCGGAGATCAGAAGTTTTCTGGGACCTGCCGGATATTACAGAAGATTCGTGGAGAATTTTGCTCGTTTGTCTGAGCCTTTGAACAAGCTTACGCGAAAGGAAGTACCGTTCGTATGGACGGATAGTTGTGCGTCAGCTTTTGAGGCGTTGAAGTAAAGATTGATAACCGCTCCTATTTTGACCGTACCAGACGGTTCCGAAGGATTGGTGATTCACAGCGACGCATCTGGGAAAGGTTTGCGATGTGTTTTGATGCAGCATGGGAAAATTATAGCTTACGCATCGAGACAGTTGAAGATCCATGAGAAGAATTACCCAACTTATGATTTGGAGTTTGCAGCAGTGATTTTCGCTTTGAAGATTTTGAGACACTATTTATTAGGCGAAAGGGTCGAAGTATTCACCGATCACAAAAGCCTAAAGTACGTGTTCACACAGAAAGAGCTTAACATGAGGCAGCATAGATGGTTGGAGCTGATGGCTAATTGAAAGAGATTTTGCGCTTTCGCTTTTAAAAGATGAATCAAAGAATATTAACCGCAATCAAGAACGGTGTAGCTTGGTAGCCAGCCGGTTGAGTACGGATCGGTCCACAGGGAAATGGATTCCTTATCCTTGTGTTCTAATGAGTTAATCCAAAAAAATGGTGTTTTTATTTTAAGATCTAAGAGTTCATTTTTATGATTTTAATTTAACAACTACGGCAGATAAATAAAATTCACAACTACGGCAGATAAATAAAATTAACAACTACAGCAGATAAATAAAATTTATAATTAGGGAAGAAAAGAAATTTATAACTAGGGCAGAAAATAAATTAATTCGGGCAAGAAAAAAAACTTACTTCTTTATTGATACACTCTTTGACGATTACATTGAATTGAAAATCTAAGATCTGAAATTTAAAAGAGGCATCTCAAAAGAGACACCTAAAAGGAGGCACAACTTAAAAGAGGCTGTAGGCCTTCTATTTATAGATAATAGAAAGCCTAGGATTTACATCTGATCCATATCTAGAATTACAAAAATACCCTAAGGAAAACCGAGTCAACGCACCGATGCACCGACACGCACCGCACGTGCACAGCACGGCCGCGGTTCTGCGGCCATAAGCATGGTTTGGCTGCGGTTCCGCGGCCATATGGTGGTCTTGATGCATAATTTCTTCAGGGCTTCATTCTGTTGCTTTTTCCTTCTATTTTCTTCACTTGGTTCTTCAGAATATCTTCTAGTTTCTTCCACATTTCCACAGTGTAGAATGTTGTGGACTTTTACCGCTTGTTTCATGTTGAAGTCTTGAATCTTGCGCTGCGTTTGTCCTTTGTGAAATTGTTCATTGATCTTCGTTTGTCCCTCAAACTGTAAGCATGATCAAGATTCTTTTATTTGTTGGTCGTAGTCTCACTTTTGTAACGTTTTTTCATCATTTTCACTGTTTTGTTCCGAAAATCTGTAACCTGCAACTATTCAACGGACATGGATCAAAAGCACCAATTTATTTGTAAAATGATTAAGAATGAGGAATATAATAATGCAAAATTACGATATGAAAAAATATCCCCAAACTTATCTTTTGCTCGTCCCGAGCAAAACTAGTTTATTCTCGAAAAAACCTAACCTCACTTTCGCAGGGAAACGCGATTGCACTGAGCTCGTGCAACAAGCCGTTAAACCCCTAGGTGTCCCTAGTAGGAGGGGTGTTGTCTCCTGAGGGTTTTCAGCGGATACTACCCACAAAATCCTATCAATTTGGCCTATTGACTTTTATTCTTCAATTCGATTTTCTAGCAAGAAATCATTATCTTTAACTCAGAAATTATCAACCCATATTTTTCACACTTCCTGTTCATTTAACTTAAGATCATACATGTTCTGCAAATTTACTTAGCTTTTAGCATCTTTTGAATTTTCCTTCTAATATTCCATCTCAACTTAGGAATTTTTATCATCTCTACTAAATATATAAGTCATATTTTTCATTCCTATCTCTCATCCGAACCCCAATCATATACCCCTACGTGTGTGTATGTATCACCCCTACACTTGGAAATTCAATTCAAGTTCTTATACTCTTGTCCATTGTCCAAAGTATTTTTAGTTGGTGAATTTTTAGATGAAATTTCCCACGCATCCTTCATGCGACCGTTAATACTTCTTGAGGTACTAACGACCGATTACTAAATGTGTTTGCACATCAGGGCATAATTTCTCGTCTTGTAATACCTGAGGCTTTAGCAGTGACTCCCAAACCAGTTGGTCTAAGACACTAGGTGATGAAGCACCCTCGCTATATATTTTTCTATTTATGCAGCCTTAAGTAATTACAAAACCAGTGTTCATTTTTTTATCTCTTCATTCACACTTGTATTTTTTATTTTATTTTCCTTCATACTAAGGATTTTAGACAAGAGCATTTCAAGGTATTCTCCACTATTCCATGTTTCAAGGTTCGTGTTTGTGCAAGTTGTAGGGATATATTTTCAGAATTTAGACTTAAGCTTAGGGTTTATTTTTCAGACTTACACTTTAATAAAAATCTCAATACTCATCCTTTATTTTGACTTACCCCAAGAAGTGAACTCAAAATTTGCCTATTTCTAAGTAAACTACAAGCACATATACTTTCTACCATTAAATTTTAAGAAAAGTTATTTTTAGGGTTTTTAATTTACTGAGTGTAGGATCTAGTTTTTCCTAGCTAGTTAACCGTCTTGTCAAACTTAAGTCAAATATGGCTAAAATTGAACTTTTTAATTTTTATGATTTTTTAAAAATTTTCAATTTTTATGGGTTTTAAAATAAGTATGCAAATGCAAAAAATATACACATGAATGCGAAGGAAGAAGGCTTACCGAGCACACCCCCAAACTTAAACTTGACAGTGTCCTCACTGTCAGGCTACACCAAGAGGGTCAAAATTGTCGGCACTTTCCTGTTTATTTTTTATTTTTTATATTTTTTATATTGTTAAAAGAAAAAAACAAAATATATATACAAAAAGGCCCCCCAAACTTAAGTGAGACATGTTTCCATTGTTTTAAGCGTTTAAAGTTCAGAGTTAGGGAGGAGAAAAATCAAACTATACAAGGCCTTACACAGGCCAAAGATTAGCACCAACCATTCAAAAATTTTATCAGTATAATGGCGTGGTTGGTGAAAGAATGGAGTGTAGAGAAAAGAGATGAGAAGCACACGAGACCGTGTGGAGAAAGAAGCAGTATACGGTCTCGGTGGAGGAGAAGAATGGCGGAAGGGAAAAAGAAATGGTGATGGTAGTTCGACTTCTTCGGGTGGAGGTTGATTAATCACAAAATCCGTGTCGTTTAAGAATGCGAGTTCGTCGGTGAAAATATCTTCGAAACTTTTATCGAAGGCCCGATTGAACATTTCAATGTCAATAAGTGTCATGCCAGAATTCAACACACTTGATTTTTCAAAAATTACGGAGGTAGGAGACTCGTAAAGCTCAATCACCTTATTCTCAAAAGATTCTAAATCAAGTTTTTTTTCTAAAAATATCAAACTCAAAATATCGGATTGTGATTCATTAACACTCGATATCATTAAAGGAAGATTAGAAAAAAAACCAAAGAAGTGGGAATACGAACTTGAGGGTGGAAATGGAGTGTATAAATTAGTACAGTTTGTAATGACCGATATGTAAAAAGCGATTGTGCTAATTTATCAACCCACTGAGAAATGAGGTCAAATCCCCTAAGATTCGTGAGCAAACATGGGTACGTCGAACTTGGTAAACCAGACATTGAAAATGAAAAGGATACGGTTTCTTGAGTGGTCGGAACGATGAAGGGGAGTGATTTAGGAAGGGTAACAGTTAAAGGTTCCGGAGGGTGTACGCAGTTAGTGGGAAGAACAGGATGAGTTGGAAAATCCGACTCATCAAACAAAACTGGTTTATCCTCAATAATTTCCTCAATATTCTCCTCAAAATCCATGACATTCTTATCAAAATCAAGACGCATATGAAGTTCGGGAAAAACATTTAATGATTCGGGATGATGAATTGGAGATACAATTTCAATTAAATCTGCGGGTTCATCATCCAAAATATTCCCGACGTCAATATCCTCGATCAAGTGAAAATCAATTTTTTTAGACACCTCATCAAAAGCATGGATATTTATCAATTCAGGTTCTAGAGTGGAGGTGTAGAGGTCAAAAGGATTGGTGACGGTTTCACTCGAAAGGGGCTCTTCACAATCAGGTAAATCAAACACTACAAAGTCGCACAACTCATTACACGTTTTATCTTTAACTGGTGAATCATTTGGGACACTTGTTTGAAAATCGGAGTTGTGGGATTCAATTGGAGATGGGTAGGTTTGATTTGGAAGTGTGTACAGCTTACTTTCACTACTCAAATTCTCACTCTGTCCAACCGTCTCATAATACATTGGAAAATTTGGAGCTACTTGAAAACTAGCTACCGGTTCACTAAGTTGTCTTGATGAATTAAGGGCGGCAATGGACGCATCCAAATTCCTCATCTGTTGGTTTTTTGCTACAATATAAGCTTCCAACGACTGTTCCAGACTAGACATGGGTTGTTAAGGGGTTTCAGTAAAAGATTCAAAATTGTTTGGATTCTAGAAACTCCAAATTGGCTGTGTAGAAGCAATGTTTGCTTCTAGGGAAGGTGCGAAAGTCGGGTATGACTGGTAGGAATTGAATGGTTGGACATGAGTAGGATCAACATTTGGATAAAAAAGTGAATAGACTTGTTGATCCCAAGAACTAGAAGTATTGAAAGGAGTGAAAGATCGGTTACGAGATTGTTCAATATGTTCAGCAATAGACATGGGTTTCGGAGTTATAACAGGACTTGAAGAAGGAGTATCAACGTAAGAAGGTGGTGAAGGTTGAAACGGTTGATACAAAGTGAACTGCGGAGTCCAACTGTTTCTCCTAGACGCTTCTATTCGATCTTTCAAAGAAAGTTTGGGCATGGAGGGGTTGTCCGTAATTCGACCAAAATATTTCGTGTAGGAAGCAAAGTTTGGTTCAGGGAACCAAAGTTCGGCAAGAGTTTTGGGAGGTGGGGTACTCATGATGTGAGAAAGGAGAAGAAAAAGAATGTGATGATTTTTATTATTTTTAATTTTTTAAATTTTCTTTTAAAAAAAAATTGTTTTTGGAGTTTTGAAATTTTTGAAAGTGTGTTTTATTTTAGAAATAGTTTTGCAAAAATTTGTACGGAACTACGACACAATCACAATTTATATATGCACAATCAAGCCTAGAGCTAGGGTCTCCTAAGTCAACTAGACTGCTCCTAACTGTTCCAAAGGGCAAGTTATGAGATCTTCAAATCGCCTCTTCACCGTCAATTGTGGCCAGGTAAGCACAAGTAAAGAAAGGAGAGATCCGCTCACGACTCACCGTGAGACGGGCCTTTTAAAATTACCTTTCCTACTTGTCTAGCCTAGACACCACAAAATCAGGTTTAGATAAACGATCGATACCTACAACCTTTCTTTTGTCCTAATGAGCACGACAGTCCTTAGTTGGCTGAGTCTAATATTTTTTTATTTAACTCGAGGGTTGATGCAAAATGCTTTTTGTGATTTTTGGGGTCCTAAAAAGGGTAATGAAATCCCTACCCAATCTGGATTGGTGTTATAGCCCCTTAAAAGTCCGTTTTAAAAATGCAAAGCAATTAACACACCAAAAAATCTAAAACACTTTAAAAAAAAAATTCTATTTTGCAGCGCAAAGAATCCTGCACAAAAACAATTTATTGGAGAAGGAGAAAAATTTTTGCGCAAAGAACCCTGCAGAAAAATATTTCAGAGGAGATCAGGGGGTTCAGAAGAAGAAAAAATGCTTACAGAGAGTTTTCCACGCGCTGACGCCACCGAGGAGCCGCGGTTCCGCCGCGGGAACGTGCCTTTGACCGCGGTTCCGCGGTTGACTTGGCGGTTCAGATCCCAAAAATTCTTCTGTTTCTCTGTTCTGATTATTCTCTGTTTGTTCAGATCTGCTGTTTTCTGTTTTGCTCTCTGGATTTTTTCCAGATCTGAATCTGTTCTTCTTCTTTTCCTGCACAATTCACACAATACCTCTCAAAAAGAACAAGATGAATTTTATTCTTATTTTATTTAGAAAAAAATTTGTTTGTTTTAAAAAAATTTCAATTTTTCAATTTTTTATATTTTATATTTTATATAATTTTTTTAACCCGAAATTACACAAAGAAAGAGACTACCGTCTCTTCGGCAACGGCGCCATTTGATTGAAAGAGATTTTGCGCTTTCGCTTTTAAAAGATGAATTAAAGAATATTAACCGCAATCAAGAATAGTGTCGCTTGGTAGCTAGCCGGTTGAGTACGGGTCGGTCCACAAGGAGATGGATTCCTTATCTTTGTGTTCTAACGAGTTAATCCAAAAATGTGGTGTTTTTATTTTAAGATCTAAGAGTTCATTTTTATGATTTTAATTTAACAACTACGGCAGATAAATAAAATTAACAACTACGATAGATAAATAAAATTAACAACTACGGCAGATAAATAAAATTTATAATTAGGGCAGAAAAGAAATTTATAAGTAGGACAGAAAAGAAATTAACTAGGGCAAGAAAAAAACTTACTTCTTTATTGATACACTCTTTGACGATTACAATGAATTGAAAATCTAAAATCTGAAATTTAAAAGAGGCATCTCAAAAGAGGCACCCAAAAGGAGGCACACCTCAAAAGAGGCTGTAGGCTTTCTATTTATAGATAATAGAAACCCTAGGGTTTACATCTGATCATATCTAGAATTGCAAAAATACCCTTAGGAAACAGAGTCAATGCACCGACGCACCGACACGCACCGACACGCACCGCACGTGCACAGCACGGCCGCGGTTCCGCGGCCATAAGCATGGTTTGGCCGCGGTTCCGCGGCCATATGGTGGTCTTGATGCATGTTCCCCTCCGAATGGCGGCGGAGACGACGTGGCGCCGTCTTGCCTGAGATTCGGGACAGATGCTATATGGTTTTATCCTTCTACCTCTCCGAAGATGCCAAGTTGATTTATGGCACCGTGTATCGGAGGTTTAGACGGATGCGGCCGATGTAACAGACTTCATCAGATTCCCCCTCGCGAGAGGGGTTTTTGATTGTGGGGACGCTCTTCCCTGCAGGCGCAAGCCCCTGCAGTTAATTACGCTACCGCGTCGCGGTAACAACTTTCTCCTTCTCCAGAATTTCACTTCGTGTCATGTGTGTTTGTTTCGTTTGTGGTTGCCCGTGGATTGTATACGGAGACTGAGTAATGCCGTCGCCCGTAAGACGTGGATTAGTCCAAATCCGTATTTACTTAGATTTGGGTTTGGTGTTTTTAGTTTAAGGATACGTTAGCCATATTGAGGCTAAGATCAACTTAAACTTTCGTTAAGGATACGTTAGTCCCGTTTAAGACTAAGATCAACGTAACGTGGTGATTCATTTAATATATGGCCGTCGGGACTCGTCACCTCTCTGACGTCGTTGAAGGATTACAACGATAGGTGTTAGAGGAGTTCAGAGATGTACCCTTGAACCAAAGTCGATTTGGAGTTTTATAGTCTGTTTGAATGTTTAAGGATACGTTAGCCGCGTTTAGGGCTAAGATCAACTTAAACAGGATCGTTTAGATCCGGCAAAAGAGCATTTAGGGGCTCTATTGTTCCAGTTTAGGGACGTAGTGTTCCATGTTCCAGTTTAGGGACGTGGTGGTCCATCGCCAGTTTAGGGACGTGGTGGTCCGATATTAGTTTAGGGACGTCTCGGTCCGATATTAGTTTAGGGACGTCTCGGTCCACGAGTTTAAGGACCCCGCAGTCCATATTCATGTGTGGTTGTTGGGACCTGTCACCTCTCTGACGTCGTTGAAGAATTACAACGATATGTATCAGAGGAGTTCGGAGATGTACCCTTGAACCGGAGGTAAATTGATTTAGGAGAGCAATCTTGCTCAGTTAATTTAATTTGAGGACTTACGGCCAAAATTGGGCTAAGTCCAGTTGAAAATGTTCAACATTGTATTTCCTTTTATTTTGATTTGGGCTCTGCCCATAAAAAGAGCATCAATTTATTTGGGGCTCTGGCCATTTATAAGTGATGCAGAGCATCGGTTTCATTTGGGCTCTGCCCTTTTTATTGCTTTGCAATTTATTTTGGCCTACTAGATCTTTTTGATTTGGGCCTGGCCCTTTAAGAAATGTCTTGCGTTTATTAGGCGCTTTGCGCCAGTCAGAGAGCGCAAGCGCTTGTGGTGTTGACATGTGTCACGCAAGCGCAGTGCGCTGCGCTAATGCGCTGTGCTTGCGCTGCTGACACGTGGCACACTTTGGTGAGTTGCGCTAATTACAGAGAGCAAAGCTCTATCTTAAAGCGCATAGCGCAAGTAGTTCAGATGTTGACACGTGGCGCTTTCCCAAGAGCGCAACAGCGCAGTTTGCAAGTGCAAGGCACTATAAATTTAAGGATCTTTTAGATTTCAAGAACCAAAGGTTCATAACAGAAGTGCAAAGCACTGTTTGCTTTCTTGATCTAATTTAGATCGAAGAAAACAAATCTCTTGTTTTCCTTATCTCAGAGAACCCAAGGCTCATAAAAAGTGCAAAGCACTATTTTTATATCTTTTTTTTTATTAAAGATCATTGATCTTGTTTTTAGATCTATGATCTGTTCATAAGAGAACTTTCTCTTTTTTCTTCTAAAAGCTTTTTACCTTTTTTTTGTTCTTGAAGTTTTCTCTTCAGTTCTTCACAGTTCTCTCTGTTTAATTTCTCTCAAGATGTTGATGCCTTTGAATTGAGGCTTAGGGTCCTTTTTATAGTGTCCATAAATTAGTTAATTTTGTTAAAGAGATATTTCTCTGAGTGATTTGGGGAATTTTCCCCACCGTTGGATCTTTGATCCAAAGGCTTCTGTTTAACAGAAGAAAATCTTCTTGTTTTAACAAGAACAGAAGGATTTCTTTACAATCTTTATTCTGTTTGGGCGCAAATGCTCCAGAGCGTGACACGTGTCACGCAGCGCATAGCGCAGCGCAGCAGCGCTTGCGCAACTGCGCTGACACGTGTCGCGCAGCGCACAACGCAGCGCAACTGCGCTTGCGCGACTGAAGCTTTACTTCTATTTGTTTTTTAATAGAGTTTTGCTCTGATTGGGCGCGCTGCCCTGGGCGCTGCGCTGAGGCATCTGCACCAGACACGTGGCGTCCTGTGCTCAGCGCAGAGGATCTGAAGCGTTGCTTTTTCAAGGTAGAGCCTTGCTCTGATTGGGAGAATCGGAAGTGTCGCTTCACCTGAGATATCTTTTCATCTCCAAAATTTTGATTTCCCGGGTCTTGGAAATAATTCCACTGTGCACAGAATTTTCTGTGCTTGGGTCTATATATAACTCAAGGCCGAGCCTTTTCTTCTCTCATCTTCAGAGAACTTCTTCGATCATGGCTTGCAACCACCCCCATGCCCGCCGACAACCATGGGCGGTACCGATCCAGGACATCGTTCCCCGTTTTGCTGCGCGCCTGGTGGACCCTTCTCTCTCGGATGAACAATGCGATGCCGCAATGCACGAGCTTTTAACTCGTGTGGGGGATCCTCTCCCTCCGCATTCCATTTGGCTTCGGATGATCCTTGCCTCGGTGCTCGCCGACGTTCCCCCTCCTCCAGCAGAGATGTCCTCGGCAATGCTGGTTGCCGCCGAGGATAAGATCGAGTGCTTTCTCGAAGCGCACTTGATCACCAAAGCCCTGAGGGACTGCTCTTTCCACTTGCTGAGCCAAATACGGGCTCGTCGGGTTGTCATCACCACTTTTTCTGAGGAGTGTGGCGTCGACCGTTGGATGGCTACCCCTCGGGAGGATCGCCGTTTCGACATGATGGAGAAGACGGAGAGGGAGCTGGATAGTCTTCTCTTTCTTTTTGCGAACCCTTGTCTTTCCGATCCCACATTTGGTGATCTTTTTTAAATGTGATGACAATAATAATAATAAAAATATGCTTTAATTCAGTATTTATTATCTGTTAAGTGTTCTGTAATTTTTTAATTCTTTATTATTCCTTTGTGAGATATTTATGCGCTGCATAATCATGAAGCGTTGCTTCGATTTTCAAACTTGGCAACACAGATTTGCTCTAACTTAGGGTGTGCAGCGCAATTGCGCTAGCGCATTCGTGTTTTGACACGTGGCGCGCAGCACGCCTTGCGCGAGCGCACTCGCGCTCAACACATGGCGCACAGCGCAGCGCAACTGCGCTAGCGCACCAGTGTTAAACACGTGGCGAGCAGCGCAACTGCGCCAGCGTGCCTGTGTTAGTCATGTGGCCCGCAGCGCAAGATTCGAAGCATTGCTTCAATTTTGACTCTTAAATTTTTAAACAGAGCTTTGCTCTGATTAGGGGAAGCAGAAGCGTTGCTTCATTTCCCGTCTTGGAATTTGAACAGAGCTTTGCTCTGATTGGGGTAAACAAATGCCCCCCCACTGTTGCGCTTACGTGGCCTTCTAAGCGTGAGTGCAGCGGTGGCAGAATTCCAACCATCGCGGCAACTCTTGGAAGTTGAAAGGGCATTTGATGCCTATAAATAGGACCTTTGGTCCTTAGACGATTTTCATCTTCAAAACTTTTATTTTCAAAAACTTCAGAGCTTTGCTCTTGCCTTCAAGAACTCCCTGGGTTAGATTTTCTTTAAAAGAATCTATTCAGGTAAGAATTAATCTTGAATTAAATCAATTTTAATTAATAGTGCTTTGCTCTCATAGATCTTTGATCTAAAGAGAAACCCTTTGGGGTTTCACCAAATAAAGCTTTGCTCTTAAGAATCTGTTTCAGAGTTTCTTAACCCATGAACAGACCCTTGCATCTTTGGCAAAACATAGATCTTTGATCTAAGAAAATGATGTACTCTTAAGAGTTTGAATATGGATAATGAAAACTAAAAATGGAGTTTTGTATCTAATGGATTATATCGTCTTTTAATAGTAACGATCTTAGAGTTCTCGGGAAATTTATTTAAATTCCCCTTATTAGGATTTTGGTAATCACTCTTGTTTGCAGAGCACTACTCTTGAGGAATTCAACTCTCTGTGTATATATATATTTTTTTATCGCTAATCTTCCTGTGGTATTTCCTCCAGGCATAATGGCAGTGCGTCTATATAGTTTGCACGAGTTCATCACCTACGACGATATCCGCGCACAGGGCCGTTATCAAAACCAGGAGTTTACGGACGCCCAGTGTGCGGAGGTCATGGGTCGCCTCAACGCAAGTGGTGGTTGGCTGCTTCCTCGTCGTTCAGCTCTCTTGAAGGTCGTGCTGGGAGCAATATGGAGAGCACTTCCGGGGTTTCACGAGGCCCTACCGTTCAATGCGCTGGATGATGCCGAAGACAAGGTGCATTCAGTGTACCTGACGGGGCTGATCTCAAAGAAACGGCGGGACAGCCTCATCGACATCCTACATCAAGTCTTCCAGCAGACGACGATAATCGCTGCTTATCAAAGGATAAGGGGCCTTGCCGAAGACCTTGACACACAGGAGCGCGAGAGGCTGCACACGAGAATCATCAGAAAGGCCAGGAGAACTCTGGATGGCCTTACTTTTGAATTCCTCAATCCGTGCCCCGGATCCGAGGTTATACCTTTGTAAACATTTTAATAATGTTATTATTTATTTCTCCGTGATTGTAAGAACCCATTTTTATGATATGAATAGAAAATTTCCATTTCAGCTTGTCTTATTCCTCGTTCTGAACCGTTTGCACATGCATGAACGAGTATGTCTTAAACGCTTGATCAAATGTAAATCGGATGTTCTTTCTGTCACTTTCTTATTATCAGCATACTGTCACAAATAGAGTAAGCATCTTGGTTTCTTCACGAGATAGCGAGGGCTTAGGCCGCAGGTTCAGATCTGCCGCCTAAGACTTTTCAACTCTATGAGCCGTGAGGGTCTCATAGAGACTTTTCTCCCTACGGATCAAGAGGATCTCGTAGGTGGGTTTTTCTCCTTAGGAATCGTGAGGATTCCTAAGTGTGGTTTTCTCTTATAAGTCGTAAGGATCCTATAAAAGAATTTTTCCCTCTTGCGAGTCGAGAGGACCCGTAAGCGGTTGTTTCCCTTCTTGTCGAAACTCGACTTTGGAGAGTGAGACCCGTGAATAGTATGCAAGAGACCGTTTTAGATCGACTTGCAGGGTCCCATTGTTCAGGAAGCAAGTTTTTTAATCCCTGTTGCCTGAGGCTTCATCTTGCAAGCTGAGACGAATCGGGAATTTCCCGCGGAGACACTGGCTTCTCTGTGAGCCGACGCGAATCAGGAGGCTCTCGTCAGGGATTATTTGTTTCCCTGAGTTGAGGAATTATCTAAGGATTATTTGTTTCCCTAGCGCCAAGGATTATTTGTTTCCCTGGGGTTGAAACGGGTCGAGAATTTCCCACGGAGGCACTGGTTGCTCTGCGAGTCAACGCGGATCAGGAGGCTCTCGTAAAGGATTGTTTGTTTCCCTGAGTTGAGGAATTTGCTAAGGATTATTTGTTTCCCTAGCGCCAAGGATTAGTTGTTTCCTTGGTGTTGAAACAGGTCGAGAATTTCCCACGGAGGCACTGGTTGCTCTGCGAGTCGACGCGAATCAGGAGGCTCTCGTCAAGGATTGTTTGTTTCCCTGAGTTGAGAAATTTTCTAAGGATTATTTATTTCCCTAGCGCTAAGGATTATTTGTTTCCTTGGTGTTGAAACGGGTCGAGAATTTCCCACGGAGGCACTGGTTGCTCTGCGAGTCGACGCGAATCAGGAGGCTCTTGTCAAGGATTGTTTATTTCCCTGAGTTGAGGAATTTGCTAAGGATTATTTGTTTCCCTAGCGCCAAGGATTATTTGTTTTCTTGGTGTTGAAACGGGTCGAGAATTTCCCACGGAGGCACTGGTTGCTCTGCGAGTCGACGCGAATCAGGAGGCTCTCGTCAAGGATTGTTTGTTTCCCTGAGTTGAGGAATTTGCTAAGGATTATTTGTTTCCCTAGCGCCAAGGATTATTTGTTTCTTTGGTGTTGAAACGGGTTGAGAATTTCCCACGGAGGCACTGGTTGCTCTGCGAGTCGACGCGAATCAGGAGGCTCTCGTCAAGGATTGTTTGTTTCCCTGAGTTGAGAAATTTGCTAAGGATTATTTGTTTCCCTAGCGCCAAGGATTATTTGTTTCCTTGGTGTTGAAACGGGTCGAGAATTTCCCACGGAGGCACTGGTTGCTCTGCGAGTCGACGCGAATCAGGAGGCTCTCGTCAAGGATTGTTTGTTTCCCTGAGTTGAGGAATTTGCTAAGGATTATTTGTTTCCCTAGCGCCAAGGATTATTTGTTTCCTTAGTGTTGAAACGGGTCGAGAATTTCCCACGGAGACGCTGGCTTCTCTGCGAGTCGATGCGAATCAGGAGGCTCTCGTCAAGGATTGTTTGTTTCCCTGAGTTGAAGAATTTGCTGAAGACACTGGTTTCTTCGGCGTTGGGACGAACTGTTGAGATTTGACTTCACTCTCTGGCGAAGCCTGTTGGGAAAGTATGGTTCTCTCTTCGTTTGTGCCCTTGGATTGTATACAGGGATCGATGTGGTCTTAACTGTAGGGCCAAAGTTTTATCATCATTTTTTTTAATTTTATTTCCGCGATGCTCTAGCATTTCAGCTTTCATATCGCGAAGGTCGCGATTGCCCAATCATTTCGGCTATTTTTCGCGGTGCCCAATCATTTCGGCTGTTTATTTTATTTTTAATCGCTGCTTTTTATTGCGAGTTGCCCAATCATTTCGGCTATTTTGCATGCATACATTTTTACTTGCTGCTTTTTATTGCAAGTTGCCCCATCATTTCGGCTATTTCATATGCATGTGCGGCCTACTGGCTTTTCGCCGTAAACCTGAAATTAGATACCGATTTCGGCATCAGCACCGCTACAACTGGGATATTGCCAGGAGCGAATCATCATCTGCCTCTGTCGTTGTCGAACAAAGGAAGCTTAGCGACCAAGGTTAAGGTCCTGTCGACTAAGGCTTTTGACTTCATGAGCCGTAAGGGTCTCACAAAGGTATTTCTCCCTACAAGTCGTAAGGATCTTGTAGGTGTGTTTTCTCCTCAGGATGAGGATTCCTAAGTGTTTGTTCCTCTGTAAGTCGTAAGGATCCTACAAGAGGGTTTTCTCCTTTTAAGTCAAGAGGACTTATAAGGGTTATTCATCATGCGAACGTATCCCCAGTCTCGAATGGGATTTGATTAGGGAAATGTTTATTCGCGCCCGTGGATTGTATACAAGAGCCAATATTGGACCACTTGTAGGGCACCGTCGCTTCTGTGGGGATTGCTTAAGCACAGGTTTAGATCTCTGTAACTTAAGACTTTCAAATCTCATGAGCCGTGAGGGTCCCATAAGAGAGTTCTCCTTACGAGTCGTGAGGATCTCGCAAGTGTATTTTCTCCTTAGGAATCATGGGGATCCCTAAGTGTGTTGCTCCCTTGTGAGTCGTAAGGATCTCACGCGGGTGGTTTCTCCTTACAAGGTCGAGAGGACCCTACAAGTGTCTTTTAACGAGGTTGCGCCCTTTCGGGTTTTCACAAACACTCGCCGGTAGTCCTGCTGTTTTTACTCACGGAGCTCTTTCGGGTTTTCATCCGTGCCCATTTTGCTTATGGACATGCCTTTTTTTTTACGAGGTCGCGCCCTTTTCGGGTTTTCACGAACACTCGCCGGTAGCCCTGCTGTTTTTACTCACGGAGCCCTTTCGGGTTTTCATCCGTGCCCTTTCTGCTTATGGACATACCGTTTTTTTTTGTTTTTTTTTTATTTTATTTTATTTTTTTTATCTCGTTAGCCTAAGGATGCTGCGGTAGTAGTTTAAAGACGTTTCGGTCCGCTATTAGTTTAAGAACATTTCGGTCCGCTATTAGTTTAAGGACATTTCGGTCCATCCTGGAGAAGGCTGGCTACTGCTTATAAAGCTTGAGCTTAGGAAGATAGCGAGCGGACATAGTCGTCGTCATCTATCATTTGACCCAGGCTGTGGCTCATTAAGTGTAATATTTCTTTAGGAAGCGACCGTTTATTGGCCTGAAAGGCCTTTCACCGTGCATATCCATGAGTAAATATGCCCCACCTTGGTAGACCTTATCTATGATGTACGGGCCTTCGTAGTTTGGCTCGAATTTTCCCCGCTTGGCGCGATTGGGGATCATAGGCCTTTTGACCACTAGCATGAGTTCGCCTTGGCGGAATGTCCTCGGTCGGGTCAATCTTTCATATGAGTGCGTCATCTTTGCTTTATAAGCTTCCAGATTTTGTTGCGCTATGAGCCTTGTTTCTTCAAGGGCGTCAAGCTCCTCAAGCCGAAGGTTAGCATTTTCTTCGTTCGTCAGCTCGTAGTGGACTGCCGCTCGTAGAGAGGGTAACTCTATCTCGAGGGGGAGTACTGCTTCCGTCTCAAATACCAACGAGTACGGCGTTGTGTTCGTGGCCGTCTTGAACGTAGTTCGATACGCCCAAAGAGCCTCTTGCAGTCTCTCGTGCCAGTCTTTCTTATTTCGGGACACCGTCTTTTTCATGATCTTCATCAGGGTCTTGTTGAAGGCCTCGGCTAGACCATTAGCTCGTGGATTATAGACTGAGGAATATCTCCAGTCTATGTTATGCTGTTGTGCGAAGCGACTGATGTTGTGGCTTCTGTAAGCTGGCCCGTTGTCGGAGATGATCCGTCTTGGCGTCCCAAACTGATATATGACGTGCGTCTTGAAGAAATAGAGGATATTCTCCGTCTTAACTTCCCTCAGCGGCACTGCCTCTGCCCATTTGGAGAAGTAGTCAGTCGTCGCCAGGATGAAACGATGTCCCCTGGACGATGCTGGTTCGATAGGGCCGACTATATCAGTTCCCCACATTTCGAATGGCCAGTTAGCCACTGTCGGGTGTAGCGGATTTGGATGCTGGTGGATGAAATCCCCATGAATTTGGCATGAGTGGCACTGCTTCGCATATTCGAGGCAATCCTAAATCATCGTGGGCCAGTAGTAGCACATCCGTTTGATCTTCAACTTCATCTTCGGGCCCGCTTAGTGAGAACCGCAGATTCCGTCATGAACTTCCTGAATGACTCTTTTTGCTTCGTCAGGTCCCAAGCATCTCAGCCACAGAGAATCGAATGACCTCTTGTATAGAGTATCATTGATGAAGGCGAAAGACAGAGCTCGTTTTATAAGCTGATGTCTTGTGGACGCTTCTTCGGGCATTCGGTGGGACTTAAAGTAGTCTATGAAGACTTCTCTCCAGTCCTCAGCCTTTTCTCGTTCTTTTATTTGTAAGGTCGTCTGCTCCGTCGCTCCCTTTTCCTCGGATGATTCCGGAGGTATTTCTGCTGGGGCAAGCACTCGACGGCTTTGTACCAAGATTCTAACGTCATCGAGGTTCTCCTCAGCTAGTTCTTTAGCAAGTTTGGCCAACGCGTCTGCTTTGCTGTTTTCCGCACGCGGTATGCTTTCCAAAGTATAGGAGAGAATTTGGGTCAGCAGTTGTTGCACTTTTTCGCCGTACCTCACCAGTTCTGGTTTGCATGTCTGGTAGTCGCCGTTTACTTGACTAACGACCAGTTGGGAATCTCCATATATGAGGAGATTTTCAATTCCCATGTCGATGGCGATCTCGAGGCCTGCTATCAGAGCTTCGTATTCGGCTTCATTGTTTGTCCTCGGCTCTGTTAAGAAGAAAGCGAAGCGCATTATCCCTCCTTGTGGAGTCATGAAGATGAGGCCTACCCCCGATTTGATTATAGGGGTACTTTGTTTGCGCTTTTTCATGGAAGATGCTCCATCGAAATAAAGCTCCCATTGGGTATTGTTCCCATCGATAGCGTCAAACGCATGTTCGTCTGGCAAATCGCAATTCAGAGAAGAATCGGCAGGTATCGGGTGCTCAGCGAGGAAGTCGGCAATGGCTTGGCCTTTCACTGCTTTGAGAGGTTGATACGTTATCAAAAATTCCATCAAGAGCAGAGCCCATTTAGCGAGTCGTCCCGTCAATATGTCCTTTGACATTAGATATTTAAGAGGGTCGGTCCACCTTTGAAATGGGACGGACTTCATGTGCTAATGCGTAATGCCTGAGCTTTGTTATCGCAAAGATCAGTGCTAAGCAATGTTTTTCGATAGGAGAGTAGTTGCTCTCTGCCCCCAGCAGAACTTGACTTAAGTAGTAGAGTGCTCTTTCCTTCCCTTGGTCGTTTTCTTGTGCCCATAATGCGCCCAAAGAACCTTCGAGGGCAGTTGTATAAAGAATAAGAGGCTTTCCCTTAACCGGAGCAGCCAACACTGGCGGGTTTTGCCGGTACTGTTTAATTTCGTCCAGCGCGCCCTGGCATTTTTTATCCCAGACGAATGGGATTCCCTTCTTCATCAGGTGGCTGTAAGGACGTCACTTGCCAGAGAGGTTAGCTATAAATCGCCGAATATATGCGAGCTTTCCTTGGAGAGACCGCAACTGTTTGAGAGTTCTCGGCGGAGGCATTTCCATGATCGCTTTGATCTTTGACGGATCTATCTCGATGCCTCGGTGTCGGACGATGAACCCCAGGAATTTACCCGAGGAAACCCCGAACGCACACTTAAGGGGGTTCATCTTCAAGTTGTATTGTCGAAGGCGTCGAAATACAGTCTTTAGATGCTCGAGATGTTCCTCGTATGATTTGCTCTTGACCACGAGGTCGTCGATATAACACTCGACGATTTCATGTATAAGGTCATCGAAGATCTTCGTCATGGCCCTCTGATAAGTAGCACCGGCATTCTTTAAACCGAAGGGCA
Organism: Agapanthus africanus; assembly: GCA_030015575.1. NCBI lineage: Eukaryota > Viridiplantae > Streptophyta > Magnoliopsida > Asparagales > Amaryllidaceae > Agapanthus > Agapanthus africanus. Next base: position 424,108,606 of record JASDDO010000010.1, on the reverse strand, counting down.
TCACCTTGTAACAAAATATCCCTAGAGGGGTCCTGAAGGCGGTGTGCTTCTGGTCTTCGGGATGCATCTTTATTTGATTATACCCTGATGAGCCATCCATGAAGGAGAAAACCTCATGAGTGGACGTATTATCTATCATTAGCTCGGTGACTGGCACCGGGAAATCATCCTTCAGGCAGGCTTTGTTGAGGTCCCGAAAGTCCACGCATATGCGCACCGTCCCATTTTTCTTCATCACCGAGACGATGTTGGCGATCCATTCAGGATATTGAACTTCCTGGATGAAGCCAGAGTCGATCAGCTTCTTGACCTCGGCGTTAATACTCATCTCAAGCTCGGGCCGCATTCTTCTCGACGCCTGTTTGACTGGCTTGACGTCCGGAGATATCGCCAATTTGTGCACAGCGATTTCTGGATCTAGTCCTGGCATCTCGGAATAGTTCCACGCAAAGCAATCTTTGTGCTGTACAAGGACGTCTTTTAACGCAGTCACCCTTTCTTCAGATAGGAACTCACTGACGAACGTCGGCCGTGGGTCGTCAGCCGTTCCCAACTCAATTTTCTTGAGGTTATCTACAGTGGTATGTATTCCATCTTCCAGTTCTTTTGGAGCTGGCGGGAATTCTGAGATCACCACATCATTGCTGTTTTCGAAGCACCAGGGAAGGCTGTCCGTATTCTCGGGCTCTTCTTTTAATATTGTTATCATGTGACAAGTGCGAATCCGCTTCCAATCCCAATGTGGAGTTGGTTCTGTTTTCGTGACTTTGGGTTCGTGCTTCTGCGGCGGTGCTACCTTCCAGTTGTCAGACAGAGCGAATTTGCCGAGCTGATACTGATCTTCGACCCAATTCTTAAAGGTGAAGCAGTCTTCGAGAGGATGCCCTATTACTTGATGGTAAGAGCAATAATTTGGGTCAGAGACTTCGCCTGCTTGTTCGGGGTTTTTGGTCTCCGGCAGTGTAAGCATTTGATGTTTTAGAGCAAGATCAAGTATCTTCTTCGTCTTGTCCCGAAGAAACGAGTACGCTCGACCCATTTTCTTCATGAGGGATAGATCAATAACGCTCGACTCCCATTTGCGTGGCTTCTTAACCTCGCTTCGTTGTTGTTGAGCGCCTTTTTGGCCTTTTGACTTGTTTCTGCCTCTACGTCGAGCCTTTTTTATAACAGGTTGACAGGGGGCGGCACTTTCATCTTTCACGGCCTGTTGAAGGAGGCGTTGCGTTTTGGCTTTCTCGTAGATGGCCATTTCGCGGTTATGATCGTCTCGGACTTTTTGACCAGCTTCTCTTATAAGCCTGTCCATTCATTCTTCGAACGGCGGACTAGGTACTTTTGCATCTGGAACTTTCACTGGCCTAGGATTAGCGTCCTCCCATTGAGCATTCGCTTCTTCATCGAAGTCATACATTACGTAACAGCTGTTTAGTAGCTCTCGTCTCTTTGACCGGATATATCCAAGTCCTTTTGTCTCCATTCTCCCATTAGGCAGTTTGCGTTGAGTCCCGGGAACGTTCCAGATTTTATCATAGAACTTGGCTTTTCGAACGGTCTGCTTGAAGGATATCCCCTGGCGTTTCAGCAGCCTTTTTAAACCTTCCGTATAATATCTGGGAAGACGGATAGGCTGAAGCCTATCTGTTAGTTATATGTATGCCCTAGGGGCCATTACTGTACATTGGATGTATATTGTAGTGGATGCTGGGACATATATAGGTAGGACTTTCTTGCTTGACATGATAGTACGCTATCTGGTTGCTCTTTATTTTAACGTGTATACTTTCTGTCTCTCTGTTACATGTTGATAAAGCCCTTAGGATGTGTACTCGACTTCCAGGACTGTGATGCAGATCATACTAGTGGGGCCTGGATAGTCCATGAGTACATCCTTGAAATATTCCTAGTCGAGGGAATATCGAGACGGGGCATTGATATTCCAGAGTAGACTACCGTATATCTTCTCGACCCATGCGATGGGCGATGGATGATCCCATATCCATTGGTGTTTGACATCGAAGATGGTATGCGGGTGCTCAGTGGAGACTGGGTACACTGAATGGACTCGCCGAGAACTCCCAGATGGTATTATACCTCACGTCAGATGGCAGTTCTCTGGTGACACTGGTACAGCTTAGTCTGTTGACCCGAGATCGTCATAGAGTCTTGTGTGTCTCCCACTGTGCTTTGATTTCCACCCTACCACGGCTCTACTGAGTTGTGCAAACAGGTGGTTTTTGGGTACAGTCCCGATTCACATGGAGGCAATGAGCGATAGGAGGGGATTCGTCTCTCCCGGTATTGGGGGTTGATGTTGCGCTATGCTCGACTGGCCATAACAGGAAATCCCTGGCCAGGGTTGCAGTGATATACTGGTAAGAGGTATCAGTAGTTTCACACATGTCATGGACTTCACGTCGGCATGACTTATCGAGCTATTGGGGTCTGACGTTTACCACCCCTAGGCGAGATATGCGACATATCAGACGGACAGACCGGACTATACGGTAAGTGTTACTGGTTGGATTCATAGGAGTGTGAGCGGGCTTGCTCGTCGATCTTCTGATCGCTCAATACCCGGGTGGCCGTTACGTTTAGCAGACCGCTTGCGGCTTGTGGGTGTTTGATATGATCATCATCTGCTGCCGGCGTATTGACGAGTCTTTAGAGTCCTACACAGAGGTTTCCTGGCTCAAGCGAAACGAAATAGGAGCGCATATGAGATATGTGCGGGACCGAGAATAATGCGTGTATGTGATACCGTATTCTATTCTCGCGATGAATGTATCGAATGGTTATATGCGATATAACCTAGTTATCGAATCAAGGATTGACTCGATAAGCCGATACATTGGATACTAGCCGGTTATATGCGACATGACCGGATCGTTAAATCAAGTGTTGATTTAATGATTTAATGTAGAATTATATATTTGATATATTACTTTGCATTAACTAGTATTGGTTCACTTTAAAAGGATTTTCTCACTTGAAATGCACAAGTTGTATATGTGATATACTTTTGTGCACAAGATTGTATCATGTTTGATGATACATGCAAGCTAGGGTTAGTGTAAAGAATTAAACCATGGTTAAACTAATGGTTAGGGTTTTGTTTTTTCATTTACTTATTTATATATTTATTTATTTATTTATTTTTGGAAAAGATGAGAAAAGAATGGTTGCTATTTTTGTTTTTAGTTGAATATTCATGAAACTTTGACTAAGTCACCATTCTTGTCTCATGCTTAACCCTAACCATATAAACTAACCATAGTATATTCTCTACACTTAACCAAGGGTTAGTAAATGATAAGTATTTTTTTATTTATCTATTTTACATAACTTATCATATCTTCTTCTTCTTCTTCATCTTCTTCTTTCATGAGAAGAAAGCTTGCTACATTAATGGTGATTGATGAAAAAGTGTGAGAAATCCAAATCTAAAGTCTACCCACTTCCTATTTCTTCGTCCTCTACCTCTTGCCAAGTAGTATAGGGTGTTTCCTTCACAAGTTTTCTTGACTTGGTGAAGTTGGAGCTTGATCTAGTGATGCCGCGACGTAGATCATCTTCGGCATCGTCGTCGATGACTTATCCCGTTTCTTCTCCGATGAAGCCGACGCTAGAGCCCAAGATACGATTTGGACAGCGAGGGGACTTCATCACGGAGCCTAGGAGGTGGTGGACCGGATCTACAAAGGTTGTAGCCCCTTCCCTTTAGCTATATTTCCGTTTACTTGCTTGCTTCGCCTATACTTCTAGCCAACGATCCGTTCTAGGGTTTCTCGGCACCGTAATTTTTAGAAATTGGCATGGATGATGCCTTGTGAGACCTCACTAGGGTGCCTAGGAACCTTTCATTGGTATCAGAGCCTAGCTAGAGCCTTAGGCGAAGTCCAGACGGAATTAGAACTCCGATCGAATCAAAACCCAAACCCTAATATTGCTCTCTGTACTTTTTTGAAAATTGAGGAATTTTTAGAATTAAAAATATGCAGAGAAATGTGCAGGATATTCTAAGAAAAACTGCAGAAAACGACAGCCTAATTCTACAGTACGGCCGCGGAACCGCGGCGTTGACCCCCCTTTTGCGGCGGTTCCGCGGCCGTCTGTGATGATCAGGCTGTGAGTTTTCTTCAGTTGTTTCTGTTGGTGTTTCTTGTGTGTTATGGATGTTTTTAATATTTTTTCCAGAGTTGCATTTTCTGGGTTGTATTGGGGACTCGGTGTATCGACTGGATTGTCTAATTCTGTCTGTGTGCTTTTCCGGATAATCTTAGAATATGTTAAAAAGTTCGACCGGATATAAATACCCAATATTTCCCCTGTCGGAAAATTTCCAAATGTTGGATTTTTCCGTAGTTTAACGACGTTCTAAGTAGTGCAAGTAACGCGATGGACCCTCTAGAAGACAACAAATCTTAACTCGATTATGTGACCGTCTTGAACTGCCCTTTGAACCTTCGGGTTTGGGGCAGTACGGCGTGCCACATGTGAGGCGTTGGCTTGACCCTTCTACGGCTGGACCGTTGGTACTGAGGCACGAACTGAATGCTGTTAGACTTATTTCATGTGTTGAGCTGTATCGGGAAAAATTGGGTGTTCGATTGTTCGATTGAAAAGTTTGGCGTTTTCTATTTATCCGGAATGTGATACAATAATTGGAATTCACAAGTAGTTATGAGATAACTGAATGAATGTTATAAACATAGCAGTTTAGTCTCACATGATCGGTTGCCATGGAATTTTGATGTGATCAAAAGTCCGTCGCAATCACGTAGCGTACGCGGATACTCGCCGGGTAAACTTAATAGACAGCCTCACCTCATAGCCCCGACCAAGTGACTGTAGGAGAACCCCGTCGTCGAAAGCATCCGTCCGGGTGCTCGCGGTAGCGGTGTTCCGCCTTGATGCACTTGGTCGACGGCGTCGGGGGTGCAGCCGCCTACTAAAGTTTGCGACGAGCATTCGATTAGAATGTCGGGAATCTTGTTGAATTACCCGACTTTATATTGAAAAGTATTTTCGATTTTGAGACTAAAATGCGGGGTTTATAATTGTTAGGCATGCGATGTCTAAGTAATTCATTTGGTCAGGCATGCGATGTCTGAGGAGGTTGCGGATTCCAACTGTTGTAGTTTTACACTTTCTTTTCTGTGACCGTAAGTGTAATATGTGATATCGCTGGTTTCATTGCTATATGTCAATGACAATTGGGATGCGCATATTTACTTACGTTGATGACATGTGATGTTATGTGTTGCTGGATAAGTTATATTGGATCGTCGTGTTTGAAAAGCCGGGGGTTTTTATGTGAGATGAGTGTTTTTCCATTTTCATTCATGTAAAAACTTGTATTTAATATTCTTTTATTAGGGCACTTCCAGGTTGCGGATGTTGTCACCATTTGTATATTATTTACTTTTCCGCATTAGGATAGACCCAAGGAGGGGAGCACAGGTAACCGGGTTCTGGGGTCCAGTGGGAGACCAACTCGAGGAGTCGAGTCCGGGTCTCCTAACCCTAGAATTGGTAGGGTTGCTTGCCGCTCTCGTAGGGGTCTAGGGGTGTGGGATTGGCTATTCATCATGATCGTGGAATCCGTGTTTTATACTGGCTCGTATTGAAAACACGGACGTCCTAGTATATCCAATATTTCATATGTTTCTTCTGCTGTGTTTTATCTGTGATGTGATCATGTGATGTTCTGTGACAGATATTATATATAGTATATATGATATATTATATAGACGTTGCTTATGTTTTACACCCGCGCTAGCCCTGCCTCGCTCTGGCGTTAGTTACCTAACCTAACGGTGCAGACGGGACATCGAGGCGAATGCGGATGGTATAAGCGTACGTTATATTTATCTGTGATGTTTAGGTGTAATTTAATGATGGGATATTCATTAATGAGATTAATGAAAGAAAATAAACCTAATTGATGTTGTGGAATCGAATTTCAAAATAAAAACAGGTAGCTACAGTTCTTGCTTTGCATCGCGGTGTTCATTGTAGAACATCCTGCACCTTATTCGATGAGGAAAGGACCGAGATCCCTTCACCGGGAGTGACTCCTTTAGCAATAACTGGCAGATGCTACAACCCTCGGTTTGTCTTTGATCGCTTCTATAGTTTACGCTTTGCACAGTGATATATATGATATATCCCGCACCTCATTCGACGAGGAAAGGGCCGACGATCCCTTCACCGGGAGTGACCCCTTTAGCAAAACTAGAAAAGCCTCAAAATCATTCCATTTAAAAACCATTTGATTCCGCAACGAGATCAAGTTCAAAGCGTTAAAGGTTTTCACAAAAACCATTCGCAACCCTCCGTCATTTTAGGAAGTAGAGTACTTAGTATTCGTGCTGTGTTTGTTGACCATAGTCAAGGCACAGTGTACGGTAGCTAAGTGATGTCTTCCTACACCGCATATGATGCGATTAGTTAGGACAGTCGCGTGACTTTGTTGACCTTAGTTAAGGGTCATGTGGGTGGGTCTAATTAATCATGAAATGACGGGTAGAACTTGACTAATACTTATGATTTGTTGACCTTAGTTAAGGTCATAAGTGTTAGGGGTAAAAACCATTATCGGGAGTTTCAAGTGTTGAAACTTGCAATGAGATTGCATACCTTCTATATGATAGTTGGATCCCGATACCCACTGCGAGTAATTGTTACTCCTGTGAGAGTTTTGCACTTTACAATTAGCCGATCAAGTAGGTGTCTAGAAAGGTGTCAACGGGGTTATGCCTCTGGGAAAATGAGGTTTACAGTAATTAGGTCCATGCGAAAGCACGGGGAACCTCCCTCAAAGTACCGACACTGGCCTGGCTGAAAGATTGGCGAACTTGTAGAGTGTAATTAATCCCGGCTAGTCTTTCCTTTTAGGGTTTGAAGGAAGATTTGATAAAAACAGTGGGAGCCATCCTGATTAGATAAAATATATAACCAATCTAATCTTGCAAGAGCGCACGCTGAGTGTTTTCTTCTCTCTCTCTCCAGGTAGCGACCATATCACGCCTTAATCAAGATAATAATACGGAATTTTGACCGAACCCGCTTGTTATACTGAGCTGGGGAACGTTGGTCCCGCTCCAACTTATAATTGTTATAAGACAGAGCAGGAAATAGGGGAATACCAGAATTCCCATGCCGCCCAAAAGAAGAAAGTGCATATGATGCATCTCCTTCGGGTGTGTTCATTACAAAGAACCGTTTCTCAGTATCCTCTGCATCCTGGGTATATGATACCGGATCAGGATCCCAGATATGTAATCTGTTACATAGGGCTACAAAAAAGGTAGAAAAACTGAGAACGGGTGATAAGTTTCATGAGGCAGAAAACGGGGCAAGTGTTGCAGCCAAGTCTGTTGGTCACTGTCACCCTGTATTACCAATACATTGATTCTGAACAAATGCTATTAGATACCGAACCTGATATACAAAATTATATCAGTCTCTTTATTAGTAAAGAAATGATATAATTTTGTATTGTTGGATAATGTTTTGAACATTTCCTATATCAAAAGTTGATCGGTTCAGGCACGTTATCTAAAAGTATTGACGTTCTAAATCAAACTACAGTTCCTTGTATACTGAACACACACAAGAGGAAGAGTTCAGAAATGAACAAATTCTTCTTGAGGTATTGTAGACTAGGTCATATCAATGCGACCCGACTAGCTGAAGTTACATTTAGATGCATATTTAAATCAGTTTGAATTTACATCTTGTGAAACTTGCCAGTCATGTCATAAAGATATAATGACACCAGCTCTGTTTACTGGAAGCAGAGAAAGAGTTAGTAAACACTTAGGATTGATACATTATGATGTATGTAAGGTCTCCTGTCTACACATGCCAGGACTGGTTCTTTATACTTCATTATATTCTCTGATAATCTCTCAAAATTCAGTCGTATGTTCCTGCTGAAACATAAGTCCGAAACTTTTGAGGTATTCACAGAATATAAGTTAGAAGTAGAGAACCAAAATACGGGTATAAGTATTATGTCCTATGATGAGATCAGGGAGGAGAATACTTGTGCATGGCATTCCTGGACCATTCTAAAGGAGAATGAGATTCTCTCTCCGTATTACTCCTCTGAATACACCACAGCACAACGGTGTATCAGGGCGAAGCAATCACACAATATTCTGAGTGTGCTCTATGATGAGTACTACTGAGTTTCCTATTTCCTTTTGGGAGTTATGCACTTATGAAGTTGCATACCTATTGAATAAGGTTCGATTCAAATCAGTGCCTACCACTCCATATGAGATATAGTATGGGAAGAGCCTATCTCTTAAGTTAGTTAAGATTTGGGGTTGTCCAGTCTATGTCTAAAAAGCAAAATCTGGACAAGCTCGAGGCAAGGTCAGTTATGTAGAACTGGAAAGGTTCCATTTATACAATCAAAAGCTGATGATTTGACAGAACCAAACGATTCAATAGTTCCCGACGAACCTCAGCCTCTCCGCCGATCTAGCAGGGTTCCTCATCCGCCTGAGAGATACCTCGGTTTCTCGATGACAGTGGGAGTGAGGATTGCATCATGAGATGATGACCCAACTAGTTTCGAGCAGGCCATCAAGAGTAGTGACTCTGTAAGAATGGCTGGATGCTTAGCAATCTGAGATGGAATCCATATATACCAACAAAATATGGACTTTGGTTGCGATATCTGAAAGGTTAAATCCCCATCAGGAGCAAGTATATCTTGAGAAGATTACTTGGTATAGATGGAAAAGTTGAGACTTTCAAAGCTAGACTTGTTAAAGGTTTTCGTCATTGACCAGGCACGGATAATGATGAAACCTTTTCCAGGGATTATGCTTAAGTCCATCCAGATCCTACTTGCCACGGCTACATACCATGACTACGATATCTGGTGGTTGGGTGCCATGACTACTTTTCTAAATAATGATTTAGAAGAGAACGTCTATAAGAGCACAGCCAGAGGGCCTCGTAGACAGTGGGAGCAGCGGGAACGTGTGCAAGATGCTTTATAGGATAAAGCAGGTATCGCGGAGTTGGAACATCTGTTTTGATGAAGTAGTCAAAGAGTTTGACATCATCAAAATGGAAGATGAACCTTGTATGTACAAAAAGGTAGTAGGGAGTATGGTGGTGATCCTCATAGAGTACGTGGATGACATACTCTTGATAGGAAAAGAGTTTCCTATACTACGATCGGTCAATCTCCTATTATCACAAGGATTCTCCAAATAGGATCAAAGTGATACCTCCTAAATCCTGAGTTTTCATCTATGAGATAGATGTAAAAGGATGCTAGAATTCTCACTAGATGAAGTGAGATGGTATCAATCGATCCTGGGGAGAATCACTGGAAGAGTTCCAGGGTGATAAAGACGACTGAATGTCAGTCACAGGCATTGTCTTTACCCTCAGTAAAGAGACGGTATGTTGGAAGATTTCCAAGCTAGATACCGTGGCAAACTAGACGATAAAGGCTGGTAACATCGCTATTGAAGATACTACCAAAGAGAAAGTTTGGGTGTATATTGGTTCATAAGATGAACTAGGTTCCTACCATTGTATGACAATGGAAGTGTGGCTTCGGCCCTGGAACCCTGGTCCCATCAGTGACCCAGACAAATTCTGAGGCAGCGTCACCTGATCATGGAGATAGTTGATCTCCAGGTTGATCGAGGTTAGGAGAGTAGATTCAGAGGACAACACGGCGGATCCACTCACGAAGGCCTTTTCCCAAAGAGAGACTTTTAGGGGATGGTTGAGTATGTGATACTGCAACCACTGCTACAGATGGCCCTAGTGCAAGTGGGAGATTGTTAGTTATATGTATGCCCTAGGGGCCATTACTGTACATTGGATGTATATTGTAGTGGATGCTGGGACATATATAGGTAGGACTTTCTTGCTCGATATAATAGTACGCTATCTGGTTGCTCTTTATCTTAACGTGTATATTTTCTGTCTCTCTGTTACATGTTGATAAAGCCCTTAGGATGTGTACTCGACTTCCAGGACTGTGATGCAGATCATACTAGTGGGGCCTGGATAGTCCATGAGTACATCCTTGAAATGTTCCTAGTCGAGAGAATATCGAGACGGGGCATCGATATTCCAGAGTAGACTAGCGTATATCTTCTCGACCCATGCGATGGGCGATGGATGATCCCATATCCATTGGTGTTTGACATCGAAGATGGTATGCGGGTGCTCAGTGGAGACTGGGTACACTGAACGGACTCGCCGAGAACTCCCAGATGGTATTATACCTCACGTCAGATGGCAGTTCTCTGGTGACACTGGTACAGCTTAGTCTGTTGACCCGAGATCGTCATAGAGTCTTGTGTGTCTCCCACTGTGCTTTGATTTCCACCCTACCACGGCTCTACTGAGTTGTGCAAACAGGTGGTTTTTGGGTACAGTCCCGATTCACATGGAGGCAATGAGCGATAGGAGGGGATTCGTCTCTCCCGGTATTGGGGGTTGATGTTGCGCTATGCTCGACTGGCCATAACAGGAAATCCCTGGCCAGGGTTGCAGTGATATACTGGTAAGAGGTATCAGTAGTTTCACACATGTCATGGACTTCACGTCGGCATGACTTATCGAGCTATTGGGGTCTGACGTTTACCACCCCTAGGCGAGATATGCGACATATCAGACGGACAGACCGGACTATACGGTAAGTGTTACTGGTTGGATTCATAGGAGTGTGAGCGGGCTTGCTCGTCGATCTTCTGATCGCTCAATACCCGGGTGGCCGTTACGTTTAGCAGACCGCTTGCGGCTTGTGGGTGTTTGATATGATCATCATCTGCTGCCGGCGTATTGACGAGTCTTTAGAGTCCTACACAGAGGTTTCCTGGCTCAAGCGAAACGAAATAGGAGCGCATATGAGATATGTGCGGGACCGAGAATAATGCGTGTATGTGATACCGTATTCTATTCTCGCGATGAATGTATCGAATGGTTATATGCGATATAACCTAGTTATCGAATCAAGGATTGACTCGATAAGCCGATACATTGGATACTAGCCGGTTATATGCGACATGACCGGATCGTTAAATCAAGTGTTGATTTAATGATTAATGTAGAATTATATATTTGATATATTACTTTGCATTAACTAGTATTGGTTCACTTTAAAAGGATTTTCTCACTTGAAATGCACAAGTTGTATATGTGATATACTTTTGTGCACAAGATTGTATCATGTTTGATGATACATGCAAGCTAGGGTTAGTGTAAAGAATTAAACCATGGTTAAACTAATGGTTAGGGTTTTGTTTTTTTATTTACTTATTTATCTATCTATTTATTTATTTATTTTTGGAAAAGATGAGAAAAGAATGATTGCTATTTTTGTTTTTAGTTGAACATTCATGAAACTTTGACTAAGTCACCATTCTTGTCTCATGCTTAACCCTAACCATATGAACTAACCATAGTACATTCTCTACACTTAACCAAGGGTTAGTAAATGATAAGTATTTTTTCATTTATCTATTATACATAACTTATCATATCTTCTTCTTCTTCTTCATCTTCTTCTTTCATGAGAAGAAAGCTTTCTACATCAATGGTGATTGATGAAAAAGTGTGAGAAATACAAATCTAAAGTCTACCCACTTCCTATTTCTTCATCCTCTACCTCTTGCCAAGTAGTATAGGGTGTTTCCTTCACAAGTTTTCTTGACTTGGTGAAGTTGGAGCTTGATCTAGTGATGCCTCGACGTAGATCATCTTCGGCATCGTCGTCGATGACCTAGCCCGTTTCTTCTCCGATGAAGCCGACGCTAGAGCCCAAGATACGATTTGGACAGCGAGGGGACTTCATCACGAAGCCTAGGAGGTGGTGGACCGGATCTACAAAGGTTGTAGCCCTTTCCCTTTAGCTATATTTCCGTTTACTTGCTTGCTTCGCCTATACTTCTAGCCAACGATCCGTTCTAGGGTTTCTCGGCACCGTAATTTTTAGAAATTGGCATTGATGATGCCTTGTGAGACCTCACTAGGGTGCCTAGGAACCTTTCACTATCAAGCGTAGGATCCACGCCATGCCAGATTTCTTTCTCTACCTTGGTTTCTTCAGAGCGGTAGAACAGAATTGCTTTTTCGCTTTCTCGCCTGGGAGGGATATAAAACGTTTGCAGCTCTTTTACATTGTAAATATCAAGTGCATCCAGTTCTTTATGGTGTTTAAACGGCACTATGGCGACTTGTAGAATTTGTTCTTCGTCAGCGGACGCTTGTATTGAGGGTCGAGCGGGGAATACAGCGTGGACCTCATCTTCCGAGTCACTACCAAAGATCAACGTAGGAGCGGACGGTCCTGGCTTGTTGTGTTGGGGCGGACCCGAATAAACTATCTCCTCCTCCTCCTTGGTATCACTGCCGAAGACAGGGATGGTAGCGTTAGTTTTGTTCTCCGGCTTGTGACACCTTTCCGTATCTTCGAAACTCGGCAAGAAGTATTTGGCATCTTCATATTTGCGGACCTCATTCACAAGGAACGGGTTCAGTTCTCCCGTCACGGTATACTCGAAACCATCCTTAAAATACTTCATACACTGATGTTGTGTAGAAGGAATGATGTTGTACTCGTGTAACCACGGTCGACCGAGCAGAGCGTTGTAGCATGTCTTGGCATCTATGACATGGAATTTAATGTCCGTGACGAGCAGCCCAAAGCATAGCATCAGTATCACAGATCCAAGAGTCTTTGAAGATTGGGAGTCGAACCCGGAAATGCTGATCTTGTCCCGAGCAAGGTGCTGGACGCTTATCCAGATTTCCTTCAACACCCGCACGTTAAGGAGATTAACAGACGATCCGTTATCGATCAGGATTTTGCCTATCTTTATATCATGGCAGTATCCTGAGACGTAGAGAGGGCGATTGTGTTCGCACGTCCCAAGGAGAAGGTCTTCATCACCAAAAGTGACATCCACCGTGTGCACTTCCTCCAATTCATCCTTCATCTTTTCTTCGGTCAGGAAAGCCTGGAACTGCTCCGGGTCCTGTAATGCTTTAGTCAAAGAATCTCTTGCCTCATTTGATAGTAAAAGGGCGTCAAGAATGCTAAGCTGCGAGGGTAGCTTCCTCAGATGCGCTAAGACGTTGTAATCCACCTTATTTTTCTTTGGTGGGTCTTTGGCAGCTAACTCTTCCAGAACTTGGTCATCTAAGACGATATCTTCAGAGACCTTTTCTTTTCCTTTATCTTTTCTGTTTGAGGGTCCGAGGTTCTTTTCAGGAAGCGTCCGATTTCGCAGCCGAATATTTTCGCAAACTTTCGGCTCTTCTTCGTCTCCCGAATTGGACTCTTTAAAGAGGGGGCTAAGCTCCAACTCCTCATCAGAATCGCTCCCGAATGTAGGAACTTGTGACCCGCCGGTGTTAACCATGCAATAATTACCAGTAATTCTTTTAAACCCTTCGGTCGTATTTCTTTGCTCCCGACGAGTTTTACGCTTCTCCCGCTTAAAATGTTGTCGATGAGCAACATATTCTTGCCATCATCTATCAAAAGGTTTGCACTCTTGAGTGGGGTGCGACACCTTCTGATGATATAAGCAATAGGAGGGGTGCATTTCTATTTCACTAGTAATTTTTCCTTCGGAGGATGGTAGCTTCATACCCATTGACACGGCTTTAGCAAACATTTTCCTCATCTTGAATTTGATTTTATCCGCAGTGGGTGTATTTTGCTTCCGCAGAAGTGTCTCAGCTCCTTCGTCGTGGCGCCGGCGTTTGGCCCTTTCGAATATGACCGTCTCACGCTCCCGATCAGCTTTACTTTTCAAGAGAGCTTCATTGAGGAATGCGTCAATTAATTCATCCGATGGCCCCAAAATTTTTGGTTCAAGATCTGCCCCCAGCTTTTCAGTGCAAGGAGTCTCCTCATCGTTCGTGAGCGAATGGGAAATCATATGACAGCTCGCCACATATTCCTCGGATTCATCCGATGAACTTTCTCCCTCATCTTCCTCTTGAAAGACGTGATTGAGGAATTCTTAGAGCGTAATGGGAGTCCGTGCTTTCTGGTTATATTCCTCCAGCGCGTCAATTTGTTTTTGCAAGTCTGTGCGCTTATCGCCAGGCTTCACGGGCTTCTTAGATTTCTTCTTCTTTTTTTTCCAAAGATTTTGACTGCTGGTTGCGAGCGCTTGGGCCACCATCATCGGTTTTTGAAGTTGGACGTGGCTTCAACATCCCTTCAATGACCTGCGGTTCCAACGGGTCTTTCCACTTGATCGCTGGACATGTCTGAAGATCATTTAGCATCCTCTTTGTGTTGGTTGATAATACAACCTCCCAAGAACCTTCTTCAACGACGGAGCATGTTGCCCCCGGCGTATTCGTCCCCTTAGAGGTATGGGGCTGCGGGGGATTCACCTTCCATTTGTCAGATAACGCGAATTTGCCCAGTCGGTACTGGTTTTCAAGCCAATTTTTGAAAACGTAGCAATCCTCGATCGGATGACCCAGTATTCTATGATAAGGACAGTAGTTGGGCTCGTTGACATCGCTTGGTTGCAACGGACGTTTCGGATCTGGCAGATTTATGAGTCGGTTGCGCAACGCCAGCTCGAATAACCTTCTCGTTTTATCACGGGGTAAAGAGTAGGAACGTCCTAGCCTTTCCTCAAGGGCTACGTACGGACGCATATTATTTTGACGAGCAACCAGCTTCGAGTCGCTCGGTTGTTGTTGAGCATTAGCGACAACAATCGCTTTTCCCTTCCCTTTGTCATTTCGGGAGTCCGGTTTTGGAAGAGAGGGTTTATGGCCCATCTGATCCATTTGCGCGAGCTTGTCAATCAAGGCCTGGAAGGTAGTCGGCTTGAAAAACATCATAAATTGTGAGATGGTTGCTTGCGGGTCAAGGGTTCCCACAAACATACCCACTGCGGGAGCTTCTTCAATGCGCTGCTCACACTTCGACCATAAGTTCCGCCACCGTATAGCATATTGAACCCACGTCTCGCCTGGTTTTACCCTAGCGTTAATCAGTGCCGTCATCGGGGTGCGTTCACTGGCGCTTGCAAAACGCTGAGTAAACAGCAGCTCCATCTCCGCGAAGGTCTTGATAGAGTCGTTCGGGAGTTCAGAGTACCACTCGAACGCCGTATCTGATAAACTTCCAACAAATTGGCGAAGCAATAGCTTGTCGTCACCGCCGGTGTTGCCGCAGAGTACCCTGAACTGGGCAACATGCTGGTGAGGATTGCCCGTTCCTTTATAGACATGGAACTTGGGAATTGTGTAACCCGGCGGGTACTTGATTTGGTCGTACCAACTTGGATATGGCCGTCCCGTTTTTACGACCTGGCCGGCTGCTTCAGTCGCATGATGAACCCGTATTTGCTGGGCTATGTACTCGTCCAAATCAGCTTTAGAGATTGAATCCTCCTTAGCTGTTGATAGGGCTGGCGGAGGATTTGATGTCTCTCCCCTATCGTCTCCAAGGACGATTGGGGGCTCTTCGGCCGGAGGATCTTGTTATATCATCATCCCTATCATGTCTTGGAAGAGGAAGCCCATACGTTGTGTGTTGGCTGCTTGTTCAGCAGCCTCTTTGTCCTTCTTTTCCAGTATTCGATGAAGGAATTCGGCGTCGGTTTCTTCCTCCTGGCGTTCATCCGAGGACGTTTCAGGGCTTTCTTTTGGCCCAGTAAGTGCGGCCATAGCATTCATCATCTCTTGGAGCTTCTGCTGCTGCTCCTGCGCTTTGGTCACTGATCTCGTGTGCGGTCTATGACCTGTTGATATGCGACTGTCCTCTTTACCAGACGCCATGTATACGGTATGAACTACAATGCCCTCTGACTTAGGGCGTTTGGGTTCATCACCTCTGATATCTGTCACCGACGCGGGGGTTTTCTCCGGCCTCCTTCTTTTGTGAGCCGTTGAAGTTGAAGGGGCCGTTGCAGTGGGCATCCTGGCGATCGTTGTCCCCTGTTGTTTATTAGGACGGTCTTTTTTTTTGCACCTTCGCCTTTTTCTGTTGACGAGAGTGGTTTGGGTCAATCACGGAGTCTTGAACCCTCCGCCAAACCTTGTATATTTTTGAAGACAGCCATTGAGGGGGCTGTTCCTGCTTTGTTTCTGTAACTCTCTCCGCAGGTGGAGGAGATCTTTTCAATGTAGCGGTTGGAGAGTTCTTACGTACCCTCCTCAGTAGTTCAAAACTGTTCCCAGTTAGAACAGCAGCGTTGACCTCCAGTACTGGAGCGGGTGGAGTTAGCCCTGAGGGGGAGTTGCCCTCTGCCTTTCTTATTCGTCGCCAATGGCGACGTCGAGCATGACGAGCCGTTGGGATTGGCTCGGAGATAGAGACATCATCTTTTTGCCCCTTGTCTAGCTGAAGCGCTGCTGGTGTTAACCTCTTAAAGACCGAGGTTGTTCTTTGCGGGGTAATATCCAATCTGTCAAAGACAGATCTTCGTGCAAGGGCAGGAGTAGGAATCGTCAGTCTTGAAAAGACTGACTCTTTGATGGGAGAAGCCGCCTTAACGATTTCCGGAACAGCGGCTGTTGCCCTCCTTGGGACAGCCAATTTAGAGTCCCTGGGCTTCTTAGCGGGCCCTTCAGAGTTTTGATCTAGCCTCGCAAAGACAGAGGTTATTGGATTGGTGGTGGGCGACCCGTTGATAGGGGCCGTCGTAGCAGTGAGCCGGTCGAACACCGACTTCTTGTTCACTTCCGGTGCAGGTATCGGCATAGAGAAGCTTGTAGGCGGGACCATGGTCCCGAAAAACAGGCCGGTGGTGGCCCGGGTCACCTGTTCTACCGGCAGAGCGAGGAAGGAGGCCGCTTAGGGCCCATATGCTACACCTCTAGGTGAGGTGGAGCGTTCGTTGCAGTGACACTTTGCGCAGTTGGTGCATTTAGAAGCCATGGACGCTTGAGTTCTGCGCCAGACACAAGACCAAATCTTAGTAACTTGAAAATCCAAAGGCAACCCTTAACAAACCGCGATTGGTTCGCGAAGACGATATACGAAGTGTGCAGTGGAAAGAGGAAAAGGTCCCACCGGGCGTGCCAGAATCTGTTCCCCTCCGAATGGCGGCGGAGACGACATGGCGCCGTCTTGCCTGAGATTCGGGGCATATGCTATATGGTTTTATCCTTCTACCTCTTCGAAGATGCCAAGTTGACTTATGGCACCGTGTATCGGAGGTTTAGACGGATGCGGCCGATGTAGCAGACTTCGTCAGATTCCCCCTCGCGAGAGGGGTTTTTGATTGTGGGGACGCTCTTCCCTGCAGGCGCAAGTCCCTGCAGTTAATTACGCTACCGCGTCACGGTAACAACTTTCTCCTTCTCCAGAATTTCACTTCATGTCGTGTGTGTTTGTTTCGTTTGTGGTTGCCCGTGGATTGTATACGGAGACTGAGTAATGCCGTCGCCCGTAGGACGTGGATTAGTCAAAATCCGTATTTACTTAGATTTGGGTTTGGTGTTTTTAGTTTAAGGATACGTTAGCTATATTGAGGCTAAGATCAACTTAAACTTTCGTTAAGGATACGTTAGTCCCGTTTAAGACTAAGATCAACGTAACGTGGTGATTCATTTAATATATGGCCGTCGGGACTCGTCACCTCTCTGACGTCGTTGAAGGATTACAACGATAGGTGTTAGAGGAGTTCAGAAATGTACCCTTGAACCAAAGTCGATTTGGAGTTTTATAGTCTGTTTGAATGTTTAAGAATACGTTAGCCGTGTTTAGGGCTAAGATCAACTTAAACAGGATCGTTTAGATCCGGCAAAAGAGCATTTAGGGGCTCTATTGTTCCAGTTTAGGGACGTAGTGTTCCATGTTCCAGTTTAGAGACGTGGTGGTCCATCGCCAGTTTAGGGACGTGGTGGTCCGATATTAGTTTAGGGACGTCTCGGTCCACGAGTTTAAGGACCCCGCAGTCCATATTCATGTGTGGTTGTTGGGACCCGTCACCTCTCTGACGTCGTTGAAGAATTACAACGATATGTATCAGAGGAGTTCGGAGATGTACCCTTGAACCGGAGGTAAATTGATTTAGGAGAGCAATTTGCTCAGTTAATTTAATTTGAGGACTTACGGCCAAAATTGGGCTAAGTCCAGTTGAAAATGTTCAACATTGTATTTCCTTTTATTTTGATTTGGGCTCTGCCTATAAAAAGAGCATCAATTTATTTGGGGCTCTGGCCATTTATAAGTGATGCAGAGCATCGGTTTCATTTGGGCTCTGCCCTTTTTATTGCTTTGCAATTTATTTTGGCCTGCTAGGTCTTTTTGATTTGGGCCTGGCCCTTTAAGAAATGTCTTGCGTTTATTAGGCACTTTGCGCCAGTCAGAGAGCGCAAGCGCTTATGGTGTTGACACGTGTCACGCAAGCGCAGTGCGCTGCGCTAATGCGCTGTACTTGCGCTGCTGACACGTGGCACACTTTGGTGAGTTGCGCTAATTACAGAGAGCAAAGCTCTATCTTAAAGCGCATAGCGCAAGTAGTTCAGATGTTGACACGTGGCACTTTTCCAAGAGCGCAACAGCGCAGTTTGCAAGTGCAAGGCACTATAAATTTAAGGATATTTTAGATTTCAAGAACCAAAGGTTCATAACAGAAGTGCAAAGCACTGTTTGCTTTCTTGATCTAATTTAGATCGAAGAAAACAAATCTCTTGTTTTCCTTATCTCAGAGAACCCAAGGCTCATAAAAAGTGCAAAGCACTATTTTTATATCTCTTTTTTTTTTATTAAAGATCATTGATCTTGTTTTTAGATCTATGATCTGTTCATAAGAGAACTTTCTCTTTTTTCTTCTAAAAGCTTTTTACCTTTTTTTTGTTCTTGAAGTTTTCTCTTCAGTTTTTCAGAGTTCTCTCTGTTTAATTTCTCTCAAGATGTTGATGCCTTTGAATTGAGGCTTAGGGTCCTTTTTATAGTGCCCATAAATTAGTTAATTTTGTTAAAGAGATCTTTCTCTGAGTGATTTGGGGAATTTTCCCCACCGTTGGATCATTGATCCAAGGGCTTCTGTTTTACAGAAGAAAATCTTCTTGTTTTAACAAGAACAGAAAGATTTCTTTAAAATCTTTATTCTGTTTGGGCGCAAATGCTCCAGAGCGTGACACGTGTCACGCAGCGCACAGCGCAGCGCACAGCGCAGCGGCGCTTGCGCAGCCGCGCTTGCGCAGCCGCGCTGACACGTGTCGCGCAGCGCACAGCGCAGCGCAACTGCGCTTGCGCGACTGAAGCTTTGCTTCTATTTGTTTTTTAATAGAGCTTTGCTCTGATTGGGCGCGCTGCGCTGAGGCATCTGCGCCAGACACGTGGCGTCCTGCGCTCAGCGCAGAGGATCTGAAGCGTTGCTTCATTTATTAAAACTTAGATTTTCAAGATAGAGCCTTACTCTGATTGGGAGAATCGGAAGCGTCACTTCACCTGAGATATCTTTTCATCTCCAAATTTTGATTTCCCGGGTCTTGGAAATAATTCCACTGTGCACAGAATTTTCTGTGCTTGGGTCTATATATAACTCAAGGCCGAGCCTTTTCTTCTCTCATCTTCAGAGAACTTCTTCGATCATGGCTTGCAACCGCCCCCATGCCCGCCGACAACCATGGGAGGTGCCGATCCGGGACATCGTTCCCCGTTTTGCTGCGCGCCTGGTGGACCCTTCTCTCTCGGATGAACAATGCGATGCCGCAATGCACGAGCTTTTGACTCGTGTGGGGGCTCCTCTCCCTCCGCATTCCATTTGGCTTCGGATGATCCTTGCCTCGGTGCTCGCCGACGTTCCCCCTCCTCCAGCAGAGATGTCCTCGGCAATGCTGGATGCCGCCGAGGATAAGATCGAGTGCTTTCTCGAAGCGCACTTGATCACCAAAGCCCTGAGGGACTGCTCTTTCCACTTGCTGAGCCAAATACAGGCTCGTCGGGTTGTCATCACCACTTTTTCTGAGGAGTGTGGCATCGACCGTTGGATGGCTACCCCTCGGGAGGATCGCCGTTTCGACATGATGGAGAAGACGGAGAGGGAGCTGGATAGTCTTCTCTTTCTTTTTGCGAACTCTTGTCTTTCCGTCCCAAATTTGGTGATCTTTTTTAATGTGATGACGATAATAATAATAAAAATATGTTTTAATTCAGTAATTTATTATCTGTTAAGTGTTCTGTAATTTTTTTAATTCTTTATTATTCCTTTGTGAGATATTTATGCGCTGCATAATCATGAAGCGTTGCTTCACTTTTCGAACTTGGCAACAGAGATTTACTCTAACTTAAGGTGTGCAGCGCAATTGCGCTAGCGCTAGCGCATTCGTGTTTTAACACGTGGCGCACAGTACGTCTTGCGCTAACGCACTCGCGCTCGACACATGGCGCAAAGCGCAACTGCGCTAGCGCACCAGTGTTAAACATGTGGCGAGCAGCGCAACGCGCAGCGCAACTGCGCCAGCGCGCCTGTGTTAGTCATGTGGCGCGCAGCGCAAGATTTGAAGCATTGTTTCAATTTTGACTCTTAAATTTTTAAACAGAGCTTTGCTCTGATTAGGGGAAGCAGAAGCGTTGCTTCATTTCCCGTCTTGGAATTTGAACAGAGCTTTGCTCTGATTGGGGTAAACGATGCATAATTTCTTCAGTGCTTCATTCTGTTGCTTTTTCCTTCTATTTTCTTCACTTGATTCTTCAGAATGTCTTCTAGTTTCTTCCAGATTTCCACAGTGTAGAATGTTGAGAACTTTTACCGCTTGCTTCGTGTTGAAGTCTTGAATCTTGCGCTGCCTTTGTCCTTTGTGAAATTGTTCATTGATCTTCGTTTGTCCCTCAAACTGTAAGCATGATCAAGATTCTTTTATTTGTTGGTCGTAGTCTCACTTTTGTAACGATTTTTTCATCATTTTCACTATTTTGTTCCGAGAATCTGTAACCTGCAACTAGTCAACGGACATGGACCAAAAGCACCTATTTATTTGTAAAATAATTAAGAATGGGGAATATAATAATGCAAAATTATGATATGAACAATGGCTGACTACGATCTTGATCTCAAGTACCATCCGGGGAAAGTTAATGTAGTGCCGGATGCGTTTAGTCGGTTGCCAGCAATTCGGATGTTGACCGCACAGAAGAAGCTTATCGAAGATTTTCGGAGATTCGAGTTGGAGATTGTGCTACCGCATTCTTCGGGACAGTTGATGCAGCTGTAAGTACAGTCGTCGTTGATCGAGAATATTAAAGCAGCATAGTCGCAGGACCCAAGATTTCAAAGGTTTTGAGAACAGGTTGAAGCTGGACTTTGAACGGACTTGTTAATTCATGGAGATGGTTCGTTGCGTTATGGTAGCCGTTTGTGTGTGCCGAAAGGAGACATTCACGGAGAAGTTATGAAGGAGGCACACAGTTCCGCATATTCCGTACATCCAGGAGGCACGAAGTTGTACCATGATCTACGACAACATTTCTGGTAGGAAGGCATGAAAAAGGAGATTGCTCGCTTTGTAGCGAAGTGCTTGGTGTGTCAGCAAGTCATGGCTGAATATCAAAGGGTAGCTGGTTTATTGCAACCACTTCCAATTCCTCAATGGAAGTAGGAACATATAACCATAGATTTCGTGACAGCTTTACCGCGGAGTCCAAAGGGCAACAATGCAGTTTGGGTGATTGTTGATCGATTGACCAAGGCAGCTCACTTCATACTGTTTCGAGTTGGTCAGTCAACGGAAGCGTTAGCAGAACGGTACATGTTGAAGATTGTGAGATTATATGGAGTACCTGTGAGAATCGTGTCCGACCGTGACACCCGATTCTTATCACACTTCTGGAGGAGTTTACAGGAAAGTTTGGGGATGCGATTGAAGTTTAGCATAGCTTATCATCCTCAGACAGATGGCCAGTTGGAGAGAACGATCCAAACTCTTGAAGATATGTTGAGATCTTGTATGTTGGACTTCAAGGGTTTATGGGAGGATCATCTACACTTGGTGGAGTTTTCTACAACAATAGATTTCAGGCGACTATTCAGATGGCTCCATTCGAAGCATTGTATGGTTGCAAGTGTCGCTCACATGTTTGTTGGGAAGATATTGGAGAACGAAGACTGTTAGGACCAGATTTGATCGTGCAAACCATGGAGAAAGTTAATCCTATCCGGAATTATATGAAGGCAGCACAAGATCGGCAGAAGAGTTGGGCCGACATATCGAGAAGACCTCTAGAATCCGCTGTTGGTGATCTGGTATTCTTGAGGATATTACCGACTAGAGGAGTGATTCGTTTTGGGAGTCGAGGCAAACTTAGTCCTCGATTCGTGGAGCCTTTCGAGATTTTGGAGCGTGTTGGAGAAGTGGCTTACCGATTGACTTTACCACAATCTTTGGCGAATGTCCATGACGTGTTTCATGTATCCCAACTTCGTAAGTATATTCGAGATGAAACACACGTGATGGATCATTCGGAGCTGACTGTAAGGGAGGATTTGACCTTTGAGGAACGACCGATGTCAATTGTAGATCGAAGAGAAAAGATCCTTAAGAACAAAGTTATCCCCCTCGTACTTGTTTCTTGGGGGAATCGCTCGCACGGAGAATCGACTTGGAAATGAGAAGACGAGATTCTACAGAAGTTTCCAGATCTCTTCTTGTAGATTCTTGATTGTTTATTTTTTCTTGTTCCTGGAATTTCGAGGACGAAATTCTTTTTGTAGTTGGGTATAATGTAACACCCTAGTTCATTTATACCAGTTCTAATTCGAGTATTTTTTTATTTATGGTATTTTCCTGATTTATTGTGTTTTGGGTGCGAATAGTGTATTTGACATCTGTATTTGCATCCGACCCGACCCGCTTGCTTAAAACCTGTCTTGGTTCATATTTATGATTTATCCTGACTTGTTACTTAAACTTGTGCACTTTCATGTATATTGCATACAGGCATTTTATCTGGCATTTGCATTTTTACAATATAACATTTTAAGTCACATAAAATATTTTAAAAATACATTGCATGGCCTGCGTGATACCCCTAACCCTGTGGTAGCATCCGCGCATCTTGTTTTCGTCCCTTTCAGTAAAACGGACTCGTTTGGATGGCTACGTGCACGCTACGTGCATCCGTCCGTGGGGGTATGCATTTTCGTTACCCGGATATTCATTTTTACTTTTGGTCGTCGCATATATTTTTCGTATTTTAAAAACTGAATTTTTGACCCGACCCGGGCGTGTTTTGGACTAAATCTGTATTTACTGGAAAATCCAATTTTTATTTAATATAATATTTATATTTAAAATTTAGATAACTAATAAAAGATTTTTTAAATTTAAATCTAAACTAATTTCCTAACAAACTAACAACCTCTTTTTCTCTCTCCTCTCTCTTTCTTTTTCTGTCTCTCTCTCCTCTGCATATATATATTTATATATATTTTATTTATTTATTTTTTCTTTCCTTATTTAATACGCAGTCTCTTCTTCTTACTTCTTCTTCTTTCTTCTTTCTTTTTCTTGATCTTGTTTCTTGATTCCGGTGATCACCGCCGGAACCGTGCTCGTCGCTGACGATCCGAGTGATCCAGTGAATGTATCTTGCCTGTGTGATCACCCTCTTGCCATGTCTGGACCCGTCCCGCGTGCCGCGTGTGCGTTGCGATGATTTACCGACGTCGAACGTGCCGTGCGTATCCGTCGCGTGATTCGATCGAGGCAAGTTAATCTTGCTACATGCTATACTACTATATTCTATATCCATTTGAATGATAACACTCCATAATGATTAGTTATGCATCCACATTATCATTTCGACATGTTTCACTGTTTTCGGACATCCGTATGCATCCGTATAAGTTATTTCACATGTAGTGCATGCAAACTTATCTTTTTACATACTATATTACAATATACTGCACTCAATGGAATATTTACATCTCACATTATTTAATTGTACATCATGCATTTACCAGTTTATCATTTTACTGTTATATCACGTCCGTGTGCATCCATATCACTATTTACATATCTAGTCGCATGCAAGTTCATTTTGCTACATGCTATGTATCTTATTTTGCATCCATATGAATAAAAATATCATATGTTGATTGCACTGTACATCCATATTAAGTTTTACCATTTTCGGATACCCGTTTGCATCCATATCATTTAAAATATATACCGTCGTAATATTTCTTATTATTATCTTTAATTAGTTTATAATCTGTATTTTATAATATTATATAAAATATAGTTTGAAAATATTATAGTTTACACATGAAACGTCGTTGCAAAGCGGATACGACAAATCTGAAATTTACTGTACACCTTACCTTATAAAATTCATTATAAATCATAGAAAAATCATTAGTATACGTTCTTTAGTTTGTTGCGAAGCTAACTCAGAATAATATAACTCTATGAAATATTTACTTTCAAAATAAATTTTTTAAATAACGTAAAATGCAAATGAAAATATCTCTAAACTGCTGTCCAGGGAAATTCCAGCAGCAAACTTTCAATTTCGAATGTTCATAACTTTTTGTAGAAACAATCTGAGATACTTCAACTTATAAAAATGAAAATCTTATTGAATTATCTTTGTTTTGGTATAAGACACGTCTCTTTTGGAGAACGTTTGTTATTTTAAAGATATTTTACAAATCAAGGTGACGTTGAATTTCTGAACGGAACTTTCTTGTGCATGGTTAATCAATACCACTTTTATAGTTATTAATCGGTTTGAATTTGTTATCCATATTAATATTATTATATCATTATCTATTTAATAAATAATAGTGCTTGTGTTTTAATATTCGGCAAATTTTACCGATTTACAGTTTTATAGTATCCGTCTGTATCCGTATGGTTTATTACATATCTAGTTGCATGCCGAGACCATATTATTTCATTTTACTGTTACATTAGTATCCCATACTTGATCTTGTGTATCCTACATAGTCATGATGCAATCCCTGATAAATATTTGTGCATCCATGCTTTGTTTGTGCACCCGTACCTGTTACAGTTTTATTATGAGCATCTGTTTGATACCTGTACACTACTTGACGTGACCTGATACACCACTACTTGACATGACTTGATACATGTACACAATCTGACATGACCTGATATATCACTACTTGACATGTTGCCTGATCCTGTTTCTGATGCCGACAATCCTGACATGTTATCCCGATGGACATATCCTGTTGTCTGTATAGACAAACATATTCCTGCTTGATCCTGTGTTGGCATTAGCCTCAGATTTATCAATACCTGACTTGAACACATAACTTAGGGGTATGGAGAAATCAATGATGAAACCTGACTCGTAATTCGACAGTTCGATACTTATACTGATCAGTTTTAAGGACTAGGCCATCTCTGGGATGATGATGCTGACATCATTCATCTGTACATGTTTCCTGTTTAGTGCCTAGCGGCATGTCTCGGTTTCAGCCCGAGAATCTGGACCGTGGTCCCAGGCATGCACGGGATACTATTGAGTTATATCGACGATTCATCAAATTGATTTCACAGACTTGAGAGTAGTTAACCCAGTAACACAGTTTAGTTTTATCGCTGCACTTCACCTATACTGTTACACTTCACGGTTTTATATCTCTGCTCACTTATTACATTCATGTTACTGTTTATACTCATGCCTGCATGCCTTGTTACCTCCTGATTATATTATTATTGATATTGTGACGCACTGACATCTGGGTTTTGCATGGCCCAGATCCTCTACCTTTGCCGCAGGCCGATCAGAAGTATTTCAGTCAACAGACCGAGTAGTGAGGACCTGTTAGTACTTTAGTTTAGTTTTCTTTCAGCATTTTCTTTTCCTGATATGAGCCCGTATTTGGGACGTACTTTCCAGATTGTTATTATTTATTGGATCTATTGCTTCCGCATATTATTTTTTGACTCGTTATTTCTGTCTCATGGACATATATTAGATAGTTTCTTTTATTTTCCTCTTCTTGATATCTATAGACAGCCGTAATGTGACTGTGGAGGGATATTTCCTAACCATAGGTAGCATGGTCGGCTCTGTCACGTGCCGATCTTAGCGCACTCTCGGAAGCGGGGCGAGATGACTTAGATGTTACAGGCAATTGTTTTGATATTGCGGGCAGCTGTTAAGATATTACAAGTAAGTGGTTAGATGTTATAGGCAAAGATTTACAACAATAATCATGAATAACATAATCCACACTATCAGCCAATATCGGCGAAATAAAAATATATCAATACATCTCCGAACAAACTCACAAAATATTTAAACTTAGAATAAACATCGAGACTTTTGTTAAGCCTTCGCCGGCGACAATAGAATTTATCCATTTAATATTGGCCGTCACTGCTCCAAAAAATTTCCCTCCAGCGCATCCGCTATATCTTGGCCTTCAATACATCTCCGAACAAACTCACAAAATATTTAAAGATTGTGTTAATAATTTCCATGATAAATTTTTAAAATATTACAGGAAAGTGTTTAGATATTACAGGTAAATTCTTAGATGTTACAGGAAACTCTGTAAATATTACTGGTAAGTGGTTATATATTACATGCAACTTTTTTAGATATTGCAGGCAAGTGGTTAATTTTACAGATAATTGTTTAAATGATGCAGGCAACCGCTTAGATGTTACAGTCAACTCTGTATATATTACATGCAAGTGTTTAGATGTTAAATGCAATTTTTTAGATTTTACAAGTAAGTGGTAAGATATTACAGGAAACTGTTTAGATATTGCAGGCAACTGCTTAGATGTTCCAGGCAACTTTTTAGATATTACAGGTAAGTGGTTAAATGTTTCAAGCAACTATTTAGATATTGCAAGCAACTACTTAGATGTTACAGGCAACTGTTTAGATATTACGTGTTGCTGTTAAGATGTTACAAGTAAGTGCTTAGATGTTATAGGCAAAGATTTACAATAATAATCATGAATAACATAATCCACACTATCAGCCAATATCGGCGAAATAAAAGTATATCAATATATCTCCGAACAAACTGACAAAATATTTAAACTTAGAACAAACATCAAGACTTTTGTTAAGCCTTCGCCGGCGACAATAGAATTTATCCATTTAATATTGGCCGTCGCTGCTCCAAAAAAATTTCTTCCAGCGCATCCGCTACGTCTTGGCCCTCAATACATCTCCGAACAAACTCACAAAATATTTAAAGATTGTGTTAATGATTTCCATGATAACCACTTCTTGTTCTAATCAATTGAAGTAAAATAAAATTTTATTAAAGACTGCAATACATGCAAATCCACGAGCTGATTTGTCACGCCCCACCTCCAATACAGAGAGTATCGTCCGCTCTGGTGGAAACGCATGGTTTTATCCTTCGGGACGAACCGGACCCGACCGAGGGCTGCTTGCCAGGAGGTCACCCATCCGAAAACTTCCCTGGCTCATGCACGCTTAACTAAGGAGTTCTGAAGCTCCTGTAGTTCCGGTTCACGTAAAAGGCGTCTTTGTATTGAAGAGTGGTATTATTCCATTTATAGTACGGTGGATCCCACAGATTCCCCATTGTTCTACAGTGGGTCCCATGGATTCAAAAGGTGGCCCCCGCTCCCTTGGCATGACACTTTGTTCCGTGTGACACTTTATTCCGTAAGCAAGAACCGGGTCCCGACATCTTCTCCACCTTTGAACAATGGTTCATCCTCGAACTACAGACCTATTATTGAGGGACCGGCTCTGATACCATTCTGTCACGCCTCACTCCCAATACAGAGAGTATTGTCCGCTCTGGCCGAAACTGCACGGATTTGTCCTTCGGGACGAACCGGACCCGACCAGGAGCCACTTCCCAGGATGCCACCCATTCCAGAAATTTCCTGGCTCGAGCACGCTTAACTACGGAGTTCTCAAGCTCCTATAATGCCGGTTCACTTAAAAGATGTTTCTGCATTGAAAAGTGGTATCATTCCATTTATAGTACAGATCTGCTCTCTTTCGGAATATATTCCGAAGATTCCCCATTGTTCTACAGTGGCTCCCACGGATTCAAGAGGTGGCCCTCGCCCCCTTGGGTTGACACTTGGCGCAACACTTTGTTCCGTAAGCAAGAACCGGGTCTCGACATAATTTCATTCTAATTATGGTTTGATACTTGTTGTAGATGAACTATGTAACAATGATATGTGAGAGGAATTTCTTAGTGTAATGACCACAAAATTTTAGTACTTTCCTTATATTTTCCTTTGTTCAAGAAACACCTTTTTATTTGAAATACTTGTATATTTATTTATTTATTTTTAAATAATATACATGGTTTTTTCTTGTTTATTTTGATTATCACACAGTATTGCCATTTCATAGGTCATAGGTTCGAACCTGAGTAAAATATTTTAGTTTTATTTTAAATCCCCGAATTTTAAAATACTATCATATTTTTTTATTACTAAATACTTATTAATATTTTAAAAACAGAGAGAAAATTTTCTTTTAATTAAAAAATTTTATTTTTTATTTTTATTTTATTTGTTTGTTATTTTATATATATTTGTTTTTACTGTTTCTATATTATTTTGATTTTAGGGGATTGATAAGATTTTAACAGGTTTTAACCCCATAACCCTTCACTCCTATTTTTTATTTTCCTTTCCAATCCCTCCATTATTTTTACTTCCACCCTCATAGAAAACCTAGATCTAGACGATGAAGGAGAAATAGCCACAAATCCATCGTCGATGAAGAAGAAGGAGCCTCCGATTTGTCGACCGTAAGCTTGAAAACAAATTCGAGGCTAACCCTACTTGTTGGCAACTTAATAGGCATAAATCAAATTGCTATTTGTAAGTCCCCTCCTTTCCTTCTCTTTCTCTTCCAATTCCCTTTTATATATATATATATATATATATATATATATATATATATATATATATATCCTCTCCTCCTTGTCTCTTATTTATGGAACACAGCACTTGTGTATATTAATATTACATATTAGTATAGTAAGTATGCAAAAGATAAAGTTATGGTATTTATATTAGTAAGAATATATCTATCAACTTTATATCTTATTTTGTTATAGTTTGCATATCATGTATTGTTTTATTATTCATATTATATTTTTGTTTACTGATAACTAATCGCTAATAATAACTATGTATAATATATGCTCATCATAAGACTATTGTAATACTGTTAATACTATTATGACATTCTAAATAATTTACATGTTGCTTATGTACTGTAAGTGCTAGAAGATAATGTGTCATATTATAATTATTATACGAAAATATCTGTTTACAACATTTTGTTAAATGAACTTGTCCACCTCTGTAATCATAACAACTGCTTGTCCCTACAATACTGAACCATACTATTACTTATCTACCACTAACGTACTTTGTGATATTGTACCCCTATGTGATAGTGTGTACTTAGCAATTTGACATCTATTATAATATAACCCTCTTCAATATGCTTATTACTTGCCACATGCTAATCCTACAACATCAACTCTACTCAACGAATGTCTGATGTAATGATTAATTTACAGGCAACTTTAGACACATCCACACCTAATAACTACATCTCATGTAACATTACCCATCAAACAAATTATACTACAACTGCACAACAAACTATATATACTCTACTATTTTTCAAATACCTATATTATCTGTATTTTTCTAATAACACTATACTGTAAACTTAATTGTGTAATATCAATTATCTTATTTTTTCCATTAACTTTTTCTATGATATCACTGAATACCATTAATTACACATGCCTTACTTTTCATTCTGTATAATGACTCCCATCTTGCTCCTTATATACGCTACTGTCTTGTATTCGATACACATTGATATCTTTTCTATTACACTTAAAACCTACTATCCACCAGCTACTTAATCTTATTAATCATTTCTACTATATTCACTATGTCTATCATCTACTAAACTGTCACTATTTTTGCACTGTTTATGCACCATTACAATTATTTATATCACCTCATGAATTACTTTATTTAACTTTATACATTCACTCAAACTATACTGACACAATAACTAACACTATTAAAATAAATATCAATATAATATTTCATAATTATTTGCATACAATCCTACATACTTTTCTTAATAACTACATTTACGTTTAAAATTCTATCTTGAATCTCATTCTATCTTGAATCTCATGAATCTCAGGAGTCCCATTACCGACTCATGAATGAGCATGTGTTTCCTTACCTCTGGATGATAGCCTTGGGTCTGTTAATACTCCTGCGGTGGTTGTTAGGAGTCCCATTACAAACTCATGAATGAGCCCGTGTTTCCTTATCCCTGAATGATAGTTTTGGGTCTGTAAATACTCCTGTGGTTATACTATCTTGAACTGAATTCAACATGAACCACTTGAATACTTGAAACTCTTAAATCCCGTGAATCTAATAAATATGTTGAATCTCGTGAACATGACATATATATATATATATATATATATATATATATATATATTCTTGTGGTACCAGAGAAAAACGGTATATTGTATTATCTATAAATCTTGAATTTTATGAATTTCGTGAATCTCGTGTTGCTGTTGTTCCATGGTATTACGGAATATCCTGATTACATAATAAAACTCCCACAAATAGAGCTTATACTTATTAACTAATAGTACTGAAATATCGAATATAGTGATACTCTAATTATCTTGCATTGATTAACACATGAACTATATGTAAAATGACTCATTTTTTTGCAACAACTACATCATATGAATTATATGTAAATAATTGTACTTGCATACATATATGCACACATGTAATATTACTATATCTGTTCGTCTCTCTTGATAACTACCATGCAACAATATTATCATCTATTTCAAGAATAACATACCTTGCTATAACATGATATGCCAAATATGATAACTACATAACCATTTTAACCATACCATAGTCACAAATTCGTGTTCGGGTATAATTCGGCGAGGTCGAAAGTTCAGATTCAGAGAACTATTCGGAAAAAATCGGTAGGTATTCGGAAAAAATTCGATAAGTGTTCGGGAAATGTTCGGGAAGGATTTCGAGCAAGAAATTAATATATGAGACGCTAGGTTTTGATTTTGTGAATTATTTGCTGTTTTTCACATAATTCGGGAATAATTCGCGAATTATTCGGCCCGCCGATTAAGTCGGCGATTAAGTTAGCTGATCAAAAATGCACGAATGCAGCGAATAATTCGTGAATTATGTTACGATGCTCTATAACTTACTTGTAAAACACATTGAATATTACATATTTTTTTACACATCAAAATGCCATACTTAATGACACAAGCACATATATACAAATGTATGATAAATATAAATCAATATGACATATATTACTAAACAGTGGACGCATACACTAATAAATATATTTAAAATGTACATGATTATTTATATAACTAAATACACAAACGGGTTGCACAATTAATAATCATCTAGTAAATTACTTATTTGACATGCACACTATGTTTACGGTTTACAGTTATTTTCATGCATGTATACCATGTTACATTTCAAATATTTTTTCTTTTATAAAATGAGAACTTACCGAACTTTAGTTCACTGACGGCATTCATGTTTTCTTGTTTTCTTTTCTGGAGAATATCGTCAGATGATTTTGAGGCAGGAGACCAAGCTTAGTCGAAGTTGAGCCCAGCGAGCAGGATATATGTTTATTTTTCCGCGCAGGTCGAGTATTAGTTTTTCTTGTTTTATCCTGGTTAGTCGATCTTTGTAATAAATATTATTGGACTTTGCTATAATTTTGAACTTTTTGTAATTATTTTTGTGTTTATTCTGCTTGCAATTACGCTAATGTATTCATGACGAGAAGGGGTGTTTCTCGTTGTGGATAAGTGTGAGGCTCGTACGCTTTCGCTTCTAGTCTTTTGGAAAACAGGACGTGACACTTAGTCTTAAATTTATACCGCAAGTGCATGGTCAAAAGATATAGCACTTGTGAGTCGATCTATAGAGAGAGTGGTAATTTTAGTTGAAATAAATGAATTACAAGAAATATTTGAGTTTTAGGAAATTACACTAATTAAATAAATTGCAGAAATATAAAATAATCAAATGCAAGATTGATAAAGATTTGAATAAAGAAAAACATAGGGTTTCGAATATGCTAAATTTATTCGTGGTGATTAAAATAAATTTGTTTTCTTTCTCTTGATTTCCACCCTTAAAATAATTACACATAAATTGTTAGAAGCATAAAGCATACGTTCATCGTAATAAATTATCAAACAATTTTAGAAAGTATAACTGTAAATCCCCGTTACCATCTTAATAAAAGTTTTTTTTCTATTTTCTAAATCCCAAAGATTTACACTTCCTCGTATATTTTTGTAGAAGGTGGTTGCTTGAATCCCAATATTTATAATTTTCCTAACCCTAAAAGCCTAAACCCAAGATTTAAATCAAAGCCGAAGTAAACTAAAACCAAAATGTTACTAATAAAATCCTAACCCAAACTATCTTTAAACCCTAAGCCCAATAACTCTAAATCAAATTTTAAACTATCAAATTAATTTCAGCTTGCCAGCCCACGAAATTTTAAATAAATCCTTAATCTATATCCCCCAGCCCGTTCCCCACTCAGCCCACACACTTTTTAAATAAATCCCTAATCTATTTTCCCAGCCCGTTCTCCCCTCGGCCCACAAAAAAATTTTGTTAAGGGAATATTTTTTTAAATCCTCAGCCCAACTTCTTTGGCCCGCTCCTGTGCATCTCCCCCAACGGCTCTCCCTTTTCCCGCTCGCGAACGCCTCCTCCGCCGCAGTTCGCGCTCACGCCCACGCCGTCGTTCTCGCAACGTTTCACCCACGACATTCAACCCACATTCATTCCTCACGCCCTCACCTCTCTCTTCTCCTTCATTTTCAGAAATCCCTAACTCTCTCCATCCTCCAAAAAAACCCACCGAGCACCCAACTTCCCTCGAACCCGCTGCACCCTCCACCGCCGGCGATCACCCCATCACTTCGCTCGACCCCACGACGACGACAGCCCCTCATTCACCTTCCTTCTCCCTCTACGACTTCCCCGATCCAGTACACCCGAGCCCCTGCATACAAATCCCCTGTACACCCAACCCAGTACACCCGAGCCGACCACCACCTTGCACCCTCGACGCCGGCGAACTCCCCACCACATTGCCGACCATCCTACGACCTCCTCATCATCAGCATCAACACCCACACACCCCCTACACCCACACCTGAGCACCACCATTGCTCCTTCTCTTTCAAATTTCTTTGCAAACTAGAGCACTCACTGCAGCCCATCGCCGGAGCGACGCCGTCGACCGTCGTCGACCCCAGTGCACTCGCAGAGGACCATCAAGCACCCCTCAACCTCCAGTGACCGTGCAACAACTCCGGCCAACTCCGACGCAAATTCCGCATCCCGAGCCAAGCTCGCGCAAATCCGTTTCACGGCGTACCTCACGCGTTCGTGACGCCGCTGCTGCCGTGCGACCCCGAGACGTTTCCAAGTAAGTGTTTACTTGCTACATGCTAATATAGTTGTGGTACAAACCTAAATCACATAGTTTACGAATTTGCCGATTCCCGATATATTATGCGACCTATGTGTTCGATTCTAGACCCCAATGAAAATAATTGTTTAATTTGAAGGAAATAAATGTTTTCTATTGGCCCTCATAATGATAAGTATCGTGTATGAATCTTACTGGAAAATACGATTGTTAGAGACTAAAATTGATACCCCCAATTACGCCGATAAAACTAGAATCTTTCCCGTATCTGAAAACGATTAAAATCACCGTAAATTATATACATACTGGAATGATGCGTTCGAGGGCTTAAATCAAAGCCGACTCAACGAACTTTAACCCTATGTAAACTTCTAATGATTTCTGTTCTGTAACTGCGATGATATCTAGATCGGAGTGCGACTCTGGACTGCAGTCCAGAGCGACTCTGATTATTGTGTACTGTCCCAAAATGTGTGTCACTGTGTTTCCTGAAGTCGTATGTTATGGAACTCTACAGTAGATTAAAGATAATTCTGTTAGATAAACAAAACAAGTAGTTCCATTCCGTTTCATTGCCGTTTGCTATTTTAAACTGTAAATAAAAGGGCAGAACGTATAACTGTCCAGAACAGATTCAGAAGTGATATACTGATGTTAAACTATGTATAACTTTCAACGTACAGAAGCGATTGAGGATCCATCTGTTGCGTTGAATACTCTATTGAAAACCCTAGATTTCATTGTACTGTAGCATCGCTAAAATCTGAACCCATCTGGGTGCAATTCCTGTCGCGAAATGGACGTTCAGTTCTGAAACTGAATTTCCAGCCGTGAGCACTTAAAATGAAACAGCTGTATCTTGAGAACCGGAATCCCGATTGAACTGAAACTAATTTTGATGAATTGCTGACTGGGTGTTCTATTTATCTTACTTGTATCATTTTGCTGAATTCTTAACATACTAATTTATGAAATTTTTGTAAGATAATGACATGCATATTGATTCATAATACATTTAGCTTAATGATGGCATACATATATATATCATACCCCATTTGCCATATACTTAGTGTTAGTGCGTGTTAGAGTCAGTGGACATTGCATTATCGTGCGTGGTTGATGTTGATTTAGGAGTGACGAGTACACCAATGGAAAGTGAATATTCGTGACAGTGATTGATATAGTGAACAGTGATAAAACCGTGCCATTGGTATACTTGTACACGACTGAATCAAGATCACAAATAGTGCAAACCTGGAAATAAAAGGGAAAATCGAAGTGGAAAGAGAATCGTATTTAGCGGGGCCGTGTTTTAGAGGATGATCATTCGAGCAGTGATATATATATTAGGTTGGATCTAGCGATCCGGCTGACAGGATTATGTCCCGGGCATGTGGGCCGTTGTCTCGGGTATGTACGAGACTCCTGTTAAACATGATCCTCCTTCCACTATGTGATTTCAAACATGACCTAGAGACCGATAGGGACACAGAACATATTCTGCATCATATAGTGACATAGTGATTACTTGCATTGTTCTTACACTAGATATTACCTCATTTACCTGTTTCATCTTATTATAATAATATTGTTATTGTGTCGCTCTGACGACCTGAGTATGCATGCTCAGATTCCGTGGAAGGACCAGCGCAGGAGACAGATCTACCTTTCGAGTTCACGGAGATATAGTCTGGTGTACTTCCTATCTTTACTGCTTTCCATAAAAGTGATCGTGAGATTGAACTTGGTTAGTAATTGTTCTTGTTATCTGTAATTTGTGAACAATGGAATTTTAATGTAATAAATTAGTGATGTGATTCCTTTACTACTGTGCTTTATTTACTGATTACCATGTAATGCTAGAAGCCGAAGTGTGACTACGGCGGGATGATTCCTTGACCGTAGGAGCATGGCTGGCCTAGTCATCCCCCATTTCCCGTATTTTGGGAAGCGGGATGTGACATGGTTTAGTTGGTATCATAGCCAGGTTTAGTATCAAGGGATAACATTAACTATACTGTATTACATTATTCTTGTTTCACTACTCTTGATTTTCATCCTTGAATCTGATCCTATCCTTTTGAATCTTCCAGTGATATGACGTTCCCGAACGACCCCTCCTCGGACTCCAGCTCTCAGGACCGCACAGAAAGAATACTTAGTACACTGACCACTCTCGCGGAAGCTCAGGAGAGGAAGACAGATTTACTCACTGAGGGACTCAGGGCGATTACCGCCGCATGAAGACCCTCCGCACTCATTACCGCCCCCGAGGGCGCTACCCCACCAGCTTATCATGCTAGGGCTGGTACCGTATCAGACTTCCGACGGTTACATCCAGCTGCGTTCACAAGGCTAGCTGAACCCCTTGAGGCTGAACAATGGCTGGTGAACATGGAGAACTTATTGACAGCCGCCAGGGTTCCAGAGGAAGATAGGGTGGATGTGATAAAGATACAATTGGAAGACGAAGCCCGTACATGGTGGTCGGTGGAAGAAAGCAGACTTGACGGGCCGATTGAATGGAGCAAGTTTAAGGAGTGCTTCCTAGATCATTATTTTCCTTCCACAGCCAAGGCAGAAATGGAGGAAAGGTTTATTCTTTTGAAGCAGAATGGACGCCCAGTGGACGTATATGCGGCAGAGTTCAACCGTCTGAGCCGCTTTGCTCCATACATGGTTAAATCAGAGGCCACCAGGGCTAGACGCTTCCTTCAGGGCTTAGATTTTGAGTTGCAGCAGTTGATTGCATCGTTGGATTTGCAGACTTTCGCACAGGTACTCAACGCAGCGAGAGTTCAGGAGCAATTGATTCACAAGTTCAGAAGACCCCCAGTCGTTCCAGCACGTACCCACGCGCCTTCTCGAGGAGCCATACCGGTTCACAGAGCAGGAACGACACAAATGAAGCGCCCGTTCGTACCACAGCATCGCCCCCAAAGACAGGACGTAGTTTGCGGCTATTGCGGTAGAGGTGGGCATACCCAGAAGGACTGTCGCCGTGCCAAGGGACGGTGCTTGATTTGTGGGTCCAATCAGCACAAGATTAACAGTTGCCCTGAGCGAGCAGAGATACAGGGAGGTTCTGGACCGCCACAGCAGAGGCCGCAGGAGCAGAGGCAACCCTTTACAGGTCGCGGTCAGGGACGGGCTTTCACCTTGACCGCCGAGCAGGCAGAGGCGTCAGGAGAGGTGGTTACAAGTACTCTACTCGTACATTCTTTACCAGCTAGAGTACTATTTGATTCGGGAGCATCGCATTGTTTCTTGTCTGAGCATTTCACTGATACACACTCAATACCACATGAACCACTAACCAAGGGATGGGAAATTCATACGGGTAATGGCATTATAATATCTAGTCGAGAATGTAGATTATGCCCGGTTGTAGTGTGTGGCAGGGAATTCTACGCGAATTTCCTCCTGATTGGGACAGGAAGTTACGACGCAATTCTTGGGATGGATTGGATGAGCACTTTTCATGCGGTTATCGATTGTCGTGCAAAGAATGTGATCTTCCGCATTCCCAATCACCCGGAGTTTATTTTTGAGGGCGGAAGCAAATCTTTGGAGCCAGCCAAGCCCAAGGAGCTGACAGCTATGGAGATTGATAAGAGCCTAGTCCCAGAAATTGTTCGGGACTTTCTGGACGTATTTCTTTAAGATCTACCAGGTCTACCACCTCCTCGAATTTTGGAGTTCTCAATCGATTTGACTCCAGGTACAGCCCCAGTATCCAGAGCCCCATACAGAATGGCACCAGTGGAGTTGGCGGAATTGAAGAAGCAGGTTGAAGAACTATTGGAGAAGGGATTTATTCGGCCAAGCGCTTCACCGTGGGGTGCACCAATTCTGTTAGTAAAGAAGAAGGATGGATCGCTGCGAATGTGTATAGATTATCGGGAACTGAACAAGGTCACAATAAAGAACAAGTACCCAATCCCGCGCATTGACGACCTATTCGATCAGCTAAGTAGAGCCAAGGTATTCTCGAAGTTGGACCTCCTTTCTGGATATCATCAAATCAGAGTAGCAGCCGAAAATGTATGCAAGACGGCTTTCAGGACCCGATACGGACATTACGAGTTCCTTGTGATGCCATTCGGTGTTACCAATGCCCCAGCAATATTCATGGACTTGGTGAACAGGGTGTTCGCAAAATACTTGGACACGTTTGTCGTTGTGTTCATCGACGACATACTTGTCTACTCGAAGACCTGGGAAGAGCACGCAGAACATTTGCGCACGGTACTATAAATTCTTCGGGAAGAGAAGCTGTATGCGAAGCTAAGCAAGTGTGAATTCTGGCTCGACAAGGTTCAGATTTTGGGACATATCGTTTCGGGCGAAGGCATCTCGGTGGACCCAGCAAAGATAGAATCTGTCAGAGATTGGCCAATGCCGAAGTCAGTGGCCGAGATCAGGAGTTTTCTGGGATTGGCAGGTTATTATCGGAGATTCGTCCAAGATTTCTCAAGAATCGCTGAACCATTGACGAGGCTGACACGGAAGGACGTACCGTTTACGTGGACAGAGGAGTGCACTCAGGCATTTGACACACTGAAGCAGAAGTTAACCACGGCGCCTATTCTTACAGTACCAGATGATTCCGTTGGTTTAGTGATACACAGTGATGCCTCAGGGAAGGGATTAGGCTGTGTCCTAATGCAGCACGGCCGAGTGGTTGCTTACGCTTCTCGAAAACTGAGAAACCATGAGAAGAACTACCCTACGCATGACTTGGAGTTAGCTGCGGTAGTTTTTGCGTTGAAGATTTGGAGGCACTATCTATTGGGTGAGAAAGTGGAGGTGTACACAGATCACAAAAGTTTGAAGTACGTTTTCACCCAGAAAGAACTAAACATGAGGCAGCGCCGATGGCTAGAATTGATGGCAGATTATGACTTAGACCTTCAGTATCACCCGGGGAAGGTGAATGTTATACCAGATGCGCTCAGTCGCAAGCCAGCGGTCATGATGTTGACCGATCAGAGGAGCATTATTGAGGATTTCCAGAGACTTGAACTTGAAGTCGTTACGCCGAACGCACTCAGTCAACTTTGGCAACTACAGGTGCAATCTTCCCTGGTGGATCGCATCAAGATTGCACAAGCGGATGATCCCCGATTGCAAAAGTTCAGAGAGCAAGTGGAAGCCGGACTGAGAACTGACTTGATTATACATGAAGATGGCTCTCTGAGATTTGGTAGCAGACTCTGCGTACCCAAGGGAGATGTTCGAGAAGAAGTATTGGCTGAAGCACACAGTTCAGCTTATTCTGTGCATCCGGAAGGTACAAAAATGTATCAGGACCTAAAGCAGCACTTTTGGTGGAACGGAATGAAGCGGGAAATTGCGAGGTTCGTATCCAGGTGCTTGGTATGTCAGCAGGTGAAGGCGGAATATCAGAGGACAGCAGGATTGTTACAACCACTGCCGATACCTGAATGGAAGTGGGAGCACATTACTATGGATTTTGTGACGGCCTTACCACGGAGCCCTAGGGGCAATAACGCCATTTGGGTTATCGTCGATCGCCTCACGAAAGCTGCACACTTCTTACCTTTCCGAGTGGGACAGTCGACAGAATCACTGGTAGAAAGATATATGCAGGAGATTGTACGACTTCACGGTGTTCCAGTCAACATTGTGTCAGACCGGGATACCAGATTTTTGTCACACTTTTGGAAGAGCCTACAGGAGAGTTTGGGAACCCGCCTTAAATTCAGCACGGCGTATCACCCGCAGACGGATGGATAATCCGAGCGTACGATTCAGACGCTCGAGAATATGTTGAGAGCCTGTATGTTGGACTTTCAGGGTTCCTGGGAGGACCATCTGCATCTAATCGAGTTCTCTTACAACAATAGTTATCAGGCTAGTATTCAGATGGCTCCTTTTGAAGCACTATACGGGAGGAAGTGTCGATCCCCAGTATGTTGGGATGATGTGGGAGAACGAAGATTACTGGGCCTCGAACTCATTGTTCAGACAGTCGACAAGGTCCAAATAATCAGACAGCGTATCAAGGCGGCTCAGGATCGACAGAAGAGTTGGGCAGATATCAGCAGGAGGGCACTAGAATTCAAAGTCGGAGATCACGTGTTCTTGAAGATTTCCCCTACCCGTGGAGTTATCAGGTTCGGAGGCCGGGGAAAGCTCAGTCCCCGTTTTATCGGACCTTTTGAGGTGCTAGAGCGAGTAGGAGAGGTGGCCTATCGGCTTGCCTTGCCTCCATCGCTAGCTGGTGTGCACAATACCTTCCACGTGTCATAGTTGCGACGATATGTTCGGGATGGGAGCCATGTTCTGGACCATTCGGAGCTAGTTTTGGGAACCGATCTGTCATACGAAGAACAGCCCACTACCATCCTCGACCGCAGGGAGAAAGTGCTGAAGAGTAAGGTCATTCCTTTAGTCCGAGTGTCTTGGGACGGTCGTTCCCCAGGAGAATCCACCTGGGAGCGGGAGGAAGATATCCGTGATTGTTATCCGCATCTCTTTGTTTAGTACATTGTTTCCTTGTATCTTTGTTAAATTTCGAGGACGAAATTTTTATTAAGGGGGGTATGATGTAAATCCCCGTTACCATCTTAATAAAAGTTTTTTTCTATTTTCTAAATCCCAAAGATTTACTCTTCCTCGTATGTTTTTGTAGAAGGTGGTTGCTTGAATCCCAATATTTATAATTTCCCTAACCCTAAAAGCCTAAACCCAAGATTTAAATCAAAGCCAAAGTAAACTAAAACCAAAATGTTACTAATAAAATCCTAACCCAAACTATATTTAAACCCTATGCCCAACAACTCTAAATCAAATTTTAAACTATCAAATTAATTTCAGCTTGCCAGCCCACGAAATTTTAAATAAATCCTTAATCTATATCCTCCAGCCCGTTCCCCACTCAGCCCACACACTTTTTAAATAAATCCCTAATCTATTTCCCCAGCCCGTTCTCCCCTCGGCCCACAAAAAAAATTTGTTAAGGGAATATTTTTTTAAATCCTCAGCCCAACTTCTTTGGCCCGCTCCTGTGCATCTCCCCCAACGGCTCTCCCCTTTCCCGCTCGCGAACGCCTCCTTCGCCGCAGCTCGCGCCCACGCCCACGCCCCCGTTCTCGCAACGTTTCACCCACGACATTCATTCCTCACGCCCTCACCTCTCTCTTCTCCTTCATTTTCAGAAATCCCTAACTCTCTCCATCCTCCAAAAAAAACCACCGAGCACCCAACTTCCCTTGAACCCACTGCACCCTCCACCGCCGGCGATCACCCCATCACTTTGCTCGACCCCACGACGACGACAGCCCCTCATTCACCTTCCTTCTCCCTCTACGACTTCCCCGATCCAGTACACCCGAGCCCCTGCACACAAATCACCTGTACACCCAACCCAGTACACCCGAGCCGACCACCACCTTGCACCCTCGACGCCGGCGAACTCCCCACCACATTGCCGACCACCCTACGACCTCCTCGTCATCAGCATCAACACCCACACACCCCCTACACCCACACCTGAGCACCACCATTGCTCCTTCTCTTTCAAATTTCTTTGCAAACTAGAGCACTCACTGCAGCCCATCGCCGGAGCGACGCCGTCGACCGTTGTCGACCCCAGTGCACTCGCAGAGGACCATCAAGCACCCCTCAACCTCCAGTGACCGTGCAACGACTCCGGACAACTCCGACGCAAATTCCGCATCTCGAGCCAAGCTCGTGCAAATCCGTTTCACGGCGTACCTCAAGCGTTCGTGACGCCGCTGCTGCTGTGCGATCCCGAGATGTTTCCAGGCAAGTGTTTACTTGCTACATGCTAATATAGTTGTGGTACAAACCTAAATCACATAGTTTACGAATTTGCCGATTCCCGATATATTATGCGACCTATGTGTTCGATGCTAGACCCCAATGAAAATAATTGTTTAATTTGACAGAAATAAATGTTTTCTATTGGCCCTCATAATGATAAGTATCGTGTATGAATCTCACTGGAAAATACGATTGTTAGAGACTAAAATTGATACCCCCAATTACGCCGATAAAACTAGAATCTTTCCCGTATCTGAAAACGATTAAAATCACCGTAAATTATATACATACTGGAATGATGCGTTCGAGGGCTTAAATTGAAGCCGACTCAACAAACTTTAACCCTATATAAACTTCTAATGATTTCTGTTCTGTAACTGCGATGATATCTAGATCGGAGTGCGACTCTGGAATGCAGTCCAGAGCGACTCTGATTATTGTGTACTGTCCCAAAATGTGTGTCACTGTGTTTCCTGAAGTCGTATGTTATGGAACTCTGCATTAGATTAAAGATAATTCTGTTATCTAAACAAAACAAGTGGCTCCATTCCGTTTCATTTCCGTTTGCTATTTTAAACTGTAAATAAAAGGGCAGAACGTATAACTGTCCAGAACAGATTCAGAAGTGATATACTGATGTTAAACTATGTATAACTTTCAACATACAGACGCGATTGAGGATCCGTATGTTGCGTTGAATACTATATTGAAAACCCTAGATTTCATTGTACTGTAGCATCGCTAAAATCTGAACCCATCTGGGTGCAATTCGTGTCGCGAAACGGACGTTCAGTTCTGAAACTGAATTTCCAGCCGTGAGCACTTAAAATGAAATAGCTGTATCTGGAGAACCGGAATCCCGATTGAACTGAAACTAATTTTGATGAATTGCTGACTGGGTGTTCTATTTATCTTACTTGTATCATTTTGCTGAATTCTTAACATATTAATTTATGAAATTTTTGTAAGATAATGACATGCATATTGATTCATAATACATTTAGCTTAATGATGTCATACATATATATATCATACCCCATTTGCCATATACTTAGTGTTAGTGCGTGTTAGAGTCAGTGGACATTGCATTATCGTGCGTGGTTGATGTTGATTTAGGAGTGACGAGTACACCAATGGAAAGTGAATATTCGTGACAGTGATTGATATAGTGAACAGTGATAAAACCGTGCCATTAGTATACTTGTACACGACTGAATCAAGATCACAAATAGTGCAAACCTGGGAATAAAAGGGGAAATCGAAGTGGAAAGAGAATCGTATTTAGCGGGACCGTATTTTAGAGGATGATCATTCAAACAGTGATATATATATTAGGTAGGATCTAGCGATCCGGCTGACAGGGTTATGTCCCGGGCATGTGGGCCGTTATCTCGGGTATGTACGAGACTCCTGTTAAACATGATCCTCCTTCCACTATGCGATTTCAAACATGACCTAGAAACCGATAGGGACACAGAACATATTCTGCATCATATAGTGACATAGTGATTACTTGCATTGTTCTTACACTAGATATTACCTCATTTACCTGTTTCATCTTATTATAATAATATTGTTATTGTGTCGCTCTGACGACCTGAGTATGCATGCTCAGATTCCGTGGAAGGACCAGCGCAGGAGACAGATCTACCTTTCGAGTTCACGGAGATATAGTCTGGTGTACTTCCTATCTTTACTGCTTTCCATAAAAGTGATCGTGAGATTGAACTTGGTTAGTAATTGTTCTTGTTATCTGTAATTTGTGAACAATGGAATTTTAATGTAATAAATTAGTGATGTGATTCCTTTACTACTGTGCTTTATTTACTGATTATCATGTAATGCTAGAAGCCGAAGTGCGACTACGGCGGGATGATTTCTTGACCGTAGGAGCATGGCTGGCTTAGTCATCCCTCGTTTCCCGTATTTTGGGAAGCGGGATGTGACAATAACCTATACGAATATCGCATACCCTATCATTTAACAATGAGCAAAATAATTACCATAAGAATTATGTGCTAATTAATTTGGAATTAAATTGATATAACCTTCTACTGGACAAACCTAAAAGTTGTTGATCTACCGAGCTTTATTGAATAGTTAATATTAACTCTAATCAACTAGATCGAATATAAATAATAAAAATATAAACATTACTTTCTCTAGATAACTTTCATGGTTGTCAATCAATCATCAAATTAACTAGTTATCAGCACTGCGTATCATTTTCCTAAATTAACCTCATGGTCGTGAATCACTCATCGATCTATCTAGTTTATCAGAATTGCAAACAAAAAACTTATTTTTATCATTAAGCATTCGTCATTAAGATCATGAAAGAAAAACATGAACTTTTAAGAACAAATA
This sequence comes from Agapanthus africanus, assembly GCA_030015575.1. Lineage (NCBI taxonomy): Eukaryota > Viridiplantae > Streptophyta > Magnoliopsida > Asparagales > Amaryllidaceae > Agapanthus > Agapanthus africanus. The sequence continues at coordinate 424,064,910 of JASDDO010000010.1, read as the reverse complement.
CCAATCATAGATCAAGTTTCATCTAAATGCTAAATAGAGAATTAGATACTCATAGCATAAGAATAAAAGCATATAATAAAAAAGAAATGCATTGCATAAAATTAAGGAAATAACCTACAAAACTTTGATCCTCTTAAACCCTAGACGGGTATGAACTGAAAGAGAAGATGAAAACCCTAAATAACAATATAGCTGTATATGTAGGCTCTCTGGCCAATTACAAGAGATAGAAATCCTTATTTTTAAAACCATGAGATGTACGTAAAATTTTAGGGGAAAACTCATCAAGATGGTGGCGATTAGGTGGCCCAAGGCTGCGATTCACTGGCTTATTGAGCCCAATTGGCTTTAGCTTTGGTCTGCTGTCTTGTCTTTTTGAGTTGACTCGTTTGGCTATCTGCTTGGATCTTTGACTTGACTCTTGTATCAATTTTTTCATTAAATTGTTTACGTCCAACGCACTTAAGTTCATTTTTTGTGTATTTTGTACTTGAGACCCTATAATATGCCTTTATTCATAAAACATATCTTGAGTGGTATTATATAGATAAAATAAGGTAAACACGTATATAAAAATGTGCAATAAATTACACCAATCAAATACGCCACACTTACCTTTTGCCAGTCCTCGAGAAAAGCAAAAACTAAGAAAAATAAAAACTACCTAAGGTCTACCTAGTGGGCTCCTTTTCGTAGGCATTACGATTGCACTTAGCACGTGCAACAAGCCGTTAAACCCTAAGGTTACCCAAGCGAATAAGTGTTGTCTTGTGAGGGTTTTCAGCGGATACTACCCACAAAATCCCAAAAAAGAAAAGAAAAGGAAAATAAAAACTAAAAATAAAGAAAAAGAAAAAGAAAAACTACAAACCTACAAACTATAAATAAAAGAAAAGTGAAAATAATAAAAAGTAAAATCTTGCTAGTTTTTCGGTTTTCAAGAATTATCATCCTAAACTATCGTTTCAATTCCAGAATTTCTATCATCCCTCAATAGAACTTGATTCTATTCTTCACGCCCCTCTTTCCCTCAAACATAGATCTGATACCCCTTCGTATGTGTATAAAATATTCTTAAGCTCGAGAATTCAATTCAAGCTATAGTATCAATACCTCATATCCTTATATTTTATTATACACACACACATAACACCTTTCAGTGTGACCATCAATACTTCAAGACGCATCAATCAACCGATTACTCAGTGTGTGAGTTTTATGATATCAAGTTTTGTTAAGTTACATCTTTATGAATTTCATTAGTGACAGCTAAACCAGTTGGATTTAAGACACTAGGTGACGAAACACTCCCAAGGACATGAATACTCATACGTCATAAGTAACCTACAAAACCACTTATTTTATGATATACTTTTTTTATACTTTGACACCCTTCAGTAGTTTAGACTACCTACTATACGCATCTTTTATTTTACTTAGATATTTCAGTAAAGATATTTATAGGTATCCTCCACTATCTTAAGCTTTCAAGATTCGTGCTTGTGCATATTGTAGAGAGTATATTCACTAAATCTGAATTCAAGATATGGGGTTATTTTTCAGATTTTGTCCTATACTCGAATTCAATATGTTTCCTTCGTATCATTTAACTTTTCGGATTTCAAACATCAAGTCAACCTATCATACTAGCTTGATTCAAAAACATTTTTTGTTAAAGAAAATCTAAAAAGAAAGAAAAATGAAAAATAAAAACGAAAAACTTTGCAAACCACCCCTACACTTATTTTCGACAATGTCCTCAATGTCGTGTTAATAATTGAAAATTCCAGATAGGCATAAGTGGAAAACAAAAAGGAAATGAATTTACAAATGTACACAAGAAAGAGAAGAAAAGAAATCATACCATAGAATGTTATCATGGGGCACCAAGAGTTCTTCCTCGTGATTTTCATTAGCTTCAGATAAAAATCAACCATTCAAATAATTTATCATTGTGCATATATGATCGGTAAAACACGATGTTCCCTTATAAAAAAGGGAGAGAAAAAAAGAGAAGAATTCCCACATTTTGAGTCTTACGTGAGCGCTTATATGCAAAGCATATAAACACTGAAAGCAAACAACTAAAGGCTAAACAGGCATCACGTGTTAAACACGTGAGCGCTTATATGCAAAACATATAAGCGCTAAATAAACAGATTAAAACCCACATTAGGGTCACGTGTTAAACACGTGAGAATACCTTTTTGAAGCATTAGCTTCAGATAGAATTAAACTCTCTATATATAATTAAATTCTATTTTTTGTATGCAAAGTATATAAGCACTAAGAGTAAATGGTTAAAGGCCAACTGACCTCAGAGTGCCGAGAATAAATAACCTAAAGGCTAAACGAGCCTCACGTGTTAAACACGTGAGCGCTTATATACAAAAGCATATAAGCGCTGAGAATAAAAGTAACTAAAGGCTAAGCCAGCCTCACGTGTTAAACACGTGAGCGCTCATATGAAAAATATATGAGCGCTAAAATAAAACAGGCTGAAACCCACACCAGGGTCATGTGTTAAACACGTGAGGGCACTTCCCTATAAAAAATTAAATTCTATTCTTGGGAAAATACCTCCCTTGATCTTTTTAAAAGAGAAAGATATTCTCTGTTAACAGAGAATCGTAGGATCAAACATCCAATGGTGATTAAAAAATCATCAAATATAGAATTAAATTCTATTGGAGGAAAATATCTCCCTAATCTTCCTAAATGAGAAGGATATTTTCTGTTAAACAAAAATTTGTTGGATCAAAAATCCAATGAGATGGGAGAATATTTTCCTATATTTTTCTAAACAAAGAAAGATTGTACTCTGTTAAACATAGCACTCTTGGATTAAAAATCCAATGATGATTAAGAATCACCGATTGATAAAAATAAAATTCTATCTATGGGAAAATATTTCCCTAATTTTATTAAAAATAAGAATATATATTCTGTGAAATAAAATGCACTGGATCAAAAATCCAACAGTGGATAAAATCCCCCAAATAATCTGTCATGCCCCGCTTCCCAAAATACGGAATACGAGGGATTGACAAGGCCAGCCATGCTCCTACGGTCAAGAAAATATCCTGCCGTAGTCACACTTCGGCTTCTAGCTTTACGTGGTAAACAGTAAACAATGCTCAGGTAATGAGAAATGCAGTAACTGAAACAAAACAATACAAAGAACTGACCTGATGGAAATCAAAAGGGTATAACTCTGGATAGCTGATTAGGATGTCCGCGATGTACGTCTAGTCCTCGTCCAGGCTAGATCCACTCCTCACTCTGAGCATGCATACTCAGGTCGTCAGAGCGACACAATAGCAAAATATATATAGATGCAAGTGGCAACTCGAACAGTGATAATAAATGTGTAACAGTAAACTAATACAGTAAATATATGAACATGGAGTAACCAATGCAGTGTCTAGTAGATCAGGTGAACAGTAAAGCAGTAATATAGTATGCCAGGTATGTCAACACAGTAAGAAATGTATATCAATGCCATTATCCCTATCTGTCTCTAAGTCTTACTGTATAGGTCACTAAGTCTATCGTCAGTTCAAATGTGAGAGTCAACCACTCGCGAGTGTCCTCCACCCAAGAGTAGGACCCAAGGGCAAGAGACCACGGGCCCAAAATGTAACTCACGGTAATAATCATGTACCCTGTAAATCTCCATATATCTCCATATATATAAGCCGGCATGGGACTCCCGAGATTCTGTTGAACTCACACTCAAACTACCCCATACACCGTGGTCTACATCAAACGCCAACCATAACCTCAAATACCGGTCGGTCCATGACAAGTCTGCGCGAGAACTGGAGACAGGATCTCCATCAAGCACGTTCCGACTAATACCCAAGATAAATGGGCAGTGTCTAGTGCCTTATCTGTGACACCCATGCAAGAGCTTCTATAAGTGTCCCATACCACTTATAGTCACACTTACACGCGTCCCATAGACGTCGACAATGCAATAGAATAAAAGGGTTCACTGATTGTGTACAATTACGTGTCACTTTCACTTATTCACTCATGCAGAACACTAACGTACTTGTCACAATTATCACTAATACCTAACACTGGATAATGCACATGATCACTAGGTTATCAATGCAATGACATATGTATGATATGATGAGTAAACAGTATGTAAAGCATGATTAGGATGTCATAAATCAGTATTCTACCACTTGCATAATTTATCATAAATCATACGTGTACAGTTTAGCGAAACGATGAACAGGGATTAAATAGTATGTTTGATTATCTATCCAGCGAATTTGGTTTCACGTCAATCGGGTTTCAGGATCACTAGTTATGGCCATTTCATTTTAAGCGTTCACGGCTGGAAATCCGGTTTCAGAATCGGAAGTCCGTTTCGCAACGCATTTTAACCCTAGTAGGGATCAGAATTTAGCAATGCTACAGTTGAATGATATCTAGGGTTTTAAGTAGGGTATTCAAAGCAATAGACGGATCTTCAATCGCGTCTGTATGTCAAGAGTTATACACTGTTCAATACTAGTATGTCAATTCTGATTCTGTTGGGACTGTTATACGTCCCGATCTTTCAAATTACAGATTAAATAGCAAACGATGACGAAACAGAATGAAACCACTTGTGTTATCTAGATAACAGTTTAAACTTTAATAAACAGTGGAGTTCCGCAATATAAGAGTTCAGGTAATAAGGTGGCACACATTACGGGACAGTACATAGTAATTAGGGTCGCTCTGGACTGCAGTCCAGAGTCGTACACCGATCCAAATATGGTCACAATTTAAGTACAGAAACCATTATAAACTTGCATAGGGTTATAGTTCATCGAGCCGGCTTCGATTTAAGCCCTCGAACGCATCATTCCAGTATATACATAATTTATGATAATTTTAATAATTTTCAGATACGGGAAATTTCCAGTTTTACGGGCATATTTGGGGGTATACATTTTAGTCATTAACAGTCGTATTTTCCAATGAGATTTACACACTAGGTTCACTGCCTTACGGGCCAGACCATGAAATTGAGTTCCGTCAATATAAATGAAGATTTCCATTGAGATCATGCATCGAACGGTTACGCCATATAGTTTAACGGAAATAGTAAATATGGAATATATACGATTGTAGTTTGTAACTAACATAAAGTAGCATGTAGCAAGTAGGGAACTTGCCTGGAGACGTTTTGGGGCACACGGCAGCGGCAATGACACACGTGCGACACGGCAACGACCGGTCCAACGACTTGTACCCGACACGGCAGTAAACTGGCTGGGTTTGAGCTTTAGTAGAGCTTGGGCTTGAGAGATAGGAGGCGTGACTTGGGCTCTGTGCAATGGCGGCGACGGCTGCGAGCTCAGGCGATGTTGTGGCTCCGTCGATGGTTGGTTAATAGAAGAGAGAGAGAGAAGGATTTAGAGAGAGAGAGAGTGGGAGTTAGACAGAGAAAGAGGGAGAGAGAGAAAGATAGAGATTGGGAGAGAGAGAATTAGAGGGAGAGAGAGACACACACACAGAGAGAGAGGGAAGACAGAGAGAGAGAGAGATGTAAAGAGAGAGAGAGAGAAACAGAGGTTGAGAGAGGGGGAAACATAGAGAGAGAGAGAAGGAGGGCTTGGTGGTGGTGAGGAGGTGGTGCTCGGGTCGACGGGGCGGCTCGGGAAAGTGGGGAGCTCGTCGGCGTCGTCGGGGTGCAGGCGGTGGCCGTGGATAGGTGCAATGAGGGTGGTGGTCGGTGTTGAGGGGAGAGAAAAAAGGTGATGAGTTTAGGTGAGGAGAGAGATTAGGGTGATTCGTCGTCGTCGACGAAGGTGGTTGGACGGCGGAGGTAGTGATTTTTGGGTGAGTTTTAAGAGTGGGAGCGGAAGCGAGGAGAAGGAGGAGTTGAAGCATGAGGGTGTGAGGGAGAATGTGGAGCGAACCGTTGAGGGAGCGGGTCGTAGGGGAAACACACGCGTCGTGGGCGCGAGGAGCGGGGCACGGCGCGTGACGAGCGGCGACGAGGACGCAACGGGAAGATTCGAGCAGGAAATCTAGAGAGAGCCGTTGGGGAAGAAAGAGAAGGCGGGTCGGGTAGGGTGCGGCGGGTCGGGTAGGGTGCTGCGGGTCGGGTGAAGATGGAAAAGCTTTGGGCTGAGAGGGAGTGGGCCGGGGTTAAAATAAGATAAAATAATTATAAGGGAATGGAAGAGGGCCGGGCTGCTGGGCTTTTAGGGAAAGAGATTAATTAGTATATTGGGGGAAAATGGATGGGCCGAAGGTTTAAATTTGGAAAAGAAAATGGGATGAGGATAATAAGCCGGGCCGGAAGACTTAAATGATTTAATTTATTAGGTTTTCTATTGGGTTGGGGGTTTTGTGGCTGGGAAAATGGTTCAGATTTAATTTTAATGAATAAAAGAAATGGGCTGAGGAAGGAGTGTTGGGCTTTCGGGTTGAATAAGAAATTTGGGATTAAATTGTTGGGCTGAAAGGAAAAATAGGGTTTTGGGTTTAATGAAAAGGAAAATGTGCTTGGGCTGAGAAAAATATAAAAGGGGTTGGGATTAGGGTTCGGGGTTTAGAAGAAGTAAAATAATAAATAAAAATAAATAAAATTCAAGAGTAACAAAATACAGATATTGGTATAAAAAGGGGCTGGGTATTACATCATACCACCCTTACAAAAATTTCGTCCTCGAAATTTAAAAAGAAGCGATAAGCTAATAAATAATACGCGAAAAGTTACCACATCGAACACTAATACATAGTGATTTACTTAAAATGGGTGGATAAAATTTTGAAGGTCTATACATGTAAGAACAACATACAAAAGATATGTCTAAATAGGTATAAGGCAGGAACAACTATAAGGACAACTACATGTATACGAGAATATAGATAACAATAACGAACAATATTAATCAAAGCGTGTTCGATAAAATCGAAACCCAAACATATGCACATATAAGTATATCAAAAGTAGCACATTAGAAATAATAAGTATAAGGCATAATTATAATGAAGCAGTGAAGGACTTGTCGGTGGTTTAAAACATTTTAGGATAATGTATCGATAAAAGTTTTAAAATAACTTAGAAAACCCACATAGTGAAAATAAGAAACATGGGACGAAAATATGCGCGGTGTAAGGTTGTGCTACTGAAAATAAGAATAATAGTAGTGTACTTAAAATATATAAAACGGAGTAGTCAATAACACGCACTCTTCGATAAATTCAAAATAATGAAAACTAAATTTTCGAATAACAAAGTCCCTAAATATAGTTAGGGTAACAGGGAAAAGCACAAATATATATATGGCTAGCTAGGGTAGGGATTACAATGGAGTGTGGCTCATACAAAAGGTCGGAGTGTGACGGCTTTAGACTGAAGGTCAAAGAGATCGGGGTCGATTCAGCACAAGAAGTAAGAGTGGGCAGCAAGGACTACAAGGGGAAAAAATGTATGGGGAGGATAATGGTCGATACATCAAGCGAATCAAAAATTTGAAGGGTTAGCGAACTCGGAAATTTCACTATGAATTTCTCCTCCCAGAAGGATCTCAAACGAGGCACATACGAAGGATGAAGGGTGGCCCATTCAAAAGATCGGGTGTGGTACTTTTTAATCGAAGCGAGGGTTAAAACAATACAAGGAGTAGGGGTGGACAGTCAGGGATCTCAGTAGGAAAATAAATGTATATGAGAAATAATCAAGTATCAAGTGAACTAAGAAGATCGGAAGATTAGCGAACTCAGGAATTTATTTCATTCCAGGAATTTCAAAACAAAGCATTCTCAAAGACGAAAGGTAGCCCTAAACTATACACAGATTTATTTGGCCAGGGAAGACAACAGCTAAAAATCCTGTCAGTCGCGGTTGTGGAGATTCAGCAGGTTGCGGTAGGCTCGCGCGCTCAGGTAGGGGCGTCCATTTCTATAGCGCCTCGCAGGGACCGCCTTGGGAAGTTCTTACACCGCAGGGTCTTGTTCTTCTGGTCCTTCTCCCTTGGCTGGAGCTTCTTCATCGAGGTCTGCTTCCATGTGATTCTCGTCTTCTGGATTCTCCTCCATGGGATTTTCCTCTACTAGATTTTCTTCTATCGGGTCTTCCTCGGGATTTTCCTCTATCGGGTTCTCTTCAGGGTCTCCTTCCTCTTCGTCGGAATCGTCTATCATGTCAACCTCTAGGGCGGCGGTTCCTTCGTCCTCGGAATCGCTGTTTTCGAAGAAGACCTGGGGACCGTTGACCTCATCGTCAGAACTCACCAGCATACGGTCTAAGGAAACGCATGACTGTGCATCCTCATCTAGATGCGGCGCTGCTCCAGGGTGGGCCATGGCCTGAAAGAAAGAGTCGGGATTAGATAGTGGAACATATTGAGAAAATAACCCAGGATACAGAGTACAAGAAAATATGCAGTAGGCAAGGACGGAAAAATCAAAATAAGAAAGTGCTGCTGTTATGAATAGTATAAATAAGGGGAAAAACAAGAGAATGATACATACATGACGATTCAAGGTTTTATTGCATTCAACTAAAAGTTTGACGGATACAAGATTTCAAACGAAAGGAAATTTTACAAAAGGGGTAACAACATTATTATTGAAAGCAAAAAACATAATAACTCTTCTTCGATTACTAGGCCGCTGCATTCTCGTCACACGAGTTGAATCCTGCGCTGGGTCCGCTTTATCCTCGAAGTTCGAACTACACAATAATAGACGACGACGCTTGTGTCTGCTCTCTATCTTCCTGATTCAGAACTCTGAGAGTAGTACCCAAAAAGCTTTGTTCAAACCAGAATATTGCATTTTAATACCGCTCATTCATTATCTATTTTTTTGTATATATCGGTACTATTAACCGGTGTTTGCTCAGTAATACAGATTACAGGTATCCATGACAAAATACTAGAAGTACATCCAGAATCATGGATATATCATTTGTGAGCTGACACTGCAGCCAGAACTGGAAACCGACCGATATTCCAAGAGTTATTTTGCAAACTAGTGTGTGCACAATATTTTGATCCAACACATATCATGTGTACACACTAACTCTTGGAGCTTGGACCATGGACCTAGGGGACTGCCATGACACACTCAAGTGGGCTAGTGCAAGTGGGCATGGTGTGATGTGCATTAAATGCAATAAAGTGTTGATGTGATTCATATCTACTTGTTTCCCTCCAAGCCCTGAGTGCAACACAGAACTTTTTAGACCAAGCAAACAACACCAGTGGATTGAAGGGAACAACACAAGACCACATTACAAGCACGAGCCTAGGGACTCGGATTTTGGCCGAGCACATGCCCCCAAAATCCGAGGTCGCCAGCCCTATCTCCCCCAAATGCTTCCATCTTTCTGTGGGGCCCTCCTTGCTGCCACAAAGCCCTATTTTTATAGTTTAGTTTCTTTTCTTTTGTGCCTATATATAGCAGACAGTGGGCAAGGGTTCAAGTCTCTCACTTTTGCCAAGTTTATTCTTTACAAGTTCTCTCTTTTGTTTTCTTTTGGTTCTCTTGTACATAACTTAGCTTTCCCTTGAGTTCATGCCCTTCTCTTGATCTTGCAACCTCTTCAGTGAGCTTGCAAGTTTAAGTTTAGGGTATTGATCTCAAGGTTGTATCTTGGACATAATAGAACTTTCATTTTGCACACTTGGGTTCCTAGTTCTTTCTTTCTTGCTCTTTTATATTCTTGCTCTTTTAATTCCTTGCACTTTAATTACATGCTTACTTACTTGCTCATTTTCATTCCATGCAATTTACTACTTGTAATGCTCTTTTCTTTTCTTTGTTTATCTTTTCTTTTCTCTTTTTGGTTTGTTGTTGTAATGGTTATAAATTGGTGTTGTTAGGAAAAGAGAAAGATATTGTAAGTTAAGGTTTCGTTCCTCATATCCTTTTCCCGTATTTTTCATTTGAAACTCCGCCCAAACCTTACGCAAGTGCTCCGTTAGGCACCCTACCCTACCAAGGTAACGGTGATCCCTAACCACGACCAGTTGCGTTCGGATTGGCCGGAGGCGAAAGCAAGAGACAAGAACGGACGGACAAGGGTCAATAAGCCGGATTCCACGAATACCGTGCTTAAGCACCCTAATCCACGTTGTTGCCGATTGCTCTAGCTTCATTTGGTAAGTTCGGCTCAAAGGACTTGAATACGGATTTCCTTAACTTACACTATCCTATCTAACCCTAACAAACGTATATTTGCATATAACACACAGGGTAGATAAAGAACTTTTTCGCCTCGCGCATTAACTCGTTACGACAAGAACCTAAAACGCTCCGTCTCCCTGTGGATCGACCCGTGCTCAACCGGCTAGCTGCAAAGCGACACCGTCTTGATTGCGGTAACTAAAATTCTATCAATCAAATGGCGTCGTTGCTGGGGAGACGGTAATGGTTTTATTCTTGTCATTTCGGGTTAGTCTTGTTAATATCCACTTATACAACTAACCCTGTTTTCAAAACAACATAAAAATCAAAAATTTCAAAACCAAACAAAAAAACCAACAAAACCAATTTTGCTCTCTGGATTTCTGACCTGCAACCATTTTGGAACATAACTGAAAAGATAAACAATACCAGTGAGGCACTAGTGGAACAGTGGGACACCAGAAGAAATTTGGATCCCTCTCTCAGCAAGTTGGCCGGCGACATTCCCTCAAATTCCGGCGTCACCGGCCCAAGCAATTCATTTTGCTCCCAAATTTATTCTCTGTGCTCCAGTGTTCTGTTTTTGTCCCATTGTTATTGTTTGTTTTTTATAATTTTTAGTATGCAGGTATTTGGGCATTCGTATTGCTTTTCCGCACTAATATCCGTTTTTTCCGATATTTGTAGATTTTGCGGATTTGCGAACTACGATCATGGGGAGCAAAGTGTATATTCCAGGCTAAGGTGATTGCGAAGTACAGTGCCAAAGATCTGGGTAGTTTGACCCGCGCAAGCGAACATTCCAAGCTATTCGGATTTAATTTCAACGCGGGTTTCTTAACCCGAAAACTTATCGGTACGTATTTCTTAAACACCTTCTTCTCAAATCCGACGCATCCAATATACTATTCTTTGCAGGATTCTTTGCAAGTTCGCTTCCAAACGCTCAAATTAACTAACCCGTATTTGTTGCAGTACTGAGCATAAACGTAAAAAAAAGATTGTTTAATGTTTTGAACAAAACTTTTTCATTGAATTGTGCATTGCATACATTAATACGGACTTAAGGGCAAGTGAACCCTACAACATACGGTAAAGGATTTGATCCCCTTTTTCGTGGCCCACAAATCACGAAATTGAGCATAACGTGTACCCGCACAAATTTTAAAAGAAACTAGACTTTAAGTCTTAAGGACTTCGCGCTCATTAGGAGAAGTTAACTGTGTTTAAAACACTGCTTAACGGTATATCGTCTACGGGGTGTCTAGGCAAGTGTTCATGGCGAAACCGCCAAAAGAGAAAGGGTTATTTAATTAAGGACCTTCGTGAAAGCTTCGGAAAACCTCCCCTTATCTCTGCACTTACCTGGCCTCGTGATCAGTATATCTTGAACCCGTTTCTCGACACAGTTTTACTTCGACAATCAAGTTCATGAGCAGGTCTAGTTGACCTAGGAGAACCCTAGACCGATTAGGTGCGTGGTATTTTTGTGTCGTGATTTTTTTTATCCAGATTCTTTTTGTGTGTATATTTCATTCTTTTGTTAATAACTAACTTTATAAAAATATATATATATATATAAAAATTCACATTCTTTTTCCTCCTTTTCTTCTTCTTCTTCTCTTCATATCATGGGTACCCCATATCGCAAAACTCTTGCCGAAATTTGGTACCCACAACCAAACATTACTTCCTACGGTTCTTGCTTTGGCTGAACGTCGAATGATCCATCCATGCCAAAAATTTCATTGAAAGATCGGATAGACGCGTTTAGGACAACCAACTGGACTCCGCAATCCACTCTATATCAACCATTTCAACCTTCACCACCTTCTTACATTAATACCCCTTTTGAGAGTCCAGTTGTAACTCCAAGACCTATATCTCTTGCTGAACATATTGAACAATCACGTAGCCGATCTTTCACTCCTTTCACCACCTCAAATTCTTTTGACCAACAGTTCCAACCACCTTCTTATCATAACGTTGATCTTAACCCTGTCCAACCATTCAATTCCTATCCATCCTACCCGACTATTGCACCTTCCCTAGACATTGCTTCTACACAGCCATTTGGGAGTTTCCAGTATCAAAACAACTTTGAATCTTTTATTGAAACCCCTTCACAACCCATGTCTAGCCTAGAACAGTCGTTGGAAGACTTTCGGGTAGCTTCGTGTCAACAGATGATGGATTTGAATGCGTCCATGACAGCCTCATACAACCTACTGACCCGGTAGCTAGTTTCCAACTAGCTCCACATTTTCCAATGTATGATGACGCGGTAGGACAGGTTGAGAATTTGAGTGGAGAGAGTGAGCTATACACCCTTCCAAATCAAACCTACCCATTCCAAATTGAATCCCACAACTCCGGTTTTGAATGTTTATCTAATGTCCCATAGGATTTATCAATTGAAGATAGAACAGATAATGAGTTGTGCGACTTTGTAGTGTTTGATTTTCCCGATTGTGAAGGGTCCCTTTTGAGTGAAACCACACCCAATCCTTTTGACCTTTACACCTCCATCTTAGAACCTGAATTGATTGAAATCCATGCTTTTGATAAGATGTCTGAGAAATTTGATTTTCACTCGATCGAGGATATTGACGCTGGGAATATTTTGGATGATGAACCTGATGCTTTGGATAAGGTTTTCTCTCCAATTCATCATCCCGAGTCATTAACTGTTTTTCCCGAACTTCATATGCGTCTTGATTTTGATGAAATTTGCATGGATAAGCTGAATTTTGAGGAGAATTTGGAGGATATTTTTTAGGATGAACCAGTTTTGCTTGATGAGTCAGATTTTCCAATTCATCCTATCCCTGTCATTGACTGTGTACACCCTCCTGAACCATTACCTGATACCCCTCCTCGATCACTTCCCTCCATCCTTTCCATCGTTCCGACCTTGCAAGACACCATATCACTTTTATTTATTGTGTCTGGTTTACCAAGTTCGGCGTACCCATGTTTTCTCACGAATCTTGAGGGATTTGACCCAATTTCTCGCCATATTGATAGATTAGTACAATCCATCTTTTCACATCGATCATTACAGATTGTACTAATTTATTCAATCCATTTCCACCCTCAAGTTCGTACTCCACTTCTTTCTCCCTTCCGCCATTCTTCTTCTCATATACCGAGACCGTATCCCACTTCTACCCGCATACGGTCTAGTGTATTCTCCATTTCTTTCCTCTCCGTATTCTTTCACCAACCACACCATTATAACGATAAAAATTTTGAATGGTTGGTATTAACTTTTGGCTTGTGTAAGGCCTTGTATAGATTAATATTGTTCTTTTCCCCCAATCCTGAACTTCAACGCTTAACATTGGAAACACTGTTTTACTTAAGTTTGGGGGGGATTCTTTTTGTGTATATATTTTTGGTTTTCTTTTTTATTTTTGTATATAATTTGTTTTTGGGGAGGCACCGACAATTTTGACCCTCTTGGTGTAGCTTGACAATGAGGGCACTGTCAAGTTTAAGTTTGAGGGTGTGCTCGGTAAGCTTTCTTCCTTCGCATTTATTTGTATATTTTGCATTTGCATACCTTATTAAAAACCCATAAAAATCGAAAAAATTTCCAAAAAAAATATAAAAACTTTGTCGTCAAGTTAGCTAATAGGGTAACTTAGATTTTTATTTCGAAAGTTTAGTTGATACGTTAAAAATAACTAAATCCTAGGCTTATGAATTGAAAACCCTAAAAATAACCCTCGTTCTGTTTAACCTTAGTAAATATACGTCCTTACAGTTTTTTTTGAGAAATAGGCAATCTTGAGTTCAGTTCTTTAGTTAAGTCGAGATGAAGGGAAAGTATTGATGCTCTACTGAAAGATAAGTCTGAAAAATAGTTTCCATTCTTGAGTCCAAATTTAGAAAATATGTACCCTACAAACTGCACATACACGCACCTTGAAACTTGGGATAGTAGAGTATACCTAGAAATACTCTTTCCTAAAAGCCTAGTATGAAAGAAAAAACGGTATTTAAAGCTAAACACCAGAAAAGCATCATTGAAAAAAATATCCAGTCTTGAAAAAAAATAAAGAAAAGAAAAATAAATAAATAAAGTCAAGACCTGGAATCTGCTATTTACGCTTTAAGCTCACACATTCAGTAATTGGCCGTTAGTGTCTCAAGAAGCATTAATAGTCGCATGAAAGGTGTGTAAGCAAACCCGTCCATCATTTAATGAAAAGAAGTAGTATTAGGTATTAAGGCAATGGTACTATAGCTTGAATTGAATTCTTAAGTGTAGGGGTGCAAAATTTACACACATGTAGGGGTATACAATTGATGTTTGGATAAAAGAAAGAAATGAAGAATAAGACTTATGTTTTCTGTAAAGTTGATAAAAATCCCTGATTTGAGACCGCACTTTTAGAAGGAAAACTCAGGAGTTACCGAGATCTTTCTAAACTTTTTTTGGAACGTATAGGATCTGAGGTTAAATAGAAAAGAGGTGTGAAAAATAATGGTTGGATATTTCTAACTTAGGATGATAGAATTTCTAACGTAGATACTAAACTATAGGAGTAGAATCAATGTTAACTTATGAAACTGACTTGACGGGATTTTGTGGTAGTATCCGCTGAAAACCCTCAGGAAACAACACTCCTCCTACTAGGGACATCTAAAGGTTTAACGGCTTGTTGCACGCGCTCAGTGCAATCGCGTCCCCTGCGAAAGTGAGGTTAGGATTTTGTTTTGCTCGGGACGAGCAAAAGATAAGTTTGGGGGTATTTGTTCAGACCAGAATATTGCATTTTAATACCGCTCATTCATTATTTTTTTTTGTATATATCGGTACTATTAACCGGTGTTTGCTCAGTAATACAGATTACAGGTGTCCGTGACAAAATACTAGAAGTACATCCAGAATCACGGATATATCATTTGTGAGCCGACGCTGCAGCCAGAACTGGAAACCGACCGATATTCCAAGAGTTATTTTGCAAACTAGTGTGTGCACAATATTTTGGTCCAACACATAACATGTGTACACACTAACTCTTGGAGCTTGGACCATGGACCTAGGGGGCTGCCATGACACACTCAAGTGGGCTAGTGCAAGTGGGCATGGTGTGATGTGCATTAAATGCAATAAAGTGTTGATGTGATTCATATCTACTTGTTTCCTTCCAAGCCCTGAGTGCAACACGGAACTTTTTAGACCAAGCAAACAACACCAGTGGACTGAAGGGAACAACACAAGACCACACTACAAGCATGAGCCTAGGGGCTTGGATTTTGGCCGAGCACATGCCCCCAAAATCCGAGGTCGCCGGCCCTATCTCCCCCAAATGCTTCCATCTTTCTGTGGGGCCCTCCTTGCTGCCACGAAGCCCTATTTTTATTGTTTATTTTCTTTTCTTTTGTGCCTATATATAGCAGGCAGTGGGCAAGGGTTCAAGTCTCTCACTTTTGCCAAGTTTATTCTTTACAAGTTCTCTCTTTTGTTTTCTTTCGGTTCTCTTGTACATAACTTAGCTTTCCCTTGAGTTCAT
The DNA here is from genome assembly GCA_030015575.1 of Agapanthus africanus. Taxonomy (NCBI): domain Eukaryota; kingdom Viridiplantae; phylum Streptophyta; class Magnoliopsida; order Asparagales; family Amaryllidaceae; genus Agapanthus; species Agapanthus africanus. The sequence continues at coordinate 424,049,233 of JASDDO010000010.1, read as the reverse complement.
GCCCTTCTCTTGATCTTGCAACCTCTTTAGTGAGCTTGCAAGTTTAAATTTAGGGTATTGATCTCAAGGTTGTATCTTGGACATAATAGAACTTTCATTTTGCACACTTGGGTTCCTAGTTCTTTCTTTCTTGCTCTTTTATATTCTTGCTCTTTTAATTCCTTGCACTTTAATTACATGCTTACTTACTTGCTCATTTTCATTCCATGCAATTTACTACTTGTAATGCTCTTTTCTTTTCTTTGTTTATCTTTTCTTTTCTCTTTTTGGTTTGTTGTTGTAATGGTTATAAATTGGCGTTGTTAGGAAAAAAGAAAGATATTGTAAGTTAAGGTTTCGTTCCTCATATCCTTTTCCCATATTTTTCATTTGAAACTCCGCCCAAACCTTACGCAAGCGCTCCGTTAGGCACCCTACCCTACCAAGGTAACGGTGATCCCTAACCACGACCGGTTGCGTTCGGATTGGCCGGAGACGAAAGCAAGAGACAAGAACGGACGGACAAGGGTCAATAAGCAGGATTCCATGAATACCGTGCTTAAGCACCCTAATCCACGTTGTTGTCGATTGCTCTAGCTTCATTTGGTATGTTCGGCTCAAAGGACTTGAATACAGATTTCCTTAACTTACACTATCCTATCTAATCCTAACAAACGTATACTTGCATATAACACATAGGGTAGATAAAGAACTTTTTCGCCTCGTGCATTAACTCGTTACGACAAGAACCTAAAACGCTCCATCTTCCTGTGGATCGACCCGTGCTCAACCGGCTAGCTGCAAAGCGACACCGTCTTGACTGCAGTAACTAAAATTCTTTCAATCAAGCTTCATCGCCTCAAAAACGAAGACATTGGACCGAAACGTTCTTAAACTAACAATGGACCGAAACGTCCTTAAACTAACATTCATCCCAAAAAACGGGAATGTTAGACCGGAACGTCCTTAAACTAGCATTTCACCCCAAAATATGGCGATAATGGACCTTCATGTCCTTAAACTCACACATTTTGCCCTACGGTAAACCCCCATATCGATTATCGTATACAATCCACGGGCATAAACAATTCATAACTCTTCCAGGTCCCACATGATGTAGTCCTTTAAAAAAAATCCGGGCCTACAGCTAATTGTGCGTTACCTTACAGGCCGCCTAAAAAATAAGGGGGTATGTCCACAAGCGAAATGGGTACGGATGAAAACCCGAAAGGACGCCGTGAATAAAAACAGCAGGATTGCCAGCGAGCTAGTGAAAACCCGAAATGGCGCGAACTCATAAAAAATGCACTTACAAAGACCTCACGGCTTTGTAAGGAGAAAGCACCTGCGTGAGATCGACTCGCAAAAGAGTAACACACTTAGGAATCCATACGATTCCTAAGGGGAAAATGCACTTACGAGATCATCACAACTCGTAAGGAGAATATACCCTCTATAAGACCCTCACGGCTTACAGAATTCAAAAGCCTTGAGATACAGAGACCTAAACCTGTTCTTCAGCCATCAAAACCCTACAAAACTTTCTTACCCTACAAGTGCTCCAATGTCTACTCTTGTATACAATCCACGGGTATAAATAAATATATCCCCCAACAAGTTCCACCAATGGCGAGAAACATCCCCATATGATGAACGATACTTGTAAGTCCTCTCGACTTACAAGGAGAAAATACTCTTATAGGATCCATACGATTTATAAGAGAAAACACACTTACGAATCCCCACGACTCCTAAGAAGAAAATACACTTACAAGATCCTCACGACTCGTAGGGAGAAATACCTTTATGAGACCTTTACGGCTAATAAAGCTAGAAAGCCTTAGTTGACAGGATCATAACCCTGTTTACTAAGCCACCTTTGTCCAAATCAACAAAGGTAAATGATGATTCGCTCCTGGCAAAATCCCAGTTGCAGCGATACTGATTCCAAGGTTGGTATCAGATTCCAGATCCTCAACTCTAAAAAAAGCCAAAATGATAGGGCAACTCGCAATAAAAAAACATCGGGTAAAAATAAAAAAAATGAAATAACAGAGCCAAAATGATTGGGCACCGCGATAAATAGCCGAAATGATTGGGCAATCGCGACTTTCGCTACATAAAAAGCTGAAAAGATAGAGCATCATGGAAAAAAATTAAAAAAATGAAAATGAAACTTTTTCTGCCCTGCAAGTAGATCCATATTGACTCTTGTATACAATCCATGGGCACAAATGAAAGAAAAGGAACCATATTTTCCCACCACGCTTCGTCAAAAGAAGAACCAAGTCTTGATGGCACATCTACAGCCTAGATATTATTTGGACGTCCTTCCTACTTCAGCGAAGTATAGACGTGACGTCAACAAGGACCTAAAGGTCAAAGCAAAAATGGAGTAATGGAAAAATCCTAACTCTAAGTTGACGGTACATATACAACCTAGAGACTATCCCGGCGTTCCCCCCTCATTCCAGCAGGGTGTGGATGCAACAATCAAATAAAAGTGAAGTAACGGCAAAATCCTAGTTTCAGGTCTTAATGGAAATATCTACAGCCTAGAGATCATCTCGACGTTCCTTCTCATTTCAGCAGGGTGAAAACGTAACTATCAAATGAAATTGGAGCAATGACATATTTCTAGCTCTAGACCTCAATTGCAATACATATAGTATAGAGGTCCTACGGATGTCTATCCTACTTCAGCAAAGAATCGACGCGACATCGTCAAACCAAAAACGAAGTGACGGCATATTCCTAGATTCGGGTCTTGACGTAATACATATAAAGCCTAAAAACCATTGGAGATCATCCCATCCCAGAAAGGTGCGGTTATGACTTATCGGGGCTCTAAATTGAGCCTAATCTCAAGTAAAAAGCGCCACGACAAATACCTAACTCTTATTCTTCTGAAGGAAATACATATACACCAACCTAAAGAAGATTACTTAAAGACGTCTTGTCCAGCCTTAGAAGAGATCAGAGACACGACAGTCATGGGGCTACTCGAGCAACGGCTTAAGGACTGCATATCGAGGAATACATCAGCCAATGTGACGGTATGACGGACTTAAAGCTGGTACCACAAACCTAACGGACTCCTGTCATGAAAGAATGAGGGTTATCTACATCCAATGTTAGGGCAAGTTTGCCTGTAAACCCAAGGGAGGTGAACTAAAAACACTCTGAAATGAGTAAATAAATTAGAAACTCCGAAATGAGTGAATAAACAAAACTCCGAGGCGAGTAAATAAACTAGCGACTCCGAAATGAGTGAATAAACTATAAACTCCGAAACGAGTGAATAAACTAGAGACTTCAAAATGAGTGAATAAACTACAAACTCCGAAATGAGTAAATAAACTAATCCGCGCCGAGCCAAGACATCAAAAGATAGAGAGGTGCAAGCATGAAATAAAATATATGTCTTTTATTCACAAACCAAAATGAGTACAGGATACAAAAAAGGAAAAATACAGCGACAAAAAGTTTTAAGACGGTGGACGATTCAATAAGCCAGCTAGATCATCAGTTTTTCGTCGCACCTCCGCCTCAAGCTCTATTAGTGCCGCAAGCTGAGCCCCTTCCTGTGCTTGTTGTTGTTGATACAAAGACAATCGATGCTCAAGCTCCTTCTCAGCAGTCTTATGAGTCTCAACCATTTCGTTCGTAAAAGTGAAAACCTTATTGAGAGCCACCACCTTCATAATTGCCTCTTGAAGAACTCGCCAAATCTCATAGGCCCGAGTAGTTTTAGTTGCGAGCTGAGCATGAAGTTCCCTCAAAGCCTTCGAGGCCAGCTCCCTCTCTGAAAATTTCCGGTTGAGCTTTTTCTCACAGGATCGGAGGTTGGCCGCACACCGATCAATCCATTCATGCAATTTGGCCTTTACAGATAAGATCTCCGAAGGAAGGCGTATGCATTTAACTTCATGAAGAGAAGCCTCCACTCAACGGCAGTATTCAACCCAAGTACGCACCAGCGCTTCATCATGATAGGTGGGAAGGACGGACAAAGAAGTATTAGCTTCGACAGCAAATTCCTCTGCAATGACGAAAGTGCCGGCGCGGAGATCTTCGATAAAAGTGGCCAGTGAATGTATATTCTGTTTCGCATCCTTTCAGACATACGTCTAGCATAAGGGCCCGGTGGCATGCAAATATGGGACTCAAATGGAGTCAGGGTTGATAGAACTGTGAACATATATAAAAGATTAGTCACCTTTCCAAATGGGAAATAAGCAAAAGAATACAAAGGCTAAAATATCACTTACCCATGGCCATAGAAGGCAAATCTGAAAAATCCCCAGACCCGTCAAGAACCTCAACTTCGTCATCGGCTTGTAGGACTGTGGTTCAAAATAAGGGTGTGTCAGTACCATTACGGAAATATAATACAGAAGTCAAAAGAATACCAACCATGGCCGGAAGAAAGGATGACACGTTGGGGGGTATCGCGTGCGGGGCTACCATATTAAGTAGGCGCAAAAAGGTTTCCTCCGGAGAACGATGCACAATGGAGGATGCTAACCCTCACAGCTCAGGAAACACAAGAAGGGTCAGACATATTAAAAGATCGTTAAACAGAAAGAGAGATATAAGATTACCTTCAATACTTCGTCCATTCTGGACCAAAGGGACGACGGCCTCAGGAATGTCCTCTACATTCTCTAGTGTACCATTGGTAACATCAACGAAGTTTATAGCTGGTCCAGGAACCTCCACCGAAGGAATAAAAGCTATCACCGAAGTCTCTAAGGCGCAATCTGGGCTCGAAACTGCGCTCGCCATGGAAGGCCCTACAACAGAAAAATGTGTAAAGATGAATGCAATATGAAAGCAATGTCAATCATTTACTGAAAAGGATGTAAAAGGTATATACCAATATGCCAAGGAGCCTGAAGTATAGCCTTTTCGAGCCGCTGCTCTTTTCTTGTTAACCATGTTCGTCAGGTTTCGATTGAAGATAGAGCTTTACCCGCTTTCAGAGCAGCATCACCTTCAGAAGCGGCTGATATCGGTTGTTTAAGAGCCTTTTCTTCTGTCGGCGTTAAATGAACTGCCGGTGACATAGCAGGAGCCAAATCAACATCATGGAACTCGACGGGGGGAAAACCTCCCTTCTTACAGCGCACATTTTCGGTCTCATCCTGAGATCGCTTAAGGGCTTCGGCCAATCGAGCGGCCTCCTCAGTAGAGGTACCCAGAAAAAGAAGACTGTCATCTGGTTCGTACACAAGCATAGGCTCATCGCAAATGAGAGGCTCAGTCTCGAGCAAAGTGTCGATTAACCGCGCAGCCGATTTCTTCTTCTTTTTAGGGCCCGAGCTAGCACTCGCAGAAGGACGCTTCCTCCCCCTATGCGCCTTTGCACGGCGTTGCCCAATTTCATCTTCGGGATCCGACTTTGGTAACGCCGCATCTTGTGAAGTATCGGGAATCCCTACACCGGGTCCATTACGAACTGGTATACCAGCAATACGGGGGGTCGATTCTGTTCGAGAAGCCTTCGGAATAATCACTGAATCACTGTCTCTTAGAGGGGGACGAATGAACGATCGTGGTCGTAGTGGAACGTTGACGATTTGGACAAGCGCAGAAACCTTATACTCGAAAAGCACCTGTCTTTCTTCTGTAATGATAGGACTGACCCTGTGACGATACCGGCCCTTGAAGGGTCTTACAGGCCTTGGAATGTAATCAGACTCGGGGACCATGAAAAGAGAACCGGTGTTCAGTCGTATAAAGTGATGAATAGCGTCATGGGCAGTCTCCAGAAAGGGAGTAGGCTCGACCAAGAAAGCTTCGAAAGGCACACCCTGGTTATAACCCAACTGTTGGGCAAAACAATGCGAATTATATCACATGAAGAGAGCGAAATCATTTAATCGAAACACCAAGTACCCCGGCCTGATCGAATACAGGTGCATGATCTCCTTGTGTTTCAAAGTCGGCGCTTCGTTCTTCAATAAATCAAATAACTGTTGAATAGGCCCCGCTGGCGCAGAAAGAACCCGATCGTTGAAAACCATGCCACCTCATTTGAATACGGGTTGAGCAGCATGCGCAAAGCCCCCAACCGAGTCGGATAAGGAGCAGAAGCATCAACCAGTCTCATGACTCGTGAGAAAGTATAGGACTCATAGAAATCAGGTCGCTGGTGCACAGCAAACACACCTAACACGTGCATCTCAATCTAGGACGTGAAGTAATGGATGGAGAAGTTCAGGGTGTCTGCACTTGGAGTTGAAATATTGTCTGCAGTACTCAAACCATGATACAGGTAGGATAACCCTGCAACGCCAATGGCCAGTCATGCTCCTTCGGCTATGCGGTGTGCAGGGTAGAATACGGAGGCTCTCATAAAGCATCGATGCATCGGCATCGCAAACCAGATGAGCCAAAGACTGATGAAACCTATAAAAAATGTTTCCTGGTCTATGCCAGGAGCAGCGATCTCGTCAAAACCCACGGTCGACATACTTGGAATATAAAACTGTGGCAGATCTTCCTCGTTAGTCAGCAGTTTGCCCAGGCCAAATCTGAAGGGATCCTCGACCTTCGCAAATTTCAGAGCCTTTTTGGATAGAGCGTCACTACGAAGGAAGCGAGCGATGAAATCGTCAAAACTGACACCTTTATCTTATGATGCCACAAACAGGCTCTCATAAATGCTTAAGGCTTTGATTAAACTCGGATACTTGTGCTGAACAACATTCTCAGCTGTCAGGCCTTCACGCATGGCTGGCACCATGGCAAAACATACGCGTCAGGGGGTAGTAACTCCTCGTAATGTTCTCCCCTGATTGGTAGTCCGGAAATTTCTTAGAATTCCTCCAGTGAAATAGAAACTTCGCGGTCTCCTAGTAGAAACGTATGCGATGGAATATTCTATTGGTTTAAAAAAGCCTTAACCCACCAAACATGAGGAGCATGTTAGTAGAACAACGACGCATACACCGCCTGGTACAGTCCAACTTTCTGCAGCCGTGAGCGTTGGGAGGAAAGAATATACCGGGCCCAAGGAAGGAAAGAATATACTGGGCCCAAAGAAGGTAGCCCACTGGATGTCGCGGGTGACACCTATCTTATAGACATGCCCCTAAGGTCGAGCTTCGCCGTGGCATATTCGGCGTCCCAAAATGTCGATAGACATCAAGGGTTGATCGGGTATCCCTGTCGTTGATAGCTCAATCCGGCCCTCAGGAGTCTAATTAGCCGCCTCCACTGCATAAGCCGTACGCGGACGCTATGTAAATTGAATCGGACGGATGAGTTCTGTTGGTACTCCACATGTAAAACTACGACGACCTCTGATAATATGACCGTACCAGATTCCCCATAGGAGAAGGCTTTTTTTGGTCCTTTTCATGTTTCCTAATCATAGTCATTACATTCTCGTCTGATGGAGACCGTGGGAAAGCGACCTCTGAGCGGGTATAGGAAAAGCAGGGAAGTGAGGCCATTGTAGCTAAAGAAAGGGGGGGAAACATCAACAAAAGGTGTGGATGTATTTTATTGATCACTAACTACAGAGCCAGTGGGCCTCATGAAATCAAAATGATGGCTTGTCAATGATGAGACAAGTGCTCATTGTGAGAATCAAAAAGGATTCTCAGTAAATGAACAATGGAGTTAAAAACTCCCAATATCCCTGAAAAGTGGGCACTTTTAAAGACAACAACAGATTCAAATCTGTGAAAGGGATATTAAAACCCTAAAAAGGAAAATACCAAAAAACGGTAAAGGGAATAAAATTCCTAAAGTTCCAAAAAAATCCAGAGCTAAGCTCTGCAAAACAAAATGGAATTAAATTCCCCTAATAATGGGATGAAATCCCAGAAATCCCCATGTAGGGAAACAGATTGGAAACATAATGAAATTAAATTCCAGAGACCCTCAAATGTCAGGATCAATGATAGGGTAAAACCCTAAGAAGAGAATCAGCGATTCTCAAGAATGCCCATTGATTCACACCCTTGATATGGACATCAAGACCGACAATCTTCAAAAAATAAGGTTTTTTTAGATCTCTAAGAGATCGGTTCAAGAAAAGAGCCGAGCTCTGTTAATGGATTAAAAAAATCCAAAATAAAAAAGGACATCAAAAAAATCCCAAAATAAAAGCTAAGCTCTGTTCATAATCCTTACCAAAATTTTGGCAGACTTTAACTCTGATCAAAGAAGTTCTGAGGACAGAGATCTAAGCTCTGAAATGAGAATTAAATTCTCAAGGAAGAAAAAACTCAAGGAGGAAGATAAAAAAATAGTAGCCACTCTAAGGCCAAAGGCCCCATTTATAAGACATGAAGGGATCGGCTCAACTTTCCATTCCCCTAGGCGATCCAATGGTGGTAAATATGGACACCGTTGCACTCACGTGTAAACCACGTGAGAACAACGCTGGGGGAATTTTTCCCTTATAAAAAAGGGAGAGAAAAAACAGAGGAGAATTCCCACGTTTTGAGCCTCACGTATGAAACACGTGAGCGCTTATATGCAAAACATATAAGCACTGAAAGCAAACAACTAAAGGCTAAACAGACCTCACGTGTTAAACATGTGAGCGCTTATATGCAAAACATATAAGCGCTAAATAAACAGATTAAACCCCACATTAGGGTCACGTGTTAAACACATGAGAATACCCTTTTGAAGCATTAGTTTCAGATAGAATTAAACTCTCTATATATAATTAAATTCTATTTTTTGTATGCAAAGCATATAAACACTAAGAGTAAGTGGCTAAAGGCCAAATGACCTCACATGTTAAACACATGAGTACTTATATGCAAGGCATATAAGCGCCGAGAATAAATAACCTAAAGGCTAAACGAGAACACGTGAGTGCTTATATGCAAAAGCATATAAGCGCTGAGAATAAAAGTAACTAAAGGCTAAGCCAGCCTCACATGTTAAACACGTGAGCGCTCATATGCAAAGCATATGAGCGCTAAAATAAAACAGGCTGAAACCCACACCAGGGTCATGTGTTAAACACGTGAAGGCATTTCCCTATAAAGAATTAAATTCTATTCTTGGGAAAATACCTCCCTTGATCTTTTTAAAAGGGAAAGATATTCTCTGTTAACAGAGAATCGTAGGATCAAAGATCCAATGGTGATTAAGAAATCATCAAATATAGAATTAAATTCTATTGGGAGAAAATATCTCCCTAAGCTTCCTAAATGAGAAGGATATTTTTTGCTAAACAGAAAGTTGTTGGATCAAAAATCCAATGAGATAGGAGAATATTTCCCTGTATCTTTCTAAACAAAGAAAAATTGTGCTCTGTTAAACAGAGCACCCTTAGATTAAAAATCCAATGATGATTAGAAATCACCGATTGATAGAAATAAAATTCTATCTATAGGAAAATATTTCCCTAATCTTGTTAAAAACAATAATATATATTCTGTGAAATAAAATTCACTCGATCAAAAATCCAACGGTGGATAAAATCCCCTAAATAATCTGTGAGGCCAAGTAAATCAATTAATATCTCTCAAATGAAAGATTTTCTCAAACTAATCAACAAATTTGACTCTTCTATATAAAGGATAGAAGACTTCAAAAAAAAAAAGAAAATCAACCCCACAAGTTTCTTTCCAAAAAAACTGAGAATTGTATTCTCCTCTGAAGAAAAAAGATCCTTGTTCTTCAAAAACGCTAGGTAAAGAAAAGCAGAGATAGAACTTATCTCTTTTGTCTAACATAAAGAAAACAAGGGTTTAACTCTCCACAAAAAGAACTTAGTTCTTCCCCTGATATGAGATTTGAAAAGCAAATCTCTCCACAAGTTGAGAATTTAATTCTCATCGGGAAGATTCTGTTCCCCAAACTCAAAATCTAGGGAAAAAAACTAGATAAAAAAGAAATAGAAGACACATTGTCTAGAAATTTAATTCCTTCACAAACAGGGTTTAACCCTATATAAAAAACTTTGTTATTACAAAAAAAATAGAAGAACTTAGTTCTTTAATAAAACCCGTCTCAGATCTCGAAAACAGGGATCATTAATGATCAAAATGCCATTACCAGAAATTAAAACTTCTTCAGAAAACACCAACAAGGAAAACGATTTGGCGCCTCACGTGCTCCCCACGTGAGCACTCAAAAGATTCACTTAAATGGAACCCAACGCTTCACGTGCTTCCCACGTGAGCGCCCAAAACAAAAGACTCAGCACCTCACGTGCTTCCTACATGTGCGCTCAAAATAAAAGGCCCAGCGCCTCACATGAAATACACGTGAGCGTTGTATAAAAAGTGCAGAAGCACTATAAAGTTAGTCCAAATGACTAAGTGCTAAGCATTGATTGGGCAACACCCATGTCTGAGCGCCTCACGTGAAACACACATGAGCGCCCAATAAAATAAATGAGGCAGCACCTCACGTGCCCCATACGTGAGCGCCATACGAAGTGCTTAGCACTCTATATTCAGTCAAAATGACTAAAGTGATTAGCACTGATTGGACAACGCCCATGTCTGAGCGCCTCACATGATACTCATGTGAGCGCCAGAGCCCCAAACAAGTGCTTAGCACTTCTGCATAAAAGAAAAAGGGCTGAGCAAACAGAACCACAAATAAATGCTTAGCACTTTTGAATAAAAAAAAAGGAAAAGAAAAGACTAAGCAGACCAAGCCCAAATTGGCTAAGTCTCTGAAATTTCTTGCAGCTGAGCCCAAATGCTCTGTTGTTGGATCTTAATAAAATTTAATGATCCTGAAAATATTGTTAAATTGATCTTAGTCTAAAATAAGACTAGTGTATTCTTAGTTAAAATAAATTGAGCCCAAATGGTCATATATTTAAATTGATCTTAATCTCAAACTAGATTAACGGTCCTTAAATAAAACAAAATATTCTTTGAACTAAAAGAATATACAACCTAAGTTCAAAACCTAAATTCAAAAATATATGGATTTGGACTAATTCGCGCCCTACGGACGATGACATAAATTAGTCTCCGTATACAATCCACGGGCAACCAAAATAAACAAAATATAACACGGCACGAAGTGAACTACTGGAGCAGGAGAAAGTGGTTATCGTAACGCGATAATGTGATTAACTGCAGGAACTAGCACCTGCAGGGAAGAGCGTCCCCACAATAAAAAAAACCCTTCACAAATAAGGGGGAATCTGATAAAGTCTGCTATATCGGTCGCATCTATTCAAACCTCCGATATAAGGTGCCATAAATCAACTTGATATCTTTGGAGAGGTGGGTGGATATGTCCAAATAGCTTCTACTCCAAATTCAGGAAAGACGTTCAATCCTAGTTCGTCTCTGTCTTCGGCAGCAAACACACGACACAACAATGAGACTCAATAAATAAGATAGACTCAACGGGTTTTATAATAATGTCATATTTAGATTTGCGCGAACTAAATTGAGGTTTTATATTATATGTTAGAACTTTAATAGATCGAAATTTAATTCTAACAACATCTGATTGGATTAAGGTATCCATATGGCAACTAATAGCATCAAAATTCGAAGGATAATTGAACGCAGTGTGTCACGCCCCGCTTCTCGGTGTACGGGAGGGGACGCGGCGAGGTCCGCTACGTATTTACTCAGAAGTAAACACGCTAAGCGTATCTAAGCAATATAAAGTAAAAATATACACAAGAGTCATGAATATAATGAACAGCAACTTTATTTATTAACATTTCTTTACAAATACAACTGGAATGTAAATACATATCTGGAATGCAATGCCTAAACAATGGCATAACTGAAAAGAAAATATGTACAGGTGACTATAGCTCGGGGTCTTCTGTGTACTGCCCCAAGTTCTCCTGGCTGGTCTCGATCTCTAGTGCATCCGATCCACCTGACAACATTCCAAAGAAAGATGAAAATGAATATCGTCAGCGAACAATCGCTCGGTAAGTCCCAAAGATGGGTAGAGATAGAATAGACAGAACGAGAGTATAACTAGTAATGCTTGATTATAATGTTAATGCAGTTGTTTATAGCTTGGTACAGAATATGCCAGTGTATACGAGAGGAGTCCAACTTACACCGTGGACTTTGGTAACCCGTAGTACAAGGCTCCGTCGAAAATACCACGGAACAACGGCATGGATGTAATTACGTCTTTAGTGACCACCAAACATGTTCCGTACCAGTCTACCCCTTTATAAACCCCGTAATATTGATTGTATTGTTTGTACTGATTGTACTCGTTGTATTGTATTGTCTTGTAGTAAATGGAAGATTTGCCGAAACCATGATATTATTAAACGGAATGGATCTAAATGGATAGTCATTTAAACGGAATATATCCATGCTTCGGTTCGGTCATGTTCATGTTGTTATAGATGGTATTCTGGTATAGACAGATTCTTGTTGTAAATGGAATTATACTTGAATCATATTCAAGTCGGATTGATTGTATATTTGCCCGTGACTCGAACTGAGTTAGACTTTTAAACAGAATTGTTGTCCTGATAGTTTTGGAGTTATCGGTAACTACTGCATATGGACGACAGGATTTGTGTCTTTTCCAAGATAATTACCGTGTTGATAACACCGTTGTTAGATTGTCTACCTTAGATAGGCAAGCACCCACTTTCTCCGGTTTCCTGAGGTTCAATAGAATTGGTCCCGCTTAAACCTATAGTTACTAGGGTCATTATTGTAAATTAACATAACTTGAGGGGGTTTTATGTAAAAATAGTTTTGATACATTTTCAAAATACACCTCAAGTATTTAATTATCGTCTTTAGGGTTTTCATAGATGTATATTTTATAAAAGTGAAATTTCCAGTGAGTAGAACCTAGTTTTCATTGTTCATGGTATTTTAATGAAATATTGGAATTGTATTGTATTGAAATGGTACTCTCATATAATTGTGATTCCTTTGATTTAGAAAACATGGAATATTTGTATAATATATTTAAAATAGATCTTTTGATAATATTCATATATATATATATATATATATAATATTTATATATTTAATAAAAATAAACTTTATATTTGTTAAAGTGAAATAGAAATTGCAACATGAATTATTTTGAGATAAAACTTCTTCTAATATGTTTATTTATATTTGTTAAACATTAAGAAAAATGAAGTTTTTAAAGAAAAACGAATCGGAAGTCGGAATAACTCTGCTTCCGACGAGTTTGAAAAAGAGAAGTTTTTAGTATGGAAAAAGAGAAGTGGAGAGGGGACTTAATGGCTATTAAGATAGAGGGGAGAAGGAGGAAGCTGAGGAAAGCGTCGGGGAGTCGTTTCGTCGCCGGAATCTCCTCGGAACGTCGTCGGAATCTTGCCCTTTGCTAACTCCACTTGCACAACTTAGGACTTAGAAATTTTATAGAGTTTTGGTAGGGAATTTCTGAGTGAGGAGGTGTAAAATGGAGTGTGGTATTTATAGGGAAAATTAGGGTTTTGGGGGCTAAAGAATGCATTAAAAATTGGATTAAAGGGTGATTTAATATTCTCTGGATGAATGCAGAACAAACAATATGGGGGTAGTGGGGTAAGCGGAGAGGTGTTGGGGTTAAAGTTTGGGGGCTTTACCGACAGGCAAGCCCGGCGGTGCCTGTCTAAATGCAAAATTCTTCGGTCGATTTCCGGCGGTGGAGGGTGAGATTTGTGCCACGTGTCCCCGTCGCCTCATATACCCCAGTGCACGTGTTTGTTTATTCTGTAACTCTTCATTTTACGTGTAGTGAACGTGTAAACTCTTGGGATTCTAAAAGTTTAAAAGAAAATACAATACAAATAATATGTGGCTAGGGGGGATTCGATCACAGCGGCTACGTCACAGCAGTGCAAGGCTTTACCAATGAGCTGCAAGTGCTTTCTTGCTGTTCAAAAGAAAATTAAATTTATAACTTGTGCTCAGACTTAGGTATTCCTTCTGTATTTTTGAAAAAAATTATGTACAGAATGTTTAGGGTTGTTATATTTTACCCTCCTTATAAAAATTTCGTCCTCGAAATTTGTAGAAGGAAAGTGTAACAGATTCAAGAAAAGTTAGGTGATAGAACTATTGATAGTGCATGAAAAATATGTGGAAGAATGAAAAAATGCAAAAGTTTTGGGAAGATGTGAGGGAATTACCAGGGTTACCTTGGTCTACAATCTCGGCTTTACTGCTGCTAATGTGAAAGCCTGACGCTGGGGTACATTCCTCCTAACTGGAGGCATATTCATCTATCCTTGGGGCATGTTTCTCTGCCCTCGAGGCATGTTCCTCAGTGCCTAATGGAATTGGCGATTAGGTTGTGCAAGAGGTGAAGCTGGGAGTGCAAGACGAGGTGCAGGAGCCTGGATAGCTGGCCGTTGCGGATAAGTGTTATGGATTGAAACTGGGTTGCGTCTATAAGGACATGTTCCAATTCCATGATTGGATGCGCCACAAACTAAGCACATGCCTTTTGCGTGCCTACAGTCCTTCCATAAGTGTCCATCCCTCTTGCAATAGAAGAAAAAATCTGGACTTGGTTGATTATTTGTTACTTCCGGTCCTCTGGGTACAAACGATGTCCTTGAAGAGGCTCCTCCTGCCATCTGAGTGGCACGGCGCTTCACTCTGGCAGATTGAGATCTGTCCTTCTTCTTCACTACTGCCTCGTATCTTCGGGCAGCTTTCAAAGCCAGATCGTGGGTTGGGAAATCCCCTGTAGTTAAGGCAGCTTGGATCTCCTGGTCTAACCCTTGCTGAAATCTTCTAGCCCTGATCTCAGCAGTCGGTATGAGATGGGCCGCAAACCTGTTACGGTCTTGTGTTAGCTGTGTAGTATGTGATATTTTAAAATCGAACATTGAGACATATCTTACCTACTGAGCATGGTAAACTCAGCATCATACTCATCCACGGACTTGGTCCACATAGAACCCTGTTGTAGGTGGATGAACTGCTGCTCCATGTCAAATCGGGCAGTCTCTGGGAAGTATTTCGATTCGAACATGTCGCGAAAAGTCCTCCATTCGATAGGTTGTTCAAGACGGCTTTCTTCCGCCTTCTACCAAACTCGGGCGTTGCCAGTAAGTTGCAGCTTTGCAACTCGAACCCAAGCGATCTCTGGCACTTGTGCCGCTGTCAGGTCATCCTCAATACTCTGAGCCCATTCTTCCGCTTCCAGAGGGCTCTCTTTCCCCGAAAATTGTTTTGGGTGCAATGCCCGGAATTGCTTTACCCCGGGCGCTTCCGCTTCTGGACGGTTCATTAACATAGCAGTCTGTTGTTGTTGTCCTTCCAGGAGTCTGCGGATTGCCTCAAGCGGTACCATCTGCTCATTGATCGGAGCAGCGACGGTAGGCGTAAGCGGTAGAGGTGGTGGTGTGTTGTTGAAGTTGGTACTGGTGTTGTTTGGAGAATCCATAACCTTGAAAGAAAATTTTGGGGAAAGATATATTCAAATATATGAAATTGTAAGATTCAAAGAATATGAACTGTAAAGAATATTTTCAGTTGCTGATTCTTGTGTTATATTGCTTAGGACTTCATGCAGAATTGACCCGCATGTCCATGCATAACTGACCTGCATGGTAGGGTTCCATACAGCACTGACCTGCATGGGCCTCCAACAAAACCTGTCACATCCCGCTTCCCGGTGTACGGGAGGATACGCGGCGAGGCCCACTATGTATTTACTCAGAAGTAAACATGCTAAGCATATCTAAGCAATATAAAGTAAAAATATACACAAGAGTCATGAATATAATGAACAAGAATTTTATTTATTAACATTTCTTTACAAATACAACTGGAATGTAAATACATGTCTGGAATGCAATGCCTAAACAATGGCATAACCGAAAAGAAAATATGTACAGGTGACTATAGCTTGGGGTCTTCTGTGTACTGCTCTAAGTTCTCCTGGCTGGTCTCGATCTCTAGTGCGTCCGATCCACCTGACAACATTCCAAAGAAAGAAGAAAAGGAATGTCGTTGGCGAACAATCGCTCGTTAAGTCCAAAAGATGGGTAGAGATAGAATAGACAGAAAGAGAGTATAACTAGTAATGTTTGATTATAATGTTAACGCAGTTGTTTGTAGCTTGGTATAGAATATGCCAGTGTATATGAGAGGAGTCCAACTTACACCGTGGACTTTGGTAACCTCTAATATAAGGCTCGGTCGAAAATACCACGGAACAACGACATGGATGTAATTACGTCTTTAGTGACCACCTCGTGCCATCGTTAACATGTTCCGTACCAGTCTACCCCTTTATAAACCCCGTAATATTTATTGTATTGGTTGTATTGTTTGTACTGGTTGTATTGTATTGTCTTGTAGTAAATGGAAAACTTGCCGAAACCATGATATCAATAAATGGAATGGATTTAAATGGATAGTCATGTACACGGAATATATCCATGGTTCGGTTCAGTCATGTTCAAGTTGTTATAGATGGTATTCTGGTATAGACAGATTCATGTTGTAAATGGAATTATACTTGAATCATATTCAAGTCAGATTGATTGTATATTTGCCCGTGACTCGAACTGAGTCAGACTTTTAAACAGAATTGATGTCCTGATTGTTTTGGAGTTATCGGTAACTGCTGCACATAGACGGCAGGATTTGTGTCTTTTTCCAAGACAATTAACGTGTTGATAACACCGTTGTTAGATTGTTTACCTTAGATAGGCAAGCACCCACTTTCTCCGGTTCCCCGAGGCTCAAGAGAATTGGTCCCGCTTAAACCCATATTTACTAGGGTCCTTATTGTAAATTAACATAACTTGAGGGGGGGTTTATGTAAAAATAGTTTTGATACATTTTCAAAATACACCTCAAGTATTTAATTATCGTCTTTAGGGTTTTCATAGATGTATATTTTATAAAAGTTAAATTTCTAGTGAGTAGAACCTAGTTTTCATTGTTCATGGTATTTTAATGAAATATTGGAATTGTATTGTATTGAAATGGTACTCTCATATAATTGTAATTCCTTTGATTTAGAAAACATGGAATATTTGTATAATATATTTAAAATAGATCTTTTGATAATATTCATATATATATATATATATATTTAATAAAAATAAACTTTATTTATTTTGTAGAAATCTCATTTTCTTAAAAATAGCATTAAAAATTTCATCGAGATCGAATGCTCCTTATGGAGGTATGCATCTTGCTCTACCAGGCCCGAGTACGTGCGATAACCTGCACATTCCCGATCGAGGTTCCCCAAAATGGGTTATAGAGACGTATTTGCAAAGAATTAGATAACACTCTTTTTTTTTAAAAACGGTTTTGTAAGTTTAGGGTATTTATTCGTAAAAGCGTATTTTCCCATAATCTAGAATTCCAAATTTCATCGTGCTATATCCAATATGTGTGTTGTGATGAGGTAGGTCATTACCTCGTGAGTTATCTAAAGGCAATACGGTAAAAAATGGATAACAATATCGTTTGTAAACATGATGGTATTTTACTGTAAAGGTGAAATAGAAATTGAAACATGAATTATTTTGAGATGAAACATGTTTTAATATGTTTATTTATGTTTGTTAAACATTATATGAGAATATGTTTTTTTATTGTTTAAGAAAAATGAAGTTTTTAAAGAAAAACGAATCGGAAGTCGGAATAACTCCGCTTCCGATGAGTTTGAAAAAGAGAAGTTTTTAGTATGGAAAAAGAGAAGTGGAGAAGGGACCTACTGGCTATTAAGATAGAGGGGAGAAGGAGGAAGCTTAGGAAAGCGTCCGGGCGTCGTTTCGTCGCTGGAATCTCCTCGGAACGTCGTCGGAATCTTGTCCTTTGCTAACTCCACTTGCACAACTTGGGACTTGGAAATTTTATAGAGTTTTGGCAGGGAATTTCTGAGTGAGGAGGTATAAAATGGAGTGTGGTATTTATAGGGAAAATTAGGGTTTTGGGGGCTAAAGAATGCATTAAAAATTGGATTAAAGGGTGATTTAATATTCTCTGGAAGAATGCAGAGTAAACAAACAATATAAGGGTAGTGGGGTAGGCGAAGAGGTGTTGGGGTTAAAGTTTGGGGGCTTTACCAACGGGCAAGCCTGGCGGTGCCTGTCTAAATGCAAAAGTCGCCGGTCGATCTCCGGCGGTGGAGGGTGAGATTTGTGCCACGTGTCCCCGTCGCCTCATATACCCCAGTGCACGTGTTTGTTTATTCTGTTACTCTTCATTTTACGTGTAGTGAACATGTAAACTATTGGGCTTCTAAAAGTTTAAAAGAAAATACAATAAAAATAATATGTAGCTGGGGGGATTCGATCACAGCGGCTACGTCACAGCAGTGCAAGGCTTTACCAATGAGCTACAAGTGCTTTCTTGCTGTTCAAAAGCAAATTAAATTTATAACTTGTGCTCAGGCTTAGGTATTCCTTCTGTATTTTTGAAAAAAAATTGTACAGAAAGTTTCGGGTTGTTACACAGTGAGTATGTTCTCCTTTAATGTGTAAGGTTTGATAATTTGGCGAGTCTAATTTCTTTTAAAACATGAGTTCATCCTCAAAAAATTTCTCAAAACTTTGCTCTAAATAACAATCGTCGACGTCAACTGTTTTTTCATACTCTCCCAAGATCATGAGTTCCTCTTTAAAAATTTCCTCAAAACAACCATTTTCAATATAGCGTTCTTCGTAATCAAATGTCTCCTCCTTAAATTTTTTCATGAACATAAGCACCTCCTTAAAAATTCCCTCAAAACAGCCGTCTTCAAAGTCCAATATCTCCTCCTCAGAAACTTCATGAATTGCATTGACTTCAAGAGATTGATCATACAGATCACTTGGTTGGCTTCCTAAATTAAAATTGTTGAGATAAAGTGCCATATTCTCAAAAGATAGTTTCATTGAACCATTTCGACAATTGATCAAAGAATTTGAGGTTACTACGAATGGTCGTCCTAAAATAACCGGAATCTGACCTTTAGAATTGGAGACGTATTGTGTTTCTAAGACAATGAAATCAACGGAAAATATGAATTCTCCTATTTTAATTAACGCATTCTCAATATGCTATTTTGGTTTCTTAATAGAACGATCGGCCAACTGTAAAGTGATTTTAACAGGTTTAAGCTTACTTAACCCTAATTGTTCATAAACTGAATAAGAAAGTAAGTTAACACTTGCATCTAAATCTAGTAAAGCTTGATTAATAAACTTGTCTACTATTTTACACGAAATTATAGGACAGCCTAGGTCTTTATATTTTACTGGCAAATAATTGGACAAGACTTCACAAGTGTTAACAGCTAAAATAACTTTCTTTGGCACATGTGTATTTCTCTTCTTGGTGCACATATTTGCTAAAATTTTAGCATGATTGGGTACTCGTTGGATTACATCAAGAAGTGGGCTGTTGACTTTGACTTGTTTGAAATCTTCTATAACCTTCTTTATTTTAGCAGCTCGTTTCTTCGCCTTTAACCATTTAAAAAAGGGAACTTTAGGCTCAATAGATTGTTCAAATTGAGATAATGGAGGGTTAGGTTTAGAAAATTCATTAGGCTTATCAATTTCATATGATAACGGAGGTTTAGGCTCGAAGGAATTTACATTTGATTGCATCTCGAGTACATCATTAGTCATGACAGTAATAGCGTTCACTTGGTAAACTTGGTTAGCTCTTGTTGTTAGATATGGATGCCCTAGAGGCAATTATTATTATACTTGGATCTATATGTACATTACATTCTTGATTGATAAGATAGTATGCTATATGGTTTGCTTTATCTTTCATGTGTATATGTTTTTTAATTGTTATTATGTATCGCTAATACATGTTGATAAAGCCCATAGGATCTTTGCTTGACTATCAGGATTATGATGCGATCATACTAATGGGGCATGGATAGTCTATAAGCGCATCCTTAAATGTTCTTAGTCGTGAGAGTATCGAGATTGGGCATCGATACTCCAAAGTAGATTAATGTATATGTTTCTTAACCCTGACTGGGGCGATGGTTGGTCCCACAGCCATTGGTGTTTGACACCAAAGATTGTATACATGTGTTATTGGAGAATGAGTACACCGAACGGACTCACCGAGAACTCCAAGATGCTATTATACATATTGTTAGATAGCAGTTCTCTGGTGACATGAGTACATGGTAGTCTTTTGACCTGAGATCATCATTGTGTCTTGTGTGTGTTCCCACTATACTTTGATTACTATCAAACCACGACTTTAAAGAGCCATGCATATAGGTTTTAGTTAGATACAATCCCGAAGCACATGAAAATAGTGAGCGGTCGAGAGGATTTGTCTCTCCCGGTATAGGGATTTGATGTCGCCCTATGTTTGATAGACTATAACCATAAGTCCCCGGTCAGGGCGATTGAGATAAAGTGATAAGAGTTATCAGTTTTATCTCTGATGGTTATGAGTTTGAAATCGGCATGACTTATTGAGTTATTGGGGGTCTGACAGGATCCACCCCCCAGACCTGGTATGCGACACTCTCTGACGAAAAGACCGGATTGTACGATAATTGTCACTGATAGGCTCTGTAGGGTTCAGATGAGTTTGCTTGTCGACCTTTCTTTTGACAGATACCTGGGTAGCCGTTACGTACAGCTAGTGCCGCTGACGTGCTTGTGGGTTATGGATATGATCCAGTAACTCACTGTCAGCGTATTGTTAAGTCTTTAGAGTCCCACACAGAGGGTTTCCCGGTTCAAGCAAAACGATGTAGTGTGTGTATAGTGATACGTGCAAGAGTTCGATTAAACACGTGTATATGATACACATACAATAATTGGACGTTTGATAATACTAGCCGATTTATCATAAAGCTAAATTATTAGATCAAGTGTTGATTTAATAATACACACACACACAAGTATTATGGCTCTCTCTCTCTCATTTGGTATTTGTATATTGATACAAATACGTATATGTATATTATACATATACTCTTTTTTATTATCTTTTGCCATCCTATGTGAAGGGGTATGGGCTTGTGGGTCCCATAAGGAGAGAAATATCCCTCCTCTCTTTACTATATGATAGAAGAGAGAGAAAGGGGATGGATTATTCTAATTCATTCTCTTCATCCTTTTCTCTCTCTCTTGAAAAGAAAAGGCTAGAGAAAGAAAAGAGAGAAAAGAGAGAGAACAAGAGAGTGAGCTCACTTCATTATATTCTTCTCCTTTCTAGCAAAAAGTGAGAGCAAGTTTCTTCACCAAAGAGTGTTCTTGAGTGAAGTTGAATCTTGGGTGGAGTTCCTTCGAAGTGGATCATTTTCGGCAAGGAGATCGGTGTTCAAGCTCGATCCGGCAACCTATAAGACTAGTTAGGGTCTTCTACGATTGTGTAGACACTCTTCAAAGGTAGATAGCTCTTCTAAACTCTAGTTAGCTTGTTTTTGCTCTGTTGGGTTTCCTAACTTCTAGTATTTGGATGATTTTGGAATGGTTTGTTGTGCTAGCTTTGAAAATTATTTTTATCTATTCCGCTTTGGTCCGCAAGTGTTGCGACCCTGGAAAAACAATCCTACATGGTATCAAAACAGATTCATCCACTAAAAATTGCTCTTGTAGCCATAGAATTATTTAAAACCTGATTTTTATAAAACTGGTTTTTAAAATTTGACCCAAAAGCTATCTTTTTGCCATGTACCCGATCCCCGCGGGCTCTTGGTTTGAACCAAGACCCACGTAGGTGTTGGCTATAGTGCCCTCAAGCCAATTATCATAGTTGTAGACAGGTGATCATGATGATTGAGAGAAGACCTATACCGATAAAACAGTTTTACTCGAGATGATAGTTTGCTATCTGGTTTGTCTTTATCATCATGTATATGTTGATAAAGCCCATAGGATTCTTGCTTGACTACCAGTATTGTGATGGCGATCACATACGTGGGAGCTGGGGGTCTATAAGCACATCCTTAAATATCCCTAGTCGTGGGAGTATCGAGACTGGGCATCGATACTCCAGTGTAGACTGGTGTATACTTATCTAGACCCTGACGAGGGGCGGTGGCCGGTCTCAGAAGCCATTGGTGTTAGTTGTTCACCTAAAATAGTATGCAGGTGCTCATTGGTTTATGAGTACACTGGACGGACTCGCCGGGAACATGGTAGTTAGTATTATACCTATAGTCAGATAGCAGTTCCCTGGTGACATGTGTACAGGTTAGTCTGTCGACCTGAGATCATCATTTGTCTCGTGTGAGTTCCCACTGTGCTTTGATTACTACCCTACCATGGCTCAAAGGAGTCGTGCAAATAGGTTTTAGTTGGGTACAGTCCCAAGCCACATGGAGGCAGTGAGCGGATTGTCGGGGATTCGTCTCTCCCGGTATTGGGGGTTGATGTCACGCAGTGTAGGGTGGCCATCACTAGAAATCCTCGGCCGGGGTATGTGAGAATTACCGATCCAAGATCGATAGTTTCTCGGGTAGTGATGGGTTTCATACCGACACGAATTATCGCGTTGTTAGGGGTCTGACTTTATCCACCCCTCTAGACCCGATATGCGATACTCTTAGACGAACAGATCGGACTGTACGGATATTTTCACTGACAGGCTCAGTAGGGGTTCGGATGAGTTTGCTCGTCGGCCTTCCTTTCGCTCAATACCTGGGTAGCCGTTACGTACAGCTAGTGCCGCTGACGTGCTTGTGGTTAAACCCACTGCCAGCGTATTTACGAGTCTTTAGAGTCCGACACAGAGGGTTTTCCTGGTTCTGGCGAAATGGTGTAGTAGCCGTATTGGATACGTGCAGGGTTCCGATCGATTGATGTACTTAGTACTCGGACTTTCGATCGGACAGTTGTTAATACTAGCCGGCTCGGGTTTTGAGCCGGATTATTAAATCACTTATTGATTTAATAATTTACATATATGTATTTCGATACGTATATTCTAGTATTATATTCTTTGTGTTATTCTATCTCTTTAATATTCATATTTCGGTACAGATACAGGTATGTATATGCAGTAGAATGTAATCCGTATTTTTTACCGGATAACATTCTAGAAGGTGCCACCTCATTTAGGATTTGTCCATTTTTATTAAAAATTGGATAATGAGGTAGAAAATGGCATGAAGAGGAATGGTGAGAACCATGCTTGGAATAGTGCTCATAAATGAATTGTTAATTCATTTGGGTGCACTATTCAAGCATGGTAGGATTATTAAAATGGAAAATTGGTTTTTACAAAACCTAGGATGCTTCATTTTCTCTCTCCTTGGTCTTCATTTTTTGAAGCATGCTAGGTTTTCTTCTCTTGAGCTTGAGCTCCTCCCTCACCATTAGCTTCATCCTCCTCTAGCTTTTACATTTTGCTTCCACCTTCATTATATGAGATAGCAAACACTTTGAATACACTCACTACATTCTAGGCTCTCTAAGGTAGCATCCTAGAGACCCTAGTTGCTCCACTAGCATCTTGGCGTGGAGCTAGAGCCGGAATTACATCCCTCGGGCGGATCATCAGAGATGGAGGAAGACCGGCGACCAAAGTCGATCCGCAACATCACTAGGAGCTTGGAGATGGTTGAAGACCCGAAGGACTTGGTTCATTAGGTAAAACCATTCCTATCCTTTTCTTTGCTTGCTAGTTTTAGGGTTAATGGTTTCGATCTTGCTAATCGGGTAATGGTAGCGCCGGATTTTAGAAAATTTTTGTTCCGCATTTGGCCACGGTTCGATGGCCGGGGTGCTCCCATAACCCAACATGGTATCAGAGCCACCCATTAAACCCTACTAGCTAGTATGCACAAGCTTAAAATCTCGATCGATCAAAATTTCCAAATCATTTTTCCATTTTGCCAAGTTTATGTCGATTTTAAAACTTGCTCGAAAAATCTTTCTGTATAGCTTAAAAATCCATGCAGGAAAAACTGAAGCTACAGAAAAACTTTGGTGACCTAACTCCAAAATTCCACCGCAGAACCGCCGCTAAATGTCACATTTGGCGGCGCTTCCGCGGCCCATTTTGGGATACAGTGACCAAAATTTTTTCTGGAGCTCTAGTTGGTGGAAAAATGATTTTTGTGATATATAGTTTTGGTCCAGATTCATTTGAGTACTGGTTTAGCACTTGGGGCCATTTTGGGAAAGTTTAGTCGATCAAAATTTTAATTGTGTGTTTTCAGTACTTTACATTTCTATCTGTGACCGTGAATGTCGTTTGATCGGTAAACCTTGTCTAATCGCTTTAGTCCTTTTAGACGGGTTTGCGAACGTGACATTCACGTTGATGTTCTGTGTTGTGCTGAGTTGTTGCGGATTGTCATGGTGGATAGCTTGCGTGCAATGGTAGTGCAGTTTGGATTTATTTGTATATTTGATATTGCGGGGCGAGCGTCCGACATGTGGACTGCTGTTACTGCCTGTTTGTATATTATTCTTTTGGGGCACGACCGGGCCGAGGTCGATGTCACCCTTGTATATTATTTTCTTTTCTGTACTAGGATTACCCCGCGGTGGAGTGCACAGATAGTCGGGTTCTAGAGGGCAACAAATCCACATCTCATGGAATTGAGACGGAGGGGACCTCACTCTAGAATTGACAGGCTATTCGCCGCACTCATAGGGGGTATAGGTTGAACCAAGGAGGGGTGCCCAAGTTACCAGATTCCGTGAAGTGCTGGGTGGTCCATTCACTTTGTTGAAGGGGGCTGCCTCGCTTCAAGTTTTGGCGGGTAACTTGCCGCGCTCGTAGGGGTCTAGGAGTTCATTGCACAGGCTATCCACACGACCAGGGGAACGTCGGGTTTTCAGTTGTGGCTCAAAGGAAACCTGGGGCTCCCAGATTATCTGTATTGTTCTGTGATGCTTATTACTTTTCTGTGATGTTGCATTTATCATGCCTGGGACGATTGTTATATATATATTTATATATACTAGTAGATGTTGTATATGTTTTGCACCCGCGCTAGCCCAGTCCCCACTCTGTCGTTAGTTAAGTAACCTAACGGGTGATGACGGGACCCAGTGGCGAATGCGGATGACATATACGTACATTTTATTTTCGTTCTATTCTGGTGAGATTAATTGATGGGACTGTGTTGATTCTTATCAATGCAAGGGAAACAAACCTATAATATGATGTTTTTGAAACCAAGATTTTTTAAAAACTGACATTACAGACGTACGCTTTTGCTTTGCATAGTGGTATTCAGTTTGGAATATCCTGCACCTCATTCGACGATGCAAAGGCCGAGATCCCTTCATCGGGAGTGACCCCTTGAGTAAAAGTTTGCGTCAACGTAATAACTTCACTATAGTCGATTACTTTTTGCTTTGCATCGCGGTATTCAATTTGGAATATCCTGCACCTCATTCGACGGGGAAAGTGCCGAGATCCCTTTACCGGGAGTGACCTCTTTAGCAAAAGTTTTCGCCACTATATATTTGTAAAACCACTCGGTTCCTTCAACGATATCAAGTTCATTACGTTAAAGGTTTTTCGCCAAAAACCAGCCGTAGCCCTCCATCATTTCTTTCAGGTAGTACCTAGTATTCGTGCTGCGTTTGTTGGCCTTTGTCAAGGCGTAGTGTGCGGTAGCTGGGTATTACTTGTCTATTGCATTGAGTTGCGATTATCTAGGACAGTCGTATAACCTTGTTGGCCTTTGTCAAGGGTTTGTGCGAGTGGGTCTAGAGTAATCCAGGATAATGATGGGTTGAACTTGACTTGTGGTTTATGATTTGTTGGCCTTTGTCAAGGTCATAAACTGCTTGGGGTAAAAATCATATCGGGAGTTTCAAACATACAAGAAACTTGCCAGGCTTGAGCATACCTTCTGGAGTGTGGTGACTTGAGTGGATTCCATCAAGTTATCATGTGATGATAGTTGGATCCCGATTCCCACTGATGAGTAGGAATACTCCTCGGGTGATTCCGACTAATTCTCCTTTTGGGTTTGGAGGAGAATTTGAGAAGACAGTGGGAGCCATCCAGATTAGATAAAGTGATTATCCATTCTGATTTAGGATAGAGTGCACGCTGAGTGTTTCTTTTCTCTCCCTCTTTGGCATCGACCATGCCCCGACCCTAGACTATGACTCAGTGACCAAGTTAACCGAACTTTCTTAAAAACACTGGCTTTTGGATTGTCCAAGTTGTATACATCATTGTCACTCCTTCTTTTACCCTTTGCTTTTCTCCAGAACACCCCGTATCACTACGTATATCCACTTCCATTGGATAAAACCATCGTATGGTTATATACGAACTCGAAGGAACCTTTTCGAGAATGGTTTCCGGTTCTAGAGAAA
The DNA here is from genome assembly GCA_030015575.1 of Agapanthus africanus. Lineage (NCBI taxonomy): Eukaryota > Viridiplantae > Streptophyta > Magnoliopsida > Asparagales > Amaryllidaceae > Agapanthus > Agapanthus africanus. The sequence goes on along the minus strand of JASDDO010000010.1, from coordinate 424,023,054 downwards.
ATGAATAGGATTATTCAGTTGTCTTTTCTTTTTACCTTCTCTCAGGTTGTGAAGGCTCCTAGGATTAGGAGAGGGTACACCTATTACACTTATTGGATAGTCTTCTTCTGAACCATAGGCAGATACCGAAAGGTAGGGAAATAAGAAAACCAATTAGTCTAAGTGGGCTGTACAGAAGGTAATGAATAAAGACAAATAAAGGGATTAGAAAGAGGGCAAAGTAAATTGCGACTGCTATCCACGACCAAACCAAGTCTTTCAATGCCACTCCTACTTCACCTTTGTATTTCTCCAGAGCACTCCGTATCACTACGAACATCCAATTCCATTGGATAAATCCATCGTATGGTTATATACGAACTCGAAGGAACTTTTTCGGGGATGGATTCTGGTTCAGGAGAAATAGGAATAAGGTTTATTCAGTTGTCTTTTATCATCACCTTCTCTCAGGTTGCGAGTACTCCTAGGTTTATGAGAGTACACCTATTACGCTTATTGGATAGTCTTCTTCCAAACCATAGGCTAGTGCCGAACGGTAGGGAAGGAAGAAAACCATTTAAGCCTAACGAAGGTGTACAGAAGGCAACGACTAAAGACAAATAAAGGGTTTCGGAGAGATGGCAAGGAAATATACGGTTATAATCGTGAATCTGGATAATGGAAGAGGCATTACTAAAAATACCAGGATACCCCTACAAAACATTTTAATGTTTTAGTTTTACTATGCGTTGTTAATTGAAAACTGATTTCCCAATTAGGTCCTTACTCCAGGGTATGTATTTACCAGGTTTGATTCTCACATCTGTATGGTTTTACAAATGATGAGTGGGAGTAAGTTATTGGGAATTAGGTGATCATCCTCATTATGTCGGAATTCGTTATAATTGGTGATATTTGAGGAAATCGCCTGGGTTATTTGCCGGACGGCAAGTATTTGGTTTCGAATATCCGTTGTTATGCACCAATTTCAAACTGATATATCCGTACGTTTATTTTTATAAAGTGGGATATAACTTTTTGAAATTATATCCATGATATTTACCTATATCAGTTGATGGTTAGGTAAGGAGCATTCAACAGCGGTGTAAGTCTTCATAACCATGGTACAGTTTTCGACCTACGACGCACAGGGTTTGAGTTTTTCAACTCAGGGGACTTATACAAAATATTGTATGTTGTTCGGTGTCCATTAGGACAGAGGGGTTGGTACTCGAACTATATTCTGTTTACTTGTGACTTCTCTATTTTTAGACACGCATTTCGTAGAAATACAAAGTCTAAGTTTTGAGAAGTTATAGGTAAAAGAATAAACTAGAGAACCAGGTGTTGCAAGTATCGGGATTCTTCAAGGTGATCGAAGATGTAGATACTTGTGTATGGTATTCAGTTGATAGTAATGGTTTTGAGAAACTTGTTTCTTTTTCTGGTTACTCATAATTGGATGCACTCCTAAGTTGAGTAATGCTGATCATCCTCTATCCATTTAGTTGATATGCACTGGAGACAGCTGCATAATTTGAATCTGGTTCCAATTAAATTAGTGCCTTTGTTATCTTAACGATGTTAAGGTATAGGGAGCCGTCCGGCTGATGCTTAAAACCAGAATCCGGATAAACTCAAGGCACATTTCTGTAATAACAGTTTGTGGGTTAACCCGGGCTTTGACGAGGGTTAATTTTCTACCATCTGGAAGATCAATAGTGATATTGTTCTAGACTCGCCACAGTTTTAGTAAAATTTATTTTTTTCCAGAAAAACAGTAGTGGGAGTATGGTAGAACTGGAAGTGATTCCAGAACCATAAACGATTACTGTAAATTTAATAAGAACCTAAAAATTCAATCAGGATTGACATTCCATTGGCCACTCCGCGGATATAGTGGGTAACCTCAGGCGCCCGAGAGATACTTTGGTATCCTCAAGGATGGTGACAGGGAGATTCTTGTTTATCCAGACTTGACACTACTGTTATTCCAGACTATGAGACCCGGCAGGAGAATAAGTATAGCGTCATTCTAAACTAGCTTTAGAAGTGCGCGTGTATATGACTCTGCCAAAGGGTTGTCGTAGTCAGTGGGAGCAGCGGAAGCATAGTGGACAAGCAGCTTGTGTCTATTTATAGACTAAAGCGGATATAGCGGAGATAGATCATCTATTTTTGATGTGACAGTCATAGGTATTTGACTTCATCAGAATAGAAGATAGATCTGTTAAGAAGCTAGTAGGGTGTGTGTCCTGGTATTTAGGATGACATGCACTTTATAGGAAGTGAAATTCCTATACTACGATCGGTTATACTTTGGTTGTCATACAGTAGTTTCTCCACATAGATTATGGATATTATATCAGACATTCTGGTTACTAGATCTATGGTTTTAAATCTAGATTTGGGAAGTGTCCCAATCTGGGTACTTAGACAGTATTCTAAAGGTGTTTTAGAATGGAAGACTCCTGGCACGGTGGTGTACCTACAGGTGAAGGAGTAACCCTCTCTAAAGGTGTCTTACAGACTAAAGGGGAGAGAGGATGTGCATGATTGACATATCACTTGCTTAGGCTATTAAGTCAATCATGACATGTCATGTACCATACCAGATGTTGTTTTTGCATTAGATGCAATAAGTTGATATATTAATCAAATCCTGGAGAAAATGATCGGAAGCAGTTTATGAACATAAGTGGATGTTCTAGGGATTTGATAACGGCAGCCTCCTTCTGGAGACGGCTATCATTTCAGGCTTCCAAGGTGACCTGGATGATAGAGTGACTGTCAGAGTTATAGTTTTCCCTCTGACGAGGGGCAGTAGTTTGGACAGATGATCCAAACGGATACTGAGGAAGGTATGGCGCTATATACTGATTGAGTTCAGTAGACGATACAGTCTAAGAAGTTTGTTGGATTTGGAGTTCTTTTATGAACTGGGTCCCATCAGATATCCAGACATATTCTAAGACGGGTATTGCTCATTTCGGGAGATAGTTTTCTCCGCGAAGTTGAGATAAAGAGAGACATAGAAAGAAACATTGGAGCGGATCCACTCACTGAGGCTATTTCTCGAACGCAATAGCTTTACAAACGAGATTTGTGAAACTGATTAGTAGAGGAGTTGGGTGTTCGGTATCACACGGGCTGTGAGTATATGACATCGCAATAATTAGCCTTAAGTGCAAGTGGGAGATTGTTAGCTATAGAGCCCTCAAGGCAATTATCATAGTCGCAGACAGGTAATCTTGATGATTGAGGGAGGACCTATACCGATAAAACAGTCTTACTCGAGATGATAGTATGCTATCGGGTTTGTCTTTATCATCATGTATATGTTGATAAAGCCCATAGGATTCTTGCTTGACTACCAGCATTATGATGGCGATCACATACGTGGGAGCTGGGGGTCTATAAGCACATCCTTAAATGTCCCTAGTAGTGGGATTATCGAGACTGAGCATCGATACTCCAGTGTAGACTGGTGTATACTTATCTAGACCCTGACGAGGGGCGGTGGCCGGTCTCAGAAGCCATTGATGTTAGTTGTTCACCTAAGATAGTATGCAGGTGCTCATTGGGTTATGAGTACACTGGACGGACTCGCCGGGAACATGCTAGTTAGTATTACACCTATAGTCAGATAGCAGTTCCCTGGTGACATGTGTACAGGTTAGTCTGTCGACCTGAGATCGTCATTTGTCTCGTGTGAGTTCCCACTGTGCTTTGATTACTACCCTACCAAGGCTCAAAGGAGTCGTGCAAACAGGTTTTAGTTGGGTACAGTCCCGAGCCACATGGAGGCAGTGAGCGGATCGTCGAGGATTCGTCTCTCCCGGTATTGGGGGTTGATGTCACGCAGTGCAGGGTGGCCATCACTAGAAATCCTCGGCCGGGGTATGTGAGAATTACCGATCCAGGATCGATAGTTTCTCGGGTAGTGATGGGTTTCATACCGACACGAATTATCGCGTTGTTAGAGGTCTGACTTTATCCACCCCTCTAGACCCGATATGCGATACTCTTAGATGAAAAGACCGGACTGTACGGATATTGTCACTGACAGGCTCAGTAGGGGTTCGGATGAGTTTGCTCGTCGGCCTTCCTTTCGCTCAATACCTGGGTAGCTGTTACGTACAGCTAGTGCCGCTGACGTGCTTGTGGTTAAACCCACTGCCAGCGTATTGACGAGTCTTTAGAGTCCCACACAGAGGGTTTTCCTGGTTCTGGCGAAATGGTGTAGTAGCCGTATTGGATACGTGCAGGGTTCCGATCGGTTGATGTACTTAGTACTCGGACTTTCGATCGGACAGTTTTTAATACTAGCCGGCTCGGGTTTTGAGCCGGATTATTAAATCACGTATTGATTTAATAATCTACATATATTTATTTCGATACGTATATTCTAGTATTATATTCTTTGTGTTATTCTACCCCTTTTGATATTCGTATTTCGGTACGGATACAGGTATGTATATGCAGGAGAATGTAATCCGTATTTTTTACCGGATAACATTCTAGAAGGTGCCACCTCATTTAGGTTTTGACCATTTTTATTAAAAATTGGATAATGAGGTGGAAAATGGCATGAAGAGGAATGGTGAGAACCATGCTTGGAATAGTGCTCACAAATGAATAGTTAATTCATTTGGGTGCACTATTCAAGCATGGTAGGATTATTAAAATGGAAAATTGGTTTTTACAAAACCTAGGATGCTTCATTTTCTCTCTCCTTGGTCTTCATTTTTTGAAGCATGCTAGGTTTTCTTCTCTTGAGCTTGAGCTCCTCCCTCACCATTAGCTTCATCCTCCTCTAGCTTTTACATTTTGCTTCCATCTTCATTATATGAGATAGCAAACACTTTGAATACACTCACTACATCCTAGGCTCTCTAGGGTAGCATCCTAAAGACCCTAGTTGCTCCACTAGCATCTTGGCGTGGAGGTAGAGCCGGAATTACATCCCTCGGGTGGATCATCGGAGATGGAGGAAGACCGGCGACCAAAGTCGATCCGCAACATCACTAGGAGCTTGGAGATGGTTGAAGACCCGAAGGACTTGGTTCATTAGGTAAAACCATTCCTATCCTTCTCTTTGCTTGCTAGTTTTAGGGTTAATGGTTTCGATCTTGCTAATCGAGTAATGGTAGCGCCGGGTTTTAGAAAATCTTTGTCCTGCATTTGGTCACGGTTCGATGGCCGGGGCGCTCCCATAACCCAACAGTAGGGGATCAGGGTCACCCCGGGGAGTTTCCGGAGGACTAGGGTGGGGCTACAACCTGAGAGCACCCTATTGTTTGATCTCGAATTGGACCCCCCAACCCGAGGTTACCAAGTGGTAGTCTCAGGTTGGGGGTCCCTCCTAGAACCCCTAGGGATCCTTAGGGTCAAGCCCGAGCGCTCCATCGGGCTTATTTCGAGTTCTTCAGGATTCAATTTATGGCAAAATGATAGGTTTTCGGGTGCCGGGGTGCGCTTGAATTTCAAAACTTAGAAATTTCAAGTGTGCGATCTTGTAAGTTATGGAATTCTTTGGTTACGGCTTTGAAACGACTCGATCAAAGTGTTTGATCGAGTCGGCTCGGACACGTATAAGGACATGTGTTGGTAAACATAGCCTAATTGATATGTGATCAATTAGACTAGGTTGCACATTAGTTGTATGTGTTGATGGTGTGTAATGGTTTAGTTTGGATTGTCGTGATGAATAGCCCCTCATGTGATTATGAATGTATACAAATGTTGTATGTTATTCATGTATTTTATGGAATGTAAATGTATTATTCTTTTATTCAGAACGCAGTCAAGTTGAGACCGTCGTATCCTTTGTATGTATATTACATTTGAGGTTGCCCCACGGAGGAGTGTTCGAGCCGCCGGATTCAAGAACGCGCTAGGTGGCCCCCTCAAGGAGTTGAGGCCGGATTGCCTCGTTCTAGGATTGACAGGTTGCTCGCCGCGCTTGTAGGGCTTTCGGTTCGCTTATGTTAGGACAATTCACACGATCGTGGAATGTCGCGTTTCGTTTGCAGCTCAAATGAAACACAGGATTCCTATGATATCCGACCATTCCATTTTCTTGTTGATTACCGCATGCCTATAATGTGATTACCTGCATGTGATGAATATATATATAGAGAGAGAGAGAATAATGGAGGAAATGTGCCATAAGAGGGAATTTCCTCCTATGGCGTCTAAAAAATACACCCTCCATATTTTGATTCGACGATCGGCACCAATCATCTTCAACTTTATCATCTAAGATGTTGATACACTAAATTTCATTTGATTCCAATAGTTTTTCACCGTTGATTTAGTGGGTGAAAAATTAACGGTTTACCGACAATAGAACTTTTTACATTGCTAATTCAATGGTGAAAAAGTGGTGGAATCGCATGAAATTTGGTGTATCCACATCGTACATGATAAGAGATGATGATGATGGGTGCCGATCGTCGAAAAAAGTCATGGAGGATATAGATTTTAAACGCCACTTGACGAAAAAGCCTCCTAGGGCTTCTTTCCTCCATTATTCTCATATATATATATATATATATATATATATATATATATATATATATATATATATAAGTGTTTCTATATATTTTGCAATCGCAAAAGCCCTGCGTCCGCCATGCCGTAAGTTAAGTAATCTTACGGTGAAGACCCGATACCCCATGACAATTGAGATTGGCATATAAAAATATTCTATTTTCTTTTATATATAAATAAGTGTTTCTATATGTTTTACATTCACAAAAGCTCTGCGTTCGCCCTGCCGTAAGTTAAGTAACCTTACGGTGAAGACCTGATGCCCCATGGCAATTGAAAATAGCATATAAAACACTTTATTTTCTGGTGTGATAGGAGTTAATTGATGGGACTACGTTAATATGATTAATGTAAAGAAAATAAATCTAAACCGATATTGCAGGAACTAATCCGTTTTTCAAAACAACCAAGTTTTTAAATCACCCGGTTTCTACAACGATATCATGTTCATTACGTTAAAAGTTTTTCTTAAAACCAGTCGTAACACTCTCTCATTTCAAATGAGTAGAGTACTTAGTATTCGTGCTGTGTTTGTTGGCCTTTGTCAAGGCATAATGTATGATAGCTAAGTGATGCTCATCTTCCTCATACGATGAGATTAGTTAGGATAGCCGCACGACTTTGTTGGCCTTCGTCAAGGGCTAGTGCGGGCGGGTTTAAATTAATCACGAAATGACGGGTAGAACATGACTAGCGACTTATGGTTTGTTGGCCCTCGTCAAAGCCATAAGCCGTTAGGGGTAAAAACCATATCGAGAGTTTCAATTGTTTAAACTTACAAAGTGATTGCATACCTTCTATGTGATAGTTGAATCCCGAATCCCACTGTGAGTAATAGTTACTCCCGGGAGAATATCGCTTTCGTAATAAACCAACTCAGTAGGTGTGTAGAAAGGTATTTACGGGGTTATGCCTCTAAGGAACGGGGTTATTTAATTAGGACCGTGCGAAAGCACGGGGAGCCCCCTCTAGTATTTATACCGGACTGGCTGACCGGATAGTGAACTTGTAGGGTGATAATAATTCCGGCCAATTCTTATTTTTAGGTTTGAAGGAGAATTCGATTAAACAGTGAGAGTCATCCTGATTAGATAAACTAATTAACCGTAGTGTGGAGCTTCTAGCTTCGAAGCTAAGAGACCCTATTGATCCAAAAAGTTTTGATCTTGCTCCATTAAAATATTTTTGGGCGCGGATATATAGACTGTCTATGGGAAATAAAGTGTTTCTTATAGAACTTAAGTTGTAAAATCCGCATTGACGCAAGAAAACATATGCCCTCTGTAGAGAATAAAATATTTTCTCTATAGAACTTAAGTTCTGCAAAATCCCAAATATAGGGAAGGCCAATATGCGCCAGGCATATGCGCTAGATCTTAAGATCAGGGAAAACCTAAAAACGGGTTTTAATATTCATGTTTAATGATCAAACTTAAGTTTTGATTTTTACCAAGAGTTCCGATGGAACATTTGCAAAATAAATTGGTAAGGGTTTCCCTCGATTTGATAACAAAAGGATGGAAGCTTAAGCCCTTAAAGAAAGAAAAATTAAGTTTTCAGGAGATAAAGAAATGAGAGGCGCAGAAATCCTAAGGACTTAAGTTCTATTTATAGTGGGATGAGGGTCGGTTGGACTCCCCTCAAATCTCGAAGGAATTCAGGGGTCAAGATTTGACACCAGAGCCCCCACGTGATATGCGCATGGCGCCTCTGGTGGGGGGCATTTGTTCCCTCCCAAAAAATAATATTAATAAAATAACTCATGAGACTTAAGTCCATGCATCAAAAAGCCAGGCACTACCATAAAGCATGCGCCAACAATTCCTGGCGTTGCGCCAATATTTTGAGGCTCTCATTTCTTTGACATTTGGAAAAACATTTTTTCCAATCTGGTTAACCAGAAAATCTTTCAATAAAAGATTTAAAATATATTTAGCTTAAACTATTTAAAATATTCTCTATCTTTTTAAAAACTGAAAGATAATATTGTTAACAAGAGATTTTTTTAAATATTTTTCTAAATAAAGGAAAATGTAAATCTTGTTAACAAGAACCTTTGGATCTATAATCCAACGGTGCATAAACACCCAGGCTAATATTAGCTCTTTTCATATATTCTTTTAAAAAAAGAATCAATTTAATATCTTATTTAAATAAGAAAGATATCAATCACATTAACAGATAACCCTTGGATTTATAATCCAACGGTGCTTAAGCACCCGTGTTTGATCTTAAAATCAATCAGAAAAGTCTCAAAGAGAGATTGTCTCTTCTTACCCAACAATATGCACACTCTATATAAAGGACCCTAAAGGTTAAAATTTGAGAGAGATATAGATAGAGATATACACATCACATACAAGACATACAGACGATAGAAAATACTCCCCATAAACTTGAGATAAAAAAGCTTAAGCTTTCTTTACTCTCGGCGATCTTCTTCCTCCTTTCATAAAAGAACTGAGGTAAGACAAGAAATTAATTTCCATGATGTAATAGGATTAAATATTATCCATGAGAAGGTTAACCTTTAGATTCAGAAATTAAGTTCTTATCGATGATCTTAAGATCTCTAGATCAAACTTCGCCTCGAGAAAACTTAAGTTTTCATCACAGGGATTTCTTTGATTTTAAGATTTAGGGTTTGAGAGAAAGAATCGAACCCCTACATAAAATTTGGACAAAGGAAATTTAAATTTGCAAAGAATAGATCATAAGATCCATATAAAAAGAGACTCTAGATCATAAAAGTTATGATCTTGATGTCGTTAATGGCCAAAATAGCCATTAACAGAAGCTTAAATCTCATGAAACTTAAGTTTCAAAAGAAAAGAGATTAATCTCTATGAAAAACCCTAAGAGACCATGCGCCAGAGGCATATGCGCCAATGGACATGCGTCACATAGAGATGCGCCAATGAAGGGCATGCGCCAATATAAAGGTTGTGCGCCAATAAAGGCCATGCGCCAATGAAGACGTGTTCCAACGGAGTCCTATGCGCCAATATGGGAATAAGCGCCAGAGACCCACCAACAAAGACATATGCGCCACAATCCATGGGCGTTAATACTGAACGCGTCAGAGACCAAAATTCATACCCATGCACCAATATCTATTGTATATGTGGCATGTACCACAACTCTGATGCGCCAATGACTCAACATGTCACAGACCCATATATCTGTTCTCAGTGTGATACGTGGTATGCACCAGAATTTCTGGACGCCAACATATATGTTCCAGAGGCCCATTCTTAGTCCAAATTGACTAAGTGATATAAAGCTTAAGCTTTCATTATATTTCTGGAGCCCATATGCCCACATATTTTAGGTTAACCATAATCTAAAACAAGATTAACTGTCCTTAAATATATTTCCTAAATTGATCTTAGTCAGATGCGACTAACGATCCTTAGATGGCATATTTTAAACTGATAGACCTTATTTATATGAGAAATGTTATCTAGGTTCAACCCATATATGAGATTTACGGATTTGGATTGATCCGTGCCCTATGGGCAACGAAATATATTAGTCTCCGTATATAATCCAAGGGCAACTCCAATAAAATATATATATAACACGACATACGATAATTCATGGAGTAGAGAAAGTTGTTATCGCTGTTCCCGCCAAAAAAAATTGGCTCAGAGCTTGCTGTTCCTTTATAAAAATAAAGGGAAAGCTCCACGTGTTAAATACATGCACCCACATGCAAGGCATGTAACTATTATCTCAGATAGCGTCGCACATGAAGTTCACGCGGGCATCAATGTGCAAAGCACAGGAGCGCCTGTTCCCCTAATATTTAAACATAATAAAACAGCTAAGCTCTGTTAAAATTTTGTTGAGGCAGCGCCTCACGTTCCCCTCACGAGGGCGCCAGCGCCAATCTTGTAGGATTTATCCTATGGTGGCGCCGCACATGCTCCTCACGGGTGCCAATGTGCAAAGCACAGAAGCGCCTATCTATTTCCCACGTGCACAACACGTGAGCGCCGGCGCCCAAATTAAAAACAAGTAGAATTAAATTCTACATGGGGATACTTCCCTAAAAATTGTGATATTCTCTATTAAACAGAGCCGTTGGATCAAAAATCCAATGGTGATAATAAATCATCAGATGATAAATTCTATTTGGGAAATATTTTCCTTATAATATGGAAAGATCTTTCTCTAACAGAGAATCTTTGATTTAAAATCCAATTGTGATAAAATATCACCAATTAAACTATCTGATACAATTAAATTCTATTTGAAAAATATTTCCCGTGATCTTTTTAATATAGAAAGATCTTTCTCTAATAGAGAATCTTGGATTTAAAATCCAATGGTGATAAAATATCACCAATTAAACCATCTGATAGAATTAAATTCTATGTGGGAAATATTTTCCTGGACTTCTTCAAACTAGAAAGATCTTCTCTAATCCAATGGTGATTATAAAATCACATATCGATCATCTGATAGAATAAAATTATATCTTAGGAAAATATTTTCCTAATCTTTTTAAACTAACAAGATATCCATATGAGAGAATTAAATTCTATATTAATAAAATATATTCATAATCTTGTTAAACTAACAAGATATTCATATGATAGAATAAAATTCTATCTTAAGAAAATATTTCCTAATTTTGTTAAACAAACAAGAAATCTTCTCTGTTAAACAGAGAGCCTTTGGATTAAAAATACAAAAGTGAATAAAATTCACCGATTGATCTAAAAGATTATTTTGATTTATCATGAAATTAATCATGATCTCTCAATGAGAGATTTTCTCAACAAATTGATTTTTCTCTTCTCCTATAAATAGAAGCAAAGAGATTAATCAAAGGAGGAGGAGGAAAAAAGGAGACCCCCCATAAGCTTCTGTAAAAATACAGAAGGCTCTCAAAACAACAGAGAATTTAATTCTCTCAAAAAAGAAGATTTCCCTCCTAAAAATCCTAGGTAAAGAAAAAAGAAGAGATCAAAATATCTCCTTTACCTAACATACCATTGTAGGGTGTTTTTCGTCACCCCATTAAGATGGGAATACGCGCGCGCTTGTCAGGCGCATTACAGATTCCCCTTGTCTAGGGTAGGCTGGGGTTTATTGATTGTGGGGATCCGAATCTCCGGCAGCCGCGGACTAAGTTGTCGTTAATTACCCCTCGCCTTTGGAGCGAGAGAACCTCCGATTGACGGGTCAAACTGGTCATGCGAACTCAACGTGCAGTGTGCATATGTGTGTCTTAAGGGGTTTTGGATATATTGGGAGCCTTGCAGAGTTGTGGAGTGTGTGTATAAAAAAGGGAAGAATAGCTTCCAAAGGGCGCTAAGTGCTAGCGCCTCACGTGCCTAGCATGCCGGCGCTGGGCACTGGCGCCTCATGTGCCTGGCACGTGGACGCCGGCGCCCCACGTGCCTGGCACGCGGGCGCTGGGCGCCGGCGCCTCACATGCCAGGAACATGAGGCGCCGGCGCCCAGCGCCCGCGTGCCAGGCACGTGAGGCGCTAGCACTCAACGCCCTTTGGACGCTATTCTTCCCTTTTTTATACACACACTCCACAACTCTGCAAGGCTCCCAATATATCCAAAACCCCTTAAGACACACATATGCACACTGCATGTTGAGTTCGCATGACCAGTTTGACCCGTCAATCGGAGGTTCTCTCGCTCCAAAGGCGAGAAGTAATTAACGACAACTTAGTCCGCGGCTGCCGGAGATTCGGATACCCACAATCAATAAACCTCAGCCTACCCTAGACAAGGGGAAACTGTAATGCGCCTGACAAGCGCGCGTGTATTCCCATCTTAATGGGGTGACGAAAAACACCCTACAATGGTATGTTAGGTAAAGGAGATATTTTGATCTCTTCTTTTTTCTTTACCTAGGGTTTTTAGGAGGGAAATCTTCTTTTTTGAGAGAATTAAATTCTCTGTTGTTTTGAGAGCCTTCTGTATTTTTACAGAAGCTTATGGGGGGTCTCCTTTTTTCCTCCTCCTCCTTTGATTAATCTCTTTGCTTCTATTTATAGGAGAAGAGAAAAATCAATTTGTTGAGAAAATCTCTCATTGAGAGATCATGATTGATTTCATGATAAATCAAAATGATCTTTTAGATCAATCGGTGAATTTTATTCACTTTTGTATTTTTAATCCAAAGGCTCTCTGTTTAACAGAGAAGATTTCTTGTTTGTTTAACAAGATTAGGAAATATTTTCTTAAGATAGAATTTTATTCTATCATATGAATATCTTGTTAGTTTAACAAGATTATGAATATATTTTATTAATATAGAATTTAATTCTCTCATATGGATATCTTGTTAGTTTAACAAGATTAGAAAAATATTTTCCTAAGATATAATTTTATTCTATCAGATGATCGATATGTGATTTTATAATCACCATTGGATCAGAGAAGATCTTTCTAGTTTGAAGAAGTCCAGGAAAATATTTCCCACATAGAATTTAATTCTATCAGATGGTTTAATTGGTGATATTTTATCACCATTGGATTTTAAATCCAAGATTCTCTGTTAGAGAAAGATCTTTCCATATTAAAAAGATCACGGGAAATATTTTTCAAATAGAATTTAATTGTATCAGATAGTTTAATTGGTGATATTTTATCATAATTGGATTTTAAATCAAAGATTCTCTGTTAGAGAAAAATCTTTCCATATTATAAGGAAAATATTTCCCAAATAGAATTTATCATCTGATGATTTGTTATCACCATTGGATTTTTGATCCAACGGCTCTGTTTAATAGAGAATATCACAGTTTTTAGGGAAGTATCCCCATGTAGAATTTAATTCTACTTGTTTTTAATTTGGGCGCCGGCGCTCACGTGTTGTGCACGTGGGAAATAAATATGCGCTTCTGTGCTTTGCACATTGGCATCCGTGAGGAGCACGTGCGGCGCCACCATAGGATTAATCCTACAAGATTGGCGATGGCGCTGGCGCCCTCGTGAGGGTAACGTGAGGCGCTGCCTCAACAAAATTTTAACAGAGCTTAGCTATTTTATTATGTTTAAATATTAGGGGAACAGGCGCTCCTGTGCTTTGCACATTGACGCCCGCGTTAACTTCATGTGCGACGCTATCTGAGATGATAGTTACACGCCTTGCATGTGGGTGCATGTATTTAACACGTGGGGCTTTCCCTTTATTTTTATAAAGGAACAACAAGCTCTGAGCCAAATTTTTTTGGCGGGAACAGCGATAACAACTTTCTCTACTCCATGAATTATCGTGTGTCGTGTTATATATATATTTTATTAGAGTTGCCCTTGGATTGTATACGGAGACTAATATATTTCGTCACCCGTAGGGCACGGATCAATCCAAATCCATAAATCTCATATATGGGTTGAATTTAGATAGCATTTCTCATATAAATAAGATCTATCAGTTTAAAATATGCCATCTAAGGATCGTTAGTCGCATCTGACTAAGATCAACTTAGGAAATATATTTAAGGACGGTTAATCTTGTTTTAGATTAAGGTTAACTTAAAATATGTGGGCATATGGGCTCCAGAAATATAATGAAAGCTTAAGCTTTATATCACTTAGTCAATTTGGACTAAGAATGGGCTCTGGAACATATATGTTGGCGTCCAGAAATTCTGGTGCATACCACGTATCACACTGACAAAAGATATATGGGTCTGTGACATGTTGAGTCATTGGAGCATCAGAGTTGTGGTACATGCCACATATACAATAGATATTGGTGCATGGGTATGACTTTTGGTCTCTGACTCGTTCAGTATTAACGCCCATGGATTGTGGCGCATATTTCTTTGTTGGTGGGTCTCTGGCGCTTATTCCCATATTGGCGCATAGGACTCCGTTGGAACATGCCTTCATTGGCACATGGCCTTTATTGACGCATGCTCTTCATTGGCGCATCTCTATGTGACGCATGTCCATTGGCGCATATGCCTCTGGCGCGTGGTCTCTTAGGGTTTTTCATAGAGATTAATCTCTTTTCTTTTGAAACTTAAGTTGCATAAGATTTAAGCTTCTGTTAATGGCTATTTTGGCCATTAACGACATCAAGATCATAACTTTTATGATCTAGAGTCTCTTTTTATATGGATCTTATGATCTATTCTCTGCAAATTTAAATTTCCTTTATACAAATTTTATGTAGGGGTTCGATTCTTTCTCTCAAACCCTAAATCTTAAAATCAAAGAAATCCCTGTAATGAAAACTTAAGTTTTCTCGAGGCGAAGTTTGATCTAGAGATCTTAAGATCATCGATAAGAACTTAAGTTCTGAATCTGAAGGTTAACCTTCTCATGGATAATATTTAATCCTATTACATCATGGAAATTAATTTCTTGTCTTACCTCAGTTTTTTTATGAAAGGAGGAAGAAGATCGCCGAGAGTAAAGAAAGCTTAAGCTTTTTTATCTCAAGTTTATGGGGAGTATTTTCTATCGTCTGTATGTCTTGTATGTGATGTGTATATCTCTATCTATATATCTCTCAAATTTTAACCTTTAGGGTCCTTTATATAGAGTGTGCATATTGTTGGGTAAGAAGAGACAATCTCTATTTGAGTCTTCTCTGATTGATTTTAAGATCAAACACGGGTGCTTAAGCACCGTTGGATTATAAATCCAAGGGTTATCTGTTAATGTGATTGATATCTTTGTTATTTAAATAAGATATTAAATTGATTCTTTTTTTTAAAAGAATATATGAAAAGAGCTAATATTAGCCTGGGTGTTTATGCACCGTTGGATTATAGATCCAAGGGTTCTTGTTAACAAGATTTACATTTTCCTTTATTTAGAAAAATATTTAAAAAAATCTCTTGTTAACAATATTATCTTTCTGTTTTTAAAAAGATAGAGAATATTTTAAATAGTTTAAGCTAAATATATTTTAAATCTTTTATTGAAAGATTTTCTGGTTAATCAAATTGGAAAAAATGTTTTTCCAAATGTCAAAGAAATGAGAGCCTCAAAATATTGGCGCAACGCCAGGAATTGTTGGCGCATGCTTTATGGTAGCGCCTAGCTTTTTGATGCATGGACTTAAGTCTCATGAGTTATTTTATTAATATTATTTTTTGGGAGGGAACAAATACCCCCTACCAGAGGCGTCATGCGCATATCACGTGGGGGCTCTGGTGTCAAATCTTGACCCCTGAATTCCTTCGAGATTTGAGGGGAGTCCAACCGACCCTCATCCCACTATAAATAGAACTTAAGTCCTTAGGATTTCTGCGCCTCTCATTTCTTTATCTCCTGAAAACTTAATTTTTCTTTCTTTAAGGGCTTAAGCTTCCATCCTTTTGTTATCAAATCGAGGGAAACCCTTACCAATTTATTTTGCAAATGTTCCATCGGAACTCTTGGTAAAAATCAAAACTTAAGTTTGATCCTTAAACATGAATATTAAAACGCGTTTTTAGGTTTTCCCTGATCTTAAGATCTAGCGCATATGCCTGGCGCATATTGGCCTTCCCTATATTTGGGATTTTGCAGAACTTAAGTTCTATAGAGAAAATATTTTATTCTCTACGGAGGGCATATGTTTTCTTGCGTCAATGCGGATTTTACAACTTAAGTTCTATAGGAAACACTTTATTTCCCATAGACAGTCTATATATCCGCGCCCAAAAATATTTTAATGGAGCAAGATCCAAACTTTTTGGATCAATGGGGTCTCTTAGCTTCGAAGCTAGAAGCTCCACACTACGGTTAATTAGTTTATCTAATCAGGATGGCTCTCACTGTTTAATCGAATTCTCCTTCAAACCTAAAAATAAGAATTGGCCGGAATTATTATCACCCCACAAGTTCATTAACCGGTCAGCCAGTCCGTAATAATACTAGAGGGGGCTCCCCGTGCTTTCACACGGTCCTAATTAAATAACCCCGTTCCTTAGAGGCATGACCCCGTAAATACCTTTCTAGACACCTACTGAGTTGGTTTATTACGAAAGCGATATTCTCCCGGGAGTAACTATTACTCACAGTGGGATTCAGGATTCAACTATCACATAGAAGGTATGCAATCACTTTGTAAGTTTAAACAATTGAAACTCTTGATATGGTTTTTACCCCTAACGGCTTATGGCCTTGACGAGGCCCAACAAACCATAAGTCGCTAGTCATGTTCTACCCGTCATTTCGTGATTAATTTAAACCCGCCCGCACTAGCCCTTGACGAAGGCCAACAAAGTCGTGCGGCTATCCTAACTAATCTCATCGTATGAGGAAGATGAGCATCACTTAGCTATCATACACTATGCCTTGACGAAGGCCAACAAACACAGCACGAATACTAAGTGCTCTACTCATCTGAAATGAGAGAGTGTTACGACTGGTTTTAAGAAAAACCTTTAACGTAATGAACTTGATATCGTTGTAGAAACCGGGTGATTTAAAAACTTGGTTGTTTTGAAAAACGGATTAGTTCCTGCAATATCGGTTTAGATTTATTTTCTTTACATTAATCATATTAACTTAGTCCTATCAATTAACTCCTATCACACCAGAAAATAAAGTGTTTTATATGCTATTTTCAATTGCCATGGGGCATCGGGTCTTCACCGTAAGGTTACGTAACTTACGGCAGGGCGAACGCAGAGCTTTTGTGAATGTAAAACATATTAAAACACTTATTTATATATAAAAGAAAATAGAATATTTTTATATGCCAATCTCAATTGCCATGGGGCATCGGGTCTTCACCGTAAGATTACTTAACTTACGGCATGGCGGACGCAGGGCTTTTGCGATTGCAAAATATATAGAAACACTTATATATATATATTTATATTAATATATATATGAGAATAAAGGAGGAAAGAGGCCCTAGGAGGCTTTTTCGTCAAGTGGCGTTTAAAATCTATATCCTCCATGACTTTTTTCGATGATCGGCACCCATCATCATCATCTCTTATCATGTACGATGTGGATACACCAAATTTCATGCGATTCCACCACTTTTTCACCGTTGAATTAGCAATGTAAAAAGTTCTATTGTCGGTAAACCATTAATTTTGCACCCACTAAATCAACGGTGAAAAACTAATGGAATCAAATGAAATTTAGTGTATCAACATCTTAGATGATAAAGTTGAAGATGATTGGTGCCGATCGTCGAATCAAAATATGGAGGGTGTATTTTTTAGACGCCATAGGAGGAAATTCTCTCTTATGGCACATTTCCTCCATTATTCTATATATATATTCATCACAAGCAGGTAATCACATTATAGGCATGCGGTAATCAACAAGAAAATGGATTGGTCGGATATCATAGGAATCCTGTGTTTCATTTGAGCCGCAAACGAAACGCGGCATTCCACGATCATGTGAATTGTCCTAACATAAGCGAACCGAAAGCCCTACAAGCGCGGCGAGCAACCTGTCAATCCTAGAATGAGGCAATCCGGCCTCAACTCCTTGAGGGGGCCACCTAGCGCATTCTAGAATCCGGCGGCTCGAACACTCCTCCGTGGGGCAACCTCAAATGTAATATACATACAAAGGATACGACGGTCTCAACTTGACTGTGTTCCGAATAAAAGAATAATACATTTACATTCCATAAAATACATGAATAACATACAACATTTGTATACATTCACAATCACACGAGGGGCTATTCATCATGACAATCCAAACTAAACCATTACACACCATCAACACATACAACTAATGTGCAACCTAGTCTAATTGATCACATATCAATTAGGCTATGTTTATCAACACATGTCCTTATACGTGTCTGAGCCGACTCGATCAAACACTTTGATCGCATTGTTTCAAAGTCGTAACCAAAGAATTCCATAACTTAGAAGATCGCACCCTTGAAATTTCTAAGTTTTGAAATTCAAGCGCACCCCGGCACCCGAAAACCTATCATTTTGCCATAAATTGAATCCCGAAGAACTCGAAATGAGCCCTATGGAGCGCTCGGGCTCGACCCTAAGGATCCCTAGGGGTTCTAGGGGGGACCCCCAACCTGAGACCACCACTTCGTAACCTCGGGTTGGGGGGTCCAATTCGAGATCAAACAATAGGGTGCTCTCAGGTTGTGGCCCCACCCTAGCCCTCCGGAAACTCCTCGGGGTGACCCTGATCCCCTACTGTTGGGTTATGGGAGCGCCCCGGCCATCGAACCGTGGCCAAATGCGGAACAAAATTTTTCTAAAATCCGGCGCTACCTTTACCCGATTAGCAAGATCGAAACCATTAACCCTAAAACTAGCAAGCAAAGAAAAGGATAGGAATGGTTTTACCTAATGAACCAAGTCCTTCGAGTTTTCAACCATCTCCAAGCTCCTAGTGATGTTGCGGATCGACTTTGGTCGCCGGTCTTCCTCCATCTCCGATGATCCACCCGAGAGATGTAATTCCGGCTCTAGCTCCACGCCAAGATACTAGTGGAGAAACTAGGGTCTCTAGGATGCTACCCTAGAGAGCCTAGGATGTAGTGAGTGTATTCAAAGTGTTTGCTATCTCATATAATGAAGGTGGAAGCAAAATGTAAAAGCTAGAGGAGGATGAAGCTAATGGTGAGGGAGGAGCTCAAGCTCAAGAGAAGAAAACCTAGCATGTTTCAAAAAATGAAGACCAAGGAGAGAGAAAATGAAGCATCCTAGGTTTTGTAAAAACCAATTTTCCATTTTAATAATCCTACCATGCTTGAATAGTGCACCCAAATGAATTAACAATTCATTTGTGAGCACTATTCCAAGCATGGTTCTCACCATTCCTCTTCATGCCATTTTCTACCTCATTATCCATTTTTTAATAAAAATGGTCAAATCCTAAATGAGGTGGCACCTTCTAGAATGTTATCCGGTAAAAAATACGGATTACATTATACTGTATATACATACCTGTATCCGTACCGAAATACGAATATCAAAAGGGAGAGAAGGTTTTAGAACCTTGAGGAAGGGGAAAGAGGCACAAACCCTAGAATTTGAGAGAATGAATTATTCTTTTATTTCATCATCATGTTGCCTTTTATAGGCTTACAAATTTACATATAGTCTCTTGGGCTTTACAAAATGGCATTTTGCTCATCCCATGCCTCATGTGCTCATTTCTTTTGCACATAAGCCACGAGCTTTACAAAAATTTGGCTTTATGCCCATTTTTCTTACATTTATTCATAAAAACTACATCAAAATTATTTATTACATGATTTTCATTTTGGCATGGGGCAGCCGGCCGCTTCATGTTCGGACTCGACTTGGGCATGGGCTCACTTGATCTGGGCTTGGGTCCACTTGGTTTGGGGTTGACTTTGACTTTGACTTGGTCAACCGGGATGCAATTTTTGACCCCAACAACCATATCTAAGGGTTTAACCCTTCTCAAAGAACTTAGTTCTTTTTCTGGATCTGAGATCCACAAGACAAGTCTCCCACAAGTTGAGAATTTAATTCTCATCGCGAAAATCTTGTTCTTAAGAAGCAAAGATTCAAGGAAGAACAAAATTGAAAAGAAAGAAGATGGAGTGCATAATACTCTGGGAATTTAGTTCCTTCAAATCAAGAACTTAGTTCTTTAAATAACCCGATCCAAGATCCTCAAAATAGTGATCTTGGTGATCCTTAATGGTCAAAACACCATTAAAAGAGGTTTAACCTCTCTGAAAACATAAACATGGAAAACATGGAGTTCAGAATACACCAAGAACTTAGTTTCTTCAAATCAAGAACTTAGTTCTTAAAGAATATGAACACAAATCCTCAAAATAATGATCTTGGTGATCGTTAATGGTCAAAATACCATTAACAGAGATTTAAGTTCTCTAAAAATATCAATAGAAATTAAATCTCCAAAAACATAGCATCTCACATGAAACACACGCGAGCACCAGAGAAAATTAGTGCTTAGCGCCATTGTAGCGCCTCACATGAAAAGCACGTGAGCGCCCAAGGCAAAAAACCCAGCGCCTCACGTGAAAAGCACGTGAGCGCCAGAAAAGATTAGTGCTTAGCACTATGTCAGCGTCCCACGTGAAACACACGTGAGCGCTGTATATCTTAGTGCTTAGCACTGCTGTGTAGTATAGAAATCCAATCTCAGCTTAAATTGGCTGAGTTTCCTGAGGTTAAATCTCTTTGATTTTAAATCAACCGAGCCCATGTGCTCGTGATTTCCAAACCGATCTTAGTCTCAAACATGACTGATGATCTCTCATTGATGATATCCAAAATGATATTCATTCCATATCTCCTAAGGTAATCTCAGTCTCAAATATGACTAATAATTCTTAGGTCCACCACAACCCCTTTTTTCCTCAAATACGGGATTTGGTTCAAGGGTACATCTTTCCACACCTCTGATATATGTCGTTGTAATTCCTCAAGGTCTTCAGAGAGGTGGCGGGTCCCGACAACCAACAACTCCTTTCTCGTCCCAACTTGATATAAAATTTCGTCAAGATAGGGAATGATATATCCCACATTGATGCACTTCCAAATTGACATGCACACCTCAAATCGGATCGCATCCCAAACTGGGCGCATTCCATGTCACCATCGCTCACTTCGCCACGTAACAAATACACGTGTGCGCAAGATGAATGATGGACCGAAATGTCCTTAAACTAATCTTCGCCCCCAAACACGGCGTTAATGGACCGAAATCTCCTTAAACTAATCTTCGCCCCTAAACACGGCGATAATGGACCGAAATGTCCTTAAACTAATTTTCATCCCAAACAGAGAATATTGGACCGAAATGTCCTTAAACTAACATTCGTCCCAAACAAGGAATGTTGGACCGCGACGTCTTTAAACTAATATGTTTTGCCCTATGGACTGTCTCCATAATGACTACCGTATACTATCCATGGGTTATTCATATATGATCTAATGATTAGTTGAGCCCATATGCTCACAGCTCATAAATTGATCTTAGTCTCAAATATGGCTAATGATCCTTAGATCAACCCCAAATATCCCCTGAACCGATGGACCTTACAAATGTGAGATCAGCGTCCTAAGTTTATTCCCGTTGGCAAACCAAGCTACGAACGTGGCCCCGTCAAGCAAAATTCTTGATCTAAACCCAAATCTCAAATATATGGATTTGGACTAATCCGCACCCTACCGGCGACAACAGAAACTAGTCTCCGTATACAATCCACGGGCAATCTAAAAAAAAAAAAATACACACGACACGAAGTGAACTTCCGGAGCAGGAGAAAGTGGTTATCGCAATGCGGTAACGTAATTAAGTGCAAGGGCTTGTGCCTGTAGGGAAGAGCGTCCTCACAATCAAAAACCCCTCACAAACGAGGGAGAATCTGATAAAGTCACGCTATAACGGCCTCATCCGTCCAAACCTCCGATATACGGTGCCATAAATCAACTTGGTATTTTCGGAGAGGTGGACGGATAAATCCAAATAGCATCCCCCCCTCAGATTCAGGCAAGACAATCCATCCCGGTTCGTCTCCGTTTCCGGCGGTGAACAGATTCTGGCACGCCCGGTGGGACCTCTTTCTCTTTCCACTCCACAATTCGTGTGTCATGTTTTTCCGCGATCAAATAATCGCGGTATAAATGTTTGTAGTTGCCCTTGGGTGATGGGATACTGAAGCTGACATTTCGTCTCTATGCAGAATGGCATTTTCTTCCACTCACCACAACTCAAGCTCTGTCACATCTGGTGGATTCAAGTACATGCCACTTACAGCCTCAAATCTCTACAATCCGGCTCTTCAAGAAATCATTGGGCTTCTCTTTGGGTCTATTCTCCCACCTCCCACCCTTGGTACCTCAATGCCGAAGAAGAAATCCTAGAAGAAGTCTGTTTTCCATAGGTTGGCTCCTCAAGCTTCTACTTTGCCGATGGAATCGGTTTCCAAACAACCGGTACCTTCCGAAGGCCATAGTCGACGCAGGGGGAAGAATACTCAAGCTCTCGAAGAAAACAGGGGGAAGGCTCAGAAAAATCCTGAGACTAATCAAATTCCGGTCGTAAGAAACGGTCGACGTCGATATCGGCGTCATACAAAACTAGTTGGGGCAGTTCTCCATATAGTCTTGTTTCAACCCCAGTGGTGAATGCTGTTGTTTCAACCGAGAACAGCTTCGAACTGTTGCGAAGGGTCAGACAAAATTCTCCCACAGCGATATTGAAGAAATCTCCGCATCCTGGGGAGATCCAATGCGAGCAAAGAGCAGTTCGCTCCCCAAAAGAACTTACCTCATCTATATATAGGGA
Source organism: Agapanthus africanus (assembly GCA_030015575.1). NCBI lineage: Eukaryota > Viridiplantae > Streptophyta > Magnoliopsida > Asparagales > Amaryllidaceae > Agapanthus > Agapanthus africanus. The sequence continues at coordinate 424,000,299 of JASDDO010000010.1, read as the reverse complement.
ATGGAAGCATGTGAAGGACTCAGTCATCGTCTACGGCTCTTCCGCTAAACGTCAGCCAAGTTCTGACAAATCCCCTTTCAAATACAAGAGGACTCATCCCAAGACGGTTCCTGCTACAACGGTTTCTCCCGAAGCCAAAGTGGCTTCTCACAAGAAAGAGAGGCCTAATAAGACTCAAGCGCCCGAAGAAAACTTCAAAGGACAAAAATCTAAACACCCCAAGCCTGGGGGCATGGTAGTTCATACAGTCCACATGGTGAACTCCAAAGACGAAGTTCGTGCTTCTACTAGTCACGGACTGCATACTCGGTCTCTGACAAAAGCTCAACTGCAACGTGAAAAGCTACAGGAGATACTTGCTCAGGCGGCAGCACTAGCTAATCCATTGCCTAAGGAAAATCCCGACTCACCCGAAGAAAGAGTAGAGCAGGAGTCGGATATTGATTTCCTAAAGCGCGCTCTAAGAAAGAGAGATGAAGAAGCGGCAGAAATGTCTATTAAAATGAACCAGATGGCCCGCTTGATCCAAAATATGGCTGGAATGATGGTCCATTCAGAACCACTGGCAGATGAACCGCCGGTAGTCGCTCTTAAAGACAAGGGTGACACTTGAAATTCTCTGCAAGCCACATCAACGGCTGAAGAGAAAATGATTCCAAAAGCAAAGCTGGACGAATATATCGCTCAGCAAATCAAAGCTCACTATGTCAGTGAAGCTGCAAACAGGTCAATCAAGACTGGTCGACCATATCCGGCCTGGTACGATCAAATACATTACCCGCCAGAGTATACACTTCCAACGTTCTACATGTACAAAGGAACTAGGAATTCTTGCCAGCATATTGTGCGATTTAAATCCATGTGCGGCAATACTGGAGGAAACGATATACTGCTCCTCCGACAGTTCGTCAGCAGTCTAGCGAGCATCGCTTTTGAAAGGTATGTGAAACTCCTAAATGATTCCGTGAAGACCTTCGATGAGATGGATAAGCTCTTCTGTCAAAGACTTTCTAGTGTAGATAAACGCACTACCGTAGCGGCGTTGGTCAATGAAAGGGTTGGACCGAACGAGACCTGGGTTCAATATGTTACCCGATGGTGAAATCTCTGGTCGAAATGCGAGCAACACATCGACGAAGCTGCAGCCGTGGGAATGTTCATAGCCACTCTTAACCCAAATTCAAAGGTGTTCCCATTTATAGCCCTCTTCAAGCCGACGACCTTCCAAGAGCTCATGGATAAAATGACTCGATTGGATCAGATGGGTCAAGACCCTTCATCATCCGATGAAGATGAATGAAAAGCGGAGGCAGGGTGGCGTTTGTCTCCAATGCTCAACAAAAATGAGCAGCTCTGAAGCAACTTGTCGCCAAAATAATGACGGCGTGGGTACTCGCCCCTCCCCCCCGAGATATACACAAGGGGTATATTTATCACTGGCGGAAGAATCTCTACGTGGGATGGTCCTTTCTTCTCAAAGAACAGAAAGGATATCAAGAGACCTATAAGAAGGTCCTGTAATCAAGTGGAATATCCCACTTGAACCAAAAAAACCATGGGAGAGATGCGAAATCCATGTCCCACTCCGAATCAGACGATGAGGGGGGAAAACCCCCAAGTTAGGTCCATTCTTCCAAGGAAGAGGAAGACTCGGCAGAAGGAATGACGTGATATCTCGTTCCTTTATATATGAAGAAGATGCTCCATCAGTATTGGAAAGCGACATTGATGAGCAGGAGGCAGGTGCCATTTAAAATACCCGGTATTTCCCGCAAAACAACCCGATTGCTGCGATGGTAAAATAAGCAGTCCAAGAGGGTGAAGACGGCCTAAGGCGTGAACTGTCCATGCATACAAAAGACATGCAGCAGCGCTTCGACAAGTATGCGTTGGAAGGAATGAGTTATGTAACTCCCCGACCAAACTACAAAACACGGTCCGAGATGTCTCTAAACTAACAACGGACCGAGATGTCCCTAAACTAACAACGGACGGAAACGTCCATAAATTAACAACGGACCGAAACGTTCTTAAACTAATATTCGTCCCAAAAACGGGAATGTAAGACCGAAAATTCCTTAAACTAATTACTTGCCTCAAGCATGGCGGTATCGGACCGAGATGTCCCTAAACTAGAACCTCGCCTCAAATATGGTGACATCGGACCAAGATGTCCCTCAACTAACAACGGACCAAGAAGTCCTTAAACTAACAATCCGCCTCAAATACGGCGATAACGGACCGAGAAGTTTTTAAACTAACAATCCGTCTCAAAAATGGCAACAATGGACCGAAAAGTCCTTAAACTAGAAATTTCGCCTCAAACATGGTGATAATGGGCCGGAATGTTCCTAAACTAGCGCATCGCCCCAAATACGGCGATATATTTGTTGGTTGTATATATGACCTAGAGGCCATTATTGTACATTTGATGTATATTATAGTGGATGCTTGGATATATATAGTGAGGACTTTCTTGCTCGATATGATAGTATGCTATCTGGTTTCACTTTGTCTTAACATGTTGACTTGTATTGGTTTACTGTCTTGCTCTCACATGTTGATAAAGCCCTTAGGATATGTACTTGACTACTGGGGCTATGATACAGATCATACTAGTAGGGCCAGGGTAGTTAAAGAGTACATCCTATAACTGTTCCTAGTCGAGGGTGTATCGAGACAGGGCATCGATACACCAGAATAGACTAACGTATACGCATCTTGACCCATATGATGGGCGATGGATGATCCCATATCCATCGGTGTTTGACATCAAAGATGGTGTACGGGTGCTCAGTTGAGACTGGGTACACTGAACGGACTCGCCGAGAACTCCTAGATAGTATTATACCTATCGTCAGATAGCAGTTCTCCAGTGACACTGGTACAGGTTAGTCTGTACACCCGACATCATCATAGAGTCTTGTGTGATTCCCACTGTGATTTGATTTCCACCTTACCACGTCCAAGAGGGCATGCAAAACGATGGCTTTTGGGTACAGTCCCGAATCACATGGAGGCAATGAGCGACAGGAGGGGTTTCGTCTCTCCCAGTATAGGGAGTTGATGTTGTGCTGTGTTCGATTGGCTATAACTGGAAGTCCCTGGCCAGGGCTGATATGGAGTGCTGCTGGTAAGAGTTATCAGTAGTTTCTCGACCCGTTATGAGCCTCACATCGACACGACTAATCGGTTACTGGGGTCTGACGTTTACCACCCCTAGACTGGATATGCGACATATCAGACGAAGAGACTGGACTGTACGGTAGTGTTACTGATTGGATTCACAGGAGAATGTACATGCTTGCTTGTTGATCTTCTGATCGCTCAATACCTGGATGGTTGTTACATTTAGCTGACCGCTTGCAGCTTGTGGGTGTTTGATATGATCATCACCTACTGCCGGCGATGGATGATCCCATATCCATCGGTGTTTGACATTAGAGATGATATACGGGTGCTCAGTAGAGACTGGGTACACTGGACGGACTCGCCGAGAACTCCCAGATGGTATTATACCTCACGTCAGATGGCAGTTCTCTGGTGACACTGGTACAGAGTAGTCTGTTGACCCGAGATCGTCATAGAGTCTTGTGTGGTTCCCACTGTGCTTTGATTTCCATCTTACCACGTCCAAGAGGGCGTGCAAAACGGTAGTTTTTGGGTACAGTCCCGAGTCACATGGAGGCAATGAGCGATAGGAGGGGATTCGTCTCTCCCGGTATAAGGGGGTTGATGTTGCGCTGTGTTCGATTGGCTATAACAGGAAATCCCTGGCCAGGGTTGCTGAGATTTACTGGTAAGTGTTACCAGTAGTTTCTCGAACAGTTATAGACCTCATATCGACACGACTTATCGAGCTATTGGGGTCTGACGTTTACCACCCCTAGGCGAGATATGCGACATATCAGACGATCAGACCGGACTGTACGGTAGTGTTACTGGTCGGATTCACTGGAGTGTGAGCGGGCTTGCTCGTCGATCTTCAGATCGCTCAATATCCGGGTGGCCGTTACGTTTAGCAGACCGCTTGCGGCTTGTGGGTGTTTGATATGATCATCATCTGCTGCCGGCGTATTGACGAGTCTTTAGAGTCCTACACAGAGGTTTCCTGGCTCAAGCGAAACGAAATAGGAGCGCATATGAGATATGTGCGGGACCGAGAATAATGCGTGTATGTGATACCGTATTCTATTCTCGCGATGTATGTGTCGAATGGTTGTATGCGATATAACCTAGTTATCGAATCGTAGATTGATTCGATAAATCGATACATTGGATATTAGTCGGTTATATGTGATATGACCGGATCGTTAAATCAATTGTTGATTTAATGATTTAATGTATAATTATATATTTGATATATTACTTTGCATTAACTAATATTGGTTCACTTTAAATGGATTTTCTCGCTCGGTTGTGCACATTGTATATTCGATATATTTTCGTGCACTTGATTGTATCATGTTTGATGATACATGTTTAACTATAGTTAAGTGTAATGGATTAAGCCATGGTTAAACTAATGATTAGGGTTTTTCTTTTCTTACTTATTTATTTATTTATTTATTTTGAATAGATAAGAAAAGAATGGTTGCTAATTTTGGAGTTTAGTTGAAGCTTCATGAAGCTTTGACTTTGTAACCATTCTTGTCTTCATCTTTAACCCTAACCATTAATCTAACCTTAGTTAATTCTCTACACTTGACCATGGTTCTAATATGATAAGTATTCATTTTCTTTTCCAATTATAATTAACTTATCATATCATTTTTCTTCTTCTTCTTCCTTGAACTCAAGAAGAAAAGCTTAGGTCATCAATGGTGATTGATGATAAAGAGTGAGAAATCCAATTCTAAATTGAACCCACTTCCTATTTCTTCATCCTCTACCTCTTGCCAAGTAGTAGAGTGTGTTTTCTTCACAAGTTTCTTGACTTGGTGAAGTCGGAGCTTGATTTAGCGATGCCTCGACGTAGATCATCTTCGGCATGGACATCGACGACCTAGCTCGCCTATTCTCCGATGAAGTCGACGCTAGAGCCCGGATTTGATTTGGACAGCGGAGAGGACCTCATCTCGGAGCCGTGGAGGTGGAGGACCGGATCTACAAAGGTTGTATTTCCGTTTCCCATTAGTTAATTGTTAACTAGTTTTCTTTTCGCCTAGTTTTCTAGCAAACGATCCGTAGTTTAGGGTTTCTCGGCACCGTAAAATTTGAAATTGGCATGGTTGATGCCTTGTGAGACCTCTTGAGGGTGCCTAGAAACCCTACAGTTCCAGCACCACAAACTATAACTGAAGATTTAGTGGAACCAGATGATTCAGTAGTTCCCAACGAACCCCAGCCTCTCCGCCGATCTAGTAGGGTTCCTCATCCACCTGAGATACTATGGTTTTCTCATTGACGGTGGGAGAGAGGATTGCATCATGGAAGATGATGACCCAACTAGCTTCGAGCAGGTCATCACAAGTGGAGACTCTGTGAAATGGCTGGATGCAATGCGATCTGAGATGGAATCCATGTACACCAACAAAGTATGGACTTTGGAAGTTGCTCCTGAAGGGGTAAAACCCATTGGGAGCAAGTGGATCTTTAAGAAGAAACTTGGTGTAGATGGAAAAGTGGAGACTTTCAAAGCTAGACTTGTAGCAAAGGGTTTTCGTCAACGACCAGGTGTGGATTATGACGAAACCTTTCTCCAGTGGCTATGCTTAAGTCCATCCGGATCTTACTTGCCATTGCTGCATACCATGACTACGAAATCTGGCAAATGGATGTTAAGACCGTCTTTCTTAATGGTGATTTAGAGGAGTGCGTGTACATGACTCAGCCAGAGGGCTTCGTAGATAGTGAGAGCAGCGGAAAGGTGTGCAGCTGCTTAAATCCATCTACGGGTTAAAGCAGGCATCGCGGAGTTGGAACATCTGCTTTGATGTGGTAGTCAAAGAGTTTGACTTCATCAAGAATGTAGATGAACCTTGTATCTATAAGAAGGTTGCAGAGAGTAAAGTTGTCTTCCTCGTATTGTACGTGGATGATATACTCTTGATAGGAAATGATGTTCCTATGATGCATTCGGTCAAGCTCTTCTTATCACAACGATTCTCAATGAAAGATCTAGGTGATGCCTCCTGCATTTTGGGAATCAAGATCTATAGAGATATATCTAAACGGATACTGGGATTGTCCCAATTCAGATACATTGACACCATACTAAAGAGGTTTAGTATGGAAGAATCCAAGCGTGGTAACCAACCCACGATCTCTGGACTCACTCTCTCCAAAGAGATGTCTCCCAAGACTGATTTGGAGAGAGCTCGCATGCAAGGGATACCCTGTGCTTCGGCAGTAGGCTCTATCATGTACGCGATGCTATATACCAGACCAGATGTAGCATACTCACTAAGTGTAGTGAGTAGGTATCAAGAAGATCCAGGAGAGAATCACTGGACAGCTGTGAAGAACATTCTCAAGTACTTAAGAAGGACTAAAGAGATGTTCTTGGTGTATGGTAACGGAGAACTCCAGGTGGAGTCCTTTACCGATTCGAGCTTCCAAAGTGATAAGGACGACTCTAAGTCGCACTCGGGATTTGTCTTTACCCTCAATGGAGGGGCAGTTCGTTGGAAGAGTTCCAAGCAAGAAACCATGACAGACTCGACGATGGAGGCTGAATACATCGCTGCCAACGATGCTGCCAAAGAGGCTGTCTGGATGAAGAAGTTCATCACTGAACTTGGTGTGGTTCCGTCCATTGAGCATCCAATACCTTTGTATTGTGATAACAATGGAGCTGTGGCTTTGGCCAAGGAACCCAGGTCCCATCAGAAGTCCAGACATATTCTGAGGCGGTATCACCTGGTCCGGGAGATAGTTGATCGCCGCGAGATCGAGGTCAGGAGAGTTGACATGAAGGAAAACACTGCGGATCCACTCACGAAGGCCATTCCCCAGATACAGTCTGAGAGACTCTTCGGGATGTTGGGTATGAGATACTACAACAGCCGGCCTTAGTGCAAGTGGGAGATTGTTAGTTGTATATATGCCCTAGAGGCCATTGTTGTACATTTGATGTATATTATAGTGGATGCTTGGATATATATAGTGAGGACTTTCTTGCTCGATATGATAGTATGCTATCTGGTTTCACTTTGTCTTAACATGTTGACTTGTATTGGTTTACTGTCTTGCTCGATATGATAGTATGCTATCTGGTTTCACTTTGTCTTAACATGTTGACTTGTATTGGTTTACTGTCTTGCTCTCACATGTTGATAAAGCCTTTAGGATATGTACTCGACTACTGGGACTATGATACAGATCATACTAGTGGGGTCAGGGTAGTCAAAGAGTACATCCTATAATTTTTCCTAGTCAAGGGTGTATCGAGACAAGGCATCGATACACCAGAGTAGACTAGCGTATACGCATCTTGACCCATATGATGGGCGATGGATGATCCCATATCCATCGGTGTTTGACATCAAAGATGGTGTACGGGTGCTAAGTGGAGACTGGGTACACTGAACGGACTCGCCGAGAACTCCTAGATGGTATTATACATATCGTCAGATAGCAGTTCTCCGGTGACACTGGTACAGGTTAGTCTGTAGACCCGAGATTGTCATAGAGTCTTGTGTGATTCCCACTGTGCTTTGATTTCCACCTTACCACGTCCAAGAGGGCGTGCAAAACGGTGGCTTTTGGGTACAGTCCCGAATCACATGGAGGCAATGAGCGATAAGAGGGTTTCGTCTCTCCCGGTATAGGGAGTTGATATTGTGCTGTGTTCGATTGGCTATAACTGGAAGTCCCTGGCCATGGCTGATATGGAGTGCTGCTGGTAAGAGTTATCAGTAGTTTCTCGACCCATTATGAGCCTCACATCGACACGACTTATCGGTTACTGGGATCTGACGTTTACCACCCCTAGACTGGATATGCGACATATCAGATGAAGAGACCGGACTGTACGGTAGTGTTACTGATTAGATTCACAGGAGAATGTGCATGCGTGCTTGTTGATCTTCTGATCGCTCAATACCTGGGTGGCTGTTACATTTAGCTGACCGCTTGCAGCTTGTGGATGTTTGATATGATCATCACCTACTGCCGGCGTATTGACGATTCTTTAGAGTCCTACACAGAGGTTTCCTGACTCAGGCAAAACGGAGTAGGAGCACATATGTGATATGTGCGGGACCGAGAATAATACGATATGAGATACCGTATTCTATTGTCGCGATATGAGATATCGACCGGATATATGTGATATAGCCGGGTCATCGGATCAAGTGTTGATTCGATGAAAAGATACATGTTATATTAGTCGGTTATATGTATTATAGCTGGGTTATCGGATCAAGTGTTGATTCGATAATTTAATGTATAATTATATATGTGATATATTACATTACGTTAACTAATATAAGCTCGCTTTATTGATTCATTTTCTCACGGGATAATACATTGATATATATGCGATATATGTTAATTGTATTATTTTCTTTTTGTTACAAAATATATTGTATATGTGATATATATAATATTGTAATAAGTTAAGGTTACAAATGCAACAATGATTTAGAAATTAAACCTAGTTAGGGTTTGGATTAGGGTTAGCTTTTGGGTTAGCTTTTCATGAAGCTTCATGAAGCTTTCCTTTGTCTTTAGCCTATATATTTTGCATAGATATTTGTTAACCCAATCCAAACCATTAACTCTAGTTTATTCTCTACAAGGGTTAACTCCTTCATACTTAACCCATGGTTGTGTTTGTAACCACAACAATAATTCATTATTCATCACAAAAGGTTTAGCTCATTATTCTTCTTCTTCTTCCTTTGTGAAAAAGCTCAACTAGCTTTTGTGTTTGTGATGATATAGTGTGAGAAATTGAATACAAAAGAGAGCAAAATTCCTACTTCATCATCCTCATCTATCCTAACCACTTAGATTAGGGTGTTCACTTCTCTAATAAGTTGTTTAGTGAAGTGTAAGCTTGGATTTGAGATTCTTCAAGGTAGATCATCTTAGATCATAAAGAATTCAAGCAAGGCGTCTCATTTACCTCATGGAGCCACTCGAGAGTCGGAGTTCATGTTGATCGCAGCGAAGGGACCTCAACACGGAGCTTATGAAGCGAAGGAACGGACTACAAATGTTGTAATCCCTTTCTCTTTACCTTTTTGTATGTGATACAAACTTGTTACCCTAGAAATTCTAGCAAGATTCATGGTTAGTTAGCTTTGCACCTCTCTAAATTTTAAAATGGCATGAGTGGTGCTACCAAACCCTAAACTAGGTGCAAGGGTAACCCAACAATGTTATCAGAGCCAAACTAGAATTCTAGATACGGTGTTATAACAATTACGAAAACGAAATCCACTCCGAAATACAGTATTTAGAAACCCTATTCTTGCTCTCTGGAAATTTTGTAAAAAGTCCCCTAAAAATTTTTCAAACGACTGCAGAATGATATATGGGTCAATCTAAGAACTTGGGTGAAACACGGAGGGAGGGGCTCGGATTTTGGCCGAGCCCCAAGCATGAAATTCCGGCTAGGCCGGCCCCCCTGCCTCCTCTGCCCTCCGTGCATCATCTGCCCTCCGTGCATCATCTGTGCTCTTTTGGGTTCATTTTGGGTTTCCTAGTATTGTTTATTTAGCCCAATTTTCATGTGATGGTCTGTTTGATCTGGGGATAATTCGTAGTGCTTCATAGTCGTATAATTTAACACTGTATTGGTAACCTTGACTATTTTTAGCAGTTCGATCGAACTTCGCACACCACATTTTGTACCCCGCTAAAATTTCCAAGTGTTGTAATTTTCCGAAGTTGATTATATTCGTTAAATCGTGCAAGTATCCCTATGGGCCCCCTAGAAGACATAATAACCTTAACTCGATTCTATGCCCACGGAACCACGTTCGAACCTTCGGGTTTGCCGTAGTTCCGTGGTGTCATAGGTGAGGCGTTGGTTAACTCCTTCTACGGCTGGACCATAGACACTGTGGCACGGTTTTTGAGTGTTTTGACTTTGCTCAAGTATTGAGCTCACGGGGGTAATTTGTGAGTGTATATTGATTCGATCGAAACGTTAAACATCGTCATGATATTCTGTAATGTGATAAAATATGTGGAATTCATAAAGTTAGACATGCAATCCGTAATATGTGATATTTCGGGTTTACGATGTCTAAGTCGTTTGTGGATTCCAAATGTTGTAGTTTTACTCTTTCTTTTCTGCGACCGTAAGTGTAGTATGTGGGGTATTGCCGGCTTCGTTGCTATACATCAACGACAATCGGGATACACATACTTGCTTACGTTGATGATATGAGATATTATGTGTTGCTGTAATATGTTGTATTGGATCGTCGTGTTCTGAAATGCCGGGGGTTTTATATGAGATAAGGGTTTTTATTTTCATTCATGTAAAATTCATTGTATGTAATATTCTTTTATTGGGGCACTTCCGGGTTGAGGTTGATGTCACTATTGTATATTATTTACTTTTCCGCATTAGGATAGACCCAAGGAGGGGAGCACAAGTAACCGGGTTCTAGGGTCCAGTGGGAGGCCATCTTGAGGAGTCGAGACCGGGTCTCCTGACCCTAGAATTGGCAGTGTTACTTGCCACTCTCGTAGGGGTCTAGAGATGTGGGTTTGACTATTCATCGTGACCGTGGAATCCGTGTTTTATACAGGCTCGATATAAAACACGGACGTCCTAGTATATCCAATATTTCATATGTTTCTTCTGCTGCTGATATACTGTGATGTGATCATATTATATGCGTGAAACGAATGCTTTATTATTGTATATATGATATATAATAAACGTTGCTTATGTTTTGCACCCGCGCTAGTCCCGTCCCGATATGCCGTTAGTTAAGTAACCTGACGGTGCATAATGGAACATTATGGCGAATGCGGATGGCATAAGTGTACGTTGTATTTTCGTTTCTTCTATGATGCTTAGGAAGCATAAATGATGGGATTTATTAATGAGATTAATAAAAGAAAAGAAACCTAAAAGATGTTGTAGAATCAAATTTTCAAAAAGGGTAGCTATAGTTTTTGCTTTGCACCGTGGTATATGCGATATACCCTGCACCATATTCGATGAGGAAAGAGCCGAGATCCCTTCACCGGGAGTGACCACTTTAGCAAAACTGGCAGATGTTACAAACTCACGGTTTAGTTTTTGATTGCTCCAATAGTTCTTGCTTTGCACCGTGGTATTTATGAAATACCCTGCACCTTATTCGATAAGGAAAGAGCCGAGATCCCTTCACCGAGAGTGACCTCTTTAGCAAAACTATAAAAGATTCAAAAACACTCCTTTTCAAAATCACTTTTCTACAACGATATCAAGTTCATTACGCAAAATATTTTCATAAAAAAAAACTATCGTAGCCCTCCGTCATTTCAGATAAGTACTACTTAGTATTCGTGCTACGTTTGTTGACCATGTTAAGGCGTAGTGTGCGGTAGCTAATTAGTGGTTATCTGCTAAAACATGTGATGTGATTGGATTAGGGTAGTCGTACGACTTTGTTGACCATGTTAAGGGTCGTACGGATGGGTTTAATTCAATCGGGAAATGACAGGTTGAACTTGGCTAGCGCTTATGATTTGTTGACCATGTTAAGGTCATGAGTTGCTAGGGGTAAAAGCATTATCGGGAATTTCAAGTGTTGAAATTTGCAATGAGATTGCATACCTCCAATGAGATAGTTGGATCCCGATACCAACTGCGAGTAAAAGTTACTCCTGGGAGAATTTTACACAGGACAATTAGCCGATCAAGTAGGTGACTAGAAAGGTGTTTACGGGGTTAAGCCTCTGGGAAAAAGAGGTTTATTTTAATTAGGTCTGTGCGACAGCACGGGGAACCTCCCTCAAAGTACCAACACTGGCATGGCTGAAAGATTGGCGAACTTGTAAGGTGTAATTAATCCCGGCTAATCTTACCTTTTAGGGTTTTAAGGAAAATTTGATAAAAAGCAGTGGGAGCCATCCTGATTAGATAAGATAATAACCAATCTAATCTTTCAAGAGCATACGCTAAAGTGTTTTCTTCTCTCTCTCTCTCTCCAGGTAGCGACCTTGTCAGGCCTTAATCAAGATAATAATATGGATGTATTGACTGAACCCGCTTTTTATATTGAGCAGGGGAACGTTGGTCCCGCTCCCACTTATAACTGTTATAAGTCCGAGCAGGGAATAGTAGAATATCTGGATTCTCACGCCACCCAAACGAAAAATAAGCATGTTGATGCATCTTCTTCAGGTGTGTTAGTTATCGAGAACTGTTTCTCAGTTCACTCTACGTCCTGAGTATTAGATACCGGATCAGGATCCCATATATGCAATATATTACATGGGCTACGTAAAGGTAGGGAACTGGGAGAGGGTGATCATTCCATAAGAGTTGGGAATGGTGCAAATGTTGCAGCCAAAGCAGTTGGCGAATATCACCTTGTATTACCAAATGGTAATACATTGGTTCTGAACGAATGCTATTATATTCCGACCCTGATATGCAATCTTATATCAGTTTCTTTATTGAGCAAAGAAGGGTATAACTTTGTAGTACAGGATAATGTTATGAACATATTCCTGAATCAAAAGTTGATAGGATCAGGATCGTTAAATAATGGCATATACGTTCTCAACCAAACTACAGTACTTAATGTACAAAACACACACAAGAGGAAGAGTTTAGAAATGAACGAATCCTTCTTGTGGCATTATAGACTAGATCATATCAATGCGACACGACTAGCTAAGTTACATAAGGATGGATATTTGAATCCTTTCGAATTTTCATCTTATGATACTTGCCAGTCATGTCTCAAAGGCAAGATGACCAAAACTCCGTTTAGTGGACACGGAGAAAGAGTTACAGAACTCTTAGGGCTGATACATAATGATGTATGTGGTCCCATGTCTACACATGCCAGGAACGGTTCTTCCTACTTCATTACATTCACTGATGATCTCTCAAGATACGAACATGTGTTCCTGTTGAAACATAAGTCTGAAGCTTTTGAGAAATTCATAGAATATAAGCAAGAAGTAGAGAACCAAACGGGCAAAAGTATTAAGATCCTTCGATCTGATCGAGGAGGAGAATACTTGAGCAATGAGTTTCTGGACTATCTAAAAGAGAATGGGATTCTCTCTCAGCTTACTCCTCCCTATACACCACAGCACAACGGTGTATAAGAGCGGAGGAATCGCACCCTATTAGATATGGTGCGCTCCATGATGAGCACTGCTGAGTTACCTATTTCCTTCTGGGGGTATGCGCTTGAGACAGCCATATACCTATTGAATAGAGTTCCAACCAAATCAGTGCCTACCACTCCATATGAGATATGGAATGGGAAGAGGCCATGTCTAAATTTCATTCAAATATGGGGTTGTCTGGCCTATGTAAAAACACAAAATCCGGACAAGCTCGAGACACAATCAGTTCTTTGTAAGTTTGTGGGATATCCAAAGAATTCTCAAGGATATATTTTCTACCACGCTGAGGAACAAAAAGTGTTTGTTTCTCAATATGCCACCTTTTTAGAAAAGGAATTTCTAAAGAAGGAAATTAGTGGCAAAGAGGTAGAGCTAGAAGAAGTTCCTGTTAGTTATATGTATGCCCTAGAGGCCATTACTGTACATAGGATGTATATTGTAGTGGATGCTGGGACATATATAGGGAGGACTTTCTTGCTCGACATGATAGTATGCTATCTGGTTGAACTTTACCTTAACGTGTATACTGATTGTCTCTCTGTTACATGTTGGTAAAGCCCTTAGGATGTGTGCTTGACTACCTGGACTATGATGCGGATCATACTAGTGGGGACATGGTAGTCTATAAGTACATCCTTCAAAGTCCCTAGTCGTGGGTGTATCGAGACGGGACATCGATATACCAGAGTAGACTAGCGTGTACCTTCTCGACCCATACAGATGGGCGATGGATGATCCCATATCCATCGGTTTTTGACATCAGAGATGATATACGGGTGCTCAGTAGAGACTGGGTACACTGGACGGACTCGCCGAGAACTCCCAGATGGTATTATACCTCACGTCAGATGGCAGTTCTCTGGTGACACTGGTACAGAGTAGTCTGTTGACCCGAGATCGTCATAGAGTCTTGTGTGGTTCCCACTGTGCTTTGATTTCCATCTTACCACATCCAAGAGGGCGTGCAAAACGGTGATTTTTGGGTACAGTCCCGAGTCACATGGAGGCAATGAGCGATAGGAGGGGATTCGTCTCTCCCGGTATAAGGGGGTTGATGTTGCGCTGTGTTCGATTGGCTATAACGGGAAATCCCTGGCCAGGGTTGCTGAGATTTACCGGTAAGTGTTACCAGTAGTTTCTCGAACAGTTATAGACCTCATATCGACACGACTTATCGAGCTATTGGGGTCTGACGTTTACCACCCCTAGGCGAGATATGCGACATATCAGACGATCAGACCGGACTGTACGGTAGTGTTACTGGTCGGATTCACTGGAGTGTGAGCGGGCTTGCTCGTTGATCTTCAGATCGCTCAATACCCGGGTGGCCGTTACGTTTAGCAGACCGCTTGCGGCTTGTGGGTGTTTGATATGATCATCATCTGCTGCCGGCGTATTGACGAGTCTTTAGAGTCCTACACAGAGGTTTCCTGGCTCAAGCGAAACGAAATAGGAGCGCATATGAGATATGTGCGGGACCGAGAATAATGCGTGTATGTGATACCGTATTCTATTCTCGCGATGTATGTGTCGAATGGTTGTATGCGATATAACCTAGTTATCGAATCGTAGATTGATTCGATAAATCGATACATTGGATATTAGTCGGTTATATGTGATATGACCGGATCGTTAAATCAATTGTTGATTTAATGATTTAATGTATAATTATATATTTGATATATTACTTTGCATTAACTAATATTGGTTCACTTTAAATGGATTTTCTCGCTCGGTTGTGCACATTGTATATTCGATATATTTTCGTGCACTTGATTGTATCATATTTGATGATACATGTTTAACTATAGTTAAGTGTAATGGATTAAGCCATGGTTAAACTAATGATTAGGGTTTTTCTTTTCTTACTTATTTATTTATTTATTTATTTTGAATAGATAAGAAAAGAATGGTTGCTAATTTTGGAGTTTAGTTGAAGCTTCATGAAGCTTTGACTTTGTAACCATTCTTGTCTTCATCTTTAACCCTAACCATTAATCTAACCTTAGTTAATTCTCTACAGTTGACCATGGTTCTAATATGATAAGTATTCATTTTCTTTTCCAATTATAATTAACTTATCATATCATTTTTCTTCTTCTTCTTCCTTGAACTCAAGAAGAAAAGCTTAGGTCATCAATGGTGATTGATGATAAAGAGTGAGAAATCCAATTCTAAATTGAACCCACTTCCTATTTCTTCATCCTCTACCTCTTGCCAAGTAGTAGAGTGTGTTTTCTTCACAAGTTTCTTGACTTGGTGAAGTCGGAGCTTGATTTAGCGATGCCTCGACGTAGATCATCTTCGGCATGGACATCGACGACCTAGCTCGCCTATTCTCCGATGAAGTCGACGCTAGAGCCCGGATTTGATTTGGACAGCGGAGAGGACCTCATCTCGGAGCCGTGGAGGTGGAGGACCGGATCTACAAAGGTTGTATTTCCGTTTCCCATTAGTTAATTGTTAACTAGTTTTCTTTTCGCCTAGTTTTCTAGCAAACGATCCGTAGTTTAGGGTTTCTCGGCACCGTAAAATTTGAAATTGGCATGGTTGATGCCTTGTGAGACCTCTTGAGGGTGCCTAGGAACCCTACAGTGGTATCAAAGCCTAGCTAGAGCCTTAGGCGAAGTCCAAACGGAATTTGAAACCCGAACGACCCGAAACCCCAACCTTAAAATTGCTCTCTGGACGATTTTGAAAAACTGGGATTTTTCCAGATTAAAAATATTCAGAAAACTCAGTAAAATAATCTAAGAATTACTGTTTAAATTTGAGGGCTTGATTCATTAGAGAAGGCGCGGATCCGCGGCCTTACAGTTGGCTCAGGCGGCGGATCCGCGGCCGTACGGCCTCAGTTTTTAAATAGTTTTATACAGTAATTCTTAGTTTTATGTGCTGGATTTTCTGGGAATTTTTAATATTTATTCAAGAGTTGAATTTTCTGCAGTTGTTTTGGGGATTCGGTGTTTCGATCGGAGTATCAAATTTTGTCTATGTGGCTTTCCGGATAAATTTTAGAATATGTTAAAAAGTTCGACCGGATATAAATACCCAATTTTTCCCCTGTCGGGAAATTTCCAAGTGTTGGATTTTTCCGTAGTTTAACGACGTTCTAAGTAGTGCAAGTAACGTGATGGTCCCTCTAGAAGACAACAAACCTTAACTCGATTATGTGACCGTCTTGAACTGCCCTTTGAACCTTCGGGTTTGGAGCAGTACGGCGTGCCACATGTGAAGCGTTGGCTTGACCCTTCTACGGCTGGACCGTTGGTACTGAGGCACGAACGGAATGTTGTTAGACTTGTTTAATGTGTTGATCTGTATCGGGAAAACTTGGGTGTTCGAATGTTCAATCGGAAAGTTTAACATTTTCTAATTATCTGGAATGGGATACAATAATTGGAATTCACAAAAAGTTATGAGATAACTGAATGAATGTTATAAACGTAGCAATTTAGTCTCACTTGATCGGTTGCCATGGAATTTTGATGTGATCAAAAGTCCGTCGCAATCACGTAGCGTACGCGGATACTCGCCGGGTAAACTTAATAGACAGCCTCACTCCATAGCCCCGACCAAGTGACTGTAGGAGAACCCCGTCGCCGAAAGCATCCGTCCGGGTGCTCGCGGTAGCGGTGTTCCGCCTTGGTGCACTTCGTCGACGGTATCGGGAGTGCGGCCGTCTACTGAAGTTTGCGACGAGCATTCGATCAGGATGTCGGGAATCTTGTTGAATTGCCCGACTTGGTATTGAAAAGTGTTTTCGATGTTGAGACTAAAATGCGGGGTTTATAATTGTTAGGCATGTGATGTCTAAGGTATTCATTTGATTAGGCATGCGATGTCTATGCAGATTGCGGATTCCAACTGTTGTAGTTTTACACTTTCTTTTCTGTGACCGTAAGTGTAATATGTGATATCGCCGGTTTCGTTGCTATATGTCAACGACAATTGGGATGGACATATTTACTTACGTTGATGACATGTGATGTTATGTGTTGCTGGATATGTTATATTGGATCGTCGTGTTCGAATAGCCGGGGGTTTTTATGTGAGATGAGTGTTTTTCATTTTCATTCATGTAAAAACTTGTATGTAATATTCTTTTATTGGGGCGCTTCCAGGTTGCGGAAGTTGTCACCGTTTGTATATTATTTACTTTTCCGCACTAGGATAGACCCAAGGAGGAGGGCACAAGTAACCGGGTTCTGGAGTCCAGTGGGAGACCAACTCGAGGAGCCGAGTCCGGGTCTCCTAACTCTAGAATTGGCAGGGTTGCTTGCCGCTCTCGTAGGGGTCTAGGGGTATGGGTTTGGCTATTCATCACGACCGTGGAATCCGTGTTTTATACTGGCTCGTATTGAAAACACGGACGTCCTAGTATATCCAATATTTCATATGTTTCTTCTGCTGCGATATCTGTGATATGATCATGTGATGTTCTGTGATAGATACAGTATATAGTATATATGATATATTATATAGACGTTACTTATGTTTTACACCCGCGCTAGCCCTGCCCCGCTCTGCCGTTAGTCACCTAACCTAACGGTGCACGAGGGGACATCGAGGCGAATGCGGATGGCATAAGTGTACGTCGTATTTATCTGTGATGTTTAGGTAACTTAAATGATGGGACTTCATTAATGTGATTAATGAAATAAAAGAAACCTAAGATGTTGTAGAATCGAATTTCAAAATAAAACAGGTAGCTACAGTTCTTGCTTTGCACAGCGGTATATGTGATATATCCTGCACCTTATTCGATGAGGAAAGGACCGAGATCCCTTCACCGGGAGTGACTCCTTTAGCAATAACTGGCAGATGCTACACACTCGGTTTGTCTTTTGATTGCTTTTAAGAGTTTTTGCTTTGCACAGTGATATATATGATATATCCCGTACCTCATTCGACGAGGAAAGGACCGACGATCCCTTCACCGGGAGTGACTCCTTTAGCAAAACTAGAAAAGCCTCAAAAACACTCCATTTCAAAATTCATTCGATCCTACAACGATATCAAGTTCATTACGCAATAGGTTTTCAGAAAAACCTGTCGTAGCCCTCCGTCATTTCAGATAAGTAGTAGTTAGTATTCGTGCTGCGTTTGTTGGCCTTTGTCAAGGCGCAGTGTGCGGTAGCTAACTGGTGCTTATCTGCTTATGCATATGATGCAGATTGAGTTAGGGTAGTCGTGCGACCTTGTTGGCCTTTGTCAAGGGCCGTGCGGGTGGGTTTAATTCAATCAGGAAATGACGGGTTGAACTTGACTAGCATCCCATGGTTTGTTGGCCTTTGTCAAGGTCATAGGAGGTTAGGGGCAAAATATTATCGGGAATTTCAAGTGTTGAAATTTGCAATGAGATTGCATACCTTCTATGAGATAGTTGGATCCCGATACCCGCTGCGAGTAAGAGTTACTCCTGGGAGAGTTTTATACATTACAATTAGCCGATCAAGTAGGTGTCTAGAAAGGTGTCAACGAGGTTACGCCTCTGGGAAAACGAGGTTTACAGTAATTAGGTTCGTGCGAAAGCACGGGGGACCTCCCTCAAAGTACCGACACTGGCCTGGCTGAAAGATTGGCGAACTTGTAGTGTGTAATTAATCCCGGCTAGTCTTTCCTTTTAGGGTTTGAAGGAAGATTTGATAAAAAGCAGTGGGAGCCATCCTGATTAGATAAAATAATAACCAATCTATTCTTGCAAGAGCGCACGCTGAGTGTTTTCTTCTCTCTCTCTCTCCAGGTAGCGACCATATCACGCCTTAATCAAGATAATAATACGGATTATTGACCGAACCCGCTTGTTATACTGAGCTGGGGAACGTTGGTCCCGCTCCAACTTATAATTGTTATAAGACAGAGCAGGAAATTGGGGAATACCAGATTTCCCGTGCCGCCCAAACGAAGAGAGTGCATGCTGATGCATCATCTTCGGGTGTGTTCATTACAAAGAACTGTTTCTCTGTATCCTCTACATCCTGGGTATATGATACCGGATCAGGATCCCAGATATGTAATCTGTTACATAGGGCTATAGAGAGGTAGAGGACTGAGAACGGGTGATAAGTTTCATGAGGCAGAAAACGGGACAAGTGTTGCAGCCAAGTCTGTTGGTCACTGTCACCCTGTATTACCAATACATTGATTCTGAACGAATGTTATTAGATACCGAACCTGATATACAAAATCATATCAGTCTCTTTATCAGTAAAGAAATGATAAAATTTTGTATTGATGGATAATGTTTTGAACATTTCCTATATCAAAAGTTGATCGGATCAGGCACGTTATCTAAAAGCATTAATGTTCTAAATCAAACTACAGTTCTTAGTATACAGAACACACACAAAAGGAAGAGTTCAGAACTGAACGAATTCTTCTTGTGGTATTGTAGACTAGGTCAGATCAATGTGACCCGACTAGCTAGAGTTACATATAGATGCATATTTAAATCAGTTTGAATTTACATCTTGTGAAACTCGCCAGTCATGCCACAAAGATAAGATGACCATAGCTCCGTTTACTGGAAACAGAGAAAGAGTTAGCAAACTCTTGGGATGATACATGTTGATGTATGTAGGTCCCCTGTCTACACATGCCAGGACTGGTTCTTTGTACTTCATTACATTCTCTGATAATCTCTCAAGATTCAGACATATGTTCCTGTTGAAACATGAGTCCGAACCTTTTGAGATATTAACAGAATATAAGTTAGAAGTAGAGAACCAAAATACGGGTATAAGTATTATGTCCATTGATGAGATCAAGGAGGAGAATACTTGAGCACGGAAATACTGGACTATTCTAAAAGGAGAATGAGATTCTCTCTCAGCATTACTCCTCCGAATACACCATAGCATGATGGTATATCGGGGCGGAGCAGATACACCCTATTTGATAAGGTGTGCTCTATGATGAGTAATACTGAGTTGCCTTTTTCCTTTTTGGGAGTTATGCACTTACGAAGTTGCATACCTATTGAATAGGGTTCCAATCAAATCAGTTGCCTACCGCTTCATATGTGATATGGAAAGGGAAGAGCCCATATCTTAAGTTGGTTAAGATTTGGGGTTGTCTGGCCTATGTCTAAAAGCAAAATCCGGACAAGCTCGAGGCAAGATCTGTTATGTAGAACTGGAAAAGTTCCAGCTATACGAACTACAGCAGATGATTTGATAGAACCAAGGGATTCAGTAGATACCAACGAACCTCAGCCTCTCCGCCGATCTAGTAGGGTTCCTCACCCACCTGAGAGATACTTCGGTTTCTCTATGACAGTGGGAGCGAGGACTGCATCATGAGATGATGACCCAACTAGTTTCGAGCTGGCCATCAAGAGTAAGACTCTGTAAGAATGGCTGGATGCTTAGTGATCTGAGATGGAATCCATATACACCAACAAAATATGGACTTTGGTTGCTAAATCTGAAGGGTTAAATCCCCATCAGGAGCAAGTATATCTTGAGAAGATTACTTGGTGTAGATGGAAAAGTTGAGACTTTCAAAGCTAGACTTGTTAAAGGTTTTCGTCATCGACCAGGTATGGATAATGATGAAACCTTTTCAAGTAGCTATGCTTAAGTCCATCCAGATCCTACTTACCACGGCTGCATACCATGACTACGATCTCTGGTGGTTGGGTGTCTTGACTGCTTTTCTAAATAATGATTTAGAAGAGAGCGTTTATAAGTACATAGCCAGAGGGCTTCGTAGACAGTGGGAGCAGCGGAAACGTGTACAAGATGTTTTATAGGATAAAGCAGGCATCGCGGAGTTGGAACGTCTGTTTTGATGAATTAGTCAAAGAAGTTGACATCATCAAAATGGTAGATGAACCTTGTATAAACAAGAAGGTAGTAGGGAGTATGGTTACGATCCTCGTAGAGTACGTGGATGACATACTCTTGATAGGGAAAGAGTTTCCTATGCTACGCTCGATCAATCTCCGCTTATCACAATGATTCTCCACATAGGATCAAGATGATACCTCCTAAATCCTGGGTTTTGGATCTATGAGATAGATCTAAATGGATGTTAGGATTCTCACTAGTTGTGGTGAGATGGTATCAATCGATCCTGGGGAGAATCGCTGGAAGTGTTCCAGGGTGATAAAGACGACTGAGTGTCAGTCACAGGCATTGTCTTTACCCTCAGTAAAGGGACGGTATGTTGGAAGAGTTCCAAACTAGATACCGTGACATACTAGATGACAAAGGCTGGTTACATCGCTATTTGAGATGCTACCAAAGAGGTAGTCTGGATGTATTTTTGTTCATGAGATGAACTATGTTCCAACCATTGTGAGACAATGGAGTTGTGGCTTATGCCAAGGAACGCCAGTCCCATCAGTGATCCAGACATATTCTAAGGCAGTATCACTTGATCATGGAGATGGTTGATCTCCAGGGAGATCGAGGATAGGAGAGTAGACTCAGAGGACAACACAACGGATCCACTCACAAAGGCCTGTTCCCAGAGAGAGATTTTTATGGGATGGTTGAGTATGAGATACTGCAACCACTGCTACAGATGGCCCTAGTGCAAGTGGGAGATTGTTAGTTATATGTATGCCCTAGAGGCCATTACTGTACATAGGATGTATATTGTAGTGGATGCTGGGACATATATAGGGAGGACTTTCTTGCTCGACATGATAGTATGCTATCTGGTTGAACTTTACCTTAACGTGTATACTGATTGTCTCTCTGTTACATGTTGGTAAAGCCCTTAGGATGTGTGCTTGACTACCTGGACTATGATGCGGATCATACTAGTGGGGACATGGTAGTCCATAAGTACATCCTTCAAAGTCCCTAGTCGTGGGTGTATCGAGACGGGGCATCGATATACCAGAGTAGACTAGCGTGTACCTTCTCGACCCATACAGATGGGCGATGGATGATCCCATATCCATCGGTGTTTGACATCAGAGATGATATACGGGTGCTCAGTAGAGACTGGGTACACTGGACGGACTCGCCGAGAACTCCCAGATGGTATTATACCTCACGTCAGATGGCAGTTCTCTGGTGACACTGGTACAGAGTAGTCTGTTGACCCGAGATCGTCATAGAGTCTTGTGTGGTTCCCACTGTGCTTTGATTTCCATCTTACCACGTCCAAGAGGGCGTGCAAAACGGTGGTTTTTGGGTACAGTCCCGAGTCACATGGAGGCAATGAGCGATAGGAGGGGATTCGTCTCTCCCGGTATAAAGGGGTTGATGTTGCGCTGTGTTCGATTGGCTATAACAGGAAATCCCTGGCCAGGGTTGCTGAGATTTACCGGTAAGTGTTACCAGTAGTTTCTCGAACAGTTATAGACCTCATATCGACACGACTTATCGAGCTATTGGGGTCTGACGTTTACCACCCCTAGGCGAGATATGCGACATATCAGACGATCAGACCGGACTGTACGGTAGTGTTACTGGTCGGATTCACTGGAGTGTGAGTGGGCTTGCTCGTTGATCTTCAGATCGCTCAATACCCGGGTGGCCGTTACCTTTAGCAGACCGCTTGCGGCTTGTGGGTGTTTGATATGATCATCATCTGCTGCCGGCGTATTGACGAGTCTTTAGAGTCCTACACAGAGGTTTCCTGGCTCAAGCGAAACGAAATAGGAGCGCATATGAGATATGTGCGGGACCGAGAATAATGCGTGTATGTGATACCGTATTCTATTCTCGCGATGTATGTGTCGAATGGTTGTATGCGATATAACCTAGTTATCGAATCGTAGATTGATTCGATAAATCATACATTGGATATTAGTCGGTTATATGTGATATGACCGGATCGTTAAATCAATTGTTGATTTAATGATTTAATGTATAATTATATATTTGATATATTACTTTGCATTAACTAATATTGGTTCACTTTAAATGGATTTTCTCGCTCGGTTGTGCACATTGTATATTCGATATATTTTCGTGCACTTGATTGTATCATGTTTGATGATACATGTTTAACTATAGTTAAGTGTAATGGATTAATCCATGGTTAAACTAATGTTTAGGGTTTTTCTTTTCTTACTTATTTATTTATTTATTTATTTTGAATAGATAAGAAAAGAATGGTTGCTAATTTTGGAGTTTAGTTGAAGCTTCATGAAGCTTTGACTTTGTAACCATTCTTGTCTTCATCTTTAACCCTAACCATTAATCTAACCTTAGTTAATTCTCTACACTTGACCATAGTTCTAATATGATAAGTATTCATTTTCTTTTCCAATTATAATTAACTTATCATATCATTTTTCTTCTTCTTCTTCCTTGAACTCAAGAAGAAAAGCTTAGGTCATCAATGGTGATTGATGATAAAGAGTGAGAAATCCAATTCTAAATTGAACCCACTTTCTATTTCTTCATCCTCTACCTCTTGCCAAGTAGTAGAGTGTGTTTTCTTCACAAATTTCTTGACTTGGTGAAGTCGGAGCTTGATTTAGCGATGCCTCGACGTAGATCATCTTCGGCATGGACATCGACGACCTAGCTCGCCTATTCTCCGATGAAGTCGACGCTAGAGCCCGGATTTGATTTGGACAGCGGAGAGGACCTCATCTCGGAGCCGTGGAGGTGGAGGACCGGATCTACAAAGGTTGTATTTCCGTTTCCCATTAGTTAATTGTTAACTAGTTTTCTTTTCGCCTAGTTTTCTAGCAAACGATCCGTAGTTTAGGGTTTCTCGGCACCGTAAAATTTGAAATTGGCATGGTTGATGCCTTGTGAGACCTCTTGAGGGTGCCTAGGAACCCTACAGTTCCAGCACCACAAACTACAACTGAAGATTTAGTGGAACCAGATGATTCAGTAGTTCCCAACGAACCCCAGCCTCTCCGCCGATCTAGTAGGGTTCCTCATCCACCTGAGATACTATGGTTTTCTCATTGACGGTGGGAGCGAGGATTGCATCATGGAAGATGATGACCCAACTAGCTTCGAGCAGGTCATCACAAGTGGAGACTCTGTGAAATGGCAGGATGCAATGCGATCTGAGATGGAATCCATGTACACCAACAAAGTATGGACTTTGGAAGTTGCTCCTGAAGGGGTAAAACCCATTGGGAGCAAGTGGATCTTTAAGAAGAAACTTGGTGTAGATGGAAAAGTGGAGACTTTCAAAGCTAGACTTGTAGCAAAGGGTTTTCGTCAACGACCAGGTGTGGATTATGACGAAACATTTCTCCAGTGGCTATGCTTAAGTCCATCCGGATCTTACTTGCCATTGCTGCATACCATGACTACGAAATCTGGCAAATGGATGTTAAGACCGTCTTTCTTAATGGTGATTTAGAGGAGAGCGTGTACATGACTCAGCCAGAGGGCTTCGTAGATAGTGAGAGCAGCGGAAAGGTGTGCAGCTGCTTAAATCCATCTACGGGTTAAAGCAGGCATCGCGGAGTTGGAACATCTGCTTTGATGTGGTAGTCAAAGAGTTTGACTTCATCAAGAATGTAGATGAACCTTGTATCTATAAGAAGGTTGCAGAGAGTAAAGTTGTCTTCCTCGTATTGTACGTGGATGATATACTCTTGATAGGAAATGATGTTCCTATGATGCATTCGGTCAAGCTCTTCTTATCACAACGATTCTCAATGAAAGATCTAGGTGATGCCTCCTGCATTTTGGGAATCAAGATCTATAGAGATATATCTAAACGGATACTGGGATTGTCCCAATTCAGGTATATTGACACCATACTAAAGAGGTTTAGTATGGAAGAATCCAAGCGTGGTAACCAACCCACGATCTCTGGACTCACTCTCTCCAAAGAGATGTCTCCCAAGACTGATTTGGAGAGAGCTCGCATGCAAGGGATACCCTGTGCTTCGGCAGTAGGCTCTATCATGTACGCAATGCTATATACCAGACCAGATGTAGCATACTCACTAAGTGTAGTGAGTAGGTATCAAGAAGATCCAGGAGAGAATCACTGGACAGCTGTGAAGAACATTCTCAAGTACTTAAGAAGGACTAAAGAGATGTTCTTGGTGTATGGTAACGGAGAACTCCAGGTGGAGTCCTTTACCGATTCGAGCTTCTAAAGTGATAAGGACGACTCTAAGTCGCACTCGGGATTTGTCTTTACCCTCAATGGAGGGGCAGTTCATTGGAAGAGTTCCAAGCAAGAAACCGTGACAGACTCGACGATGGAGGCTGAATACATCGCTGCCAACGATGCTGCCAAAGAGGCTGTCTGGATGAAGAAGTTCATCACTGAACTTAGTGTGGTTCCGTCCATTGAGCATCCAATACCTTTGTATTGTGATAACAATGGAGCTGTGGCTTTGGCCAAGGAACCCAGGTCCCATCAGAAGTCCAGACATATTCTGAGGCGGTATCACCTGATCCGGGAGATAGTTGATCGCCGCGAGATCGAGGTCAGGAGAGTTGACATGAAGGAAAACACTGCGGATCCACTCACGAAGGCCATTCCCCAGATACAGTCTGAGAGACTCTTCGGGATGTTGGGTATGAGATACTACAACAGCTGGCCTTAGTGCAAGTGGGAGATTGTTAGTTGTATATATGCCCTAGAGGCCATTGTTGTACATTTGATGTATATTATAGTGGATGCTTGGATATATATAGTGAGGACTTTCTTGCTCGATATGATAGTATGCTATCTGGTTTCACTTTGTCTTAACATGTTGACTTGTATTGGTTTACTGTCTTGCTCGATATGATAGTATGCTATCTGGTTTCACTTTGTCTTAACATGTTGACTTGTATTGGTTTACTGTCTTGCTCTCACATGTTGATAAAGCCTTTAGGATATGTACTCGACTACTGGGACTATGATACAGATCATACTAGTGGGGTCAGGGTAGTCAAAGAGTACATCCTATAATTGTTCCTAGTCAAGGGTGTATCGAGACAAGGCATCGATACACCAGAGTAGACTAGCGTATACGCATCTTGACCCATATGATGGGCGATGGATGATCCCATATCCATCGGTGTTTGACATCAAAGATGGTGTACGGGTGCTAAGTGGAGACTGGGTACACTGAACGGACTCGCCGAGAACTCCTAGATGGTATTATACATATCGTCAGATAGCAGTTCTCCGGTGACACTGGTACAGGTTAGTCTGTAGACCCGAGATTGTCATAGAGTCTTGTGTGATTCCCACTGTGCTTTGATTTCCACCTTACCACGTCCAAGAGGGCGTGCAAAACGGTGGCTTTTGGGTACAGTCCCGAATCACATGGAGGCAATGAGCGATAAGAGGGTTTCGTCTCTCCCGGTATAAGGAGTTGATATTGTGCTGTGTTCGATTGGCTATAACTGGAAGTCCCTGGCCATGGCTGATATGGAGTGCTGCTGGTAAGAGTTATCAGTAGTTTCTCGACCCGTTATGAGCCTCACATCGACACGACTTATCGGTTACTGGGATCTGACGTTTACCACCCCTAGACTGGATATGCGACATATCAGATGAAGAGACCGGACTGTACGGTAGTGTTACTGATTGGATTCACAGGAGAATGTGCATGCGTGCTTGTTGATCTTCTGATCGCTCAATACCTGGGTGGCTGTTACATTTAGCTGACCGCTTGCAGCTTGTGGGTGTTTGATATGATCATCACCTACTGCCGGCGTATTGACGATTCTTTAGAGTCCTACACAGAGGTTTCCTGACTCAGGCAAAACGGAGTAGGAGCACATATGTGATATGTGCGGGACCGAGAATAATACAATATGAGATACCGTATTCTATTCTCGCGATATGAGATATCGACCGGATATATGTGATATAGCCGGGTCATCGGATCAAGTGTTGATTCGATGAAAAGGTACATGTTATATTAGTCGGTTATATGTATTATAGCTGGGTTATCGGATCAAGTGTTGATTCGATAATTTAATGTATAATTATATATGTGATATATTACATTACGTTAACTAATATAAGCTCGCTTTATTGATTCATTTTCTCACGGGATAATACATTGATATATATGCGATATATGTTAATTGTATTATTTTCTTTTTGTTACAAAATATATTGTATATGTGATATATAATATTGTAACAAGTTATGGTTACAAATGCAACAATGATTTAGAAATTAAACCTAGTTAGGGTTTGAATTAGGGTTAGCTTTTCATGAAGCTTTCCTTTGTCTTTAGCCTTGATATTTTGCATAGATATTTGTTAACCCAATCCAAACCATTAACTCTAGTTTATTTTCTACAAGGGTTAACTCATTCATACTTAACCCATGGTTGTATTTGTAACCACAACAATAATTCATTATTCATCACAAAAGGTTTAGCTCATTATTATTCTTCTTCCTCCTTTGTGAAAAAGCTCAACTAGTTTTTGTGTTTGTGATGATATAGTGTGAGAAATTGAAAACAAAAGAGAGCAAAATTCCTACTTCATCATCCTCATCTATCCTAACCACTTAGATTAGGGTGTTCACTTCTCTAATAAGTTGTTTAGTGAAGTGTAAGTTTGGGTTTGAGATTCTTCAAGGTAGATCATCTTAGATCATGAAGACTTCAAGCAAGGTGTCTCATTTACCTCATGGAGCCACTCGAGAGTCGGAGTTCATGTTGATCGCAGCGAAGGGACCTCAACACGGAGCTTATGAAGTGAAGGAACGGACTACAAAAGTTGTAATCCCTTTCTCTTTACCTTTTTGTATGTGATACAAACTTGTTACCCTAGAAATTCTAGCAAGATTCATGGTTAGTTAGCTTTGCACCTCTCTAAATTTTAAAATGGCATGAGTGATGCTACCAAACCCTAGACTAGGTGCAAGGGTAACCCAACAATATTCCCTTAAGATCTATATTGCAATCGAAGTCTCAACGGCGAAAATTGCAACTCAAGTCCTACCGGCTACACAGCTACTTCAACAATGAAGCGACCCCCAAATCACACCGGCAAACAGATGGGTCACCTGCGGCGAAACTACTTTCGAGAGTTCCATCATTCGAAAAAAAACGGTATATCCACTAGCGAAATGGGCACAGATGAAAACCTGAAAAGACGCCGTGAGTAAAGACAGCAGGATTGCCGGCGAGTTTGTGAAAACCCGAAAGGGCGCAATCTCGTTAAAAAAACAGTATGTCCATAAGAAAAATGGGCACAGATGAAAACCCGAAAGGGCACCGTGATTAAAAACAGCAGGACTGCCGGTGAGTTTGTGAAAACCCGAAAAGGGCGCAAACTCGTAAAATAAAAAATTCATATGCACTTGCAAGGTCCTCTCGACCTTGTGAAGAGAAAATACCTGCGTGAGATCCTTACGACTCACAAAAGAGCAACACACTTAGGAATCCCCACGATTCCTATGGAGAAATTACACTTACGAGATCCTCACGACTCATAAGGAGAATTCCCCCTATGAGACCCTCACGGCTTATAGAATTCGAAAGTCTTAGGTTACATGGATCCAAACCTGTTCTTAAGCCGTCGTATCCCCCAAGTTTCCCTACAGGCGGTCTAATATTGTCCCTTGTATACAATCTACGGGCATGAATAAACAATTCCCCACCGAGTTCCTCCAATGGCGAGAAATATCCCCATATGGTGAACGACACTTGTAAGTCCTCTCGATTTATAAGGAGAAAATACTCTTATAAGATCCTTACGACTTATAAGAGAACACACACTTAGGAATCCCCACGATTCCTAAGGAGAAAATACACATACGAGATCCTCACGACTCGTAGGGAGAAATAACTTTATGAGATCCTTACGGCTCATAAAGTCAAAAAGTCTTAGTCGACAGGATCCTAACTCTGTTTACTAAGCCATCTTTGTTCAAATCGACAAAGGCAAATGATGATTTGCTCCTGTCAATATTCCAGTTGTAGCGATACTGATGCAAAATAGGTGTCAAACCCCAAGTCCTCTCAAGGAAAATAATGATTCGCTCATGGAAACATTCCAGTGGTAGCGATACTGATGCCTAAACAGGTGTCAAACTCCAAATCCTTTCACGGCAAATGATGATTCGCTCCTGGCAATATTCCGGTCGTAGCGATGCTGATGCCAAAGTTGGTATCAGATTCCAAACTCGCAATAAAAACATCAGCGAGCAAAAAATGCATATGAAATAGCTGAAATGATAGGGCAACTCGCAATAAAAATCAGCGAGCAAAAAATATATGCATATGAAACAGCTGAAATGTTTGGGTAACTCGCAATAAAAAATAGCGAGTAAAAAAACGATATAGCCGAAATGATTGGGCACCACGATAAATATCCGAAATTATTGGGCAATCGCAACTTTCGCAACATAAAAACTGAAAAGATAAAGCATCGCGGAAAGAAATAAAAAAAATGAAAATGAAACTTTTATGCCCTACAAGTATGTCCATATTGACTCTTGAATACGATCTATGGGCACAAATGAAAGAAAGGGAACCATATTTTCCCACCAGGCTCCATCAAAGGGAGAGCCAGATCTTGATGGCAACATCTACAGCCTAAAGATCAGCTCGATGCTCTTCTCATTCTAACAGGATGTAGACGTGACGTCAGCAAAGCTCTAAGGAGACAAATCATAAAGGAGTAATGGCAAAATCCCAGCTCCAACTCGACGTTCCTTCTCGGTGTAGACGCAACGTCCACAAACAAAAGTGGAGTGATGGCAAAAATCTTAGTTCCAACTCGACGTTCTTCTCATTCCAGCAGGGTGCGGGCGTAACTGTCAAATGAAATTGGAGCAATGGCATATTCCTAGGTCCGGACCTCGATGGCGATACATACAGCATAAAGGTCATTTGGATGTCTACCCAACTTCAGCAAAGAATCGGTATGACATCACTAAAATAAAGTGGAGCAACGGCAGATCCCTAGCTCCAGATCTCGATGGCAACATCTACAGCCTAGAGATCAGCCTGACGTTCCTTCTCAGGGCAGACACGACGTCAATAAAGACCCAAGGGTCGAACAAAAAATGAGCCATGGCAAAATCCTGGCTCCAAGTCTTGACGGTTCATATACAACTCAGAGACTATCTCGACGTTCCTTCTCATTCCAGCAGGATGCAGACATAACGTCAACAAAAGACCCAAGGGTCGAAATCAAAAAGGAGTAATGGCAAATTCCAGCTCCAACTCGACGTTCCCTCTCGGGGCAGACGCAAAGTCATCAAATAAATGTGAAGTGACGGCAAAATCCTAGCTTCAGATCTTAATGGCAACATCTAAAGCCTAGATATCATCCCGACGTTCTCCTCATGCCAGCAGGGTGCAAACACGACGTCAACAAAGACCCAAGGGTCAAATAGAAATCGACTCACGGCAAAATCGTAGCTCCAAGTCTTGACGGTTCATATACAACCTAGAGACTATCCCAGCGTTCTTCTTACTCCAGCAGGATGTAGATGCAACGTCAACAAAAGACCCAAGGGTCGAAACAAAAATGGAGCAATGCCATATTCCTAGCTCCGGACTTCAACTGCGATACATACAGCATGGAGGTCCTATAGATGTCTACCCTACTTCAGCAAAGAATCAGCGCGGTATCGTCAAAGCAAAAAACAAAGTGACGGCATATTCTTAGCTTTGGGTCTTGATAGCAACTCATATAAAATCTGAAAGACCATTGGAGATCATCCCACCCTAGAAGGGTGCGGTTATGACTCATCGGGGCTCCAAATTGAGCCAAATCTCAAATAAAAAGCGTCATGGCAAATTCCTAACGCTTGCTCTTCTAACGGTAATATAACCTAAGGAGATTACTTGAAGACGTTTTGTCCAGCCTCCGAAGGGATCAAAGACACAACAGTCATGGGGCAATAGCATATTCCTAGCTCCGGACTTCAATTGCAATACATACAGCATAGAGGTCCTATAGATGTCTACCCTACTTCAAAAAAAAATCGGCGCGACATCGTTAAAAAAAATGAAGCAACGGCATATTCCCAATTTCGGGTCTTGAAGGCAACTCATATAAAGCCTAAAAGACTATCGGAGATCATCCCACACCAGAGCGGAGTGGTTATGACTCATCGGGGCTCCAAATTGAGCCTAACCTTAAGTAAAAAGCATCATGGAAAATTCCCAACGCTTGATCTTCCGACGGTAATATAACCTAAGAAGATTACTTGAAGACGTCTTCTCCAGCCTCAGAAGGGATCAGAGACACGACAGTCGCGGGGCTACTCGAACAGCAGCTTAAATACCGCATATCAAGGAATACATCAGTCAATACGATGGTACACGGACTAAAACCCTAGTACCACAAACTTAACGGACCCCTGTCGTAAAGAATAGAGGTTATCTATATTTCACGTTAGGATACACCTGCGAGATTCTCTCGACTCATCTCGACTCGCACGGAAAAACATCTTTATGAAACCCTCATGGCTCATGAAGGTGAAAAGCCTTAGGCAACGGGGATATCAACCCGTTTTCTAATCACTATGGCCCTACAAGTAGGTCTAAAATGACTCTTGTATACAATCCACCGGCCATATTCTCCGAAATTGCATACCGACGAGGAGGGAAAACCACTTACGAGTCCTCTCAACTTGTAAGGGGAAAATTCTCTTATGAGATCCTTACGACTCTCAAGAGAAAATGCACTTAGGAGTCCTCACGACTTCTAAGGAGAGAATACTCCAATGAGATCCTCTCGACTCGTAGAGAGAAAAGTCTTTATGAGACCCTCATGACTCATAAAGTTGAAAAGTCTTAGGCGTCAAATCTAAACCTGTTTCCTAAGACATCGCTGCCCTATAAGAAGGTCCAAACTGACTCTTGTATACTGTCCATGGGCCACATTCGTCAAAGTTACATGTCAATGAAGTGAAGAAGCCACTTGCGGGTCCCTCGACTCGTAAGGAGAAAATACCTGCGTGGGATCCTTATGACTCACTGAGGTGAAAGACACTTAGGAATCCTCACGATTTCTACGGAGAATATGCACCTATGGAATCCTCACGACTCATAGGGAGAAAAACCTGCTTGAGACCCTTATGGCTCATGAAGATGAAAAGGTCTTAGACGACGGGGATCCTAAACTTGTCTCCTAAGCCATCAATTGTATGGTAATGCATTATTTTTCACTACTTAACCCACGTATAAGCTTACATGGACAAAGTAGTGAGAGGGCATTTGTTCCCGCCAAAATTTTTTGGCTCAGAGCTTGCTGTTCCCTTATAAAAATAAAGGGAAAGCTCCACGTGTTAAATACATGCACCCACATGCAAGGCATGTAACTATCACCTCAGGTAGCGCCACACATGAAGTTCATGTAGGAACCAATGTGCAAAGCACAGGAGTGCATGTTCCCTTAATATTTAAACATAATAAAACAGCTAAGCTATGTTAAAATTTTGTTGAGGCAGCGCCTCACGTGCCCCTCACGAGGGCGCCAGCGCCAATCTTGCAGGATTAATCCTATAGTGGCGTCGCACGTGCTCCTCACGTGGGCGCCAATGTGCAAAGCACAAAAACACCTATCATTAATAGGAATTAAATTCTTAAGTGACGCCCACATGCACAACACGTGAGCGCCGGCGCCCAAATTAAAAGCAAGTAGAATTAAATTCTCCATGGGGATACTTCCCTAAAAACTGTGATATTCTCTGTTAAACAGAGTCGTTGAATCAAAAATCCAATGGTGAAAATAAATCATCGGATGATAAATTCTATTTGGGAAATATTTTCCTTCTAATATGGAAAGATTTTTCTCTAACAGAGAATCTTGGATTTAAAATCCAATGGTGATAAAATATCACCAATTAAACTATCTGATAGAATTAAATTCTATATGATAGAATTAAATTCTATTTGGGAAATAATTCTCTTGATCTTTCTAATATGGAAAGATTTTTCTCTAACAGAGAATCTTGGATTTAAAATCCAATGGTGATAAAATATCACCAATTAAACCATCTAATAGAATTAAATTCTATGTGGGAAATATTTCCCTGATCATCCTCAAACTAGAAAGATATTCTCTAATTCAACGGTGATTATAAAATCATCTATCGATCATCTGATAGAATAAAACTCTATCTTAGGAAAATATTTTCCTAATTTTGTTAAACTGACAAGATATCCATATGATAGAATTCAATTGTCTGTTAGGAAAATATATTCCTAATCTTGTTAAACTAACAAGATATTCATATGATAGAATAAAATTCTATTTTAGAAAAATATTTCCTAATCTTTTTAAATAAACAAGAAATCTTCTCTGTTAAACAGAGAGCCTTTGGATTAAAAATCCAACGGTGAATAAAATTCACCGATTGATCTAAAAGAATATTTTGATTGATCATAAAATCAATCATGATCTCTCAATGAGAGATTTTCTCAACAAATTAATTTTTTTCTTCTCCTATAAATAGGAGCAAATAGATTAATCAAAGGAGGAGGAAAAAAGGAGAACCCTCATAAGCTTCTGTAAAAATACAGAAGGCTCTCAAAACAACAGAGAATTTAATTCTCTCAAAAAAGAAGATTTCCTTCCTAAAAAACGCTAGGTAAAGAAAAAAGAAGATATCAAAATATCTCATTTACCTAACATACCATATCTAAGGGTTTAACCATTCTCAAAGAACTTAGTTCTTTCTCTGGATCTGAGATCCACAAGACAAGTCTCCCACAAGTTGAGAATTTAATTCTCATAGGGAAGATCTTGTTCTTGAGAATCAAAAATTCAGAGAAGAACAAAATTAAAAAGAAAAAAGATAGAGTTCATAATACTCCAGGAACTTAGTTCCTTCAAATCAAGAACTTAGTTCTTTAAAGAACCCGATCCAAGATCCTCAAAATAGTGATCTTGGTGATCCTTAATGGTCAAAATACCATTAAAAGAGGTTTAACCTCTCTGAAAACATGAACATGGAAAACATGGAGTTTAGAATACTCCAGGAATTTAGTTTCTTCAAATTAAGAACTTAGTTCTTAAAGAACATGATCCCAGATCCTCAAAATAATGATCTTGGTGATCGTTAATGGTCAAAATACCATTAACATAGATTTAAGTTCTCTAAAAATATCAATAGAGATTAAATCTCCAAAAACATAGCGCCTCACGTGAAACACACGTGAGCGCCAGAGAAAATTAGTGCTTAACACTATTGTAGCGCCTCACGTGAAAAGCACGTGAGCTCCCAAAGCTAAAAACCCAGCGCCTCACTTGAAAAGCACGAGAGCGCAAGAAAAGATTAGTGCTTAACACTATATCAGCGTCCCATGTGAAACACACGTGAGCGTTGTATATCTTAGTGCTTGGCACTGCTGGGTAGTATAGAAACCCAATCTCAGCCCAAATTGACCTCTTTGATTTTAAATCAACCGAGCCCATATGCTCATGATTTCCAAACCGATCTTAGTCTCAAACATGACTGATGATCTCTCATTGATGATATCCAAAATGATATTCATCACATATCTCCTAAGGTAATCTTAGTCTCAAATATGACTAACGATTTTTAGGTCCACCACAACCCCTTTTCCCCTCAAATACGGGATTTGGTTCAAGGGTACATCTTTCCACATCTCTGATATATGTCGTTGTAATTTCTCAACGTCTTCAGAGAGGTGGCGGGTCCTGACAACCAACAGCTCATTTCTCGTCCCAACTTGATATAAAATTTCGTCAATATAGGGAATGATATATCCCATATTGATGCACTTCCAAATTGACGTGCACGGCTCAAATCGGATCGCACCCCAAACTGGGCGCATTCCATGTCACCATCGATCACTTCGCCACGTAACAAATACACGTGCATGCAAGATGAATGATGGACCGAAATGTCCGTAAACTAATCTTCGCCCCCAAACACGGCGATAATGGACCGAAATATTCTTAAACTAATTTTCGCCCCCAAACACGGCGATAATGGACCGAAATGTCCTTAAACTAATCTTCATCACAAACAGGGAACACTGGACCGAAATGTCCTTAAACCAACATTCGTCCCAAACAGGGAATGTTGGACCGCGACGTTCTTAAACTAATATGTTTTGCCCTGCGGATGTCTCCTTAATGACTACCGTATACTATCCATGGGCTATTCATATATGATCTAATGATCAGTTGAGCCCATATGCTCACTACTTATAAATTGATCTTATTCTCAAATATGGTATTCATATATGATTTAATGATCAGTTGAGCCCATATGCTCACTACTTATAAATTGATCTTAGTCTCAAATATAGCTAATGATCTTTAAATCAAACCCAAATATCCTCTGAACCGATGGACCTCACAAATGTGAGATCTGCGTCCTAAGTTCATTCCCGTTGGCAAACCAAGCCACCAACGTGGCTCCCGTCAAGCAAAATTCTTGACCTAAACCCAAATCTCAAATATACGGATTTGGACTAATCTGCACCCTATGGCGACGACAGAAACTAGTCTCCGTATACAATCCACGGACAACCTAACAAAAACACACACGACACAAAATGACCTTTTGAAGTAGGAGAAAGTGGTTATCGTAATGCTGAAACGTAATTAACTGCAGGGGCTTGCGCATGCAAGGAAGAGCGCCCCCACAATCAAAAATCCCTCACAAACGAGGGGGAATCTGATAAAGTCATGCTACAACGGCCACATCCGTCCAAACCTCCGATATACGGTGTCATAAATCAACTTGGTATCTTTGGAGAGGTGGACGAATAAATCCAAATAGTATCTACCTCCAGATTCAGGCAAGACGATCCATCCCGGTTCGTCTCCATTTCCGGCGGTGAACAATCACGTAGTGATAACGTAATTAGCTATATGGGATTGCTCCTGCAGGAAAAAGCGTCTCCACAATCAAAAAACCCTCACATATAAGGGGGAATCTGATAAGTCTGCTTCAACGATCGCATCCTTCCAAACCACCGATATACAGTGCCATAAACCAACTTGGTATCTTTGGAGAGATGGTCAGATATGTTCCATATAGCATCTACCCCCAAACTCATGGCCTGGACGCGCTCACTATGCTTCAGTACGGTTTCCGGTGGTGAACAGTATCTTTTGTGTTGTGCACCGCCGAACTGAAGTTAATACGTTTCTGCTTCCCAAAACGCAATGTTCACAAAACTCCAGTTTCGTCGTACTCTTGCTATCAAGCAGACCCTGCTTCCATAACTCGACCATAACTCTCTCACTCAAATACCCGAGCCTCATGTGTCACAATCTGGTAGTTTTTGAATCCATCATAGATTTGAATGATGAAATTGTCGCCAATCCGGAAGTCGTCGAACCCTGCAATAAATACATGGACCCTTTCTTCAAGCCCTTCATTACAACAAGAGCACCTTTGGTTATTTTCAAAACTCCACCTTCAGCGGAAAATTTGTAATCCTTATCGTCGAGTGCACCTAAAGAGATAAGATTCTTCTTCAAGTCAGGTACATGCCTGACTTCCGCCAATGTCCTCACAACACCATCGAACATCTTAATTTGGATTATCCCTTTGCCAATAGCTCGGCACGAGTTATTGTTGCCCATCAAAACTACTCTACCATCAACGGACTCATACGTGTGAACAAATCTCTATTGGGCTACATGTGGTAAGAACAATCCGAATCCATGATCCACTCATCCTTGGATCGCTGTGTGTTGTCAAGAACCACAAGATCTCCTTCTCCTTCCGCTATACTCGCTTCATCTGAAAGCTCCTTCTTTAATTTTTCTTCCTATTTTTGTTTGTTCTGCAACTTAAAACAATCGACCTTGAAGTGTCTCTTCTTTTTACAGTAATTGCAGGTAACGTTTTTAAACTTGAATTTTGACCGCGACTTCTTCCTATTTGCTTCCGGATCTCTCTTCTCCGCTCGCCCTCGAACAAATAAGCCGGACAATGAATCATGCGTTTCAGTGGAAGTCAACTCCTTATCGATTTTTTCTTTGTTCATCAAATTCTCCTTGACGTCATTAATTGAGATCTTGTCTCATCCATAAACCATGGTATCACGAAAGTGCTTATAAGAAGGTGGCAACGAACACAACAAGAAAAGAATTTCATTTTCATCATCAATCTTAATGTCGATCTTACCCAGATCCGTAATGATCGTATTAAACTCACCAACGTGAGATTTTATTGGAGAGCCTTCTGACATGCGAAGTAGGTAAAAATGTTGGTTCAACAGGAATCGATTCGTGAGAGATTTCCTTAAATATAACCCCTCCAATTTATTCTACAAATCAGCCGCCATCTTCTTCACCAAAATTTCTTGTAGAACTTCGTTTGTCAGACACAAGTGGATAGCCATGAGGGCCTTCTCATCCATCTCCTCCCAAGCTTCATCCGTCATAGTGGAAGGCTTTTTATCCTTCCCTGAAATTGTCTTCTTCAAATTGTTTTGAGTCAAAATGGCAACCATACGGACTTGGCACAAACTAAAACTTATATTTCCATTGAATTTCTCGATATCGAACTTCATGATTATCGGAGACATAATGTGAGATCAAAATACCTTCGGTATTAACGAACCCTAAACTTCAAAATCATGATCTAAGAAAGTAGGGAAGAGAACGTAGTTGGCGTTACTCACCGTTAATCTAGATCGCAAAATCAAAGATCTAATGGTTCAACCAAAAATCTCACAATAACGCAACAATAGCTCTGATACCAGTTTGTTGCGATAAATACGATCACGAAGACAAAACAAACGATATAGAGACGAAATAAAACCACAGGCAAATAGAAAATACGAGAACTTACTAATTAGTCGAAGGCGAAACTCTATTAGTAACCAAAAGTGGAGGAGTACAAACGGTGGACGAATACAAATCCCTCTCACAAATAGTTCTTTCTCAAAAAAACTACCTCAAAGGCATCAATCTCTAGGGTTACAAAATACTGCAATATATATAGTATACTAGAGATAAGTCTAAATAACTAAATTTCCAACTAATAAATATCCAGTCTGAATCTGTTATTACTTGTCTTGTAGATAAATCTAAATTTGTTATCTCTTACCTTATAAATAAGTTTGAATCTGTTATCCCATACCTTGTAGATAAGTCTGAATTTATGGAAAATCAATAAGGATCGAAATGGGAGGCATACACAACACTCAAAATATAATTGGAATTGTAATTTTGAGAAGGAAATTGGAAGAGGATATAAAGAAGAAAAAATACTTTGTATTGATTTAAACTTTTTGGCACGCTTCACAACCCAAATGATACCACACATATATAGGAATTACATGACTCTTCATACTCCACAACTCATAACCTACACATTTATTATAATAAAGTATGACCCTTATTACTTCATAACTCATAACCTACACAATTACTCAATAACATATAATTCTTCATATTAATTACTACTAATAATAATGCATCAACAACTCATCCATGAACAAAATAACTCATGAGCCTTCATATTCCCGAATTAAAGTCAGGTTTAATTTTAACAGGAAGCAAGTGATGGCAAATCGATACATGTCGGCTTGATATATTGATGGGTCTTAGATAGACCTTTGATTTTTTTTATCCTTGGACCGGAATGGACGAACGGAGGAACTATGCGATGGTTTTTGATTTCACAACTGCAGGTGCATGGGATCTATTGAAACTCGAGCGACTACCAGATTTTAAATGTGCAGCGATACATAAATTCAGTTGAAGCATACACTGGATAGAATCATATTTTTCAGTAGACAATGAATTCCGTAGACCTATTCTTGAGCGAGAGAAACCTACAACGAAACCTAAATTTACAACTGCAAAGCTTTGGGGTATCGAAACCGACTGAATGGTTTGCATGGCGGTTGCTAAATAATCTTATTTAATCTCATAACATATCTCGACTCCACCAATTTACCATTTGTATGATCCGACGGCCAATGAATCGAGACGGCAAAGCTTAGGGTATTGAAACCGAATGAATGGTTTGCATGGAGGTTGCTAAATAATCGATTGCCATTGGCAGCTTATTTGATCTCATGGCATATCTCGGTTCTGCCAAATTGCCATTTGTGTGATTCCCGATGAATCGAGTGAACATCTATATAGCAAATGTGGTGGATAGAAAAATCTACCAGCTATTCTATCGATGTATTAATTTGTGTGGAACATCGATCGCTGAAATAAAAGATTTTGTATCTGTGACTCTGATAAACTCTCTATTAAGACGCTTAAGATGTTGATTTGGTACGCATCTTAGGATTGCTGGAAGTTCCGTTACGATAAACGACTTGGGATTACTCAGTCTATGCAGCTGTAAAAGCAATAAATCAGATTTTTTACTGTTGCAAAGACAACTCGAAGCCTTTTTTAGGAGCGCTTGTTGATGGCTTCGTAAAACTCACTATAATTGTCTGCGTTTGTTTTTTGATTCCTCTCTCTCTCTTTTCTTATCCCAAGTACCGCATGTGCTCACGATCTTTGTATTATGTATCATAGGTGTTGCCATGCATTTGAATGTATAGTTAATATTGTGAATAAACATTATGATATTTGAATATTTAGGTTTGAGAATAAAGTTCTAAAGATACCTTTAGAAACTAGCTAGGCCCCGTGCAATAAGTGGGTACAAAGTCCAAAATTTAAAAAAATCATATTAATTTAAAATTTTATTGTTACTTGTAATATCTTATATTTATAAATTTCATATGAAAAATATAGGGTAAATTATCGGGAGGAAACCCGAGCACTTTTTTCCTCTGTCAAAACCCCCTAGCCTCGAAGTGATAGTCAAAAAAACCCTAAAAAAATTTCCTGCAGTGTCTACATAGTAACCTACTATATCTAACCAATTCATACAAACTATTTAGATTTCGCAGGAAACAGTTTAGCAACTGCTTAGATATTACTGGCTAGTGCTTAGATATCGCAGGAAACTAGATATAGTAGGCAACTACTAGATATCGAGTTTTTTGACAACTAAAAACTTTTTTTATTAGGGTTTTGACTACCTTTTCGAGGCCGGGGTTTTTTGAAAACAGAAAAAATACTTGGGGGTTTTGACAATTTAACCTAAAATATATGAAGGTTTAACTTACAAATAATTCGGCTTTTCACTATTTTTCTTATTATAGCTTACAGAAATCGCAAAACTTTAAAAATATCAAAATTTTCTTTTTTCTTCGTTTTTGGATAGTTGCTTGTAATATAGTACACAAGAATCACCACATGTACAAAAATCCACAAAAAAAAATTTGTTTTCCTCTAATTTTCTATATTCTGCACGCTATAAAACACTAATATACCGAAATTCTAAAAATCTCCAAATTTATGTTATCTCCGGTTTCTAATATTTTGTTTGCTATACAGCACAAGAAAATCATGAAATTTTTAAAAATAAAATAGTTTCTGTAATCTCCGATTTATAAAAAAAAATTATGATACAATTGACGAAAATCACAAAAAAATCGTTTTCTTTCTTTATTTCAAATACTATGCATGCATAACCACAAAAATAAATTTTCAAAAATCTCAAATTTTTCTGTTTTCTTCGGTTTCTTAATATTTTATATGATATAGCATATGACAATCGCAAAATTTACAAAAATTCCAAAACTATTTGTTTTATTCAAATTTAGAATATTCTCAAACTTTTATATTTTCTTCAGTTTTTCAATCACGAAATTTTCAAAAGTCTCAAAATTTTCTATGCTATTCGGGTTTTCAATATTTTATTTTTATAAGTTGAAAAATCATGATATCTTCAAAAATCCAAAATTTTTACTATTCTTCAATTTTCAATATTTTACATCTTATAGAGATTCAACAATATCTGTTTTATTCAAATTTTCAATATTTTGCATACGGCATACGGAAATCGCGAAAATTCTTAAAAAATCTCAATATTTTTTGTTTTGTTTGGTTTTTCAATATTTTGTTTGTGCACATAAAGATCGCTAAGTTTTCAAAAATATAAAAAAAAATTGCTCCCTCCATTTTTTAATATTTTGCTTCTTATAACATATGAAAATTGTTAAATTTTAAAACTCTACAAAATTATTTGTTTTCTTCAGTTTTACAATTTTTTGTATTATGCACACAAAAATTCCGATATTTTCAAAAATCCCAATTTTTTGTTTTTTCGGTTTTTTATTATTTTATTTGTTATATAAAACATGAAAATTGCAATATTTTCAAACAATCCAAAGTTTTCTGTTTTCTTATCTTTTTAAACACTTTCTTGCAATAACAAATGGAGATCGCCAAATTTTAAGAAACCTCAAAAAAATTGTACTCTTTACTTTTCCAATATTTTGTATAATACATCACATGAAAATCGAAAAAAAAATCTATTTTCTTCTTTTTTTATTTATTTCGCATGCTATATATAGCGCACAAGAATCATGATATTTCAAAAATCTTATAATTTTCTGTATAATTCGGTTTTCCTATATTTTAATTGCTCGTATTTTTGGAGAACTTCTGGATTTTAAGAAGACAAAAAAACTTTATGAAATAAAAGAAGAAAAGATCGTCGATTGCTACTAAAAACCTAATAAAACAAAGAAATCCGGTCTGAGTAACTAGGAAACCCTGAAAACACATGAAAACCATAAAATTTTAAAAATCCCAAAACATTTGTTTCTTTAAATTTCCAATATTTTGAATACTGTAGTACATGGAAATCGCGAAATTTTAGAAATCAAAAAATTTCTGTTAGTTTTAGTATTTCAATATTTTGCTTGTTGTGGCATATAAAAACCACAAAATCTTCAAAAATCTCAAGAATTTTCTGTTTTATTTGGTTTTTCAATATTTTTTGTTTGAAATAGCACACGAAATTTACAAAATTTTCAATAGTCTCAATGTTCTCTGTTTTCTTCCATTTTTTTATTTTTATATACAATAGCACAAGAAAATCACAAATTTTCAAAACTCGTGAAAAAAATTTCCTTTTTCCAATTACACACAAAAATGTGAAATTTTCAAAACCTCAAATTTCTATTTCTTTCAAAATTTAAAAATGTCATGCCCGCTTCCCAAAATACGGAATACGAAGTGACTAGACCAGCCATACTCCTACGGTCAAGGATAATCCTACCGTAGTCACATTCCGGCTTTGAGAATTACATGGTAATCAGTAAAATGCAGCACAAGTAAAGAAAATCGCAATCACTACTTTATTACATTAAATCAAAAGAGTTCACTGGTTACAAGAGTTTGACAATAATATAAACTACTAACCAAGTGTGATACAAGGTCTTTATGGAAAGCAGGGAAAAATAGTAATTCTGAGTCTCTGACTAGATCTCTACAAGCTCGTAAGGCATGTCTGACTCTGGTGTTGGGTCCACTTCACACTCTGAGCATGCATACTCAGGTCTTCGGGGTAACACAATATAGCAATAAAGTAGGTACAATAATAATGAATGTGAAATAGCATGCAGTGAAATAATAAGTATAAAATAGCGTGCACAGGTTAACGGTAGGGTATATGCATCAATCAATAATAAATGTCATGTCTATATCGCTAAACCTATCAGTCTCTGTGCCAATGAAATCGATCGGTGGAAAAGAATTGTCGTGTTTAACAAGGGTCTCGTGCATACTTGAGACTACGGTCCACTATGCTCGAGACATAATCCTGCAGCCGTGCCATTAGGCCCACGACCTAATCAGTATAAATATATATATGCAGTAATTGTGATTTCCTTTACTAGTTTAGAAACAGGGTTATAATAGAGATTACTGTTTTGCAGTCCAGATCCGTATCTCTCTTCAGTTTGCACTATCGAAACAAAACAAAATTCGGTAACCATCTACAGAGGGTTAAGTGTTATTTAGTTGGGTTCGATACGAGCCCTGGAACATTTCATTATGAGTTATATTCAATTAATTATGAATTTTACAATGTGAAGTATACGAAAGATTTCGGATATTACGACGTATCTTGGGGACGCCATTTTATTTGCGAAACATCAATAATTTCCATCCAAATTTCTACACTACGTTCATTAACAATAAAGGGATATACTGATTATAAATTCCGGTATTTTCAATTAGGTTTTAATTCGGTTAACATTTAGAATATATATTTATTTAAATCAAGATTAACATTTGTCAATCAATTGATATATATATAGCATGATTTAGTAAGGGAGAGAATTCACTT
The DNA here is from genome assembly GCA_030015575.1 of Agapanthus africanus. Taxonomy (NCBI): domain Eukaryota; kingdom Viridiplantae; phylum Streptophyta; class Magnoliopsida; order Asparagales; family Amaryllidaceae; genus Agapanthus; species Agapanthus africanus. Next base: position 423,957,009 of record JASDDO010000010.1, on the reverse strand, counting down.
GCTTTGGTCGCTGATATAGAAGCGACACCACGTGAAGAGTGTTCGTCTCGACACACGAGACGGCGCGATACGACACGGCTCGGTTTGGAAGGAGGGAGAAAGGAGGAAGGTGTGGTGGTGGTCGATGGTGGAGGTCGTCGGTGAGGTTTCAGTGAGATGGGGAGAGAAAAAGAGAGAGATTGAGAGGTTGAGAAATTTTTGAGAGCGAGAGAGATCGATATGAGAGAGTTATGTAAGGTAGATTTAAAGAAAATGAGGGAGAGGTTGAGAGAGTTGTTTTTCTATTTTTTAAATAAATTTGTTTTTCACGTGGGCCCCTCATATTAATTTGGTTGCAAATTTTCACCGTGTACTCTTTAATTCTCATGCGTAGGAATTTTATATTTATTTTTATTTTTATTTTTTTAAATACATAAACGTATACAAGGAACCGGATATTACAAAAAAAAATTAATATTCTGCATCTGCATGATAGCATACAAAAATAACTAAGTTTTTCAAAATACATTTTTTTTTTGTTTTCTTTCGTTTGCAATACCAAACGGAAATCACGAAATTTAACTCAAACAATTTTCCGCTTTTTCGATTTTCCAATATTTTACGTGCTGTACATACAAAAAAAATTGCTTTTCAATATTTTGTCAGTAAAATCTAAGTAACAAGAGAAAAATAAAAAGAAAGAAAATGACCGAATATAATTTTTCCTCCATATAAATCTAGCTGTATGGGAAAAAAAGTGATAAATATCGAGTACAGAACCAAAACATGACCCAAATATAATAAGAGAATTAAATAAGGCTATATAACAATTTTTCCAGTAAAGTCCAAGTTTAAGAAATAAATATTCTCATATAGCATCCAGACTGTAGGCCCCACAGGGCCAAGAGGCTTTCAACACATAGCCCTCTACACCCCACGGGATCTGCAGTCTCTGCAGTCTGAACACTGCAGCTATAGGCTTACAGTATCCCCGCAGGCCCTTTATAGCCATATATAATATGGATTGAAAATAGGTGTAGTAAAATGGGGACGAAGAGATGTGGGGCAGGCAGGTGAAGTGGGGGAGAAGTTTGAAATTTGACTATATCACCAGAAAACTTAAATAGGTTGATGATGTAAACGAGTTTATATGAGAAATGGTTGGAAGGTCTTTTATTATTTCTCAATTTCTTTTATATCTGAAAATTTGTTACATCCTCTATAAGATATTCTAAAATTTATAGAGTATATCAAGATTTCAACAGAAAATCTAGTATTGATATTAAAGAAAATATCCACTTTACTACTGTATTAGAGAGAACGTAACAAGGTTTCTTTACACCTGGACTACAGATGCACTAGAATGATAATCACATACAAAAATTATACAAGAACAAAAGGTATAACAGCTATGCCTTCCTTGTGATTTAATACATAATAGTATCAGTCGAGCATATACAAGAATCGTTACCTTCTCAGCAATTTAGCAAGAAAGATTGCTTTCTATAGTGCGGTGTATAATTTTCAAGGCTTTTTAAGCAAATAACTTGTCAATCTGATCTCTCCAGCTCTTTGAATCTGCGATCCCATTCCCTGGCCTCGAGATCTTGGTCTGAGACATCTTTCTCGGTGCTGTACACTATCCTATCCGAACTAATTACCTTCCGGGTTGCCATGTCTCGAGCACTCAACAACTATAGGAGCAAAGATAATAGATTTAAGTAAGAAACTATATTTTGAGAAAGAAAAGAGGCCATTGATGGGAATTTCCTCCTATGGCATCAAAAAAATACACCCTCCATCATATTTTCGAACAATTGACACTTAACAGCTTAATCTAAGGTGTGGTTACACCAAATTTCATATGATTCTACCGCTTTTTCACCGTTGATTTAGTGGATGCAAAATTAACGGTTTACCGACAATAGAACTTTTTACATTGCTACTTCAACGGTGAAAAGGTATTAGAATCACATGAAATTTGGTGTATCCACATCTTAGATGATAAAGATGAAGATAATGAATGCCAATCGTCGGAAAAAATCATGGAGGACGTATTTTTTCGACGCCATAGAAGAAGGTCCTTCGGCTAGTTTCCTCCATTATTCTCCTATATTTTACCCAAAAATTTAAAAAAATCAGTATACTCAGATTTAACAATACTAGTGATTAACACGAGTAATGCACGTGTATGTATAATAGTAAATGCACACGTATAATAAGCAATTTGGGAAGATATTTTCTATGTGAAAGTTAGATTCTGTTAGATGTGAATGAAGATTTTTTTTTCCAATATCCAACACGTGCGAGAGATTTCGAATTTCAAGCGTTTTGTTAGTGTATTATTCCAAAACCATATTTGAATAATCAGTTATCTGAAACAAATGTTTCTTCTAACAAAATAAGTTATCTAAAATTAGTTTTGGTCAAAATATATATGGTGTAGATTTTGGTTAATTTTTATTCAATTTTTTTTAAAACAATTATGCCACATGTTGTGCTACCAATCACATTGGGATTTCAATCTGAGACCCCTGCCTTCTTGAATAAAAACTAGAGACGAGTGACCAGCACACATCTTCTGAAATGCGCACAAAAATGCACAGCGGGGAAGAAATCGGAGTACATCTCATCAAAGTTTGGAACTGTAAACACAAAACATGCAATGATTGTGCATAGGAAACAAACCATGTGCACACAGACGCACACAGATATGTTATAAACCATGCATGCACGCACACTATGGAACCTCGCAAACTCTACAAAAGCACATCTGCAGTGTTAATGTATTTATAAGATAACGGGTAAATTGTCCAAAACTCCCAACCACTTTTTTCCGCTGTCAAAAACCCCCGGCCTCGAAGGGGTAGTCAAATCCCCCCCGGAAAATTTTCCAATATCTATATAATAGTGTATCTATATAATAGTAGCCGGCTATATTTAACCAATGCATACAAACAATTAAGATATCGTGGGAAACGGCTCGATATCACATGAAACTGCTTAGATATCGCTAGCACATATTGCACGAAACCAAACAACAACTAGAAACCGCAGGTAAGGGGTTTCTTGACAACTAAAAACTTTTTCTAGGGGGTTTTGACTACCGTTTTGAGGCCCGGGGATTTTTGACAGATGAAAAAAGTGCTTGGAGTTTTTTGACAATTTACCCTAAGATAAATCAATGAAATTACCTTCCTTCTGAGAGTTGAATCTGGCAATTCAAGCACCCGTGCTCGCTGTTTTCTACCCAGATTCCTCTTCTCAATGTCTGCATTCCTCTTGCGCACGAGGAACCATCGAAACAAGGGTATTGCGAAAAATGAGGCAGCATAGACCTGAGAATTATCGGTTGTATCGGTGATTTTAATTGAAATGGTATGTGAGATGCCAACTGAAAGCCCGAGACTTTCAAAAATTAATGAAAACTAATCTGTCAAAATTTAATACACAGAACATAATAACATAAGAAAATAATTAATACAGAGAATCAATTATAGACCATATAGGTGTACTCGTTAGATTGGTGAATGGATATTTTGCATACTTATCATTGTATTTCCATAAACTACCTTAAGGTTCTTTTGATAACTATAGACTCCCTTAAGCTTTTGCCTTTAGGAAGTTTACATTTCCTAAGATACCCTTTATTGTAGCACTTTAAGGGAAATCACTGTAACGGGAAAAAAACAGCCTTAAAAGTAGTCTAATGGAAAAACAGCTATATTTATGTATGTTTTAGTAAATTATGCTTCCATATAGTGAACTAGTTTAGTAAGCATTTCCCTTGCACAAAGTTTCGATCAAGTAGCACGACAGTCGAGGTATTAAATCAGCTCTTACCAGTAGCAAAATCTTGAAAAAATGCTTGTTGCCAAATATATGGAAATAAACTAACCTGTAGTAAAGGAAAAATTTCGGCAACAAAAGAAATGAAGCCAGTAGGTGCAACTCCAGGACTCCTTCATATCAGAACATCATATTAGAACTAATAATGTAATTTAAAACAATATGTAATAAACAGGGAGCAATAAATTCAGTACTTTAACATGGTACCCAGAACAACAACTCCAAAAAGATTGAGTGCTCCCAGACCAACAACCATTGCTTTCTCCGATGCTCCTGCTTTACTGCAAAACCACAAGTTTTATTATACGAAACTTAAAAGCTAAGCTCTGGACCTACGCCAAAACTAAAATGAAACTTCATTAGAAACTCTCGTTGAATGGCTATTTCAAGCTGTAAGGAAAAGTGATTAAGCAATACCTAAGGCAACGTTTCAATGGCGCTTCATTCACAAAATACAAAGCATAAGGGAAGCTAATTGGACAGAGAAGCAGCAATATTCAAGAACATATAGATATTACAAGAACAAATGACAATGCTAATGCAGTTGCCCCAATAGCATATAAAAAAGCAATAATGGGAAAGATAATGATATCTTTTCATCGTCATTATAGTAAAAAAAAGTTTGGCATGCCAATTATTCACCAAAATCATAATCATGCTATAGTCCAAAGAAGTAGGTAATGTCAAGTTTTCATTTCCTAACTAACCTCGATATTTGGCATATTTATATCTCATTAAAATCATTAAAAAAAATTGCAAAATTTTTGTTCATCCAAAATGAATGACATTTGGCATGCTATTTATTGCCCACAAAAACAAAAAAACAAAAAAATTGGGGAAAGTTTAAGTCATTGACTGCTTGAATGCTAACATGTCACATATATATAGTCCGCAGGAATCGATGGAAAATTTCAAGTTTTTTATTCTATAAAATTATTATATTTGGCATGAAATAGCCAACGGAATTTAATAAACATGGGCAAGTTTAAAGTTACCGATCACCCATGAAAGCTGTAAAAGTTGCAAGTTTTTATTTCCAGAACATCATTGATGACATCTTATATATTCCATGAACATAAGAAATATTTGCACAATATTTGTTCCCAAAAAACATCGATATTTGGTGTGCTATTCCATAATAAACGTGGGAATTTTTTCCTTTAAAGTCATTGATTTCTTACATGCTATATACAAAAATCAATTAAACGTTTTCAAGTTTCCACATCAATATTTTGCATGCTATATAAACACAGAGATTGGTAAGGACTGGCCTTTTTTGTTCAAATAGTGCCTGTTGGTAAATGAATGTCGGAAAAAGCCATCACTTTTCTACTTGAAAGGGTGAATTTTGAGAAACAGATGATAGGGATGAAGGGAATTATTGGAATAAAACTTTGAAGTGATCACATGCACGACAAGATAACTAACTTACTGAGTAATGGAGAGTTCAAGAGGTGGGTGATGAGCTCTATACTAAAAGTTAGTTGTTTTCAAAAAAGGGTATACACTTAAAGGAGTTTTCTGTAGCTTGACCTAAAAAAGAAAGTCTGTTGCCCTGGCTAGACACTTAGATGAGTTTAGCTGGCTTAACATACATTGCATGCTCACAACCAATCAGATTTAGCTTTTGTGTAATCTGATTGTCAGAAACTAGGATGAGATCATGATAACTCCTCTCTATCTGATTGTGAGAGATATCAAAGAAAGTAAAAAAGAAATAAGGGAAATTAATAGTAATTATAAAAAATGCAGGAAGATTACTAGTAACAACAAAAAGGTGCGTAGTCTACTCTTGAATTCATAATTTACGAGACATATAACTTGTCCATAATAAACTTTGACTTCGGAAGTCGAGATTAAAAAAATTATTCACTCAGGGGGGTACGATATAAGAACAGCAATCACTTAAAACATAAATTGTTGAAGAAACTTACTTTTTAAACTTTACTGAAATTTGTTCATACAGGCCAACTAAAATTCTAAGATCACACATTTAATTCTCACAGCCTCTTTATTATCTAAGGCATATTATACCATTAGGTATTCAGTATGAAGACATATCCTGAATGTTTAATGTGAAATAAAATGCAAGCCTTTTGCAGAACCGAAGATGAAGTCAACCCCAAAAAGGCAGTAGAATTCTTAGTGTGATCTTATAAGCCAGTGGATGTAAATACTAACCTGAAGGACCACTCTTTCTCTTCAAAATATTTCTCAACCCCGTCAACCCACTCAGCCCATTTTTTCCCTACATATTCCTTTCTCCCCACCCTCTGGGACGAAGCAGTTCGTTGCAAGGATGGAAAACGATATAATATGTTTCCCTGTATAACAATTGAAACCTGTTATTGAGTATCATGCTACTTCTAAGTTTATGATAGTTCTATAGTAGTACTTGCTAACTTTTAGGGTTTGCTTCATATACATTTTTTTGTGAGAAAAAAGGTGGGATAATTAGCGCCTTGTACTTCATGTATTGTTCGCCAAAATCCATCGGTTTAAAGATGTTTTCTTAGAGTAGTGTCCTAAACCGTCTTAGGTTTAGAGCTCACTAATGGAAGTTTACGGTTTGTTTTGTCTTCCAAAGCTAGTCATTTTTGCACTAGACACCTATTCATGTAGGCCAAAGGCTCACATTAGAGGAAACGTTAGGTGGAAGTTTTGCTGATATGCATTGTTATCTTATTGCATAACCCTTCAGGTTAAGCTTTTCATTTAACTGGTTACAAAAGGGTGGGGTGTTAAGTTTCAAGTTTGTGTGACAATAGTACTATCGATTATTAGGTAGACTTGTCGGTCTCGATTATCAATCAGGTGTGTCACAAGTCTTCAGAGCCAGTCATGGCAGTAATAATGTAAAACATAAGAATCAAAGTCATTCTCATGTATCTCTGTTCCTCGTGTTTACGATGTTTATGTTGTTTTATAAACTTATAATGTTCGCAAAGAATTTCACAGACCTCATCGTCCACTTCGGGATGTCCATCAAAGCGCAACAACACAGGTAAGACATATAAGTCATCATCCTGTTCCTGTCCTAAGAAAGGAATATGTTAGTGTATCAAACGTAATCGTAAAATGGGCCTAGGAATGCTAAGTGCTAACTGTTAACTACCATGCTTCAAGACAATGCCAACAACAAGAGATCTTTCACTGATGGACATGAGTGCAGCATTAAAATGTAAAATTGTAAAGAGAAACCAAACCACAAAGTGCCTGTGCAAAACAGTTTACTCGAAATGTTTGTAAGGTGCATAGAAGTATTTAAGAAAAGTTGAGAAGTAAAAGGAAGTTTCAAGCACATTAAAAAGGAGGGTCACGGTAGTTCAAATTTCTGATGTGGCAACTATGCCAAATTGCCAACTACAGTAAATAGTTTGCATACCGTTGCTTCTTTGGTGGGCATTACATCTAGGTATGGAGCAAGCTCTTCTGCAGTGACCACACCACCATTTGAGGCGATATATTGTCCTATCTGCGAAAATAACAGAAGCTAAAAAACTGAAGGCAAGAAAAGAAGAGATTCATATGTATTTGGTATTAAAAATTGGCATAGAAGATATTGCATAAAGCAGGTTTTAAATAGAACGCACCACAATCAGCACTACAAATGCCAAGTCAAGAATAGCAAACAAAGTAGAAGCTACTAAGCCTACTATACCAAAACAAAGCATGAAACGTTCTGGAAAGCATCTCATCCCCAACGCAAGTTTATTGCTTAGAAAAGCTATATCCGCCAAAGATTGAGCATTATGTAATCTGATAAATATTCAAGTAACCCCGTGGTGCATTTTTGGTAAGTTACAGGGCTACAGATGGAAATTTGGAGGGAGAACCTAGTTAGGATGGTCACACTAATTCAGGTTTCCCTCACTGATAATAAGTAAATTAGATATAGCCACAATGCAACTGCGTATAAGTTCAAGTTTCTTACCATCCCAAGTCCTAGCAGCATATCAAATTACGAAGGATACTGACACTCAAATAAAGGGAACTAGGGAAAGTTAAGTGCAATGCTACAAAGGGCTGGTAATTAAATACAATTATGAAGAATAGCACGATATAGAAAAATGCTAGATCAATGTGCAATTACAAAACCAACAGAAGGTAAAGAAGAGCTTCGGGAATTATAAAAAGGTGTGACTTCCACCTCTTGAATACAATATACACCTTTGTTTGACAAAATTATTATGCTTGTTTGGGTTTTCTGTTATAAAAAAAGGATTAGATTCTTCGAATATTACAAAAGTTATCACATCTTTGAGAAAAAATTAAGCTAAAAAAGCAAGAAAAAGAAGAAAAAGAGAATATGATTGGAATATACAAAACCAGAAATAATACCAGTTTCCACCTTTCCTCTTCAAGTCCTTGATTTGGATCGCCATCACCAAAGACAAATGAGAAAACCTGGAGTAGATATGAGATATGTAAAGTGCTCGTTATTTTCAAAGGAGGAGGAAGACGCTAAGGTACTATAAAAATCATTCAACCCTTTCGTATTACAGATTCAACAAAGTTCATTCCATCATTTGTTCTGATCTGCCGCCTCCTGTAGTAGTATGGATCCCAGTACCTGTAAAGGCAGAAATCTGAGATACGCAATCTGCATGATTCAATAAATTTATATAGGAATAAAACTTTTTAACAAGAAGATGTGTCCATTCATTTCCATGAAACATAGGCAGCATCTAATTAGCTGAATCGTTTCCAGTAGACTGTTAATAAACGAAAAAATCAAGAACTAATCATTGGATGTAAGCATTGTAAAGCTGGGGAGGGTACTTCAACATAGTTCTGTATTTTCCAGCTTGAGTTAATCTAGCTGGAAAGGTACCCATCAAGTATACTGTCACAGGATTCATGGCAGAGACAAGGATGAGCATGATACACTCACCAGGAAAAAGGGAGAATACTTAGTTGTATCACTATATGAACTTGGGTACTGCTTGGATGCATTCATGCAGTAAATTCAGATAAGTATGGATGAGATGTAATATAAACATGTAAACTAACAAGTTGTCAAGTAGCACCTTAAATTTTCTAAAATTCACTAAGCCCCAACCTGATACTTGAACAAATATGATGACAACATTATAATATAATATAAAAAATAAAAAAGAACAAGATGGCAAGGAATATAATGTTCATATATAATATTATTAGATTGTAGTGTTGCCAGTTTGCAATGAAGTTTGGGAATACGATGCTAACAAGATTGTGCAATCAAGATTGAAGTTTTGGGAGGTGGTGTGAATGAGGCAGCCACTAGTTCAATAAGAAGGTTGAACCTGAATTTATTTCTAAGAAATTACGTCAGCATAGGTTAGAACTTGGAATTAATATATTTTTCCAATTTTATTTCTTAAGGCCTGCAATACCTTCACTATAAGATGGGTTATGTGCAAGCGATAAGGGAGTCAATTCTTTGCTTTTAAGTCTTCAGCATGTACAGGAAACAGGCGTGTTTGCATGCCTGTTTTCTTTTCTTTTCTTTTCTTATTCTCCATTTATTATTCTTTTATTTTTTGTTTGGGGTGGGGACGTCTCCTAGTGGCACCGGGAACACCATTCGGGCATGTATAATTTGCTACTAAATTATAATTCACATCCAGGCTCTCTTCTCTTGGTTGTTCATGGAATCTTTGTCACATTCACCAACGGATGTAGCTTAGTTGGGTTGAACCAAGTAATTCTCATTTTGTGTGTGTGTGTGTGTGTTTTGTTTTTTTTATATTTTGGGGGGAAGGGGGGATCATAGATCTTGCTTATTGATCCCGGCTACTGGTTACTTTCATAATTAATATTCTTCCATTGTTCCCCCCAACAAAACTATTACCGGAGTTTTTGTGATGATACAGAAAGATAACTCAGGCATCCCTTTAGGCATAGTAAAGTGAATAGATGAAGAAGAATACAACACTTGCATCACACGCTAGTAGAACTGTAGAAATAATAAACGCTTTCAGTAGTAATGCAATGCTGTGGGTGCATGCATTGCTTTTATCAGTAGGCCATGAAGCTAGTAAATATCAGGTGTAATGTGCATGCAGCAAAACTGCGTAAGGTTGAGAAGATTCCCAAAGATGATCTCATGAAGCCTAACGCATCATTCCAGAATTCTCCTAGACAAGAAAGGGTCTAAATAAAGAAAGAATGGCAAGAATATAGACTTACCAAAATAGATCAGATGGACGGAAGAAATATGTAAAACCAGAGTCATAAGACCTCCCTCCACGCCTTCCACGATTGTCTTCGTCACTGCAATCAATAATACACGTCACTCAGAATGTGAAGATTGATTTTGAGCAGAAAAAAGTTTCAGGGATGGGAAGAAAAGGTTAGAAGTGAAAACAAGATGCCATCGGCAAAACCTTATAGACTGTAAGAACTTTAACTTAAATATGGAGACAATAAACTTAACATCAGGGTTTAAGCATTACCTTCTACTTGAAATAAGTGCAATGATAGCTGTGTATACAATAACTATTGACGCAATAAGTGCTGTCCCAAAAGAAACCCTGATCACGTACTCAGCTCCTGCCTGCAAATATTGAAAAGAAAAAGATTTTGCATATTCGGTCCAAGAGTACCCTAAGAATATTTGGCACAGCATGAATAAGACTCCCAGTACCTTCACTTTATCAAGCAGAGGTTCTACTTTCATTCTAAATGATTTTCCAGCTAACTTTGACCTGAAATCCCTTGGGAAAACATAAAGCACGTCGCCTTCATCTGAAACCTATCAATACCATCTTGAGATAGATTGCCTTACGAAGACAGATAAATTATAAGAACCAATTAACTCTCAGCAATACAAAAGGTAATCATATCAACAGAATATCAATGTTGATCAACATAAGTTTCTTGATGGTCAATGAAAAAAGGGTTAATATCACAAAACACCCCTGTAGTTTACTTTGTGTGGCACTTATACCCCTCAAGTAATTATTTTTGGCACAGGCACCCCTTGTGTTCATTTATTGGAACCCTAAAAAGTGCTCAAAATGCTCAAATTGAATTCTACAGTAGTCAAATTATTGTTTAATTTTGACATTGTCGTTTAAAGTCGAATTTGAGCATATTTTAAGGGATTCGATCGCTGAGCATAGGGAGCGTTTGTGCCAATAAATTACTTGAGGGGATATAAGTGTCACATAGAGTAAACTACATGGGTGTTTTGTGCAATTAACCCTAAAAAAGGTTTTAAAAAACACAAATTTTATCTTTGGTGAAATATATGGAGTAAGACTTGCCATTCTTGCGCTATTATAGTTTCTAGTTTTAGCACGTGTGATGCACATGAACTGAAAGAAACTTGTATTCTATATAGATAGAAAATAATATATGAATTTATGAGAGTGTCACACTCGTGTTATCTCATTATCTCAAAAACTATTTTCTTAGGGTGTGTATACAAAAGGCTCGCTTGATGTCATTCATCGTGATGATATAATAAAAATAACACCAATATTTAGTTGTAATGCGTAATATGATCTTCTATTATTATGATAATGTAGGTATAAATATAATACAAATTCTTGCTCCTTATAATAGTAAATTGTCAAAAAAAAAAATTATATATTTTTTGTATTCATTCGTCCTTTGGATGATCCTTTAATAGTTTTATGGACCTTTTGAAATTGAAAACATGAAAACATATAACGGAACATTAAGTATATAACAAGAATGAAGGAATGAAAGGAAGAGATATTATTGGAAAAAGGAGTGGGAGAGAGAGAGAGTTAGAGAAGGCCAAAACAAATATTAAATGGTAATTGATAATGTGAGCAGTCTGGGATGGAACCAATTTTGAAAGGATTTCACTTCTTTTTATAAAATTTTCTCCAAACTAAATGTCAAGTACATCTACACAAACGGGAAAAAATAATCTGGGGGGCTCAAAGAGGTTCGCATTATAAAAGTAAGGATAAAGTTTTGTCGTGCTGTATCTAGAATTCATGAAGCATAAAACGAGTGTACTTACAGATATACATGCTATAGGAATACATGTATACAAAAAATACACACAAACCTAACATATTGATGAGTGGTGCATATAAATTTGATATGATATAATATCATATCAAACAATTGTAGCTATGTCACCCAAATCATAGCTATTAATAGTTATCAACAAACTATAGTATTTGTTTTTCAAATTTCACGGACTAACTAGGACTGACGTTACTGTTTTTGCATGTTTAAGACTACAATGACACCCTGTGTTAAACACTCTGCCAATTAAGTTTAGCCTTTATCACAACCTCAAAAAGGATTGACAAGATTGTGCCCCTTAGCATAATCAATTTTTCTGTCATGATCTTAGATTGTAGCCTCTTCGTTAAGTTCAAATAATACATAAGCCTAGACAATCAATGTGCCAGTTTTTTGTTTCCAACAAATACGAAAATCTTCAACATCTTTTAAAGCTTAAGTCAACAGCATTATAAGCAATATAATTTAGCTCTCTAATTGTCTGCCGATGCATCACTTATTCATGTTTTTCCATTATTCTAATTACTCAATTTGAATAGCAGGTACACAACACAAAAAACATTTAAGAATCTCAAAAAAAACTCATTTAACTTCCAATTAATCATTTGATTACCTCCAGAAATCCACCAGTATCAGCAGCGAGAGCCTGAAGAGCTCTCTCAGCCTCATCCAACTTGAGCCCCGATCTACTCGACACATCCCCAATCGTAACCCTGCCTCCATACGAATCAACGGCCTCCATCGCTCGATCCCTCACATCCGACAGCAGCTTATCCGTCTCCACTCCTCTCCCAGGCCTGATCCCCGCAGGAATCTCGCCGCCTGATTTGGCCCCCGAAACCCTGACCCTGACCCTGACCCTAACATCCCCAAATCTTTGAGAAGATCGAAGGCGAATGGAAGTGGAGAAGTGGTGGGATTGGCGAAGGAGCGAGGGTTTGGAGATGGGGTACTTGTAGGAGATGAAGCAGGAAGAGATTGAAGCCATGGGTTTCCTTTTGAGCTTAGGGTTTGTGGATTTTCTAGGGTTTCGACATTGAGAGAAGAAAGATGGTGGGTTTTGGTTGCTCTCTCGAGCTCTCCACTGAGTGGCTGGAAATATTTGGAAGATGGGACCAACCGCAGACAAAATTTGGGGTTCATCAAGTTTTAAGAACTAATTAGGGATTTAGATGTGTAAAACTATTCAGGGATTTAGATGAGTTTAAAACTATTTCAGGGATTAAGAACTAATTCAGGGATTTTGTTATTCCAATCAAATGAAGGTCATCTAGGCATCACGAAGGATTGGACGGTTGGAAAGTTGGGTCTCTTTTTAAATCCGCACTTTGCAACTATGGTTCAAGTATGGTGGCTTATGTAACATTTTGGAAATTATTATTATTATTTTAGGAATTTAAATAATAATATTATGAGTATTACGGAAATGATTCCGAGTATGAATTTGGGTTTCTCGGATTGATATCCATATGTATATTTATTTTTGGGAATTGAAAAATGTGAAATTTTTTGAAAATGATAAGTATTTTGTGTTAGGAAATGATACGGGATTTATGGGATATTGATATATTATTTTGAGAGAGAGTGAGTGTGAGAGTGTGAGACATGCCTACACCCATGCCCACTTCCTTAACCTCATTCTCTCATTTCTCTCTCACCCATCCTCTCATTGCTCCTCACAAAAATATCTCTAACCCTATACACCCAAATTCCTCCACCAAAACCCTAGCTCTCCTCCACCAAAATCCATGGTTGGTGCCAAGTTTTGCAACTAGAACCCTCAAGATATCAAGTGAGGTCATCCTCAAGTTCTCAAGCCTCTTGAAGCTTCATCAAGAGCTTGGATCTTCACTTTTTCCGACTTCAATAGGTAAAGATCCCTCTTTTCACCAAGTCCTTTTAGTTTTAAAGTGTTTGATCATGGAAAAGTATAGATTTTACTTTAAAAATTGTATTTTTATGGGTTGAACTCTATCAAGCTTGGCTTTTTGAAGTGGTCCACTAGTAGTGATGGATTTAGTATGGTTTACTTGATGATTACACCTTATTTGATGCAAGAATTTGGAATTTGGAAGTTACACAATTTTTAGAAATTTCGTTTCAGCAGATTTCTTCTGTAGACGTCTGCTCCATAGAGTTTCAGACGTCTACCCATGATCCGTGTTTCATAATTTTCCTTATGCAGACGTATGTCCTCTAAAACTTCAGACGTCTGTCTATGATCTGTGAATCTTTGATTTTGATCTTCAGACGTCTGATGCTCACATCACCAGACGTCTCTGCCTTTGATTTGAATTTCTTGAGATTTGTTCTTAAGACGTCTATGAGCCCTTCTTCAAACGTCTGTTTTTGCTCTCTGTGCAACAATAAAATTTTAGACAGACGTGTGTCTTTCATTATTTTTGACAGTATTGGTCTTTTGTTTGATGTTTTCGTCGTATTGCGTTGGATTGGGTTTGTATTGATTTTAATAGGATTTTCTTGCATGTTTATGATTAACTTGGTTATAGGATCAATTGCGGGGACTTCCAAGACGGCGAGGAAGAGCAAAACGATCGTCGGCTTCAACTAGCTCGAGACATATTCCGGTGAGTAGATTTATATCTACGAGGGAAGTCAGGTGGATGGCGTATAGCATCCCCGAAACGAATACTAGAGAATACTTAATTGTATAGATACATAACCTATACCCATGTTATAATGTTATGTTAGGGCACTTAGTATTAGCTATAGTTCGTTAACTATGCAGTTAGTAGATAATTCATAACTAGTAGGCTACATATATATGTATATATAACTATTGTATTTACTGTACGCAACTAAATGTTCGTACTATATAGGCTATATGTGTTTGCATACGCAACTTGAGGTCTGTACTAATTGAGATTGGATAATTGGTTAGCATCGTATGATAGAGATTCCGTACTGGATGTGATGAGGATAAATTGCCAAATGCAGCTTATGATTATTTGACTCGTGGAGTCATGCTTTTACCCTGATTGGGATACTATTGTTTACCGCCGAAAATAGAGATGGACTGGATTAGAACGTCTTACCTGAATTTGGGGGCAGATACTATTTGGAACATATCCATCCACTTCTCCGAAGATACCGGGTTGATTTATAGCACCGTATATCGGAGGTTTTGACAGATGCGACCGATGTAGCGTCACTTATCAGATTCCCCCTCTTTGAGAGGTTTTTGATTGTGGGGACGCTCTTCCCTGCAGGCGCAAGCCCCTGCAGTTAATTACGTTATCGCATTGCGATAACAACTTTCACCTGCTCCAGGCAGATCATTTCGTGTCGTATTATATTGTTCATTTTAGGGTTGCCTATAGATTGTATACAAAGACTAGTTTATGTCGTCGCCCGTAGGGCCCGAATTAGTCCAAATCTGTACATGTCAGACTTGGGCTTGAACCTAGGTCATATGTTCTGCCATCAGTTCAGGGGTTTAAGAATCGTTAATTTTGCTTTAGATTAAGATCAACTTAAAATATGGTTAAAGACCGTTAATCTTGTTTTAGATTAAGGTCGACTTAAAATATATGAGCTTGCTTGATTTTCTTTTTAAAATCAAAGAAGTTAGTCTATTTTAGTCTAAATGCCAGGCTTTCTGTTACCCAATAGTGCTAAGCAATGGGCCATATATTTTGTTTTGGGCTTTACATAACCCAACAATACTAAGCACTGGGCCCATAAGCTTAAGCTTCAATATGGGATATAATATCCTTCCCGCTTCAGTGTTCATGAGAATATCATGCGAGTACTTTGGTTTCTTTGGTGCCCACATGATATCACATGAGTGGCTATGCCTCTTGGTGTTCACATGCCTTTCACGTGAGTAATGCTAAGCACTCGTTCATATAGCGCTCACGTGGATATCACGTGCTGTGCACTCTCTATTTAGCTTCAGGCACTCACGTGCTTTTCACGTGATGCGCATTTTCGTTTTCACTTCAAGTGCTCACATGAATATCACGTAACGCACACTTCTATTTGCTTTTTTTCCTAATACTCACGTGCTTTTCACGTGAGATTTTAAGTCTCGGATGGGGTTTTCTAGAGCGCTCACGTAGATATCACGTGAGGCACTCATTCATGTTTTTCTCTTGAGTGCTCACGTACTTTTCACACGAGACGTTGTTTTCTTGGATCTTCATGTGTCTTTCACATGAGCCTTTGTTTTCTAGGGTGTTCACGTTTCTTTCACGTAAGACTTTTCTATATTCATACAGAGATCAACTACAAGAACTAAGTTCTTCTTTTTTATGTGAGAACTGGGTTCTTAGTGGGATAAAAACCCTATCTTTAAATAAAAACATATCTTAAAGGAACTATGTTCCTGAAATATAAATTCCATTTTTTCCCTCCTTTCTTCCATGTCTTTTTCTTGTGTTCATATGGGGGGGGGGGGGTAATAAAACAGCATGGTTTTCCCATAGATCTTGAGTCTGAAGAACAAGATCTTCCTGATGAGAATTAAATTCTCAACTTGTAAGAGATTTGTCTTGTGGATCTCAGATCCAAAGAAAGAACTAAGTCTTTTTAGAGGGTTAAACTCTTATATATGTATATGATAAATAAAGGAGATTTTTTTTATCTCTATATTTTCTTTACCTGGGGCTTCGGAAGGAGGAAGATGATCTTTCTTCAAAAAAGAGAATTAAATTCTCGATTGTTTGTAGAGCGGATTTTCTCTTATAGAGGGTTTTCTCTCTCTGAGACTTGAAGTCTCGAGTCCTTTATATAGGCGAGGAAAACTATCAATTAGTTTGAGAAAATCTTTCATTGAAACATATCAATTGATTTAATTGATCTCAAAGAACACTTGGAGAATTTTATCCACCGTTGGATCTAAGATCCGGAAAATTTTGTTTAACAGAAAATATTTTATGTTCGTTTTAGCAAGGTTAGAAAAATATTTTCCTAACAAAGAATTCGATTCTATCTTCTGATTTGGTCGGTGATATTATAATCACCGTTGGATTTTGAATCCAGAGGCTCTCTGTTTAACAGAGAAAATCTTTCTAGTATTAGAAAATTAGGGAAAAATATTTCTCAAATAGAATTTAGCTCTAAATAGAATTTAATTCTATCTGAAGCTAGCGCTTCAAATCGATGCGTTCACGTGGTTTTCACATGAGGGCTGTCATATATATGACAACAGCGCTCACGTGCTTTGCACATGAGCGCTCACGTGTTTAACACGTGGGGTCCATATGGGTTTTAGTTTTATCTAAATTCAGCACTCACATACTTTGCATGTGAACGCTCCCGTGTTCAACACGTGGAAGCCATTCATAGGATTTAATCCTTCTTAAAACCGGAAGTCACATGCTTTGTGTGAGAGCGCTCACGTGTTAAACACGTGGGAGGGTTTCGTTTCATCTTTTCTTTTCTTCTCTTTTTCTTTTTTTATAAGGGAACAAATGCCCCCTAACATTGCTCTCACGTATCTTGCACATGAGTGCAATGGTATCAGCCTTATAACCGTTGGATCATCTAGGGAAATGGGAGAGTCGAACCGATCCCATCATGCCCTATAAATAGAGCCTTTAGCTCTGAAGTGACCACTGTTTGTTCATCTTCTTCGTCGATTTTTCTTTTTCTTGAGAATTTAATCCTTGTTCAGAGCTTGGTTCTCTGTTTTCAAAAATCCTTTCGAACAAAGTCGACCCTGCCAAATTTTTGGTAAGGATCATGAACAGAGCTCAGCTCTAAACATATTTTGGACATTATCAGATTTTAAATCCATTAACATATTCATCAGAGCATGACTATTGATTTCGAAATAATCTCTTGGAGATCTTTAAAAGGTTTTTTTTTGTAGATCATAGATCGAGGGTTCAAATCGATATACATTCTTGAGTTTAACCCCGATTTTTCTTCTTTAGGGACTTTACCCCGCTATCAATCTTGATGTTGTGGGGATTTTCTAGAATTTAATTCTCTTGTTCAACCCATGAGCTTCCCAAGTGGGAATTCTAGGATTTAAACCCATTATTATTTTCTTGTTTGCAGAGCTTAGCTTTGATTCGACACTTTGAAAAGGTTCCCTTATTAGGGATCTTGATAATTTAATTCCATCTTGATTTTCTTTCCCGCTCTAGAATATATATTCTTCTGGATTTTTAGGGGTTAAATCCCTATTTCACAGATTCGAACAGAATTAGACTTTTTGTTATTAAAAAGGACCAACTTTTGGAATATTGGGAGTTTAATTCCATCTACTTATTTAATGAGAATCCTTTTTTATTCCCACAATAGGTACTTGTTCCATCATTAGTGAGCCGCCGCCCTGATTTTGTGGGGTCCACTAGCTTTAGAGCTAGTAGTTCCACAAAATGAACTCACATCCATTTACTGATGGTTCTTTTTTCCTTTTTCAGGTACAATGGCCGGTCGATTGTATGATATCGAGGAGATTGTCTCCTACGAAGAGATTCGCATTCGGGGTTGCTTTCAAAGCCAAGAGTATACTGCCGCTCAATGTGCTGACGTGATACGCCGTTTTCATGATCATAATGGCTGATTGCTCCCTCGTCACCCTGCCATTTTGAAAATCGTCATTGGGTCGATCTGGGAAGTTTTACTTAGGATTTTTAGGCTATGCTGCTCCATACACTCGATGACGCTGAGAACAAGGTGCATTCAGTATATCTGATGGGTCTGATCTCGAAGAAACGGAAAGATGATCTCCTCACTATTTTGCATCGCTTCTTCCAACAGAAAGCAATAATATCCTCATATCAAAGGATGGAAGATATCAACCGTGATCTCGAAGCTTGCATCCGAGAAAAGATGCATAAGAAGATGGTCCATGAAGCTGAAGATGTGTAACAACTGAGTTCTATTATACCATTTTCTGTTGCCTTATGTGTTGTTTGTGGTATTTATTTCATTTACCCTGTTGGTTGCAAGTGGTAGGTTACCTTATTTTCGACCCGTTTACTGAGCTTATTGCTTCCTAGTTTCTAGATTACCCTAACATTACATATTGTTGCATATAACAATTTAAGTCATTTAGAATAATTTAAAAATACATGTCTTGGCCTGCTTGTTACCCCTAACCCGGTGGTAGCGTCCTTGCATCGTGTTCTCGTCCCGTTCAGTGAAACGGACGTGTTTGGACGACTACACGCACGTACATGCGTCCGTCCTTGGGGGTATGCTTTTTCATTACAAAATCCTTCATTTCAATTTTTGGAACTTGCCAGTAATTTTCTTATTTCAAATCCAAATTTTTGGACCCGACCCGGGCGCAATTCTGAAATATTTTGTATCCCGCCAAATCCTATTTAATTTTGAATTTCTTAAATCATTTAGAAAATATTTCACAGCTTACAGTATATTTTCTCAACTAACAAGCTATTGTTTAAAACCGGTAAATCTTTTCATATTTTTCCAAACAAATTATTAACTCCCAGAGCCAATCAAAACTCCCCATCGCTGGGCCCCACACACACTCTCTCTCGCTTCTCTCTCTTCCTCGTTCTCTCTCACCGTTCTCTATCTCTCTCTCTCTCCTCCCTATTCCCTGCGCTAAAGGCCAAATCTATCTCTCCTTACTGTTACTCTCTCTCTCTCTCACTCCTATCGCGCGCATCTCTCCCCCTCTCTCTCTTTCTCCCCGCGTATATCTCTCTCTCTCTCTTCCCTTTATATTTTTCTCTTCTTCGTTCTTTAAACAAACCCATTCCTAGTTAACCCTAGCCGCCGCCGCCCCTCTCGCCGTTGCCCTAGCACCCACGCCGCCTTGCAGACCTCGTCGCCTCCTCACTCTCGTCACCTCCGCCACCACTCCTTTCTTCCCGATCACCCTGCACTTGCACCCGTGCAGCCGTGTACCCCTGCACACGCATCTGCACCGCCGGGGGATCGCCGCCGGTGACTCGTCCCCGTGTCCCTGGCCTTTGTGCACACCCCAGTGAGCATTGCTTCTCCCTCTCATTCCTCTCTTCTTCTTCTTTCCATTCTCCTTTCTGTAAAGTTCTTTTCTTTTTTTTCTCAAAGGTGTGCCTCTGTTCATCGTCGGAACTCCGTCGATCTTGCCACTGTTGGTCTCGCCGCCACCATTAGCACCCCCTCTGCAACCCAGTAAGCTATCTCTTATTCTTTTCTTCTTCTTCTTTTCCTGTTCTCTTCTTTTCTCTTTCTGTATCTATTTTCTAGCATTTATATATTCACTATTGTTTTAGATCTCCGGAATCTGGTTGGGCCGTCGACGACCCCGACGACCCAGCGAGGACCCCTGACCCGTGTGATTCCACTGTTCGTCGTTTGGACTCATTCCGTGTATCGTGCGAGCGTCGCGACTTTTCTCGCCGACGTGAGACGTTCCGTTTCCCGTATCGCAATCCGTCGAGGCAAGTGAAACTTGCTACATGCTATTCATGCTATTCCTATGTAAATTTATCTATTTGTCTCATTAAATCTATAGACAGAACCTAGAGCCACGAGTTCCAAGTTAACAATATGATGTTCTGTTTACATATTTCAGATCTAGAACTTGAAGCTTAACTGTTGCATTTAGTTGACTATACCTAGTAACCACAGTTACATTCTAATCACATAATAACTTTTGTACATGGTCCATGATACCCTTTTCTCTAGTTTTACTCTATCGGACATCCGTACGCATCTTTAACCGGTTTTAGTTATAATTGCATTCATTGAACATATTATACATGTCATTGCATCCCTAGATTACTTAATGCTTATTAACCTGATTTTAACATCCATATTTGTCATACTGTATTCATATAATGTTGAAACCATCTCTTAAACACAAACTGATAACCGTACAGCCAAGTAGTTTAATATGCACATATTGCTTAACCTATTACATGTGCCAATTTATTGTGTTGTTGATACCCATGCTTGTTTATTTATAACCATGATTATGTTAGTCGATTATGATCACCCACATGATATCTTTTACACCCTGACACGACTTTCTACACACATATTACTTGACCCGATATGGTACCGTACACTACTTGACTTGACCTGATGTACCATGGCTTGACCTGTTACCTGATCTTGTGTCTAATGCCAACAAACCTGACATGTAGTCCTTACGGACCATTTCTGTTATCTATCCAGACAAACCTGCACCTACCTGTTCCTGTGTTGGTATTAGTTCTTGATTGCTTAAATACCTGACTTGAACACATATAACTTGGGGGTATGGGGAAATCAATGATGAAACCTGACTTGTAACTCGACAGTTCGATACCTGTTCTGATCAGTCTTACGGGCTAGGCCAGCCCCGGGATGATGATTCTGACATCACTCATCTGTACATGCTACCTTTTACTGCCTAGCGGCACGTCTCGGATTCAGCCCGAGAATCATGACCGTGGTCCCGGACATACATGGGATACTATTGAGTTATATCGATGATTCATCAAATTGATTTCAAAGACTTGAGAGTAGATAACCCAATAAACCAGTTTAGTTTACTCACTGCACACTACCCTTCATTGCCCTGATTTATATTGTTGTTACACCATTTATGATTATACTTGCATGTCGTGTTACCCTGTTTATATTTCATTGCTTGATGACATGACGCGCTGACGTCTGGGTTTTGCATGGCCCAGATTCCATACCTTTGCTGCAGTCCGAGCAGGAGTTCTTCAGCCAGCAGGCTGAGCAGTGAGGATTCAGTAGTAGTTAGTTCTTTTACTTTTCAGCATTTTATTTCTGATGTGAGCCCGCATTATGGGACATACATTCCAGTTATTCTTGTATTGGATCTTTTGCTTCCGCATTATTATTATTCTTGACTCATTTTATTTTGGCTTATGGACATGTATTATATAGTTTTATTTTTGTTCTTAATATCTCTACAGCCGTAATGTGACTGTAGATGGATACTTCCTACCCACAGGTAGCATGGTTGCTATGTCACGTGCCCATTTTAGCGTACTCTGGGAAGCGGGGCGTGACAAGATGCTTTTCTCAAACTTGCCTTTGAGTTTAAGAATCCGTATCCGGAATTTAGCGTTTTGACACTGTAAATCTTGAATGATATAGTAGCGCTTGCTTTTAATCTTTTCTTTTGTTTCCTTTATAGTCGTCCTCAGCTGACAGTATGTAATTCTTTTTTTCTGAAGTATGAATGAAAAGCATCTTTCTTTTCATATCTGCACACTTTTTTTGGCTTACCTTAGTATATTTACTCGTTCTAGAGTATTCAGTTTATCCTTCCTTTAGGTATGTGGATAAACTCATCCTAACATTAAATATAGATAAGTTTTTTCGATACAGGAGTCTGTTAGGTTTGTGGTACAGGGTTAGGTCCATCGTACGTCGCGTTAGCTAATATATTCTCGACATGCAGTCCCTTAGGTTGCGGCTCGAATAGCCACGCGTCTATCATGTCTTTGATCCTTTCTAAGGCTGGACACAACGTCTTCAAGTAATCTTCTTAGGTTGTTGTTCCCCTCCGAATGGCGGCCGAGACATGGGCTGTCTTGCCTGAGATTCGGGGCAGATGCTAATTGGTGCTATCCGTCCACCTCTCCGAAGATGCCAAGTTGATTTATGGCACCATGTATCGAAGGTTTAAACGGATGCGTCCGATGTAGCAGACTTCGTCAGATTCCCCCTCGTTTGAGGGGTTTTTGATTGTGGGGACGCTCTTCCCTGCAGGCGCAAGCCCCTGCAGTTAATTACGCTACCGCGTCGCGGTAACAACTTTCTCCTTCTCCAGCTGGTCACTTCGTGTCGTGGGTGTTTGTTTTGTGTTTTGTTGCCCGTGGATTGTATACGGAGACTGATTTATGTCGTCGCCCGTAGGGCGTGGATTAGTCCAAATCCGTGTTTACTTAGATTTGGGTTTGGGGGTTTTGGTTTGAGGATACGTTAGCCATATTTGAGGCTAAGATCAACTCAAACGTTTGTTAAGGATACGTTAGTCTAGTTTGAGACTAAGATCAACTTAACGGGATCGTTTAGATCCGACAAAAGAGCGTTTGGGCTCTATTGTTCTAGTTTAGGGACATAGTGGTCCATTGCATGTATGGCCGCCGGGACCCATCACCTCTTTGACGACGTTGAAGGATTACAACGACAGATGTCAAAGGAGTTCAGAGATGTACCCTTGAACCAAAGTTGATTGGGGGATTTATAGTCCAATTTGGGACTAAAGTCTGTTTGAAGGTTTAAGGATACGTTAGCCATATTTAAGGCTAAGATCAACTTAAACGGTTGTTAAGGATACGTTAGTCCAGTTTGGGACTAAGATCGACTTAACAGGATCGTTTAGATCCGACAAAAAAGCATTTGGGGGCTCTATTGTTCCAGTTTAGGGACATGGTGGTCCATTGCCAGTTTAGGGACATGGTGGTCCAACACCAGTTTAAGGACATAGTGGTCCATCGCCAGTTTAGGGACGTGGTGGCCCATTGGTAGTTTAAGGACGCATAAGTCCATGGGTTTAAGGACCCCACAGTCCATATGGGTGTGTTTAAGGACGCATTAGTCCGTTAGTTTAAGGACGCATAAGTCCGCGGGTTTAAGGACCCCACAGTCCGTATCTTGGTTTAAGGACGCATAAGTCCATGAGTTTAAGGACCCCACAGTCCGTGTTGATGTGTGGTTGTCGGGACCCGTCACCTCTCTGACGTCGTTGAAGGATTACAACGATAGATGTCAGAGGAGTTCAGAGATGTACCCTTGAACCAATGAGTTGGTTGAAAGAGCAGATGTGGTCAGTTCAAGATGATTTGAGGACTTATGGCCAGTTTGGGCTAAGTCCAGTTATGTTTGAAATATTGGCCCTCTGTTGGTCCATTGAAGGAGAGGCTTTGCCTCTAGAAACTTAGCCAATTGGGCTAAAGCTAGTGTTAAACACTAAAGACCAACAGTGTTGAACACTGGGAATGAGATTAGCAAGTTAGTGTTAAACACTAAAAGATAACCAGTGTTAAACACTAGCAATAGGGCTTTCAAATCAGTGTTGAACACTAAAGCAAATTAGTGTTAAACACTGGTAATCAGAGATTTCAAATTAGTGCTAAACACTAAAGCAAATCAGTGTTAAACACTGGGAACAAAGTCTCCAGATTAGTCTTAAACACTAAGGAGAGAGGGGTCACGTGTGGACACGTGAGAGCGCCCTGATTTCCCTTATTTTATTCCGCAGATCAGTGTTTAACTCTTTTAATTCTGACGGCCATCACGTGTGAGCACGTGATGGAGGCCCCCGCTCTGGTCTGTTAGAATGCTCATTAGGGGTCACGTGGTGACACGTGAGGGCGCCCTAAATGTGGAGCCAGATCTCCTTTGTTTTATCCTCAAATCTGCGAATAAGTGTTAAACACTTTTCTTTTTATTTCGAGCATCACGTGTTGACACGTGATGGGGATTTATGCGCTGACTGTTAAAACGTTTGCTAAGGGGTCACGTGGTAAACACGTGAGAGCGCCCAAAGCCTTTATTTCCATTGATCTTTCTTTCTGCGTTTTGGGAGTCACGTGGGAGCACGTGATGGCATCAAAAAGTGGGGCCAGATCCTCTTTATTTTGTTCTGCAAACAAGTGTTAAACACTTTTAATTTTCATAGCCATCACGTGTGGGCACGTGATGTATAATCATGCCCTGATTTATTAGAACATTTATTAGGGGTCACGTGGTAACACGTGAGAGCGCCCAGAATTGTTTCTGCATTTGCTTTTGTTCCATATATAATGAGGGTCACGTGGGAACACGTGAGGCATTGCCTCAAAGCTTTCCTCTTCTCATTTTTGGGGGATCTGTTCAGGGGTCACGTGGGGCACGTGACCTTTGTCTTTTCATGCACAGAGATCTTTTAAGTCTCCTTATCTTTAAGAATTAAATTCTTATTTAGGGTAAAACCCTAATTTCTTTTCAAAGGAATTAAATTCCCAGATATGTAAAAGAATTAAATTCTTGATTAGGGTTAAACCCTAGTTTTGTTTTAGGAGAATTAAATTCTCAAAACTCAATTCCCCTTCTAAGTTTAGGATCTGCATGGCAGGATCTCGACCCGATGAGAATTAAATTCTCAAAATATGGGGAGATGTGCTCTGTGCAGATCTTCAACTAGAAGAAGAACTAAGTTCTTTTTTTTTTATAAGAGTTAAACTCTTGGATTTTGAGAATTAAATTCTCTGTTTGAAGTTTTGATTCCCTTTCTTTTCTCACCTAAGGTTTTCTTTGTTGAGAATTAAATTCTCCTTTCTTTTCTTCCCTCTTGAGAATTAAATTCTCCACTCTCTGTTTTTCTCTCCAAGGTAGATCCCTTCTCTTCTCTTCTTGGCTCCTATTTATAGGAGAAGGAAAAGAATCAATTTGTTTAGCAAATCTCTCATTGAAAGATTTGATTTGATTGTTGAGAGATTTGATTTATATTTATCATTAATCTGGGCCTTTAGATCATTCAGTGAATTTTATTCACCGTGGATTTTAAATCCAGAAGATATCTATTTGTTATTCAGGTGAGATTTTCAGGAAAATCTTTTCTTGTCCAAGATTTTTCCATAAATTGGTGATTTTTAATCACCCTTGGATCTTTAATCCAACGGTCCCCATAATCCTTTTCCATTTGGAAAGATTTAGAAGCTTTTAGAATTTTAATTCTATTTCGAAAGATTTAAATGATATTTTTTTTAGAATTTAATTCTGTTGAACAGTAAGGCTTTTACAGCCAGTCACGTGTTGCCACGTGACCCCCAATTGAGTCCTTTTCTCAGTGTTTACTTACGCTTCAGTTGTAAGCATCACGTGTCAACACGTGACCATTGGTCACGTATGAGCACGTGACACCTCATTGAGATATTTCCTTCAGCTGTTTGTTTACGTTTCAGTTTTAACCATCACGTGTCAACACGTGAACATTGGTCACGTGTGAGCACGTGATTCCTGATTTTTAATCAGGGAACAGATTTTAGAATTTAATTTTATTCATTATTTTAGAGGCCTTAAAAGCCCATCACGTGTCTGCACGTGACCCATGGTCACGTGTGAGCACGTGATGCCCCATTGGGGTCTTTTCTGAGTTTTTATTATATTTTTTTAACTCCTCCAGCGGGTTTTTAAAAGTCCATCACGTGTGGACACGTAATTCCTCATAACTTTTGATCCCGGATGAATTACGAGGCCCATAATATATCAAATCGAAGGGTTTTTCGAGATGATTCCAATACCATCAGAATTTATCTGTTTCTCATTTGGGAGTTTGTCAAAAAACAGCCCGGAAGATACTGGTTCGCATTTTCTTAAGCGTATCACTGCCATTTGATACCTTGGGCTCTTTCGCACAGAAATTTTTGGCGGGAACAAATGCCCCCCACTACTTTGCCCATGTAAGTATGTACATGGGTGAAGTAGTGCAGAGTTATGCAGAGTTATGACCAGTTTCGGGTTGGTATATAACTTTCAGAATCTTGATCTGAGAAGATAACGAACGGACACAAGCGTCGTCATTTATCATTGACTCAAATCTTGACTCTTAAGAGATATAGTTCCAAACGCTTAACTCTATGAGCCGCACCCTTCTATCTTTTTATATCTTACTCTGGCGTGAAGTAGTTTATATGCTCATGAGTAGCTTTTCCATTTCAGTGGCATGTAGCTTTGGCGAGTGTGGCTCATAGATGGTCCATCTTGACCTCTTTGCAGGGCGGTGATGGCTTAGGAGACAGGGTTAGGATCTGCCACCTAAGACTTTTCAACTTTATGAGCCGTGAGGGTCTCATAAAGACTTTTCTCCCTACGAGTCGAGAGGATCCCGCAGGTGTATTTTCTCCTTAGGGGTCTTGAGGACTCCTAAGTGTGTTTTCTCTTGAAAGTCGTAAGGATCTCACAAGAGAATTTTCCCTCTTACGAGTCGAGAGGACCCGTAAGCGGTTGTTTCCCTCCTTGTCGAGATTCGACTTTAGAGAGTGTGACCCGTGGATAGTATGCAAGAGACCGTTTTGGATCGCCTTGCAGGGCCCCAGTGCTTAGGAAACAGGTTTTTTAATCCCTACTGCCTAAGGCTTTATCTCACGAGTCGAGACGAATCGAGAAGTTCTCGTAAAGACATCAATTTCCTCACGATTCGAAACGGATCGAGCAGATCTCGCAAGAATATCCTAACGTCACAGTTAACCTCTGCTCTTTACGACAGAAGTCCGTTAGGGTCTGTGGTACTTAGGGTTTTGGCCGTCGTACCGTCGCATGAGCTAATATATTCCTCGATAGGTAATCGTGCTGTTCGAGTAGCCCTGCGACTGCCGTGTCTCTGATCCCTTCGGGGGCTGGACAAGACGTCTTCAAGCAATCCTCCTTGGCAGTTTGACCGTTGGAAGAGCAAGCGTTAGGAATTTCCCATGCCGCTTTTTACTTGAGGTTAGGCTCATTTTGGAGAGCCCCGATGAGTCATAACCACTCCGTGCTGGTATGGGATGATCTCCGATAGTCTTTCAGGCTTTATATGACTTGCCGTTAAGCTCCTGAAGCTAGGAATTTGGCCTTTGCTTCGTTCGCCGGCATTGCGTCCTCTGTATCGAGACGAATGTCGTGGTTGTCTCTAGGTTGCTGGTGAACCGTCGAGGTTTGGAACTAGGGATTTTGCCGTGGCTCCTTTTGGTGATGTTGCGTCTGCTGTGTCAAGATGAACGTCGAGGTGGTGACCACTCCGCACTGGTGCGGGATGATCTCCAATTGTCTTTCAGGCTTTATATGACTTGCCGTTAAGACTCTGAAGCTAGGAATTTGGCCTTCGCTTCGTTTGCTTTGGCGTGTCCGGATCCTGTTGGAGGAAGGATGCTGTGGTGACATCTCGTCTGCTGTATTGAGACGATCGTCGAGGTGGTGACCACTCCATGTGGGATGATCTCCGGTAGTCTTTCAGGCTTTATATGACTTGCCGTTAAGACCTTGAAGCTAGGAATTTAGCCTTCGCTTCGTTTGCTTTGGCGCGTCCGAATCCTGCTGGGGGAAGAACGCTGGGGTGACATTTCATCTGCTGTATCGAGACGATCGTCGGGGTGGTGACCACTCCGCGCTGGTGCGAGATGATCTCCGAATGTATTTCAGGCTTTATATGACTTGCCGTCAAGACCCTGAAGCTAGGAATTTGGCCTTCGCTTCGTTTTCTTTGTCGCGTCCGAATCCTGTTGGAGGAAGAACGTTGAGGTGACATCACGTCTGCTGTATCGAGACGAACGTCGAGGTGGTGACCACTCCACATTGGTGCGAGATGATCTCCGAATGTCTTTCAGGCTTTATATGACTTGCCGTTAAGACCTTGAAACTAGGAATTTGGCCTTCGCTTCGTTTGCTTTGGCGCGTCCGAATCCTGCTGGGGGAAGAACGCTGGGGTGACATTTCATCTACTGTATCGAGACGATCGTCGGGGTGGTGACCACTCCGCGCTGGTGCGAGATGATCTCCGAATGTCTTTCAGGCTTTATATGACTTGCCGTCAAGACCCTGAAGCTAGGAATTTGGCCTTCGCTTCGTTTGCTTTGGCGCGTCCGAATCCTGTTGGAGGAAGAACGTTGAGGTGACATCACGTCTGCTGTATCGAGACGAACGTCGAGGTGGTGACCACTCCGCATTGGTGCGAGATGATCTTCGAATGTCTTTCAGGCTTTATATGACTTGCCGTTAAGACCTTGAAACTAGGAATTTGCCATTCGCTTCGTTTGCTTTGGCGCGTCCGAATCCTGCTGGGGGATGAACGCTGGGGTGACATTTCATCTGATGTATCGAGACGATCGTCGGGGTGGTGACCACTCCGCGCTGGTGCGAGATGATCTCCGAATGTCTTTCAGGCTTTATATGACTTGCCGTCAAGACCCTGAAACTAGGAATTTGGCCTTCGCTTCGTTTGCTTTGGCGCGTCCGAATCCTGTTGGAGGAAGAACGTTGAGGTGACATCACGTCTGCTGTATCGAGACGAACGTCGAGGTGGTGACCACTCCGCATTGGTGTGAGATGATCTCCGAATGCCTTTCAGGCTTTATATGACTTGCCGTTAAGACCTTGAAACTAGGAATTTGGCCTTCGCTTCGTTTGCTTTGGCGCGTCTGAATCCTGCTGGGGGAAGAACGCCGGGGTGACATTTCATCTGCTGTATCGAGACGATCGTCGGGGTGGTGGCCACTCCGCGCTGGTGTGAGATGATCTCCGAATGTCTTTCAGGCTTTATATGACTTGCCGTCAAGACCCTGAAACTAGGAATTTGGCCTTCGCTTCGTTTGCTTTGGCGCGTCCGAATCCTGCTGGGGGAAGAACGCTGTGGTGACATTTCATCTGCTGTATCGAGATGAACGTCGAGGTTGTCTCTAGGTTGCTGGTGAACCGTCGAGGTTTGGAACCCGGGATTTTGCCGTGACTTCTTTGTTTGATTGTCGCATATGAACCCTGCCGGAGGAAGAACGCTGGGGTGACATCACGTCTACTGTATCGAGACGAACGTCGATGTGGTGACCACTCCGCATTGGTGCGAGATGATCTCCGAATGTCTTTCAGGCTTTATATGACTTGCCGTCAAGACCCTGAAGCTAGGAATTTGGCCTTTTGCTTCATTTTCTTCGGCGCGTCCGAATCCTGTTGGAGGAAGGACGCTGTAGCGACATCTCGTCTGCTGTATCAAGACGAACGTCGAGGTGGAGCTGGGATTTTGCCGTCACTCCGCTTTACTGATCATGGGGTCTTTGGTTGACGTTGCATCTACATCCTGCTGGACTGCGAAGGAACGCCGTTGTTGACATTGCGTCTGCTGTAACGAGACGAACGCTGAGGTGGAGCTGGGATTTTGCCATCGCTCCGCTTGATGGTGTAACATCTGTGTCCTGCTGGAATGAGGAGGCACGCCGTTGTTGGTCTCCAGGCTGTAGATGTAGCCATTGAGACCCTGAAGCTCGGGATCTTCCTTTTGCTTCGTCTGTTGACATTATGTCTGCGATATTACGACAGATGTCGAGGTTGTCTTTGGGTTGTCTATGAACCGTCAAGATTTGGCTTCGCTTTCTGGCGGAGCTTGTTGGGAAGGTATGGTTCCCTCTTTGTTTGTGCCCCTGGATTGTATACAGGGATCGATGTGATCTCACCTGTAGGGCAAAAAGTTTCATTCTTTCATTTTTTTTATTCTTTCCGCGATACTCTATCATTTCAGCTTTTTATATCGCGAAAATCGCGATTGCCCAATCATTTCGGCTATTTTTCGCGGTGCCCAATCATTTCGGCTATTTTTCTTTTTACTCGCTGCTTTTTATTGCGAGTTGCCCAACTATTTCGGCTATTTTGCAAGCATACATTTTTACTTGCTGATTTTGTTTGCAAGTTGCCCCATCATTTCGGCTATTTCGTATGCATTTTTTTTTGGGGCTCGCTGATTTTGTTTTTCGCGAGTAGGGGATTTGGGATCTGATACCAATCTTGGCATCAGCATCGCTGCGACTGGAATATTGCCAGGAGCGAATCATCATTTGCCATGAAAGGACTTGGAATTTGATACCGGTTTAGACATCAGCATCGCTGCAACTGGGATATTGTCAGGAGCGAATCATCATTTGCCTTGAAAGGGCTTGGAATTTGATACCGGTTTAGGCATCAGTATCGCTACAACTGGGATATAGCCAGGAGCGAATCATCATTTGCCTCTGTCGATGTTGAACAAAGATGGCTTAGTAAACAGGGTTAAGGGTCCTGTCGGCTAAGGCTTTTGACTTCATGAGCCGTAAGGGTCTCACAAAGGTATTTCTCCCTACAAGTCGTGAGGATCTTGTAGGTGTGTTTTCTCCTTGGGAATCGTGAGGATTCCTAAGTCCATGTTCTCTTGTAAGTCGTAAGGATCTTACAAAAGAGTTTTCTCCTTATAAGTCGAGAGGACTTACAAGTGTTGTTTGCTGTACAACCATATCCCTAGTCACGGATGGGACTTTGTTAGGGAAATATTTAATCGTGCCCGTGGATTGTATACAAGGGTCAATACGAGCCGCTTGTAGGGCAGTATTGGAAGTTGGGGGGTGCTTAAGAATAGGTTTAGGTCTCTGTAGCTTAAGACTTTCAAATCTTATGAGCCGTGAGGGTCCCATAAGAGAGTTCTCCTTACGAGACGTGAGGATCTCGTAAGTGTATTTTCTCCTTAGGAATCGTGAGGATCCCCAAGTGTGTTGCTCCCTTGTGAGTCGTAAGGATCTCATGCGGGTGGTTTCTCCTTACAAGGTCGAGAGGACCCTGTAAGTGTCTTTTAATGAGGTTGCGTCCTTTCGGGTTTTCACAAACACTCGCCGGTCGCCCTGCTGTTTTTACTCACGGAGCCCTTTCGGGTTTTCATCCGTGCTTATTTTACTTATGGACATACCGTTTTCTTCTTTTTTTTATTCTTTTTATTTTATTTTTTTCTAACGAGGTTGCGCCCTTTCGGGTTTTCACAAACACTCGCCGGTAGCCCTGCTATTTTTACTCACGGAGCCCTTTCGGCTTTTCATCCGTGCCCATTTTGCTTATGGACATACCGTTTTTTTCTTTTCTTTTTTTCTTAACCACGCCAGCCTGAGGATGCCGCGGGTTGATAGTAGTTTAACGACGTTTCGGTCATTTGCAAGTTTTAGGACATTGTGGTCCATCATTAGTTTAGGGACGTTTCGGTCCGACGCCAGTTTTAGGACATAGTGGTCCATTGTTAGTTTAACGATGTTTCGGTCTGTGGGGCTTTCTCTATGAAAGAGCACGATGCCCCCGGCATGTCCATCTTTTTCGGAGCATGTGGTTGTGGCGGGCTCACCTTCCAGTTGTCAGACAACGCGCATTTACCCTGTTGGTATTCATCCTCAATCCAGCCTTTGAAGACATAGCAATTTTCGAGTGGGTGACCCATTACTCTGTGGTAGGGACAATAGTTAGGATTGTCAACGTCACCTGGCTGCAACGGACGTTTTGGATCCGGTAGAGTGATGAGCCCGCTGCGCATTGCCAGTTCGAACAGTTTTCTCGTTTTATCTCTGGGAAACGAGTAAGGACGTTTCAACTTCTCATTGAGGTATCGCGGCTTGTTGTTTTGACGACCAAACGGTTTCGGGTCACTCGGCTGTTGTTGAGCATTGGCAACGGAGGTCGCTTTTCCATTCCCCTTATCCCTTTTGTTCGATCCCTTGTTTGCGGGTCCGAGATTCTTTTCGGGTAGCGTGCGATTGCGCAACTGAATGTTCTCGCAATTCTTCTTTTCTTTCTCTTTTCCTGAGGTGGATTCTTTGAAGGGAGGGCTGAGAGTCATTTCTTCTTCAGAATTGCTCCCGGAGGTGAGAGCTTGCGATCTTCTGCCGTCAACCATGTAACCGTTGCCGGCAGTTTTCATATGCTCATTTGTCGTGCTCTGTTTCCGACCAGCTTCGCGCTTCAATCGCTGAACATGCTGCCGGTGAGCAACGTATCCCTGCCACCAGTTTTTAAAAGCATTGCATTCTTCAGTAGGGTGTGCAATCTTCTGATGATATAAGCAGAAGTTAAGATGCATGTCCGCTTCATCAAGATATATATCGGTGGGATAATTTCCTCTGAAAGAGGGGAGCTTCATTCCAATCGATATGGCTTTGGCGAATCTTTTCCTCATCTTGAACCTGCTTTTATTTGCGGCAGATGTACTTTGATCCGGTGGGAGTGTTTCGGCCCTTTTATCTAGTCGCCAGCGTTTGGCTTTCTCGAATATGGCCATCTCGCGCTCTCGATCAGCTTTGCTTTTAAGACGGGCTTCGTTCAGGAATGCATCAATCATTTCGTCTGATGGTCCTAGAAGTTTTGGCTCAGGATCTGCCCCCAGCTTCTCTGTGTAAGGAGCTCCTTCGTTGTTTATCAACGAGTGAGAGATCACATGGCAGCTTGCCACATAATCTTCAGATTCATCCGACGAGTCCTCTCCATTGTCATCATCTCCGTCCTTAATGACGTGGCTGAGAAATTCTTGGCGTGTGATTGGATTCGGCGCTTTTTGATTGTATTCTTCCAACGCGTCAATCTGCTTTTGCATGTCCGTGCACTTGTCATTAGGCTTCACGGGCTTTTTGGTCTTCTTCTTCGACGACTTTGATGGCTGGGTGTGCGAGCTTTGGCTATCACCACTGATCCTTAGAGTTGGGCGTCGCTTTAGCATCCCTTCTACGACCTCGGGTTCTAGTGGATCTTTCCATCCGATCGTCAGGTATGTTTGGAGATTCCTCAACATTCTTTTAGTTTCTGCTGAAAGAGCGACCTCCCATGGAGCCTCTTCAATGAAAGAGCATGATGCCCCCGGCGTGTCTGTCTTCTCGGGAGCGTGAGGTTGTGGCGGATTCACCTTCCAGTTTTCGGATAATGCGAACTTGCCTTGTTGGTATTGGTCCTCAATCCATCCCTTAAAGACGAAGCAATCTTCGATTGGATGGCTTACCGCCTGGTGGTAAGGGCAGTAATTTGGATCGTTGACATCGCCTGGGTACAACGGACGTTTCGGACTCGGCAGGTTGATGAGTCTGTTGCGCACTGCCAGCTCGAATAATCTCCTCATTTTATTATGAGGAAACGAGTAAGGACGTCCTAGTCTCTCCTCGAGGGATGGGCGTGGACGCACGTTGTTTTGACGAACAACCGGCTTTAAGTTGCTCGGTTGTTGCTGAGTATTGGCAACGAAGGTTGCTTTCCCTTTGCCCTTTTCATTCCAAGGCTCTGTCTTTGAAGAGGAAGGCCTATGGCCCATCTGGTCCATTTGGGTCTGCTTGTCAATCAAGGCCTGGAAGGTGGTCGGCTTGAAGAACATCATAAATTGTGAGATGGTCGCTTGAGGGTCGAGAGTACCCACGAACATGCCTACGGCAGGAGCTTCTTCTATGCGTTGTTCGCATCTCAACCATAGGTTTCGCCACCGTACTGCGTATTGGAGCCACGTTTCGCCTGGCTTTACCCTGGCGTTGATCAGTGCTGTTATCGGGGTGCGCTCGTTGGCGCTGGCAAACCTTTGTGTAAACAGCAACTCCATCTCCGCAAATGTTTTGACAGAGTCGTTAGGTAGCTCCGAATACCATTCGAATGCCGTTTCCGCTAAGCTGCCGACAAATTGTCGAAGCAACAGTTTGTCATCGCCTTCAGTATTGCCGCATAAGGCCCTGAATTGAGCGACATGCTGATGTGGGTTCCCTGTCCCTTTATATACTTGGAACTTAGGGATCGTATATCCCGGCGGGTAACTGATTTGGTCATACCAGCCCGGATAGGGTCGTCCAGTTCTAACAATTTGCGCAGCCGCTTCATTCACTTGATGAACCCGTATTTGATGAGCTATACAGTCATCCAGCGCAGCCTTGAAAATGGTTTCATCTTTGGCTGTTGAAAGAGTCGGAGGAGGATTAGATGTCTCTCCTCTATCGTCTTCAGTAATGATCGGAGGGTCTTCAACTGGAGGGTCCGGCTGTAGCATCATCCCTACCATATCTTGGAAGAGGAGCGCCATTTGCTTTATGTTAGCCGCTTGCTCTGCGGCTTCTCTGTCCTTCTTTTCGAGGACTCTGCATAAGAAGTCAGCATCAGTTTCTTGTTCGTGACGCTGCTTTGATGATACCTCCGGGCTTTCTTTTGGCCCGGTGAGTGCGGCCATTGCAATCATCATCTCCTGAAGCTTCTGTTGCTGCTCCTGGGTTTTCGTCACGGATCGGGTGAGCGGTCGGTGACCCGTCGAAGCACGGCTTTCCTCCTTTTCAGAAGCCATGTATACGGTATGCACCACCATGCCCCCAGACTTGGGGTGTTTGGGCTTAGCGTCTTTGTGGTCTGCCACGTTTACTGGGGCTTTTTCTGGCCTCCTTCTTTTCTGAGTGGTTGACGTTGAGGGGGCCGCTGTCGTGAGCACCCAAGTAGTCGTCATCTTTTGTGGCTTAACAGGACGGTTTTCTTCCTGCCGGACCTTCAGCTTCTTCTGCCGGCGGGAGAAATTTCGATCAATCACCGAGTCTTGGACTTGGCGCCAGACCTTGTAGATTTTAGAGGACAGCCGCTGAGAGGACTGTTCTGGCTTGGCTTCCGCAATATTTCCCACCGGAGGAGGGGATCTTTTTAGTACAGCGGTAGGAGAGTTTCTGCGCACCGTGTTCAGCAATTCAAAGCTGTTCCCGGTTGGAACAGCAGCATCGATCCCCACCGTTGGAGCTGGCGGAGTTATCTCAGAGGGGGAGTTGCCCCCAGCCTTCCTCACTCGGCGCCAGTGGCAACGTCGAGCATGTCGTGCGGATGAGATCACCTCCGTTGTTAGATAAGCTTCTTCATGCCCCCTGCTTTGAGGAGAGACTGTTATTGGTGCTAGCCTATCGAAGACTGACGCCCGTTGAGAAGCAATGTCTAATCTGTCAAAGACAGACCTCTGAGCAGAGGAAGCAGCTTTGAGGACCTCGCCTGGAGCAGCAACCGGAATGGCCAGCCTTGTAAAAACTGACTTCTTGGAAGGAGGAGCCTTTCCAATGATTTCGTCCGCTTGAACCGGGATAGCTATCCGCTTTGGGATGGCAGCTTCAGGTATAGCGGGTTTGCAGACGTTCTGGCCCAGTCTGTTGAAAACTGAGGTATTGAAGCTGGGCGACCCGTTGAGAGGGGTCGCGGAAGTAGTAAGCCGATCAAAGACTGACTTCTTTGGGGCTTCTTGCAACGTTATTGTGGCATTGAAGCTCAACGGTGGGAGCATGGTCCCAAAGAATAATCCAATGGTGGCCTGAGTTACCTGCTCCACTGGCATCTTGAAAAGGGAGGCCGCTTGGGGCCCATAAGTCACTCCTCCAGCAAGGACCGAGCGAGAGTTGCAGTTGCAGGTAGTGTAGTTTGAAGCCATTGATCTTCTGTTTTCTGCACGGAGCAAGACACCAAATCTTAGTACCTCGAATCCACAGGCAACCACAGCAAACCGCGATTTGTTCGCGAACACGACACACGAAGTGTGGAGTGGAAAGAGGAAAAGGTCCCACCGGGTGTGCCAGAATCTGTTCCCCTCCGAATGGCGGCCGAGACATGGACGTCTTGCCTGAGATTCGGGGCAGATGCTAATTGGTGCTATCCGTCCACCTCTCCGAAGATGCCAAGTTGATTTATGGCACCGTGTATTGAAGGTTTAAACGGATGCGTCCGATGTAGCAGACTTCGTCAGATTCCCCCTCGTTTGAGGGGTTTTTGATTGTGGGGACGCTCTTCCCTGCAGGCGTAAGCCTCTGCAGTTAATTACGCTACCGCGTCGCGGTAACAACTTTCTCCTTCTCCAGCTGGTCACTTCGTATCGTGGGTGTTTGTTTTGTGTTTTGTTGCCCGTGGATTGTATACGGAGACTGATTTATGTCGTCGCCCGTAGGGCGTGGATTAGTCCAAATCCGTGTTTACTTAGATTTGGGTTTGGGGGTTTTAGTTTGAGAATACGTTAGCCATATTTGAGGCTAAGATCAACTCAAATGTTTGTTAAGGATACGTTAGTCTAGTTTGAGACTAAGATCAACTTAACGGGATCGTTTAGATCCGACAAAAGAGCGTTTGGGCTCTATTGTTCTAGTTTAGGGACATAGTGGTCCATTGCATGTATGGCCGCCGGGACCCATCACCTCTCTAACGACGTTGAAGGATTACAACGACAGATGTCAAAGGAGTTCAGAGATGTACCCTTGAACCAAAGTTGATTGGGGGATTTATAGTCCAATTTGGGACTAAAGTCTGTTTGAAGGTTTAAGGATACGTTAGCCATATTTAAGGCTAAGATCAACTTAAACGGTTGTTAAGGATACGTTAGTCCAGTTTGGGACTAAGATCGACTTAACAGGATCGTTTAGATCCGAAAAAAGAGCATTTGGGGGCTCTATTGTTCCAGTTTAGGGACATGGTGGTCCATTGCCAGTTTAGGGACATGGTGGTCCAATACCAGTTTAAGGACATAGTGGTCCATCGCCAGTTTAGGGACGTGGTGGTCCATTGGTAGTTTAAGGACGCATAAGTCCATGGGTTTAAGGACCCCACAGTCCATATGGGTGTGTTTAAGGACGCATTAGTCCGTTAGTTTAAGGACGCATAAGTCTGCTGGTTTAAGGACCCCACAGTTCGTATCTTGGTTTAAGCACGCATAAGTCTATGAGTTTAAGGACCCCACAGTCCGTGTTGATGTGTGGTTGTCGGGACCCGTCACCTCTCTGACGTCGTTGAAGGATTACAACGATAGATGTCAGAGGAGTTCAGAGATGTACCCTTGAACCAATGAGTTGGTTGAAAGAGCAGATGTGCTCAGTTCAAGATGATTTGAGGACTTATGGCCAGTTTGGGCTAAATCCAGTTATGTTTGAAATATTGGCCCTCTGTTGGTCCATTGAAGGAGAGGCTTTGCCTCTAGAAACTTAGCCAATTGGGCTAAAGTTAGTGTTAAACACTAAAGACCAACAGTGTTGAACACTGGGAATGAGATTAGCAAGTTAGTGTTAAACACTAAAAGATAACCAGTGTTAAACACTAGCAATAGGGCTTTCAAATCAGTGTTGAACACTAAAGCAAATTAGTGTTAAACACTGGTAATCAGAGATTTCAAATTAGTGCTAAACACTAAAGCAAATCAGTGTTAAACACTGGGAACAAAGTCTCCAGATTAGTGTTAAACACTAAGGAGAGAGGGGTCACGTGTGGACACGTGAGAGCGCCCTGATTTCCCTTATTTTATTCCGCAGATCAGTGTTTAACTCTTTTAATTCTGACGGCCATCACGTGTGAGCACGTGATGGAGGCCCCCGCTCTGGTCTGTTAAAATGCTTATTACGGGTCACGTGGTGACACGTGAGGGCGCACTAAATGTGGAGCCAGATCTCCTTTGTTTTATCCTCAAATCTGCGAATAAGTGTTAAACACTTTTCTTTTTATTTCGAGCATCACGTGTTGACACGTGATGGGGATTTATGCGCTGACTGTTAAAACGTTTGCTAAGGGGTCACGTGGTAAACACGTGAGAGCGCCCAAAGCCTTTATTTCCATTGATCTTTCTTTCTGCGTTCATCAAAAAGTGGGGCCAGATCCTCTTTATTTTGTTCTGCAAACAAGTGTTAAACACTTTTAATTTTCATAGCCATCACGTGTGGGCACGTGATGTATAATCATGCCCTGATTTATTAGAACATTTATTAGGGGTCACGTGGTAACACGTGAGAGCGCCCAGAATTTTTTCTGCCTTTGCTTTTGTTCCATATATAATGAGGGTCACGTGGGAACACATGAGGCATTGCCTCAAAGCTTTCCTCTTCTCATTTTTAGGGGATCTGTTCAGGGGTCACGTGGGGCATGTGACCTTTGTCTTTTCATGCACAAATATCTTTTAAGTCTCCTTATCTTTAAGAATTAAATTCTTATTTAGGGTAAAACCCTAATTTCTTTTCAAAGGAATTAAATTCCCAGATATGTAAAAGAATTAAATTCTTGATTAGGGTTAAACCCTAGTTTTGTTTTAGGAGAATTAAATTCTCAAAACTCAATTCCCCTTCTAAGTTTAGGATCTGCATGGCAGGATCTCGACCCGATGAGAATTAAATTCTCAAAATATGGGGAGATGTGCTCTGTGCAGATCTTCAACTAGAAGAAGAACTAAGTTCTTTTTTTTTTATAAGAGTTAAACTCTTGGATTTTGAGAATTAAATTCTCTGTTTGAAGTTTTGATTCCCTTTCTTTTCTCACCTAAGGTTTTCTTTGTTGAGAATTAAATTCTCCTTTCTTTTCTTCCCTCTTGAGAATTAAATTCTCCTCTCTCTGTTTTTCTCTCCAAGGTAGATCCCTTCTCTTCTCTTCTTGGCTCCTATTTATAGGAGAAGGAAAAGAATCAATTTGTTTAGCAAATCTCTCATTGAAAGATTTGATTTGATTGTTGTTCATATCAGATTTTTGCATTTTCATACCGCCCAATTTTTATCACATTGCATATCGGTAGATACTCTTGAGCCGTGTTTGCTAGTCAATTGCAGGATACAGGTTCCCGGTTCTCAAACGGAGAAATTCATGGAAAACACGACAAAATCCGGTTCCTGCCAACCACAGATAAAACACGATCTCCGCTCTTCATCCGTATGTTGCCAGATACCAGTTTAGGAAGACAAAATGTCATTCTCATGCACAAGGCTCAATGGTAGCACAAAATCCAAGAGATCTACGCGGAGCTCGAGGCAATCATCCACAAAAAAGTCCACCTTTCCTCAATAGAAATTCTGGAAGAAATGGGAAAGAGTTTTCAGAAAATATATACACCAGACAAGAGGGGACAGGAGAACAGGAAAGTACACAGAAGCCCACACCCTAAGTCCACTATAGGGGCGCGGATCCGCGGCCATAGGGGGGCATAGGCGGCGGATCCGCCGCCGTACAGGGGATTCAGAGCACGAGCTTCCAGGGGCAGTTTGGTCATTTCATCAGGGTTCTGGTGGTTGCCCTAGGATTTCATTTCTTGGCCTATAAATAGCCCAGAATTTTGTGAAGAAGGGGTGAATTCTTGTATTTTCATTTTGCCTAGTTTTTGTATTGTTCTTCTTCCTCTTCTCACCTCTTCTCCATTAAACTTGTAGTGAGCTTTTGAGTGAAGAGTGATGAATAAAGAAGACCATTTTTATTATCATGCTTGTCTCTTTCTTTACTTGTTGTAATTTGTTGTGATTTTAATTGTTAAGTAGTTGTTGTTATTTGCTTGATTGTTTCTTTCTTCTCTCTTTTTCTTTATCATTCATACGACAATGATACTTACGCTCGATCCTCGCCAAGGTGAGGTCGCAAATAGTTAGTCGTATTCTTCTAATCTTCATCTTTCTATCTTCCTCTTTTGTTTTGTTTTGTTTTTCCTTATCATGAAGTGTGAGTAGTTTTATACTTGTTAGGGTAGGATAAGGGAAGTTTGAGAGAAGGAAACCTCTCTCACTCTTTCCTTGCCCAACAACTTAAATCGACTCCCGTTAATTGAACCACAATCCGCTCCTTACGGCACCCTATCCTACATGATAGCGGTGATTCCGTAGTGAGACCGGTTGTGGTTGAATTAACCGGAGGTTATGGATACGAGCCAAGAACGGACGGACAAGCACCAAAAGGAAGGACTATGCGTTGGAAAGCCTAGCTTATACCCGCAAGTTCCTTCCTAGTCGTGCTAATCCCCGTTGTTGCCGATTACCGTAACACCGATATTAAGTGGGGCAACGAAAGATGTGGAGACTCCTAACTCAAACTAACCTAATCCTAACCCTAACAAGCTCTCTTTAAATATCAACTCAACACTTAGATAATCCAACAAAATCTGAAAACATGACTTAACTCGTTAAAACACTTTGAAAAAGACTCCCATCTCCCTGCGGAAGACCCGTACTCAACCGGCTAGCTACAAGCGAAACCGTCTTGATTGCGGTCTTTAAAACTAAACTTGAACACGCACGTATCCTACCAATCAAATGGCGCCGTTGCCGGGGAGACGGTAGTTTATTTCCTTGTGTAATTTCGGGTTAATTTGTAAGTATAAAAAAAAAACGAAAAAAAATATACTTTGTAAAAGAAACCATCTTGTTATTCTTGATTAGTTTTTGTGCAAGTGTGCAGGAAATACGAAGCTCAAGATCGACGCCAAAGACGTTGGAAATACGGAGTTCAAGTACAGTGCCAAAGACGTGGGAAGATAGACCCACATTTTCGCGGCTACACCGCGACGGACAAAACGAAGCATCCGGTCTACTGTACAAATCTGGAGCAAATACAGTGAGCAAATCAAGATTCAGTACATCCAGACAAGCAAAGGACACCCAACAGAGAACACCCAAATTTTTCAGAGCCCCAATTCCCCTACATAGCCGCGGATCCGCGGCCATTGCATGCGTTTGGCCGCGGAAACGCTGCCATCTGTTGGCTTCAGAGCCCCAAAATCTCTCTGTAAGTCCCTCTGCCTCTCTCCACTCCTCTGAACTCCACTGAACTGTGTTTCTGCAGCCTTCTTTGCGCAAACTCTTCTCCCCCTTCCAATAAACTGTTCTTGTGCAGGATTCTTTGCGCCGCAAATAAAAATTGTTTGCAGTTGATTTGTTACTGCTTTGCATTTCTTTAATACGGACTTAAGGGGCTTGAAACCAATCCAGATTGGGTGGGATTTCATCACCCTTCCCAGGACCCCAAAAATCACTAAAGCATATGCATTGTCCATTGTAAATTAAAAAATACTAGACTTCAGCCCTAAGGACTTCGCGCTCATTAGGAGAAGATAAACCGTGTTTAGAACCTCGCTTAACCGTATATTGTTTACGGAGTGTCTAGGAAAGTGTTAAAGGCGCAACCGCCGAAAGAGAAAGGGTTATTTAATTAAGGAACTTCGCGAAAGCGTTGGACAACCTCCCCTTATCTCTGCACTTACCTGGCCTCGTGATCAGTGTATTTTTAAGCCCGTTTCTCGACATTGTTTAACTTCGACAATCAAGTTCAGGAGCAGGTCTAGTAGACCTAGGTTACCCTAGATCTAGGTGTGATTGTGCATATCTTGTTTGTGATTGCTTAAGCCGTATTTCTGTACATATTTCTGTAAATCTCTTTCTAAAAACAAAAAAAAAAGAAAAAATCAAAAACTTTTTATAAAAACTTGCCCTTTGTCGCCAAATCCATTTTCACCCACCACCCATCGCCTTTCTTCATTGACGTTTTCTTACCCTTACCTTCTCCGCTTTGACTATACTAAACTCGTTTAGTGTATGTCCGCTTGGACTCGGGACACTAGCGCCCGTCTAGTCCGCGTTACGTTAGTCGCGACCAACTACGCGATCGACTCCGAAGTCGATACTCCGTCCACTCCTCTTTCACCCCTTCCTTTACCGGCCAACTCCGACGTTGACCGGAATTCTGTTCATACATCTTCACCTTCACCTTCACTTTCACCAACCTCTTCTTCCGCGATGTCGGGATTTAATCCGAACATCTCTTTGACCACCGCTGGATTGGCTCTACCTCCTACGGAGACCAATCTCCCACCACCTCCGCCTGTTGTAGCGCCGCAGCGAATCGCGCTCCAGGATCGTTTCTACCCCACCCGTTCTGTACTTCCCACCTGCCTTTCTCTTCCTCCGGCCAATGGGGACAACTTTGAAATTAAGCCCCATTTCATCAACATGCTTCCACGTTTTCATGGGCTTGAATCTGAAGATGCCTATATCTTCATCAATAAATTTCAAAATGTCTGTGCCATGATGAAAACAACCCAGCTGTCGGACGATGCTATACGTCTACGGGTCATTCCATTCACTTTATGCGATCTCGCTGAAAAATGGCTGTATAGCACCGCTTCCCACTCAATCACCAGCTGGGACGAGTTTGTTAAA
This sequence comes from Agapanthus africanus, assembly GCA_030015575.1. Classification (NCBI taxonomy): domain Eukaryota; kingdom Viridiplantae; phylum Streptophyta; class Magnoliopsida; order Asparagales; family Amaryllidaceae; genus Agapanthus; species Agapanthus africanus. Next base: position 423,914,866 of record JASDDO010000010.1, on the reverse strand, counting down.
GCGTTTCTGAAAAAATTCTATCCAAATCATAAGACCGCAAGAATTCGAAATGAAATCAACCAATTCTCCCAGCTTCCTTCTGAACCCTTCTGGAAGTGCTTTGACCGGTACAAAGACCTTCTTGTTCAGTGTCCTCACCACGGTATAGAGAAATGGCAGCTCTGCCAAACCTTATACGAGGGACTGAACCCAGCAACGAAGCAGTTGCTGGAAACCATCTGTCAGGGCCACTTCCTATCGAAATCTGACGAGGAAGCGTGGCAGTTCTTTGACGATCTTGCGGAGCAAACGCTATAGTGGGAGAGCACCAGACCGACTTCTTCTTCTTCTACCTCCACTTCTACCGGTCAGTCTAGGGTAGGAATCCACCAATTTGACGTCTCTATTGCGATGAAAGCTGAAATGGCTGCTATAACAAGAAAGCTTGAAGCGATAGAGAGCAAATTTTCTGCTCCTGCTCCTGCCCCTGTTCTCCCACTTCGTACCATCTACGCTTGTTGTTCCGATCCTTCTCACTTAACCGAAGAGTGTCCTTACAATCCACCCTCGCAAGGACAGGATCAGGTTAATGCTGCCTTCCAGCAAAGACCGAGGAATGATCCATACTCTTCCACCTACAATCCCGGTTGGAGGAACCACCCCAATTTCGCCTGGAATCAGAATCAGAATCAATTCCAAGGCAACAATTTCCAAAGGGCCCCTCCGCCGCAACAACAAGCGCAGCAACAAACTCAACATCAATATCAGCAGCCCTTCCAACCCCAGCCTTTCCAAAACCAGACGAACAACTTTGCACCCAACAACTCTTTTCCACCAAACAACTTTGTTCCGTCAAACAACGATAAGGTTTCCTCGCTCGAGCGAAGTCTGGAGGCGTTTGTTAAACAATCGACTCAATCCACCGCCAACATCCAGTCTTCGATTCAATCTTTAGTGCAACACACTGCCGCACACGGGCAAAGCATCAAGACCATTGAGGCCCAGATTGCACAGCTGAACGCGGCCTTAAGCGAGCGAGAGAAGGGGAAGCTCCCGTCCCAGCCACTTCCAAATCCCGGTCACCCACATAATGCACATGTTGCTCTTGAACAACAAAACCATAATGTGAGTGCCGTGACCACACTGAGATCGGGAAGGATGCTGCAAAACAACACCGGCACAAGAATTAACAATGACACCCCGGCCGCCGCTACTTCTTCTTCTTCTCCTTCTTCTTCTTCGTCTTCTGAGCCTATTCTCCGTTCTTCACAAGGCTCCCCTTCCTCTTCTTCTGCTCTGAACGGACCCACTTCTCACTCCACGAAAACACCTATTCTGGGATCCGTTCCAACTCCAAAATCTCCTCCTCCAGCATTAGACTCAACCAATTTTCAAAATGTTCCATTTCCAAACCGGTTGAGGTCTAACAAACAAAATCCTCAAATGGAGAAGATTCTGGAGTTATTCAAGCAAGTTAACATTAACATTCCTCTTTTAGATGCTGTCCAACAATTCCCGTCCTACGCGAAAATCTTAAAGGACTTGTGCACGAAAAAGAGGAAGTCTCAGGTACCCAAGAAAGTTTTCTTGGCTAGTGCTGTGAGTGATGCCCTTACCCAATCTTTACCACAAAAACGGAAGGACCCTGGCTGTCCTACGATTTCTATTACTATTGGGGATAAGAACATCAACCGCGCACTATTAGATCTTGGTGCCAGTGTTAACTTGCTTCCGTATTCAGTATACGAGCAATTAGGCGTCGTAGAGTTGAAACCCACACACTGCACTCTCCAAATGGCTGACCGATCGATCACCCACCCTCGGGGTGAGCTAGAGGATGTGTTGATAAAAGTCGGGGACTTCATATTCCCCGTCGACTTCATTGTATTAGATACACAGCCTGTAGCTAACCCCCGGAATCAAATTCCGGTGATACTCGGTCGCCCATTTCTCGCAACCTCAAATGCTGTGATCAATTGTCGCAACGGTTCAATGAACATCTCTTTTGGAAATATGACGATTGAACTCAACATTTTTAGGTTGGGGAATCAGCCCGCCGAACCTAATGCTCATATACTGGACGTCTGCTCGATCCAGGAGATCACCCCCGAAGAGTGTGAATTCGAGGAGTTTCTGTTTGAACACGATAATCTTGACGCCACTAGTGCGTTTCTCTTCGAACCTGCTGCTGTTTCTGCGCCCGACAACGACTACGAGTGTTTCACGTTCACGAACGATCTTAGCCGCGCACAACCCGAGTTTGAATCCTTCGACTTTCCGGATGAGTTACCTGAACCATCCGACTCGGTTGCCTACACTCGTTTTGAACCTTTGCTGGAGTCCTTTGAGTTCGAGACCTTTGCACCAGTCTTGCCTTCCATCATTTCACCTCCAACGCTCGAACTCAAGCCGTTGCCGTCTCACCTTAAGTATGCTTACTTAGGTGAGAACGAGACCCTCCCTGTCATCGTCTCGGCTTCTCTAGCTCCCGAGCAAGAGAAAGCCCTTCTCGCGGTCTTGCACAGCAACAGGCAAGCTTTTGGCTGGTCCATGGCGGACATCAAGGGGATTAGTCCCCTCATCGTTGAGCATCACATTCATCTGATGGATGATGCCAAACCAGCCCGGGATCCACAAAGACGTCTTAATCCAGTCATGAAGGAGGCTGTGAAGAAGGAGATCGTCAAATGTCTAGATAGTGGTATCATTTACCCTATCTCTGATAGCCAGTGGGTTAGCCCCATTCACGTTGTCCCCAAGAAGTCGGGCATCACGGTCATCACCAACGAGGCGAATGAGTTAATTCCTACTCGCACCCAAACTGGGTGGCGAGTTTGCATTGATTACAGAAAACTCAACGCCGCAACGCGGAAAGACCACTTTCCGCTACCCTTCATTGACCAGATGCTTGAACGATTGGCCGGACATGAGTACTATTGTTTTCTTGATGGTTACTCTGGCTATAATCAAATTCCCATCGCCGAAAAAGACCAGGACAAGACCACTTTCACTTGTCCTTTCGGCACGTTTGCATATCGACGCATGCCCTTTGGGTTATGCAATGCGCCCGCTACCTTCCAGCGGTGTATGATGGGAATTTTCTCGGACATGGTGGAAAAATTTCTGGAGATTTTCATGGATGACTTCTCCATCTTCGGCGACTCCTTTGACGAGTGTTTGCTGCATCTTGACGCTGTCCTTACCCGATGTAAGGACAAGAATCTCACTTTGAACTGGGAGAAATGCCACTTCATGGTGCGCGAAGGTATTGTCTTAGGACATATCATCTCGCAAAATGGCATAGAGGTTGACAAAGCAAAGATTGAGGTCATTTCCAATCTGCCTCCTCCCCGATGCGTCAGAGATATCCGAGCCTTCCTTGGCCATGCCGGTTTCTATAGACGGTTTATCAAGGACTTTAGCAAGATTGCTAGGCCCTTGACGCTTTTGCTGGCCAAGGACACGCCTTTCGACTTCAACTCGAGCTGTGTAACTGCATTCGAGTCACTGAAACACTCACTCACTTCTGCTCCCGTTCTTTCTTCGCCTGACTGGACGCACCCATTCGAGATTATGTGTGATGCATCCGACTTTGCCATCGGTGCTGTCCTTGGACAGCACATCAACAAGATGCCGCACGTAATCTATTACGCGAGCCGAACCCTGAACGACGCCCAACTCAATTATACAACAACTGAGAAGGAATTCTTGGCTGTTGTATTTGCTTTAGAAAAGTTCAGGCCCTACCTCATCGGCTCTCCAGTCATTGTCTACACTGACCATTCTGCTCTGCGCCATCTTTTTGCGAAGAAAGATGCCAAATCTCGGTTAATACGTTGGATCCTCTTGCTTCAAGAGTTTGACCTTGTCATTAAGGACAAACGAGGATGTGAAAACATGGTTGCCGACCATCTCTCACGACTTCCTTCTTCGCCTTCGCTTCCAATTCCGATTAACGACGTTTTCCCGGATGAACAACTCTTGACAGTATCGTGCGAACCCTGGTTCGCAGATATTGTGAACTATTTAGCCACGGGATTACTACCGATTGAATGGTCGAGTCAGGACAGACTTCGCTTCTTATCCCAAGTAAAACACTTTTACTGGGACGAACTCTACTTGTTCAAGTACTGTCCCGACCAGATTATTCGTCGGTGTGTCCCTGATGAGGAATTCAAGAGTGTGCTGTCATTTTGCCACGATCAAGCGTGTGGCGGGCATTTTGGGCCCAGAAAGACAGCTGAGAAGATCTTGCAATGTGGTTTCTACTGGCCACAACTCTTCAAAGACGCTAACGACTATTGCAAGACTTGCTCCCGGTGCCAACACTTGGGCCGGATATCCCGAAGGAACGAGATGCCGCTCCAACCGATCTTGGTTGTGGAGATTTTCGATATTTGGGGGATAGACTTCATGGGGCCGTTTCCCAGCTCTTTTGGGAACTTGTACATTCTTCTAGCTGTTGATTACGTCTCTAAATGGGTCGAGGCTGTGCCCAGCCGGACTAACGACAACAAGGTTGTCGTTAGGTTCCTTAAAGAAAACATTTTTTCCCGGTTTGGGCACCCCTGAGTGATCATTAGCGACAATGGAAGTCATTTCTGCAATAAAACTTTCGAAGCCTTGATGCGGAAATACTCCATTAATCATAAGCTTTCTACGCCCTACCACCCCCAAACCTGCGGGCAGGCCGAAGTTTCCAATCGGCAGATCAAGCAGATACTGGAGAAGACGGTTTCTAAGAACCGTAAGGATTGGTCTCTGAAACTCACTGATGCCCTTTGGGCATTTAGAACCGCTTATAAGACCGACCTTGGCATGTCTCCCTATCGGCTTGTGTTCGGAAAAGCCTGCCACCTTCCTGTCGAAATCGAGCATCGCGCATTTTGGGCGATAAAGGAGCTGAATCTGTCTCTCGAGGACGCGGGCAGCCGTCGGAAGCTGCAGTTGAACGAACTGAACGAGCTTAGGGATGAGGCTTACGACAACGCGGTTGTCGTTAAGAATCGAACGAAGGTGTTTCACGATAAACACCTTTTGCGCAAAACCTTCGTACCTGGTCAACAGGTACTGCTTTACGACACCCGACTTCACTTCCATCCTGGAAAGCTCAGATCTCGCTGGAAAGGGCTGTATTTTGTGCGGAATGTGTATCCGCAGGGCGCCGTGGATTTGGAAAATCCAAAGGACGGTTCACTCTTCAAAGTGAACGGACACCGATGCAAACCGTACCTTAGCGCCGAACCAACAGAGGAGCTCCTGTTCTTACAGGAGCCGGTTTACCCTGAATGATCTTCCTCTGCCTACCTCCAAACTTCGGTTATCCAGCCAAGAACAGTGGACACTGTTCCAAATAAGTTTGGGGGTATGTACAAACCATTTTGTATATATTTGTGTATATTCTTTTTTCTTTTCTTTAAAAACAAAAACAAATAAAAATTTGTGTATCACTAACCGACAATTTTGAACCTTCCAACTACTCTCTTCATGCAACGACAGTGAGGACACTGTCCAGTTTAAGTTTGGGGGTACGCTCGGTACACATTTCTTACCTTCGCATTCATATGTATATTTTGCATCTGCATATTTAAATCCATAAAATCCATAAAAATTTGAAAATTTTCTAAAAAATATAAAAACTTTTTTGTCAAGTTAGCTTGTGGAAGAACTTTGATTCAACATTCGACGGTTTTTGTTTGAAAAAATAGGAATAACTAGATCTTATGTGTGGATTTTGAAAACCTGAAAGATAACTCTCCTTTGAAGTTAACTATAGCTGATATACGTCTTTACATCACACTACACGTGTCGTAAGATTTTGGGAATTAGATGACAAGTCTTTCATGTTTAAACTTTTAAACAGATAAATGATTTTCTGAGGATCAAATAGGTTTGTTCTGAAATAAGTAATGTCAAGAATAGTTTATGAAGTAAAGCGAATATGAAGGAATGTTATTGATGCCGTAATTGGAGCTAAGTCTGAAAAATAACCCATCTGAAACTTGATTGGAATGATTACACACCAAACCCACTAAACACGTCTTTTATCCAAAAAAATATTTGAACTGCCGGTTAGATCTCCGTTCGTATTGAATCATCTGATTTTCACGACAAACTGTCTTTTGTTTTTGGACCTAGGTAACTTGAGTAATTAAGTCTGCTGGGGTGTTTTTACACCTAATGCCCTAAAACCAACTGGTTTGGGTGCATTGGCCCAAAGCTCGCTAAGAAGCCTAGAAAGTCCAGTTTTAAAACAAAGTCAAGCAAGTGTTCTCTCCGAGTTAAAATTCCTAACGGTTCTTTGTGTGAGAATAATCTTGATAAAAGACAGGCTTTTAAAATTTTTTTTAACGGAGATATGAAGGTTTTACTCTTTGATAAAGACTATTGCACGTTCACAGAGGTGTGTATGAAATGAAAACAAGAAAAAGGTGGAGTGAAAAATACGACTTAGTTTCCTATTAAGGAAGATAGAAATTCTGAAGTTGAAACCTTACTGGAAAACGAAACTTGAAAAATGCTTAACTCGTTATAAAACTTATGTGATCCTTTTAAAATTATTATCTGGGCTTTATTGTGCGACATGATGACTTTAATCGATCCTTCTGGAACTTAACGACACTATTTGCACTGCACGTAAAGACATATAAAATCTGTAGTTAAATAAGAAGTGAGGTGTGAAAAATAAAGGTTCGATGATCTAGACTTAGGATTATAGAATTGTTATTTTCTAAAACAAAACTTTAGGGTTTGAAGCTTAGTTATTTTACAAAACCAACTTGACCGGATTTTGTGGGTAGTATCCGCTGAAAACCCTCAGGAGACAACACTCCTCCTACTAGGGACACCTAGAGGTTTAACGGCTTGTTGCACATGCTCAGTGCAATCGCGTTCCCTGCGAAAGTGAGGTTAGGAAATTTTTTGTGAATAAATGGGCTTTGCTCGGGACGAGCAAATGATAAGTTTGGGGGTATTTGTTCATATCAGATTTTTGCATTTTCATATCGCCCAATTTTTATCACATTGCATATCGGTAGATACTCTTGAGCCGTGTTTGCTAGTCAATTGCAGGATACAGGTTCCCGGTTCTCAAACGGAGAAATTCATGGAAAACACGACAAAATCCGGTTCCTGCCAACCACAGATAAAACACGGTCTCCGCTCTTCATCCGTATGTTGCCAGATACCAGTTTAGGAAGACAAAATGTCATTCTCATGCACAAGGCTCAATGGTAGCACAAAATCCAAGAGATCTACGCGGAGCTCGAGGCAATCATCCACAAAAAAGTCCACCTTTCCTCAATAGAAATTCTGGAAGAAATGGGAAAGAGTTTTCAGAAAATATATACACCAGACAAGAGGGGACAGGAGAACAGGAAAGTACACAGAAGCCCACACCCTAAGTCCACTATAGGGGCGCGGATCCGCGGCCATAGGGGGGCATAGGCGGCGGATCCGCCGCCGTACAGGGGATTCAGAGCACGAGCTTCCAGGGGCAGTTTGGTCATTTCATCAGGGTTCTGGTGGTTGCCCTAGGATTTCATTTCTTGGCCTATAAATAGCCCAGAATTTTGTGAAGAAGGGGTGAATTCTTGTATTTTCATTTTGCCTAGTTTTAGTATTGTTCTTCTTCCTCTTCTCACCTCTTCTCCATTAAACTTGTAGTGAGCTTTTGAGTGAAGAGTGATGAATAAAGAAGACCATTTTTATTATCATGCTTGTCTCTTTCTTTACTTGTTGTAATTTGTTGTAATTTGTTGTAATTTTAATTGTTAAGTAGTTGTTGTTATTTGCTTGATTGTTTCTTTCTTCTCTCTTTTTCTTTATCATTCATACGACAATGATACTTACGCTCGATCCTCGCCAAGGTGAGGTCGCAAATAGTTAGTCGTATTTTTCTAATCTCCTTCTTTCTATCTTCCTCTTTTGTTTTGTTTTGTTTTTCCTTATCATGAAGTGTGAGTAGTTTTATACTTGTTAGGGTAGGATAAGGGAAGTTTGAGAGAAGGAAACCTCTCTCACTCTTTCCTTGCCCAACAACTTAAATCGACTCCCGTTAATTGAACCACAATCCGCTCCTTACGGCACCCTATCCTACATGATAGCGGTGATTCCGTAGTGAGACTGGTTGTGGTTGAATTAACCGGAGGTTATGGATAAGAGCCAAGAACGGACGGACAAGCACCAAAAGGAAGGACTATGCGTTGGAAAGCCTAGCTTATACTCGCAAGTTCCTTCCTAGTCGTGCTAATCCCCGTTGTTGCCGATTACCGTAACACCGATATTAAGTGGGGCAACGAAAGATGTGGAGACTCCTAACTCAAACTAACCTAATCCTAACCCTAACAAGCTCTCTTTAAATATCAACTCAACACTTAGATAATCCAACAAAATCTGAAAACATGACTTAACTCGTTAAAACACTTTGAAAAAGACTCCCATCTCCCTGCGGACGACCCGTACTCAACCGGCTAGCTACAAGCGAAACCGTCTTGATTGCGGTCTTTAAAACTAAACTTGAACACGCACGTATCCTACCAATCAATTGTTGAGAGATTTGATTTATATTTATCATTAATCTGGGCCTTTAGATCATTCAGTGAATTTTATTCACCGTGGATTTTAAATCCAGAAGATATTCTATTTATTATTCTGGTGAGATTTTCAGGGAAATCTTTTCTTGTCCAAGATTTTTCCATAAATTGGTGATTTTTAATCACCCTTGGATCTTTAATCCAACGGTCCCCATAATCCTTTTCCATTTGGAAAGATTTAGAAGCTTTTAGAATTTTAATTCTATTTCGAAAGATTTAAATGATATTTTTTTTAGAATTTAATTCTGTTGAACAGCAAGGCTTTTACAGCCAGTCACGTGTTGCCACGTGACCCCCAATTGAGTCCTTTTCTCAGTGTTTACTTACGCTTCAGTTGTAACCATCACGTGTCAACACGTGACCATTGGTCACGTGTGAGCACGTGACACCTCATTGAGATATTTCCTTCAGCTGTTTGTTTACGCTTCAGTTTTAACCATCACGTGTCAACACGTGAACATTGGTCACGTGTGAGCACGTGATTCCTGATTTTTAATCAGGGAACAGATTTTAGAATTTAATTTTATTCATTATTTTAGAGGCCTTAAAAGCCCATCACGTGTCTGCACATGACCCATGGTCACGTGTGAGCACGTGATGCCCCATTGGGGTCTTTTCTGAGTTTTTATTATATTTTTTTAACTCCTCCAGCGGGTTCTTAAAAGTCCATCACGTGAAGACACGTAATTCCTCATAACTTTTGATCCCGGATGAATTACAAGGCCCATAATATATCAAATCGAAGGGTTTTTCGAGATGCTTCCAATACCATCAGAATTTATCTGTTTCTCATTCGGGAGTTTGTCAAAAAACAGCCCGGAAGATACTTGTTCGCATTTTCTTAAGCGTATCACTGCCATTTGATACCTTGGGCTCTTTCGCGCAGAAATTTTTGGCGGGAACAAATGCCCCCCACTACTTTGCCCATGTAAGTATGTACGTGGGTGAAGTAGTGCAGAGTTATGCAGAGTTATGACCAGTTTCGGGTTGGTATATAACTTTCAGAATCTTGATCTGAGAAGATAACGATCGGACACAAGCGTCGTCATTTATCATTGACTCAAATCTTGACTCTTAAGAGATATAGTTCCAAACGCTTAACTCCATGAGCCGCACCCTTCTATCTTTTTATATCTTACTTTGGCGTGAAGTAGTTTATATGCTCATGAGTAGCTTTTCCATTTCAGTGGCATGTAGCTTTGGCGAGTGTGGCTCATAGATGGTCCATCTTGACCTCTTTGCAGGGCGGTGATGGCTTAGGAGACAAGGTTAGGATCTGCCACCTAAGACTTTTCAACTTTATGAGCCGTGAGGGTCTCATAAAGACTTTTCTCCCTACGAGTCGAGAGGATCCCGCAGGTGTATTTTCTCCTTAGGGGTCGTGAGAACTCCTAAGTGTGTTTTCTCTTGAAAGTTGTAAGGATCTCACAAGAGAATTTTCCCTCTTACGAGTCGAGAGGACCCGTAAGCGGTTGTTTCCCTCCTTGTCGAGATTCGACTTTGGAGAGTGTGACCCGTGGATAGTATGCAAGAGACCGTTTTGGATCGCCTTGCAGGGCCCCAGTGCTTAGGAAACAGGTTTTTTAATCCCTACTGCCTAAGGCTTTATCTCACGAGTCGAGACGAATCGAGAAGTTCTTGTAAAGACATCAATTTCCTCACGAGTCGAAACGGATCGAGCAGATCTCGCAAGAATATCCTAACGTCACGGTTAACCTCTGCTCTTTACGACAGAAGTCCGTTAGGGTCTGTGGTACTTAGGGTTTTGGCCGTCGTACCGTCGCATGAGCTAATATATTCCTCGATAGGCAATCGTGCTGTTCGAGTAGCCCTGCGACTGCCGTGTCTCTGATCCCTTCGGGGGCTGGACAAGACGTCTTCAAGCAATCCTCCTTGGCAGTTTGACCGTTGGAAGAGCAAGCGTTAGGAATTTGCCATGCCGCTTTTTACTTGAGGTTAGGCTCATTTTGGAGAGCCCCGATGAGTCATAACCACTCCGCGCTGGTATGGGATGATCTCCGATAGTCTTTCAGGCTTTATATGACTTGCCGTTAAGACCCTGAAGCTAGGAATTTGGCCTTTGCTTCGTTCGCCAGCATTGCGTCCTCTGTATCGAGACGAATGTCGTGGTTGTCTCTAGGTTGCTGGTGAACCGTCGAGGTTTGGAACTAGGGATTTTGCCGTGGCTCCTTTTGGTGATGTTGCGTCTGCTGTGTCGAGATGAACGTCGAGGTGGTGACCACTCCGCACTGGTGCGGGATGATCTCCAATTGTCTTTCAGGCTTTATATGACTTGCCGTTAAGACTCTGAAGCTAGGAATTTGGCCTTCGCTTCGTTTACTTTGGCGTGTCCGGATCCTGTTGGAGGAAGGACGCTGTGGTGACATCTCGTCTGCTGTATTGAGACGATCGTCGAGGTGGTGACCACTCCATGTGGGATGATCTCCGGTAGTCTTTCAGGCTTTATATGACTTGCCGTTAAGACCTTGAAGCTAGGAATTTGGCCTTCGCTTCGTTTGCTTTGGCGCGTCCGAATCCTGCTGGGGGAAGAACGCTGGGGTGACATTTTATCTGCTGTATCGAGACGATCGTCGGGGTGGTGACCACTCCGCGCTGGTGCGAGATGATCTCCGAATGTCTTTCAGGCTTTATATGATTTGCCGTCAAGACCCTGAAGCTAGGAATTTGGCCTTCGCTTCGTTTGCTTTGTCGCGTCCGAATCCTGTTGGAGGAAGAACGTTGAGGTGACATCACGTCTGCTGTATCGAGACGAACGTCGAGGTGGTGACCACTCCACATTGGTGCGAGATGATCTCCGAATGTCTTTCAGGCTTTATATGACTTGCCGTTAAGACCTTGAAACTAGAAATTTGGCCTTCGCTTCGTTTGCTTTGGCGCGTCCGAATCCTGCTGGGGGAAGAACGCTGGGGTGACATTTCATCTACTGTATCGAGACGATCGTCGGGGTGGTGACCACTCCGCGCTGGTGCGAGATGATCTCCGAATGTCTTTCAGGCTTTATATGACTTGCCGTCAAGACCCTGAAGCTAGGAATTTGGCCTTCGCTTCGTTTGCTTTGGCGCGTCCGAATCCTGTTGGAGGAAGAACGTTGAGGTGACATCACGTCTGCTGTATCGAGACGAACGTCGAGGTGGTGACCACTCCGTATTGGTGCGAGATGATCTTCGAATGTCTTTCAGGCTTTATATGACTTGCCGTTAAGACCTTGAAACTAGGAATTTGCCATTCGCTTCGTTTGCTTTGGCGCGTCCGAATCCTGCTGGGGGAAGAACGCTGGGGTGACATTTTATCTGATGTATCGAGACGATCGTCGGGGTGGTGACCACTCCGCGCTGGTGCGAGATGATCTCCGAATGTCTTTCAGGCTTTATATGACTTGCCGTCAAGACCCTGAAACTAGGAATTTGGCCTTCGCTTCGTTTGCTTTGGCGCGTTCGAATCCTGTTGGAGGAAGAACGTTGAGGTGACATCACGTCTGCTGTATCGAGACGAACGTCGAGGTGGTGACCACTCCGCATTGGTGCGAGATGATCTCCGAATGCCTTTCAGGCTTTATATGACTTGCTGTTAAGACCTTGAAACTAGGAATTTGGCCTTCGCTTCGTTTGCTTTGGCGCGTCCGAATCCTGCTGGGGGAAGAACGCTGGGGTGACATTTCATCTGCTGTATCGAGACGATCGTCGGGGTGGTGACCACTCCGCGCTGGTGTGAGATGATCTCCGAATGTCTTTCAGGCTTTATATGACTTGCCGTCAAGACCCTGAAGCTAGGAATTTAGCCTTCGCTTCGTTTGCTTTGGCGCGTTCGAATCCTGCTGGGGGAAGAACGCTGTGGTGACATTTCATCTGCTGTATCGAGACGAACGTCGAGGTTGTCTCTAGGTTGCTGGTGAACCGTCGAGGTTTGGAACCCGGGATTTTGCCGTGACTTCTTTGTTTGATTGTCGCATATGAACCCTGCTGGAGGAAGAACGCTGGGGTGACATCACGTCTACTGTATCGAGACGAACGTCGAGGTGGTGACCACTCCGCATTAGTGCGAGATGATCTCCGAATGTCTTTCAGGCTTTATATGACTTGCCGTCAAGACCCTGAAGCTAGGTATTTGGCCTTTTGCTTCATTTTCTTTGGCGCGTCCGAATCCTGTTGGAGGAAGGATGCTGTAGCGACATCTCGTCTGCTGTATCAAGACGAACGTCGAGGTGGAGCTGGGATTTTGCCGTCACTCCGCTTTACTGATCATGGGGTCTTTGGTTGACGTTGCATCTACATCCTGTTGGACTGCGAAGGAACGCCGTTGTTGACATTGCGTCTGCTGTAACGAGACGAACGCTGAGGTGGAGCTGGGATTTTGCCATCGCTCCGCTTGATGGTGTAACATCTGTGTCCTGCTGGAATGAGGAGGCACGCCGTTGTTGGTCTCCAGGCTGTAGATGTAGCCATTGAGACCCTGAAGCTCGGGATCTTCCTTTTGCTTCGTCTGTTGACATTATGTCTGCGATATTGCGACAGATGTCGAGGTTGTCTTTGGGTTGTCTATGAACCGTCGAGATTTGGCTTCGCTTTCTGGCGGAGCTTGTTGGGAAGGTATGGTTCCCTCTTTGTTTGTGCCCCTGGATTGTATACAGGGATCGATGTGATCTCACCTGTAGGGCAAAAAGTTTCATTCTTTCATTTTTTTTATTCTTTCCGCGATACTCTATCATTTCAGCTTTTTATATCGCGAAAATCGCGATTGCCCAATCATTTCGGCTATTTTTCGCGGTGCCCAATCATTTCGGCTATTTTTCTTTTTACTCGCTGCTTTTTATTGCGAGTTGCCCAACTATTTCGGCTATTTTGCAAGCATACATTTTTACTTGCTGATTTTGTTTGCAAGTTGCCCCATCATTTCGGCTATTCCGTATGCATTTTTTTTTGGGCTCGCTGATTTTGTTTTTCGCGAGTAGGGGATTTGGGATCTGATACCAATCTTGGCATCAGCATCGCTGCGACTGGAATATTTCTAGGAGCGAATCATCATTTGCCATGAAAGGACTTGGAATTTGATACCGGTTTAGGCATCAGCATCGCTGCAACTGGGATATTGCCAGGAGCGAATCATCATTTGTCTTGAAAGGGCTTGGAATTTGATACCGGTTTAGGCATCAGCATCGCTACAACTGGGATATTGCCAGGTGCGAATCATCATTTTCCTCTGTCGATGTTGAACAAAGGTGGCTTAGTAAACAGGGTTAAGGGTCCTGTCGGCTAAGGCTTTTGACTTCATGAGCCGTAAGGGTCTCACAAAGGTATTTCTCCCTACAAGTCGTGAGGATCTTGTAGGTGTGTTTTCTCCTTGGGAATCGTAAGGATTTCTAAGTGCATGTTCTCTTGTAAGTCGTAAGGATCTTACAAAAGAGTTTTCTCCTTATAAGTCGAGAGGACTTACAAGTGTTGTTTGCTGTACAAGCATATCCCTAGTCACGGATGGGACTTTGTTAGGGAAATATTTATTCGTGCCCGTGGATTGTATACAAGGGTCAATACGAGCCGCTTGTAGGGCAGTATTGGAAGTTGGGGGGTGCTTAAGAATAGGTTCAGGTCTCTGTAGCTTAAGACTTTCAAATCTTATGAGCCGTGAGGGTCCCATAAGAGAGTTCTCCTTACGAGACGTGAGGATCTCGTAAGTGTATTTTCTCCTTAGGAATCGTGAGGATCCCCAAGTGTGTTGCTCCCTTGTGAGTCGTAAGGATCTCATGCGGGTGGTTTCTCCTTACAAGGTCGAGAGGACCCTGTAAGTGTCTTTTAATGAGGTTGCGCCCTTTCGGGTTTTCACAAACACTCGCCGGTAGCCCTGCTGTTTTTACTCACGGAGCCCTTTCGGGTTTTCATCCGTGCCCATTTTGCTTATGGACATACCGTTTTCCTCTTTTTTTTATTCTTTTTATTTTATTTTTTTCTAACGAGGTTGCGCCCTTTCGGGTTTTCACAAACACTCGCCGGTAGCCCTGCTATTTTTACTCACGGAGCCCTTTCGGGTTTTCATCCGTGCCCATTTTGCTTATGGACATACCGTTTTTTTCTTTTCTTTTCTTTTAACCACGCCAGCCTGAGGATGCCGCGGGTTGATAGTAGTTTAACGACGTTTCGGTCATTTGCAAGTTTTAGGACATTGTGGTCCATCATTAGTTTAGGGACGTTTCGGTCCGACGCCAGTTTTAGGACATAGTGGTCCATTGTTAGTTTAACGATGTTTCGGTCTGTGGGGCTTTCTCTATGAAAGAGCACGATGCCCCCGACATGTCCATCTTTTTCGGAGCATGTGGTTGTGGCGGGCTCACCTTCCAGTTGTCAGACAACGCGCATTTACCCTGTTGGTATTCATCCTCAATCCAGCCTTTGAAGACATAGCAATTTTCGAGTGGGTGACCCATTACTCTGTGGTAGGGACAATAGTTAGGATTGTCAACGTCACCTGGCTGTAACAGACGTTTTGGATCCGGTAGAGGGATGAGCCCGCTGCGCATTGCCAGGTCGAACAGTTTCCTCATTTTATCTCTGGGAAACGAGTAAGGACGTTTCAACTTCTCATTGAGGTATCGCGGCTTGTTGTTTTGACGACCAAACGGTTTCGGGTCACTCGGC
The DNA here is from genome assembly GCA_030015575.1 of Agapanthus africanus. NCBI lineage: Eukaryota > Viridiplantae > Streptophyta > Magnoliopsida > Asparagales > Amaryllidaceae > Agapanthus > Agapanthus africanus. The sequence goes on along the minus strand of JASDDO010000010.1, from coordinate 423,899,646 downwards.
TGTTGTTGAGCATTGGCAACGGAGGTCGCTTTTTCATTCCCCTTATCCCTTTTGTTCGATCCCTTGTTTGCGGGTCCGAGATTCTTTTCGGGTAGCGTGCGATTGCGCAACTGAATGTTCTCGCAATTCTTCTTTTCTTCCTCTTTTCCTGAGGTGGATTCTTTGAAGGGAGGGCCGAGAGTCATTTCTTCTTCAGAATTGCTCCCGGAGGTGAGAGCTTGCGATCTTCTGCCGTCAACCATGTAACCGTTGCCGGCAGTTTTCATATGCTCATTTGTCGTGCTCTGTTTCCGACCAGCTTCGCGCTTCAATCGCTGAACATGCTGCCGGTGAGCAACGTATCCCTGCCACCAGTTTTTAAAAGCATTGCATTCTTCAGTAGGGTGTGCAATCTTCTGATGATATAAGCAGAAGTTAAGATGCATGTCCGCTTCATCAAGATATATATCGGTGGGAGAATTTCCTCTGAAAGAGGGGAGCTTCATTCCCATCGATATGGCTTTGGCGAATCTTTTCCTCATCTTGAACCTGCTTTTATTTGCGGCAGATGTACTTTGATCCGGTGGGAGTGTTTCGGCCCTTTTATCTAGTCGCCAGCATTTGGCTTTCTCGAATATGGCCATCTCGCGCTCTCGATCAGCTTTGCTTTTAAGACGGGCTTCGTTCAGGAATGCATCAATCATTTCGTCTGATGGTCCTAGAAGTTTTGGCTCAGGATCTGCCCCCAGCTTCTCTGTGTAAGGAGCTCCTTCGTTGTTTATCAACGAGTGAGAGATCACATGGCAGCTTGCCACATAATCTTCAGATTCATCCGACGAGTCCTCTCCATTGTCATCATCTCCGTCCTTAATGACGTGGCTGAGAAATTCTTGGCGTGTGATTGGATTCCGCGCTTTTTGATTGTATTCTTCCAACGCATCAATCTGCTTTTGCATGTCCGTGCACTTGTCATTAGGCTTCACGGGCTTTTTGGTCTTCTTCTTCGACGACTTTGATGGCTGGGTGTGCGAGCTTTGGCTATCACCACTGATCCTTAGAGTTGGGCGTCGCTTTAGCATCCCTTCTACGACCTCGGGTTCTAGTGGATCTTTCCATCCGATCGTCAGGTATGTTTGGAGATTCCTCAATATTCTTTTAGTTTTTGCTGAAATAGCGACCTCCCATGGAGCCTCTTCAATGAAAGAGCATGATGCCCCCGGCGTGTCTGTCTTCTCGGGAGCGTGAGGTTGTGGCGGATTCACCTTCCAGTTTTCGGATAATGCGAACTTGCCTTGTTGGTATTGGTCCTCAATCCATCCCTTAAAGACGAAGAAATCTTCGATTGGATGGCTTACCGCCTGGTGGTAAGGGCAGTAATTTGGATCGTTGACATCGCCTGGGTGCAACGGACGTTTCGGACTCGGCAGGTTGATGAGTCTGTTGCGCACTGCCAGCTCGAACAATCTCCTCATTTTATTCTGAGGAAACGAGTAAGGACGTCCTAGTCTCTCCTCGAGGGATGGGCGTGGACGCACGTTATTTTGACGAACAACCGGCTTTAAGTTGCTCGTTCGTTGCTGAGTATTGGCAACGAAGGTTGCTTTCCCTTTGCCCTTTTCATTCCAAGGCTCTGTCTTTGAAGAGGAAGGCCTATGGCCCATCTGGTCCATTTGGGCCAGCTTGTCAATCAAGGCTTGGAAGGTGGTCGGCTTGAAGAACATCATAAATTGTGAGATGGTCGCTTGAGGGTCGAGAGTATCCACGAACATGCCCACGGCAGGAGCTTCTTCTATGCGTTATTCGCATCTCGACCATAGGTTTCGCCACCGTACTGCGTATTGGACCCACGTTTCGCCTGGCCTTACCCTGGCGTTGATCAGTGCTGTTATCGGGGTGCGCTCGTTGGCGCTGGCAAACCTTTGTGTAAACAGCAACTCCATCTCCGCAAATGTTTTGACAGAGTCGTTAGGTAGCTCCGAATACCATTCGAATGCCGTTTCCGCTAAGCTGCCGACAAATTGTCGAAGCAACAGTTTGTCATCGCCTTCAGTATTGCCGCATAAGGCCCTGAATTGAGCGACATGCTGATGTGGGTTCCCTGTCCCTTTATATACGTGGAACTTAGGGATCGTATATCGCGGCGGGTAACTGATTTGGTCATACCAGCCCGGATAGGGTCGTCCAGTTCTAACAATTTGCGCAGCCGCTTCATTCACTTGATGAGCCCGTATTTGATGAGCTATACAGTCATCCAGCGCAGCCTTGAAAATGGTTTCATCTTTGGCTGTTGAAAGAGTCGGAGGAGGATTAGATGTCTCTCCTCTATCGTCTTCAGTAATGATCGGAGGGTCTTCAACTGGAGGGTCCGGCTGTAGCATCATCCCTACCATATCTTGGAAGAGGAGCGCCATTTGCTTTATGTTAGCCGCTTGCTCTGCGGCTTCTCTGTCCTTCTTTTCGAGGACTCTGCGTAAGAAGTCAGCATCAGTTTCTTGTTCGTGACGCTGCTTTGATGATACCTCCGGGCTTTCTTTTGGCCCGGTGAGTGCGGCCATTGCAATCATCATCTCCTGAAGCTTCTGTTGCTGCTCCTGGGTTTTCGTCACGGATCGGGTGAGCGGTCGGTGACCCGTCGAAGCACGGCTTTCCTCCTTTTCAGAAGCCATGTATACGGTGTGCACCACCATGCCCCCAGACTTGGGGTGTTTGGGCTTAGCGTCTTTGTGGTCTGCCACGTTTACTGGGGCTTTCTCTGGCCTCCTTCTTTTCTGAGTGGTTGACGTTGAGGGGGCCGCTGTCGTGAGCACCCAAGTAGTCGTCATCTTTTGTGGCTTAACAGGACGGTTTTCTTCCTACCGGACCTTCAGCTTCTTCTGCTGGCGGGAGAAATTTCGATCAATCACCGAGTCTTGGACTTGGCGCCAGACCTTGTAGATTTTAGAGGACAGCCGCTGAGAGGACTGTTCTGGCTTGGCTTCCGCAACATTTCCCACCGGAGGAGGGGATCTTTTTAGTACGGCGGTAGGAGAGTTTCTGCGCACCGTGTTCAGCAATTCAAAGCTGTTCCCGGTTGGAACAGCAGCATCGATCCCCACCGTTGGAGCTGGCGGAGTTATCTCAGAGGGGGAGTTGCCCCCAGCCTTCCTCACTCGGCGCCAGTGGCGACGTCGAGCATGTCGTGCGGATGAGATCACCTCCGTTGTTGGATAAGCTTCTTCATACCCCCTGCTTTGAGGAGAGACTGTTATTGGTGCTAGCCTATCGAAGACTGACGCCCGTTGAGAAGCAATGTCTAATCTGTCAAAGACAGACCTCTGAGCAGAGGAAGCAGCTTTGAGGACCTCGCCTGGAGCAGCAACCGGAATGGCCAGCCTTGTAAAAACTGACTTCTTGGAAGGAGGAGCCTTTCCAATGATTTCGTCCGCTTGAACCGGGATAGCTATCCGCTTTGGGATGGCAGCTTCAGGTATAGCGGGTTTGCAGACGTTCTGGCCCAGTCTGTTGAAAACTGAGGTATTGAAGCTGGGCGACCCGTTGAGAGGGGTCACGGCAGTAGTAAGCCGATCAAAGACTGACTTCTTTGGGGCTTCTTGCAACGTTATTATGGCATTGAAGCTCAACGGTGGGAGCATGGTCTCAAAGAATAATCCAATGGTGGCCTGAGTTACCTGCTCCACTGGCATCTTCAAAAGGGAGGCCGCTTGGGGCCCATAAGTCACTCCTCCAGCAAGGACCGAGCGAGAGTTGCAGTTGCAGGTAGTGTAGTTTGAAGCCATTGATCTTCTGTTTTCTGCACGGATCAAGACACCAAATCTTAGTACCTCGAATCCACAGGCAACCACAGCAAACCGCGATTTGTTTGCGAACACGACATACGAAGTGTGGAGTGGAAAGAGGAAAAGGTCCCACCGGGCGTGCCAGAATCTGTTCCCCTCCGAATGGCGGCCGAGACATGGACGTCTTGCCTGAGATTCGGGACAGATACTAATTGGTGCTATCCGTCCACCTCTCCGAAGATGCCAAGTTGATTTATGGCACCGTGTATCGAAGGTTTAAACGGATGCGTCCGATGTAGCAGACTTCGTCAGATTCCCCCTCGTTTGAGGGGTTTTTGATTGTGGGGACGCTCTTCCCTGCAGGCGCAAGCCCCTGCAGTTAATTACGCTACCGCGTCGCGGTAACAACTTTCTCCTTCTCCAGCTGGTCACTTCGTATCGTGGGTGTTTGTTTTGTGTTTTGTTGCCCGTGGATTGTATACGGAGACTGATTTATGTCGTCGCCAGTAGGGCGTGGATTAGTCCAAATCCGTGTTTACTTAGATTTGGGTTTGGGGGTTTTGGTTTGAGGATACGTTAGCCATATTTGAGGCTAAGATCAACTTAAACGTTTGTTAAGGATACGTTAGTCTAGTTTGAGACTAAGATCAACTTAACGGGATCGTTTAGATCCGACAAAAGAGCGTTTGGGCTCTATTGTTCTAGTTTAGGGACATAGTGGTCCATTGCATGTATGGCCGCCGGGACCCATCACCTCTCTAACGACGTTGAAGGATTACAACGACAGATGTCAAAGGAGTTCAGAGATGTACCCTTGAACCAAAGTTGATTGGGGGATTTATAGTCCAATTTGGGACTAAAGTCTGTTTGAAGGTTTAAGGATACGTTAGCCATATTTAAGGCTAAGATCAACTTAAACGGTTGTTAAGGATACGTTAGTCCAGTTTGGGACTAAGATCGACTTAACAGGATCGTTTAGATCCGAAAAAAGAGCATTTGGGAGCTCTATTGTTCCAGTTTAGGGACATGGTGGTCCATTGCCAGTTTAGGGACATGGTGGTCCAATACCAGTTTAAGGACATAGTGGTCCATCGCCAGTTTAGGGACGTGGTGGTCCATTGGTAGTTTAAGGACGCATAAGTCCATGGGTTTAAGGACCCCACAGTCCATATGGGTGTGTTTAAGGACGCATTAGTCCGTTAGTTTAAGGACGCATAAGTCTGCGGGTTTAAGGACCCCACAGTTCGTATCTTGGTTTAAGCACACATAAGTCCATGAGTTTAAGGACCCCACAGTCCGTGTTGATGTGTGGTTGTCGGGACCCGTCACCTCTCTGACGTCGTTGAAGGATTACAACGATAGATGTCAGAGGAGTTCAGAGATGTACCCTTGAACCAATGAGTTGGTTGAAAGAGCAGATGTGCTCAGTTCAAGATGATTTGAGGACTTATGGCCAGTTTGGGCTAAGTCCAGTTATGTTTGAAATATTGGCCCTCTGTTGGTCCATTGAAGGAGAGGCTTTGCCTCTAGAAACTTAGCCAATTGGGCTAAAGTTAGTGTTAAACACTAAAGACCAACAGTGTTGAACACTGGGAATGAGATTAGCAAGTTAGTGTTAAACACTAAAAGATAACCAGTGTTAAACACTAGCAATAGGGCTTTCAAATCAGTGTTGAACACTAAAGCAAATTAGTGTTAAACACTGGTAATCAGAGATTTCAAATTAGTGCTAAACACTAAAGCAAATCAGTGTTAAACACTGGGAACAAAGTCTCCAGATTAGTGTTAAACACTAAGGAGAGAGGGGTCACGTGTGGACACGTGAGAGCGCCCTGATTTCCCTTATTTTATTCCGCAGATCAGTGTTTAACTCTTTTAATTCTGACGGCCATCACGTGTGAGCACGTGATGGAGGCCCCCGCTCTGGTCTGTTAAAATGCTCATTAGGGGTCACGTGGTGACACGTGAGGGCGCCCTAAATGTGGAGCCAGATCTTCTTTGTTTTATCCTCAAATCTGCGAATAAGTGTTAAACACTTTTCTTTTTATTTCGAGCATCACGTGTTGACACGTGATGGGGATTTATGCACTGACTGTTAAAACGTTTGCTAAGGGGTCACGTGGTAAACACGTGAGAGCGCCCAAAGCCTTTATTTCCATTGATCTTTCTTTCTGCGTTTTGGGAGTCACGTGGGAGCACGCGATGCATCAAAAAGTGGGGCCAGATCCCCTTTATTTTGTTCTGCAAACAAGTGTTAAACACTTTTAATTTTCATAGCCATCATTTGTGGGCACATGATGTATAATCATGCCCTGATTTATTAGAACATTTATTAGGGGTCACGTGGTAACACGTGAGAGCGCCCAGAATTGTTTCTGCCTTTGCTTTTGTTCCATATATAATGAGGGTCACGTGGGAACACGTGAGGCATTGCCGCAAAGCTTTCCTCTTCTCATTTTTGGGGGATCTGTTCAGGGGTCACGTGGGGCACGTGACCTTTGTCTTTTCATGCACAGAGATATTTTAAGTCTCCTTATCTTTAAGAATTAAATTCTTATTTAGGGTAAAACCCTAATTTCTTTTCAAAGGAATTAAATTCCCAGATATGTAAAAGAATTAAATTCTTGATTAGGGTTAAACCCTAGTTTTGTTTTAGGAGAATTAAATTCTCAAAACTCAATTCCCCTTCTAAGTTTAGGATCTGCATGGCAGGATCTCGACCCGATGAGAATTAAATTCTCAAAATATGGGGAGATGTGCTCTGTGCAGATCTTCAACCAGAAGAAGAACTAAGTTCTTTTTTTTATAAGAGTTAAACTCTTGGATTTTGAGAATTAAATTCTCTGTTTGAAGTTTTGATTCCCTTTCTTTTCTCACCTAAGGTTTTCTTTGTTGAGAATTAAATTCTCCTTTCTTTTCTTCCCTCTTGAGAATTAAATTCTCCTCTCTCTGTTTTTCTCTCTAAGGTAGATCCCTTCTCTTCTCTTCTTGGCTCCTATTTATAGGAGAAGGAAAAGAATCAATTTGTTTAGCAAATCTCTCATTGAAAGATTTGATTTGATTGTTGAGAGATTTGATTTATATTTATCATTAATCTGGGCCTTTAGATCATTCAGTGAATTTTATTCACCGTGGATTTTAACTCCAGAAGATATTCTATTTGTTATTTTGGTGAGATTTTCAGGGAAATCTTTCCTTGTCCAAGATTTTTCCATAAATTGGTGATTTTTAATCACCCTTGGATCTTTAATCCAACGGTCCCCATAATCCTTTTCCATTTGGAAAGATTTAGAAGCTTTTAGAATTTTATTTCTATTTCGAAAGATTTAAATGATATTTTTTTTAGAGTTTAATTCTATTGAACAGCAAGGCTTTTACAGCCAGTCACGTGTTGCCACGTGACCCCCAATTGAGTCCTTTTCTCAGTGTTTACTTACGCTTCAGTTGTAACCATCACGTGTCAACACGTGACTATTGGTAACGTGTGAGCACGTGACACCTCATTGAGGTATTTCCTTCAGCTGTTTGTTTACGCTTCAGTTTTAACCATCACGTGTCAACACGTGAATATGGTCACGTGTGAGCACGTGATTCCTGATTTTTAATCAGGGAACAGATTTTAGAATTTAATTCTATTCATTATTTTAGAGGCCTTAAAAGCCCATCACGTGTCTGCACGTGACCCATGGTCACGTGTGAGCACGTGATGCCCCATTGGGGTCTTTTCTGAGTTTTTATTATATTTTTTTAACTCCTCCAGCGGGTTCTTAAAAGTCCATCACGTGTGGACATGTAATTCCTCATAACTTTTGATCCCGGATGAATTACGAGGCCCATAATATATCAAATCGAAGGGTTTTTCGAGATGCTTCCAATACCATCAGAATTTATCTGTTTCTCATTCGGGAGTTTGTCAAAAAACAGCCCGGAAGATACTGGTTCGCATTTTCTTAAGCGTATCACTGCCATTTGATACCTTGGGCTCTTTCACGCAGAAATTTTTGGCGGGAACAGTTGTAATATCCATATTATCATTAAAAGATCCGGTGTTAGGTATTGCCGTGGGGCTTTACTTGAGGTTAGACTCGATTTGGAGCCCGGATGCAGCGAATTTGGATGCTGATGTATGAAATCTCTGTGTATTTGGCACGAGTGACACCCTTCGCATATTCAAGGCAGTCCTGAATCATCGTAGGCTAGTAATAGCCCATCCTTTTTATCTTCAGCTTCATCTTTGGACCTGATTGGTTGGAGCTGCAAAGTCCGTCAAGTACTTCCTGGACGACTTTCTTTGCTTCCTTCGGCCCTATGCATCTTAACCACACGAAGTTGAATGATCTCTTGTATAGAGTATCATTGACGAAGGCGAATAACGGAGCTCATTTCATGAGCTGATGTCTAGATGACGTATCTTCGGTGTGCGTTGGGACTTGAAGTAGTCAATAAAGGCTCCCCTTCAGTCCTCAACTTCTTCTCCATTTTCTATTCGGAGAGTATCTTCTTCGGTCGCTTCTTTTTTCTCGGGTAGCTCTATCATAACTTTCGGAGGTATATCTACTGGTGCCAGCATTCTGCGGCTTTGAACAATGATCCTTATGTCATCGAGGTCTTCTTCGGCCAATTCTTTAACCAACTTGTCTAATGCATCAGCCCTGCTGTTTTCAGCTCGCGGTACGCTTTCCAGGGTATAGAAAGGGATTTGGGTCAGCAGCTGCTGCACTCTTTCACCATACCTTATCAATTCTGGTTTGCATATCTGGTAGTCACCATTTACCTGACTGACGATCAGCTGAAAATCTCCGTATATTAGGAGATCCTTGATCCCCATGTCGATATCGATATCGATCTCAAGACCAGCTATCAAAACTTCATATTCTGCTTCACTATTGGTTCTGGGTTTCGTCAAGGAAAAGCATACCGCAATATTCCTCTTTGTGGAGTCACGAAAATAAGATATACCCTGGCTTTGATTATGGGAGTGTTCTTCTTTCGCCGCTTCATGGAGGATGCTCCATTGAAGTAGAGTTCCCATCGAGACACATTTTCTTCTTTCTCCTCCTCGACTGCGTCGAACGCGTGTTCATCTGGTAACTCGCAGTTTAGGAGAGAATCGGATGGCATCGGATGTTTCGCAAGAAAGTCGGCGATGGCTTGTCCTTTCACCGCTTTGAGGGGTTGATACGTTATCGAGAATTCCATCAGCAGGAGGGCCCATTTGGCAAGCCTTCCCGTCAGTATGGCTTTTGACATCAGATATTTCAGAAGATCCACTTTTGATATGAGATGGACCTCATGCGCCAAAGCGTAGTGTCTGAGCTTCGTTATTGCGAAGATCAGCGCCAAGCAGTGCTTTTCAATGGGGGGTAGTTGCTTTCTACCCCGAGGAGAACTCGGTTTAGATAGTAAAGAGCTCTCTCTTTTCCTTGATCTTTCTCTTGTGCTCACAACACGCTTAGAGAATCCTTAAGGGCTGTTGTATATACGATAAGGGGCTTTCCCATAACCGGAGCGGCCAATACCAGCGGATTTTGTAGGTATTGTTTGATTTCCTCCAATATGTTTTGGCATTTCTGATCCCAGACGAATGGGATCCCTTTCTTCATCAGATGGCTATAGAGACGACATTTTCCGGAGAGATTGGCTATGAAGCTCCGGATACATGTGAGCTTTCCTCAGAGAGATCGCAGTTGTTTGAGGTTTCTTGGCGAGGGCATCTCCATAATTGCCTTGATCTTTGAGGGATCGATTTCGATATCTCGGTGGCGGATGATGAAGCCTAAGAATTTGCCCGAGGAGACTCCAAACGTGCACTTTAGTGGGTTCATCTTCATATTATACTTCCGAAGATGCTCGAACACGATCTTTAGATGCTTCCGGTGCTCCTTATGAGATTTGCTTTTGAATATAAGGTCATCGATATAGCATTCGACGATTTTGTGTATGAGATCATCGAATATCTTCGTCATGGTCTTTTGGTATATGTCTCCGGCGTTCTTCAAACCGAAGGGCATTACCTTATAGCAGAACACGCTTAATGGTATCTGGAAGGCGGTATGATTTCGGTCTTCAGGATCTATCTTTATTTGGTTGTATCCTGAAGATCCATCCATAAAGGAAAAGACTTCATGGGTGGATGTGTTATCGATCATTAGCTCAGTAACGGGCACTGGAAAGTCATCTTTCGGGCATGCCTTGTTGTGGTCCCGAAAGTCCACGCAGATCCAAACCGTCCCATTTTTCTTCATCACTGGAAGCAATCCAGTCGAGATATTGAACTTCTTGGATGAAGCAGGAGTCGATTAATTTCTTGACTTCGGCGCTGATACTCATCTCGAGTTCAAGCCGCATTCTTCTTAGTGCCTGCTTGACCGGCTTTATCTCTGGTGATATGGCCAGCTTGTGTATCGCTACCTTTGGATCTAAACTCGGCATTTCGGAGTAGTTCCAAACGAAGTAATCTTTATATTGCATAAGCACATCTTGTAATGTGACTACTTGTTTTTTGGATAGCAGCTCACTGACGAACGTCGGCCTCGGATCATTCTCCGTTCCCAAGTCGATTTTCCCTTAGGTTGTCCGCCGTGGTATGTATCCCATCCTCTAGCTCTTTTGATGCCGGTGGAAATTCTAAGATCCCTTCGTCATCGTCTTCATTTGCGAAGCATCCGAAGAGGTCAATCATATTCTCGTCATCTCCCTCTTTTGAGAGTGTTGCCATATGACAGGTATGAGTCTGCTTCCGTTTTCGCGATCGAGCCGGTCCCATCTTGATGGTATAGGTCTTCTTCGGCTCGTGCTTTTGTAGCGGGCTTATCCTCCAGTTATCTGATAGCACAAACCTGCCTTGTTGATACTGGTCTTCCACCTGGTTCTTGAACGTGAAACAGTCTTCAAGGGGTGACATATTGCTCGGTGATAGGAGCAATAATCCGGATGATGGACTTCATTTATCTATTCGGGGTGACTCCGGAAGCGTCATCATTTGGTGTTTCATGACAAGGCTGAATATCTTCCATGTCTTGTCTCGAAAGAACAAATACTTTCGACCTATCTTCTTCATGAGGGACGAGCTCCAACCGGACTTTTCTCGATTAAACGATGTCTTGGACCTACTTCGTTGTCCTTAAACGTTGCTTGCGATCGTCACCTTATTTTTATTTCCGCTTCGGGATTTTCCTTCTTCGCGAGAGTACACAGGGAGTTGTGAATGAAGTGCGTCGTGACCCACTTCTTCCCCAGATTGCTCACTGAGCCGCTGCCTTCTAGCCTTTTCATAAATGGCTATTTCACGATTTCAGTTGTCTCGGCTCACTTGATAAGCTTCCTTTATTATCTTGTTAATTTGTTCTTCGAGCGACGAACTTGAGGTTCTTCGAGCGAGACTTTTCCCTCGTTCGGCGACATAGCTACTTGGAGAAACATCTTCTTCTCCATTCGAGTTGTTTATGGTATGGTAGCTGTAGATTTGCTCCCGTTTCTTGGACCGAACATATCCCAGCCCAATTGTTTCCATCTTCCTGTTAGGCTTCTTTCGTTGGGTCACGGGAATATCCCAAATCCTTTTTATAGAATTGGGCTTGCCAAACAATTTGTTCGAGAGGCGCACCTTGGCGCTTTAATAGCTCTTTTAATCCCTCCGCATAATATCTTAGCATACGGATGGGCTGGAACTTGTCAAGAGTCGGATCAGCCCCATGTCAGACTTCTTTTTTCACCTTGGTCTCCATAGATTTATAGAAGAGAAGTATCTTTTCACCTCTTCGTCTTGGAGGCACGTAGAAAATTTCCAGCTCTTGCACGCTATAAGTATTAAGCGCGTCAAATTTCCTGTAGTGTCGAGGCGGAGCCATCATGACATGTAGAGTCTGGTCCGTCTCGGCAAGAGTCCGCATTAATGGATGAATGGAGAACACTGTATTAATCTCGTCTTTGGAGTCGCCGCCAAAGACCAGGATAGGGGTCAAGGGCTCGGTTTTATTGCTCTCCCTCTAAGGCTGTCCTGAGTAGACTATTTGTTCGTTTTCTTCGGTATCGCTTCTGAAGACCGGGATGGTGACTACTAATTTTTGCTTATTTTCTGGCTTACGGCACCTTTCAGTATCCTCGGAATCCGGCTAAAAGTATTTTGCATCTTCATATTTTTGCACCTCATTCACCGAGAAAGGATTGAGTTTTCCCCTGACGGTGTACTCCAAACCATCTTTGAAATACGTCATACACTGATGTTGTGTAGAAGAGATGACGTTATACTCATGCAGCCAAGGCCTGCCGAGTAAAGCATTATAATAGGTTTTAGCATCAATGACATGGAATTTGATATCAGTGACGAGCTGCCCGAAGCGGAGCGTCAATATTACGGGCCCAAGCGTCCGTGACGACTGCAAGTCGAACCCCGAGATTGTAATTTTGTCTCGGATAAGATGCTGAACATTCATACATATCTCATTTAACACTCTTATATTGAGGAGGTTGACGGAGGATCTGTTATCAATAAGGATTTTTCCTATCTAAATGTCGTGGCAGTACCCTGTAATGACCCCAAAATTCCTATACCTTCATATCATTCTTCTTTTTAGAAAAATACTATATTTATTTGTTTTTGGGATCCCCGTATATTCTATTCTCTATTAAATATATTAGTTTATCTCTTCTTCTATTTTGCCTCTTCTATAATTTTTCAAAGCCCGAAATCCAAGCCAAAAACAGTTCTATTTGATTTCTTTCTTTTCTTTTTTCTTAGCCTACCTTCTTTTCAAGCAACAACATATATTTAATTTTTGTTAAATATGTGCATGAACAATCTTGCAACTCATTGGTTAAGTCCTTACATTATTATTACATAGGTCACATGCTCCAATCTCCATTATTGCAATTATTTTTATCTATTTTTAAATACTTCTCATAACCTACAAATGACCTTTTATTTCATCTTCTTTTTAACTCCCAACATAATTAGGATGGTTATAAATTATAATTAAGTAAAATTATTATGAAGAGTTTCAATTCTCTTTTAATACAAATGTCTCTCATCTCTTTTTCATCCCACCTTAGCCATTTTCCTTTTGATCAATTCTAAAAAATAAAAAATCTCTTTTCCCTTGAACTTGGAGAGCACTGGTTCCATCAAGTTTTAAAGTCTCGGTCGAGAATTTTATCAAAACGGTGAGCCGGTTGTTATACCGACTCACACAACCCGTAAGTCTCTTCTTCTTTTTCCCCATCAATCTTTATTGTCAAACTTTAAATTTTAATTTTGTAATTTTTAATTTGCTATTGTGATATAGATTTGTTGTTTGATTTAAGATTAGGTATGAATACATGCCGTATTATTGTTATACTAATGTAACTTGAGTCATGTTTTTTAGTGATGAATTTAGGTTTTGAGTTGGTTATTAATGTATTTGTTATGTTGTTCTTATTGTGTCACATATTTTATATCAAGTGGTTATGGTAGTAGCAGTAGCTATCTATGATATTAAGTTGTTATTTTGTAGTTCGTCAAATTAGGCGAATTCAAGTGGGATTCACATCTTTCCTGGAGTCCTCTTGTGCAACTTTGTTAAGACCTGTCAACGTCTAAGACGAGACCTATAACCTCTTTCTAAAGGAGCTGCACTTTTAACAACCAATTTCTAGTTCACAATGTCAAAACATGCACACATCAATTCATTATAATGACTTGAAAAGTAAAATTTGATTTCTTGCACTCATGAACCATTAATACCAAATTGTGGAGGCAACTTTTATCACCATCTGCAACTGAAAAATCTGAGACTTGGTTCTCTATTACACCCGTTAAATTTCTGTTAGCTTCAGAAAAATTTGTCACACATTGCTTGTAGATAACACATGGGATAATCACCTACCCCACACACGCGTGCAGATTTTTCTTAAACCATTAAAACCAATTGGTAATTTCTAAAGATTAATTACAATTAAATACCACTATGTTCTCACAATTAGATTTTTCATGAAACTATCACCAATTCTTTTCAAATAGTTTTCTTCCAATAAAAATACTTTAGCTCTTGAAAGTTAAGATCACCTATAAATTACTATTAATTTTAAAAGTAAAGTTTTTCAAAAAAGAAAATAACATTAACTTATATAAGATAAGTTTTCGCAACAACACCTTCGAAGTTTAAAAAGAAATAGAATTAACTATTCTCTTTTTCCTTTGCATATTTTGTCTCTACAACTCTCTTTAGGGGACCCATTTATGTTTAGTGCAGATTATCGCACATCCTGAGCCTAGCGGAGTGAGATGCAGAACTCCTCACGGGGAATACGATCTCGAAAGGAAAAAAATACGGTTTTAAAGAAAATACGACTTTTTGAAAACAAATTAAACTTTGAAAAATTATATAAAATTATGAATCCGTATTTTCAATGAAAACAAATTATGAAAACTATATTTTTAAATGAAAGATTAAAATTTTAATAAAATACCATAAATTTTCAAAAGTTGTAGTTTTCATAGAAATACCATAAATTTTTAAAAGCTAGGTTTCATCACTAAAATACCAAATAAACTAAAATACATTTCTATAAAACTCTTAATATTCTAAAACACCCTCGAGGTTTATTTTTTAAATAATATTAAAACATTTTTCATAAAACATCTTCAAGAAATGCAACAATGTAAACGCAATGTAAACAACAACAAATTTTTAAGGACCTTAGATTAATATGGGTTTAAGCGGTATCATTTCTCTTGAGCCTCAGGGAGCCGGAGAAAGTGAGTGCTTACCTATTCAGGCTAGATAACACTATAAATTAAAGGGATTATCAATGGCAATCGTCTTGGAAAAAGACACAAATCATGTCGCCCATGTGCAGCGGTTGTCCGATTATTACCGAACTTAAGATCTTTAACATTTAAATCTTTTAATAAGATATGACTATAACCTGAATACAAACTTGAACCCGAATTTAAACTCGAACTCAAATCTAAACTCGAACCTAAACTCGAACTCAATCTACTCGAACTAACTTGACTCGACCCAGGATTGCAACTGTCATGACTCGCATTCTACTTGACTTACTCGACTTTATTCTTCACCTTTTGCAATGTATGGTTTCGATCAAGACATATGATAATCAACCAATCAAATTCACTAATTCAATTTAACAGTTATAATCTATTATACTCGGGATGTTGGGGTAGTTTGAGTATGAATCCAACGGAATCTCATGAGTCCCATTAATACAAATCATGTTGTTGTGGTACCGGGATGAGATGGTAAAAAATCATGTTGCTGTGGTACCGGGCTGAAATGGTACAAATCATGCTGCTGTGGTATCGGGCTGAAACGGTATATCATGAATTCACTAATAAGGGCCCGTGTTTCCAAACCCCTGGACGATAGCTTATTGGGTTTGGAATACTTCAATAATAATTGAAGTCCTGATTACTTTTGGGCCCGTGATTCCTTGCCCCTGGACGATAGCATTGGGTTCGAGAATACTCTTGAGATTGGTTGACATTCACACTTAAACTTACGTTACTTAGATTACCTTGTAGAGACCTATTAAGACATATACCTCATGTTCACTCACACACACTTATTACCTGTTATGTTATTTATGCCATATTACATTTCATTTTGTACTGTTACGCATCATATATCTTTCTCATCCTTTCTGGGGACTTACCGAGCGCTACTTCACTGACGTTCATTCCACCCATTTCTTTGTCTCTTAAAATGTTCGTCAGGTGGTTTAGAGACTAAGGATGTGGAACAGGAGTACAACCAGTTCACAACATAGGCCAATCTTTAGTTTCTTTCAGCTTTCATCTCAGTAAACCACATGTTTAAGCTTTTATGTTTATGTTTCTTATTTCAGACATCATGTATCAGTTTAAATCTTGTAAAGTTGGGAATGTAAATATATAAAGTGATTGGATTTTATTTTCACTTGTCTATTCTTATCATTATTATACTGCTTACATTACGTTTAACGTATTTGTTTCGAGAAATGAACTTCTTGAAATAAATACGTCGCGGACTTGTCACGTTCCGTTACCACTCTTTTGGGAAGCAGGGCGTGACATACCCGGTAATATAGAGCGGTCGATTATGCTCGCATATACCGAGGAGTGGATCTTTCTCGCTATAGGTAATGTCAGCCGTGTGGACCTCTGCAAGTTCATCATTTATTTCTCTTCCATGAGAAAAGCTTGGAACTGATCAGGTTCTTGCAAGGCCTTAATCAAGGAGTCTCGTGCCTCTTTGGATAAGAAAATGGCATCCAATATACTCAACTGTGACGGTATCTTTATCAAATGTGCAAGGACGTTATAGTCCACCTTGGTTTTCTTAGTCAGGTCCTTTGCGGCGAGCTCTTTGGCCACTTCTTCGTCAAGGGCGATCTCCTTGGGTATTTTTCCCTTCCCTTTATCTTTTTTATTCGAACTCTTGTTTGCGGGTCCGAAATTCTTTTCAGGCAAAGTGCGGTTGCACAACTGGATATTCTTGCAATACTTTTCCTCCTCTTCTGTTTCCAAGGCAAAGCTTTCAAAGAGAGGGTTGAGGGGTATTTCATCCTCAGACTCACTCCCGAATGTAAGAACCAGAGATTTTCCCCTTTTCAAACCTGTACCAACCATATGATAGCTGCTAGTTGCTTGTTTGTACACTACCATCTCGCTGTTATCATATCGACGAGTGCGAGCCTCACGCTTCTCCTTCTTGAAATGTTTTCTATGGGCAATATATTCTTGCCACCACTTCTTGAAGGCGTCGCATTCTTCGATGCGATGAGCGATCCTTCGGTAATACAAGCGGTATTTTGGGTGTCTTTCTCCACCATTTAAGTACGGAACCCCCAGAGTTCACATAATGAGGGACGGCAGCTTCATCCTCATGGATGGGCCTCGGCAAACCACTTCTCAGCTTTATTCCTACCCTTATTCTTTGCAGGCATGCTATGTTTTGGTCGGAGAGCTTTATGACCCGTCCTCGCCGTGGCTTCTTTGTTCAAACGCGGTTGTTTGTCCTTTTCGTATATAGCCATCTCGCGTTCCTGGCCATCTTTGCACTTTTGAAAAGCTTCTTTCAGCAGCCTTTTAATCATGTCTTTTTCTGGCAGTTTCAGGATTTTTAATGCCGATTTTGCCTCCAGTTCGTCCATGTCGCTTTCCGACGCTGGCAGAACTTCTTCATCATATATAGATGAATGGGAGACCATATGGCAGCTTGCTACACGTTCTTCTGCTTTCTTTGATGAGTCATTTTCCTCATCATCGTCACTGTCTTTGTCCTCGAGAATATGCTGGAGGAACTCTTCAAGTGTGACCGGCATTCGCGCTTTCTAATTGTACTCTTCTAGCACGTCTATATGCTTTTGGAGGTCTGTACGTCTGTCGACATACTCAGCGGGCTGCACAAGTTTCTTAGTCTTCTTCTTTTTCTTAGAAGACTTCGAAGGCTTGACTTGGGAGCTTTTCCCTTTGTCAGCGATTTTCGGTGCGAGATACGATTTCAACATCCCTTCTATAATTTTAGGCTCAAGCAAGCTTTTCCACTTGATATCCGGGCATATTTGTAGATCTTTTAGCATTCTTTTAGTTTTTACCGAAAGAAATACTTCCCATGGAGTTTCTTCCACGAGCGAACAGGATGCCCACTGTACATCAACTTTCTTGCTGGTGTGCTTTTGAAGCGGATCTACCCTCCAATTATCTAACAGTGTGAATTTGCCCTGCCGATGCTGGTCCTCGACCTAGTTTTTGAAGACGTATCAGTCCTCAATTGGATGGCATACTACCCAGTGATAGGGGCAGTAGCTAGGGTTGTTGACATCACCAGCTTATACGGGTCGCCGCGGTTCTGGAAATATTATCAGATTGTTTCGCATAACTAGCTCAAACAATCTCCCTGTATTATCGCGAGGGAATGAATATGCACGTCTCATCCTTTCTTCTGAGGTTGGGTGTGTACTGCTGTTGTTTAGACAGGTGGCTGCTTTCGGACCGCTCGGCTGTTGCTGTATATTGGCAACAACAGCTGCTTTTCCTTTGCCTCTATTATTTCGGGGATTCTTGCTGGAAGAAGAAAGACCATGGCCCATCTGATCCATCTGGCCCAGTTTATCAATCAGCGCCTAGAATTTGGTGGGTTTGAAGAAGATCATAAATTAGGATACGGTCGATTGAGGATCGATGGTCCTAATGAACATCCCTACAGCTGGGGACTCTTCAATGCGTTGTTCATATTTAGACCACAAGTTTCGCCATCAAATCGCGTATTTGACCCATGTTTCCCCTAGCTTGACTCTGGAATTGATCAGTGGAGTGATTGGAGTGCGCTCACTCGCACTGGAAAATCTTTGAGGGAATAGCATCTCCATCTTAGAGAAGGTCTTTACGGAGTCATTTGGGATCTCCAAGTACCATTTGAAAGTCGTCTCTGATAAGCTTCCGACGAATTGTCGATTCAGCAATTTTTCGTCTCCCCTTGTATTGCCACATAGAGTTTTGAACTGTGTAACGTATTGATGTGGATTACCCGTTCCTTTATATACATGGAACTTCGGGATCATATATCCCGGTGGATATTTCATCTGGTCATACCAGGCCGGATATGGTCGCCCAGTTTTGACGAGCTGATTTGTTGCTTCATTGGCTTGATGGGCTCTAATTTGTTGAGTGATATAATCGTCCAACGCTGCCTTCGAGATCATTTCCTCCTTGGTCTTTGATAGGGCCTGAGGAGGATTTAACGTTTCCCCTTTATCGTTTTCGATAATCACCGGTGGTTCTTCAGCCGGTGCTTCTGGTTGGATCATCATCCCAACCATGTCTTGAAACAGAAGATCCATCTACTTTATTTTAGCAGCCTGCTATATCGCTTCCCTGTCCTTCTTTTCAATCACCCGTCGCAAGAACTCGGTATCGGTTTCCTGTTCCTGGCACTCTTCCGTTTTTTATCCGGACTTTCTTTAGGTCTGGTAAGCACTGCCATATTGGCAAGCATATCTTGGAGCTTCTGTTGTTGCTCCTGAGCTTTCGTTAGTAACCGAGTTTGCAGTTTATGACTAATTGAAACACGGCCCTCCTTCTTACTACCAGTCATATATACTGCGTGTATGGTTATGCCCTTAGACTTGGGGTGTTTGGAGCTCTCGCCTTTGGATTTTGCTTCCGGCGCTATAACTTTCTCCGGCCTCAATCTTTTCTTTTATGAGAGGTCGTAGTAGGAGGAACCGTTATAACATGCACCTCCTTTTAAGAAGTCCCCCGCTGTATGGAAGAGGAATAATCGTTCTCCTGTCGAACCTTAGATTTTTTCGGTCGACGAGAATAGTTTTTGTCGAGAACGGAGTCCTAAACTTCCCTCTAGACTTTGTGAATCTGGGAAGAGAGCTGCTGATAAGACTGCTATGTCTTTGGCTACATTGGAGCTTTTGCAGGAGGAGGCGATCTCTTCAATACCGCAGTGTGGGGGGGGGGGTTGCGAACCTTTCTAAGCGGTTCGAAACTGTTCCTGGTTGGAACAACAGTATTAACAGCCATCACAGAAGTTGGTGGGGTAAGTCCGGAACGGGAACTGCCCCTAGCTTATCTCACTCGGCGCCAATGACGACGTCGAGCATGTCTTGCAATGGGAACCGTCTCAGCATCAGAGGCTCACACATCATGCCCCCTGCATTGCTCGGGGGTTTTGCCCAGTGTCAGCTTATGAAATACTAACATCCTTAGTTGAGCCGGAACAGGATCGGTCAGTCTGTTGAGGACCGATTGTTTTGGTGGTGAAGCACTCTTGTTTTCTATACGCAGAGTAGTAGCGGGGAGAGCCAGCCGTTTAGGGGAAACCCCTTCGGGGATCATGGGCTTCTTCGTAGGGCCTATAGAGCTTTTCTTCAGCTTGTTGAAGAATGAAACTTCAGAGTTGGACGGCTTGTTAATAGGGACCACCGCGGTAGCTAGCCGATCAAAGACATACTTTCGTGGAGCTTTTTCTTTGGGCGTTGGGGCGCCAAAGCTGAGGGATGGGAACATTATCCCAAAGAACAGTCCAGTAGTCACTTAGGAGACCTGTCTTGCTGGCATGGAGAATATGGAAGCCGAATTAGGCCCGTAAACGACTCCTCCGGATGGGATAGAGTGAGAGTTGTTGTTGCAGGAAGTGCGGTTGAAGGCCATTGAGTCTGCACATAGGTGAAACACCAAATTTTAGTATCTCAAATCCAAAGGCAACCATAAATATAGCGAACCATGATTTTGTTCGGGAAACATGACACACGAAGTGCGGAGTGGAAAGATGAAGAGGTCCTACTAGACGTGATAGAATCTATTTACCGCCGAAAACAGAGACAAATTAGGTTAGAACGTCTTGCCTGAATTTGGGGACAGATGCTATTTGGAACATATCCATCTACCTCTCCAAAGATGCCAAGTTGATTTATGGCACTGTATATCGGAGATTTGGACAGATGTGACCGATATAGTGTGACTTATCAGATTTTCCCTCTTTGAGGGGTTTTTGATTGTGGGGACGCTCTTCCCTGCAGGCACAAGCCCCTAATTACGCTATCGTATTGCGATAACAAATTTCACCTGTTCCAAGCAGATCACTTTGTGTCGTGTTATATTGTTTATTTCGGGGTTGCCCGTAGATTGTATACAGAGACTAGTTTATGTCGTCGCCCATAGAGCGCGGATTATTCCAAATCCGTACATATCAGACTTAGGCTTGAACCTAGGTCATATGTTCTGCCATCAGTTCAGGGGTTTAAAGATCGTTAATCTTGCTTTAAATTAAGATCTACTTAAAATGTGGTTAAACCCCGCTAATCTTGTTTTAGATTAAGGTCGACTTAAAATATATAAGCTTGATTGATTTTCTTTTTAAAATCGAAGAAGTTAGTCTATTTTAGACTAAATGTCGGGCTTTCTGTTACCCAATAGTGCTAAGCAATATGCCATACATTTTGTTTTGGGCTTTACATAACCCAACAATGCTAAGCACTGGGCCTAGAAGCTTAAGCTTCGACATGGGATATAATAACCTTCCCGCTTCAGTGTTCACGGGAATATCATATGAGTACTTTGGTTTCTTTGGTGCTCACGTGACATCATATGAGTGGCTATGCCTCTTGGTGTTCATGTGCCTTTCACGTGAGTAGTGCTAAGCACTCGTTCATATAGCGCTCACGTGGATATCACATGTTGCGCACTCTCTATTTAGCTTCAGGCACTCACTGTTGGGGTAAAAAATTACACCCTGGTTGACCAAGTCAAAGTCAGTCGACCCCCAGCCAAGCGGGCCCAAGATCAAGCAAAGTGGGCCCAAGCCCAAGTTGTTAGTTGTATGTATGCCCCAGAGGCCAGTATTGTACAGATGATGTATATTATATTGGATGCTTGGACATATATGGAGATGACTTTCTTGCTCGATATGATAGTATGCTATCTGGTTGCTCTTTATCTTAACATGTACACTAGTCTCTTTAAACTGTCTTGTAGTTACATGTTGGTAAAGCCCTTAGGATGTGTACTTGACTACCTGGACTATGATGCAGATCATACTAGTGGGGACATGGTAGTCCATAGGTACTCCTTCAAGGTCCATAGTCGTAGGTGTATCGAGACGGGGCATCGATATACCAGTGTAGACTAGCGTATACGCTTCTCGACCCATGAGATGGGCGATGGATGATCCCATATCCATTGGTGTTTGACATCAGAGATGGTATACGGGTGCTCAGTGGAGACTGGGTACACTGAACGGACTCGCCGAGAACTCCCAGATGGTATTATACCTCACGTCAGATGGCAGTTCTCAGGTGACACTTATGCAGGTTAGTCTGTAGACCCGAGATCGTCATAGAGTCTTGTGTGATTCCCACTGTGCTTTGATCTCCACCTTACCACGTCCATGAGGGCGTGCAAAACGGTGGTCTTTGGGTACAGTCCCGAGTCACATGGAGGCAATGAGCGATAGGAGGGGTTTCGTCTCTCCCGGTATTGGGGGTTGATGTTGCACTGTGCTAGATTGGCTGTAACAGGGAAGTTCCTGGCCAGGGCTGATCAGAGATTTGCTGGTAAGTGTTACCAGTAGTTTCTTGACCCGTTATGAGCCTCACATCAGCACGACTTATCGGTTATTGGGGTCTGACGTTTACCACCCCTAGACTTGATATGCGACATATCAGACGAACAGACCGGACTGTACGGTAAGTGTTACTGGTTGGATTCACAGGAGTATGAGCGGGCTAGCTCGTCGATCTTCTGATCGCTCAATACCCGGGTGGCCGTTACGTTTAGCAGACCGCTTGCGGCTTGTGGGTGCTTGATATGATCATCATCTGCTACCGGCGTATTGACGAGTCTTTAGAGTCCTACACAGAGGTTTCCTGGCTCAAGCGAAACGAAATAGGAGTGCATATGAGATATGTGCGGGACCGAGAATAATGCGTGTATGTGATACCGTATTTCATTCTCGCGATGAATGTATCGATTGGTTATATTCGATATAACATAGATATCGAATCAAGCCTTGATTCGATAAGCCGATACATAGAATACTAGTCGGTTATATGCGATATGACCGGATCGTTAAATCAAGTGTTGATTTAATGATTTAATGTATAATTATATATTTGATATATTACTTTGCATTAACTAGTATTGGTTCACTTTAAATGGATTTTCTCACTTGAAGTTCACAAGTTGTATATGTGATATACTTTTGTGCACTTGATATGTATCATATTTGATGATGCATGAATATTGGCTTTGTGTAAAGAATTGTATCATGGTTATGATAATGGTTAGGGTTTTGAATTATTCACTCATTTCTTTATCCATTCTTTATTTATTTAAATGGATAAAAGAAAATAAAATGGTTTCTTTTTATCATGAAGCTTGTTGAAGCTTCATGAAGCTTTGACTAAAGAGACCATTTTGTCTTCATGCTTAACCCTAACCATTCCCACTTACCATGGTCTATTCTCTACACTTGACCTTAGTTAGGATATGATAAGTATTGATTTTTTTCTATTATGAAAATACTTTCATCATATTCTATCTTCATCTTCTCCTTCTTCTTCAAGAAAGAAAACTAGACTCCATTAATGGCATCTTGAGTTCTAAAGTGAGAAATCCAATTCTAAAGTGAACCCACCTCCTATTTCTTCATCCTCTACTTCTTGCCAAGTTGTTTTGGGTGTTTTCTTCACAAGTTTCACGACTTGGTGAAGTTGGAGCTCGATCTAGTGTAGCCTCGACGTAGATCATCTTCGGCATCGTAGCCGACGACTGTTCCGCTCATTTCTCCGATGAAGCCGATGCGAGAGTCCGGGATTCAAGATGGACAGCGAGGGGACAACTACGTGGAGCTAAGGAAGTGGATAACCGGATCTACAAAGGTTGTAGCATCTCACTTTTAGTTAAATTGTTAACTAGCTTCTTGTTTCGCCTAAAATTCTAGTTAACGATCCGTATTAGGGTTTCTCGGCACAGGAAAAATTATAAATTGGCATGGTTGATGCCTTGTGAGACTTCCTTAGTGTGCCTAGGAACCCTACAGTGGTATCAGAGCCTAGCTAGAGCCTTAGGCGATGCGTAGACGGAATTTCAAATCCGAACAAACCCCGAAACCCTAATCCGACCCGCTCTCTGGACTTTTTTCAAAAACTGGGTTTTTTCCAGATTAAAAATGCTTAAAAAATTCAGCAGGGAATTCTAAGAATTACGGTGCAAATTTTCCCCAGAGATGACTCCATAGTGCGGCGGAACCGCGGCAGAAGCCTGGCTTCTGCGGCGGTTCCGCGGCCAGATGATGACATCATCATTCCCTGTTTGCACAGTAACTCCTATTTTATTATGCTGGATTTTCTGGGAATTTTTAATATTTATTCAAGAGTTAAATTTTCTGGGGTTGTTTTGGGGATTCGATGTTTCGATCGGAGTATCAGATTTTGTCTATGTGGCTTTCCGGATAATTTTTGAATATGTTAAAAAGTTCGACCGGATATAAATACCCACCTTTTCCCCTGTCGGGAAATTTCCAATTGTTGGATCTTTCCGTAGTTTAACGACGTTCTAAGTAGTGCAAGTAACGCGATGGTCCCTCTAGAAGACAACAAACCTTAACTCGATTATGTGACCGTCTTGAACTGCCCTTTGAACCTTCGGGTTTGGGGCAGTACGGCGTGCCACATGTGAGGCGTTGGCTTGACCCTTCTACGGCTGGACCGTTGGTACTGAGGCACGAAATGAATGTTTTTAGACTTATTTCATGTGTTGAGCTGTATCGGGAAAACTTGGGTGTTCGATTGTTTGATCGAAAAGTTTAACATTTTCTATTTATCCGGAATGTGATACAATACTTGGAATTCACAAATAGTTATGAGATAACTGAATGAATGTTATAAATCTAGCGGTTTAGTCTCACTTGATCGGTTGCCACGGAATTTTGATGTGATCAAAAGTCCGTCGCAATCACGTAGCGTACGCGGATACTCGCCGGGTAAACTCAATAGACAGCTTCACTCCATAGCCCCGACCAAGTGACTGTAGGAGAACCCCGTCGCCGAAAGCATCCGTTCGGGTGCTCGCGGCAGCGGTGTTCCGCCTTGGTGCACTTCGTCGACGGCATCGGGGGTGCGGCCGCCCACTTAAGTTTGCGACGAGCATTCGATCAGGATGTCGGGAATCCTGTTGAATTGCCCGACTTGGTATTGAAAAGTGTTTTCGATAATGAGACTAAAATGCGGGGTTTATAATTGTTAGGCATGCGATGTCTAAGTATTTCATTTGATTAGGCATGCGATGTCTAAAGAGGTTGCGGATTCCAACTGTTGTAATTTTACACTTTAATTTCTGTGACCGTAAGTGTAATATGTGATATCGCCGGTTTCGTTGCTATATGTCAACGACAATTGGGATACGCATGTTTACTTACGTTGATGACATGTGATGTTATGTGTTGCTGGATATGTTATATTGGATCGTCGTGTTTGAATAGCCGGGGGTTTTTTTTATGTGAGATGAGTGTTTTTCATTTTCATTAATGTAAAAACTTGTATGTAATATTCTTTTATTGGGGCACTTCCAGGTTGCGGAAGATGTCACCGTTTGTATATTATTTACTTTTCCGCACTAGGATAGACCCAAGGAGGAGGGCACAAGTAACCAGGTTCTGGAGTCCAGTGGGAGACCAACTCGAGGAGTCGAGTCCGGGTCTCCTAACTCTAGAATTGGTAGGGTTGCTTGCCGCTCTCGTAGGGGTCTAGGGGTGTGGGTTTGGCTATTCATCACGACCGTGGAATCCGTGTTTTATACTGGCTCGTATAGAAAACACGGACGTCCTAGTATATCCAATATTTCATATGATTCTTTTGCTGCGATATCTGTGATGTGATCATGTGATGTTCTGTGATAGATACAGTATATAGTATATATGATATATTATATAGGCGTTACTTATGTTTTACACCCGCGCTAGCCCTGCCCCGCTCTGCCGTTAGTTACCTAACCTAACGGTGCACGAGGGGACATCGAGGCGAATGCGGATGGCATAAGTGTACGTCGTATTTATCTGTGATGTTTAGGTACTTAAATGATGGGACTTCATTAATTTGATTAATGAAATAAAAGAAACCTAAGATGTTGTAGAATCGAATTTCTAAATAAAACAGGTAGCTACAGTTCTTGCTTTGCATAGCGATATATATGATATATCCCGCACCTCATTCGATGAGGAAAGGGCCGACGATCCCTTCACCGGGAGTGACCCCTTTAGCAAGACTAGAAAAGCCTCAAAATCACTCCATTTCAAAACTTCATTTGATTCTACAACGATATCAAGTTCATTACACTCATGGTTTTCTGAAAACCTACGTAGCCCTCCGTCATTTCAGATAAGTACTACTTAGTATTCGTGCTACGGTAGTTTGGCATTCGTCAAGGCGTAGTGTACGGTAGCTAACCAGTATTTATCTGTTTATGCATATGATGCAGATTGGATTAGGGTATTCATACGGCGTTGTTTGGCATTCGTCAAGGATCGTGCGGGTGGGTTTAATTCAATCAAGAAATGTACGGGTTGAACTTGACTAGTGGACTATGGGTTGTTTGGCATTCGTTAAGGTCATAGAACACTAGGGGTAAAATATTATTGGGAATTTCAAGTGTTGAAATTTGCAATGAGATTGCATACCTTCTATGAGATAGTTGGATCCCGATACCCACTGCGAGTAAGAGTTACTCCTGGGAGAGTTTTACACATTGCAATTAGCTGATCAAGTAGGTGTCTAGAAAGGTGTTAACGGGGTTACGCCTCTGGAAAAATGAGGTTTACATTAATTAGGTTCGTGCGAAAGCACGGGGGACCTCCCTCAAAGTACCGACGCTGGCCTGGCTGAAAGATTGGCGAACTTGTAGTGTGTAATTAATTCCGGATAGTCTTTCCTTTTAGGGTTTGAAGGAAGATTTGATAAAAACCAGTGGGAGCCATCCTGATTAGATAAGTTAATAACCAATCTGATCTTGCACGAGCTTACGCTAAAGTGTTTTCTTCTCTCTCTCTCTCCAGGTAGCGACCATGTCATGCCCTAATCAAGATAATAATATGGATGTATTGACCGAACCCGCATGTTATACTGTGCAGGGGAACGTTGAACCCGTTCTATCTTATAAGTGTTATAAGAATGAACAGGAAACAGGAGAATATCTGGATTCTCAAGCCGCCCAAAAGAACATGCATGTTGATGCATCTTCTACAGGTGTGTTAGTTATTGAGAACTGTTTCTCAGTTCACCCTACGTCCTGGGTATTAGATACCGGATCAGGATCCCACATATGTAAACAGTTACATGGGCTACGAAAAGGTAGAGAACTGGGAAAAGGTGATCATTCCGTTCAAGTTGGGAACGATGCAAATGTTGCAGCCAAAGCAGTTGGCGAATATCACCTAGTATTACCAAGTGGTGATACAATGATTCTGAATGAGTGCTATTATATACCGAACATGATGTGCAACATTATATCAGTTTCTTTATTGAGTAAAGAAGAATATAATTTTGTAGTAAAGGATAATGTTATGAATATATTCCTAGATCAAAAGTTGATTGCATCAGGCTCGCTACATAATGGCATATTCATTCTAAATCAAAATACAGTCCTCAATATACAAAACACACACAAGAGGAAAAGTTCAGAAATGAACGAATCCTACTTGTGGCATTGTAGACTTGGTCATATCAATGCGACACGACTGGCTAAGTTACATAAGGATGGTTATTTGAATCCGTTCGAATTATCATCTTATGATACTTGCCATTCATGTCTCAAAGGAAAAATGACCAAAGCTCCGTTTAGTGGACACGGAGAAAGAGTTACTGAACTCTTAGGACTGGTACATAGTGATGTATGCGGTCCCATGTCTCCCCTTGCCAGGAACGGTTCTTCCTACTTCATTACATTCACTGACGATCTCTCTAGATATGGGCATGTGTTCCTATTGAAACACAAGTCTGAAACTTTTGAGAAATTCAGAGAATATAAGCACGAAGTAGAGAACCAAACGGGCAAAAGTATTAAGATCCTTCGATCTGATCGAGGAGGAGAATACTTGAGCAATGAGTTCCAAGATTATCTAAAAGAGAATGGGATTCTCTCTCAGCTTACTCCACCTTATACACCACAGCACAATGGTGTATCGGAACGAAGGAATCGCACCCTATTAGATATGGCGCGTTCAATGATGAGTACAGCTGAGTTACCTATTTCCTTCTGGGGGTATGCGCTTGAGACAGCCATACACCTATTGAATATGGTTCCTACCAAATCAGTGCCTACCACTCCATATGAGATATGGAAAGGGAAGAGACCATCTCTTAAGTATGTTAAGATATGGGGTTGTCCAGCCTATGTCAAAAGACAAAATCCGGACAAACTCGAGGCAAGATCAGTCTTATGTAAGTTTGTAGGATATCCCAAAAATTCACAGGGGTATATCTTCTACCACCCCGAGGAACAAAAGGTGTTTGTTTCTCGACATGCCACTTTCTTAGAAAAAGGTTTTCTTATGAAACAGATTAGTGGCATTGAGGTAGAACTGGAAGAGGTTCCAGCAACACAAACTGTAACAGAAGACTTGGTAGAACCAGAGGATTCAGTAGTACCTGACGAACCCCAGCCTCTCCGCCGATCTAGCAGGGTTTCTCGTCCACCTGAGAGATACTACGGTTTTCTCATTGACGGTGGAAGCGAGGATTGCATCATGGAGGATGATGATCCAACTAGCTTCGAGCAGGCCATCACGAGTAGGGACTCAGTGAAATGGCTGGATGCTATGCGGTCCGAGATGGAATCCATGTACACCAACAAAGTATGGACTTTGGATATTGCTCCTGAAGGGGTAAAACCCATTGGGAGCAAATGGATCTTCAAGAAAAAACTTGGTGTAGATGGGAAAGTGGAGACTTTCAAAGCTAGACTTGTTGCAAAAGGTTTTCGTCAAAGACCAGGTGTGGACTATGACGAAACCTTTTCTCCAGTGGCTATACTTAAATCCATCCGGATCATGCTTGCCATCGCTGCATATCATGATTACGAAATCTGGCAAATGGATGTTAAGACCGCCTTTCTAAATGGTGATTTAGAAGAGTGCGTGTACATGACTCAGCCAGAGGGCTTCGTAGACAGTGGGAGCAGCGGGAAGGTGTGCAAGCTGCTTAAATCCATTTATGGATTAAAGCAAGCATCGCGGAGTTGGAACATCTGCTTTGACGTCGTTATCAAAGAGTTTGATTTCGTAAAAAATCCAGATGAACCTTGTATCTGCAAGAAGGTGGCAGAGAGTAAGGTTGTCTTCCTCGTATTGTACGTGGACGACATACTCTTGGTAGGAAATGATATTCCTATGCTGCAATCGGTCAAGCTCTTCTTATCACAAAGATTCTCAATGAAAGATCTTGGTGATGCCTCCTGCATATTGGGAATTAGGATCTATAGAGATAGATCCAAAAAGATTTTGGAATTGTCCCAATCCAGGTACATTGACACCATACTAAAGAGGTTTAGTATGGAAGAATCCAAGCGTGGGAACTTGCCCACGATCTCTGGAGTCACTCTCTCCAAAGAGATGTCTCCCAAGACTGATTTGGAGAGAGCTCGCATGCAAGGGATACCCTATGCTTCGGCTGTAGGCTCTATCATGTATGCGATGCTATGTACCAGACCCGATGTAGCATACTCACTAAGTGTAGTGAGCAGGTATCAAGCTGATCCTGGAGAGAGTCACTGGACAGCTGTGAAGAGCATTCTTAAGTACTTGCGAAGGACTAAAGAGATGCTCTTGGTGTATGGTAACGGGGAACTCCAAGTGGAGTCCTTTACCGATTCGAGCTTCCAGAGTGATAAGGACGACTCTAAGTCGCAGTCGGGATTTGTCTTTACCCTTTACGGAGGGGCGGTTAGCTGGAAGAGTTCCAAGCAGGAAATCGTGGCAGACTCGACGATGGAGGCTGAATACATCGCTGCCAACGATGCTGCTAAAGAGGCTGTCTGGATCAAGAAGTTCATTACTGAACTTGGAGTGGTTCCATCCATTGAGCATCCAATACCTTTGTATTGCGATAACAATGGAGCGGTGGCTTTGGCCAAGGAACCTAGGTCCCATCAGCGATCCAGGCATATTCTGAGGCGGTATCACCTAATCCGGGAGATAGTAGATCGCCGGGAGATCGAGGTCAGGAGGGTTGACACGAAGAACAACACGGCGGATCCACTCACGAAGGCCATTCCCCAGATATAGTTTGAGAGACTCTTCGGGATGCTCGGTATGCGATACTACAGCAGCTGGCCCTAGTGCAAGTAGGAGATTGTTAGTTGTATGTATGCCCTAGAGGCCAGTATTGTACAGATGATGTATATTATATTGGATGCTTGGACATATAAGGAGATGACTTTCTTGCTCGATATGATAGTATGCTATCTGGTTGCTCTTTATCTTAACATGTACACTAGTCTCTTTAAACTGTCTTGTAGTTACATGTTGGTAAAGCCCTTAGGATGTGTACTTGACTACCTGGACTATGATGCAGATCATACTAGTGGGGACATGGTAGTCCATAGGTACATCCTTCAAGGTCCCTAGTCGTAGGTGTATCGAGACCGGGCATCGATATACCAGTGTAGACTAGCGTATACGCTTCTCGACCCATGAGATGGGCGATAGATGATCCCATATCCATTGGTGTTTGACATCAGAGATGGTATACGGGTGCTCAGTGGAGACTGGGTACACTGGACGGACTCGCCGAGAACTCCCAGATGGTATTATACCTCACGTCAGATGGCAGTTCTCAGGTGACACTTGTGCAGGTTAGTCTGTAGACCCGAGATCGTCATAGAGTCTTGTATGATTCCCACTGTGCTTTGATCTCCACCTTACCATGTCCATGAGGGCATGCAAAACGGTGGTCTTTGGGTACAGTCCCGAGTCACATGGAGGCAATGAGCGATAGGAGGGGTTTCGTCTCTCCCGGTATTGGGGGTTGATGTTGCACTGTGCTAGATTGGCCGTAACAGGGAAGTCCCTGGCCAGGGCTGATCAGAGATTTGCTGGTAAGTGTTACCAGTAGTTTCTCGACCCGTTATGAGCCTTACATCAGCATGACTTATCGGTTATTGGGGTCTGACGTTTACCACCCCTAGATGTGATATGCGACATATCAGACGAACAGACCGGACTGTACGGTAAGTGTTACTGGTTGGATTCACAGGAGTATGAGCGGGCTAGCTCGTCGATCTTCTGATCGCTCAATACCCGGATGGCCGTTACGTTTAGCAGACCGCTTGCGGCTTGTGGGTGCTTGATATGATCATCATCTGCTACCGGCGTATTGACGAGTCTTTAGAGTCCTACACAGAGGTTTCCTGGCTCAAGCGAAACGAAATAGGAGTGCATATGAGATATGTGCGGGACCGAGAATAATGCGTGTATGTGATACCGTATTTCATTCTCGCGATGAATGTATCGATTGGTTATATTCGATATAACCTAGATATCGAATCAAGCCTTGATTCAATAAGCCGATACATAGAATACTAGTCGGTTATATGCGATATGACCGGATCGTTAAATCAAGTGTTGATTTAATGATTTAATGTATAATTATATATTTGATATATTACTTTGCATTAACTAGTATTGGTTCACTTTAAATGGATTTTCTCACTTGAAGTTCACAAGTTGTATATGTGATATACTTTTGTGCACTTGATATGTATCATGTTTGATGATGCATGAATATTGGCTTTGTGTAAAGAATTGTATCATGGTTATGATAATGGTTAGGGTTTTGAATTATTCACTCATTTCTTTATCCATTCTTTATTTATTTAAATGGATAAAAGAAAATAAAATGGTTTCTTTTTATCATGAAGCTTGTTGAAGCTTCATGAAGCTTTGACTAAAGAGACCATTTTGTCTTCATGCTTAACCCTAACCATTCCCACTTACCATGGTCTATTCTCTACACTTGACCTTAGTTAGGATATGATAAGTATTGATTTTTTTCTATTATGAAAATACTTTTATCTTATTCTATCTTCATCTTCTCCTTCTTCTTCAAGAAAGAAAACTAGACTCCATTAATGACATCTTGAGTTCTAAAGTGAGAAATCCAATTCTAAAGTGAACCCACCTCCTATTTCTTCATCCTCTACTTCTTGCCAAGTTGTTTTGGGTGTTTTCTTCATAAGTTTCACGACTTGGTGAAGTTGGAGCTCGATCTAGTGTAGCCTCGACGTAGATCATCTTCGGCATCGTAGCCGACGACTGTTCCGCTCATTTCTCCGATGAAGCCGATGCGAGAGTCCGGGATTCAAGATGGACAGCGAGGGGACAACTACGTGGAGCTAAGGAAGTGGATAACCGGATCTACAAAGGTTGTAGCATCTCACTTTTAGTTAAATTGTTAACTAGCTTCTTGTTTCGCCTAAAATTCTAGTTAACGATCCGTATTAGGGTTTCTCGGCACCGGAAAAATTATAAATTGGCATGGTTGATGCCTTGTGAGACCTCCTTAGTGTGCCTAGGAACCCTACACAAGTCAAGACCAAGAATGGAAGGGGCCGGCTCCATTCCAAGAATGAAGTAATAAATTAGTTCAATGCAGTTTTTTAAAAATAAATGTATGAAAAATGGGCAGAAAGCCAAAATTTTGTAAACCCCATAGCTTATGTGCAAAAAGAAATAAGCACATAAGACATGGGTGGCACAAGTGCCATTTGGTAAATTCCAAGGGGTTATATGTAAAGTGTGTAGCCTAAGGCAAACATGTTGAAAAAATCAACGACAACTTTTTCATTCTCTCAAAAAAGTCCAAGGTTCTGTGCCACCTTTTCCTTTCTCAAGGTTCTAAACCTTCTACCTTTTTCTTAAATTAAATCAAGAGTTTCACTCTTCTTTTCTAAAAAATGAATAGTTTTTCACCATGAAACCCACAAGGGGAGCTCAGATCTCCCATCAGATCTCTAAAGGGGGAGATTTTTAAGTCTCACCCACTTTTTTCCAAGATCCAGCCTACAGAGAGGAGGAAGAAGGAGATCCATCTCCAAAAATCTCATTTTAGGAAGATCCAAGGCTCAAGAGAAAATTCAGGGCTCAAGGGAGAAGAAAGGGGTCCCCTTTCATCATCTCCGAAAATCTCTTAGGTGTTTAACTCCACAAAAATAATAATAATAATAATAAATCCCATTTTTAACTCTAAAAGTCAACCGGAAAGTACAACTCCCTGTGCAGAGGCTAAGTCCCTCTTCCCTTTTTTAGGAGTTTAACTCCAAAAGTCAACCGGGAAGTACAACTCCCTGTGCAGGGGCTAAGCCCCTCTTCCTTTTTTTTAGGAGTTTAACTCCAAAAGTCAACCGGGAAGTACAACTTCCTGTGCAGGGGCTAATCCCCTATTTCTTTTTTTAGGAGTTTAACTCCAAAAGTCAATCGGGAGTACTACTCCCAGTACATGGGCTAAGTCCCTTTTTCCGCGGACGCCTAGCGCCCACGTGTAGGGCGCATGATCTGCTAGCGCCCAGGCCCACGCGCCATGCACGTGACCCGCTGGCGTCCAGCGCCCGCGTGCGGGGCGCGTGACCCGCTGGCGCCCGGCGTCCATGCGGGCACGTGAAACGCTGGCGCCTAGCGCCCGTGTGCAGGGCATATGACCCTCTGGCGCCGGTCGCCCACGCGTCACTCACGCGTCCTTAGGACGCTCCTCACCCCTATTTTTTTCTCATGCTCCACACTCAAAACACGTCTCCCGTAAATTCTACGTGGCCCCTGATACGTCCAAGTACCCTTCAAAATACAACACACACATGGCACATTGAGTTCGCATGACCAGTTTGACCCATTAATCGGAGGTTCCCTCGCTTTTGACGACAACTTTGTCCGCGGCTGCCGGAGATTCGGATCCCCACAATCAATAATCCCTGGCCTGCCCTAGGCAGGAGAAATCTGTACATGCCTGACAAGCGTGCGCATTTCTATCTCAATATGGTGACGAAAAATACCCTGCACTCATGTGCTTTTCACGTGATGCGCATTTTCGTTTTCGCTTCAAGCACTCACGTGAATATCACGTGACGCGCACTTCTGTTTGCTTTTCTTCGCAGTGCTCACGTGCTTTTCATGTGAGATTTTAAGTCTCGGATGGATTTTTTTAGAGCGCTCACATGGATATCACATGAGGCACTCATTCATGTTTTCCTCTTGAGTGCTCACGTGTTTTTCACGCAAGACATTTTTTTCTTGGATCTTCACGTGAGCCTTTGTTTTCTAAGGTGTTCACGTGTCTTTCACGTGAGACTCTACCGCAAGAACTAAGTTCTTCTTTCTTTATGTGAGAACCGGGTTATTAGTGGGATAAAAACCCTATCTTTAAATAGAAACATACCTTAATGTTACTAAGTTCCTGAAATATAAATTCCATATTTTTCCTTCTTTCTTCCATATTCTTTTCTTGTGTTCATTTGGGGGGTTCATAAAACAGCATAGTTTTCTCCTGGATCTTGAGTCTGAAGAACAAGATCTTTCCGATAAGAATCAAATTCTCAACTTGTGGGAGATTTGTCTAATGGATCTCAGATCCAGAGAAAGAACTAAGTTTTTTTAGAGGGTTAAACCCTTATATATATATATGATAGGTAAAAGAGATTATTTTATCTCTATATTTTCTTTACCTAGAGTTTCAGAAGGAGGAAGATGATCTTTCTTCAAAAAAGAGAATTAAATTCTTGGTTGTTTGTAGAGGGGATTTTCTCTCTTGCAGAAGCTTATAGAGAGTTTTCTCTCTCTAAGACTTGAAGTCTCGGGTCCTTGATATAGGAGAGAAAAACTATTAATTAGTTTGAGAAAATCTCTCATTGAGAGATATCAATTGATTTAATTGATCTCAAATATCACTTGGGAAATTTTATCCACCGTTGGGTCTAAAATCCGGGGGATTTTGTTTAACATAAAATATTTTTTGTTCGTTTTAGCAAGGTTAGGAAAATATTTTCCTAACAAAGAATTCGATTCTATCTTCTGATTTGGTTGGTGATATTATAATCATTGTTAGATTTTCAATACAGAGGCTATCTGTTTAACGGAGAAAATCTTTCTACTATTAGAAAGATCAGGGGGAAATATTTCCCAAATAGAATTTAGCTTTAGATAGAATTTAATTCTATCTGAAACTAGCACTTCAAACTGATGCGCTCATGTGGCTTTCATGTGAGGGCTGTCATATATGACAGCAGCGCTCACGTGCTTTGCAGGAAGGTGTATGGCTCATAGAAATCAGGCCGCCGGTACGCAGCAAACGCGCCTAACACATACATCTCGATCCACGACGTGAAGTAGTGGAGGGAGAAATTCACGGTGTCTGCACCTGGGTTTGAAGTGTTGGCGGCAGTACTTAAACCATGGTATAAGTGTGATAACCCTGCAACGCCAACGGCCAATCGCGTTCCTTTGGCTATGCGATGGGAATGATAGAAGATGGAAACTCTCATAAAACGGCGGTGCATCGGCATGGCGAACCAGCTAAGACAGAGACTGATGAAGCCTACAAAGAATGTTTCTTCGTCTATTCTAGGAGCAACGATTACGTCAAAGGTCACGGCTGACGAATTTGGAATGTAAAACTGCGGCGGGTCTTCTTCTTTGGCCGACAATTTATCCAAGCCGGATCCGAAGGGATCCGCGACCTTCGCGAATTTCGGAGAAAGCAAGCAATGAAAGCGTCAAAAATGACACCTTGCCATTCCAATGCCATGAACAATCTCTCAAAAATGCCCAAGGCCTTGATTAGACTCGGGTACTTGTGCCGAACAGCATTCTCGGTCGTTAAGCCTTCAAGCATAGCTAGCACTGTAGCAAATATATACTCGTCGAGGGGTAATAATTCTTCGTAGTGCTCTCCACTAATCGGCAGCCCTGAAATTTCTCGGAACTCCTCTAGCGAAATAGAGACTTCGCGGTCCCCTAGCAGAAACGTATTCGTTGGAAGATTCCACTGGTTCAAAAAAGCCTTGACCCACCAGACGTGGGGAGTATGGTAGTAGAACAACGACGCGTACACCGCTAGATACAGCCCAACTTTCTGCAACCGTGAGCGTTGGGAGGAGAGAATGTACCAGGCCCAGGGAAGGTAGCTTACTGGATGGCGCGGGATAACACCTATCTTATAGACCTGCCCCCAGGGTCAAGCTTCACCCTGACATATTCGGCGTCCTAAAATACCAATAGCCATCATGGGTTGATTGGGTATCCCTGTCGTTGATGGCTCAAGCCGGCCCTCGGGGGTGCAATTAGCCGCCTCTACTGCAAAAGCAGTACGCGGACGCTCCGTAAATGACATTGAACAGATGGGTTCTGTTGGTACTTCACAGGTAAAACTACGGCGGCCCCTGATAATGTGACCATACCAAACTCCCCATAGGAGAAGGCTCTTATTGTCCTTATCATGTTTCCTAATCATTGTCATAACTTCCTCGTCTGATGGCGACTGTGGAAAAGTGACCTCCGAGCGTGTGTAAGGGAAGTAGGGAAGTGAGGCCATTGTACCTAAAAGAAAGAGAGAGAAAACCCCATTAATAAAAAGTGTGAGTCTGTTTCATGGGACTACTAACTACAAAGCCAGTGGACCCCACGAA
The DNA here is from genome assembly GCA_030015575.1 of Agapanthus africanus. Classification (NCBI taxonomy): domain Eukaryota; kingdom Viridiplantae; phylum Streptophyta; class Magnoliopsida; order Asparagales; family Amaryllidaceae; genus Agapanthus; species Agapanthus africanus. The sequence goes on along the minus strand of JASDDO010000010.1, from coordinate 423,863,736 downwards.
ATCAAAATGGCGGCTCACCAATGATGAGGCAAGATAATCATTGTAAGAATCCAAAAGGATTCTCATTAAATAAACAGTGGAGTTTATAAAACTCTTAACGTTCTCGAAAAGTGAGCTCTGTTAAGAATAGACAACAGATTCAAATCTATGAAAAGGGTATTAAAACCCTAAAAAAGGAAAATGCTCAAGAACAAAAGGGGAATAAAATTCCCAAAAGTCCTTAGATCTCCCAGAGCTAAGCTCTGTAAGAAAATGAAATTAAATTCCTTCAATAGTGGGATTAAATCTCAGAAACCCCATGATGGGGAAACAAAGAAAATGGAATTAAATTTCAAGGATCCTCAAAGATCAATGATAGGGTAAAACCCTAAGAGGAGAACTAACAATCCTTATTGATTCAAGACCCCAGAGTCTACTTAAGAAAAAGGAGAGTTTTTTTAGATCTCTAAGAGATCAGTTCAAGAAAAGAGCAAAGCTCTGTTGATGGACTTAAAATCCAAGGCAAGAACAAAAAGGGTTTCCTAATAAATGAATTCCGTTCATAATCCTTACCAAGAAAAGATTTTGCAGAGTTTAACTCTGAAGTTCTATGGGCAGAGAGCTAAGCTCTGAAAGGAGAATTAAATTATCAAGAAAAGAGTTAAGGAACAAGATGAAGAAACAATGGTCATCTCAAGGGCCAAAGGCTCCATTTATAAGACGTGATGGGAAGCAGTTCGGCTTCCCGTTCCCCTGGGCAATCCAAAGATGATAAAGATGGACAGCGTTGCACTTACGTGCAAGCCACGTAAGAACAACGTTGGGGGACATTTGTTCCCTCATAAAAATAAAAATAAAAGAAAAAGGGGAGAAATTTCCCCACAACTCAAGCCTCACGTGTTAAACACGTGAACGCCAATATGCAAAGCATATAGGCGCTGCAATCAAACAACTAAAGGGCTAAATGAGCCTCATGTGTTAAACACGTGAGCGCCTATATGCAAAACATATAGGCATTGCAATCAAACAACTAATGGGCTAAATAAGCCTCACGTGTTAAACACGTGAGCGCCTATATGCAAAGCATACAGGTGCTGCAATCAAACAACTAATGGGCTAAATGGGCCTCACATGTTAAACACGTGAGGCCTATATGCAAAGCATATAGGCTCTGCAATCAAACAACTAATGGGCTAAATGAGCCTCACGTGTTAAACACGTGAGCGCCTATATGAAAAGCATATAGACGCTGCAGTCATACAACTGAAGGCGAAATTAGCATCACGTGTTAAACACGTGAGCGCCCATATGCAAGGCATATGGGTGCCAAATTAGAGAGGCTAAATAAGCCTCACGTGTTAAACACATGAGGGCACCTCCTTACGTAGAATTAAATTCTACTCGAGAAAGATCTTCTCTGTTAAACAAGGAACCGTTGGATCAAGGATCCAATGGTGATTAAGCATAGAATTAATTCTATTAGAAAGGATATTTTCTGTTAAACAGAAAATTGGTGGATCAAAGATCCAATGAGATGGAAAATATTTCCCATATCTTTCTAAACAAATAAAAATTTTGCTCTGTTAAACCGAGCATCCTTGAATTAAAAATCCAATGGTGATAAAAATATCACCGTTCAATAGAATTTTATTCTATATATGGGAGAATATTCCCTCAATCTTGTTAAAACGAGAAAACATATTCTGTGAGATAGAAACACTTGGATCAAAGATTCAACGGTGGGTAAAATTTCCTGAACAGATTTTGAGACCAATAAAATCGATTGGAATCTCTCAACGAGTGATTTTAATTAACAAACTTGCCTTCACTATATAAAGGATCCGAGACTTCAAGTCTCACAGAGGGACGAATAGAAGCTTCTGCAAAAAATACAGTGAGCTCTTGAGAGAACAGAGAATTTAATTCTCAAAGAAAGAAGACCTTCCTCCTTCAAAACACTCTAGGTAAATAAAAAATTGAGAGATTAAAAGCATCCCTTTTGCCTAGTATAATGGATATAAGGGTTTAACCCTTCATACAAGAACTTAGTTCTTCCTCTGGTTTGAGATTTGCAAAACCAAATCTTCCCACAAGTTAAGAATTTAATTCTCATCGAGAAGATTCTGTTCTTCAGACTCAAAACTTAGGGAAAAGAACTAGGTTAAAAAGAAAAAGAAAGAAAAAGAACATATGTTCTGGGAATTTAGTTCTCCCGAAATTAGGGTTTAACCCTACATAAAGAACTTAGTTCTTATAAAAATGAAAAAGAACTTAGTTCTCCGATAAAAAAATAATGATGATGATCTAAGATCTTCAAAACAGAAATCTTGATGATCATCAATGACTAAAATGTCATTAACAGAGATCAATATCTCTAAAAACAAGAAGAACTTGGCGTCTCACGTGAAATACACGTGAGTAAAATTAGTGCTTAGCACTATTATAGTGCCTCACTTATTTCCCACGTGAGTGCCTAAAACAAACAAAAGAAGAGCCAAAACGCCTCACGTGCTTCCCACGTGAGCGTCCAAAAACAAAGAAAATTCATTTGTGTGGATTGGGTAGCCATCAAATAAAGCAACCCAGCACTATAAAAATAAAGCAATCACGTGAAATACACGTGAAACAAAAAAAGGAGAGGCTGAATGCCTCATGTGCTTCACACGTGAGCGCCAGAGCTCTAACCAAGTGCTTAGCACTTCTGTATAGAGAAAAAGGAGGGAACAAATAAAACCCGAAATCAATATTTAGCGCCCACGTGCTTCCCACGTGAGTGCCATGCAAATTGTTTAGTGCTTAGCACTGATTGGGCAGCGCCCATATCTGAGCGCCTCACAAGTTTCACACGTGAGCACCAGAGAAAATTAGTGCTTAGCAATTTCACGTGAAAAAATATATGAGCACCAGAAAAGATTAGTGCTCAGCACTATTCCAGCGCCCCACATGAAACACATGTGAGTACTATATATATTAATGTTTAACACTACTGGGTAGTATAGAAACCCAATCTTAGCCCAAATTGGCTAAGTTTTCTGAGGTTAAACCTCTTTGATTTTAGATCAACCGAGCCCATATTGCTCATGATTTCCCAAACTGATCTCGGTCTCAAACATGACTAACGATCTCTCATCGATGATATCCAAAATGATATTCATCCCATATCTCCTCTTAGTCTCAAATACGACTAACGATTCTTAGGTCCACCACAACCCCCTTTTCCCTTAAATACAGGATTTGGTTCAAGGATACATATTTCCACACCTCTGATATATGTCGTTGTAATTCCTCAACGTCTTCAGAGAGGCGGCGGTTCCCGACAACCAACAACTCCTTTTGTCATACATTGATGCACTTCTAAATTGACATGCACACCTCAAATCAGACCGTGTCCCAAATTGGGCGCATTCCATGTCACCATCATCTACTCTGCCATGCAACAAATACACGTGCGCCCAAGATGAATAAGGGACCGAAACGTCCTTAAACTAATATTCGTCCCCAAAACGGGAATATTGGCTTAAACCAACATGCATCCCCAAAATAAGAATGTTGGACCGAAATGTCTCTAAACTAACATTCATCCCCAAAATGAGAATGTTGGACCGAAATATCCCTAAACTAACATTCGTCCCTAAAACGGGAATGTTGGACCGAAATGTTCCTAAACTAATATTCGCCTCAAACTTGACGATAATGGACCACGATGTCCTTAAACTAAAATAATTAGGCCAAAAAGCTCATATGTTTAAGTTGATATTAATCTTAAACCAGATTAACGATCCTTAAATAAATCAAATCCCAAATCTAAAATATACGGATTTGGACTAATCCGCGCCCGACGGGCAATGACATAAACTAGTCTCCGTATACATTCCACGGGCAACCTAAACAAACAAAAACACACACGACACGAAGTGAACTACCGGAGCAGGAGAAAGTGGTTATCGCAATGCGGTAACGTAATTAACTGTAGGGACTTGCGCCTGCAGAGAAGAGCGTCCCCACAATCAAAAACCCCTCACAAACGAGGATGAATCTGATAAAGTCTGCTACAACGGTCGCATCCATCTAAACCTCCAATATATGGTGCCATAAATCAACTTGGTATTTTCGGAGAGGTGGATGGAGAAGTCCAAATAGCATCTGCCCCCAAAATTCAGGCCAGACATCCCAACGTGTCGGTCTCGGTCTTTCGTCGGTGAACACCCTTCTTGTGCGAACACACTTGATAAAACACTTGCATAACTACTAATGATTGATATGTTGCATAATCACTAACGCGTATACTACACTACACATCATTAGTATCGCCATGACACAATAGAAACTGCCATGTTTATTCGTAAATTAGTTATCCATGCTAGTATGCAGGATACTTATCATGATATTGATATACGAATACCATTGCCATGGATATTCGTATATGTTTGTTGCCAATTGTGGAAAAGATTGAATTATGGATTGTGTTCTTATGAACTTGAGATGATTATTGATTGTGTCCTTATGGACTTGATATTTTTCATGGATTTGAGAAGCCGCGGTATGATTTATATAATATTGAGTATGTTTTCAAAGCATGGTTTTCTCTTGATTTTATGATAATGATACGTCCACCCTGAGTTTTCCATGTATTCATAATTTTGATGATATCCGGTAATCAAGTTGAGGATGTATACGATTACAGATATCGGGTGGACGGGTTTTTGTTTTGGTTGTATCCGGTAATCGAGTTAGGGATGTAGACGATTACGGATACATGACTGATCACGACGGATATCTGGAGGATACCGATGGGTGATAGTCTTGAACATGGTGATGGCCGTGGTTTGATTATGAGATAAAGAGAGGGCTGATCCAAGGGACATCGCCTAAAGAAACACATAAGATTTACGTGTCGATGATTGGCACGGTTTTATGATGATGTTATCAGTGATATGTCTCGAGTGTCGATGATTGACACGGATTTTATATGTTATGATATATGTGAGGGATCAATATAGATTCCCTGCACAGATGAGATGGTTTATGCTATATTATAGCCGAATAGGACGGGTCCTAAAGACAGTACCAGAAATAATATTTTCATATATCAATGCACATTAAAAAGGTTTCCAAAGGAGCTATAGTCTCCCTACTTTCCCACGTGTCTATGATGACACAAAAAACTATCAAAAGGAAACCCTCTTAAATCATTTCTAAAAGGTTTTACGTATACTTTAAACAAATGCATATATTGCTTCATAAATCAACGTCCGCTACTTGTGTCGTGATATACATATCATACGGCTATTTTGAAACGATTTACATACATGTATCTTTCGGCTACTTTATATGCTTACTTGGATGCATGCTATATTTGAGATGTTTACGAGATCCATTGGGACGCGCTTATAGTACTTATGCAGTATATATATGTTAGTACATATTATATTAGTACTATACTTTATAACTTAGGTAGGTCGTTATTTATATGATTTCTACCTTGTGCTATCTTTTTACTCATGAGTTAGCAACTCATCCCGGTTGTGCCTTAGTTTCTTGCAGGACCGACCGCTCGGATCGTAACGACTTTGCTGGCACATTTCTTCTTTTAAGTGATTGCTTTTGGTAAGTGGGTTGACATGTATCATACCCGCCTCTTGTATATATTATTACTCTTGGATCTAGTTAAAAACTCCATCAACCATTTGTATTATCCACGACTTAGAGACGGGACTTAGATATGTATTGTTTTTGGGTGTCGAACTCGTAAGGAGTCGACTTGAGTTGTTATTTACATATCTATTGTTTTCCGCTTATGATTCTTCATCTTGAGCGTCATATATATATTTGCGTGGATTGTGTCTCCGCCGTGTGGGTGTGAGCTCGCTCCCGTTTGGGGATGCCTTTTTATATTATATGCATTGTACAAGGTTTTCTATAAAATTTACAAAGGAGGTGCTGTCCGATTTTTAAACGACGAACATGTTTTAAATCAAACTTGTTATATATTTCAAACCAAACTTGATTTCATTTTAATAAACCTATTTCAAAACTACACCTTCACCATTTCTTTAAAATGGTTTAGATTCCTGCCTTTTGGTTTACTTGGGTTACGGTGGGGTCTTATAGACTTTCACGTGATTTGAGTATCGGTCATGTGCCATTTCCGGGTCGTGACAGCTTAAGTGAATCTACACTTTCCAAAGTGCGGATTTAACTGTACAATCACAGGTTGAAAAACTGCAACTGTGACCTCACACCTTATTACTCACACTCCTTTCTTTCTCTCTCTCCTCCCATGTTTCACACTCTGTTGGGGTTAAAATTTACACACCATTGACTAAAAGTCAAAGTCAAAGTCAAAATCAAACCGTGGACAAGTAGGCCTAAGCCAAAGCAAACGGACCCTACTGTCGAATCAAAGACGGGCCCACGCCCGAACTCAAGCCGGACCCATACCCGAACCAAAGCTGAGCCCACGCCCGAACCCAAGTCCAAACATGAGGGCTCAAGCCCAGACCTGCCCCATGCTAGAGAAATAATTATCAAGCAATAAATATGTTTGATATAATTTTCATGAATAAATGTAAAATAAATGGGCAAAAAGCCAAATTTTCTATAGCTCATAGCTCATGTGCAAAAAGAAATAAGCACATGGGCATAGGATGGGCAAAATGCCAATTTTGTATAAGCCATGGGGCTAAATGATATGATGTAAGCCAATAAAATGCCCCTCATGATGATCTGAAAGAAAAATAATAAGACCTAATCTTGATTCTCTAAAAACAAAATTTTGAGTTTTGAGCCACTTAATTGCGCAAGTCATTTTCTTCTTTATCCTTTCTTTTTTTCAAAGTGCCCCCGTCAGGAGGCCTCAAAAAAGGGAAAAGGAGCCCCTTTTGAACTTCAAAAGTCAAAATCTTAGTGTCTTTGGACTGTTGCTTTATTGGGTTTCGACCCTACTTGCACCGTGCTAGGTGCGCACTGTGCTAGGTGCCAATTTGGCTGGGTGCGCACCGCGTTGGGTGCACATCGAGCCAAGTGCACACCAGCCCAGGTGTGCACCTCGCTAGATGCGCACTTCCCTAAGTGCGCACCTTGTAGGACCTTTTGGCCCATTCGGGATCCTTTGGCCCCCTTCACTTTCTCGCGCCTTGCCAAGTGTGCACCTTGCTAGACGTGTGTCTCAGCAAGTGCACGCTTGTTGTAACGACCCCAATATTACTATAGCTTCGTGTTTTCTTTCTTTAGTAAAATATGGTATTTATTTATTCTTAGTATTTTCCGTATATTTTGTTTTCTATTAAATATATTATTTTATTATTCAATCTATTTTTCTTAAACTCATTTCTTTAAACTAAATTTTAACCTATTTCAAATTAAACGCAAGACCTGATCCAGCCCATAACCCAAATCCAATCTCATTTTCATTTTCTTTTATAAAACTATGAGCCCAAAAGCCCATTTTCTTTTTAAGCAACAACATATATTTAATTCTTATTAAATATATGCATGAACAACTTTATAGCTTATTGGTTAATTCATTGCATTGTTATTTCATAGGTCACATGTTCAAATCCCCATTCTTGCAACTATTTTTATATATATATTTTAAATTTCCTCATAACCTACAAATGAGACCTTTCATTTTCTTTAACTTCCAAATGAATGGGCACCCTTTCAATTTCTTTTTTACTCCCAAAATGAATTCATAATAAATTGAAATTATTATGAAGAGTTTTTATCACTATTAAACCTATTTTAATATCTGTTTTAATACAAATATCACTCTCTTCTTCATCCTACCTTAACCATTCTCTCTTCATCAATTCTAAATTTTTTCCTTTGGAGATTTGGAGAAGCATTAATTTCCTTAAGTTTTCGAAGTCTCAATCAAGTCGAGGCTTTCTTCACCAATCGGTAATACGGTTGTTATACCGTATTGCAAGACCCATAAGTCTCTTCTTTCTTCCTCCCTCTATCTCTTTATTCTCCTTTTGTCATATCTCGTGAACCCGCTATTCTTTATATATTATAATCCGTAAGAGAAGATATATGGTTCTATATGGTTTAATAATAGCTTATTGTCTCTTGTTCAAATTAAAATGTTTTCAATTCTTTGTTCATGACTATGAATATTTATTATGAGTTGTGAGAACATAAATTTCATGCCAAAATATATTTACGATGTCTCACGGAATTGGTTTGCTTATTAAAAGAAAAAGAGAAGGTTGCATAAAAATACTAGTTAATTTTTTTACCGATTTTAGTATACATATCAATACCTTTACCTTTAAAATAATTTTTAGAAATTAATTTTTACTTCTGGAAATTTCAAGAAATTTACATATGATATAATATATTTTTTTGTATGCGCTGTAAAAATTTTAGAACGAACCGCATAACGGTTTAGAAATTACATCGTTTTTATTCACTATTCGTAAAAACAGAAAACTGCATTTATCGGTCAACTTTTTAGACACATAACTTGGTCTACCGTTATCCAAATTGATCAAACTCAAGTGTTTTGGAAATCTACATCAAAATATAGATTTTATTAGTTTTAATTTTTTACTGAAAACCGACGTAAAATATAGAAAACAGCGTTACAATATTTAGTGACGAATCTGGATAGAATCTGTCCTGATTCGCATACTATTTTTAAATAGCACATAACTCGAACTCCCGATATCCGTTTGTGACAAACTTTAGATGTTTAGATGCACAATTTATAGAACTATAATTTTCTATATATTAGATTACTTATAAATGAATGAAATAACCCGATATAGGTTTGCAATACAATATATAGTTGCTGTCCAGAAATCTGAATTTCTGTTTTAAACGCTGATATTAAAATGATCATAACTAGAGCTTCAGGAATCCAAATCACGTGAATCTTGGTGTTTTAGATAAGTACATCGAAAGAACTACAATTTTCTGATAATTTTTGTAACCTGAAACCTGATAGAAATTAACTCAAACTGCGTTTTAAAAATGTGTGACGGTGCTGAACAGATTCTGATCTGTTTTGCGCGATGACACGAATACGGGTATATCTCCCAAACCGGTAGTCGTATTTAGACGAGACTGGAACTCACGCGTGTACAACAATTAGATCAATATTTCTGTTTATATTCTGAAATTGATTGACTTGATTGATTAGTCGTACACAACACTTATATACAACATTGTTTTTGGACGTTACTTGTATACTTATCTCATATCATGTTTTGTGATTGCTTATTTATTTTTATCTATATGACTTATGATTAAACCATTACATACTGGAATTGACTTGATTTTGACACGACTCAATCATGAATACTTGAACCCAATATGTACACTTGAACCAACTTGACTCGAATCATGAATACAATTGGTATGACTTGCACTTGACATGACCACATGAACTCAATTTTGAAAACTTGATATCATATATCACCTTTTGTATCTATGGATTCGATCAAGACTCATAACATTAATCATAGACTAATATACACGGGGTGTTGGGGCAGTTTGAGTATGAATCTAACGGAATCTCATGAGTCCCATTAATACAAATCATGTTGCTGTTCTACCGGGCTGAAACGGTACAAATCATGTTGCTGTGGTACCGGACTGAAACAGTACAAATCATGTTGCTGTGGTACCGGACTGAAATGGTACGAATCACGAATTCACGAATGAGGGCCCGTGTTTCCAAGCCCCTGGATGATAGCCTGTTTGGTTTGGAATACTTCAATAACACTTGAAGTCCCGATATTTTGGGCTCATGATTCCTTACCCCTGGACGATAGACTTGGGTTTGAGAATACTCTTGAGATTGGTTGACATTCACACTTGAACTTACGTTAGTTACTTTTACCCTTTTAGAGACCTTTTAGGACATTTACATTCACTTCATATTCACTATACCTACACTCCATGGCCATACTATACTTGTTTGCTATACTCATATTACATTGACATGCTTACATAGTTGTTATTAATATCACCATTTTATACTTGTTCATATTTTATTTCCATTCATACTATATCACATGACACCTTGAATATTCATTTATATACATTCACATCCCACCTTTCTTGGGGACTTACCGAGCGCAAGTTCGCTGACGGGTATTCCACCCATTTCTTTATTTTCTTGGAATGTTTGTCAGATGGTCTAGAGATTGAAAAGATCGAGCCGAGTCAGGAGAATTACTTTTAGCTTGCGTAGCAAACCGACTACTAATTCTTTCTTTTCAGCTTTTATTTCCAGTATGCCACTTGTTTAGGCACTTTCTTTTATGTATCTTTGTTTTCAGACATCATGTATTCAGTTTGAAACTTGTGAAAGTTGGGAATATAAATATATAAAGTTGGATTTTTATTATCATGTCTTTTCTTGTTATTTTATATTGCTTATATACGCTTAGCATATTTGTTTTGAGAAATGACTTTCTCGGAATAAATACGCCGCGGCTTGTCGCATGCCGTTACTTCTCTTTTGGGAAGCGGGACGTGACAGGTTTTGTTGGCGGCCCATGCAGGTCAGTTTTGCATGAACATCGTAAGCAATATAATACAAGAATTATGAAATCCAATTATTACATTCGACTTTTCTTTTGAATTCTACCATATTCCTTGAGTCCGTCTTGAACTCCACCTTCGGCTTCTTTAAAGCCCATCTCTCGACTTTTGAATCCTTAACTCTTATTCACCCTTTCTACTTGTATCTCGTAGGCCTATTAGCTCAATTGGTTAGAGTATCGATCGACGGAGCTCGAAGACGACATCATCTTTAACTTTTCAGTACCTTGTTGCAACATCCTTCTTGAATAATTTCGCGGACAAAATTATTTTTAAGGACGGTAGAATGTAACGACCCCAATACTACTATACCTTTGTGTTTTCTTTCTTTAGTAAAATATGATATTTATTTATTCTTAGTATTTTCCGTATATTTTGTTTTCTATTAAATATATTATTTTATTATTCCATCTATTTTTCCCAAACTCATTTCTTTAAACTAAATCTTAACATATTTCAAATTAAACGCAAGACCTGACCCAGCCAATAACCAAATCCAATCTCATTTTCATTTTGTTTTATAAAACTATGAGCCCAAAAGCCTACTTTCTTTTTAAGCAACATCATATATTTAATTCTTATTAAATATGTGCATGAATTACCTTGTAGCTTATTGGTTAATTTCTTGCATTGTTATTTCATAGGTAACATATTCAAATCTTCATTCTTGCAACTATTTTTATCTATTTTTTTAAAATTTCCTCATAACCTACAAATGAGACCTTTCATTTTCTTTAACTTCCAAATGAATGACACCCTTTCAATTTCTTTTTTACTCCCAAAATGAATTCATAATAAATTAAAATTATTATTAAGAGTTTTTATCACTATCAAACCTATTTTAATATCTTTTTTAATACAAATAACACTCTCTTCTTCATCCTACCTTAACCATTCTCTCTTCATCAATTCTAAATTTTTTCCTTTGGAGATTTGGAGAAGAATCAATTTTCTTAAGCTTTCGAAGTCTCAATCAAGTCGAGGCTTTCTTCACCAATCGGTAATACGGTTGTTATACCGTATTGCAAGACCCATAAGTCCCTTCTCTCTTCCTCCTTCTATCTCTTTATTCTTCTCTTGTCATACCTCGTGAACCCGTTATTCTTTTCATATTGTAATCCGTAAGAGAAAATAAACATAAACATAAACACACACACACACACACACACACACACACACACACACACATATATATAAGTCTAGATATATATGGTTCTATATGGTTTAACAATAGCTTATTGTCTCTTGTTCAAATTAAAATGTTTTCAATTCTTTGTTCATGACTATGAATATTTATTATGAGTTGTGAGAACATAAATTTCATGCCACAATATATCTATGATGTCTCATGGAAACGATTTTCTTATTAAAAGAAAAAGAGAAGTTTGCATAAAAATACTAGTTAATCTTTTTACCGATTTTAGTATACATATCAATATCTTTATCTTTAAAATAATTTTTACAAAATTAATTTTTACTTCTGGAAATTTCAGGAAATTTACATATGATAGAATATATTTTTTGTACGCGCTGTAAAAATTTTAGAACGAACCGCATAACGGTTTAGGAATTACATCGTTTTTATTCACTATTCGTAAAAACAGAAAACTGCATTTATCTGTCAACTTCTTAGCCACATAACTTGGTCTAACGTTATCCAAATTGAGTAAACTCAAGTGTTTTGGATATCTAAATCTAAAAATATATATTTTATTAGTTTTAAATTTTTACTGAAAACCGACGTAAAATATAGAAAACCGCGTTACAATATTTAGTGACGAATCTGGACAGAATCTGTCATGATTCGCACACTATTTTTAAATAGGATATAACTCGAACTCCCGATATCCGTTTGTGACAAAATTTAGATGTTTAGATGCACAATTGATAGAACTATAATTTTCTGTATATTAGATTACTTATAAATGCATAAAACAACCCGATATATCTTTTGCAATACAATATATAGTTGCTGCCTAGAAATCTGAATTTCTGTTTTAAACGCTGATATTAAAATGATCATAACTAGAGCTTCAGAAATCCAAATCACATGAATCTTGGTGTTTTGGATAAGTAAATAAAAAGACCTACAATTTTCTAATAATTTTTGTAACCTGAAACCTGATAGAAATTAACTCAAACTGCGTTTTAAAAATATGTGACGGAGCTGAACAGATTCTGATCTGTTTTGCGCGACGATACGAATACGGGTATATCTCCCAAATCGGTAGTCTTATTTAGACGAGACTGGAACTCACACGTGTACAATACTTAGATATATATTTCTGTTTATATTCCGAAATTGATTGACTTGATTGATTAGTCGTACACAACACTTATATACAACATTGTTTTTGGACGTTACTTGTATACTTATCTCATATCATGTTTTGTGATTGCTTATTTATTTTTATCTATATGACTTGTGATTAAATCATTGCATACTGGAATTGACTTGATCTTGACACTACTCAATCATGAATATTTGAACCCAATATGTATACTTGAACCAACTTGACTCGAACCATGAATACAATTGGTATGACTTGCACTTGACATGACCACATGAACTCAATTTTGAAAACTTGATATCATACATCACCTTTTGTATTTATGGATTCGATCAAGACTCATAACATTAATCATAGACTAATATACACGGGGTGTTGGGGTAGTTTGAGTATGAATCCAACGGAATCTCATGAGTTCTATTAATACAAATCATGTTGCTATTCTACCGGTACAAATCATGTTGCTATGGTACCGGGCTGAAACGGTACAAATTACGAATTCCCGAATGAGGGCCCGTGTTTCCAAGCCCCCGGATGATAGCCTGTTGGGTTTGGAATACTTCAATAACAATTGATGTCCCGATATTTTGGCCCGTGATTCCTTATCCCTGGACGATAGCCTTGAGTTCGAGAATACTCTTGAGATTGGTTGATATTCACACTTGAACTTACGTTAGTTATTTTTACCCTTTTAGAGACCTTTTAGGACACTTACATTCACTTCATATTCACTATACCTACACTCCACGGCCATACTATACTTGTTTGCTATACTCATATTATATTGACATGCTTACATAGTTGTTATTAATATCACCATTTTATACTTGTTCATATTTTATTTCCATTCATACTATATCACATGTCACCTTGAATATTCATTTATATACATTCACATCTCACCTTTCTTGGGGCCTTACCGAGCGCAAGTTCGCTGACAGGCATTCCTCCCATTTCTTTGTTTTCTTGGAATGTTCGTCAGATGATATAGAGATTGAAGAGATCGAGCCGAGTCAGGAGAATTACTTTCAGCTTACGGAGCAGACCGACTCCTTATTCTTTCTTTTCAGCTTTTATTTCCAGTATGCCACTTGTTTAGGCACTTTCTTTTATGTATCCTTATTTTCAGACATCATGTATTCAGTTTGAAACTTGTGAAAGTTGGGAATGTAAACATATAAAGTCGGATTTTTATTATTATGTCTTTTCTTATCATTTTATATTGCTTATATACGCTTAGCGTATTTGTTTCGAGAAATGACCTTCTCGGAATAAATACGTCACGGCTTGTCACATGTCGTTACCGCTCTTTTGGGAAGCGGGGCGTGACACTTGTCATGTGCGTCTCTTTGAAAGGTGCGCACCTTGCTAAGTGTGCGTTTTGGCAGATGCGCACGTGTCACGTGCGCACCTTACCACGTGCGCACTTAACATACATACACTCATCAACCCTTTCCACGAGTGCACCTTACCACGTCAACCAGCGACACTCCGTGGTGATACGTCAACCAGCGATACTCCGTGCCGGGAAAACGTCAAACAGACACTCTGTCTCGGGGAAATGTCAACCAGCGACACTCCATGCCGGGGAAACATCAAACAGACAATCCATCTCGGGGAAACGTCAACCAGCGACACTCCATCTCGGGAAAACATCAAACAAACACTCCGTTTCGGGGAAACGTCAACTAGTGACATTCCTTGCCGGGAAAGCGTCAAACAGACACCCCTTCTCGGGGAAATGTCAACCAGCGACACTCTGTGCCGGGGATACGTTATACACCAACACTCCGTCTCGGAGATACATCAAGCATCGACCGTCCATGTCGTAAAAAAGGCAGTGCCAGCCTCCCAAAAGCGGGAACAAAATCAAGTCAACCTCCAAGTGAAAGAAGATCCATCAATTTCACGCATACGACCCATACATATAGTGTGCATTCATTGATGAGGGCACTTTGTTGAGGTTAAAATTTATACGCCATTGAACAAAAGTCAAAGTCAAAGTCAAACCGCGGATAAGTAGGCCTAAGCCAAAGCAAACGGACCCTACTTTCGAATCCAAGACGGGCCCACATCCGAACTCTATCCGGGCCCATGACCGAACGAAAGCCGGGCCCATGCCCGAACCTAAGTCCAAGCATGTGGGCTCAAGCCCAGACCAGCCCCCATGCCAAAGGAATAATCATCAAGAAATAAATAGGTTTGATATTATTTTCATGAATAAATGTAAAATAAACGGGCAAAAAGCTAAATTTTGTAAACCTCATGGCTCATGTGCAAAAATAAATAAGCACATGGGCATGGGATGGACAAAATGCCAATTTTGTACAAGTCATGGGGCTAAATGAAAAGATATAAGCCTATAAAAGGCCCCCCATGATGATTTGAAAAAAAAATAAGAACTAATCTGGATTCTCTAAAAACAAAATCTTGAGTTTTGAGCCACTATTTATTGCTCAAGTCTTTTTCTCCTTCCTCCATTCTTTTTTTCAAAGTGCGCATGTCAGGAGGCCTCAAAAAAGGAAAAAAGAGCCTATTTTGATCTTTAAAAGTTAAAATCTTAGTGTTTTTGGATTGTTTCTTCATTGGGTTTCGACCTTACTTGCACCATGATAGGTGCACACCGTGCTAGGTGCCCATTTGGTTAGGTACACACTTCGGGTGCTTATCGAGCCATATGCGCACCGGCCCAGGTGCACACCTCGCTAGGTGCACACTTCCCTAAGTGCGCACTTTGCTGGACCCTTTGGCCCATTCGGGACCTTTTGGCCCTCTTCACTCCCTCGCGCCTTACCAAGTGCGCACCTTGTTAGGCACGCGTCTCAGCTGGTATGCACTTGTCATGTACGCCCCTTTGCAAGGTGCGCACCTTACTAGGTGTGCGTTTTGGCCGGTGCACACTTGTCACATGCGCACCTTACCGCGTGCGCACTTGACATACATACACTCATCACCTCTCCCGTTAGAAAAAAATTTCTAACGGGACACTGTCCCATATCCTGCAAGGGGGCTGCTAGCCCTCTTGACCCCGACCCACTATTCAGATAGCGGGACTCCCGTAAAAACTCTGCGAGGCCCCCGATATGCCCGAAGCATCCTCAAACTTGTTCCCAAACACAACACACACATATTGCATATTGAGTTCGCATGATCTGTTTGACTTGTTAATCAGAGGTTCTCTCGCTTCAAAAGCGAGGAGTAATTAATGGCAGCTTAGTCCGCAGCTGCAGGAGATTTGGATCCCCACAATCATTAAACCCCAGCCTACCCCAGGAAAGGGAATCTGTAATATGCTTGACAAGCGACGTACATTCTTATCTCAATAGGGTGACGAAAAACACTCTACACACTCCTCTCTCTCCTCTTGCGATCTCTCTCTCGACGATCTCCAGCGCTTCGAAGGGGAAAATTTTTGGTCGTCTCTACGTGAATCGTCACCGTCGTCTGATCCATCATCGCCTTCATCTCTCTCCTCGTCGAGCACCAGCTCCACTTCCTCAGAAAAGTACTCTCTTTTCTTTCTCTCTCTACAAACCTTAAATCTCTCTCACAATTTAGTCTCATTTTGTGTGGAATTGATGCCTTGTATCCTTAGATTTGCTTTGATTTTAGTCTCTCTCTTATTGACACAATATAACTAATTGTTCATAAAAATGCAGTTTTTCAAGAGGAAGAACCAGAAGCCCCGTTTTGAAGCCCCGCAGAAAGTTAAAGAAGGTATCTTTTCTCATCAGATTTAAAAAATAAGCAGGTTGGTTTTATTTTACATGGTGCCTTCATTTGTTACTACTCAACTTGTAACTTAATTTTGATGGGTTGTTTGGCAAGGGTTTTGAAAGGGTCTTTGTTGATTTTTGGGGCATTTGGATTCTTGTAAATTTGAGTGCAGCAAGTTGAATAATTTTGGACATTTTTAGCGGTTTTGAGGCTGATTTTATTTCTTTATAGGGTTAAGGCTAGGGTTATTATTAGTGTCAGTATTATGGTTAGTGTTAGCAATTGGTTTAGTGATATTGTTATTGTTATTGTTAGGGTTAGTGTTAGGGTTAGGGTTAGTGAGAGTGTTAGGGTTAAGGTTGGGGTTAGGATTTGTAGAATGTATAAGTTTGTTTCTTGAGCTTTGGATAATTTCATAATTATTGTTAATATTAGGTACGATGGCAAATGAGAATATTGTGTTGATTTGTCATACTAACGGAATCTTAAATATTGAAGCGAGTGATCGGCTGAATTACATTGGTGGAAAAAGTAAAATGATGAGAGTTAATAAATCGTGCACATACAATGAGTTGAAGCGAAAGATTTATGAAGCCATGCGGATAAATCCGAGAGAGTATAAAATCAATTTGGTATGCAAGATTCCGAATACAAATCAAGACTACATAAGTTGAGGTAGCCGATGGCGAGGATACAAGCGTGATGCTTCACTTGTATCCTGAAAATCCATTGATACAAGTGTTGGTGGTGAAAGAAGCAGCACAATCGCATCAAGCTTCCGAAGCACAAGGGGAATTTACACGTATGCTTAATACGGCTATGTGCAATCCCGGAAAGCCGAACATGCATGATGACAGATTCAATTCCATGCAAGTTCCATTCCATGACACGCGGGTTGACGCAAATTTGTATAACTGTGGTTGGGATCTGCATGGTCAGACAATGTCAAATCCGTACAATATGGATTGCACAATGGGGATGGCCGGAGCAAATAAGTAACATACTATATAAAATAAAATTGATGATACTCTTCGTATATCGAATCATGATTAATTGACATGTGATTTTTAAATTTATATGTCTCGTAGGTCTTCAATTTTTGTACCAGAGCGTATGCGAACACAAAATTCAATGCAAGGGGGTTTGGTTCCGGTGCATCTGTAGGAGTGGAACACCTTATGAAGTTTATGACTTGCCACCCTATGAATTTTTAGCTATAACACCTTATGCAGGACCATCTTCCTCACATCATGTTGAAGAAAGAGATGATCCTGAAAACGACGGAGATAGTGATGATGAAGAAGATACCGATCGTGAAGGAGGTGGTGGTATGCAAGAAAATAGTATGCAGTATGCAGTCCAAGATGAAGTAGTTGATCAGTGAGAGCATCAAGTATATGCTAACAACGAATATGTTGAGTTCGAAGAGCCACGTTCTGATGAGGTGATCGATGATGCTATGGTACAAGCATATACTACTGAAGATATGATCATCGATGACACTCGTTGGGCGACGGAAATCGATGATAATGTCGGATTTCAAGCTGGACAGATGTTTGCGACGAAGAAAAATTAGATTCAAGAACTTAGTGCATGGTCAATTAAAAGATGTGTGTCATTCAAAATAGCGAGTAGTACCAAATCAACGTACACTGTAATGTGTGCTAACAATCCAGGTACAAGCCCCGGACAATGCCCTTGGAAAATTCATGCAATAATTTCAAAACAGTGGACGCTTTCGACACACTTCACTATAAAGGAATATAATCCGGAGCATCGGTACCGAAATACTTCTGGGGATATGGGGCACAACAGGCCACATCAACATTTATATGCCAATGCATCTTGCCTCTGCTGAAGAGACGACTTGATATGACACTGGCTGTGATTCAAGATTAAATGAAAGGGGCATATCATATTGACGTTTCTTATTTCAAATCGTTGGAGGCGAGAAGGAAGGCTTTGTGCATGATATTTAGGGATTGGGAGAAATAATATCAAACTCTGCCACAGTATATGGAGGCAATTAAAAAAAGTATCCCAACACAGTCTACAAGATTACCTATGATACCCTGACTCCAACCGTAGTCTAGTTTATCAGCGTGTTTTGGGCATTTGGACCATCAATTGAGGGATTTGCATACTGCCGTCCAATTCTGAGCATTGATGGCACTCACTTATACAGTAAATATCAGGGGACTTTGCTTGTTGCTACCGAGGTGGATGCGGATGGAGGTTTTATCCTTTGGCATTTGCGGTTGTTGGCGGTGAAACATCAACAAATTAAGAATGGTTCTTGGTATGTATTCATAGATATATCCCCAGTGTACGCTATCATGCGATTACTTGATATTTGATCGGATGAAGGGACTTCCAAGGCTATTAACTCAGGGCTGGCTACGCCCCATTATCATCACTATTGTTTAAAGCATATCAGAGCTAATTTCTCAAGAATATTCAAAGACGAAGCATTACAGCTTTTGTTGTATGAAACTGGCCGTACTTCGGATCCTCTAATTTATGCTAAAAAAAGATCCCATCTGAAAGAAATGAATCTATCGGCAGATGCTTGGATTAACAAAATTTTAGGGGGATAGGAAGATCGTTGGGCGTTATGTAAGGATGGCAGTGTAAGATATTGTATTATGACTATGAATTGCTTCGAGAGTTTTAATGGTGTTCTTAAAGAAGCCCGTGCATTACCTTTACAGGAATAAATTTCTAGAACCTTCTACCGTCTCAACACGTACTTCGTCACACGTCATGAAGTGGCGGCTAAATGGGACAAACTGTTCACTCTGAGAAATGAGAGCATATTGACAACAAGAAATGCTGGTGCGAGAAGTTACCAACTTCGTCGATTCTCTAAGCATAGTCGTGAAGTAGATAATAATATAATAACATATGACGTCGGTATAGATGATAATGGGTGTCGCTGCAGTTGTAATATACCTTTATCACAAGAGATTCCATGCAAACATATGATGGCGGCTTGTTCACAATCTTCTGGGGAAGAAAACCTAACATACGAGCACTTATACGCCTCATGGTATTTAGCATAATATTATCGAGAGTTGTATGCCCCTGTATTTAGCCATGTTCTAGATAATTGACACTGGGGGAAATATCGTGGGCCATGTATATTTCTACCCAGCAATACGAGAAAGAAAGGTAGGCCATGAGGCCGTCATATCAAGGGTTTTATGGATGAAGGGTGCGAAGGCGTAAAAGGACAGAACAGGTGCATTGCAAAAACTATGGTCATAAAAAATCACGATGCCCTAACCTTTCACCTCAACTTTAGAATCAACCGCAATGATGTATTATCCTATATTCAGTTACGTATCGTGTTCGGTGATGTAAACCCACCGTTGCCGATCGCAAGTTCGGATGAGAAAGGGTGAGGATTGTGGTAGGCTTGTGACAGCCAATGTAAAACTTTGTCACATTCTATAGCATGAACCATAATAAGAATATCGTTGAGGCATCCCCTACTCAGTGACGCGCTACATCGGATCCCGGGTGTAGTGTTAAGTATGCAAGGGCTTCTAGGTCGTTGTCCGGAAGCAGCGCACTACACTGGACTACGGGTGTAGTGATAAATAAGCAAGGGTTTCATAGAATCCGTCTAGCTTCTTGGAACATAGATTCCCTTACGGGTAGATTAACAGAATTAGTGGAGATGATGATTAGGAGGAGAGTTGGTATTATGTGTTTGCAAGAAACTAAGTGGGTAGGTGAAAAGGGTAGAGTCATAGAGCCTTGGGGTTATAAATTTTGGTATACGGGTGGAGATAAAAATCGTAATGGGTAGGCGTAATCATAGATAGACGGTTGCTTGAGGATATAGTTGAGATTAGGAGAAAAGATGATAGAATTTTACTGGTTAAGGTTATTCTAGGTGGGGAGATCCTTAATATTATTAGTGCTTATTCACCATAGGTGGGTCTTGATGATGCTAGTAAGCGTCTATTCTGGGAGGATTTAGACGAGATGGTGCAAAGGATGTCTAGTGGAGAGAAGTTATTTATTAGTGGTGATCACAATGGACATGTAGGTACTAGTCGTAGTAGGTTTGATACTATCTATGGAGGTTTTGGTTTTGGACAAAGGAATGAAGCAGGTAGCTCAATTCTAGATTTTGCCTTGTCTTATGACTTGATCATAGCAAACACTTGGTTTAGGAAAAGTGGGTCTCACCTTATCACCTTTAGGAGCGGATCAAGTGCAAGTCAAATAGAATTTTTTCTGAAGAGAAGGATAGATAGAGCTTGTTGTATCGAGTGTAAGGTAGTGCCAGGTGAGAGTGTAACCACTCAATATAGACTTTTAGTTCTAGATTTTCGATTTAGAAGAGGACCTAGGAAGATTAGACGTAAGGTAGAACCTAGAATTAAGTGGTGGCGACTGAAGGAATGTAACTAAAAGGTTTTATAGATCGTGTAGTTCAAGAGATGGATTGACAGTCTGAAGATGATTCAGATAGAATATGGAACAAGATAGCTAGTTATGTCAAGAGGGTAGCTAGAGATCTACTTGGTGAGTTGAGATGTGGTGCTCCACCATCTAAGGACACATCATGGTAGAACGAAAAAGTAAAAGCTGCAATTAAAATCAAGAGGGTTTCTTATAAAGATTTGAAGAAAAGCAGAGATGCAGAGAGATTTGAGAAGTATAAAATGACTAAAAAGAAAGTTAAGAAAGCTGTTCGGGAAGCTAAAACTAAGGTCTATAAGGAGGTGTACGAGAAGTTGGACGCTAAGGAGGCTAAAAATAATGTATACTGGATTACTCAGATGTGGGAAAGAAAAACCAGAGACTTATGTGCGGTAAAGTGTGTCAAAGATGAAGATCAGAAGGTTTTAGTTCGAGATGAGAATATTAAGGAAAGGTGGAGAGATTATTTTAACAAATTGTTCAATAATAGTTTTACTAAGAATTTGGATGAACTTGTCATTCAATCTCAAGATATAAACCGTGATTTCATACATAAAATAAGAATACCAAAGATTAAAGAGGGTTTGAAGAGAATGAGATCAAGAAAAGCGGTTGGTCCAGACGGGATTCCTATCGAAGTTTGGAGATGCTTACGAAAAATAGGCGTTAAATGGCTGACAGATCCGTTTAATAAGATTTGGCAGACCAAAAAGATACCAAATGAGTGGAGAAAAAGTACCCTTATACTTATCTACAAGAACAAGGGTGGCATTCAAAGTTACTCAAACTACCGTGGAATAAAATTTATGTGTCGCACCATGAATGTTTGGGAGAGAGTGATTAAACACAAGCTAAGGAAGGATGTTGAGATAACAGAGAACCAGTTTGGGTTCATGGGTGGACGATCGACGACAAAGGCTATTCATTTGTTTCACCAACTTGTCGAGCGTTTTCAAGAGAGGAGAAGAGATTTGCATATGATATTTGTAACGATCCTAATATTACTATATCTTCGTGTTTTCTTTCTTTAGTAAAATATTGTATTTATTTATTCTTAGTATTTTTCCGTATATTTTGTTTTCTATTAAATATATTATTTTATTATTCCATCTATTTTTCCCAAACTCATTTCTTTAAACTAAATCTTAACCTATTTCAAATTAAACGCAAGACCTGACCCAGCCCATAACCCAAATCCAATCTCATTTTCATTTTCTTTTATAAAACTATGAGCCCAAAAGCTCACTTTCTTTTTAAGCAACATCATATATTTAATTCTTATTAAATATGTGCATGAATAACCTTATAGCTCATTGGTTAAGTCCTTGCATTGTTATTCCATAAGTCACATGTTCAAATCGTCATTCTTGCAATTATTTTTTTTATCAATTTTTATCCTTCTCATAACCTACAAATGAGGTCTTTCATTTCATCTTCTTTTTAACTCTCAAAATAATTAGAATGGTTATGAGCTATAATTTATTAGAATTATGGTGGACATAAACATTTTTTATACGTAATTTTTTTTCTTTTCTTCATCTCACATTTCTAGTATTTCCTATCTCTCTCTTCATCTCTTCTTCATCCCACCTTAGCTATTTTCTTTTGATCAATTCTAAAAATAAAATAAAATAAAATCTCTTTTTCCTTGAGCTTGGAGAAACACCGGTTCCATCAAGCTTCAAAGACGCGGTTGAGGATTTTATCTAAACGGCGAGCCGGTTGTTATACCGACTCACACAACATGTAAGTCCCTTCTCTCCCCTTTCCTCAATCTCTTTATTCTCCTCTTGTCATACCTCGTGAACCCCCTATTCTAAGAGAAGATAAATATAAACATATACGTATATATAAGTCTATATATATATGGTTCTATATGGTTTAATAATACCTTATTGCCTCTTGTTCAAATTAAAGTGTTTTCAATTCTTTGTTCATGACTATGAATGTTTATTACGAGTTGTGAGAACATAAATTTCATGCCACAATATATCTATAATATCTCATGAAATCAGTTAGCTTATTAAAAGAAAAATCGAAGCTTCCATAAAAATACTAGTTAATCTTTTTGTCGATTTTAGTATATACATCAATACCATTACCATTAAAATAATTTTTAGAAATTAATTTTTACTTCTGGAAATTTTAAGAAATTTATATTTGATAGAATATATTTTTGTGTACATGCTGTAAAAATTTTAGATCGAATCACTTAACGGTTTAGGAATTATATCGTTTTTATTCACTGTTCGTAAAAACAGAAAACTGTATTTATCGGTCAACTTCTTAGACACATAATTTGGTCTACCGATATCCAAATTGAGAAAATTCAGGTGTTTTGGATATTTACATCGAATGATATAGATTTTCTTACTTTTGTATTTTTACTTAAAACTGACGTAAAATATAGAAAACCGTGTCACAATATTAAGTGACGGATCTGGACAGAATCTGTCCTGATTCGCACACTGTTTTTAAATAGGACATATCTCGAACTCCCGATATCCATTCATAAATTTTTTTAGATGTTTAGATGCATAATTGATAGAACTATAATTTCTTGTATATTATATTACTTAGAAACGCATGAAACAACCCGATATAGGCTTTGCAATATAACATATAGTTGCTGTCCAGAAATCTGAATTTTTGTTTTAAACGCTGATATTAAAACGATCATATCTAGAGCTTCAGAAATCCAAATCACAAGAATCTTGGTGTTTTGGATAATTAAATCGAAAATACCTATAATTCTCTAATAATTTTTGTAACCTGAAACCCGATAGAAATCAACTCAAACTGCGTTTTAAAAATGTGTGACGGTGCTAAACAGATTCTGATCTGTTTTGCGCGATGATACGAAAACATGTATATCTCCCAAACCGATAGTCCTATTTAGGCGAGACTGGAACTCACATGTGCATAACACTTAAGGATATATTTTCGTTTTTATTTCCGACTTCAATTGACTTGATTAATTAGTCATACATATCATATATTTACAACATTGTTTTTGGACGTTACTTGTATACTTATCTCATATCATGTTCTATGATTGCTTATTTATTTTTATCGATATGACTTATGATTAAACCATTACATGCTAGAATTGACTTGATCTTGACACGATTTAATCATGAATACTTGAACCCAATATTTACACTTGAACCAACTTGACTCGAACCATAAATACAATTGGCATGACTTGCACTTGACATGATTACATGAACTCAATCTTGAAAACTTGATATCATACATCACCTTTTGTATTCATGGATTAGATAAAGACTCGTAACATTAATCATGGACTAATATACACAGGGTGTTGGGATAGTTTGAGTATGAATCCAACAGAATCTCATGAGTCCCATTAATACAAATCATTTTGCTGTGGTACCGGGCTGAAACGGTACAAATCATGTTGCTGTGGTATCGGGCTGAAATGGTACAAATCATGAATTCACGAATGAGGGCCTGTGTTTCTAAGCCCCTGGATGATAGCCTGTTGGGTTTGTGAGTACTTCAATGCTAATTGAAGTCCCGTTACTTTTGGGCCCGTGATTCCTTACCCCTGGACGATAGCATTGGGTTCGAGAATACTCTTGAGATTGGTTGGCATCCACACTTAAACTCACGTTAGTTACTTTTACTCATTTAGAGACCTTTTAGGACACTTACATTCACTTCATGTTCACTATACCTACACTCCACGGCCATGCTATACTTGTTTGCTATGCTCATATTACATTGTCATGCTTACACAGTTGTCATTAACATTACCATGTTATACTTATTCATGTTTTATTTCCATTCATACTATATCACATGCCACCTTACATATTCATTTATATACTTTCACATACCACCTTTCTTGGGGACTTACCGAACGCAAGTTCGCTGACAGGCATTCCACCCATTTCTTTGTTTCCTTAGAATGTTCGTCAGATAATCTAGAGATTGAGGAGATTGAGCCGAGTCAGGAGGATTACTCTTAGCTTGCGGAGCAGACCGACTACTAGTTCTTTCTTTTCAGCTTTTACTTTCTGCTACCTGTTTAAGCACTTTCTTTTATGCATTTTTGTTTTCAGACATCATGTATTCAGTTTGAAACTTGTGAAAGTTGGGAATAAAAATATATAAAGTTGGATTTTCATTATCATGTCTTTTCTTGTCATTTTATATTGCTTATATACGCTTAGTGTATTTGTTTCGAGAAATGACCTTCTCGGAATAAATACGTCGCGGGCTTGTCACATGCCGTTACCGCTCTTTTGGGAAGCGGGGCATGACAATATTTATTGATTTAGAGAAAGCGTACGACACGATACCTAGAGAGGTATTATGGGGGACAATGATGAAGAAGGGGGTCCCTGTCAAGTACATTGACATAATTAAGGACATGTACGATGGAGTAGTGGCAAATGTCAGAACTTGTGGCGGCCTAACGAGTGATTTTCCGATTACAATTGGTTTACATCAAGAATCTGTATTAAATCAATTCCTGTTTACCATCGTAATGGATGAGCTTATTAAAACTATCTAAGATGAGGTACCTTGGTGTATGCTATTCGCTGATAATATTGTTCTAATAAATAAGACGAAAGTAAGGGTTAATGCCAAATTTGAGTTATGGAGGCAAACGTTGGAATCTCGGGTTCAGATTGAGTAGGTCTAAGACAGCATTTATGCATTGCAAATTTAGCAAATAGAGAAGTCGAGACCACATTGGTATAACACCGAAAGGGCAAGACATATCACCGAGTGATCAGTTTAGATATCTAGGTTCCATCATCCAAAAGGATGGAGAGATCGATAGCGATGTTAATCAAAGGATCCAAGATGGTTGGTTGAAATGGAGGAGTGCAACAGGGATTTTGTGCGATCGTAACTTTCCGTTAAGGTTGAAAGGGAAGTTTTATCAGAGTGCTATTCGGCCTGCCTTATTATATGGTACAGAATGCTGGGCTTCTAAGAAGCATCATACATAGAAGATGCACGTAGCGGAGATGCGCATGCTTCGTTGGATGTGTGATAACACTAGAAAAGATAAGGTGTGAAATGAGGATATTCGTGCAAAAGTTAGTGTAGTACCTGTGGAGGAGAAGATGCGGGAAAACCGGCTAAAATTGTTTGGTCATGTCCGACGCAGACCTATGGATACTATCGATATAGGAAATGTCAAAAGGGCCAAATGGAGATCGAAAAAAACATGGATGGAGGTGATACGAAAAGATATAGTTGCTAAATGCCTCAATGAAAGTATATTGTTTGATAGGAGTGAGTAGAGGTGGGGGATTCATATGCTGGACCCGACATGATTCTCATGTTTGTTCATGTAGCCTACCCCATATGCTTGGGATAAAAGGCTCAGTTGTTGTATTGTGTTCTATGATGTATTGTATCCTATATTCAGTTACGTATTGTGTTCATTGATGTATTGTATCATATCTTCAGTTACGTATTGTGTCTGTTGATGTTGTATCATATATTCAGTTACGTATTGTGTTCGTTGATGTATTGTATCTCCAGTTATGTATTGTATTCATTGATGTATAATTGGTACTTATTTTCG
Source organism: Agapanthus africanus (assembly GCA_030015575.1). Lineage (NCBI taxonomy): Eukaryota > Viridiplantae > Streptophyta > Magnoliopsida > Asparagales > Amaryllidaceae > Agapanthus > Agapanthus africanus. Next base: position 423,837,183 of record JASDDO010000010.1, on the reverse strand, counting down.
AATTATTAATTTTGACAGATCTTGTATCCATTGACCCTGGACCTATAGATCCGTCTGTTTTATACATCTCGCATCGACATCGGGCGACGATATGCGCGGCTGTAAGAAATTAATTCAATTTAATATAATACTTATACTTGTTTCTAATTGTATATTTCTAACATGTTTATTCGTTTAATGTGCAGGAGAACGTCATTTTGACATGTACTTCTCACTTACATCAAGTGAGGTTATAGGCAATTGACAATGCACGTGTGTAGACTGAGTTAGCACGTGCAGGATTCCTTCACTACTCGAAAATTCACTATATTCGTCTCGACCATTCTCTCATTACAGCGTTGGCTGAGCGGTGGAGGCCAGAGACTAACACATTTCATTTGCCCGTGGGGGAGATGACAATCACCCTTCAAGATATTGCTGTACTTTTTGGCTTGCGCACCGAAGGTCCACCGGTGACAGGGGAAACGGGGCACGACTGGCAGGAGATTTGCATAGAGCATCTTGGTCGGGCTCCCGCACAATTGAAAGGAGGTCCTATGAAGCTTACATGGATTCACGATGCATTCGATGAGCCGGAGATGATGCATATCGGGCGGAGATCAAGCAGTACGTACGGGCATATACTCTCCATCAGATCAGGACGTCCTTATTTTCCAACACGTCGAAAAACATGGTACATCTCATATGGCTACCTGATTAGTGCAATTGATTGCATATTTTTATATCACATTTATCATTTTATTTTCGTATTTTATGCTATTCCGGGTGTTTTTATAAATAAATGTAGATTACAGGGCTTAAACATAAAAAGACGGAAAAGTGTGCTAAAGACAGATCACGTGCATGCAATGGAGACTTAATGGAGCTAGATCAAAAACGGAGAATCAATTAGTGATATTGAAACAAACTTTGAAGATCTCGAGATCAGATCAAATAACATGGAAAAAGTCAAATACTTGGAAGATACAAAATTTCGGCCAAAATGGGCCAACATAAAGATTTGGCCGAAATTTGATGAGATCCAGACTTGAGATTTTTAGGCAGATTTGTATTTATTTGTATATTTTAGAAAGTTTGTTCCAATTCTCTCGAAGTCCTATAAAAGACTCTGTATAGTCTAGGATTTGAGATATCTCTCTCATATGCAAGGAAATTAGGGTTTACTTTTGGAGAGGGATCGAGAACAATTTGTAAATTTCTATTTTAAATTTTAATAAAGATGTTTAGTTTCTTTGCAATTGTTTCTCTATTCATGCATAACTAAATTTCTTATTTAGGGTTTTGATTGCTTATTGTAATGTAGTTGGATGTTTTCATTACTTTTTTTTCTTTGCTTTCATATGAATTTTATTTGGTAGAATAAATGTCTCATTTTGTTCTTTCATCTTAAAAAACTAATTTTTATAATGAAATTTGACACCTTGAATAAGATTAGGGATAAATAATAACAACTAGAAAATAATTAGGTTCATGATAAATTGACAATCTAGAAATCTAATTAGGGAAGGCAAAAGATAATTAAAAATAAAAGAAATTTAATCTAGGTAGTTAAGATGTCTAGGTTAACTAAAAACATGGCGGTTGTAGATTGATCACTAACAAATATTCATAAATGGTTAAAACTTAGATTATTTTTAATGAACTAGAACTAGAGTTTTAATTAATTCTAAATGATGTTATATAATTGATAGAATAATATTAATTACATTAATTTACCCTATACTTTTATATAATTAATAGATCATTAATTAACACTAAGAAAAAGAATAAAAATATAATCATATAAACTAACAATGTTAGAAAAGCAATTCAAAAACCCTAGAATTATCTTTCTTTTTATTCAATAAACTTTTAAATTTAATTGTTTTTAAATTTCTACACTTTTAGATTATTTGCAATTTTATTTTATTTTAAAAATCAAATATTTTCATTGCTTATTTTTAGAACTAGTTAAAATTTACATCTCCCTATAGATCGATCCGTAAGTACTACTGCAATATAGCTGTGCACTTGTAGTTAAAATTGATAGACTAATAAACGTCAATCAAGTTTTTGAAGCCGTTGTCTGGGAGGCGTTAAAAATTAATTAATTTTAAATTTAGGTTAGCCTAGTTTTATGTTATTAGATTTAATTCTGCATATTTTTATTTTTTATTTCAAGAAACGAGACATACATATAGAGAGTTTGGATTTTGCAGAGTGGGAGGAAAATTGGCCAGAGACCCAAATCATTTTTTTTGGCCGAATCTGTATTTTGCTTGGTTTTGGCCGAATTTTTTTAGGGTTTTGCAAATTATTTTGTTGCGGTTTGTTCCACTTCTCGTCTACTTTCCAGATCTTTTTTCCATATTTGCAGGTAAGTTTCCTTTCTTCTCTAACCCCCTCTTTAGTTCAAATAAACTGTTTTTTCTGCAGAATTCTTTGCGCTGCCAAAATTTAAAAAAATTAAAAGAATCTTTCTTTTTTTATTGTTTTAGATTTTTGCTTGTTTTATTTTATTTGTATAATTTAATATTGATATATGGGGGAAAAAACCCAAATTAAGATTAGGTGGGGATTTCATCATCCTTCCTAGGCCCCACAAATCATAAACCTAGCATACGCATTCACCCACATTAATTAAAAAATATCTAGATTCAACCCCCGATGTACATTCGCGCTCACATAGGACAAGAGAACCTTTCTTATGGTGTCTGAGGCAAGTGTGTCTAAGGTAAGTGGTTTATTTAATTAGGCCCGCTATTTTGGTGATTCGTATAGCGGATATCTCCCATTTATCTGGCACTTACCTGGCTGCAAGATTGGTAAAGAAACGGTAGAGAATCTATTCTACAATTTGTCCCTTGGAAGTATAGGAGAAGGTCTAGTGATTTGATCTAGGTGACCCTAGTTTTAGGGATTGGTTGCGCATTCTGCGGTTGTGATTTGTTACAGTCCGTAGTTAATTTTCTGTATTTAAAAAAAAACGGGTGACAAACATACTAAACCAACTTTATATGAATTTTGTTATCCGGTTAAACCAATACTTGTTGATTGCATTAGAATGAATAAATATAGGAGCGGTTATAATTCCCCTTACACATCTACAACCGACAATGATGATAGCTTATGTGCAGAGTTATATGATCTCAGGTAAAAGGTTGAGGCATTAAAAGTTAACTATCAGGTTCCTACCAATTCACCTTTTCAATTTTTTTGTACTAATTGTCAAGATCCATATCATGTTTATGAAAAATGTCCTTTTATTATTGGATTTGGTGATTGGAGAAACCAACAAAATTGTTGTTGGAATCCAGGCATATAATCTGAAGTTCTTAACCATGATTTAGACCCAAAATTCCTAATATACCCATATTATGATGTTGGCTTTCCTTATGACCATATCCAATCAAATTCTTATCAACTATACCAAACTTTTACATCTTCCTCAGATGTTGATAATGATGAAAATGCAAGACTTGATTATGTTGAACAACAGTTGGCTACAATTCTCTGAGATGAAATTATGCCAATTAAGCAATCAATGACTAATATTGAAATTCTTCGTGGTCAGATAACAACTGCAATGACTAATAGGAAAGAGCAAGAGATCATCCCAATGCAAACCCATACAAATCTGATTATTCCCAATACCTTAGAAAATCATGATTAATTTATTGAAGACATGTTTGAGAATAACCATTGTTTGGAATGTATGAATGAGGAAGGTGGGGATGAGTCTACATCAAGTCAAACCCACCCTCGGAATTTTGAATTTCCAATTTGACCTCCAACATCAAATTTATATGAAGATAATTTAATTGATGATACGTTTGAAATAGAAATGTTTGATTTAACTGATTGTAAAAATTTTGAGGATAATGTTTTTGACGAATCAACAGTAGCAGATATAAATTTTGAGAAAATTTTAGATATTGAAACCGCATCTGCAAAGGCATCTTGTGATTTTAATGCAGTTGACTTCGATAGAAAATTTGAGGAAACTATTAGTAGGGAACCCATAAATTCAATAGGAACGTATAATGAAAATTTTGAAGAAAATTTAGGGTGGGATCCCACATTTTTAGAAGATAAAACTCAACTCATAAGTCAATTTAAGGAGGAGGTTCAAGAATTGTTGGACGAGAGATTTGATGAAATTTTTGAAGAAAATTCAACTATTATGATCGAAGAAGTGAATGAGGAAGAGATGGTTAATTTTGAAGAAGAATATTTTGATCAAAGTTTTGAGAAATTTTTAAGGATGGACTTAATCTTATGAATGATTTAGATTTTCCAAACCATCCAATAATTTGTGAATATCATTTTGAGTATTTAACAGTTGAACCAAACCCTCCACCACTTTCGGGTTATTATTGAAACCAATTCTATACAAATACAAGATGAAGTTGTAACACCCTAATACATTTATACCATATTTTATTGGAATTTTCCTAATCTTGCGACAACTTTTAGTTCATATTTGTTTGGGGTGCGGATAGTGCTTTTGGTAACTGTAGTTAATACCCGAACCGACCCGCATGCTTGAAAACCATCATGGTTCAAGATTACGTCATATATTCGTTAGTACAGAGGATCCGTGCACATCTATGTTCTATATGCATGTATAATATGTTTGGTATCTGCATATCTTTAAATAATACAAATTATAACCAAATAACATATTTTAATATCTAGCATGGCTTGTTTTCATACCCCATATCACATGGTTGCATCCAGACATCGTGTTCATGTCCAATATGATAAAACAGACTCGTTTGGATAGCTACGTGATTTTACGTGTATCCGTTCTTGGGGGTATGCATTTTATTTAACCAGATGTCGCATTATAGTTTTAACCGATACGTATATTATCTATATTTTAAAACTAGATTTTTAGAAGAAACCTGGGTATTTTTCGGAATATTTTGATAATAGCTGTTTAAACCCAGAATATATATATTATAATATTTTTTATAAAACCTAATACTAACAGTTTACATAATATATATATATAATATATATATTATTAACTAATTAATAATCTCGCTGTCTCTCTCTCTCCTCTCTTTCACTCTGTCTCTCTATCTCTATATATATATATATATATATATATATATATATATATATATATACCAAACCTAATATATTAAATTATACAACCTCTCTCTCTCTCCTTCTTCTCCTTCTTTTCCCTGCCTCCCGCGACGAAAACCCAACCCTAACCCCGCTCGTCCTCACCTCGCCGCCGACTTTCCTATGACCATCTCGACCTCATCCCTCTCGTTGTCACCACCTCCACCACCTTGCCTACTCTTCTTCATCCCCGACGAGAACCCAAGAACCCCAACTCCTGCAAACCCGAACCTCACCAAAGCCTTCTCCACGCCCTCATCGCCGACGACTCGCCGTCGCCATCACCTTGACCTCACCCCGACCTCATTCCTCTTCTTCCTCTCCTCTACCCGAGCTCCCAACACCCGACGACCATCCTTGCAATCCAAACCCCGACGCCCAGAAACCCTAGCCGCTTCCTCACCGCCGATCGCCTCACCCTTATCTCCTCGCCATCATCATCACCTTCACCACCTCCTGTCACCCTCTTCTGCATCCCCGACGACTTCCACGAACTGAACACTTATAACCCAAACCCTGCAACCCAAGAAACCCCGACCCATCATCGCCGCCGACCTCGTCGCCGATCACCTTACCTCCTCACGACCTCATCCCTCTTCTCCTCTCCATTATCGAGAACAACCCTGCACACCTCTCTCTTTTCCCGACGACCCAACAACAACCCCGACCAACTCGAGAGAACCTCCGCCCCTCACCGACGACAGCCCTCGTCGTCGTCAAGCCATCGCCTTCTCCCCTTTCCTCTGTCCTCTGTCCCCAGAGCCCGACACCAGCAGCCACAAACCCCCCTTCCTCTCCTTCTTCTCTTTTCTTTCTTTCTTCCATTCTTTCTTTCTTGAATTTTCACGCCGTCTCGCCGAAGTCGCACACGTCGCCGACGATCCGGACGACCCAGTCACCGTCGTCTAGCCCTGTGACCACGACACGCAGCTGCTCAGACCATGTCTGGACCATGCCACCACCGTGCCATTACCAGATCACCACCAGATCATGCACCAGATCATGACCAGACCACCACCAGACCATGCACCAGATCACGACCAAATCATGCACTAGACCATGAACCAGATCACGACCAGACTATCACCAGACCATGCACCAGATCTTGACCAGACTACCACCAGACCATGCACCAGATCATGCACCAGACCCAGAGCATGCCATGACCGTGCCATGCACCGTACCCAGACCATGCCATGACCGTGTCATCACCGTACCCAGACCGTGTCACGCCATGTGCCTTGCTCATGTGCTACGCCACGCCCACTTCGTGCTCAGCTCATGCCACTTGTGCGCCACCATCACATCAGTCCCGTGTCACTGCAAGGCCCAGCACCGTGCCATACCACTTCATGCACCGTGTCGTGTCGCACCAAGCCGTCTGCACATCGACCATTGTTTCCGAGATAAGTTTATTTTGCAACATGCTATGTTATAATATATCTATTTATATATGAATAAAAATAATACATGTGTGGTATTATGCATATAATGTTATATATTTACCGTTTTTCGATATCCGTTCGTATCCGTACTGACAATTGCATATCTAGTTGCATGCCGGAATATCATTATATCATACTACTTCTATATTAGTCCAACATGCTATCTAGTTACATCACACGTAGTCATGGATACATATACAGGTTATTACAGATAGACACATATGCATCCTGAAATCCGTTGTGCTTACCGTGTTCAGATATTCGTTACAGTATTACATTTGGTATCTATCTGATACATATGCATCACATAACATGTTCACAACACACTACTTGACTAATTACTTGGATCTAGTTACTAATACCAACAATCCTGACTTGTTGTCCTGACGGACGTTACTTGTGGTTTGCATAAACGAAAATCTATACCTGTTTGATCCTGTGTTGGCATTAGATCTACATTGGCAATACCTGACTTGAACACAAACCTGGGGGTAAAGGAGAAATCAAGAATGAAACCGAAACGTAACTCAAAAAGCTATTATTACATGTTTGCCATTTTTCCGGGCGTTACGGAATATCCTGTTTTCCGTTTTTCCGGGCGTTACAAAATAATTACATGTTTGCCGTTTTTCCGGGTGTTACAGAATAATCCTGTTACCGTGGTCCCGTGGGGAATGAACGGGGAATAGACTGATGGGTTACGATGAGGATTACATTAATTGATTTCAAAGACTTTTAGAATAGATAATCTAGAAGCACAGTTTTAGGTTACACATCATACATCACTTTCATGCACGTACCTCACTGTTTATATTTATGTTGTTGATTTATATTCATGTTTACATATCTTGTTACATCCTGGTTATTACTAATATTTTGATATTACGACGCACCGACGTCTGGGATTTGTATGGTCCAGTTCCTCTATCTTTATCGCAGGCTGAACAGGAGTACTTTAGCCATCAAGACGAGCAGTGAGGAATTAAACATGTGTTATTTAGAGATGTTTAGTTTAGTTTATTTTCCGCAGCTTTATTTCTTGATGTGAGCCCATATTGGGACATATTTCCAGATGTTGTTTATTGGATATTGATCGTTTCCGCTTATACATTTTCTTGACTCTTTTATTGTGGCAAATGGACATTTACTAGTCAGTTTTTATATTTTACTGTTCTTGATATCCTATAGACAGACTTAATGTGACTGTAGAGGGATGATTCCTATCCACAGGTAGCATGGTTAGCTCTGTCACGTGCCACAGTTCGCACACTCTGGGAAGCGGGGCATGGCAGGGTTTGTTTGGTATCAGAGCCATAGGATTTAGTGTTAGTCGGGTTTGGTTCTTTTTGTAGTTGGTTATTGAACCCAATACACTGACCAGAAAACTCAGAATTTTAGGAACATGTCCTGCCACATTATTGTCTTGTCATTCAAATTCTTGAATCTTATCTTTCGCTTAACTATTTTATCTTGACATTATGAAAATGACTTTGCATCTCAACTTGGAATCCTCCTGATTCCTTATTGTTTCTCCCTTTTTATTCTTTCGATTATGATAGTAGGATTTGGGCGACTTGAATGGAGTTATGTGATTGTAATTATGTACCGCGGCATGGTTACAATGCGGTACTCTATTTAAGTAACTTGGAGTCCTATTTCGATTCATTTTCTTGATTTATGGTCGTTATATTACCTTGTTTCTCTCGGTTTCGTTGCTTACCAGTTTATGTTTTATCGCAAGCTTGAATCCAACAACCGCGTTGTATCTTTCCCCTTATCCCGTAGGGACCAATCCATTTGTGTTTCGAAGAACAAGGAGAAACACAAGAGAAGCTTTTGATTGCAGTAATACAAACTGCTTCAAGACCGTTCAGATGCAGGATGTTTTGAGGAGTTCTGATGAACCGGCCTCAGATTATCAGAGTAACGCAGCGGAAGAGTGGTGGGTTAATAACCCACAAGTCTTAGAACAAACTTGCAAATTCATGATGAAGGGAACCGTTTACTAAAGAGTGAAGTTCGTTAACAAGTTGCAGATGATGCGCTGATAGCAGTTCGGGATTTCATGGATGTGTTCAAGGAAATCTCGGGTGTATCGTCTAAACGAGATGTGGAGTTCGCGATTGATCTTATTCTTGGAGCAGCGCCGATTTCAAAGGCGTATTATCCGATGGCACCGGTGGAACTAGAAGAAGTAAAGAAACATGTTGTCGAATTATTAGAGAAATGTTGGATTCGCAGCAGCAAATCACCTTGGGGAGCTCCAGTTCTTCTGGTCAAGAAGAAAGATGGCACACGGGGGATGTGCATTGATTATCGAGAATTAAATAGGGTGACTATTAAGAACAAGTACCCAATCCCTCGCATCGACAAATTATTCGATCAGCTCAGTGGCGCGAGGGTATTTTCGAAATTGGATTTGCGATCCGGATATCATCAAGTTCGGGTAAAATCAGAAGATATTTGCAAGACAGCGTTCCGAACTCGATATGGGCATTACGTGTACTTAGTGATGCCATTCGAAGTCACAAATGCACCAGCAATATTTATGGACTTGATGAAATGAATCTTTTCACCGTATTTGGACCAGTTCGTAGTGGTGTTTATCGATGATATTCTGGTCTATTCGAGGAGCCAAGAAGAGCATGCAGAACACTTGAGGATCGCACTGCAAATGTTGCGGCAAGAAAGGTTATATACTAAGATGAGCAAGTGCGAGTTTTGGCTTGAAGAAGTGAAGTTCTTGGGTCATGTTGTATCCGGAGATGGAATTGCCGTTGACCCTGAAAAGATTGCAGCAGTTCATGATTGGCCGATTCCAAAGAATATAGGAGAGATCCAGAGTTTTCTTGGACTTGCCGGATATTATAGAAGGTTCGTCGAGAATTTCGCTCGGATAGCAGAACCATTGACCAAGCTAACATGAAAGGAGGTACCATTCGTATGGACGGATAAATGTGCGTCAGCTTTGGAAGCGTTAAAGCAAAAATTGACCACTGCTCCTATCTTTACAATGCCAGACAGTTCCGGAGGGTTAGTTATTTACAGCGACAATTTGGGAAAGGTTTGGGATGTGTTCTAATACAGTATGGAAAGGTTATAGCCTACGCGTCGAGAAAATTGAATACTCATAAGAAGAACTACCCAACTCATGATTTAGAGCTAGCAGCAGTGATTTTCGCTTTGAAGATTTGGAGACACCGCTTATTGGGCGAAAGGGTAGAAGCATTTACCGATCATAAAAGCCTAAAGTATGTGTTCACGCAGAAAGAGCTCAACATGAGGCAGCGTAAATGGTTAGAGCTGAGGGCTAACTATGATCTTGATCTAAAATACCATTCGTGGAAAATTAGTGTAGTGCCGGAAGCTCTAAGCCGGTTGCCAGCGATACGGACGTTGACTGCACAGAAAGAGATTATAGCCAATTTTCATAGATTCAAGTTGGAGATTGTATTACCGCATTCTTCGGGACAGTTGATGCAATTACAAGTACAGTCATCCTTGATTGATAATATTAAAACAACGCAATTGCACGATCTAAGATTACAGAAGTTTCGAGAACAAGTTGAAGTGGGACTACGAACGGACTTGTTAATTCATGAAGATAGTTCGTTACGGTATGGTAGCCGTTTATGTATGCCTAAAGGAGATGTTCGTGAAGAAGTTATGAAGGAGGCTCATAGTTTCGCGTATTCCGTAAATCCGGGAGGCACAAAGAAACCGAGATCTACGACAACATTTCTGGTGGGAAGGCATGAAAAGGGAGATTGCTCGTTATGTATCGAAGTGCTTGATGTGTCATCAAGTCAAGGCTGAACATCAAAGGGTAGCTGGTTTATTGCAAGCACTTCCGATTTCTCAATGGAAGTGGGAATATATAACCATGGATTTCGTGACGACTTTACCACGGAGTCCAAAAGACAATAATGCAGTGTGGGTGATTGTTGATCGATTGACCAAAGCATATCATTTTATACCGTTTCGAGTTGGTCAGTCGATGTCACGCCCCGCTTCCCAGTGTATGGAGAAGAAGACATGACGGGCACATGACGTATTTACTCAGAAGTAAACACGTTAAGCATAAATAAGCAATATAAATAAATGCACAAGAGATGTAATATAAACAACAACTTTTATTAACATTCATCTTTACAATACATTGCTTTAAAAAGGAAATGTACAATGATAGAAAGCAATGCCTAAACAGTGGCATATGAAATGAAAAGTAAGTACAAGGAAAAGCTAGAAGTCTGGCTGCTCTGTGAACTGGTCCAGGTCGTCCTGACTAGGCTCGATCTCCTGAGAGTCTGATCCTCCCGACGAACATTCCAAAGAAAGAAATAAACAAGAATGTCGTCCGCGAACTAGCGCTCGGTAAGTCCCAGAAATAAGAATGGAATAGAACAAGTAAAAAGAAAGAACTGGTAATTTATACAGGTAAATATTTGTTGTACTAACATAGTTGTTTGTAGCTTGGTATAGAAGGTATCAGTATATACGAGAGGAGTCCAACTTGCTCCGTGAACTATGGTAACAGGTAGTACAAGGCCCCGTCAAAACCCACGGGAAAACGACACAGGATGTTCATGTAGGTGTCTTTTAATGACCATCTCGTTCCACTTCTAATACATTCCATACCAATCTACCCCGTTAAAACCCGTAATGTTTTGTATTGAATTATAGTTATCATACTTGCCGAGACCAATGATACAAGTTGTTCATGTAATCAGGTTCAGGATGTAAACAAGTAGTCATGTAATCAAGTCAAGTTATAGCCATGGTTCGGTCAAGTCAAGTTATGTTTGGATGTTGATATTGTTCTGGTATTCAGATTCAGGTTCAAGTATACATGTTGGTATATTGGATTCATGTTGAATTGGATTCTGATTTGGATTAGACTCAGATTGATTTGGACTCAAACTTGAAATCCCGAGTGAGCAAAATTCCTACTTCATCATCCTCTGCTAGATTAGCCATTTAGTTTAGGGTATTTGCTTCACTAAACCCTAATTTAGTGAAGAGGCAGCTTGGGTTGGTGTCTCCTCGACGTAGATCATCTTCGGCCTCGAAGACTTCAAGCAAGCTTGTTCCGTTCATCTTGTGGAGCCTTTCTAGAGTCCGGGAGTTCACTACTTAGAGCGAAGGGACTACTACACGGAGCTATTAAAGTGAAGGACCGGTCTACAAAGGTTGTATTCCTTGTTCACTTTGTATGTAAAGTTGTTTGCATGCTTGATTCGTCTAAATTTCTAGTTAAGATTCTAGGTTAGGGTTCTTTAGTACGGCAAATTTTTGAAATTGGCATGGACGATACCTCCCGAAACGTTGCTGCCGCCCTAGGGATCCCTACAGTGGTATCAGAGCCAAGCTAGAGAATTAGACGATATATGTAGAATTACGGAACCGAAATAACTCCGAAATACACGAAATAAAAATCTAGTTTCTGTCGAAATTTTTAAAGTGTCAATTTTTTTTAAGCAACTGCAGAATGTTATATGAGATGTAACATGAACACAGTAGAAATTTGAACCCTCCCCACCGGATTTTGGCAGGCCACAAGGCAAGAAATTCCGAGCTCACCGGTTTTTCCAGGGCTTTATGGCTTCAAATTTTTATGGTGTTCCAGTCTCTGGGTTGTGGTATTTCAGGTGTTGCTTGTTTTTGCTAAAATTGCATGTGATGTTATCTTTGTTCAAAGGCAATTTGGAGTGTTTCGAAGTAGTAATTCTAACATCATTTCGGGATATTTAGACGACGTTAAAAAGTTCGAACGGATATCAGTAACCCATTTTTTCCCTCGCTGGAAATTTTCCAAGTGTTGGATTTTTCCAAGTTTAAGATCTTCAGAAAATCATGCAGGTGATTCTGTAGGCCCTCTAGAAGAACGAAACCCTAATTCAATTCTATGAGCGTCGGAACCGCCACCAAACCCTAGGGTTTGCGGTAGTTCCGCGGCGCCATAGGTGAGGCAAGGGTTGACCCTTCTACGGTTGGTCCATAGGTGCTGTGGCATGTTCTGGGTACTTTTAAAACTCCGCTCAAGTGTTGAGCTCTTTGGAAAATTTTGGGTGTTTGTTGATTCGATCGAAAAGTTTAACATCGTCTAGCTATCTGTTATTGTGATACAATATTTGGAATCCACAATAATTAGTTATGTGATAACTAGTTTGAATTTTATAAATCTAGCAATTTAGTCTCATTTGATCGGTTGCCACTGAATTTTGATGAGGATCAAAAGTCCGTCGCAATTACGTAGTGTACGCGGATACTCGCCGGGTAACCTTACTAGATAGCCATGCCCCATAGCCCCGACCAAGTGACTGTAGGAGAACCCCGTTGCCAAAAGCATCCATTCGAGTGCTCGCGGCCGCGGTGTTCCGCCTTAGTGCACTTCGTCGACGGCATCGGGAGTGCGGCCGTCTACTAAAGTTTCCGACGAGCATTCGATCGGGTTATCGGGAATCTTGTTGAATTACCCGACTGGTTATTGGAAAGTGTTTTCAATATCGAGACTAAAATGCAGGGTTTATAATTTTTAGGCATGTGATGTCTAAGGAATTCATTTGATAAGGCATGAAATCCAAAGTATGTGATACATTGGCTTTATGATGTCTAAGATGGTTGCGGATTCCAATTGTTGTAGTTTTTCACTTTCTTTTATGCGACCGTAAGTGTAATATGTGGTGTATCGCCGGTTTCGTTGCTATATGTCAACAACAATTGGGATATGCATATTTACTTACGTTGATGACATGTGATGTTATATGTTGCTGTGATATGTTATATTGGATCGTCGTATCTTGAATAGCTGGGTTTTTTTTATGTGAGATGAGAGTTTTTCATTTTCTTTCATGTAAAAGCTTGTATGTAATATTCTTTTATTGGGGCACTTCCGGGTTAAGGATGATGTCACCATTGATGTATATTATTTACATTTCCGCATTAGGATAGACCCAAGGCGGGGAGCACAAGTAACCGGGTTCTAGGGTCTAGTGGGAGACCATCTCGAGGAGTCGAGTCCGGATCTCCTAACTCTAGAATTGGTAGGGTTGCTTGCCGCTCTCGTAGGGGTCTAGAGATGTGGGTTTGGCTATTCATCACGACCGTGGAATCCGCGTTTTTTACTGGCTTAATTTAAAACACGGAATTCCTAGTATATCCAATATTTCATATGTGTTCTTCTGCTGCTGATATTATGTGATGTGATCACTTGATATGTTGAGACGAATGCTTATATTATATATATGATATATAATAAATATTGCTGCTTTCGTTTCTTCTGTGATACTTGGGAAGCATAAATGATGAGACTTCATTAATGAGATTAATGAAATAAAAGAAACCTAAAAATGTTGTAGAAACTTGTTTTAAAAACTGGTAGCTCTAGTTCTTGTTTTGCATAGCGGTATTCCTTGTAGAATATCCAGCACCTTATTCGATAAGGAAAGAGCCGAGACCCCTTCACCAGGAGTGACCTCTTTAGCGAAACTAGCAGATGCTACAATCCACTCGGTTTTGTCTTTTGATTGATTTTTTAGTTCATGCTTTGCATAGTGGTATTTGTGAAATATCCAGCACCTTATTCAATAAGGAAAGAGACGAGATCCCTTCACCGGGAGTGACCTCTTTAGCAAAACCCTCAAAAACACTCCCTTTTCAAAATCACTCGATTCTACAACGATATCAAGTTCATTATGCAAAAGGTTTTCTTAAAAACCTGACGTAGCTCTCCGTCATTTCAGATAAGTAGTTTTTAGTATTCGTGCTGCGTTTGTTGACCTTAGCCAAGGCGTAGTGTGCGATAGCTAATTAGTGCTTATCAGCAGCATATGATGCGATTGAGTTAGGGTAGTCGTACGACTTTGTTGATCTTAGCCAAGGGTCGTACGGGTGGGTTTAATTCAATCATGAAATGACGGGTTGAACTTGGCTAGCGCTTATGATTTGTTGAGCTTAGACAAGGTCATAAGTTGCTAGGGGAAAAATATTATCGGGAATTTCAAGTGTTGAAATTTGCAATGAGATTGCATACCTTCTATGAGATAGTTGGATTCCGATACCCACTGCAAGTAAGAGTTACTCCTGGAAGAGTTTTACACATTACAATTAGCCGATCAAGTAGGTGTCTAGAAAGGTGTTAACGGGGTTACGCCCCTGGGAAAACGAGGTTTATTTTAATTAGGTCCGTGAGAAAGCACGGGGAACCTCCATCAAAGTACCGACACTTGCCTGGCTAAAAGATTGGCAAACTTGTAGGGTGTAATTAATTCCGGCTTGTCTTACCTTTTAGGGTTTGAAGGAAGATTTGATAAAAACAGTGAGAGCCATCCTGATTAGATAAAATAATAACCAATCTGATCTTGAAAGAGCGCACGCAGAGTGTTTTCTTCTCTCTCTCTCCTGGTAGCGACCATGTCACGCCTTAATCAAGATAATAATATGGATATATTGACCGAACCTGCTTATTATACTGAGCTGGGGAACGTTGGTTCCGCTTTATCTTATAATTGTTATAAGTCCGAGCAGGAAATAGGGGAATACCAGGATTCCCATGCCACCCATTTGAGGAATGAGCATGTTAATGCATATTCTTTGGGTGTGTTCGTTGCCGAGAACTGTTTCTCAGTATTCTCTGCGTCCTAGATATGAGATACCGGATCAGGATCCCATATATGTAATTTGTTACATGGGCTATTGAAAGGTAGAGAACTGGAAGTGGGTGATATGTCTCTAAGTGTTAGAGAATGGTAAAATGGTTGCAGCCAAGTCAGTTGGCAAATATCACCTTGCATTACCAAATGGTAAATACATTGATTCTGAACAAATGTTATTAGATATCGAACCTGATAAACAACATCACATCAGTTTCTTTATTAAGTTAAAGAAGGATATAATTCTGTATTGGAGGATAATGTTGTGAATATTTTCCTGAATCAAGAGTTGATTGGATCAGGCACGTTATGTAATGGTATATACGTTCTAAATCAAACCACAGTTCAAAGTATGCAGAACACACACAACAAGAGTAGTTCAGAAATGAACGAATCCTTCTTGCAGCATTGTAGACTAGGTCATATCAATGCGACACAACCAGCTAAGTTACATAAGGATGAATATGAGAATCTGTTCGAATTTTCATCTTATGATATTTGCCAGTCTTGTCTCAAAGGTAAAATGACCAATACTCTGTTTACTGGAAATAGAGAAAGAGTTACTGAACTCTTAGGACGGATACATGATGATGTATACGGTGCTATGTCTACAAATGCCAAGGTTGGTTATTCGTACTTCATTATATTCACTGATCATCTCTCAGGATTAGGACATATGTTCCTGTTGAAACACAAGTCTGAAACTTTTGAGAAATTCAAGGAATATAAGCTTAAAGTTGAGAATCAGACGGGTAGAAGTATTAATGTCCTTCGATGTGATCGAGGAGGCGAATACTTGGGCATGGAGTTCCTGGATTATTTAAAAGAAGAATGTGATTCTCTCTCAGCTTACTCCTTCGAGTACACCACAGCACTACGGTGTATCGGGGAGGAGGTATCGCACCCTATGAGATATGGTACGCTCTATGATGAGTACTGCTGAGTTGCCTGTTTCCTTTTGGGGGTTATGCACTTGAGAAGCTGCATACCTATTGAATGGGGTTCCATCCAAATCAGTGCCTACCACTCCATATGAGATATGGAATGGGAAGAGACCATGTCTTAAACGAGTTAAGATATGGGGTTGTCAGGCCTATGTTGAAAAACAAAATCCGGAAAAGCTCGAGGCAAGGTCAGTTCTGTATAAGTTTGTTAGGATATCCCAAACATTTGCGAGGGAATATCTTCTACCACACTGAGGAGCAAAAGGTATTTTGTTTCTCAGCATGCCACCTTTTTAGCAAAGGAATTTCTTATGAAGAAATTAGTGGTCATGAGGTAGAACTGGAAGGAGTTCCAGCTAGACAAACTAACAACTGATGATTTGGTAAAACCAAAGTATTCAATAGTCTCCAACGAACCTCAGTCTCTCCGCGAATCTGGTAGGGTTCCTCATCCACCTGAGAGATACTACGGTTTCCTTGGTGATGGCGGGAGCGAGGATTGCATCATGCTAGATGATGACCCAACCAGGTTCAGGCAGGCCATTACGAGTGGGGACTCTGTGAAATGGCTGGATGCTATGCGATCAAAGATGGAATCCATATACACCAACAAAGTATGATTTTGAATGTTGCACCTAAAGGGGTAAAACCCATCGGGAGCAAGTGGATCTTGAGAAGATTCTTGGTGTAGATGGAAAAGTTGAGACTTTCAAAGCTCTGCTTAAGTCCATCAGGATCAATGCGCGCGGAGTTGGAACATCTGTTTTGAAGTGGCAGTCAAAGAGTTTGATCTCATCAAAATGGTATATGAACCTTGTATATACAAGAAGGTTGTAGAGAGTGAGGTTGTCTTACACGTATTGTACGTAGATGACATACTCTTGATAGGAAATGGTTTCCTATACTACATTTGGTCAAGCTACTTTTATCACGAGGATTCTCCATGGAAGATCTGGATGATACCTACTACATCTTGTGGCTTATGATCTATGGTGATAGATCTAAGTGGATATTAGGAGTGTCCCAAATCCAGGTACATTAACAACATACTAAAGGGGTTTAGTATGGAGGATTCTAAGCGTGGTGGTTCGCCCACTTACTCATGAATCACTCTCTCCAAAAAGAAGTCTTCCGAGACTGATTTGGAAAGAGCTCACGTGCAAGGGATACCGTATGGTTCGGCAGTAGGCTTTATCATATATGCGATGATATGTACCAGACCAGATGTAGCTAACTCACTAGGTGTAGTGATCAAGAATCAATCGGATCTTAGGAGAATCACTGGACAGTTGCGAAGGACATTCTTAAGTACTTGAGAAGAACTGAAGAAATGTTCTTAGGGTTTGGTAACGGTAAACTCTAGTTGGAGTCCTTTACCAATTCCATCTTCCAGAGTGATAAGGTCGACTGAATGTCAGTCACGGGATTTGTCTTAACCCTCAGTGGAGGGACGGTATATTGGAAGAGTTCCAAGCTAGATACCGTGGCAAATTAGACGATAAAGGCTGAATACATCGCTACCAAAGTGGATGTCTGGATAATTCTTGTTCATGAGATGAATATGGTTCCTACCATTGAGCGTCCAATAATTGTTATTGTGACAACAATAGAGTTTTGGTTTTGGCCTAGGAACGCGGGTCCCATCAGCGATTCAGACATATTCTGAGGACAGTATCACCTGATCAAGGAGATGGTTGATCTCCAAGGGATCGAGGTAAGGAGAGAGGACACGAATGATAACACGGCGGATCCACTCACAGAGGCCTTTCCCTTGAGAGACTTTTATGGGGCGTTGGGTATGAGATACTACAACAAATGGCCTTAGTGCAAGTGGGAGATTGTTAGTTATATGTATGCCCTAGAGGCTATTATTATACATGTGATGTATATTATAGTGGATGCTTGTACATATATAGGGAGGACTTTCTTGCTCGACATGATAATATGCTATCTGGTTGCTCTTTATCTTAACATGTACACTTATCATCTCTCTATTACATGTTGATAAAGCCCTTAGGATGAGTACTTGACTACAAGGATTAAGATGCAGATCATACTAGTGGGGCAGAGGTAGTCGGTAAGTACATCCTTAGATTGTTCGTAGTCGTAGGAGTATCGAGACAGGGCATCGATATTCCAGAGTAGACTAGCGTATACGCTTCTCGACCCATATGATGGGCGATGGATGATCACATATCCATTGGTGTTTGACATCAGAGATGGTATACGGGTGCTCAGTGGAGACTGGGGTACACTGAACGGACTCGCCGAGAACTCCTAGATGGTATTATACCTATCGTTAGATAGCATTTCTCTGGTGACACTGGTATAGGTTAGTCTGTCGACCCGAGATCGTCATAGAGTCTTGTGTGATTCCCACTGTGCTTTGATTTCCACCTTACCATGTTCAAGAGATCGTGCAAAACGGTGGTTTTTATGTACAGTCCCGAGTCACATGGAGGCAATGAGCGATAGGATAGGATTCGTCTCTCCCGGTATTGGGGGTTGATGTTGCGCTATGCTTGATTGGCCATAACATGAAATTCTTGGCCAGGGTTGCTGAGATCTACTGGTAAGTGTTATCAGTAGTTTCTCGAATAGATATGGGCCTCACATTGGCATGACTTATCGGCTATTGGGGTCTGACGTTATACCACCCCCAGGCTGTGATATGCGACATATCAGACGAAGAGACCGGACTGTACGGTAGTGTTTGTAACAACCCCAAATTTACTATACAAATTTTTACAAATATTTTTTTCAAAAATCCATAAAGGGGTACTTATTACCTGAGCACATGATATGCAATTAATTAGCTATTTAATTACAAGAAGGAGCTTGTAGCTCATTGGTAATACCTTGCATTGTTGAACCAAGCCACCAGAGTTCAAATCCCATACCCCATATTATTTTTAATATTATTTTGTTTTGAAATTTTTAGAATACCAACAGTCAACATGTGATAACTTCCAAAAACCCCACTACCCTAGGAAAAGTGAACATACCAGTGACCACATGAGACGACCCCCCACCTCCCTACTGCCTGACTCGGCCCGACTCGGTCGAGTCGGCTGGCGGACCGGCTGACTCGGCCGAGTCAGCTGGCGGACCGGCCGACTCGGGCCGCCGCCGCCGGCCGGACTCGGCCGGACGGCCGAGTCCCCTGAACAAAAATTGTGGCTTTTCCTCTTCTATACCCACCTGCATAGTTTAAATGTTCAGACCACTTCCAGAGACACAATTAAACCCCATTTACTCTATTTTTAATGAATTTTTAATATATTTTTACATTTTTTTAAATTTAAACTCTTCATCTACCCTAACCATAGCTTAACCCTATAAATACCACCCCTACACACTACCCCCTCACTCCAAAATTCTGAGCCAACTCTCAAGAAAATTCTTAGAACCCTAGTGTGTTTTGAAAGTGAGTACAGAGGCGAAGTTCCGGCAAATTTCCGGCGACAACCCTAGGAGATCCCGACGACGAAACGACGCACCGGTGCCTCCTCCCGACTCCTATTCCTCTCCTCTAAGTCCTAAGCTAGTAAGTCCCACCTTCCCCCCTTCTCTACTCTTTCTGAAAATACGAAATTCCAAAACCCGACGGAATCGGAGCAAATCCGATTTCCGATTCAGTTTCTTTCTAAAATCTCACTTTTCCTTTAATACAACCTTTTTAAACCATTACATGTTGACTATTAAATACTAACTAATCATATTGAACAAGTTCCATATCAAAAGAAATTGCTATTTCCATTTTACCGTACTTTTTCATTTAAATACCATATAGTTTCATTTCGACATTTAAACCATCACAACCTTGCTATACATTTAAGTAGATCACGAGGTAATGACCTACCACCTCACACACTCATATGCAACATAGCACAATACCCTCGGGAACATAGAATACGGGAAATCACATCTTTACAAATAAATACCATAATTAATAAAACCGTTTTTCCTTAATGATTAGTATTTATACAAATCTTTGCAAAGCGCCGCTACAACCCATTTGGGGAACCCGTTCGGGATGGTGCGGATTATCGCACATCCTCGGTCTTAGTAGTGCGAGATGCATACCTCCGCAAGGAGCATTCGGTCTTGAAAGATTTAAAATACGACATCTTAAGAAAACAAGATTTCTAGAATATTATATATATACTAAAATTATTTTCATATAAATATATGTATATGTAACATAAAAATATCTGTTTTGAATTATTACAAATATTCCAATTTTTTCTAAAAATATCACAAGAATCATTTTACACTAAAATACCATGAATTCCATACAAATCAATATTACAAATAAATACCTTTATTTATGAAATTAGGATATTTTCACTAGAAATATCACAATATAAAATCTACATTCATTACAACTCTAAAGATGAATAATAAATACTTAGGGTGTATTTTGAAAAGTATATAAAAGTATTTTTACATAAAACCCCCTCAAGTTCTATAAATTACTCTAAGGACACTAGTAAACGTAGGTTTAAGCGGGACCAGTCTCTTGAGCCTCAGGGAGCCGGAGATATGGGTGCTTCCTATCTAAGGTAGACAACTTAATAACGGTGTTATCAATACGGTAATCGTCTTTGAAAAAGACACAAATCCTGCCGCCCATGTGCAGCTGTTACCGTTAACATCAAAACAATCATGACTTCAATTTACTTTTCTAATTGTCTGACTCAGTTTGAGTCTCTGACTCAGTTTGAGTCTCATTAATAAACTGACTTGAATAAGCTTCAAGTACAATCTACAATCTTCAATATTACAATTCAACATGAATCCATGAATCCAATTATCAATCTATACAACTTGACTGAACCGAACCATGGATATACATTTCGTTTACATGATTCTCCAGTTACATCCATTTACATGATTCTACGGTTACATCCATTTACTGATATCATGGTTTCGGTCAGTCATCCAATTATACAATCAATACAATTTACAATACAATACAATACAAACAATACATCTCGGGGTTTAAGGGATAGATTGGTACGGAAGGTGTTAGAAGTGGCATGAGAAAGTAAGACTTAATACACCTAACATGAATCCAGTTGCTGTTGTACCGTGGCATAAACGGTTCCTTGTACTATACTTGCCTCTAGTCTCTGGCATATAGAGACTCCTCTCGTATACACTGGCATTCTTTTGTACCAAAGTACAAACAACAACGTTAACACAACAATATATTACAACTTTAAAAGATACCTTCTTATTCTGTCTATTCTACTTCTCTCTTATCTTTGGGACTTACCGAGCGATCTGTTCGCTGACGACATTCTCTTTCTTTATTCTTTGAATGTCGTCAGGTGATCTGGACCCGTCAGAGATCGAGCCCACTGCTGAAGACTTGGACCAGTTCAGTGAAGACCCCGAGTTCTAGTCATTGTACACTTTTCATTTCAGTACTTTTCTTTTCTGTTATGCCGTTGTTTAGACATTGATTTTTATTTCAGTTGTATTTACTTTCCATGTATTGTACAGAAAGAACGTGAATAAATAAAGTTGCTGTTTTATTATATCTTGTCTCTTGTGCTTTACTTTTATATTGCTTAGATACGCTTAGTGTATTTACTTCACAGTAAATACGTAGCGGCCTCGTCGCGTCCTCTGCCTGTATACTGGGAAGCGGGGCGTGACAGTGTTACTGATTGGATTCGCAGGAGTATGAGCAGGCTTGCTTGTTGATCTTCTGATCGCTTCATACCCAGGTGGCCATTATGTTTAGCAGACCGCTTGCGGCTTGTGGGTGACTGATATGATCACCACCTACTGCCGGCGTATTGACGAGTCTTTAAAGTCCTATACAGAGGTTTCCTGGCTCAAGCGAAACGAAGTAGGAGCACATATGTGATATGTGCGGGACCGAGATTAATACATGTATGTGATACCGTATTCTATTCTCGTGATATGTGATATCGGACGGTTATATGTGATATAGCCGGGTTATCGGATCAAGTGTTGATTCGATAGGTTGTTACATTTGATATTAGCCGGCTGTATGTGATATAGTCGGATTATTAAATCAAGTGTTGATTTAATAATTTAATGTATAATTATATATTTGATATATTGAATTACAATAACTAATATTAGCTCACTTAAACATTTCTTTTTCTCACTTGTGTGCATATAGTATATATGTGATATATATTAACGTACATTTTTTTTGTCATACTTGATGCCACATGCTACATGGGTGTATGAGACTCACACCATGCTTATGATAATCCTAGGGTTTTTATTTATCAAAGTAAATCAAAATTGGTTGGAAATTTGTCATGGCTAGAAGCTTGAAGAAGCTTGTTGTGTACATTGACTTAGTCCACTAATTTATTTTACTTAAGATATTTATTAACCTAACCATTATCCTTAGCAATAGTTTAGTCTCTACATGAGTTAGTATATGATACAAACTCACCTATAGTTTCTATTCTCACCTCAAGAGTTTCATTCTCTTCTCCACTTCATCTTCTTCCTCATCTCCAAAAGCTTTCTAGGGTTTGGAGAGATGAAGAATCCTAGTGAGAAAAATAAATCCAAAGTGAGCAAAATTCCTAGTTCATCATTCTCTACTAGATTAGCCATTTAGTTTAGGGTGTTTGCTTCACTAAACCCTAATTTAGTGAAGAGGTAGCTTGGGTTTGTGTCTCCTCGACGTAGATCATCTTCGGCCTCGAAGACTTCAAGCAAGCTTGTTCCGTTCATCTTGTGGAGCCTTTCCAGAGTCCGGATGTTCACTACTTGGAATGAAGGGACTATAACACGGACCTATTGAAGTGAAGGACCGGTCTACAAAGGTTGTATTTCTTGTTCACTTTGTATGTAAAGTTGTTTGCATGCTTGATTCGTCTAAATCTCTAGTTAAGATTCTAGGTTAGGGTTCTTTAGTGCGGCAAATTTTTGAAATTGGTATGGACGATACCTCCCGAAACCTTGCTGCCGCCTTAAGGATCCCTACAAAAACAGTGCATGGGTAATGGGGGTAGGCCAAGAGTCATGTGGGCAAAGCACGGGGTTTTTTACCCACGGTTGACCCGTAGGCGCCGGTCTCCCAGCCGATCTTGCCGGTCCATTGGTTGAGTCAGGCCGGTGGATTGTGTACACGTGTCCCTCTATCTATTTATATTATTATGCACATGTTTGTTTTTCCTGAATTTTCATTTCTATGTGCAGTGCACATGTACAATTTTGGGCTTCCGAAAAGTTTAAAAGAAAAATCAGAAAAATTTAATGTGCCTGAGGGGATCGAATACAGGGGCTACGTCACAGCAGTGCAATGGCTTTACCAGTAAGCTACAAATTGTTTCTTGCTATTCTTAAACAAAAATAACTTATAAATTATGCTCAGGCTTGCAAACTCCATTCTGTACATTAACTTAAAAAATTTCGTACAGTAAAATCAGAGTCGTTACATTCTACCCTCCTTATAAAAATTTCGTCCTCGAAATTTATAGAAGGAAGTTGTAACAGATCAAGGAAAAAGGGTTAGAAAAAAAAACAGTCGTTTATCGTCGTCGCGCTCCATCAATTGGTACTCTCGTCGATAAGAAGGTATGCGGTCACAATAAAACAATGGGAAGGATGAGTAGTTCAATGATTAGAATAGATACTATTAGGATAATCAATATGAGTATTCAAGAACGTCGCGAGCCAGCACACAAGTAGAAGGAATGTTGATAAGGATTGGATTGTCAAGAATGATACAAAGATAAAAATGATAATCAAATAAAAATCATGGAAGGGATATAAGTTAACAAAGAAGATATAGTTCGATAATATACGGTAAAACATAACTAAATTAAGAGAAAAGAGAATCAAAGGCAGAATTCTAAGTCACTTAAGTAGAGTACCGCATTGTAACTATGTTGCAGTTCATAATTACAATAACATAACTCCATTTAAATTGCTCAAATCCTATTATTAGAGTCAATGTGATAAGATTTAAGAAGTCAATAAGAATCAAGAAGATTACAAAATAAGATCAAACGGAGATGGAAGGTTCACAGTTTCGTTTTCTTTACGTCGAGACACGATTATCGGGGAAACAAGAAAATGATTCAAACGAATGAAATCATAGTGCCGTCGTTATAGTCTACCCTCCTTTGAAAGTAGTCAATCGTAGTATAGAAAACTTCCAGTCAGTCTATTCCCAACACAACATCGAAGTTTAGGATGTCCAATACTTTGAAATTCGCGTAGAATTTTTGTCCGCAAACTACAACTGGACACTTCCAGCTTGAAATGAGCGGTTTCACGGGAATCGTGTGCGTTCTTACGAATCGTTGCGACATGAAGCAGTGCGACGCTCCAGTGTCGAACAATGCAAGTGTAAGAAAAGTGGCTACTAGTATAGTACCTAAGTCGTGTGGGGTTGGTTTTAGATATAGGAAAAAATATAGGTTGATATACAAGTAATTGAAAGATGGGGAGGGATTGGAAATTACCAGTGATAACTTGGCCAGTGGTTTAGGCTTCTCCAACCGGCATCGTGGATGGCTGGGATCCTGGTACTTTTCTCTGTGCCTACTGGTACATTTCAGACTGATGAGGTAAAGGTGATCCTAGCGAAGGTGGTGCAGTAGTAGGAGTTTGTATAGTCAGTCTTGGCGTGTGGTTTGTGTCTGCTCTGTACTTTGAGCATGCCCTTAGAGTGTGTTTAGGCGATCCACAAATAAAACAAAGATCATTAGCTCGTCTGCAGTCCTTTACCACATGTCCGAGCTTCTTACAATAATTGCAAGTCCTTACTGGCGGTGTCTTTTCCTTCTTCTTGATATAACCACGAGCTGTCCTCAAAACCGCCTCAGTGCGAACTAGTCCTTAGTGAAGGAGAGCAGCCTACTCCTGCTGTCCCTTAACTAGGCTCCTGGTTGCTTCAAGGACCGTCATTGATCTTATCAGTAGATCCGCAACGGTAATTGGTGGTGGTAGTGTAGGTGGTGAAGTGTTGCCATTGACATGGGTGCTTGTGTTGTGTGGTGATTCCATAACCTTGATAGAAAAAGTAGGGTTAGGATAGATTCGAGGAATTTGAAATGTAAGGAATGTATAGTTGTTGATTCTTATAATTCTTGTGATATATTTCTTAGGATTTCATGCAGAACTGACCTGCATGGGCCGCCAAAAAAACCTGTCATGCCCCGCTTCCCAGTGTACGGAGAAGAAGATGTGACAGGCACGCGACGTATTTACTCAGAAGTAAACACGTTAAGCGTAAATAAGCAATATAAATAAATTCATAAGAGATGTAATATAAACAGCAACTTTTATTAACATTCATCTTTACAATACATTGCTTTGAAAATGAAATGTACAATGATAGAAAGCAATACCTAAATAGTGGCATATGAAATGAAAAGTAAGTACAAGGAAATGCTAGAAGTCTGGCTGCTCTGTGAACTGGTCCAAGTCGTCCTGACTGGGCTCGATCTCCTGAGAGTCCGATCCTCCTGACGAACATTCCAAAGAAAGAAAGAAACAGGAATGTTGTCAGCGAACTAGCGCTCGGTAAGTCTCAAAAGTAAGAATGGAATAGAACAAGTAAAAAGAAAGAACTGGTAATTTATACAGGTATATATTTGTTATACTAATGTAGTTGTTTGTAGCTTGGTACAGAAGGTATCGGTTTATACGAGAGGAGTCCAACTTACTCCGTGGACTATGGTAACAGGTAGTACAAGGCCCCGTCAAAACCCACGGGACAACGACACATGATGTTCATGTAGGAGTCTTTTAGTAACCATCTCGTTCTACTGCTAATACATTCCATACCAATCTACCCCGTTAAACCCCGTAATGTTTTGTATTGAATTATAATTATCATACTTGCTGAGACCATGGATACAAATTGTTCATTTAATCAGGTTCAGGATGTAAACAAGTAGTCATGTAATCAAGTCAAGTTATAACCATGGTTCGGTCAAGTCAAGTCATGTTTGCATGTTGATATTGTTCTGGTATTCAGATTCAGGTTCAAGTATACATGTTGGTATATTGGATTCATGTTGAATTGGATTTTGATTTGGATTAGACTCAGATTGATTTGGACTTAGACTTGAGTTAGACATTTAGAACTGATTTGGATCCTGAATTAGGTTTGGGTGTTATCGGTAACCGCTGCACATGGACGGCAGGATTTGTGGCTTTTTCCAAGACAATTACCATTGATAACACCGTTAAATTTTTCTATCTTAAATAGGCAAGCACCCACTTTCTCCAGCTCCCTGAGGCTCAAAAGAATTTATCCCGCTTAAACCTATACTTACTAAGGTCCTTAATGTAATTTTATATAACTCGAAGGGGTTTTATGAAAAATATTTTATATATTTTCAAAATAAACCCCAAGTAATTATTTATGTTCTTTAGGGTTTTCATGGATGCGAATTTTAAAGAGTGAGGTATATTAGTGAATATTTACATAGCTTGGATAGTTCAAAGTATTTTAGTGTAACACTTGTCTTGTATTACTACTTGATGGTATTTTAGTGAAACTTGTCATTCTTTTATTTTTTTTAGAAAACATGGAATTTTATTATAACTTAAAAATATGCGGTTTGATAATATTTATATAATATTAAAAATTAATTTTATTATTAATTAGAAAATCTCGTTTTTCTTAAAAATCATATTAAAAATCTTTCCAGACCGAATGCTTCGTGAGGAGGTCTGCATCCCGCTCTACTAGCCTGAGGATGTGCGATAATCCGCACTATCCAATAGCGGGTTCCCCAAAATGGGTCATAGAGGCATAATCGTAAAGAATTTAATAATACAATTAAAAAGAAAATCGGGTTTTTATAATTGATGGTATTTTAATGAAATATTGTATTTACCACAAAAATATGTTTCAAAGAGTATCGTGCTATATGAATATGTGTGTATGTGAGGGGTAGGTCATTACCCCGTGAAGTTTTCTAGAGGCATGATTAAGCAAAGTAATAAAATATGGTAGATACAAAGTTCACAGTATTTAAATATAAAACTCAATTTAAAATTATTTAACATGATGATTTAGGGTGAAAGTTGTTTCTAATTATTAGTTTTATGGTTATAAACATATGTTAAGAATATGGATGAGCAATGATTAAGAAAAAGTGTGATTTCAAGGTTTTAGAATCAAAAGTCGGTGTTAACTCCACTTACCGACATGTTTTGAAAAAGAGAACTTTTTATGTAGAAAGAGAAGAATGAGGTGGGACTTACTAGTTAGAAGGGTAGGAAAGAGGTAGAAGAAGATAGCTTGATCGTTGCGGCGTCGCGGGGTTGCCGGAACTTGCTCGATTCATCGCAGGAAGTTGGTCTTGGGCTAACTCCACTTCTACTCCACTTGTACTTAGAAAAATTTGATAATTTTGGATAGAAATTTCAGAATGAGGAAATGCTAGGGTATGGGGTTGTATTTATAGTATGGAATTAGGGTTTTGGAATTGAAAGATTGAATTAAAATGCATTAAAAATGGATTAATTGGGGAAATTGAATTCTCTGTTTAAATTCAGAGTAAACAAACAGTGCAGGGGTAATGAGGGTAGGCCAAGAGTCATGTGGGCAAAGCATGGGGGCTTTTACCCACGGTTGACCCGTCGGCGCCGGTCTCGCCGGTCCATTGGTTGAGTTAGGCCAGTGGATTGTGTACACGTGTCCCTCTCTCTGTTTATATTATTATGCACATGTTTATTTTTCCTGACTTTTCATTTCTATGTGTAGTGCACGTGTAAACTCTTGGGCTTACAAAATGTTTAAAAGAAAAATCAGAAAAATATAATGTGCCTGAGGGGATTTGAACACAGGGGATACGTCACAGCAGTTTAAGGGCTTTACCAGTGAGCTAAAAGTTTAGCACCGCTTATCATCCTCAGACAGATGGTCAGTTAGAAAGGATGATCCAAACTCTTAAAGAAATGTTAAGAGCGTGCTTGTTAGACTTCAAGGGTTCATGGGAGGATAATTTTCACGTGGTGGAGTTTTCATATAATAACAGTTTTCAGGTGACTATACAGATGGCTCTATTCGAAGCATTATATGGTCGTAAGTATCGCTCGCCCGTCTGTTGGAACGATATTGGAGAAAGAAAATTGCTGGGACCGGATCTCATTGTGCAAACAGTGGAGAAAGTTAATGTGATCTGAAACCATATGAAGGCAGCACAAGATTGACAGAAAAGTTAGGCCGATACAGGACGAAGACCTCTGGAGTTCGCAATTGGCGATCTTGTATTCTTGAAAATATTACCGACCAGATGAGTGATTCGATTTGGTAGTCGAGGCAAGCTTAGTTCTCGATTCGTTGGGCCTTTCAATATTATCGAGCGCGTTGGAGAAGTAGCTTATCGATTGGCTTTACCACCATCCTTGGCGAGTGTTCATGACATGTTTCATGTATCTCAACTCCGCAAGTACGTTCGAGATAAGACGCACGTCCTAAATCCCTCGAAACCGACAGCAAGAGAGGACTTAACATACGAAGAAAGACCGATGGCGATTGTGGATCGACAAGAAAATGTCCTCAAGAATAAGATTATCTCTCTAGCGCTTGTTTCATAGGGGAATCCTTCGCACGGAGAATCAACTTGGGAACGTGAAGACGAGATCCGATAGAAGTTTCCACACCTCTTTTCTTAGATCCGTGTTTTCTTGTCTTTTCTTGTTCCAGGAATTTCGAGAACGAAATTCTTTTGTAGTTGCGTATAATGTAACACCCTAGTACATTTATACCATATTTTATTGGAATTTTCCTAATCTTGTGACCACTTCTAGTTCATATTTGTTTGGGGTGCGGATAGTGTTTTTGGTAACTGTGGTTAATACCCGACCCGACCCGCATGCTTGAAAACCATCATGGTTCAAGATTACGTCATATACTCGCAAGTACAAAGGATCTGTGCATATCTATGTTCTATATGCATGTATAATATGTTTGGTATCTGCACATATTTAAATAATACAAATTATAACTAAATAACACATTTTAATATCTAGTATGGCCTGTTTTCATACCCCATATCACATGGTTGCATCCAGACATCGTGTTCATGTCCGATATGATAAAACAAACTCGTTTGGATCGCTACGTGATTTTACGTGTATCCGTTCTTGGGGGTATGCATTTTATTTAACCGGATATCGCATTATAGTTTTAACAGATACGTATATTATCCATATTTTAAAACTAGATTTTTAGAAGAAATCCGGGTATTTTTCGGAGTATTTTGATAATAGCTGTTTAAACCCAGAATATATATATTATAATATTTTTTTTATAAAACCTAATACTAATAGTTTACATAATATATATAATATATATTATTAACTAATTAATAATCTCACCGTCTCTCTCTCTCTTCTCCCTCCCTCCCTCTCTCTCCTTTCGCACTCTCTCTTTCTTCTCTTTCACTCTGTCTCTCTCTCACTCTATTACACACACACACACACACACACACACACACCCCAAACTTAATATATTAAATTACACAAACCTTCTCTCTGCTTCCTCTACTTCTTTTCCCTGCCTCCCGCGATGAAAACCCAACCCTAACCCCGCCCGTCCTCACCTCGCCGCCGACTTTCCCATGACCATCTCGATCTCATCCCTCTCGTCCTCACCTAGCCTCCTCTCCTTCATCGCCGCCGACTTCATTGTCGATCACCTCACCTCCTCACGACCTCATCCCTCTTCTCCTCTCCATTCTCGAGAACAACCCTGCACACCTCTCTCTTTTCCCGACGACCCAACAACAACCCGACCAACTCCAGAGAACCTCTGCCCCTTGCCGTCGACGACAGCCCTCGCCGTCGACGACAACCCTCGTCGTCGTCAAGCCGTCGCCTTCTCCACTTTCCTCTGTCCTTTGTCTCCCGAGCCCGACACTAGCAGCCACAAACCCCCTTCCTCTCCTTCTTCTTTTTTCTTTCTTTCTTCCATTCTTGCTTTCTTGAATTTTTGGGCCGTCTCGCCGTAGTCACGCACATCGTCGACGATCCGGACGACCCAGTCACCGTCGTCGTTTATCCCTGTGAACACGACACACAGCTGCTCAGACCATGCCCGGACCATGCAACCACCGTGCCATCACCAGATCACCACCAGACCATGCACCAGATCATGACCAGACCACCACAGGACCATGCACTAGACCATGCACCAGATCACGACCAGACCACTACCAGACCATGCACCAGATCATGACCAGACCACCACCAGACCATGCACCAGACCTATACCACGCCATGACCATGCCATGCACCGTACCCAGACCATGCCATGACCGTGTCATCACCGTACCCAGACCGTATCACGCCATGTGCCCTGCTCCTGTGCCACGCCATGCCCGCTTTGTACTCAGCTCATGCCACTTGTGTGCCACCATTGCATCAGTCCCGTATCACCGCAAGGCCCAGCCCCGTGTCGTGCCACTTCACGCACCGTGTCGTGTCGTGTCGCACCAAGCCTCCTCCACATTATTTCATGTTTCCGAGGCAAATTTATCTTGCAACATGCTATATTATAATATATCTATTTATATATGAATTACAATAATACTTGTGTGGTATTATGCATCCAATGTTATATATTTACCGTTTTTCGATATCCGTTCATTTCCATACTGATAATTGCATATCTAGTTGCATACCGGAACATCATTATATCATATTACTTCTATATTAATGCAACATGCTATCTAGTTACATCACACGTAGTCATGGATACGTATACATGTTATTACAGATAGACACATATGCATCCTGATATCCGTCGTGCTTACCGTGTTCAGATATTCGTTACAGTATTAAATTTGGTATCTATCTGATACATATGCATCACATGACATGTTCACGATACACTACTTGACTCATTACTTGGATCTAGTTACTAATGCCAACAATCCTGACTTGTTGTCCTGACGGACGTTACTTGTAGTCTGCATAGACGAAAACCTGTACCTGTTTGATCCTGTGTTGGCATTAGATCTACATTGGCAATACCTGACTTGAATACAAACCTGGGGGTAAAGGGGAAATCAAGAATGTAACTGAAATGTAACTCAAAAGGCTATTATTTCATGTTTGTCGTTTTTCCGGGCGTTACGGAATATCATGTTTGTCGTTTTTCTGGGCGTTACAGAATAATCTTGTTTACCGTTTTTCTGTGCGTTACGGAATATCTTATTTGCCGTTTTCCGGGCGTTACGGAATAATTACATGTTTGCCGTTTTTCCTGGCATTACGGAATAATCCTGTTTGCCATTTTTCCGGGCATTACGGAATAATCCTGTTACCTTGGTCCCGTAGGGAATGAACGGGACATAGACTGATGGGTTTCGATGAGGATTACATTAATTGATTTCAAAGACTTTTAGAATAAATAATCTGGAAGCACAGTTTTAGGTTACACATCACACATCACTTTCATGCACGTACCTCACTGTTTATATTTATGTTGTTGATTTATATTCATATTTATATATCTTGTTACATCCTGGTTATTACTAATATTTTGATATTATGACGCACTGACGTCTGGGTTTTGCATGACCCAGTTCCTCTATCTTTATCGCAGGCTGAACATGAGTATTTTAGCCATCAAGCCGAGCAGTGAGGAATTAAATATGTGTTACTTAGAGATGTTTAGTTTAGTTTATTTTCTGCAGCTTTATTTCTTGATGTGAGCCTATATTGGGATGTATTTCCAGATGTTGTTTATTAGATATTGATCATTTCCGCTTATACATTTTTTGACGCTTTTATTGTGGCAAATGGACATTTACTTGTTAGTTTTTATATTTTACTGTTCTTGATATCTTATAGACAGCCGTAATGTGACTGTGGAGGGATGATTCCTATCCACAGGTAGCATGGTTGGCTCTGTCATGTGCCGTAGTTCGCGCACTCTGGGAAGCGAGGCGTGACAGAAGTTGTGCCTTTAACTCCTATAACTGGATCTCTTATTTATACTCCTCATGTTCATGTTTTAGAATTTGATCTAGTTAACCAATACTTCGACAAGATGATACATTTATATAATTCTTTGAGATTTTCATCATTTATTTGTCACACCCCGCTTCCCAGCAGACGGAAACGGCGACGTGGCAAGCTCGCAACACATTTACTATGAAATAAATACGTTAAGCGTAATTAAGCAATATAATAATGAACAAGAATGACAAGAGTAATAAAATGAAGCAGCAATTTTATTTACATACAACTTTACATACAACTGTTTGAAAATAAAAGATACAATAAATAAAGCAATGCCTAAACAATGGCATACAGAAAATAAGTGCAGGAAGAACTAGTAGTCGGGCTGAGCTATAAGCTGGTCCAAGTCCCCCTGGCTCGGCTCTATCTCCTCAGAGTCCGGTCCTCCTGACGAACATCCCAAAGAAAGAAACAGAAAGGAATGTCATCAGCGAACTAGCGCTCGGTAAGTCCCAAAAAAAGAAATAGAAGATAGTATGTAATGTGAAATGAACAGATAAAGTTGTATATGATCGTTCACTGGTATCAGATAGTTATTCTAACGTGGGTATTTGTAGTTTGATAAAGAAGGTATTCATGTATATGAGAGGAGTCCATCTTACCCCGTGGACTATGGTAACATATAGTACAAGGCTCCGTCATAACCCATGGGACAACGGCACATGAATTCGTGTAGGTGTCTTTTAAGTGACCTCTCGTGTCACGATATACGTTCCGTACCAATCTACCCCTTTATCCCCACGTATTATATTGTATAGATTAAGATTACAGGTCTTGGCCGAATCCATGGATATAAAATGTTCAGGTTCATGTTCAGGATGTGATCATGTGTTCAAGTAATCATGTCAAGTTCATATCACGTTATAACCATAGTTCGGTCAAGTCGAGTCAAGTATACAAGTTTGAATTTGATGTTTGAATTCAAGTATTCAGGTTTATGATCAAGTTTTCAAGTTCGTGTTTGATTTTGGATTCAGGTTTGAGTTTGGACTCAGATTGAGTCAGACACTTGTGAACGGATTTAACTCTTGAATTTCTTAGGTTCGGGAGTAATCGGCAACTGCTGCACATGGACGGTAGGATTTGTGTCTTTTTCCAAGACAATTGCCATTGATAACTCCGCTAAGTTGTCTAACCTGAATAGGCAAACACTCATTTTCTCCGGCTCTCTGGGGCGCAAGAGAATTGATCCCGCTTAAACCTATATTAAACTAGAGTCCTTAAAATATTGTTTTGTATATCTCGAGGGGGTTTTATGAAAAATATTTTAATATATTTTAAAAATAAATCTCGAGGGTGATTTATAACATTCAGGGTTTTCATGAGCATGTGTTTTAATTATTAGGGTATTTTAATGATAAATACTTAGCTTTTAAAAGTCTATGGTATTTTATTGAAAACTAGCCCTTTTTGGTAACTTGATGGTATTTTATTAACATTTTTTTAATCTTTCATATTTAGAAAAATATAGTTTCATAATATATTGAAAATATAGATTTATAATTTTAAAAATTAGTTTTATTTAGAAAAGTCGCAATTCTTAAAAACCGTATTTTATTTCCTTTCGAGATCGAATACTCCGTGAGGAGTTCTGCATCTTGCTCTACTATCCCAAAGATGTGCGATAATCCGCACCATCCATTAGCGGTCCTCTAACGAGGGTTGTAGAGGCGTATTCGCCAAGGATTACAAAATACCGCTTTAAAAGAAACCCGTTTTTTAAAAGATGTGGTATTTTATTGTAAAGTTATTCTTTGAACCAACCATATGTATATATAGATATCGTGCTATGAAACCAAAGTGTGCATGTGGGTTAAGTCGTTACCCCATGAAGTTTTCCTAAAGGTATTGTTTTAACAATATCGAAAAGAGGTAATAATAAAGTTCAAGGTATTTTAATGAAAAAATTCGTTTATGTTTGTTTCACATGAGAATTTTGGTTAAAATTGAAGCTAAACATTTGTAATTAAAGTTACAAGTAGGGTGGTAATATTAGTTTGACCAAAGTATAAAGGAAAAGGGAGTTTCAAGTTCAAAAAGAAAAGTATCGGGAGTAACTCCACTTTACCGATATCTTTTTAGAAGATAAATTGCGATGAAAAGATGAAGAGGTGAGAGGGACTTACTATTTGGAAATATCAAGAAAAGGATAAAGAAGAAGGGAGGGGGCTTCGTGGCGTCGCGGGAGCTCCGGAAATGGCTTCGATATTCGACGGAACAAGTTTGGTCGCTAACTCCACTATCACTTAGGAACTTTTTGAGAGAATTTTTGTTAGAATTTCAGAATGGTGAAGAGCTAAAGTATGGGGTGATATTTATAGTGAAGAATTAGGGTTTAGGAATTAAAATTTTGGATTAAAAATCATTAAAAAGATATTAAATGGTGAAATGAAGGGTCTCTGTTTCATTGCAGGAAAATCAAACAGTGCAGAGGAGTTAAGGGGAGTCGAAGGGGTGTGTGTGCAAAGTATGGAGCCATTTGGGATCATCTCAACTGTCGGCGCCGGCCTATATGGCATTTTGGCCGGTCGGATTTGAGGCAATCGCCTCGAGATTCGTGCCACGTGGGTTTTTGGGTGTGTACACCTCATTGCGTCTGTTTGATTTTTCTGAAACTTTTCATTTCCCCATGTATTGCACGTGCAACTCTTGGGCTTCTAAAAATTAAAAAGAAAAATCAGAAAAAATAATTGTGTTTGATGGGAATTAAACACACAGGCTACGTCACAGCAGTGTAGAGGCTTTACCAGTGAGTTACAAGTTGTTTCTTACTTTTATTAAATAAATCTAACTTATAACTCTTATATAGACTGTAATACTCTTGTCTGTACAATAACAAGAAAATTTCTGTACAGTGATTTCAAAGTCGTTACATTCTACCCCTTATAAAAATTTTGTCCTCGAAATTTACAATTACATAGGGACTAATTTTCAAAAAGGTAAGGGTATCGTGTACGCATATCTTCTTCTCTTTTCTAAGTTGATTCTCCTGGTGAATCCTTTCTCTACATCATTCGGACCAAGTTTACCTCTTTGTTCCATAATATTTTCACCTTTCGGTTCAGGATCTTAACTGGTTATTGCTCACAGGTTAGGTCAGTCTGTACTGTGAGCTCTGAGTGATCAAGTATGTGGCTGGGATCACTCACATATCGTCGTGGCTGGAATATGTAGAACACGTTGTGCACTTCTTCCAATGAGGGTGGTAGTGCTAAACGGTATGCCACTTCTCCAACTCATTCAAGTATATCGAATGATCCAATGTATCTTGGACTGAGTTTACCCCTCTTGACAAAACGGATCACTCCTCTATTTGGGGAGATCTTTAGGAATACGTGGTCTCTAGGTTGGAACTCCAGACGTCGATGCTTTGCATCTGCCCAATGTTTTTGTCGGTCTTGGGCTATTCGCATCCTTTCCCTGATCGTGCGAACTACGTCCACAGTGGCCATGATCATTTCTAGTCCAAGGAGTTCATGATCTCTAATGTCATCCCAACTCAGAGGTGAATGACACTTCCGTTCGTAGAGTGCTGCGAATGGTGCCATTCTAATGCTTGCCTAATAGCTGTTGTTGTATGAAAACTCCACAAGGTGTAAGTGATCTTCCCACAAACCTCCGAAGTCTAATATATAGTCTCTTAGCATGTCTTCCAGAATCTGAATTGTTCGCTCGAACTGTCCGTCCGTTTGTGGATGATAAACCGTGATGAATTCAGACTCGTTCCCAGGCTAGCTTGCAGACTCTGCCAAAACTGTGATCGGAATCTTGTATCACGATCGGAGACGATGCAAACAGGTACTCCATGTAATCTCACGATCTCCTATATGAGTTTATGGGTATCAAATATGGTACACCTTGAAGGTTTAAATCTTACTTTAGATTTATGCTCACCTCCATGTACTTCTTTGCTAACGTCTCGGTTGATTGACCAACTCGAAATAGAATAAAGTGAGCTGACTTGGTGAGTCGATCCACAATAACCCATATTGCGTCGTTACCCTTCGTGCTGTGAGGAAGGGCAGTCACGAAGTCCATGGTAATGTGCTGCCATTTCCATTCTGCGATTGGTAATGGCTGAAGTAGACCAGCAGTTCCGTGATGTTCAGCCTTCACTTGCTGACACACCAAACACTTGGCTATGCTCCTTGCTACTTTGCGCTTCATTTCATGCCACCAGTAGTGTTGCCGTAGATCCTTGTACATTTTCATGCAATCGGGGTGTACCGAATACAGAGAGCTATGAGTTTCTTTCATCAACTCTTCTCGAACAGGGCTGACTGGCACACATAAACGACTTCCATATCGCAAGGATCCATCTTCGTGGATGATGAAATCAGTTTGTAGTCCACTTTCCACTTGTCTCGGATCTTTTGTAACTTGGCATCATTTGCTTGAGCTGCTTTGATCTGATTTACAAGAGTGGACTGGACTTATAAGTTCATCAAAGATGAAGCGTTATCTGGCACAACTACTTCGATCTCCAATCCGTGCAATTCTTGTTGTAGTCTCCATTGAGCGGTGAGATTCATTATTAATGGCTGGCGACTAAGGGCATCGGGAACCACGTTCACCTTCCTAGAATGATACTGTAGGTTGATGTCGAAGTCCGCCATGAGTTCTAGCCATCTTCTTTGCCGCATGTTGAGTTCCTTCAGAGTAAATATATACTTCAGACTCTTGTGGTCAGTGTATATATCCACTCGTTCTCCCAAAAGATAGTGGCGCCAACTCATAAGTGCGAAGATGACGGCTGCCAATTCTAGATCATGTATTGGATAATTGCGCTCATGAACCTTCAGTTGTCTTGATGCAAAAGCCACAACTTTTCCATGCTGGTGTAGAACACATCCTAATCCTTTACCGGACGCATCACAAGGCACAACGAATCCTCCAGATTGATCCAGTATTATGAGGATAGGAGCAGAGGTTAATCTCGACTTGAGTTCTATAAAAGCTTTTTCACAAGCTTCTGACCACACGAATGTTTCGTCTTTACGTGTGAGCTTGGTCAGGGGTGCTGCGATCTTGGAGAATCCTTCAATGAATCATCAGTAGTATCGTGCTAATCCCAAGAAACTTCTTATATCTTTCACCATCTTTGGTGTCGGCCACTCGCTGAAAGCTGACACCTTAGCTGAATCCACCGAGATTCCTTCTCCTGAAAAAATATGTCCGAGAAATCCAACTTGATCTAGCCAAAATTCACACTTGCTGTACTTGGCGTAGAGCTGGTATTGTCGTAATGTCTCTGGGACAATCCATAAGTGATCGGCGTGTTCATTCCAATCTTTGAATACACCAGGATGTCGTTGATGAAGATGACAACGAACCTGTCTAAGTACTCTCGGAAAATATGGTTCATCAGGTTCATAAAGATGGCAGGTGCATTGTTCACTCCAAATGGCATTACGGGATATTCATAACAGCCATAACGGTTCCTAAACGCCATTTTCGGAATGTCGGACTCTTTGACCTTCACCTGATGATAACCCGAACAAAGATCTAGCTTTGAAAAAACACAAGACCCACTTAACTGATCGAAAAGGTCATCGATGCGCGGTAGTGGATACTTGTTCTTAATCGTCACTTCGTTTAGAGCTCGATAATTCACACATATCCTGTAGGAACCTTCTTTCTTCTTCACGATTAACACCGGAGATCCCCAACTTGAAGTACTGGGTCGGATCCAACCTTTTTTTAGTAGTTCGTCCAACTGAACGCGGATCTCCTTCAATCCCTCCGGACTTAACCGGTATGGAGCTTTGATTACAGGTTGCGCACCAGGTTGTAAATCAATATTAAACTCAAGAGCTCGATCGGGAGGCAAACCTGATATGTCTTCAGGGAACATATCCTCGAACTCTCAAACTACTTCAGGCTTTTCTTCTTCCCCGGTAGAGAGAACACTTCTTCATTCTTCGGTTTAGCACGGTAACTTCCTGGCTCCAAAGTTCTATCTCCACTTTTGAAATAGAAGACTGGGTGATCTGGTATCTCAAATACTACCCTCTTTTGATGGCAGTCAATAGTAGCATAGAATACTCCCAGCCAATCCATTCCCAACACAACATCGAAATTTGGTATGTCCAGTACTTTGAAATTTGCGTAGAATTCTCGACCGCAAACTACAACTGGGCACTGATCATACCCCAAAGTTGCTTTCAAGACTCCATTCCCGGAACTGACATTCCAGCTTGAAATGAGCAGCTTCACGGGAATCGCATGCTTTCTCACGAATCGTTGTGACATGAAACAGTGTGAAGCTCCAGTGTCGAAAAGCGCGAGTGCAGAAAGGGTGGCTACTAGTATAACACCTAAGTTGGGTGAGGTTGTGTTTAGATATAGGAAAAGTATAATGATACACAAGGATTGAAAGATTGAAAGGATGGGGGAATTACCAGTGATGACTTGTACTGTGGCTTCGGCCTCCTCGATCGTCATTGTAAAAACATTGTAAAAACCTATCGTCTTGGTACATTCTTCCTTGCCGGAGGCACATTGCTTTTCCCTTGAGGCACGTTTCTCTATGCTTGATGGAATTGACGATGAGGCTGTGCAGGTGGTCCATGTAGAGATGGTGCAGGAAGAGCTAGGCGGGGTGCAGGTGCTTGAATGGCTGGCCTCTACGGGACTGTGATTGCGGGTCTGGGTGCTGGTGCTGTATTAAAACGATATGGGCATGCTCCTATCGCGTGAATAGATGCACCACAAATCAAACACAGGCCATTTGCACGCCCACAGTCGTTCGCCAGGTGTCCAGTTCTCTTGCAATAGAAACAAAAATCTGGATTGGACTGGTTAAATGATCCTCCTGGCCTTTTGGGTGCAAAAGTCGGCCTAGAAGAGGCTTCTCCTGTCATCTGTGTAGCAGGCGTTTGATTCTAGCTGTTTGGGGCTTACCCTTCTTCTTGACCACAGCTTCGTAACGACGTGCTACCTTCAGGGAGAGTTCATGAGTTAGGTAGTCGCCTGTGGCTAATGTCGCGTGAATCTCCGGGTCTAAGCCTTGTTGGAATATTCTAACCCGAATCTCATCGGTCGGGATCAAATATGCCGCGAACCTGATAAGATATGATGTCAGGATAATGATGTGTTTTACTGAACAGAATTTGATATGAATTCTATACCTGCTAAGCATGATGAATTCGACATCATATTCATCCGCTGATTTTACCCACATAAAGCCTTATTGTAGGTGGATAAACTGTTGCTCTATCTTAAATCGAGCAGTCTCAGGGAAGAACTTCACATCGAACAGATCGCGGAACGTCTTCCACTCTATGGGTTGTGTGAGACGGCTTTCCTCAGCCTTCTACCAGACTCTTGCATTGTCGGTGAGCTGGAGCTTGGCCATACGAACCTATGCTATGTCTGGTATCTGTGCTGCTGCAAGGTCGTCCTCTATACTTTGTGCCCATTTTTCAGCCTCAAGAGGACTCTCTTTCCCTGAAAAGTTCCTGGGATGCAATGCACAAAATTGCTTTCCTCCAGATGCTTCGGCTTCCGAGCGGTTCATAAGAATAGCAGTTTTTTGCTGCTGGCCCTCCAGAAGACTTTTAATAGCTTCTAGAAGCACCGTCTGTTCGTTGATTGGAGCAGCAACGGTAGGGAGAGGTGGTAAGGTAGGTGGTGATGTGTTGCCATTGACATTGGTGCTGGTATTATTGGGAGAATCCATTACCTTAATAGAAAAATGAAGGTTAGGATAGATTCAAGGAATTTGAAATGCAAGGAATGTATAGTTGCTGATTTTTATAATTCTTATGATATATTGCTTAAGATTTCATGCAGAATAGACCTGCATGGGTAGCCGACAAAACCTTTCATGCCCCGCTTCCTAGTAGACGGAAACGGTGACGTGGCAAACCTGCAACGTATTTTCTATGAAATAAATACGTTAAGCGTAATTAAGCAATATAACAATGAACAAGAATGACAAGAGAAATAAAATGAAACAACAACTTTATTTACATTTAACTTTACATACAATTGTTTGAAAATAAAAGATACAATAAACAAAGCAATGCCTAAATAATGGTATACAGAAAATAAGTGCAGGAAGAACTAATAGTCAGGCTGAGCTGTAAGCTGGTCCAAGTCCTCCTGGCTCGGCTCTATCTCCTCAGAATTCGGTCCTCCTGACGAACATCCTAAAGAAAGAAACAAAAATGAATGTCGTCAGCGGACTAGCGCTCGGTAAGTCCCAAAAGATGAAATAGAAGATAGAATGTAATGTGAAATGAACAAGTAAAGTTGTATATGATCGTTCATTGGTATAAGATAGTTATTCTAACGTGGTTATTTGTAGTTTGATAAAGAAGATATTCATGTATACGAGAGGAGTCCATCTTACCCCGTGGACTATGATAATATGTAGTACATGGTCCCGTCATAACCCACGGGACAACGGCAAGTGAATTCATGTAAGTGTCTTTTAAGTGACCTATTGTGCCACGATATACGTTCCGTACCAATTAACCCTTTATCCCCGCTTATTGTATTGTATAGATTAAGATTACAGGTCTTGGCCGAATCCATGGATATAAAATATTCAAGTTCATGTTCAGGATATAATCATGTGTTCAAGTAGTCATGTCAAGTTCATGTCACGTTATATCTATGGTTCGGTCAAGTCGAGTCAAGTATACAAGTTTGAATTTGATGTTTGAATTCAAGTATTCAGGTTCATGATCAAGTTTTCATGTTCGTGTTTGATTTTGGATTCAGGTTTGAGTTTGGACTCAGATTGAGTCAGACACTTGTGAACGGATTTAACTCTTGAATTTCTTAGGTTCGGGAGTAATCGGCAACTGCTGCATATGGACGGCAGGATTTGTGTCTTTTTCCAAGACAATTGCCATCGATAACTCCGTTAAGTTGTCTAATCTGAATAGGCAAGCACTCACTTTCTCCAACTACCTGGGGCTCAAGAGAATTGATCCCGCTTAAACCTATATTAAACTAGAGTTCTTAAAATATTGTTTTGTATATCTCGAAGGGGTTTTATGAAAAATATTTTAATATAGTTTAAAAATAAACCTCGAGGGTGATTTATAACATTTAGGGTTTTCATGAGCATGCGTTTTAATTATTGGGGTATTTTAATGATAAATACTTAG
Source organism: Agapanthus africanus (assembly GCA_030015575.1). Lineage (NCBI taxonomy): Eukaryota > Viridiplantae > Streptophyta > Magnoliopsida > Asparagales > Amaryllidaceae > Agapanthus > Agapanthus africanus. The sequence continues at coordinate 423,795,904 of JASDDO010000010.1, read as the reverse complement.
CTTTTAAAAGTTTATGGTATTTTATTGAAAACTAGCCCTTTTTGGTAACTTGATGGTATTTTATTAACATTTTTTTAATCTTTCATTTTTAGAAAAATATAGTTTCATAATATATTAAAAATATGGATTTATAATTTTTTATAATTTTAAAAATTAGTTTTATTTAGAAAAGTCGCATTTCTTAAAAACCGTATTTTATTTTCTTTTGAGATCGAATACTTCGTGAGGAGTGCTGCATCTCGCACTAATATCATAATGTTGTGTGATAATCCACACCATCCATTAGCGGGTCCCCTAACGAAGGTTGTAGAGGTGTATTCGTCAAGGATTACAAAATACCGCTTTAAAAGAAACCCGTTTTTAAAAGATGTGGTATTTTATTGTAAAGTTATTCTTTGAACCAACCATATGTATACATAGACATCGTGCTATGAAACCAAATTGTTAGGGAGTCACCGCTGAGCCCAAGATAGTTACAAAACTAGACTTATATGTATGAAGTTATTTACACCTTAAGCTCACACATTCGATAATCAGTTAATTAGTGCCTAAAAAGTATTGGTGGTCGCATGAAAGGTGTGTGAGAAAATCCATCAATCCTTAATAAAAAGTAGTACTGAGATAATTAGGGCAATGGTACGATTGCTTAAATTGAATTCTTGGAGCGTAGGGATGATATTTTTATACACACATAGGGGTTTAGGATTGATCTTTGGGGAAGATATAAGTAGGAAAGATTGGAATGATAAATGAGGATGTAACTTTCGTATTGGATCAAGACTATTAAGACGTGGTTCATGACAATTGAAAAGCTAATTGATTTTAAAAACTCTTATTTTAAAAACTTTTCTTTATCTGTTTCTTTCTTTGTATGTAGTTTTTGCTTTCTTATTTTTATTTCCTTTATTTTCATTACTTTATTTTCCCTTTATTTTATTTATTTTCTTTTTCCTATTTTGGGCTTTGTGGGTAGTATCCGCTGAAAACTCTCAGTAGACACAACTCCTCCTACTAGGGACACTTAGGGGTTGAAAGGCTTGTTGCATATGCTCAATGCAATCGCACGCCCGCGAAAGGTGCATAGGATTAATAGTTTAATTAGAATTTAGCTGATAAAGTTAAATGTCATTTTTAGTTGATAGTTGATAGTTTGAAAACCCTATATTTGCTCGAGAACTAGTAAAAGATAAGTGTAGGGTATTTGATCAGTGCAATTTATTACATATTCTTATATCACATTTATCATTTTATTTTCGTATTTTATGTTGTTCTGGGTGTTTTTATGAATAAATGCAGGTTACATGGCTTAAACATAAAAAGATGGAAAAGCGTGCTAAAGACAGGTCACGTGTGTGCAATGGAGACTTAATGGAGATAAATCAAAAACAAAGAATCAATTAGTGATATTGAAACAAACTTTGAAGATCTCGAGATTAAATCAAATAACATGGAAAAAGCCATATCCTCGGAAGATACAAAATTTCGGCCGAAATGGGCCAACATGAAGATTTGGCCGAAATTTGATGAGATCCAAACTTGAGATTTTTAGGCAGATTTGCATTTATCTGTATATTTTAGAAAGTTTGTTCCAATTCTCTCGAAGTCCAATAAAACGCCCTGTATAGTCTAGGGTTTGAGATGTCTCTCTCATATGCAAGGAAATTAAGGTTTATTTTTGGAGATCGATCGAGAACAATTTGTAAGTTTATATTTTAAATTTTAATAAAAATGTTTAATTTCTTTGCAATTGTTTCTCTATTCATGCATAGCTAAATTTCTTATCTTGGGTTTTGATTGCTTATTATAATGTGGTTGGATGTTTTCATTACTTTCTTTCTTTGCTTTCATATGAATTTCATTTGGTAGAATAATTGTCTCTTTTTGTTCTTTCATCTTAAACTTAAAAAACTAATTTTTATAATAAAAGTTGACATCTTGAATAAGATTAAGGATAGACGATAACAACTAGAAACTAATTAGGTTCATGATAGATTGACAACCTAGAAATCTAATTAGGGAAGGTAAGAGATGATTAAAAATAAAAGAAATTCAATCTAGGTAGTTGAGACGTTCTAGGTTAACGAAAAATATAGTGGTTGTAGATTGATTACCTACAAATATTCATCAACGGTTAAAACTTAGATTATTTTTAATGAACTAGAACTAGGGTTTTAATTAATTCTAAATGATGTTATATAATTGATAGGATAATATTAATTACATTAATTTACCCTATACTTTTATATAATTAATAGATCATTAATTAAAACTAAAAAAATAAAAGTATAATCATATAAACCAACAACATTCGAAAAGCAATTCAAAAACCCTAGAATTATCTTTCTTTTTATTCAACCAACTTTTAAATTTAATTGTTTTTAAATTTCTGCACCTTTAAATTATTTGCAATTTTATTTTATTTTAAAAATCAAATTTTTTCGTTACTTGTTTTTAAAACTAGGTAAAATTTGCATCTCCCTATGGATCAATCCATAAGTACTACTGCGATATAATTGTGCACTTGCAGTTAAAGTTCATAGACTAATAAATGTCAATCACTACCTTTATTAGCCGATCTAGATGTATGTGGCACGTTGTCGTGAGGGAGTACCGTGCTAGCTTACCTGTATGAGGAGTTGACCACTGTTGCTCTGAAGGAGCGCAACATGATAGTTGGTTGTCTTTATCTTCTTCAGGTAAAAATATGAAATACTTAATAGATTTTGTTATCAATTTGAATATATTGGTATCTAATAAAGTATAGTATTTGCAGATGTGGTGCTGGACCCGACTATTCACCTGTTGTCCTACATTGATCCAGGAGGTGTATTTCGATGGAGATCGGCCATTAGGATTCAGGTAATTTTCTAAGTTGTTTAATTAAAATCAGCCTATGCAATTTTTGTGAATCGTAAGTGTGAATCCTGAATTACATTACATTTTTGTTGCGTTACAGGTTTAACGTTGGTCGAACATGAGGATAAAACACCCGCTAGGTCCCTAGAATTTTACCGAAATGAGTTAGATATGCTCCAGGACCGAGATGTAATCTGGATCCCATATACACTCAATGTCTACCAGACTTTACCGGATTTGTGTTTAGCAAGATCCAATATCTGGTGTGTCCGAACACCTATTATAGGTTTCTGCATCGTCGTAATGCATGTCTTTGACCCTGTATTACGACAATTCGGCCTTGTACAGCACATCCAGATTCGGTACAACAGATTGATCGGGTCGGACGGAGAGAGAGATCAGCTGTAAATTGGAGCATTGTTCGACATGTATACATCACTCTATAGAATGCACGTGCTCTACTTGTCGAACAACAGAGAGAACCTGAGTTACTGATAGCGGATTACCAGCGCTAGTACTGTAGGATAACACGGTGGTACATTCAGACTGTGTGTCCTCCATAGATGACATATGAGCCGCATGGACCCGTTGAGCGTGAAATGGTAAATTTTGTTATTAGTTTCTATTTTTGTCGTATTTCTTAAAATTATATATTTGAGATATTTACTTATCTATATTACAGGCCGAAGAATTATTTCAGGTTTACGATGTCGCGGATAGCGTAATGCGTGAACATATGACATCAGTTAGTGAGATCGAGGCCATATGGAAATCGATCAATTGTTTCTTTCAACGGCGTCCAATAAGACGTCCAGATCCTTCTCCTCCTCCTCCACCACCGGTGACTGTGACTTATCAACGTCCCCGATCTAGAGACGATGAAGCCGGACCTTCTAGAACTACGGACCAACCGGACCTTCTAGAACTACGGACCAACCTAGACCCTCGCAGCCAGCTACACAACCAGAGGATATACCTGGTCCATCGCAGCACCGTCGTAGTAGATCTAAGATTCCACGTGTGTTGTCATGCTTGCTATGACGCTCTCTTTTGTACTTGTTTTTATCGTCTCTAGTCATTACTCCATCTAGAGTTGTATATATTTGGGTGTCGAACTCGTATGGAGTCGGCTTCGCTTTGTTTAAGTAAATGTATGGTGCTCCTTGCCGTGACTACTATGGCTTTGCGGAATCAAAAACTTTAAAAAACCTTAAGCACAATACACTAAAAGCCTAAAATACAAGCCCAAAGACTAAAAGCCTAAAATACAAGCCCAAAGACTAAACTAAAACTACACTAACTGGAATTTTAGCTACTACGTTAGTGTAACAACCTTTGTAGACGGTCTTTCGGGTCTTGAATGGTTCACTCCTCAAGTTCCTAGGGTTGATGGAACGAGCAATCGAAGTCGAACTCTCGCGTCAAAGACGATCCACCCGAGGATGCCGATTCAAGTGATAGCTTCTACGAAGCAACTAAAGATCGAGTCTTACTAGGACAAGATACTTAGGAGGGTGTAGTTTATGAAACAAGATGCTCTCTATACTTTCTCAAAACTCAAGTAGAAAAATGAGGAAGAAGAAGATAAGAGATGGCAACTAGAGAAAATATCTCACTTGATGAAAAACTGTCATCCAAAAAATATCCTCACACTCACTCACTTATCTCTTCAAGCTAGAAACAAAGAAGTGGATAGGCTAGTGACTCACTAGTGTGAGTTACAAGACCACACACTTCTCCATTCTTCCATGAAAAAATGGGGGAGAGTGTAGCCACCTCACATATACATACACTTATATGTAAATATAAATGCATGTATATAAACAAGTATACCAAACCCGTATTTACAATAAATACGTATACCATATTTATACCAAAATATGAATACTGTATTTGTACCGAAAATACAAAATACGCATATTCATATTTAGAAAGAAATATATGTATTTGTATCAAAGCACAAATACCCGTATTTATACAAATACACGTATTCGTATAAATACCGTATTCGTGTTAAAATACAAATATCCAAAAGAGAGCAATATAATACCAATATCAAAACTGGCTGTCTTTCAAACCTGCTAGTACTACTAAACCGTCCAATTAAAGCACGTGTATAAATACACGTGTTCAATTGAACATCCAGGCATATCGAAATACGCAAATTACACCGTTTCGCCTAAACTGGGAAACCCTCTGTGTGGGACTCTAAAGACTCGACAACACACTGGCAGTGGGTTTAACCACAAGTATGTCAGTGGCACTAACTGTACGTAACAGCTACCCAGGTATCTGTCGAAGGGAAGATCGACAAGAGAACTCGTTTGAATCCCTACTGAGCCTATAGGTGACATTCTCCGTACAGTCCGGTCTGTTCGTCTGAGAGTATCACATATTGGGCCTAAGGGGTGGTAAACGTCAGACCCATAATAGCATGATATGTCGTGTCGGTGTGGAACCCAATACAACCTAAGAAACTATTGGTGTACCTACCAGTAAATCTCACTTTCCCTGGCCAGGGACCTTTAGTATTGGCCAACCGTACACAACACAATATCAACTCCCGATACCGGGAGAGACGAATCCCCTCTATCCCCTACTGCCTCCAAGTGCTTCGGAACTGCACCCAACTACTACCTGTTTGCACGACTCATTAGAGCCGTGGTAGGGTAGTAATCTAAGTACAGTGGAAACACACTCGAGAGGAATAGTGATGTCAAGTCAACGGACTAACCTGTACTCATATCACCGGAGAACTGCTATCCGATGATAGGTATAATACCAAGCAGCAGTTCCCAGTGAGTCCGTCCAGTGTAACTCATAACCTAATGAGCACATATATACTATCTTTGGTACCGTATACCAATGGTTGCGGGACATGCCATCTCCCATGACGGCGATAAGAAGCGTATACACCAGTCTACTCTGGAATATCGATACCTAATCTCGATAATCCTATGACTAGGGACAAGTTTAAGGATGTGCTTATAGACTACCTAGCCCCTACTAATGTGACTGCCATCACAACGCTGGTAGTCAAGAAAAAATCATGAGGGCTCTATCAACATGTATTAGCGATACATAAAAAGATGATATACACATGTTAAGATAGATACAAACCAGATAGCATACTGTTTCCCCAATATATTTAACCTAATCAAAGAGCAAAGCTCTGTGGAATTCAACGAGGTAGCGCCTCACGTGCTCTCCATGAGGGCGCCAGCGCCAAAGCCAATCTTATATGATTAAATTCTATGGTGGCACCTCACGTACTTCTTACGCGGGCGCCAATGTGCAAAGCACAGAAGAGTTCATAAGAGTTAAACTCTTAGATGGAGCCACATGTGCTCCTTACGCGGGCGCCAATGTGCAAAGCACAGAAGAGTTCATTACATAAGAGTTAAACTCCTAGATGGCGCCGCACATGCTCATCACGCGGGCGCCAATGTGCAAAGCACATAAATACCCATTATAAGAATTAAATTCTTAAGTAGTGCCCACGTGCATAACACGTGAGCGTTGACGCCCAGGTAGAATTAAAATTCTACAATACTCCCTGTTAAACAGAGCCGTTGGATCAAAAATCCAACGGTGATGATAAATCATCAAAATAAAGAATTAAATTCTGTCGGGATAAAACATTTCCCAAATCTTTCTAAAATAAGAAATATACTCTCGGTTGGATCAAAAATCCAATTATAGAATAAAATTCTATTTTGGAATATATTCTCTCAATCTTTCTAAACAAGAAAGTTTGCTCTCTGTAAAACAGAGAACCCTTGGATTAAAAATCCAATGGTGATTAAAAAATCACCGTTTTATAGAATAAATGCTGTATAGGGGAAAATATTTCCCCAATCTCGTTAAAAACAAAAATCATATTCGGTAAAAACAGAAGTCCTTGGATCAAAGATCCAATGGTGGGTAAAATTCCCCAAATCAATTAGAATCTCTCAATGAGAGATTTTCTCAAAACCAATTAACAAGTTGCCTTCACTATATAAAGGACCCGAGACTTCAAGTCTCAAGGGAGGAAGGGGAGGAGACAGAAAAAATACAGGGAACTCTAAAAAAGAATAGAGAATTCAATTCTCAAAGAAGAAGACCTTCCTTCTCAAAACCCCAGGTAAAGAAAAGAGATCAAAATATCTCTATCACATCCAAGGGTTTAACCCTTTTTAAAGAACTTAGTTCTTTTTCTAAATCTGAGATCCACAAGATAAGTCTTCCATAAGTTGAGAATTTAATTCTCATCGCGAAGATCTTGTTCTTGAGAATCAAAGATTCAGAAAAGAACTAGGTCCAAAAGAAAAAATAAAACGAGAAAAGAACCTATAAAAGAACTTAGTTCTTAAAAACTGATCCCAGATCTTCAAAAAGAGAAGATCTTGGTGATCATTAATAGTCAAAATGCCATTAACAGAGATTTAATCTCTAAAAAAGAAAAAAAAGACTAGCGCCTCACGTGGTCGTCCCCTTTTAACAGCGCCTAGCGCCTCACGTGAAAAACACGCGGACGCCCAAAACAGAAGGCCAGCGCCTCACGTGAAACACACATGGGCGCTGAATAAAAGTGCTTAGCACTTCATATGCAGCCAAAACGACTGAGTGCTTAGCACTGATTGGGCAGCGCCCAGCGCCGCATGTGCACCTCATGTGGACGCCATAAAAAGTGCTTAGCACTTCACATTTAGTCAAAATGACTAAAAGTGCTCAACATTTACTAGGCAGCGCCCATGACTGAATGCCTTACATGACATACATATGAGCGTCAGAGCTCAAATAACTGCTTAGCACTTTTACATGAAAAGAAAAGCGCTGAACAAACAGAGCCCAAATAAATGCTTAGCACTTTTGAAACGGAAAAAGCTAAGTAGACTTAGTCCAAATTGGATAAGTCTCTAAGATTTTCTCGCCGCTAAGCCAAAATACACTTTAAATAGATCTTAAATAAAAATGATCCTTAAATTTTTGCTAAGTTGATCTTAGTCTCAAATTGAACTAACGCATCCTTAGCAAAAACAAATTGAGCCCAAATACTCACACATTTAAGTTGATCTTAATCTCAAACCAGATTAACGGTCCTTAAATAAACCTAACCACAAATCTAAAATATACGGATTTGGACTAATCTGCGCCCTACGGGCGACGACATAAACTAGTCTCCGTATACAATCCACGAGCAACCAAAACAAACAAAAACACACACGACATGAAGTGAACTTCCGGAGCAGGAGAAGTGGTTATCGCAATGCGGTAACGTAATTAACCGCAGGGGCTTGCGCCTGCAGGGAAGAGTGTCCCCACAATCTAAAACCCCTCATAAAATGAGGGGGAATCTGATAAAGTCTGCTACAACGGTCGCGTCTATCCAAACCTCTGATATACGGTGCCATAAATCAACTTAGTATCTTCGGAGAGGTGGATGGTTAAATCTAAATAGCATCTGCCCCCAAATTCAGGCAAGACGTTCGTGAAAACACGACACACGAAATGTGGAGTAGAAAGAGGAAAAGTTCCCATATGATAACACTCTCTAAAGTGGGAGGGCACGAGATTATGGATGACCTCCACATGTGCTTCACAAATGAAGATGAAGACGAGGTGATCTTAGAGTTTCCACCGGCACCAAAGGAGCTGGAAGACGGGATACACACCACGGCATACAATTTAAGGAAAAATGACTTAGGGTCAGAAAAAGAACCGAGGCCAACGTTCATCAATGAGCTGCTATCTGAAAAACAGGTAGCCACGTTAAAAGACGTGCTCATGCAATATAAAGACTGCTTCGTATGGAACTATTCAGAGATGCCAGGTCTAGATCCAAAAGTGGCGGTACACAAACTGGCCATATCGCCGGACATAAAGCTGGTCAAACAGGCGCCAAGAAGTATGCGGATCGAACTTGAGATGAGTATCAACGCTGAAGTTAAGAAACAAATCGAGTCCAGCTTCATCCAAGAAGTTCAATACTCCGACTGGATCGCTAGCATCGTTACAATGATGAAGAAGAATGGGATGGTGCGTATCTGCGTGGACTTTCGAGACCTCAATAAAGCTTGCCCGAATGATGACTTCCCAGTACTTGTTACTGAGCTAATGATCGATAACACGTCTATTCATGAAGTCTTCTCCTTCATGGATGGATCTTCAGGATACAATCAAATAAAAATGCATCTTGAAGATCAAAAGCATACTGCCTTCCAGACCCCGCTGGGCATATTCTGCTATAAGGTGATGCCTTTCGGTTTAAAGAACGCTGGCGCTACGTACCAAAGGGTCATGACAAAGATCTTCGATAACCTCATCCATAAGATCGTCGAATGCTACATCGACGACCTTGTGGTTAAAAGCAGATCTCATGAGGAATATTGGGAACATATAAAAATAGTGTTCTGACGTCTTCGGAAGTATAATCTGAAGATGAATTCTCTAAAATGCGCGTTTGGAGTCTCCACAGGAAAATTCCTAGGATTCATCATACGGCACCGGGGTATCGAAATCGATTCCTCAAAGGTCAAGGCGATTATGGAAATGCCCACGCCAAGAACTCTCAAACAATTGCGATCTCTTCAAGGAAAGCTCGCATATATTCGGCGGTTCATAGCCATCTTCTCCAGAAAATACCGTCCCTACGGTCATTTAATGAAGAAGGGAACCCGATTCGTCTGGGATCAAAAGTGCCAAAAGGCACTAAAAGAAATCAAGCAATACATGCAAAATCCGCCGGTATTGGCTGCTCCAGTTAAGGGAAAACCCCTTATCCTATATACGACGGTCCTTAAGGGTTCTCTAGGAGCACTATGGGCACAAGAGAATGATCAAGGAAAGGAGAGAGCTCTATACTATTTGAGTCGAGTTCTCCTAGGGGAAGAAAACAACTACACCCCCATTGAAAAGTATTGCCTATCACTGATCTTCACGATAACGAAGCTCAGACATTACGCCCTAGCACATGAGGTCCATCTCATATCAAAGGTGGATCCTCTCAAATATCTGATGTCACGAGCCATATTAACAGGAAGGCTTGCCAAATGGGCCCTCTTTCTGATGGAGTTCTCGATAACGTATCGACCCCTCAAAGCAGTAAAAGGTCAGGCCATTGCCGACTTTTTCGCAGAGCATCTGATACATGCCGACTCCCCCTTAAATTGTGAGTTGCTGGATGAACATTCGTTCGACATAATCGATGGAGAGAAGGAAGAAAATGATTCCAAATGGGAACTCTACTTCGATGGAGTATCTTCTATGAAGCGGCGAAAGCGAAACACCCCCATAATCAAAGCCGGGGTAGGCCTTATGTTCGTGACTCCGCAAGGAGGGATATTGCGTTACGCTCTCTCCTTAACGGAGACAAGGACTAATAACGAAGCCGAATATGAAGCTTTGATAGCAGGTCTCGAGATCGTTGTCGACATGGGAATCAAAGACCTCCTCATATATGGACACTCCCAGCTGATCGTTAGCCAAGTAAATGGCGATTATCAGACGTGCAAACCAGAGCTGATAAAGTTTGGAGAAAGAGTGCAGCAACTGTTGACACAAATCCCCTCCTATATCCTGGAGAGTACACTGCGTGCAGAAAACAGCAAGGAGGATGCGTTGGCCAAATTAGCTAATGAACCGGCCGATGAAGGCCTCGATGACGTAAAGATCATCGTGCCAAGCCGCAGGATCCTCACGCCAACAGAAATATCTTCGGGAGACTTAACAGAGCCATCCGAAGGAAAAGAAACGACCGAACAAGTAACCCTTCAAATAAGGGACAACAAAAAGGTCAACGATTGGAGGGAAGTCTTCATAGACTACTTCAAATCCCAACGGACGCCCAAAAACGCGTCGTCTCGACATCAGCTCAGGAAACGAGCTCTGTCCTTTGCCTTTGTCAATGATACTCTATATAAGAGATCGTTCGACTGTCTATGGCTAAGATGCCTGGGGCCGAAGGAAGCGAAGAAAGTTGCTCAAGAAATTCACGACGGACTCTGCGGTTCTCACCAAGCTGGGCCAAAGATGAAGCTGAAGATCAAAAGAATAGGTTACTATTGGCCCATAATGATTCAGGATTGCCTCGAATATGCGAAGCAGTATCACTCATGACAAATCCACAGGACTCCATCCACCAACATCCAAATCCGCTACACCCAACAGTGGCTAGCTGACTGTTCGAAATGTGGGGAACCAATATAATTGGCCCCATTGAACTAGCATCGTCCAAAGAACATCAGTTTATATTGGCAACGGCCGACTACTTCTTTAAGTGAGCAGAAGCAATACCACTAAGGGAGGTGAAGATGGAGAATATCCTCCATTTCTTCAGGACACATGTCATCTATCGGTTCGGCACTTCGTGCGAATTATCTCGGATAATGGGCCAGTTTATAGAAGTCATAAAATCAGTCGCTTCGCACAGCAACATAAAATAGATTGGAGATACTCTTTAGTCTATAATTCTCGGGCCAACGGTCTAGCTGAATCTTTCAACAAGACCTTGACGAAGATTATAAAGAAAACGGTGTCCAGAAACAAGAGAGGCTGGCACGAAAGGTTGCATGAAGCTCTCTGGGCGTACCGAACAACGTTCAAAACAGCGATGAATACAACACCATACACGTTGGTATTCGGCACGGAAGCAGTGCTTCCCCTGGAAATAGAACTCCCTTCTCTACGAGTAGCGGTTTGATACGAGCTGACAGATGAAGAAAATTCTCATCTTCGGCTCGAGAAGCTCGATTCCCTCGACGAAACTCGCCTTATAGCACAGCAAAACCTGGAGGCTTATAAGGCAAGGATGACACGGTCATATGAAAAATTGATCAGGCCGAGAACATTCCGCCAAGGCAAACTTGTGCTAGTCGTCAAATGACCAATGATCCCTAATCGTGCAAAACGGGGGAAATTCGAGCCGAACTATGAAGGCCCGTACATCATAGATAAAGTCTACCAAGGTGGAGCCTACCTGCTCATGGATATGCATGGAGACAGATCCTTTCGGCCAAAAAATGGCCGATTCCTCAAAAAATACTACGCTTGACGAGTCACGACTTAGGTCTATGATAGATGACGACGCTCGTGTCCGCTCGCTATCCTCCTGAGTCAGAACTCTGAGCGTAGTATGCAAAGAAGCTCCGTCACCTCAAACATGGCGATTCTGGATCGAGATGTCCTTAAATTAGAAATTCTCCTCAAATATGGCGATAACGGACCGAGATGTCCCTAAACTAGAACTTCTCCTCAAATATGGCGATATTGGACCGAAAAGTCCCTAAACTAAAAGTTCGCCTCAAACATAGCGATAATGGACCGGAACGTCCCTAAACTAGTGCATCGCCCCAAATACGGCGATACATTCCCTTAGGATCTATATTGCAATCGAAGTCTTAGCAGGAAAGATTGCAACTCGAGTTCCACTGGCTATATAACTAATCCAGTGATGAAGCCACCCTCAAAACCCACCGGCAAACAGGTGGGTCACCTGCGACGAAGCTACTTTTGAGAGTTTCTCCATTAAAAAAACGACGGTATGTCCACAAGCAAAATGGGCATGGATGAAAACCTGAAAGGGCACCATGAGTAAAAACAGCAGGACTGCCGGCGAGTTTATGAAAACCCGAATAGGGAGCGAACTCGTAAAATAAAAAATTCATGTGCACTTGCAAGGTCCTCTCGACTTGTGAGAAGAAAATACCTGTGTGAGATCCTTACGACTCACAAAGAAGCAATACACTTAGGAATCCTCATGATTCTTAAGGAGAAATTACAATTGCGAGATCCTCACGACTCGTAAGGAGAATTCCCTTTATAAGACCCTCACGGCTCATAAGATTCAAAAGCCTTAAGCTACAGGGATCTGAACCTGTTCTTAAGCCGCCATATCCCCCAAGTTACCCTACAGACGGTCCAATATTGACCCTTGTATACAATCCACGAGCACGAATAAATATTCCCCCACCAAGTTCCACCAACAACGAGAAATGTCCTCGTATAGTTGTTAGTTATATATATACCCTAGAGGCCATTGTTGTACAATTGATGTATATTATAATGGATGCTTGGATATATATAGCGAGGACTTTCTTGCCCGTCATGATAGTATACTATTTGGTTTCTCTTTGTCTTAACATGTTGACTTATATTAGTTTATTGTCTTACTCTCACATGTTGATAAAGCCCTTAGGATATGTACTCGACTACTGGGACTATGATGAGATCATACTAGTGGGGCCAGGGGAGTCAACGAGTACATCCTATAATTGTTCCTAGTCGAGGGTGTGTCGAGACAGGGCATCGATACACCAGAGTAGACTAGCGTATACGCATCTTGACCCATATGATGGGCGATGGATGATCCCATATCCATCGGTGTTTGACATCAAGGATGGTGTACGGGTTCTCAGTGGAGACTGGGTACACTGGACGGACTCGCCGAGAACTCCCAGATGGTATTATACCTCACGTCAGATGGCAGTTCTCCGGTGACACTGGTACATGTTAGTCTGTAGACCCGAGATCGTCATAGAGTCTTGTGTGATTCCCGCTGTGCTTTGATTTCCACCTTACCACGTCCAAGAAGGCATGCAAAATGGTGGCTTTTGGGTACAGTCCCGAATCACATGGAGGCAATGAGCGATAGGAGGGGATTCGTCTCTCCCGGTATAAGGAGTTGATGTTGTGCTGTGTTCGATTGGCTATAACTGGAAGTCCCTGGCCAAGGCTGATATAGAGAACTACTGGTAAGTGTTATCAGTAGGTTCTTGACCTGTTATGAGCCTCACATCGACACGACTTATCAGTTACTGGGGTCTGACGTATACCACCCCTAAACTAGATATGCAACATATCAGACGAAGAGACCGGACTGTACATGAGTGTTACTGATTGGATTCACAGGAGAATGTACAGACTTGCTTGTTGATCTTCTGATCGCTCAATACCTGGGTGGCTGTTACGTTTAGCTGTCCGCTTGCAGCTTGTGGGTGTTTGATATGATCATCACTTGCTACCGGCGTATTGACGATTCTTTAGAGTCCTACACAGAGGTTTCTTGACTTAGGCAAAACGGAGTAGGAGCACATATGTGATATGTGCGGGACCGAGAATAATACAATATGAGATACCGTATTCTATTCTCGCGATATAAGATATCGGCCGGGTATATGTGTTGTATCCGGGTCATCGGATCAAGTGTTGATTCGATGATTCGGTACATGTTAGTCAGTTATATTTGATATCACTGGATTGTCGGATCAAGAGTTAATTCGATAATTTAATGTATAATTATATATGTGATATATTACAATACATTATCTAATATTGGCTCGCTTTATTATTTCATTTTCTCACCGGATAATACATTGATATATATGCGATATATGTTAATTGTATTATTTTCTTTTGTTACAAAAATATATTATATATATGATATATAATATTGTAACAAGTTATGATTACTAATGCAACATGATTAGTAGAGATTAAACATAGTTAGGGTTTGATTTGGGTTAGCTTATTCATGAAGCTTCTAGAAACTTTTCTTTTGTTTTGTGCAAAGATATTTTGTTGATATTTTCTAACCCAACCCAAACCCTTCACCCTAGGTTAAATCTCTACATGAGTTAAGCCACTCATTCTTAACTCAAGGGTTGTATTTGTAACCATAAGTTTGATTCATTATTCATCACAAAAGAAATCTTCTTCTTCTTCCTCCTTGAAAAGCTTTCTAGTTTTTGGTTTTGTGATGGATTAGTGTGAGAATTTGATAATAAAAGAGAGCATAAATCCTATTTCATCATCCTCATTTAATCCAGCCAATTAGATTAGGGTATTTACTTCATTAATACTTGATTAGTGAGTGAGAGCTTGAGTTAAAGAAAATTCAAGGTAGATCATCTTCGAGAAGGAAGACTTCAAGCAAGTATGGATCATTCGGGTTGTGGAACCTCTCTTGAGTCTGGGAGATCATGGATCGCGGCAAATGGACTACTACTCGGAGCTTATGAAGCGAAGGAGCGGACTACAAAGGTTGTAATCCCTCTCTCTTAGTTGTAAAGATATTTACTTGCATATTTAACCCTAATTATCTAGCAAAGATCCTCGTTTTGGGTTGTTCGGCACGTCTAAATTTTAAATCGGGCATGGTTGATACCTTATAGACCCTTGTGACAGTGCCTAGTAACCCTATAGTGGTATCAGAGCCAAACTAGAGTATTAGGCGACGTGTATATGAAGTTAAAAGTCCGATCGAACCCCGAAACGTCAAAATTTGACCCCTCTCTGGAAATTTTTTAAAAATTTGATTTTTTCCGTATTAAAAATACTTAGAAAATTCAGCAGGTGATTCTATGGATAACTGTGAAATACGAGCCCCCAACTCCCTCAAGCCGCTGCGGAACCGCGGCAGGAACATGCCTTGCGCGGCGGTTCCGCGGCTGAACTTGGGTGTTGGGAACTCGTATTTGTAGGCTTTATTCGTAGGTATTAGTATATACTTCTGTGAATTTTTAATAATACTCAAGTGTTGAGTTTTCTGGAGATCCTTTGTATTCGTTAATTAGATCGGAAAGTTTAATTTCGTTTAGTTTTCCGGATAATTTAGAACCTGTTAAAATGTTCGAACGGATATCAATAACTCACTTTTTCCCGACACGAAAACTTTCAAGTGTTGAATTTTTCTTGAGTTTAAAACTTTCGGAAAACATGCAAGCATATCTGTGGACCCTCTAGAAGAACGTAACCTTAACTCGATTATGTGACCGTCAAAACTTCCACTAAACTTTTGAGTTTGTGGTAGTTTGGCGATGCCACATGTGAGGCGTTGGTTTAACCCTTCTACGGCTGGTTCACTTGGGCTGTGACATGATCTGGGATTTTTTGAACTCCGCTCAAGTGTTGAGCTATTTGGGAAATCTTGCGTATTTGATTATTCGATCGGAAAGTTTAATTTTGTCTATTTATCTGGAATGTGATACAATATGTGGAATTCATATAGTTAGGCATGAAATGTGAAGTATGTGATATTTCGGATTTATGATGCCTAAAGTGATTGTGGATTCCAAATGTTATAGTTTTACACTTTCTTTTCTGTGACCGTAAGCGTAGTATGTGGTGTATCGCCGGCTTCGTTGCTATACATCAACGACAATCAGGATACGCATACTTGCTTACGTTGATGATATGAGATATTATGTGTTGCTGTGATATGTTGTATTGGATCGTCGTGTTCTGAATAGCCGGGGGTTTTATGTGAGATGAGGGTTTTTATTTTCATTCATGTAAAATTCAATTGTATGTAATATTCTTTTATTGGGGCACTTTCAGGCTGAGGTTGTTGTCACCATTGTATATTATTTACTTTTCCGCATTAGGTAGACCCAAGGAGGGGAGCACAAGTAACCGGGTTCTAGGGTCCAGTGGGAGGCCACCTCGAGGAGTCGAGACCGGGTCTCCTAACCCTAGAATTGGCAGTGTTGCTTGCCGCTCTCGTAGGGGTCTAGGGATGTGGGTTTGGCTATTCATCGCGACCGTGGAATCCGTGTTTTATACAGGCTCGAAATAAAACACGGACGTCCTAGTATATCCAATATTTCATATGTTATCTTCTGCTGCAATGTTCTGTGATGAGATCATATTACTGCCTGAGACGAATGCTTATACTATATATATATGTTGATATATAAATATTACTGCTTTCGTTTCTTCTGTGATGCTTATGAAGCATTAATTGATGGGATTTTATTAATGAGATTAATAAAAGAAAAGAAACCTAAAAGATGTTGTAGAATCAAAACTTTATAAAAAGGGTAGCTACAGTTTTGCTTTGCACAGCGGTATATATGATATACCCTGCACCTTATTCGATGAGGAAAGAGCCGAGATCCCTTCACCGGGAGTGACCTCTTTAGTAAAACTGGTAGATGCTACAAACTCGCGGTTTAGTTTTTGACAGCTTATATAGTTCTTGCTTTGCACAGCGGTATATATGATATACCCTGCACCTTATTCGATGGGGAAAGAGCTGAGATCCCTTCACCGGGAGTGACCTCTTTAGCGAAACTAGAAAAGCCTAAAAAAACACTCATTTTCAAAATCACTTGTTTCTACAACGATATCAAGTTCATTACGCAATAGGTTTTTTGAAAAACCTGTCGTAGCCTCCGTCTTTTCAGATAAAATCCTACTTAGTATTCGTGCTGCGTTTGTTGACCTTGTCAAGGCACAGTGTACGGTAGCTAATTAGTGTTTATCTGTTAAAACATGAGATGTGATTGGATTAGGGTATTCGTACGGCCTTTTTGACCTTGTCAAGGGTCATGCGGGTGGGTTTAATTCAATCGGGAAATAACGGGTTGAACTTGACTTGCGATTTATGGTTTGTTGACCTTGTCAAGGTCATAGATCGTTAGGGGCAAAATATTATCGGGAATTTCAAGTGTTGAAATTTGCAATTGCATACCTTCTATGAGATAGATGGATTCCGATACCCACTGCGAGTAAGAGTTACTCCTGGGAGAATTTTACACAGGACAATTAGCCGATCAAATAGGTGTCTAGAAAGGTGTTAACGGGGTTATGCCTCTGGGAAAATGAGGTTTATTTTAATTAGGTTCGTGCGAAAGCACGGGGAACCTCCCTCAAGTACCAACACTGATCTGGCTGAAAGATTGACGAAATTGTAGGGTGTAATTAATCCCGGCTAATCTTACCTTTTAGGGTTTGAAGGAAGATTTGATAAAAACAGTGGGAGTCATCCTGATTAAATAAGATAATAACCAATCTAATCTTGCAAGAGCATACGCTAAAGTGTTTTCTTCTCTCTCTCTCTCTCCAGGTAGCGACGATGTCAGGCCTTAATCAAGATAATAATATGGATGTATTGACTGAACCCGCTTATTATACTGAGCAGGGGAACGTTGGTCCCGTTCTTTCTTATAACTGTTATAAAACTGAGCAGGAAATAGGAGAATATCTGGATTCTCACGCCGCCCAAACGAAGAACAAGCATGCTGATGCATCTTCTTCGGGTGTGTTAGTTATTGAGAACTGTTTCTCAGTTCACCCTACGTCCTGGGTATTAGATACCGGATCGGGATCCCACATATGTAAATTGTTACGTGGGCTACGTAAAGGTAGAGAACTGGGAAAATGTGATCATTCCGTACAAGTAGGGAATGGTGCAAATATTGCAGCCAAAACAGTTGGCGAATATCACCTTGTATTACCAAGTAGTAATACATTGATTCTGAACGAGTGCTATTATATACCGAACATGATGTGCAACATTATATCAGTTTCTTTATTAAGTAAAGAAGGATATAATTTTGTAATACAGGATAATGTTATGAACATCTTCCTAAATCAAAAGTTGATTGGATCAGGCTTATTACATAATGGCATATACGTTCTCAATCAAAATACAATCCTTAATATACAAAACACAAATAAGAGGAAGAGTTCAGAAATGAACGAATCCTTCTTATGGCATTATAGACTTGGTCATATCAATGTGATACGGCTAGCTAAGTTACATAAGGATGGTTATTTGAATCCGTTCGAATTATCATCTTATGATACTTGCCATTCATGTCTCAAAAGAAAAATGACCAAAACTCCGTTTAGTGGACACGGAGAAAGAGTTACGGAACTCTTAGGACTGATACATAGTGATGTATGCGGTCCCATGTCTACACATACCAGGAATGGTTCTTCCTACTTCATTACATTCACTGACGATCTCTCAAGATACGGACATGTGTTCCTGATGAGACACAAGTCTGAAGCTTTTGAGAAATTCAAAGAATATAAGCACGAAGTAGAGAACCAAACGGGCAAAAGTATTAAGATCTTTCGATCTGATCGAGGAGGAGAATACTTAAGCAATGAGTTCCTGGACTATCTAAAAGAGAATGGGATTCTCTCTCAGCTTACTCCTCCTTATACACCACAGCACAACGGTGTATCGGAGCGGAGGAATCGCACCCTATTAGATATGGTGCGCTCTATGATGAGCACAGCTGATTTGCTTATTTCCTTCTGGGGTTATGCGCTTGAGACAGCGGCATACCTATTGAATCAAGTTCTGTCTAAATCTGTACCTACCACACCATATGAGATATAGAGTGGGAAGAGACCGTATCTTAAACGAGTTAATATATGGGGTTGTCCGGCCTATGTCAAAAAGCAAAATCCGGACAAACTCGAGGCACGATCAGTTCTTTGCAAGTTTGTAGGATATCCAAGCAATTCGTATGGATATCTATTCTACCCAACTGAACAACAAAAAGTGTTTGTTGCTCAACATGCCACCTTTTTAGAAAAGGAATTTCTTGCAAAAAAAATTAGTGGCGATGCGGTAGAGCTGGAAGAGGTTCCAGCACCACAAACTACAACTGATAATTTATTGGAACCAGAGGATTCAGTAGTTCCCGACGAACCCCAGCCTCTCCGCCGATCTAGTAGGGTTTCTCATCCACCTGAGAGATACTACGGTTTTCTCGTTGATAGTAGGAGCGAGGATTGCATCATGGAAGATGATGACCCGACTAGTTTCGAGTAGGCCATCACGAGTGGTGACTCTGTGAAGTGGCTGGATGCAATGCGATCTGAGATGGAATCCATGTACACCAACAAAGTATGGACTTTGGAAGTTGCTCCTGAAGGGGTAAAACCCATTGGGAGCAAGTGAATCTTTAAAAAGAAAATTGGTGTAGATGGAAAATTTGAGACTTTCAAAGCCAGACTTGTTGCAAAGGGTTTTCGTCAACGACCAGGTGTGGATTATGACGAAACCTTTTCTCCAGTGGCTATGCTTAAATCCATCCGGATCTTACTTGCCATTGCTGCATACCATGATTACGAAATCTGGCAAATGGATGTTAAGACCGCCTTTCTAAATGGTGATTTAGAAGAGTGCGTGTACATGACTCAGCCAGAGGGCTTCGTAGATAGTGGGAGCAGCGGAAAGATGTGCAAGCTGCTTAAATCCATCTATGGGTTAAAGCAAGCATCGCGGAGTTGGAACATCTGCTTTGATGTTGTAGTCAAATAGTTTGACTTCATCAAAAACGTAGATGAACCTTGTATATATAAAAAGATTGCAGAGAGTAAGGTTGTCTTCCTCGTATTGTACGTCGATGACATACTCTTGATAGGAAATGATGTTCCTATGCTGCAGTCGGTCAAGCTCTTCTTATCACAAAGATTCTCAATGAAAGATCTAGGTGATGCCTCCTGCATACTGGGAATTATGATCTACAGAGATAGATCTAAACGGATACTGGGATTGTCCCAATCCAGGTACATTGACACCATACTAAAGAGATTTAGTATGGAAGAATCCAAGCGTGGGAACCAACCCACGATCTCTGGACTCACTCTTTCCAAAGAGATGTCTCCCAAGATTGATTTGGAGAGAGCTCGCATGCAAGGGATACCCTATGCTTCGGCAGTAGGCTCTATCATGTATGCGATGCTATGTACCAGACCCGATGTAGCATACTCACTAAGTGTAGTGAGTCGGTATCAAGCAGATTCTGGAGAGAGTCACTGGATAGCCGTGAAGAACATTCTCAAGTACTTGAGATAGACTAAAGAGATGTTCTTGGTGTATGGTAACGGAGAACTCCAGGTGGAGTCCTTTACCGATTCTAGCTTCCAGAGTGATAAGGACGACTCTAAGTCGCACTCCGGATAGTTTGACTTCGTCGAGTCTGCAACGGTATCCTGTTTGGAACTCTTCCAACACACCGCCCTTTCATTGAGCATCCAATACCTTTGTATTGCGATAACAATGGAGCTGTGGCTTTGGCCAAGGAACCCAGGTCCCATCAGAAGTCCAGACATATTCTGAGGCGGTATCACCTGATCAGGAAGATAGTTGATCACTGGGAGATCGAGATCAAGAGAGTTGATACGAAGGACAGCACTGCGGATCCACTCACAAAGGCCAATCCCCAGATACAGTTCGAGAGATTATTCGGGATGTTAGGTATGAGATACTACAACAGCTGGCCTTAGTGCAAGTGGGAGATTGTTAGTTATATATATGCCCTAGAGGCCATTGTTGTACATATGATGTATATTATAATGGATGCTTGGATATATATAGAGAGGACTTTCTTGCTCGTCATGATAGTATGCTATTTGGTTTCTCTTTGTCTTAACATGTTGACTTATATTAGTTTACTGTCTTACTCTCATATGTTGATAAAGCCCTTAGGATATGTACTCGACTACTGGGACTATGATGAGATCATACTAGTGGGGCCAGGGTAGTCAACGAGTACATCCTATAATTGTTCTTAGTCGAGGGTGTGTTGAGACAGGGCAACGATACACCAGAGTAGACTAGCGTATACGCATCTTGACCCATATCATGGGCGATGGATGATCCCAAATCCATCGGTGTTTGGCATCAAGGATGTGTACGGGTGCTCAGTGGAGATTGGATACACTGGACGGACTCGCCGAGAACTCCCAGATGGTATTATACCTCACGTCAGATGGCAGTTCTCCGGTGACACTGGTACATGTTAGTCTGTAGAACCGAGATCGTCATAGAGTCTTGTGCGATTCCCGCTGTGCTTTGATTTCCACCTTACCACATCTAAGAGGGCGTGCAAAACGGTGGCTTTTGGGTACAGTCCCGAATCACATGGAGGCAATGAGCGACAGAAGGGGATTCTTCTTTCCCGGTATAGGGAGTTAATATTGTGCTGTGTTCGATTGGCTATAACTGGAAGTCTCTGGCCAGGGCTGATATAGAGAACTACTGGTAAGTGTTATCAGTAGGTTCTCGACCTGTTATGAGCCTCACATCGACACGACTTATCGGTTACCGGGGTCTGACGTATACCACCCCTAGACTAGATATGCAACATATCAGACGAAGAGACCAGACTGTACGGGAGTGTTACTGATTGGATTCACAGAAGAATGTACTGGCTTGCTTGTTGATCTTCTGATCGCTCAATACCTGGGTGGCTGTTACGTTTAGCTAACCACTTGCAGCTTGTGGGTGTTTGATATGATCATCACTTGCTACCGGCGTATTGACGATTCTTTAGAGTCCTACACAGAGGTTTCTTGACTCAGGCAAAACGGAGTAGGAGCACATATGTGATATGTGCGAAACCGAGAATAATACGATATAAGATACCGTATTCTATTCTCGCGATATAAGATATAGGCCGGGTATATGTGATATATCCGGGTCATCGGATCAAGTGTTGATTCGATGAATCGGTACATGTTAGTCGGTTATATTTGATATCACCGGATTGTCGGATCAAGAGTTGATTCGATAATTTAATGTATAATTATATATGTGATATATTACAATACATTATCTAATATTGGCTCGCTTTATTATTTCATTTTCTCACCGGATAATACATTGATATATATGCGATATATGTTAATTATATTATTTTCTTTTGTTACAAAAATATATTATATATGTGATATATAATATTGTAACAAGTTATGATTACTAATGCAACATGATTAGTAGAGATTAAATATAGTTAGGGTTTGATTTGGGTTAGCTTATTCATGAAACTTCTAGAAGCTTTTCTTTTGTTTTGCGCAAAGATATTTTGTTGATATTTTCTAACCCAACCCAAACCCTTCACCCTAGGTTAAATCTCTACATGAGTTAAGCCACCCATTCTTAACTCAAGGGTTGTATTTGTAACCATAGGTTTGATTCATTATTCATCACAAAAGAAATCTTCTTCTTCTTCCTCCTTGAAAAGCTTTCTAGCTTTTGGTTTTGTGATGGATTAGTGTGAGAATTTGATAATAAAAGAGAGCATAAATCCTACTTCATCATCCTCATTTAATCTAGCCAATTAGATTATGGTGTTCACTTCATTAATATTTGATTAGTGAGTGAGAGCTTGAGTTAAAGAAACTTCAAGGTAGATCATCTTCGAGAAGGAAGACTTCAAGCAAGCATGGATCATTCGGGTTGTGGAACCTTCTTGAGTCCGGGAAATCATGGATCGCGGCAAAGGGACTACTACTCGGAGCTTATGAACCGACGGAGCAGACTACAAAGGTTGTAATCCCTCTCTCTTAGTTGTAAAGATATTTACTTGCATGTTTAACCCTAATTATTTAGCAAAGATCCTCGCTTTGGGTTGTTCGGCATGTCTAAATTTTAAATCGGGCATGGTTGATGCCTTATAGACCCTTGTGACAGTGCCTAGTAACCCTATAATAGTGAACGATACTTGTAAGTCCTCTCGACTTATAAGGAGAAAACACTCTTGCAAGATCCTTACGACTTACAAAAGAAAATACACTTAGGAATCCCCATGATTCCTAAGGAGAAATTACACCTACAAGGTCCTTACGACTTGTAGGGAGAAATACCTTTATGAGACCCTTACGGCTCATAAAGTCAAAAAGCCTTAGTCAATAGGACCCTAACCCTGTTTGCTAAGCCATCTTTGTTCAAATTAGCAAAGGCAAATGATGAGTCGCTCCTGGCAATATTCCAGTTGTAGCGATGCTGATGCCTAAACAGGTGTCAAACTTCAAATCCTTTCACGTAAATGATGATTCGCTCCTGAGAATATTCCAGTCAAAGCGATGCTGATGCCAAGCTTGGCATCAGATTCCAAACTCGCAATAAAAAACAGCAGTGAGTAAAAAAAATATGCATATAAAACTGCCGAAATGTTTGGGAAACTCGCAATAAAAAGCAGCGAGTAAAAATATATAAAAAAATAGCCGAAATGATTGAGCACCGCGGATAAAAATCCGAAATAATTGGGCAATCGTGACTTTTGTGATATGAAAAGCTGAAAAGATAAAGCATCACGACAATAAAAAAATAAAATAAAATAAAATTTCTTCTGCCGTGCAAGTATGTCCATATTGACTCTTGTATACAATCCATGGGCACAAATGAAAGAATGGGAACCATACTTTCCCACCAGGCTCCGTCAAAGGGAGAGCCAAATCTTGACGGTAATATCTACAGCCTAGAGATCAGCTCGACGTTCTTCTCATTTCAACAGGGTGCAGACGTGACGTCAACAAAGCTCCAAGGAGCCAAATCAAAATGGAGTAATGGAAAAATCCTAGCTCCAACTCGACGTTCCTTCTCATTCCAGCAGGATGCAGACGCAACGTCAATAAAAGACCCAAGGTTCGAAACAAAAATGGAGTCATGGCAAAATCCTAGCTCCAAGTTGTGACGGTTCATATACAACTCAGAGACTATCTCGACGTTCCTTCTCATTCCAGCAGAGTGCAGACGCAACGTCAACAAAAGACCCAAGGGTTGAAACCAAAAATGGAGTAACGGTAAAATCCTAACTCCAAGTCTTGACGGCATATATACAACCTAGAGACCATCCCGACGTTCCCCCTCATTTCAGTAGGATGCGAATGCTGCTATCAAATGAAAATGGAGCAATGGCATATTTCTAGCTCCGGACTTCAACTGCAATACATACAGCATAGAAGTCTTACAGATGTCTACCCTACTTCAGCAAAGAATCAGCGCGACATCGTTAAAACAAAAAATGAAGCAACGGCGTATTCCCAACTTCGGGTCTTGAAGACAACTCATATAAAGCCTAAAAGTCTATCGGAGATCATCCCACCCCAGAGCGGAGTGGTTATGACTCATCGGGGCTCCAAACTGAGCCTAACTTTAAGTAAAAAGCGTCATGGCAAATTCCTAACGTTTGCTCTTCTGACGGTAATATGACCTAAGGAGATTACTTGAAGACGTCTTGTCCAGCCCCCGAAGGGATCAGAGACACGACAGTCGCAGAGCTACTCGAACAACGGCTTAAAGACCGCATATCAAGGAAGATATCGGCCAACGCAACGGTACCACGGATTAAAACGCTAGTACCACAAACCTAACGGACCTCTGTCGTAAAGAATGGAGGTTATCTGCATATAACGTTAGGACAAGTTTGCCTGTAAATCCAAGGGAGGTAAATTAAAGAAACTCCGAAACGAGTACATAAACTAGAAACTCCGAAATGAGTGAATAAATTATAAACTCCGAAACGAGTACATAAACTAGAAACTCCGAAACGAGTGAATAAACCACAAACTCCGAAACGAGTGAATAAACCACAAACTCCGAAACGAGTGAATAAACTACAAACTCTGAAACGGGTAAATAAACTAATGAGCGCTAAATTAAGAACATCGGACACAAGGGAGCCCATGCAAAAAAATGGGTGAATTCTTTATTCATAAATCAAAATGGTTTACATTTATGTAAAGAAAAGTGGGAAATACAATTTTAACTGTTAAGAAGGCGGGGCTTTCAATCGATTGGCAACCCGCTCACTTTCTTCCCGTAGCTCCTCCTCGCATGCCACTACTGCAGCTAGGTTCGCTTCGACTTGAGCCCGTTGTTGCAAACATGATGAAAGCTTCTCAGCGATTTCCTGCTTTGCAACCTCGCAATCTCGTATGCCCCGCTCGGTAAAGTCGAGGTTCTGCCTCAGCGCCAGTCCATTAGAAATGCATTGTTGGAGGTTTTCAAAAATAACTCGTAGCTGCACGGCATTCGCTTCGACTTGGGCTCGCAATCGGCTGGATTCATCAGAAGCTGTCTCATGCTCCTTTCGCTTCAAGGCTAACCTCTGCTCAAAGTATTGAATAGAATCAACACATTGCTCGATCCACGCGATTAGTTGAGCCTTCGAGATTAATGCTTTAGGAGTGAGACGCTTGATTTCGATCTCATGCAGACAAGCCTCGATCCGCTTACAATAATCAACCTAAAGGCCGACGAAATCTTCATTGTGGAAATTCGCAAGCGTCGCCAGTATCGGGTTGACCTCATCAGCAAAATCGGCGGTAGAAGTAAGAGCTTCAACGTTAAGATCTTCGATAAATTTACTCAGCATTCGCCTGCTATTCGCCGCACCCTTGAAAGATTGGCGCTTAGCAAAGGGCCCTGCGGGCATGGAAATGCGAGACTCAAAGGGAGCCAAAGCCGGTGTAGCTGCTGCAGAATAAATCATGCACAAAGAAGGGTCAGATTTCAACCTAAAACATAAAGAAGAATGCTGATGGACGAGATCTACCGTACCAGTGGTCAAAAGTGGCAGGGCAGGGAGCACATGAGGTTCGGTTATTCCTTCGCTCTCTCCCTCAAGATGTGATACCGTGGTCAATACGAGAAAAGCTTAGCAATAGAAAGTTTACTCATGGAAAGCTGAAATAAAAGGTGAAGAATATATTAACCAACGCCTGAAGGGGGAACGAATTCTGATTATAAGGCGAAGTGTGGGCTTAACATCTGGTGTAAGCGGTCAAAAAGCACTCCTGCAGGATTGCAACAATATATGGTTAATATAAGAAAACAGTATCTACACTGAAACAAGAAGTGAGAGATCCCTACCTTCCATCATTAAACCTGAGGGAACTTGGGGGGACACAGAAGAGAGGGGTGGAGCAGTGACAATCGTGACCATGGCTGACAGTGATCCTTCAATCAACACGGCACCGAGGTCTACCACGCCTGTATTCAGAATAAAGAAATATCAGCATAAATGTTTAATGGGATTAAGAAACCAAAAGTAATGGCTCGAGGTATACCTGATGGGGTAGAAATCATAACAGGGTATGGAGCATCACCAGCCCCAATGGCTTCCTCAGTTTCCATAATTATCGGGAAGGTGGATTCGACATCCACATCTTCATCCCCTGAATCAATAAGGGCCTTCATAATGCTCGCGTCACCCACCGATATCATAGATCTACGAAGGGAGGAAGCGGCAATCGAAATAGTCCATGATTCAAAAGGGAGGCTTGATACTCCAAGCACTTCGAGCGCTGGCGCTTCGCCCGTCGCGTCACCACCTGAACTCGGCCCAGTTAAAAAAACAAGAGTGTTATAATTCAAAAAAAAGAGACCGCTATCAGGGATTGTGTATTGTTTTATCTTGAAGTGACCGCTCGGCCTCTTCATGAGCCGCACGCACAACCTGTCTATGAGCGGTGGATAGGGTAGAAGGAGCGTCCTCCATGCAAACATCAGAAGGTCGAGCATCGCTCGAACTCGCGTCTGCGGCCAGATTAGCCTGACGCTCCTTTGCGGCGTGCTTTTTATGCTTCCTCTCAGCCTTGGTTGTACGGACGGATCTCCTCAGGGCCTCCGACAAAGGAGCGACGTCGTCCAGATCAGGCTCGGCCTCAGGACATACTGTAACATCCGTCATTGGCTGCTTTAGCGACGCCTCCCATGGTGGCCCAGGGAGGACCTCAGACGTAACCGGTGGCCCTGATGACTCTTCCACACCACCACCCGAGGTTGGCATTGTACTCAGAACAACATGGACTGCGATGGTTCCTGTAACAGGAAAAAGAAGGGAGTCAAGTTGTGAATAAAATAAAATAAATATGTAAATTCGCTGTGAAACAAATCATACCAAGTCCCATGGAAGCGTGAAGCCTCTCCTCCTCCTCAAACGTTTTGAGGGACGCCAAGAGGGCCACTTCAGTGGAGATTCCTGTTAAGAGAAGGGCGTTAGTAAAGCGTAATAAATTCATAAAAAGGAATGCATACATGAGAGTATAAACGAAATATACCGGACGCTGCAAGAGAAGCTAACTTCGCTTGCTCACTGGCCAGTCTTTCAGAAGCTTCGATAGCAGCCTGAAGGTCGGTAGAGGAAACAGGAGCTTCGAATAGACCATCGTTGGTGCCATACTCAGACAAGCCTTCGCTATAGGAGCGTGAGGCTCTTGGCCGAATACAACATCAGCTGAGAACATAGATTTCTTTTTTTCTTCTGCGAGCTGGCACCAACCCCCGACGACAACAGCTTCTGCTTAACGGGCTTCTTCAGACGGCGGGTTCCGATCTCCGAGCCAATACCCAACTCGGGGGATGCAGCAGCCGCCGCAGCCACAGGAGCATTTACCTCCGGCCGAGGCTTATCTAGAAAAGCTCGTGGAACCATAACTACGCTGCTCCCCCTCAAAGAAGGAAGCACAACCTTCCGTCGCTTCAACAGGACCGCTGGATTACTGGCTGGGACAACGTCCTTGTGTTCATGCAGCAGCCGCCTCTCTTCCTTGACGATAACACCCGTTGCATGTTAGTACCAAGAAACATAAGCGTTCGAGGCCCTTGGAATGTAACTCGGTTCGCTGATGAGGAAATGAGGCCCCATTTTCAAACGCATGAAATGATGCGTCACGTTGCGAACACCTTCCTCAGTAGAAACGGGATTTACGATGAACGCCTCGAGGGGAACGCCTTGGTTGTAACCCGATTGCTGAGCGAAACGGTGTGGGTTATATCTCATGAACAGAACCAAGGCGTTCTGTCTGAATACCAGGAAGCCCGGCATGATAGAATACAAGTGGACAATCTCTCGGGCCCTCAATACAGAAGCTCAGTCCTTGAAGACGTCGTGAAGCGGATGGATGGCTTTAGAAGATTCCTTGACGATGGTCAGGAATTTGTCAACGAAGGTCATGCTATCCCTGACCATGCGTGGGCGAAGAAACAATCGCCGAGCCTCTCGCTGTATTGGATCAGGAGAAGAAGCATCGACCAAGTGCATGACCCGAGGAAAATTATATCCGTCATAAATTCCGGGTCGTTTATGCACACCAAAAACACCCAGCACGTGCATCTCGATCCATGAGGTGAAGTAATGTAGTGGGAGATTAACGTGCTTCAGACCCAGCTGAGTAGTGTCGACTGCCAGACTCAGGCCGTGATATAAGTGAGCCAGACCTGCAACCCCAACGGCCAGGCGTGTCCCCACCACAATACGGTGAGCCGGATAAAAGAGAGAAAGTCTCATATAACGAGAATGCATCGGAAGTGCAAACCAGCTTAGCCACAAGTCGATGAACCCCGGGAAGAATGTCTCTTCATCAATGTCCGGAGCAGCGACCTCTGCGAAAGAAACGACCGGGGTATTCGGAATAAAAAAAACTGCTTTAAATCTGCTTTCGCGGTCGGTAATTTGTCCAATCCAAATCCGAACGGATCATCAAGCTTGGCGAACTTTGCATCTTTCTTCGACAAAGCCTTCGGACGAAAGAAGTGGGCGAAGAAATCGGTAAAGCTAACTCCGTGCCCACCAGACTCTAAGAATAAGCTCTCGTATATGTTCAACACCTTGATCAAGCTTGGAAACTTGTGTTGAACGGCATTCTCTGGGGTAAGACCCATTACCACTGATTCGGTAGAAAAGATGTACTCGTTAGGGGGAAGTATCTCCTCATAATGTTTCCCACTGACGGGTAATCCAGATATCTCCGCGAATTCCACCAATGAGATTGAGACCTCCCGATCCGATAAGAGAAATGTGTGGGTTGGGATATTCCATTGCTCCAGAAAATATTTGACCCACCAAACATGGGGAGTGTGGTAGTGAAAGAGGGATGCATAGATCGCGGGATATAGCCCGGTCTTCAGTAGCAGCGACTTCTTGGCCGACAGAATGTATCGGGCCCACTGCAGATAGCCAGCCGCATGACGGGGAGTCATTCCTATCATGTAAACCTGCCTCCAAAGACGTGATTCTCCTTAGCATATGCGACGCCCTAGAATGTCTGAGGCCATCGATGGCTGCACTGGTATCGATTCCATGGAGGGCTGGAGACGACCTTCCGAGGTCCAGTTGACCTCTTCTACTGCGTAAGTAACCTGCGGAGGGTCAGCGTAATGGATTGACGGGATTGGTTCTGACGGCGCTGGGCAAGTAAAACTGCACCGACCCCGGATAATGTGGCTATACAATGACCCCCCACAGATGAAGAGACTTTTGCTCTGGGTCATAATCCCGAATGAGTGCAAAGACTTCCCGATCTGTAGGCGCATCGGCAAAAGCACTTTCCAAACGAACGTAGGGAAAGGAGGAATCGGAAGCCATAATCCCTGTAAAAAATATAAATAAAAAAAGGGGGTTAATTATCGACACAATGTTCAAGGCTTTAACATTTTCATTACACCTAAATTTGTACTACATTCTGACATGTTAAAGTCACCGCAGTTCAAAAAGAAACGGACAATGGGCCCCACAAAATTAAGGTAATGCCCCCATCAATGATTAGTAAGGCACTCATTGTAAGAATCCAAAAGGATTCTCATTTAATAAAAAATCTCATTGAACTGTGCAGTTAAACTCTCTCGAAAAACGAGTTCTACAGCAGATTCAAATCTGTAAGAAGAACCCTAGAAAGGAAGGAAAGGGGAATAAAATTCCCAAAAGGATTTCTTTAAAAAAAAGAAATTTTCTCAGAGCTAAGCTCTGTAGAACAACCCAGAATTAAATTCCTCTAATAGGATTAAATCCCAGAAATCCCCATGGGAAATGGAATTAAATTACAAACAACCCTCAAAGATCAAAGTCACTAACAGGGTAAAACCCTGTCACACCCCGCTTCCCAGTGTACGGATAACGAGACGTGACTAGGCCCGCGATGTATTTACTCAGAAGTAAACACACTAAGAGTAAATAAGCAATATAATAAATGTACACAAGAAAGACATGAGATGTAAATGAACAGTAACTATTTATTGATTAAACATTCTTTACAATACAACTGGAAAGTAAATACAATACTGGAAAGCGATGCCGAAAGAATGGCATGAACTGAAAGTAAAAGTATATACAAGTGAACTAGAGCTCGGGGTCCTCGATGAACTGCTCCAAGTCTTCTGAGCTGGGCTCGATCTCCAGAGAGTCGGGTCCTCCTGACAACATTCCAAAGAAAGAATAGAAAAGGAATGTCGTCAGCGAACAATCGCTCGTTAAGTCCCAGGAGGTAGAGAAGAATAGACAGAGAATAGAACATGTAAAGTACAAAATATTATGTTAACTATATTAACGTAGCTGTTTGTAGCTTGGTACAGAAGATATTAGTGTTTACGAGAGGAGTCCAACCATCCTGTGGACTAAGGTAACCTGTAGTATAAGGCTCCGTCAAACCCCACGGAACAACTACAATGGATGTTTAGTTATGCCTTTTAATGACCATCTCGTGCCACTTTTAACACATTTTGTACCAGTCTACCCCTTTAACCCCGTAATGTATATTGTGTTGTTTTATAGATGTAAGACTTGCCGAAACCATGATATCAATTGTTCATGTAAACGAATAAGGATGTAAACGAATAGTCATGCAATCAAGTCAATGTATATCCATGGTTCGGTCAGTTCAAGTCATGTTGATATTTGATAGTATTCAGTATATATGGATTCATGATGTATTAGAGTTATATTTGAAGTGTATGTAGATTGGAATTGTATTCATATTAGACTGAGACTCTGTCAAGTCAGACACTTAAACAGAATTTGATTCCTGAATTAGGTTTTGGAGTTATCGGTAACTGCTGCACATGGACGGAAGGATTTGTGAATTTTCCAAGCCAATTACCATTGATAACTCCATTTTAGTTTCCTACCTTAAATACGAAAGAACCCACTTTCTCCGGCTCCCTGAGGCTCAAGAGAATTGGTCCTGCTTAAACTTATATTTACTAGGGTCCTTATTGTAAATTAATAAACTTGAGGGGGTTTTATGAAAAATAGTTTTGATAAACTTTCAAAGTAAACCCCAAGTATTTATTTATTGTATTTAGGGTTTTCATGGATGTAGTTTTTAAAAGTGAAGTATTCTAATGATTATAAACCTAGATTGAATAGTATAGGGTATTTTAGTGTAAATTGGAATTGTATGGATTTATGATGGTATATTCATGAAATTTGTGATTCCTTTGTTTAGAAAACATGGAATTTATTATATGTATTTAAAATAGATATTTTGATAATATATATATATATATAATTATTAAAAATAGAATTTATTTATTAAATAGAAAATCACATTATTCTTAAAAATTGTATTAAAAATTCCATCAAGATCGGATGCTCCATGAGGAGGCTTGCATCTCGCTCTACTAGTCTCAAGGATGTGCGATAATCTATACCATCCAAATCGGGGTCTCCAAAATGGGTTGTAGAGGCTTAATTGCAAGGAATTTAATTAAAACAATCTTAAAGAATACAATTTTATTAGTTTAAGGTATTTTATTGTAAAATTGTATTTATCCCATAAAATATTGTTCCAAAAACCATCGTGCTATGTCATGATGAGTGTTGTGATGAGGTAGGTCATTACCTCGTGAGTTTTCTAAAGGTAATATGAACAAATATAATGAAATGATGCCGTAAGTAAACTTTGTGGTATTTAACCGTAAAATTGAAATTAAAGTTGTATAACATTGTATTTTGAATTGAAACTTGTTCTAAATGTTTGTTTTAAGATTACTAAACAAGATGTAACAATATGGATATTTGGTTATTAAGAAAAGTTATGTTTTTGATAAAATTAGAATCGAAAGTCGGAATAACTCCGCTTCCGATGAGTTTTGAGAAGAGAATTCTTTTCATAGGGAAGAGAGGAGAGGAGAGGGGACTTACTGGATTAGATGAGAGAGGGGAGGTAGAGGAAGGGTTTGAGAGTTTCGTGGAGTCGCGGTGTCTCCGGATTTGTCCCGAGTCATCGCCGGAAGATGACCTTGGGCCAACTCCACTTGTACAACTAATTTGACTTGGAAAAATTTGAGAGTTTTGATGATAGATTTCAGAATAGAGAGGACTAGGTATGAGATGGTATTTATAGGATAGAATTAGGGTTTAGGGAATTAAAAATAAGCATTAAAATGCATTAAAACATTGGTTTGATGGTGATTTTTAATTCTCTAGTTAATTGCAGGAAAAACAAATAGAAGAGGAGTAGTGGGGGGAGGCCAAGGGGTGTTGGGGGGAAATTTGGGAGCATTCCCCATGGAGGCCCGGCGGCGCCGGTCTGGGGTTCCATCTCACCGGCCATTAGGTGGGTGTGGGGCTCTGGATTGATGCCACGTGTTCTCGGGTATTCATATGTTATTTTCCACATGTTTGATTTTAGTGACTTTTCATTTTTACGTGTATTGCACGTGTAAACTTTTAGGCTTCCAAAAAAGTTTAAAAGAAAAATCATTAAAAATAATATGTGGCTGATGGGATTCGAACACATGGGCTACGAAACAGCAGTGCAAGGCTTTACCAATGAGCTACAAGCTATTTCTTGCTGTTCTTACATAAGAAATATTTTTAAGTTGTGCTCAGGATAAGGTACTCCTTTCTGTACTTTACAAAAATTTTATACAGAAAGTTTAGGGTTGTTATATTCTACCCTCCTTATAAAAATTCCGTCCTCGAAATTTATAGAAGGAAGTTGTAACAGATTCAAGAAAAATTTGGTGATAGTGATGGTTAAAGAAATACTGGTAGTGCATGAAAAGTAATGAGATGATGCAAGGGTTTTGAAAAGATTGAAGGGAATCACCAGTGTTACCTTGGTCTATAGCCTCGGCTTCTACTGCCGCTAATTATGCCTGACGCCGGGGTACGTTCCTCCTAACTGGAGGCACATTCCTCTGTCCTTGGGGCATGTTTCTCTACCCTCGAGGCATGTTCCCCGGTGCCTGATGGAATTGGTGAGTAGGCTGTGCAGGAGGTCCACGTGGAGGTGGAGCTGGGAGAGCAAGACGAGGTGCAGATGCCTGAATAGTTGGCCGCTGCGGATAGTTGATGTGTGTTGGAACTGGGTTGCGTCTATGAGGACATGTTCCAATACCATGAGTGGATGCGCCACAAACTAAGCACATGCCTTTTGCGCGCCTGCAGTCCTTCATCGGATGTCCATCTATCTTGCAGTAGTAGCAAAAGTCTGGACTTGGCCGGTCAAATGTTACTTCCGGTCTCCTAGGTGTAAAAGTTTGTATAGAAGGGTCTTCTCATGCCATCTGGGTGGCAAGGCGCTTCACACCGGCGGATTAAGGTATGCCCTTTTTTCACCACTGCCTCATATCGACGGGCAGCCTTCAGAGCTAGGTCATGGGTTGGGAAATCTCCTATAGCTATAGCAGCTTGGATTTCCTGGTCCAACCCCTGCTGAAATCTTCTGGCCCTGTTCTCAGCAGTCGGTATAAGATGCGCCGCAAACCTGCTCAACATGGTAAACTCAGTATCATACTCATCCACAGATTTGCTCTACATAGAGCCTTATTCCAAGTGGTTGAATTGCTGCTCCATGTCAAATCGGGCAGTCTCGGGAAAATATTTCGCGTCGAACATGTTGCGAAAAGTCTTTCATTCGATCGGCTGAGCAAGACGGCTTTCTTCTGCCTTCCACCATACCCTGGTATTGTCAGTTAGTTGCAGCTTCACAACTCTTACCCAAGCGATCTCTGGCACTTGTGCTGCTGCTAGATCATCCTCAATCGACTGAGCCCATTCCTCTGCTTCCAAAGGGCTCTCTTTCCCAGAAAATTTCTTAGGGTGCAATGCACGGAATTGCTTCACTCCGGGTGCCTCGGATTCTGGACGGTGCAAGAGAATAGCAGTCTGCTGCTTCTGTCCCTCCAAGAGGCTCTTAATTGCCTCAAGCAATACCGTCTGCTCGTTGATAGGAGCTGCTACGGTAGGTGTAAGTGGAAGAGGTAGTGGTGTGGTGTTGCCGTTCATGTTGGTGCTAATATTGTTCGGAGAATTCATAACCTTGAAAGAAAAATAGGGTTAGTATAGATTCAAGGAATAGGAAATATAAAGAATGTTTAGTTGCCGAGTCTTATAATTCTTGTGTTATATTGTTTAGATTTCCATGTAGAACTGACCTGCATGGGCCACCAACAAAACTTGTCACGTCCCGCTTCCCGATGTACGGATAAGGAGACGCGACTAGGCCTGCGACGTATTTACTCAGAAGTAAACACGCTAAGCGTAAATAAGCAATATAATAAATGTACACAAGAAAGACATGAGATGTAAATGAACAGCAAATTTTTATTGATTAAATATTCTTTATAATACAACTGGAAAGTAAATACAATATTGGAAAGCGATGCTTAAACGATGGCATGAACTGAAAGTAAAACTATATACAAGTGAACTAGAGCTCGGGGTCCTCGATGAACTACTCCAAGTCTTCTGAGCTGGGCTCGATCTCCAGAGAGTCGGGTCCTCCTGACAACATTCCAAAGAAAGAATAGAAAAGAAATATCGTCAGCAAATAATCGCTCGTTAAGTCCCAGGAGGTAGAGAAGAATAGACAGAGAATAGAACATGTAAAGTACAAAAGATTATGTCCGCTATACTAATATAGTTGTTTGTAGCTTGATACAGAAGATATTAGTATTTATGAGAGGAGTACAACTATCCCGTGGACTAAGGTAACCCGTAGTACAAGGCTCCGTCAAATCCCACAGAACAACGGCAATGGATGTTTAGTTACGTCTTTTAATGACCATCTCGTCCCACTTTTAACACATTCCGTACCAGTCTACCCCTTTAACCCCGTAATGTATATTGTGTTATTTTATAGATGTAAGACTTGCCGAAACCATAATATCAATTGTTCATGTAAATGGATAAGGATGTAAACGAATAGTCATGTAATCAAGTCAATGTATATCCATGGTTCGGTCAGTTCAAGTTATGTTGATATTTGATAGTATTCAGTATATATGGATTCATGATGTATGAGAGTTATATTTGAAGTGTATGTAGGTTGGAATTGTATTCAAATTAGACTGAGACTCTATCTGAGTCAGACACTTAAACAGAATTTGATTCCTGAATTAGGTCTTGAAGTTATCGGTAACTGCTGTATATGGACGACAGGATTTGTGACTTTTTCCAAGCCAATTACCATTGATAACACCGTTTTAGTTTTCTACCTTAAATAGGCAAGCACCCACTTTCTCCGGCTCCCTGAGGCTCAAGGGAATTGGTCCCGCTTAAACCTATATTTACTAGAGTCCATATTGTAAATTAATAAACTTAAGGGGGTTTTATGAAAAATAGTTTTGATAAACTTTCAAAGTAAACCTCAAGTATTTGTTTATCGTATTTAGGGTTTTCATGGATGTAGTTTTTAAAAGTGAAGTATTCTAATGATTATAAACCTAGATTGAATAGTATAGGGTATTTTAGTGTAAATTGGAATTGTATGGATTTATGACGGTATATTCATGAAATTTGTGATTCCTTTGTTTAGAAAACATGGAATTTATTATATGTATTTAAAATAGATATTTTGATAATATATATATATATATATAATTATTAAAAATAGAATTTATTTATTTAATAGAAAATCAAATTATTTTTAAAAATTGTATTAAAAATTCCATCGAGATCGGATGCTCCATGAGGAGGTCTACATCTCGCTCTACTAGTCTCAAAGATGTACGATAATCCGCACCATCCAAATCGGGTTCCCCAAAATGGGTTGTAGAGGCTTAATTGTAAAGAATTTAATTAAAACAATATTAAAGAATACGGTTTTATTAGTTTAAGGTATTTTATTGTAAAATTGTATTTATCCCACAAAATATTGTTCCAAAAGCCATCGTGCTATGTCATGATGAGTGTTGTGATGAGGTAGGTCATTACCTCATGAGTTTTCTAAAGTTAATATGAGCAAATATGTTGAAATGATGCCGTAAGTAAACCTTGTGGTATTTAACCATAAAATTGAAATAAAAGTTGTATTACATTGTATTTTGAATTGAAACTTGTTCTACATGTTAGTTTTTAGATTACTAAACAAGATGTAACAATATGGATGTTTGGTTATTAAGAAAAGTTGTGTTTTAAACAAAATTAGAATCGGAAGTTGGAATAACTCTGCTTCCGATAAGTTTTGAGAAGAGAATTCTTTTCATAGGGAAGAGAGGAGAGGAGAGGGGACTTGCTGGATTAGATGAGAGAGGGGAGATAGAGGAAGGGTTTGAGAGCTTCGCGGTGTCGCGGTGTCTCCGGATTTGTCCTGAGTCGTCACCGGAAGATGACCTTAGGCTAACTCCACTTGTACAACTAATTTGACTTGGAAAAATTTGAGAGTTTTGATGATAGATTTCAGAATAGAAAGGGCTAGGTATGGGGTAGTATTTATAAGATAGAATTAGGGTTTAGGGAATTAAAATTGAGAATTAAAATGCATTCAAACATTGGTTTAATGGTGATTTTTAATCCTCTGGTTAATTGCAGGAAAAACAAACAGAAGAGGAGTAGTGGGGGGAGGCCAAGGGGTGTTGGGGGGAAATATGGGAGTATTCCGCATCGAGGAGGGCTCGTCGGCGCCGGTCTGGGGCTCCATCTCGCCGGCCATTAGGTTGGTGTGGGGCTCTGGATTGATGCCACGTGTTCTCGGGTGTTCATATGTTATTTTCCATATGTTTGATTTTAGCGACTTTTCATTTTTACGTGTATTGCACGTGTAATCTTTTGGGCTTCCAAAAAGTTTAAAAGAAAAATCATTAAAAATAATATGTAGCTGATGGGATTTGAACACAGGGGATATGACACAGCAGTGCAAGGCTTTACCAATGAGCTACAAGCTATTTCTTGCTGTTCTTAAACAAGAAATACTTTTAATTTGTGCTCAGGATAAGGTACTTTTTCTGTACTTTACAAAAATTTTGTATAGAAAGTTCAGGGTTGTTACAAACCCTAAGATCTTTAAGACCAGCGGTCTACCTAAAATAAAGTTTTTAAGATCTCTAAGAGATTATTTCAAGAAAAAGAGCCAAGCTCTGTTAATGGGTTAAAATCCAAGACAAAAAGAGTCTCCTTTAAGAGGAAAATGATCATAATTCTTACCAATTTTCTTAAACAGAGTTTAAACTCTACGTGTTTCTTTAGGCAGAGATCTGAGCTCTGAGAAGAGAATTAAATTCTCAAAGAAGCGGATGGAAGATGACGAAACGATAGTCATCTCAAGGACCAAAGGCCCTATTTATGAGATATGAAGGGACGATTCAACTTCCCAGAAGATCGAAAAGTGGAAAAGGTGACACCGTTGCACCCACGTGTAAAACATGTGAGAGCAACGTTGGAGGGCATTTGTTTCCCCAATATATTTAACATAATAAAAGAGTAAACCTCTATGGAATTCAATGAGGCAGTGCCTCACGTGCTCTCCATGAGGGCGCCGACGCCAGAGCCATTCTTATAGGATTAAATCCTATGGTGGCGCCTCATGTGCTCCTCATGCGGGCGCTAATGTGCAAAGCACAGAACAATTTATTACATAAGAGTTAAACTCTTAGATGGCCGCACGTGCTCCTCACATGGGCGCCAATGTGCAAAGCACAGAAGAAATCATTACATAAGAGTTAAACTCCTAGATGGCGCCGCACATGCTCCTCACGCGGGTGCCAATGTGCAAAGCACATAAATACCCATTATAAGAATTAAATTCTTAAGTAGAGCCCACGTGCATAACACGTGAGCGCTGGCGCCCAGGTAGAATTAAAATTTTACAATACTTCCTGTTAAACAGAGCCGTTGGATCAAATATCCAACGGAGATGATAAATTATAAAAATACAGAATTAAATTATGTTGAGAGAAAACATTTCCCAAATCTTTCTAAAATAAGAAATATACTCTCGGTTGGATCAAAAATCCAATTATAGAATAAAATTCTATTTTGGAATATATTCTCTCAATCTTTCTAAACAAGAAAGATTGCTCTCTGTAAAACAGAGAACTCTTGGATTAAAAATCCAATGGTGATTAAAAAATCACTGTTTTACAGAATAAATGCTGTATAGGGGAAAATATTTCCCCAATCTCTTTAAAAGCAAAAATCATATTCGGTAAAAACTGAAGTCCTTGGGTCAAAGATCCAATGGTAAGTAAAATTCCCCAAATCAATTAGAATCTCTCAATGAGAGATTTTCTCAAAACCAATTAACAATTTGCCTTCACTATATAAAGGACCCGAGACTTCAAGTCACGAGGGAGGAAGGAGAGGAGACAGAAAAAATTCAGGGAGCTCTAAAAAAGAATAGATAATTCAATTCTCAAAGAAGATGTCACGAACCGAATGTGGCACGTGACCGGCACTTAAATCACGTGACATCTAAAGATGTCGACGTTATCCAAGTAAGCCGAAACCCGGAATCTAAACCCTTTTTGAAAATATTGGAAGTGAGGTTTAAACTAGTCATTAGATGGGATCTGTTTGAAATAAACATTTAAGTCTAACTATGTATGTTTGAGAAATCATTGATGACGTTTTGAAATCCGAAAGCACCTCCTTTGTAAATTTTGCATAAAACCAGATACATACATAATAAAATAAATAGCATCCCAACGGGAGCTAGCTTCTATGCCCAAACGGCGGAGCAACCAAACAAACAATATACGATGCACAATGACGAAGAAAAGAAAAACGAAACAAAATCAACAACATAAAAAGGTCGACTCCAATGAGTGCGACGTCCACAAACACGCAAACTCCAAGTCTCGCTTCTAAGTCCATAATATACCATTTCTAAGTTGATGGAGTTTTACTAGATACAAAAGATATGAATGTACAAGTGTGAGTACGATACAACAGTAACCCACCTGCCAAAGCAATCAACGAAAGGAGTGTGTGTCCTAAGCCGTTGATAATCCAAGCGGTAAAACCTGCAAGAACTGTGGCACAACGGGGTGAGTTGCCAACTCAGTGAATAAAAGTACATCACCAGGTAGAAATCGAAATACACAACGATACCTAGGTCATAAATATAATACTATCATATCCTGCAGTAGTATATTATATAATATGCATATGTATCGTAAATGCAACTCTATCTATCTCATGAACCCAAAAGTAGAATGTATTAATGCAAATGACCTGTATCTAGGTATAAGCCCATAAGTAGACGAAAATATATATGTAAAACCTCTTCTTTAAAATAGCCGCGGAATACATATGTCACGGCATAAAAGCAGGCGTGATAGTATGAAATATAATAGGTATCTTATTTAAGATATACGTCCTGCTATTTTAATGAATAGTATTAAAAGGTTTGCAATTTAAAAGATTCCACTGTCATACCAGACACGTCAAAATAATGCGACTATAGCTCGATTTTGAATTCCTTTTTATATGCAACTACCCGTAAAAAGGTATGCAGGTACTGTCCCCCGGATCAGTCCTAGTCGGCTACAATAACTCATAACATAACTGTATATCTCGTATGATAGTAACATATCAACACCTGGGTGTCCCGCATCGACACCCGAAATCAGAAATCTCTCGTGTCCATCACCGACACGCAAATCCTCAAATCTCTCGTGTCCATCACCGACACGCAAATGCAGATATCGTCGACACCATCTCAACAGATGATTGCCACCCGATATCCCTGGCCCCGATCGATATCCCATGGATATCTACCGTACTCATCTCTATCTTCGGTATCGAGTGTCCTCGCTACGCTCCCCGCCTCTAATGGGGCTTTCCTGCCCCTCGGTCTCGACCGGGTCCACCATGTATCCATCTGTATACTCCCCCACTCAGCCCGGATAAGTAGCAAGTCCGTAACCGTATATCTCCCCCACTCGGTTCGGAATAAAGACAATCAGAAAACATCAAGCTCATGATGGACGTCAACTCATCATATCCAAGGATAATAAGTAAAGAAAATAATACTTGCATAAATCATTCTGATGATATATTATATATGTTGGATATATATGCCCTAGAGGCCTTCATTGTATAGGATGCTAGGGATATGTATGTACATGACAATCTAGCTCGATATGATAGTACGCTATTTGGTTTTTCTTTATCTTAACATGTGATATATTTTACTTTGTATTTCATATATTGTATACATGTTGATAAAGCCCGTAGGATATTTTCCTGACTATCAGCGTTGTAATGGCAGTCATACTTGTGGGAGATGGGTGGTCAATAGGCACATCCTTAAATGTCCCTGGTCGTAGGAGTATTGAGACTGGGCATCGATACTCCAGAGTAGACTAGTGTATACATATCTAGACCCTGACGAGGGGCGATGGATTGTTCCCGCAGCCATTGGTGATGTGCACCTAAGATTGTATACAGATGCTCACTGGGTGTGAGTTCACCGGACATGACTCGCCGAGGACTGACTAGTTGGTATTATACCTAGCGTCAGATAGCAGTTCTCTAGTGACATGTGTGCAGATAGTCTGTCGACATGAGGTCGTCATTTGTCTCGTGTGAGCTCTCACTGTGCTTTGATTACTACCCTACCACGGCTCAAAGGAGTCGGGTAAAAAGGTTTTAGTTGGGTACAGTCCCGAGACATATGGAGGCAGTGAGCGACTGTAGGGGATTCGTCTCTCCTGGTATTGGGAGTCGATATCGCACAGTGATCGGTTGGTCATTACCATAAGTCCCTGGCCAGGGCTGATTGAGAATTACTGGTGTACGGACCAGTAGATCCTCGGATGGTCTTGAGCCACACCGACATGATTTGTACGGTTATTAGGGGTCTGACGTTTTCCACCCCCCTAGACCTTATATGCGATACTCTCAGACGAACAAACCGGATAGCACGGATATTGTCACGGACATGCTCAGTAGGGGTTTCGGACGAGTTCGCTTGTCGGCCTTCTTATTGACATCTACCTGGGGACCGTTATGTACAGCTAGTACCGCTTGCGGCCTGTGGTTAAACCCACTGACAGCGTAGTGTCGAGTCTTTAGAGTCCCACACAGAGGGTTGTTCACCTTTGGGCGAAATGAGGTGGAGGTCGTATGGTTTTTACGACAGGGTTCGTTCACATACGCGTACTTGTGCGTGTTTGGTGTTCAGGCAGTTGATACTAGTGGGCTTTGGTTTAAGCCAGATCCTAGTATCTGATTTTGGGTTGGTTCAGTCTCATTGCATTTCGTGTTCTTCGGAACACGGATGCGGGTATGTATATACAGTTGACAGAGGCAGAGAAAGAGACACCTCATTAGGGTTTTGACCAGTGACTTGATTAAAACCTTAATGAGATGGGGAAATTGATTATTAATCTTTTATTAGAGATAATTGTGTTATGGCTAATTTGGTTTGACCATTTGACCATGTTGACCCTTGTTGACTTAGATATTTTTGTTGAGCAAAAGATATTTGTGCTGAGCATTAATTGTGACATGATAATGGTCAAATCAACATCAACCATGACAATTATCTTAATAAAATTTTGATTATTCTTTTTCCCTAATATGAGAGCTCACCGTTCATTTCATCATGGCACATTCTCTCTCATGGTTGCTCTCTCCTCTTCCTTTCTCAAAGCTCAAGTGTTTCATGAGTTGAAAATCGAGAGCTTTTGAGACCAAACTACCAAAACACTTCTCTACTCACTTTAGGGTTCTTAGTCTAGCACACCAAGCACTCTAGTTACTTCATTGTAGAGGTTGGAGCTCTAGGTAGAGGCCTTCCGGTGGATCTTCTTTAACGTGGAGAAGCCGGTGAGGAGGAACCATCCACAACCACTCCAAGGAGCTCACAACAAGGAGGACCACAACAAAGAGAAGAATGAGTTCAAGCTTTTGGTATAATCTTCTAACATAGTAGTTAACCCTTCTAGTTAGTTTGTTAGTTAATGTTTAGCTAAGATCTTAATGTCTAGTCTATGTTATCTTGCAAAGAATTTTTTTGATTTTTACCTATTCCGCCTCCCCGTAAACTTCCGGGGTGGGTAACATAGACTTACAATATATATACATATTTAACAGCGTCTCATACCATTGATATATATCATCAAAAGTAAAACATCCAAAAAACTTATAAAAATCAAATATGAATACCCATAGTACTGGTATTCGCAATGTTTAACATGTAATACAGGTAAAGCACGTAAATAAAATCATACAAGTAATAAACGTAACAATTCTACAGTGTCATGGCAATACTAATGATATGTAGTGTAGCATACGCGTCTGTGCTCGTGCAGCATGGCAGTCATTAGTATTTGTGCAAGTATTCTACAAGTGTACATAGCATACTCGTATCGACATCTATATACGCATCACGTAGTATAACAGTCCTACAGTGACATGGCAGTACCAATGAGGTGTAGTGTAACATATGCATACGTGCTTGTGCAACATAATACTCATTGGTAGTTATGCAGTATTCTATCAGAGTATTCGTATCACGGAAATGTGTAACATCGATAAATATATCGCGAACATGTAAGAGATTCTAAGCGTAATTAGTACAGGTAACTACTTACCATGAGCTATACCATTATCTTTGGAAATGGAATGAAACGTTGGTTTTGAAATAAGGAAGCCACCTTAGGTTAAAATAGATATTCGTTTTTGGAAATTGGCTTCGCATCCTTGTCTTTTATCATTAAAAAGGGAAACGAATCGTTGGTTTTTAAAAGAGTATAGCTCACTCAAGTATTACGTCCTAAAACGGAATAAAATATAACTCTTCGATTCTAAAGGAAACTTGGCCGTTATTCGGCATGCTAATCTCGTTATCATAAGTACGGTATGGTTCCTCGTACCGTATCCATATTATCACAATACTCCAAATCATCTCAAGTATGGCATAACCCTTCATACAATTTCACCAAACCATGAATCAAACTATATGCCTATGAATATAGTACTAGATGCAACATAACTCCAACATCATTATCTTGAATAAATACTAAAACTAACTATATAGCATATTATGTTATTTATAAGGTTGTGGGGGTGCTATACGTCATCCACCCAACTTCCCCCGTAGATGTAAATCTACTCACCAGCTTGTCGAGCTCGTCGAATCCACGATTGCTATGTGATTTGATGAGATTTATGATCAAAAATAATATTAACGCAATCAAGAACGGCGTCGCTTGGTAGCTAGCCGGTGAGTACGGGTCGGTCCATAGGGATTTTGTGAATTTTCTAATTGTTCTTACGAGCTAATTCCGAACGGTGTGAATGGATTGATTAAATCTAAAAACTAAATCTATCTAGATCTAAATCTTGCTAGGGTTAGGTTTATGGTAGGTTTGGAAATGTAAATAAATCTCACCGCTTTCTATACCCAAATTAAGATCTATGAGGTGTTATGGTAATTATTAATAAAGAGGATTAGAACCATTCGGGAAGCTGTTCCTTCCTCTAGGTTCTTGTCCTTCCTTTATCAATCCTTACCCTAATCTCCATGGAAAACACGCTCAACCGAGCCTTTATACCACGGTATCACCGCTACCTCGTGGGATAGGGTGCCGTAGGGAGCGGTGTGTGCATATATGCATGGAGTCCTATTAATTATATGTGATGGGCAAGAAAGGGATGAGAGATCGTCATCTCTCAAAAGCCTTCCCCAAAGC
The DNA here is from genome assembly GCA_030015575.1 of Agapanthus africanus. Lineage (NCBI taxonomy): Eukaryota > Viridiplantae > Streptophyta > Magnoliopsida > Asparagales > Amaryllidaceae > Agapanthus > Agapanthus africanus. The sequence continues at coordinate 423,751,890 of JASDDO010000010.1, read as the reverse complement.
TAACCCTAACAAGCGAGGAGACTACTTGATTGTCACAATCTAACCGTGTCGTGTTTAAAAAGAGTTTTGTAATTACCACAATCAAAACGGTGTCGCTTGTAGTGAGCCGCGATGAATACGGGTCGTCCGCAGGGAGATGGTAAGTTTTTATCGCTTGTTTTAACGAGTTAATACCGTGTTTTGATTTGTTGGTTAACTAATTGTCGTAACAAAGATATGAATAAAAAGGACTTGTTAAGGGTAGTAATAAGTTAGATTGTATGAAGGTGATGTTTGCCAATTCCTTATAGCCCCAACTTGGTATTGACACTAAAGCAATAGGTAACAACGCAGATTAGGGAACTTGAAATACGGTATTTGCGGCATTTCGCTAAATCCGTTTTCCCTGTCCCTTGTCCTTCCATTGTTATCTCTTGATTTTAGCCTTCGGCAAACCATGGGCAATCCGGTCATGATTAGGAATCGTCACTATCGTGGTAGGATAGGATTCCTAGTGGAGCGGAGTTGCGGGTGATTTGCACGGAGTTTCAATAACAAGTTTTAGGTTTTAAAGTTTAGACAAAGGACATCTTCGAATACGATCTAACATATTACACCCTTAACAAGTGAAATGATTACTCACACATATTTAAAATTAAAGAGAAAGAAAAGAGAAGATCCATAAAAAAATGCAAGGAAAGAAAGATGAAAAGAGAACCGATGATTTCAAGCGTGTTATCTCCAAGTGTTCGATCCCCAGCAACGTGTGAAATCCAAATACCAAGCTTTAAGGTTGCAAGCTCACTTAAGAGGTTGCAAGATCAAAGCAAAGCAAGAATTTCACAATTGAAATCATGTAAAATGGAACAAGACATGTAATAAAAATAAGAACTTTTATTGAAGAACAAACTTGTTACAAAAGATCTTGAAGTCAAGAACCTAAGCCTTAAGCTTGCAAGTTCAAAATGAGAAGTTGCAAGGTCAAGACAAAGGGGCAAAAACTCAAGAATGAAAAGAAAAATTACAAGAATTCTATGATAAAACTAAAGAAAAAGCTACCCTTTCCTCTTGCCTCTGGTCTGTATTTATAGGCTCAGAAAGAAAACAAATAAACAATAAAATCAAGACCAACTGGCAGCGAGGGAGGGTGTGTGAGAAGCTGGGACCCACTGGAGCCTGTAGGGCCGGCCAGGCCGGTTTTTAGGGGAGGGTGGCCGGTCCAAAATAGGTGGTTGGGTCTAGAACTTGGTACGTTGTCTTTTGGTGTCCCCGGTGTCTCTTTGGTCTAGTTTATTTCTTCTGTTTCGACCTGATTTGCACCCAGTGTTTGGAGGGAATTTTGAATATGCAATTCAACACATGATCTCCACTATTAAATGATCATTACTTCATTCCCACATGTGGCTTGATTCATGGCTGCCCCCATTATGGCTCATGCTGATTTGTTTGATTGTCTTTGATTTGATTTCAATTTTGGAAGGAAAAAATCAACACATGATGTTTAGCCTTGAATGCATATAATATCATATCCTTGAATGCATATAAAATCATATCCACATGTGCCTAAAAGTCTTGTGTACACACTTGTTGTGTTGGACCATTTAGATAAAAAGATGTGTACACAACTTGTTGCAAAAAGGAACTCCTGAAGTATCGGTCGGTTTGCGGTTCTGGTTGCAGTGTCTTCTCTCAAGTGATATATCCGTGCTTTTGGATGCATTTCCAGTATTTCGTCATGGATACCTGTAATCTGTAATACTGAGCAGACACTGGTTAATAATACCGATAAATACAACAATTAGATAATGAATGAGCGGTATTAGAATGCAGTTTTCTGATATGAACAAATACCCCCAAACTTATCTATTGCTCGTCCCAAGCAAAACCATTTATTCACAAAAGAAAATCCTAGCCACACTTTCGCAGGGAACGCGATTGCATTGAGCGTGTGCAACAAGCCGTTAAACCTCTAGGTGTCCCTAGTAGGAGGAGTGTTGTCTCCTGAGGGTTTTCAGTGGATACTACCCACAAAATCCCGTCAGGCTAGTTTTGCGAAATAACTATAATTCAAACCTTAAGGTTTTGTTTTAAAGATAACAATTCTATTATCCTAAATTTAGAACTATCGAACCTTTATTTTTCACACCTCGCTTCTTATTTAATTTAAGATTTTATATGTCTTTACGTGCAGTGCAAATAGTGTCGTTAAGTTTCAAAAGGATCGATTAAAGTCGTCTTGTCACAAAACAAAGCCCAGACAAAAAACTTAAAAAGGATCACATAAGTTTTATAAAGAGTTAAGTATTTCTCAAGTTTTGTTTTCCAGTTAGGTTTCAAATTCAGAAATTCTATCTTCCTTAACAGGAAACTAGGTCTTATTTTTCACTCCACCTTTTTCTTGTTTTCATTTCATACACACCTCTGTGAACGTGCAATAGTCTTTATCATAGAATGAAACCTTCATATCTCCGCTAGAAATACTTTTTTTTAAAAATCTGTCTTTTGTCAAGATTATTCTCACACAAAGAACCATTAGGAATTTTAACTCGAAGAGAACACTTGCTTGACTTTGTTTTAATCTGGACTTTCTAGACTTCTTAACGAGCTTTGGGCCAATGCTCCCAAATCAGTTGGTTTTAGGGCATTAGGTGTAGAGACACCCCAGCGGACTTAATTACTCAAGTTACCTAGGCCCAAAAACAAAAGACAATTTTAGCGTGAAAATCATGACGATTTAATGCGAACGGAGATATAACCGGTAGTTCAATTATTTTTTTGGATAAAAGACGTGTTTAGTGGGTTAGGTGTGTAATCATTCCAATCAAGTTCCAGATGGGTTATTTTTCCGAATTAGTTCCAATTAAGGCATCAATAACATCCCTCCATATCCGCTTCACTTCATAAACTATTCTTGGTATTACTTATTTCAGAACAAACCTATTTGATCCTTAGAAAATAATTTATCCGTTCAAAAGTTTTCAGACATAATAGACTTGTTATCTAATTTTCAAAAACCCACGAAACGTGTAGTGTGATGTAAAGACGTATATTAGCTATAGTTAACTTCAAAGGAGAGTTATCTTTCAGGTTTTCAAAATCTAAAAATAAGATTTAGTTATTCTTATCTTATCAAACAAAACCGTCGAAATATTGAATCTAAGTTCTCCCACTAGCTAACTTGACGACAAAGTTTTTATTTATTTATTATTGATATATATATATATATGTATGTATGTATGCAATGCAGAATATACAAATAAATGCGAAGGTTAGAAATGCGTACCGGGCGTACCCCCAAACTTAAACTGGACAGTGCCCTCACTGTCATTTGTACATCAAGAAGGCAAAAATATTGAAGAGTCAAAAACGTCGGTTAGATATACATTTTTTTTTACATATATATACAAAGGAAAATCGTAAATACATACCCCCAAACTTATTTGAAACAGTGTCTACTGTTTTGGCTGGATAACCGAAGTTTGGTGGTAGGCAGAGGAAGATTATGCAGGGTAAACCGGCTCCTGTAAGAGCAGGAGTTCCTCTGATGGTTCAGCGCTAAGGTGCGGTTTTAGTCTGTGTCCGTTTACTTTGAAAAACGAACCGTCCTTTGGATTTTCCAAATCCACCGCGCCGTGCGAATATACCGTCCGCACAACAAAGGGTCCCTTCCAGCGAGATCTGAGCTTACCGGGATGAAAATGTAGTCGGGTGTCGTAAAGAAGCACCTGCTGTCCAGGTGTGAAAGTTTTGCGCGTAAGGTGTTTATCATGAAACACCTTCGTTTAGTTTTTTACAATAACCGCGTTGTCGTAAGCTTCATCCCGAAGCTCGTTCAATTCGTTCAGCTGCAGCTTCCGATAGCTGTCCGCATCTTTGAGAGATAGATTTAGCTCCTTTATCGCCCAAAATGCGCGATACTCTATTTCCACTGGAAGGTGGCAAGCCTTTCCGTAAACAAGCCGATAAGGAGACATGCCAAGATCGGTCTTATAAAAAGTTCGAAATGCCCAAAGGGCATCAGTGAGTTTCAAAAACCAATCCTTACGGTTCTTGGAAACCGTCTTCTCCAAAATATGTTTGATTTGCCGATTAGACACTTCGGCTTGCCCACACGTTTAGGGGTGATAAGGCGTAGATAGCTTATGATTTATGGAATATTTCCGCATTAAGGCCTCGAAAGTCCTATTACAGAAATACGTTCCATTGTCACTAATGATCGCGCGGGGGTGTCCAAACCGGGAAAAGATGTTTTCCTTAAGTAATCTAACGGCAACCTTGTTGGCGTTAGTCCGGCTGGGCACGGTCTCGACCCATTTAGAGACGTAATCATTAGCTAGAAGAATATACAGGTTCCCAAAAGAGCTGGGAAACGGCCCCATGAAGTCAATACCCCAAACATCGAAAATCTCAACAACCAAGATTGGTTGGAGCGGCATCTCGTTTCTTCTGGTATCCGGCCCAAGTGTTGGCACCGGGAGCAAGTCCTGCAGTAGTCATGAGCGTCTTTGAAGAGTTTTGGTCAGTAGAAACCATACTGCAAGATCTTCTCGGCTGTCTTTCTGGGGCCAAAATGCCCGCCACATGCTTGATCGTGGCAAAATGACAGCACACTCTTGATTTCATTTTCAGGGACACAGCGACGTATAATCTGGTCAGGACAGTACCTGAACAGATAGGGTTCGTCCCAGTAAAAGTTTTTCACTTGGGATAAGAATCGAAGTCTGTCCTGACTTGACCATTCAGTCGGTAGTAATCCTGTGGTCAAATAGTTCACAATATCTACGAACCAGGGTTCGCAAGATATCGTCAAGAGTTGTTCATCCGGAAAAACGTCGTTGATCGGAATTTGAAGCGACGACGAAGAAGGAAGTCGTGAGAGATGGTTGGCGACCACGTTTTCACATCCTCTTTTGTCCTTGATGATAAGGTCAAACTCTTGAAGCAAGAGGATCCAACGTATCAGCCGAGATTTTGCATCCTTCTTCGCAAAAAGATGGCGAAGAGTTGAATGGTCCATGTAGACGATGACTGGAGAGCCGATCAAGTAAGGCCTGAACTTTTCTAAAGCAAACACAACAGCCAAGAATTCCTTCTCGGTTGTTGTGTAGTTCATTTGGGCATCGTTCAGGGTTCGGCTAGTGATTGAAATTGAAATTCTTGATGTGTAGTGTATCAACTCAAATGATCCCCGACAACGGCGCCATTTGATTGAATGAATTTCTCGTTGTGTATGTTTAGAAATTGTATAGAAATCACAACCAAAAATATTTGACCGCAATCAATAACGGTGTCGTGTATAGATTTCGTTAGCAAGTGCGGATCGTCCACAGGGATTGTGCGATTCGTTTGTATTTTGATTTGTTTGAATCGAAAAGTTAATAGAAAAGAAAAGAAAACATGATTCAAGATTTTTATTGATGGTTTCAAGTATCACTATTCTAATCAAGAATCAAGAAAATGATAAACATCGACAATCGAGTTTCAATAGAATTCCAATCACTTTAGGGTTTCAAGATTTGAAGTAAAACTCGTAGGAATCGAGTAAATTGTGGATGTGATGAAGATTCAAGATTACGATTTCTTATCTAGTAACAAATTGATGCTAAATCGATGTCGAATTCATCGAGGATCAAGGATCTTGCGAGGAATTAGGGTTCCTCATCCTATCCTTTGTCCTTTCGATGAATAACATTCACTAGATAGCTTCTTGAAAGTTGAATGATCAATTGTCGATCTCTAGATTGTGCAAAAGGAATCAAGAACACATTCGCATCGATCTAGATCATCGATCAATCGATTTTCAAGAATTTACAATTGTTTTAAGACTTAAGAAAACGTTTAACAATTCATCAACATCATCATTTTACAATTGTTTCGATTCCTCCACGAGCGGAGTTTACTCAAGCATCATCACAAAGAATACATTCAAGAATTGAATACGAATCATAATGCTTGAATTGAAATAAAAGCAAGTTTAAAGAATCTTCACCTTTATTTATTCCACAAATTGTTACACATTGCTCAAAAGACTACAAGAATTTGAGAAGGAACAAAATTGTCGAATCTAGCGTTGCATCGGTTCCTTGAGTCGTGGATCGGCTTGGATCTCGTGCTCCGATGAATGCCGGCTTCGCTTCTAAAGGATGGTTGAAGACTTGCTTTGCTTGAACTCCATGGATCTTGAATTTGGTGTTTCTAGATTCATTGGATTAGGGTTAGGGTTTGGAACACAAGTTTTGTCACTAAACTTGTGGGAGAAATGGGAAAGATGAAGGTTGAAGAAGAAGTTAGCTTTCAACAACCAAAGATTGAACAACCTCAACAAGTGAGCCTAGGGGTCTATTTATAGGTTTTCCAAACCCTAGATCTAGGAATTCAAATTTGAGTTTTCCCTCCAAAAGTTAGTTAGAGGAAGAGGCTTCTAGAAGTAGTTAGTTAGGGGATTAGCTTCTATCCTAAGCTAGGAGGTTAGGGGAAGGCTCTAGATCCTTAATAGAGTTTAAGTGAAGCTTGTTGAGGAAGCTTGGGTGTTTAGTTAGGAACCCTAGGGCTTGCTGATCTGGCAGACGTTTCAGGATCATTCTGGAATTTACACTAGTTTTCTGAGATGTAGGAGCTGACATAGGAGTTCTGAACCGAAGCTGAGGAGGTGACGTGGACAAGCTGCCGCGGAACCGCGGCGCAAGGCGGCTCCAGCCGCGGTTCCGCGGCCATGTTGGAGTCTTAGGGCTTCAACTTTACAGTATGGCTTCCTGATGTCTTTGGTATTATTTTCTGACATATTTAATCTCTGAATGCCTTTTAGATTATTGCCAGATTCTAAATCCTTGAGTTGGCGTATTCTTTAGCCGTCTTTGTTTTGTAAATTGACCATTCTTCTGGAATTCCCTGCACGGACTTCGAAACACAAGTTGCTATATATAGGAATGATGCCATGCTATGAAATGCAGTCAATTTCCCTTATAGTGCCGGTTTAAAAGTCTAACACATGCAATCTGATATTTAACGACTGATTTGCTAATATATGCTAAATGAATGCCGAACACTTCTAGATGAGTGCAAATGATCGGGAAATTGCCGGTTTAAAGATGCAGTATTTTCGACTGATCAAATTCTCCCAAACTTATTTTCGATCGTCTCGATTGAACTGTTTTATTAAAAAGAGAAGGAGAAAATAAAGAAAGAGAAAAAAAAACTAACTAGCACACTTTCGTAGGCAACACGATTGCACTGAGCACGTGCAACAAGCCTTTAAACCTCTAGGTGTCCCTAGTAGGAGGAGTGTTGTCTCCTGAGGGTTTTCAGCGGATTGCACCCACAAAATCCAATAATAAAAGGAAGATCATGAATATTACATTTAAAGACAAGAATCGTAAAAGAAAAGCCTTGAAAATTAGGGTTTTCAACTAAGCTAGCTTTTCGGTTGTCATGAGCCCTATTTTAATGGTCATGAAAAGATGTCAGAAATCACGTCCTCCCTCAATAAAACATCGTCTTATTCTTCATTCCTATCTTTCTTCCAAACATCGATCATATCACCCTGCGTGTGTGTAAAGACAACCCTACACCCGGAGAATTCAATTCAAGCTATCATACTCTTGTCCATCAGTCTCAGTACTTTTTTAATTAATGAATATTTAGACGAATTTGCTCTCATACTTTCATGCGACCGTTAATACTTCTTGAGGTACTAACTGACCGATTACTCATGTGTTTGCTTATTTGGTGTATTTTCCTCGTCTTGCACCACCTCAGGCATAGTAGTGACTCCCAGACCAGTTGGCCTTAGGGCACTAGGTGAAGAGGCACCCTCGCTAGATATTTTTTATTACCCTCGGTGATAACAAAACCAGTGTCCATTTTTCTCACCATTTTATATTTTCTTCATTTTTTTTATTATTCATACATCGGCTTTAAGACAAGAGCATTTCAAGGTATCCTCTACTATCCCGGGCTTCAAGACGTGTGTAAGTGCGAATAGCAGGGTATCAACGTTCAAAATGTTTGGCTTCCAGAATAGAAACTATTTTTCAGACTTATTTTTATCCTCAGATTAGTGACTTCCTTCATCTTACTAACCCTTAGGACAACGGCTCATAACTACTTATTACTAGTTCGTATAAGAAAACTTCTAATTTTCTTGGTTTTCTTAAAATTTTCTAATCTCATGGATGTAATTTTTCACTATCTAATCTTTTATTATTTTATTTATGTACAAAAAATATTTTTATTTTTTTTTGAAATTTTTTAAATTTTTATAGGTTTTCTAAAATGTTTTGTGCTTATGCAAATGATATGCAAATGATGCGAAAATAAGCACAAACCTCCCCCAAACTTGTTTTCAACACTGTCATCACTGTTGCCTTTCGCTAAATCTCGAAAAACCTGTAAGCTTGGGAGGAATTTATTAGTGGGTTCAAAATATTTAAGTGAAGAACCTCCCCCAAACTTATTTTTGGCTCAAAATTTTTGTAAAAATTTTCTTTTCAGGAGCCCGAAAAAATACCCCCCCCCAAAACTTGAGTTATGCAATGTTAATCTTTGAAAATCACATGAGGGGATCAAAAATCAATGGTCGATGCCAAGCTTTGCAAAGACCGAATGTCAACACCAACCATTCAAAAATTTTATCAATGCAGTGCTCGGGTTGGTGGAAGAAGAAGTGGGGAAAGGTTAAGTGGTGAAATAGAATGTGTATGCGTCTCATTTTGGAGAGACGATGCAGTGAATGTGATGGATTACTCGCATTCCTTTTACAGTTCAGAAGAAGGGGTGGAGGTTCAATTTCAGTGATTGGATGTGGATTCATCTCAACACCCGTGTCATTCAAAAATGCGAGTTCATCAGCGAAGATCTCCTCAAAAGTTTCATCAATACCCCGAAGAATAATGTCATCACAAAGTGCGGGGTGATCTTCAGACTCTAAAAGCAGTTCATAATCAATGTTAGTTGTTGACCCGGACATCTCGGTGGAAGAGTCCATATGTGTATGATACATAGTTGGGTCAAACAATAACGTATGAAAAGAGTCTAGATCGGTATCAGAAGGATCATCAAATTCGCTGCTGTCGACATCCATTAAGTCGACAGAACAGACCTGAGCAGTAGGTTCGGAGGGTACACTTCCCAACCTGTAAATGTTCAGCTCTATTGACCTATTCCCGAAGGATAGGGTCATAGAGCCATTACAACAGTTGATGATAGCGTTGGAAGTGGCCAAAAAGGGGCGACCTAAAATCACCGGAATTTGATTCCGTAGGTTCGCTACAGGCTGTGTATCAATTACAATAAAGTCCACTGGGAATATGAATTCCCCGATTTTTATTAACACATCCTCCAGTTCACCCCTAGGTTTAGTGATTGATCGGTCAGCCATCTGGATAGTGCAAGGAGATGGTTTCAACTCTCCGATCCCTAACTGCTCATAGACTGAGAAAGGAAGCAGGTTAACACTTGCCCCAAGGTCTAGTAGAGCACGGTTGATGAGTTTCTCCCCAATAGAGATGGAAATCGTAGGATAGCCTGGATCCTTACGTTTCCTCGGTAATTGCCGGGGGAAAGCCGTGTCTACAGTCTATTGTTAGTTATATGTATGCCCTAGAGGCCATTACTGTACATACGATGTATATTGTAGTGGATGCTAGGACATATATAGGGAGGACTTTCTTGCTCGACATGATAGTATGCTATCTGGTTGTACTTTATCTTAACATGTACTCTGATTGTCTCTATATTACATGTTGATAAAGCCCTTAGGATATGTACTCGACTACTGGGACTATGATGAGATCATACTAGTGGGGCCAAGGTAGTCGACGAGTACATCCTATAACTGTTCCTAGTCGAGGGTGTATCGAGACAGGGCATCGATACACCAGAGTAGACTAGCGTATACGCATCTTTACCCATATGATGGGCGATGGATGATCCCATATCCATCGGTGTTTGACATCAAGGATGGTGTACGGGTGCTCAGTGGCGACTGGGTACACTGGACGGACTCGCCGAGAACTCCCAGATGGTATTATACCTCACGTCAGATGGCAGTTCTCCGGTGACACTGGTACAGAGTAGTCTGTTGACCCGAGATCGTCATAGAGTCCTGTGTGATTCCCACTGTGCTTTGATTTCCATCATACCACGTCCAAGAGGGCGTGCAAAAAGGTGGCTTTTGGGTACAGTCCAGAATCACATGGAGGCAATGAGCGATAGGAGGGGATTCGTCTCTCCCGGTATAGGGAGTTGATGTTGTGCTGTGTTCGATTGGCTATAACCGGAAATCCCTGGCCAGGGTTGCTGAGATTTACTGGTAAGTGTTATCAGTAGTTTGACACGACTTATCGAGCTACTGGGGTTTAACGTATACCACCCGTAGGCGAGATATGCGACATATCAGACGACGAGACCGGACTGTACGGGAGTGTTACTGTTTGGATTCACAGGAGAATGTACAGGCTTGCTTGTTGATCTTCTGAGCGCTCAATACCTGGGTAGCTGTTACGTTTAGCTGACCGCTTGCAGCTTGTGGGTGTTTGATATGATCATCACCTACTGCCGGCGTATTGACGATTCTTTAGAGTCCTACACAGAGGTTTCTTGACTCAGGCAAAACGGAGTAGGAGCACATATGTGATATGTGCGGGACCGAGGATAATACGATATGAGATACCGTATTCTATTCTCGCGATATTTGATATCAGCCGGCTCATCGGATCAAGTGTTGATTCGATGAATCGGTACGGATAAATATTAGTCGGTTATATACGATATAGCCGGATTGTCGGATCAAGTGTTGATTCGATAATTTAATGTATAATAATATATATGATATATTAAAATTACATTAACTAATATTTGCTCACTAAAAGATTCTTTTTCTCACTCGGGTAATACATTGATATATATGCGATATATGTTAAATGTATTATTTTATTTTGTTACGATAAATATTATATATGTGATATATAATATTGTAACATGATATGATAACTAATGCAATATGTTTTGTGGAGTTTAAACATGATTAGGGTTTGGATTAGGGTTAAGACTTCTAGTTGATTCTAGAAGGTTTCTTTTTGTCATGATAAAGATATTTTGTTATGACTCATGCTTTAACCCAACCCAAACCCTAACCCTAGTTAATTCTCTACAAAGGTTAAGTTAACCATGGTTGCATTATTCATCATTATCTTCTTTACATTATTCATCACAAAAGGAATTCTATCATATTGTTCATCTTCTTCCTTCATTCTTTTCATAGAAAAAGCTTACTAATTTTCTTCAAGTGATGGAAAAAATGTGAGAAAAAGATAAATAAAGAGAGCAAAAATCCTACTTCATCATCCTCATCTTCCCTTGCCATTTAGATGAGGGTGTTCACATCATTTCATGAGTGTTAGCTTGTGTTAACGAAACTTCAAGGTAGATCATCTTAGTATCGAAGATCGGAAGCAAAGGTTGCATCTTTCTCTTCGTGGAACCTCTCGAGAGTCCGGAACCCGATGATCGCAGCGAAGGGACCACAACACGGAGCATATGAAGTGAAGGACCGGATCTACAAAGGTTGTAATCCCTCTCACTTAGTGTTAAAGTTGTTAACATGCTAGTTTTCGCCTAATCTCTAGTTTAAAGATCCGTATTCGGGTTGTTCGGCACGGCTATTTTTTTAATCGGGCATGGTTGATGCCTCGTAGACCCTTGTGCGCGTGCATAGCAACCCTACAGTGGTATCAGAGACAAGCTAGAGCTTTAGACGAAGTTTAAAGTCCGATCGAGCCCGAAAACCCCGACACGAACCCTTCTCTGTACATTTTCTAAAAATGTGGTTTTTTCTGAATTAAAAATTCTCAGAAAATTAAGCAGGAAAAACTAAGAATTACTGTGAAGTACGGACCTCTAACTCGAAAATTTGACCGCGTAACCGCGGCGAAACCATGGGTTTTGCGGCGGTTCCGCGGCCAAAATTTGACTTAGTCCCTGAAATTTCATGTAATTATTTTTAGGCCCTTTCTTGTTAATTTTGTCTGGGAATATTTTAATTCCACTCAAGTGTTGATTTTTCAAGGGTTGTATTGGGGAATCGTTGATTCGATCGGATAATTTAACATTGTTTAGTTTGTCCGGATAATTTTTAGAAACTGTTAAAAAGTTCGAACGGATATCAATAACTCACTTTTTCCCCTGTCGGAAAATTTTTCAAAAGTTGGATTTTTTCTCGTGTTTAAGAATGTTCTAAGTCGTGCAAGTAACGCGGTGGACCCTCTAGAAGACAACAAACCTTAACTCGATTATGTGACCGTCTTAAAATGCCTTTTGAACCTTAGGGTTTGGGGCAGTACGGCGTGCCACATGTGAGACGTTGGCTTGACACTTCTACGGCTGGACCATTGGTACTGTGGCATGTGATGGATGTTTTTAAACTGATTTCAAGTGTTGAGATATATTGGGGAAATCTTGGGTGTTTGATTATTCGATCGGAAAGTTTAACATTGTCTATTTATCTGGAATGTGATACAATATTTGGAATCCACAAGTAGTTATGAGATAACTAATTTGAATGTTATAAATCTAGCACTTCAGTCTCAAATTGATCGGTTGCCACAGAATTTTGATGCGATCAAAAGTCCGTCGCAATCACGTAGTGTACGCGGATAATCGCCGGGTAAACTTAATAGACAGCTACGCCCCATAGCCCCGACCAAGTGACTGTAGGAGAACCCCGTCGCCGAAAGCATCCGTTCGGGTGCTCGCGGTAGCGGTGTTCCGCCTTGGTGCACTTTGTCGACGGCTTCGGGGGTGCGGCCGTCTACTAAAGTTTGCGACGAGCATTCGATCAGGATGTCGGGAATCTTGTTGAATTGCCCGACTTGATATTGAAAAGAGTTTTCGATAATGAGACTAAAATGCGGGGTTTATAATTGTTAGGCATGTGATGTCTAAGGAATTCATTTGGTTAGGCATGCGATGTCTAAGGAGGTTGCGGATTCCAACTGTTGTAGTTTTACACTTTATTTTCTGTGACCGTAAGCGTAGTATGTGGTGTATCGCCGGCTTCGTTGCTATACATCAACGACAATCGGGATACGCATACTTGCTTACGTTGATGGTATGAGATATTATGTGTTGCTGTGATATGTTCTATTGGATCGTCGCGTTCTGAATAGCCGGGAGTTTTATGTGAGACGAGAGTTTTTTCTTTTTCATTCATGTAAAATTCATTTGTATGTAATATTCTTTTATTGGGGCACTTCCAGGTAGCGGAAGATGTCACCGTTGATGTATATTATTTACTTTTCCGCGTTAGGTAGACCCAAGGCGGGGAGCACAAGTAACCGGGTTTTAGGGTCCAGTGGGAGACCATCTCGAGGAGTCGAGACCGGGTCTCCTAACCCTAGAATTGGCAGTGTTACTTGCCACTCTCGTAGGGGTCTAGGGATGTGGGTTTGGCTATTCATCGCGACCGTGGAATCCGTATTTTATACAGGCTCGTATTGAAAACACGGACGTCCTAGTATATCCAATATTTCATATATGTTCTTCTGCTGCAATGTTCTGTGATGAGATCATATTACTGCCTGTGACGAATGTTTATATTATATATATGAGATATATGTTATATTGAAGATTTCGTTTCAAAAGAGATGCTTGTGAAGCATATTAAAATGGGACTTCATTAATGAGATTAATGAAATAAAAGAAACCTAAAATGTTGTAGAAACTTGTTTAATAAAAACTGGTAGCTCTAGTTCTTGCTTTGCATAGCGGTGTTCCTTGTAGAACATCCTGCACCTTATTCGATAAGGAAAGGACCGAGATCCCTTCACCGGGAGTGACTCCTTTAGCAATAACTGGCAGATGCTATAAACTCGGTTTGTCTTTTGATTGCTTCTATAGTTCTTGCTTTGCACAGCGGTATATATGATATATCCTGCACCTTATTCGATGAGGAAAGGGCCGACGATCCCTTCACCGGGAGTGACCCCTTTAGCAAAACTAGAAAAGCCTCAAAAACACTCCATTTAAAATCACTCGATTCTACAACGATATCAAGTTCATTGCGCAAAGGGTTTTTCTTAAAAACCTGTCGTAGCCCTCCGTCATTTCAGATAAGTACTAGTTAGTATTCGTGCTGCGGTAGTTTGGCCTCCGTCAAGGCGTAGTGTACGGTAGCTGACTAGTGCTTATCTGCTGGCATATGATGCGATTGGATTAGGGTATTCGTACGGCGTTGTTTGGCCTCCGTCAAGGGTCGTGCGGGTGGGTTTAATTCAATCAGGAAATGACGGGTCGAACTTGACTAGCGGACTATGGGTAGTTTGGCCTCCGTCAAGGTCATAGGACGCTAGGGGTAAAATATTATTGGGAATTTCAAGTGTTGAAATTTGCAATGAGATTGCATACCTTCTATGAGATAGTTGGATCCCGATACCCGCTGTGAGTAAGAGTTACTCCTGGGAGACTTTTACACATTATAATTAGCCGATCAAGTAGGTGTCTAGAAAGGTGTTAACGGGGTTATGCCTCTGGGAAAACGAGGTTTACATTAATTAGGTTCGTGCGAAAGCACGGGGAACCTCCCTCAAAGTACCGACACTGGCCTGGCTGAAAGATTGGCGAACTTGTAGCGTGTAATTAATCCCGGCTAGTCTTTCATTTTAGGGTTTGAAGGAAGATTTGATTAAAACAGTGGGAGACATCCTGATTAGATATATTAGATAACCAATCTAATCTTGCAAGAGCATACGCTGAGTGTTTTCTTCTCTCTCTCTCTCCAGGTAACGACCATATCACGCCTTAATCAAGATAACAAAACGGATGAATTGACCGAACCTGCTTGTTATACTGAGCTGGGGAACGCTGGTCCCGCTCCAACTTATAATTGTTATAAGACAGAGCAAGAAATTAGGGAATACCAGATTTCCCGTGCCGCCTAAACGAAGAAAGTGCATGTTGATGCATCATCTTCGGGTGTGTTCATTACAGAGAACTGTTTCTCAGTATCCTTTACGTCCTGGGTATGTGATACCGGATCAGGATCCCGTATATATAATCTGTTACATGGGCTACAGATAGGTAGAGAACTGAGAACGGGTGATAAGTTTCATGAGACAGAAAACGGTGCAAGTGTTGCAGCCAAGTCTGTTGGTCACTATCACCCTGTATTACCAGAATACATTGATTCTGAACGAATGTTATTAGATACCGAACCTGATATACAAAATCATATCAGTTTCTTTATTAGTAAAGAAAGGATATAATTTTGTATTATTGGATAATGTTTTGAACATTTCCTATATCAAGAGTTGATCGGTTCAGGCACGTTATCTAAAAGCATTGACGTTCTAAATCAAAATACAGTTCTTAGTATACAGAACACGCACAAGAGGAAGAGTTCAGAAATGAACGAATCCTTCTTGAGGTATTGTAGACTAGGTCATGTCAATGCGACCCGACTAGCTAAGTTACATTGAGATGCACATTTAAATCTGTTTGAATTTACATCTTGTGAAACTTGCCAGTCATGTCACAAAGATAAGATGACCATAGCTCTGTTTATTGGAAACAGAGAAAGAGTTAGTGAACTCTTGGGATTGATACATGCTGATGTATGAAAGTCTCCTGACTACACATGCCAATACCGGTTCTTTGTACTTCATTACATTCTCTGATGATCTCTCAAGATTCAGACATATGTTCCTGTTGAAACACAAGTCCGAACCTTTTGAGATATTCACAGAATATAAGTTAGAAGTAGAGAACCAAAATACGGGTATAAGTATTATGTCCTTTGATGAGATCAAGGAGGAGAATACTTGAGCACGGAATTGCTGGACTATTCTAAAGGAGAATGAGATTCTCTCTCGGCATTACTCCTCCGTATACACCACAGCACGTCGGTGTATCGGGACGGAGCAATCACACCCTATATGATATGGTGTGCTCTATGATGAGTACTGCTGAGTTTCCTATTTTCCTTTTGGGAGTTATGACTTGTGAAATTGCATACCTATTGAATAGGGTTCAAATCAAATCAGTTGCCTACCACTTCATATGTGATATGGAAAGGGAAGAGCCCATATCTTAAGTTTGTTAAGATTTGGGGTTGTCCGGCCTATGTCTAAAAGCAAAATCCGGACAAGCTCGAGGCAAGGTCTGTTATGTAGAACTGGAAAGGTTCCAGCTATACAAAATGCAGCTGATGATTTGGTAGAACCAAAGGATTCAATAGTTTCCAACGAACCTCAGCCTCTCCGCCGATCTAGTAGGGTTCCTCACCCACCAGAGAGATACTTCGGTTTCTCTATGACAGTGGAAGCGAGGATTGCATCATGAGATGATGACCCAACTAGTTTCGAGCTGGCCATCAGGAGTGGGACTCTGTAAGAATGGCTGGATGCTTATCGATCTGAGATGGAATCCTTATACACCAACAAAGTATGGACTTTGGTTGCTTTATCTGAAGGGTTAAATCCCCATCAGGAGCAAGTATATCTTGAGAAGATTACTTGGTGTACATGGAAAAGTTGAGACTTTCAAAGCTAGACTTGTTAAAGGTTTGCATCATAGACCAGGTATGGATTATGTTGAAACCTTTTCTAAGGATCTATGCTTAAGTCCATCCAGATCCTACTTGCCACGGCTACATACCATGACTACAATATCTGGTGGTTGGGTGTCATGACTGCTTTTCTAAGTGATGTTTTAGAAGAGAACGTCTATAAGTACACAGCCAGAGGGCTTCGTAGACAGTGGGAGCAGCGAAAACGTGTACAAGATGTTTTATATGATAAAACAGGCATCGCGGAGTTGGAACATCTGTTTTGATGTGCTAGTCAAAGAGTTTGACTTCATCAAAATGGTAGATGAACCTTGTATATACAAAAAAGGTAGTAGGGAGTATGGTGGTGATCCTCGTAGAGTACGTGGATGACATACTCTTGATAGGGAAGGAGTTTCCTATGCTACGCTCGGTCAATCTCCGCTTATCACAACGATTCTCCATATAGGATCAAAGTGATACCTCCTAAATCCTGGGTTTTTGGATCTATGAGATAGATCTAATTGGATGTTAGGATTCTCACTAGTTGTAGTGAGATGGTATCAATCGATCCTGGAGAGAATCACTGTAAAGGTTCCAGGGTGATAAGGACGACTGAATGTCAGTCGCAGGTATTGTCTTTACCCTCAGTGGAGGGACGGTATGTTGGAAGAGCTCTAAGCTAGATACCGTGACATACTAGACGATTAAAGGCAAGATACATCGTTACCAAGGATGCTACCAAAAGAGGCAGTCTGGATATTTATAAGTTCATGAGATGAACTTCGTTCCTACCATTGTATGACAATGGAGTTGTGGCTTTAGCCAAGGAACTTCCGTCCCATAAGAAATCCAGATATAATTCTTAGGCAGTATCACCTGATCATGGAGATGGTTGATCTCCAGGGACATCGAGGTTAGGAGAGTAGACGCAGAGGACGACAGCGCGGATCCACTCATAAAGGCCTTTTTCCCAGTAGAGACTTTTATGGGATGGTTGAGTATGAGATACTTCAACCGCAGCTAATTGTTGGGTATGCGATACCATAACAGATGACCCTAGTGCAAGTGGGAGATTGTTAGTTATATGTATGCCCTAGAGGCCATTACTGTACATACGATGTATATTGTAGTGGATGCTAGGACATATATAGGGAGGACTTTCTTGCTCGACATGATAGTATGCTATCTGGTTGTACTTTATCTTAACATGTACTCTGATTGTCTCTATATTACATGTTGATAAAGCCCTTAGGATATGTACTCGACTACTGGGACTATGATGAGATCATACTAGTGGGGCCAAGGTAGTCGACGAGTACATCCTATAACTGTTCCTAGTCGAGGGTGTATCGAGACAGGGCATCGATACACCAGAGTAGACTAGCGTATACGCATCTTGACCCATATGATGGGCGATGGATAATCCCATATCCATCGGTGTTTAACATCAAGGATGGTGTACGGGTGCTCAGTGGCGACTGGGTACACTGGACGGACTCGCCGAGAACTACCAGATGGTATTATACCTCACGTCAGATGGCAGTTCTCCGGTGACACTGGTATAGAGTAGTCTGTTGACCCGAGATCGTCATAGAGTCTTGTGTGATTCCCACTGTGCTTTGATTTCCATCATATCACGTCCAAGTGGGCGTGCAAAAAGGTGGCTTTTGGGTACAGTCCCGAATCACATGGAGGCAATGAGCGATAGGAGGGGATTCGTCTCTCCCGGTATAGTGAGTTGATGTTGTGCTGTGTTCGATTGGCTATAACCGGAAATCCCTGGCCAGGGTTGCTGAGATTTACTGGTAAGTGCTATCAGTAGTTTCTCGAACTGTTATAGACCTCATATCGACACGACTTATCGAGCTACTGGGGTCTGACGTATACCACCCCTAGGCGAGATATGCGACATATCGACGACGAGACCGGACTGTACGGGAGTGTTACTGTTTGGATTCACAGGAGAATGTACAAGCTTGCTTGTTGATCTTCTGAGCGCTCAATACCTGGGTAGCTGTTACGTTTAGCTGACCGCTTGCAGCTTGTGGGTGTTTGATATGATCATCACCTACTGCCGGCGTATTGACGATTCTTTAGAGTCCTACACAGAGGTTTCTTGACTCAGGCAAAACGGAGTAGGAGCACATATGTGATATGTGCGGGACCGAGGATAATACGATATGAGATACCATATTCTATTCTTGCGATATTTGATATCAGCCGGCTCATCGGATCAAGTGTTGATTCGATGAATCGGTACGGATAAATATTAGTCGGTTATATGCGATATAGCCGGATTGTCGGATCAAGTGTTGATTCGATAATTTAATGTATAATAATATATATGATATATTAAAATTACATTAACTAATATTTGCTCACTAAAAGATTCTTTTTCTCACTCGGGTAATACATTGATATATATGCGATATATGTTAAATGTATTATTTTATTTTGTTACGATAAATATTATATATGTGATATATAATATTGTAACATGATATGATAACTAATGCAACATGTTTTGTGGAGTTTAAACATGATTAGGGTTTGGATTAGGGCTAAGACTTCTAGTTGATTCTAGAAGGTTTCTTTTTGTCTTGATAAAGATATTTTGTTATGACTCATGCTTTAACCCAACCCAAACCCTAACCCTAGTTAATTCTCTACAAAGGTTAAGTTAACCATGGTTGCATTATTCATCATTATCTTCTTTGCATTATTCATCACAAAAGGAATTCTATCATATTGTTCATCTTCTTCCTTCATTCTTTTCATAGAAAAAGCTTACTAATTTTCTTCAAGTGATGGAAAAAATGTGAGAAAAAGATAAATAAAGAGAGCAAAAATCCTACTTCATCATCCTCATCTTCCCTTGCCATTTAGATGAGGGTGTTCACATCATTTCATGAGTGTTAGCTTGTGTTAACGAAACTTCAAGGTAGATCATCTTAGTATCGAAGATCGGAAGCAAAGGTTGCATCTTTCTCTTCGTGGAACCTCTCGAGAGTCCGGAACCCGATGATCGCAGCGAAGGGACCACAACACGGAGCATATGAAGTGAAGGACCGGATCTACAAAGGTTGTAATCCCTCTCACTTAGTGTTAAAGTTGTTAACATGCTAGTTTTCGCCTAATCTCTAGTTTAAAGATCCGTATTCGGGTTGTTCGGCACGGCTATTTTTTTAATCGGGCATGGTTGATGCCTCGTAGACCCTTGTGCGCGTGCATAGCAACCCTACACAGTCTTTGCTATGAATATCTTCTTGGGCATTTGTTTCTTCCTCTTTCTAGTGCACAAGTCTTTAAGAACTTTCGCATACGCGGGGACTTGTTGGATAGCATCTAGAAAATGGATGTTGATGTTAACCTGTTTAAACATCTCAGTGATCTTCTCTATATGTGGACTTGGTGTGTTAGCCCTTAACCGATTAGGATAAGGTGCTTTAGCAATAAGCGCTGGGTCCATCATAGGAGAAGGAAGAGGGGGTAGACGTGATCCCAAAAGAGGAGTGGGGATCATCTGTGGAGAACTAGAAGGGCTATACTGAGGCGAGCCTAGTGGGAAATGGAGAATAGGCTCGCGAGAAGGTGGTAGGGTAGAAGAACTAGGGTTAGAATTAGAAGTAGAAGTGGAAGGAAGGGTCTCAGCCAGGGTATCATCGATAGATTATTCAGTGTCATCAATCTCTTCCCCAACGTGATTGGCAAGCACTCTCCCAGATCTCAATGTGGTAATTGCATTCACATGATGTGAATAGCCAGGATTGGGTAAAGGTTGAGCTGGGAGTTTCCCTTTCTCTCTTGCACTCATTTCGGCTTTTAATCGTGCAATTTCTGCTTCCATCGATTTGATACTCTCGCTTTGGGACGCAGAGTTTTTCTCAATTTTATCGACAGAAGACTTCGTTTCAGCCGAAACTTGCATGATATTTGTTAAGACCAAATTCATGTATTGTGCAAATGAAGAGGATTCATCAGTCCCGGTCAACTGCAAAGGATTAGACGGTGCGGGTGTGTCGACCGGATTTTGAAAGTTATGTGCTTGGAAGGGGTGCTGACTCAATTGAACTGGTGGTTGCTGTTGTGGTGGAGGGACCCTTTAGAAATGATTCGTGTTTGGAACCGTGTTTTGAGATTGGGATTGGTTCCTGTAACACCCGAGCCCAATGCTACTGTTTTTCAGTTACTGTTTGAGCATTAGTGTAGTACTCATTTCATTTATCTTACTTGTTTGTGGCTTACTGTAAAATTTTACCCGGTAAAGTCATTTCTGCATATAACAATTTTTGGCATCTAAAATAAAATTAAAAATATCCATCTTGTCCTACTAGACACCCCTAGCCTTGTGGTAGCGTCCGTGTATTGTGTTCTCGTCCCATTCAGTGAAACGAGCGAGTTTGGACGGCTACGCGTGCGTACATGTATCCGTTTTGGGGGTATACTTTTTAATCATAAGACACTTAATTTTAAAATTTGGAACCCGCTTAAAATCCTATTATTTAAATTTCAAATTTTTGGACCTAACCCGGGCGCAATTTGGAAATGTTTTATTTGGCGCCAAAATCCCAAATTTTAATATTTTAAAACCTTCGAATATATTTCATTAACTATACGAACCTTACTGTTAATTTAAATCTTTAAAATCTTTTATATTTTTCTTAACCAAAATTTTTCCCCCATTCAACCAATCCCATCCTTCCTTTAATTTCCCGTGGGCCCCATCTCATAACTACTTCTCTCTCTCTCCCCTTCATATCTCTGTCGCTCCCTCTTTCTCTCTCTCTCTACCCCTCAAATCTCTCTCTCTCTAACTTCATTCTCTTTTCTCTCTCTTCTTTTTAAATCTTTCCCTCCCCATAATTTTCCTCACGAGAACCCAACGAGCCCTCGCGCAGACCCTAGCTTCATCCCCATCACCACCGCAGCCCCATGCCGGCGCCACCGTCGCCTGCGCCCGCACCTCCTCACCTCATCAAGCCCCTCTTCCTCCTTCCCGTGCGCCTGCACCCTTACCGCGACCTTGCCCTCGCCGCTGCATCCACCTGCTCACCACCCGCGACCACCTGAGCTGCCCCTGGTCGTCGCCGACGATCACCGGACCACCTGTGATCGCCTCTGTAAGTCTTCCTCTTCTCGCCTCCTCTCCTTCTTCCCTTCTTCTCCCTTTTCTGTTCTGTCCCGATTCTTGATTGGCCGTAGTTCCTCGCAGGCAAAGCACCGGAGCTCCGTCGACGTGGTCGGCAATCACCATCCCTCCACAGATCCTCGTGAGCCCCCTCGTCTCTATCCTTCTTCTCTTCCCTCTTCTTGATTCTCCGTTTGGTCGTTCATGAATTCTTGAAATTATAGTTTCGTTGTTCGCCAGAATCCGGCCGTGCCGGCGACGTGTCCCGACGATCCAGCGCGGTACCCCGACCCGCGTGGTTCCATTGTTCGTTGTTTGGGTTCAATCCGTGAACCGTGCGCCCGTCGCGAGTTTCCCCGCCGACGTTTACGTTCCGTTTTTCCCGGTTCGCGACCTGTCGAGGCAAGTAACCCTTGCTACATGCTATACAATATTTACATATATATATTGACACCCTAAACCTGTAAAATTTAACTTGGTACAGTCGTTTCCCATTTTCGGTTACGATATTGCATTATATCATTTTACTGTTAAACATGGAACTTACAGTTTGCAAATTGAACCTAATAATCATATTTACCTGTTCAATCACATTTTAATGTTAAAATAGCTTGTGGCATTCATCCCTGTAGTTTTTTTCCGTTCGGACACTCGTACGCATTTAACCTGAAATGGCTACACTGAACCGTTATACAAATCATTGCAACTCTAAGGATTCTTAAACCTGTTAACATGACTAAACGGCTATACTTGTCTTATTGCACTCTTGTAATCATCTCTGTAACAAATTTGATAACTATATTGCAAAATTGAATGAAACTGCTTCTTACTTAATTCATTGCTTATCTCATGTTGTGATACCCATGTTGGATTATATATCTGATTGTGAGCACACCCGCGATATTGTTTACATCTTGACCTGACATTGCTACATATATATATATTGATA
Source organism: Agapanthus africanus (assembly GCA_030015575.1). Taxonomy (NCBI): domain Eukaryota; kingdom Viridiplantae; phylum Streptophyta; class Magnoliopsida; order Asparagales; family Amaryllidaceae; genus Agapanthus; species Agapanthus africanus. The sequence goes on along the minus strand of JASDDO010000010.1, from coordinate 423,729,294 downwards.
CATCCGGCATGGTACCGTATACTGTTGACTTGACCTGATGTACCATGACCTGACCCGTTACCTGATCTTGTGTCTAATGCCAACAAACCTGACATGTAGTCCTCATGGACCGTTTCTGTTGTCTATCCAGACAAACCTGCTTTTACCTGATCCTGTGTTGGCATTAGTTCTTGATTACTGAATACCTGACCTGACATACATCACTTGGGGGTATGGGGAAATCAAAGGTGAAACCTGACTTGTAACTCAACAGTTCGATACCTGTTCTGATCAGTCTTACGGGCTAGGCCAGCCCCGGAGTGATGATGCTGACATCACTCGCCCATCCTGCTACCTGTTACTGCCTAGCGGCACGTCTCGGATTCAGCCCCGAGGGTCTTGACCGTGGTCCCGGGCATGCATGGGATACTATTGAGTTACATCGACGATTCATCAATTGATTTCAAAGACTTTAGAATAGAAAACCTGATAGAACAGTTTAGTTTACCCACTGCACACTACCCTGTACCGATCTAATTCATATTATTGTTATTCTTGTTGGATTCATGTCTATTTTTGCATTTCCTGTTACACTGTTCATATTATATTACTTGATGACATGACGCGCTGACGTCTGGGTTTTGCATGGCCCAGATTCTGTACCGCTGTCGCAGTCCGAGCAGGAGTACTTCAGCCAGCAGGCTGAGCTGTGAGTTCAGTAGTAGTTAGTTTTATTTCCTGCATTTACTTCCAGATGTGAGCCCGCATTATGGGACATACTTTTCAGTTATTTGTATTGGATTATTTGCTTCCGCATTTATTTATTATTGACTCCTGTTATCCTGGATTATGGACATGTTTTAGATAGTTTTATCTTGTTCTTGATATCTCTACAGCCATAATGTGACTGTGGATGGATACTTCCTACCCACAGGTAGCATGGTTGGCTATGTCACGTGCCCAATCTAGCGTACTCTGGGAAGCGGGACGTGACAGTTCCAAGCAAAATTTGGGTGATTCCTCCAACCCTGATTATATGTGGAAGAAAATGGGTCGTTCCTAGGTCTTTGTTGGTAAGCAGAATTGATATGCTCATGACCTTGAAACGGGGAATTTATTGGACATTCTTCCGTGAGATATGAAGGATCAGAACAGCAACCACATACAGTTTTGGAGAGTGACATTTGATTTAGGGCGGCAGCTAAAAATTTGTTTTCCATAGTCTCGAGTTTCTTGAGTATAGCTAAAATGTCAGCTCTAACTCCTATGGAAACATCCGATTGGTTATTGCCACCCCTAAATGATTGACTCTCCCACTGTAAAGATCTTTCAGCGAAATCTTCTAAGTATTTCCAAGCTTCCCCATCATCTTTGGTCATAAAATTTCCTTAACACATGTTTTCAAGGCTCTGTTTAGTGTTCGGGTTACTGCCCTCATATATGATTCGGCACAGTTCCCATCTCGGGATTCCGTGATGTAGGCATTGAACCAACAGATCCTTGAAGCGGTCAAGATATTTTGAAAATGGTTCATTTGGAAGCTGAGTGAATTGATTTATTTCGCTGCGGACTCGAGCTGTCTTGTGATTAGGGTAGAATTTCTTAAGGAATGTTGCAACGAATTCTTCCCAATTCGTAATGGAGTGTGCGGTAGTGTTATACAGCCACTTCTCGGCTATATCGCACAAGGTAAATGGAAGAAGACGTAGACGCATAGCATCCACAGAAAGCTGTGAAGTACCCATCATTGCGCATATATTTTCAAATTTCGTGATAAACACGTATGCGTCCTCAGTCTCGAGACCGTGATATTTGGGTAGAAGGTTGATGTATTGGGGTTTAATTTCAAAATTTTCCCCGTTGGCTGGTGGAATGGAAAGACAGGTGGAAAGGGGGCCTCGCCTAGGATAGCACCTCTCTTGGAGAGAGATGCGGGGTGGATTCTGCGCACCAACGGACGGCGGCAGATTAGTGTTAAAGAAATTCGATGGAGGTGGATCCATCGATGTGGGTGTGGTAGTGGGTAAAGAAGAAGAAAATGGAGAAATACCGACTTTAGGGTCGATCGAAAGGACGCGGACTAACAGGCACTAGAATCCCGTTGTCCAGCCTATCTTGCACTAAAAATGTTTAGTACAAGTGGCAGCGTGAATTATAATTAGGGGTAATGAAAGAATGAATGAATGCGGTGTTTGTTTTGAAAATAGGACTGATTTTTGAAAATATGATGCAACACAACAAATGCAACACACAAAACCCTAATTCTAGGGGTCGCCTAGGTCAGATCTCTAGACCGCTCCTAACTGCCAGAAGACAAGACGTAGGATAAAATCCTCCACTGCCTCTTTGTCCCCCTGTGGCCAGGTAAGTGCCAGGTAAGTGGGAAGGTACTCCACTACGTAAGTAGTAGGCCTAATTAATAACCACTAGCCTTCAACACACTTGCCTTAGACACCACAAGAAAACGCGGATAAGTAATGAATTACCCACGGCCTTCTTCTGTCCTAAGTGAGCGCGACGGTCCTTAGAGTCATCTCTAGATCTTTTTTAGTTAATGTGGGTCAATGCGGATGCAAGTTTTTTGATTTTCGGGGCCTAGGAAGGGTAATGAACTCCCCGCGTAATTTGGATTTGGCCGTGCCCCTTAATATCCGTATTAATTATGCAAACAACCAAGAAACAAAAAACACGCACAATTTTAATTTGCTTTTTGCGGCGCTGCAATTTTTGCAAAGAAGCCTGCAAAAATTTGTTAATTGGAGCAGATTAAGAGAGAGATAAGAAAGTTAGAGACTTACAGAGAAAATTTCATGCAGCAAAGCCTTTACCAAGGCGCGGAACCGCGGCAATTGGTGGGTTAGGACCGCGGAATCTCGGTCGTAGGTAATGATCACTGCACCAAAATTCAGCCGCAAGCTACTGTATACTCCCTCAGCTCTCTGGAATTCTCCAAAAATTATTTCAATTTCACAGCAAGCTCCAGATCTCCTTGCAACAAACCACAACAAATTGTTTAGATTTTGCGCGAATTTTGATCTCAAAATTACAATGGAATAAATCTTTCAATTCAAACTTTAATATAAAACGAATTAGCGCGCGATCCCCGGCAACGGCGCCATTTGATTGAAATTGAAATTCTTGATGTGTAGTGTATCAACTCAAATGATCCCCGGCAACGGCGCCATTTGATTGAATGAATTTCTCATTGTGTATGTTTAGAAATTGTATAGAAATCACAACCAAAAATATTTGACCGCAATCAATAACGGTGTCGTGTATAGATTTCGTTAGCAAGTGCGGATCGTCCACAGGGATTGTGCGATTCGTTTGTATTTTGATTTGTTTGAATCGAAAAGTTAATAGAAAAGAAAAGAAAACATGATTCAAGATTTTTATTGATGGTTTCAAGTATCACTATTCTAATCAAGAATCAAGAAAATGATAAACATCGAGAATCGAGTTTCAATAGAATTCCAATCACTTTAGGGTTTCAAGATTTGAAGTAAAACTCGTAGGAATCGAGTAAATTGTGGATGTGATGAAGATTCAAGATTACGATTTCTTATCTAGTAACAAATTGATGCTAAATCGATGTCGAATTCGTCGAGGATCAAGGATCTTGCGAGGAATTAGGGTTCCTCATCCTATCCTTTGTCCTTTCGATGAATAACATTCACTAGATAGCTTCTTGAAAGTTGAATGATCAATTGTCGATCTCTAGATCGTGCAAAAGGAATCAAGAACACATTCGCATTGATCTAGATCATTGATCAATCGATTTTCAAGAATTTACAATTGTTTTAAGACATAAGAAAACGTTTAACAATTCATCAACATCATCATTTTACAAATTGTTTCGATTCCTCCACGAGCGGAGTTTACTCAAGCATCATCACAAAGAATACATTCAAGAATTGAATACTGTTTCGCCCAATCAGAGCAAAGCTCTGTTGAAATTCAAAATTCAAAATTTTGAAGCAACGCTTCAAATCTCGGGCGCAACGCGCCACATGTCAGGCGCTAATACGTCAGCGCAGCGCCCAAGAAGGCGCGCCCAATCAGAGCAAAGCTCTATTTAAAGGAAGCAACGCTTCAGTTGCGCATGCACTACGCTGCGCGACACGTGTCAGCGCAGATGCGCTCGAGCAGTTGCGCTGCGCTGTGCGCTGCGCGACACGTGTCAGCGCAGTTGCGCTGCGCTTTGCGCTGCGCGACACGTGTCAGCACAGATGCGGTAGCGCAGTTGTGCTGTGCGCTGCGCGACACGTGTCACGCGCTGGGGCATCTGCGCCAAACAGAATTAAAATTCTAAGAAATCTTTTCTGTTCTTGTTAAAACAAGAAGATTTTCTTCTGCAAAGCAGAAGCCCTTGGATCAAAGATCCAACGGTGGGGAAAATTCCCCAAATCACTCAGAGAAAGATCTCTTTAACAAATTTAACTAATTTATGGGCACTATAAAAAGGACCCTAGGCCTCAATTCAGATCATCAACATTTTTTTTCTTGAAAAAAGTCAAGAGCTTCAAACAGAGAGAGAATTCTGAGAAAATTTCAAAGAGAAAGGTAAAAACTTTCACGAGAGAAAAGAAATCTCTTTTAATAAATCATTGATCTAGAAACCAGATCAACGTTCTTCACATAATAAACAGTGCTCTGCACTTCTCATGAACCACTGGTTCTTTAAAAAACAACAAAACAACAAAATAAAAATAGCGCTTTGCACTTTTATGAACCTCTGGTTCTTGAAACAAAAAGAAAAATTTATTTTTCTTTGATCTAATTTAGATCAAGAAATCAAATAGTGCTTTGCACTTCTGTTCTTGAATCTAAAAGATTCTTAGTGCTCTGCACTTCCAAACTGCGCTGTTGCGCTCTTAAGAGAGCGCCACGTGTCAGCTACAGAACAACTTGCGCTACGCGCTCTTGAAATAGAGCTTTGCTCTCTGGAATTGGCGCAACTCACCAGAGCGTGCCACGTGTCAGCAGCGCAACAGCGCGGCGCACTAGCGCGGCGCACTAGCGCAGCGCACTGTGCTGTTACGCTTGCGCTCACCAGAGCATGACACGTGTCCTCACCGCAAGCGCTTGAGCTCAGTAATTGGCGCAAAGCGCCTGACAAATGCAATGCATTTCTTTTCCTGAAGGGCCAGGCCCAATTAAAAGACCAAGCAGGCCTAATTAAATTGATGCTCTGCATCATTAGAAATGGGCAGAGCCTAAACGAAATAATAAAAATGCTACGCATTTTAAAAGGGGCAAAGCCCAAACAAAACAGATGCCTTGCATCATTCATAAATGAGCAGAGCCCAGAATAAATTGATGCTCTGCATCTTTATGGGAAAAGCCCAAACAAAAAAAAATGGAAGAAATGCAATGCATTATTTAATAAAAGTGTTGAACATTTTCAACTGGACTTAGCCCAATTTCGGCCGTAAGTCCTCAAATTAAATTGACTGAGCATAGCTCTCTCTTAAATCAATTTATATCCGGTTCGAGGGTACATCTCCGAACTCCTCTAACACGCGTCGTTGTAATCATTCAACGTCGTCAGAGAGGTGACGGGTCCCGACGACCACACCCTTCAATGTGGACTGCGGGGTCCTTAAACTCGTGGACCGAAACGTCCCTAAACTAATATTGGACCGAAACGTCCCTAAACTAATATTGGACCAAAACGTCCTTAAACTAATATCGGACCGAGACGTCCCTAAACCAATATTGGACCGAAACGTCCCTAAACTAATGTCGGACCACCACGTCCCTAAACTGGAATACGGACCACCACGTCCCTAAACTGGAATACGGACCACCACGTCTTTAAACTTGAATATAGACCGCCACGTCCTTAAACTGGAATATGGACCACCACGTCCCTAAACTGGAACAATAGAGCCTCCAAATGCTCTTTTACCGGATCTAAATGATCCCGTTTAAGTCGATCTTAGCCCCAAACACGGCTAACGTATCCTTAAACATTCAAATGGATTATAAAACTCCCAATCAACTCTGGTTCGAGGGTACATCTCCGAGCTCCTCTGATACATGTCGTTGTAATCCTTCAACGACATCAGAGAAGTAACGAGTCCTGGCGGCCATATATTAAATGGATCACTACGTTAAGTTGATCTCAGTCTCAAACAGGACTGACGTATCCTTAACGAACATTTAAGTTGAGCTTACCCGCAACACGGCTAATGCATCCTTAAACTAAAAACACCAAACCCAAATCTAAGTAAATACGGATTTGGACTAATCCACGTCCTACGGACGACGGTATTACTCAGTCTCCGTATACAATCCACGGGCAACCACAAACAAAACAAACACACACGACACGAAGTGAAATTCTGGAGAAGGAGAAAGTGGTTACCGCGATGCGATAGCGTAATTAACTGCAGGGGCTTGCGCCTGCAGGGAAGAGCGTCCCCACAATCAAAAACCCCTCTAGCGAGGGGGAATCTGACGAAGTCTGCTACATCGGCCGTATCCGTCTAAACCTCCGATACACGGTGCCATAAATCAACTTGGCATCTTCGGAGAGGTAGACGGATAAAATCATATAGCATCTGCCCCGAATCTCAGGCCCAGACGTCCTAACGTCGTCGGCCGCCGTTCAGAGGGGAACAGATTCTGGCACGCCCGGTGGGACCTCTTCCTCTTTCCACTCCACACTTCGTGTGTCGTCTTCACGAACCAATCGCGGTTTGTTAAATGGTTGCCTTCGGATTTCAAGTTACTAAGATTTGGTCTTTTGCCTGGCGCAGAATTCAAGCATCAATAGCCTTTAACTGCGCCAACTGCTCGAAGTGCCACTACAACGGACGCTCCACCTCACCGGGAGGTGTAGCATATGGGCCCCAAGCGGCTTCCTTCCTCACTCTGCCCGTAGACCAGGTGACCCAAGCCACCACTGGCCTGTTCTTCGGGACCATGATCCCACCTACAAGCTTCCCTACGCCAGTACCTGCACCGGAAGTGAACAAGAAGTCGGTCTTCGACCGGCTCACTGCTACGACGACCCCTGTCAACGGGTCGCCCACTACCAAACCGACAGCCTCTGTTTTCACCAGGCTAAATCAGAACTCTAAACTGGCTGTCCCAAGGAAAGCAATAACTGCTGCTCCAGAAGTCGTCAAGGCGGCTTTCCCTGTCAAAGAGTCAGTCTTTTCAAGACTGACGATTCCTGCTCCTGCCCCTGCTCGAGGATCCGTCTTCGACAGGTTGAATATCACCCCTCAAAAGACAACCTCAGTCTTTAAGAGGTTAGCACCGGCGGCGCCTCATTCAGACAGGGGGCAAAAAGAAGATGTCTCAATCTCCGAGCCAGTCCCAACGGCTCGTCGTGCTCGACGTCGCCATTGGCAACGAGTGAGAAAGGCAGGGGGCAACTCCCCCTCAAGGCTAACTCCACCGGCTCCAGTGGTGGAAGTCAACGCTGCTGTTCCAACTGGGAACAGCTTTGAACTGCTGAGGAGGGTACGTAAGAATTCTCCAACCGCTACACTGAAAAGATCTCCTCCACCTATGGAGAGAGATCCGGAAACAAAGCAAGAACAGCCCCCTCAACGGCTGTCTTCAAAAATTTATAAAGTTTGGCGGAGGGTTCAAGACTCCGTGATTGACCCAGGTCACTCTCGTCGCCAGAAAAAGGCGAAGGTGGAAAAAGACAAGGACCGTCCCATTAAACAGCAAGGGACAACAATCGCTAGGGTGCCCACTGCAACGGCCCCTTCAAGCTCAACGGTCCACAAAAGAAGTAGGCCAGAGAAAACTCCTGCGTCAGCGGCAAAAGTTAAAAATGGTGAACCTAAACGCCCCAAGTCAGGGGGCATAACAGTTCATACGGTTTATATGGCATCGGGAAAAGAAGACAGCCGTGCATCCACGGGTCATAGACCACTTACACGGTCGGTGACCAAGGCTCAGGAGCAGCAACAGAAGCTCCAGGAGATGATGAACGCTATGGCCGCACTTACAGGGCCAAAAGAGAACCCTGAAACATCCTCAGATGAGTGCCAGGAGGAAGAAACCGATGCCGGATTCCTTCGTCGGATATTGGAGAAGAAGGACAAAGAGGCTGCTGAACAAGCAGCCAACATACAGCGTATGGGCCTTCTCTTCCAGGATATGATAGGGATGATGATACAACAAGAGCCCCCGGCTGAAGAGCCCCCGATCGTCCTTGGTGATGATAGGGGAGAAACATCAAATCCTCCACCAGCTCTGTCGACGGCTAAAGAGGATACAATCTCCAAGGCTGATTTGGATGAGTACATCGCCCAACAAATACGGGTTCATCATGCGACCGAAGCAGCCGGTCAGGTCGTAAAAACGGGACGGCCATATCCGAGTTGGTACGATCAAATCAAGTACCCGCCAGGTTATACAATTCCCAAGTTCCATGTCTATAAGGGGACAGGCAATCCTCATCAGCATGTTGCCCAGTTCAGGGCACTCTGCAGAAACACCGGCGGTGACGATAAGCTGTTGCTTCGCCAGTTTGTTGGAAGCTTATCAGATACGGCGTTCGAGTGGTACTCTGAGCTCCCAAACGACTCTATTAAAACCTTCGCGGAGATGGAGCTGCTGTTTACTCAACGTTTTGCAAGTGCCAGTGAGCGTACCCCGATGACAGCACTGATTAACGCTAGGGTAAAGCCCGGCGAGACGTGGGTTCAGTACGCTATACGATGGCGGAACTTATGGTCGAAGTGCGAGCAGCGCATTGAAGAAGCTCCCGCAGTGGGTATGTTTGTGGGAACCCTCGATCCACAAGCAACCATCTCACAATTTATGATGTTTTTCAAGCCAACTACCTTCCCTTGATTGACAAACTAGCGCAAATGGATCAAATGGGCCATAAACCCCCTCTTCCAAGGCCGGACTCCCGAAATGATAAAGGGAAGGGAAAAGCGATCGTCGTCGCTAATGCTCAACAACAACCGAGCGACTCGAAGCCGGTTGCTCGTCAAAATAATATGCGCTCGTATGTACCCCTTGAGGACAGGATGGGACGTCCTTATTCCTTTCCCCGCGATAAAACGAGAAGGTTATTCGAGCTGGCGTTGCGCAACAGACTCATAAATCTGCCGGATCCAAAACGTCCGTTGCAACCAAGTGACATCAACGAGCCTAACTACTATCCTTATCATCGAGTACTAGGCCATCCGATCGAAGACTGCTACGTTTTCAAAAATTGGCTTGAAAACCAGTACCGACAGGGCAAGTTCGCGTTATCTGACAAATGGAAGGTGAATCCCCCGCAGCCCCACACCTCTAAGGGGACGAATACGCCGGGGGCAACATGCTCCGTTGTTGAAGAAGCTCCTTGGGAGGTTGTATTATCAGCCAAGACAAAGAGGATGCTAAACGATCTTCAGGCTTGTCCAGCGATCAATTGGAAGAACCCGTTGGAACCGCAGGTCATTGAGGGGATGTTGAAGCCGCGTACAACTCCAAAGACCGATGGTGGTGGCTCAAGCACTTGCAGCCAGCCGTCAAAATCTTCGAAAAAGAAGAAGAAGAAATCTAAGAAGCCTGTGAAGCCTGGCGACAAGCGCACGGACTTACAAAAGCAAATTGACGCGCTGGATGAATACAACCAAAAGGCACGGACTCCCATTATGCTGCAAGAGTTCTTCAGCCACATCTTTCAAGAGGAAGATGATGGAGAGAGCTCGTCGGATGAATCCGAGGGACATGTGGCGAGCTGTCATATGATTTCCCATTCGATCGCGAACAATGAGGAGACTCCTGGCACTAAAACGCTGGGGGCAGATACCGAATCAAAAATTCCGGAGCTATCAGTTGAAATGATTGACGTGTTCCTTAACGAAGCTCGATTGAAAAGTAAAGCTGATCGAGAACGCGAGACGGCTATATTTGAAAGGGCCAAGCGCCAGCGACTTGATGAAAGAGCTGAGATGATCCCGCTGGAGCAAAATGCCTCCACCGCTGACAAAAGCCAATTCAAGATGAGGAAAAAGTTTGCTAAGGCCATATCAATGGGCATGAAGGTACCATCCTCTAAAGGAAACATCGCCGGTGAAGTGAAAACGCACCCCTCCTATTGCTTATATCATCAAAAGATTTTTCACCCCACTCAAGAGTGCAAAGCTTTCGATAGATGGTGGCAAGGATATGTAGCTCATCGACAACACTTTAAACGGGAAAAGCGTAAAACTCGTCGGGAGCAAAGAAATACGACCGGAGAGCTTAAAAGAACTACTGGCGATTGTCGCGTAGTTAACACCGGCGGGTCACAAGTGCCTACATTCGGGAGTGATTCTGATGGAGAACTAGAACTTGCCCCTCTCTTTAAAGAGTCCGCTTCGAGAAAAGAAGAAGAGCTGAAGGTCTGCGAAAATATCCGGTTGCGGAATCGGACGCTGCCTGAAAAGAACATCGGACCCTTGAACAGAAAAGATAAAGGGAAAGAAAAGGTCTCTGAAGATATCGTCTTAGATGACCAAGTGGTGGAAGAGCTAAACGCCAACAACCCGCTGAAGAAGAATAAGGTGGATTACAACGTCTTAGCGCATCTGAGGAAGCTACCCTCACAGCTCAGCATTCTTGACGCTCTTTTGCTATCAAAAAAGGCGAGAGATTCGTTGATTAAGGCACTACAAGATCCGGAACAATTCCAAGCCTTCCTGGCCGAGGAAAAGATGAAGGATGGGTTGGAGGAAGTGCACACGGCCGATGTCACTTTCGGCGACGAGGATCTTCTCCTTGGGACGTGCGAACACAATCGCCCCCTCTATGTCTCAGGATACTGCCACGATATTAAGATAGGTAAAATCCTGATCGACAATGGATCCTCCGTTAATCTCCTCAACGTGCGGGTGTTAAAAGAAATCTGCATGAGCGTCCAGCACCTTGCTCGTGACAAGATCACCATCTCCGGGTTCGACTCCCAGTCATCAAGAACTCTTGGGTCTGTGATACTGACGCTACGCTTCGGGCTACTCGTCACGGACATTAAGTTCCACGTCATAGATGCCAAGACATGCTACAACGCTTTGCTCGGCCGACCATGGTTACACGAGTACAATATCATCCCTTCTACACAACATCAGTGTATGAAGTATTTTAAGGATGGTTTCGAGTATACCGTGACGGGAGAACTGAACCCGTTCTTTGTGAACGAGGTCCGCAAATACGAAGATGCCAAATACTTCTTACCGGATTTCGAAGATACGGAGAAGTGTCACAAGCCGGAGAATAAAGCTAATGCCACCATCCCTGTCTTCGGCAGTGATACCGAGGAGGAAGAGGAGATAGTGCATTCGGGTCCGCCCCAACACAACAAGCCAGGACCGTCCGCCCCTACGTTGATCTTTGGTAGCGACTCAGAGGATGAGGTCCATGTCGTATTCTCTGCTCGACCTTCAATACAAGCTTCCGCTGACAAAGAGCAAAGTATGCAAGTCGCCATGGTGCCGCTTAAACACCATAAAGAACTGGATGCACTTAATATTTACAACGTAAAAGAGCTACAAACATTCTACATCCCTCCCAGGAGAGAGAGCGAGAAAGCAATTCTGTTTTACCGCTATGAAGAAACCAAGGTAGAAAAAGAAATCTGGCATGGCGTGGATCCTACGCTCGACAGGCTTCAGCCTATCCGACTTCCCAGATATTATACAGAGGGTTTGAAGAAGCTGCTGAAACGCCAGGGGATATTCTTCAAACAAACCGTTAGAAAGGCCAAATTCTATGACAGGGTCTGGAACGTCCCCGGGACTCAACGCAAACTGCCTAACGGGAGAATGGAAGCAAGAGGGCTTGGATACATCCGGTCAAAGAAACGGGAGCTACTAAACAACTGTTACGTCATGTATGACTTCGATGAAGAAGCAGATGCTCAATGGGAGGACGCTAATCCTGAGCCCGTGAAAGTTCCAGATGCAAAAGTGCCCAGTCCGTCGTTCGAAAAACAAATGGACAAGCTTATAAGGGAAGCGGGTCAAAAAGTCCGAGACGATCATAACCGCGAAATGGTCATCTACGAGAAAGCCAGAACGCAACGCCTTCTCCAACAGGCCGTGAAAGATGAAAAGGCTGCTCCCTATCAACCTGTTATAAACAAGGCTCGACGCAAAAGCAGAAATAAGTCGAAAGGCCGAAAAGGCGCTCAACAGCAACAAAGCGGGGCTAAGAAGCCACGCAAACGGGAGTCGAGCGTTATCGATCTATCCCTTATGAAGAAAATGGATCGAGCGTACTCGTTTCCTCGGGACAAGATGAAGAAGATACTTGACCTTGTTCTAAAACATCAAATGCTTGCATTGCCGGAGTCTAAACATCCCGAACGAGCAGGCGAAGTCTCTGACCCGGACTATTGCTCTTATCATCGAGTAATAGGGCACCCGCTCGAAGACTGCTTCACCTTTAAGAATTGTGTCGAAGATCAGTACCAGCTCGGCAAGTTCGCTCTGTCTGACAACTGGAAGGTAACGCCGCCACAGAAACACGAGCCCAAGGCCATGAAAGAAGAACCGGTTCCACATCGGGATTGGAAGCGAATTCGCACCTGTCACGTGATTACAATATTAAAAGAAGAGCCCGAGGACATAGATGAATTCCCTTGGTGCTTCGAGAACAGCAATAACGAGGTGATCTCAGAATTCCCACCAGCGCCAAAAGAACTGGAGGATGGAATACACACCACCGCAGATAACCTCAAGAAAATCGAATTGGGGACAGCTGATGACCCACGGCCGATGTTTGTCAGTGAGCTGCTATCTGAAGAAAGGGTGACTGCGTTAAAAGACGTCCTTGTACAGCACAAAGATTGCTTTGCGTGGAACTATTCCGAGATGCCAGGACTAGATCCAGAAGTCGCTGTACACAGATTGGCGATATCCCCGGACATCAAGCCAGTCAAACAGGCACCAAGAAGAATGCGGATCAAGCTTGAGATGAATATCAATGCCGAGGTCAAGAAGCTGATCGACTCTGGCTTTATCCAGGAGGTTCAATATCCTGAGTGGATCGCTAACATCGTCCCAGTGATGAAGAAAAATGGGACGGTGCGCATATGCGTGGATTTTCGGGATCTCAATAAAGCCTGCCCAAAGGATGATTTCCCGGTGCCGGTCACCGAACTGATGATAGACAATACATCCACTCATGAGGTTTTCTCCTTCATGGATGTCTCATCAGGGTATAATCAGATAAAGATGCATCCCGAAGACCAGAAGCACACCGCCTTCAGGACCCCTCTAGGGATATTTTGTTATAAAGTAATGCCCTTCGGTTTAAAGAATGCCGGTGCCACTTATCAAAGGGCCATGACGAAGATCTTCGATGACCTTATACACGAAATCGTCGAATGCTATATCGACGACCTCGTTATTAAAAGCAAATCATATGAGGAACATCTCGAGCATCTGAAGACCGTATTTCAACGCCTTCGGCAATACAACTTGAAGATGAACCCGCTCAAGTGTGCATTCGGAGTTTCCTCAGGCAAATTCCTGGGATTCATTGTTCGACACCGAGGTATTGAAATAGATCCATCAAAGATCAAAGCGATCATGGAAATGCCTCCGCCAAGAACTCTTAAACAGTTGCGATCCCTCCAAGGGAAGCTCGCATACATACGGCGATTTATACCCAATCTTTCAGGCAAGTGCCGTCCCTATAGACACCTGATGAAGAAGGGAACCCCGTTCGTCTGGGATCAAAAATGCCAAAGCGCACTAGACGAGATCAAGCAGTACCTGCAAAACCCTCCAGTGTTGGCTACACCAGTTAAGGGAAAGCCTCTCATTCTTTACACGACCGCCCTCGAAGGTTCTTTAGGCGCATTATGGGCACAAGAGAACGACCAAGGGAAAGAAAGAGCACTCTACTACTTAAGTCGAGTTCTACTGGGGGCAGAAAGCAACTACTCCCCCATTGAAAAACACTGCCTGGCGTTGATCTTCGCGATAACAAAGCTCAGGCACTATGCGTTGGCGCATGAGGTCCGTCTCATTTCAAAGGTGGACCCCCTTAAATACTTGATGTCAAAGGCCATATTGACGGGACGACTCGCTAAATGGGCCCTGCTCTTAATGGAGTTCTCGATAACCTATCAACCTCTCAAGGCAGTGAAAGGCCAGGCCATCGCCGACTTCCTCGCTGAGCATTCGATACCCGCCGATTCTCCTCTGAATTGCGATCTTCCAGACGAACATGCCTTTAATGCGATCGACAGTGATAATACCCGATGGGAGCTTTATTTCGACGGAGCATCTTCCGTGAAGAAGCGCAAACAAAGTACCCCTATAATTAAATCGGGGGTAGGGCTCATCTTTATAACTCCACAAGGAGGGATAATGCGTTTTGCTTTCTTCCTGACGGAGCCGAGGACAAACAACGAAGCCGAATACGAAGCTCTGATAGCGGGCCTCGAGATCGCCATTGACATGGGAATTGAAAACCTCCTCATATACGGGGATTCTCAACTGGTCGTTAGCCAAGTAAACAGCGACTACCAAACGTGCAAACCGGAATTGGTGAAATACGGTGAAAAGGTGCAACAACTGTTGACCCAAATTCCCTCTTATACTTTGGAGAACATACCGCGTGCGGAAAATAGCAAAGCAGACGCGTTGGCCAAACTTGCTAAAGAACTGGCTGACGAGAACCTCGACGACGTTAGAATCGTGGTACAGAGCCGTCGAGTTCTTGCCCCAGCAGAAATATCTCCGGAACCATTCGAGGAAAAAGGAGCGAACGAGGAGACAGCCCTGCAAGTAAAAGATTGGGAAAATACCGAGGATTGGAGAGAAGTCTTCATAGATTACTTCAAGTCCCACCGAATGCCTGAAGAAGCGTCCACAAGACATCAACTCATGAAACGAGCTATGTCTTTCGCCTTCGTCAATGATACTCTGTACAAGAGGTCGTTTGATTCTTTGTGCTGAGATGCTTAGGACCTGACGAAGCGAAAAGAGTCGTCCAGGAAGTTCACGACGGACTCTGCGGTTCTCACCAAGCGGGCCCAAAGATGAAGTTGAAGATCAAACGGATGGACTACTACTGGCCCACGATGATTCAAGACTGCCTCGAATATGCGAAGCAGTGTCACTCATGTCAAATTCATGGGGATTTCATCCATCAGCATCCAAATCCATTACATCCAACGGTGGCTAGCTGGCCGTTCGAGATGTGGGGAACTGATATAGTCGGCCCTATCGAACCAACATCGTCTAGGGGACATCGTTTCATCCTGGCGACGACTGACTATTTCTCTAAATGGGCAGAAGCGGTACCGTTAAGAGAAGTGAAGACGGAAAATATCCTCCACTTCTTCAAGACGCACGTCATATATCGGTTTGGAACTCCGCGACAGATCATCTCCGATAACGGGCCAGCTTACAGAAGCCACAAGATCAGTCGCTTCGCGCAACAGCATAATATAGACTGGAGATATTCTTCAGTTTACAATCCGCGAGCTAATGGTCTAGCTGAAGCCTTCAACAAGACCTTGACAAAGATCATAAAGAAAACGGTGTCACGAAATAAGAAGGACTGGCACGAAAGACTGCAAGAAGCTCTTTGGGCGTATCGAACTACGTTTAAAACGGCCATAAACAAAACGCCGTACGCGTTGGTATTTGGGACGGAAGCAGTACTCCCCCTCGAGATAGAGTTACCCTCCCTACGAGTGGCAGTCCACTACGAGCTGACGGACGAAGAAAATGCTCACCTTCGGCTTGAGGATCTTGACGCCCTTGATGAAACCCGGCTCATAGCGCAACAAAATCTGGAAGCTTATAAAGCGAAGATGACGCGCTCATATGAAAGATTGACCCGACCGAGGACATTCCGCCAAGGCGAACTCGTGCTAGTGGTCAAAAGGCCTATGATCCCCAATCGCGCCAAGCGGGGAAAATTCGAGCCAAACTATGAAGGCCCGTACATCATAGATAAAGTTTACCAGGATGGGGCCTATCTACTCATGGACATGCACGGCGAAAGGCCTTTCAGGCCGATAAACGGTCGCTTCCTAAAGAAATGCTATGCTTAATGAGCCACAGCCCAGGTCAATGATAGATGACGACGACTATGTCCGCTCGCTATCTTTCTAAGCTCAAGCTTTATAAAAAGTAGTCGGCCTTCTCCATGACGGATCGAAACGTCCTTAAACTAACGACGGACCGAAACATCCTTAAACTAACGACGGACCGAAATGTCCTTAAACTAATAGCAGACCAAAACGTCTTTAAACTACTACCGCAGCATCTTTAGGCTGACAAGATAAAATATATATATATAAAAAAAAAACGGTATGTCCATAAGCAAAAAAGGGCACGGATGAAAAACCCGAAAGGGCTCCGTGAGTAAAAACAGCAGGGCTACCGGTGAGTGTTCGTGAAAACCCGAAAGGGCGCGACCTCGTAAAAAAAAAGAGAAGAAGAAAATAAATAAAAAAGAATAAAATAAAAACGGTATGTCCATAAGCAAAAAGGGCACGGATGAAAACCCGAAAGGGCTCTGTGAGTAAAAACAGCAGGACTGCCGGCGAGTGTTTGTGAAAACCAGAAAGGGCGCAATCTCATTAAAAGATACTTATAGGGTCCTCTCGACCTTGTAAGGAGAAACCACCCACGTGAGATCCTTACGACTCACAAGGGAGCAACACACTCAGGGATCCCCACGATTCCTAAGGAGAAAATACACTTGCAAGATCCTCACGACTTGTAAGGAGAACTCACTTATGGGACCCTCACGGCTCATAAGATTTGAAAGTCTTAAGTTATAGAGACCTAAACCTGTGCTTAAGCAACCCCCAACCTTCGATACTGCCCTACAAGTGGCTCAATACCGACCCTTGTATACAATCCACGGGCACGAATAAACATTTCCCTAACCAAGATCCATCCGTGACTGGGGATATGTTCGCACGACCCTTATAAATCCTCTCGATTTACAAGGAGAAAACCCTCCTGTAGGATCCTTACGACTTACAGAGAAACATGCACTTAGGAATCCTCACGATTCCTAAGGAGAAAATACACCTACGAGATCCTCACGACTTGTAGGGAGAAATACCTTCGTGAGACCCTTACGGCTCATGAAGCCAAAAGCCTTAGCCGACAGGACCTTAACCCTGTTCGCTAAGCCACCATTGTTCGACATCGATAGAGGAAGATGATGATTCGCTCATGGTAATATCCCAGTTGTAGCGGTGCTAATGCCGAAATCGGTTTACGGCGAAAAGCCAGTAGGCCGCTCATGCATATGAAATAGCCGAAATGATGGGGCAACTTGCAATAGAAAGCAGCAAGTAAAAATGTATGCATGCGAAATAGCCGAAATGATGGGGCAACTCGCAATAAAAAGCAGCGAGTAAAAACAAAATAAATAGCCGAAATGGTTGGGCACCGTGAAAAGATAGCCGAAATGATTGGGCAATCGCGACCTTCGCGATATAAAAGCTGAAATGATAGAGCATCGCAGAGATAAAACAAAAAATGATGATAAAACTTTGGCCCTACAGTTAAGATCACATCGATCCCTGTATACAATCCAAGGGCGTAAACAAAGAAGGAACCATACTTTCCCAATAGGCTCAGCCAGAAGACGAAGCCAAATCTCGACGGTTCAGTCCAACTTTGAAGAAACCAGTGTCTTCAGCAAACTCCTCGACTCACGGATAAAAACACTCCTTGACGAGAGCCTCCTGATCCGCGTCGACTCGCAGAGCCACCAGTGCCTCCGTGGGAAATTCTCGACTCGTTTCAAACCCCAAGGAAACAAATAATCCTTGGTGCTTGGGAAACAAATAATCCCTAGCAAACTCCTCGACTCACGGATACAAACACTCCTTGACGAGAGCCTCCTGATCCGTGTCGACTCGCAGAGCCACCAGTGCCTCCGTGGGAAATTCTCGACTCGTTTCAAACCCCAAGGAAACAAATAATCCTTGGCGCTTGGGAAACAAATAATCCCTAGCAAACTCCTCGACTCACGGATACAAACACTCCTTGACGAGAGCCTCCTGATCCGCGTCGACTCCCAGAGGCACCAGTGCCTCCGTGGGAAATTCTCGACCCGTTTCAAACCCCAAGGAAACAAATAATCCTTGGCGCTTGGGAAACAAATAATCCCTAGCAAACTCCTCGACTCACGAATACAAACACTCCTTGACGAGAGCCTCCTGATCCGTGTCGACTCGCAGAGCCACCAGTGCCTCCGTGGGAAATTCTCGACTCGTTTCAAACCCCAAGGAAACAAATAATCCTTGGTGCTTGGGAAACAAATAATCCCTAGCAAACTCCTCGACTCACGGATGCAAACACTCCTTGACGAGAGCCTCCTGATCCGCGTCGACTCGCAAAGCCACCAGTGCCTCTGTGGGAAATTCTCGACTCGTTTCAAACCCCAAGGAAACAAATAATCCTTGGCGCTTGGGAAACAAATAATCCCTAGCAAACTCCTTGACTCACGGATACAAACACTCCTTGACGAGAGCCTCCTGATCCGCATCGACTCGCAGAGCCACAGTGCCTCCGTGGGAAATTCTCGACTCGTTTCAAACCCCAAGGAAATAAATAATCCTTGGCGCTTGGGAAACAAATAATCCCTAGCAAACTCCTCGACTCACGGATACAAACACTCCTTGACGAGAGCCTCCTGATCCGTGTCGACTCGTAGAGCCACCAGTGCCTCCGTTGGAAATTCTCGACTCGTTTCAAACCCCAAGGAAACAAATAATCCTTGGCGCTTGGGAAACAAATAATCCCTAGCAAACTCCTCGACTCACGGATACAAACACTCTTTGACGAAAGCCTCCTGATCCGTGTCGACTCGCAGAGCCATCTGTGCCTCCGTGGGAAATTCTCGACTCGTTTCAAACCCCAAGGAAACAAATAATCCTTGGCGCTTGGGAAACAAATAATCCCTAGCAAACTCCTCGACTCACGGATACAAACACTCCTTGATGAGAGCCTCCTGATCCGCGTCGACTCGCAGAGCCACCAGTGCCTCCGTAGGAAATTCTTGACTCGTTTCAAACCCCAAGGAAACAAATAATCCTTGGCGCTTGGGAAACAAATAATCCCTAGAAAACTCCTCGACTCACGGATACAAACACTCCTTGACGAGAGCCTCCTGATTCGTGTCGGCTCGCAGAGAAACTAGTGTCTCCGCGGGAAATTCCCGATTCGTCTCAACACGCAAATGAAGCCTCAGGCAGCAGGGACTAAAAAAACTTGCTTCCTGAACAATAGGACCCTGCAAGTCAATCCAAAATGGTCTCTTGCATACTATTCACGGGTCTCACTCTCCAAAGTCGAATTTCGACGAGGAGGGAAACAACCGCTTGTGGGTCCTCTCGACTCGTAAGAGGGAAAAATTCTCTTATAGGATCCTTACGACGTATAAGAGAAAACCACACTTAGGAATTCTCACGATTCCTAAGGAGAAAACCCACCTACGAGATCCTCTCGATCCGTAGGGAGAAAAGTCTCTATGAGACCCTCACGGCTTATAGAGTTGAAAAGTCTTAGGCAGCAAATCTGAACCTGCGGCTTAAGCCATCGCTATTTCTTAAGAAAGTCAGGATACTCGTTCTAATCATCCGTTAACCATATTTGCTAAGGTGATATGCTGATAATAAAAGAAAGAAAAGACGGAGAAAATGACACATTACAAAAAAGGTGTATCTTTTATTCATAAACTTGATTGGATACAGGATACATTATGTCAAAGAATAAAAAAATATATATATACATTCTTTTATCTACGAGTACAAACGATACAAAGATGGATAGCTACTGAGGAAGAAGTGTCTTTAGTAAATTCACAAGCTGCTCTCGCACTTCCTTCAGCGCTTCCTCCTGAGTGACAGCCGCAGCCACCTCCGCCTCCACCTGGGCCCGCTGCTGCAAGAAGAATGAAAGTTGCTCCTCCGCCGCCTTCTGGGCTGCTTCCTGGATGGGTGCATCTCGCTCGACAACGTCAAGTTGTTGCCTCAATGATAACCCTTCGGAAAGACATTGCAGAAGGCCCTCAAAGACAACCTTCAGCCGTGCGGCGTTGGCCTCCACCCGAGCATGCAGTTGGGCAGACTTGCTCGAAGTCTCACCACGCTCCTTACGCCTTGAAATGACTTCTTGTTCGAGATGGCGGAAGTAAGGAGCGCTCTGCTCAATCCACGCTGTTCTTTGATTACTGGCAGCCAAGGTCTCGGGAGCGGGACGCAGCGACTCCAACTGATATAGGCGACCCTCGATCTCCTTACAGTGGTTAACCCAGGATGCGATGATGCCCTCATCATGAAAGTTCACGAGTATTGCTAGCATCGGGTTAACCACCATAGCGAAGTCTGCGGCAAATGTAGGAGTTTCAACGTCGAGTTCCTCGACGTAGTCACTCAACATGCGCAAACTATTTGCGACGCCTTTTGAAGACAGACTCCTCAGATAAGGACCCGCCGGCATTGTAATACGAGGCTCGAAGGGCGGCGAGGCCGGAACGACAACTGAAAAGAAACAGGATGCGATCAGATAACAATACAAAAAATGAAGAGAGGGAAGTTATCAACGTGATAGTCGCTGTACCAGTCGAGACAGGTGGCAAGGTCGGAAGGGCCGGCGGCGCAGCTGATCTTTTATCCCCTCCTTCAATCTGTAGCACTGCAGTCGAGATAAAAAAAAGGAGGGTTAGAGGTAACTCCATCAATGAAAAAAGAAAGACGTCAATGGAAATCATACTCACCAACGCCACCAGGGGAAGAAGCAAGTTCGGACGGGAAAGAGAAGTGTGGGAGCAACATCTGATATACATGATCAAAGAGCACTCCTGAAGAGACACAGCAATATGACTTTAGTACACGAATTATATGTCTGAAGTATAGGATTAATAAATTGCAAACCCATACCTTCCAACATCTTAGATGGTATGAAAGAGGGTTGAGAGGTGACCACCGCCAAGGCAGTTGTTGAAGGCGCTCCCTCAAGCAGTGGGGCATCGGCACTGGCTGCACCTGCGTTATAACAAATGCGAATTTGTTATAAAGGATTGTAAGATAAAAAAGATAGCAACTTGGGATTTACCTGATGAGCTGCCGGCTGAAACGGAGGCGATTCCCTCCTCTATTGACATGGGACCACCGCCCGTGGCCTCATCACCCGACTCAATGGGAACCATTGTGGTGCTCGCGAGACCTGGAGACGGCGGAGGACCATAGACGGGGAGGGCTATGACTGGAGTATTGCCAGATTCCAGATAAGGAGCGGTTGGCTCGTCCTCGGGAATCATGGCCACCTCACCCACTCTCTCTCAGGTTCAGTAGTCGCGGTTGTATCGTCCACCATCACCACGAGATCGCCGGCCTCGAGCGCCTCGCCCGCCACTACCCTGGACTCAGTTATAATGATCATATCATCTGCCACCACTTCAGGTTCGGCATCAATGACCTTCTCGGCGGTAGGCCCCTCGACCTCCACCTCAGGCTCCAAAGCCACAACGACGTTGCCCACCGTCGGCTCCAGTTCGGCAGGTACCGCCTCCTCTGTTTCTTTGGGATCAACGGTTTCCGCCTCCCCCTCGATCGGACTTGGCCCTGCAAGATAAGAGATATAAGGACCAATGACATTAAAATCCTTATAACAAAAACTCTGAGAGAAATATTACCTGAAGCGGATTTACCGTTTGCGCTCCGAACTGCGCTCGCCACCTCTCTGCGGGCAGTGGATAGGGCGACAGGGGCCTCTTCAGATGGAGTATCAGCACAAGGGGCGGTGCTGGGACCCGCTCCCATAGCTAAGGTAGCCCTGCGCGCCTTCGCCTCACGCCTCAGCCGCTTCCTTTCCTCCCGGGCTGTCGCGATGGACCTTCGTGACGCCTCCTTCAAGGCGTCGTCATCCTCATTCAGGGATGCTTCCAGAGCCTTTAAGGCATTTTTCATCGGCTCTTCAAGACGAACCTCCTGCGGTGGCCTAGAGGAAGCAGGAACATCGGCAGCTGGTAGAACATCTGCGTCACTTGGAGGGAACGGCATTGAGGTTCCTGTGATTAAAAGGGAAAGGTTAGACCGACCATAACACAAGGGAAATGAAAACTTGATGAGTCGAAACTTACTAAGGCCCATGGATGCTCTAAGACGTTCCTCCTCCTGGAAAGTCTTCAGAGAAGCGGCAATGGCTTCTTCATCAGTGATGCCTGTTGAAAGAAAAGAAAGAAAAGCGTTAGTCAAAGGCAATGAAGAGGATATGTTGCAATAAAGAAAAGGCGACTAGTAGTTACCTGATTGCGCAAGCTTAGCTAGCCACGCGTCACGCCTCGCCAACCATGCTGAAGCTCTGAGAGCAGCCTCCAAGTCTGTATCGTCCGGCGACGGCATCACTAATCCTTCGTTAGTCCCGTATTCGATCAGGCCCTCGGCATAGGGAGCATGAGGTTCCTGACTGAACACGACGTCCGCTGCGAAGAGCGACTTCTTTTTCTTTTGCCCTCCGACCCTAGGCTCGCGGGGGATCGACTTCCGTTTAGCAGCCACTTTGGGACGACGGGTCCCGATGTCCGCACCCACGCCAGACTCCGGCGAGGATACAACCACTGTCTCCACTGGAGCACAGGGTGCGGGAGGTGCATCTGTGATATCAGGGAGCGGCAATTCATGTGGAGGACTTTGCGCACGCGATGGTCTGCCCCCGGCATCTTTTAGAGGAGGAGCCACCGGGGTCCTTGGCACTAAGGGAGCGTTACGATTGGTGCCGGGGGGTACTTCTTTACGGTCGATCAACACTCGCTTCTCTTCCTTTATAACGGCCCCCGTCGCATAATTGTACCACTCTTTATATACATTAAGGAGTCGTGGAGCGCAGGCCGGCGTGCTGATGAAAAAACGAGAACCCGTGTTCAGGTGCATGAAGTGATGTAACGCGTTCTCCATCCCTTCATCATTGGCAGCAGGTTCCAGTAAGAAAGCTTCCAAGGGTACCCCTTGATCGTAGCCCAGTTGTTGGGCAAAACGATGCGGGTTATATCTCATGAAGATTGCCGCACCGCCCTGCCTGAAGACCAGGAAGCCCGGTCTAATAGAATATAAGTGGAGGGTCTCCCGGGCCGTCAACACTGAAGCTCCATCCTTAAAGGAGTCCTGTAATGGTCGCACCGCAGTGGTGGATGCTTTTCCAATGGTTAATACCTTGTCAATGAAGGACATCCCGACTCCAACGGTGTGAGGGCGAAGCAGTAAACCCTTGGCGTTCCGTGGTGAAGGGGTCACGATTGATGAGCCAATCAACTGTATAATGCGAGGAAAACCGCACTTGTCAAAGAATGAAGGCCTTTTATGCATGCCGAAGACACCCGCCGTGTGTAGCTCGAGCCACGATGCAAAATAGTGCATCAGGAAGACCACGTGCAGTACCCCGGGCTCATTGGCATCCGCTGCTCGGCTGAGGCTATGATATAGGTGCGCCAAGCCAGCGATCCACACAGCCACCTTTACCCCGATGACCATTCGGTGGGCTGGGTAAAAGACAGAAGGCCGCATGCGATGAGAGTGCATTGGGATCGCGAACCAACTCAGCCACAGTCCGAGAAATCCTAAGAAAAAAGCCTCCTCATCCATTCCGGGGGCCGCAATTTCTGCAAAGGACATGGTTGGGGAGTTAGGAAGAAAAAAATCCTTTTGGTCTATGTCTCTCACTGGCAGGTTATCCAAACCTAAACCGAAAGGGTCCTCAAGGGTGGCAAACTTGGCAGCTTCTGCCGAGAGGACGTTTGGATGAAGGAACTGAGCAATGAAATCCTCAAAATTAACTCCGCGGCTCCCGCGTTCGATAAAGAGAGATTCATAGATGTTCAACACCTTAATCAAGCTCGGGAATTGGTGTTGAACAGCATTTTCCGGTGTGATTCCCCTTACCATCGGCTTAGCGCCGAAGACGTACTCATCTGTCGGGAGCAGCTCTTCATAGTGTTCCCCCATGACCGGTAGGCCGGATACCTCCGTGAATTCCTCCAAAGAGATGGACACTTCCCGATCCATGGCAAGGAAAGTGTGGGTGGGAATATTCCATTGCTCCAAGAAAGCCTTAACCACCAGGTGGGGAGCGTGGGATACTGGAAGAGAGAGATGTAGACTGCGGTGTACAGTCCTAGTCTTATCAACTACGACTTCTTCGTCGACAGGATGTACCGGGCCCACGGCAGATAGCCAATCGGGTGACGGGGAATCAGACCAAGGTTATATGATTGCCCCTAGGGTCGTGCTTCACCTTGACAAATACGGCGTCTTAGGATATCCAAAACCATGGGACGCTGAACCGGAACCGCATCCATAGCGAGATGAAGAAAGTTGTTCGCGGTCCAATCTACCATCTCCACGGCATACTGCACTGAAGATGGGGTAGCGTAGTGAATTGCCGTGATGGGCTCAGACGGCACTGCGCATGTGAAGCTGCATCGACCCATAATGATCTGGTTATACCAAGACCCCCAAAGGTGGAGTTTCTTGTACTCCGGGTCGTATTCCCTAATCATGGTCAGGACTTCACGGTCCGAGGGTGCCTCGGGAAATCCCTCCTCCGAGCGGACGAACGGGAATGAAGTGTCTAGAGACATGATCGCTGCAAAAAAACAATTTAGCCGTTAGTGTTGTAATTCCAACGTTTAGCGTATAAAAAAGAAAATGCATTAATTAAATTAAATTAAAATTAATTAATTACACCACACAGCGGTGCAGTGAGTAGGAGACCAAAGATGGACCCACAAAATCTGGATGACAATACGTCAGTTAACAAGACAACCTCATCATTGGATGAGATTGTCAGTTGGTCCCCAGGAAAACATTCCCATTTATAAAAAATGGGGGGGAAGAATCCCTAGAGACAAGGAGAAAATCTCCTCTTTCAGAGCAAAGCTCTGTCACAGAGTGACACTTGTCAAACTCTGGTCCCAGGAAAATAAGATTCCTTAAAAGAGCATGGCTCTGTGATAATGATGGAAAAAGTCCATCAGAAAATTTTTGGAATCTTGAAAGATTCATGAAAAATTTATAAAAAAGACTCTTCATTTTTCAAATCTAAAAGAGCTGTTTTTAGATCTATGAGCAAAGCTATGTTCATGGGTTAAAACTCATGAACAAGATCCCTGTAGATCTATAAATTTTAAGAGCAAAGCTCTGTTTATGAAACCCCAATGGGGATCTCTTTAGATCAAAAGATCTATGAGAGCAAAGCTCTTTGGTTAAGATTAATTTAAATTAATTTGATTTAAATTAATTTTTACCTTTTCTAATTTTGGGAAGGAGCAAAGCTCTGAAGTTCTTAAGAAAGAGCAAAGCTCTGTTGAAATCAAAAATCTTAAAACGGTAAAATTTTTCTAAGGGCCAGAGGTCCTATTTATAAGGCGCTTGCGCCCCTTGAGCTCACCCCTTGATCCAACGATCAGGAGTTTGCCACCGCTGCACTCACGTGTGCGCCACGTGAGCGCAACGGTGGGGGGGCATTTGTTTCGCCCAATCAGAGCAAAGCTCTGTTGAAATTCAAAATTCAAAATTTTGAAGCAACGCTTCAAATCTCGGACGCAACGCACCACATGTCAGGCGCTAATACGTCAGCGCAGCGCCCAAGAAGGCGCGCCCAATCAGAGCAAAGCTCTATTTCAAGGAAGCAACACTTCAGTTGCGCATGCACTACGCTGCGCGACACGTGTCAGCGCAGATGCGCTCGCGCAGGTGCGCTGCGCTGTGCGCTGCGCGACACGTGTCAGCGCAGTTGCGCTGCGCTGTGCGCTGCGCGACACGTGTCAGCGCAGATGCGCTAGCGCAGTTGCGCTGCGCGACACGTGTTGCGCTGTGCTGTGCGCTGCGCGACACGTGTCACGCGCTGGGGCATCTGCGCCAAACAGAATTAAAATTCTAAGAAATCTTTTCTGTTCTTGTTAAAACAAGAAGATTTTCTTCTGCAAAGCAGAAGCCCTTGGATCAAAGATCCAACGGTGGGGAAAATTCCCCAAATCACTCAGAGAAAAATCTCTTTAATAAATTTAACTAATTTATGGGCACTATAAAAAGGACCCTAGGCCTCAATTCAGATCATCAACATTTTTTTTCTTGAAAAAAGTCAAGAGCTTCAAACAGAGAGAGAATTTTGAGAAAATTTCAAAGAGAAAGGTAAAAACTTTCACGAGAGAAAAGAAATCTCTTTTAATAAATCATTGATCTAGAAACCAGATCAACGTTCTTCACATAATAAACAGTGCTCTGCACTTCTCATGAACCACTGGTTCTTTAAAAAACAAGAAAACAACAAAATAAAAATAGTGCTTTGCACTTTTATGAACCTCTGGTTCTTGAAACAAAAAGAAAAATTTATTTTTCTTTGATCTAATTTAGATCAAGAAATCAAATAGTGCTTTGCACTTCTGTTCTTGAATCTAAAAGATTCTTAGTGCTCTGCACTTCCAAACTGCGCTGTTGCGCTCTTAAGAGAGCGCCACGTGTCAGCTACAGAACAACTTGCGCTACGCGCTCTTGAAATAGAGCTTTGCTCTGTGGAATTGGCGCAACTCACCAGAGCGTGCCACGTGTCAGCAGCGCAACAGCGCAGCGCACTGCGCTGTTGCGCTTGCGCTCACCAGAGCATGACACGTGTCCTCACCGCAAGCGCTTGCGCTCAGTAATTGGCGCAAAGCGCCTGACAAATGCAATGCATTTCTTTTCCTGAAGGGCCAGGCCCAATTAAAAGACCAAGCAGGCCTAATTAAATTGATGCTCTGCATCATTAGAAATGGGCAGAGCCTAAACGAAATAATAAAAATGCTACGCATTTTAAAAGGGGCAAAGCCCAAACAAAACAGATGCCTTGCATCATTCATAAATGAGCAGAGCCCAGAATAAATTGATGCTCTGCATCTTTATGGGCAAAGCCCAAACAAAAAAAAATGGAAGAAATGCAATGCATTATTTAATAAAAGTGTTGAACATTTTCAACTGGACTTAGCCCAATTTCGGCCGTAAGTCCTCAAATTAAATTGACTGAGCATAGCTCTCTCTTAAATCAATTTATATCCGGTTCGAGGGTACATCTCCGAACTCCTCTAACACGCGTCGTTGTAATCATTCAACGTCGTCAGAGAGGTGACGGGTCCCGACGACTACACCCTTCAATGTGGATTGCGGGGTCCTTAAACTCGTGGACCGAAACGTCCCTAAACTAATATTGGACCGAAACGTCCCTAAACTAATATTGGACCGAAACGTCCTTAAACCAATATCGGACCGAGACGTCCCTAAACCAATATTGGACTGAAACGTCCCTAAACTAATGTCGGACCACCACGTCCCTAAACTGGAATACGGACCACCACGTCCCTAAACTGGAATACGGACCACCACGTCTTTAAACTGGAATATAGACCGCCACGTCCTTAAACTGGAACATGGACCACCACGTCCCTAAACTGGAACAATAGAGCCTCCAAATGCTCTTTTACCGGATCTAAATGATCCCGTTTAAGTCGATCTTAGCCCCGAACACGGCTAACGTATCCTTAAACATTCAAATGGATTATAAAACTCCCAATCAACTCTGGTTCGAGGGTACATCTCCGAGCTCCTCTGATACATGTCGTTGTAATCCTTCAACGACATCAGAGAGGTGACGAGTCCTGGCGGCCATATATTAAATGGATCACTACGTTAAGTTGATCTCAGTCTCAAACAGGACTGACGTATCTTTAACGAACGTTTAAGTTGAGCTTACCCGCAACACGGCTAATGCATCCTTAAACTAAAAACATCAAACCCAAATCTAAGTAAATATGGATTTGGACTAATCCACGTCCTACGGACGACGGCATTACTCAGTCTCCGTATATAATCCACGGGCAACCACAAACAAAACAAACACACACGACACGAAGTGAAATTCTGGAGAAGGAGAAAGTGGTTACCGCGATGCGGTAGCGTAATTAACTGCAGGGGCTTGCGCCTGCAGGGAAGAGCGTCCCCATAATCAAAAACCCCTCTAGCGAGGGGGAATCTGACGAAGTCTGCTACATCGGCCGTATCCGTCTAAACCTCCGATACACGGTGCCATAAATTAACTTGGCATCTTCGGAGAGGTAGACGGATAAAACCATATAGTATCTGCCCCGAATCTCAGGCCCAGACGTCCTAACGTCGTCGGCTGCCGTTCGGAGGGGAACAAATACGAATCATAATGCTTGAATTGAAATAAAAGCAAGTTTAAAGAATCTTCACCTTTATTTATTCCACAAATTATTACACATTGCTCAAGAGACTACAAGAATTTGAGAAGGAACAAAATTGTCGAATCTAGCGTTGCATCGGCTCCTTGAGTCGTGGATCGGCTTGGATCTCGTGCTCCGATGAATGCCGGCTTCGCTTCTAAAAGATGGTTGAAGACTTGCTTTGCTTGAACTCCATGGATCTAGAATTTGGTGTTTCTAGATTGATTGGATTAGGGTTACGGTTTGGAACACAAGTTTTGTCACTAAACTTGTGGGAGAAATGGGAAAGATGAAGGTTGAAGAAGAAGTTAGCTTTCAACAACCAAAGATTGAACAACCTCAACAAGTGAGCCTAGGGGTCTATTTATAGATTTTCCAAACCCTAGGTCTAGGAATTCAAATTTGAGTTTTCCCTCCAAAAGTTAGTTAGAGGAAGAGGCTTCTAGAAGTAGTTAGTTAGGGGATTAGCTTCTATCCTAAGCTAGGAGGTTAGGGGGAAGGTTCTAGATCCTTAATAGAGTTTAAGTGAAGCTTGTTGAGGAAGCTTGGGTGTTTAGTTAGGAACCCTAGGGCTTGCTGATCTGGCAGACGTTTCAGGATCATTCTGGAATTTACAGTAGTTTTCTGAGATGTAGGAGCTGACATAGGAGTTCTGAACTGAAGCTGAGGAGGTGACGTGGACAAGCCGTCGCGGAACCACGGCACAAGGCGGCTCTGGCCGCGGTTCCGCGGCCATGTTGGAGTCTTAGGGGTTCCACTTTACAGTATGGCTTCCTGATGTCTTTGGTATTATTTTCTGACATATTTAATCTCTGAATGCCTTTTAGATCATTGCCAGATTCTAAATCCTTGAGTTGGCGTATTCTTTAGCCGTCTTTGTTTTGTAAATTGACCATTCTTCTGGAATTCCCTGCACGGACTTCGAAACACAAGTTGGGATATATAGGAATGATGCCATGCTATGAAATGCAGTCAATTTTCCTTATAGTGCCGGTTTAAAAGTCTAACACATGCAATCTGATATTTAACGACTGATTTGCTAATATGTGCTAAATGAATGCCGAACACTTCTAGATGAGTGCAAATGATCGGGAAATTGCCGGTTTAAAGATGTAGTATTTTCGACTGATCAGCTGGCATAATAGATTACGTGTGGCATCTTATCGATGTGCTGTCCAAGGACCGCACCGATGGCAAAGTCAGATGCATCACACATAATCTCAAATGGATGCGTCCAGTCAGGAGAGGAAAGAATGGGGGCAGAAGTGAGTGATCTTTTCAATGACTCGAACGCAGTCACACAGCTCGAGTTGAAGTCAAATGTCATGTCCTTGGCCAGCAAAAGAGTCAAGGGCCTAGCAATCTTGCTAAAGTCCTTGATGAACCGTCTATAGAAACCGGCATGGCCAAGGAAGGCTCGGATGTCTCTGATGCATTTGGGAGGAGGGAGATTGGAAATGACTTCAATCTTCGCTTTATCTACCTCAATGCCTTTTTTCGAAATGATATGTCCTAGGACAATACCTTCGCGTACCATGAAGTGACACTTCCCTCAGTTCAAAGTGAGGTTCTTATCCTTACACCGGGTAAGGACAGCATCGAGATGCAACAAACACTCATCAAAGGAATCGCCGAAAATAGAGAAATCATCCATGAAAATCTCCAAGAATTTTTCCGCCGTGTCTGAGAAGATTCCCATCATACACCGCTGGAAGGTAGCGGGCGCATTGCATAACCCAAAGGGCATGCGGCGATATGCAAACGTGCCGAAAGGACAGGTGAATGTGGTCTTGTCCTGGTCTTTTTCAGCGATGGGAATCTAGTTATAGCCGGAGTAGCCATCCAGAAAGCAGTAGTACTCGTGTCCAGCCAATCGTTCAAGCATTTGGTCAATGAAAGGTAGCGGAAAGTGGTCTTTCCGCGTTGCAGCGTTGAGTTTTCTATAATCGATGCATACTCGCCACCTAGTCTGGGTGTGAGTAGGGATTAACTCGTTTACCTCATTGGTTATGACCGACTTCTTGGGGACAACGTGAATGGGGCTAACCCACTGGCTATCAGAGATAGGGTAAATGATACCACTATCCAGACACTTTACGATCTCCTTTTTTACAGCCTCCTTCATGACTGGGTTGAGTCGCCGTTGTGGATCCCTGGCTGGTTTGGTATCATCCATCATATGAATATGATGTTCAACAATCAGAGGACTAATCCCCTTGATGTCCACCATTGACCAGCCAAATGCTTGCCGATTGTTGTGCAAGACCGTAAGAAGGGCTTTCTCCTACTCTGGAGCTAGAGAGGCCGAGATGATAACAGGGAGGGTCTCGTTCTCACCCAAGTAAGCATACCTAAGGTGAGACGGCAATGGCTTGAGTTCGAACGTTGGAAGTGAAACGATTGAAGGCAAGATTGGTGAAAAGGTCTCGAACTCAAAGGATTCCAGCAGAGGTTCAAAACGAGTGTAAGCGACCGAGTTGGATGGTTCAGCTAACTCATCCGGAAATTCAAAAGATTCAAACTTGGGTGGTGATTGGTCAAGATCGTTCGAGAAAGTAAAACACTCGTAGTCACTGTCGGGAGCAGAAGCAGCAGCAGGTTCAATGAGGAACGCACTAGTGGCGTCAAGATTGCTGTGATCGAACAAAAACTCCTCGAATTCTCAGTCCTCAGA
This sequence comes from Agapanthus africanus, assembly GCA_030015575.1. Taxonomy (NCBI): domain Eukaryota; kingdom Viridiplantae; phylum Streptophyta; class Magnoliopsida; order Asparagales; family Amaryllidaceae; genus Agapanthus; species Agapanthus africanus. The sequence continues at coordinate 423,698,432 of JASDDO010000010.1, read as the reverse complement.
GGTGATCTCCTGGATCAAACAAACGTCCAGTATATGAGCATTAGGTTCAGAGGGCTAATTCTCTAACCTAAAAATGTTGAGTTCAATTGTCATGTTTCCAAAAGATAGGTTCATCGAACCGTTTTGACAATTGATCACAGCATTTGCGGCTGCAAGGAATGGACGACCGAGTATCACCGGAATTTGATTCCGGGGGTTAGCTACAGGTTGTGTGACTAAAAAAATGAAGTCAATGGGGAATATGAAGTCCCCAACCTTTATTAACACATCCTCTAGCTCACCCCTAAGATGGGTGATAGATCGGTCGGCCATTTAGAAAGTACAATGTGTGGGTTTTAGCTCTCCTACACCTAGTTGCTCATATACAGAGTAAGGAAGTAGGTTAACACTGGCACCAAGATCCAAAAGTGCGCGGTTGATGTTCTTATCCCCAATGGTTATTGAAATCGTAGGACAGCCAGGGTCCTTTCGTTTTTGAGGTAAAGATTGGGTAAGAGCATCACTCACGGCACTAGCTAAGAAAACTTTCTTGGGTACCTGAGATTTCCTCTTCTTAGTGCACAAGTCCTTTAAAATTTTTGCATATGATGGAACTTGTTGGACTGCATCTAAAAGGGGAATATTGATGTTAACCTGTTTAAATAACTCCAGAATCTTCTCCATTTGTGGATTTTGTTTGTTGGACCTCAACCGGTTTGGAAATGGAACGTTTTTGAAATTGGTTGAGTCCAATGCTTATAGAGGAGATTGTGGAGTTGGAACGGATCCCAGAGCTGGAGTTTTCGTGGAGTGGGATGTGGGTCCGTTCGGAGTAGAAGAAGGAGATGAGCTTTTCGGAGAATGGAGAATAGGCTCGGAAGACGAAGAAGAAGAAGAAGCAGAGGAAGAAGCAAGGGTGTCATCAGCTATCTGCGTGCCGGTGTTGTTGTGCAGTATCCTTCCAGATCTCAATGTAGTCACGGCACTCACATTATAGTTTTGTTGTTCAAGAGCAACATGTACATTATGTGGATGACCAGGATTTGGGAGTGGTTGAGATGGAAGCTTCCCTTTCTCTCGCTCGCTTAGAGCCGCATTCAGCTGTGCAATCTGGGCTCCGATGGTCTTGATGCTTTGCCCATGAGCAGCGGTGTGTTGCACCAGAGACTGAATAGAGGACTGGATATTGGCGGTGGATTGAGTTGATTGTTTTACGAACGCCTCCAGACTTCGTTCTAACGAGGAAACCTTATCGTTGTTTGACGGAACAAAGTTGTTTTGAGGATAAGAATTGTTGGGTGCAAAATTGTTTGTCGGATTTTGAAAAGGTTGGGGTTGGAAAGGCTGCTGAAATTGTTGTTGTGCTTGTTGTTGAGGAGGCCCCCTTTGAAAGTTGTTCTGCCCTTGGAACTGATTTTGATTCTGGTTCCAAGCGAAGTTAGGGTGGTTTCTCCATCCAGGGTTGTACATGGAAGAGTATGGATCATTTCTTGGTCTCTGCTGAAATGCAGCATTGACCTGATCCTGTCCTTGGGAGGGTGGGTTGTAAGGACACTCTTCGGTTAGGTGAGATGGATCGGAACAACAAGCGTAAATGGTACGAAGGGGAAGAACGGGGGCAGGAGCGGGAGATGAAAATTTGCTCTCTATCGCTTCAAGTTTTTTCGTTATTGCAGCCATTTCAGCTTTCATCACAATAGAGACATCAAGTTGGTGAATGCCTACCCTAGATTGACCAGTAGAAGTAGAAGAAGAAGAATTGCTTGGTCTGGTGCTCTCCCATTGAAGCGTTTGTTCCGCAAGATCGTCAAAGAATTGCCATGCTTCCTCGTCAGATTTGGATAGGAAGTGGCCTTGACAAATGGTTTCCAGCAACTGTTTAGTTGCTGGGTTTAGGCCCTTGTATAAAGTTTGGCAAAGTTGCCATTTCTCAATACCGTGATGAGGGCACTGAATAAGAAGGTCTTTGTATCGGTCAAAGCACTTCCAAAAAGGTTCGGTAGGAAGCTGGGAAAATTGGTTTATTTCATTTCGGATTCTAGCGGTCTTGTGGTTCGGGTAGAACTTTTTTAGAAACGCTTTAACAAACTCGTCCCAACTAGTTATGGAGTGCGATGCAGTGCTATACAACCACTTTTCAGCAAGATCGCACAAAGTGAACGGAATAACTCGTAGCCATATAGCATCGTCGGACAGTTGGGTTGTCTTCATCATTGCACAGACGTTCTGAAATTTGTTGATGAAGATATAGGTATCTTCGGATTCCAGCCCGTGAAATTTGGGCAACATGTTGATGAAGTGAGGCTTTATTTCGAAATTATCTCCGTTTGCTGGCGGAAGTGAAAGACAGGTTGGAAGTGCAGAGCGGGTGGGGTAGAAACGATCCTGGAGTGCGATTCGCTGTGGCGCTGCAACAGGTTGCGGGTTATTCGCACCCAGATTAGGTGGAATCAGTCCCTGGCCAGGTGGAGGAATGTTAGGATTAAATCCTGACATCTCAGAAGAATTTGGTGATAGAGAAGGTGAAGATGTATGAACAGAATCTCAGTCAACGTCGGAGTTGACCGGCAAAGGTAAGGGTGATAAAGGGGTGGAGGGATTTTCGACGTTGGAGTCGATCGCGCAGTCCGTAGGGACTAACAAAACGCGGACTAAATGGGAACTAGGGTCCCTAGTCCAAGCGGACATACACTAAACGAGTTTAGTGTAGTCAAAGCGTAGAATGTGAGGGTAAGAAAACGAAAGTGGGGAAAATTGGGTGATGGTGGTAAAAATGGAAATTTTGTGTTTGTTTCAAAAGAATGGGAAAATGAAACGACTGTTCAACAAACACAATCACAAATGCACAGTCACAAATGCACAATCAATACCTAGACTATGGTCCTCTAAGTCTACTAGACCTGCTCCTAACTGTTCCAAAGCGACAAATTGTGAGATAACCCTCAGATCGCCTCTTCACAGCCAGTTGTGGCCAGGTAAGCTCAAGTGAGGTATGGAGGGATCCACTCACGAATCATCGTGAGACGGGCCTTTTAAAGTTACCTCCTCACTTGTCTAACCTAGGCACCACAAGAGTCATGTTTAGATAAACGATTGAATGCCCACAATCTTCCTTTGTCCTATTGAGTGCGACAAGTCCTTAGTGGGCTGAGCCTAGATATTTTTTATTAAACTTGATGTGACACTTATGCAATTAGTGATTTCCGGGGTCTTACGAAGGGTGATGAAATCCCCACCCAATCTGGATTGGTGTTAGAGCCCCTTAAGTCCGTATTAAATGATGCAATACGCAAAATTCAACAAAGTTTTGTTTTCAAGCAATCAATTATCGTTTTTTACTTTTAATGCGGTGCTGCAACAAATACTGTTATTTTTTTCTTTGGCTTTTTGCGGCGATTTTTTCTAAGAATCCTGCAAAGACAATAATATTGGATCGTCAGGTTTGAGAAGGGAAGTTTAGAAAAAATACGTACCAAAAAGTATCGAGTTTCAGAAACTCGTGTCGATATTGCCTCCGAGTGGTCGAATGGTTCGCTTGCGTGGGTCTAACTACCCGGATCTTTGGCACTGAGTGTTCACTCCCCTTGTACTCGAAAATGCCCCCTTTGTTCCGCACGATCGCTGCTCACAATCCGTCAAATCTGCATATGTCAGAAAAATACGGATATTTGAGCCAAAAAGCGATATGGATAGCCAAAATTATGAACACAAATAATTAAGAAAATCAAATAATAAAAATGGAATTATATCACAACACTGGAGGTAACACAAAAAAACAAAAGTGAAAAGGCCACACCAAGGCCGGCGAGCTCGGTTTTTCAGGGTATGTCGCCGGTTTTTGTGTGAAGAAATGGGCTCAAATTTTGTGTGCTGTCTCAGTGAAGTAATGCCATTCCAATTTTATAACTTGATTTATTTCTTTAGTATCAGAGTGTTAGCAGAATTCAAATCCAGAGAAGAAAAGAATTTTTATTGTGTTTGTGTTGGTTTTAACAAGAATGGTTTTATCCGTTTGAATGTGTTAGAAAATTAGTTTTATACAAAATATGCACAAATTTAACCCGAGACTACAAGTATAAAAGCGTTACCATCTCCCCGGCAACGACGCCATTTGATTGTCACGATCTAACCGTGTCGTGTTTAAAATGAGTTTTGAAATTACCGCAATCAAAACGGTGTCGCTTGTAGTGAGCCGCGATGAATACGGGTTGTCCGCAGGGAGATGGTAAGTTTTTATCGCTTGTTTTAACGAGTTAATACCATGTTTTGATTTGTTGGTTAACTAATTGTCGTAACAAAGATATGAATAAAAAGGACTTGTTAAGAGTAGTAATAAGTTAGATTGTATGAAGGTGATGTTTGCCAATTCCTTATAGCCCCAACTTGGTATTGACACTAAAGCAATAGGCAACAACGCGGATTAGGGAACTTGAAATACGGTATTTGCGGCATTTCTCTAAATCCGTTTTCCTTGTCCCTTGTCCTTCCGTTGTTATCTCTTGATTTTAGCCTTCGGCAAACCACGGGCTATCCAGTCATGATTAGGAATCATCACTATCGTGGTAGGATAGGATGCCTAGTGGAGCGGAGTTGCGGGTGATTTGCACGGAGTTTCAATAGCAAGTTTTATGTTTTAAAGTTTAGACAAGGGATATCTTCGAATTCGATCTAACATATTACACCCTTAACAAGTGAAAAGATTACTCACACATATTTACAAATTAAAGAGAAAGAAAAGAGAAGATACATAAAAAAAATAAAAGGAAAGAAAGATGAAAAGAGAACCGATGAGTTCAAGTGTGTTATCTCCAAGTGTTCGATCCCCAGCAACGTGTGAAATCCAAATACCAAGCTTTAAGGTTGCAAGCTCACTTAAGAGGTTGCAAGATCAAAGCAAAGTAAGAATTTCACAATTAAAATCATGTAAAATGGAACAAGACATGTAATAAAAATAAGAACTTTTATTGAAGAACAAACTTGTTACAAAAGATCTTGAAGTCAAGAACCTAAGCCTTAAGCTTGCAAGTTCAAAATGAGAAGTTGTAAGGTCAAAACAAAGGGGCAAGAGCTCAAGAATGAAAAGAAAATTTACAAGAATTCTAAGATAAAACTAAAGAAAAAGCTAGCCTTTCCTCTTGCCTCTGGTATGTATTTATAGGCTCAGAAAGAAAACAAACAAACAACAAAATCGAGACCAACTGGCAGCGAGGGAGGGTGTGTGAGAAGCTGGGACAAACTGGAGCCTGTAGGGCTGGCCAGGACGGTTTTTAGGGGAGGGAGGCCGGTCCAAAACAGGTGGTTGGGTCTAGAACTTGGTACGTTGTCTTTTGGTGTCCCCGGTGTCTCTTTGGTCTAGTTTATTTCTTCTGTTTCGACCTGATTTGCACCCAGTGTTTGGAGGGAATTTTGAATATGCAATCAACACATGATATCCACCATTAAATGCTCATTACTTCATTCCCACATGTGGCTTGATTCATGGCTGCCCCCATTATGGCTCATGCTGATTTGTTTGATTGCCTTTGATTTGATTTCAATTTTGGAAGGAAAAAATCAACACATGATGTTTAGCCTTGAATGCATATAATATCATATCCTTGAATGCATATAAAATCATATCCACATGTGCCTAAAAGTCTTGGGTACACACTTGTTGTGTTGGACCATTTAGATAAAAAGATGTGTATACAACTTGTTGCAAAAAGGAACTCCTGAAGTATCGGTCGGTTTGCGGTTCTGGTTGCAGTGTCTTCTCTCAAGTGATATATCCGTGATTTTGGATGCATTTCCAGTATTTCGTCATGGATACCTGTAATCTATAATACTGAGCAGACACTGGTTAATAATACCGATAAATACAACAATTAGATAATGAATGAGCGGTATTAGAATGCAGTTTTCTGATATGAACACTACTCGCTCATTAGGGAATTGAAGAATAGATCTAAACTATCTATCTAGGGCAAGGAATTAAAGATCTATACTAAGGCAATTAAATAAAACTACTTACTTGATGGCTCTCTCTAAACATTTACACAAGACTTGTCAGATCTGAATAGATGAAATGAAAAGAGGCATCGATGCTCTCCAAAAGAATTCCGAATTTTATTAATGAAAGGAGGCATAACCTAATACAAGATTTAGGGTTCCTATTTATAGAGGATAGAAACCCGAGGGTTACAATTGACCTGCATATCTGCTTTTACAAAAATACCCCCTAAGAAGACTAGTCAACGCGCCGCCAGATGTAACAAATTTTCTGCGCCGACACGGGTCCCACATGGCCGCGGTTCCGCGGCCAAAAGCAAGGTTTGGCCGCGGTTCCGCGGCCAAAATAGTGGCTTGCTGGCTGTGTCTTCTGGGGTTGGTTCTGGTTGCAGTTTACTCCTTATTTCTTTACTTTGTTTCTCAGGTTGCCTTCTAGTTCTCTTCTAGATTTCCACAGTGAATAAATGTAGTGGACTTTTACCGTTGCTTCGTGTCGAAGTCTTGAACCTTGCGCTACCTTTGTACTTTATGAACTTATTTATTGATCTTCATTTAGTCTCCAAAATGTAGGCTTGATTAAGATTCTTCCATTTGTTGGTCGTAGTCTCACTTTTGTATCATCTTTTGTCTTTTTCACTGTTTTTATTCCGAGAACCTGTAAACTGCAACTATATAGCAGACATGGGTCAAAAGCACCTGTTTATTTGTAAAATAACTAGGACTGGGGAATATAATAATGCAATATTATGATATGAACAAATACCCCCAAACTTATCTTTTTCTCGTCCTCGAGCAAACCTAGTTTTTATTCTCAACAAAAACCTAACCTAACTTTCGTAGGGAAACGCGATTGCACTGAGCTTGTGCAACAAGACGTTAAACCTCTAGGTGTCCCTAGTAGGAAGAGTGTTGTCTCCTGAGGGTTTTCAGCGGATACTACCCACAAAATCCTATCAATTTGGCCCATTAACTTTTATTCTCCAATTAGGTTTTCCAACAAGGAATTCTATTATCTTTGACTCATAAATTATCCACCCGTATTCTTCATGCTTTCTTATCATTTAACTTAAGATTATATATATCCTTATGAATTTACTTAGCTTTTGGCATCTCTTAAGTTTTCCTTCTAGGGTTCTATCTCAACTTAGGAATTTTTATCATCTCTATTAAAGATATAAATCCTATTCTTCATTCATATCTCTTATCTAAATCCCAATCACATACCCCTACGTGTGTGTATATATCACCCCTACACTTGAAAATTCAAATCAAGCAATCATACTCATGTCCGTTGTCCAAAGCACTTCTTAATTGGTGAATTTTTAGATGAATTTCGCTCACACATCCTTCATGTGATCGTTAATACTTCTTGAGGTACCAACAACCGATTACAAGATGTGTTTGCACATTAAAGCGTAATTTCTATTCTTGTAATACCTAAGGCTTTAGCAGTGACTCCCAAACCAGTTGGTCTAAGGCACTAGGTGATGAAGCACCCTCGCTAAATATTTTTCTATTTTTGCAGCCTTAAGTAATCACAAAAACCAGTGTTCATTTTTTTATTATCTCTTTATTCACACTTGTATATTTTTTATTTTATTTTCTTCGTGCTAAGGACTTTAGACAAGAGCATTTCAAGGTCTCTTCTACTATTCCAAGTTTCAAGGTTCGTGTTTGTACAATTTTGTAGGGTATACATTTTCAGAATTCAGACTTAAGCTAGAAATTATTTTTCAAAGTTATACTTTAATAAAAACATCAATACTCTTCCCTTATTTTAACTTAGCCCAAGAAGTGAACTCAAAATTTGCCTATTTCTAAATAAACTACAAATACATATACTTTCTACCATTAAACTTTAAGAAAGATTATTTTTTGGGGGTTTTAATTTACTAAGTCTAGATCTAGTTGTTCCCAGCTAGTTAACCTTTTTTGTCAAACTCAAGTCAATTATGGCCAAAATTGAATATTTTAATTTTTATAATTTTCAAAATTTTTAATTTTTTATGGGTTTTAAAATAAGTATGCAAATGCAAAAATGTACATATGAATACGAAGGAAGAAGGCTTACAGAGCATACCCCCAAACTTAAACTTGACAGTGTCCTCACTGTCATGCCATACCAAGAGGGTCAAAATGTCGGCACTCCCCTGTTTATTTATTTAGCAAAATTTTTTTTATTGTTAAAAAAAAACAAAATAATATACAACAAGGTTCCCCCAAACAAAACAAGGCCTTACACAGACCAAAAGTTAGCACCAACCATTCAAAAATCTTATCGTGGTAATGGTAGGGTTAGTGAAAGAATGGAGTATAAAGAAATGAAATGAGAAGCACACGAGACCGTGTGGGAAGAAGAGTGGAATATGGTCTCGGTGGAGGAGAAGAATGGCGGAAAAGAAAAAGAAGTATAGCACGATCTTGAAGGTGGGTGGTGCAAGGAGTTCTTAGCGACAAAATTTGCAAGTTTTTTTTTAAATTTTCTTTTTTTTAATTGGAACTTTTTGCAAAAAAGATTTTCGATAAAGGGCTTGACACAAATGCAATCAACCAGAAATGCACAATCAGGCCTAGATCTAGGGTCACCTAGGTCAGCTAGACAGCTCCTAACTGTTCCAAAGGGCTAGAAATAGGACCTCAAACCGCCTCCTCACCGCCAATTGCGGCCAGGTAAGTTCCATGTGAGTGGGAGGCTCTCCACTACAAGTAGTGGCCCTAATTAAATAACCACTCGCCTTAGACACACTTTCCTAGACCCCGCAAAGTCAGGTTAGGATCAACGGCCGATGCCTACAACTAGTCCTCTGTCCTATTGAGCGCGAAGTTCTTAGGGCTGAGTCTAGTATTTTTTAATTAAATATTGGTCAATATAAAATGCCTTATGTCATTTCTGGGATCCTGGGAAGGGTGATGAAATCCCCACCCAATCTGGATTGGTCTCAAGCCCCTTAAAGTCCGATTAAAAATATGCAAAACAATAACAATCACTTACAATCAATTTTTTTATATTTTTAGAGCGGCGCAAAGAATCCTGCACAAGATCAATTATTGGAAGGGGAAAGATTTTTTAAGCGCAAAGAATCCTGCAGGAGATTTGACAAAAGATATATTGGGACTTGCAGAGGAGAGATAAAGAAACAAACAGTGCTTTTTCCACCAACTGAAGATACCAGATAGCCGCGTTTCCGCGGTCGGAATAGGCAAAGAGCGGCGGCTGGTTCAGATCTCGAGATTTTTTCTGTTGTTCTGTTGTTTAAATCCTCTGCTGTTCAGATTTGATATTTGCTGTTTTGATCTCTGGATTTTTCCAGATCCGAACTCGATTATATATCCTGCAAAATTCAAACAAAAATACCCTTCACAAAATAACAAAATGATAAATTTTTATATTTTTTTTAATTTTCCAGTTTTTTTATGATTTTTCAATTTTAGATTAACCCGAAATTGCAAAAAGGAAATAACACGCCATCCCCGGCAACGGAGCCATTTGATTTGATGAGATTTATGATCAAAAATAATATTACCGCAATCAAGAACGGCGTCACTTGGTAGCTAGCCGGTGAGTACGGGTCGGTCCACAGGGATTTTGTGAATTTTCTAATTGTTCTTACGACCTAATTCCGAACGGTGTGAACGGATTGATTAAATCTAAAAACTAAATCTATCTAGATCTAAATCTTGCTAGGGTTAGGTTTAGGGTAGGTTTGGAAATGTAAATAAATTTCACCGCTTTCTATACCCAAATTATGATCTATGAGGTGTTATGGTAATTATTAATAAAGGGGATTAGAACCATTCGGGAAGGTGTTCCTTCCTCTAGGTTCTTGTCCTTCCTTTATCAATCCATATCCTAACCTCCATGGAAAACACGCTCAACCGGGCCTTTATACTACGGTATCACCGCTACCTCGTGGCATAGGGTGCCGTAGGGAGCGGTATGTGCATATATGCATAGAGTCCTATTAATTATATGTGATGGGCAAGAAAAGGATGAGAGATCTTCATCTCTCAAAAGCCTTCCCCGAAGCTAACCCTAACAAGCGAGGAGACTACTCGCTCATTAGGGAATTGAAGAACAGATCGAATTATCTATCTAGGGCAAGGAATTAAAGATCTATACTAAGGCAATTAAATAAAACTACTTACTTAATGACTCTCTCCAAACATTTACACAAGACTTGTTAGATCTGAATAGATGAAATGAAAAGAGGCATCAATGCTCTCCAAAAGAATTCTGAATTTTATTAATGAAAGGAGGCATAATCTAATACAAGATTTAGGGTTCCTGTTTATAGAGGATAGAAACCCTAGGGTTACAATTGACTCGTATATCTGCTTTTACAAAAATACCCCCTAAGAAGACTAGTCAACGTGCCGCCAGATGTAACAAATTTTCTGTGCCGACACAGGTCCCACATGGCCGCGGTTCCGTGGCCAAAATAGTGGCTTGCTGGCTGTGTCTTCTGGGGTTGATTCTGGTTGCAGTTTACTCCTTATTTCTTCACTTTGTTTCTCAGGTTGCCTTCTAGTTTTCTTCCAGATTTCCACAGTGAATAAATGTAGTGGACTTTTACCGTTGCTTCGTGTCGAAGTCTTGAACCTTGCGCTGCCTTTGTACTTTGTGAACTTATTTATTGATCTTCGTTTAGTCTCCAAAATGTAGGCTTGATTAAGATTCTTCCATTTGTTGGTCGTAGTCTCACTTTTGTATCGTCTTTTATCTTTTTCACTGTTTTTATTCCGAGAACCTGTAACCTGCAACTATGTAGCAGACATGGGTCAAAAGCACCTATTTATTTGTAAAATAACTAGGATTGGGGAATATAATAATGCAATATTATGATATGAATACTATGTCCGCCAACTCCGTCTCGGAAACCTTCGCGATCGTACCTATAATCATAGTTATGAAATATTGGCGTAAATATCATATCGAAATCAAAACAATGAGCTAAGTATCTATAGGTTAGAACCTATAGCTTACTTACTCCAAAAACGAACAAACGCCCCTGAAATTAACGTACGAACTTCAATGTTTCAGTCGCGGTACAGAAATACGAAAAACCATATCGGAATTTTTATAAAACCTTACTAGAATACTCCCAGATTTCTCTGTATCAATACTGGGACAAATCAAACATTACGGTAACTTATAAAATACCAAGATAAAGCTACATAAGAAAAATCAACACCAAACTCCCTATGTGGCACGACGGCGCCGACAAAAAGACGAATCTCGCCGGATCAAGTGTGGAGTTTGGGGCTCGGACTTTAGGTTAAGTCTCCTAGTGATTTTATGATATTTATGGTATTATTAGTTTTTCTAGTGGTTACTCCTAATAGTTCCGATTCAATATTAGTACCACCAAAATCACAAGTATTCAATTTTCTGATATTTATATACAAAACAGATACTAAACAGAATTGAAATCATATGAAAAGGAGGAGATATACCTATAGAGAGGTAGTACAAAGAAATCCAGCTCAAGGATTGTATGATGGAAGCTCCTATGTGTTGAAGTGAATCAAGATTGAGGCTGTGAACTGTTAGTTATATGTATGCCCTAGAGGCCATTACTGTACATTGGATGTATATTGTAGTGTATGCTGGGACATATATAGGGAGGACTTTCTTGCTCGACATGATAGTATGCTATCCGGTTACTCTTTACCTTAACGTGTATACTGATTGTCTCTCTGTTACATATTGGTAAAGCCCTTAGGATGTGTACTTGACTACCTGGACTATGATGCGGATCATACTAGTGGGGACATGGTAGTCCATAAGTACATCCTTCAAGGTCCCTAGTCGTGGGTGTATCGAGACGGGGCATCGATATACCAGAGTAGACTAGCGTATACCTTCTCGACCCATACAGATGGGCGATGGATGATCCCATATCCATTGGTGTTTGACATCAGAGATGATATACGGGTGCTCAGTAGAGACTGGGTACACTGGACGAACTCGCCGAGAACTCCCAGATGGTATTATACCTTACGTCAGATGGCAGTTCTCTGGTGACACTGGTACAGAGTAGTCTGTTGACCCGAGATCGTCATAGAGTCTTGTGTGGTTCCCACTGTGCTTTGATTTCCATCTTACCACGTCCAAGAGGGCGTGCAAAACGGTGGTTTTTGGGTACAGTCCCGAATCACATGGAGGCAATGAGCGATAGGAGGGGATTCGTCTCTCCCGGTATAGGGAGTTGATGTTGCGCTGTGTTCGATTGGCTATAATCGGAAATCCCTGGCCAGGGTTGCTGAGATTTACTGGTAAGTGTTACCAGTAGTTTCTCGAATTGTTATAGACCTCATATCGACACGACTTATCGAGCTATTGGGGTCTGACGTTTACCACCCCTAGGCGAGATATGCGACATATCAGACGACGAGACCGGACTGTACGGTAAGTGTTACTGGTTGGATTCACTGGAGTGTGAACGGGCTTGCTCGTCGATCTTCTGATCGCTCAATACCCGGGTGGCCGTTACGTTTAGCAGACCGCTTGCGGCTTGTGGGTGTTTGATATGATCATCACCTGCTGCCGGCGTATTGACGAGTCTTTAGGGTCCTACACAGAGGTTTCCTGGCTCAAGCGAAACGAAATAGGAGCGCATATGAGATATGTGCGGGACCGAGAATAATGCGTGTATGTGATACCGTATTCTATTCTCGGGATGAATGTATCAAATGGTTCTATGCGATATAACCTAGTTATCGATTCAAGCGTTGATTCGATAAGTCGATACATTGAATACTAGTCGGTTATGTTCGACATGACCGGATCATTGAATGAAGTGTTGATTTAATGATTTAATGTATAATTATATATTTGATATATTACTTTACATTAACTAGTATTGGTTCACTTTAAATGGATTTTCTCACTTGGATTGTGCACATTGTATATGTGATATACTTTTGTACACAAGTTTGTATCATCTTTGATGATACTTGCTCACTTGAGTTTGTGTAAAGATTAAACCATGGTTATATGAATGGTTAGGGTTTTGTTTTCTTTTTCATTTATCTTATTTAGTTATTCATTTGGAAAATGATAAGCATTAAGAGAAAATGGTGGCTAACTTTTTTTTCTAGTTGAAGCTTCATGAAGCTTTGACCAAAGTCACCATTTTGTCTCATGCTTAACCCTAACCATTCCCACTAACCATGATTTATTCTCTACACTTGACCATGGTTTGGTTATGATAAGTATTCTTTTAATTTTCTTTTTGGAATTAACTTATCATAACTTTTTCTTCTTCTTCTTCTTCATCTTCAACATGAAGAACCTTGCTCCATCAATGGCAACTCTTGAAAATGGCATGGTTGATGCCTTGTAACTCCTCTTGAGAGTGCCTAGGAAGCCTACAGTGGTATCATAGCCTAGCTAGAGCCTTAGGCGATGCGTAGACGAAGTTTGAAACCCGAACGAACCCGAAACCCTAAACCAAACATGCTCTCTGGACTTTTTCTAAAATCTGGAGTTTTTCGATATTAAAAATATGCAGAAAAATCAGCAGGGAATTGTAAGAATTATTGTGAAGCCCGTACCCATGAATCCACCAAAGTGCGGCGGAACCGCGGCAGAAGCCTGGCTTCTGCGGCGGTTCCGCGGCCATATGATGACGTCAGCTTCCTATTTTTGCACAGTAATTCCTCTTTTCTGGAGTTGGATTTTCTGGGAATTTTTAATATTTATTCAAGAGTTGAATTTTCTGGGTTGTTTTGGGGATTCGTATGATTCGATTGGATTATCAGACTTTGTCTTTGTGGCTTTCCGGATAATTTTTGAATATGTTAAAAAGTTCGACTGGATATAAATATCCAATTTTTCGCCTGTCGGGAAATTTCCAGGTGTTGGATTTTTCCGTAGTTTAACGACGTTCTAAGTAGTGCAAGTAACGCGATGGTCCCTCTAGAAGACAACAAACCTTAACTCGATTATGTGACCGTCTTGAACTGCCCTTTGAACCTTCGGGTTTGGGGCAGTACGGCGTGCCACATGTGAGGCGTTGGCTTGACCCTTCTACGGCTGAACCGTTGGTACTGAGGCACGAACTGAATGTTTTTAGACTTATTTCATGTGTTGATCTGTTTCGGGAAAACTTGGGTGTTTGAATGTTCGATCGGAAAGTTTAACATTTTCTATTTATCTGTAATGGGATACAATACTTGGAATTCACAAACAGTTATGAGATAACTGAATGAATGTTATAAACATAGCAGTTTAGTCTCACTTGATCGGTTGCCACGGAATTTTGATGTGATCAAAAGTCCGTCGCAATCGCGTAGCGTACGCGGATACTCGCCGGGTAAACTTAACAGACAGCCTCACTCCATAGCCCCGACCAGGTGACTGTAGGAGAACCCCGTCGCCGAAAGCATCCGTCCGGGTGCTCGCGGTAGCGGTGTTCCGCCTTGGTGCACTTCATCGACGGCATTAGGGGTGCGGCCGTCTACTGAAGTTTACAACGAGCATTCGATCAGGATGTCGGGAATCTTGTTGAATTACCCGACTAGGTATTGAAAAGTGTTTTCGGTTTTGAGACTAAAATGCGGAGTTTATAATTGTTAGGCATGTGATGTCTAAGTAATTCATTTGGTCAGGCATGCGATGTCTGAGGTGGTTGCGGATTCCAACTGTTGTAGTTTTACACTTTCTTTTCTGTGACCGTAAGTGTAATATGTGATATCGCCGGTTTCGTTGCTATATGTCAACGACAATTGGGATGCGCATATTTACTTACATTGATGACATGTAATGTTATGTGTTGCTGGATATGTTATATTGGATCGTCGTATTTGAATAGCCGGGGGTTTTTATGTGAGATGAGTGTTTTTTCATTTTCATTCATGTAAAAACTTGTATTTAATATTCTTTTATTGGGGCACTTCCAGGTTGCGGAAGTTGTCACCCTTTGTATATTATTTACTTTTCTGCACTAGGATAGACCCAAGGAGGGGAGCACAAGTAACCAGGTTCTGGAGTCCAGTGGGAGACCAACTCGAGGAGTCGAGTCCGGGTCTCCTAACTCTAGAATTGGTAGGGTTGCTTGCCGCTCTCGTAGGGGTCTAGGGGTGTAGGTTTGGCTATTCATCGCGACCGTGGAATCTGTGTTTTGTACTGGCTCGTATTGAAAACACGGACGTCCTAGTATATCCAATATTTCATATGTTTCTTCTGCTGTGATATCTGTGATGTGATCATGTGATGTTCTGTGATGGATACTTTATATAGTATATGTGATATATTATATAGACGTTACTTATGTTTTACACCCGTGCTAGCCCTGCCCCGCTCTGCCGTTAGTCACCTAACCTAACGGTGCACGAGAGGACATAGAGGCGAATGCAGATGGCATAAGTGTACGTCGTATTTATCTGTGATGTTTAGGTACTTAAATGATGGGACTTCATTAATGTGATTAATGAAAGTAAAAGAAACCTAAGATGTTGTAGAATCGAATTTCAAAATAAAACAGGTAGCTACAGTTCTTGCTTTGCACAGCGGTATATGTGATATATCCTGCACCTTATTCGATGAGGAAAGGACCGAGATCCCTTCACCGGGAGTGACTCCTTTAGTAATAACTGACAGATGCTACACACTCGGTTTGACTTTTGATTGCTTTTAAGTGTTTTTGCTTTGCACAGTGATATATATGATATATCCCGCACCTCATTCGACGAGGAAAGGACCGACGATCCCTTCACCGGGAGTGACTCCTTTAGCAAAACTAGAAAAGCCTCAAAAGCACTCCATTTTAAAATCATTTGATTCTACAACGATATCAAGTTCATTACGCAATAGGTTTTCAGAAAAACCTGTCGTAGCCCTCCGTCATTTTAGATAAGTACTAGTTAGTATTCGTGCTGCGGTTGTTTGGCATGCGTCAAGGCGTAGTGTACGGTAGCTAACTAGTGCTTATCTGCTTGCATACGATGCGATTGGATTAGGGTATTCGTACGGCATTGTTTGGCATGCGTCAAGGGTCGTGCGGGTGGGTTTAATTCAATCAAGAAATGTACGGGTTGAACTTGACTAGCGGACTATGAGTTGTTTGGCATGCGTCAAGGTCATAGCACGCTAGGGGTAAAATATTATCGGGAATTTCAAGTGTTGAAATTTGCAATGAGATTGCATACTTTCTATGAGATAGTTGGATCCCGATACCCGCTGCGAGTAATTGTTACTCCTGGGAGAGTTTTACACATTACAATTAGCCGATCAAGTAGGTGTCTAGAAAGGTGTCAACGGGGTTACGCCTCTGGGAAAACGAGGTTTACATTAATTAGGTTCGTGCGAGAGCACGGGGGACCTCCCTCAAAGTACCGACACTGGCCTGGCTGAAAGATTGGCGAACTTGTAGTGTGTAATTAATCCCGGCTAGTCTTTCCTTTTAGGGTTTGAAGGAAGATTTGATAAAAAGCAGTGGGAGCCATCCTGATTAGATAAAATAATAACCAATCTATTCTTGCAAGAGCGCACGCTGAGTGTTTTCTTCTCTCTCTCTCCAGGTAGCGACCATATCACGCCTTAATCAAGATAATAATACGGATTATTGACCGAACCCGCTTGTTATACTGAGCTGGGGAACGTTGGTCCCGCTCCAACTTATAATTGTTATAAGACAGAGCAGGAAATTGGGGATTACCAGAATTCCCATGCCGCCCAAACGAGGAGAGTGCATGATGATGCATCATCTTCGGGTGTGTTCATTACAGAGAACTATTTCTCAGTATCCTTTACGTCCTGGGTATGTGATACCAGATCAGGATCCCAGATATATAATCTGTTACATAGGGCTACAGAAAGGTAGAGGACTGAGAACGGATGATAAGTTTCATGAGGCAGAAAACGGGGTAAGAGTTGCAGCCAAGTCTGTTGGTCACTGTCACCCTGTATTACCAATACATTGATTCTGAACGAATGTTATTAGATACCGAACCTGATATACAAAATCATATCAGTCTCTTTATTAGTAAAGAAACGATATAATTTTGTATTGTTGGATAATGTTTTGAACATTTCCTATATCAAAAGTTGATCGTATCAGGCACGTTATCTAAAAGCGTTGATGTTCTAAATCAAACTACAGTTCTTAGTATATGGAACACACACAAGAGGAAGAGTTCAGAAATGAACGAATCCTTCTTGAGGCATTATAGACTAGGTCATATCAATGTGACCCGACTAGCTGAAGTTACATAAAGATGCATATTTAAATTAGTTTGAATTTACATCTTGTGAAACTTGCCAGTCATGTCACAAAGATAAGATGACCAGAGCTCTGTTTAATAGAAACAGAGAAAGAGTTAGTGAACTCTTGGGATTGATACATGTTGATGTATGTAAGGTCCCCTGTCTACACATGCCAGGACCGGTTCTTTATACTTCATTACGTTCTCTGATAATCTCTCAAGATTCAGACATATGTTCCTGTTGAAACACAAGTCTGAACCTTTTGAGATATTCACAGAATATAAGTTAGAAGTAGAGAACCAATAAGGGTACAAGTATTATGTCCTTTGATGTGATCAGGGAGGAGAATACTTGAGCACGGAATTCCTGGACTATTCTAAAGGAGAATAAGATTCTCTCTCAGCATTACTCCTCCGTATACACCATAGCACGATGGTATATCGGGGCGGAGCAGATACACCCTATTTGATATGGTGTGCTCTATGATGAGTACTGCTGAGTTACCTTTTTCCTTTTTGGGAGTTATGCACTTTAGAAGCTGCATACCTATTGAATAGGGTTCGAATCAAATCAGTTGCCTACCACTTCATATTTGATATGATAAGGGAAGAGCCCATCTCTTAAGTTAGGGTTGTCCGGCCTATGTCGAAAAGCAAAATCCGGACAAGCTCGAGGCAAGGTCTGTAATGTAGAACTGGAAAGGTTCCATCTATACAAACTACAGCAGATGATTTGGTAAAACCAAATGATTCAATAGTTACCAACGAACCTCAGCCTCTCCGCCGATCTAGTAGGGTTCCTCACCCACCTGAGAGATACTTCGGTTTCTCGATGACAGTGGGAGCGAGGATTGCATCATGAGATGATGACCCAACTAGTTTCGAGCTGGCCATCAGGAGTGAGACTCTGTAAGAATGGCTGGATGTTTAGCGATCTGAGATGGAATCCTTATACACCAACAAAGTATGGACTTTGCTTGCTATATCTGAAGGGTTAAATCCCCATCAGGAGCAAGTATATCTTGAGAAGATTACTTGGTGTACATGGAAAAGTTGAGACTTTCAAAGCTAGACTTGTTAAAGGTTTTCGTCATCGACCAGGCGTGGATAATGATGAAACCTTTTCCAGTGGCTATGCTTAAGTCCATTCAGATCCTACTTGCCACGGCTACATACCTGTTCCCACCAAAAATTTCTGCGCAAAAGAGTCCAAGGTATCAAATGGCAGCGATACGCTTAAGGAAATACGAACCAGTATCTTCCGGGCTGTTTTTTGACAAACTCCCGAATGAGAAATGGATAAATTCTATTTGTATCGAAAGCGTCTCGATAAAACCTTCGATTTGATATATTATGGGCCTCATAATTCATCCGGGATTAAAAGTTATGAGCAAATGTCTATGCACATGTGATTTAAGGAAGAAGATGCGAACCAGTATTTTCCGAGCTGTATTTTGACAAACTCCGGAATGAAAAACAGCTAAATTCTGATGATATTGAAAGCATCTCGAAAAGACCTTCGATTTGATATATTATGGGCCTCATAATTCATCCGAGATCAAAAGTTATGAGCAAATGTGTTATACACGTGTAATCTAAAGTAATGCTCTACTACATGGGGAATGCATTTTTTAGTCCCACATCGGGAAAAGGAGAGCTGGCTTCTCTACCACTCCCATATAAATAAGAGGGGATACCTCTTAGAAAGGGTAGAGTAAAAATCCTCAAAGGATTCAATACTCAAAGGAGCTTAGTTCTCCAAGATAGGAGCATGCTCCTCCATAATGCGCATATGCGCAAGCGCCATGTGCGCTACGTGCAACGCACGTGTGCCTGCCATGCGGCACTACGTGCAACGCATGTGCGCACCACATGAGAATATTTAATAATATTAAAAGGAGCTTGTTCTCCATATATAGAAGCTTTGCTTCTCCTCATAATGCGCATGTGCGCCACGTGCAACGCACGTATGCCCGCCATGCGGCACCACGTGCAACGCACGTGCGCACAACAGATAGTGCCTTGCACTTGCTATGAACCTCTGGTTCTCAGATAAATAAATAAATAAAAATAGTGCCTTGCACTTGCTATGAACCTCTGGTTCTCAGATAAATAAATAAATAAAAATAGTGCCTTGCACTTGCTATGAACCTCTGGTTCTCTGAGACAGAAAGAAAGAAAAGATTTTCTTTTCTCTTCTTTGATCTAAATTTAGATCATTAAAAAGTGCTCTGCACTCATTTTCTTGAATCCAAAAGATTCTTGGTGCTTTGCACTATTTGAAGGGCCAGGCCCAAATCAAAATGACCTGACAGGCCAAAATAAATTGCAAGGCAATAAATGGGCAGAGCCCAAATAAATTGATGCTTTGCATCCTTTATATAAGGGCAGAGCCCAAATAAAATTGATACCTTGCATCATTCCTAAAAGAGTAGAGCCCAAAACAAATTGATACTCTGCATCCTTTCTGGGCAAGGCCCAAATTAAAAAAAAAAAGAAAAAGAAATGCAATGCAAAAGCAAATAAAATGTTGAACATTTCAACTGGACTTAGCCCAATTTTGGCCATAAGTCCTTAAATTAAATTGACTGAGCAAAATGGCTCTCCTAAATCAATCTACATCCGGTTCGAGGGTACATCTCCGAACTCCTTTGACATCCGTCGTTGTAATTCCTCAACGACGTCAAAGAGGTGACGGGTCCCAACGACCACACATCGATATGGACTGCGAGGTCCTTAAACTCGTGGACCGAGACGTCCTTAAACTAATATCGGACCGAAACGTCCTTAAACTAATATTGGACCGAGATGTCCCTAAACTAATATCGGACCGAAACGTCCCTAAACTAATATCGGACCGAAACGTCCCTAAACTAAACGTAGACCACCACGTCCCTAAACTGGCAATGGACCTCCACGTCCTTAAACTGGCGATAGACCACCACGTCCCTAAACTGGCACAATAGAGCCCAAATGCTCTTTTGTCGGACCTAAACGGTCCCGTTAAGTTGATTTTAGTCTCAAACTGGACTAACGTATCCTTAACAGACGTTTGAGTCGATCTTAGCCTCAAAAATGGCTAACGTATCCTCCAAACAGACTTTAGTCCCAAATTGGACTATGAATCTCCCAAACTGGAACAATAGGGCCCAAACGCTCTTTTGTCGGATCTAAACGATCACGTTAAGTTGATCTTAGTCTCAAACATGACTAACGTATCCTTAACGAACGTTTAAGTTGATCTTAGCCGCAACGCGACTAACGTATCCTTAAACTAAAAACACCAAACCCAAATCTAAGTAAATACGGATTTGGACTAATCCACGTCCTACGGGCGACGGCATTACTCAGTCTCCGTATACAATCCACGGGCAACCACAAACAAAACAAACATACACGACACGAAGTGAAATTCTGGAGAAGGAGAAAGTTGTTACCGCGATGCGGTAGCGTAATTAACTGCAGGGGCTTGCGCCTGCAGGGAAGAGTGTCCCCACAATCAAAAACCCCTCACCCTGAGGGGGAATCTGACGAAGTCTGCTACATCGGCCGCATCCGTCTAAACCTCCGATACATGGTGCCATAAATCAACTTGGCATCTTCGGAGAGGTAGACGGATAAAACCAAATAGCATCTGCCCCGAACCTCAGGCAACGGACGCGAAGTCCGGGCCGCCGTTCGGAGGGGAACAGATTCTGGCACGCCCCGGTGGGACCTCTTCCTCTTTCCACTCCACACTTCGTGTGTCGTGTTCGCGAACAAATCGCGGTTTGCTGTGGTTGCTTGTGGATTCAAAGTACTTAGATTTGGTGTCTTGCTCCGTGCAGAAAACAGAAGATCAATGGCTTCAAACTGCACTACCTGCAACTGCAACTCTCGCTCCGTCCTTGCTGGAGGATTGACTTACGGGTCCCAAGCGGCCTCCCTTTTCAAAATGCCGGTGGAGCAGGTAACTCAGGCCACCACTGGATTATTCTTCGGGACCATGCTCCCACCAATGAGCTTCAACGCCCCAATGACATTGCAAGAAGCTCCAAAGAAGTCGGTCTTCGATCGACTTACCACTGCCGCGACCCCTCTCAACGGGTCGCCCAATTCCACTGCTTCAGGTTTTAACGGACTAGGCCAGAGCTCTAACAAGCCCATGAAGAAGCATGCCATACCAGAAGGCGTTATCCCGAAACGGATAGCTATCCCAACTCCCGTTCCTGGCAAAATCACCAAGGTTGCTTCCCATGTTCAGAAGTCCGCTTCTGACAAGTTGGCCGTCCCCGCTCAACGGACGTCGATCTTTAAAAAGCTGGTACCGGTATATTCTGACCAACACAGGGGGCATGAGGAGGTCACCCCTATAGCTGAAACAACTCCATCAGCACGACATGCCCGACGTCGCTACTGGCGCCGAGTGAAGAAGGCTGGGGGCAACTCCCCCTCTGGACTTACTCCTCCAACTCTAATGGTGGAGATCGATACTGCTGTTCCAACCAAGAACAGCTTTGAGTTGGTGAACTCGGTGCGCAGAAACTCTCCTACTGCGGTGCTAAAGCGAACTCATTCATCTGTGAAGAATATTCTAGAGAAGAAGCTAGAGCAGCCCCTTCAACGGCTGTCCTCTAAAATTTACAAAGTCTGGCGACAAGTTCAAGAGTCGGTGATCGATCAAGACTGCCTCCGACGACAGAAAAAGATGAAGGTTCGGCAGGGGAAGGATTACTCTGTCAAAGCACAAAAAGCAAAAGCTACTTGGGTGCCCACTACAACGGCTCCCTTAACTCCAATCACTCAAAAAAGGAGGCCGCAAGGAGCCCCTGTGTCTTCGGCAAATCGCAAAGACACCGAACACAAACGCCCCAAGTCTGGGGGCATGGTGGTGCACACTGTTTATATGGCTTTTGGAAAGGAGGAAAGCCGCACTTCTATGGGCCACCGACCGCTCACCCGATCCGTGACGAAAGCCCAGGAGCAACAACAAAAGCTTCAGGAAATGATGACTACAATGGCTGCACTCACTGAGCCAAAAGAAAGCTCTGAAACGTCTTCGGATGAGCGTCAAGAACAAGAAACCGACGCTGATTTTTTACGCAGAGTCCTCGAAAAGAGGGACAAAGAAGCTGCAGAGCAAGCGGCTAACATAAAACAGATGGCGTTCCTCTTCCAAGATATGGTAGGGATGATGTTACAGCCGGACCCTCCTGCCGAAGATCCTCCGATCGTCCTTGAAGACGACAGGGGAGAAACGTCAAATCCTCCGCCGGCTCTATCAACAGCCAAGGAGGAGGCAATCTCCAAAGTTGACCTAGACGAATATATAGCTCAGCAGATCCGGGTTCATCAGGAGAATGAAGCGGCTGGGCAAATTGTTAGAACCGGACGACCGTATCCGAGCTGGTATGACCATATCAATTACCCGCCAGGATATACGATCCCTAAATTCCACGTATATAAAGGGACAGGGAATCCGCATCAGCATGTCGCTCAATTCAGGGCCTTATGCGGCAATACTGGAGGCGATGACAAATTGTTGCTACGTCAATTCGTCGGCAGCTTAGCAGAAACAGCCTTTGAATGGTATTCGGAGCTACCTAACGACTCTGTCAAAACATTTGCAGAGATGGAACTGCTGTTTACACAAAGATTCGCAAGTGCTAGTGAACGCACCCCGATTACAGCACTGATAAATGCCAGGATAAGGTCAGGCGAAACATGTGTCCAATACGCAACACGATGGCGGAACCTATGGTCGAAATGCGAACAACGCATAGAAGAGGCTCCTGCGGTAGGCATGTTTGTGGGCACTCTCGATCCGCAGGCGACCATCTCGCAATTCATGATGTTCTTCAGGCCGACCACCTTCCAGGCCTTGATCGACAAATTAGCCCAAATGGACCAGATGGGCCATAGACCGTCTCCTCCAAGACCCGATCCCCGAAATGAGAAAGGAAAAGCGATCATCGTCGCCAACGCTCAGCAACAGCCGAGCAACTCAAAGCCGGTCGCTCGCCAAAACAACGTGCATCCACGCCCATCCCTCGAAGAGAGGCTAGGACGTCCTTACTCGTTTCCTCAGAATAAAACGAGAAGACTGTTTGAGCTGGCAGTGCGTAACAGACTCATCAATCTGCCAAGTCCAAAGCATCTGTCGCAGCCAGGCGATCTTAATAATCCCAATTATTGCCCTTACCACCAAACGGTAAGTCACCCGATTGAGGATTGTTTCGTCTTTAAGGGATGGATTGAGGATCAATACCTGCAAGGCAAGTTCACGCTGTCTGAAAGCTGGAAGGTAAACCCCCCACAGCCGCACTCTCCAAAGAAGACGGACACGCCGGGGGCAACTTGTTCTTTCGTCGAGGATGAAAACAATGGAGAAAACTTATCGGATGAATCCGAAGACTACGTAGCGACTTGTCATGTGATTTCTCATTCACTGACGGATAAGGAGGAGGATCCTTGCGCTGAGAAATCAACGGCGGACCCTGAAACAGAAATTTCGCGGCCGTCAGACAAGTGGATCGATGCCTTCCTAAATGAAATTCGTTTGAAAGCAAAAGCCAATCAAGAGCATGAAATGGCCATACTGGAAAGAACCAAGGTATTCCCGTCAAATCAAAAGCCATACACTGCGGGTAAAAATAAATTCAAGACGAGGAAACGGTTCGCCAAAGCTCTATCAGTAGGAATGAAGCCACCGCCCTCCGAAGAAAATCCTTTCTCTGAGGTAGAGATGCACCCTAACTTCTGTTTATATCATCAGAAGATCATACATCCTACCGAAGACTGCGAGTCCTTTAACTGTTGGTGGCAAGGGTATGTCGCTCAAAAGCAACACTTCGACAGGACAAAGTGTGAAGCTTGTGGACATCGGAAAAATGCGATATATGAGCGCAAAAGAGCCACCGCCGACTGTCATATAGCCGACTTCAAGGAATCACAAATTATCACCTTTGGAAGCGACTCTGACGAAGAAGCTACCCCCAACTCTTCCATCGGGGAATCTATTTCAAAAATAAAGGAATTGAGAATCTGCGAGAACGTTCAGCCGTGCAATCGCATGCTACTCGGAAAAAATCTCGGCCCCGTAAACAAAGGATCGAACAAAAAGGATAAAGGAAAAAGAAAAACGGCCCTCGTCGCCAGCACTCACCAACAATCAGGTGACCCTAGACCGGTTGCTTGCCAAAGCAACAAGCGGCAATCCCTCCAGGAAAAGTTAAAACGTCCTTACTCGTTTCCGCAAGATAAAACAAGGGGACCGTTCGAGCTGGCAGTGTGCGACAGACTCATCAATCTGCCGAATCCAAAACGTCCATTGCGGCCAGGCGATATTAATAATCCTAATTATTGCCCTTACCACCAAACGGTAGGTCATCTGATCGAGGATTGCTACGTCTTCAAGAACTGGGTTGAAGACCAATACCAACAGGGCAAGTTCGCGTTGTCCGAAATTTGGAAGGTGAACCCGCCACAACCGCATGCTCCGAAAAATATGGACACGCCGGGGGCATCATGCTCATTCATAGAGAAAGCCTAACGGACCACTACGTCCTAAAACTGGATAACGGACCGAAACGTCCTTAAACTAACAACGGACCGAGATGTCCTTAAACTAACGACGGACCGCAATGTCCTAAAACTTGCAAATGACCGAAACGTCGTTAAACTACTCCCAACCCGCAGCATCTTCAGGCTGACGTGTTAATAAAAAAAAAAGGGTACGTCCACAAGCAAAATGGGCACGGATGAAAACCCGAAAGGGCTCCGTGAGTAAAAACAGCAGGGCTACCGACGAGTGTTCGTGAAAACCCGAAAGGGCACGACCTCGTTAAAAAAAAAGAATAAAATAAAAGATAAAAAAAACGGTACGTCCACAAGCAAAATGGGCACGGATGAAAACCCGAAAGGGCTCCGTGAGTAAAAACAGCAGGGCTACCGGCGAGTGTTCGTGAAAACCCGAAAGGGCGCGACCTCGTAAAAAAAAAGAAGAAAAAATAAAGGTATGTCCATAAGAAAAAAGGGCACGGATGAAAACCCGAAAGGGCTCCGTGAGTAAAAACAGCAGGGCTACCGGCGAGTGTTTGTGAAAACCCGAAAGGGCGCAACCTCGTTAAAGAAACACTTATAGAATCCTCTCGACCCTGTAAGGAGAAACCACATGCGTGAGATCCTTACGACTCACAAAGGAGCAACACACTTGGGGATCCCCACGATTCCTAAGGAGAAAATACACTTGCGAGATCCTCACGACTCGTAAGGAGAACTCTCTTATGGGACCCCCACGGCCCGTAAGATTTGAAAGTCTTAAGTTACAGAGGCCTAAACCTGTGCTTAAGCAACCCCCACAACTTTCGACATTGCCCTACAAGTAGTCCAATATTGACCCTTGTATACAATCCACGGGCATGAATAAATATTTCCCTAACAAAGTCCCATCCGTGACTAGGGATATGCTTGTACAGCAAACAACACTTGTAAGTTCTCTCGACTTATAAGGAGAAAACCCTTTTGTAAGATCCTTACGACTTACAAGAGAACATGCACTTAGGAATCCTCACGATTCCCAAGGAGAAAACACACCTACAAGATCCTCACGACTTGTAGGGAGAAATACCTTTGTGAGACCCTTACGGCTCATGAAGTCAAAAGCCTCAGTCGACGGGATCTTAACCCTGTTCGCTAAGCCACCTTTGTTCAACATCGACGGAGGCAGATGATGATTCGCTCCTGGCAATATCCCAGTTGTAGCGATGCTGATGCCTAAACCGGTATCAAATTCCAAGTCCTTTCATGGCAAATGATGATTCGCTCCTGGCAATATTCCAGTCGCAGCGATGCTGATGCCAAGATTGGTATCGGATCCCAAATCCCCTACTCGCGAGAAAGAAAAAAATCAGCGAGCCAAAAAAAAAAAATGCATATGAAATAGCCGAAATGATTGGGCAACTCGCAATAAAAAACAGCGAGTAAAAATAAAATAAACAGCCGAAATTATTAGGCAACTCGCAATAAAAAGTAGCGAGTAAAAATAAAATAAACAGCCGAAATGATTGGGCACCGCGAAAAATAGCCGAAATGATTGGGCAATCGCGACCTTCGTGATATAAAAGCTGAAATGATAGAGCATCGCGGAAAGAATAAAAAAAAATGAAAGAATGAAACTTTTGCCCTACAGGTGAAATCACATCGATCCCTGTATATAATCCAGGGGCACAGATAAAAAGGGAACAATACCTTCCCAACAAGCTCCACCAGAAAGCGAAGCCAAATCTCGACGGTTCATAGATAACCTAGAGACCATCTCGACATTTGTCGCAATATTACAGACACGATGTCGACAAATGAAGCAAAGGAAGGTCCCTAACTTCAGGGTCTCGACGTCAATATCGACAACTTAAAGATCACCAACGGCGTTTCTCCTCACTTCAACTAGATGCATACATGGCGTCAACAACTGACCTCAGAATCGCAACAAACGGAACCATGACAAATTCCCTAGTTCCAAATCTCAATGGCCACGTCTAAAGCCTGGAGACCAACAACGGTGTGCCTCCTCATTCCAACAGGACACAGATGTTACACCATCAAGCAGAGCGATGGCAGAATCCCAGCTTCACCTCAGCATTCGTCTCGATACAGTAGACGCAATGTCAACAACAGCGTTCCTCCGCAGTCCAGCTGGAGGCAGATGCAACGTCAACAAAAGACCTCACGGTCAAAACAAAGCGGAGTAACGGCAAAATCCCAACTCCACCTTAGCATTCGTCTCGTTACAACAGACGCAATGTCAACAACGGCGTTCCTTCGCAGCCCAGCGGGGTGTACATGCAAAGTTAACAAAAGACCCCATGGTCGAAACAAAGCGGAGTGATGGCAAAATCCCAGCTCCACCTCAGCATTCGTCTCAATATACCAGACGCAGTGTAAGCAAACGAAGCGAAGGCCACATTCCTAGCTTCAACGTCTTTACGGTAACTCACATAAAACCGGAAAGACAATCGGAGACCATCTCACAGAAAGTGGTCACCTCCTTGACGTTCGTCTCGATACAGTAGACGATATATCAACCCCGGCGTTCTTCCTCCAGCAGGATTTGGACACACCAAAGCAAACGAAGCGAAGGCCACATTCCTAACTTCGACGTCTTAACGGTAACTCACATAAAACCGGAAAGACAATCGGAGACCATCTCACATGAAGTGGTCACCTCCATGACGTTCGTCTCGATACAGTAGACGAAATGTCAACCTCAGCGTTCTTCCTCCAGCAGGGATTCAGACACACCAAAGCAAACGAAGCGAAGGCTAAATCCCTAGCTTCAGGGTCTTAACGGCAAGTCATATAAAACCGGAAAGACAATCGGAGATCATCTCGCACCAGTGTGGAGTGGTCACCACTTAGACATCCGTCTCGATACAGCAGACGAGATGTCACCCCAACGTTCGTCTCGACACAGCAGACGTAACGTCATCAAACAAATGGAGCCACGGCAAAATCTCTAGTTCCAAACCTCGGCGGTTCACCAGTAACCTAGAGACAACCACGACATTCTTCTCGATACAGAGGATGCAATGCCAGCAAACGAAGCGAAGGCTAAATTCCTAGCTTCAGGGTCTTAACGGCAAGTCATATAAAGCCGGAAAGACAATCGGAGATCATCTCGCACCAATGTGGAGTGGTCACCACTTCGACGTCCGTCTCGATACAGCAGACGAGATGTCACCCCAACGTTCGTCTCGACACAGCAGACGTAACGTCATCAAATAAACGGAGCCACGGCAAAATCCCTAGTTCCCACCGCAACATTCGTCTCGATACAGCAGACGCAATGCCAGCAAACGAAGTAAAGGCCAAATTCCTAGCTTCAGGGTCTTAACGGCAACTCATATAAAGCCCGAAAGACTATCGGAGATCATCCCCACACCAGCGCGGAGTGGTTATGACTCATCGGGGCTCTCCAAAATGAGCCTAACCTCAAGTAAAAAGCGGCATGGCAAATTCCTAGCGCTTGCTCTTCTGACGGTCAAACTGCCAAGGAGGATTGCTTGAAGACGTCTTGTCCAGCCCCCGAAGGGATCAGAGACACGGCAGTCGCGGGGCTACTCGAACAGCACGATTGCCTATCGAGGACTATATCAGCTTATGCGACGGTACGATGGCCAAAACCCTAAGTACCACCAACCTTAACGGGCTTCTGTCGTAAAGAGCAGAGGTTAAATGCGACGTTAAGATGTTCTTGCGAGATCTGCTCGATCCGTTTCGACTCGTGAGGAAATTGATGTCTTTGCGAGATTTTCTCGATGCGTCTCGACTCGTGAGATAAAGCCTTAGGCAGTAGGGATTAAAAAACCTGTTTCCTAAGCACTGGGACCCTGCAAGTCGGCCCAAAACGGTCTCTTGCATACTATCCACGGGTCACACTCTCCAAAGTCGAATCTCGATAAGGAGGGAAACAACCGCTTACGGGTCCTCTCGACTCGTAAGAGGGAAAACTCTCTTATAGGATCCTTACGACTTATAAGAGAAAACACACTTAGGAATCCTCACGATTCCCAAGGAGAAAATACACCTACGAGATCCTCACGACTCGTAGGGAGAAAAGTCTTTATGAGACCCTCACGGCTCGTAAAGTTGAAAAGCCTTAGGTGGCAGATCCTACCCCTGTCTCCTAAGCCATCACTGCCCTGCAAAGAAGTCAAGATGGGACGACCATCTATGGGCCACACTTGCCAAAGCTACATGCCACTGAAATGGAGAACTTACTCATAAGCGTATGAACTACTCCACGCCAGAGTGAGACAAAAAAAGAAATAGAAGGATGCGGCTCATGGAGTTAAGGGTTGGAACTATATCCCTTAAGAGTTGAGATTTGAGTCAAAGATAAATGACGACGCTTGTGTCCGCTCGTTATCTTCTCAGATCAAGATTCTGAAAGTGATACATCAACCCAAAACTGGCCATACGCCATGCATAACTCTGCATAACTCTGCACTACTTCACCCACATACATACTTACGTGGGCAAAGTAGTGGGGGGCATTTGTTCCCACCAAAAATTTCTGCGCAAAAGAGTCCAAGGTATCAAATGGCAGCGATACGCTTAAGGAAATACGAACCAGTATCTTCCGGGCTGTTTTTTGACAAACTCCCGAATGAGAAATGGATAAATTCTATTTGTATCGAAAGCGTCTCGATAAAACCTTCGATTTGATATATTATGGGCCTCATAATTCATCCGGGATCAAAAGTTATGAGCAAATGTCTATGCACATGTGATTTAAGGAAGAAGATGCGAACCAGTATTTTCCGAGCTGTATTTTGACAAACTCCGGAACGAAAAACAGCTAAATTCTGATGATATTGAAAGCATCTCGAAAAGACCTTCGATTTGATATATTATGGGCCTCATAATTCATCCGAGATCAAAAGTTATGAGCAAATGTGTTATACACGTGTAATCTAAAGTAATGCTCTACTACATGGGGAATGCATTTTTTAGTCCCACATCGGGAAAAGGAGAGCTGGCTTCTCTACCACTCCCATATAAATAAGAGGGGATACCTCTTAGAAAGGGTAGAGTAAAAATCCTCAAAGGATTCAATACTCAAAGGAGCTTAGTTCTCCAAGATAGGAGCATGCTCCTCCATAATGCGCATATGCGCAAGCGCCATGTGCGCTACGTGCAACGCACGTGTGCCTGCCATGCGGCACTACGTGCAACGCACGTGCGCACCACATGAGAATATTTAATAATATTAAAAGGAGCTTGTTCTCCATATATAGAAGCTTTGCTTCTCCTCATAATGCGCATGTGCGCCACGTGCAACGCACGTATGCCCGCCATGCGGCACCACGTGCAACGCACGTGCGCACAACAGATAGTGCCTTGCACTTGCTATGAACCTCTGGTTCTCAGATAAATAAATAAATAAAAATAGTGCCTTGCACTTGCTATGAACCTCTGGTTCTCAGATAAATAAATAAATAAAAATAGTGCCTTGCACTTGCTATGAACCTCTGGTTCTCTGAGACAGAAAAAAAGAAAAGATTTTCTTTTCTCTTCTTTGATCTAAATTTAGATCATTAAAAAGTGCTCTGCACTCATTTTCTTGAATCCAAAAGATTCTTGGTGCTTTGCACTATTTGAAGGGCCAGGCCCAAATCAAAATGACCTGACAGGCCAAAATAAATTGCAAGGCAATAAATGGGCAGAGCCCAAATAAATTGATGCTTTGCATCCTTTATATAAGGGCAGAGCCCAAATAAAATTGATACCTTGCATCATTCCTAAAAGGGTAGAGCCCAAAACAAATTGATACTCTGCATCCTTTCTGGGCAAGGCCCAAATTAAAAAAAAAAAGAAAAAGAAATGCAATGCAAAAGCAAATAAAATGTTGAACATTTCAACTGGACTTAGCCCAATTTTGGCCATAAGTCCTTAAATTAAATTGACTGAGCAAAATGGCTCTCCTAAATCAATCTACATCCGGTTTGAGGGTACATCTCCGAACTCCTTTGACATCCGTCGTTGTAATTCCTCAACGACGTCAAAGAGGTGACGGGTCCCAACGACCACACATCGATATGGACTGCGGGTCCTTAAACTCGTGGACCGAGACGTCCTTAAACTAATATCGGACCGAAACGTCCTTAAACTAATATTGGACCGAGATGTCCCTAAAGTAATATCGGACCGAAACATCCCTAAACTAATATCGGACCGAAACGTCCCTAAACTAAACGTAGACCACCACGTCCCTAAACTGGCAATGGACCTCCACGTCCTTAAACTGGCGATAGACCACCACGTCCCTAAACTGGCACAATAGAGCCCAAATGCTCTTTTGTCGGACCTAAACGGTCCCGTTAAGTTGATTTTAGTCTCAAACTGGACTAACGTATCCTTAACAGACGTTTGAGTCGATCTTAGCCTCAAAAATGGCTAACGTATCCTCCAAACAGACTTTAGTCCCAAATTGGACTATGAATCTCCCAAACTGGAACAATAGGGCCCAAACGCTCTTTTGTCGGATCTAAACGATCACGTTAAGTTGATCTTAGTCTCAAACATGATTAACGTATCCTTAACGAACGTTTAAGTTGATCTTAGCCGCAACGCGACTAACGTATCCTTAAACTAAAAACACCAAACCCAAATCTAAGTAAATACGGATTTGGACTAATCCACGTCCTACGGGCGACGGCATTACTCAGTCTCCGTATACAATCCACGGGCAACCACAAACAAAACAAACATACACGACACGAAGTGAAATTCTGGAGAAGGAGAAAGTTGTTACCGCGATGCGGTAGCGTAATTAACTGCAGGGGCTTGCGCCTGCAGGGAAGAGTGTCCCCACAATCAAAAACCCCTCACCCTGAGGGGGAATCTGACGAAGTCTGCTACATCGGCCGCATCCGTCTAAACCTCCGATACATGGTGCCATAAATCAACTTGGCATCTTCGGAGAGGTAGACGGATAAAACCAAATAGCATCTGCCCCGAACCTCAGGCAACGGACGCGAAGTCCGGGCCGCCGTTCGGAGGGGAACAATACCATGACTACGATATCTGGCGGATGGGTGTCTTGACTGCTTTTCTAAATGATGATTTGGAAGAGTGCGTCTGTAAGTACACAGCCAGAGGGCTTCGTAGACAGTGGGAGCAGCGGAAACGTGTACAAGATGCTTTATAAGATAAAGCAGGCATCGCAGAGTTGGAACATCTGTTTTGATGGATTAGTCAAAGAAGTTGACATCATCAAAATGGTAGATGAACCTTGTATAAACAAAAAGGTAGTAGGGAGTATGGTAACGATCCTCGTAGAGTACGTGGATGACATACTCTTGATAGGGAAAGAGTTTCCTATGCTACGCTCGATCATTCTCCGCTTATCACAATGATTCTCCACATAGGATCAAAGTGATACCTCCTAAATCCTGGGTTTTTGGATCTATGAGATAGATCTAAATGGATGTTAGGATACTCACTAGTTGTTGTGAGATGGTATCAATCGATCCTGGGAAGAATCACTGGAAGTGTTCCAGGGTGATAAAGACGACTGAATGTCAGTCACAGGCATTGTCTTTACCCTCAGTGGAGGGACGGTATGTTGGAAGAGTTCCAAGCTAGATACCGTGACATACTAGACGATAAAGGCAGGACACATCACTACTAAAGATGCTACCAAAGAGGCTGTTTGGGTGTATATTGGTTCATGAGATGAACTAGGTTCCTACCATTGTGTGACAATGGAGTTATGGCTTGTGCCAAGGAACGCAGGTCCCATCAGTAATCCAGACATATTCTAAGGCAGTATCACCTGATCATGGAGATGGTTGATCTCCAAGGAGATCGAGGTTTAGAGAGTAGACTCAGAGGACAACACAGCGGATCCACTCACAAAGGCCTGTTCCCAGAGAGAGATTTTTATGGAATGGTTGAGTATGAGATACTACAACCACTGCTATCAGATGGCCCTAGTGCAAGTGGGAGATTGTTAGTTATATGTATGCCCTAGAGGCCATTACTGTACATTGGATGTATATTGTAGTGTATGCTGGGACATATATAGGGAGGACTTTCTTGCTCGACATGATAGTATGCTATCCGGTTACTCTTTACCTTAACGTGTATACTGATTGTCTCTCTGTTACATGTTGGTAAAGCCCTTAGGATGTGTACTTGACTACCTGGACTATGATGCGGATCATACTAGTGGGGACATGGTAGTCCATAAGTACATCCTTCAAGGTCCCTAGTCGTGGGTGTATCGAGACGGGGCATCGATATACCAGAGTAGACTAGCGTATACCTTCTCGACCCATACAGATGGGCGATGGATGATCCCATATCCATTGGTGTTTGACATCAGAGATGATATACGGGTGCTCAGTAGAGACTGGGTACACTGGACGGACTCGCCGAGAACTCCCAGATGGTATTATACCTTACGTCAGATGGCAGTTCTCTGGTGACACTGGTACAGAGTAGTCTGTTGACCCGAGATCGTCATAGAGTCTTGTGTGGTTCCCACTGTGCTTTGATTTCCATCTTACCACGTCCAAGAGGGCGTGCAAAACGGTGGTTTTTGGGTACAGTCCCGAATCACATGGAGGCAATGAGCGATAGGAGGGGATTCGTCTCTCCCGGTATAGGGAGTTGATGTTGCGCTGTGTTCGATTGGCTATAACCGAAAATCCCTGGCCAGGGTTGCTGAGATTTACTGGTAAGTGTTACCAGTAGTTTCTCGAATTGTTATAGACCTCATATCGACACGACTTATCGAGCTATTGGGGTCTGACGTTTACCACCCCTAGGCGAGATATGCGACATATCAGACGACGAGACCGGACTGTACGGTAAGTGTTACTGGTTGGATTCACTGGAGTGTGAGCGGGCTTGCTCGTCGATCTTCTGATCGCTCAATACCCGGGTGGCCGTTACGTTTAGTAGACCGCTTGCGGCTTGTGGGTGTTTGATATGATCATCACCTGCTGCCGGCGTATTGACGAGTCTTTAGAGTTCTACACAGAGGTTTCCTGGCTCAAGCGAAACGAAATAGGAGCGCATATGAGATATGTGTGGGACCGAGAATAATGCGTGTATGTGATACCGTATTCTATTCTCGGGATGAATGTATCGAATGGTTCTATGCGATATAACCTAGTTATCGATTCAAGCGTTGATTCGATAAGTCGATACATTGAATACTAGTCGGTTATGTTCGACATGACCGGATCATTGAATGAAGTGTTGATTTAATGATTTAATGTATAATTATATATTTGATATATTACTTTACATTAACTAGTATTGGTTCACTTTAAATGGATTTTCTCACTTGGATTGTGCACATTGTATATGTGATATACTTTTGTACACAAGTTTGTATCATGTTTGATGATACTTGCTCACTTGAGTTTGTGTAAAGATTAAACCATGGTTATATGAATGGTTAGGGTTTTGTTTTCTTTTTCATTTATCTTATTTAGTTATTCATTTGGAAAATGATAAGCATTAAGAGAAAATGGTGGCTAACTTTGTTTTCTAGTTGAAGCTTCATGAAGCTTTGACCAAAGTCACCATTTTGTCTCATGCTTAACCCTAACCATTCCCACTAACCATGATTTATTCTCTACACTTGACCATGGTTTGGTTATGATAAGTATTCTTTTAATTTTCTTTTTGGAATTAACTTATCATAACTTTTTCTTCTTCTTCTTCATCTTCAAGATGTAGAAGCTTGACTTCATCAATGGTGGATTGATGAAATGAGTGAGAGATCCAATTCTAAAGTCTACCCACTTCCTATTTCTTCATCCTCTACCTCTTGCCAAGTAGTAGAGTGTGTTTCCTTCACAAGTTTTCATGGCTTGGTGAAGGTGGAGCTTGATCTAGTGATGCCTCGACGTAGATCATCTTCGGCATCGTCATCGATGACCTAGCCCGCTTTTTCTCCGATGAAGCCGATGCAAGAGTCATGGATTCGATTTGGAAAGCGAGGAGACATCATCACGGAGCTATGGAGGTGGAGAACCGGATCTACAAAGGTTGTATTTCCGTACTCTTAGTTAAAGTAGTTAACTAGTTGCTTTGTCGCCTAAACTTCTAGCCAATGATCCGTATTAAGGTTTCTCGGCACCGTAAAATTTTGAAAATGGCATGGTTGATGCCTTGTGACTCCTCTTGAGAGTGCCTAGGAACCCTACATGAACAATTTGATGAAAGAACATGGCTTCTTTCTTTGATATGAGGATACATAAGAATTTTATTGTATTAAGAGCTTGAAGAATTAAGTTTGTTCAGTTGAGAAAGCTAAGGAATTCCTATGTGTTGTGTTGTGTAGAGAGAGCATGAGGTGGAGAGAGCATGAGGTGGAGGTTTGTGAGGTGGAGGTGTCATGGTGGAAGGAGGAGGTATAAATTGTGAAGGAGGATGTGGAAGAAGTTGAGCATGGGTGAGGATGTGTTAGTGTGAGGTTTTGAACTAGGATAAGATATACCAACCATTTAACAAAAGAATTAAAACAAAAGAAAAACCTTTCATGTTACAATTTAAATCCATGTAAAATAAAAGATATGAGATAATTAATCTATCACTTAAATATCACTATCTTAATGTAAAATACAATGTCATGTTAAAATAATTAAAGATATCATTTTTATGATATCACACACTTTTATTCATATTTATCAAAATAATTACATTTTACGGATATAATTCTGATGCCCAATTTTATAAGCAATATCATTTTTGGTAAACTTATTATATTCATATTTAAAATTATAAATTAATATTTATAATTTTCCAAAATGTTACAGAAGAAGACCTTCTTTCTTAAAACCCTAGGTAAAGAAAAGAGATCAAAATATCTCTATCACATCCAAGGGTTTAACCCTCTTTAAAGAACTTAGTTCTTTTTCTGGATCTGAGATCCACAAGACAAGTCTCCCATAAGTTGAGAATTTAATTCTCATCGGGAAGATCTTGTTCTTAAGAATCAAAGATTCAGAAAATAACTAGGTCCAAAAGAAAAATTAAAAGGAGAAAAGAACCTATAAAAGAACTTAGTTCTTAAAAGCCGATCCCAGATCTTCAAAAAGCAAGGATCTTGGTGATCATTAATGGTCAAAATGCCATTAACATAAATTTAATCTCTAAAAAGGGAAAAAAGACTAGCGCCTCACGTGCTCCTCACGTGGGTGCCGCCTTTTAACAGCACCTAGCGCCTCACATGAAAAACACGTGGGCGTCCAAAACAGAAGGCCGGCGCCTCACGTGAAACACACGTGGGCGCTGAATAAAAGTGCTTAACACTTTATATGCCGCCAAAACGACTGAGTGCTTAGCACTGATTGGGCAGCGCCCAGCGCCGCACGTGCACCTCATGTGGACGCCAAAAAATGCTTAGCACTTCACATTTGTCAAAATGACTAAACGTGCTCAACATTTATTGGGCAGCGTCACCGACTAAATGCTTCACATGACATACATATGAGCGTCAGAGCTCAAATAAGTGTTTTGTACTTTTACATGAAAAGAAAAGCGCTGAACAAACAGAGCCTAAATAAATGTTTAGCACTTTTGTAAAGAAAAAGGCTAAGTAGACTTAGCCCAAATTGGCTAAGTCTATAAGATTTTCTCGCAGCTGAGCCCAAATGCTCTTTTGCTGGATCTTAAATAAAAATGATCCTTAAAATTTTGCTAAGTTGATATTAGTCTCAAATTGAACTAACGCATCCTTAGCAAGAACAAATTAAGCCCAAATGCTCACACATTTAAATTGATCTTAATCTCAAACCAGATTAACGGTCGGTCCTTAAATAAACCTAAGCCTAAATCTAAAATATACGGATTTGGACTAATCCGCGCCCTACGGGCGACGACATAAACTAGTCTCCATATACAATCCACGGGCAACCAAAACAAACTAAAACACACGCAACACGAAGTGAACTTCCGGAGCAGGAGACAGTGGTTATCGCAATGCGGTAACGTAATTAACTGTAAGGGCTTGCGCCTGCAGGGAAGAGCGTCCCCACAATCAAAAACCCTTCATAAAATGAGGGGGAATCTGATAAAGTCTTCTACAACGGTCGCGTCTGTGCAAACCTCCGATATACGGTGCAATAAATCAACTTGGTATTTTCGGAGAGGTGGACGGATTAATCCAAATAGCATCTGCCCCCAAATTCAGGCAAGACGATCTATCCCGGTTCGTCTCTGTTTTCGGCGGTGAACACATACGATCATATTGAGCAAGACTGTTATATATCTGTATATATCCCAAGCTTCCAAAATGTAATATACAATCCCGTACTATACAATAATGGCATCTAGGGCATATATCACTAACATTCTCCCACTTACACCAAGGCCATGTAATGACATATCGCAGACCTATCATCTCGAATAGCCTCTCAAACTGAGTCTGAGGGTGGCCTCTGTGAGTGGATCTGTAGTGTTGTTCTCCGTGTCAACTCTCCGCACCTCGATCTCCTGGCGATCCACGATCTCCCTGATTAGGTGATACCGCCTCAAGATATGTCTGGATCTTTGATAGGACCGTGGTTCCTTCGCTAAAGCTATAACCCTATTGTTGTCATAATACAAAGGTATTGGATCAACAATGTATGGATCCACCTGAAGTTCCGTAATGAACTTTCTCATCCAAACTTCCTCTTTTGCGGCATCACAAGCAGCGATATACTCTGCCTCCATCGTCGAGTCGGCAACGGTGTCCTGTTTGGAGCTCTTCCAACAGACTGCCCCTCCATCAAGGGTGAAGACATAACTCGACATAGATTTGAAGTCTTCCTTGTCACTCTGGAAGCTAGAGTCAGCGAAGGCCTCGATCTGGAGGTCTTTACTTCCGTATACCAAGAACATCTCCTTTGTCCTTCTCAGGTACTTGAGAATGTTCTTTACTGCTATCCAGTACTTCTCCCTAGGGTTTGACTGATACCTGCTTACCATGCTCAGTGCGTAAGCTACATCCAGTCCGGTACATAACATCGCATATATTATAGATCCTACCGCAGAAGCGTAAGGTATAATACTCATACGATCCGTTTCTAAATTAGTCTTGAGAGACATCTCTTTGGAGAGGGAGATCCCATGACAAGCGAGTAAATTACCGCGCTTGGAATTTTCCATACTAAATCTCTTCAGTATGGTGTCAATGTACATGGAGTGTGGAAATCCCAACATCCTCTTAGATCTATCATGATAGAACTTGATTCTCAGAATGTAGGAGGCATTACCCACGTCTTTTAAGGAGAACTTCTGTGATAAGAATCTTTTGACCGATTGTTGCATAGGAATGTCATTTCCTATGAAGAGAATGTCATCCACGCACAAGATGAGGAATACCACAGTTTTCGCTACAATCTTACTATAAATGCATGGTTCATCTACATTTTTGATAAAGTCAAATTCTTTGACTGTTTCATCAAAGCAGATGTTCCAACTCCGTGATATCAACTTTAATCCATAAATTGATTTAAGCAACTTGCACACTCTTCCGCTGTTCCCACTCTCTATGAAGCCCTCTGGCTGATCCATATAAACACACTCTTCCAAACTTTCATTCAGAAAAGCGGTATTTACGTTCATTTGCCAAATTTTATAATCATGGAAAGCAACAATGGCAAGTAGGATCCGAATGGATTTAAGCATAGCCACTGGAAAAAAAGTTTCATCATAGTCCAAAGCAAGTCTTTGACGAAAACCTTTTGCTACAAGTCTAGCTTTATAGGTTTCCACCTATCCATCTGCACCAATTTTCTTTCTGAAAATCCATTTGCAGCCTACGAGTTTTATCCCTGAAGATGCAATGTCCAAAGTCCAAACTTTGTTGGTGTACATGGATTCCATCTCAGACCGTATTGCATCCAGCCACTTTATTGAGTCTCTACTCGTAAGCCTGCTGGAAACTAGTTGGTTCATCATCATCGATGATGTTATCCTCTTTATCCCCATCTACGAGAAAACCGTAGTATTTCTCGGGCGGATGAGACTGTCTACTAGATCTGGGGAGTGGCGCAGGGACGTCCGATTCTTTTAAAATTTTGAGTTATACCAAGCTTTCAGTAATAGATCGTGGTTCTGGAATTTCATCCATTTCTATTGCGCTCCCACTTATTTCTTTTTCATGAAATTGAGTCTCCAGAAAGTGAGCATGCCGAGAAACAATAACCTTTTGTTCCTACGCGTAACAGAAAAGATACCCTCTGGAATTCCTTAGGTATCCCACAAACTTGCACGGTACCGATCGTGCCTCGAACATATCTGCATGCTGCTTTTTGTCAAAAGCTGGACATCCCCATATCTTAAGATACTTAAAATAGAATTTTTTCCCACTCCACATTTCATATAGAGTGGTAGGCACCGACTTAGTCAGAACTTTGTTCAAAAGATATGCAGCAGATTCTAGTGCATAACTCGAGAAGGATCGCTGTAACTCATCATTACTCATTATGGAACGCACCATATCTAATAAGGTGAGATTCCACCTTTCCGATACACCGTTGTGTTGAGGTGTGTATAGAGGAGTAAACTGATAGAGAATTCCATTCTCTTTTAAATATCTCAGGAACTCAGCACTCAAGTATTTACCAGCTCGATCAGATTGAAGTGTCTTGATACTTTTGCCTGTTTGTTTTTCCACTTCATTCTTGTACTCCTAGAATTTCTCAAAGGTCTCGGATTTATGTTTCATCAAGAATACATGTCCATACCTTGAGAAATCATCCGTAAAAGTAATGAGGTACTAATAACCACTTCTTGCATGTGTAGATATTGGACCACACATGTCGTTGTGTATGAGTCCCAAGAACTTGGTGGATCTTACTCCATGTCCAGTGAACGAAGTTTTTGTCATCTTTCCTTTGATACATGATTGACAAGTTGCATAAGACAGATATTCAAACGGATCCAAATATCCCTCTTTATGTAACTTCATCAACCGTGTTTCATTGATGTGACCTAGTCTACAATGCTATAAAAGCTTAATTTAATTCTGGAGTTTTTCTTTTAAGTGTGTTCTGGACATTGAAAACTGAATGTTGATTTAATATGTATATACCGTTATCTAGTGTGCCAGACCCAATCAAACCATGATTAAGGTGAATGTTTACAATATCACTTACAAACGTAAAATCATAACCTTCTTTAGATAGTAAAGATACAGAGAGGATACTATATGTCAAACTTGGTACACAAAAACAGTTACGCAAAACCAAAATGTTTCCACTTGTCAATCCTAGGTGATATTCCCTTATGGAAACAGCATCCATGCTCGCTCCGTTAGCAATCCCGAGGATCATATCACCACCTTCAAAACTCTACGGCTTCTCAGTGCCTGCAATGAATTACAGATATAAGATCCTGAACCGGTATCTAATACCCAGGAAGTAAAGTTGATTGAAAGACAGTTTTCAATCATAAACACACCTGAAATCAAATCCACAACTTGCTTCGAATCCTGTTTCCTGACTTTCCAAGCCCTGCAGTCTTTCTTCCAATGACCTTTCTTGCGACAATAGATGTATTCATCTTTTCCTACTGTTGGCCCCCCAACTTTTGCCTTTCCCTTCCCATGTACCTTATTGACACCTCCTTTAGACTTGGTGGGGGCCTCCTTGTTCTTCCCCTTGGCTTTCGTCTTGAATCTAGAGAAAAAGGTTTCCCAATAAGCAGAGTGGGTGTCTCCCTGATTTTCTTTAGGGTGCTCTTTGCACTCCTCAACATGTTGAGGAGCTCTGCAAGTGTAACTTCCTTCCCTTGAATATTGAAATTCAATATAACTTGGCATAGGTAGAGGGGAGGGACTGTAGAATTAAGTCCATATACAACCTTTTCTTCAACGTGGTCCCAAGGTCATCGTGCTCTTCAATAAAGCTGATCATCTTAAGAACGTAGTTCCCTACAGATGTCCAGATAGCCAATCTCGCCTGAATAGTTTTTTCGAGATCTCGTATCTTGCGATACGAGATTGCTCTCCATATAAATCTTTGGTATAGAGGAAGATGGAAGTAAGGTTCATCTTCTCATGCCACCTTTGGTATTCATTATCCATAGTGTAATATTTCAGGAAATAAAATATTATTTTTAGAATATAAATAACTAAAATATTAAATTTCTTGAATATTATAAAGGTATAGAAATTAGTTTTAATGGAATTTTATGATTTTATATACATATAGTTTGCAAGATATTTGGAAATTAATATGAGTTATTGATTTTGAAAGAATTTATGTGATTTAGACATTTTATAAATTATTATACAATTATTTATATACAAGTTTAATACTAAACTCGATTAATATTTCACTAATTATGCATTAATCTTGCTTATGTATATGACATGCAACAAAACATGTTGCAAATTTTGCTCACATTTATTTGAACCATGACTTCATTTGTGATTATATGGTTTTTGGTTTTGTTTTTAAAATGAGAGAAAAGATAAAAGGAAAAGAAAAATAAAAGATGA
The DNA here is from genome assembly GCA_030015575.1 of Agapanthus africanus. Taxonomy (NCBI): domain Eukaryota; kingdom Viridiplantae; phylum Streptophyta; class Magnoliopsida; order Asparagales; family Amaryllidaceae; genus Agapanthus; species Agapanthus africanus. The sequence continues at coordinate 423,657,265 of JASDDO010000010.1, read as the reverse complement.
GATATTTTTGTGAGAGGGGGACATGGGAGTATGGGCAGAGAGAGAGAGAGGAGGATTTCTACCATGGTCCCCTTCACCATTCTCATCTTCATCTCACATTTTCTCCTCCTCCTCCTCCACTTCCTCCACCTCTTCTACCACCCTCAAACACCCCTAAATCCATACCAAAATATCATGCTCCCTTCCTAAAAAATGACCTCAAGCTCACTACAAAACACTTGGATGCATCAAGTTGGGACTTTGAACACTTTGGGCAACCCTAGAATCTTCCTTAGTTGCTACATGAGGTAAATCCTACACCTTTAGTTTAGAAATTGAATTTCCTTATATCCTAAAGTAGTTTAGAGTTAATATGTGCATGTTTTTTAGACTTAGAATTTCTAAAGTGAGAATTAGTGAGTGAAACTTGTAGTGGTGATGTAGTAAAGGTTTAATGAGTGTATACAAGCTCCTTAGTGATATGTGAGAGTGTTTTAGAAGAGAAATCCTTGGATAACTTGAGTTTAGAATTTCCGATGTCGGTTTTGGGGCGTTTTTGAGGATCAAATGAATTATGGAGTAACTTGGTGTATTTATAAGAAAAACAAACAACTACATTGACCTAGTTAGACCACTAGAAGACCACCACAGAAGAACGAGACCCAAATTCTAAATTTGATCCTTCGCCGCTGGTTACTGTAGCACTTCTCGGCGGCCAAAATTTGGAATTTGATATTGGGGTTTGGCCTGTAGCTCACACTCCTTATAACTTAGACACTGTATCGTTTGTTTTGTCGTAGTCTACCTGTGCCAAAATCTGGGAGAATTTTGAGTTGGTTTTGACAACTTTTTTCGATATTTGAAACTTGGATTTTTGAATTTCTTGATGTGACTTGGTCGTTCGACGTTCGTACTTCGACGTCAGATATTATTTCGTTGTTTTTGCGCGCGTTGACCATAGGTTCTAACCTAGGTGCGCTTCGCGTGTCGTATCGGTTTTGGATATGGATTTCTATGCAATTCGATTCGGGTTTCTTATTGGATTTTTGTTTACGATACGACGTGCTTAAACTGTAGGTACCTCGACGTGGACTTCAGGATGACAAGAGAGAGCAAGGCGTCACCGACTTCAGCAAGGCGAGGATTATACGTGAGTAGATGTATATCTACGGGGGAAGTCAGGTGGATGGCGCATAGCACCCCCGCAACCGTAGAATAGGATAATTATCTATATTATGTATATATAACAATGCGAGGTGGATACTTAGCAAGTAAGGCTCTAGGAGACTCTAGGTTAGAATATGCGTACTTGTAGGAAGGTTTATCCTCAGTCTATTATCCTTAGCCGTGAGCTGTTAGTTTTATATTGTCGCGCACACACATACGCACAAACTTGGTATGATATGTGTGTATATGTATATATGTATATATATATATGGGTATGTTGATATATATATGTATATATATATATATATATATATTTATATATAGTATGAGGTTAATGGAGGAAAGAGGCCATAGGAGGGAATTTCCTCCCGTGGCATCGAAAAAATACATCCTCCCTCATTTTTTTCAACGATCGGCACCCACCATCTTCATCGTTATCATCTAAGATGTCGGTACACCAAATTTCATATGATTCTACAACTTTTCACCGTTGATTTAGTGGGTTCAAAATTAACGGTTTACCAACAATAGAACTTTTTAAATTGCTAAATCAACGGTGAAAAGGTTGTGGAATCACATGAAATTTGGTGTACCCACATCTTAGATGATAACGATGAAGATGGTGGTTGCCGATCGACGGAAAAAATGAGGGAAGATGTACTTTTTCGACTCCATAGGAGGAAATTCCCTCCTATAGCATCTTTCCTCCATTATTCTCATATAGTATACATATACGTGTAAGATGAGGATATGATATGTTATATGGTTTGAGTCGATACGATCGAACAGGATGTCAAGAGATTGTGATATATGATTGAGTTGAAACATCATATATGATATGATATATTAAAGGATCGTTGGGTGATATATACATAACATGCGAGAACATGTGATTTGATGAGATAATGGATTGTACGTGACCTTAGATCTGTACCCTTGATTATGATATTGTACGATGAATGATACTGTACGAACTATATGATATATATGATAATTGACCCGTACCCTCGATTTAAGGATGCCGTACGGCATATTTTACCGTACGAGATATAATTATATGATGATTAATCCACACTCTTGACTCGAGGATGCCGTACGATGGGCTATACCGTACGTGATGTTATGAGGCTGGATCGCTGACTTCTAGATATATCGACTCGGAAAATGTTATAGATTTCTTATCACTTTCGACTCGGTTCATAGTTTAGTCTTTTAGTTGCTTAGGTAGATGTTAGATTAGGTTCGAGTCCTACCTATTTCCAAAACTAACAAATCATATGTATTTCAAAAGATAATCCGAGGGACGCTACGGATTTTCAAAAAGATATCTCTTTTCTCAAAAACACTGTAGCCCCTACTTTTCTAAAATTAACGACTTGTGCTATTTTAAATACGGTAACTGTATGGCTCGTATATAGATTTATATTTTATATAATGTTGCGTTTACTGTTTATTTCCTGTTATGTTCATATTATTCTCATTTCATTTTGTATATACATGTGTTTTCATTTGCTGTTATGATCGTGTCTGCTAGGACACATGCACCATTACCGATGATGCGTATGTTGCACGTACACTTGCTTGCCGGCTCACACACATCATCATCGGTAATTGCCATGTCACGTACACATTTGAAAATGTTACTTCATTCGTATACCCTGATAAATTGTAGCTAAGTAGTATTGTTTAGCATTCATGTTCTCATATGCTAGTTTAGACTTTGCATTCTTACTTAGATGTCATATGCATTTATATACATACACTCTGGTTATGCACTGTAGATTGGCTCTATGCCGGTATTCGTTTTCTCATTATCGATTCATGATTATGAGATTTTGGTTTTTCATGAGATTTCTGGATTTGGGAAACCGCATGTGAATTTGAAAACTTATGCTCAATTTAAAAGAAAATGTGGTTTCTCGTGATATGATGTGTGGCGTCCACCATGAGATTTCTCGGTTCTGAGCATATATGTTTACCCGATTCGATGAGCGAGGAGACACCGTCTGCGGGTACATGGAGTGTCCGGTGCCATACCCCGGGGCAAGAAGATCGTATAGAGAGACGTTGAGCCCGGCAGGGGAGCACTACCGACCGGTGATTGTTTGGTGCGGCGGATATCCGGAGGATACCGACCGTAGTCATGAGGTCAGATTATATGGGGCCGATCCGGACAGACGGAGCCTAAGATATGAGGATGATGTGTTGCTGTTAGACACGGTTTTCATGATCTTTTCGAGTGTCAATGCCGGGCACTCAGGTTTTATCATGATTTTAGTGTGCCGTTGCTGGATACACATTGGTTGATGCAATTATACATCATACATATGACATATTGCCACTTTGTGACACGGACACGATTACATTGGTATTACACTTATGCTTATACTGTTACCTTTGTTATTACTCGATGTCATTATATCATTATATTACTGTATGACCTTGGAGAACGTCATACATTCGGTTTCTACTCGGTGATGTCTTCTACTCACGAGTTGGTAACTCACCCTGTTGTGCCACAGTTTTCTTGCTAGTTTGACCTCACAGGTTCCGTTGCGGCTTGCTGGCACACCGCTTTCTTCCAGGTGATTGCTTTGGTAGGTTGGGTTTACTTGCATCGTGACCACCATTGTACTTGTATATTTCTTTCAGTTGTATCTAGTTAAAAGCTCAATCAACCAGACTATGTATTTTGTAGACTTAGAAACCACTGTTGTATATGCTTTCGGACTTAGAGTCATGGTCATGTATTTATTCTTTATTCCGGTTTTTCTTGATGATGCTTTGGTTTCTTTACTTTATTTCTGTGTTTTGATCTTCGCCTTTAGCATTGTATGTATTCATTGCATGGTTGTTTCTGCTAATTGGCGAAGAGCTAGCTCCCGCTTAGGGATGCCTACTATTATTGCTTGTATTGTTTTCGGGTTAATATTTACAAAGGAGGTGTTGCCCAAATTTCAAACGATGAAAAATGTTTTCAAGATAGATACAAACATTACATTTTCATATGTTATCACTTATACTTTAGAAAAAGAACTTGATTTCATTCTACCATTATTTCAAAACTTCACCCCCACTATTTTCCCTAAAAGGTTTAGATTTCTGGGCTTTTGGCTTACTTGGATTAGGTGGGGTCCTATAAACTTCACGTGATTCAAGTGCCAGTCACGTGCCTTTTCCAGATCGTGACAAAGTTTGTATTAGAGCGTTAGGTTTAACTTTGGTTCGAGTCTAGGTTTGACTATGCGGAGTCTAGGGCGTATATATATTTCGGAACCTAGGCTTGACCTTACGGAAACTTAGACTTGACTGAGGGGGTATTAGACTCGAACTTTCGTCGTGTAGGTTGACCTTGGTTGATGGAGTAGGTAACTTAAGTAGAGTGACATACCGTGTGTATTGTCCGCGGCATACTTACGATACGCTACTTCGCTTAAGTAACCTTAGGATGTGCATTTCTTAGATATTGTATTTCTATTCGTTCCTATGATCTATCATCATCGACATTTGATTGTGGTTTCTGTTACCTTGGTTACACGAGTAGAGAGAGCTGCGCTAGAGATGCGGTCAGAGCGAGCTCGTCGGGATGTATTCCGGTGACACACGAACGCATTGATATATTTTTTTACTAGGATTTCTCGTTGATGAGAGCGTTCGGATCTGCACTAGATGATCGGGCCATTGCCAGAGGCCAGCCAGATTGTGAAGACTGTTGATGTACCGTCTACTCCAGAAGATTTATGTATTGTCTACCGTGCGGACAGATGAGTCAGCTGTTGCTGAGTTTGATAAGATATCGCCCCTAGACCTTTGAAGCTGATGCAGCATGAGTTTACAGGCAGGGATATGATGGAAGATCGCTAGTCACCCCAGGATAAGTGACTAGGACAGTTTGTTTGTTTGGATGCTCCGATGCGAGGTCATCAAATAAACTAGCTTCAGTTAGAAGGGGACCTCATACAGACGTGTTGTGAGTCGATCGAGAAAGGATGAGCGAAAGCGCATTACTCCAGTGACTTGGACGAGTTTCCGAGGATGAAATTGGCCAGACACCTTCCACAGGGTATTAGAGATGCTGAGTTCGTAGCGTCGAAAGAGACTCTAGATATGAGTACAGCCAATTGGAGCGCAGTCCACACAGCTACGAAGAGATGATTTCGAATTGGTCCATACTGTAGGGAAGCAGAGTAAGAGGTTCATGCGAGATCTTAACGAGTTGTTGTTCCTCTCCGTTGATGTTAGAGACTTGATGCGTATGCTGAGGCGTTGAATATGGCCACCTTTCCAGAAGAACGTCGTGATGAGAATGCAGCTATCCCGGAACAAGAAACGGATTAAGTAAAGAGTGCCAACTTCTGGGCAGTCCGGCAGAAATGAGATTGGAAGAGACCCTGACGGGATCTTTCTGGAATACTTCACAATAAAGACTTGGACCTGGATCGAGTGTATCGTGCACACTCAGTGGGCCAGAGACTGCCATCGTTGACGTGATACATTACGAGTGACCATGTTAATTGGTCAGGAGATATTCAGAGGAGCGCCAGAACGGGACTGTTTCCGTCATTACTCCGAATCAGGCTGTCGAACCGAGGAGTCATGTAACTGGTAATCCGCAGAGAGAAACAAGGATATAAGAGTAGAGGACGCTAGACCGTGGGCAAGAGACAAGTAGATATTCTTGCTCTGCCAGCCTTGAATGCACCGGCACCTTTCGACATGGAAGAAGGGGCATCTCTACGTCAGTTATCTATAAGTTGCGTCTTGGGGATTCGGATATCATGTTTTCATCATTTTGATTCCGGTATTTTGATGATTTAGTTTCATGATTGGGATTTTTGTGCACCACAGTTACACTCGATTCGTATTTTTATATCAGTTGTACTGATTTCGTTTGGTGCATAACCATTTGCACTTGATTTTGATTTTATGCATTCCGAGATACTTGATTTGATTTCATGCATATAGTATGCACATGATTGGACTTATGCTTTTGGTGTAGTTTACACCCACTTTTAGTACTTTGATATGGTTTTGTGCACGCAGACGCACATGTTCATGAGTTTATATACCGCGGTATACTTGATTTGATTTAGTGTATGTCGTATACCGTTGATTTCGATTTCGATACTCGATATTCGTTTTCGTGCACCCTAGTGCACTGGACTTATGTTTCGTGCACCTTGTGCACTTGATTGGGATTCTTGCGCACACTTGGCGCACTAGATGTGATTTTGTGCACACCAGATGTACTAAATCGAGATTCTTCGTGCATATTAGATGCACCTGCTATTGTTGTCGTGCACACCCGTTGCATTCGACATATGTTTTCGTGCACATCCATTGCACTTAGTTTTGCTTTTGCGCACATTCGTGGCATCTGTATTTGATTTCGATTTCCGTGCGCACCAGACGCACGTGACATACTTTGTATACATTTTGGGATTGATTTCTTTCGAGCGGCATGTTTTTATGATATATAATATATAGTTTAATAACCGAGCATGACTGGTCTGAGGACATTACCTGAGTATTTTGCATGCATCGATATTTACCGAGAGGATTTTCAAAAGGAGCTATAGTCTCAATATTTTCCTACGTGTCCATGATGACACGAAAATTTTACAAAGAAAGCCCTTCTAAATCATTTTCAAAAGGCGGGACGTATATGTTAAACAAAGGATATTTATATATATATAGCTATTTTCTTTATAATGCACGTCCGCAACTTATGCCGTGATTTGCGCATTGCACGGCGATTTGCAAAGGATTTTGCATGCACTTTTATTCTGTTATACAGATAATTTCACAATGATGCGTACTATATATATGTTATGGTCCTAACTATATTATACTTGATTTCAACAAGTGATTTGGAAACTGGTATTTTCATATTAACTCCGTGATGGCGTGACGCTTGACGGAGTTTCAATTTTGAGTTTTGTGCTCGTTTTCATGCGCATGCGTTGCGCTATGACATTTCTTATGTATTCATGATTTCAGAGCCCCGACGACATGATTGTTTTACTGAAATATTTTAGTATTTAGGGGGTTTAAATTTAAATTCGGTGACCAAATTTATTTAAGGGGGGAAGATTGTAACATTTTAGGAAATAATATATTATTTTTAGAATTTAAATAACTACAATATTAAATTTCTTGAATATTATAAAGGCATAGAAATTAGTTTTAATGAAATTGTATGATTTTATATACATATAGTTTGGAAGATATTTGGAAATTAATATAAGTTATTGATTTTGAAAGAATTTATGTGATTTAGACATTTTATAAATTATTATACAATTATTTGTATACAAGTTTAATACTAAACTCGATTAATATTTCACTAATTATGCATTAATCTTGCTTATGTATATGACATGCAACAATACATGTTGCAAACCTTGCTCACATTTATTTGAACCATGACTTCATTTGTGATTATATGGTTTTTGGTTTTGTTTTTAAAATGAGAGAAAAGATAAAAGAAAAAGGAAAATAAAAGATGAGATATTTTTGTGAGAGGGGGACATGGGAGTATGGGCAGAAAGAGAGGGAGAGAGAGAGAGCAGGGTGGTCTACCTTGGTTCCCTTCACCATTCTCATCTTCATCTCACATTTTCTCCTCCTCCTCCTCCACTTCTTCCACCTTCTTTACCACCCTCAAACACCCCCAAATCCACACCAAAATACCATGCTCCCTTCACAAAAAATGACCTCAAGCTCACTACAAAACACTTGGATGCATCAAGTTGGGACTTTGAACACTTTGGGCAACCCTAGAATCTTCCTTAGTTGCTACATGAGGTAAATCCTACACCTTTAGTTTAGAAATTGAGTTTCCTTATATCCTAAAGTAGTTTAGAGTTAATATGTGCATGTTTTGTAGATTTAGAATTTCTAAAGTGAGAATTAGTGAGTGAAACTTGTAGTGGTGATGTAGTAAAGGTTTAGTGAGTGTATACAAGCTCCTTAGTGATATGTAAGAGTGTTTTAGGAGAGAAATCCTTGGATAACTTGAGTTTAGAATTTCCGATGTCGGTTTTGGAGAGTTTTTGAGGATCAAATGAATTATGGAGTAAATTGGTGTATTTATAAGAAAAACAAACAACTACATTGACCTAGTTAGACCACTAGAAGACCACCACAGAAGAACGAGACCTAAATTCCAAATTTGACCCGTCGCCGCCAGTTACTGTAGCACTTCTCGGCAGCTAAATTTTGGAATTTGATATTGGGGTTTGTCCTGTAGCTCACACTCCTTATAACTTAGACACTGTATCGTTTGTTTTGTCATAGTCTACCTGCGCCAAAATCTGAGAGCATTTTGAGTTGGTTTTCACAATGTTTTCCGATATTTGAAACTTGGATTTTTGAATTTCTTGATGTGACTTGGTCATTCGACGTTCGTACATCGACGTCAGATATTATTTTGTTGTTTTAGCGCGCGTTGACCATAGGTTCTAACCTAGGTGCGCTTCGCGTGTCGTATCGGTTTTGGATATGGATTTCTATGCAATTCGATTCGGGTTTCTTATTGGATTTTTGTTTACAATACGGCATGTTTGAACTGTAGGTACCTCCGCGTGGACTTCAGGACGACAAGGGAGAGCAAGGCATCACCGACTTCGGCAAGGCGAGGATTATATACAGGTAGATGTATATCTACGGGGAAAGTCAGGTGGATGGCGTATAGCACCCCCACAACCGTAGAATATGATAATTATCTATATTATGTATATATAGCAATGCGAGATGGATACTTAGCAAGTAGGGCTCTAGGATGCTCTAGGTTAGAATAGGAGTACTTGTAGGAAAGTTTATCCTCGGTCTATTTTCCTTAGTCGTGAGCCGTTAGTTTTATATTGTCGCGCGTACACACACGCACACACTTGGTATGATACGTGTGTATATGTATATATGTATATATATATAGGTATGTTGATATATATATATATATATATATATATATACATACATACATATACGTGTAAGATGAGGATATGATATGTTATATGGTTTGAGTCGATACGATCGAACAGGATGTCTAGAGATTGTGATATATGATTGAGTTGAAACATCATATATAATATAATATATTAAAGGATCGTTGGGCGATATATACATAACATGCGATAACATGAGATTTGATGAGATAATGGATTGTACGTGACCTTAGATCCGTACCCTTGATTATGATATTGTACGATGAATGATACCGTACGAACTATATGATATATGATATATGATATTTGACCCATACCCTCGATTTGAGAATGTCGTACGACGGATTTTACCGTACGAGATATAATTATATGATGATTGATCCGCACTCTTGACTTGAAGATGCCGTACGATGGGCTATACCGTACGTGATGCTATGAGGTTGGATCGCCGACTAATAGATATATCGACTCGGAAAATATTATAGATTTCTTATCACTTTTGACTCGGTTCGTAGTTTAGTCTTTTAGTTGCTTAGGTAGATGTTAAATTAGGCTCGAGTGATACATATTTTCAAAACTAACGAATCGTATGTATTTCAAAAGACAATCCGAGGGACGCTACGGATTTTCAAAAAGATATCTTTTTCTCAAAAACACCGTAGCCCCCACTTTTCTAAAAATAACGATTTGTGCTATTTTAAATACGGTAACTGTATCGCTCGTATATAGATTTATATTTTATATAATGTTGCGTTTACTATTTATTTCCTTTTATGTTCATATTGTTCTCACTTCATTTTGTATATACATGTGTTTTGATATGCTGTTATGATCGCGTCTGCTAGGACATATGCACCATTACCGATGATGCGTATATTTCACGTACACATGCTTGCCGGCTCACACACATCAACATCGGTAATTGCCATGTCACGTACACATTAGAAGATGTTACTTCATTCGTATACCCTGATAAATTATAGCTAAGTAGTATTGTTTAGGATTCATGATCTCATATGCTAGTTTAGACTTTGCATTCTTACTTAGATGTCACATGCATTTATATACATACACTCTGGTTATGCACTGTTGATTGGCTCTATGCCGGTATTCGTTTTCTCATTATTGATTCATGATTATGAGATTTCGGTTTTTCATGAGATTTCTGGATTTGGAAAACCACATGTGAATTTGAAAACTTATGCTCAATTTAAAAGAAAATGCGGTTTCTCGTGATATGATGTGTGGCGTCCAACATGAGATTTCTTGGTTCTGAGCATATATGTTTACCTGATTTAAGGAGCGAGGAGACACCGTCTGCGGGTATATGGTCGGCCCAGTGCCATACCCCGGGACAAGAAGATCGTATAGAGAGATGTTGAGCCCGGCAGGGAAGCACTACCGACCGGTGATAGTTTGGCGTGGCGGATATCTGGAGGATACCGACCGTAGTCGTGAGATCAGATGATATGGGGCCGATCCGGACAGACGGAGCCCGAGATATGAGGATGATATGTCTCCGTTGGACATGGTTTTCATGATATTTTCGAGTGTCGATGCTGGGCACTCAGGTTTTATCATGATTTTAGTGTGTCATTGCTGGATACACATTGGTTGATGCATTTTTACATCATACATATGACATATTACCACTTTGTGATACGGACATGATTACATTGGTATTACACTTATGCTTATACTTTTACCCTTGTTATTACTCGATGTCGTTATATCATTATATTACTGTATGACCTAAGAGATCGTCATACATTCGGTTTCTACTCGGTGATATCTTATATTCACGAGTTGGCAACTCACCCCCATTGTGCCACAGTTTTCTTGCAGGTTTGTCCGCACAGATTCCGTTGCGGCTTGCTGGCACACCGCTTTCTTCCGGGTGATTGCTTTGGTAGGTGGGATCCACTTGCATCGTGACCACCATTGTACTTGTATATTTCTTTCAGTTGTATCTAGTTAAAAGCTCCATCAACTAGACTATGTATTTTGTAGACTTAGAAACCACCGTTGTATATTCTTTCGGATTTAAAGTCACGCTCATGTATTTATTCTTTATTCTGGTTTTTCTTGATGATGCTTTGGTTTGTTTACTTTATTTCTGTGTTTTGATCTTCATCTTTGGAGTCGTATATATTTATTGCGTGGTTGTTTCCGCCAATTGGTGAAGAGCTAGCTCCCGCTTGGGGATGCCTATTATTATTATTGCTTATATTGCTTTCGGGTTAAGATTTACAAAGGAGGTGCTGCCCAAATTTCAAACGATGAAAAATGTTTTCAAGATAGATACAAACATTACATTTTCATATGTTATCACTTATACTTTAGAAAAATAACTTGATTTCATTATACCGTTATTTCAAAACTTCACCTCCACTATTTTCCCTAATTAAAAGGTTTAGATTTTTGGGCTTTTGGCTTACTTGGATTAGGTGGGATCCTATAGACTTCACGCGATTCAAGTGCCAGTCACATTCCTTTTTCGGATTGTGACACATAGAGGCCAGCATGAGACACTTGGCTTTCGCACTATCTATATCCCAAGCCTTACGGATCTCAATATTTGCGACGGTGGAATCTAGACCAAAGATGGTGGGGGCTTTAGTGGTAAGGAGGTAGCCCATCTTGTCATAAGTAATGGCCATCTGGACATTTTTTAGCCAATCTTTATAGTTTGGTCCCGTCAATATATTTTTATCTAATAGTAACTTAAGCCTGGTCTTCTTGGTCGCTGTAATTAGGAGAGAGAGAAGAAACACTCAGCATAGATGATCTTGCAAGGTTAGATTGGTTTTTAGTTTATCTAATCAGGATGACTCCCTTTATTTCCTCGAATCCTTCTTCAAACCATAAAAAGAGAATTAGTTAGGATTAATCGCACCTACAATTCTTGCTTTAACCTTTCGGCCAGGCTAGTGGTGGTACTTCGAGAGAGATTTTACAACTCTTTCGCGAACTTCCTTAATTAAATAACCTCTTTTCTTTGGAGGCGTAGCCCCGCTAACACCGTTCTAGACACCTACTGGGTTTATAGCATTGATTGTAAAGTGAAAATTCTCCCCAAGAGTGATAATAAGTACTCATAGTAGAATCGAGATCCAACTATCATTGTGTGATAACTTTGAAGGAATCCTACCAAAATCATCACACTCCAGATGGTATGCAAAATTAGCAAGTTTCCTTTTTCTTTGAAACTCCCGATGTGGATTTTTGCCCTAGGCGCTCATATCCTTGACGAAGGCCAAAATATCACGCAAGACATGTTCTACCTGTCATTGTCCAGGCAAATCTAGACCCATTCGTACAAACCCTTGAAGAAGGCCAAAATAGCAGTATGCATGTCTTAGATTAACGCATCTATCTATGCTACAGACGAATACTTAATAGCTACCAATCACTATGTATTAATGAAGGTCAAAATACATAGCTTGAATACTAGTAGATACCCATCTAAAATGACGGAGGGCTACGGCTGGTTTTGGTGAAACCGTGAACGTAATGAACTTGATATAGTCGAATGAACCTTATAGCTTTTAAAAGGAGTGGTTTAAGCTCCGCATTTAAAAGTTGTTTTTAAAGAAAACCGAGTGGTTTTTAAATTATTCCAATGATTTATGCTTTTGGTTTGTTTTCTTTTCACTAATCAAAATTAATGTGATCCCATCATTTAACCCCATCATTGCAGAAGAAACGAAAATAGAACGTACGCTTATGCCATCCGCATTCTCCATGGGGCACCAGGTCTTCATCGTAAGGTTACTTAACTTACGGCAGGGCAAGGGCAGGGCTAACGCTGGTGCAAAACATAAGCAACGTTTATTATATATAATCCAATTCGTCTCACGCAATAATAGTCATCACAGATCATAGCAGAATCAACAAAGATGAATATATTGGATATACTAGGATTTCCATGTTTCGTTTTAGCCTCTAACAAAAACTGGATTCCACGGTCGTGATGAATAACCAAAACCCTCACCCTAGACATCTACGGGTGCGGAAAACTACCCGCCAAATCCCCGAAGTAAAGCAACCTCCCTCAATAAAATGAGTAGGCCACTCCGCACTTCAAGAACCCGGTAGTTTGTGCACCCCACCTTGGGTCTATCCTAGGTGCATGAAAAGCAAATGAATAATACAACGGTGGCTACAACCTCAACTCGGATGTGCCCCGCAAAAGTATATTACATCATTTTACAAATTACATGAATGAAAGAAAGGAACACTCTTCTCACATCCCCTGGCTATTCAATCATGACGATCCAATACTTCATATCCACAAACCACAATAACAAGATACATGATATGTGCAACCCTTACTAATCGATGTATAGCAATTAGTCGACGTTTAGAAACACATATACAAATACAAAGCGAATAAATGATGCTAAAATCTCAACTTCGAAACATTCCGTGAAGTCCGAATACAAAGATAATATTATAGGAAATCTGTGCCAAAATTGTGTATCACAAAAATCCTAATTCCAAGTGACCAAACCATTGTTCGAAGCACGAGACCGGACTTCAATCTTGGGCCACAAATTGCGGGTATTTTGAATAAAATTTCGGTCCAAAGTTGGTGTTTTAGGCTCTTATTTCTACAGTGGTATTCTAGTATCATATACATGTCTCTGCATTACGCAAAATAATTTTCAGAGACCAAAAAAAATTTCGACAGAAACTTGGATTTGAGATTTTCGTTACGGAACTATTTCGGTTTTGAAACTTTAAACCTTGTATATTCCATTAGTTAAGTGTTTGGGTAGGCTCTGATACCAATGTAAGTGTATGGTGCTCCTTGCCATGACTACTACGGTTTTGCGGAATCAAAAACTTAAAAAAAACTTAAGCACGATACACTAAAACCCCAGAATATAAGCCCACACACTAAACTAAAACTACACTAACTAGAGTTTTAGCTGCTAGGTTAGTATAACAACCTTTGTAGAAGGTCCTTCGGGTCTTGAATAGTTCACTCCTCAGGCTCCTAGGGTTGATGGAACGAGCTCTCGAAATCGAACTCCCGCGTCAAAGCCGATCCACCCAAGGATGCCGATTCAAGCGATAGCTTCTACGAAGCAACTAAAGATCGAGTCTTGCTAGGACAAGATGCTTAGGAGGGTGTAGTTTATGAAACAAGATACTCTCTATACTTTCTCAAAACACAAGTAGAGAAATGACAAAGAAGAAGATAAAAGATGGCGACTAGATAAAATATCTCACTTGATGAAAAACTATCATCCAAAAAATATCCTCGCACTCACTCACTTATCTCTTCAAGATAGAAACAAAGAAGTGGGTGGGCTAGTGACTCACTAGTGTGAGTCACAAGCTCACACACTTCTCCATTCTTCCATGAAGAAATGGGAGAGAGAGTGTAGCCACCTCACTAGGTACACATATACATACACTTGTATGTAAATATAAATGTATGTATATAAACAAGTATACCAAACCCGTATTTACAATAAATGCGTATACCGTATTTCTACCAAAATACGAATACAGTATTTGTACCGAAAATACAAAATACGCGTATTCATATTTAGAAAGAAATACACGTATTTGTATCAAAGCACAAATACCCGTATTTATACAAATACACGTATTCGTATAAATACCGTATTCGTGTTAAAATACAAATACCTCAAAGAGAGCAATATAATACAAGCATCAAAACTGGCCGTCTTTCAAATCTGCTAGTACTACTAAATCGTCCGATTAAAGCACATGTATAAATACACGTGTTCAATCAAACATTCAGGCGTATCGAAATACGCAAATTACACCGTTTCGCTTGAACCGTGAAACTCTCTGTGTGGGACTCTAAAGTCTTGACAATACGCTGGAAGTGAGTTTTGTAAGTCTATGTAGCACACCCCACGTATTCGTGGGGAGGCGGAATACATCAAAAACGATTTTTCTCACTTCAAAAGATCATGTTTGGTTTTGCAACATAGACTTTATCCACTTTAGGATCTTGATTAAACCTTAACTAGCAATAACTAAACTACAAGAGGGTGTTAACTACTCGGTTAAAGTATTATGCCCTCGTGTCAAGTCCTTCGGATCTTCAAGTGGTTCTTTGCTCCTTGGTTCCAGCTTCTTCTTGATCTCCTTTCTTTGGCTTCTCCAAAACTTCAAATGAACTCGGTTGCCGGTCTCCTTTGTGTCGAAGAAAGATCCACCCGAGGGCCTATGGTCAATCTCCAACCTCAAATGAGGTAACTTAGTGATCCAACTTGCTAAGGAAGACTACTAAGTAGAAGTAGAGAAGATATATTGGATTAATTTGTCTCAATGCTCATTGATTCACAACTCATGTGATGGGATGAGCTTGAGGGAGGAAGAGAGGAAACTTAGGAGAGAGAATGATAATGTGAGAATGATCTTGAGAATTGGGTGTGAGAATGGCTAAGTTATTTTCCAATATTCAAGCATGGAATAAAATACTGACAAAAATGCAACCATGCTTAAATAGGAAACCCAAATGAATAAACAATATACAAAGCCATGCTAGCAACCCATTCCTCAAATATCTCCTAATTTCCACCTCATTAACCTTTTATCAAAATAGGATAAATCAATATGAGGTGTCTCCTTCTAGAAGCTCATTCTTGTAAAATTACAAGAATGCCCTCACCGTATATACATACCCGTATCCGTATTCCGAAAAATACGGATACACAGAGACGAGTATAATCCAATAGTATAATACTAGGATCCGGCTTAAACCAAAGCCCACTAGTATTATCTGTCCGAACATCATTCATGTAGCCAGTACACGTATGCGATCGAAACCCTGCCGTAAGACCATACGGCCTCTACATCGTCTCGCCTGATCCAGGGAAAACTTCTGTGTGGGATTCTAAAGACTTGACAGTACGCTGGCAATTAGTTTAACCACAATTCCATCAGTGGCATTAGCTGTACGTAACGGCAATCCAGGTACATGTCGAAAAGGAGGCCGACAAGCGAACTCGTCCGAAACCCCTACTGAGCCTGTCCCTGGCAATATTCGTGCAGTCCGGTCTGTTCGTCTGAGAGTATCACATGTAAGGTCTTGGGGGTGGAAAATGTCAGACCCCTAATAACCGTACAAGTCGTGTCAGTGTGGCTCAAGACCATCCGAGAATCTACTGGTCTGTCCACCAATAATTCTCAATCAGCCCTGGCCACGGACTTATGGTAATGACCAACCGATCACTGTGCGATATCGACTCCCTATACCGGAAGAGACGAATCCCCAACAGTCGCTCACTGCCTCCATGTGGCTCGGGACTATACCCAACTAAAACCTGTTTGCATGACTCCTTTGAACCGTGGTAGGGTAGTAATCAAAGCACAGTGGGAACTCATACGAGACAAATGACGACCTCAGGTCGACAGACTATTTGCATACATGTCACCAGAGAACTGCTATCTGACGCTAGGTATAATACCAAATAGTCAGTCCTCGGCGAGTCCTGTCCGGTGAACTCACACCCAGTGAGCATCTGTATACAATCTTAGGTGCATATCACCAATGGCTGCGAAACCAATCCATCGCCCCTCGTCAGGGTCTAGATATGTATACACTAGTCTAATCTGGAGTATCGATGCCCAGTCTCAATACTCCTATTGTAGGGTGTTTTTCGTCACCCCATTGAGATGGGAATACGCGCACGCTTGTCAGGCGTACTACAGATTCCCCCTGCCTAGGATAGGCTGGGGTTTAATGATTGTGGGGATCCGAATCTCCGGCAGCCGCGGACTAAGCTGCCGTTAATTACCCCTCGCCTTTGGGGCGAGGGAACCTCCGATTAACGGGTTAAACTGGTCATGCGAACTCAATGTGCGGTGTGCGTGTGTTCTGTTTTGAAAGGGGGGTTTTGGATATATCGGGAGCCACGCAGAGTTTTTACGGGGGTCCCGCTACCCGGATAGCGGGCTGGGGGTCAAGGGGGCTAGCAGCCCCCTTGCGGGGTTCGGGGCAGCGCCCCGGCCCGAAAATTTTTTTGGAGGGGGAGAATGTTACGGAGTATGTGTATGTGTACATTTGTATACAAATGTATATATATACATATATATATAAATAAAGGGGAAAAGGCATCCAAAGGATGCGTGGGGCAGCACCTTGGGCGCTGTGCGCTTAGGTGCTGTGCGCTCAGGCGCAAGCGCGCCACGTGTCGGCACGTGGGCGCTTTGCGCATGAGCGCTGCGCGCAGGAGCGCAAGCGCGCGCGCCACGTGTCAGCACGTGGGCGCTTTGCGCACTTGCGCAAGCGCGCAGGTGCGCAAGCAAGCGCGCTCGCCACGTGTCGGCACGCGGGCGCTTTGCGCAGTTGCGCAAGCGCGCTCGCCACGTGTCGGCACACGGGCGCTTTGCGCACTTGCGCAAGCGCGCAGGTGCGCAAGCGCGCGCCACGTGTCGGCACGCGGGCGCTTTGCGCACTTGCGCTGCGCGCTGAAGAGGACAAGAGGCTTTTAGCCTGAAAAAAGATTTCTCAAAGAGAAATCAGAGAGGAGTCGGGCTCCTGAATGTGTTCTGGGTTTAATGGAAGTGGTTCTTCTTCTTCCTCCTGTTGCTTGCTGGATCTTGAAGATCAAGAGATGTGAAATCTCAAAATCTCTCCTTTTTAAGATCTGATGACAGATCCAAGTTCCCCTTTGTGTGTTTTCTGGTGAAAAACTAATTTGTTTTATAAAAAGAAGAGTAAAACTCTTGATTTAATTCAAGAGAAAGAAGAAGGTTTTGGAACCTTGAAGAAGAAGAATAGATCTCAGATCTGGAAACTTTTTTAGAGAGAGAAAAGTTCTTCTTTATTCATCATCATTTTGCCTTATATAGGCTTACATATTTACATATAGCCCCTTGGGCTTTACAAAAATGGCATTTTAGCCATCCCATGGCTCATGTGCCATTTCATTTTTGCACATAAGCCATAGGCTTACAAAATATTGGCTTTATGCCCATTTTGTTTACATTCATGCATAAAAAATTACATAAAAATTATTTATGACATGATTTCGTTGTTGGCATGGGAAGGCTGGCCGCGGGCTCGACTTGGGCATGGGCCCGCTTGACTTGGGCTTGGGCCCACCTAGCTTGAGGGTTGACCTTGACTTTGACTCGGTCAACCGGGGTGTAAATTTTTACCCCAACAAATTGCCCCCCATCAATAAATGCACACCGCACATGTGGGTCATGTGCATGAAATTGATGGATCTTCTTTCACGCGGAGGCGACTTGCTTTGGTTCCCACTTTTTGGGATGCACTGCTCTTTTTATGACATGGACGGTCGACGCTTGACGCGTCTCCGAGACGGAGTGTCCGTGGTAGACGTTTCCCTGGCCCGGAGCGATCTGGTTCCTGCTTTGTAGGAAGCCTGCACTGTCCTTTTTACGACGTGGACGGTCGACGCTTGACGCGTCTCCGAGACGGAGTGTCCGTGGTAGACGTTTCCCTGGCCCGGAGCGATCTGGTTCCTGCTTTGTAGGAAGCCTGCACTGCCCTTTTTACGACGTGGACGGTCGACGCTTGACGCGTCTCCGAGACGGAGTGTCCGTGGTAGACGTTTCCCTGGCCCGGAGCGATCTGGTTCCTGCTTTGTAGGAAGCCTGCACTGCCCTTTTTACGACGTGGACGGTCGACGCTCTGATCCGGAGCGATTTGGTTGACGTGTCCCTGGCACGGAGTGTCGCTGGCCGACGTTTCCCCGAGGCGGAGTGTCGTTGTTGGACGTTCCCCCGAGGCGGAGTGTCGTTGTTGGACGTTTCCCTGATGCGGAGTGTCTATGTTGGACATTTCCCCGATGCAGAGTGTCGCTTGCTGACGTGTCCCCGGCACGGAGTGTCTGCTTGACGTCTCCCCGGCGCGGAGTGTCGGGTTGACTTTTCCCCGGCACGGAGTGTCGGGTTGACTCTTCCCCGGCACGGAGTGTCGCTGATCGACTTTTCCCCGGCGCGGAGTGTCGTTGGTTGACTTTTCTCCGGCACGGAGTGTCGCTGGTTGACTTTTCCCCGGCGCGGAGTGTCGCTGACTTTTCCCCGGCGCGGAGTGTCGGGTTGACTTTTCCCCGGCACGGAGTGTCGGGTTGACTTTTCCCCGGCACGGAGTGTCGCTGATGGACTTTTCCCCGGCACGGAGTGTCGCTGATGGACTTTTCCCCGGCGCGGAGTGTCGCGGGTTGACTTTTCCCCGGCACGGAGTGTCGCTGATCGACTTTTCCCCAGCGCGGAGTGTCGGGTTGACTTTTCCCCGGCACGGAGTGTCGCTGATGGACTTTTCCCCGGCGCGGAGTGTCGGGTTGACTTTTCCCCGGCACGGAGTGTCGCTGATGGACTTTTCCCCGGCACGGAGTGTCGCTGATGGACTTTTCCCCGGCGCGGAGTGTCGGGTTGACTTTTCCCCGGCGCGGAGTGTCGCGGGTTGACTTTTCCCCGGCACGGAGTGTCGCTGATCGACTTTTCCCCGGCGCGGAGTGTCGGGTTGACTTTTCCCCGGCACGGAGTGTCGCTGATGGACTTTTCCCCGGCGTGGAGTGTCGCGGGTTGACTTTTCCCCGGCACGGAGTGTCGCTGATCGACTTTTCCCCAGCGCGGAGTGTCGGGTTGATTTGAGTCCGAGGCGGAGCATAATTCCGGCAGGGAAGGTAGATATCCCGAAGCGAAGCATGATTTCGACACGGGGTAAATTCTGGGACGGAGCATGATTCCGCCATAGAGCTTGTTGGTTTGATTTGATTTGGGTTGACATCAGCATCGCTACACTAGGATATGGTACCAGGAGCGAATCATCATCTGTCTTGAGAGGATGTGGGAATTGGTTTTCTGTTGGCATCTGCATTACTGCACTGGAATAATGCCAGGAGCAACTCATCATGTACCCCGGGAGGATTTGGATTTGGTTTTTTGTTTGGCATCTGCATTGCTGCACTGGAATAATGCCAGGAGCAACTCATCATTTGCCCCGAGAGGATTTGGGAATTGGTTTTGTTTGGCATCTGCATTGCTGCACTGGAATAATGCCAGGAGCAACTCATCATGTGCCCCGAGAGGATTTGGGAATTGTTGGCTTAGGAGACAGGCTTAGATCCCTGTCACCTAAGGCTTTTCCATTTTGTGAGCCGTAAGGGTCTCACAAAGCATTTTCTCCCTACGGGTCGTAAGGATCCCGTAGGTGTGTTTTCTCCTTAGGAGTCGTGAGGACCCCCAAGTGTGTTGCTCCTTTGTGAGTCGTAAGGATCTCACGCGGGAATTTTCTCCTTACAAAGTCGAGAGGACTTTGCGAGTGCATTTCATCTCCTTTTTTTTTACGAGTTTGCGCCCTTTCGGGTTTTCACAAACTCGCCGGCAGTCCTGCTGTTTTTACTCACGGAGCCCTTTCGGGTTTTCATCCGTGCCCATTTTGCTTGTGGACATACCGTTCTTCTCTTTTTTTTTTCCCTTTTTTTTATTTTTTTTATTTTTCATTTTTTTTTGGGAATCTTCCCTGCCGGTGGGACTTTGAATGTGGTCTCGCCGGTAGGACTTGGGAGAGATTGGGATCGTTTTACGCCCATGGATTGTATACGGTTTTGCAAGATATATGATCCAGACCGTAGGGCCAAAAACATTTCGGAACTTTGTTGGCGTCTGCATCGCTGCACTGGAATATGGTACCAGGAGCGACTCATCATTCGCCATTAGGGTATGGGATTTGGAATTTGGTTGGCGTCTGTATCGCTGCACTGGAATATGGTACCAGGAGCGACTCATCATTCGCCATTGGGGATTGGGATTTGGAATTTGGTTGGCGTCTGCATCGCTGCACTGGAATATGGTACCAGGAGCGACTCATCATTCGCCACTTGGGGATTGGGGAGCGATTGCTTAGGAGACAGGTTTGGATCCCTATCACCTAAGACTTTTCAATTTTATGGGCCGTGAGGGTCCCATAAAGGTATTTTCTCCCTGCGAGTCGTAAGGATCCCGCAGGTGTATTTTCTCCTTAAGAGTCGTGAGGACTCCTAAGTGTGTTTTTCCTTGGTTAGTCGTAAGGATCTCACGAAGCTTTGTTCTCCTCATGCATCGTGAGGACACATGAGTGGGTCTTTCCAATGAAGCATAATTCCAAAGGCGGAGACCAGCCGCGTAACTGGTGGTTGCGGTGGGGCATGGGTATGCTGAGAATCATTTGAGCCCGTGGATTGTATACGGCAGTCAATTTGGGGACTGGCCGTAGGGCCGAAAGAATTTTGGGAAATTGGATTTTTGTTGGCGTCTGCATTGCTGCACTGGAATAATGCCAGGAGCGACTCATCATTCGCCGTTGTTTTATATTATTATCATTTTTTTTGGCTTTTGTTTTTGTTTTACCGCGATTGCTCTATCATTTCAGCTTTTCTTATCGCGATGATCGCGATTGCCCTATCATTTCGGCTATTTATTCGCAGTTGCCCCATCATTTCGGCTTTATTTTCATCATTTTTTTTTACTCGCTGATTTTTATTGCGAGTTGCCCCATCATTTCGGCTTTTCTTTTTATTCATTTATTTACACATTCTTTTTTTTCTTATTTACACTTTTTTTTTTTACATTTCCAGTTTAACGACTTAGAGGTCGATTATTCCCAGTTTAATGACGTGGTGGTCGATTGTTCCCAGTTTAATGACATGGCGGTCGATTGTTCCCAGTTTAATGACGTGGTGGTCGATTGTTCCCAGTTTAATGACGTGGTGGTCAATTGTTCCCAGTTTAATGACGTGGTGGTCAATTGTTCCCAGTTTAATGACGTGGTGGTCCTTTTTGCTTATCCCAGCTCCTTGAACTTTGATCTTGGCGGAGCTGTGTTGATGACCTAGCTCTGTGGCTTGCCGATACATCCGAGGATTGTGAGGTTTTTCCAAGCTTATATTGGTCCTCTGCCCAATCTTTGAAAATATAGCAGTCTTCGATGGTATGACCCACCACTCTATGATATGGGCAGTATATGGGATTGCCGGTCATGTTCATTTCCTGTGGCCTCTTTGGAACAGGCAGTTGCAGGCCATTGTTCAAGGCGTCCACGAATATTTTGCGGACTTCATCCCTCCTGAAGGAGTATACCTTCTTCTTTCTCTCCATTGGAGTAGGTGCCTTTGCTGATGCTGGTCCTCGAGGCACATGTCTGGGAGGATTAGGTTCCCGAAAGGCTTCGGTCTCTATTTGCATGAAATCGGTGATCGTAGCTTGACTGTTTGCTAACACGCCTTTAGACAGTTCTATCTCTCCCATCCTGTATTGCCTTTCGACCCAATCTTTGAAGACGAAGCAGTCCTCAATGGCATGACCTATCACCCTGTGATAGGGGCAATATTTTGGGTCGTCGGTCATATTCTCTTCTTGCGGTCTCTTTGATTCTGGCAGTTGAAGACCATTTCTTAGGGCGTCCCAGAATATCTTGTGGACCTTTTCCCTCTTGAAGGAATAGACCTTTTCCAGCTTCTCTTTCAGAGGCGACTCCCCACCGACGTATGTATCGGAGGGACTGGAGGCTGATTGCGGCCGTTTTTCACGAAGGCGCTCCGCTTTTAAGTTGAAAGGGATATCAGTTGGCTGCCCCCGGGTATCAATCCCTGGCTCATGAACCAAAACTTGATTCTGCTGTAATTGCAACCGGGCGACTTGGGTCGCGAGATCTGCCACGACGTTTGCCAGCTCGTCGACTTTAGAATAGACCTCGGCAATCTTCTCATCCCTGTCCTGAAATTGCCTTTGAAGCCATTGGAATAATGCTTGTTCTGTAGTTCCGGCTATGACAACCGGGTAATCTTTATTGCCTGAGCTCAATTCCGTAGGAACCACGGGCTCCTCTGGCTTATCGGCCTGAGCGGGCTCTTCATCATTTAGATCGAGCCGATGCTGGGTAGCGTCAACCATATCATCACCATGGCTGTGAAGAAGAGGAGGGTTCGTTTCTTCATGTCCGGCCATGTAGACAGTGTGGATAACACGTTCAGCCCTTCTTTCACCACTGGCAGCTGGTTTCGCGGAGCGGTCCGGGCTTTGGAAATTCATAAATTTCAACATGGCCAGAGCCCTAGCCCTTTTGTTGGCTCTATATCTGAGCCGCTTCTGCCTCAGCTTCTCTGCCTTAAGTGCTTGGCAGGCTTCTGCTCTTCGGGAAGCCGCCATAGGCCGAGTGATGGGGATGCTTGAGAAGACATCTGCCCGCGTGTCCGTCGAAGGTATCGCCTGGGCTTGCCCACGACGTCTGCCAACTTCTTTTGTTCCGATGGCTTTGCCCCCAGTTTGGGCCATGGAAAGCCGTCCAGACACTGATTTGCGTTTGGGTTGGGGCACCCTTGAGATCACCACATTTGGTCTCCTGCCTTTCGAGACCGGTTTGTCTGTTGCTGGAGCTTGAGGAGCTGGGATGGCGCCAATTGTTATGAACATAATAGAGCCGAATGGTAGCAGCGGCTCCTCCCATTGTCGCCCGAGACTGGCCGGGAGGACCGTCCTAGAGTCTATCCTCATCGTGTAGGAGACGGGAGCCGTGCTGAGAGCTGAGTTCATCATCGGAGACATTGTTGGAAAGTGATTGCTTGAAAACCTGCATGAAAAAGTATTATTTTAGTATAAGTATAGACATGTATATAGATTGAGTTCGCATGAACGTTTAACCCGAAATATGGGAGGAGAGAAAAGTCCCACCGGGCGTGCCAGAGTCTGTAGGGTGTTTTTCGTCACCCCATTGAGATGGGAATACGCGCACGCTTGTCAGGCGTACTACAGATTCCCCCTGCCTAGGGTAGGCTGGGCTTTAATGATTATGGGGATCCGAATCTCCGGCAGCCGCGGACTAAGCTGCCGTTAATTACCCCTCGCCTTCGGGGCGAGGGAACCTCCGATTAACGGGTTAAATTGGTCATGCGAACTCAATGTGCGGTGTGCGTGTGTTCTGTTTTGAAAGGGGGGTTTTGGATATATCGGGAGCCACGCAGAGTTTTTACGGGGGTCCCGCTACCCGGATAGCGGGCTGGGGGTCAAGGGGGCTAGCAGCCCCCTTGCGGGGTTCGGGGCAGCGCCCCGGCCCGAAAATTTTTTTGGAGGGGGAGAATGTTACGGAGTATGTGTATGTGTACATTTGTATACAAATGTATATATATACATATATATATAAATAAAGAGGAAAAGGCATCCAAACGATGCGTGGGGCAGCACCTTGGGCGCTGTGCGCTTAGGTGCTGTGCGCTCAGGCGCAAGCGCGCCACGTGTCGGCACGTGGGCGCTTTGCGCATGAGCGCTGCACGCAGGAGCGCAAGCGCGCGCGCCACGTGTCGGCACGCGGGCGCTTTGCGCACGTGCGCAAGCGCGCAGGTGCGCAAGCAAGCGCGCTCGCCACGTGTCGGCACGCGGGCGCTTTGCGCACTTGCGCAAGCGCGCTCGCCACGTGTCGGCACGCGGGCGCTTTGCGCACTTGCGCAAGCGCGCAGGTGCGCAAGCGCGCGCGCCACGTGTCGGCACGCGGGCGCTTTGCGCACTTGCGCAAGCGCGCAGGTGCGCAAGCGCGCGCGCCACGTGTCGGCACGCGGGCGCTTTGCGCACTTGCGCTGCGCGCTGAAGAGGACAAGAGGCTTTTAGCCTGAAAAAAGATTTCTCAAAGAGAAATCAGAGAGGAGTCGGGCTCCTGAATGTGTTCTGGGTTTAATGGAAGTGGTTCTTCTTCTTCCTCCTGTTGCTTGCTGGATCTTGAAGATCAAGAGATGTGAAATCTCAAAATCTCTCCTTTTTAAGATCTGATGACAGATCCAAGTTCCCCTTTGTGTGTTTTCTGGTGAAAAACTAATTTGTTTTATAAAAAGAAGAGTAAAACTCTTGATTTAATTCAAGAGAAAGAAGAAGGTTTTGGAACCTTGAAGAAGAAGAATAGATCTCAGATCTGGAAACTTTTTTAGAGAGAGAAAAAGTTCTTCTTTATTCATCATCATTTTGCCTTATATAGGCTTACATATTTACATATAGCCCCTTGGGCTTTACAAAAATGGCATTTTAGCCATCCCATGGCTCATGTGCCATTTCATTTTTGCACATAAGCCATAGGCTTACAAAATATTGGCTTTATGCCCATTTTGTTTACATTCATGCATAAAAAATTACATAAAAATTATTTATGACATGATTTCGTTGTTGGCATGGGAAGGCTGGCCGCGGGCTCGACTTGGGCATGGGCCCGCTTGACTTGGGCTTGGGCCCACCTAGCTTGAGGGTTGACCTTGACTTTGACTCGGTCAACCGGGGTGTAAATTTTTACCCCAACACCTATGACCAGGGACATTTAAGGATGTGCCTATTGACCACCCAGCTCCCACAAGTATGACTGCCATCACAACGCTGGTAGCCAGGCAAATATCCTACAGGCTTTATCAACATGTATACAATATATGAAATACAAAGTAAAATATATCACATGTTAAGATAAAGACAAACCAAAAAGCATACTATCATATCGAGCAAGATTGTCATGTACATACATATCCCTAGCATCCTATACAATGAAGGCCTCTAGGGCATATATATCCAACAATCTCGCACTTGCACTAAGGCATGTAATTGGTGCAATAAGTACCCACTATCTGTATTAGATCCAGTTGCTGGTGTACCGCATGCCCAACATCTCAAACAGCCTCTCGAACTGGACTTGAGGGATGACCTTGGTGAATGGATCTGTCGTGTTGTCTTTTGTGTCCACTCTCCGCACCTCGATCTCCCGGCGATCCACAATCTCCCTGATCAGGTGATACCGCCTCAAGATATGCCTGGATTTCTAATAGGACCTTGGTTCTTTCGCTAATGCTATAGCCCCATTGTTATCACAATACAAAGGTATTGGATTGGCAATGGACGGAACCACCTGAAGTTCAGAGATGAACTTCTTCATCCAGAAAGCCTCTTTCACGGTATCGTTAGCAGCTATATACTCAGCTTCCATCATTGAGTCTGCGATGGTATCCTGTTTGGAACTCTTCCAACATACCGCCCCTCCATTGAGGGTAAATACAAAACCCGAGATGGATTTAGAGTCATCTTTGTCATTTTGGAAGCTGGAGTCGGTAAAAGCCTCGACCTGGAGGTCCCCACTACCGTAAACCAAGAACATCTCTTTAGTCCTTCTCAGGTACTTGAGAATGTTCTTTACCGCTATCCAATGCTTCTCACCCGGGTCAGACTGATACCTGCTTACCACACTAAGTGAGTAAGCTACAGCTGGTCTGGTACCTAACATCACATACATTATAGATCCTACAGCTGAAGCGTAGGGTATAATACCTATGCGAGCCCTCTTCATCAGTCTTTGGAGACATCTCTTTAGAGAGGGTGATCCCGTGACAAGCGGGTAAATTACTGTGCTTGGAATCTTCCATACTAAATCTCTTTAGTATAGTGTCAATGTACATGGACTGTGAAAGTCCCAACATTCTTTTGGATCTATTACGATAGATCTTAATCCCCAGAATGTAGGAGGTATCTCCCAAGTCTTTCATGGAGAATTTCTGTGACAAGAAGAGCTTTACTGATTGTAGCATAGGGATATCATTCCCTATCAGGAGTATGTCGTCAACGTATAGAACGAGGAAGACTACTGCTCCTCCTACAATCTTCCTATAAATGCATGGTTCATCTACATTTTTAATAAAGTCAAATTCCTTATCGTCTCATCAAAGAAGATGTTCCAACTCCGCGATACTTGCTTTAATCCATAAATGAATTTAAGCAACTTGCACACCTTTCGGATCTCATAGCATCCAGCCACTTCACCGAGTCTTTACTCGTGATAGCCTGCTGAAAATTAGTAGGCTCATTATCATCGATAATGCAATCTTCTCGATCCCCATCTATAAGAAACCCATAGTATCTCTCAGGCGGATGAGAAAGCCTACTAGATTTGCGGAGCGGCGTTGGTTCGTCGGGCTCTATTGAAACCTGAGGTTCTACTAAGTCCTCGGCAGTAGTTTGGGGTTCTGGAATTTCTTCCAGTTCTACCGCGCTCCCACTAATTTCTTTTGCAAGAAATTCGCTCTCTGAGAAGACAATATGGCTAGCAACAAACACTTTTTGTTCTTCAGTGTGGTAGACAAGATATCCCCTTGAATTCTTGGGGTATCCCACAAACTTGCACAAAACCGATCGTGCCTCGAGCTTGTCCGGATTCTGCTTTTTAACAAATGTTGGACACCCCATATCTTGAGATACTTGAGATATGGTCTCTTCCCACTCCATATTTCAGATGGAGTGGTAGGCACAGACTTAGTCGGAACTCTATTCAATAGGTATGCAGCTAATTCCAGCGCAAAACCCCAGAAGGAAAGTGGCAACTCAGCACTACTCATCATTGAACGCACCATATCAAGTAGCATGCGATTCCTCCTTTCTAATACACCATTATGCTGAGGTGTATATGGAGGAGTAAACTGAGAGAGAATTCCATTCTCTTTTAATCATTCAAGGAAACTGGCACTTAAGTATTCTCCACCTCGATCAGATCGAAGCGTTTTGATGCTTTTACCAGTCTGTTTCTCCACTTCATTTTTATACTCCTTAAATTTCTCAAAGGCCTCAAATTTATGCTTCATTAAGAACACATGTCCCTACCTTGAGAAATCATCAGTAAAAGTGATGAAGTAAGAGTGACCGCTTCGTGCATGTGTAGACATCGGACCACATACATCGCTGTGTACAAGTCCCAAGAGCTCCGTAGCTCTTTCTCCGTGTCCTGTGAATGGAGATTTGGTCATCTTCCCTTTGATACATGATTGACAAGTTGCATATGATGTATATTCAAACGGATCTAAATATCCATCTTTATACAACTTAGTCAACCTTGTTTCATTTATATAACCAAGCCTACAATGCCATAGGAAGGCTTGGTTTAAATATGGAGCCTTTCTTTTGAGTGTGTTTTGGATATTGAAAACTTGAGATTGATTAAGTATGTATATGCCGTTTTCCAGTATGCCAAACCCAATCATTTCTTGATTTAGGAGAATGTTCATGACATTTCTTTCAAGTGCAAAATTATATCCTTCATTAGACAATAAAGATACTGATATAATATTACATAGCATACTGAGAATACAAAAACAGCTGTACAACACCAAAATGTGCCCACTAGTCAACCCCAGGTGATAATCGCCCACTGCAACAGCATCTACGTTTGTTCCATTGCCAACCCGGAGGGTCATATCACCCGCCTTCTGTGCTCTACGGTTTCTCAGAGCCTGCAAAGAATTACAGATGTGAGAACCAGAACCGGTATCAAGTACCTATGATATAGAGTTTACTGAAAAACAGTTTTCGAATACAAACGCACCTGAAGCAGTAGCAGCAGCTTGCTTCATGTCCTTGGCTTTAAAAGTCATGCAATCCTTTTTCTAGTGCCCCTTCTTGTGACAATAATAGCACTCACTCTTGTCCGCTTTTACTCTCCCCGCCTTGTTCGATTCCTGCACCTTCTTGACCCCACCTTTCGGTTTGGTGGTGTTCATCTTCTTCTTCCCCTTAGCTTTCGCTTTGGATTTAGAAGAGGATGATTGGCCAACATACAGAATGGGTGTCTTCTCCTTTTTCAAGGAGCTCTTTGCTACCCTCAACATGTTGAGGAGCTTTGGAAGATCAGCTTCCATATCGTGCATGTTGAAGTTCAGCACGAACTGAGAGAAGGTGTGTGGAAGGGACTGCAAAATCAAGTCAATGTATAACTCATTTTCTAGCACGCATCCCAGGTTTGCGAGTTTCTCAATGAGGCTGATCATTTTTAGGACGTGCTCTCCTACAGGTGATCCTGGAGCTAACCTCATCTGGAATAGTTTCCTTGAGGTCTCGTATCTTACGATACGAGAGTGCTCTCCATACAATTCCTTGCAGTGGAGAAAAATGGATTTAATATCCATACTTTCGTGCTATTTCTGGAGTTCATTATTCATGGACGCCAGCATGATACACTTAGCTTTCTCACAGTCCAGATCCCAAGTTTTGCGGACTTCTTTGTCCACAACTGAGGAATCTGGTCCTGGGACAGGGGAGACAGTAGCGGTGGTGACATATGCAATTTTGTCATAAGTCAGTGCAATGTTGACGTTCCTCAGCCAATCCTTATAGTTTGGCCTAGTCAGTGTATTTTTTTCAAGTAATAGTTTTAGTCCCGTCATGGTAGCTGCCAGAGAGAGAAAAGAAACACTCAACATATGCTCTTGCAAGTTTAGATTGCTTTATTAGTTTATCTAAACAGGATGGCTCCCACTGTTTCCTCAAATTCTTCTTCAAACCCCTAAAAGAAGAATTAGTCAGGATTAATCGCACGTCACAATACTTGCTTAACCTTTTAGCCAGGCTAGTGTCGGTACTTCGAGGGAGGTTTTCCAACGCTTTCATGAAATTCCTTAATTATATAACCTTTTTTCCCTAGAGGCGTAGCCCCACTAACACCGTGCTAGAGACCTACTTGGTTTATAGCATTGATTGTTAAGTGAGAAATTTTCCCGAGAGTAATCCTACTCATCAGTGAGATCGAGATCCAACTATCATTGTATAATGACCTAGATGGAAGCCACTCTAGTCACCACACTCCAGAACGTATGCTAAATCTGCAAGTTTCCATTATGTTTGAAACTCCCGATGTGATTTTTACCCCAAGTTCTTATGACCTTGACGAAAGCCAACAAATCATAAGATGCAAGTCAAGTTCTACCCGTCGTTGTCCTGATTAATTTAGACCCATCCATACTCGCCCTTGACGAAGGCCGACAAGGCTGTACGACTGTCCTAAACTAAAGTATCTATCTATGCAATAAATAAGCAACACATTGCTACCATTCACTACGCCTTGACGAAGGCCAACAAACATAGCATGAATACGATGTGTTGTTCATTCGAAACGATGGAGGGCTACGGCTGGTTTTTGGCAAAACCGTTAACGTAATGAACTTGATATAACCGAAGGAACCATGATAGCTTTTTTAAAAAGGAGTGGTTTAGGCTCCGCATTTAAAATTTGCTTTTTAAAGAAAACCGAGTGGTTTTGAAATTGTTCCAACGATTTAGTTTAGGTTTGTTTTCTTTGCATTAATGAATTAATGTTGTCCCATCAATTAATCCTACCATTGCAGAAAGAAACGAAAATACAACGTACGCTTATGCCATCCGCATTCGCCACGGGGCCCGTCATCACCCGTTAGGTTACTTAACTAACGACAGAGCGGGGGCTGGACTCGCGCGGGTGCAAAACATAAGCAACGCCTACTAAATATCATATATAGATATATACATTCGTCTCACGCAATAATAGGCATTCCAGATCACAGATGAACATATTGGATATACTAGAAATTCCGCACTTCGTTTAAGCCCATAAAGAAAGACGGATTCCACGGTCATGATGAATAGTCAAACCCCAGCCTAGACCCCTACGGGTGCGGCAAACTACCCGCCAAATTCCCGAAGTGAAGTAACCTCCCTCAACAAAGTGAGTAGACCACTGGGCACTTCAAAGAACCCGGTAGTTTATGCACCCTTCCTTGGGTCTATCCTAGGAGCAAAAACAGTAAAAGAAAATAGTACAACGGTGGCTACAACCTCAACCCGGATGTGCCCCGCAAAATAATATTACATCACTTTTACAAATTACATTGAATGAAAGAAAAGAAAACACTCATCTCACATCCCCCGGTTATTCATCATCGACGATCCAATAAAGTTCATATACACAAATCAACATCACAGATATGTGCAACCCCTAACTAACCGACATATAGCAATTAGCGAAAGTTTACGAACACATATATCATTACAGATAATAACTGAAACTTAAATGACACTAAAACTACGACTTCGAAGCACTCCGAGATTGCCGCAGTAAAAAGTTAACAGTGCAGTAAAAATTGGCAAAATCAAACAACACCTGAAACACTAAATCCAAGAGACAAGAACACAAACGCAATCCCACACTTTTGAACCGGCGAGCTCGGAAAAAATAAGGTTGGCCGGCCATTTTAAAGTGGAATTGCCTCGTTTTTGTTGTGTGTTCATTTCACAAGTAAATGAGCACTCTGCAATTGCTTAAAAAAAATTTGAGGCTCTGCAAAAATCGACGGAAACTTGGATTCATGTTTCGGAGTTTCGGAGTTATTTCGGTTTCATAGTTTCATACTTCATTTAATCTGTTAGCTAGGGTTTAATCTGGCTCTGATACCAGTGTAAGTCTATGTAGCACACCCCACGTGTTCGTGGGGAGGCGGAATACATCAAAAACGATTTTTCTCACTTCAAAAGATCATGTTTGGCTTTGCAACATAGACTTTATCCACTTTAGGATCTTGATTAAACCTTAACTAGCAATAACTAAACTACAAGAGGACGTTAACTACTCGGTTAAAGTATTATACCCTCGGGTTAAGTCCTTCGGGTCTTCAAGTGGTTCTTTGCTCCTTGGTTCAAGCTTCTTCTTGATCTCCTTTCTTTGGCTCCTCCAAAGCTTCAAATGAACTCGGTTGTCGGTCTCCTTTATGTCGAAGAAAGATCCACCCGAGAGCCTATGGTCAAGCTCCAATCTCAAATGAGGTAACTTAGTGATCCAACTTGCTAAGGAAGATTACTAAGTAGAAGTAGAGAAGATATATTGGATTAATTTGTCTCAATGCTCATTGATTCACTAATCATGTGATGGGATGAGCTTGAGGGAGGATGAAAGAAAACTTAGGAGAGAGAATGATCATGAGAATTGGGTGTGAGAATGGCTAAG
This sequence comes from Agapanthus africanus, assembly GCA_030015575.1. NCBI lineage: Eukaryota > Viridiplantae > Streptophyta > Magnoliopsida > Asparagales > Amaryllidaceae > Agapanthus > Agapanthus africanus. The sequence goes on along the minus strand of JASDDO010000010.1, from coordinate 423,625,417 downwards.
TTATTTTCCAATAATTCAAGCATGGAATAAAATACTCACAAAAAATGCAACCATGCTTGAATAGGAAACCCAAAGCCATGCTTGCAACCCATTCCTCAAATATCTCCTAATTTCCACCTCATTAACCTTTTATCAAAAAAGGATAAATCAATATGAGGTGTCTCCTTCTAGAAGCTCATTCTTGTAAAATTACAAGAACGCCCTCACCGTATATACATACCCGTATTCGTATTCCGAAAAATACGGATACACAGAGACAAGTATAATCCAATAGTATAATACTAGGATCCGGCTTAAACCAAAGCCCACTAGTATTATCTGTCCGAACATCATTCGTGTAGCCAGTACACGTATGCGATCGAAACCCTGCCGTAAGACCATACGGCCTCTACATCGTCTCGCCTGATCCAGGGAAAACCTCTGTATGGGACTCTAAAGACTCGACAGTACGCTGGCAGTGGGTTTAACTACAAGTCCGTCAGTGGCACTAGCTGTACATAACGGCAACCTAGATACATGTCGAAAAGGAGGCTGACAAGCGAACTCGTCCGAAACCCCTACTGAGCCTGTCCGTGACAATATCCATGCAGTCCGGTCTGTTCATTTGAGAGTATCACATGTAAGGTCTAGAGGGTGGAAAACGTCAGACCCCTAAAAACCGTACAAGTCGTGTCAGTGTGGCTCAAGACCATCCGAGAATCTACTGGTCCGTCCACCGGTAATTCTCAACCAGCCCTGGCCAGGGACTTATGGTAATGACCAACCGATCACTATGCGATATCAACTCCCTATACCGGGAGAGATGAATCCCGAACAGTCGCTCACTGCCTCCATATGGCTCGGGACTGTACCCAACTAAAACCTGTTTACACGACTCCTTTGAGCCGTGGTAGGGTAGTAATCAAAGCACAGTGAGAGCTCACACGAGACAAATGACGACCTCATGTCGACAGACTATCTGCACACATGTCACCAGAGAACTGCTATCTGACGCTAGGTATAATACCAACTAGTCAGTCATCGGCGAGTCATGTCCGGTGAACTCACACCCAGTGAGCATCTGTATACAATCTAAGGTGCACATCACCAATGGCTGCGGGAACAATCCATCGCCCCTCGTCAGGGTCTAGATATGTATACACTAGTCTACTCTGGAGTATCGATGCCCAGTGATTGATGTGGAAAAGTGTTTTTGTAGTTTAACCGCAATTAGAACGGTGTCGCGCGTAGCTAGACCGAGGTGAGTACGGGTCGTCCTCAGGGAAACGTTGAACTTTTTACTCTTACTTTAGATGTGTTGAAAAAGAGAGGAGGAAATAAGAATTTTGTGAAAAGTTTCTAGATCTACGTTAAGCAAGAATGCAAAAATATAGATCTAGATTATTTTAAGGATGTAGTTAATATAATAAGAGGGCTTGTAGGGTTCGTTAGGATTTAGTAGTCATGGACGATTAATTAAAAGTTACCCTTTTTATCCTTTAATAGATTTAAAACTAGAACGACGGTGATGCGTGTAGATTAGGGTTTCTGGAGGGAAAAGGAATCCCACTCTTAAACCTTATCTCGACACGGAACTCCGTTCATATCTAGCCTTTACCAAAACAATCATTAATCTAATCTCTAATCGTGGTCGGAAATAGCAAAGAATTGTTAGCGCGCCCGATTAGGATGTTAATGATTCTTTTGATAAAGTTCATAAACTTTATAGGAATTAAAAAGGGTATAAGGATGTTCATCGTCCATTAGCCTACCCTAATCCTACGAACCCTAACAAGCGGAGAATTACTCGCGCATGTTGGGAAAAGAAGATGAAAAGATAGAGAGGGAAAACATAATGTAAAATACAAAAGAATTAAATAAAATAACTACCTTTATTAATCAACTTGAACAATCTACACTTTATTCCGTAGAAAATGATTACAAAACTAGTTGCTTATCGATCTTTCCTAAGGAGGTAGACGAACAGTTGATGATCAGCCTGGATGCGTGAGCGTCTGGGACTTCGTGATCTCTTTGGCTTGATAAATTTTCCAAGAGGCTCTCGGTGCCTTTTTATAGTGCCAAAGCCAGAATCCAAGCTTCTAAATTAGGAAGTAAACAGCAAAAGATCCTCCCCAAAATTTCTGAGCTTCCAATTCCCTCTAACTGTGGCGGATCCGCGGCATAAAGGGGCTAATGCCGCGGATCCGCGGCTTGATGATCTGAGCCCTTAATCATTTTTCTGGGGATGTCTCGTAGTGACATTTGGCGATCCTTGGAATCTTCAGAATTTGGAAATCTTCTCGTGGTTGCTGCCAGACTTGGTCTCCAAGTTTTGATTCTTAATTAGGCAAGTCTTCTTCAACAACGTTATTTGCTTGATTCTAGTCTTTGAAAAATTCTGCACAACTTGGAAAATTTCTGCACAACATCTCAAATAATATTTAGTAGACTTTGTTCTACTAGGATTTGGTCAATGAAATTATTTGCATACATTTTCCTACCAAATGCTAATTAAAATATATTAACACATGGAAAATAGTGTTTTTACATATAAACCCTCATATGTATGATATATTATAATAAAGTCCTTTTTTAATATGAAAATGGTAGGAAAAATGTAATACAAATTTGCAGTTTTATCAACTGAACAAATACCCCCAAACTTATCTTTGATCGTCCCGAGCAAACTAGTTTATTCAAGAGGAGAAAAAGAAAGGAGAAAACTAAGCACAGTTTCGTAGGCAGATACGATTGCACTGAGCACGTGCAACAAGCCGTTAAACTTCTAGGTGTCCCTAGTAGGAGGAGTGTTGTCTCCTGAGGGTTTTCAGCGGATTACACCCACAAAATCCTATAATAAAAGAGAGACGGTGAAATTTACATATAAAGATAAGAACCATAAAAGAAAGATTTTGAAAATACGAGTTTCCAACTATACTAGCTTTTCAGTTGTCATGAGCTCTATCTTAATAGTCATGAAAAAATGTTAAAAATCACATCATCCCTCAATAAAACATCGTCTTTATTCTTCATTCCTACCTTTCGTCCAAACATTGATCATATACCCCTACGTGTATGTATAGAACATCCCTACACTCGGAGAATTCAATTCAAGCTATCATACTCTTGTCCATCTACCTTAGTACTTTTTAACTTGATGAATACTTAGGTTTGCTCACACATTTTCATGCGACCGTTAATACTTCTTGAGATACTAACCGACCGATTACTTATGTGCTTGCTGATTAGGTGATAATATTTTCCTCTTCTTGCACCACCTAAGGCTTAGCAGTGACTCCCAGACCAGTTGGCCTTAGGGCACTAGGTGAAGAGGCACCCTCGCTATATTTTTTTATTGCTGCCTTGGCGATAACAAAACCAGTGTTCATTTTTTTCTTTTCACCATTTTTATATTTTCTTCATTTTTTTTTATTTCCTTCATACTTTGGCTTTTAGACAAGAGCATTTCAAGGTATCCTCTACTATCCCGAGTTTCAAGACGTGTGTAAGTGCATATAGTAGGATATCAACATTCAAATGTTTGGCTTCCAGAATAGAAACTATTTTTCAGACTTATTTTTATCCTCAGATTAGTGACTTCCTTCATCTTACTAACCCTTGGGACAACAGCTCATAACTACTTATTACCAGTTCGTTTAAGAAAACTTCTAATTTTCTTGGTTTTCTTAAACTATTCCTATCTTTTGGATGTAATTTTTCACTTTCTACTCTTTTGTTTTAAAAAAAAAAAATTTAATGCCCAGTGTCAAAGATAATTCAGTGGATACAAACCTCCCCTCCCAAACCTGTTTTTAGCAGTGTCCTCACTGATGTAGCCTTTTAAGAGTCATGGACTTGTATACTAGGGGAGAGACACAAAAGGTAAAATAATAATAGTTAAATGAAAAATACCCCCAAACTTGTTCTTTGACATTCACAGATATTCAATCAAATCCAGTTTTTTACTCACCTCCATTCTTTAAAATGAGAAAATGTTACAAAAACATGGAGGTGAGGCGGAGGAAATTTAGTTTTGATAAAGCGGCTCCTGTAAAAACAGGAGCTCCTCCGCGGGGTGTACATACCGTTTTTCAAAATTGAACCGTTTTTCAAATTTTCGACTTCAACTGTCCCGTGCGGGTGTACATACCGCACCACAAAAGGTCCTTTCCAACGAGATTTAAGCTTACCCGGATGAAGATGGAGACGGGAATCGTAAAGAAGGATTTATTGCCCCGAAGTGAAAGTTTTTCTAAAAAGATTTTTATCGTGGAACACTTTAGTCCTGTTCTTTACTATCACCGCATTATCGTAAGTTTCATCGCAGAGTTCGCTTAGCTCATTCAATTGCAGCTTCTTATAGCTTCCTACATGATCAAGATCAAAATTAAGCTCTTTAATAGCCCACATTGCTTTATGTTCGATCTCGACAGGAAGGTGGCATACCTTCCCAAACACTAGGCGGTATGGATACATACCAAGATCGGTCTTATAAGCGGTGCGGAATGCCCAAAGAGCATCCGTCAATTTGGTTGACCAATCTTTACGGTTTTTCGAAACCGTCTTCTCCAATATTTGTTTGATCTTCCTATTTGAGATCTCAGCCTGCCCGCTTGTTTGGGGATGATAGGGCGTAGAAAGCTTGTGAGTGATTGAATATTTCCGCATCAAGGCCTCGAAAGACCTATTGCAGAAATGTGTCCCGTTGTCGCTAATTATAGCGCGAGGGTGTCCGAATCGCGAAAAGATATTTTCTTTAAGGAACTTAATGACAACTTTGTTGTCATTAGTGCGACACGGTATAGCTTCCACCCACTTCGAGACATAATCAACCGCTATCAAGATATATAGATTCCCAAAGGAGTTGGGAAAAGGGCCCATAAAATCAATACCCTAAACATCGAATATTTCCACAACCAATATAGGTTGGAGCGGCATCTCGTTCCTTCGTGAAATCCGACCCAAATGCTGACATCGCGGACAAGTTTTGCAATGTTCAAATGCATCTTTAAATAATGTTGGCCAATAAAAACCACATTGCAAAACTTTCTCCGCCGTTTTGCGAGGACCAAAATGACCGCCGCATGCCTGATCATGACAAAATGATAACACGCTCTTGAATTCATCGTTAGGGACACACCTGCGAATGATTTGATCGGAACAATACTTGAATAGATAAGGCTCATCCCAGTAAAAATATTTTACTTGGGATAGAAATCGAAGTTTGTCTTGTTTCGATCAATCACTAGGAATAAGTCCCGTCGCAAGATAGTTCACGATATCTACGAACCAAGGTTCGTAGGATACATTCAAGAGCTGTTCGTCAGGAAATGAGTCATTTATCGGCACGGTCACAGTTGGCGAAGAAGTGATGCGTGAAAGATGGTCGACTACAACGTTTTCACATCCACTCTTGTCTTTGATGACAAGATCAAATTCATGTAACAATAGGATCCAACGTATTAGCCTTGCCTTCGCATCCTTCTTCGATAAAAGTTGTCGTAGGGCGGAGTGATCTGTGTAAACCACAATAGGCGAGCCAATCAAGTAGGGCCTGAATTTCTCTAATGCAAATACAACTGCCAAGAGTTCTTTCTCGGTAGTTGTGTAATTTATTTGTGCATCATTCAAGGTCCTACTTGCATAGTAAATTACATGTGGCATCTTATCAATGTGCTGTCCTAAGACTGCACCAATAGCAAAATCTGATGCATCACACATAAGCTCGAACGGGTGGTTCCAATCCGGAGATGATAGAACGGGGGCTGTAGTGAGTGATTTTTTAAGCGATTCAAAAGCAGCCTCACAATCCGAATCGAAGTGAAAAGTAGTGTCCTTGGCCAATAGAAGGGTTAAGGGTCTAGCAATTTTGCTAAAGTCCTTAATAAATCTCCTATAAAATCCTGCATGACCAAGGAAGGATCGTATATCTTTGACGCAATTGGGACGAGGGAGGTTTTGAATGACATCTATTTTAGCTCTGTCAACCTCAATGCCTTTATGTGAAATTATATGTCCAAGTACAATACCTTCTTGGACCATAAAATGGCATTTTTCCCAATTCAAAGTCAAGTTCTTATCCTTACAGCGGGTAAGAACCGCGTCAAGATTACGAAGGCAGTCCTCAAAGGAGTCCCCAAAAATGGAGAAATCGTCCATAAAAATTTCTAGAAAATTTTCCACCATATCTGAAAATATCCCCATCATGCACCGCTGAAATGTAGCGGGAGCGTTGCATAACCCAAAGAGCATGCGTCTATAAGCAAAAGTTCTGAAAGGACAAGTAAAAGTGGTTTTATCTTGATCCTTTTCGGCGATGGGGACCTGGTTATAGCCAGAGTATCCATCCAAGAAACAGTAGTATTCGTGTCCCGCTAATCGTTCTAACATCTGGTTAATGAAAGGTAGAGGGAAGTGATCTTTCCTCGTCGCGGTATTGAGTTTTCTGTAATCAATACATACGCGCCATCCAGTTTGGGTGCGTGTTTGGATTAACTCATTAGCCTCATTAGTGATGACCGTGATGCCAGACTTTTTAGGGACCACATGAATTGGACTTAACCATTGGCTATCAGATATGGGGTAAATTATTCCACTATCAAGGCACCTGACGATTTCTTTCTTTACCGCCTCCTTCATAACGGGATTTAACCGTCTTTGTGGGTCTCGAGTTGGTTTGGCTTCATCCATCAGATATATGTTATGTTCAACAATTAAGGGACTAATCCCTTTGATGTCGGCCATCGTCCAACCAAATGCTTGCCGATTCGATCTCAACACTACCAAAAGTGCATTCTCTTGCTCTAAGGCTAGAGAAGCGGATATAATCACTGGCAAAGTCTCATTCTCTCCTAAATATACATATTTAAGATGAGAAGGTAGCGGTTTGAGATCAAGAATTGGCGGAGAGACAATAGAAGGTGGGGTAAGCGAATGATATTCGGACTCTCGAAGAGGTTCAAAACTTGCATAAGATATTGACTCGGAAAGTGCTGCTGACTTTTGCAACGAGTCAACGGGTTCAATCTCAAGGTCGGACTCATTGAACATATCCTCACTGTGAAGTGGTGCAAGATCAAACGATGTCTCATTAGTGTTGTCGAGAACATCAAAGCAAAGTTCCTCATCCATGTATCTTTCGGAAGCTATCTCGTGGATGGAACAAACATCCAGCAAATGAGCAGAAGGTTCTGATGGCTGACTTCCTAGCTTGTAAATATTAAGCTCAATTGTCATTTTCCCGAAGGATAAGTTCATAGAACCGTTACGACAATTAATTACAGCGTTAGAAGTTGCTAGGAAGGGTCGACCAAGTATCACCGGGATTTGATTGCGTGGGTTTGCCACAGGTTGTGTATCTAAAACAATAAAGTCCACGGGAAATATGAATTCCCCGACTTTAATTAACACATCCTCTAGTTCGCCCCGAGGTTTGGTGATAGATCGGTCTGCCATCTGGAGAGTACAATGGGCGGGTTTTAACTCTCCAATTCCTAACTGCTCGTATACTGAATAAGGGAGCAAGTTGACGCTAGCGCCTAGATCGAGTAAAGCGCGATTAATATTTTTACCCCCAATAGAAATAGAGATTGTAGGACATCCGGGGTCCTTACGTTTCTTTGGTATCTGTTGGGTAAAAGCTGTGCTAACATTACTCGTCATGAAAACCTTTTTAGGCACTTGAGTTTTTCTCTTCCTAGTGCACAAGTCTTTAAGTATTCTTGCATAAGATGGGACTTGTTGAATAGCATCTAGGAGAGGAATATTCACGCTAACTTGCTTAAGCATTTCCACAATCTTCTCCATTTGTGGGTTAGGTCTGTTGGCCCTTAATCTGTTTGGAAATGGAGCTCGATCAATAAGTTTTGGGTCTAGCGTTTGTGGAGAAGACTGTGGGGACGGATTTGATCCCAAAATTGGAGTGGGAATCGATTTAGATAGATTTGGTGAAATGTTCGAGCCTTGGGGAAAACGGAGAATAGGCTCGGATGAAGGTGGGAGACTAGATGAATTAGGGGAAGAAGAAGAAGCTGGGGTATCAATGGTGTCACTCACATCAAATTGCTCACCCACTCGGTTGTTCAGCACTCTCCCTGATCTCAACGTAGTAACGACATTCACATTATGATTTTGTGAATGGCCAGGATTCGGTAGGGGTTGAGATGGGAGTTTCCCTTTCTCTCTCGCACTCATTGCGGCGTTCAACTGTGCGATTTGGTTTTCTAATGATTTAATACTCTCACCATGGGAGGCGGAGTTTTTCGTTATGGTATCAATAGAAGACTTCATCTCAGCCGACAATTGCATGGATTGTTTCATGAACATATCCAAAGTTTGTGCAAGTGAGTTGTCAGTACCGGCCACTTGTGGTGTAGAAATGTTGGCCGGATTTTGGAAATTCTGTGACTGAAAGGGGGCCGATTCTGTGGTTGTGGTTGCTGTGGAGGAGGTCTTTGATAATTGCTTTGTTGGTTTTGGTTCCAAGCAAAGTTAGGATGATTTCTCCATCCTTGATTGTACGTGGAAGAATAAGGGTCGTTTCTAGGTCGCTGCTGAAAAGCAGCATTAGCTTGAAACGATGCATTCATAGGACATTCTTCTGTTAAGTGTGAAGGATCCGAACAGCAACCACAGACGGTCTTAGGAAGCGTGACCTGATTTAGGGAGAATGATGAGAACTTGTTTTCAATAGCGTCGAGTTTCTTCTGTATCGCTGCCATTTCGGCTTTTACTGCGATAGAAATATCGAGCTGGTGAATACCTCCCTTAGTTGAAGGTGGTCTTACACTTTCCCACTGCAACGTGTGTTCAGCAAGGTCTTCCAGATATTTCCACGCTTCACCATCATCTTTAGACATGAAATTGCATTGACACATTGTTTCAAGCATCTGCTTTGTCGCTGGATTAATGCCCTCATATATAATCCGACATAAATCCCATCTTTGTATTCCATGATGGGGGCATTGGACAAGCAGATCTTTGAAACGTTCAAAGCACTTCCAAAATGGTTCATTGGGAAGCTGGGTGAACTGGTTGATCTCGCTCCTAATATGGGCAGTCTTATGGTTTGGATAAAACTTCTTAAGAAATGCTATGACGAATTCATCCCAATTAGTGATAGAGTATGCGGCAGTATTATAAAGCCATTTTTCTGCCAAGTCGCACAGTGTGAATGGGAGAAGACGTAAGCGCATAGCATCTAAAGTCAATTGTGAAGTACCCATCATTGCGCATACGTTTTCGAATTTGGTGATGAAAACGTACGCGTCTTCCGACTCAAGCCCGTGAAATTTGGGCAGCAGATTGATGTAGTGGGGTTTAATTTCAAAATTATCCCCGTTAGGTGGTGGAAGAGACAGACAAGTGGGAAGAGGACCACGGATAGGATAGCATCTCTCTTGGAGAGAGATGCGCGGTGGATTCTGCTCACCTACGGGCGGTGGCAGCGTGGTGTTATAATTTGATGGAGTGTCGTCCATCTCGGTCGTGGTGTGTGGTGGGGGAAAAAAAGATGAAGAAGCACCGACCTCGGAGTCGATAGCAGAAACGCGGACAAGACGGGCACTAGGATCCCGTGTCCAGCCGAGCATGCCCTAAGCGGGTTTAGTGCAAGTGGCAGCGTGTGTGTGATTTTAAAATTGGTTTGTTTTGAAAAAGTGGGACTCAAGATAAATCACCCTAAGATGCACAAGCAACCCTAGAACTAAGGTCACCTAAGTCCAGTCTCTAGACCGCTCCTAGACTTCCAAAGGACAAGCCACGGGATCAATCCTCTACCGCCTCCGTACTACCCTTGTAGCCAGGTAAGTGTCAGGTAAGTGGGAAGGAACCACGGTAGTGGGCCTAATTAAAAACCACTGGCCTTTGACACACTTGCCTAGACACTACAAAAGTAATGCGGATAAACGATAGATTACCCACGACCTTCCTCTGTCCTTATTGAGCGCGACAGTCCTTAGAATCTGGTCTAGATATTTTTTAAATTAATGAAAGGTTGATCTATATGCTCAGTTTGTGATTTGTGGGGCTTAGGAAGGGTGATGAAATCCCCACCTAATCTTGATTTGGTCTTTGCCCCTTAAAGTCCGTATTAAATATGCAAAACAAAACCAATCACAAAACTTTTGCAAAAATATTTTTGAGCGGCGTTATTTTGCAAAGAATCCTGCAGAAAATAGATTTTATTGGATTTGAGAGGAGAGAGAAGGAGTTGAGAATCTTACTAGAGGAGTTTGAACCCTAGACCCCCTTGTCAAGCCGCGGTTCCGCCGCAGATACTTGCTAATGCCGCGGTTCCGCTGCGTGGTGGGTGGTTCAGTTGATGAAAATTTTTCTGTGGTCCTCTGTGCTCCTCTGGATTTTGATGAATGTCTCTGTCTTCTGTTTTCCTCAATTCTGTGACTCCAGATCTCCTTGCAAAATTCACGCACAAATCGTTAAATATGCAATTTGCAGTTTTGTGTTAATAATGATATAAATCGTCTAAGAATTCAACACAAATAGTAAAAATAAAAAAATTACGCACGTATCCCCGGCAACGGCGCCATTTGATTGATGTGGAAAAGTGTTTTTGTAGTTTAACCGCAATCAGAACGGTGTCACGCGTAGCTAGACCGAGGTGAGTACGGGTCGTCCTCAGGGAAACGTTGAACTTTTTACTCTTACTTTAGATGTGTTGAAAAAGAGAGGAGGAAATAAGAATTTTGTGAAAAGTTTCTAGATCTATGTTAAGCAAGAATGCAAAAATATAGATCTAGATTATTTTAAGGATGTAGTTAATATAATAAGAGGGCTTGTAAGGTTCGTTAGGATTTAGTAGTCATGGACGATTAATTAAAAGTTACCCTTTTTATCCTTTAATAGATTTAAAATTAGAACGACGGTGATGCGTGTAGATTAAGGTTTCTGGAGGGAAAAGGAATCCCACTCTTAACCTTTATCTCGACACGGAACTCCGTTCATATCTAGCCTTTACCAAAACAATCATTAATCTAATCTCTAATCGCGGTCGGAACTAGTAAAGAATTGTTAGCGCGCCCGATTAGGATGTTAATGATTCTTTTGATAAAGTTCATAAACTTTATAGGACTTAAAAAGGGTTTAGGGATGTCCATCGTCCATTAGCCTACCCTAATCCTACGAACCCTAACAAGCGGAGAATTACTCGCGTATGTTGGGAAAAGAAGATGAAAAGACAGAGAGGGAAAACATAATGTAAAATGCAAAAGAATTAAATAAAATAACTACTTTTATTAATCAACTTGAACAATCTACACTTTATTCCGTAGAAAATGATTACAAAACTAGTTGCTTCTCGATCTTTCCTAAGGAGGTAGACGAACAGTTGATGATCAGCCTGGATGCGTGAGCGTCTGGGACTTCGTGATCTCTTCGGCTTGATAAATTTTCCAAGAGTCTCTCGGTGCCTTTTATAGTGCCAAAGCCAGAATCCAAGCTTCTAAATTAGGAAGTAAACAGCAAAAGATCCTCCCCAAAATTTCTGAGCTTCCAATTCCCTCTAACTGCGGTGGATTCGCGGCATAAAGGGGCTAATGCCGCGGATCCGCGGCTTGATGATCTGATCCCTTAATCATTTTTCTGGGGATGTCTCGTAGTGACATTTGGCGATCTTTGGAATCTTCAGAATTTGGAAATCTTCTCGTGGTTGCTGCCAGACTTGGTCTCCAAGTTTTGATTCTTAATTAGGCAAGTCTTCTTCAACAACTTGATTTGCTTGATTCTAATCTTTGAAAAATTCTGCACAACTTGGAAAATTTCTGCACAATATCTCAAATAATATTTAGTAGACTTTGTTCTACTAGGATTTGATCAATGAAATTATTTGCATACATTTTCCTACCAAATGCTAATTAAAATATATTAACACATGAAAAATAGTGTTTTTACACATAAACCCTCATATGTATGATATATTATAATTAAGTCCTTTTTTAATATGAAAATGGTAGGAAAAATGTAATACAAATGTGCAGTTTTATCAACTGAACACCCAGTCTCAATACTCTTACGACCAGAGACATTTAAGGATGTGCCTATTGACCACCCAGCTCCCACAAGTATGACTGCCATCACAACGCTGATAGTCAGGCAAATATCCTACGGGCTTTATCAACATGTATACAATATATGAAATACAAAGTAAAATATATCATATGTTAAGATAAAGAAAAAAGAAAATAGCGTACTATCATATCGAGCAAGATTATCCTGTACATACATATCCCTAGCATCCTATACAATGAAGGCCTCTAGGGCATATATATCCAATAGGTTTAACCACAAGCACGTCAGTAGCACTAGTTGTATATAAAATCTCCCCAGGTATCTGTCGAAAGGAAGATCGACAAGAGAACTCGTCCGAACCCCTATTTAGCCTATAGGTGACATTCTCCGTATAGTCCGGTCTGTTCGTCTAAGAGTCGCATATCGAGCCTAGGGGGTAGTAAACGTCTGACCCCTAATAGCGTGACAAGTCGTATCGGTGTGGAACCCAATACAACCTGAGAAACTATTGGTGTACCTACCAGTAAATCTCACTTTTCTTCGCCAGGAACCTTTAGTATTGGCCAACACAATATCAACTCCCAATACCGGGAGAGACGAATCCTTTCTATCCCCTACTGCCTCTAAGTGCTTCGGGACTGCACCCAACTACTACCTGTTTGCACGACTCAGCCGTAGTAGGGTAGTAATCTAAGTACAGTAGAAACACACTCGAGACGAATAATGATGTCAAGTCAACGGACTAACATGTACTCATGTCACCGGAGAACTATTATCCGACGATAGGTATAATACCAACCAGCAGTTCCCAACAAGTCCGTCCAGTGTAACTCATAACCTAATGAGCACGTGTATGCTATCTTTGATACCGTATACCAATGGCTGAGCTTTAGGCATGCCATCCCAGCAAGAAAACGGATTATATGCAATTGAAATATAGCAGGCGTTATGAAAACCAATTGAGCATGCTATATTCAGTCGCGCTCATCCGTTTAACAAAACCTCGATCTTCTTTGTTGCCCTGCTGCTCGAGCCCTTGGTTCTGGCAAACGGATCACAATTACAGGTACCTTGATGGGAGTAGCCTTCTTGCTGTTGATGGTGCGCTGAGTAGTCTTCAGAACCGGCCTGACGGGGATAAGATGCGTATACCCCAGTATACACTAGTATACCGTAAAACTTGTCCCTAGTTGTAAAATTATCGAGACATGATATTTGAAGTAATATACAAAGATCCTAATGGCTCTATCAACATGTATTAATGATACGTAAAATGATACATATACACATATTAAAATAGATACAAACCAGATAGCATACTATCATATTGAGCAAGACTGTTATATATCTGTATATATTCCAAACTTCCAAAATGTAATATACAATCTTGTACAATACAATAATGGTTTCTAGAGCATATATCACTAACAATTTATATATAGTGTTTATTGTTTTCTGTTTATTATTCTTCGTCTTTTTGCGTCGTATACTTTGCGTGGATTGTGTCTCCGTCATATGGGCATCGAGTTAGCTCCCGTGTGTGAATGCTTTTATTTTACTGATGTTGTACATGAATTTTAGTTAAAATTTACAAAGAAAATGCTGCCCATTTTTCAAACTTTAATTATATACAAAACAAGTTTTACTTCGTTTTATAAATCTATATTTGAAGTTGTTTGGAAGGCAATTGTAGTGTTTGGGAGGAAGTTGGAGGCATTTGGGAGGTAGTGTTTATTTTTAAGCTGGCTGGTATCTAGAGGGGTTCATGTTGGATCCGCGCTTGCAAAGTGCGGATTCAACTTAAGCATGAAGACTGAATCCGTACATGCGAAGTGCGGATTCAACTTGGACAAGCACAAGTTGAATTCGCATCCAAGATGAATCCGCACTTTACAAGTGAGGATTCAGTTATGCTGAGCAAGATTTGAATCCGTACTTGCAAAGTGTGAATTCAGAGACGTCCAATTTTCAACCGCTAGTCCTACGTGACATCTAAATGTCTTTTATTTGATCCAAAGTTGCTAAATCTCTAAATAGTTTTTAAACCATGCTAAATTCCTAATTAGTTCTAAAAACTTGACAAATCCTAAATTTTGTCCGACTAATCGCAGAGGAACATGAACTTTGTGGATAAATTTTCAATTTAGAATTGAGATTTTTTCTATATCACACCCCAATTACTTCTTTGTTTTTAACAAACACCTGGTATTTTTAAATTACACCCCAGAATTGTTTTCATTTTTAAAAAACATCCTTAGACCTGACTATTTTTGTATTTCTCCTTGAAATGTCTATCCTATATTAAAAAAAATATACTTCCTGATAAGAATGATGTCAAGAGAAAATTATGGCAGCTGGTAACATTCATTTTGACAGGAAAGAACCTTGAATAACAAAATAATATACTAAGTGTAAGTTTGAAATTAATTAAGAAAATTTCGAAGCAGTTCAAAGATTTAAGGATGTTTTCCGGAATAACAGTGGAGATTTAAAGGTGAAAACAAAAATTTGAGATTTGAAGTTATTTTTACTTATTTATAGATTTAAAGGGTGAAATATACAAACACTAGGTAAGGGATGTTTTCAATAATAAGAAAGGGTCTAGGGTGCAATAAAAAAAAACCCAAGTTAAGAATTGGGAATTCTAAATTATCCTTCATTTAATTTATAAATATTGTGTAAACTTGATAATGTATTATGTTTTCCCCACATATCTGTACATTTGATATTCAAACTCTTAGTTTATTATGGTTAACCTGTATAATGTTTTCTAACAGCTATGTTAGAAAATATTTATATAAACTACTATTGGTTAGTCCACTTAATTAATTGCACTTAATAATATTGACATGTCTTACCATAATTATACCTCACCCTTTGAAGAGAAGAGAAGCGATCTAGTGAGAAAAATCGGAAAAATCATTCCACTTTAGATAAGAAAGGCACAGGTTCAACTATAGATGATGATTAAGAGGTTGGACCATAGATGTTTCTGAAGGCCCGTTTCTTCAATTTCATGTTTAATTTTATTTATGGTGTTTATCTTAAAAGAATCAAATTGTGAATGACTATCTGCGAAATGATGCTTGCATAAAAAAAAATTTGTGCAGTGGCTTTTTTGCTTAAAAAAAACTTGTATGTCTCAAAAGTATATGTTAAGCCTAATTTTTGCTTCCTATATTTATCTCTTCAATCAAAGTATTGGTGGTTTGAACCACCACAAATCCAACATACGTACACAAATATCAAACAATCAATGCTCATCTGTAACAAAGAGCATCATGCACAAATCATATGACAGACCACAATGCAAATAAAAATCACTCTCACCCCAACTGATAATGTAACAATAACCACACTAATCAAAATAGCCTCGTTCGAATACCGGCAAAACCTGATCATAAGACATCAACCCGGAGATGGATCAGATCAGCACATGCAATCATTGCAGGAGCTGCAGATACCGGAACATAATTTTTATGAACTCAATTAGGTTGCCTAATAATCCTCTGTAACACAACAGTCCTCGCCCTCCTAATATGCCTGCTACACCTATCTGCCTGCTCCCCCAACTCCTCGACGCTCTTCATAAACCCCTCCAGCGTCTTCTTAATCTCCTCCACCGCAAATTTAGCCGCCTCCTCCTCGTTAACCGCAAACTCCACACTCTGCAACAATGATCTAATTTGAATCTCCAACCGATCGATGAGAACACGAATGTTATCCAGATCTTTGATCGCCACATAAGTTCCAGCCTGCAACCCCCCGATTATTTCCCTTTGTCCTTTTAAAGCATCCTCATAGTTTTTCCATAAAGAATCGAACCATTTTCCCATAGACCCGATTGGGATTGAAGTCGCTGCGGAGAGAGCTGCAGCGACAGGAGGTGCGGCTACTGCTGCTGCAACTACTGAACATATGATTATAGCCACGAAAGCGGAAGCGAATATAATGCTGGAGACCTTTCTCCAAGCTTTCACGGACTTTAGTTTCTTGTCGAGTTTTGCTTTTCGAAGCTGAAGTTTTTCGAGCATCAGTAGTTGTTGGGTGTAGACGGATTGAAAAGCTTTGAAGAATTCATCGGTGAATGGATCGCCGGTTTCTTTGAAATGTCTTAGCTCCTCCAAAGTTCTTTCGTATTTCTTCTTTGGTTGTTCGTCATCGAAGTGTTGGAGAGCAACCTGCAGGATTAGTTGAGTATCCCTTGCTTTCTTGAGGCACCTGTTGGAAAAGAAAAAATTAAAGGAAAATAAATTATGATTTTCTCTACCAATTAACATATCATTTGTCATAACAAATAATTAATGTTAATTATATGGGTGATTATATTATCCATCATATATATAGAATGATGGTCTGATAGTAATAATTGAACTATTATAGTGTACTTAACTTTATTAATGGACAGTTATGGGTCGTCACCACCTAGCTATAAGGCCTTATCTAAACTTACTAATTGATAAACAAAAAAAATTATCACATGCAAAAAGGATTTATTTTCAGATATGGAGCCAAGGAGAAAAATATTAATCTAATTCTATATAAAGTATTTTTCAATACAATTTTTCTTCTTGTTTTTTCAACATAGATTCGCTTTTTCAGAACCATATATGTTTGTAAATAAAGACTGAAACGTGCGTGGAAATTAAATTTTAAACAATGATATATAGGTTGAGATTCATGATATTAATAGGATTTGATTGCAAATTAAATACACGCATATACATATACATATACATGCATACACTCGTACACATATGCGCATACATACATGCATGCTTTGGCTTTAGTGCATGCCATAAACTTTAAGAGGTCTTCATTCGTTATATTTTAAATTTAATTGTGAATTGCAAATAACTACCATGAGCTTAGTCATTTGCAAAAAAAGTACAATGGTCTTTTAGCCTTTTCCAATTTAACATTATGGAACTTTTGCTTTACTTGCTCATGTGATACTAAAACGAAATACGCTTAACATATATATACGGTATTTATAGAAACTGTGACAAAGTTTCTTGTGTTTATTTGCAATCAATATTAATGACGATAATTTTTTGTTAAACACTTATAGATTATGTCATTTTAGTGGAAAATTAGTCTAATAATAAATACAGTTCATCTCTTTTTCCTCAAAAAATCAAGGTTTCTCACCTTTCCAGGGCTGCGCAAAAATCCAACGTCTGCAACGAATTCTCGAAGTAATCCTCAACAAAATCGAACAGATCTGGCGTGTTCCAGATATCCTTCTTGCAATCGAGAATCACCTTCACAACCTCTTGGTTCATCTCAAGGAGGCAACCGGTAACTTCCTTCAACGAATTGAAGGAAAGCGCGTGGACCTCCACGCCGACCGCAAGGGTCGATATCGCACGGCTCATCCTCTGCTGCAGGGTCGTATCAAACGTCTGCAGATCCGGGTCGACCGTGCATGCTGCTAAATACGATGTCAACTCTCGTTTATACTGTTTGTTGCCTTTTTTGTTACCGCTCTTGCTGAAATGGCACCCCATTGCCGCGAATTAATATTTTTTTTTGCTATAATTCGAGTGGTGGAGAGTTTGATGTTATATATAGGGAAAATGGCGGAGGAGACTTGGAAGGGAAGCAAGACTAGTAGATAGATGCAAGAAATTAAAATGGAGGTTAGTTTTAAAACTTTTGAGATTTGAATGGTGTATGTAGGAATTTAGGGAGTTGATTTAAAAGCTACCTCTAGGTTGGAGATTATATAGGAGATATATAGGGGGGCTAGAGAGAGAGAGAGAGAGAGAGAGAATGGGGAAGTCTTGTACGCATGAGTAAAAGGAGAGGAGAGAGGAGAGAAAACGGTGGTGAGTTGGGCAAAAGTGAAGGCAGGAAGCAACTGAAACTTCTGAAATATATCTCTTTCTCTCTCCTCAAATTTGTTACTCTTCTCTCTCTCCCTCTCTTCAATTTTAGCTTAAGCCAGCTATAGTTTCTACGTGGGAATTGAAGCGAAGACATGTAAGCTTGGCGGTGAATAAAGAAAGAGACTTGAAGCTACGTACACACTCGTTCATGTGAATGTGGGACCCACTGTGTGTCTAGATACACGTGTAGGTTGGGTGTTGGTATTTTGCATGTAAACATGTTAGATATGTTAAATGCATTAGAATTGCTAGGACCGGGGTTCATTGCCACACTATTTCACATGACCTGCAATTATATACTTTATTCATTTTTTCGCTGTGTTTATATATTTTAAAATACAAATTGTTAATAATTTACTCCCTCCAGTTAACTAGCCGTTAGAGTATTCTCAAAAAGATTCTCGCGTGCATAATACGTGTTCGTTTTTGGACAGTTTTATCCCTCAACCGTTAGTATATGTATTTTTTTAATATTATACACACAAAAATATTATTTTTTTCACTCCTTTAAGTTTTAACCAAATTCTTCTTCCTCCTCTCTACTCTCTTTTGATCAAATTAAGGGTTGTTCCTCCTCTTGATTGATTCGACGGAATTTGTGCATGCCGAGCAAGCCATCCTATGACCTTTAGGTAGCTCGGTTTTCCTCAATCTCCTCATTTTTTCTTCCTCTTCTTCCTCCTACTCGGATTGCTTGTCGAAGGAATCGAGGAGGCGAACGTCTTCGAGATCATCGGACCTTGTAGAGGTCGAGATCAATTAGATGTCCCATAGGGTTGTGGCTATCAAATTTTGAGAAAATTGATAATTGGAGAGCAAGGAAAAATTTAGAGCTAAGAAAGAAAAGTTGAAGATAAATAAATAGAAATTAAGACTTATGGATGATAAATGGAGAGAAGGAGGGAGCTGCCCATCTGATGATGCCTGTAGGTAGGAATTCCCCAAAAAATCACGACACATAGCGGATGGCTGTCGTCCACGTAAGCCCGTTAGATTCCAATTCCCCAAATCACGACACGTAGCGGATGACGTGTCTTCCACATAAGCCCGCTAGATTCCTGGAGGCAGCAGAGCGGGAATAAGTATGATGCATGGGAGATATTCCTTGGCACCTCGCCTCCGAGGTTGCGCCCGACCTTTCAAATAGCCTTCCCGGAACACATTCCTCCTTCGGCTGATCGCCAGCCAATAGCTCGTCTCCGAGTTATCCTATAGCTGAAATTTCTCAACTTACTTGCTCGCCTCCGAGCTATCCTATATCTGAAATTCCTCAGCATTCCTGTTTGACCGGGAGCACGGAGCCCGAGCGCATTTGTAACGGCTCCGTGTACCTTGCCACGAAGAGATCTCCACCGCTCCACGTCCTGCATCCCACGCTAGTGTATCTCACTTTTAACGGGCGTATCTCGCCATTAATGGGCGTATCCCGCTATCAAGGCGAACGTGACGCAGAGGCGTAACGGACGGCGAGAATCTCGCATCGGTTCGCTCCATGCGACCGCTATATAAACCTCTCTTCCAGACGACTCAAGTATCTGGAACTCATTCCAATACGCCGCTACTCTGTCCTAATTATTGCTCGGTACTTACTTGATCGTCAGAGAGTCCTACGGTGGTTTCCCATCCCGGGACTTCCTTTGCAGATAGATCGGTGTCAACAACAACCAACAATCCATTGAGATCCACACACTCAACCCTCATATCAAATCTCACCCGTTCAACCTGCTGGCGGCAGGATCGACGGAGGACAACATCTGAGAGAGATTCTGGCCTCCATCAGTTGGCGCTGTCTCTAGGAACCCTTTTCCACCCAAGAAAGTAGATCTTCTGCTTTCGATTCGATGGTCAGCGATCATTGCAATGAAGATCCCAGCACCAGCCGTCCCGTCCTCCACAATGGAGGCGGGACCGTTCTATTCTGCCTCCCAATATCATCGAAGCCTTATCCGCGCGGATCGACAGGCTCACGGTAATGGTGGACGCGCACGGTCGTGTTTAAACGGCCGGCCATGCCCGCCAAACTGCCACTCCCGCTCCCCATAACGACGGTGTGCATGAGGCAGCAGAGGGATGAGTTCATGCCCTCGACCTCGCTTATGCTAATCTCGATGTCATGGAACACCGGTGTGCCGATTCCGGCGGTCATGACCTCTATACGAGGATTGATTCCAAGACTTGTTGGGAGCGACCAGATTATCGTTTCAACACTCGCCGCGCTCCATCGCCCTCTGAAGAGACGTCGATCAGGTCACCTGATTTCAGGAAAGACCGACATCACCACACTCATTTAGACCGCGCACATGGCGAACGTTAGGGCCAACCACGAAAGATCCACCTGAGAATCTGAGGAAAGTGATAGAGCGAAGCCAAAACTGCTCTATCGAGCAAGCCCGGAGCAGAGATAGCAGGCACTCCGACTATGGAGAATTCTCGGGATACCAACAGCGAATCGAGGTTCTCGAGAAGAAGATTGAGGACATATGGCTCGCCACCCGTTCGCCCGGAGGGTCGGCGAAATATTCCGCGAATTCTCTTACGAGACCCTTCACGAAGCAGTTACTACGTAAGCGTATCTCTTCTCTAAACAAACCGTCCAAGATGGCCCTCTTCAACGGGAAGTCCGGCCTAAAGGACCACCTAGACGCGTTTACAGCAGGCATGAGTTTCCAGGACAACTCGGACGCGACTCAGTGCCGAGCCTTCTCCACCACCCTTATCCGGGACGGGTTGGATTAATTCCATGGCCTTACTCCGCGTTCAATCTCAACCTTCGACGAGCCGGCTACCCAGTTGATCGGTCATTTCGTCGGCAACCGACGACAGAAAAGGACGGTCGACTACCTGTTCACCATTGATTGTTAGACTTTTAGTGTGATATTTAAATTACCGCAATCAAGACGGTTTCGCTTTGTAGCTAGCCGGTTGAATACGGGTCGATCCACGGAGAGATGAGAATCTTTTTCTTAGTGTTTTAACGAGTTAAGTCCAAAGTGTTCGAGTTTGTTCAAAGGTAACTATGTGCTTAGATATATATGATAATAGAGCTTGTTGGGGTTAGGATTAGCTTAGTTTGAGTTAGGAGTTCGCTCACTTCTTTTGTTTTCCTCTCTTGATATCGATATTACGGTAATCGGCAACAACGGGGATTAGCACGACTAGAAAGGAAACTTGCGAGTATAAGGTAGGCTTTCTAACGCTTAGTTCCTTCCTTTTGGTCCTTGTCCGTCCGTTCTTATCTCTTAGCCATAATCTCCGGTCAATTCAACCACAACCGGTCTCACTAGGGTGTCACCGCTATCATATAGGATAGGGTGTCGTAGGGAGCGGATTGTGGTTGCCTTGACGGCAGTTCGAATCAAGATGTTGGGTAAAGAAAAGAGTGAGAGAGATTTCCTTCTCTCAAATTTTCCTTATCGTATCCTAACAAATGAGAAACTACTCACTCATTATAAAAGAAAAAAAAAACAAAACAAACAAAAAAGATAGAAAGAAAAGAGGTAGAAAATTACAACTGGCTATTTGAGATCTCACCTAGACAAGGATCACTGTTAAGAATCATGGTTACAAGGATAAAAGAGAAGAAGAAAAAGAACAAACAAAAAAAACAACTACTTATCAAAGAAAATTACAAGCAACATATGTTAAAACTAAATTACAAGACATGCATATAAAAGGAACTCTTCTTCATTTATAATTCACTCAAATCTTTCACTACAATGATAATGGAGGAAAGATGAAGAAGAAAGAGAAATTACACAAAATTCTAACACAAAACTAGTGAAAAATCTATATATCCTTCATATGGCTCTGATCTGGAATATTTATAGGCAGTCTAGTGAAACCCTAGGGTCATATTCTAAGCCCATACAAAATTACAAAACTACCCATGAAATAAAAACAAATGATGATGAGACATGGCCGCGGAACCGCCGCACAATGGGCCTATTTGCCGCGGTTCCGCGGCCGTTTAATGAGATTAGCATCTTGGTTTTTCTGGGTTGTCTTGCGTTGATATCTTTCTCTGTTTAGCACACTTGGTTTTGCAAAATCATTCCATTTTTCTCCTAGATTTTCAACAGTCCAAAAGATGAAAGAGTGTGGACTTTTTGTCTTGATTTTCTCGAGCTCCGCGTTATCAACTTGATTCTTGTGCCGCCTCTCTTCTGCTTTGCGCATGAATGACCCTTGCTTGAGCAGCACCTGACGGATGGTGAGCGGAACCCGTATTTTTATCCGTTGTTGGCAGTTGTCCTGAATTTGTCGTGACTTTTTATGACTTTTATTGTTTTGGGCTGAGAACCTGTAAGCTGAAATTATGTAGCAAATACGGATTAAAAGTACCTACCTATATACAATGCGATCAAGAATGGGCGGTATAAAAGTGCAAAATTATGATATGAATAACCATCAAGAGCGATTACAAGGAATATTTCAAAGATTACGTCACCCGATTCTATAATACCCTCCTTGAAGTACCCGAGCACCGTGACGAAACGGTCATCACCGCCATGAGATCGGGTCTTAGGCATAAAGATTGGCTCCGCTCTTTTGCATTAGCGCAACCTAAGACCATCGTAGAGGTTAAAGTTTGCACCGAGTGGGAGATCTACCCCGAATTTGAAGTGAACGCCAACCTACCCCATGGGGACCGGATGGACCAAAAGAAACGGGACCGGGAGGAGAAGAAAAAGATCGATCGTCCGAAACCTTATTTCTCGAGATTTCATTAGTACACCCCTCTGAAGTTCTCTCAAACTGAGTTGTTAGAGGAGGAAAAAAGCGAGAGATTCTTCAAACTCCCGCCGATGACACAAAGGCCGGGTAAGCGACTCCGCGGCTCATACTGTGCATTTCATCGGTCGCAGAGGCACCCGACCGAGAACTGCAAACAACTCCGTGATTATATCGAGGAGCTGATTCGCTCCAGTCACCTAGTAAAGTACCTACGAGACAAACGTTAAGCAGATAAGAAGCATGCAGACCAATCTCCACCCAGAGAGTTGACGGTCGGGCAAATCATGTTCATCTCTGTTGACTCGGCTCCGAGCAACAAAGACACCCGCCGTATCCGGCCGGTCATGACCTTAGATGATCTCCTCTCTAAGAAGTACAAGAAAATTGCCCCCATCACCTTCACCGATGAAGACCTTCATGGCATATCCTGTAGGGTTCCTAGGCACACCTATGAGCTTCTACAACTGATCAACCATGCCAAATTCAAAAAAATTTCTATGTGCCGAGAAACCCTAATCAAGATCGATAACTAGAGGTAAGGCGAAAAAAGCAAGTAAACAACTTTATTGCTAAATAAAAGAGACTACAACTTTTGTAGATCCGGTCCTCCACCTCTCTAGCTCCGTGTTGACGTCCCTCCACTGCGATCATCGGATCCCGAACCCTTGCGTCGATTTCATCGGAAAAATGGGCGGGCTAGGTCGTTGACTTCGATGCCGAAGATGATCTACGTCGAGGCGACTCAAACTCAAGCTCCACCTTCACTAGGTCATGAAACTTGTGAAGATAACACACTCTACTATATGGCAAGTGGTAGAGGATGAAGAAATAGGAAGTGGGTTCACTTTGGATTTGGATTTCTCACTTGGAATCATCACTTGGAAATTTCTAGCAATGGTTTTTCTTCTTCATGAAGAAGATGAAGAAGAAAGAAAATGAATAAAATGAATTAATAAAATAGAAAATCAAGTGATACCTTATCATAATGCAACCATGGGTGAGATAAACTCATGTAGAGAATGAACTAGGGTTTAGCTAAATGGTTAGGGTTAAGGCAAAAGACAAAATGGCTAGACTTTTCAAAGCTTCATGAAGCTTCAAGTATCAAACAAAGAAAGCCACCATCTTATATTTTGCCAAAAATAAATAAAAAGAATAAATAAGTAAATCAAACCCCAACCATTAACCTAATCAAGGTTTAAAGCATACACACACCCAAGTTTGCATGTATCATCAAACATGATACAATCTAGTGCACAAAAATATATCACATATACTACTTGTGCACATCAAGTGAGAAAATCCATCTTAAGTGAACAAATACTAGTTAATATAAAGTAATATATCAAATATATAATTATACATCAAATCATTAAATCAACACTTGATTTAATGATCCGGTCATATCGCATATAACCGATTAATATCAAGTGTATCAATGTATCGAATCAACACTTGATCCGGTAACTCGGCTATATCACATATAACCTGCCGATGATACATATCGCGAGAATAGAATACAGTATCACATACTGGTATTATTCTCGGTCCCGCACATATCTCATATGCGCTCCTATTTCGATTCGCTTAAGCTAGGAAAGCTCTGTGTAGGAATCTAAAGACTCGTCAATACGCCGGCAGCAGGTGATGATCATATCAAACACCCACAAGCCGCAAGCGGTCTGCTAAACATAACGGCCACCCGGGTATTGAGCGATCAGAAGATCAACGAGCAAGCCCGCTCACACTCCTGTGAATCCAACCAGTAACACTTACCGTACAGTCCGGTCTCGTCGTCTGATATGTCGCATATCTCTCCTAGGGGTGGTAAACATCAGACCCCAATAGCTCGATAAGTCGTGTCGATATGAGGTCTATAACATTTCGAGAAACTACTGGTAACACTTACCAGTAAATCTCAGCAACCCTGGCCAGGGATTTCCGGTTATAGCCAATCGAACACAGCGCAACATCAACTCCCTATACCGGGAGAGACGAATCCCCTCCTATCGCTCATTGCCTCCATGTGATTCGGGACTATACCCAAAAGCCACCGTTTTGCACGCCCTCTTGGACGTGGTAAGGTGGAATCAAAGCACAGTGGGAATCACACAAGACTCTATGACGATCTCGGGTCTACAGACTAAGCTGTACCAGTGTCACCAGAGAACTGCCATCTGACGTAAAGTATAATACCATCTGGGAGTTCTCGGCGAGTCCGTCCAGTGTACCCAGTCTCCACTGAGCACCCGTATATCATCTCTGATGTCAAACACCAATGGATATGGGATCATCCATCACCCATTTGTATGGGTCGAGAAGGTATACGCTAGTCTATTCTGGTATATCGATGCCCCGTCTCGATACACCCACGACTAGGGACCTTGAAGGATGTACTTATGGACTACCATGTCCCCACTAGTATGATCCGTATCATAGTCCAGGTAGTCAAGTACATATCCTAAGGGCTTTACCAACATGTAACAGAGAGACAATCAGTGTACACGTTAAGGTAAAGAGCAACCAGATAGCATACTATCATGTCGAGCAAGAAATTCCTCCCTATATATGTCCCAGCATCCACTACAATATACATCCTATGTACAGTAATGGCCTCTAGGGCATACATATAACTAACATACATAATGATCCCCTGGTGATCATGGCCCGGGTAAATCAGAAGTTGGGAGAATCCTGGTTGACTCGGGAAGCTCGGCGGATATCCTATTTTACGACTGTTTCCAGCGTATGGAATTAAACCCGTCCGATCTCCAACCGACCTTGCATGTCCTCTCCGGATTTACAAACCACTCCGTCCAAGCCAAGGGAACGATCACTCTCCTTTTCAACATAAGGGGGACGGAAGAGCCCGAACCATGTCGGTGAGTTTCTTCGTCGCCCAGGTCCTTTCGTCTTATAACAACCTTTTGGGTTGCCCCACTTTAAACGCCCTCCAGGCTTAGATCTCGACCTACCACCTCGCTTTCAAGTTCTCTCTGGGCGATGGGGGAATAGGTCGTGCCTACGGAGATCAGCAAACCGCCAAGGTTTGTCTCGCCTAGACGCTTCCCGGGGACAAAGAAGTTGATATTTTCAAGGGACCGTGCGATCCTCGGGAATCTATGGATATACGTGATGACAAAAGAGAGATTCAGGGTTCCCTGTTGTAGGCCTTGTCCGAGATTCCTCTCAAAGAGGGAGCCAATAGCCGAACCATCCAGATCGGCTCCCTCTTGACCAGAGGAACTCGGGACAACCTTATCCGGTTTCTCCGAAGCAACTCCGATATATTTGCTTGGACTTTTGAGGACATGTCGGGGATTGACCCTAAGATGATCTCCCACAAGCTCGGCGTTGAATCAAAGGCCCAGCCGGTCTGACAAAAGAAAGAAGCTTCGCGTTTGGTAAACAGAAGGCAATCAAGGAAGAAGTGGACCGATTACTCGCGGCTGGCTTCATCAGGTTCCTAGACTATTCGGCTTGTCTAGCCAACGTAGTCATGGTTAAGAAAGCAAACAATAAGTGGCGCATGTGCGTCAATTTTACCGACCTAAATATGGCCTAACATAAAGACAACTACCTGCTCCCGTAGATAGATCAGTTAGTTGACAGCTCGGCCGGTCATGAGCTGCTAAGCTTCATGGATGCCTTCTCCGGTTATAATCAAATCTAGATGAACCCGGTTGACGAAAAGCTCACCGTCTTTACCACCGATTGAGAAGTCTACTACTATAAGGTAATGCCCTTCGGCTTCAAAAACGCTGGGGCAACGTACAAACGGCTGGTCAACAAGCAGTTCAAACCACAAATCGGGGGAAATATGGAAGTCTATATCAATGACATGCTCATGAAATCCACTCTATCTACCGGGCATACCACGGATCTCGGCAAGACCTTCGAGGTCCTGCGACAGTACAAAATGAAGCTCAATCCAGCCAAGTGTGATTTCGGCGTCACGGACGGAAAGTTCCTTGGATTCATAGTCACACATAGAGGAATCGAAGCAAACCTGGAGAAGATCAGGGCCATCATTGACATGATGATGCCCAAGAGCAACGTTGAAATCATACGGCTCATGGACAGGGTGGCCGCTTTGAGTCGGTTCATGTCCAGATCCGGCAAAAAGTTCTCGCCTTTCTTCAAAGCTTTAAGAAAAATCCCCGTGTTCAAGTGGTCCGAGGAATGTCAAGCCTTCGAGCAGTATAAGACTCATCTGACGACGCCATCGCTTCTCACCTGACAGCTAAAGGAGATGAGCTGTTGTTGTACCTGGCATGTTGGGGTCAAAAATCACACCCCGGTTGACCAAGTCAAAGTCAATCAACCCCCAGCAAAGCGGGCCCGAGCCTAAGCAAGTGGGCCCAAGTCAAGACTGAGCGTGGAAGGGGTCGGATCCATGCCAAAATGAAGGCGATAAATTAGTTTAAATACATTTTTTTAGAATTAAATGTATGAAAAATGGGCAGCAATCCAAAATTTTGTAAACCCTATGGCTTATGTATAAAAAGAAATAAGCACATGAGATATGGAGAGGCACAAGTGCCATTTGGAAAAGCCCAAGGGGCTATATGTAAAGTGTGTAGCTTATAAAGACAAACATGATGAGAAAATCAATAACAATTTTCATCCTCTAAAAAGTTCTAGGGTTCTGTGTCTCCTTCTCCTTCCTCAAGGTTTTAAACATTCATCTTTTTCTGAATTAAATCAAGAGTTTAATTCTTCCTTTTCCAAAAATATATAGTTTTTCACCATAAAACCCTTGAAGGGGAGCTCAGATTTCCCATTAAATCTCTGAAATGGGAGATTTTTAAGTCTCGTCCTCCTTTTTTCTCCAATATCCAGCCAACAAAAAGGATGAGAAATGAGACCTATCTCCAAAAATCCCATTTTAGGAAGATCCAAGGCTCAATAGAAAATCTAGAGCTCAAGAGAGAAGAAAGGGGTACCCTTTCATCATCTCTGAAAATCTCTTGGGAGTCTAACTCCGAACAAGAATCTCTTCTTTAGGAGTTTAACTCCAAACCAATCCTTGAGGAGCTCAACTCTAAGATCCAAATCTTCGAAAGAGTTGAACCCCAAAAATCTAGATTTTTTAGGAGTTTAACTCCACAAAAAGATCATTTTTTAGGAGTTTAACTCCAAAAGTCAATTAGGAGTTCAACTCCCGGTTCAGGGGCTAAGCCCATTTTTCCGCGAGTGTCCAGCGCCCACGTGCAGGATGCGTGATCCGCTGGCGCCCAACACCCACGCGCCATGCACGTGAACCGCTGGCACCCGGCGTCCGCGTACCGAGTATGTGGCCCGCTGGCACCTAGCCTATGTGCCATGCACATGGCCCGCTGGCGCCCAGCGCCCGCGTGCAGGGCGTGTGGCCCGCCGGCGTCCAGCGTCCACGTGCCATCCATGTGGCCCGCTAGCGCCCACGAGCCACGCACGTGGCCCGCTAGCGCCCGGTGCCCACGCGCCATCTCACGTGGCCTTAGGACGCTCCTCACCCCTCTTTTCCCACATGCTCTACACTCAAAATACATCCCCCGTTAGAAAAAAATTTCTAACGTGGCGCTGCCCCACACCCCATAAGGGGGCTGCTAGCCCCCTTGACCCCCGGCCTACTATCCAGATAGCGGGACCCCCGTAAACTCTGCGAGGCCCCCGATATACCCAAATCCCATCAAAACATACAAATACGCACACTGCACATTCAATTCGGATGACCAGTTTGACCCATCAATCGGAGGTTCTCTCGCTCCAAAGGCGAGGAGTACTTAACGGCAGCTTAGTTCGCGGATGCCGGAAATTCGGATCCCCACAATCAATAAACCTCAGCCTATCCTAGGCAGGGGGAATCTGTATATGCCTGACAAGCGTGCATATTCCTATCTCAATAGGGTGACGAAAAGCACTTTACAGATTCTGACACGCTCGGTAGGACCTTTCTCTCCTCCTATATTTCGGGTCAAGCATTCATACGAACTCATTTAACATATATACCGATATTTGTACTAAAATAATGATTTTCCGTGCAGCAATCAACTTTCAATGACGATGTCTTCTAAGATGAATTCAGCTACCAACACGACCCCGATCCCGTACATGGTCAAGATCGATGCTCGCGTGGTTCTTCTCGCAAGCTTCAGTCGGCAGTGGGGGGAACCTGAAAGTCGACCCTAGCACCACCATGAGATTCTTGTGGCATCAAGCATGCCCAATTTTAATTTTTAGTAGTGTTAAGCTAGACTAAACAAGATCTTTGCTAGAATATTAGGGTTATGGTTTAATGATGTGAACAACTAGAGAAAATGAAAGAAGGCTGTACCCTTTAGGATCAAGTCCTTCACTTCACATGCTCCATGTAGTAGTCCCGCGACTCTACTAGGCTCCACTTGAGTCTTTGGATGAGCTTTCTCCGATGACCTTCATGCCGAAGATGATCCACACGAAACCCCTCCAACTCAAGCTATCTCTATAATAAACTCTTTAACATAGAAAACACGTGATCAGTCGAAAATATTGCATTTTTAACACATCAATTTCCCTACTCTTTGCAATCATCTAAAGGTGTTTGGTGTAAATATAGCACATATTAGCAATTTGTCTACCAAAATACCAAATAACATGTGTTATATGTTATAACCGGTATTTTGAGGGAAATTGAGTGTTTATTATTGCACGCATGATCTTTTGTATATCGCAACACTTGTCTTGAGATTGTGTGCAGGAAATTCCAGGAAAAAGAGCCGGAAGTGCTAAAAGTGCTGATAAAAATACACCAAGTCCAAGACTTGTGATCTGGTAGTAAACAAGAAAGATTTATAAAATTCCAGAGATCAGAAAAGTACCATGAAGCCAGAACAAAATCAGCCCAGAATTTCCATGCACCAAGTCCTCCAAATGGCCGCGGATCCGCGGCCGAATGAGCCGATCCGCCGCGGATCTGCGGCTATAGTAGCTCTTCACTGGCTCAGATTCCTCCACGTGTTTTCTTGTAACGGCCAAGCATCCAGAAGACTCCCAATTACCACGTGGCTTCTTCCAGAAGGCTCTGCATAACAAACTCACTCTAGAATATTCCTTACAACAACCTTATTTTAGAAGGCTCCCTCCAACAACTTTCTTCTAGAAGCCTCCTTGTAACAACCTTCCTCTAGAATATTCCTTCTAACAAGCTCATTATAGAATATTCCCTCTAACAACCTTATCCTAGAATATTCCCTCTAACAACCTTATCCTAGAATATTCCTTATTCTAGAATATTCGCTCCAACAAACTTCTTCTAGAAGACTCTCTCTAGCAACCTAGCTTTGGAGGGAAGATTCAAATGAGTGGTTATAAAAATGGATTTAGATCTAGAATTTGGAGGTTGTTGAAATTGAAGGGAAAAATTGTAGATCCAAATCAAATCTAAATCAAATTGAGTGACACAATTTGATCCAAATCAAGATCTATCGAGTGCCGAGCCAAAGCAAGCATCCATCGTGCCGTTTTGAAGCAACGCCGATCTTCATCCAAGCAAGAGATCCAAGACGATCCGCGACTCATGAAGACGATGCGAAGCTAGTTCGACGATCGAGTTCTCTCCTCAATTCTTGTAATCTTTGAGTGAATTATAACGAAACGTTGAATAATAAAAGGTGAAAATTCTTGATCTTGCTTTTCTTTACATTTGATCATTATGAAGAGTTTTCAATTCTTGATTGTTTTCTTTTTCATGATGTTTGAGTGAAAACTCCGCTTGTGGAGGAATCGAGAAAATAGGTAAATGATGATGACTAAATTCTTGAACGATTCTTAAGTCTTATGAGTTTTGTAAACTTTAGGAAATTGAATCATCGACAACCTAGTTTCGAGCGAGATGCTTTCATGAATGTTTTCGCTCTAAATTAGAGATCAACGCTTGATGATTGAATTTCCTAGAGGCTAGAATTTGAATGCCAATCAACGAAAGGACAAGGGATAGAAGGAGAAACCCTAGTTTCTTCAATAGATCCCTAATCCTCGTTGATCGTCATCGATCTAGCAACAAATCATCAATAGATAAGAATTTGTAATCATAATTCTTCATCATCACTATCAATTGGATCGATTCCTACAAGGCTCTTTACAAATCTTGATAATTCATTCAATTTGGACATCTTCTTGAACTTTATTGATTCTTGATTTTAGATCTCGTTCTTTTCGATTCTTGAAACTAAATTTCAAAATTCTTGAATCAATTTTCTTGCAATTTTTCTTTTATCTTTTCATTTCGATTCATCTAAAACAATTGCGATCAAAACACACATCTCGGTGGACGATCCGTATTCATTAACGCGCTACATCGACACCGTTAATTGATTGCGGTATAAATTTCTTTGGTTGTGAAACATTTCTAAACACGACACGGAAACGATCAATCAAATGGTGCCGTTGCCGGGGATAGTGTGCTAATTTGTTCGTTTTTGAAATTTGAGTTGAAAGATTTATTAATCCATCAGAATTTTTAGATCAAAATTCGCACAAACGCTAAACGATTTGTTATGATTTGTTGCGAGGAAATCTGAAATCTCTGGAGCGAGAGGAAAAATTTTCTGAATATTCCAGAGAGTTCAGTAAGTGAACAGGAGCATCTGCAAGAAATTCCGTGCAGAGAACTCACTTTCCGACCGCGTTTCTGCGGCAATATAGTGCTTTTCACGGCGGATCCGCGGTGGGCTTAGGGCTTCACTGCATGAAAATTTCTTGGTGACACTCTGACTTTCTTATCTCCTCCTTGATCTGCTCCATTAACTAATTTCTGCAGGATTCTTTGCAAAAATTCGCAGCGCCGCAAAAAGCAAAATTGTGTGTGTTTGATCTTGATTGTTTGCATTTTTAATACGGAAATTAAGGGGAAAAGACCAAATTCAGATTAGGTGGGGAGTTCATTACCCTTCCTAAGCCCCAAAAATCATAAAATTGCATCAGCATTACCCTCATTAACTAAAAAATATCTAGACATGACTCTAAGGACCGTCGTGCTCACTTAGGACAGAAGGAGGTCATGGGTAACCTATTGCTTATCCGCGTTTTTTTTGTGGTGTCTAAGGCAAGTGTGTCTAAGGCAAGTGGTTACTTAATTAGGCCCACTACTTACGTAGTGGAGAACCTCCCACTTACCTGGCACTTACCTGGCCATAGAAGGGATAAAGAGGCAGTAGATGATTTATCTTGCGACTTGTCTTCTAGAAGTCTAAGAGCGGTTTAGAGACTTGACCTAGGTAACCACTAGATTTAGGGTTGCTTGTGCAATTTTGTGATTTGAATTTTTCAAAAAAATCTTTATCTTTTTCAAAACAAACACCAAACTCATCTTTTCCTTAATTATCACAATGCTGCCACTTGTGCTAAATCCTTTAGTGCATGCTCGGCTGGACACGGGATTCTAGTGCCCGTCTTGTCCGCGTTCCGCCTATCGACTCCGAAGTCGGTATTTTTACGTCTACTTCTTCTTTACCCACCACCACACCCACTTCGATGGACAATTCTCCATCGAACTTCTTTACCACTACTCTGCCACCGTCCGCAAGTGCGCAGAATCCACCCCGCATCTCTCTCCAAGAGAGATGTTACCTTATGCGAGGTCCTCTTTTGACCTGTCTTACCATTCCACCAGCCAATGGGGACAATTTTGAAATAAAACCCCAATACATCAATCTTCTACCAAAATATCACGGTCTCGAGTCTGAAGACGAATATGTCTTTATTACCAAATTTGAAAATGTATGCGCTATGATGGGTACTTCACAGTTTTCTGTGGATGCCATGCGTCTACGTCTTCTCCCATTCACCTTGTGCGATATAGCCGAGAAGTGGCTTTATAACACAGCCGCACATTCTATTTCAAACTGGGAAGAATTCGTAAAAGCATTCCTAAAGAAATTTTACCCCAATCATAAAACAGCTCGAGTCTGTAGCGAAATAAATCAATTTACCCAGCTTCCAAATGAACCATTCTCGAAGTGTCTTGAACGCTTCAAGGATCTGTTAGTTCAATGTCCACATAACGGAATCCCTAGATGGGATCTGTGCAGAATCATATATAAGGGCATTAATCCTACCACAAAACAGATTTTTGAATTCATGTGTCAAGGCACCTTCATGACTAAAGATGATGGTGAAGCCTGAAGATTCTTAGAAGATTTCGCTGAAAAATCTTTACAGTGGGAGAGTGTAAGTCAGTTATCATCTAGGGGTGGCAATAACCAATCTGATGTTTGCATAAGAGTTAGAGCTGAAATGTCAGCAATGCAAAAGAAACTCGAAACTATGGAAAATAAATTTTTAGCAGCCGCCCTAAATCAGATGTCACTCCCCTAAACTGTCTGTGGATGCTGTTCTGATCCATCACATCTCACGGAAGAATGTCCATTGAATTCTCCGTTTCAAGGTCAAGAGTATATCAATGCTGCTTTCCAACAAAGACCTAGGAACGATCCGTTTTCTTCCACTTATAATCAGGGTTGGAGGAATCACCCGAACTTTGCTTGGAACCAATCACAAACTCAAAATACGGTTCCAAATCAAAACAATTTCCAAAGGGCTTCTCCACCACAACAGCAACCACTTCAACCGAGTCAGCACCCTTACCAATCACAAAACTTTCAAAATCCGGTCAACACACCTGCACCGAATAATCCTTTGCAGTTGACCGGTACTGATGAATCCTCTTCACTCATGAATTTGCTTCTAACAAATCTCATGCAAGTTTCGGCTGAAATAAAGTCTTCTATCGATAAAATCCAGAAAAACTCTGACTCCCAAAGTGAGAATATAAAATCGATGGGAGCAGAAATTGCACAATTAAAAGCCGAATTGAGTGCGAGAGAAAAAGGGAAACTTTCAGCTCAACCTTTACCCAATCCTGGCTATTCACATCATGTGAACGCTATCACCACGTTGAGATCTGGAAGAGTGCTTGACAATCATGTTGGTGAGGAGATTGATAATAATGAAGAATCAATCGATGATACCCCGGCTGAGACTTTTCCTTCCACTTCTACTTCTACTTCTGACCCCAGTTCGTCTACCCCACCATTTTCTTCCGAGCCTATTCTTCGTTTTCCCCAAAGCTCGACACCTCAGCAAACCTCTTCTAGTCCACCAAAGACGATCCTCACTCCTATTCTTAGATCATTCCTACCCACACGATCTTCTCCAATGTTGGACCCCTACCTTATTGCTCAAGCTCCTTACCCGAATCGGTTAAGGGGAAACAATCCAAGCCCGCAAATGAAGAAGATCACTGAAATTTTTAAACAGGTTAACATCAACATCTCTCTCCTAAATGCTATACAACAAGTCCCCACTTATATGAAAATTCTCAAAGACTTGTGCACTAGGAAGAGGAAGACTCAAGTACCAAAGAAGGTATCGTGTCGAGTACTGTAGACACGGCTTTTCCCCAACAATTACCAAGGAAACGTAAGGACCCTGGCTGTCCTACTATTTCTATTTCTATGGGGATAAACACATCAACCGTGCTCTACTTGACCTTGGCGCAAGTGTTAACCTGCTTCCTTTCTCGGTTTATGAGCAGCTGGGTATCGGAGTGTTAAAGCCTTCGAATATAACTCTCCAGATGGCCGACCGATCAATCACCAAATCTAGGGGTAAACTACAGGATGTGTTAATAAAAATCGGGGAATTTGTATTCCCTGTGGACTTTATTGTACTTGATACACAGCCTGTAGTAAACCCACGGAATCAAATTCCGGTGATTCTTGGTCGCCCCTTTTTGGCCACTTCCAATGCTATAATCAACTGTCGTAACGGCTCTATGACCCTATCTTTCGGGAAGATGTCAATTGAGCTGAACATTTACAAGTTGGGAAGTGTACCCTCCGAACCTACTGCTCAGATCTGTTCTGTCGAATTAATGGATGTCGACAGCAGCGAATTTGACGATCCTCATGATACTGATCTTGACTCTTTTCATATGTTGTTGTTTGACCCAACTATGTATCATACACATACGGACTCTTCCGCCGTGTTGTCCGGGTCAACAACTAACACCGATTATGAACCGTTTTTGGAGTCTGAAGATCACCCCACGCTTTGTGATAACATTATTCTTCGGGGTATCGATGAGAATTTTGAGGAAATTTTCGCTGATGAGCTCGCATTTTTAGCAAATACGGGTGTTAAGATAAATCATCTCCCAAGCAAAGAAATTGAACCTCCACCCCTTCTTCTGGACTGTAAAGAGAATGCGAGTAATCCATCACAATCACTGAGTCGTCTCTCCAAAACAAGACGCAAACACATTCTATTCCACCACTTACCCTTTCTCTACTTCTTATTCCACCAACTGGTGCACTACACGGATAAATTTTTTGAATGGTTGGTGTTGACTTTCGGTCTTTGCAAAGCTTGGCATTGACCAGTAATTTTTACCCCCTCTTATGATTTTCAAAGCTTAACATTGTTTAACTCAAGTTTGGAGGGGTATAATATGGCTCTTGAAAAGAAAATTTTTACACAAAATTGTGAGCCAAAAATAAATTTGGGGAGGATTTTCACGATCATATATTTTGCCCCCGTTAATAAATTTCCTCCCAAGCTTACAGGTTTTTGTGATTCAGCGGATGGCAACAGTGAGGACACTGTTGAAAAGAAGTTTGGGGGAGGTTTGTGCTTATTTACGCATCACTTTACATCATACTTTGCATAAGCACAAAACATATCACAAAACATATATAAAAATAAATAAAAAAAAATTTGTACATAAATAAGATAATAAAAGTTTAGATAGTGAAAAATTACATCCAAAAGATCGGAAAAATTTAAGAAAACCAAGAAAATTAAAAGTTTTCTTAAACGAACTAGTAATAAGCAGTTATGAGCCGTTGTCCCAAGGGTTAGTAAGATGAAGGAAGTCACTAATGTGAGGATAAAAATAAGTCTGAAAAATAGTTTCTATTCTGAAAGCCAAACATTTGAACATTGATACCCTACTATACGCACTTACACACGTCTTGAAACTCGGGATAGTAGAGGATACCTTGAAATGCTCTTGTCTAAAAGCCAGAGTATGAAGGAAATAAAAAATGAATAAAATATAAAATGGTGAAAAGAAAAAAAAATGAACACTAGTTTTGTTATCGCCAAGACAGTAATAAAAAAATATAGCGAGGGTGCTTCATCACCTAGTGCCTTAGACCAACTGGTCTGGGAGTCACTGCTAAGCCTTAGGTGGTGCAAGATGAGGAAAATACTAATACACCTAATAAGCAAGCACATGAATAATCGGTCGGTTAGTACCTCAAGAAGTATTAACGGTCGCATGAAAAATGTGTGAGCAATCTCATCTAAATATTCATCGATTAAAAAGTACTGAGGTATATGGACAAGAGTATGATAGCTTGAATTGAATTCTCCGAGTGTAGGGATGTTCTTTACACACACGTAGGGGTATATGATCGATGTTTAGAAGAAAGGTAGGAATGAAGAATAAAGGCGATGTTTTATTGAGGGATGATATGATTTCTAAGATCTTTTCATGACTATTAAGATAGGGCTCATGACAACCGAAAAGCTAGTATAGTTGGAAACTCTAATTTTCAAAGTCTTTCTTTTACAATTTTTATCTTTGTATGTAACTTTCACGGTCTTCCTTTTATTATTGGATTTTGTGGGTGCAATCCGCTGAAAACCCTCAGGAGACAACACTCCTCCTATTAGGGACACCTAGAGATTTAATGGCTTGTTTCACGTGCTCAGTGCAATCGTGTTGCCTACGAAAGTGTGCTAGTTAGTTTTTCTTTTTCTTTATTTTCTCCTTCTCTTTCTAATAAATCAAGTTTGCTCGAGACGACCAAAATTAAGTTTGGGGGAATTTGATCAGTCGAAAATATTGCATTTTTAACATATCAATTTCTCTACTCTTTGCAATCATCTAAAGGTGTTTGGTATAAATATAGCACATATTAGCAATTTGTCTGCCAAAATACCAAATAACATGTGTTATACGTTATAACCGGCATTTTGAAGGAAATTGAGTGTTTATTATTGCACACATGATCTTTTGTATATCGCAACACTTGTCTCGAGATTGTGTGCAGGAAATTCCAGGAAAAAGAGCAGGAAGTGCTAAAAGTGCTGATAAAAATACACCAAGTCCAAGTCTTGTGATCTGGTAGTAAACAAGAAAGATTTATAAAATTCCAGAGATCAGAAAAGTACCATGAAGCCAAAACAAAATCAGCCCAGAATTTCCATGCACCAAGTCCTCCAAATGGCCGCGGATCCGCGGCCGAATGGGCTGATCCGCCGCGGATCCGCGACTATAGTAGCTCTTCACTGGCTCAGATTCCTCCACGTGTCTTCTTGTAACGGCCAAGCTTCCAGAAGACTCCCAATTACTACGTGGTTTCTTCCAAAAGGCTCTGCATAACAAACTCACTCTAGAATATTCCTTGCAACAACCTTATTCTAGAAGGCTCCCTCCAACAACTTTCTTCTAGAAGCCTCCTTGTAACAACCTTCCTCTAGAATATTCCTTCTAACAACCTCATTATAGAATATTCCCTCTAACAAACTTATTCTAGAAGGCTCCCTCTAACAACCTTATCCTAGAATATTCCTTATTTTAGAATATTCCCTCTGACAAACTTCTTCTAGAAGACTCTCTCTAACAACCTAGCTTTGGAGGGAAGATTCAAATGAATGGTTATAAAAATGGATCTAGATCTAGAATTTGGAGGTTGTTGAAATTGGAGGGAAAAATTGTAGATCCAAATCAAATCTAAATCAAATTGAGTGACACAATTTGATCCAAATCAAGATCTATCGAGTGCCGAGCCAAAGTAAGCATCCATCGAGCCTTTTTGAAGCAACGTCGATCTTCATCCGAGCAAAAGATCCAAGACGATCCGCGACTCACGAAGACGATGCGAAGCTAGTTCGACGATCGAGTTCTCTCCTCAATTTTTGTAGTCTTTGAGTGAATTGTAACGAAACGTTGAATAATAAAAGGTGAAAATTCTTGATCTTGCTTTTCTTTACATTTGAGCATTATGAAGAGTTTTCAATTCTTGATTGTTTTCTTTTTCATGATGTTTGAGTGAAAACTCTGCTTGTGGAGGAATCGAGAAAATAGGTAGATGATGATGACTAAATTCTTGAACGATTCTTAAGTCTTATGAGTTTTGTAAACTTTAGGAAATTGAATCATCGACAACCTAGTTTCGAGCGAGATACTTTCTTGAATGTTTTCGCTCTAAATTAGAGATCAACGCTTGATGATTGAATTTCCTTGAGGCTAGAATTTGAATGCTAATCAACGAAAGGATAAGGGATAGAAGGAGAAACCCTAGTTTCTTCAATAGATCCCAAATTCTCGTTGATCGTCATCGATCTAGCAACAAATCATCAATAGATAAGAATTTGTAATCATAATTTTTCATCATCACTATCAATTGGATCGATTCCTACAAGCCTCTTTACAAATCTTGATAATTCATTCGATTTGGACATCTTCTTGAACTTTATTGATTCTTGATTTTAGATCTCGTTCTTTACGATTCTTGAAACTAAATTTCAAAATTCTTGAATCAATTTTCTTGCAATTTTCTTTTATCTTTTCATTTCGATTCATCTAAAACAATTGCGATCAAAACACACATCTCAGTGGACGATCTGTATTCATTAACGTGCTATATCGACACCGTTAATTGATTGCGGTATAATTTTTTTTGGTTATGAAACATTTCTAAACACGACACGGAAACGATCAATCAACACGCTACACTCGATCGCTAGTAAAGTGTAGAATGATGAAGTAGGGGATGTTAAAAACTCACAAGTTTGTGTTCAAGCTTCATGGTTCACATCACATGTGAGGGTTGAAGCTTGAACTATAGAAATTGAGGAAGAAGAAGAAGCTAGAGAGCAACCATGGGAGCAACTCAAGAAAAATGATTAAGTGTTGAGAATGAGCAAAAAAAGAATGGCAACTCTTGACCCCCACTCATTCAAGCATGGAATTTTGCAATATAAAATTGCAATCATGCTTGAATAGTGAGTCAAGATAAATAAAAAAAATATAATTCTCATGCTTACAACCATGCTCTCAATTTACACCTCATTTCTATTTTTCTCAAAAATAGAAAATCAAGCTATGCTTCATTATATATATATATATATATATATATATATATATATATTAATATATATATCATGAAGAATAATTAGTGAGCTAATGATATTAATTAAGATATAATCATGTCACAAATAATGCATATCACATTATTAAATCAACACTTGATTTAATAATCCGGTTATATCACATATGACCGATAAATATCATATATCTGAATATCACATTATCAAATCAACACTTAATTCGACAATCTGATTATATCATATATAACCGAACCGATAACAGATTTCTGCCAGATTACAATACGGTATCACATACACGTATTTAATCAAGCCCACACATATATCACATATGTGTCCTACTTCGTTTCGCTTGAACCAGAGAACTTCTGTGTGGGACTCTAAAGACTCGTTAATACGCCAGCAGTAGGTGATGATCACATTAGTCACCTACAAGCCGTCAGCGGTACTAGCTGGACGTAATGGGTACCTGGGTATTGAGCGATATGAAGATCAACAAGCAAGCTTGTCCATAGTCTCCATGAAGCCTATCAGTAACATTACCGTACAGTCCGGTCTCTTCGTCTGATATGTCGCATATCATGTCTACGGGTGGTAAACGTCAGACCCCAGTAACGTGATAAGTCATGTCGATGTCTGGCCTATAACGGTTCGAGAAACTACTTATAACACTTATCAGTAAATCTCATAAGCAGCCCTGGCCAGGGACTTCCAGTTATAGCCAATCGAGTATAGCGCAACATCAACCCCCAATACAGGGAGAGATGAAACCCCTCCTATCTCTCATTGCCTCCATGCGACTCGGGACTGTACCCAAAATCCACCTGTTTGCACGTCTCCTTTGAGCGTGGTAGGGAGGAAATCAAAGCACAGTGGGAGCCACACAAGATTCTATGACAATCTCGGGTCTACAGACTAACCTGTACCAGTGTCATCAGAGGACTGTTATCTGACGATAGGTATACTACCAACTAGGAGTCCTCGGCGAGTCCTGTTCGGTGTACCCATTCTCCAATGAGCACCTGTGTACAATATTTGATGTCACACACCAATGGTTGTGGGATCAACCATCGCCCTCTAAGGCACAAGAAACGTATACACTAGTCTACTCTGGAATATCGATGCCCTAATCTCGATATTACCTCGACTAGGAACTGATTAAAGGATGTACTTTTGGACCACCTTGGCCCCACTAGTATGATCTCATTATAGTCCTAGTAGTCAAGTATATATCCTAAGGGCTTTATCAACATGTAAGAGACAGACAGTATAAATACCAGTCTACATGTTAAGATTCAGGTAACATGAAAGTATACTATCATGTTGGG
Organism: Agapanthus africanus; assembly: GCA_030015575.1. NCBI lineage: Eukaryota > Viridiplantae > Streptophyta > Magnoliopsida > Asparagales > Amaryllidaceae > Agapanthus > Agapanthus africanus. Next base: position 423,585,321 of record JASDDO010000010.1, on the reverse strand, counting down.
CAAGAAAGTCCTCTATATGTATGTCCAAGCATCCACTATATCAATAATAATGGCCTCTATGGCATACATATTCCTAACAATCTCCCACTTGCACTAAGGCCAGTTGTTGTAGTATCCCATACCCAACGTCCCAAAAGTCTCTCGAATAGAATCTGGGGGATGGCCTCGGTGAGTGGATCCGCTGTGTTATCCTTTGTGTCAACTCCCCTGATCTCGATCTCCTGGAGATCAATTATCTCCCTAATCAGGTGATACTATCTAAAAATATGTCTGAATCGCTGACGGGACCGGGGTTCCTAGGCCAAAGCCACAACTCCATAGTCATCACAATACACAGGTATTGGATGCCCAATGGTAGGAACCAAGTTCATCCTAGGAACTTTATTCATCCAGACAACATCTTTGGCAGCATCGTTGGTAGCAATGTAATTAGCCTCTATCAACGAGTCTGCTATGGTATATAGCTTGGAACCCTTCCAACATACCGTCCATCCATTGAGGGTGAAGACAAAACCCGAGACTGACTTTCAGTTGTCCTTATCACTCTTGAAGCTCAAATCGGTAAAGGACTACATCTGGAGTTCGCCGTTACCATACACCAAGAACATCTCTTTAGTCCTTCTCAAGCACTTAAGAATGTTCTTCAGCTCTCCAGTGGTTTTCCCAAAGATCTTTTCGATACATATTCACTATACCTAGTGAGTAAGCTACATCTGGTCTGGTACATAATATTGCATACATGATTGACCCATCTGCCAAAGCATAGGGTATCCCTTCTATACGGGCCCTCTCCAAATCAGTCTCGAGAGACATCTCTTTGGAGAGAGTGATTCCTGAACAAGCGGGTACATTACCATGCTTAAAATCATCCATACTAAACCCCTTTAGCATGGTGCCTATGTATCTGGATTGGGACAATCCCAAATCCATTTAGATATATCTCTATAGATCTATATCCCCATGATGTAGGAGACATCAGTTAGATCTTTTATAGAGAACCTGTGTGATAAGAGGTGCTTGACCGAGTGTAGCATAGGAACACCCTTTCCTATTAAGAGTATGTCATCCGCGTACAATATGAGGAAGACAACCATACTCTCTACAACCTTCTTATTTATACATGATTCATCTACTTTTTTGATGAAGTCAAACTCTTTGACAACTTCATTAAAATAGATGTTCCATCTCTGTGATGCCTGCTTTAACCCGTAGATGGATTTAAGTAGCTTGCACATGCTTCCGCTTCTCCCACTGTCTACGAAGCCCTCTGGTAGTGTCATATACACGCTATCTTCTAAATCACCATTTAGAAAAGCAGTTTTGACGTGCAGTCTACCAGATTTCATATTCATGGTATGCAGCAATGGCAAGTAGGATCCTAATGGACTTAAGCATAGTTTTGAAAGTCTCAAATTTTCCATCTACACCAAATTATCTTTCTCAAAGATCATCTTGCTCCCGATAGGTTTTACCCCTTCAGGAGCAACATCCAAAGTGAATGCTTTGTTGGTGTACATGGATTCTATCTCAGATCGCATAGCATCCAGCCATTTCACATAATCTATACTTATGATGGCCTGCTCGAAACTAGTTGGGTCATCATCTATATGATGAAATCCTCGCTCCCACTATCTACAAAAAAACCGTAGTATCTCTCAGGTGAATGAGGAACCCAACTAGATCTGCGGAGTGGCTGCAGTTCTCGGGGACTATTGAATCCTCCGGTTCCAACAAATCGTCAGTTATAGTTTGTGTTTGCTGGAACTACTTTCAGTTCTACTTCATCGCCACTAATTTCTTCCACAAGAAATTCCTTTTCTAAAAAGGTGGCATGTCGAGAAACATAACATCTTTGGTTCCTCGGTGTGGTAGAAGATAAACCCTCGCGAATGGTTAGGATATCCTACAAACTTGCACAGAACTGACCTTGACTCGAGCTTGTCCGGATTTTTCTTTTCAACATAGGCCGGACAACCCATATCTTAACTCGTTTAAGAGATGGTCTCTTCCCATTCCATATCTCATATGGAGTGGTAGGCAACGGATTTGATCGGAACTCTATTCAATAAGTATACATCTTCTCAAGTGCATGTCCACGAAAGGAAATAGGCAACTCAGCAGTACTCATCATAGAGCGCACCATATCTCATAAGTGCGATTCCTCTACCCCGATATACCGTTGTGCTATGGTTTATACGGATGAGTAAACTGAGAGAGAATCTCATTCTCTTTTAAATAGTCTCAGAATTCCGTGCTCCAGTATTCTTCTCCCCAATCATATCGATGGATTTGAATACCTTTACCCATCTGGTTCTCAAGTTCGTACTTATATTCCTTTAAATTCTCAAAAGATTCAGTTTTGTGTTTCAACAAGAACACATGTCCGTATCTTGAGAGAACATCGGTAAATGTAATAAAGTACGCGGAACCATCCCTGACATGTGTAGACATAGGACCACATGCATCACCATGTATCTGTCCAAGAGTTTAGTAGCTCTTTCTCCGTTTCTAGTAAACGAAGATTTGGTCACCTTGGTCTTTGAGACATGACTGGCAAGTTTCATAATATGTGAATTCGAACGGATTCAAATATGCATCCATATAGAACTTTAGCTAGTCTTGACTCATCGATATGACCCAGTCTACAATGCCTCAAGAAGACTTCGTTCATTTCTGAACTGTTCCTCTTATGTGTGTTCTGCAAGTTAGAGCTGTGTTTTGATTCAGAACGTTTATACTGTTATACAACGTACCTTACCCAATCAACGCTTGATCCAGGAAAATATTCATAATATTATTGGTACGAAATAACAGTCGCTCAGAATCATTATATTACCAGTTGGTAACACAAGGTGATATTTGCCAACTGCTTTGGCTGCAACAATTGCACCATCTCTACTACTAGAGACATATCACCCTATCCCAGTTTTCTACCTTTCTGTAGCCTATGTAACAAATTACATATTTGGGATCATGATCCAGCATCCCATACCCAGGACGTAGAGTAAACTGAGAAACAGTTCTTGGTAATGAACACACCCGAAGACAATGCATCAACATGCTTTTTCTTCGTTTGGGTAGCGTGGGAATCCAAATATTCCCCTATTCCTTGCTCAGACTTATGACAATCATAAGATAGAGCGGAACCCAGCCCAGTATAATAAATAGGTTCGGTCAATACATCCATATTATTATCTTGATTAAGGCATGTCATTGGTCGCTACCAGGAGAAAAAGAAGGGTAATCACTTTGCGTACGCTCTTTGCAAGATTAGATTGGTTGTTATCTTATCTAATCAGGATGGCACCCACTATTTTTATCAAATCTTCCTTTAAACCATAAAATGTAAGATTAGTCGGGATTAATTATACCCTACAGGTTCGCCAATCGTTCGGCCAAGCAGGTATCGGTACTCCGAGGGAGGTTCCCCATGCTTTCGCACGGACCTAATTAAAATAAACCTTGTTTTCCTAGAGATATAACCCCGTTGACACATTTCTAGACACCTACTTAATTAGCTAATTGTAAAGTGCAAAACTCTCGCAGGAGTAACTCTTACTCACAGTGGGTATCGGGATCCAACTATCATATAGAAGGCATGCAATCTCATTGCAAATTTCAACACTTGAAATTCCCAATAATGGTTTTTACCCCTAGTGTCACGCCCCGCTTCCCAAAATACAAAATACGAAGGGTTGACAAGGCCAGCCATGCTCTTACGGTCAAGGGAATATCCTGCCGTAGTCACACTTCGGCTTCTAGCTTTACGTGGTAATCAGTAAACAATGCACAGGTAATGAGAAATGCAGTAACTAAAACAAACAAATACAAAGAACTGACCTGATGGAGGTCAAAAGAGTATAGCTCTGGATAGCTGATCCAGATGTCCATGATGTACGTTTGGTCCTGGTCCAGGCTAGATCCACTCCTCACTCTGAGTATGCATACTCAGGTCGTCAGAGCGACGCGATAGCAATAAATATATAGATGCAGGTGGTAACTCGTACAGTAATAATGGATGTATAACAGTAAACTAAGACAGTAAAGATGTGAACATGAAGTAGTCAATGCGGTGTCTAAAAGAGCAGGTGAACAGTAAAGCAGTAAAATAGCATGTCAGATGTGTCAATACAGTAAGTAATGCATGCCACTGTCACTATCCCTATCAGTCTCTAAGTCTCACTGTACAGGTCACGAAGCCTATCGTCAGTCCAAGTGTGAGAGTCGACCGCTCGTGAGTGTCCTCCACCCAAGGGTAGGACCCAAGGGCAAGGGACCACGGGCCCAAAATATAACTCACGGTAATAATCATGTACCCTGTAAATCTCCATATATCTCCATATATATAAGCCGGCATGAGACTCCCGAGATTCTGTTGAACTCACACTCAAACTACCTCACACCCCGTGGTCTACATCAAACGCCATCCATAACCTCAAATACCGGTCGGTCCATGACAAGTCTGCGTGAGAACTGGAGACAGGATCCTCATCAAACACGTCCCAACTGATACCCAAGATAAATGGACAGTATTTGGTGCTTTACCTGTGACACCCATACAAGTGCTTCCATAAGTGTCCCATACCACTTATAGTCACACTTATATGCGTCTCACAGACGTCGACAATGCAATAGAATAATAGGGTCCACTGATTGTGTACAAGTACGTGTCACTTTCACTTATCCATTCAAGCACAAACACGAACGTACTTGTCACAATCACCACTAATACCTAGCACTGGGTAATGCACATGATCACTAGGTTATCAATGCAATGACTTATATATGATGTGATGAGAAAACAGTTTGTAAGGCATGATTAAGATATTATATGTCGGTATGCTACCACTTGCATAATTTATCATACATCATACATGCCAAATTTAGCGAAACAATGAACAGGGTATAAGTAGTATGTTTGATTATCTATCCAGCAAATTTGGTTTCATGCCAATCGGGCTTCGAGATCACTAGATATGGACATTTCATTTTAAGCGTTCACTGCTGGAAATCCGGTTTCAGAATCGGAAGTCCGTTTTGCAACGCATTTTAATCCCAGTTGGGATCAGATTTTAGCAACGCTACAGTTTAATAAAATCTAGGGTTTTCAGTAAGGTTTTCAATTCAATAGACGGATTCTCAATCGCATCTGTACGTCAGGAGTTATACACTATTCAACATTGGGGTGTCTGTTCTGATTCTGTTTGGGACTGCTATACGTCCCGATCTTTTAAATTACAGATTAAATAGCAAACGACAATAAAACGGAAAGAAACCACTTGTGTTATTTAGCTAACAGATTCACCTTTAATAAACTGCAGAGTTCTACAACATACGAGTTCAGGAAACAAGGTGGTACCCATTATGGGACAGCACACGGTAACCAGAGTCGCTCTGGACTGCAGTCCAGAGCCGCACTCCGACCCAATTATCATCACAATTTCAGTACAAAAACCATTAGAAACTTGCATAGGGTTACAGTTCGTCGAGTCATCTTCGATTTGAGCCCTCGAACGCATCATTTCAATAAGTACACGATTTATGGTGATTTTAATAATTTTCAGGTGCAGGAAATTTCCAGTTTTCACGGGTGTATTTGGGGGTGTTCGTTTCAGTCATTAACAGTTATATTTTCCAGTGAAATTTATACTCAAGGTTCACTGCCTTACAGGCCAGACTATGCAAATGAGTTCCGTCAAATTAAGTGAAGATTTCCATTGGGATCATGCATCGAACAGTCATAACATATAATTTATCGTGACTTGTAAAACACGGGATTTATACGATTATAGTTTGTAACAAACATAAATTAGCATGTAGTAAGTAGAGAACTTGCCTGGAAATGTTTTGGGCGATGTATGACAGCGGCAACATCACGGACGCGCGACGAACGGCGTGGTTTGGGTTCACGGCCTCGGCTCGCAATTCGGGTTCGACGTCGGAGTTGCCCGGAGATGGCTGGTGTTCGCTGGAAGTGGACGGGGTGCTCTGTGGTTATCTGCGAGTGCGCTGGGGTTGACGACGGTCGGTGGCGTCGCTCCGACGATGTGCAACAGTGAAGCTCGAGGTTGGGTCTTAGGGTTTGAAAGAGGGAGAGAGAGAGGGGGAGGTAGTGGGCTCGAGTTTGTAGGTTTAGGGGGTGTTGGTGATGATGCTGATGACGAGGAGGGTGTAGGATGGTCGACGATGTGGTGGGGAGTTCGCTGGCGTCGAAGGTGCAGCGAGCTCGGGTGTGCAGGGGGTTTTTGTGGAGGTTAGAAAAGGTGAGGAGGGGGCTTTTAGGAGGAGGCTAGGGTGTTCGATGAAGTAGTGGGAGTTTGGAGGAGGTTCCTCGTCGTCGTTGGAGGTGAGCGGTGAGGTGCAGAAGGCAGTGGGTTCGCGGGAAACTTTTGAGAGGGAGGAGAGTTCTGAGAAGGGGTTGGAATGAGGTTGAGGGAGTGAGGAGGAAGGGTTGAGGTTGAGGAGATCGCGAGGGGGGCGCGCGAGTCGTGGGGCAACGGCACGCGCCGTGGCCGCGAGAGTCGGCAAGGGAAGTGGATCGAGAGAAAACGAGTGAGCGGGAAAAGAAAAGAGACGTTGGGGAGAAGATGAGGGATCGAAGCGGGTCGGTTCGGGTTAGGCAGCTGCGGGAGCTGGGCCTTGGGCTGGGGCCGGAAGGGATTTTATGAAATGGGGAGAAAACGAATAGGGCTGAGTTGGGCTGGGCCAGGGAAAATTTGGGGGTTTTATCAATCGTTTAAGTTATAGAGGATGGAATGGGCTGGCCGGAATTTATGGGCTGGGGAAATATGTTTAATTGGGAAATTATTTAGTTTCAAATTTACAAAGAAGGGAAGTGGGCTGAGGAGGGTTTTAAAAAGGGAAATTAATTTATTTTATGTTGGGCCGAGGGGAAATGTAAATATAGTTTGGGTTTGGGCTGGGGATTCAATGATAAGGGAAAAGGAGTTAGGGAATGGCCGGGTTCAGAAATAAATAAGAACAGGGAAATTAGAGAAGAGGAGTCGGCTTGGAAAGTAAAATAAAAGAATCTGTAAAATATAGAATCGATAAGTAATAGGGCTTGAGATAAATTAGGGTTAGGGAAAGTTATAATACTAAAATAATTATAAAATAAAATAAATAATTTTTAAAAGTAACAAAATACGAATATTGGTATAAAAAGGGGCTGGGTATTACATCATACCACCCTTACAAAAATTTCGTCCTCGAAATTTAAAGTAAACGATAAGCTACAAGATAATAAGCGAAAGGTTACCACATCGAACACTAACACATAATGATTTACTTAAAACAGGTGGATAAGAAAATTTTGAAGGTCTATATATGTAAGAATAACACAATTTAGAGGATAGGCCTAAATAAGTATAAGGTAGAAACAACTATAAGGGCAACCTATATGTACAAAAGAATAAGATAGCAATAACGAATAATAACATTCGAGGCATGCCAGATAAAATCGAAATCCTAAATATGTGCACATATAAGTATATCAAAAGTAGCACAGCAGAAATAATAAGTATAAGGCATAATTATAATGAAGCAGTGAAGGACTTGTCGGTAGGTTAAAACACCCTAGTGCAATGCATCGATTACAAAGAAAAAAAAACAAATCTTAAAGTAACTCAGAAAATCCACATGGTGCAAATAAGAAACATAGAATAAAATAATATGTGTAATATATGGTTGTGCTGTCGAAAATAATGGGAGATTAGTAGTGTACTTAAAATGCATAAAACGGAAATAGTTAATAACATGCACTTTTCGATGGACATAAAATAATAAAAACTAAATTTTCGAATAACGATGTCCCTAAATATAGTTAGGGTAAAAGGAAAATAGCACAAAAATGTATTGAGCCAGCCAGGGTAGGGATTACAATGGAGTATGGCTCACTCAAAAGGTCGGGGTGTGACGGCTTCAGACTGAAGGTCAAAGAGATTGGGGATCGGGTCAGCCCAGGGTGTAAGGACGAACAGTAACGAACTTCAGGAGGGGGAAGGATGCATGGGAATGAAAACGGTCGATACACCATACGAATCAACACTCCGAAGGGTCAGCTAACTCGAAAATTTCACTATCAATTTCCCTTCCAGAAGGATCTCAAACGAGGCGCATACGAAGGATGAAGGGTGACCCATTCAAAAGATCGGGGGTGCGGCGCTTTTTAATCTAAGCGAGGGTCAAAACAACACAAGGTGCAGGAGCGAAGGACAGTAACGAATCTCAGGGGGAGGGACGTATAGGGGAACAGTCAAAGCATCAAGTGAACCAGCAATCAAGAGATTTGCGAACTCAGAAATTTTATTTCATTCCAGAAAATTCTAAACAAAGCATTCTCAAAACGAAATATGGCACTAAGCTATACACAGATTTATTGGGCCAGAGGAGACAACAGCTAAATCCCGTCAATCACGGCTGTGGAGGTTCAGCAGGTTATGGTAGGCTCGCGCACTCAGGTAGGGGCGTCCATTTCCATAGCGCCTCGCAGGGACCGCCATTGGGAGTTCTTCCATCGCAGGGTCTTGTTCTTCCGATCCTTCATCCTCGGCTGGAGCTTCTTCATCGAGGTCTTCCCCCATGTGATTCTCTTCTTCTGGATTCCCTTCCATGGGATTCTCCTCCACTGGATTTTCTTCTATCGGGCCCTCCTCGGGATCTTCCTCTATCGGATTTTCTCCAGGGTCTCCTTCCTCCTCATCGGAATCGCCGATTATGTCAACTTCTGGGGCGGCGGCTCCTTCGTCTTCGGAATCGCTGTTTCCGAAAATGACCTGGGGGCCGTTGATCTCATTGTCAGAACTCACCAGTATGCGGTCTAAGGAAACACATGACTGTGCATCCTCATCTAGATGCGGCGCTGCTCCAGGGTGGGCCATGGCCTGAAAAGAAAGAGTCATGAGTAGACAGTGGAACACATTAAGAAAATAGCTAAGGATACAGAGTACAGGAAAATATGCGGTAGGCAGGGACTGAAAAATCAAAATAAAAATGTTGTAATGAATGGTATAAATAAGGGGGAAGGCAAGAGAATGATACATACATCATGACTCAAAGTTTTATTGCATTCAACTAAAGTTCGACGGATACAAGATTTCAAACGAAAGGAAATTTTTACAAAGGGGTGACAGCATTGTTATTGAAAACGGAAAACATGATAATTCTTCTTTGATTTCTGGACCACTGCAATCTCGTCACGCGAGTTGAATCCTATGCTGGGTCCGCACTATCCTCGAAGCTCGAACTGCGAAATATCCATCAATTAGCAGGAGTGGGGAATGTGGACGAACTGCCTCCGTATAGCTCCTTCCTATTAGGGCAACTATCGATAAAGTGTTCGCTGGATCCGCAAATCAGGCATTTCCCCTGGGCACGGCGACAATCCCTCTGAAGATGTCCTGACCTCTTGCAGTACCCACAATATTGGGTCTTCTGCTGCTTCTGTCGCGGGGGAACAAGTGGGCGCTTCATCTTCCCCTCTTTTCCTCGTCTAACAGGGATCCCTTTACGATTGGAGACTTCCGCTGGTGCCTGATTCACGTGCCTTCTCAGTCCTTCAGCTAACAGGTCGTTTGTTCGCTCCTGGGCTTCCTTCAGACTTTGCAGTACATTCAGAATCTCAACGGTCTGATTCTAGAGAGTGGAGATAGAGGAAGAGTCGTTGGAAGGCATGGTCCTGAAACAACAATTTTGAGGACGATATAAGACACAAGCTATAAGAATTAAAATATAATATAGATTGGACAAGGAATCAAGAATATCGGGTGTGATGAAATTTACTACAAGTGGAAATCAACTGTAGGACTCTAAGTCACTTAAACCGAGTACAATATTGTAACTATGATGCAGTTCACAATTACAACCATGTAACTCTGCCAAGTCACCCGAAACCCTAGCGGATGGATAGCAGAACACACAATGTGAATAAGGATTAAGAATAACAAGTTTACAATCTAGACCGAGGGATGTCTTAGATTGTCAAGCTCTACACGGAAAACTGCAATTCCAATCGAAGCAAAACCTGGCTCTGATACCAACAAAACCATGTCACACCCCCTTCCCAATATACAAAATACGAGGGGTTGACAAGGCCAGCCATGCTCCTACGGATAAGGGAATATCCTGCTGTAGTCATACTTCGGTTTCTAGCTTTACATGGTAATCAGTAAACAATGCACAGGTAATGAGAAATGTAGTAACTGAAACAAACAAATACAAAGAACTGACCTAATGGAGGTCAAAAGAGTATAGCTCTGGATAGACGATCCAGATGTCCGTGATGTACGTCTGGTCCTGGTCCAGGCTAGATCCACTCCTCACTCTAAGCATGCATACTCAGGTCGTTAGAGCGACGGGATAGCAATAAATATATAGATGCAGGTGGTAACTCGTACAGTAATAATGGATGTATAACAGTAAACCAAGACAGTAAAGATGTGAACATGAAGTAGTCAATGCGGTGTCTAAACGAGCAGGTGAACAGTAAAGCAGTAAAATAGCATGTCAGATGTGTCAATACAGTAAGTAATACATGCCAGTGTCACTATCCCTATCAGTCTCTAAGTCTCACTGTACAGGTCACTAAGCCTATCGTCAGTCCAAGTGTGAGAGTCAACCACTCGTGAGTGTCCTCCACCCAAGGGCAAGGGACCACAGGCCCAAAATATAACTCACGGTAATAATCATGTACCCTGTAAATATCCATATATCTCCATATATATTAGCCGGTATGGGACTCCCGAGATTCTGTTGAACTCACACTCAAACTACCCCACACCCCGTGGTCTAAATCAAACGCCATCCATAACCTCAAATACCGGTCGGTCCATGACAAGTCAGCGCGAGAAATGGAGACAGGATCCCCATCAAGCACGTCCCAACTGATACCCAAGATAAATGGACAATATTTGGTGCCTTACCTGTGACACCCATACAAGTGCTTCTATAAGTGTCCCATACCACTTATAGTGACACTTATATGCGTCTCATAGACGTGGACAATGCAATAGAATAATAGGGTCCACTGATTGTGTACAAGTGCGTGTCACTTTCACTTATCCATTCAAGCACAAACACGAACTTACTTGTCACAATCACCACTAATACCTAGCACTGGGTAATGCGCATGATCACTAGGTTATCAATGCAATGACTTATATATGATGTGATGAGAAAACAATATGTAAGGCATGATTAAGATATTATATGTCGGTATCCTACCACTTGCATAATTTATCATACATCATACATGCCAAATTTAGCGAAACAATGAACATGAGATAACTAGTATGTTTGATTATCTATCCAGCAAATTTAGTTTCACACCAATCGGGTTTCGGGATCACTAGATATGGACATTTCATTTTAAGCGTTCACTGCTGGAAATCCGGTTTCAGAATCAGAAGTCCGTTTCGCAACGCATTTTAATCCCAGTTGGGATCAGATTTTAGCGACACTACAGTTGAATAAAATCTAGGGTTTTTAGTAAGGTTTTCAACTCAATAGACGGATTCTCAATCGCGTCTGTATGTCAGGAGTTAAACACTATTCAACATTGGGGTGTCCGTTCTGATTCTGTTTAGGACTGCTATACGTCCCGATCTTTTAAATTGCAGATTAAATAGCAAACGACAATAAAACGGAAAGAAACCACTTGTGTTATTTAGCTAACAGATTTACCTTTAATAAACTACAGAGTTCCACAACATACGTGTTCAGGAAACAAGGTGGTACCCATTATGGTACAGCACACAGTAACAAGAGTCGCTCTGGACTGCAGTCCAGAGCCGCACTCCGACCCAATTATCGTCACAATTTCAGTACAGAAACCATTAGAAACTTGCATAGAGTTATAGTTCATCGAGTCGGCTTCGATTTGAGCCCTTGAACGCATCATTTCAATAAGCACACGATTTATGGTGATTTTAATAATTTTCAGGTACGGGAAATTTCCAGTTTTCACGGGTGTATTTGGGGGTGTTCGTTTCAGTCATTAACAGTTATATTTTCCAGTGAAATTTATACTCAAGGTTCACTGCCTTACGGGCCAGACTATGCAAATGAGTTCCGTCAAATTAAGTGAAGATTTCCATTGGGATAATGCATCGAACAGTCATAACATATAATTTATCGTGACTTGTAAAACACGGGATTTATACGATTATAGTTTGTAACAAACATAAATTAGCATGTAGTAAGTAGAGAACTTGCCTGGAAACGTTTTGGGCGATGTACGACAGCAGCAACATCACGGACGTGCGACGAACGGCGTGGTTTGGGTTCACGGCCTCGGCTCGCGATTCTGGTTCGACGTCGGAGTTGCCCGGAGATGGCTGGTGTTCGCTGGAAGTGGACGGGGTGCTCTGTGGTTCTCTGCGAGTGCGCTGGGGTTGACGACGGTCGGCGGCGTCGCTCCGGCGATGTGCAACAGTGAAGCTCGAGGTTGGGTCTTAGGGTTTGAAAGAGGGGGAGAGAGAGAGAGGTAGTGGGCTCGGGTTTATAGGTTTAGGGGGTGTTGGTGATGATGCTGATGACGAGGAGGGTGTAGGATGGTCGACGATGTGGTGGGGAGTTCGCCGCCGTCGAAGGTGCAGCGAGCTCGGGTGTGCAGGGGGTTTCTGTGGAGGTTAGAAAAGGTGAGGAGAGGGCTTTTAGGAGGAGGCTAGGGTGTTCAATGAAGTAGTAGGAGTTTGGAGGAGGTTCGTCGTCGTCGGAGGAGGTGAGCGGCAAGGTGCAGAAGGCAGTGGGTTCACGGGAAACTTTTGAGAGGGAGGAGAGTTCTGAGAAGGGGTTGGAATGAGGTTGAGGGAGTGAGGAAGAAGGGTTGAGGTTGAGGAGATCGCGAGGGGGGGCGCGAGTCGTGGGCAACGGCACGCGACGTGGCCGCGAGAGTCGGCGAGGGAAGTGGATCGAGAGAAAACGAGTGAGCGGGAAAAGAAAAGAGACGTTGGGGAGAAGATGAGGGATCGAAGCGGGTCGGTTCGGGTTAGGCAGCTGCGGGAGCTGGGCCTTGGGCTGGGGCCGGAAGGGATTTTATGAAATGGGGAGAAAACGAATAGGGCTGAGTTGGGCTGGGCCAAGGAAAATTTGTGGATTTTATCAATCGTTTAAGTTATAAAGGATGGAATGGGCTAGCCGGAATTTGTGGGCTGGGGAAATATGTTTAATTGGGAAATTATTTAGTTTCAAATTTACAAAGAAGGGAAGTGGGCTGAGGAGGGTTTTAAAAAGGAAATTAATTTATTTTATGTTGGGCCGAGGGGAAATGTAAATATAGTTTGGGTTTGGGCTGGGGATTCAATGATAAGGGAAAAGGAGTTAGGGAGTGGCCGGGTTCGGAAATAAATAAGAATAGGGAAATTAGAGAAGAAGGGCCGGCTTAGAAAATAAAATAAAAGAATCTGTAAAATATAGAATCGATAGGTAATAGGGCTTGAGATAAATTAGAGTTAAGTAAAGTTATAATACTAAAATAATTATAAAATAAATAAATAAATTTTAAGAGTAACAAAATATGAATATTGGTATAAAAAGGGGCTGGGTATTACACCTAGCCACTTATGACCTTAACATAGCCAACAAATCATAAGCACCAGTCAAGTTCAACCTGTCATTTCTTGATTGGATTAAACCCACCCGCACGACCCTTAACATAGTCAACAAAGCCGTACGACTACCCTAATCCAACCGCATCATATAGTTACAGATAAAAACTAATTAGCTACCACACACTACACCTTAACATAGTCAACAAACGTAGCACGAACACTAAAATAGCACTTATATGAAATGACGGAAGGCTATGCAGGTTTTTAAGAAAACCATGAGCGTAATAAACTTGATATCGTTGTAGAATATAATGACTTTGAAAAGGAGTGTTTTTTAGGTTTTTGCTAGTTTTGCTAAAAAGATCACTCCCGGTGAAGGGATCTCGGCTCTTTCCTCATCGAATGAAGTGCAGCATATTCAGAAATACCACTATGCAAAACAAGAACTAGAGAATCAATCAAAAACAAAACCGAGCATTTGCTAGTTTTGCTAAAGAGGCCACTCCCGGTGAAGCGATCTCGGCTATTTCCTCATCGAATGAGGTGCTGGATATTCATCAAGGAATACCACTATGCAAAACAAGAACTAGAGAAGCAATCAAAAACAAAACCGAGTGAGTTGTAGTATTTGCTAGTTTTGCTAAAGTGGTCACTCCCGCTGAAGAGATCTCGGCTCTTTCCTCATCGAATGATGTACTGGATATTCATCAAGGAATACCACTATGCAAAGCAAGAACTAGAGCTGCCTTTTTTGAAAATTTGATTCTACAATATCTTTTGGTTTCTTTCTTTTCATTAATCTCACTAATGAAGTCCCATCAATTAATATTTCTTAAACATTACAGAAAAATGAAACGAAAATAGAACGTACGCTTATGCCATCTGCATTCGCTACGGGGCCCCGTTATACACCGTCAGGTTACTTAACTACTAGCAGAGCAAGGGCTGGACTAGCGCGGGTGCAAAATATAAGCAACATTTATTATATATCATATATATAATATTACATTCGTCTCACGCGGTTATATGATCAACATCACAGAATTAAGCAGCAGAAGAAACATATGAAATATTGGATATACTAGGATGTCCGTGTTTTAAATTTAGCCAGTAATGTAAAATACGGATTCCACGATCGTGATGAATAGCCAAACCCACATCCCTAGGGCCCTAAGAGAGTGGCAAGTAACCCTGCCAATTCTAGAGTTCGGAGACCCGGTCTTAACTCCTTGAGATGGTCTCCCACTGGACTCTAGAACCCGGTTACTAGTGCTCCCCACCTTGGGTCTATCTTAATGCGGAAAAGTAAATAATATACAACAGTGGTGACATCATCCTCAACCCGGAAATGCCCTAATAAAAGAATATTACATACAAATTTTATATGAATGAAAATAAAAACTCTCATCTCGCATAGAACCCCCTGCTATTCTTTCACGATGATCCAATAAATCATATCAACAGCAACACATGATATCACATATCATCAACGTAAGAAAATATGCGTATCCCTAAAACTTGTTGACATATAGCAACGAGATTGGGATACCCCACATATTACACTTATGGTCGCAGAAAAGAAAACAGAAAACTACAATAATTAGAATCCGCAATATCCTTAGACATCATAAACCCGGAATATCTCATATTCCGGATTTCATGCCTAACTTATAAAACTTGCATTTTAGTCTCAAATTGAAAACTCTTTTCAATTGGTTGTCGGATAATTCAATAAGATTCCCGACTTAGTGATCGCGTACAATACACAATTGCGACGGGGTTTTGATCCGAATCAAAACTCCGTGGCAATCGATCAATGGAGACTAAACGGTTAGGTTTACAATATACTAACTAGTTTTCATAAAACTAATTAATCCGGATTCTAATAATTGTATCACACATCACAAAGCTTGTAAAGTAACCGCGGCATTAGAATTCCGCGCGTAATTAGCAAACTAAACCAATTTTTCCAAAACTTTGAAAAATCAAGTGAGCTAAAGATCCAAAAACGATCGTTTTAAGCCAATCCGGGAGTCGAAACGAACTCGAAACCCACCCGAATCTTTGCGGAGGCGAAGATACCAAAATTAACTGTCGAATGGGAGGCTTAGAGGGAGTACCCCACCCCCGAGGCCACCATGAGGTGGCCAGGGGGTGAGGCAGACCCGAAAATGCTTAAGGTGGGGCAATTTCGGGTCCCCACCGCCAAGACCACCTTGTGGTGGTCTTGGGGAGTGGGCTGTTCATATCATAATATTGCAGTTTATATTCCCCAATTCTTATTCGATTTATAAATAAACAGGTGCTTTTGACGCATGTCTGCTGCATATTACAGGATACAGGTTCTTGGAGCGAAGACAGTGAAAGAGACAGAAGAAGACACAAAAAAGGGACTTTTGACCAACAAATAGACGGATCCTAGTCAAGCCTAGACTAATAACAGTTCACATAGGTACAAGGCAACGCAAGGTCTAAACATGTCAGAGTGAAACGGTTAAAAGTCCAATACAAATTTTCACTGAAAATCTGGGGAAGAATAAGAAGCCAAACAGAGAAAAATAGTGAAGAATAAACAAGCCCAAATACCCAGCATGAAGCCCAGAAAGTTTGGTGAGATGATCTCACCAAAGGGCCGCGGAACCGCGGCCCAAGCCCACTAATGCCGCGGTTCCGCGGCCATTTAAAGCCCGTGTCGGTGGATTTTTCTCGTGTCGGTGCGTCGGTGCGAGGGTTTGGATTTTCCGTGGGCATATCTGTAAAATCACGTGTGCGAGAATCTGTAACCCTAGTTTCCCTGTTTACTTATAAATTGTAATCACAGATCTGTAAAACTCATGCCTCTTTTCAATAAACAAATTCAGATCTGTTCTGTATTATTGCTTGGAGGGAGCCATCAAATTAGTAAGTTAATTTTATTTCTTCGCTTTTAATTCTTTTTTAATTAGAATGTCTTTTAATCCCCTAATGAGCGAGTAATCTCCTCGCTTGTTAGGGTTAGCCTTGGGGAAAGGTTTGAGAGATGAGATCTCTCACCCCTTTCATGCCATTTCATACCTAAGAATTAGAACTCCATGCATGCACGCACACCCAGCTCCTTACGGCACCTTATCCCTCGAGGTAACGGTGACACCGTAGTATAAAGGACCGGTTGCGCGTGTTTTCCATGGAGGTTAGGGAAATTATCGATAAAGGAAGGATAAGAATCTAGAGGAAGAAATATCTTCCCAAAAGACTCTAATCCACTTTATTGATAATTACCGTAATATCTAATAGATCAAAAATAAGGCATTGAAAGCGGTGAGGAAACCTTTAATCTCCAAACTTCCCCTAAGCCTAACCCTAGCAAGATTTTAATTTAGATTAATTTAGTTTATTGATAGATCTAGGTTTTTTAGACATAATAAATCAATCCAAACAACATTTGGAATCAACTCGTAAAAACACATTAAGAAAATTACCCATCTCTGTGGATCGACCCGTATTCACCGGCTAGCTGCAAAGCGACGCCGTTTCTGATTACGGTAAATACAAAATTTTAGACTAATCAAATGGCGCCGTTGCCGGGGATGGCGTAAAATTTCTTTCTGTGTAATTTCGGGTTGATATAAATTTTAAAAAATATCATAAAAATCTGAAAATATAAAAAAGTACAAAATTTTTTTATCAATTTTTATCTGTTTGAAGGGTTTTATGGTTTGAATCTTGCAGGAACAGGGAAGAATCGCGAATCTGGAAATTTACAGAAGGCTGAACAGAAAAGTACACATCAGAACAGAGGAAGAAGTTCACAACAGAGCAGTAGAATTTTTTTCAGGAGTTGATCCCACCACCTGACCGCGAAACCGCGGCCATTGGGTGCTAAAACCGCGGAACCGCGGCGGTATTACCTCCTCTCTGCGTGAAAATTGAATGGTTTCTTTGCGCCGCGCTAAAAAAATTGATTGCAAGTGAATTTTATTGTTTTGCATAATTTAATCGGACTTTAAGGGGCTAATTGACCAAACTCAGATTGGGTGAGGATTTCATCACCCTTCCCAGGACCCCAGAAAACACTTAAAGCATATGTATTGACCACAATTAATTAAAAAATACTAGACTCAGATCTAAGGACATCGAGCTCAATAGGAAAAGGACTAGTATAGGCATCGACCGTTTATCCTAACTGACTTTGCGGTGTCTAGGCAAGTGTGTCTAGGCTAGTGGTTATTAATTAGGCCCACTATTGTGGTTCCTTCCCACTTACCTAGCATTTACCTGGCCATAATTGTCGGTGAAGAGGCGGTTTGAGGTCCTATTTCTAGCCCTAGTTAGGAGCTGTCTAGCAAACCTAGGTGACCCTAGATCTATGCCTGATTGTGCATGTGTGGTTGATAGCAATTGTGTCACGAGTCCCTTTTCAAAAAAACCTCTTTGCAAACATTCTCACATAAAAAAAAGAAAAATCTTTTCAAAACTTGCAACTTGTCGCTAAGAAAACTTGCAACTCACTTCCACCACTTCTTTTCATTGCCGTTATCTTACCTCCACATTCTGTTTTTCAATTTTTTTTCTGACTACACTACCCCTTTAGTGTATGTCACTTTGGACTAGGGATACTAACGCCCGATTAGTTCGTGTTTCGTTGGTACCGACCGACGAACCTTTCGACACCGAAGTCGAAATTCCTTCCATTTCCTTACCTCCACCTTCAAATTCTTCTTTCGAAGGTATGTCGGGATTCAACCCCAACGAGACTTTACCGACGGGAATGATTCCACCTCCGTTAGGTACGAATAACCCGAATCTTCCGCCTGTTGTAGCGTCCGCACGAGTCGCGCTCCAGGATCTCTTCTACCCCGTCCGCACTTCTTTACCTACCTGTCTTTCACCCCCACCGGCAAATGGGGACAATTTTGAAATAAAACCACATTTCATCAATATGCTGCCAAAATTTCATGGTTTGGAATCTGAAGATGCATATATCTTTATCAATAAATTCCAAAATGTGTGCGCTATGATGAAAACGACCCAATTAAGTGATGACGCTATAAGGCTAAGGGTCATTCCTTTTACCTTATGTGACCTAGCCGAGAAGTGGCTATACAGCACCGCATCACATTCCATTAGAAATTGGGACGAGTTTGTGAGAGCTTTTCTGAAAAAGTTCTATCCTCATCACAAAACTGCTAGAATCCATAACGAGATCATACAATTTTCACAGCTTCCTTCCGAACCATTTTGGAAGTGCTTCGAGAGATTTAAAGACCTACTCGTTCAATGCCCTCATCATGGGATCGAAAGTTGGCAACTTTGCCAAACATTATACGAAGGATTGAACTCGGCAACGAAGTAGTTACTAGAAACCATATGTCAAGGTCATTTTCTCTCCAAGTCCAGCGACGAAGCGTGG
The DNA here is from genome assembly GCA_030015575.1 of Agapanthus africanus. Lineage (NCBI taxonomy): Eukaryota > Viridiplantae > Streptophyta > Magnoliopsida > Asparagales > Amaryllidaceae > Agapanthus > Agapanthus africanus. The sequence continues at coordinate 423,566,385 of JASDDO010000010.1, read as the reverse complement.
CAGTTTCTTGAGGATCTTAGTGAGCAAACAATTCAGTGGGAGAGTACCAAGACCACATCATCTTCTTCTGTTGGTTAATCTAGGGCATGCATACATCAAGTAGATATGTCGATCGCTATGAAGGCCGAGATGGCCGCACTTATGAAAAAGCTAGAAGCCATTGAGACCAAAATCTCATCGCCTTCTCCTGCCCTTGTTATGTCTCCACGAACTGTTTGTGCTTGTTGTACGGATCCATCGCATCTAACCGAAGAGTGTCCTTATAATGCATCCACTCAAGGACAGGATCAAGTCAATGCTGCATTTCAGCAACGACAAAGAAACGATCCGTACTCTTCGACATACAATCCGGGATGGAGGAGTCACCCAAATTTCGCTTGGAACCAAAATCAACAATTCCAAGGGAATAACAATTTTTAAAGACCTCCTCCTCCTCCACAACAACAACAAGCACCTTCACAAACTCAAAACCAGCAACCTTTCCAACAACAATCTTATACAAATCAAACGAACAATTTGGTTCAACCAAATGATAATAAGATTATCTCGCTCGAAAAAAGTCTAAATGCATTTCTCAAGCAATCTACAGAGTCCGCAGCAAGATTTGAAAATTATGTTCAGTCTTTGATGCATAACAATACTTCACACGATCAAAGTATCAAATCTATTGATGCACAAATTGCACAATTAACTGCTGCGTTGAGCGAGAGAGAAAATGGAAAGCTTCCATCTCAACCATTGCCAAATCCCGGTCACACACAAAACGCATATCACAATCACAATGTGAATGCGGTGACCACGTTGAGATCCGGAAGAGTGTTGCAAAATAATGTGGGTATTAGTGATGACATCCCCGCCGGTGGTTCTTTTTCTTCTTCTTCTTCTCCATCGTCATCTTCCCCTTCTTCATTTTCTTCACTTTCTTCTTCACCTTTTTCTTTAGAGCCTATTCTCCACCCTTCACACGACTCTACTTCTTCTAACTCGAACGGACCCATTTCTCACAACACGAACACATCCACACCGGGATCCGTTCCTACTCCATATTCTACTCCACAGTCAACAAATTTTCAAAATGCTCCATTTCCAAACAGGTTGAGTCCCAATAAACCAACTGCACAAGTGGAGAAAATTGTGGAGTTATTTAAGCAGGTTAGCATAAATATACCTCTCTTGGATGCAATCCAACAAGTCCCTTCATACGCGAAAATCTTAAAGGGCTTATGCACCTCAAAGAGAAAGGCATTTCAAGTACCCAAGAAAGTGCTAGTGGCTAGTGCAGTGAGCAATGCTATTAACCACCATCAAACTTTACCCCAAAAACGAAAGGACCCCGGCTGTCCTACGATTTCAATCATAATTGGGGATAATAAAATTAATCGAGCACTTTTAGATCTTGGGTCTAGTGTTAACCTGCTTCCCTACTCCGTGTACGAACAATTAGGGGTTGGAGAGTTGAAACCCACTCGTTGTACTCTCCAAATGGCTGATCGATCAATCACCCATCCAAGGGGTGAGCTAGAGGATGTGTTGATCAAAGTTGAGGAGTTCATATTCCCCATTGATTTTATTGTTATGGATACACAACCTGTTGCTAACCCACGGAACCAAATTCCGGTGATTCTCAGTCGACCATTTTTGGCCACTTCCAATGCTGTAATAAACTGTCGCAATGGCTCCATAACTCTATCCTTTGGGAAGATGTCTAGTGAGTTCAATATTTATAAGATGGGAAGTCTGCCCCCCGTGCCTAAAACTAGTACACGAGAAGTTTGCTCTGTTCACGAAATCACGCAGGAGGACTGCGAGCTTGAAAGATTCTTGTTTGATGAAAACAGTTTTGACGCCACTAGTGCGTCCCTCCTTGAACCTACCACCGTTGACACAACCGATATGGATTATGAATGTTTCACTTTTTCGGATGATGACGACTCACAGCCCGAATATGAGTCTTTTGAATTTGTGGATGAGTTAGTTGAACCATCCGAATCGGTTGTTTGCAGTGATTTCGAACCTGTGTTGGAGTCCTTTGAGTTCGAGGTAGATTCCGCAATGATTCTTTCGCCTCCGAAACTCGAACTCATGTCCTTACCGCCTCACCTTAAATATGCTTACATAGGTGAGAATGAGACTTTTCCCGTTATCATATTGGCTTCTCTAGCCCTTGAGCAAGAGAACGCCCTTTTTATGGTCTTACAAGATAGGCGGCAAGTTTTCGGTTGGACTATAGCGGATATCGAGGAGATCAGTTCCCTTATAATTGAATATCATATGCAATTGATGGATGATGCCAAGTCAATAGAGGACCAACAGAAACATTTTGGGGGAATTGTGGTGAGTCAACCTCCTCCTTTAGAAGTTGAACCACCCCCATTTCTTTTAATAAGCTATGAGAATTCCAATATTCCTCTGATTGCTGATCATTCACATTCTCGTTTTGATTCATCACCACCTCCTGTATATTCACCTCCACACCTTCCATACCATCACTTCTATCGTCCCTAATTCTTTTTGGATTGGTACAACGTATTCTTCCACCAACCGATACTCTTTACAGATAAATTTTTCAACTGGTTGGTGTTGACGTTTGGGTTATGCAAAGTTTGGCAGTAATGTCTAACATTGTTTAAATGAAGTTTGGGGGGGCCTTTCTGTATATATTTGTTTTTCTTAACAATAAAAAAAATTTAATAAATAAACAGGGAAGTGCCGACATTTTGACCCTCTTGGTTTAGCATGACAGTGAGGACACTGTCAAGTTCAAGTTTGGGGGTATGCTCGGTACGTCTTCTTCCTTCGCATTCATTTGTATATATTTTTTGTATTTGCATATTTATTTGAAAACCCAGAAAAATTGAAAAAATTCAAAAATTTATAAAAATGAATGTATTCAATTTTGGTTTATTTGACTAGAGTTTGACAGATAGGTTAATTAGCTTGGAACAACTAGATCTTAGACTTAGTAAATTAAAAACCCTAAAAATAACCTTCTTTAAAGTTTAACGGTAGAAAGTATATGCCTTATAGTTTATTTAGAAATAGGCAAATTTTGGGTTCACTTCTTGGGCTAAGTCGAAACAAGGGAAGAGTATTGATGTTCTTATTAGAGTAGAAGTTTGAAAAATAGTTCCTAGATTAAGTCTAGATTCTGAAAATGTATACCCTACAAATTGCACAATCACACACCTTGAAACTTGGAATAGTAGAAGAGACCTTGAAATGCTCTTATCTAAAGTCCTTAGTACGAAGAAAATAAAAGAAAAAAAAGTGAATAAAGAAAAAAAAAATGGACACTGGTTTTGTGATTACTTAAGGCTGTGAAAAATAGAAAAATATTTAGCGAGGGTGCTTCATCACCTAGTGCCTTAGACCAACTGGTTTGGGAGTCACTGCTAAAGCCTTGGGTGTTGCAAAACTAGGAAGTACGATTTAATGTGCCAACGCATCTTGTAATCGGTTGTTGGTACCTCAAGAAGTATTAACGGTCGCATGAAGGATGTGTAAGCAAATTTCATTTAAAAAATTCACTAATTAATAAGTGCTTTGGACAATGGACGAGAGTACGATTGCTTGATTTGAATTTCCAAGTGTAGGGGTGATCTATACACACACGTGGGGATATGTGATTAGAGTTTAGATAAGAGAAAGGAATGAAAGATAGAACTTGTATCTTTAGTAGAGTTGATAGAAATTCTTAATTAGAGATGAAACCCTAGAAGGAAGACTTAAGAGATGCCGAAAGCTAAGTAGGTTTACATAACATATATAATCTTAAGTTAAATAATGAGGAAGTGTGAAGAATGTGGGTGGATAATTTTCGAGTCAAAAAATAATAGAATTCCTTGTTAGAAAACCTAATGGGAGAACAAAAGTCAATGGGCCTAGTTGATAGGATTTTGTGGGTGTAATCCGCTGAAAACCCTCAGGAGACAACACTCCTCCTACTAGGAACACCTAGAGGTTTAACGGCTTGTTGAACGTGCTCAGTGCAATCGCGTTTCCCTGCGAAAGTGCGGTTAGGATTTTAGTGAATAAAAATAGGTTTGCTCGAGGACGAGCAAAAGATAAATTTGGGGGTATTTGTTCATATCATAATATTGCAGTTTATATTCCCCAATTCTTATTCAATTTATAAATAAACAGGTGCTTTTGACGCATGTCTGCTGCATATTACAGGATACAGGTTCTTGGAGCGAAGACAGTGAAAGAGACAGAAGAAGACACAAAAAAGGGACTTCTGACCAACAAGTAGACGGATCCTAGTCAAGCCTAAACTAATAACAGTTCACATAGGTACAAGGCAACGCAAGGTCCAAACATGTCAGAGTGAAACAGTTAAAAGTCCAATACAAATTTTCACTGAAGATCTGGGGAAGAATAAGAAGCCAAACAAAGAAAATAGTGAAGAATAAACAAGCCCAAATACCCAGCATGAAGCCCAGAAAGTTTGGTGAGATGATCTCACCAAAGGGCCGCGGAACTGCGGCCCAAGCCCACTAATGCCGCGGTTCCGCGGCCATTTAAAGCCTGTGTCGGTGGATTTTTCTCGTGTCGGTGCGTCGGTACGGGGGTTTGGATTTTCCGTGGGCATATCTGTAAAATCACGTGTGCGAGAATCTGTAACCCTAGTTTCCCTGTTTACTTATAAATTGTAATCACAGATCTGTAAAACTCATGCCTCTTTTTAATAAACAAATTCAGATCTGTTCTGTATTATTGCTTGGAGGGAGCCATCAAATTAGTAAGTTAATTTTATTTCTTCGCTTTTAATTCTCTTTTAATTAGAATGTCTTTTAATCCCCTAATGAGCGAGTAATCTCCTCGCTTGTTAGGGTTAGCCTTGGGGAAAGGTTTGAGAGATGAGATCTCTCACCCCTTTCATGCCATTTCATACCTAAGAATTAGAACCCCATGCATGCACGCACACCCAGCTCCCTACGGCACCTTATCCCTCGAGGTAATGGTGACACCGTAGTATAAAGGACCGGTTGCGCGTGTTTTCTATGGAGGTTAGGAAAATTATCGATAAAGAAAGGATAAGAATCTAGAGGAAGAAATATCTTCCCAAAAGACTCTAATCCACTTTATTGATAATTACCGTAACATCTAATAGATCAAAAATAAGGTATTGAAAGCGGTAAGGAAACCTTTAATCTCCAAACTTCCCCTAAGCCTAACCCTAGCAAGACATTAATTTAGATTAATTTAGTTTATTGATAGATCTAGGTTTTTTAGACATAATAAATCAATCCAAACAACATTTGGAATCAACCCATAAAAACACATTAAGAAAATTACCCATCTCTGTGGATCGTCCCGTATTCACCGGCTAGCTGCAAAGCGACGCCGTTTCTGATTACGGTAAATACAAATTTTTGGATTAATCATGGGCCCAGCCGTTCGGTCCCCTCAGGGTGTCCCCGGGGTGCACACACTCCATCTTGCGGCTTCTCGGTTCAAACCGTGAGACCGCGGGGTGTGCAAAAAACTCAAAACATCATTTTCAAAACTGTTTTTATCGACAATTTTTGCGTGTCAAAAACGGCAGATTTCTAACGCCGCTACAAATTACCCTAATGTTCTAGCTTAGCTCTGATACCATGAAATTCGACCGTAGCACCACCATGAGGTTCTAGAGGTATCAAGCATGCCAAATTTTAATTTTATTAGGTGCTAAGTTAGACTAACAAGATTTTTACTAGAATATTATAGTTTGCCTTTGTGATGTGATGAACTAAAGAGAAGAAAAGAGCATACAACCTTTGTAGTTCGAGTCCTTCACTTCACATATTCCATATAGTAGTCCCGCGACTCCACTAGGCTCGACTTGAGGTTTTGGACGAGCTTCCTCCGATGACCTTCGTACCGAAGATGATCCACGCGAAGTCCCTCCAACTCAAGCTATCTCTATACTAAACTCTTTAGCGTAAAAAACACACTACACTCGATCGCTAGTCAAGTGTAGGATGGTGAAGTAGGAGATGTTAAAAGCTCACAAGTTTGTGTTCAAGCTTCATGGTTCACATCACATATGAGGGTGGAAGCTTGAACTATAGTAATTGAGGAAGAAGAAGAAGCTAGAGAGCAACCATGGGAGCAACTCAAGAAAAATGGCTAAGTGTTGAGAATGAGCAAAAAAAGAATGGCAACTCTTGACCCCCACTCATTCAAGCATGGAATTTTGCAATATAAAATTGCAACCATGCTTGAATAGTGAGTCAAGATGAATAAACAAATATAATTCTCATGCTTGCAACCATGCTCTCAATTTACACCTCATTTCTATTCTTCTCAAAAATAGAAAATCAAGCCATGCTTCATTATTATATATATATATATATATATATATATATATATTATGAAGAATAATTAGTGAGCTAATGATATTAGTTAAGATATAATTATATCACATATAATGTATATCACATTATTAAATCAACACTTGATTAAATAATCCGGTTATATCACATATGACCGACTAATATCATATATCTGTATATCACATTATCAAATCAACACTTGATTCGATAATCTGGTTATATCACATATAACCGAACTGATAACAGATTACTGTCAGATTACAATATGGTATCACATACACGTATTTAATCAGGCCCACACACATATCACATATGTGTCCTATTTCGTTTCGCTTGAACAAGGGAACTTCTGTGTGGGACTTTAAAGACTCGTCAATATGCCAATAGTAGGTGATGATCACATCAGTCATCTACAAGCCGTCAGCGGTACTAGCTGGACGTAACGGCTACCCGGGTATTGAGCGATATGAAGATCAACAAGCAAGCTTGTCCATAGTTTCCATGAAGCCTATCAGTAACACTACCGTACAGTTCGGTCTCTTCGTCTGATATGTCGCATATCATGTCTGGGGTGGTAAACGTCAGACCCTAGTAACGTGATAAGTCATGTCGATGTCTGGCCTATAACGGTTCGAGAAACTACTGATAACATTTATCAGTAAATCTCATAAGCAGCCCTAACCAGGGACTTTCAGTTATAGCCAATCGAGCATAGCGCAACATCAACCCCCAATACCGGAAGAGACGAAACCCCTCCTATCGCTTATTGCCTCCATGGGACTCGGGACTGTACCCAAAATCCACCTGTTTGCACGTCTCTTTTGAGTGTGGTAGGAAGGAAACCAAAGCGCAGTGGGAGCCGCACAAGACTCTATGACGATCTTGGGTCTACAGACTAAACTATACCAGTGTCACCAGAGGACTGCTATCTGACGATAGGTATGCTACCAACTAGGAGTTATCGGCGAGTTCTGTTTGGTGTACCCATTCTCTAATGAGCACTTGTGTACAATCTTTGATATCACACACCAATGGTTATGGGATCAACCATCGCCCTCTACGAGACAAGAAACGTACACACTAGTCTACTCTGGAATATCGATGCCCTAGTCTCGATATTCCCTCGACTAGGAACTGATTAAAGGATGTACTTTTGGACCACTCTGGCCCCATTAGTATAATCTCATCACAGTCCTGGTAGTCAAGTACATATTCTAAGGGCTTTATCAACATGTAAGAGACAGACAGTATACATACCAGTCTACATGTTAAGATAAAGGTAACCTGATAGCATACTATCATGTCGAGCAAGAAAGTCCTCTATATATGTTCAAGCATCCACTATATCAATAATAATAGCCTCTAGGGCATACATATTCCTAACAGAACCGCCCCGCCAAAGTGGTTCCATCATCATCTACCCTGCCGGAAGCGCTCATCTGGCAGAAATCTCAGCAAACCAGGTGGTCAAGCCGGTCTCAAGGGGCAAGAGAGCGAACGTTGTGATCGCTAAGGCACCATAATCCAAACTTAAGACGGTGTCCGAACGACTCTCTGGTGCTCCATCTTGGGGAAAGACTGTCGGAACAAAGGGTATCATCAAACGTCGTGGAAGAGCTCAGGGAACGACTCTAACAAGTGCACAATCAGGCGTATCTCCAAAGCTCTCCATCGCCAGGTCTACGGCGGTTTCTCGAAGAGCCGAAACCTGCTAAGTGCTCAAAACAGAAAAGTTAAGATAGAAGCGGCTCAAATATAGAACCAATAAGAGAGTCAGGACTCCGGCCAAGTGGAATTTTGTGAGGTTCCAAGAACAGGGTTACCCCACGACAACAGATGAGTCGGCCGTAAAAGTTGGCAACTCCTTCAAACCTCTGAAGTGGGTTCAGAAAAACGCCATGACCGCCGAAATCGAGAAGACAACAATCCGAACAATGCTACAAAAAGACATGTCCCACCCCGACAAAGAAAGTATGACACCATCTCTTCAAGAGTCTATCAGGCGCTCTGTGTGGTGCGAAGGCAGCAGGGCAAAACCAGAAAAGAAGCGCTAGCACCACTCAAGGATCCGGTCAGGCCAGCCGTCTTAAATTGATTCTCTGTTACCGAAACAGAAGGGCTACGACAGTAGTCCGCGAAATCAGTTGCCAATGATGAAAAGATGACCGGATATATTGTCCACACGGACTACATGGTAGGCACGCATCCCAGTGACAACCTGTGCAGCAAAAGCAAACATGGGGCCACCACATTCTAAGCCTAATCTGGCTTGAATGTGGCTGTCACTCCCTAAGACCAGCCTCCGCATGATGATGAAAACCCTCTTGATGAAGCCGATAGGTAGAAAGACCCCTCAGTTCATATAGAGTCAAGCTCGGATAGCGAGGAAGAGCCGAATTTCCGGTCCCGGACTGCAGAGCAAGAGCTGCTTCAAGGGTTCCGAAAACAGCTCAGGACCAAAGATAAAGAGATGGCCAAACTTTACTCAAAAATTGATGACCTGACGAACGTCGTGATGCAGGTCATGGTTCAAGTTGCTCGGGCGCCCTCTAATCAAGCGTAAGTCTCTACTCATGAGCCGGGTGATAACAACCCGAAGCAATCGGTACCTGTCCCCTTGGGTCCAAGTTTAGACGAGCCGCACGAAAGCCGACTACATTCCACTTCTGGGGATGCCTTAGCCCCGAATGGCACTATCCCACTAACACAAAATCGGATAATGGATTTGGTCACCAGCAAGGTTAAAACATTGGTGGCCAAACCCGAAGCTCAGAAAGAAATTGGTAGTAGTGGGCGGCTATATCCTGCACAGTACGATTTGATCGAGTTCCCCAGCAGCTACGTCATTCCTAAGTTCGGAAGATTTAATGGGACGGGAATCGCAAATCAGCACGTCGCCCGCTTTAAAGCGTCATGCGGAAATACAGGGGGCAATGATTCACTCCTTCTTCGTCGATTTGTCAACAGCCTGACCGGTATCGCTTTCGACTGGTACACGAGCATACCGGACAAGTCCGTCACTACTTTTGCCCAAATGGAGTCTTTGTTTCGGCAAAGGTTCATGAGTATCAGTGATAAAATCTCCATTGCTAACCTTGTGAGTACCAAGCCGGGGAAGAACGAAAGAAACATAGATTTTATCGCCCGATAGCGTAATCTCACGGTCAAGTGCGAACCGCCGCTGGAATAGGACTAGTCCGTCAGCCTTCTCATTGGGAACCCCAGTAATTAGATGGTCCCATTCTTTTGTACAATAGGCCTCAAGACGTTTCAAGAGCTAACCAAAAGAGTTCAAATGTTGGAACGCTTGAAGCAAGAGACTGTCCCGGACTCTCAAAGTGACAAGCCTTGGATGAACCGAAAGGACGACAACCGTAAAAGCGGAAATTCCAATAATACCAATGCTTTCAATGCATCTGACAATAAAGACAAGCGAAAGGCGGGCGGACAAAAAACGGACCGGTCCCGAAAGCCTGTGCTAGGAGGAGAAGGGCCTTCCCTAGAGGAGAAGAAGAACAGTGTTTACTCTTTCAGGAGGGACAAGGTCCGTAAGATATTCAAGGATGCCCTGAACAACGGTCTATAATTGACGGAGTCGAAGAGACCTCATGAAGCAAAAATGACCGACAATCCTCTGGTTTGCCCATACCACAAAGTAGTGAGCCATACGATTGAGAATTACTACATTTTCAAAAATTGAGTCGAAAAGCGATACAAAACCGGAGGGATCGAGCTGTCCAAGAATGTGTTGGTGAACAATCAAGCTGCAACCATCAACTTTATACAAACAGAAGCTGAAGCCTTCTGGGAGTAGACGGATGAATCCGCTACCCCGAGAAATGAATCCAACTCGCCGCAGCCTCCATGGAGTATGCACATATCTAATAAGTGTAATACCTCAGGTATTATCTGGTATACCCATATATATCAGATAAGCATGGGGACCCACTGTAAAACAATGGGGAATCTTTGAAATACATTCCGAAAGAGGACAGATCTGTACTATAAATGGAATGATACCACTCTTCAATACAGAGGCACCATTTAAGTGAACTGGCACTACAGGAGTTTGAGAACTCTGTAGTTAAGCATGCTCGGGCCAGGGAATTCCAACTTTATCACAACCCAATTTTAGCGCGTGATGGCCCTTAAACTACGTAACGTCTCCAGGCGTAACGTAATTCAAGTAAGTCAAAAACCCAGTAATCTAAACCATCAAAGGGACTAAGTGATAATAACATTGTTAAAACTTTTGAAATCTCAATCAAATTCTTTAAAGTTCAAATTTACTTCCTTTAAAAATTTGGCAGCACCTCCTTTGAAAAACATGCCCCCAAAAAGGGTATAATATAAATATATAAGTAAAGCATCCTCAATGGGAGAAAATCCACGCGCAAAGGCGGAAAAAAACCACCACAAGCAAATATACGACGCCGTAGCGAAGACAAAGACGATATAAAATGAAACTGCATAAAAGACCTTCAAGTCAAAAATAATATACAATATCGTCCTCATAACTCGTCTCTAAGTCAATACATGAAAATGGTAGATGGAGAGTGCATGGTACAAAGATATACAATGAGCAACATCGGATAACCGCAAAACCCACGTATAGCAAAACTGCACACAGTCAGCCGTAGCGGTATCCACTGCAAAAGATGATACGATAGGTAGAAAGCCCTGCCTCGGCTACTCTGAGGAACAACCTGCAAAGCCTGTAGCACAACGGGGGTGAGTTGCCAACTCGTGAATAGTAAATAACATATGCAGATAATCGCAAGTATGCACGTATTGCGTGAATCTATCACATGCAAGCTAATAGCAATAAATGACCATATATGTACAACAGTCATGAAAGGTACTCTATCAGGTACAACTAATATATGAAGCAATAATATGGCAATATGTATATGCAACAGTCATGAAAGGTACTCTCTTAGGTACTACTAATACATGAAGCAATGCATATAAATAAATGCGGAACATGGGATAAAACATGTCATCCTCACGGAATCCTCATCGTGGCAGGACCAGTGTCCATCAAGACAATCCAAATCCCAAATATCCTCAAATCGGCCCTCATATCAAGTAATGAATAAGAATATATGCAGAGATCATTATGATGATATATATTAATATATATATATATATATATATATAACAGCGTCTCATACCACTGATATATATATATATATGCATATATAACAGCGTCCCATACCACTGATATATATACTTAGGAGTAAAATATCATGAAAACTAGTGTCCAGCATCGACACATAAATACTCATCTATCAGGCGTCATCACCCCGACTGCCCCTGATATGTACGTATCATACGTTCATCGGAAACCCGAGTGCCCCAGCTTCGACACTCGAATTCCCCGCATCCATACGTACATGACTCCGGTCGATATCTCCACGACCACCGCCAAGTCCAATACTATCACCGGTAGGTATGATTCCCCTGCCAGGCTCATCGGCTAATCCATCGACATACCTTTCTTGCCCCGGGGTACCTCCGGGCTCCACCATGTACCCGCACATGGCCCACACAACTCCTCGCATGGGGTATATATCAGAACCGAGAAATCTCATGGTGGACGCTGAAATATCATATCAAGAGAAACCGGGTTTTTCAAATAATGCATAATTTCATGAAACTACCACGGTCCTCAAATCCAGAAAACATCATGTGAAATCCATATCTCAATACGAAAATCCATGAATATGATATATGGAACATAAAACAGTAATATGAGCATATAAAGGAAAAACCGCTATTTAACTGCAACAAGTTATGAAATATATCATGCGGTTCCTAATTTCTCCAAATCCATACAACATTATATAAATGTGAACATGTAGCTATAGCCAGGTATGCGTAACCATATCGGTATGGCAAAATATGTGTATCTACCTATCAATAATGATGTGATACCCTCCAGATATGTGTGTAGCTATATCAAGCTAGGTATGTGTATATACATGTCAATAATGAAATAATACCCTCCAGGTATATGTGTAACTATATCAAGGTATACGGGTGTACATGTAAGTATGTATGCAAGATGCACATGTAGCTATGTCTCATATGTGTATATACTTATCTCTAATGGTACAATACTATATACGTATATGGGCAGCTAACATGTAGGCATGGCAAGGCATATGTGTAAGCATATAGATATACAGATATGCTATATGTCATATGCGCAATGGAATATGAATCAATGTCTCAATGTCCCTAACCAAACAATATCATATGTGTATGTGTGTTGTGCGTATCATGGCAATTATTGACGGTGTGTGTGGCATACAATCAGTGCTCGTGCAACATGAGCCGTCAATAATAATGCAGTGTCCAATGGGTACAAGTCCAAGCACAACAAGTAATAGTATGCAATGAAGTTTATGCACAATCTCTATATGTACAATATAACACGCGGCTAATATCATATCATATCTAGCCCAGACGCATAACGCCATGCGAGCGATTCCCCTGTAGATGTTAAATCTACTCACAACGATCCTGGCTAAGTAAATCCAACCACTTGCTTTCCCTTCTTTGCAGCGTCCGAAGTCCCTGCCTGCGTCCCTAAGATCATAAAACAATATAACAAGTGTATATTAGCAATCGACCAATAACACGTACCAACTACGTTTGACCGACGTATCAACTCTAAACATACTCTCAAGTGTTCGTTTAGTGGCTAACGTGCGCAGCAACACTACGAACCCAACTCAAGAGAAAAAGCTATACAAGTACACGCACCGTGTCGGATAACGTAACACACGTAATCGTAACACAAGAAACTAGCTATGTGATCCCAGATTTTGTATACAGTGAAAACCTAAAAATCAAACAAGACCAAACACACAAAAACCACTGCAGACAGCTACCTACAAAAAAAACAAAAACCCAACTCCTCCAATTAACCGAGCTCGCCGGAATTTCCTACTGCGTCGCTGGCCATGGTCCGAGCCTAGGGGTTCGTGCTTCAGGTGTAGGCTCAGGGTCTTTAGTACAACACAACTACACTGCTAGATTTTCTAGTATACTCTCGGGGTCACAGCAGATCACAGATATCATATATTGACACTAAAAATACGATATGTGCACGAAACATGACATTAAGTGTTCTAAACTTAAACGAATAAGCTACACAACACTATAAACAACTACTTAACAGATAGAGATCATTACCTACTCCCACAAGCTCAAAGATCCTAGCTTTCCAAGCTCCAAGGCATCTAAGAGGCAAAACAAGTCTTTAGAAGTGATTTGGTGAAGATTTTGTGAAGATTAGTGAAGATTTAGTGATGGATTAGTGAGTGTTCAGTTGAGAGGAGAGAGAGATTGCCTTACAAATGTAATACCCCAGGTATTATTCGGTATACCCATATATATCAGATTAGCATGGGGACCCACTGTAAAACAATGGGGAATTTTCGAAATACATCTCGAAAGAGGACAGATCTGTACTATAAATGGAATGATACCACTCTTCAATACAGAAGCGCCTTTTAAGTGAACTGGCACGATAAGAGTTTGAGAACTCCGTAGTTAAGCGTGCTCGGGCCAGGGAAGTCCTAGGATGGGTGACCTCCTGGGAAGTGGCCTCTGGTCGGGTCCGGTTCGCTCCGAAGGAAAAAACCGTACAGTTTCGGCCAGAGCGAACAATACTCTCTGTATTGGGGGTGGGGCATGACAGAATGGTATCAGAGCCGGTTCCTTAATAGTAGGTCTGTGGTTCGAGGACGAACCATTGTTCTAAGTGGGGGAGAATGTAATACCCCAGGTATTATCCGGTATACCCATATATATCAGATAAGCATGGGGACCCACTGTAAAACAATGGGGAATCTTCGAAATACATTCCGAAAGAGGACAGATCTGTACTATAAATGGAATGATACCACTCTTCAATACAGAGGCGCCTTTTAAGTGAACTGGCACTACAGGAGTTTGAGAACTCCGTAGTTAAGCGTGCTCGGGCCAGGGAAGTCCTGGGATGGGTGACCTTCTGGGAAGTGGCTCCTGGTCGGGTCCGGTTCGCTCCGAAGGACAAAACCGTGTGGTTTCGGCCAGAGCGAACAATACACTCTGTATTGGGGGTGGGGCGTGACAATAAGACAAAGAAGATGCTAAAGCTACTTCAAAAAAATCCCAGAACATAATGGGAGGGGCAGAAGGAGCCCACCGTTCTAGGTACCAATTCGGCTTAATCAGGCTCAAAATTCAAAAAGCTAAAGAAAAAGAAAAGGAAAAGTGCAGCTCGAAGCGAAAGGGGGTCGGCGGGGAGATCGACCATTCAAAAATATATCGATTTCCTCGAAAACTACGAGCAAAAGGAAAGGACTCTAATTCAATTGAAGGGGTTCTTCCCCATAGAAGCAGCTAAGATTCTGGAAGAGCCGGAGGAAGACTCAAATGATGAGGTCCTTGTCGTGACCTGCTACGTCATCCACTTTGGTAGAGACTGTGAGGAAGAGTTTTGTTTTCCTAAAGAGAACGAGGAGCTCGCCACGAAGGCCAACCAAATCCAGCTTAAAAGCGGCAAGGTTCAACCACCAAATCAAGGCAACACCTCCAAAAGGGAAGAAAAAACAAGTCGCTAATGAAGAAGATGGCAGGGAGCTTGCTCATGAAGACTCGAGTCCTTCCCCGGTGGACTTTAATGTCTTGGATAATCTCCGGAAGCTTCCGTCTCTCTTAAGCATCTATGATGCTCTGGTCTTATCCAAGGATCTCAGAGATATTCTCATTCATACTCTACAAAACCCCGAGCGGTACCAGGCTCGCTTTGCGGAAATTAATTTTAAAGAGTCCCAGTACACTCTGCATACAACCGCGGTCACATTTAAGGATGAAGACCTGTTACTGGAAACAGCTGAGCACAACCAACCGCTTTACATGACAGAGTACAGCGATGGAGACCGGATTAATCGCATATTGATTGATTCAGGATCCTTAGTGAACATCATGAACTTGCGGACTCCGAAGAGGTTGCCAATCTATGTCTGACACCTGTCAAGGGAAAGGATAATCATCCAAGGCTTCAATCAAAATTGCTAGCAAGTTCTAGGGTCCATAGCTCTGCCAATCAAATTTAGGGATCTGCAAACCGAAGCTAAGATATACGTGATTGACACCAACACGTCTTATAAGATTCTCCTGGGACAGCCGTGGCTCCATGATTACGGCATCGTTCTGTCAACTCTCCATCAGTGCATGAAGTATACCAAAAATGGCGAAGAAAGACGCATTGACGGAGACAACTGGCCATTCGGTGTGCAGGAAGTCCGATACGAAAATTCTCGGTACTTTGTGAACCCCCAAAATGCTGAGCCACAGTTGACCAAAGACAGAACGGCCCTGAAACTCAAAGGAAAATTTAAGCCAGCTGTCACTTTCAAAAGCAAAAACCCCCAAGTGCGTCCGCGTTTCAGTAGTGACACTGATGAGTCCGACACTGGAAGTCTGTCCTTTCGTAAAACCCGCCCTCATTTTGGTAGTGATATGGACGAGTTTGACATCAAAGGCCCGTCCAGCAGCAAAATGCGCCCTCGTTTAGGCAGCAACACCGAAAAATCAAAGGAAGAGGACCCGTCTTGCAACAGCTGTGCAGATTAGGCTCTCATGCAAAAAGCGAAACTAAGAGAAACTTTCAAAATTACAGAAGGATCTCTAGCCATCACAAGGGTGACGGAGCAAATATGCAAAAAGCTC
Organism: Agapanthus africanus; assembly: GCA_030015575.1. Lineage (NCBI taxonomy): Eukaryota > Viridiplantae > Streptophyta > Magnoliopsida > Asparagales > Amaryllidaceae > Agapanthus > Agapanthus africanus. Next base: position 423,550,336 of record JASDDO010000010.1, on the reverse strand, counting down.
GATACATTGTCAGTCTCCACCGTGGATCAGCTAAAAACCTTCTACGGTCCCGGAATTAAGAGTGGACAGAAGGGCATTCTATTTTATGAGTCAAATCCTATCGTGCATCCGGACGATTTGTCCATGATATGTCTTCCCTATGAGAGAGGAATAAGAGTCTTCCTCAATCCTAGATATTATGCACCAGAGATGCGGGAATATTTTAAAATGTGTGGGTGTCGGCTATATCAAATGGCCTCCAAGGCGAAGTTTTATGAAGGGCTATGGCATCCGCCTCAGGACCGATCACTCATTGATAGACGAATCCCAGACAGACGGGGCATAGGTTTCATTCAACCTGATGTCAGAGCATAATACATGATCCATGTTGGTGAAGCTAGCGAAATGTCAAATGATGACGATGAGCTAGCCGACCCAGAAGAAGCCCCTCGAGAGCTCGAAGATGGCGGACAAACAACCTTCGACGAGCTAACCGAGATTGATTTGGGAACGCCCGATAATCTAAGGCCGACCTATATCAGCTCACTCTTGTCAGGGGAAATGAAAGAGCTGATAATCACCCTGCTGCATGAGTTCACCGACTGCTTCATGTGTATGTACAAATAAATGCCTGGCCTCTCCCCTGAAGTGAACGTGCATAAGCTGCCTATTTATCCTGATGTTAAGCCGGTCAAACAAGCTCCTCGAAGAATGAGAAGGGAGCTGGAAGAAAATGTCATTGAGAAAACCAAGAAACTCATCGATGAAGGCTTCATTAGAGAAGAGAAATATGCGGATTGGATCGCATGCATCATCCCAGTGAAAAGAAGAATGGGCAGAATCAAGTCTGTGTCGATTTCAGGGACTTAAACAAAGCATGCCCTAAAGACGACTTCCCGCTACCGGTCATGGAAATGATGGTCGATGATACCTCAAATTATGAGCTGTTCACCTTCATGAATGGCTCGTCTGGATATAATCAGATCAAGATATCGCCCGAAGATGAGAAACATACAGCATTTTGAATCCCGATCGGGATATACTGCTACAATGTGATGCCGTTCGGACTGAATAATGCGGGTGCCACATATCAAAGGGCAATGACCAAAATCTTTGATGGCTTAATCCATAAAATTATCGAATGTTATGTTGATAATTTGGTCGTCAAGACTAAAGCCAAGGCCGATCACATCAGAGATCTCAAGATCGTTTTCACTCGACTGAGAGAACACGATCCGAAGATGACTCATCTAAAGTGCGCTTTTGACGTGTCATCGGGAAAATTCTTGGGCTTCATAGTCCGACATCAGGGGATCGAAGTTGACCTATAAAAAATAAAGGCCGACATGGAGATGCCTCTTCCAAAGAATCTGACGCAGCCAAGATCCTTTCAAGGCAAGCTCGCTTACATATGAAGGTTCATCTCGAACCTATCAGGAAGATGCAGGCCCTTCTAGAAGCTCATGAAGAAAGGAGCTCCTTTCGTCGGGGATGCCGAATGTCAAGAAGCATTCGAGAATATCAAAAAATACTTGATGCACCCTCCAGTACTTGCTACTCCCATCCCAAATAAATCGTTGATTCTCTATACCGCTGTGCTAGATGAGTCGCTCGGTGCGCTCCTTGCCCAGAACAACGAGGAGGGAAAAAATGCCCTCTATTACCACATTCAAACTTTAGTCGGGGCAAAATATAACTATTTCCCGATCGAAAAGCAATGTCCGGCTCTGATATTCGCTGTGAAGAAGCTGAGACACTATCTACTCGCTCATCAGGTTATGCTGGTCTCCAAGGTCGACTCGCTCAAACACTTAATGACCAAAGCAAGCCTAGCCAGTAGAATGGTAAGATGGGCTGTCATGTTGCTTGAATTTGACATAATCTATACTCCTCAAAAAGTAGTAAAAGGGCAAGCCCTCACCGACTTCCTTACTGCTCATCCCATACTAGAAGAGTCACCGCTCAATTGCGAGTTACTCGACGAATAAGTATTGCACCTTGAGGATGACGAGCCATATTGGGAGCATTACTTCGATAGAGCCTCATCAATAAGGACCTCTAGAAAATCAAGCATCCCAGAGATAAAAGTAGGGGTAGGATTGGTGTTCTTCACGCCATCAGGAGAAACCCTACGACGTTCCTTCACTCTTACTGAGCCTCGCACAAACAATGAGGCTATGTACGAAACTCTGATGGTTAGTCTGGAGCTCGCTATAGAAATGGAAATCCTCCGGCTATGGGTCTACGGTGACTCTCAGTTTGTCATCAACCAAGTGAGCGGCGACTACAAGATATATAAGCCTGAGTTAGCTCGATACAGAAGCCGGGTGGTGGAACTCACGAAACAGTTCACTCACATTGAACTAATGAGAGTCCCTAGGGTGTTGAACGGAAAAGCCGACGTACTCACTCGCCTAGCCAAAGAGCTGGCTGATCCTGATGTGTATGAAATTTTGATCACAGTCAGGAGCCGGAAAATTCTGCCCCCAGTCTCTTTATGAGAAGAGGAAAGTGTAGAACAAAAGAGCAATCCTGCTGAAGAAGTTCTGATCATTCAAGATGAGCCCGATTGGAGTGTGCCCTTTATAGAGTACCTCTAATACGACAAACTACCCAAAGAAAAATCTGTGAAGGTTCAGTTGAAGAAGAGAGTTCTCCAATACATATTTGTAAATAATACGCTATACCGCAGATCATATGACCAACTCTGGTTCAGGTGTCTGTCATCGGCCGAAACCCAAAAAGTCATGAAAGAAGTTCACTCGGGTGTCTGCGGAGCTCACCAATCTGGCCCCAAAATACGGCTTCAAATTAAACGGCTTGGGTATTACTGGCCTACCAAGATAAGAGATTGCGAAGAGCATGCGAAGAGGTGTCTGTTCACCGCCGGAAGATAGGGACGAACTGGGATAGATTGTCTTGCCTGAATTTGGGGGCAAATGCTATTTGGATTTATCCGTCCACCTCTCCATAGATACCAAGTTGATTTATGGTACCGTATATCGGAAGTTTGGACAGACACGACCATTGTATCAGACTTTATCAGATTCTCCCTTATTTTATGAGGGGTTTTTGATTGTGAGGACGCTCTTCCCTGCAGGCGCAACCCCCTGCAGTTAATTACGTTACCGCATTGCGATAACACTTTCTCCTGTCCCGGAAATTCACTTCGTGTCGTGTGTATTTTTGTTTTTTTTGGTTGCCCGTGGATTGTATACGGAGACTAGTTTATGTCGTCGCTCGTAGAGCGTGGATTAGTCCAAATCCGTATATTTTAGATTTGGGCTAAGGTTTATTTAAGAACCGTTAATCTGGTTTGAGATTAAGATCAACTTAAATGTATGAGCATTCGGGCTCAATTTGTTCTTGCTAAGGTTGCGTTAGTCTAATTTGAGACTAAGATCAACTTAGCAAAATTTTAAGGATCATTTTTATTTAAGATCCAGCAAAAGAGTATTTAGGCTCAGCTGCGAGAAAATCTCAGAGACTTAGCCAATTTGGGCTAAGTCTACTTAGCCTTTTTTTCTTTTCAAAAGTGCTAAGCATTAATTTGGGCTCTATTTATTCAGTGCTTTTCTTTTCATGTAAAAGTGTTAAGCATTTATTTGAACTCTGACGCTCACATGTATGTCATGTGAAGTATTCAGTCATGGGCGCTGGCCAATAAATGTTGAGCACTTTTAGTCATTTTGACTAAATATAAAGTGCTAAGCACTTTTTATGGCATCCACATAAGGTGCACATGCAACGCTGGGCACTGCCCAATCAGTGCTAAGCATTCAGCCATTTTGGCTGCATATGAAATGCTGAGCACTTTTCTTCAGCGGACACGTGTGTTTCAAGTGAGGCGCTGGCCTTCTTTTTTGGGCGCCTGCGTGTTTTTCACGTGAGGCGCTGGGCGCCGTTAAAAGGGGGCGCCCACGTGAGGAGCATGTGAGGTGCTAATCTTTTTTGTTTTTTTAGCGATTAAATCTCTGTTAATGGCATTTTGACCATTAATGATCACCAAAATCTTCGCTTTTTGAAGATCTGGGATCGGTTTTTAAGAACTAAGTTCTTTTATAGGTTCCTTTCTCCTTTTGTTTTTTTTCTTTTGGATCTAGTTCTTTTCTGAACCTTTGATTCTCAAGAATAAGATCTTCCCGAAGAGAATTAAATTCTCAACTTATGTGAGACTTGTCTTGTGGATCTCAGATCCAAAGAAAGAACTAAGTTCTTTAAAAAGGGTTAAACCCTTGGATGTGATAGAGATATTTTGATCTCTTTTTTTACCTAGGGTTTTGAGAAGGAATGTCTTCTCCTTTGAGAATTGAATTCTCTGTTCTTTTTTAGAGCTCCCTGTATTTTTTCTGTTTTCTCCCTGAGACTTGAAGTCTCGGGTCCTTTATATAGTGAAGGCAAATTGTTAATTGGTTTTGAGAAAATGTCTCATTGAGAGATTCTAATTGATTTGGGGAATTTTACCCACCATTGGATTTTTGATCCAAGGACTTCTGTTTTTACCGAATATGATTTTTTCTTTTAACGGGATTACGGAAATATTTTCCCCTATACAGAATTTATTATGTAAAACGGTAATTTTTAATCACCATTGGATTTTTAATTCAAGAGTTCTCTGTTTTACACAGAGCAATTTCTTTTGTTTAGAAAGATTGAAGAACTAGAATTTTATTCTATAATTGGGTCTTTGATCCAACCGAGAGTATCTTTCTTATTTTAGAAAGATTTGGAAAATATTTTCTCCCAACAGAATTTAATTCTATATTTTGATGATTTATCATCTCCATTGGATTTTTGATCCAACGGCTATATTTAACAGGGAGTATTGTAGAACATTAATTCTACCTGGGCGCCAGCGCTCACATGTTATGCACGTGGGCGCTACTTAAGAATTTAATTCTTATAATGGGTATTTATGTGGTTTACACATTAGTGCCCGCGTGAGGAGTACGTGCGGCGCCATCTAAGAGTTTAACTCTTATGTAATGAACTCTTCTGTGCTTTGCACAATGGCGCCCGTGTGAGAAGCACGTGCGGCGCCATCTAAGAGTTTAACTCTTATGAACTCTTTTGTGTTTTGCACATAGGCGCCCACATGAGGAGCACTTAAGGCGCCATCATAAGATTTAATCCTATAAGATTGGCTTTGGCGCCGGCGCCCTCATGGAGAGCACATGAGGCGTTGCCTCATTGAATTCAACAGAGTTTTGCTCCCACTGTTGCTCTCACGTGGCTTACACGTGGGTGCAACGGTGTCACCTTTTTTACCGTTCGATCTTGTAGGAAGTTGAACCGTCTCTTCATGTCTTATAAATAGGGCCTTTGGCCCTTGAGATGACTGTCGTTTGGTCATCTTCGATTTTCTTCTTTGAGAATTTAATTTTCTTCTCAGAGCTCAGATCTCTGCCTAATAAAACTCTTAGAGTTTAAACTCTGTTTAAGAAAATTGGTAAGGATTATGACCATTTCCTTCTTAAAAGAAACTCTTTTTGTTTTGGATTTTTAACCCATTAATAGAGTTGGCTCTTTTTCTTGAAATGATCTCTTAGAGATCTTAAAAACTTTATTTTAGATAGACCATTGGTCTCAGTGATCTTAGAGTTTTACCCTGTTAGTGATTTTGATCTTTGAGAGTTGTTTGGAATTTAATTCCATTTCCCGTGGAGATTTCTGGGATTTAATCCCATTAGAGGAATTTAATTCTGGGTTATTCTACAGAGCTTAGCTCTGAGAAAATTTCTTTTTTAAGAAATTCTTTTAGGAATTTAATTCCCTTTCTCTTTCTTTCTAGGGTTCTTCTTGCAGATTTGAATCTGCTGTAGAACTCGGTTTTCGAGAGAGTTTAACTCCACAGTTTAATGAAATTTTTCATTAAACGGGAATCCTTTTGGATTCTTACAATGACTGCCTTACACATCATTGACGGGGGCGTTACCTTGATTTTGTGGGGCCCATTGTCCCTTTCTCTTTGAACTACGGTGACTTTAACATATCAGAATGTAGTACAAATTTAGGTGTAATGAAAATGTTAAAGTCTTGAATATTGTGTCGATAATTAACCCTCCTTTTTTATTTATTTTTTTTACAGGGATTATGGCTTCCGATTCCTCCTTCCCATACGTTCGCTCGGAAAGTGGTTTTGCTGATGCGCCTACAGATCGGGAAGTCTTTGCACTCATTCGGGATTATGACCCAGAGGAAAAGTCCCTTCATCTGTGGGGGTTGTGGTATAGTCACATTTTCCGGGGTCGGCGCGGTTTTACTTGTGCAGCGCCATCAAAACCGATCCCGTCAATCCATTACACTGACCCTCCGCAGGTTACTTACGCAGTAGAAGAGGTCAACTGGAACTCGAAAGGTCGTCTCCAGCCCTCCATAGCATCGATACCAGTGCAGCCACCGATGGCTTTAGACATTCTAGGGCGTCGCATATGCCAAGAAGAATCGCGTCATTGGGGGCAGGTTTACATGATAGGAATGACTCCCCGTCATCCGGTTGGCTATTTACAGTAGGCCCGATACATTCTGTCGGCCAAGCAGTCGCTGCTACTGAAGACCGGGCAATATCCCGCGATCTATGTGTCCCTCTTTCACCACCACACTCCCCATGTATGGTGGGTCAAATCTTTTCTGGAGCAATGGAAAATCCCGATCCATACATATCTCTTATCGGATCAGGAGGTCTCAATCTCATTGGAGGAATTCACGGAGATATCTGGATTACCCATCAGAGGGAACATTATGAGGAGATACTTCCCCCTGACGAGTACATCTTTGCTATCGAATCGGTGGTAATGGGTCTTACCCCAGAGAATGCCGTTCAACACAAGTTTCCAAGCTTGATCAAGGTATTGAACATATACGAGAGCTTATTCTTAGAGTCCGGTAGGCACGGAGTTAGCTTTACCGATTTCATCGCCCGCTTCCTTCGTCCGGAGGCTTTGTCGAAGAAAGCAACAAAGTTCGCCAAGCGTGATGATCCGTTCGGATTTGGCTTAGACAAATTACCGACCGCGGAAGCATATTTAAATCAGTTTTTTATTCCAGATACCCCAGTCGTTTCTTTTGCAGAGGCCGCTGCTCCGGACATTAATGAGGAGACATTCTTCCTGGGGTTCATCGGCTTGTGGCTAAGCTAGTTCGCACTTCCGATGCATCCTCGTTATATGATACCGTCTATCTTTTCCGGCTCACCGTATTATGGCGGGGACACGCCTGGCCATTGGGGTTGCAGGTCTGGCTCACTTATATCACGGCCAGAGTCTAGCGACCGACACTACTCGGCCGGGTCTGAAGCTCGTTAATCTCCCACTACATTACTTCACCTCATGGATCGAGATGTACGTGCTGGGTGCTTTTGGTGTGCATAAACGACCCGGATTTTATGACGGATATAATTTTTCTCAGGTCATGCACTTGGTCGATGCTTCTTCTCCCGACCCAACACAGCGGGAGGCTCGGCGATTGCTTCTTCGCCCACGCATGGTCGGGGACAGCATGACCTTCATCGACAAAGTCCTGACCATTGGCAAGGAATCTTCCAAAGCCATCCAGCCGCTTCACGATTTTTTCAAGGACAGAGCTTCTGTATTGAGGGCCCGAGAGATTGTCCACTTGTATTCTATCAGACCGGGCTTCCTGGTATTCAGACAGAACGCATTGGTTTTGTTCATGAGATATAACCCACACTGTTTTACTCAGCAATCGGGTTACATCCAAGGATTTTATGACGAATATCATTTCATGCGTTTGAATACGTGGTCTCATTTCCTCATCAGCGAGCCGAGTCATATTCCAAGGGCCTCGAACGCTTACGTTGCTTGGTACCAACATACAACGGGCACTGTCATCAAGGAAGAGAGGCGGATGCTGCTTGACCACGAGGATGCTATCCCATCCAGTAATCCAGCGGTCCCGCTGAAGTGACAGACGGTTGTACTTTCTTCTTTAGGGGGAGCAACGCAGTTGTAGTTCCGCGAGCTTTTCCAGATAAGCCTCGGCCGGAGGTAAATGCTCCTATGGCTGTGGTGGCTACTGCGTACCCCGAGTCGGGTATTGGCTCAGAGATCGGAACCCGCCATCTGAAGAAGCCCGTTAAGTGAAAGTTGTTGTTGTCGAGAGTTGGTGCCAGCTCGCAAAAAAAGAAGAAATCTCTGTTCTCGGCTGATGTTGTTTTCGGCCAAGAGCCTCACGCTCCTTATAGAGAAGGCTTGTCTGAGTATGGCACCAACGATGGTCTATTCAAAGCTCCAGTAGTCTCTACCGACCTTCAAGCTGCTATCGAAGCTTTTGAAAGACTGGCCGTTGAGAAAGCGGCTTTAGCTTCTCTTGCGGCGTTCGGTATATTTTGTTTATACTCTCCTGTATGCATTCATTTTTATGAATTTATTATTCTTTACTAACGCCCTTCTCTTAACAGAAATCTCCACAGAAGAGGCCCTCTTAGCGTCCATCAAAACGTTTGAGGAGGAGGAGAGGTTTCGTGCTTCTATGGGACTTGGTATAATTTGTTTCACGACGCCTTTACATATTTAGTTTATTTTATTCACAACTTGACTCTCTTCCTTTTCCTGTTACAGAAACCACCATAGCCCATGTTGTTCCGAGTACAATGCCAACCTCGGGTAGTGGTGTGGAAGAGTCATCAGGGCCATTGGTTACGGCTGAGATCCTCCCCGGGCCGCCATGGGAGGCGTCGCTGAAGCAGCCGATGACGGATGTTACAGTATGTCCCGAGGCCGAGCCTGATCTGTACGACGCCGCTCCTCTGTCGGAGGTCCTGAGGAGATCCGTCCGTACAACCAAGGCTGAGAGGAAGCGCAAAAAGCACGCTGCAAGGGAGCGTTAGGCTAATCTGGCCGCAGACACGGGCTCGAGCGATGCTCGACCTTTTAATGTTTGCATGGAGGATGCTCCCTCTACCCTATCCATCGCTCATAGGCAGGTTGCGCATGCGGCTCGCGAAGAGGCCGAGCGGTCGCTTCAAGGTAAAACAGTGCACAAACCCTGATAGCAGTCTTTTTTTGAATTATAACACTCTTGTTTTTTTTAATTAGGCCGAGTTCAAGTGGTGACGCGGCGGGCGAAGCACCAACGCTCCAAGTGCCTGGAGTATCAGGTCTCCCTTTTGAATCTGGGACTGTTCCGATTGCCGCTTCCTCCCCTCATGGATCCACGATATCGGTGGGTTACTCGAGCATTACGACGACCCTTATTGATTCGGGGGATTATGGAAACTGAGGAATCCGTTGGGGCTGGTGATGCTCCATACCGTGTTATGATTTTCGCCCCATCAGGTATACCTCGAGCCATTACTTTTGGTTTCTCAATCCCATTAAACATTTATGCTGATATTTCCTTTATTCTGAATACAGGCGTGGTAGATCCCGGCGCTGTGCTGATTAAAGGATCACTGTCAGCCGTGGCCACGATTGTCACTGCTCCACCCCTCTCTTCTGTGTCCCCCTAAGTTTCCTCGGGTTTAATGATTGAAGGTTGGGATCCCTCACTTCTTGTTTCAATGTAGATACTATTTTCTTGTATTAACCATATATTGTTGCAATCCTGCAGAAGTGCTTTTTGACTGCTTACACCAGATGTTAAGCCCACACTTCGCCTTCCGATCAGAATTCGTTCCCCCTTTAGGCGTTGGTTAGTATATTCTTCACCTTTTATTTCAGCTTTCCACGAGTAAACTTTCTATTTCTAAGATTTCCTCATATTGACCACAGTATCACAGCTCGAGGGAGATAGCGAAAGAATAACCGAGCCTCTTGTACTCCCTGCCCTGCAACTTTTGACCACTGGTATGGTACATCTCGTCCATCAGCATTCTTCTTTATGTTATAGGTTAAAATCTGACCCTTCTTTGTGCATGATTTATTCTGCAGCAGCTACACCGGTTTTGGCTCCCTTTGAGTCTCGCCTTTCCATACCCGCAGGGCCCTTTGCTAAGCGTCAATCTTCCAGGGGTGCGGCGAATAGCAGGCGAATGCTGAGTGAATTCATCGAAGATCTTAATGTTGAAGCTCTTACTTCTGCCACTGATTTTGCTGACAAGGTCAACCCGATGCTGGCGACGCTAGCGAATTTCCACAATGAAGATTTCATCGGCCTTTAGGTTGATTATTGTAACCGGATCGAGGCTTGTCTGCATGAGATCGAAATCAAGCGTCTAACTCCTGAAGCATTAATCTCGAAGGATCAACTGATTGCGTGGATCGAGTAATGTGCCGATTCTATTCAATACTTTTAGCAGAGGTTGGCCTTGAAGCGAAAGGAGCATGAGACAGCTTCTGATGAATCCAGCCGATTGCGAGCCCAGGTCGAAGTGAATGCCGCGCAGCTGCGAGTTATTTTCGAAAACCTCTAACAATGCATTTCTAATAGACTGGCGCTGAGGCAGAACCTCGACTTTACCGAGCGGGGCATGCGAGATTGCGAGGTTGCAAAGCAGGAAATCGCTGAAAAGCTTTCATCATGTTTGCAACAATGGGCTCAAGTCGAAGCGAGACTAGCTGTAGTAGTGGAACGCGAGGAGGAGCTGTGGGAAGAAAGTGAGCAGGTTGCCAATCTATTGAAAGCCTCACCTTCTTAACAGTTAAAATTTTATTTCCCACTTTTCTTTACATAAATGTAAACCATTTTGATTTATGAATAAAGAATTCACACATTTTTTTGCATGGGCTCCCTTGTGTCCGATGTTCTTAATTTAGCGCTCATTAGTTTATTTACTCGTTTCGGAGTTTGTAGTTTATTTACTCATTTCGGAGTCTCTAGTTTATTCACTCGTTTCGGAGTTTGTATTTTATTCACTCGTTTCGGAGTTTCTAGTTTATTCACTCATTTCGGAGTTTGTAGTTTATTCACTCGTTTCGGAGTTTCTTTAGTTTACCTCTCTTGGGTTTATAGGAAAACTTATCATAACGTTATATATAGATAACCTCCATTCTTTACGATAGAGGTCCGTTAGGTTTGTGGTACTAGGGTTTTAGTTCATGGTACCGTCGCGTTGGCTGATATCTTCCTCGATATGCGGTCTTTAAGTCGTTATTCGAGTAGCCCTGCGACTGTCGTGTCTCTGATCCCTTCGAGGGCTGGACAAGACGTCTTCAAGTAATCTCCTTAGGTCATATTACCGTCGGAAGAGCAAACGTTAGGAATTTGCCATGATACTTTTTACTTGAGGTTAGACTCGGTTTGGAGCCCCGATGAGTCATAACCACTCCGCTCTGGTGTGGGATGATCTTCGATAGTCTTTTAGGCTTTATATGAGTTGCCTTCAAGACCCGAAGCTGGGAATATGCCATTGTTTCATTTTTTTGTTTTGACGATATCACGCCGATTCTTTGCTGAAGTAGAGTAGACATCTGTAAGACTACTATGCTATATGTATTGTAGTTGAAGTCCGGAGCTAGAAATATGTCATTGCTCCATTTTCATTTGATAACAGCATTCGCATCCTGCTGAAATGAGGGGGAAGGTTGGGATGGTCACTAGGTTGTATATGTGCTGTCGAGACTTGGAGTTTAGGATTTTGACGTTACTCCATTTTTGGTTTCGACCCTTGGGTTTTTTATTGACGTTGTGTCTGCACTCTGCTGGAATAAGAAGGTGCGTCGAGATAGTCTCTGGGTTGTATATGAATTGTCAAGACTTGGAGCTAAGATTTTGCCATGGCTCCATTTTTGTTTCAACCGTTATGTCTTTTGTTGACGTTGTGTCTGCATCCTACCAGAATGAGAAGGAACGTCGAGATAGTCTCTGAGTTGTATATGAACAGTCAAGATTTGGAGCTAGGATTTTGCCATGGCTCCATTTTTGTTTCAACCCTTTGGTCTTTTGTTGACTTTGCATCTGCATCCTGCTGGAATGAGAAGGAATACCGAGTTGGAGCTAGGATTTTGCCATTACTCCATTTTGATTTGGCTCCTTGGAGCTTTGTTGACGTCACGTCTACACCCGGTTGGAATGAGAAGAACGTCGAGCGGATCTCTAGGCTGTAGATATTGCCATCAAGATCTGGCTCTCCCTTTGACGGAGCCTGGTGGGAAAATATGATTCCCTTTCTTTCATTTGTGCCCATAGATTGTATACAAGAGTCAATATAGACATACTTACTGGGTAGAGGAAATTTTATTTTATTTTATTTTTTATTGCCACGATACTCTATCTTTTCAGCTTTTCATATTGCGAAAGTCTCGATTGCCCAATCATTTCGGCTGTTTATCCGCGGTGCCCAATCATTTCGGCTATTTTTTTTATATTTTTACTCGTTTTTTTATTGTGAGTTACCCAAACATTTCGGCTATTTTTATATGCATATTTTATACTACTCACTGTTGTTTTTTATTACGAGTTTGGAATCTGATACCAACCTAGGCATCAGCATCGCTACGACTGGAATATTGCCAGGAGTGAATCATCATTTCCTGTGAAAGGACTTAGAGTTTGACACCTGTTTAGGCATCAACATCGCTATGACTAGAATATTGTCAGGAGCGACTCATCATTTGCCTTTGCTGATTTGAACAAAGGCGGCTTAGCAAACATGGTTAGGATCCTGTCGACTAAGGCTTTTTGACTTTATAAGCCGTAAGGATCTCATAAAGATATTTATCCCTATAAGTCGTGAGGATCTCGTATGTGTACTTTCTCCTTAGGAATCGTGGGGATTCCTAAGTATATTTTCTCTTGTAAGTCGTAAGTCTAAATTAATCGGCGAAATCCTAACTTACCCTTGAAGCGTGTGGGACCGAGTCCCGCCCAGCTCAGAGCCTACTCAGAAAGTAAGGCGTCGGCACGCTGGATCGACTCCCACCGAGACATGATCCCCGCTTCCGAGGTGCTTGACTGTTTGGCCCTTGGGAAATCTGCTCTATGCCACTTAGTGGGCCCTGGCCATCCTTCTCCTTTCGGATGGCCGACAAACATGAACTTCTCCTTCCACTCATGGATAAAAAAAGGGACGACCACTATCCCTGACCCATCCGCCCTATCCTTATGCTTTTTAAAGAGAAATAAACCCAACTCGGCTCGTCCTTACGAATACCGAGGTGATTTTTGTTGCAAAGAAAGGAGAGGAGAAGACCTAAGTTGAAAGGGATCCGATCAATTTTCAACCGGACCAGGAACCCATGGAGAATTCTCCACGAATTCGGTGCTAGCTGGCCTAAGGCAAGTTGGAAGAAATGGAGGACAACACAAATCTCGGGTGAGAAGGGCAGACGCATTCTTCTCGGAACGCTTCCATGTACAGAGCAATCTCATTGCCTTATACCTGGTCTGCCTGTTCACCCTCCCTGGCCAGACGGAGGGAATAGCCAAGGGGATATGGAAACGAGCCCGAATATCGGAAAGCTTGTCCGACCGGTTCAATATCGAGGGTGCATCACGAGTATTCTTGATGCGCACCTTGGGGGACCTTTTTGCTCCCCGACAATGAAGAATAAGGGCATCACCACCCCTTGAGGGCGAGCCCGACGCGAAGGAAAAAGAAGAACTTTCTCGGCTTTCAGAAGCCGAGGAAGAGGAAGATGACCCACTAGGCTCGGCTGAAGCCTCATCGTCCGACTCAACTACATCAACAAAAACATCAGAGAAAGATATCTGACCTGCTTCAAGGGAAGAGTGGCTGAGGGTGGATTTTGACTGAGGATCCGACCTAAAGGATGAAGTGCCGAGCAATCCTCAAATGACAGGAAGCATGCGAAGCAAAGGTGTTTTCTAGGGAGAGGCATCCTCTATTTATACACTCAGCAAGAGCCAGACGGCCCAAATCCGCTCCCGCCAAAATGAAGCTGTTAGTTATATGTATGCCTTAGAGGCCATTACTGTACATGAGATGTATATTGTAGTGGATGCTTGGACATATATAGGGAGGACTTTCTTGCTCGACATGATAGTATGCTATCTGGTTATTCTTTATCTTAACATGTACACTGAATGTCTCTCTGTTACTGTCACGCCCCGCTTCCCAGTGTACGGCGAAGGAGACGCGACGAGGTCCGCTACGTATATACTCAGAAGTACATACGCTAAGCGTATCTAAGCAATATAAAATAAATACACAAGAGACAAGAGATAATAAAAACAACAACTTTTATTTATTAACATTCTTTTGTACAATGCATGAAAAGGAAATACAACTGAAATAAAAGATGCCTAAACAGTGGCTTAACAGGAAATGAAAAGTACTGAATGGAAAAGTGTACAATGAAACTATAGTGCTGGATCTTCGGCAAACCGCTCCAAGTCTTCTGCAGATGGCTCGATCTCTGCCGGGTCCAAACCACCTGACGACATTCAAAGAAGAAAGAAATAGAATGTCGTCAGCGAACGGGCCGCTCGGTAAGTCCCAAAGGTAGGGGAGAAATAGACAAAGAGTAGGAGAGAGAGAGTAGCTTTTAATGTTGTATTGTATTGTTGTATTAACACTGTTGTTTGCAGCTTGGTACAGAAGAATGCCAGTGTATACGAGAGGGGTCTCTATATGCTAGAGACCAGGGCAAACAGAATATAGAGTATAAGGCTCCGTTAGAAGGCCCGGAACAACGGCAATTGGATTCATGTTAGGTGTCTTAAATCTGACCGTCTCGTGCCACTTTTAACATCTTCCGTACTAATTTACCCTCTTAAACCACGCGATATCTTGTTTATATTGTTATCTTGTAAATTGTATTGATTGTAAGATTGATTGACTGACTGACCGAAACCATGATATCAGGAAATGGTTGTAACCATAGAGTCATGCAAATGGAATACTGAGAATCATGTCAAAGGAATATATATCCATGGTTCGGTTCAGTCAAATTGTATAAATTGATAATTGTATTCATGAATTCATGTGTTCATTTTGAATTGGAATCTTGTAGTTTATAGATTGACTTGAATCATATTCAAGTCAGATTAATCAGACTCAAACCCGAGTCAGACAATCAGAAATGTGAATCGAAGTCTTATAATTGCTAGGGTCCTTAGGGTAATTTATAAAACTTGAGGGGGTTTTATGTAAAAATACTTTTATATACTTTTCAAAATACACCTCAAGTATTTATTGTTCGTCTTTAGGATTGTAATGGGGGTGGATTTTATGTTGTGACATTTCTAGTGAAAATGTCCTAGTTTTATAGATAAAGGTATTTATCTGTAATATTGATTTATTGGAAGTTCATGGTATTTTAGGGTAAAATATATTCTTGTGATTTTTAGAAAAAGGTGGAAAATTTATATTATAATAAAATAGATATTTAAATGATAAATATGCATATGTTTATACAAAAGTAATTTTAATAAATATTTTATATTCCAAAAATCTCATTTTCTTAAGATGTCATATTTTAAACCTTTCGAGACCGAATGCTCCTTGCGGAGGTCTGAATCTCGCACTACTAAGCCCGATGATGCACGATAAACCATACTATCCCTAACGGGTTCCCCAAAGGTGGGTTGTAGCGGCGCTTTGCAAAGATTGTAAAATACTAATCCTTTAGAAAACGGTTTTATAAAGTAAAAGGTATTTATTTGCAAAGGTGTAAGTTTCCGTATTTTAGATTCTAGGGTTTCCTAAGCCAACTAGCCTATTTCTAAATGGTCTAAACGACAAGTCGTTAGAAGCCTCAAATCGCCTCTTCACCGCCAATTATGGCCAGATAAGTACAAGTGAGGAAGGAGGGATCCGCTCACGAATCGTGAGACGGGCCTTTTAAAGTTACCTTTGCTCACTTGCCTAGCCTAGACACCACAAAGTCAGGTTTAGATAAATGATCGATATCCACAACTTATCGTGTTTCCTAATAAGAGGTATTTATTTAAAAGTGTATCAAAGCTAAACTTTTAGAATTGATTTTATTAAGAAAATGGTATTTAAATGAAAGTTTTGTTTTATCGTATTCTAAGTTCTTTGATGATTTCGTTTAGGGTTGTATTTACGTGTGTGTGGAGGTAGGTCATTACCTCGTGCTCTACTTTAAATGTATAGCAAAGTTTAGGGGTTAAATGTGAAATCGAAACATGATGGTATTAAAGTGAAAAATACGATAAATTGGAAAGGTTATCATTTCATGTGAGAAAACTTGTTCAAATTGATTTTTAAAAGTTTAATAGTTAAGATAAAGATGTTTAAACATAAATGTATTGGTGAGAAGTGAACTTTTATAGAAAACCGAATCGGAAATCGGATTTGTTTCGATTCCGTCGGGTTTCATAATTTCGTATTTTAGAGAAATAGAAAGGGGGTTAGAATAGGACTTACGGGTTTTGATTACTCAAGAGAGTGAGGGGGAACTAGAGGAATCGTCGGTGTGTTGTGTCGTCACCGATAGCTCCTAAAACGTTCGCCGGAATTTCCGCCGGAATTTCGTCGGAGCTTCGCCTCGAGCTTGTTTTCAAAGTACACAACTCTTGGAAAAATTTTGAGAGAGTGGCTCAAGATTTTGGGGGTGAGAGGATAGTGTGTAGGGTTGGTATTTATAGGGTTAGGCTAGGGTTAGGGTAGATGAAAAGTTAAAAATAAAAATGTGATAAAATGTAATAAAAATGTATTAAAAGTGGAGTAATTGGGGTTTTTAAAGAGCTCTGGAAGTGATCTGAGGCTGAAATTTTGCAGGTGCATAGGGAATATGAAAATACACAACTTTCATGTTGTGACCTCCGCCGGAATCGGCCGACTCGGGGGTGACTCGGCCGTGACTTGGTCAAAGTACTGAGTCGGCCGAGTCGAAGCCGAGTTGGCCGATTCCCGGCCGAGTCCGGCGGCCAGGATCCCCCCCGACGGTTCATCTAACTCATGGAAGTGTTACATCTTTGGGTGTAGTGGGGGTTTTTGTGAGATATGCACGTGTAAACTCTTGGTATTCTAGGTTTTTAAAAAAATCAATATTAAAAATAATGTGGGGTATGAGATTTGAACTCTGGTGGCTTGGTTCAGCAGTGCAAGGTATTACCAATGAGCTACAAGCTCCTTCTTGTAATTATGGTGTGAAATAATTACTTAAAGTGGTAACAGCACCATTAAATACCCTAAGTATACTTTAATTTTAAAACAATTTTATGTACACTAAAAAAAGATGGAGTTATTTAAAAACAAAATAATTACTTATATATTGTGCTCAGGTTAAAATACTCTTTTATGGATTTTGAAAAACATTTGTATAGAAAAGTGTATAAGAAAATTAGGGTTGTTACAGTTACATGTTGGTAAAGCCCTTAGGATGCGTACTTGACTACCTAGATTATGATGGAGATCATACTAGTGGGACAAAGGTAGTCTATGAGTACATCATTTAATGTCCCTAGTCATGGGTGTATCGAGACGGGGCATCGATATACCAGAGTAGACTAGCATGTACCTTCTTGACCCATATAGATGGGTGATGGATGATCCCATATCCATTGGTGTTTGACATCAGAGATGATATACGGGTGCTCGGTGGAGACTAGGTACACTGGACGACTCGCCAAGAACTCCCAGATGGTATTATACCTCACGTCAGATGGCAGTTCTCTGGTGACACTGGTACAGGTTAGTCTGTCGACCCGAGATCGTCATAGAGTCTTGTGTGATTCCCACTGTGCTTTGATTTCCACCTTACCACGTTCAAGAGAACGTGCAAAACGGTGGTTTTTGGGTACAGTCCCGAGTCACATGGAGGAAATGAGCAATAGGAGGGGATTCGTCTCTCCCGGTATTGGGAGTTGATGTTGCGCTGTGTTCAATTGGCTATAACATGAAGTCCCTGGCCAGGGCTGTTTCAGAGATTTAATGGTAAGTGTTACCAGTAATTTCTCAGCCTGTTATGAGCCTCACATCGGCACGACTTATCGAGTTACTGGGGTCTGATGTTTATCACCCCTAGACGAGATATGCGACATATCAGATGAAGAGACCGGACTGTATGGTAGTGTTACTGACAGGCTTTACAGGAGCTAGAGCGGGCTTGCTTGTTAATCTTCTGATCGCTCAATATCCGGGTAGCCGTTACGTCCAGCTAGTACCACTGACGGCTTGTGGGTGCTTGATGTGATCATCACCTACTGCTGGCGTATTGACGAGTCTTTAGAGTCCTACATAGAGGTTTTACTGGCTCAGGCAAATCGAAGTAGGAGCACATATGTGATATGTGCGGGACCGAGAATAGTGTGAGTATGTGATACCGTATTCTATTCTCGCGATATTTGTATCGGACGGTTATATGTGATGTAGCCGGATTATCGAATCAAGTGTTGATTCGATAAGTTGGTACATTTAATATTAGTCGGTTATATGTGATATAGCCGGATTATTAAATCAAGTGTTGATTTGATAATTTAGTGTATAATTTTATATTTGATATACTAATTTACATTGACTAATATTAGCTCACTTAAGCATTTATTATTCTCACATGTGCACACTTAATATATATGTGATATATATTAATTGTGTTTTATTTTGTATCATGGTTGTTGATACACACTATATGGGTGCATGAGACTTACACCATACTAATTATAATGTTGGGTTTTAGTATTTAAAGTAATTCCAAATTAGTGGATAATAGCTCACATGCATGAAGCTTCATGAAACTTGTGGATGCATTGACTTACTCCACTAATTTTGTTTTACTTAAGATATTTATTAACCTAACCATTATAATTTAGCCATGGTTATGTCTCTACATGAGTTAATATATGATACAAACTCACCCATGGTTCTTTCTCTCACCTCATTAGTTCATTCTCATCTCTTGAGCTCGTCTTCTTCTTCCCTGAGCGAAAGCTTGCTAGGTTTTTCTAAAGAGAGAAAATATTGTGAGAAAAATAAAACTAAAGTGAGCCCACTTCTTACTTCATCATCTTCTACTAGATTAGCACTTTAATATAGGGTGTTTACTTCACTAATCTCTCATTAGTGAAGTAGTAGCTTGAGTTAGTGTCTCCTCGACGTAGATCATTTTTGGCCTCGAAAATTCTAGCAAGATCGTTCCTTTCGCCTTGAGAAGCCATGCAAGAGTCCGGGAGTTCCATGATCGCAGTGAAGGGACCACTACAAGGAGCTAATGAAGTGAAGGACCGGTCTATGAAGATTGTATTCCGTTATCACTTAGATGTAAAGTAGTTTACATGTTGTTTCGTATGATTCTCTAGTTATCGATTCTAGTTTAGGGTTCTTTAAAACGACAAATTTTTGAAAATGGTATGGACGATACCTCCCGAAACCTTGCTGTCATTCAAAGGAACCCTACAGTGGTATCAGAGCCTGGCTAGAGAATTAGACGAATTGTGTTAGATTACAAAACCGAAACGAACTCCGAAACTTGAAACATCAAATACGAGTTTCTGTCGATTTTTAAATGATCCTGAAAATTTTTTAAAACAAGTACAGAATGATATTTGAGTGATTATAGGAACATGGAAGAAAATTGGGACCCTGTGCTCAAATTTTGACCGAGCACATGGGTGTTTTGGCCGAAGCGGCCGGCCCTAGTGTGGCATTTTGGTCCTAAATTTTTTTCATGATCTGTGCTCTGGGATTTGGTGTTTCAGGTGTTGTTTGTTTTTGCTAATTTTGCATGAGATGTAATCTTACACTATAAACAATTCGGAGTATTTCATATTTGTAGTTTAACATTGTATTTGGGTTTTCACAAGTTATCTAGACGAAATTAAAAAGTTCGATCGAATGTCAAAAACCCATTTTTCCAAGTTTAACATATTCGGAAAAACATGCAAGTAATTCTGTGGACCCTCTAGAAGAATGAAACCCTAACTCGATTTTTTTGGATCGCGAAACCGCGATCATACCCTAAGGTTTGCCGCAATTCCGTGGCGATACGAGTGAGGCTTGGGTTTGCCCTTCTACGGTTGGTCCATAGGTACTGCGGCATGTTCCGGGTATTATTAAAACTGTGCTCAAGTGTTGAGCTGTCGGCAAATTGTGGGACTTTAATGAATCGATCGAAAAGTTTAACGTTGTCCGGATATCATGTGATGGGATACAATAATTGGAATCTATCTAGTTGCATGCAAGTTTAACATTTCGGCCTCAGACGGAATCGGGAATCTTGTTGAATTACCCGACTTCGTTTGAAAAGTGTTTTCATGGTTGAGACCTAAATGTAAAATTTGTATTGTTAGGCATGAAATCCAGAATATGTGATATTCCGGGTTTATGATGTCTAAGGGCAGTACGGATTCCAATTGTTGTAGTTTTTCACTTTCTTTTCTGCGACCGTAAGTGTAATATGTGGTATATCACCGGTTTCATTGCTATATGTCAACGACAATTGGGATACGCATATTTACTTATGTTGATGACATGTGATGTTATGTGTTGCTGGGATATGTTATATTGGATCGTCGTGTTTGAATAGCCGGGGGTTTTTATGTGAGATGAGAGTTTTTCATTTTCATTCATGTAAAAACTTGTATGTAATATTATTTTATTGGGGCACTTCCGGGTTGAGGAAGATGTCACCGTTGATATATATTATTTACTTTTCCGCATTAGGATAGACCAAAGGAGGGGAGCACAAGTAACCGGGTTCTAGAGTCCAGTGGGAGACCATCTCGAGGCATCGAGTCCAGGTCTCCTAACTCTAGAATTGGTAGGGTTGCTTGCCGCTCTCGTAGGGGTCTAAGGATGTGGGTTTGGTTATTCATCACGACCGTGAAATCCGTGTTTTATGCAGGCTTAATATAAAACCCGGAAATCCTAGTATATCCAATATTTCATATGTTGTTTTCTGCTGCGATATCTTTGATATGATCATTTGATATGTTGAGATAAATACTGTATATAGTATATATGATATATTATATAGACGTTGCTTATGTTTTACACTCGCGCTAGCCCTGCCCCGCTCTGCCATTAGTTACCTAACCTAACGATGCATGACGGGACATCGAGGTGAATGCGGATGGAATAAGCGTAAGTTGTATTTATTTGTGATGCTTAGGTAACTTATATGATGAGACTTCATTAATGAGATTAATGAAAGAAAATAAACCCAATGATGTTGTAGAAACTTGTTTTAAAAACTGGTAGCTCTAGTTTTTGCTTTGCATAGCGGTATTCCTTATAGAATATCCAGCACCTTATCCAATAAGGAAAGAGCCGAGATCCCTTCACCAGGAGTGATCTCATTAGCGAAACTAGCAGATGCTACAAACTCGATTTGTCTTTTGATTGCTTTTATAGTTTTTGCTTTGCATAGTGGTATTTGTGAAATATCCTGCACCTTATTCGATAAGGAAAGAGGCGAGATCCCTTCACCGGGAGTGACCTCTTTAGAAAAACTAGTAAAAACCTAAAAAACACTCCTTTTCAAAATCACTCGATTCTACAACGATATCAAGTTCATTACGCAAAGGGTTTTCTTAAAAACCTGTCGTAGCCCTCCGTCATTTCAGATAAGTGTTATTTTAGTATTCGTGCTACGGTAGTTTGGCCTCCGTCAAGGCGTAGTGTACAGTAGCTAAATTAGTGCTTATCTGCAACATACGATGCGATTGAATTAGGGTATTCGTACGGCGTAGTTTGGCCTCCGTCAAGGGTCATACGGGTGGGTCTAATTCAATCAAGAAAAGACGGGTTGAACTTGACTAGCGGACTATGGGTAGTTTGGCCTCTGTCAAGGTCATAGGACGCTAGGGGAAAAATATTATCGGGAATTTCAAGTGTTGAAATTTGCAATGAGATTGCGTACCTTCTATGAAATAGTTGGATCCTGATACCCACTGTGAGTAAGAGTTATTCCTGGAAGAGTTTTGCATATTACAATCAGCCGATCAAGTAGGTGTCTAGAAAGGTGTCAACGGGGTTACGCCCCTGAGAAAACGAGGTTTATTTTAATTAGGTCCGTACGAAAGTACGGGGAATCTCCCTCAAAATACCGGCACTGGCCTGGCTGAAAAATTGGCGAAATTGTAGGGTGTAATTAATCCCGGCTAGTCTTTCCTTTTAGGGTTTGAAGGAAGATTTGATAAAAATAGTGGGAGCTATCCTGATTAGATAAAATAATAACCAATCTGATCTTGCAAGAGCATACGCTGAGTGTTTTCTTCTCTCTCTCTCCAGGTAGCGACCATGTCACGCTTTAATCAAGATAATAATATAGATGTATTGACCGAACCCGCTTGTTATACTGAGCTGGGGAACATTGGTCCCGCTCCAACTTATAATTGTTATAAGACCGAGCAGGAAATAGGGGATTACCAGGATTCCCGTGCCGTCCAAATGAAGAAAGTGCATG
Organism: Agapanthus africanus; assembly: GCA_030015575.1. Classification (NCBI taxonomy): domain Eukaryota; kingdom Viridiplantae; phylum Streptophyta; class Magnoliopsida; order Asparagales; family Amaryllidaceae; genus Agapanthus; species Agapanthus africanus. Next base: position 423,528,125 of record JASDDO010000010.1, on the reverse strand, counting down.
ATGATGCATCTTTTTCAGGTGTGCTCATTACAGAGAACTGTTTCTCAGTATCCTCTACGTCCTTGGTATGAGATACCGGATCAGGATCCCATATATGTAATCTGTTACATGGGCTATAGATAGGTAGAGAACTGAGAATGGATGATAAAGTTTCAAGAGTTGGAAACAATGCAATTGTTGCAGCCAAGTTGTTGGCAGTTATCACCTTGTATTATCAAGTACATTGATTCTGAACGAATGTTATTAGATACCAAACTTGATATACAACATCATATCAGTCTCTTTATTTAGTAAAGAATGATATAATTTTGTATTGTTGGATAATGTTTTGAACATTTCCTATATCAAGAGTTGATCGGTTCAGGCACGTTATCTAAAAGCATATACATTCTAAATCAAACTACAGTTCTCAACGTACAGAACACACACAAGAGGAAGAATTCAGAAATGAATGAATTCTTCTTGAGACATTGTAGACTAGGCATATCAATATGACCCGACTAGCTAAGTTACAATAAGATGCATATTTAAATCAGTTTGAATTTATATCTTGTGAAACTTGCCAGTCATGTCATAAAGATAAGATGACCATAGCTCCGTTTACTGGAAACAGAGAAAGAGTTAATGAACTCTTGGGATTGATACATGATGATGTATGTAAGTCCCCTGTCTACACATGCCAGGACTGGTTCTTTATACTTCATTACATTCACTGATGATCTCTCAAGATTCGGACATATGTTCCTATTGAAACGCAACTCTGAAGCTTTTGAGAAATTCAAAGAATATAAGTTAGAAGTAGAGAACCAAAACGGGTATAAGTATTATGTCCTTTGATGTAATCAAGGAGGAGAATACTTGAGCACGGAATTCCTGGACTATTCAAAAGGAGAATGAGATTCTCTATCAGCATTACTCCTCCGTATACACCACAGCACAACGGTGTATCGGGGCGGAGCAATCGTACCCTATTAGATATGGTGCGCTCTATGATGAGTACTACTTGTTTACCCCAATCAGAGCAAAGCTCTGTTCAAATTCCAAGACAGGAAATGAAGCAACGCTTTCGATTCCCCCCAATCAGAGCAAAGCTCTACTTTGAAAATTTAAACTTTAATAAATGAAGCAACGCTTCAGATCCTCTACACTGCGCGCAGGGCGCCACGTGTCAAAATCAGGCACGCCAGCGCAGGGAGCGCAGCGTCCAAGGCAGCGCGCCCAATCAAAGCAAGGCTCTATTTAAAACAAAAATTAAAGGAAGTAACGCTTCAGTTGCGCTGCGCTCTGCGCTGCGCGCCACGTGGCAGCGCAGGTGCGCTTGCGCGGTTGCGCTGCACTCTGCGCTGCGTGACACGTGTCAAGCGCTGGGGCATTTGTGCCAAACAGAATTAAAATTCTAGTAAGATCTTTCTGTTCTTGTTAAAACAAGAAGATTGTCTTCTGTAAAACAGAAGCCCTTGGATCAAAGATCCAACGGTGGGGAAAATTCCCCAAATCACTCAGAGAATGATCTTTTTAACAAATTTAACAAATTTATGGGTACTATATAAAGGCCCCTAGACCCCAATTCAAAGAGGATAGACATCAAAAACTTCAAAACAGAGAGGACTCTGAAGAATCTTGAAAAGAACTCAAGAAAAAGGTAAAAACCTTTATAAAATAGAAGAATTTCTTCTGAACAGATCATTGATCTAGGAACAAGATCAATGATCTTCAATAAAAAATAAATAATAACAGTGTCTTGCACTTTTTATGAACCATTGGTTCTGGAATTTCAGAAAAAATTCTTTTCTTGAATCCAAAATTGGATCAAGTTATTGGAACAGTGCTTTGCACTTGCAAAACTGCACTGTTGCGCTCCTGGGTTGGCGCAAGCCACCAGGGAGCGCTACGTGTCAGCAGCGCAACAGCACAGCGCACTGACGCAGCGCACTGTGCTGTTGCGCTAGTGCTCACCAGAGCGTGACACGTGTCACCTCCACATGGGCTTGCGCTCAATAATTGGCGCAAAGCGCCTGACAGGCTACATGATCACTGTCAGTGTGATTAATGCACTGCATTACTTACAGAAGGGCCAAGCCCGATTGAAAAAGGCCTAACAGGCTAAATAAAATGCTATGCAAAACAGATGCTCTGCATCATTTATAAAAGGGCAGAGCCCAAACAAAACAGATGCTCTGCAGGCCAAAACAAAATACAGTGCATGAGCAAAGCCCTAGCACAGGCCAAATAGGCCAAAGATAAATAAAAACGTTGAATATTCCCAACTGGACTTAGCCCAATCATGGCCGTAAGTCCTTAAATTAAATTGACTGAGCACGGCTGCTCTCCTAAATCAAGTTACATCCGGTTCGAGGGTACATCTCCGAACTCCTCTGACTCCTATCGTTGTAATCCTTCAACGACGTCAGAGAGATGACGGGCCCCGATAACCACACATCAACACGGACTGTGGGGTCCTTAAACTCATGGACTTATGCGTCCTTAAACCAAGAAACGGACTGTGGGGTCCTTAAACCCATGGACTTATGCGTCCTTAAACTAACGGACTTATGCGTCCTTAAACCGCCGCGTCATTCGGAGGGGAACAGATTCTGGCACGCCCGGTGGGACCTTCTCCTCTTTCCACTCCACACTTCGTGTGTCGTCTTCGCGAACGAATCGCGGTTTGTTAATGGTTGCCTTTGGGTTGCAAGTTACTAAGATTTGGTCTTTTGCCTGGCGCAGAAATCAAGCATCAATGGCCTCCAATTGCTCGAACTGCTCGAAGTGCCAATGCAACCGACGCTCCACCTCACCTGAAGGTGTAACATATGGGCCTCAAGCGGCCTCCGTCCTTACTATGCCTGTAGAGCAAGTGACTTAGGCCACCACCGGCCAGTTTTTCAGGACCATGATCCCTCCTGCAAGCTTCACCATGCCAATACCCGTACCGGAAGCTTCAAAGAAGTCAGTCTTCGATCGACTTGCTACTCCCACGGCCCCTCTCAATGGGTCGTCCAACTCCTCGGTCTTCACCAGACTGAGCCTGAACTCCAAAGGGCCCGCCAAAAAGCCCATGATACCTGAGAAGGCCATCCCGAAGAAGACGGCTGCTCCTGAAGTCGCCAAAGCAATTTCTCCTGTCAAGGAGTCAGTCTTTTCAAGGCTGACTATTCCAGCTCCTGCCCCTGCTCGAGGATCTGTCTTTGATAGATTGAATATTGCTACTCAAAGGACAACCTCAGTCTTTAAGAGGTTGGCACCAGCAGCGCCTCATTCGGACAGGGGGCAAGATGAAGCTGTCCCTATCGCCGAGCCAGTCCCAACGGCTCGTCATGCTCGACGTCGCCACTGGCGCCGGGTAAGGAAGGCCGGAGGCAACTCTCCCTCGGGGCTAACTCCACCTGCTCTAATGGTGGAAGTTAATGCTGCTGTTCCAACTGGGAACAGCTTTGAACCGTTAAGGAGGGTGCGTAAGAACTCTCCAACTGCTATGCTGAAAAAATCTCCTCCACCTGTGGAGAGGGTTCCGGAAACGAAGCTGGAGCAGCCCCCTCAGCGGCTATCCTCTAAAATTTATAAAGTCTGGCGGAGGGTTCAAGACTCCGTAATTGACCAAGGTCACTCTCGTCAGCAGAAAAGGGCGAAAGTGCGAGAAGAAAAGAACCGTCCAGACAAACAGCAAAGGACGTCCACCACTAGGGTGCCTGCTGCAACGGCCCCCTCAACTTCAACGGCCCATAAGAGAAGGAGGCCGGAGAAAATCCCCACGCCCGCGGCAAATGCCAAGGACGGCGAGCCTAAACGCCCTAAGTTTGGGGGCATGGTGGTTCATACCGTCTACATGGCTTCCGGAAAGGAGGAAAGCCGCGCTTCGACGGGTCATCGACCGCTTACACGGTCAGTGACCAAAGCTTAGGAGCAACAGCAAAAGCTCCAAGAAATGATGAACGCGATGGCTGCACTCACTGGGCCAAAAGAAAGCCCCGAAGAGTCCTCGGATGAACGCCAGGAGCAAGAAACTGACGTTGAATTCCTTCGTCGGATATTGGAGAAGAAGGATAAAGAGGCTACTGAACAAGCAGCCAACATAAAGCGTATGGCCCTCCTGTTCCAAGACATGGTGGGGATGATGATCCAACAAGATCCTCCAGTTGAAGATTCCCCGATCGTCCTTGAAGACGATAGGGGAGAAACGTCAAATCCTCCACTGGCTCTGTCAACAGCCAAGGATGAGACAATCTCCAAAGCTGACTTGGACGAATATATAGCCCAACAGATCCGGGTTCATCAGGCAACTGAGGCAGCCGGTCAGGTCATAAAAACAGGACGACCATATCCGAGCTGGTATGATCAAATCAAGTACCCGCCGGGCTATACGATACCGAAATTTCATGTTTACAAGGGCACGGGAAATCCTCACCAGCACGTTGCCCAGTTTAGGGCGCTTTGCGGCAACACCGGCGGTGATGATAAATTGTTGCTTTGCCAGTTCGTCGGCAGCTTGTCAGATACAGCATTCGAGTGGTATTCTGAGCTCCCAAACGACTCTATCAAGACATTTGCGGAGATGGAACTGCTGTTTACTCAGCGTTTCACAAGCGCCAGCAAACGCACCCCGATGACGGCATTGATTAATGCCAGGGTGAATCCAGGCGAGACATGGGTCCAATATGCTATACGTGGCAGAACTTATGGTCAAAATGCGAGCAACGCATTGAAGAAGCTCCTGCAGTGGGTATGTTTGTGGGAACCCTTGATCCGCAAGCAACCGTCTCGCAATTTATGATGTTCTTCAAGCCGACTACCTTCCAGGCCCTGATCAACAAGCTAGCGCAAATGGATCAGATGGGCCATAGACCTCCTCTTCCAAAGCCGGACTCCCGAAATGAAAAGGGGAAGGGGAAGCGATCGTTGTCGCTAATGCTCAACAACAGCCGAACAACTCGAAGCCGGTTGTCCGTCAAAATAATATGCGTCCGCACGTACCCCTTGAGGAGAGGCTAGGACTTCCTTACTCGTTTCCCCGAGATAAAACGAGAAGATTATTCGAGCTGGCGTTGCGCAACCGACTCATAAATCTGCCGGATCCAAAACGTCCTTTGCAACCAAATGATGTCAATGAGCCCAACTACTGTCCCTATCACCGAGTACTGGGTCATCCGATCGAAGATTGCTACGTCTTCAAAAATTGGATTGAAGACCAGTACCAACAGGGCAAGTTTGCGTTGTCCGACAGATGGAAGGTGAATCCGCCGCAACCTCACACCTCTAAAACGATGAATACGCCGGGAGCAACATGCTCCCTCGTTGAAGAAGCTCCATGGGAGGTCGTACTATCAGCTAAAACAAAGAGGATGTTGAACAATCTTCAAACATGTCCAGCGGTCAGGTGGAAGAACCCATTGGAACCGTAGGTCATTGAGGGGATGTTGAAGCCGTGTCCAACTCCAAAGACCGATGGTGGTGGCCCAAGCACTCACAACCAGCCGTCAAAATCTTTGAAGAAGAAGAAGAAGAAATCCAAGAAGCCTGTGAAGCCTGGCGACAACCTCACGGACTTACAAAAACAAATTGACGCACTGGAGGAAGAAAGCACGGACTCCCATCACACTCCAAGAGTTCCTCAAACACGTCTTTCAAGAGGAAGATGAGGGGGAGAGTTCGTCGGATGAATCTGAGGAATACATGGCGAGCTGCCATATGATCTCCCATTCGTTTAAAGACAATGAGAAAACTCCTTGCACTGAAAAGCTGGGGGCAGATCCTAAACCGGAATTTCTGGGGCCATCGGATGAAATAATTGACGCATTCCTCAATGAAGCTCTGTTGAAATGTAAAGCTGATCGGGAACGCGAGACGGCTATATTTGAAAGGGCCAAGTGCCAGCGACTTGACGAAAGAGTTGAGACACTCCCGCTGGAACAAAATACATCCACCGCGGATAAAAGCAAATTCAAAACGAGGAAAAGGTTTGCTAAGGCCATATCAATGGGTATGAAATTACCATCCTCTGAAGGAAGCATTACTGGTGAAGTGGAAATGCACCCCTCCTACTGCTTGTACCATCGGAAGATTTCGCACCCCACTGAAGAGTGCAAAGCTTTCAATAGATAGTGGCAAGGATATGTTGCTCATCGACAACATTTTAAGCGGGAGAAGCGTAAAACTCGTCGGGAGCGGAAAAATACGACCGAGGGGCTTAACAGAACTACCGGCGACTGTCGCATGGTTAACGCTGGGGGATCGCAAGTGCTCACATTCGGGAGCGATTCTGATGAGGAAATGGCTCTTAGCCCCCTCTTTAAAGAGTCCACCTCGGGAAAAGAAGAAGAGCCGAAGGTCTGCGAAAATATCCGGCTGCGTAATCGGACGCTGCCCGAAAAGAATCTCGGACCCTCAAACAAAAAAGATAAAGGGAAAGAAAAGGTCTCTGAGGATATCTCCCTCGACGACCAAGTCATGGAAGAGCTAGCCGCCAAGGACCCGCCGAAGAAAAACAAGGTGGATTATAACGTTCTAGCACACACAATCGCCCCCTTTATGTCTCAGGATACTGTCACGATGTAAAGATAGGCAAAATCCTGGTCGACAATGGATCCTCCGTTAATCTCCTCAATGTGCGGGTGTTAAAAGAAATCTGCATGAGCGTCCAGCACCTTGCTCGGGACAAGATCACCATCTCCGGGTTCGACTCCCAATCATCAAGAACTCTTGGGTCTGTGATACTGACGCTACGCTTTGGGCTGCTCGTCACAGATATTAAATTCCACGTCATAGACGCCAAGACATGCTACAATGCTCTGCTCGGCCGACCATGGTTACACGAGTACAACATCATCCCTTCTACACAGCATCAGTGTATGAAATATTTTAGGGATGGTCTCGAATATACCGTGACGGGAGAACTGAATCTATTTTTTGTGAATGAAGTCCGCAAATATGAAGATGCCAAATACTTCTTACCGGATTTCGAAGACACGGAGAGGTGTCACAAGCTGGAGTACAAAGCTAACGCCACCATCCCTGTCTTCGGCAGTGATACCGAGGAGGAAGAGAAGATAATTTATTCGGGTCCACCCCAACACAACAAGCCGGGACCGTCCGCTCCTACGTTGATCTTTGGTAGCGACTTGGAAGATGAAGTCCATGCTGTATTCTCTGCTCGACCTTCAATACAAGCGTCTGCTAACGAAGAGCAAAGCCTGCAAGTTTCCATGGTTCCACTTAAACACCATAAAGAACTGGATGCACTTGATATCTACAGTGTAGAGGAGCTGCGGATGTTCTATATTCCTCCCAAGCGAGAGCTGCTCCGTGACTGCTACGTCGTGCATGACTTCGATGAAGAAGCGGATGCTCAATGGGAGGACGCTAATTCTGAACCAGTAAAAGTTCCTGATGTAAAAGTGCCCAGTCTGTCGTTCGAAGAACAAATGGACAAGCTTATAAGGGAAGCTGGCCAAAAAGTCAGAGACGATCACAACCGTGAGATGGCCATCTATGAGAAAGCTAAAACGCAACGCCTCCTCCAACAGGCTGTGAAAGATGAAAATGCCGCTCCCTGTCAACCTGTTATAAAAAAGGCTCGACGCAGAGGCAGAAATAAGTCGAGAGGCGAAAAAGGCGCTCAACAGCAACAAAGCGGGACTAATAAGCCACGCAAGAGGGAATTGAGCGGTTCCGATCTATCCCTCATAAGGAAAATGGGTCGAGCGTACTCTTTTCCTCGGTACAAGACGAAGAAAATACTTGACCTCACTCTAAAATATCATATGCTTACACTGCCGGAGTCTAAATACCCCGAACAAGCAGGCGAAGTTTCTCACCCAAACTATTGCTCTTATCACCGAGTAATAGGGCATCCTCTCGAAGACTGCTTCACCTTCAAGAATTGGGTCGAAGATCAGTATCAGCTTGGCAAGTTCGCTCTGTCTGACAACAGGAGGGTAACGCCGCTGCAGAAGCACGAACCCGAAGCCACGAGAGCAGAACCAGTTCCACATTGGTCTTGGAAGCGAATTCGTACTTGTCACATGATAACAATATCAAAAGAAGAGCCCGAGAACATGGATGACCTTCCCTCGTACTTCGAAAACAGCAACGATGAGGTGATCTCAGAATTTCCACCAGCACCGAAAGAGCTGGAGGATGGAATACATACCACTGCAGATGACCTCAAGAAAATTGAGTTGGGGACGGCGAATGACCCGCGACCGACATTCATTAGTGAGCTGCTGTCTGAAGAGAGGGTGGCTTCATTAAAAGACCTACTTATGCAGCATAAAGATTACTTCGCATGGAACTATTCCGAAATGCCGGGACTAGATCCAGAAATTGCTGTGCATAAATTGGCGATATCCCCGGACGTTAAACCAATCAAACAGGAGCCAAGAAGAATGTGGCTCGAGCTTGAGATGAGTATCAATGCTGAGGTCAAGAAGCTAATCGACTCTGGCTTCATCCAGGAGGTCCAGTATCCCGAGTGGATCGCCAACATCGTCCACGTGATGAAGAAAAATGGGACAGTGCGCATATGCGTGGATTTCCGGGATCTCAATAAAGCTTGCCCGAAGGACGATTTCTCAGTGCCAGTCACCGAGCTGATGATAGACAATACGTCCACTCACGAAGTTTTCTCCTTCATGGACGGCTCATCAGGGTATAATTAGATAAAAATGCATCCCGAAGACCAGAAGCACACCGCCTTCAGGACTCCTTTAGGTATATTCTGTTACAAGGTGATGCCCTTCGGTCTAAAGAACGCCGGTGCCACCTATCAGAGGGCCATGACGAAGATCTTCGATGACCTTATACATGAAATTGTCGAATGTTATATCGACGACCTCGTGGTTAAAAGCAAATCATACGAGGAGCATTTAGAACATCTGAAGACCGTATTTCAACGCCTTCGACAATACAACTTGAAGATGAACCCTCTCAAGTGCGCATTCGAAGTTTCCTCAGGAAAATTCCTAGGATTCATCATCCGACACCGAGGTATCGAAATAGATCCGTCAAAGATCAAGGCGATCATGGAAATGCCTCCGCCGAGAACTCTTAAACAGCTGCGGTCTCTCCAAGGGAAGCTTGCATATATTCGGAGATTTATAGCCAACCTTTCAGGTAAGTGCCGTCCTTACAGCCACCTGATGAAGAAAGGAACTCCGTTCGTCTGGGACCAAAAATGCCAAAGTGCGCTAGACGAGATCAAGCAATACTTGCAAAACCCGCCAGTGCTGGCTGTTCCGGTCAAGGGAAAGCCCCTCATTCTTTATACAACCGCCCTTGAAGGTTCCTTAGGTGCATTATGGGTGCAAGAGAACGATCAAGGAAAAGAAAGAGCGCTCTATTATTTAAGTCGAGTTCTACTGGGGGCAGAAAGCAACTACTCCCCCATTGAAAAACACTGCCTGGCGTTGATCTTTGCGATAACCAAACTCAGGCACTATGCGTTGGCACATGAGGTCCATCTCATTTCGAAGGTGGACCCCCTTAAATATTTAATGTCGAAGGCCACATTGACGGGGCGACTCGCTAAATGGGCCCTACTCTTGATGGAGTTCTCGATAACGTATAAACCTCTCAAGGCAGTGAAAGGCCAGGCCATCGCCGACTTCCTCGCTGAGCATCCGATACCCATCGATTCTCCTCTGAATTGCGATCTTCCAGACGAACTTGCGTTTGATGCGATCGACGGTGGTGATACCCGATGGGAGCTTTATTTCGATGGAGCGTCTTCCACGAAGAAGCACAAACAAAATACCCCTATAATCAAATTGGGGGTAGGCATTATCTTCGTGACTCCACAAGGGGGGATAATGCGCTTTGCTTTCTCCTTAACAGAACCGAGGACAAAAAATGAAGCCGAATACGAATCTTTAATAGCAGGCCTCGAGATCGCCATTGACATGGGAATTGAAAACCTCCTCATATACGGAGACTCCTAGCTGGTCGTTAGTCAAGTAAACGGCGACTACCAAACGTGCAAACCAGAGTTGGTAAAGTACGGCGAAAAGGTGCAACAATTGTTGACCCAAATCCCTTCCTACACTTTGGAGAATATACCGCGCGCGGAAAACAGCACAGCGGACGCATTAGCCAAGCTCGCTAAAGAACTGGCTGACGAGAACCTCGATGACGTCAGAATTGTGGTACAAAGCCGTCGGGTGTTCGCCCCAGCGGAAATATCTCCGGAATCATCTGAGGAAAAGGAAGCGATTAATCAGACGACCCTACAAGTAAAAGACCAAGAGGAAGTTGAAGATTGGAGAGAAGTCTTATAGACTACTTCAAATCCCGTCGAACGCCATAAGATGCGTCCTCAAGACATCAGCTTATGAAACAAGCTCTGTCTTTCGCCTTCGTCAATGATACTCTGTACAAGAGGTCGTTTGATTCTCTGTGGTTGAGATGTCTGGGACGTGACGAAGTGAAAAGAGTCGTTCAGGAAGTTCACGACGGACTCTGCGGTTCTCACCAAGCAGGCCCAAAGATGAAGTTGAAGATCAAACGGATGGGCTACTACTGGCCCACGATGATTCAGGACTGCCTCGAATATGCGAAGCAATACCACTCATGCCAAATTCATGGGGACTTCATCCACCAACATCCAAATCCACTCCATCCAACAGTGGCTAGCTGGCCATTCGAAATGTGGGGAACTGACATAGTCGGCCCCATCGAACCAGTATCGTCCAGGGGACATCGTTTCATCCTGGCGACGACTGACTACTTCTCCAAATGGGAAGAAGCAGTACCGTTGAGAGAAGTGAAAACGGAGAATATCATCCATTTCTTCAAGACGCACATTATATATCGGTTTGGAACTCCGCGACGGATCATCTCTAATAACGGGCCAGCCTACAGAAGCCACAAGATCAGTCGCTTCACGCAGCAGCATAATATAGACTGGAGATATTCCTCAGTTTATAATCCGCGAGCTAACGATCTAGCTGAGGCCTTCAACAAGACTTTGACAAAGATCATGAAGAAGACGGTGTCCCGAAATAAGAAGGACTGGCACGAGAGACTGCAAGAAGCTCTCTGGGCGTATCAAACTACGTTCAAGACAGCCACGAACACAACGCCGTACGCGTTGGTATTCGGTACAGAAGCAGTACTCCCCCTCGAGATAGAGCTGCCTTCTCTACGAGTGGAAGTCCACTATGAGCTAACGGACGAAGAAAATGCTCACCTTCGGCTTGAGGAGCTTGATGCCCTTGATGAAACCCGGCTCATAGCGCAATAAAATCTGGAGGCCTATAAAGCAAAGATGACGCGCTCACATGAAAGATTGACCCGGCCGAGGACATTCCGCCAAGGCAAACTTGTGTTAGTGGTCAAAAGCCTATGATCCCCAATCGCGCCAAGCGAGGAAAATTCGAGCCAAACTATGAAGGCCCGTACATCATAGACAAGGTCTACCAGGGTGGAGCCTATCTACTCGCGGATATGCACGGTGAAAGGCCTTTCAGGCCAATAAATGGTCGATTCCTAAAGAAATACTATGCTTAGCGAGTTACTGCCTAGGTCAATGATAGATGACGACGACTATGTCTGCTCGCTATCTTCCTAAGCTCAAGCTTTAAAAGCAGTAGCCAGCCTTCTCCTGGACGGACCGAAACGTCCTTAAACTAATGGCGGACCGAAACGTCCTTAAAACTAATGACGGACCGAAACGTCCTTAAACTAACGAATGACCGAAACGTCTTTAAACTACTACCGCAGCATCCTCAGGCCGACGGGATAAAAAAAAGAGAAGATAAAAAAAAAGAATAGAAAAAAATATATATGATAAAAAAAACGGTATGTCCATAAGCAAAATGGGCACGGATGAAAACCCGAAAGGGCTCCGTGAGTAAAAACAGCAGGGCTACCGGCGAGTGTTGGTGAAAACCCGAAAGAACGCAACCTCGTTAAAAGACACTTACAAGGTCCTCTCGGCCTTGTAAGGAGAAACCACCCGCGTGAGATCCTTACGACTCACAGGGAATCAAAACACTTAGGGATCCTCACGATTCCTAAGGAGAAATTACACTTGCGAGATCCTCACGACTCGTAAGGAGAACTCTCTAATGGGACCCTCACGGCTCATAAGATTTGAAAGTCTTAAGTTACAGAGACCTAAACCTGTGCTTAAGCAACCCCCACAACCTTCGATATTGCCCTACAAGTAGTCCAATACTGACCTTTGTATACAATCCACGGGCGCGAATAAACATTTCCCTAACCAAGTCCCATCCGTGACTGGGGATATGTTCGCATGACCCTTGTTTATGGCGAAGAGCCAGCAAGCCGCGCATGCATACAAAATAGCCGAAATGATGGGGCAGCTTGCAATAAAAAGCAGCAAGTGAAAACGTATGCATATAAAATAGCTGAAATGATGGGGCAGCTTGCAATAAAAAGCAGCAAGTGAAAACGTATGCATATAAAATAGCCGAAATGATTGGGCAACTCGCAATAAAAAGCAGCGAGTAAAAATAAAATAAATAGCCGAAATAATTGGGCAACTCGCAATAAAAAGCAGCGAGTAAAAATAAAATAAATAGCCGAAATGATTAGGCACCGCGAAAATAGCCGAAATGATTGGGCAATCGCGACCTTCACGATATAAAACCTGAAATGGTAGAGCATCACGGAAATAAAGCAATAAAAAAATGAATGATGAAACTTTTGCCCTACAGGTGAGATCACATCGATCCCTGTATACAATCCAAGGGCATAAACAAAGAGAGAACCGTACCTTCCCAACAGGCTCCGCCAGAAAGCAAAGCCCAAATCTCGACGGTTCACCAACAGCCTAGAGACGACCGCGACATTCGTCTCGATACAGCAGACGCAGTGCCAGCAAACGAAGCGAAGATCAAATTCCTAGCTTCACGGTTTTGACGGTAACTTATATAAAACCTGAAAGACCACCACAGATCATTTCAACCCCAGGGAAACCAGTGTCCCTGGCAAACTCCTCAACTCAGGGAAACTAGCGTCCTTGATGAGAGCCTCCTGATTCGCGTTGGCTCGCAGAGAAACCAGTGTCTCCGCGAGAAATTCCCGATTCGTTTCAACCCCGAAGAAACCAGTGTCTTCGGAAAAATCCTTCGACTCAGGGAAACCAGTATCCTTGACGAGAAAATCCCGATTCGCGTTGGCCCGCAGAGAAACCAGAGTCTCTGCGAGAAATTCCCGATTCGTTTCAACCCCGAAGAAACCAGTGTCTTCGACAAAATCCTTCGACTCAGGGAAACCAGCATCCTTGACGAGAAAATCCTGATTCGCGTCGACCCGCAGAGAAACTAGCGTCTTTGCAGGAATACATCGATTCGTTTCAACTCCAGGAAAACAAGTGTCCTTGGCAAACTCCTCAACTCAGGGAAACTGGCGTCCTTGATGAGATCCTCCTGATTCGCGTCGGCTCGCAGAGAAACCAGTGTCTCCGCGAGAAATTCCCGATTCGTTTCAACCCCGAAGAAACCAGTGTCTTCGGCAAAATCCCTCAACTCAGGAAAACTAGCGTCCTTGATGAGAGCATCCTGATTCGCGTCGGCCCGCAGAGAAACCAGAGTCTCCGCAAGAAATTCCCGATTCGTTTCAACCCCGAAGAAACCAGTGTCTTCGGCAAAATCCTTCGACTCAGGGAAACCAGTATCCTTGACGAGAAAATCCTGATTCGCGTCGGCCCGCAGAGAAACTAGCGTCTCCGCAGGAATACCCCGATTCGTTTCAACCCCAGGGAAACCAGTGTCCTTGGCAAACTCCTCAACTCAGGGAAACTAGCGTCCTTGATGAGAGCCTCCTGATTCGCGTCGGCCCTTAGAGAAACCAGTGTCTCCGCGAGAAATTCCCGATTTGTCTCAACTTGCAAGATAAAGTCTTAGGCAGCAAGGATTAAAAAAAACTTGTTTCCTGAGAACTGGGACCCTGCAAGTCGGTCTAAAACGGTCTCTTGCATACTATTCACGGGTCTCACTCTCCAAAGTCGAATCTCGACAAAGAGGGAAACAACCGCTTACGGGTCCTCTCGACTCGTAAGAGGGAAAATTCTCTTATAGGATCCTTACGACTTATAAGAGAAAACGCACTTAGCAATCCTCACGATTCCTAAGGAGAAAATACACCTACAAGATCCTCTCGATCCGTAGGGAGAAAAGTCTCTATGAGACCCTCACGGCTCATAGAGTTGAAAAGTCTTAGGCGGCAGATCTGAACCTGCGGCCTAAGCCATCGCTATTTCTTGGAAAAACTAAGATGCTTACTCTATTATTTGTCAACCATGTTTATTAAGACAGCATGCGCACAATAAAAGAAAAAAGAAAGTGACAGGAAGAACATCCGATTTATATTTGATCAAGCGTTCGAGACACACTCATTCATGCATAGGCAAAAGACTCAGAACGAGAAATAAGACGAGCTGGGATAAAAAAAATTCATTTATATTGCCAAATATTCTTACAATCATAAAAGCAATAAACGAGAAACATTATTACAATGGAATAACCTCAGATCCAGGGCACGGATTGAGGAATTCAAAAGTAAGGCCATCCAGAGTTCTTCCGGCCTTTCTGATTATTCTCGTGCGCAGCCTCTCGCGCTCCTGGGTGTCAAGATCTTCAGCAAGGCCCCCCAGCCTTCGATAAGCAGCGATTATCATCGTCTGCTGGAAAATTTGATGCAGGATGTCGATGAGGCTATCCCGCCGTTTCTTCGAGATCAGCCCCGACAGGTACACTGAATGCACCTTGTCTTCGGCATCATCCAGCGAATTGAGCGGTAGGGCCTTGTGGAACCCCGGGAGTGCTCTCCAGATTGCTCCCAGCATGACTTTCAAGAGAGTAGAACGGCGAGGGAGCAGCCAACCGACGCGTGCGTTCAGACGACCTATGACCTCCGCACATTGGGTGTCTGTAAACTTTTGGTTTTGTTGACGGACCTGAGCACAGATATCCCCGTAGGTAATGAATTCGTGCAGACTGTATAGACGCACCGCCATAATGCCTGAAAGAAACATCATTGGAAGATTAGCAATGCGGAAAAAGCATAGGGAGTTAAAACTCCTCGAGAGCAATGCTCTGCAGACAGGAGTGACACCCGTCAAAATCAATTATGAGGGGAATTTGAGGAAAATCTCCTAAGAACATTGAGAGCTTTGCTCTGAAAAGATGATATAATAATAATAATAATACAAAATGCCATCTTTAACTTCCAAGATCCATGAAGAATTCTTAAGAGTTCTTCTATATGATTTGGAAGGAGCAAAGCTCTATTAATGAATTAAGAAAATCCAGGGAAAATCTTTTAGAGAACAGAGCTCTATTAATGGAACCCCAATAAGTTTTCCTTAGTCCTCTTTAGACCCCTTTAGAGCAAAGCTCTGCTAAGTGAAATCCTAGATGGGTTTTCTTTAGATCAGGGATCTATTGAGAGCAAGGCTCTGTCAATGAGAATTAATTTAATTTCATTTAATTTAAATTAAAGTTTTTACCTAAAAAAGTTTAAGAGTTTAACTTTTGGAGTTCTTAAAACTAAAGAGCAGCGCTCTGAGATTCTGAAAGTAAAGAATGTTGAAGATGATAATCATGGTCCTATTTATAGGCGTCAAATGCCCTTTCAACTTCCAAAAGTTGCCGCAACGGTTGGAATTCTGTCACCGTTGCGCTCGCGTTTGAAGCCATGTAAGCGCAACGGTGGGAGGCATTTGTTTACCCCAATCAGAGTAAAGCTCTGTTCAAATTCTAAGGCGGGAAATGAAGCTTCCAATTCTCCCCAATCAGAGCAAAACTCTACTTTGAAAATTTAAACTTTAATAAATGAAGCAACGCTTCAGATCTTCTGCGCTGCGCGCAGGGCGCCACGTGTCAAAATCAGGCACGCCAGCACAGAGAGCGCAGCGCCCAAGGCAGCGCGCCCAATCAGAGCAAGGCTCTATTTAAAACAAAAATTAAAGGAAGCAACGCTTCAGTTGCGCTGCGTGCCACGTGGCAGCGCAGGTGCGCTGCACTCTGCCCTGCGTGACACGTGTCAAGCGCTGGGGCATTTACGCCAAACAGAATTAAAATTCTAGTAAGATCTTTTTGTTCTTGTTAAAACAAGAAGATTGACTTCTGTAAAACAGAAGCCCTTGGATCAAAGATCCAACGGTGGGGAAAATTCCCCAAATCACTCAGAGAATGATCTCTTTAACAAATTTAACAAATTTATGGGCACTATATAAAGGCCCCTAGACCCCAATTCAAAGAAGATAGACATAAAAAACTTCAAAACAGAGAGGACTCTGAAGAATCTTGAAAAGAACTCAAGAAAAAGGTAAAAACTTTTATAAAATAGAAGAATTTCTTCTGAACAAATCATTGATCTAGGAACAAGATCAATGATCTTCAATAAAAAAATATATAATAACAGCGCCTTGCACTTTTTATGAACCATTGGTTCTGGAATTTCAGAAAAAATTCTTTTCTTGAATCCAAAATTGGATCAAGTTATTGGAACAGTGCCTTGCACTTGCAAAACTGCACTGTTGCGCTCCTGGGTTTGTGCAAGCCACCAGGAAGCATCACGTGTCAGCAGCGCAACAGCACAGCGCACTGACGCAGCGCACTGTGCTGTTGCGCTCACGCTCACCAGAGCGTGACACGTGTCACCTCCACATGCGCTTGCGCTCAATAATTGGCGCAAAGAGCCTGACAGGCCACATGATTACTGTCAGTGTGATTAATGCACTGCATTACTTACAGAAAGGCCAAGCCCAATTGAAAAAGGCCTAACAGGCTAAATAAAATGCTATGCAAAACAGATGTTCTGCATCATTTATAAAAGGGCAGAGCCCAAACAAAACAGATGCTCTGCAGGCCAAAACAAAATACAGTGCATGAGCAAAGCCCTAGCACAGGCCTACTAAGCCAAAGATAAATAAAAACGTTGAATATTCCCAACTGAACTTAGCCCAATCATAGCCGTAAGTCCTCAAATTAAATTGACTGAGGATGGCTGCTCTCCTAAATCAATTTACATCTGGTTCGAGGGTACATCTCCGAACTCCTCTGACTCCTATCGTTGTAATCCTTCAACGATATCAGAGAGGTGATAGGTCCCGACAACCACACATCAACACGGACTGTGGGGTCCTTAAACTCATGGACTTATGCGTCCTTAAACCAAGAAACGGACTGTGGGGTCCTTAAACCCACGGACTTATGCGTCCTTAAACTAACGGACTTATGCGTCCTTAAACCAAGAAACGGACTGTGGGGTCCTTAAACCCACGGACTTATACGTCCTTAAACCACCTATGGACCACCATGTCCCTAAACTGGCAATGGACCGCAATATCCTTAAATACCTATGGACCACTACGTCCCTAAACTGGAACAACAGAGCCTCCCAAATGCTCTTTTGTCGGATTCAAACGATCCCGTTAAGTTGATCTTAGTCTCGAATTAGACTAACGTATCCTTAACGAACGTTTAAGTTGATCTTAGCCTCAATATGGCTAACGTATCCTTAAACTAAAACACCAAACCCAAATCTAAGTAAATACGGATTTAGACTAATCCACGTCCTACGGGCGACGGCATAACTTAGTCTCCGTATACAATCCACGGGCATCCACAAACAAAACAAACACACACGACACGAAGTGAAATTCTGGAGAAGGAGAAAGTGGCTACCGCGATGCGGTAGTGTAATTAACTGCAGGGGCTTGCGCCTGCAGGGAAGAGCGTCCCCGCAATCAAAAACCCCTCAAACGAGGGGGAATCTGACGAAGTCTGCTACATTGGTCGCATCCGTCTAAACCTCCGATACACGGTGCCATAAATCAACTTGGCATTTTCGGAGAGGTGGACGGATAAAACCATATAGCATCTGCCCCGAATCTCAGGCTAGGCATTCCTCGCGTCTCCGCCGCGTCATTCGGAGGGGAACACTACCGAGTTGCCTATTTCCTTTTGGGGTTATGCACTTGTGAAGCTGCATACCTATTGAATTGGGTTCCAACCAAATCAGGTGCCTACCACTCCATATGAGATATGGTATGGGAAGAGCCCATGTCTTAAGTAAGTTAAGATTTGGGATTGTCCGGCCTATGTCTAAAAGCAAAATCCGAACATGCTCGAGGCAAGGTCAGTTCTGTGGAAGTTTGTTGGATATCCCAAGCATTCGCAAGGGAATATCTTCTACCACGCTGAGGAGTAAAATGTGTTTTGTTTCTCAGCATGCCACCTTTTTGAAAGGGAATTTCTTGTGAAGAAATTTGTGGTCATGAGGTAGAACTAGAAGGAGTTCCAGCTATACAAACTACAGCTGACGATTTGGTAGAACCGGAGGATTCAATAGCTCCCAACGAACCTCAGCCTCTCCGCCGATTTGGTAGGGTTCCTCATCCGCCTGAGAGATACTTCGGTTTTCTCTATGACAGTGGGAGCGAGGATTGTATCATGAGATGATGACCCAACTAGTTTCGAGCAGGTCATCAAAAGTGGGGACTCTGTAAGAACGGCTGGATGCTAAGCGATCTGAGATGGAATCCATATACACCAACAAAGTATGTACTTTGATTGCTATATCTGAAGGGTTAAATCCCCATCAGGAGTAAGTATATCTTGAGAAGATTACTTGGTGTACATGGAAAAGTTGAGACTTTCAAAGCTAGACTAGTTGTAAAAGGTTTTCGTCATTGACCAGGTGTGGATTATGATAAAACCTTTTCTCCTGAAGCTATACTTAAGTCCATCCGGATCCTACTTGCCATTGCTATATACCATGACTACGATATCTGGTGGTTGGGTGTCATGATGCTTTTCTAAATATTGATTTAGAAAAGAGCGTCTTTAAGTACACAGCCAGAGGGCTTCGTAGACAGTGGGAGCAGCGGAAACGTGTGCAAGTTGCTTTACAAGTTAAAGCAGGCATCGCGGAGTTGGAACATCTGTTTTGATGTGGTAGTCAAATCGTTTGACTTTATCAAAATGGTACATGAACCTTGTATATACAAAAAGGTAGTAGAGAGTACGGTGGTGTTCCTCGTATTGTACATAGATGACATACTCTTGATAGGAAAGGTGTTTCCTACGCTACACTCGGTCAATCTCCTCTTATCACATGGATTCTCCATATAGGATCAAGGTGATACCTCCTAAATCCTGGATTTTAGATCTATGAGATAGATCTAAATGGATGTTAGGATTCTCACTAGGTGTAGTGAGATGGTGTCAATCAATCCTGGGGAGAATCACTAGATAGTTTTCAGGGTGGTAAGGTTGACTGAAAGTCAGTCACAGGCATTGTCTTTACCCTCAGTGGAGGGACGGTATGTTGGAAGAGTTCCAAGCTAGATACCGTGGCAAACTAGACGATAAAGGCTGTATACATCGCTACCAACGATACTACCAAAGAGCCAGTCTGGGTGTTAGTTCATGAGATGAACTTCGTTCCTACCATTGTACGACAATAGAGTTGTGGCTTATGCCTAAGAACCCCCGTCCCATCAGTGATCCAGACATATTCTAAGGCAGTATCACCTGATCATGGAGATAGTTGATCTCCAGGGGATCGAGGTTAGGAGAGTAAACTCAGAGGAAAACACGGTGGATCCACTCACAAAGGACTTTTCCCAGAGTGAGACTTTTATAGGATGGTTGAGTATGAGATACTACAACCACTGCTATATGATGGCCCCAGTGCAAGTGGAAGATTGTTAGTTATATGTATGCCCTAGATGCCATTACTGTACATGAGATGTATATTGTAGTGGATGCTTGGACATATATAGGGAGGACTTTCTTGCTCGACATGATAGTATGCTATCTGGTTACTCTTTATCTTAACATGTACACTGAATGTCTCTCTGTTATATGTTGGTAAAGCCCTTAGGATGCGTACTTGACTACCTAGATTATGATGGAGATCATACTAGTGGGACAAAGGTAGTCTGTGAGTACATCCTTTAATGTTCCTAGTCATGGGTGTATCGAGACGGGGCATCGATATACCAGAGTAGACAAGCGTGTACCTTCTCGACCCATGTAGATGAGCGATAGATGATCCCATATCCATTGGTGTTTGACATCAGAGATGATATACGGGTACTCAGTGGAGACTGCGTACACTGGACGGACTCGTCTAGAACTCCCAGATGGTATTATACCTCATGTCAGATGGCAATTCTCTGGTGACACTGGTACAGGTTAGTCTGTCGACCCGAGATCGTCATAGAGTCTTGTGTGATTCCCACTGTGCTTTGATTTCCACCTTACCACGTTTAAGAGAACGTGCAAAATGGTGGTTTTTGGGTACAGTCCCGAATCATATGGAGGCAATGAACGATAGGAGGGGATTCGTCTCTTACGATATTGGGAGTTGATGTTGCACTGTGCTCGATTGGCTATAACATGAAGTCCCTGGCCAGGGCTGTTTCAGAGATTTACTGGTAAGTGTTACCGGTAGTTTCTCGACATTTTATGAGCCTCACATCGGCACGACTTATCGAGTTACTGGGATCTGACGTTTACCACCCCTAGACGAGATATGCGATATATCAGACGAAGAGACCGGACTGTACGGTAGTGTTACTGACAGGGTTTACAGGAGGTAGAGCGGGCTTGCTTGTTGATATTCTGATCGCTCAATACCCGGGTAGCCGTTACGTCCAGCTAGTACCGCTGACGGCTTATGGGTGCTTGATGTGATCATCACCTACCGCCGGCGTATTGACGAGTCTTTAGAGTCCTACATAGAGGTTTTACTGGCTCAGGCAAAACGAAGTAGGAGCACATATATGATATATGCGGGATCGAGAATAATGTGAGTATATAATACCGTATTCTATTCTCGCGATATTTGTATCGGACGGTTATATGTGGTGTAGCCGGGTTATCGAATCAAGTGTTAAATCGATAAGTTGGTACATTTAATATTAGTCGGTTATATGTGATATAGCCGGATTATTAAATCAAGTGTTGATTTGATAATTTAGTGTATAATTTTATATTTGATATACTAATTTACATTGACTAATATTATCTCACTTAAACATTTATTATTCTCACATGTGCACACTTAATACATATGTGATATATATTAATTGTGTTTTATTTTGTATCATGGTTGTTGATACACACTACATAGGTGTATTAGACTTACACCATACTAATTATAATGTTGGGTTTTAGTATTTAAATTAATTCCATAATAGCTCACATGCATGAAGCTTCATGAAGCTTGTGGATGCATTGACACGTCCCTTTTGAAGAACATTTTTTATTTTTAAATTATTTTACAAATCAGGGTGATGCAGAATTTCTGAACGGAACTTTCTTGTGCATGGTTAATCAATACCATTTTTATAGTTATTAATCAGATTGAATATGTTATCCCTGTTAATACCATTATATCAATATTTATTTAATAAATAATAGTGAATGTGTTTTAATATTCAGCAAATATTACCGATTTACAGTTTTATAGTATCCGTACTGATAATAGCTTATCTGGTTGCATGCCAAAATGTCACAACGTTATCATACTAATATATTAGTTCAATATGTTGTCTATATTGCATCGTACATGGTAATGGACATATAATGATTATTACAGATAAATACATATGCATCCTGGCATTGGTTGCGATTACCGTGTTTTGATATTGGTTACAGTTTTACATTGGTATCTATTTTAGGTAATATATATTACATGACATGTTCACGACCCACTATCAGACTCGTTACGTGGATCTTATTGCTAATACCAACAATCCTAGCTTGTTGTCCTGACGGACGTGACTTGTTGTCTACATAGACATGACATGTACCTGCTTGATCCTATATTGGCATTAGATTTATATCATCAATATCCGACTTGAACACAAAACCTTGCGGGTAAGGGGAAATCAATAATGAAACCTGACTTGTAATTCAACAGTTCGATACTTATACTAATCAGTCTTTACGGGCTCGGACAACCCCAGAATGATACTGCTGACATCATTCATCTGTACATATTACTTGTTTACTGCTTAGTGGCACGTCTCAGATTCAGCTCGAGAGTCTTGACCGTGATCCCAGGCATGCACGGGATACTATTGAGTTACATCGACGATTAAATTGATTTCAAACACTTCTAGAATAGATAACCTAGAGGCAAAGATTTTAGGATACACACCACATACCTATATCTCACTGTTTTACACATGTGTTATTTATTTACACTCATATTTAATCATAGCATACTATCCTGTTTATTATTATTATTTTGATATTTATGATGCACTGATGTCTGGGTTTTGCATGGCCCAGGTACTTGACATAGCATGTGAGTATTCGACAGGATCGTCGATTAGTGAGGACCACCTCATTGATATAGCTCTTATACGGGTTAGTTATTTCTTGGATCTTTATTGCTTCCGCTATCTTTTCCAGTTATTGTTCTTGTGACTATTGGACATGTGATAAATAGATTTACAGTTTACTGTTCTTGATATCTGATTGACAGCCGTAATGTGACTATAGAAGGATCTTTCCTCGCCATAAGCAGCATGGTTGGCTCTGTCGCGTGCCATGTTTACGTATTTTGGGAAGTGGGGCGTGGCAAAAGACATTTGGTTACGGTTACTGTTAGAAATATGTATGCCTTAGAGGTTATTGTTGATATAGTGGATGCTTGGACATATATATAGAGGACTTTCTTGCTCGACATGATAGTATGCTATCAGGTTATCTTTATCTTAACATGTAGACTGGTATTTATACTGTATGTCTCTTATATGTTGATAAAGCCCTTAGGTATGTACTTGACTACCAGGACTATGATGAGATCATACTAGTGGGGCCAGGGTAGTCCCAAAGTACATCCTTTAATCAGTTCCTAGTCTAGAGAATATCGAGACTAGGACATCGATATTCCAGAGTAGACTAGTGTGTATGTTTCTTGTCCCTTAGAGGGCGATGGTTGATCCCACAACCATTGGTGTGTGACATAAAAGATTGTACACAGGTGCTCATTAGAAAATGGATACACCGAATGGACTCGCCGAGGACTCCTATGTGGTAGTATACCTATCGTTAGATAGTAGTCCTCTGGTGACACTAGTACATGCTAGTCTATAGACTCAAGATCGTTATAGAGTCTTATGTGGCTTCTACCGTGTTTTGATTTCCTCCCTACCACGCTCAAAGGAGACGTGCAAATAGGTGGATTTTGGGTACAGTCCCGAGTCGCATGGAGGCAATGAGCGATAGGAGGGGTTTAGTCTCTCCCGGTATCAGAGGTTAATGTTGCGCTATACTCGATAGGCTATAACTGGAAGTCCCTGACCAAGGCTGCTTATGAGATTTACTGATAAGTGTTATCAGTAGTTTCTTAACTTTTTATAGGCCAGACATCGGCATGACTTATCACGTTACCTGGGTCTGACGTTTACCACCCCTAGACATGATATGCGACATATCAGACGAAGAGACCGGACTGTACGGTACTGTTACTGATAGGCTTCATGGAGACTATGGTGGAGCTTTCTTGTTGATCTTCATATCGCTCAATACCCGGATAGCCGTTATGTCCAGCCAATACCGCTGACGGCTTGTAAGTGACTGATATGATCATCACCTACTGCTGGCGTATTGATGAGTTTTTAGAGTCCCACACAGAAGTTTCCTGGTTCAAGCGAAACGAAGTAGGACACATATGTGATATGTGTGTGGGCCTGATTAAATACGTGTATGTGATACCGTATTATAATCTAGCAGTTATCTTTTATCGGTTCGGTTATATGTGATATAACCAGATTGTCGAATCAAGTGTTGATTTGATAATGTGATATACAGATAAATGATATTAGTCGGTCATATATGATATAACCGGATTATTAAATCAAGTGTTGATTTAATAATATGATATACATTATATGTCATTTAATTATATCTTAACTAATATCATTAGCTCACTAATTATTCTTCATTATATATATATATATATATATATATATATATAATAATGAAGCATTGCTTGATTTTCTATTTTTGAGAAAAATAGAAATGAGGTGTAAATTGAGAGCATGGTTGCAAGCATGGGAGTTATATTTGTTTATTCATCTTGACTCGCTATTCAAGCATGGTTGCAATTTTATATTGCAAAAAATTCCATGCTTGAATTAGTGGGGGTCGAGAGTTTCCATTCATTCTAGTCTCATTCTCAACACTTAGCCATTTTTCTTAAGTTGCTCTCATGATTGCTCTCTAGCTTCATCTTCTTCCTTAATTGCCATGGTTCAAGCTTCAACCCTCATATGAGATGTGAATCATGAAGCTTGAACACAACCTTATGAGCTTTTAACATCCCCTACTTCACCATCCTACACTTGACTAGCAATCGAGTGTAGCGTGTTTACTACGCTAAAGAGTTTAGTGTAGAGGTAGCTTGAGGTGGAGGGACTTCGCATGGATCATTTTCAGCATGAAGGTCATCAGAGGAAGCTCATCTATAGCCTCAAGTGGAGCCTAGTGGAGTCGCGGGACTACTACACGGAGCTATTGAAGAGAAGGACTCGAACTACAAAGGTTGCATACTCTTTTCTTATCTTTAGTTTAACACATCACAAAGGCAAACTCTAATAATCTAGTAAAGATCTTGTTAGTCTAACTTATCACCTAATAAAATTTAAAATTTAACATGCTTGATGCCTCTTGAACCTTATGGTGGTGCTAAGGTCGACTTTCATGGTATCAGAGCCAAGCTAGAACATTAGGGTAACTTGTAGCAACGTTAGAAATCCGCCGTTCTTGTCGCGTAAAAACTCCCGATAAAAATAATTTTCCAAAATGATATTTTGAATTGTTTGCACACCCTGCGGGCTCACGGTTTGAACCCAGAAGCTGTGGGGTGGAGCGTGCGCACCCTGGGGACACCTCGAAAGGGACCAAACGGCTGTGCCCACTCCCCAAGACCACCACAAGGTGGTCTTAGCGGTGGGGACCCGAAACTGCCCTACCTTAGGCAGTTTCGGGTCTGCCTCACCCCCTGGCCACCTTGTGGTGGCCTCGGGGCTGGAGTACCCCTTCTAGGCCCCCCATTCGATACTTAATTTTAGGATCTCCCCCTCCACGAAGATTCGGGCAGGTTTCGAGTTCGTTTCGACTCCCGGATTGGCTTAAAATGATCAGTTTTGGAACTTTAGCTTACTGGATTTTTCAAGTCTTGCAAAAATTGGTTAAGTTTGCTAATTACGTGTGGAATTCTAATGTCGCGGTTACTTTACAAGTTTTATGATGTGTGTGATACAATTATTAGAATCCATATTAATTAGTTTTATGAAAACTAGTGAGTATATTGTAAACCTAGCCGTTTAGTCTCAATTGATCGATTGCCGCGAAGTTTTGATTCAGATCAAAACTCTGTCGCAATTGCGTATTATACGCGATCACTAAGTCGGAAATCTTGTTGAATTATCCGACAACCAATTGAAAAGAGTTTTCAATTTGAGACTAAAATGCAAGTTTTATAAGTTAGGCACGAAATCCGGAATATGAGATATTCCGGGTTTATGATGTCTAAGGATATTGCGGATTCTAATTATTATAGTTTTTTGTTTTCTTTTCTGCGACCGTAAGTGTAAGATGTGGGGTATCCCAATCTCGTTGCTATATGTCAACAAGTTTTAGGGATACACATATTTGCTTACATTGATGATATGTGATATCATATGTTGCTAGTGATATGATTTATTGGATCGTCGTGAAAGAATAGCCGTTGGGTTTTATGTGAGATGAGAGTTTTTATTTTCATTCATGTAAAATCTGTATGTAATATTCTTTTATTGGGGCACTTCCGGGTTGAGGATGATGTCCCCACTTTTGTATATTATTTACTTTTCCGTATTAGGATAGACCCAAGATGGGGGAGCACAAGTAACCGGGTTCTAGAGTCCAGTAGGAGACCATCTCAAGGAGTTGAGACTGGGTCTCCTAACTCTAGAATTGGCAGGGTTACTTGCTGCTTACGTAGGGATCTAGGGATGTAGGTCAGGCTATTCTTCACGAACGTGGAATCCGTGTTTTACATTACTGGTTAAATTTAAAACACGGACATCCTACTATATCCAATATTTCATATATTGCTTCTGCTGCTTGATTCTGTGATGTTGATCATATAACTGCGTAAGACGAATGTACTATTATATATATGATACATTATAAATGTTGCTTATGTTTTGCACCCGCGCTAGTATAGCCCCCGCTCTGTCGGTAGTTAAGTAACCTAACGGTGCATGACGGGGCCCGTGACGAATGCGGATGGTATAAGCATACGTTCTATTTTTGTTTCATTTTTTCTGTAATGTTTAGGAAACATTAATTGATGGGACTTCATTAATGAGATTAATGAAAAGAAAGAAACCTAAAGATATTGTAGAATCAAACTTTCAAAAAGGGTAGCTCTAGTTTTTGCTTTGCATAATGGTATTCCTTGATGAATATCCAGCACCTCATTCGATGAGGAAAGAGCCGAGATCCCTTCACCGGGAGTGACCTCTTTAGCAAAACTAGCAAATGCTACAATCCGCTCGGTTTTGTCTTTTGATTGCTTCTCTAGTTCTTTCTTTGCATAGTGATATTCCTGAATATCCTGCACCTCATTCGATGAGGAAAGAGCCGAGATCCCTTCACCGGGAGTGACCTCTTTAGCGAAACTAGCAAAAACCTAAAAAACACTCATTTTCAAAATCATTATATTCTACATCCATATCAAGTTCATTACGCTCATGGTTTTCTTAAGAACCTGCGTAGCCCTCCGTCATTTCAGATAAATACTATTTAGTATTCATGCTACGTTTGTTGGCCTTCGTCAAGGCGTAGTGTGCGGTAGCTGATTAGTGCTTATCTGCTAGCATGTGATGCGATTGGATTAGGGTAGTCGTATGGCGTTGTTTGGCCTCCGTCAAGGGTCATACGGGTGGGTTTAATTCAATCAAGAAATGAACGGGTTGAACTTGACTAGCAGCCTATAGGTAGTTTGGCATCCGTCAAGATCATAGGACGCTAAGGGTAAAAATATTATCGGGAATTTCAAGTGTTGAAATTTGCAATGAGATTGCATACCTTCTATATAATAGTTGGATCCCGATACCCACTGCGAGTAAGAGTTACTCCTGTGAGAATTTTGCACTTTACAATTATCCAATCAAGTTGGTGTCTAGAAAGATATCAACGGGGTTATGCCTTTAGGAAAATGAGGTTTATTTTAATTAGGTCCGCGCGAAAGTACGGGGAATCTTCCTCGGAGTATCGATACCTGCCTGGCCGAACGATTGGCGAACCTGTAGGGTGTAATTAATCCCGGCTAATCTTATCTTTTAGGGTTTGAAAAAAGATTTGATAAAAACAGTGGGAGCCATCCTGATTAGATAAAATAACCAATCTAATCTTGCAAAGAGCGCACGCAAAGTGATTATCCTTCTCTCTCTCATGGTAGCGACCAATGACATGCCTTAATCAAGATAATAATATGGATGTATTGACCGAATCTACTTATTATACTGGGCTTGGTTCGGCTCTACCTTATGATTGTCATAAGTCTGAGCAAGGAATAGGGGAATATCCGGATTCCCAAGCCACCCAAGCGAAGAATAAGCATGTTGATGCAGTCTTCGGATGTGTTCGTAACCAAGAACTGTTTCTCAGTTACCTTGATGTCCTGGGTATTGGATACCGGATCAGGATCCCACACATGTAATTTGTTACATGGGCTATAGAAAGGTGGAGAACTGGGAAAGGGTGATATGTTCTAGTAGTAGAGATGGTGCAATTGTTGCAGCCAAAGCAGTTGACAAATATCACCTGGTGTTACCAATTGGTAATACATTGTGTAAGTGCACGGCGGCGCCCCGGCCGTCAATCCGACGCCGGAATGCGGAAGCGGTGAAAAACTAAAATTTTGCGGACTTTGCAAACCGGCACCACCGCGCACTAAACTCCGGATCGAACCATTAACTAGTCTAAGCTATCTACAAGAATGGGAATAGAGATATACCGACGATCCAAGTCCTCCGGTCTTCATCACCACTCCGATCTCCTCGCGGGATCTCCGTCCGTCTCCTCCTCGTCGGAAAGGGCACCACATCGCCTGTAGCTTTTACGGGCTCCCACCTCAATACCGAGGCAACTCGGGCGCGAAGCTGGCAAATCGACGCGTCCAAGATTTGCTGTAGGAAGTGTAGTGTAGAGTGCATGTCTCGCTTTGGGGTTGGTTGCCATTTGAAGATGGAGGAATGAGGGTATGAAAAAATGGTGCTTTCATTTTTCCTTGTATCAAAATGAGATGAATGAATTTGCCATACTACAAAATGAAAACCACTCTCCCTCTCACAAAGATGTGGCCGGCCATATCAAGTAGGAAAATGGTGGAGGGAACAAAATACATCTCATGAAGGGAGGTGAGGGTAGGAGAGGTCAAGAGGTGACCACAAACAACAACCATGCTTCATATAAAAAACAACCATACCCTTTCAAATCTCATCCTCATTCAATCAAATCATATTAAAACAAAAGCATGGTGCAAAAGAAAAGATTCTTATCATATCAAACCCTTTTGCAATAAAACCCCTCCACAAATGTAATTTGCAAAACTGCAAATTACCCCCTCCATCGGAAAAGTCCGGCCGGGAAAGAACAAAGGAAAACCGGCCGGAACGGAATGCAAACTGGCAACTCCAGAAAACTGGTCCCGTAATAAATTACAGGAAAACCCCAATACTGTGCATACACACCCGCATCTGTATTCCGACCGAAATACAAATGCAATGAGACAAAATCTACACTGTACTAAACTAGGACCGGCTTAAACCAAAGCCGGCTAGTTAAATCCGTTCGATCCTGATCCGTGCAATACCGCACGTATCAGATCAAACCCTGCCATATAACTATACGGCCACTAGTACAAAACTGTCCGATCCTGATCCGTGCAATACCGCACGTATCTGATCGGACCTTGCCATATCTCCATACGGCCTCTACAGCGTTTCGCCCGAAACTTGAGTAACTGAAAGTGTGGTGGACTCTAAAGACTCGTCAATACTATGGCTGTGGATTTAACCACTAGCACGTCAGAGGTATAAGCCAATACGTGACGGGCCACCAGCTATCGACTAAAAGGGACGTCGATGAGCGAACTCATCCTGACACCCTACTGAGCCTGTCAGTGACAATATCCGTGCAGTCCGGTCCGTTCGTCTATGAGTATCGCATGGCGGGCCTAGGGGGTTGGTAAAAGTCAGACCCCCAAAAGCGGTACAAGTCGTGTCGGAGTGTAGCCCAGAACACCCTGAGATACTACTGGAATACCTACCAGTAAATCTCCTTGCCTTGGCCAAGGACTTTGTGTAATGGCTCTCCTAGACACAGCACGACCTCACCCCCAATACCGGGAGAGACGAACCCCTGAAGATACGCTCACTGCCTCCATGTGGCTCGGGACTGTACCCAACTAAAACCTGTTTGCACGACTCCTTTGAGCCGTGGTAGGGTAGTAATCAAAGTACAGTGGGAACTCACACGAGACAAATGACGATCCCCAGGTCGATGAACTAACCTGCACACATGTCACCAGGGAACTGCCATCTGACGTCTGGTATATGACCAACTAGCATGTTCCCGGCGAGTCCTGTCCGGTGTACTCATAACCCAATGAGCACCTGTATACATCTTAGGTGATCCAACTGACACCAGTGGCTTATGAGACCGGCCACCGCCCCTCGTCGGGGTCTCGACTGTATACACTAGTCTACTAATGGAGTATCGATGCCCGGTCTCGAAACTCCCACGACTAGGGACCTTTTAAGGATATGCTTGTAGACCCCCAGCTCCCACTTATATGATCGCCCTCATACTGCTGGTGGTCAAGCAAGAATCCTAGGGGCTCTATCAACGTGTAATAGCGACGTGTCATGTCACCTAAAGCAGTACACGATGATAAAGGTAAACCAGATAGCATACTATCATCTCGAGTAAGACTGTCCTACCGGGATAGGTCCTCCCTCAATCATTACAATCACGTACCTGTGACCTAATAATTGACTCTGAGGGCACTATCTCCAACAAGCTCCCACTTGCACTCAAGGCTAATTATTGCGATGTCGCATACTCACAGCCCGTGTGATACCGAACATCCAACTCCTCTACTAGTCAGTCTCACAAAGCTCGTTTGCGGAACTATTGCGTTCGAGGAATAGCCTCAGTGAGTGGATCCGCTTAGTAGTTTCTTTCTATGTCTCTTTATATCTCAAGTTCGCGGAGAAACCCATCTCCCGAAATGAGCAATACCTGTCTTAGAATGTGTCTGGATGTCTGATGGGACATAGCTCATAAATGAACTCCAAATCCAAACTTCTTAGACTGTATCGTCAACTGAACTTAATCAGTATCCTGCGCGCCATGCCTCCCTCAGTATTGCCTTGGACCACCTGTCCAAAATACTGCCCCTCATCAGAAGGAAAACTATAACTCTGACAACCTCCTTGTCGTCCATGTCACCTTGGAAGCCTGGAATGATAACTGTCTCCTAAATGAGGCTGTCGTTATCATATCCCTAGAACACCCACTTATGTTCTAAAACTTGCTTCCGACTGTTTCTCTAGGATTGGATTAATGTCAACTTATTGCATCTAGTGCAAGAACAACATCTGGTGTGGTACTTGACATCTCACGATTGACTCAATTGCCTGAGCAAGTGATCTGCCAATCATGCCCGTCCCTCTCCCCTTTAGTCTGTAAGACACCTTTGGAGAGGGTGACTCCATTACCTGCAGGTACACTACCGTGCCAGGAGTCGTCCATCCTAAATACTCTTAGAATGCTGTCAAGTACCCTGATTGGGAAACCACCCAAATCTAGATCTAAAACCATAGATCTAGTAACCAGTATGTCTGATGTAAAATCCATTTCCTTTGTGGAGAAACAATTGTGTGACGACCAGAGTATAACCGATCGTAGTGTAGGAGTTTCTTTTCCTACTCTGTGTATATTATCCAAATACCAGGATATCACACCCTACTACCTTCTCAACAGATCCATCCCCTATTCTGATGAAGTCAAACCCATGACTGTCACGTCAGAAATAGATGATCTATTTCCGCTACATCTGCTCTAGTCTATAAATAGACATAAGCAACCTGTCCACCAATGCTTCCGCTGCTCCCACTGACTACGACAACCCTCTGGCAGAGTCATATAGACGTCCACTTCTAAAGCTGGTTTAGAACGACGCTATACTCATCCTCCCGCCAGGTCTCGTAACTTGGAACAACAGCAATGGCAATTGTGGGTAAACAAGAACTTCCCTGTCACCGTCCTTGAGGCCACCGTAGTGCCTCTCGGGTGCCTGAAGTTACCCACCTTATCTGCGGAGTGGCCAATGGAATGTCAATCCAGATTGAATCTTTAGGTTCCTTATCAAATCTTCAGTAATCGTTTGTGGTTCTGGAATCACTTCCAGTTCTACCATACTCCCACTACTGTTTTCTGAAAAAATCCATTTTTAATAAAACTGTGGCGAGTCTAGAACAATATCGCTATTGTTCATCCAGATGGTAGAAAGTCAACCCTCGTCATAGCCTGGGTCAACCCACAAACAGCCATTACAGAAACGTGCCTAGAGTTGTCCAATATCTGGTTTTAAGCATAAACCGGACAACTCCCCGTACCTTAACATCGTTAAGATATGAACTGTTCTATATCCAATATAGAATCAGAGGCACTGATTTATTTGAACCAGATTCACATCATGCAGCTGTCTCCAGTGCATGTCAACTAAATGGAAAGAGGCCGATCAGCGTTACTCAACTTAGGAATACTTCCAATTATGAGTAACCTGAAAGAGAAGCAAGATCTCTTTATCATTACTATCAACTGAATACCATACACAAGTATCTACATCTTCGATCTCTTTGAAGAATCCCGATACTTGCTATACCTGGTTCTCTACTCTATTCAAATACCTATAACTTCTCCAAATTCGGACCCTGTGTTTCCACGAAACACCTGTCTAAAAATTAGAGAAGTCATAAGTAAACTGAATGTAGTACGAGGACCAACCCCTCTGTCCTGATGGACCCTGGACAACATACAATACTCTGTATAAGTCCCTTGAGTCTGATAACTCATTCACTGTGTGTCGTAGGTTGAAAACTGTACTTATGGTTAAGAAGAATTACACCGCTGTTTAATGCTCCTTACCTAACCATCCACTGATATAGGTAAATGTCGTAGACATAATTTCAGAAAGGTATATCTCACTCTATGAAAATAGACGTATAGATATATCAATTTGAAATTGGTGCATAACTGCGGATATTCAAAACCAAATATTTGCCGACCGGCAAACAGCCCAGGTGATTTCCTCAAATATCACCGATTACAACGAATCCCGATATAATGAGGATGATCACCCAATTCCCAATAACCTACTCCCACTCATCATCTGTAAAACCATACAGATGTGAGAATCATACCTGGTAAATACATACCCTGGAGTAAGTATCTAATCGGGAAATCAGTTTTCTTTTAACAGTACACAGTGAAACTGAAACATTGAAATGTTTCGGTGGGGTATCCCGGTATTCTTAGTAATGCCTCTTCCATTATCCAAATTCACAACTATAACCGTATAATTCTTTGCCACCTCTCCAAATCCCTTCATATGTCTTTAGTCTTTACCTTCTGCACACCCCTTTAGGCCAAATGGTTTTCTTCCTTCCCTACCGTTCGGCACCAGCCTATGGTTTGGAAGAAGACTATCCAATAAGCATAAAGGGTGTACTGTCCTAATCCTAGGAGCACTCGCAACGCGAGAGAAGGTGAAGATAAAAGACACCTGAATGTACTTTATTCCTATTTCTCCTGGACCAGAATCCATCCCCGAACTGGAACAAGTTCCATTCGAGTTCGTATATAACCATACGATGGAGTATCCAAATAAACTGTGGATCTTCGTAGTGATACGGAGTGTCCTGGAGAAATACAAAGGTGATGTGGGAGTGGTAACGAAATATTTGGTTTGGTCGTGAATATCTGTTGCAATTTACTTTGCCCTCTTACTAATCCCTTGCTTTGTCTTAATCTTAATACCTTCTGCACACCGTTTAGGCTAATTGGTTTTCTCCATTCCCTACCGGTCGGCACCAGCCTAAGGTTTGGAAGAAGACTATCCAATCTGCATAATAGGTGTACTATCTCCTAAACCAAGGAGTACTCATAACTTGAGAAAAGGTAAAAGGGAAAAGACAACTGAATAATCCTATCCGTTTTCTCCAGAACCGGAAACCATCCTCGAATTCCTTCGAGTTCGTATCTAACCATACGATGGCTTTGTCCAATGGAAGTGGACGTTCGCAGTAATACGGGGTGTCCTGGAGAAAAGGGTAAAAGTAGGAGTGGCAATGAGGTCTGCAACTCTGACAATCCAAAAGCCGGTGTTAAGAAGGTTCGGTCAACTTGGTCACTGAGTCAAAGTCTTAGGGTCGGGTCAATGGTCGCTGCCAAAGAGAGAGAGAAAAGAAACACTCAGCGTGCACTCTAACCTAGATCAGAATGGTTACCAATTTATCTAATCTGGAAATCTCCCACTGTACCTCAAATTCTCCTCCAAACCTGAAAGAAGAATTAGTCGGGGTCACCCGAGGAGTAAACCAACTCATCAGTGGGAATCGGGATCCAACTCTCATCGCATGACAACGTGACGGAATCCGCTCACGGTATCACACTCCAGAAGGTATGCGCATATCTGGCAAGTTTCAGTACTTTTGAAACTCCCGATGTGATTTTTGCCCCATGCTCTTATGACCTTGGCGAAGGTCAACAAATCATAAGTCACATGTCAAGTTCTACCCGTCATTATCCAGGTTAATTTGAATCCACCCGTACAAGCCCTTGACGAAGGTCAACAAGGCTGTACGACTGTCCCAAACCAACGCATCTATCTATGCAGCAGAAAGGTAACAAGCAGCTACCATACACTATGCCTTGACGAAGGTCAACAAACATAGCATGAATACTACGTGCTACCCGTCTGAAACGACGGAGGGCTACGAATGGTTTCTGGCGAAAACCTTTAACGTAAAGAACTTGATATCGTTGAAGGAACTGATAGCTTTTTAGAAAATATAGTGACGAAAACCTTTACTAAAGAGGTCACTCCCGGTGAAGGGATCTCGGCTCTTTCCCCGTAGAATGAGGTGCAGGATATTCCAACTGAATACCACGGTGCAAAGCAAAAGTAATCGGCTATAGTGAAGTTAATGTCCTGACGCAAACTTCTGTCCAAGGGGTCACTCCCGGTGAAGGGATCTCGGCCCTTGCCTCGTCGACTGAGGAGCAGGATATTCCAAATGAATACCACGATGCAAAACAGAAATGAACGTCCTTGCAATAACAGCTTTTTGAAAAGTGTTCCAACAACATCAGATTAGGTTTGTTTTAACTTGCATTGATCCGAATCAACGCAGTCCCATCAATTGATCACACCACAAAGAACGAAAATATACTGACGTACGTATATGCCATCCGCATTCGCCACTGGGTCCCGTCATTACCCGTTAGGTTAGCTAACTAACGACAGAGCGGGGACTGGACTAGCGCGGATGCAAAACATATACAACATCTACTAATATATATACCAATATATTATATTCGCTCAAGGCGTGAATAAAATGCAACATCACAGAGAATGAACAGCATCACAGAAACAATACAGATATCTGGGATCCCCGGGTTTCACAGAGCCGCTGAAACCCGACGTTCCCCTGGTCGTGTGGATAGCCTGTGCAATGAAAACCTAGACCCCTACGGGCGCGGCAAGTCACCCGCCAAAACCTGAAGCGAGGCAGCCCCCTTCAGCACCGTGAATGGACCACCCAGCACTTCACGGAATCCGGTCACTTGGGCACCCCTCCTGGGTCAACCTGTACCCCCTACGAGTGCGGCGAATAGTCCGCCAATCCTGGAGTGAAGCCCCCTCCGTCCCAATGCCATGAGATGCGGGCTTGTTGCCCTCCAGAACCCGGCTATCCGTGCACCCCTCCGCGGGGCAATCCTAGTACAGAAAGTAAAATATACATACACCGGGTACATCGACCGCAACCAGGTCGTGCCCCAAAAGAATAATACAAACAGGCAGTGACGGCAGTCCACATGTCGGACGCTCGCCCCGCAATATCAAATGTACATTATACAACCAAAACTGTACTAGCATTGCATCCAGGCTATCCCCCACGACCGATCCGCAACATCACAGCAAATACATAGAACATCAACGTGAAAGTCACGTTCGCAAATCCGTCTAACCGGGCTATAGCAGTTAGACAGGATTTACCGATCGAGTGACATTCACGGTCGCAGATATAATGTAAATACTGTGAAAAATGTGTTTAAAATTTTCCGATTGATCAAACAATTAACAAGTGGGCCCCAAAGAAAACTGTAGCACTCACAGAAACAATTGGCCCAACTTTAATATTCCAAAGCCCATATTTTAAGCCCATAAGGCCTCTGTAAAAAAATGGTGAAGTGATGTGAATAGTGCGCGGCGGAAGGGCCGCACAAAGGGGGTTTTCGCGGCGGTTCCGCGCTCCAACTGTGGAGTTACTTCATCAAATTTTTACAGAACTCTTAGATTTTCCAGTACATCAATATTTTACAACCTGAAAAATTTTTCGAGACCAAAAAATTTCAACAGAAACTGTCGTGGGCAAATACGGGTTTTTGGACATTTCGATCGATCGGAACTGAAAAACACATTACACAAAGCTAGACTAAGTTAATGGCGAGTCTCTGATACCAGTGTAAGTGCACGGCGGCGCCCCGGCCGTCAATCCGACGCCGGAATGCGGAAGCGGTGAAAAACTAAAATTTTGCGGACTTTGCAAACCGGCACCACCGCGCACTAAACTCCGGATCGAACCATTAACTAGTCTAAGCTATCTACAAGAATGGGAATAGAGATATACCGACGATCCAAGTCCTCCGGTCTTCATCACCACTCCGATCTCCTCGCGGGATCTCCGTCCGTCTCCTCCTCGTCGGAAAGGGCACCACATCGCCTGTAGCTTTTACGGGCTCCCACCTCAATACCGAGGCAACTCGGGCGCGAAGCTGGCAAATCGACGCGTCTAAGATTTGCTGTAGGAAGTGTAGTGTAGAGTGCATGTCTCGCTTTGGGGTTGGTTGCCATTTGAAGATGGAGGAATGAGGGTATGAAAAAATGGTGCTTTCATTTTTCCTTGTATCAAAATGAGATGAATGAATTTGCCATACTACAAAATGAAAACCACTCTCCCTCTCACAAAGATGTGGCCGGCCATATCAAGTAGGAAAATGGTGGAGGGAACAAAATACATCTCATGAAGGGAGGTGAGGGTAGGAGAGGTCAAGAGGTGACCACAAACAACAACCATGCTTCATATAAAAAACAACCATACCCTTTCAAATCTCATCCTCATTCAATCAAATCATATTAAAACAAAAGCATGGTGCAAAAGAAAAGATTCTTATCATATCAAACCCTTTTGCAATAAAACCCCTCCACAAATGTAATTTGCAAAACTGCAAATTACCCCCTCCATCGGAAAAGTCCGGCCGGGAAAGAACAAAGGAAAACCGGCCGGAACGGAATGCAAACTGGCAACTCCAGAAAACTGGTCCCGTAATAAATTACAGGAAAACCCCAATACTGTGCATACACACCCGCATCTGTATTCCGACCGAAATACAAATGCAATGAGACAAAATCTACACTGTACTAAACTAGGACCGGCTTAAACCAAAGCCGGCTAGTTAAATCCGTTCGATCCTGATCCGTGCAATACCGCACGTATCAGATCAAACCCTGCCATATAACTATACGGCCACTAGTACAAAACTGTCCGATCCTGATCCGTGCAATACCGCACGTATCTGATCGGACCTTGCCATATCTCCATACGGCCTCTACAGCGTTTCGCCCGAAACTTGAGTAACTGAAAGTGTGGTGGACTCTAAAGACTCGTCAATACTATGGCTGTGGATTTAACCACTAGCACGTCAGAGGTATAAGCCAATACGTGACGGGCCACCAGCTATCGACTAAAAGGGACGTCGATGAGCGAACTCATCCTGACACCCTACTGAGCCTGTCAGTGACAATATCCGTGCAGTCCGGTCCGTTCGTCTATGAGTATCGCATGGCGGGCCTAGGGGGTTGGTAAAAGTCAGACCCCCAAAAGCGGTA
Source organism: Agapanthus africanus (assembly GCA_030015575.1). Classification (NCBI taxonomy): domain Eukaryota; kingdom Viridiplantae; phylum Streptophyta; class Magnoliopsida; order Asparagales; family Amaryllidaceae; genus Agapanthus; species Agapanthus africanus. The sequence continues at coordinate 423,490,904 of JASDDO010000010.1, read as the reverse complement.
CAAGTCGTGTCGGAGTGTAGCCCAGAACACCCTGAGATACTACTGGAATACCTACCAGTAAATCTCCTTGCCTTGGCCAAGGACTTTGTGTAATGGCTCTCCTAGACACAGCACGACCTCACCCCCAATACCGGGAGAGACGAACCCCTGAAGATACGCTCACTGCCTCCATGTGGCTCGGGACTGTACCCAACTAAAACCTGTTTGCACGACTCCTTTGAGCCGTGGTAGGGTAGTAATCAAAGTACAGTGGGAACTCACACGAGACAAATGACGATCCCCAGGTCGATGAACTAACCTGCACACATGTCACCAGGGAACTGCCATCTGACGTCTGGTATATGACCAACTAGCATGTTCCCGGCGAGTCCTGTCCGGTGTACTCATAACCCAATGAGCACCTGTATACATCTTAGGTGATCCAACTGACACCAGTGGCTTATGAGACCGGCCACCGCCCCTCGTCGGGGTCTCGACTGTATACACTAGTCTACTAATGGAGTATCGATGCCCGGTCTCGAAACTCCCACGACTAGGGACCTTTTAAGGATATGCTTGTAGACCCCCAGCTCCCACTTATATGATCGCCCTCATACTGCTGGTGGTCAAGCAAGAATCCTAGGGGCTCTATCAACGTGTAATAGCGACGTGTCATGTCACCTAAAGCAGGACACGATGATAAAGGTAAACCAGATAGCATACTATCATCTCGAGTAAGACTGTCCTACCGGGATAGGTCCTCCCTCAATCATTACAATCACGTACCTGTGACCTAATAATTGACTCTGAGGGCACTATCTCCAACACATTGATTCTTAGCGACTGTTATTTCATACCAATAAATATTGTGAATATTTTCTTGAATCAAGTGTTGATTGGGTTTGGTACGTTGTATAACAGTATACACGTTTTGAATTAAAACACAGTTCTAAACGTACAAAACACACAAGAGGAGCTGTTCAGAAATGAACGAAGTCTTCTTGTGGCATTGTAGACTGGGTCATATCGATGAAACGAGACTAGCTAAAGTTCTAAAAGGATGCATATTTGAATCCGTTCGAATTTACATCTTATGAAACTTGCCAGCCATGTCTCAAAGACCGGTGACCAAATCTCCGTTTACTGGAAACGGAGAAAGAGCTATTGAACTTTTGGACAGATGCATGGTGATGTATGCGGTATTATGTCTACACATGCCAGGGATGGTCCGCATACTTTATTACATTCACCGATGTTCTCTCAAGATGCATACATGTGTTTTGTTGAAATACAAAGCTGAATCTTTTGAGAATTTCAAGGAATATAAGTACGAAGTTAAGAACCAGATGGGTAAACGTATTCAAATCCTTCGATATGATCGGGGAGAAGAATACTGAAGCACGGAATTCCAAGACTATTTAAAAGAGAATGAGATTCTCTTTCAGTTTACTCCTTCGTATACACCACAGTACAACGGTATATCGGGGTGGAGGAAGCGTACCCTATGAAATATGGTGCGCTCTATGATGAGTACTGCTGAGTTGCCTATTTCCTTTCAGGGACATATACTTGAGAAGATGCATACCTATTGAATAGAATTCCGATCAAATCTGTTGCCTACCACTCCATATGAGATATGGAATGGGAAGAGACCATCTCTTAAACGAGTTAAGATATGGGTTGTCCGGCCTATGTTGAAAAGCAAAATCCGGACAAACTCAAGGCAAGGTCAGTTCTGTGCAAGTTTGTAGGATATCCCAAACATTCACGAGGGTATATCTTCTACCACACCGAGAAACAAAATGTGTTTTGTTTCTCGACATGCCATCTTTTTAGAAAAGGAATTTCTTATGGAAGAAATTAGAGGTAATGAGGTAGAACTGGAAGTAGTTCCAGCAAACACAAACTATAACTGACGATTTATTGGAACCGGAGGATTCAAGTCCCTGGCGAACTGAAGCCACTCCGCAGATCTAGTAGGGTTCCTCATCCACCTGAGAGAGACTGCGGTTTTCTCATAGACGGTGGGAGCGAGGATTGAATCATAGAGATGATGACCCAACTAGTTTTGAGCAGGCCATCACAAGTGGAGACTATGTGAAATGGCTGGATGTTATGCGATCTGAGATGGAATCCATATACACCAGCAAAGCGGGAGCAAGAGGATCTTTGAGAAAAATTATTTGGTGTAAATGGAAAAGTTGAAACTTTCAAAGCTATGCTTAAGTCCATCAGGATCCTACTTGCCATTGCTGCATACCATGACTACGAAATCTGGCAGACTGCACGTCAAAACCGCTTTTCTAAATAGTGATTTAAAAGAGAGCGTGTATATGACACTGCCAGAGGGCTTCGTAGACAGTGGGAGCAGTGGAAGCATGTGCAAGCTGCTTAAATCCATCTATGGGTTGAAGCAGGCATCGCGGAGATGGAACATCTGTTTTAATGAAACTGTCAAACAGTTGACTTCATCAAAAAGACTAGATGAACCATGTATAAATAAGAAGATTGTAGAGAGTATGGTTGTCTTCCTCGTATTGTACACGGATGACATACTCTTGATAGGAAAGGGTGTTCCTATGCTGCATCGGTCAAACTCCTCTTATCACACAGGTTCTCCATGAAAGATCTAACTGATGTCTCCTACATCCCGGAGATATAGATCTATAGAAATAGATCTAAATGGATTTAGGATTGTCCCAATCCAGGTACATAGACACCATACTAAAGGGGTTTAGTATGGATGATTCTAAGCGTGGTGATGTACCCGCTTGTTCTGGAATCACTCCCTCCAAAGAGATGTCTCTCGAGACTGATTTGGAGAGGGCTCGCATGCAAGGAATGCCCTATGCTTTGGCAGACGGGTCAATCATGTATGCGATGTTATGTACCAGACCAAATGTAGCTTACTCACTAGGTGTAGTGAGTAAGTATCAAAAAGATCTTTGGGAAAACCACTAGACAGATGAAGAACATTCTTAAGTGCTTGAGAAGGACTAGAAAGATGTTCTTGGTGTAGGGTAACGGTGAACTCCAGATGGAGTCATTTACCGATTCGAGCTTCCAGAGTGATAAGGACGACTGAAAGTCGGTCTCGGGTTTTGTCTTCACCCTCAGTAGAGGGACGGTATGTTGGAAGGGTTCCAAGCTATATACCGTAGCAGACTCATTGATAGAGGCTAATTACTTTAGGGTTGCTAGGCATGCTCACAAGGTTCTACGAGGCATCAACCATGCCCGATTAAAAATTTAGCCATGCCGAACAACCCAAAGCCGGATCTTTAAACTAGAGTTTATGCGAAAACTAACATGTTAAACACTTTAACACTAAGTGAGAGGGATTACAACCTTTGTAGATCCGGTCCTTCACTTCTTAAGCTCCGTGTTGAAGTTCCTTCGCTACGATCATCGTGTTCCGAACTCTCGAGAGGCTCCGCGAAGAGAAAGGTGTAAGATTGCTTCCGATCTTCGATAACAAAGATGATCTATCTTGAAGTTTCGTTAACACAAGCTAACACTCATTAAATGAAGTGAACACTCTCATCTAAAAGGCAAGGATAGATGAGAATGATGAAGTAGGATTTTTTCTCTCTTTTATTTTCTTATTCTCACTTATTTTCATCACTTGGAAAAAAGCTAGAAAGCTTTTTCCATGAAAGAAAGAAGGAAGAAGAAGATGAATAATAATTAGAATCCTTTTGTGATGAATAAAGAAAAGTAATCATAAGGTTAGAAATGCAACTATGGTTCAAGTAACCATTGTAGAGAATTAACCAAGGCTAAAGGGTGTGGTTGGGTTAAGGAAATATCATGCAAAAATATCTAAACAAATATCTTTGCACAAAACAAAAAGAAAGTTTCTAGAAACTTCTAGAATGACTTAACCCTAATCAAACCCTAACCATGTTTAATCTCTACTAAACATGTTGCATTAATAACCACATCATGTTACAATATTATATATCACATATATAATATTTATTGTAACAAAATAAAATAATACAATTAATATATATCGCATATATATCAATGTATTACCCGAGTGAGAAAAAGAATCTTTTAGTGAGCTAATATTAGTTAATGTAATTTAATATATCATATATATTATTATACATTAAATTATCGAATCAACACTTGATCCGACAATCCGGCTATATCGCATATAACCGACTAATATCCCATTTACCGATTCATCGAATCAACACTTGATCCGATGACTCGGCTGAGATCAAATATCGCGAGAATAGAATACGGTATCACATATCGCATTATCCTCGGTCCTGCACATATCACATATGTGCCCCTACTCCGTTTTGCCTGAGTCAAGAAACCTCTGTGTAGGGCTCTAAAGAATCGTCAATACGCCTGCAGTAGGTGATGATCATATCAAACACCCACAAGCTGCAAGCGGTCAGCTAAACGTAACAGCCACCCAGGTATTGAGCGCTCAGAAGATCAACAAGCAAGCCTGTACATTCTCCTGTGAATCCAATCAGTAACACTCCCGTACAGTCCGGTCTCGTCGTCTGATATGTCGCATATCTCGCCTAGGGGTGGTAAACGTCAGACCGCAGTAGCTCGATAAGTCATGTCGATATGAGGTCTATAACAGTTCGAGAAACTTCTGATAACACTTACCAGTAAATCTCAGCAACCCTGGCCAGGGATTTCTAGTTATAGCCAATCGAACACAGCGCAACATCAACTCCCTATACCGGGAGAGATGAATCCCCTCCTATCGCTCATTGCCTCCATGTGATTCGGGACTGTACCCAAAAGCCACCTTTTTGCACGCCCTCTTGGACGTGGTATGATGGAAATCAAAGCACAGTGGGAATCACACAAGACTCTATGACGATATCGGGTCAACAAACTACTCTGTACCAGTGTCACCGGAGAACTGCCATCTGACGTGAGGTATAATACCATCTGGGAGTTCTCGGCGAGTCCGTCCAGTGTACCCAGTCTCCACTGAGCACCCGTACACCATCCTTGATGTCAAACACCGATGGATATGGGATCATCCATCGCCCATCATATGGGTCAAGATGCGTATACGCTAGTCTACTCTGGTGCATCGATGCCCTGTCTCGATACACTCTCGACTAGGAACAGTTATAGGATGTACTCGTCGACTACCGTGGCCCCACTAGTATGATCTCATCATAGTCCCAGTAGTCGAGTACATATCCTAAGGGATTTATCAACATGTAACATAGAGACAATCAGAGTACATGTTAAGATAAAGTACAACCAGATAGCATACTATCATGTCGAGCAAGAAAGTCCTCCCTATATATGTCCAAGCATCCATTACAATATACATCATATGTACAGTAATGGCCTCTAGGGCATACATATAACTAACAATCTCCCACATGCACTAGGGCCATCTGTTGTGGTATCACATACCCAACAATTAACTGCGGTTGAAGTATCTCATACTCAACCATCCCATAAAAGTCTCTACTGGGAAAAAGGCCTTTGTGAGTGGATCCGCGTTGTTGTCCTCTGTGTTTACTCTCCTAACCTCGATCTCCCTGGAGATCAACTATCTCCATGATCAGGTGATACTGCCTAAGAAGAATATCTGGATTTTTGATGGGACGGGGGTTCCTTGGCATAAGCCACAACTCCATTGTCACACAATGGTAGGAACGAAGTTCATCTCATGAACTTATATATATCCAGACTGCCTCTTTGGTAGCATCCTTGGTAACGATGTATCTTGCCTTTAATCGTCTAGTAAGTCACGGTATCTAGCTTGGAACTCTTCCAACATACTGTCCCTCCACTGAGGGTAAAGACAATGCCTGCGACTGACATTCAGTCGTCCTTATCACCCTGGAACCTTTCCAGTGATTCTCCCCAGGATCGATTGATACCATCTCATTACAACTAGTGAGAATCCTAACATCCAATTAGATCTATCTCATAGATCCAAAACCCAGGATTTAGGAGGTATCACTTTGATCCTATATGGAGAATCCTTGTGATATGCGGAGATTGACCGAGCGTAGCATAGGAAACTCCTTCCCTATCAAGAGTATGTCATCCACGTACTCTACGAGGATCACCACCATACTCTCTACTACCTTTTTGTATATACAAGGTTCATCTACCATTTTGATGAAGTCAAACTCTTTGACTACCACATCAAAACAGATGTTTCAACTCCGCGATGCCTGCTTTATCCTATAAAGCATCTTGCACATGTTTCCGCTGCTCCCACTGTCTACGAAGCCCTCTGGCTGTGTACTTATAGACGCTCTCTTCTAAAACATCATTTAGAAAAGCAGTTATGACACCCAACCACCAAATATCGTAGTCATGGAATGTAGCCGTGGCAAGTAGGATCTGGATGGACTTAAGCATAGCTTTGAAAGTATCAACTTTTCCATGTACACCAAGTAATCTTCTCAAGATATACTTGCTCCTGATGGGGATTTAACCCTTCAGATAAAGCAACCAAAGTCCATACTTTGTTGGTGTATAAGGATTCCATCTCAGATCACTAAGCATCCAGCCATTCTTACAGAGTCCTACTCCTGATGGCCAGCTCGAAACTAGTTGGGTCATCATTTCATGATGCAATCCTCGCTCCCACAGTCATAGAGAAACCGAAGTATCTCTCAGGTGGGTGAGGAACCCTACTAGATCGGCGGAGAGGCTGAGCTTCGTTGGAAACTATTGAATTCCTTGGTTCTTCCAAATCATCTGCTGTAGTTTGTATAGCTGGAACTCCTTCCAGTTCTACCTCATGACCAATAATTTCTTCACAAGAAATTCCCTTTCACAAATGTGGCATGCTGAGAAATAAAACACTTTTGTTTCTCGGTTTGGTAGAAGATATTCCCTTGCAAATGCTTGGGATATCCAACAAACTTCCATAGATCTGACTTTGCCTCGAGCTTGTCCGGATTATGCTTTTAGACATAGGCCGGACAACCCAAAATCTTAACAAACTTAAGACATGGGCTCTTCCCTTTCCATATCACATATGAAGTGGTAGGCAACTGATTTGATTTGAACCCTATTCAATAGGTATGCAGCTTCACAAGTGTATAACTCCCAAAAGGAAATAGGAAACTCAGTAGTACTCATCATAGAGCGCACCATATCAAAATAGGGTATGATTGCTCCGCCCCGATACACCGATGTGCTGTGGTGTATACGGAGGAGTAATGCTAAGAGAGAATCTCATTCTCCTTTAGAAAAGTCCAGGAATTCCGTGCTCAAGTATTCTCCTCCTTGCTCTCATCAAAGGACATAATACTTATACCCGGTTTTTGGTTCTCTACTTTTAACTTATATTCTGTGATTGTCTCAAAAGTTTCGGACTTGTGTTTCAACAGAAACATATGTCTGAATCTTGAGAGATCATCAGTGAATGTAATGAAGTACAAAGAACCGGTCTTGGCATGTGTAGACAGGGGACCTTCATACATCAGCATATATCAATCCCAAGAGTTCACTAACTCTTTCTCTGTTTCCAATAAACGGAGCTGTGGTCATCTTATCTCTGTGACATGACCGGCAAGTTTCATAAGATGTAAATTTAAACTAATTTAAATATGTATCTAAATGTAACTTGGCTAGTCGGGTCGCATTGATATGACCTAGTCTACAATACCTCAAGAAGGATTCGTTCATTTCTGAACTATTCCTCTTGTGTGTGTTCTGTATACTAAGAACTGTAGTTTGATTTAGAACGTCAATGCTTTTAGATAACGTGCCTGAACCGATCAACTCTTGATATAGGAAATGTTCAAAACATTATCCAACAATACAAAATTATATCCTTCTTTACTAATAAAGAGACTGATATGATGTTGTATATCAGGTTCGGTATCTAATAACATTTGTTCAGAATCAATGTATTCTGGTAATACAAGGTGATAGTGACCAACAAACTTGGCTACAACACTTGCACCATTTCTATCTCATGAAACTTATCACCCGTTCTCAGTTCTCTACCTATCTGTAGCCCATGTAACAGATTACATACGCGGGATCCTGATGCGGTATCTCATACCCAGGACATAAAGGATACTGAGAAACAGTTCTATGTAATGAACACACCCGAAGATGATGCATCAGCATGCACTTTCTTCGTTTGGGCGGCACGGGAAATCTGGTATTCCCCATTTCCTGCTCTGTCTTATAACAATTATAAGTTGGAGTGGGACCAACGTTCCCCAGCTCAGTAAAACAAACGGGTTCGGTCAATATATCCGTTTTATTATCTTGATTAAGGCGTGACATGGTCGCTACCAGGAGAGAGAGAAGAAAACACTCAGCGTATGCTCTTGCAAGATTAGATTGGTTATCTAATATATCTAATCAGGATGTCTCCCACTGTTTTAGTCAAATCTTCTTTCAAACCCTAAAAGGAAAGACTAGCCGAGATTAATTACACTCTACAAGTTCGCCAATCTTTCAGCCAGGCCAGTGTCGGTACTTTGAGGGAGGTTCCCCGTGCTTTCGCACGAACCTAATTAAAGTAAACCTCATTTTCCCAGGGGCGTAACCCCGTCAACACCTTTCTAGACACCTACTTGATCGGTTAATTATAATGTGTAAAACTCTCCCAGGAGTAACTCTTACTCGCAGCGGGTATCGGGATCCAACTATCTCATAGAAGGTATGCAATCTCATTGCAAATTTCAACTCTTGAAATACCTGATAATATTTTACCCCTAGCGTCCTATGACCTTGACGGAGGCCAAACTACCCATAGTCCGCTAGTCAAGTTCAACCCGTCATTTCCTGATTGAATTAAACCCACCCGCACGACTCTTGACGGAAGCCAAACTACGCCGTACGAATACCCTAATCCAATTGCATCGTATGCTAGCAGATAAGCATTAGTTAGCTACCGTACACTACGCCTTGACGGAGGCCAAACTACTGCAGCACGAATACTAACTAGTACTTATCTGAAATGACGGAGAGCTACGACAGGTTTTTAAGAAAACCCTTTGCGTAATGAACTTGATATCGTTGTAGAATCGAGTGATTTTAAATGGAATGTTTTTGAGGCTTTTCTAGTTTTGCTAAAGGGGTTACTCCCGGTGAAGGGATCGTCGGCCGTTTCCTCATCGAATAAGGTGCAGGATATTTCACAAATATCACTATGCAAAGCAAGAACTATAGAAGCAATCAAAAGACAAACCAAGTTTGTAGCATCTGCTAGTTTCACTAAAAAGGTCACTCCCGGTGAAGGGATCTCGGCTCTTTCCTTATCGAATAAGGTGCTGGATGTTCTACAAGGAACACCGCTATGCAAAGCAAGAACTAGAGCTACCAGTTTTTAAACAAGTTTCTACAACATCTTAGGTTTCTTTTATTTCATTAATCTCATTAACGAAGTCCCATTTTATTATGCTTCACAAGCATCACATTTGAAACGAAATCTGCAATATAACATATATCTCATATATATAATATAAACATTCGTCTCAGGCAGTAATATGATCTCATTACAGAACATTGCAGCAGAAGAACATATATGAAATATTGGATATACTAGGACGTCCGTGTTTTAGTACGAGCCTGTATAAAACACGGATTCCACGATCGCGATGAATAGCCAAACCCACATCCCTAGACCCCTACGAGAGCGGCAAGCAAGACTGCCAATTCTAGGGTTAGGAGACCCGGTCTCGACTCCTCGAGATGGTCTCCCACTGGACCCTAGAACCCGGTTACTTGTGCTCCCCGCCTTGGGTCTACCTAATGAGGAAAAGTAAATAATATACAATGGTGACATCATCCTCAGCCCGGAAGTGCCCCAATAAAAGAATATTACATACAAATGAATTTTACATGAATGAAAAAGAAAAAACTCTCATCTCACATAAAACCCCCGGCTATTCAAACGCGACGATCCAATACAACATATCACAGCAACACATAAGATCCCATATCATCAACGTAAGCAAGTATGCGTATCCCGATTGTCGTTGATGTATAGCAACGAAACCAGCGATACACCACATACTACGCTTACGGTCACAGAAAAGAAAGTGTAAAACTACAACAGTTGGAACCCGCAACCTCCTTAGACATCGCATGCCTAATAAAATGAATTCCTTAGACATCGTATGCCTAACAATTATAAACCCCGCATTTTAGTCTCTTTATTGAAAACACTTTTCAATATCTAGTCGGGCAATTCAACAAGATTCCCGACATCCAGATCGAATGCTCGTCACAAACTTCAGTAGACGGCCGCACCCCCGATGCCGTCGACGAAGTGCACTAAGGCGGAACACCGCTGCCGCGAGCACCCGAACGGATGCTTTTGGCGACGGGGTTCTCCTACAGTCACTTGGTCGGGGCTATGGGGCGTGACTGTCTATTAAGTTTACCCGGCGAGTATCCGCGTACGCTACGTGATTGCGACGGACTTTTGATCACATCAAAATTCCGTGGCAACCGATTATCTGAGACTGAACTGCTAGATTTATAATATTCAAATTAGTTATCTCATAACTACATGTGGATTCCAAATATTGTATCACATTCCAGATAAATAGACAATGTTAAACTTTCCGATCGAATAATCAAACATCCAAGTTTTCCCAAATAGTTCTCAACACTTGAAATTAGTTTAAAAACATCCATCACATGCTATAGTACCAATGGTCCAGCCGTAGAAGGGTCAAACCAACGCCTCACATGTGGCACGCCGTACTGCCACAAACCCTTAGGTTCAGAGGCAGTTCAAGACGGTCACATAATTGAGTTAAGCTTTGTTGTCTTCTAGAGGGTCCACTGCGTTACTTGCACGACTTAGAACGTTCTTAAACTACGAAAAAATCCAACGCTTGGAAATTTTCCGGCAGGGGAAAAAATGAGTTATTGATATCCGTTCGAACTTTTTAACACGTTCTAAAAATTACCCGGACAAACTAAAAAAAGTTAAATTATCCGATCGAATCAACGAGTCCCTAATTCAACCCTAGAAAACTCAACACTTGAGTGGAATTAAACATTCCCAGAAAAAAATGACAAGAAAGGACCTAAGAATAAATATATGAAGTATGAGGGACTAAGTCATAATTTTGGCCGCGGAACCGCCGCCAAACCCTTGGTTTGGCCACGGTTCCCCGGTAATATAAGAGCATTAGTGGGCCGTACTTCACAGTAATTCTTAGTTTTTCCTGCTTAATTTTCTGAGCATTTTTAATTCATAAAAAATCACATTTTTCAAAATTGTCCAGAGAAGGGTTCGTATCGGGGTATCCGGGTTCGATCGGACTTTAAACTTCGCCTAGACTTCGCCTAAAACTCTAGCTTGGCTCTGATACCACTGTAGGGTTGCTAGACGTTCTATGAGGCATCAACCATGCCCGATTAAAAATTTAGCCGTGCCGAACAACCCAAAACCGGATCTTTAAACTAAAGTTTATGCGAAAACTAACATGTTAAACACTTTAACACTAAGTGAGAGGGATTACAACCTTTGTAGATCCGTTCCTTCACTTCTTAAGCTCCGTGTTGAAGTCCCTTCGCTGCGATCATCGTGTTCCGAACTCTCGAGAGGCTCCACGAAGAGAAAGGTGCAAGCTTGCTTCCGATCTTCGATAACAAAGATGTTCTACCTTGAAGTTTCGTTAACACAAGCTAACACTCATTAAATGAAGTGAACACTCTCATCTAAGGGGCAAGGATAGATGAGAATGATGAAGTAGGATTTTTGCTCTCTTTTATTTTCCTATTCTTACTCATTTTCATCACTTGGAAAAAAGCTAGAAAGCTTTTTCCATGAAAGAAAGAAGAAAGAAGAAGATGAATAATAATTAGAATCCTTTTGTGATGACTAATGCAAAGTAATCATAAGGTTAGAAATGCAACTATGGTTCAAGTAACCATTGTAGAGAATTAACCAAGGCTAAAGGGTGTGGTTGGGTTAAGGAAATATCATGCAAAAATATCTAAACAAATATCTTTGCACAAAACAAAAAGAAAGTTTCTAGAAACTTCTAGAATGACTTAACCCTAATCAAACCCTAACCATGTTTAATCTCTACTAAACATGTTGCATTAATAACCACATCATGTTACAATATTATATATCACATATATAATATTTATTGTAACAAAATAAAATAATACAATTAACATATATCGCATATATATCAATGTATTACCCGAGTGAGAAAAAGAATCTTTTAGTGAGCTAATATTAGTTAATGTAATTTAATATATCATATATATTATTATACATTAAATTATCGAATCAACACTTGATCCGACAATCCGGCTATATCGCATATAACCGACTAATATCCCATTTACCGATTCATCGAATCAACACTTGATCCGATGACTCGGCTGATATCAAATATCGCGAGAATAGAATACGGTATCACATATCGCATTATCCTCGGTCCTGCACATATCACATATGTGCCCCTACTCCGTTTTGCCTGAGTCAAGAAACCTCTGTGTAGGGCTCTAAAGAATCGTCAATACGCCTGCAGTAGGTGATGATCATATCAAACACCCACAAGCTGCAAGCGGTCAGCTAAACGTAACAGCCACCCAGGTATTGAGCGCTCAGAAGATCAACAAGCAAGCCTGTACATTCTCCTGTGAATCCAATCAGTAACACTCCCGTACAGTCCGGTCTCGTCGTCTGATATGTCGCATATCTCGCCTAGGGGTGGTAAACGTTAGACCGCAGTAGCTCGATAAGTCATATCGATATGAGGTCTATAACAGTTCGAGAAACTTCTGATAACACTTACCAGTAAATCTCAGCAACCCTGGCCAGGGATTTCTAGTTATAGCCAATCGAACACAGCGCAACATCAACTCCCTATACCGGGAGAGACGAATCCCCTCCTATCGCTCATTGCCTCCATGTGATTCGGGACTGTACCCAAAAGCCACCTTTTTGCACGCCCTCTTGGACGTGGTATGATGGAAATCAAAGCACAGTGGGAATCACACAAGACTCTATGATGATCTCGGGTCAACAGACTACTCTGTACCAGTGTCACCGGAGAACTGCCATCTGACGTGACGTATAATACCATCTGGGAGTTCTCGGCAAGCCCGTCCAGTGTACCCAGTCTCCACTGAGCACCCGTACACCATCCTTGATGTCAAACACCGATGGATATGGGATCATCCATCGCCCATCATATGGGTCAAGATGCGTATACGCTAGTCTACTCTGGTGCATCGATACCCTGTCTCGATACACCCTCGACTAGGAACAGTTATAGGATGTACTCGTCGACTACCGTGGCCCCACTAGTATGATCTCATCATAGTCCCAGTAGTCGAGTACATATCCTAAGGGCTTTATCAACATGTAACATAGAGACAATCAGAGTACATGTTAAGATAAAGTACAACCAGATAGCATACTATCATGTCGAGCAAGAAAGTCCTCCCTATATATGTCCAAGCATCCATTACAATATACATCGTATGTACAGTAATGGCCTCTAGGGCATACATATAACTAACAATTACATCGCTACCAACGATATTGCCAAAGAGGTTGTCTGTATGAAAAAGTTTATAGGATGAACTTGGTTCCTACCATTGGGCATCCAATACCAATGTATTGTGATGACTATGGAGTTGTGGTTTTGGCCTAGGAACCCCGGTCTCGTCAGCGATCCAGACATATTTTTAGACAGTATCACCTGATCAGGGAGATAGTTGATCTCCGAGAGATCGAGATCAGGAGAATTGACACAGAGGATAACACAGCGGATCCACTCACCAAGGCCATCCCCCAGATGCTATTCGAGAGACTTTTGGGACGTTCGGTATGAGATACTACAACAACTGGCCTTAGTGCAAGTGGGAGATTGTTTGGAATATATATGCCCTATAGGCCATTATTGTTGATATAGTGGATGCTTGGATATATATAGAGAGGGCTTTCTTGCTCGACATGATAGTATGCTATCAGGTTATCTTTATCTTAACATGTAAACTGGTATTTATATTGTCTGTCTCTTACATATTGATAAAGCCCTTAGGATATGTACTTGACTACCAGGACTATGATGAGATTATACGAGTGGGACCAGGATGGTCCAAAAGTACATCCTTTAATCAGTTCCTAGTTGAGGGAATATCGAGAGTAGGGCATCGATATTTCAGAGTAGACTAGTGTATACGTTTCTTGTCCCTTAGAGGGCGATGGTTGATCTCACAACCATTGGTGTGTGACATAAAAGATTGTACACAGGTGCTCATTAGAGAATGGGTAAACCGAACGGACTCGTCGAGGACTCTTATGTGGTAGTATACCTATCGTCACATAGTAGTCCTCTGGTGACACTAGTACATGTTAGTCTGTAGACCCGAGATCGTCATAGAGTCTTGTGCGGCTCCCACCGTGCTTTGATTTCCTCCCCACCACGCTCAAAGGAGACGTGCAAACAGGTGGATTTTGGGTACAGTCCCGAGTCGTATGGAGGCAATGAGCGATAGGAGGGGTTTCGTCTCTCCCGGTATTGGGGGTTGATGTTGCGCTATACTCGATTGGCTATAACTGGAAATCCCTGACCATGACTGCTTATGAGATTTACTGATAAGTGTTATCAGTAGTTCTTAACTTGTTATAGGCCAGACATCGGCATGACTTATCACGTTACTGGGGTCTGACGTTTACTACCCCTAGACATGATATACGACATATCAGATGAAGAGACCGGACTCTACGGTAGTATTACTGATAGGCTTCATAGAGACTATGGACGAGCTTGCTTGTTGATCTTCATATCGCTCAATACCCGGGTAGCCGTTACGTCCAGCTAGTACCACTGACGACTTGTAGGTGACTGATGTGATCATCACCTACTGTTGGCGTATTGAGAAGTATTTAGAGTCCCACACAGAAGTTCTCTGGTTCAAGGGAAACGAAGTAGGACACATATGTGATATGTGTGTGGGCCTGATTAAATACGTGTATGTGATACCATATTATACTCTGCCAGTTATCTGTTATCGGTTCGGTTATATGTAATATAACCAGATTGTCGAATCAAGTGTTGATTTGATAATGTGATATACAGATAAATGATATTAGTCGGTCATATGTGATATAACCGGATTATTAAATCAAGTGTTGATTTAATAATATGATATACATTATATATCATATAATTATATCTTAACTAATATCATTATATATATATATATATATATATATATATATATATATAATAATGAAGCATGGCTTGATTTTCTAGTTTTAAGAAAAATAGAAATGAGGTGTAAATTGAGATCATGGTTGCAAGTATGGGAGTTATATTTGTTTATTCATCTTGACTCACTATTCAAGTATGGTTGCAATTTTATATTGCAAAAAATTCCATGCTTGAATTAGTAGGGGTCAAGAGTTGCCATTCATTCTAGTTACATTCTCAACACTTAGCCATTTTTCTTGAATTGCTCCCATGATTGCTCTCTGGCTTCATTTTCTTCCTCAATTGTCATGGTTCAAGCTCCAACCCTCACATGAAATGTGAATCATGAAGTTTGAACACAAAATTGTGAGCTTTTAACATCTCCTACTTCACCATCCTACACTTGACCAGTGATCCAGTGTAGCGTGTTTACTACGCTAAAGAGTTTAGTGTAGAGGTAACTTGAGATGGAGGGAATTCGAGTGGATCATTTTCGGTACGAAGGTCATCGGAGGAAGCTCGTCCATAGCCTCAAGTGGAGCCTAGTGGAGTCACGGAACTACTACACGGATCTATTGAAGAGAAGAACTCGAACTACAAAGGTTGTATGCTTTTTTCTTATCTTTAGTTTAACACATTACAAATACAAACCCTAATAATTTAGTAAAGATCTTGTTAGTCTAATTTAGCAAGCAATAAAATTTAAAATTTGGCATGCTTGATGCCTCTTGAACCTCATGGTGGTGCTAAGATCGACTTTCAGTTACAACCGTGAATGAAAGGCTGCTCCAGATACTGATATATGGAGCAGGTCGGTATTTTGGGTCACGGTTATAAATTTTGTATACAGTTGTAACCGTGACCCAAAACTGGTTTTGTTCACGGTAACAACCGTGAACAAAAACCCAGGACCCACCAACTAACTGGCTTTTTAACGTTTCACGTTAAGAAATGTTCATGGTTAGAATCATGTACATTTCTTATTTTGTTCACGGTCAGAACCATGACCCAATATTTGTTTATGCAGGTTTGGGTTCCAGTTCTATCACGGTTTAAACCGTGAACAAATCCCTACCCTGTAGTAGTGCGAGTTTATATACAGACTTAAACACTTAAAAGTGAATCATTCAAAAGAAGAAAAGGCGGAGTTCTATAGATATAGATTAATGGATATAGAACTTTTCAAACCCAATACTTGTTTCAAACTTTGGGTTAGGTACAGACATATTCAATATTATTTCCCTTGCATATTAAGCATCCTTATTTTTCTACATTTGGCCATACTTCGAACGTCCAAATCCCTCAAACGCCCTTAACTATAAGAGAATATTCAACATTTTGTATCTATTCCTAGAAGAATAATTTGTGGTGACAGCTGCAAATCATTCCACAAAATTTTGGTGGTGAAAACGAATAAAATTAAATCAACAATACGAACATAAACGGCAGATACGGAAAATCTAAGTTAACTCTAATTTTATCAAATCCATATAACAATTTTAATTTTCAAAGACCATTTCTTTATCAGGATCCGCAGCAGGCAATAGCCGCCGGATACAAAATACTTAACACCCATATTTGTTTCATACATATATTCGATATCAAATATAGTAATTTTTTTTACTTTATCTGGTATATTATATCTAAAATTCATCCCATATGATCTTCATATCCGACATTTAACAAAATACAGATAAGAAGTCTCATATTTGACAACTATCGATATCCGTATTCCAATCCGTTTACAACTACCGGATACAGATATGGTAACACCTATATGATCTATGCCATATTTGATCCATTTGCATCCACAGTACCCAATAATGCGCCGACTTCATTATTAGAATCGAGAGGTTAGTTATGATGGAATGGTTACTTGTTGTGTTGCCCAAATGCCTAGACCTACAAATGAGTCAAAAATGTTGAAAATGCCACGTCACCTTTACCACTCATGAATCCAATGAACGCGTAAATTAGGCGCGAGCCTTTCGTATGTCACTTGCAATAAGTTTCACAAGCTCTAATCTTTTGCCACGTTGTGCATTGTTGGCTATCACTGGTGGCCCTCACGTATAGGGTCAAGGTTAGGAAACTAAAGGTGCAATTTGTTGGACACGTCGTTTTCAATGGATTGAATCCAATGATTTAAGTCAAACATTTTGCTAATTCATTTGAGTGTGTTGACACATGTAACTGTATTGTTTTTGTTCCTATGAGGTCCCCTGATTAGTTAGGGTTTGCATGCACCCTCCTAACTCAAATAATTCATATTTTGACTTGTGAAAAATGCCTGAGAGATGCATAACTAAAAAGGTTTCATGATATATTATTAGCTAAATGAAAGTTCAGATATTTCTCTCAAGAAGATAAAGCTCATGCCAATTTAAAATCATCACCGGTTGTATTTGTTTTATAAAAAAAATGAAGCTAAGAGTATCAGTGTAGGCTCCAACTTCAGTGACAAGACTCGTAACGGATGAAACCTAAGAGGGTATGGCAAAGTAGCTAGGGGCTTATTGGTGAAACTCTCATCCTGATGGATTTTTGTTACTGTAGTTCGGAGCTTACAGTGAAACACCGTTTCCTCTTGCTTTATTAATTTTGAATATGATTCAAAATTATCTGCAATGGGCCAACCTATAGACTCGTTTGAGTTTCAGTTTAAGCCATAGTTTTGGTGAGCCATAGTTTATCTAGGCCCAGGCCAAAGTACAATGTAAGCCCAAATACCGAGGGCAGAAAAGTCAAATGCATGAACTACAAAATGAATTAGTATGCATTTTCTTTTGGGGAAATTGTCCAAAAGCCCCCGGCCCGCTCATGGGCTGTTAAAAAAACCCTTCTAATTTTCCAAATTGTTGGGAAGAGCCTACAGTTAAAAATCTTTGTTGAAAAACTCCGGAGATAGATTTCATTTAGACCCATATATCCCTCACATTGTTTAGATATTACATGCAACTGCTTAAATATTACATGCGACTGTCTAGATATTACAGGAAACTGCTTACTGCTTAGATATTGCTGACGATTGCTTAGATATTACAAGCAGCTGGTATACCGGGATTTAAGATGAGCCCGGTGCTTTTTGACGAGGCCCAAAAGCCCAGGGTTTGTTACACAAGTTCTGAGCGGGCCGGGGGCTTTCTACAATTTACCCTTTTCTTTTCCTTGATAACTTATGTCCATATTTAAACTTAGATAGGTAATCGACTCCATATATGTATACATTAATATATATAAAAGATTGGTGTGAATAACTAATTATACTCTGCCCCATCAATTCGTATTCTTCACCCAATTTTGTTATGTGTTTTAGTCCAATGACTGTCCATGAATGCTATAAATTTAGGCCATATGCACCAGAAATCGTTTGGATCTATTTTGGATTTGGATTATGTTTGAGTCACTTGTCAATCGTTTATTTGTTTGAGCATCCCACTTTCTGTATACAACTTATATACTTTCTCAAGGAGTTTTTAGTGCATACATCCCTGTCGTCTCTTCACAGACTAACCAAAGAAGGTCTTTAAATCGACGCATGTCTCTATATCAAATGTGTATTTAAGAGAAAATGAAGACGATCTTTTCTTGATGAGTTCACTCACATAGGCTTATTACCAATCAATTATGTGCATCTCGCCTAGTTACGGTCTAACACTCTTGCCGAAATATAAAGTTCTCATTGCAATTAAAAAGCAAATGACATGATAGGCAAGAGTAACATTCATTATCATTCAGGATCAACGGCTTGCCAGATTAACGGCCATTACAGGTAACAAATTTGCAAACAAACCGAAGTACATTAAATGTCATGGTTCAACAACTTTAGCTTACATGGTGGCAGCCCCGTAGATAAGTTTTCCGGCCTGACTGTGGCCTGACGCCCTAGGCCCATCCTCCATTAGGTATGCTCACAACCCACTATAGGCAAAGCTTTGCAGCGGTGCATACCATACTCCAATAAAGATCCTGCCCATGGCCGACGCCGTGGTGATTACAAAATTTACTTGACAGCGAAAGGCCCGTACTCTATCCGGGAGGGTCTCCGACAACACAGTCCTCTGCAAAATCTACTCGAACGGATAAACCAAGGCATAAATTTGTTGTGATTTGATAAAAAAGATATATCAATTGATCAGTCGAAGGTCAATTTCTCATCGATTTTACAATAATTTATAACATTAATGAATAGTAGTTATGCCGGCTATTATTATTGCAACTCTCTATTATCCTTCGTAATCGTGGATGTGTCGTGCTAACTTAACGACCCAGTTCTCCATGTTTTCGTATATGTCTTTTTACTCTCCCCGTCCGTCAATATCTCCGGCATAGGGAATAATTTTCACCCACTTACCCTTTGGGAGGGTATATGCTAGTGCCATATTGTTAAGCCATTAGGATGTTTTTCGCTAATAAGTCCGCCCTTCTTCTTTCTCAGTCGCTTCACCTTCAAACAAAAAACAAAAAATGAAGCAATCTCTCATCATTCACAAACAAAAATCATTCAAGCTCGTCTCCTCCCTTCGCCAAATCTCATCATCATCATTATCATCATCATCTCAGCAAGAACTCAACACCATTAACAAGATCCACGAACTCTGCAACTCTCAATCCCCCAACAACAACAACATCGACACTGCTCTTCAGCTCCTCGATCACCTCCGTCTCCATGGCCACAGCCCAAGCTCCTCCACTCTCTCCACCATCATCCACTCCCTATGCAGCTCGAACCGCTTCGTCGAAGCCCACCATCGCCTCTTGCTCATGCTGTCGTCAAATTGGGTCCCAAACGATCACATTGCCAATTCCCTCGTTGCCCATCTCCTCAACTCTCGTTCCACCCCTCATCTAACTCTCCAACTCATCAACCACCTTGTCATAAAAAACCCATCTTTTGTCGTGTCGTTAACGAACTTTAACCGCCTCATTGATCAGTTCTGCTCGCTTTCACGGCTTGGAGAAGCCCAAGAAGTTTTGGGTATGATGTCGAGGAGAGGGCGAAGGCCAAATGTTGCTTCTTACACTAGTTTGATCAATGGGTATGTGAGAATTGGGCAGCTGGATGATGCACAGAAGGTGTTTGATGAAATGTCTGAGTTGGGTATCTCGCCGAATTCGTTAACTTTGAGTGTTTTGGTTAAAGGGGTTTTGAGGAGGAGGAGAGTGGGAGAGGGGAAAGAGTTGATGCTGAAGCTTTGGGCGAAGATGGAAGAGGAGAAAGACGATGACCCGTTTGTTAGAAATGCGGCTTTTGCGGATTTGATTGATTCGCTGTGCCGAGAGGGGTTTTTTCATGAGGTGTTTAGAATTGCAGAGGAAATGCCATTTGTGAAATTGGTTGGAGATGTGTTTGCTTATGGGCAGATGATTGATTCTCTTTGTAGAGTTGGAAAGCATCATGGGGCTTCGAGGATTGTTTATATAATGAGAAAGAGAGGATTCGTTCCGAGCTTGGTTTTGTATAATAGTATAGTTCATGGATTGAGCAAGGAAAAGGGTTGCATGAGAGCTTATCAGTTGTTTAAAGAAGGGATTGAGTTTGGATACTTGTTACCAGAGCCGACATATAAAGTGATTATTGAGGGTCTATGCAATGAGAAGGATCTTAGCAAGGCCAAGGATGTAGCAGAGTTCATGTTAGGGATCAACGGGGTTGATAAGACAAAAATTTATAATATATTTTTAAGTGCCTTGCGCCTTGTAGATAATCCAAGCGAGCAACTCAATGTGCTTGTTTCGATGCTTCAAAAGCAATGCAAACCTGATATTATCACACTCAACACTATTATCCATGGTTTCTGCAAAATTGGTAAAGTTATTGAAGCTAGCAAGATACTGGGTGACATGTTAAAGGGAAAATTTTGTGCCCCCGACGTGGTAACCTTCACTACTATTATTCGTGGATTTCTTGATGTGGGGAAACATGAAGAAGCCCTTGAGCTTCTACACAAAATAATGCCTCAACGCTCATGTTCTCCAAATGTTGTTACTTACAATGTTGTGATATCTGGGTTATGTAAACTAAAAAAAGCTGAAGAAGCAATGGAAATTTTCAATGAGATGGGAGTTAATGGCATTTCCGCAAATAGTACCACTTATGCTGCAATTATCAAAGGATTATGTGATATGGGTCTACTTGAGGAGGCGAAGAAATTTTGGGATGATGTTGTCTGGCCTTCGAAGACCCATGATGACTATGTTTATTCTGCAATTCTAAGAGGCTTATGCAATTTAGAAAAGTTTGATGCAGCTTGTGATTTCTTATATGAGTTAGTGGATTGTGGTGTTGGTCCTGGGATTGTGAATTACAACATTGTTGTTGATGCTGCTTGTAAATTGGGATTAAAGAAAGAGGCTTATCAAATAGTGCGTGAATTGAGGAAGAATGGTTTGAAGGCCGATTCTGTGACTTGGAGGATTTTGGATAAGTTGCATTTCAAATGTAGCCGAAGTTTAGAAACGGAGATTGAAAAAAGTGTACAAAAAAATTTGGGCGACAAGTCGGGGGAAATTGTAGATAATGACGGGGAATGTAACAACGAGATAGATCCATGTCTTTCTACTGAAGTTTCAGACAAGGACAGGATGAATGAAGAAACTATTGTTAAATGCAAAATTCATCTTGATGCAAATGCTATTAAGAAGGAATCACTGAAACCAAGTCAGAAGGAACCCTTGTCGAGAATTGCTAGAAGAGTGTTTGGGGTGCTTTGAGATTAGACAGAAAAAAGGAGATAAATTTCTGATAGACATCGAAAGTTTGCCAAAAACCGAAAAGCAGTGCAACCTCTTGTGTGCTACATAAAGCGCACAAAATCGATTGAGAGCGATGCAAACTTTTTGGAGTGACACGCTGCATTTCGCCTAAGAATATTAATCATAGAAAGTGAATATGGACAACGAGATTTTTCAATGAGTTTTCTCATGGGATTTAGATCTGCATCTCTCATTCACCGCTGTTGTGATTAGTTAAGGAAGAGAATTATGATAGATATGAAAGGGAATGGTTTGAGCCTAAGAGATTTAATTTGACAAATTTAGATAAGAGGATGCAAGGATGCATAATATTGCTGGTAATTTTTAGAATCCCGATGGGATGCAAGGAGACAGCATAAAAGTTTAGTTGTAGGTCAAAAAGATAAAGAAATATTTCAGACTAATGATTTCTGTGGTAGAGTGAGCTCAGAGGATTTGGAGGTTTTATGACCTCAATACAACAATTCTAGAGTGAACGCATGGGGCCGCTAAATTAGAGGTCTGTATGTTGATTGCTACAGTTTCAAGAAAAAGGATACAAACAAAAGGCTTTATCACTCAAATTAAGGGCATAGAAATAAACTTCCTTCGTACGATACAGAATCAAAGAAAAATTGCTTGTAAAAATGCCATTGCTGTGTAGTTCTTCTCTAAGTGTTCAGTCCTTTGCACCTCCTCGAAACCCTCATAGTCCTTCATTGATTATCCGGTCACTGGCAGCAGAGAGAAGCAAGGATGTTTCACAAAGGAGCCGCTCAGCTCTTGAGACTCGGATATCTCTTGTTCTAGCTTTAGCTTCACAGGCCTCGTCACTCTCTCAACGATGTACTATACATATTTCAAACTGCATCGAACAATTTAATAATCGCGGAATACTTGTAGTTATTTACTGAGCAAGTCCGTTTCTATTTTTGGTTACAGTATTGGGGGATTTGATTGAGGAAACTGCCAAGTATGCGTTGCCACGTAGATTTGAAGCACAAACTCTAGATGAAGCCCTGATGCAAGGTAGTACTGTTGAAATTATCAATGACCTTTCTTTATATATGATTTCTTGGAAATTTATTTATATTATTTTTTCCCTTCTGAAGTTCCGGATCTTGAAACGGTCAGTTATCGAGTGGTAAAGCGAACAGATCAATACGAGATCAGGGAAGTAGAGGTAGTACCTTCTTTTCTCTGTATGCACTCCTCATTAAGCATATGATGTTGTTTGATACCTTTGCTGCGTATAATCAATTTCTCTAAGACAGTGAGAGCCAAACCCTGTTATGCAATCTTCTTAGTTTTACGAAAGAACTGTAAAATTTCTTTATTTCTGAGGATAAAAAGGATTACTGTTTTAGTTAATTTTGCAAGTAGTAGGGAAATACACAGAAAAAAATTATATTTTATTTTTCAAAAAATATGATGAGAGAATTGGTATGAGAACAAGCTTTGTCAATGATTCCATCATTATAAGATTACCTGAACCCGTTTTGTTAAGTTTGTTTCTTTTTAAGTATCTGGCATTTATATTAAGGTTGATTTTAATATTCATCTTCAAAATACCGTTTGTTCTCTAATTCTTTATTGGGCACTTGGTGAACAGCCTTACTATATAGCTGAGACAACCATGCCTGGAAAGACTGGATTTGATTTTAATGGAGCTTCTCGGGGATTTAATGTCTTGGCTGAATACCTATTTGGTAAGGTACATAGAACACTTATTTTCAAGTTTTCCCTTATGATCTTTCTTCGCAATGAGAAAGAGCTTAATCCTAGTGTTTGCTGGTTATAGAATACGGCCAATGAGCAAATGGAAATGACTACTCCTGTTATTACGAGGAAAGTTCAGTCGGATGGAGAGAAAATGAATATGACGACCCCTGTAATAACAAAGCAGGCAAGTGACTTAAATTCATTATGTACTAGCTAGCTGTGTAATTTTATTCAATTTTTTATAGAGACGCATCTAATCAGATTCTGGTTATTGATCAGTCAAGTGATAATTGGACAATGTCGTTTGTCATGCCTTCGAAATATGGTGCTCACTTGCCACTGCCAAAAGACCCCTCTGTAAAGATCAAAGAGGTTCCTCGAAAGATTGTTGCAGCTACTGCTTTTTCAGGTTGGTTTATTTCAAAATTGCAAGTATTTTGAGTTCACTCTGAGAATCTTGATGTGTATGTGTGAAATTGGAATGAATAGGATCTAGGATGTAGAGTGCCAGAATATGAGAGTACCGATTCAAATGATTTGGACATTTGCAATGGATGTTGATAAATGTGCCGATAGTCATGAGCAGTGGCGGACCCAGGAAATTTGGAAAGTGGGGGCACATAAAGCTTCCAAGATACATTGAAAATTCCAATCAAATAATATTTAAGCACCCACAACACAAAATTGAAACAAAATAAGAAAAAATTAAACTAATTTATCAGTCATTTTTTCCCCGATGTTTCATTCAATCATAGACATTAAACAATATGGTTTGCTATAAAAAATTTCGATGCTTCATACCATGGAAGTATTTTATGACAGTTTCATTAAGGATGGTATCAAATATATTGCTTTTAATGTATGTGGTACTTGAATGCCTCTGACAAAGTTTATGGCATTTATCCTTAAGAAACGAGATGGAAGTTCGTGTATAATTTACTGTAAAATTAAGCAACATAAAAACCAAAAATTCAATTCATCTTTCATGAATTTTAGAGAGCTCCAAACCAATCTCCATCAAAATTTCAAACTATTTTATTTTCAGAAAATAATAAATACAATTGCAAGTTGCAATAAAAAAACATAATAATTCAAAATCTATTATATATTATATGAAATATGGAGAAGAAGAAAAATATGATCTTGTTGACTCCATTAGTCGTCAAAGTCTAAGCGAGATTTCGTTGGTTAACTTTCCACGGTTGAGAATGACAACCAGATGGTGTTTGGAGATATAAAATCCTAATTGAGTGAGAAACTTGGAATCACGGTGGAATGATTGTAGACGGGTGGAGCAGAAGTGTCGCCTTAGATCCTTGCTATCATGTTTTAGGGATTGGGTTTGGAAATATGTGTTTAGGGCCTGGATGATTTTTGCTTTAAATTATTATAAAGAGGATATATAATGAATTAAAAAGGCTACTAGCATAAAAGTACCTTGATTTTTTGTGCAAGCTCAGTGGGGGCATGTGCCCCGACAAACTTCTACTTGGATCCACCAGTGGTCATGAGGAGCAAGGTGGTACTGGTACCGGTATATTAGTCATACCGAATGATATATTGGTGTTTTGTATCGCATTAAGATATTTATATTATATATATAAATATATCTTTTTTACCATCTTACATCCCAATTCATTTGTACCTATCGCTACCTCTCATTACTCCATGTTTCCCCAATCTGAGCAAGGCTCATTTGAATTTTGAAAATTTTCTGAAGCAACGCTTCGATTTCTGTGCGTTGCGCAGTGCGCAAAAGGCTCACAGTGCGACACGTGTCTGCGCAGTTGCGCAAGCGCACCACTGCGCGACACGTGGCTGCGCAGTTGCGCAAGCACTGTTGCGCAAGTGCACCACTGCGCGACACGTGTCTGCGCAGTTGCGCAATTGCAACTGCGCAAGCGCACGGATGCGCGACACGTGTCTGCGCAGTTGCGCAATTGCAACTGCGCAAGCGCACGACACGTGTCACGCGCTGGTGAGTTGCGCAGCAACAGAATAAAAATTTAAGTAAATCTTTTCTGTTCTTCTGTAAAACAGAGACCCTTGGATCAGAGATCCAATGGTGGGAAAATTCCCAAAATTATTCAGGAAAGATCTTGGTAACAAATTTAACAAATTTGTGAGCACTATAAATAAGAGCCCAGATCTCATTCAAATGAGAAGGTAGAATCATCAAGAGAAGGATAAACTTCTGGAAAAAAAAGAAGAGAAAGAACTCTTGAAGATTAATCAAGAACAAAAAAAAGAAAGGTAAAATTTCTGAAGAACAGAAGATTAAAAAAGGGAATAATAAAAAAAATATATAAATAGTGCCTTGCACTTGATATGAACCCTTGGTTCTGTGAAAAGAAAACAAGAAGAAAAACTTGCTTTCTTTTGATCTAAATTTAGATCAAAAGTGCCATGCACTTTTGTTCTTCAATCTGAAAATTCTTGAGTTTCTGCAACTCATTATTTAAAAAGGGCCTGGCCCAAATCAAACCACAAAAATAATAAAAGGGCAGAGCCCTATTTGGAAAATTCTTGAGGGCCTGGTCCAAATCAAATTGCAAAATAATAAAAGGGCAAAGCCCTGTATGGAAAATTCCTGAGTTTCTGCAACTCATTATTTAAAAGGGCCTGGCCCTAATCAAATTAATAAGAGGGCAAAGCCCTGTTTGGAAAATTCTTGAGTTTCTGTAACTCATTATTTAAAAGGGCCTGACCCAAATCAGATTGCAAAATAATAAAGGGGCAGAGCCCTGTTTAGATTGATTCTTTTAATCGGGCAGAGCCTAAAAATAAAAAAAATTGGACTTAACCCAATCCTGGCTGTAAGTCCTTAAATCAAATGCCTCTCATAAACCAATTCACGACCGGTTCGAGGGTACATCTCCGAACTCCTTTGACATCTGTCGTTGTAATTCCTCAACGACGTCAAAGAGGTGACGGGTCCCAACGACCACTCATCTAACATCGGACCGAAACGTCCTTAAACTAATATCGGACCGAAACGTCCCTAAACTAATATCGGACCGAGACGTCCCTAAACTAATGATGGACCACGACGTCCTTAAACTAGCGGTGGACCGAAACGTTCTTAAACTAATGATGGACCACTACGTCCTTAAACTGGCGACGGACCGAAACGTCCTTAAAACTGGCGACGGACCGAAACGTCCTTAAAACTAGCGATGGACCGAAACGTCCTTAAACTAATAATGGACCACTACGTCCTTAAACTGGCGACGGACCGAAACGTCCCTAAACTAATAATGGACCACCACGTCCCTAAACTGGAATATGGACCGCCACGTCCCTAAACTGACACAATAGGGCCCAAACGCTCTTTTGTCGGATCTAAACGGTCCCGTCTAAGTTGATCTTAGCCCCAAATACGGTTAATGTGTCCTTAGATATTCAAATAAGTAATAAAATCCCAAATCAACTCTGATCCAAGGGTACATCTCCGAACTCCTTTGACATCCGTCGTAATCCCTCAATGACGTCAGAGAGGTGACGAGTCCCGACGTCCGGATAATTAAATCAATCACTACGTCAAGTCGATCTTAGCCCAAAACAGGACTAATGTATCCTTGACGAACGTTTAAGTTGATCTTAGTCGCAACGCGACTAATGCATCCTTAAACTAAAAACACCGAACCCAAATCTAAGCAAAATACGGATTTGGACTAATCCACGTCCTACGGACGACGATATTACTCAGTCTCCGTATACAATCCACGGGCAACCACAAACAAAACAAACACACACGACACGAAGTGAAATTTTGGAGAAGGAGAAAGTTGTTACCTCGATGCGGTAACGTAATTAACTGCAGGGGCTTGCGCCTGCAGGGAAGAGCGTCCCCACAATCAAAAACCCCTCACCCTGAGGGGGAATCTGACGAAGTCTGCTACATCGGCCGCATCCGTCTAAACCCCCGATACACGGTGTCATAAATCAACTTGGCATCTTCGGAGAGATAAACGGATAAAACCAAATAGCATCTGCCCCGAACCTCAGGCAAGACGTCTTCACGTCGCCGCCGTCTTTCGGAGGGGAACAGATTCTGGCACGCCCGGTGGGACTTTTTCCTCTTTCCACTCCACACTTCGTGTGTCGTCTTCGCGAATCAATCGCGGTTTGTTAAATGGTTGTCTTCGGATTTCAAGTTGCTAAGATTTGGTCTTTTATCTGGCGCAGAATTCAAGCATCCATGGATTCCCACTGCACCAAATGCGCGAAGCACCACTGCAACGGACGCTCCACCTCACCGAGAGGTGTAACATATGGGCCCCAAGCGGCCTCTTTCCTTACTCTGCCGGTAGAGCAGGTGACCCAGGCCACCACCGGCCTATTTTTCGGGACCATGGTCCCCCCTGCAAGCTTCTCTATGCCGATATCCGCACCAGAAGCGAACAAGAAGTCGGTATTTGACCGGCTCACTGCTACCACGACCCCTGTCAACGGGTCGTCTGCTACTAAACCGACAGCCTCCGTTTTCACCAGGCTAGGTCAGAACTATAAAGTGGCCGTCCCAAAGAGGGCAACGGCCGCTGCTTTGGAAGTCATTGAAGCGGCTTCTCCTATCAGAAAGTCGGTCTTTACAAGATTGACGGCTCCTACTCCTCCTCCAGCTGGCCAAAAAGCATCAGTCTTTGATAGGCTGACATCAGCAGTTACCCCACATCCAAACGGGGGGCAACAAGAAACTATCCCGAGTTCCGAGCCAGTCCCAATGGCTCGTCGTGCGCGACGTCGTCATTGGCAGCGAGTAAGGAAAGCAGGGGGCAACTCTCCCTCAGGGCTAACCCCACCTGCTCCAGTGGTGGAGGTCAACGCTGCTGTTCCAACTGGGAACAACTTTGAATTGCTGAGGAAGGTGAGAAAGAACTCTCCAATTGCTACGTTGAAAAGATCTCCTCCACCTGCGGAGGGAGTTCCAGAAACAAAACAAGAACAACCCCCTCAACGGCTATCCTCAAAAGTTTATAAAGTATGGCGCAGGGTTCAAGACTCTGTGATCGATCCAGACCACTTGCGTCACCAGAAAAGGGCGAAGGTGGAAAATAACAAAAACTGCCCCATTAAACAGCAGGGGGCAACAAATGCTAGAATGCCCGCTTCAACGCCTCCTTCAACCTCAAAGGTCCATAAAAGAAAGAGGCCAGAAAAAACTCCCATGACATCGGCAAAGTTTGAAAGCGGCGAACCTAAATGCCCCAAGTCAGGGGGCATAATTGTTCATACAGTTTATATGGCTTCTGGAAAAGAAGAAAGCCGTACATCTACGGGTCACCGACCGCTCACCCGATCAGTGACCAAGGCTCAGGAGCAGCAACAAAAGCTCCAGGAGATGATGACCACAATGGCTGCACTCACTGGGCCGAAAGAAACCCCAGAAACATCCTCAGAAGAACGTCAAGAACAAGAGACGGACGCCGAATTCCTTCGGCGCGTGCTAGAGAAGAAAGATAAAGAGGCTGCGGAACAGGCAGCCAACATAAAGAAAATGGCCCTCCTGTTCCAGGATATGGTGGGTATGATGATTCAACCAGATCCACCTGCTGGAGATCCCCCGATCATTCTTGAAGATGATAGGGGAGAAACATCGAATCCTCCACCGGCTCTATCCACAGCTAAAGAGGATACCATATCAAAAGCTGATTTGGATGAATATATTGCCCAACAAATACGGGTACATCAGGCGACTGAAGCAGCCGGTCAGATCGTGAAAACGGGGCGGCCATATCCGGGCTGGTATGACCAAATCAAGTACCCGCCGGGTTACACGATTCCCAAGTTTCATGTTTACAAGGGGACCGGCAATCCCCATCAACATGTTGCCCAATTCAGGGCGCTTTGTGGTAACACTGGAGGCGACGACAAGCTCTTGCTGCGCCAATTTGTTGGAAGCTTATCAGATACGGCTTTCGAGTGGTATTCCGAGCTCCCCAACGACTCTATTAAAACCTTTGCGGAGATGGAGCTGCTCTTCACCCAACGTTTTGCAAGTGCCAGCGAGCGTACCCCAATGACGGCACTGATTAACGCCAGGGTAAAACCCGGCGAGACGTGGGTTCAGTACGCTATACGGTGGCGTAATCTATGGTCTAAATGTGAACAGCGCATAGAAGAAGCCCATGCGGTGGGAATGTTTGTTGGAACCCTTGATCCACAAGCAACTATTTCACAATTTATGATGTTCTTCAAGCCGACTTTCTTCCAGGCTTTGATCGACAAATTGGCGCAGATGGACCAGATGGGCCATAAACCCCCTCTCCCGAAGCCGGATTCCCGAAACGACAAAGGAAAGGGAAAAGCGATCGTCGTCGCTAATGCCCAACAACAACCGAACGATTCGAAGCCGGTTGCTCGTCCAAACAACACGCGCCCATACGTACCCCTTGAGGATAGGATGGGACGTGCTTACTCCTTCCCCCGTGATAAAACAAGGAGGTTATTCGAGCTGGCATTGCGCAACAGGCTCATAAATCTGCCAGATCCAAAACGTCCGTCGCAACCAAGTGACGTCAACGATCCTAATTACTGCCCTTATCATAGAGTGTTGGGACATCCAATCGAAGACTGTTACGTTTTCAAAAATTGGCTTGAGAATCAATACCGTCAGGGCAAATTTGCGCTATCTGACAAATGGAAGGTGAATCCTCCGCAGCCCCACACCTCTAAGGGGACGAATACGCCGGGGGCAACATGCTCCGTTATTGAAGAAACTCCCTGGGAGGTTGTATTATCAGCTAAAACGAGGAGAATGCTAAATGATCTTCAGACCTGTCCAGCGGTCAAGTGGAAGAACCCCTTGGAACCGCAGGTTATTGAAGGGATGTTAAAGCCACGACTGATTCCGAAGACCGATGGTGGCAGTTCAAGCGCTCATAGTCAGCCGTCAAAATCTTCGAAAAAGAAGAAGAAGAAATCTAAGAAGCCCGTTAAGCCTGGTGACAAGCGCACGGACTTACAAAAGCAAATCGATGCGCTGGATGAATATAACCAAAAGGCGCGAACTCCCATCACGCTCCAAGATTTCCTTGATCACGTCTTCCAAAAAGAAGATGAAGGAGAAAGTTCATCGGATGAATCTGACGAATATGTGGCAAGCTGTCATATGATCTCCCATTCGACCACGAACGATGAAGGAACTTCTGGCACTGAAACGCTGGGGGCAAATGCCGAATCAGGAACCCCAGGGTTACCGGTTGAAATGATTAGCGCGTTTCTTAATGAAGCTCGGTTGAAAAGCAAGGCTGATCGAGAACGCGAGACGGCTATATTCGAAAGGGCTAAGCGTCAGCGACTTGAGGAAGGAGCTGAAATGATCCCGTTGGAGCAAAATGCCTCCACCACTGACAAAAGCCAATTCAAGATAAAAAAGAAATTTGCTAAGGCCATATCGATGGGCATGAAGCTACCACCCTCTGAAGAAAAAGTTACTGGCGCGGTAGAAATGCACCCCTCTTATTGCTTATACCATCAGAAGGTCTCGCATTCCACCCAAGATTGCAAAGCTTTCAATGGATGGTGGCAAGGATACGTCGCTAATCGACAACGATTTAAACGGGAAAAATGTAAAATTCGCCGAGAGCAAAGAAATACGACTAAAGAACTTGAAAGAACTGCCGGCAATTGTCACATGGTTAACACTACCGGGTCACAAGTGCCTACATTTGGGAGCGACTCCGATGAAGAGCTAGAGCTTGGCCCCCTCTTCGAAGAATCCACTTCGAGAAAAGAAAAAGAACTGAAGGCCTGCGAGAATATACAGCTGCGCAATCGAACATTACCCGAAAAGAACCTCGGACCCTTGAATAAGAAAAACAAAGGGAAAGAGAAGGTCTCTGAAGACATCGCTTTGGATGACCAAGTTGCGGAAGAGTTAACCGCCAAGAATCCCCCAAAAGGGAATAAAGTAGATTACAATGTCTTGGCGCATCTGAGAAAGCTACCCTCACAACTCAGCATTCTCGATGCCCTATTGTTATCGAAAGAAGCGAGGGATTCTTTGATTAAGGCCCTACAGGATCCGGACCAGTTCCAAGCCTTCTTAGCCGAACAAAAGATGAAGGATGAATTGGAAGAGGTGCACACAGCCGACGTTGCTTTTGGTGATGAAGACCTTCTCCTCGGGACGTGTGAACACAATCGCCCCCTTTATGTCTCAGGATACTGCCATGACATAAAGATAGGAAAAATCTTGGTCGATAACGGATCGTCTGTCAATTTACTCAATGTGCGAGTGTTAAAGGAGATTTGCATGAGTGTCCAACACCTCGCCCGGGACAAAATCACCATCTCTGGTTTCGACTCTCAATCCTCAAAGACTCTTGGATCTGTGATATTGACGCTACGCTTCGGGGTGCTTGTCACAGACATCAAATTCCACGTTATAGACGCCAAGACGTGCTACAATGCTCTGCTCGGCCGACCATGGCTACACGAATACAATATCATCTCTTCTACGCAGCATCAGTGCATGAAGTATTCTAGGGACGGCCTCGAGTACACAGTAGCAGGAGAGTTGAATCCGTTTTCCGTGAACGAAGTTCGCAAGTATGAAGATGCCAAATACTTCTTACCGAGTTTCGAAGACACGGAAAGGTGTCACAAACCGGAGAACAAAACTAACGCAACCATCCCTGTCTTCGGCAGTGACACCGAGGAGGAGGAGGATATAATTTATTCAGGTCCATCCCAGTCCACCAGGCCAGGACCATCTGTTCCTTCATTGATCTTCGGTAGTGATTCAGAGGATGAAGTTCATGCTGTATTCCCCGCTCGGCCCTCAATACAGATTTCCACTGATGAAGGGCGAAGTCTGCAGGTAACCATGGTGCTGCTTGAACATTACAAAGAACTGGATGCACTCGACACCAACAGCGTAGAAGAATTGCAGACATTCTATATCCCTCCCGGACGAAAAGGCGAGAAGGCAATCCTATTCTACCGTTCTGAAGAAAACAAGGTGGAAAAAGAAATTTGGCATGGCGCGGATCCCACGCTCGATAGGCTTCAGCCTATCTGTCTTCCCAGATATTATACCGAAGGTTTGAAGAAACTGCTGAAACGCCAAGGGATGTCCTTCACACAGACCGTCAGAAAAGCCAAATTCTATGACAAGGTCTGGAACGTTCTTGGAACTCAATGCAAACTGCCTAACGGGAGAACGGAAACGAAAGGGCTCGGGTATGTTCGCTCAAAGAAACGGGAGCTAATAAACAGCTGTTATGCCATGTATAACTTTGATGAAGAAGCGGACGCTCAATGGGAAGACGCTAATCCTGAATCAGCAAGAGTTCCTGATGCAAGACCTCCCAGTCCATCGTCTGAAGACCAGACGAGCAAACTTATAAAGGATGCGAGTCAAAAAGCCCGAGATGATCACGATCGTGAAATGGCAATCTATGAGAAAGCCAAGACACAGCGTCTCCTTCGACAGGCAGTAAAAAACGAA
Organism: Agapanthus africanus; assembly: GCA_030015575.1. NCBI lineage: Eukaryota > Viridiplantae > Streptophyta > Magnoliopsida > Asparagales > Amaryllidaceae > Agapanthus > Agapanthus africanus. The sequence goes on along the minus strand of JASDDO010000010.1, from coordinate 423,457,847 downwards.
GATGTTGCCCCACGTCAGCCTGCTACAAAAAGGGTTCGACGCGAAAGCAAAAACAAGTCGAGGGGCCGAAAAGGTGCTCGACAACCACAAGACAGAGCTAAGAAGCCACGCATCCGAGAGTCGAGCGTTATTGACCTAGCCCTTATGAAGAAAATGGGTCGAGCATACTCATTTCCTCGGAACAAAACAGGAAAAATACTTGATCTTGCTCTAAAACATCAAATGCTTACTCTGCCAGAGTCTAAACACCCTGAGCAAGCAGGCGAAGTCTCCAACCCAAATTATTGCTCTTACCATCAAGTAGTAGGGCATCCGCTTGAAGATTGTTTCACCTTTAAGAATTGGGTTGAGGACCAGTATCAGCTTGGCAAATTTGCGTTGTCTGACAGTTGGAGGGTAGCGCCGCCGCAAAAGCACGAACCCAAAAACACAAGAATAAAACCAACCCCGCATTGGGATTGGCAGAAAACTCGCACCTGCCATGTGATAACAATATTAAAAGAAGGGTCCGAGGACATGAACAACCTCCCTTGGTGCTTTGAAAACGACAGCGATGAGGTAATCTCAGAATTTCCCCCAGCTCCGAAAGAACTGGAGGATGGAATCCACACTACTGCAGATAACCTCAAGAAAATCGAGTTGGGGACGGCAAATGACCCGCGACCGACATTCATCAGCGAGCTGCTATCTGAAGAAAGGGTGGCCGCGTTGAAGGATGTGCTTCTACAGCACAAAGATTGCTTCGCGTGGAACTATTCCGAAATACCGGGATTAGATCCAGAAATTGCTGTACACAAATTGGCGATATCCCCGGACATCAAGCCAGTCAAACAGGCGCCAAGAAGAATGCGACTCGAGCTCGAGATGAGCATCAACGCCGAAGTCAAAAAGCTGATAGACTCTGGCTTCATCCAGGAAGTTCAATACCCTGAATGGATCGCTAACATCGTCCCAGTGATGAAGAAAAATGGGACAGTGCGCATATGCGTAGACTTTCGGGATCTTAATAAAGCCTGCCCAAAAGATGATTTCCCAGTGCCAGTTACTGAACTTATGATAGACAATACATCCACTCATGATGTTTTCTCCTTCATGGACGGCTCGTCGGGGTATAATCAAATAAAAATGCATCCTGAAGATCAGAAACACACAGCTTTCAGGACCCCTCTCGGGATATTTTGTTATAAGGTGATGCCCTTCGGTTTGAAGAACGCTGGTGCTACTTATCAGAGGGCCATGACGAAGATCTTCGACGACCTTATACACGAAATCGTTGAATGCTATATCGACGATCTCGTGGTTAAAAGCAAATCATACGAGGAACATCTCGAGCATCTGAAGACTGTATTTCAACGCCTTCGGCAGTACAACCTGAAGATGAATCCTCTTAAATGTGCGTTCGGGGTTTCCTCGGGCAAATTCCTGGGATTCGTTGTTCGACACCGAGGTATTGAAATAGATCCGTCAAAGATTAAAGCAATCATGGAAATGCCTCCGCCGAGGACTCTCAAACAGCTGCGATCTCTCCAAGGGAAACTCGCATACATACGGCGATTTATAGCCAACCTCTCAGGAAAATGCCGGCCATATAGTCACCTGATGAAGAAAGGAACCCCATTCGTTTGGGATCAAAAATGCCAAGGCGCACTAGACGAGATCAAGCAGTACCTGCAGAACCTGCCGGTGTTGGCTGTCCCGGTTAAGGGGAAGCCTCTCATTCTTTATACGACCGCCCTCGAAGGTTCCTTAGGCGCATTATGGGCACAAGAGAACGATCAAGGGAAAGAAAGAGCACTCTACTACCTAAGCCGAGTTCTGCTGGGGGCAGAAAGCAATTACTCTCCCATTGAAAAATACTGCCTGGCGTTGATCTTCGCAATAACAAAGCTTAGGCACTATGCATTAGCACACGAGGTCCGTCTGATTTCAAAGGTGGACCCCCTTAAATACTTAATGTCAAAGGCCATATTGACAGGGCGACTCGCTAAATGGGCCCTACTCTTGATGGAATTTTCGATCACGTATCAACCTCTCAAAGCAGTGAAAGGCCAGGCCATCGCCGACTTCCTCGCTGAACATCCCATACCCGTCGATTCTCCATTAAATTGCGATCTTCCAGACAGACATGCGTTTGACGCAATCGACAGTGGTGATACCCGTTGGGAGCTTTATTTCGATGGAGCATCTTCCATGAAAAGGCACAAACAAAGTACGCCAATGATCAAATCGGGGGTAGGACTCATCTTCGTGACTCCACAAGGAGGAATAATGCGCTACGCGTTCTCCCTGACGGAGCCGAGAACAAACAATGAAGCCGAATACGAAGCTTTGATAGCGGGCCTCGAGATCGCCATTGATATGGGAATTGAAAGCCTCCTCATATATGGGGATTCCCAACTGGTCGTCAGTCAAGTGAACGGCGACTACCAAACGTGCAAACCGGAGTTGGTGAAATACGGTGAAAAAGTGCAACAACTGCTGACCCAAATTCCCTCCTACACTTTGGAGAGCATACCGCGAGCGGAAAACAGCAAAGCGGACGCACTAGCCAAACTTGCTAAAGAACTGGCTGACGAGAACCTCGACGACGTTAGAATCGTGGTACAAAGCCGTCGAGTGCTTGCCCCAACAGAAGTATCTCCAGAATCGTCTGAAGAAAAAGGAACGAACGAGGAGACGACCCTACAAATAAAAGACCATGAGAAGACCGAAGACTGGAGAGAAGTTTTCATAGATTACTTCAGGTTCCACCGGATGCCTGAAGAAGCGTCCATAAGACATCAGCTCGTGAAACGAGCTCTGTCTTTCGCCTTCGTCAATGATACTCTATACAAGAGGTCATTCGATTCTCTGTGGTTGAGATGCCTAGGACCTGACGAAGCAAAAAGAGTCGTTCAGGAAGTTCACGACGGACTCTGCGGTTCTCACCAAGCAGGTCCTAAGATGAAGCTGAAGATAAAACGGATGGGCTACTACTGGCCCACGATGATGCAGGATTGCCTGGAATACGCGAGGCAATGTCATTCATGTCAAATTCATAGGGACTTCATCCATCAGCATCCCAATCCACTGCATCCAACAGTGGCTAGTTGGCCGTTCGAAATGTGGGGAACTGATATAGTCGGCCCCATCGAACCAGCATCGTCAAAGGGACATCGTTTCATATTGGCGACGACTGATTACTTCTCCAAATGGGCAGAGGCGGTACCGTTGAGGGAAGTGAAAACGGAGAACATCCTCCATTTCTTCAGAACGCATGTCATATACCGGTTTGGAACCCCGAGAAGAATCATCTCTGATAATGGGCCAGCCTACCGAAGTCATAAGATTAGCCGCTTCGCACAGCAGCACAATATAGACTGGAGATATTCCTCAGTTTATAACCCCCGAGCTAACGGTCTAGCTGAGGCCTTCAACAAGACCTTGACGAAGATCATGAAGAAAACGGTGTCACGAAATAAGAGAGATTGGCACGAAAGATTGCAAGAGGCTCTTTGGGCGTATCGAACTACATTTAAAACGGCCACAAACACAACGCCGTACGCGTTGGTATTTGGGACGGAAGCAGTACTCCCCCTCGAGATAGAATTACCCTCTCTACGAGTGGCAGTTCATTACGAGTTGATGGACGAAGAAAATGCTCACCTTCGGTTTGAAGAGCTTGACGCCCTTGATGAAATCCGGCTTCTAGCACAGCAAAATCTGGAAGCTTATAAAGCAAAGATGACGCGCTCATATGAAAGATTGAGCCGCCCGAGGACATTCCGCCAAGGCGAACTTGTGCTAGTCGTCAAAAGGCCCATGATCCCCAATCGCGCCAAGCGGGGAAAGTTTGAGCCAAACTATGAAGGACCGTACATCATTGATAAGGTCTACCAGGGCGGGGCCTATCTACTCATGGACATGCACGGTGAAAGGCCTTTCAGGCCAATAAACGGTCGCTTCCTAAAGAAATACTACGCTTAACGAGCCTTAGTTTAGGTCAATGATAGATGACGACGACTATGTCCGCTCGCTATCTTCCTAAGCTCAGGCTTTATAAGCAGTAGCCAGCCCTCTCAACGTTGGACCGAAATGTCCTTAAACTAATAGCAGACCGAAACGTCTTTAAAACTACTACCGCAGCATCGTTAGGCTGACGAGATAAAAAAAAACATATAAAAATAAAATAAAAAAAAACGGTATGTCCATAAGCAAAAAAGGGCACGGATGAAAACCCGAAAGGGCTCCGTGGGTAAAAACAGCAGGACTACCGGCGAGTGTTCGTGAAAACCCGAAAGGCCGCGACCTCATAAAAAAAAAACAAAAAAATAAAACGGTATGTCCATAAACAAGATGGGCACGGATGAAAACCCGAAAGGGCTCCGTGAGTAAAAACAGCAGGACTACCGGCGAGTGTTTGTGAAAACCCGAAAGGGCGCGACTTCGTTAAAGAACCCTTACAGAGTCCTCTCGACCCTGTAAGGAGAAACCACCCGCGTGAGATCCTTACGACTCACAAGGGAACAACACACTTAGGAATCCCCACGATTCCTAAGGAGAAAATACGCTTGCGAGATCCTCACGACTCGTAAGGAGAACTCTCTTATGGGACCCTCACGGCTCATAGGATTTGAAAGTCTTAAGTCATAGAGACCTAAACCTGTGCTTAAGCAAATCCCCACAAACTTCCAATGTTGCCCTACAAGTGGTTCAATATTGACCCTTGTATACAATCCACGGGCGCGAATAAACATTTCCCTAACCAAGGTCCATCCGTGACCAGGGATATGTTCGCATAACCCTTGTAAGTCCTCTCGATTTACAAGAAGAAAACCCCCCTGTAGGATCCTTACGACTTACAGAGGAACAAAACACTTTGGAACCCTTACGATTCCTAAGGAAAAAATACACCTACAAGATCCCCACGACTTGTAGGGAGAAATACCTTCACGAGACCCTTACGGCTCATGAAGTCAAAAGCCTTAGCCGACAGGACCCTAACCCTGGTCGCTAAGCCTCCTTTGTTCGACAACGACAGAGGCAAATGATGATTCGCTCCTGGTAATATCACAGTTGTAGTGGTGCTGATGCCGAAATCGGTGTCCAATTTCAGGTTTACGGCAAAAGCCAGCAGGCCGCTCATGCATACGAAATAGCCGAAATGATAGGGCAACTTGCAATAAAAAGCAGCAAGTAAAATGTATGCATGCAAAATAGCCGAAATGATTGGGCAACTCGCAATAAAAAGCAGCGAGTAAAAATAAAAAATAGCCGAAATGATTGGGCAACTCGCAATAAAAAGCAGCGAGTAAAAATAAAAAATAGCCGAAATGATTGGGCACCGCGAAAAATTGCCGAAATGTTTGGGCAATCGCGACCTTCGCGATATAAAAGCTGAAATGATAGAGCATCGCGGAAATAAAATAAAATAAAAGAAGAAATGATAAAACTTTGGCCCTACAGTCGAGGTCACATCGATCCCTGTATACAATCCAAGGGCGTAAACAAAAAAGAAACCATACTTCCCCAGCGGATTCCGTCGAACGACGAAGCCAAACCTCAACGGTTCATTTCAACCGAAGAAGCCAGCAAATTCCTCGACTCACGGATACAAACACTCCTTGACGAGAGCCTTCTGATCCGCGTCGACTCGCAGAGCAACCAGCGCCTCCGTGAGAACCATCGACTCGTTTCAAACCCCAAGGACACAAATAATCCTTGGCGCTTGGGAAACAAATAATCCCGGCAAACTCCTCGACTCACGGATACAAACACTCCTTGACGAGAGCCTTCTGATCCGCGTCGACCCGCAGAGCCACCAGTGCCTCCATAGGAATCCTCGACTCGTTTCAAACCCTAAGGACACAAATAATCCTTGGCGCTTGGGAAACAAATAATCCCAGCAAACTCCTCGACTCACGGATACAAACACTCCTTGACAAGAGCCTTCTGATCCGCGTCGACTCGCAGAGCCACCAGCGCCTCCGTGGGAACCATCGACTCGTTTCAAACCCCAAGGACACAAATAATCCTTGGCGCTTGGGAGACAAATAATCCCTCGTAAAACTTCTCAACTCATGAATACAAACACTCCTTGACGAGAGCCTTCTGATCCGCGTCGACTCGCAGAGCCACCAGCGCCTCCGTGGGAACCATCGACTCGTTTCAAACCCCAAGGACACAAATAATCCTTGACGCTTGGGAGACAAATAATCCCTCGCAAAACTTCTCAACTCACGGATACAAACACTCCTTGACGAGAGCCTTCTGATCCGCGTCGACTCGCAGAGCCACCAGCGCCTCCGTGGGAACCATCGACTCGTTTCTAACCCCAAGGACACAAATAATCCTTGGCGCTTGGGAAACAAATAATCCCTCGCAAAACTTCTCAACTCACGGATACAAACACTCCGTGACGAGAGCTTCTCTGACTCACATCTCGGGCAGTAAGGATTCAAAAACTTGCTTCCTGAACAATGGGAACCTGCAAGTCAATCCTAAATGGTCTCTTGCATACTATTCACGGGTCTCACTCTCTGAAGTCGATTCTCGACAAAGAGGGAAACAACCGCTTACGAGCCCTCTCGACTCGTAAGAAGGGCAATGGGATCCTGCAAGTCAATCCTAAATGGTCTCTTGCATACTATTCACGGGTCTCACTCTCTGAAGTCGATTCTCGACAAAGAGGGAAACAACCGCTCACGAGCCCTCTCGACTCGTAAGAGGGAGAAATTCTCTCATAAGATCCTTTCGACCTATGAGAGAAAACTACACTTGGAAATCCTCACGATTCCTAAGGAGAAAATCCACCTACGAGATCCTCTCGATCCGTAGAGAGAAAAGTCTTTATGAGACCCTCACGGCTCATAGAGTTGAAAAGTCTTAGGCAGCAGATCCGAACCTGCGGCCTAAGCCATCGTTATATCTTGAAGAAACCAGAATGCTTACTCTGTTACCTGTCAATCATGTTTATCAAAACAGCATGCTGATAATAAGAGAAGGGAGAAAGCAAAGAAATGATATAAGACATTGCAAAAAAAAATGTATATCTTTATTTATCAATTCAATCAAGTACATGGCGAATCGTATAAAAGAATAAAGAATGCATACATCTTATTAAAAAAAAAGAAAAGAAAATTACAAGTATATTGATACAAGGGCAGCTACTCGGAAGGGAGCGTCTTGCACAGATGTAGCAATCGCTCGCGTATCTCCTTCCACGCCTTCTCCTGCTCGGCTACCACCGTCAACTCTGTCTCCACTTGGGCTCGCTGCCGCAAGACCAATGCAAGCTGCTCCCTCACGGCTTGATAAGCAGCCTCCCGACTTGGGATATTGCGCTCAGCCACGTCAAGCTTCCGCTTTAAGTTTAGCCCATGGGAGATGCGCTCCAAGAGATCCTCAAAGATAGTCTTCACTTGGGCAGCATTTGCCTCAACCTCAGCGCGCAGACGGGCCGTTTCGTTTGAGGTCTTTTGGCATTCCCTTAGTCTTTGAGCTGCTTCTTGCTCCAAGTGGCGGGAGTGCGAAGTACTTTGCTCGAGCCAAGTTGTGCGTTGGGTGCTCAGAGCTAAAACTTCGGGAGAAGGGCGCGTCAACTCCAGCCGGTACAGACAGGCCTCGATCTCCCTGCAGTGGTTAACCCAAGATTCAACGACGCCTTCGTCGTGAAAAGTTACGAGCGCCGCTAACATTGGGTTAACATCCACAGCGAAATCTGCAGCAGAAGGAAGAGCGTCCATGCTGAGCTCTTCGATATACCCGCTCAGCATGCCTAGACTCATCACAGCACCCTTTGAAGACGGACGTCTCAAAAAGGGGCCTGCCGGTGAAAGAACGCGAGCCTCGAAGGGGACCGGAGCCGGAACAATAGCTGCAAAACAAAACAGAGTTAAACGATGGTTCAAAAGATGTTGAAGGGTTACCAAAAGGAAATTTACTATACCAGGTACAACGGACGGCAAAGCCGGAAGGGCCGGTAGCGCGGCAGGTCTTGCATCCCGTCCTTCGATTTGTGGCACTGCAACAAAGAAAAGGAAAAGTCAGAAATTATCCCATTGCTAGAAAAAGGGGGTAAATAAAGATATTATGGTGAAAGTATACTCACCGGCGCCACTAGAGGGAGAAGCGAGTTCGGATGGGAAAGAGAAGTGCGGGAGCAACACTTGATATAAGTGATCAAAAAGCACTCCTGCAAAGGCACAATGGTGTAACGTTAGTACAAAAGCCGTATTTTTGAAAGATTAATGCATGAGTCGTGAATACATACCTTCCAACATCCGTGATGGTACAAGGGAAGGCGGGGAGGTGACTACTGCCAAAGCAGTAGTTGACGGTGCCCCCTCGAGCAATGGAGCATCGGTACTGGCCGCACCTGCAAGAACAAGCTTGTTAGAAGAGATCATAAGATATATACAAAAAAAGGGAAACGCTGGTGACTCAAAAGTTTACCTGACGAGCTGCCAGCAGAAACTGAGGCAGTCCCTTCCTCCACTGACGGAAGACCACCGCCCGTGGCTTCATCACCCGACTCAAGAGGAACCGTTGTTATGCTCTCAAGCTCTACAGGCGGCGGGGAACCATAGACAGGGAGGGCCAAGATAGGAACATTGCCAGATTCCTGAGAAGGAGCGCCTAGCTCGTCTTCAGGAATCATGGCCGCCTCACCTGCTGCTCCCTCAGGATCAGCGATTACAGCTGCCCCGTCCATCGGCACCACGAGGTCCCCAGCCTCAAGTACCTCGCCCTCTACCGCCTTCGGCTCGGTTGAGACAATCATCTCATCTGCCGCCACTTCGGGTGCGGCATCAATGACCCTCTCCGCGGCAGGTTCCTCAATCTCGGTTTCAGGCACCGTGGCCCCGACGACGGTGCCCACCGTCGGCTCAGGTTCGGCAGGCGCCGCTTCCGCCGTTTCCTGGGGTCCAACGGTCTCCGCCTCCCCCTCAGTCGGACTAGGCCCTGCCAGATGAAACGCATGTGAGCCAATGGCTTTATAATTCTTACAACAAAGCTCTGAAAGAAGTACTACCTGAAGAAGATTTATCATTTGCACTTCGGGCCGCGCACGCCGCTCGCCTATAAGCAGTAGATAGGGCGACAGGGGCCTCCTCAGAAGGAGTGTCAGCGCGAGGAATGGTGCTAGGGCCCGCTCCCGTGGCCAAAGCAGCTCCGCTCGCCTCTGCTTCAGAAGGAGTGTCGGCACGAGGAAGATTGCTAGGGCCCGCTCCCGCGGCCAAAGCAGCTCTGCGTGCCCTTGCTTCGCGTCTCAACCGCTTCCGCTCCTCTCGAGCCGTTGAGACGGATGCCACTAGGGCTTCCTTGAGTGAGGCTCCCTCGTCCGTATATAGGGATTCCTCTAGATTCTTCAAAGCATCCCTCATCGTCTTGTCAAGCCGAGGCTCTTGTGGCAATTTTGACAAAGCCGGGACTTCGATAACAGACTTAGAGGGGACCCCTGCGTCAATTGATACAGCGCCTGCAAAAAAAACAAAAGAAGGTCAGGTTGATTATCAGAAAAAAGACAACAAACTTTCCTTGTAAAAGAGAAAGGGGTGAAACATACCAACGCCTGCTAGAGCACGCTTCTCCTACTCTTCCTGAAAGGTTTTCAGGGAGGCAGCAATAGCCTCTTCAGTGGAGACACCTGTTGAAAATGAAGCGAATATTAGTTAAGGATAACAATATAAAATGCAATAAAACGACAAATAAGGCGTTTGATAATTACCGGACTCATCGAGTTTGTTCAACATCGCTTCAAGCCTCGCCGATCGCTCTGAAGCTGCAATGGCGGCGGCCAAATTGGTGTCCGCAGGGTCCACCACAAAGCTCTCATTGCTGCCATACTCGCATATGGTCCTGGCAGGAGGAGCCGCAGGCTTTAACCCGAGGATCGCATCGAGGGAAAGGGCGGACTTTTTCTTTTTCTGCTGTCCACCAGCTTTAGATCCACCTGGAGCGGATTTGCGCTTGGAAGCCACTTTAGGGCGGCGGGTCCCAACATCTGCCCCTACGCCTGACTCTGGCGATACTACTTTAGTCACCTTCGTGGGAGCACGAGGCGCCGATGGTGCATCCACCGTAGCGGGCAACGGCAATCCCCGCGGAGGACTCAACACGCGTGGTCGATCGACTCCAGCATCTTTTAGCGGAGGGACGACCGGGAGCCTTGGCTGCAAAGGGGCCTTGCGATCACCGCCAGGAGGCGCACCCCTACGGTTAACCAATAGGCGTCTCTCCATCAAAATGACTGGACCCATAGCGTGCGCATACCAGGCCACATATGAATTAAGCATCTTAGGGACACAGCTGGGTTCACTAATGAAGAAATAAGAACCCGTGTTAAGCCGTATAAAGTGATGCATCGCATTCTTTACCCCCTCTGGGCCAACCACAGGCGTTTCCAAAAAGGCTTCCATCGGGATCCCCTGGTTGTAGCTTGATTGCTGGGCAAATCGATGTGGATTATACCTCATGAATAAAGCCGTCTCATTCTGCCGAAACACTAGATAGCCCGGCCGAATGGAGTAGAGATGGACGATTTCCCGAGCCTTCAGTACAGAAGCCCTGCCCTTAAACTCGTCACGTAGGGGCACCACCGACTTAGTAGTCTCCGAGCCTATGGTGACAACTTTATCCACGAAAGAAGTCGTCGCTCCGACCAAATGTGGGCGCAGGAGGAGTCCCCTAGAATCCCGCGGGGATGCGAACACAATTGAAGCCCCGATTAACCGTACGACTCTCGGGAGTCTGTACTTCTCGAAGAATGGGGGAGTCTTGTGGACGCCAAACACCTCTCGCACGTGCATCTCCATCCAAGAAACGAAGTAATGCATTGGGAAGTTAGCAGGCTGTGTCCCAGGATCATTAGCGTCCGCCGCTACGCTGAGTCCATGATAAAGATAAGCTAACCCAGCAATTCCTACCGACAACTGCAGACCGGCCACCATCCGATGCGCTGGGTAAAAAACAGAGGGCCGCATGAAGCGCGGGTGCATAGGGAGCGCAAAGTTGCATAACCACAGGCCCAGGAATCCAATAAAGAAAGTTTCCTCATCCATACCGGGGACGGCGATTTCCGAGAAAGCAACGATGGCAGCATTGGGGAGATAGAAATCCCTCTGGTTATTCTCCGATACGGGTCGGCGATCCAAACCGAAACCAAAAGGGTCGTCAAGCTGAGCGAACTTCTCGCTCTGCTCTGATAAGAACTCCGGGCGGATAAAGCGAGCAATGAAAGCTGCGAAACTGACGCCCTTATCCCCCGATTCCAAATGGAGTTCCTCATAGATCTCCAACACTTTCACCAAACCCGGATACTGATGCTGAATGGCATTCTCCGGGGTTAAGTCAAATACCAGCTGCTTAGTGGCAAAGACATACTCATCAGGAGGAAGCAACTCCTCGTAATGCTCTCCCCTCATTGGCAGACCTGAAATTTCGGCAAATTCCTCCAAAGAGATAGAAACTTCCTTATCCGCCATCAGAAAGGTATGGGTGGGGATATTCCATTGTTCAACAAAAGCCTTTATCCACCACGTTGGAGGAGAGGGGTACTCGAAGAGCGAGACGAAGACGGCTGAGTATAGACCAATCTTCGTTAGGTGGGTCCTCTTCGCCGATAGAATGTACCGGGCCCACTGCAAATATCCGGCGGGGGGTCGCGGGATCATTCCAATGTTATAAGCCTGCCCCCAAGGGCGTGCTTCGCCCTGACAGATTCGCCTCCCCAGGATATCTATCGCCGGCGGCGGCTGCACGGGGATGGCGCCGATTGCAGGTTGAAGGAGGTTATCAGAATTCCAATTCTTAACCTCCACGGCATACTTCACCGGGGGTTCGTCCGCATAAGGGATCGTGACTATGGGCTCAGAGGGCACGGCGGAACTAAAACTGCGGCGGCCTTGGATGATCTGGCTATACCACCTTCCCCACAGATGAAGCTTTTTGCACTCAGGATCGCGGTCTTTAATAAGAGCGAGTACCACCCGATCCACTGGCGCATGGGGGAACCCTCCTTCCGAGCGAACGAAGGGGAAAGACAAGTCGTCAGACATCTTTTCTGTGGAAAGACAAAGAAACATACATCATTAGTGGCCTAACGCTTGGCATTTAAAAAATATATATATATTTTGCTCCACACTGTGATGCAGTAGGTAGGGGACCAAAGGGGGACCCACAAAATCTGGATGATGTGCATCATTTAATAATACAATCCCATCATTAGATGGGACTGTCGATTCATAAAAAAATTCCCAATAGGATACACCCATTGGTGGGAAGATCCCTAGAGACAAGGAGAAAATCTCCTCTTTTAGAGCAAAGCTCTGTCGCAGAGTGACATTTGTCAAACTCTGGTCTCAGGGGAACAAGATTCCTTAAAAGAGCATGGCTCTGTGGTAATGATTGAAAAAATCCATCAACACTTAAAAGAATTTGAAAACTCATAAAAAAAAAATTCATAAAAAAAATTTTTGCTAAAGAAATCTGCAGGTCATCTAAGAGCAAAGCTCTGTTCATGGGTCAAAACCCATGAACAGGACCTCTGCAAATCTCAAGAGCAAGGCTCTGTTGAAGAAACCCCAATGGGGTTTTCTTTAGATCAAAGACCTCAAGAGCAAGGCTCTGTTGAAGAAACCCCAATGGGGTTTTCTTTGAATCAAAGATCTCAAGAGCAAGGCTCTGGGGTTTTCTTTAGATCGAAGATCTACAAGAGCAAGGCTCTGTGAATTAAAATTTAAATTAAATTAATTTAATTTTACCTAAAATTGATTTTGAGTTCTGAAGTTCAAAGAAACGAGAGCAAGGCTCTAGAAATTCTCAAAAAAAGAGCAAGGCTCTGAGGAGTAAAATTCTCGAAGAAACAGTAAGAAAATTACCAAGGACCAAGGGTCCTATTTATAGGCGCTTGCGCCCCTTCAACTAGCCCCTTGATCCGACGGCTAGGATCTTACCACCGTTGCGCTCACGTGGCGCCACGTCAGCACAACGGTGGGGGGGCATTTGTTTCCCCAATCTGAGCAAGGCTCATTTGAATTTTGAAAATTTTCTGAAGCAACGCTTCGATTTCTGTGCGTTGCGCAGTGCGCAAAAGGCTCACAGTGCGACACGTGTCTGCGCAGTTGCGCAAGCGCACCACTGCGCGACACGTGGCTGCGCAGTTGCGCAAGCACTGTTGCGCAAGCGCACGGATGCGCGACACGTGGCTGCGCAGTTGCGCAATTGCAACTGCGCAAGCGCACGGATGCGCGACACGTGTCTGCGCAGTTGCGCAATTGCAACTGCGCAAGCGCACGACAGCGCGACACGTGTCACGCGCTGGTGAGTTGCGCAACAACAGAATAAAAATTTAAGTAAATCTTTTCTGTTATTCTGTAAAACAGAGACCCTTGGATCAGAGATCCAATGGTGGGAAAATTCCCAAAATTATTCATGAAAGATCTTGGTAACAAATTTAACAAATTTGTGAGCACTATAAATAAGAGCCCAGACCTCATTCAAATGAGAAGGTAGAATCATCAAGAGAAGGATAAACTTCTGGGAAAAAAAAGAAGAGAAAGAACTCTTGAAGATTAATCAAGAACAAAAAAAAGAAAGGTAAAATTTCTGAAGAACAGAAGATTAAAAAAGGGAATAATAAAAAAAATATATAAATAGTGCCTTGCACTTGATATGAACCCTTGGTTCTGTGAAAAGAAAACAAGAAGAAAAACTTGCTTTCTTTTGATCTAAATTTAGATCAAAAGTGCCATGCACTTTTGTTCTTCAATCTGAAAATTCTTGAGTTTCTGCAACTCATTATTTAAAAAGGGCCTGGCCCAAATCAAACCACAAAAATAATAAAAGGGCAGAGCCCTATTTGGAAAATTCTTGAGGGCCTGGCCCAAATCAAATTGCAAAATAATAAAAGGGCAAAGCCCTGTATGGAAAATTCCTGAGTTTCTGCAACTCATTATTTAAAAGGGCCTGGCCCTAATCAAATTAATAAGAGGGCAAAGCCCTGTTTGGAAAATTCTTGAGTTTCTGTAACTCATTATTTAAAAGGGCCTGACCCAAATTAGATTGCAAAATAATAAAGGGGCAGAGCCCTGTTTAGATTGATTCTTTTAATCGGGCAGAGCCTAAAAATAAAAAAAATTGGACTTAACCCAATCCTGGCTGTAAGTCCTTAAATCAAATGCCTCTCATAAACCAATTCACGACCGGTTCGAGGGTACATCTCCGAACTCCTTTGACATCTGTCGTTGTAATTCCTCAACGACGTCAAAGAGGTGACGGGTCCCAACGACCACTCATCTAACATCGGACCGAAACGTCCTTAAACTAATATCGGACCGAGACGTCCCTAAACTAATATCGGACCGAGACGTCCCTAAACTAATGATGGACCACGACGTCCTTAAACTAGCGGTGGACCGAAACGTCCTTAAACTAATGATGGACCACTACGTCCTTAAACTGGCGACGGACCACTACGTCCTTAAACTGGCGATGGACCGAAACGTCCTTAAACTAATAATGGACCACTACGTCCTTAAACTGGCGACGGACCGAAACGTCCCTAAACTAATAATGGACCACCACGTCCCTAAACTGGAATATGGACCGCCACGTCCCTAAACTGACACAATAGGGCCCAAACGCTCTTTTGTCGGATCTAAACGGTCCCGTCTAAGTTGATCTTAGCCCCAAATACGGTTAATGTGTCCTTAGATATTCAAATAAGTAATAAAATCCCAAATCAACTCTGGTCCAAGGGTACATCTCCGAACTCCTTTGACATCCGTCGTTGTAATCCCTCAATGACGTCAGAGAGGTGACGAGTCCCGACGTCCGGATAATTAAATCAATCACTACGTCAAGTCGATCTTAGCCCAAAACAGGACTAATGTATCCTTGACGAACGTTTAAGTTGATCTTAGTCGCAACGCGACTAATGCATCCTTAAACTAAAAACACCGAACCCAAATCTAAGCAAAATACGGATTTGGACTAATCCACGTCCTACGGGCGACGATATTACTCAGTCTCCGTATACAATCCACGGGCAACCACAAACAAAACAAACACACACGACACGAAGTGAAATTTTGGAGAAGGAGAAAGTTGTTACCGCGATGCGGTAACGTAATTAACTGCAGGGGCTTGCGCCTGCAGGGAAGAGCGTCCCCACAATCAAAAACCTCTCACCCTGAGGGGGAATCTGACGAAGTCTGCTACATCGGCCGCATCCGTCTAAACCCCCGATACACGGTGTCATAAATCAACTTGGCATCTTCGGAGAGATAAACGGATAAAACCAAATAGCATCTGCCCCGAACCTCAGGCAAGACGTCTTCACGTCGCCGCCGTCTTTCGGAGGGGAACACTCCATACTACAAATTTATTAGTACTCACCAATGTTTCAACAACCGGTATTTATCGCTACATCGGTCCATGACCGGTACGATCGATATGATAGGTATACCGGTATAATAATATAACATAAATCAATATAATAATATGAGGTATGTGGGGGTCAAAGATATAGGAGAAAAAACTCTTCTAGAGATCAAAAAGTCAACAATCTATCAACTTTTTTAATTATCGGCGGCACCATTCACCTTGATCAACATATTCTAAGGCATGCCCACAAAAAACTCTGCGGTCTCAATACCTTTTGCACTTGCATTGGACAGTTTACCGATGATAAAACATATTCCATAACAAAATCAACGGTCGAAAAAGTATCAAAATCACATGGAAATTGGTGTGCATATGCTTTAGGCCATGATGATCAAGATAGGCGACGCCGATCAACACAAAATTATGGATATTTGACTTTTTTACCAATATAGAAGAGAAACTCCTATGCATTTAATACCCACATTTCTCATATACTATATTTTAAAAATGAATCTTGACTTATATATATATATATATATATATATATGAGAATAATGAAGGAAAGGTGTCATAGGAGAGAATTTCCTCCTATGACGTCGAAATAATACAACCTCTACCATATTTTCCGACGATCGGCACCCATCATCTCCATCTTTATCATCTAAAAATGTGGACACACCAAATTTCATGTGATTCTGCCACTTTTCACCGTTGATTTAGTGGATGCAAAATTAACGGTTTATCGACAATAGAACTTTTTACATTGCTAATTCAACAGTGAAATTTGGTGTCTACATCTTAGATGATAAAGATGGAGATGATGAGTGCCGATCGTCAGAAAATATAGTGGAGGTTATCTTTTCGAGCAATAAGAGAGAATAATGGAGGAAAGAGGTCATATGAGGGAATTCCCTCCCATGGCGTCGAAAAAATACACCCTCCACCGTATTTTCCGACGATCGGCGCCTATCATCTCCATCTTTATCATTTAAGATTTGGATATACCAAATTTCATGCGATTCTATCACCTTTTCACCGTTGAATTAGCATTGCAAAAAGTTCTATTGTCGGCAAACCGTTAATTTTGCACCCACTAACTCAACGGTAAAAAAAACGGTAGAATCATATAAAATTTTGTGTATCCACATCTTAGATGATAAAGATGAAGATGATGGATCCGATCGTTGGAAAAAATAGCGGAGGGTATATTTTTTCGACGCCATAGGAGGAAATTCTCCTTTGACACCTTTCCGCCATTATTCTCTATATATAGGAAGGTATCGATATGGTGAGATGGTGAGATAAAATAAGATGATTAAATCTGACCGTTGGATCGACGATCAGACTTTTGCATCATGTTCTACAAGTCAAAATACATACGTGTATAAAAATTAGAAAATTTGGAGGTTTATAAGTCATGCATTAAGGGTATGCAATATATGCAACTTTTACGACCGTGATATCCATACCCTAGAAGTGTCTAATTCGTCTAAATTTTTGTACATGTATGTTGATTGACATGTAAAACAAGATATACGGAGCCGATCATCATTTTGATTGATCGATAATGGCCGGATTTTTCTATCTCACTTTAATATCTTATCTCACCATCTCACCATATCGCTGCCCGTATATATGTGTGTGTAGAGAGAGAATAATGAAGAAAAGAGGCCATATGAGGTTTTTTCGTTAGGTGGCATAAACAATCTATATTTCCCACGATTTTTTTCGACGATCGGTACCTATCATTATCATCTTTATCATGTAAGATGTGGATAGACCAAATCTCATATGATTCCACCACTTTTTCACCGTTGCATTAGTAATGTAAAAAGTTCTATTGTCGATAAACTGTTAATTTTGCACCCACTAATTCAACGATGAAAAAGATATGGAATCACATGAAATTTGGTGTATTCACATCTTAGATGATAAAGATGAAGATGATGGGTGTCGGCCGTAAAAAAAAATCATGGAGTTGTATATTTCGCCGCCACGGGAGGAAATTCACTCCTATGGCACATTTCCTCCATTTTCCTATATATATCATAAAAATACGCTCTCCACTATTTTTTCCAATGATCGACACCTATCGTCTTCATCTTTATCATATAAGATATGAATACACCAAATTTCATGCGATTCCATCTCTTTTTCACCGTTGATTTAGTGGGTATGAAATTAACGGTTTACTGACAATAGAACTTTTTGCATTGCTAATTCAACGGTGAAAAAGTGGTGGAATCATGTGAAATTTGGTGTATCCACATCTTACATGATAAAGATGATGATGATGGATGCCAATCGTGGAGGATATAGATATTTGATGCCACCTAATGAAAAAGCCATCTGGGGCCTCTTTTCTTCATTATATATATATATATATATATATATATATATATATATATAGGAGTGATCCATTGCAAACCGGCCCGTGTTTTTAAAAAAACATGAACTACTGATCTACGACATATTTTAACGATCCTATTCGTTTAAGTTGATCACCCTACCCTCAAATATATGTGTATGAAAAATCGATTTAAAGACCTCTAGCCTATGCATTGATCGATGCAAAAATGAACGTCTTTCGATAATGCAACATATACGTCATCTGATACATTGGCTATTGAAAGTAAAGGACTCATGTGGCTGACCCAAACCTTTTTGTCGCTGACCCAATTTCTTTTTGTTTTTGATAAGGACTTGTTAGTTATCGTAATATGTGAATGTGGATTGTGATAATCTTGCGATTCACGAACAATTTTATCGAGATTTTCGTGGTAAATAATTAATTTGATGAGTTTCTTAAAAGCGTTCCAAAAAAAGGAAAAAAACTGCACTAGTTTATTTGGTGAGGCATGCACCTCAAAATGTGCCTTGCCATTCTGGTGCTATGACTTCACCACATGGCAGCATTACAAAATGAATGTATGTGGTTTTTATTTTCTTAAAATATGCTTAAAGTTCTAGCTATTACTAGCATTAGACCTTTTAAATGTTTTAGTTTAATTTTTTATATTGGGTGTGTTCTCTTATCTTGTATATTGGTCAGTTCAACCCTTTGATGACACTTGTTTACTATTCTACCTTTACCCATATGCATCAGGCTTTGTAACTGATGAAGATGTGAAACAAAGAGAATCCAAATTACGTGATGCTCTCAGAAGTGATCCACAATTCCGAGTGAAACAAAATGCATTTGTTGAAGTTGCACAGGTAATTATTTCCACTATAGTAGCAAGAGAACATGTTATCTGGCCTTAAATTACACTTGTTCCTTTATGCAGTTCAACCCTCCATTTACACTTCCTTTCACACGACGCAATGAAATAGCATTGGAAGTTGAACAGAAAGCTGAATAGAGATTGATGTCACAGTGCAATTGCACTATTGCCCAGGTAGAGAATCATGATTACCTCGTTGACGTTTTTAGCTTATTAACATACCTTTGGTCAAATAAGCATGTGTAATCGGCGAACTCTAGCAAATCGAATCATTTCATGTACATATTCATATAAAGAATGCAATTTGTGATTTACTATTAAGTTCCAGATATAATGCATGCTTCGAATTATAAATCAATCAATTAAGAGATACTCTGCATGCAGCCAGAACGGTTGAGTCGCTGTATTTTGAATATTTCTCATACACAGTTGTGCTTTGTGCCACTTACCTTTGCAAGACCTTCTCAGGTTTTAAATGCTAAAATCAAGGCAAATATCTGTGTTACCTTTTCTCTCTTTGGGTTAATATTCCTACTTTGAACCCAGGACCGTATAGTTCTGATACCAAGCTGGTACCTGATTGTTTGTCAAAAACTGTAATTTACCGCAATCAGAAACGGCGTCGCTTCGCAGCTAGCCGATGAGTGCGGGTCGATCCACAGAGACGGGTAAATTCTTTTTATGTGTTTTAACGAGTTGATTCTATTTGTCGTTTTGATTGGTTTATAAAAATCTATAAAAACTAGATCTAATTAATCTAATTAAGAGTCTTGCTAGGGTTAGGCTTAGGGAAAGTTTTGGAGATTAATGTTTCCTTCACCGCTTTCAATGCCTACTTTTTAGATCTATTAGATGTTAAGTTAATTATCAATAAAGAGGATACGAATCTTTTGGGAAGATGTTTCTTCCTCTAGATTCGTATTCTTCCTTTGTTGATAATTACCTAACCCCCACGGAAAACGCGCGCATCCGGCCCTTTATACTACGGTTCACCGTTACCTCGAGGGGTAGGGTGCCGTAGGGAGCGGATGTGTGCATATGCATGGAGTTCTAACTCTAAAGTGAAGATGGCATTGAAAGGGGTGAGAGATCTCATCTCTCAGCCCTTTTGCTAAGGCTAACCCTAACAAGCGAGGAGACTACTCGCTCATTAGGGGATGATAAATTATACTAGAAAATAAAAACAAGGAAATAAATTACCTACATATTTGATGGCTCCCTCCAAGTAGAAGACAGAATAGATCTGAATGTCACTTCCAGAAATTCTGAACTTTATTTATTGAAAAGAGGCATACATTTTACAGATCTAAAATTACAATTTATAGGAAAATAGGAAACCTAGGGTTACAGACTCTCGTACATGCAAAATTACAGATTTGCCCACGTAAAATCCTAACATCTGCACCGACGCGCCGTCTCAGAAAATATGCACCGACACGGGTACTTGATGGCCGTGGAACCGCGGCTCCAGGCTAGGTTTGGCCGCGGTTCCGTGGCCAAACTGAGGAGTTAGGCTCTGTGATTTTGGGGCTTTTTCTTTGGCTTCTTGGGCTTTCTCTTTTTACTCTTCTTTTCTCTGTTGGACTTCTGGATCTTCTCCAGATCTTTAGTGAAGATTGTTATTGGTCTTTTAACCGTTTCACCTTGACTTGCGTTGTCTTGCACCCATATGAACTGGGCTTGACTGAGATCCGTCTAATTGTTGGTCAAAAGTCCCTTTTTCTGTTTTTCACTGTATTTGCTCCAGAAACCTGTATCCTGTAATATGCAACAAACGTGCGTCAAGAGTACCTGTTTATTTATAAAAAGGATAAGAATAGGGGAATGATAAATGCAATATTATGGTCTGAACAAATACCCCCAAACTTACATTTTGCTCGTCCTCGAGCAAACTTATTATTTTATTCACTAAAATCCTAACCGCACTTTCGCAGGGAAACACGATTGCACTGAGCACGTGCAACAAGCCGTTAAACCTCTAGGTGTCCCTAGTAGGAGGAGTGTTGTCTCCTGAGGGTTTTCAGCGGATTACACCCACAAAATCCTATCAACTTGGCCCATTGACTTTTGTTTTCCAATTAGGTCTTCTAATAAGGAATTCTATTATCTTTTACTTGCAAATTATCCACCCATATTCTTCACGCTTTCTCATTATTTAACTTAAGATTATATATGTTATGTAGACCTACTTAGCTTTCGGCATCTCTTAAGTCTTCCTTCTAGGGTTACCATCTCTACTTAGGAATTTTCTATCAACTCTATTAAAGATACAAATTTTATCTTTCATTCCTATCTCTTATCTAAATTCCAATTACATACCCCTACGTGTGTGTATAGATCACCCCTACACTTGGAAATTCAAATCAAGCAATCGTACTCTCGTCCTTTGTCCAAAGCACTTATTAATTAGTGAATTTTTAAATGAAATTCGCTTACACATCCTTCATGCGACCGTTAATACTTCTTGAGGTACCAACGACCGATTACAAGATGCGTTAGCACTTTAAAGCGTACTTCCTAGTTTTGCAACTCCCAAGGCTTTAGCAGTGACTCCCAAACCAGTTGGTCTAAGGCACTAGGTGATGAAGCACCCTCGCTAAATATTTTTCTATTTTTACAGCCTTAAGTAATCACAAAAACCAGTGTCCATTTTTTTCTTTATTCACTTTTTTTTCTTTTTATTTTCATTGTACTAAGGACTTTAGACAAGAGCATTTCAAGGTCTCTTCTACTATTCCAAGTTTCAAGGTGCGTGATTGTGCAAATTGTAGGGTATACGTTTTCAGAATCTAGACTTAAGTCAGGAACTATTTTTCAAACTTATACTCTAATAAGAACATCAATACTCTTCCCTTGTTTCGACTTAGCCCAAGAAGTGAACCCAAAATTTGCCTATTTCTAAATAAACTACAAGGCATATACTTTCTACCGTTAAACTTTAAGGAAGGTTATTTTTAGGGTTTTTAATTCACTAAGTCTAAGATCTAGTTGTTCCTAACCAGTTAACCTATTTGTCAAACTCTAGTCAATTAGCCAAAATTGAATACCATAATTTTTATAATTTTTGAAATTTTTCAATTTTTATGGGTTTTCAAATAAGTATGCAAATGCAAAAATATGTACAAATGAATGCGAAGGAAGAAGACGTACCGAGCATACCCCCAAACTTGAACTTGACAGTGTCCTCACTGTCATGCTAAACCAAGAGGGTCAAAATACCGATACTCCCCTGTTTATTTATTTATAATATTTTTTTTTTTTATGTTTTGAATTTTTTTTTTTTATAGAAAAAGAAAACAAAATGATATATACATATATACAACAAGATTCCCCCCAAAGTTAAGGTTGGCCTTACACAAGCCAAACGTTAGCACCAACTATTCAAAAATCTTATCATGGTAATGGTAGAGTTGGTGCAAGAATGGGATGGAAAGAAAAGAGATGAAAAGCACGCGAGACCGTATGGAAAGAAGAATGGTAGAATCTGGTCTCGGTGGGGGAGAAGAAAGACGGAAAGAAGAAAGATGTGGAGTGCGATCTTGAGGGTGTAAATTGAGTGAATAAATTAGCGCAATTTGTGATGACCGATGTGTTAAAAGCGATTGCGCTAACCTACCAACTCGTCGTGCAATGGGGTCAAATCCCTCAAGATTCGCAAGAAAACATGGGTACGCCGAACTTGGTATAGGAGATGAAAGCGTAACGGTCATTTGTTCGGTCGGAACAATAGGAAGGAGGGAGGGTGATATAACAGTCAAAGGTTCAGGAGGCTGAATTGGAAAATCCGACACATCAATTAAAAATGGTTCAATCTCGATATTATCCTCAAGACTCTCCTCAATATTTAATCCATCCATGCCATTATCATCAAAATCTAGACGCATATGAGATTCGGGGGAAACATTTAATAACTCAGGATGATGATTTGAACATAAAATTTCTATTAAATCGACAGGTTCGTCATCCGAAATATTCCCGGCGTCTATATCCTCAATCAAGTGAAAATCAATTTCCTTAGACACTTCATCCACAGCATGGATATTTATCAATGTAGGTTCTAGAGTGGAGGTGTAAAGATCGAAAGGATTAGGTGCGGTTTCACTCGAAAGGGGTTCCTCACAATTTGGCAAATCAAACACTACAAAATCGCACAACTCATTTTTATTTTTAACTGGTGAATCATTTGGAACAATCGATGGAAAACCGGAGTTGTGGGCTTCAATTGGGTAAGGGTAGGTTTGATTTGAAAATCCTCTCTCATTCTCACTCTGTCCAACAGCCGTCTTATACATTGAAAAATTCGGAGCTAACGGGACACTAGCTACAGGTTCACTAGGTTGCATAAGGGCGGCCATGGATGCTTCCATATTCTTCATTATTTTATTTGTTACAGCAATATATGCTTCCAACGACTCTTCCAAACTAGACTTAGGTGGTGAGGGGGTTTCAGTAAAAGATTCAAGATTAGTTGGGTATGTGAAACTCCCTAATGGCTGTGTCGAAACAGCGTCTAGTGAAGGTGGGAAGGTCGGGTATGACTGGTAGGAAATGGGTGGTAAGACAGGAGTAGGGTCAACATATGGATAAGAAGGTGAATAATCGTGCGGATCCCTAAAACTAGATGAGTGGAGAGGGGTGAAAGATCGACTGCGAGATTGAGCAATATGCTCAGCAATGGACATCGGCCTAGGAGTGACAGAAGGACTTGAAGAAGTGGTATCAACATATGTAGGTTGTAAAGGTTGACTCAGTTGACACGAAGTGGGTTGAAAAGTCAAACTATTTCTCCTAGACGCCTCTATTTGATCTTTCAACGAAATTTTTGGCAAGGAGGGATCGTTTTTAAATTGACCAAAACAATTGACGAACGACGCAAAGTTAGGTTCGGGATACCAAGATTCGGCAAGAGATTTATGATGTGGGGTACCCGTGATAGAAGAATGCAAGGATTTCTTAGCGACAAAATTTTTGCAAGTTTTTAAAAGATTTTTCTTTATTTTTTTTTATTGGAGAGTTTTGCAATAAGGTTTTAGAAAATGGACTCGTGACACAACTGAATCAACCACACATGCACAATCAGGCCTAGATCTAGGGTCGCCTAGGTCTACTAGACAGCTCCTAATTAGGGCTAGAGATAGGACCTCAAACCGCCTCTTCACGGACAAGTACGGCCAGGTAAGTGGGAAGGAACCACCACTACAGTGGGCCTAATTAAAAACCACTAGCCTAGACACCGCAATGTCGGTTAGGATAAACGGCCGATGCCTACCCTAGTCCTTTTCCTATTGAGCTCGCTGTCCTTAGGTCTGAGTCTAATCTTTTTTTAATTAAAGGTGGTCGATGCAAAATGCTTAGGTGTTTTCTGGGGTCCTGAGAAGGGTGATGAAATCCCCACCCAATCTGAATTTGGTCAAATAGCCCCTTAAGTCCGATTAAATTATGCAAAACAAATAAAATCACTTGCAATCAATTTTAGCGCGGCGCAAAGAAACCTGCAGAAATCTGTTATTTAGAAGGGGGAGAAAGACTTTTTACGCAAAGAATTCCTGCAGAAAAGTTTTACAGTGGAGATATGGAGGTTACAGAGGAGAGGGAGAGAAAACAAACCACACAAATTTTTAGGGCTGACGTGGCAATTCAAGCGCGGAACCGCGACCTGGGGGAGTTATTGCGGCGGAAGCGCGGCAAGGGTATGGGTTCAGCCTCTGGAAAAATTTTCACTGCTCTTGACTTGCAATTCCTCTCTGTTCTTATATACCAATTTATGTTTTGGCCTCTGTAAAATTTCAGATCCGCGATTCGACGCTGTTCCTGCAAGATTCAAAAATATACCCTTCAAACAGATCAAAGTTGATAATTTTTTTTTTATTTTTTTATATTTTCAGATTTTTATAATTTTTTTAAATTTATATCAACCCCAAAATTCACAAAAAGAAATATTACGCCGTCCCCGGCAACGGCGCCATTTGATTGTTTGTCAAAAACTGTAATTTACCGCAATCAGAAACGGCGTCGCTTCGCAGCTAGCCGGTGAGTGCGGGTCGATCCACAGAGACGGGTAAATTCCTTTTATGTGTTTTAACGAGTTGATTCTATTTGTCGTTTTGATTGGTTTATAAAAATCTATAAAAACTAGATCTAATTAATCTAATTAAGAATCTTGCTAGGGTTAGGCTTAGGGAAAGTTTTGAAGATTAATGTTTCCTTCACCGCTTTCAATGCCTACTTTTTAGATCAATTAGATATTAAGTTAATTATCAATAAAGAGGATACGAATCTTTTGGGAAGATGTTTCTTCCTCTAGATTCGTATTCTTCCTTTGTTGATAATTACCTAACCCCCACGGAAAACGCGCGCATCCGGCCCTTTATACTACGGTTCACCGTTACCTCGAGGGGTAGGGTGCCGTAGGGAGCGGATGTGTGCGTATGCATGGAGTTCTAACTCTAAAGTGAAGATGGCATTGAAAGGGGTGAGAGATCTCATCTCTCAACCCTTTTGCTAAGGCTAACCCTAACAAGCGAGGAGACTACTCGCTCATTAGGGGATGATAAATTATACTAGAAAATAAAAATAAGGAAATAAATTACCTACATATTTGATGGCTCCCTCCAAGTAGAAGACAGAATAGATCTGAATGTCACTTCCAGAAATTCTGAACTTTATTTATTGAAAAGAGACATACATTTTACAGATCTAAAATTACAATTTATAGGAAAATAGGAAACCTAGGGTTACAGACTCTCGCACATGCAAAATTACAGATTTGCCCACGTAAAATCCTAACATCTGCACCGACGCGCCGTCTCAGAAAATATGCACCGACACGGGTACTTGATGGCCGCGGAACCGCGGCCCCAGGCTAGGTTTGGCCGCGGTTCCGCGGCCAAACTGAGGAGTTAGGCTCTGTGATTTTGGGGCTTTTTCTTTGGCTTCTTGGGCTTTCTCTTTTTACTCTTCTTTTCTCTGTTGGACTTCTGGATCTTCTCCAGATCTTTAGTGAAGATTGTTATTGGTCTTTTAACCGTTTCATCTTGACTTGCGTTGTCTTGCATCCATATGAACTGGGCTTGACTGAGATCCGTCTAATTGTTGGTCAAAAGTCCCTTTTTCTGTTGTTTTTCACTGTATTTGCTCCAGAAACCTGTATCCTGTAATATGCAACAAACGTGCGTCAAGAGTACCTGTTTATTTATAAAAAGGATAAGAATTGGGGAATGATAAATGCAATATTATGGTCTGAACAGTACCCAACCCATTCCAATACATATATTAGCCTGTTCATAAAGTGGTCGCATTAATTTTAATATATGAAAAATCTTTCATCTTGTGACCACCAGGCCGACTTTAGATCTTCAAATTTAGTAGCTATAAGCTGCAAGTTGGATAAACTGTCGCCTCCCTTTTCCTTATATACATATGCAGCTTCCTTATCCATTGTTTCCAGTAGAGCATCACGAGGCAGCAAAATTATGAGAGAGTGAGTTGTCAAGTTTTTGTTTGTTACCAATTGACAAAATGTTGGGAAAAAAATATAAAAATGACAACACATTAATCCAAGAATGATGTTTATCGTGCCGTATTATCCATTGTTTAATTGAAGAGGTAGTTGAAAGGAATTCATGCGTAGTAGAATGAATTAATGTTGTTCACTCAAAAACTCATATGTTACGATTTCTTTTACTCACCCTCACATTAGCTTAGTTAATAGAACAAAGTCTGCTGTCTTTACTTGTTATGAATTCTTTTCAGGGCCCACTCTAAGATTTGAAGTAGAGCATAAGTTACAACAAACCTAGATTTGCCATTACATAAAGAATGGTGATGATAAGAGCTGCAACAGAAATATCTTCTTCATTTAGGCAGGGAGGTTACTTGAAACTCAACAGGGTACACCACATAATCTAGTTAATCAATTTAGGCCCATATGTATCAATTTTATATACTGAGATCTACATCATATGATAGATATTTATATGGACCCCAAATGAGTTGTTTCCTTAAGTAATCATATTTCCAAAAGTTGATCCTTAATATCTTCTAGAAGGGTAGGTGCATTTCTTTTATTTCGCTGATCCTTGCAATTTATAGTATCTTGTGTTTTTTACTAGTAAGTTCATTATCTCACTGATCCTTTCCGATTTTTGAACTTCGTGACCTAAGAATTTCTATAATTTTTCGATTTGTTTTGGTTACCACAACTCATCTCAGAATCGGTTCACTAGTGGGTGTAGAAACAAATGGTGATGATTAAGCGGTAGAAACAGTACATACTTTGGCGCAAATTAAGATGACAATTTTAAACGATTGGAATTAATTTTCTTGATTCAACTTAGATTATATAAACTTGGTGCTCCCTTAACAAATATACTAATTAAATCATTTGTTCTTGTCAAGAACACTTGACCTAAAAGCTTTAGCTGTTAGGTTGTGGGTTAACAATGCATATCAAGTGAATAGAATAATACTTTAATACCCCCCACATGGGCCTTTTGAAATTCGGGCCATGTGGAAAGGCTTCTAGCGGAAATTCTCGCTAGTATGGGCGGAATAAATGGGTGAAACAAATATAATTTAAATTGAGAATTAAGAGCTTTGAACTCAGGACCACTTGAACCTGGTGTGCTCTGATACCATGTCAAGACCCACTTTACCTAAAAGTTTAAGCTGTTAGGTTGTGGGTTAACAATGCATATCAAGCGAATATAATAATACTTTAATAGTTCTTTATCTCCTGAGCTCTATAAAGCAAGAGTAGTTAGGTTACTGCCCCATACAAAGCTTCAAAATTCTAGTATATATATACCGGGCTAAATTACACTAAACAACTCTTGGCTATCGTTTTCCACTAAACTACCTTTAAGTGTTTTGTTAATTAAAGTAAATTCCTTTAACCTTTGGTTTCAAAGATCTATGTCACTAAATTCCCTCAAGGGTTTGGTCGTCCTGTCGCACAGGAATTGCCCTCCCTCGCCCAGGAAGACTTTTCTCTTGCCTTGAATGGAGCACTTTGTGGGAGCTTACTGTAATAAAAGGGACTTTAAGGTATTTTAGTGAAAACAACAATAGTTAAGCGTATTTCGTGAAATTTAATTTTACCCTATATACTGCTGCTGCTGCTGCTATGCATTAGTAGAATGAAATAGTTACTACCCAAAAAGTTTAGCTAGAAGACCCTCAAAGTTAAGTAAAACTTCCTCAAAAGGAGTGGGATCACAAGCGCGGTCCATGTTTGGTTCCCTTTTCCCCAATTAAAAGTAATTGTAGCCACAAAGAAAAGATACACACAAAATTGAGTCAAAGCTCGATGGTGATGAATTAGATATAGCTAGATATGGGGGGTTAAAAGGGCGCTTCAATTTCAGAAGTCCTCTTTTAAACAAAAAAAGGAAAAAAGAGAGGAAAAAAAGGGGGGAGAATAGAATCCCAATAACGAGCAATTCAAGAACTTGTATTATGAATATCAAAGAGATGAAAAGAGAGGGAATTTAAACGATCCTTGAACTTCAAAAATCTATAGAAACATTGACCAACAATCAATTGCATCCTTCATTGGTTATCTTTATCTTTTCTTGCCTAAACAAAGTGAAGAAAAGAGAGAGAGAACCTACATGATCCTTACTATTTTACATCTATATTTATTCGGATGGGAAATTCCCAATCAGAAAAGGGAAAGAAAAAGAAAAGAAAAATAAGGCCTTATTGTATATCATTAGCTTCTGATATGCTCTCCAGGTCAGGCTTCCACATAATTCTCCTCCCCTTCTCACGCTTGTGACTATTTCCAGGCTCTTTCTGAATTTGAGACATCATGTCCTCAAGTGTGAGCCCTTCCTTTTCGAGTATTTCCTTCAATTCTTGCTTGCTTATAATGAGCTTTATTCTAACCGTGCCATTCTCTTTTGTTTGCATCTTCTTTGCTCGATGAACTTTCAATGGTGAATTATGTTTTACAATATTGCCATTGATCCTCTTGATCTTGATCGCCTCCTTATCCTCGAGAACGAAGCAATTCCCCATGTTTCTATACTTGAATTGTGTTTTAGAAAGAGAGGGGAATTATTTTTGAGGATTTGAATTGCTTGAATGCTTTGAAGTGAAGTGGTATTTAAAAGAGTAAGGGGAAATAAATAGGCAACTGTAACATAGTAATTACAAGCTTGCCATGTACATGATAGCCCACTGGACCCACCGATCAATTTTTGTTTTAAATAGGCAACTGTGACATAGTAATTACAAGCTTGCCATGTACATGATAGCCCACAATGGACCCACCGATCTATTTTTGTTTTGGGCTCCTTACCAACTTGGCAAGTCAACCAATCAAAAATTTTATGGCATAAATATGCGATCAAGGGAAAAGAGATCAAACGTTTGTGTATTCAGTATGTATAAGCAAACCCTTTTTTGGGATTATTCTAGGGAAAAAACAGAACAAGGCTTTAAAAGCTTATCTTACCAGATGTGTGAATCAGTGAAATAATCATAATTCTAAATAAATGACCTTTATCTTTTAAATAAACCAAAATCGTTGCTTATTATAATGGTCGTAATTACCAATTGAGTATAGTGGTTAAGAATAATAACATGTTCAGTAAAACATGTAAATGAAACCAAAACATAAATGTTGCAAATTTAACAAATCATAACAATCTTATTAGAGGAGAACATATGGAATACCATCGTCATTTTTTAAATGATGTCAAAACTTCTATCTAGTGTTCCTGTACCGGTGATTACTAATAAGCATAATATGCACACAACCTTTTTCTCCCAATACTCGTGGTCCTTCCAATATGACAGAAAAAGATCATGTTGTCCATAGTTTTGGCACGTTTTTGTTGTTGTGAGTCCAATTTGATGTACACAAACAAAGTGAAGCTTACTATTTTGGTTATGTAATCTTATCACATATCTTTGTTGCTCAGTTTATTCTTTGAATCTCATCGCTGGTTTAAAGAAAATTTTGAGTGGGGCTACCATTACTTCTCCAAAAGCTTACAAGTGGGTAGACTAATAGTTGGAACCAACCATTCACAGGGGTTGACTCAATTTTGCACCAGAAACAACTATAAAAAAGGTTGACCACTTCAGTCAAACCTTAATGATCATACGTGAGCAACTTATTTCATGCATATTTCACCTTTCATCAATATTTCGTTCAACATTTATCAGCCCTTAACTTGTTTCCGAGCACATAGCATCCGTGAAGTCTGTCCTGATATGATTTAGTAAAGCATGACATGGTTGTTGACTAACTCAGAGATAACTATGCTAATAAACCAGGCGAGGCTATTATAAGTGCTGGATGGAGTATAGATGAAGAGTGTTATATTCAGTTACCCTTTCTTACATATATTGAGGTGGATAACTCGGATGATATAGTTTCATTAGCACTTGACACCCCTCAACTGGTTTATTAGTACTCGACACCCAGAAAGTCAGGCTTGATATTACTTAGAAAAGAAAATCCAAGCTAATTGTTGACTTACTCCAAGCTGTTGTGTGCTTGTAAACCTAGTTGAGGGTGTAAGTGCTGGATGGGTGTGTCCATGAGGGTGTTATATGCAATCCTGTTTTTTCAATATGCTAAATTTCACGAAACTAGTCTACCTCAACTGTGAGTGTTTTCTGATAACTACCTTAAAGGTCTTTTATAACAAATGTTGGTTGTAAAGTAGTTTTTGTACTAATACTCTTGAATGCAGCACTTTAAGGGAGCTTTACTGTAATGAGAAAAACTTCGAGGTAATTAACTGAAAAACATTTATAGCTAAGTGCAGTTTATTGAAATTTAGCACTTTTGAAACTATTGTGGCGCTTAACTCCAAGAATATAGTTTCATGCTTCATGTACTAATTATATACACATATTACTACATAGCCGCATATCGCTATAAGAATGTAGCTTAATTTTGATCATATTGCGATGGCAAGATTAGTAATATATGCAGTTTGGAAGGGGTGTTTTGGAAATTAGGAAGGATGTTAGCATGAGATCATTAAGTGGTCCACTTGAGGTAAGCATAATTTTGGGGAAATGGCTAGCAATTGGTGGTGGCATTATGTTTTGAATAGCCTCATGCACGCATGCCCTCTCTAGGGTCCTTTAGTGGAACTCGAATATGAAATTTTATTTTTTATATATCAAATATCTTCACTGTTTGATATTTCTTGTGCCTTTGGGCTGTGGACTATTTTGAGCACGAGCTTCTAGAATGGTGATAACCTAAGGGACATTACAATTATTTTTATAATGCTTTATAGGGAAATCTAAACTTATCGAATTGGTTTAACTCAGTTATGTAACTACTTGTTTTTTCCTTCTGTTTTCGGTTATCATCGTCATCAACTTAACCATTCTGCCATCAAAATATGATTCGCTTATGAAACAAGATTTCATGAAAGCTAGAAAGTTCCAAGATCGGCTATGTTGATGCAAATCCTCTCAGTATTTTCTAACGAGAAAATCATAGACAACAGACGAACTTACTGTAAGCTTTAATACATCAACTCTAAGGCAGCTTAAACCAAGAATACAATACATCACACTCGTGTTAATAATAATTATTAGACACAAGTTTATTTCCCTACTTGCTTTACCTTATAGTTCATTTTTTTTGTCCTCAAACTCTAGTTTACTACTATAAGATGGGCAGTTCCATCACTAAATCATTGCGGCTTTATAGAATTCATGATTGTGTGATTATGGTTATTATTCATATCGCCCTAACTTAACTGTATCGAGATTTAATTATCTTATTATGTGTAGCCTTTTTCTATTCGAAAAAGGACTGTTTACCTGTAACACTTCATCTTCCTATTTCTTACTCATTTAGGATGTTTAGATGTCCATTTTGTCTTGTTCTCTTGCTTGAAATATGGCATTTGTCGCATATCGCATAATTAAGCTCCAGATTGCGTATTTGAATGGTGAATTGAGTATTTAAGAATCTGCTGGATATTTGGGACTTTTATGCGAGGATTTATACGAACGATGAATTTCTTAAACAATTATTTAGATGAAGGCTTCAGATTTGCAACATGTACTTATTTATGTTTTCACTCTTTTTGCAGATCATCTTGCTGGTCCAAATATCATAAGCCGGAAGTAAAATATCTCAACTATATCCAAATGCTCATCCACTGAGAGAAGGTGCTTGTTCTTATCAAAGCCATTTCCTTGATTTTTCCCCCTAAAGAGATTACTTTGTATAAATAATCCACAATCTAGATAATGTGCTTCATAACCCTGGTTCAATGAATTCAACATTAATATATGTTTGTTCCAAGCAAGCGCAAAAGTGTATGAAAAAGGTTCATGCTTTTCAACCCTTCAATGTAAAGTGGGGCTCTATATGCTGATGTGGCCGTCTCTCATTGGTCGCTTATCGGGCTAGTGGGGGCGGCACCGGCCGATAAGGATGTGGAGCGTTTACCCTTTTTTTTCCTGACCCAGTAAGATTTGATGCCATGATCAAATAACACCATGTTGTGGAAAAGGAGCTTGTATTAGTCTTACCTTAAAGATTTGTGGGATGTTGATGACCAATGAGGTTGCAAGCATGCACAAACTTGACCTATGATTTAAGGCTCTAGTTATGCTTAGGGCCTGTTTGGTTTAGGGCCTGTTTGGTTGCAGGACTATGGAATTTGGATTCCAAAATAGTACGGTTGAAATTTCTGGATTTGGTAATTTGTTGTTTGGTTGGTTTTGGATTCCTAGTATTGGATTTGTAGATCCTTATAATCTTTATTTGGTTGGTGAAAAAAGTGGGATTTGAATTTGAGAATTTTAGAGAGAGATAGAGAGAGTGAGGATTATTAAATAAATAAAGTACACGGGTCGCATCTAAAAGTACAATAAATAGTGCCAAATCCTTGAAAATCCTTGAAAGCTTTTAGGATTCAAAAATCCTTGTTTTGTGGTGGGCGCTCCATAAAAAACAAAGTAATCCTAGAAATCCTAATCCTCCAACCAAACACAAAATTATGGAATCCTAGGATTCCACAATCCAAACAGTAAATCCAAATCCATAATCCTGCAACCAAACAGGCCCTTAAAGGATTTTATAGGATTCTTGAGTTTTGGATTTGTGGATCCTAGAATTCACAAATTTTGTGTTTGGTTGGTTTGGATTACAAACATGGATTTGTATGGATTGTGTGATGGGGCCCACAAAAAAGATGGATCCCAAAATCCTTGAAAAATGAATGGATTCTTAAGGATTTCTTACTATTTGGTGGCTCCCACATGTACTTTAGTTATTAAAAAATTCCTCCTCTCTCTATCTCTCTCAAAAATCCTCAAATCCAAATCCCACTTTCTTTTCACCAACCAAATAAAGATTACAAGGATCTATAAATCCAATATTAGGAATCCAATACCAACCAAACAACAAATTACCAAATCCAGAAATTTTCAAACTTACTATTTTGGAATCCAAATTTCATAATCTTGCAACCAAACAGGCCCTTATATAGCTTTGGCATGCCTAAAGACTTTGTCAGAGATTAAAAGACTTTGGTGATCCTAATTAGTGGGCCATGATTACAAATTTCTAGAAGTTTTTTTTTCCTTTTTGACAAAAAGAGCTGGGCAAATGGTCGTCTCAAGCAAATTTCTAGATAAGTTTTAACTGGTGGATTTCTGATTCAGATGAAACATCATAGTGAATTATGTTTTTGTTGCTCAAAATATGGTGGTATAGGTGTATCAGAGTATGTCTATATATATATAGATATAGGCTAGGATCCCTTCGATAAGATTTGAAAACAAATAATTCTTTGCCTTTGGATTTTTATCGGGATATGCGTTATTAATCATATATCTATGGACAAGCATCATGAGCCCTCCATATGATACAACACGGAGGAGGTGGTGTGAAACTTGTTTATTTATGTTCTGGCTGGAAAAAATCCGGAAACAAAAGGCATTACTCTATTACAAGATTTGAAGATGTTTTGTTTTAGGATATGCTTAACATATACCTCATCCTGTGGTATTTCCATGTACTTTTTACTTTTAATTTTTTCTATTTTTTGTACTGTTTTGTTAAGATGTCCTTTTAATGAAATGTGGGGGCATCTATCTACTTTCCGCATATAAAGAAAAGAACAGGGTAAATTGTCAAAAAAAATCGGCCCACTCCAGAGTTGTCTAAAATTCCTAGATGTTTTCAAAATGTTGAGAAGAGCCTACTGTTCAAAATCTTCGTGAAAAACCCTTTAGACCGCATTTCATTTTGGTCTTTATTTCTTTCAACTGTTTAGATATTATATGCAACTTTTTAGATTTACAAGAATACTTTTAGATATTATTGACAACCAGTATAAAGAAGGTTTTAATTGGGCCAATGGTTTTTTAAAAAAGCAAAAGGCCTAGGCGTTTGTTCACAGGTTTGAAGCGGGCCGGGGGTTTTGTGAGAAACTTACCCCAAAGAAAATGTTGCTCACTGTAATACCGGGGCTTGAACCAAGGGCTTTTCAACAATTTACCATAATAAAATGGATTGTAAGCTAGGCTTCAACAAGATTAAGCCTTTGCCATTCTTTGGGCTTCAAAAAGGGTAAAAAAATTCCCGCTATTTTCTAAATAGGGAGAAAGGGCATATTATTCATAATCTTGATTTAAACATCCCTTGGTTCAAGACCCGGTATTACATTTTGGTGGATGAATGAAAATACCCTCATTCAAAATTCTCTTTCTTATCTAGTGATCTCTCTCTCTCTCTCTCTCTCCTCCTCCGTTTCCTCATTTTTCTTCGTCGCCGTCATCGCCATCGATGACTTCCACCGTCAACGACTCCCACCGCCACCTCATCATCTTCTGGATGACTCCCATCGTCGCCTCATCCTCTTCTCGTCGAAGCTTACTCGCATCGTATCCCAACTGATTTGTCGGCGGTGACCTCTGCGATGATTTCGACTCCTCCATCCACTCCTGTGATCTCGATGTCCTTGTACTCAAGTTTCTACAAATCTGTCTCTCTCTCTTAGTTTCAATTTAATCCTAAGAAAATCATAACTGAATTTGTTGAAGATCAAATTTTGTTCTCATTTTCAAACCTGAACTCTAATTGGATTTAATACTAATCCAATTTGTCAACCATGGTTTTTCAACACCAACAAGAAGAAGGAAGCCCATCACATCTCAATCTCTACTCATCACCAATTCCTTACCCCAAATCCAAAACCAGCGGTCTACGGCAAATCCAAGAGCCCTCCTCCTCAATTTCACTTCTCTCCTCTTTCAACGTGGAGCTCTTTTGGCCTCTGTATGTTCTAACCTTACCTTCCTCTTTTCATCTTGTGAATATTTATAGAAATGTTAACTTATGTTTGGTTAAAAAGTAAGTTTTTTTTCATTTCTACCGATTACCCTATATTTTCTGCTGCATTTATATTGCATTTTGAATTCTTCATGTCATTGATATGGGAAGGAAGGAAAAATTCTTCCATGTATTGGGTGCATGTGGTTTTGCCTAAAAGATGCCCAAAAAATCCCATTTCTTTCTCTTTCTTGCCGGGATGCATTATTTCTGGTACATCGAATAATTTCTTAGATGAGAAGATAATTTTTTGGTATAAATACAAAAAATACGGCAAGAGTTCAATTTTGGTTCCCAAATATGTAGTTAGACACCAAAGAAAACTTTCTTAGAAACACGATAAAACCCAAAAGGAAAATGTCCATTTACTTTGATCATTCTAAGATAACACTATTATTGGCAATTTTGCAACCTATGAAAACTATCAATTCGATGTATTGTAATCTTGTTAGTTCTTTTTATAGCTAGAAACACCAGCTGCATTGGCAGTGACCGGCGAGAATGGGGAAGATGACCTGGTTACAGTAATTATATCCGGTGGAATTGTTGTTGTTCTCTACCTATTTGTAATTCCTGTGAGTTGCTCAACTTTAAATTGCAGTGTAATTTATTTAATTTCTTTCTCTTTCTATTTGTATTTTGAGTGCTTGGTTAAATATATTTTAGACAAATATACAATCTATTCTTATGAACTGGATGAGGTTGAGATGGTACAAGCGCAAGTTCTTGGAGATGCACTTGCATTTCATGTGTGTCTTCATCTTCT
This sequence comes from Agapanthus africanus, assembly GCA_030015575.1. NCBI lineage: Eukaryota > Viridiplantae > Streptophyta > Magnoliopsida > Asparagales > Amaryllidaceae > Agapanthus > Agapanthus africanus. The sequence goes on along the minus strand of JASDDO010000010.1, from coordinate 423,422,161 downwards.
TTCCTGGATAAGTGCCTAACTACTACTCCTTAATTTGTTCCTTTTGAGTATCTTAATTTGTAAACTTTGAACTTAATAAACCAAACCAATTGGAGCTGAAATTTATATTGGAAGACAATATTGATTAACCCATTATGGATTAATGCCTAATTGTGATAGGCATGTAACCTTCAAGCATTAATATGTATGGAGACAGTTAAGCTCATCTATTTTTGTGAGACATTACCAAGCACGAGAGAGGTTAACTTCTGTATGCTAAACTTTGTGAAATGGTTATACGGTTGGAAGAAATATCTTGATAATTGAAGACGATATTCTTGTTGATTATAGCCGGATGGCACATGCAATTTGTTTGTTGGACCCTTCCAAAGTCCCAATGACAATTTGGCCGGGTATCTCGCGTCTCATATGAGAGTAAAACTATACATGGAAAATGATCTTGCTAGTGTAGAGAGATTGGGTACAAGTTCTAAATTTTGTACCAGGTAGCTTTTGGAAAGAGAATCAGTTTTTGGTGAGGGGAGGATTGCAATACAATCCGGGGTAAATTGCAGAAATCACCATCGAGCTTTTTTCAGTTTCAATACAGCACCTATAAACGTTAAAGAAACTAGGTTAAACCCCATTCAACTATAATCAAGTCTGCAAATGCTAGTCAAGTTAACATGTGCCTCTTAACCTCTCATGCGATTTTATAAAGCCATTAATAACCCGTGTGAGCAAGTTAGACGAAGGTTTAAGAATAAGGAAATTTGGTTTATTCTTCTTTTTCTTAAACCTGTGTGATCAAGAAATATCAATAGTGTTAGTTTCATGTTTCAAAGATCAATTGTGCATTAGTGAACCAATGGTGTTTTATTTATATTATCCTAGGACTCCTCATATTGAGAAGAGAATTTAACAATTTGCATGTAATGTCAAGATCTAAATTTTATAACCGATTATTTATTGCTTCTTTGGGAGCCATGTTTCTTTTGAGAAAGAGTGGTTTATTTCATGAAGTTATTGAATCATGTTAGAGAGTAACCATGATATCTTATTCTCAACAATTTTAATTCCAAACTATATGATGGGACAAAGTCTTGTTGAAGACTTGAAATATAGAACTCTTGATTTGAATGCACATTTTGTGTGTATTTCAGTATCATGAAATCTTAAACTCCAGTTTTTTTCCCTTTATTCGAAAATGATCTCCTCTTTAATTCAAATCTTCTTTGATATTTGTAATTTAATTTTACATCATATGTTTAGTTTTGCTTTCAGAGGTACATGACAATTGATTGTTAAGATATTGGAGATGTGTATAAAATATATATAAATTAAAATGGTCAATTATTAGAAGTGTTGTTTTAACATTTCTGATTGTTAAGGATTATAATAATATGCATTTGTTAACCGTGTTGTTTAACAGTTCTGATTGCGGCGTGTTCGACTCCTTATTGATGAAGGCATTGATTGAGGGTCGGGAGATAGCGGGCTCCTTGGAAGGAAAAAGTTCTAAGTAGTGGCGGCCGATACTACGGCAAAAATTCTATTGGCGGACGAGAAAGAAATGGGTTGATATCATTTCAGTTTTTTGCCAAAATTTGAACTCTTTGTTATTCGTACATATAATCATCTATTTGTATTTGGCTGATATTTGCCGATATTGTTATTTGTTTTATGAATGATAATAAATTGGTTAGATGTTACTGGTTTTACTCCGCCGATATTGGCCGATGAAAAGTATTGTATAATGAATGTCAAAAATTATTGACGTATTTATTTTAAAATTGTCGATATTGGATGATATTGTGAAAGATATTTTTGTTGATATTATCAGTTTTATATAACCGATGTTGGCCGATACTGTATTATGAATGATGTTTTTGTTGATTTTATCAGTTTTATATAGCAGATGTTGGCTGATACTGTGTTATGAATGATATTTTTGTTGATATTATTGGTTTTATATAGCTGATATTGATGTTTTTTGTTGACGATGTAATTTTATTGATATCAAAAATAGGCAAGTTGTTAGAAGTTACGTGCAAGTGTTCAGAAGTTACTTATTAGAAGTTACGTGCAAGGGTTCTGAAGTTATTTATTAGAAGTTACATGCAACCAATTACAATTTACATGCAAGTAGTTAGAAATTAAAAGTACGTGCATAGAAGTCACAACAACTAATTAAAGATTACATGCAACTACTTATAAGTTACATGCAACTTATCAGAACTTTCAGATAAGTGCTTAGATATTATATGCAACTAATTAGAAGTTACAGACAAGTAGTTATAAGTTACAGACAAGTAGTTATAAGTTACATGCAACTTATTAAAAATTAGAGACAAGTGGTTAGAAATTAAAGGTAAGTGCATAGAACTTACATGCAACTGTTTACAAATTACATACAGTTGCCTAGAAGTTACATGCAAGTGTTTCTACTTGTAACAATAAGAATGCCTTTCTATTTTTTCCTCTTAAACTTCTTAATTGTTGAGTTGTTGGTGTTAATTTTGCTGTAAAATTTTCTATTAGTTAAGTATACATCTGAATGATATTTAGAAACTGTTTTATGAATCTCTTTATTTGCAGTTGCCTGTAACATCTAGACACTTGCCTATAACTTCTGATAAGTTGCCTGTAACTTTTATGCAGTTGTCTATAAGTTGTAAGCAGTTTCCTGTAACTTCTTAGCACTTGCATGTAACTTGTAAGTATTTGCCTGTAATTTCTAACCATTTGCCTGTAATTTATAGACAATTACCTATAATTTCTAAGCAGTTGCCGGGATTGTTTTGAGAGATTATTGAAATTTAAGATGCTTAAGGAAAGAAGAAAAAAGTATGAACTTTTAAGCACACGTCTGTAGTTCAAAAATTTCCTAGAGACGTCTGCCCCAGACATCCCCTATTAAAAACAGAAATTGACATTTTGAAAATTTCTTTTAGTAGACGTCTATACCAGACGTCTGCAGTTCAAAAATTTCTTAAGGAGACGTCTGCTTAGTCATCTCTAAAATAGAAATAGAGATTTGAAAATGGAAATTTTCTTCACCAGACATCTGTACCAGACGTCTGATTTTCAAAAATTTCTTAAGAAGACGTCTGTACCAGACGTCTGCAGTATGACTAAATTTTAATACCAGTTAGAAAATTTAAGAGTTTGAATCCAATGAATACGTTAGACGTCTTTTGATCAAAGAGGAGACGTCTGAAGAATAGAAATGTGTTGGAAAATGGTTTCTAACCTTGTAAGATCAACACTAAACTCAAAGGAAAAACTAAAGACTACAATCTCTGACTCAATTCTTCTTAATTGTTGCAGATTTTCTTTTTCTGTTTTATTCCAAGTTTTATAAGCTTATTGCATTCTAGGTTTTGTAAGCTTAATGTTTTACATGTATATTTTACTTAGTTGTCTATAACTTCTATGCACTTGCCTTTAACTTCTAATTAGTCGCCTGTAACTTCTAATAAGTTGCCTGTAATTTATAAGCATTTAACTGTAACTTCTAACCACTTGTCTGTAATTTCTAATTAGTTGCATGTAATATCTAGGCACTTACCTGTAACTTCTGATAAGTTGCCTGTGACTTCTAAACAGTTGCTTGTAACTTATAAGCAGTCACCTTTAACTTCTATTCATTTGCATTTAACTTTTAAAAAATTGCTTGTAACTTATAAGCATTTGCCTGTAATTAACAACTTGTCTGTAATTTTTAATTAGTTGCATGTAACATCTAGGCACTTGGTTGTAACTTTTGATAAGTTGTATGTAACTTTTAGGCAGTTGCCTATAACTTCTAATTAGCTGTATGTAAGTTCTATGCATTTGCCTTTAACTTCTAACCATTTACCTGTAATTTCTAAGTTTCTTGTAACTTCTAATTATAAGTTGCATGCAACTTATAAGCACTTGCTTGTAATTTCTAACAATTTGCCTGTAACTTCTAATTAGTTGCATGTAACTTTATATCACATTATCGGCCAGCATCGGCTATATAAAACAAATATCATCAACAAAAATATCATTTGCATCACAATATCGGCCAATATCGGCGATATTTATAAGTAAATACGTCAACAATTTTTTACATTCATCAGACAAGTCAATAACATATAAGAAGTTTGTCATTCTCACTCAAAATAAGTAATAATATCGGCGAATATCGGCCAAATACAAATAGATGAATACATGTACGAATAACAAAGAGTTCAAATTTCGGCCAAACAAAAACTGAAACAATATCAAGCCATTTCTTTCTCGTTTGTTAATAGAATTTGCGCACCTCCTTTTTCACACAAACATTCTTCCAATTCGTCGCTTGTGCTTCAAAAGACATGCCCTTCATATCGTCCTTCTCATTTGGCTTCTCAACAAATCGTTTTTTCAGAATTTGCACCAATGAAGTTCACAATATGTTATAATCAAGTTAAAATTAGATTAAGTAACAAGGTTAAGTGTTAGAAATTACAGACAAGTTGTTAAAAATTACAAGCAAGTGTTTATAGGTTACATGCAATTTATTAGAAATTACATGCAATTAATTATAAGTTACAAGCAAGTTGTTAGAAATTACAAGCAAGTCCTTATAGTTACAAGTAACTTATTAGAACTTACAGCGAACTGCTTAGAAGTTACAAATAATTTATTAGATGTTACAGACAACTGCTTAGAAGTTACAGACAAATACTTGTAAGTTGCAGGCACACACAAAATACATACATACACATACTTAAGATTATTATTTAATCTAATTTTAATGCTCATAAGCTTCTAGCCTTCTACAATCTATTTGGAGTTGGGTTTCTAAGTATCCCTTTTCATCCTTTAACAACACTTTGTCTATTATAAAATCAACTTAATAAAACTCATAATAATAAAAAAAATATATAACAACAAAAACGATACTAAAATTGTATCTTCATTCAAAAATTCCTCAAAACTTGTATTTTTCTTGGCCGCTTCAATCAACATGCTCAATGAGGCAATTCATCAAATAATTACCGTGCAACAATAAAATCAACACTGTAACTGAAAATTAAGAAAAAAACCCACAACATAAAATTAGGCTTAGATCAAAATTATTAACCCAAAAATTGAGAGACAATACAAAATTACCTTTGTAATGTAAAAAACACTGGATCGTCAAAATACACTCAAGTAATTGGACTTAGAAGATAGAGAGCAACCGGCGAGAATGAGGATAGTCTCTGGTGTTATACTGCGCTGCTTCTTAGAAAGGAGAGGCTGCGACGACGACGACGACGAAAATGGCGAAGCCGGCGACGACGATGACGAGAGGCGAATTGGGTTATCTGAGATCGAGCGAGAGAATGATGATGACTGTCATGCCCCGCTTCCCAAAAGACGGGAGTAAGCACGTAACGAGGCCCGCGACGTATTTATTAACAGAAGGTCCTTTCTCGAAACAAATATGCTAAGAGGATATAAGTAATATAAAATGCCACAAGAATAAGCATGAAACTAAAATTTCTAACAACAATTTTATTTACATTCAACTTTAACAAGTTTAATTATATTGATAGATTGTTTGAAAAGGAAATAACATGAAATGTAATGCCTAAACAAGTGGTATACATAAACTGAAACTGAAAAGGAAATCTATGGATCGGCTTGTGAGCTGAGCTGGTCGTAGTCCTTTGTAGTCAGTTCCACCTTCTTAGTCTCTAGATTATCTGACGAACATTCCAAAAGAGAAAGAAAGGTGGGTGTAATGTCCGTTAGTGAACTTGCGCTCGGTAAGTCCCTAAGAAATGTGCGATGTGAATGTATATAAATAAACATGTAAGGTGACATATGATATAGTATGAATGGAAATAATGAAGCATGAACAAGTATAACATGGCAATGTTAATGGCAACTATATAAACATGGCAATATAACATGAGCATGGAAAACAAGTATAGTATGGCCGTGTAGTGTAAGTATAGTGAACATGAAGTGTATTGTTAATGCGCCCTAAAGAAGTCACTAATAAGGTAAGTTAACTAACGTGAGTTCAAGTGTGAATGTCAATTAATTTCAAGAGTGTTCTCGAACTCAAGGATATGGCCCCAGGAGTAAGGAACTACAGGCTCTCATTCGTAAATTCATGAATTCATGATGTGACGTTAGTATGGGACTCATGAGATTCCATTAGATTCATACTCAAACTACCCCAACACCCAGTATATCTAATTTATGTTAAGATTACAATTCTTGCCCGAATTCATGAATACATAAGAAGAGTACAAATTCAAGTATCAAGTTGAGTTCAAGCATTCGTGTCCAGCATTCATGTATTCATATCAAGTGTTCATATTAAGTTATTACGTATTCATGGTTCGGATCAAGTTGAGTTAAGCATGAAATAGGTTTCATCATGTAAGTCATGTAGATACAATCGAGTTCATGTCGAGACTAAGTAGTCATGTTAAGTGCAAGTGTACAAGTCAAAGTTGTATTCATATGATGGGTCATGTTTGATTCAGTATTAAAGTAATATGATTTCTGTGAATATATGAGTTTTATATCGGGAGATAAGCAGGTGATAACACTGATTGTCTCCATCTCCCCGAGGCTCAAGAGAGAATATGTCACTTAAACCCATCTATTACTTAAACTTCTTAAAAAATAGTTGTTTTTATAGATTCTAGGTATTTATGTGAAAATATATCATTGGGAAATTCTAAGGTTTTTATTTAAATTAAACCATTTGAAAACTTGAGGTTTTTTTTATGTAATTACTTTATTTTAAAAATAAATCTTCGAGAGTGTTTTTGGTAAAAAAAAAATATGTTAATTAAAATGTCGAGAGTTTTTAATAAAAATATTCTTTAGAATTTAAGGTATTTTAGTGACAAAATTCAACTTTTAAAAGTTTATGGTGTTTTAATAAAAAATCCAATTTTGGAAAACTTGAGGTATTTTAATAAAAACTTAATCTTTTAATCTAAAGTATTTTATTGAATTTAAATTTTTGCAAAGTCGTTTTCTTTTAAGTTATATATATGATTATTAATTAGTATTTTAAAAGTGATTGAAATTGTTTAAAACCGTACTTTCTTTTCCTTCGAGAACACACTCTGTGAAGAGCTCCGATCTCACCCACTAGACCCAAGACATGCGATAATCTACACCATTTAACAGGGCTCCCCTAATGAGGGTTGTGAGGGAGCGAAATTACCAAGGGAAATAAGTATCGATAAATTTACGTATTTTGAACTTGAGGGTATTTTAATGAAATTCGATTCTTTAGAAAAATGCTACAACATATGATCGTGTTATGATTCAAAAGTGTGCATGTGGAGTAGGTCGTTACCCCGTGCATGATCTACAAGTAATCAAAAGGGTATTTATATTGTGAGCATATACACAACTACATATGTGTGAGGATTTTAACAAATATAAGCATAATAAGTTGATTATATCTATTACCATTATGTTAAGCATGTGGCTTTTAGCATGGAAATAGTAGCAGCTAGGAATGATAAAAATATATAGGCAAGTGTTCACATTTTTCTTGAATAAATTGATTTGTTGCCACACCTTTTATTTTGTATACTACTAATCATAAGCATAACATGGCATATGGTACTATCCAATACATGTATTTTTACCAATGTCATAATTTGAAGGTATAATAGGGGTCCAGATTCAAAAAGGGAGAAAGGATAGAGAGAAAGAATGATATTTACAAATAGTAACTACAAAAGGGCGAAGAAGGAAAGAAAAAAGCAACTTATTAGTTGTGCTTGAACTAAGGTAGAAGATGGAGACAAAGTCTCGGTTAGAAGAACCGAGACCAACGATGGATGGAGGAAGGCGAGCGAATCTACCAGTGTCCCTTTAGCCTTATGGATCAACGCAAAGGAGGAAGGCGAGCGAATCTACCGGTGTCCCTTTGGCCTTGTGGATCAAGGCAAGGGAGGAAGAGTTTAGGGGAGAACTTGAAAATCTTGAAAACTTGGACTTGGGAGTGCTTGGACTTGAGAGAGTAATTTAGAGAACAATTTTTCAGAAAATTGTAGAGGATGAGGAAGGCTAGAACAACCTAAATTATATAGGAGGAGGAATGAGGTAGGGTGAATTAAAAAAGCTAATTAAAATTGTATTAAAAAGGGTGTTAAATGGGTAGAGGAAGGGATTGGCAGTTCTCTGGTTTGAATGGGGAGTTTTAGGGTGAAGAAATGAAGAGGTAGGAGATCAAGGGACTCACCAACACGGGCGGGGCCCGTTTGCTTCAACCCAGGCCGCCCCAACCTGCCCCAGGCCGGCCCCTGGGTTTGGGTCTCGGGGTCCGGGCTCGTGTCGTCATGTTTGGTCTACTTTCATATATCTTTTCTTTTGTAATTTATTGTAACTCCGTGAATTGCACGTGCAAGTTTCAGGATTCAAAGAAGATAAAAAGAAATAAAATAAAATAAATAGGGATGCAAGGATTCAAACACGCGGGTTATGGGTCAGCAGCGTAGAGACTTAACCTGTGGGCTACTATATATTCTTTGCACATATTTAGCAAATATTAAATATATGCTGAGATCAGAAAGGAATACAATAAGAGATAATTCAAAGGAATATGAAATTTGGGGTCGTTACAATGATGATGGCAAAGGTGGTGACGACGATGGCGAAGTCGGCGACGACGACGGCGAGAGGCGAATTGGGTTTTCTTTGATCGAGAGAGAGAGAGAGAGAGAGAGAGAAGATAAATTTTGAATGGTTGTGAATGGATGAGAGATAAGAGCATTTTTGGGATATACTAAAATACCCACTGCTGTGAGTATGCGAGGAAAAAAGTAATGGCCTGATTTTTCTAACATGTTCAAAAAGCCCAGGGACTTTATGACCCTTTTTTCTTGGGCCGGGTTTTTTTCAACAATTTACCCTTATTATTTTATTAACCCTGTGGGTGTGCTTGATAGAAGGCAATTTAGATGGTAATCCTAGATTACCATGAAATATTATCATACTTGTTTAGGTGTAAACGGTATTCCCGAAAATATAGGATTACCATGGTAATTATCATGACCCAAAAAGGCACATAACTAGCACAAGGATCATGTGAAATCCCGTGAACCCCACCGTAACCTAAATAAGCCAAAATCAGGAATCTAAACCATTTATATGAGAAATATATAACATAATGTGCAAAAATGGAGGTGAATTTTTAAAGAAAAGTTTTATAAAAAGAAGTAAGCTTGTTTGAAAAGATATTTGAAAAACGGACGACACCTCTTTTATAAATTTTAAATAAAAACCCTGTACAATGATAGAATATAATAAAAGCATCCCCACATGGGAGCTAGCTCGACGCCCAACGGTGGAGACCAAACCACGCAATAATATACGACGCCATAAGGGTGAAGAACAACAAGCGGAAAGTAATAAACACTAAATACATAAAGATCAAGTCGACTCTACACGAGCTCGACAAACAACAATAATACAACATCTAAGGTCTCGGTCAAATACACTAGACTTGGTTTTGATGGAGTACATCTAAATACAAAAAAGGTATAAGGCAAATGCCGATACAAATTTTAACCCATCTAGCTCAAAAGAGATAAGTAACCATACCCACAAGAAGATAATTGTGCCAACGAAGCTGCTACCAAACCAGGCGGTCAAACCTGCAAGAAACTATGGCAGAACGATGGTGAGTTGCCAACTCATGAGTTTAATTCGCATAACAAGATAGAAATCGTCTCGATAAGCGGTGAAACAACTAAGGCATGATAAATGTGTACATCAAGGAGGGTAAATAAGCATGCGTCGAAATTAGAGTTTGAGCGATGAATAATAATAATAATAATAACCCTCATGTACAAGTCGTGTACCACTATCCTAGCATGTGAAGTATATTAATATGTGTGGTTATCGTGGCATCGTCAAATAATCTATATCTCGTCCGATACGGGCATAACATAACCACAAGTATAAGAAAGCATGTGAGTCATGAAAGCAACATGCATAATCGTGCAATGAAACGATAACAATCATCAATCGGTAATAAATCAACTTCGCACATATATACAACGGTATCCAATCACAATCACCGTAAACGTATATAACACATGACCAAGCATAAACACAATTAAGGTTATAATACATATATAGCACATATCCATATGCAATCATATAAAAATAGCCGAAAGATATAACTATGTAAATCCTTCAAAATATCTGTATGGTTTATATATCACGGCATAAGTAGCGGAAGTTAATTTGTAAAGCAATGTAAGCATTTTGTTTGAAGTATACGTCACGCCTTTTGAAAATAATTTAAAACGATTTTCTTTTGAAAGATTCTTGTGTCGATCATAAACACGTGGAAAATAGTGAGATTATAGCTCTTTTGAAAACCCCTTTAATATATATCGATATGAAAATAATATTCAGGTACCGTCTCTTGGACCTGTCCTATTCAGCTACTATACATCATAATCCATCTTATTCTGTGCAGGGCATCTATATCGATCCCTTCACACACACACACACACACACACACTCGATCCCTTTCTCTCTCTCTCTCACACACACACATATAATCACCGCAGATATCTTGTATCTCCTTACCTCAATCACTCATGTATTGATCACACATGTAAATATATCCACTGCAGACATCTTGTGTCTCCTTACCTTAATCACTCATGGATTGATTACACTTTAATTCTTCTTTGATATATATATATATATATATATATATATATATATATATATCCAATCTCATAAGATTGATATCAAATCATCATCCATAATAATATAAGTCTCATTTAATTCGTACCTTTTAGTCTGTGTGAAATAAGTATAGCACAGACGGATATCATATCACAGCACAAACAGTAATATACTTATAGCGCGAATGGAATCATAAAGCATAATATAAACTAATAACAGAATCGTAAAGCAAACGGATAACGTAAACAAAACACAATTAATAAGATAATTGTAACGTGAACGGATAACATAAAACAAGCGTAGCTTGAACGAGCATAGTAGATATATAGATGAATACTTCCGAGAAATCCCAAATATATTTTAAAATACAACGAAATGTTGTTTTGAAAATAAGGAGGCTGCGACGTTTTAAAAATACACATATATATCCTTTTTGAAATCCAAGAAGCACATCATTAGCATTATCGCTTTTAAAACATAAATGAATCATTATTTGAAAATGATGGTTCCTAGTGCTCATGCTGCTAACCCGTGGCCGAGGCGGAATTTCATAACAAAAATTTCTTGCAAGCACTAGAAGCCCTAAACATGATATCGATTCCAAACACTAAACTAGGTAACTAATATCACTATACTATGAGTTAGAGGGGCTAGCTACCTTTGTAGGGTGTTCGCCTAATCGCGGAAGACCCTTTCCTATGCTCCTAGGCCGCCGGGAACATGCACACGAGCCGGTGGTCCTTGAATCATCCATACGAATAAGTAACGAACTAGTGATGTAGTGGTGACCAAATGGTGATATTGTAAACTCTAGCACGGCTTCCGAGTGCTTCAGATCGCGTTTGCAAACCGATTGTCCTTCGCCGAAGATGATCCACCCGAGAGAAGCGGTTCAAGCTCTAGCTTCACCTAGGAATCTAGTGAAGCAACTAAAGACCACAATTTACTAGGTTGTGATGCTCAGAGATGCAGAGATTGTCAAAATATTTTTCTTTCTCTTTATCTTCTTATGTTCTCAACACATGAGAGGAAGATGATAAAGGAGGAGCAAGGGAGAAGAGAGAATGAGAGAGTGTAGAATGAAAGCATGAAAAAAGTGAGGCATAACAATTTTGGTTTTGATAAAAACATTTTTGCAATAAATAAATGCAACCATGCCTTAATAGTGATGGTAAATGAATTAATAATTCATTTGCCCATCTATCTATCTCACCATTCCTAATATACACTTCACCCCTCCACCTCATTTTATAATTTCTAAAAAGGAAATTACCCTAAATGAGGTGTCCTCCTTCTAAAATGTATTTTGTATAAATACAAAATACACTCATCGTATATACATACCCGTATTCGTATAAAATACGAAATACCAAAAAGATAGAAAAAGACATTGAACATAATACTAGAATATATATGTAAATTATTAAATCAATACTTTATTTAATAATCCGGCTTAATCTTAAACCAGTCAGTATTACCAACCGTCCGATTAAAGTCCGTGTAGCTAGTACACGTATTTAATCGAACCCCCTGTATGTATCGACATATGGCCTCTACATCATTTCGCCTGAACTGGAAATACCCATTGTGTGGGACTCTAAATACTCGACAATATGCTGGCAGTGAATTACAGGATAAAATTCATAACCACAAGCACGTCAGCGGCAGTAGCTGTACATAACGGCTATCCAGGTATCTGTTGAAAGGAAGGTCAACAAGCAAGCTCGTCTGTATCTCTACCGAGCCTATAAGTGACAATTTCCGTACAGTCCGGTCTCTTCGTCTGAGAGTATCGCATACCGGGTTTAGGGGGTGGATAACGTCAGACCCATAATAACCCGATAAGTCATGCCGATATGGCTCGGGACCAACTGAGAAACTACTGATCTCACTATCAGTAAATATCATCTGCCTTGGCCAAGGTCTTATGGTGCTGACTAACCGAACACAGCGCGACATTGACTCCCAATATCGGGAGAGACGAATTCCTTCTGATCGCTCACTGCCTCTATGTGGCTCGGAAATGTACCCAACTAAAACCTGTTTGCACGACTCAGTAGAGCCATAATAGGGTAGTAATCTAAGTACAGTGGGAATTCACATGAGACAAATGACAATCTCAAATCTAAAGGCTACCATGTACTCATTTCACCAGAAAACTGCTATCTGACGATAGGTATAATACCATCTAGGAGTTCTTGGTGAGTCCATCCAGTGTAACTCATTCTCCAATGATCACATGTATACAATCTTTGGTGTTGTACACTAATGGCTGTGGGACCAACCATCGGCCTTCGTCGGGGTCAAGAAACGTATACTCTAGTCTACTCTGGAATATCGATGACCAGTCTTGAAACTCCTACGACTAGGAATATTTAACGATGTGGTTATGGACTATCCATCCCCCACAAGTATGATCGCCATCATAACGCTGGTAGTCAAGCAAAAATCCTACGGGATTTATCAACATGTATTAGCGATACGTAATAACAAGTAAAACATATACACATGTTAAAATAAAGACAAACCAAATAGCATGCTATCATATCGAGCAAGACTGTCCTGTACATACATACCCTCAGCATCCAATACAATAATGGCCTCTAAGGTGTACATATCCAACAATCTCTCACTTGCATTAAGGCCAGTTATTGGCGTATCATATAACCAACATCCACACCATGGCCAGTTGTTGGCGTATTATATACCCAATATCTCAAAAATCCTCTCGAACTGCGCTTGAGGGATGGCCTTGGTGAATGGATCTGCCGTGTTGTATTTTGTGTCCACTCTCCGCAGCTCGATCTCCTGGCGATCAACGATCTCCATGATCAGGTGATTCTGCCTCAAGATGTGTCTGGATCGCTGATGGGACCGTGGTTCCTTCGCTAATACCATAACCTCATTATTATTGCAATACAAAGATATTAGATCAACAATAGATGGAACCACCTCAAGTTCAGTAATGAACTTCCTCATTCAGACCGCTTCTTTTGCTGCATCATTGGCAGGAATATATTCAGCCTCCATCGTCGAGTATGCTATGGTGTCCTGTTTGGAACTCTTCCAATAGAACGCCCCTCCGTTGAGAGTAAACACATAACCCGATATGGACTTGCTGTCTTCCTTGTCACTTTGGAAGCTTGAGTGGGTAAAGGCCTCCATGTGGACGTCTCCATTACCGTACACCAAGAACATCTCCTTAGTCCTTCTTAGGCATTTCAGAACGTTCTTCACAGCTATCCAGTACTTCTCTCCTGGGTTTGACTGTTACCTGCATACCACGCTAAGTGCGAAAACTATATCTACATAATATCATATGCATTATAGTGCCTACCGCAAAAACATAGGCTATAATGCTCATACGAGCCCTCTCCTCATCAGTCTTGAGGGGCATCTCTTTGGAGAGGGTGATTCCGTGCAAAGCGGGTAAATTACTGCGCTTGGAATCTTCCATACTAAACATCTTTAGTATGTTGTCTATGTACCTGGAATGTGATAGTCCTAACAACCTCTTAGATCTATCTCTATAAATCTTGATCCCCAGAATGTAAGAGGCATCACCCACGTCTTTCATGGAGAACTTCTGTGACAAAAACAGCTTGATCGATTGTAGCATAAGAATGCCATTTCCTATCAAGAGATTGTCATCCACATACAATACGAGGAATACGACAGCTCTTCCTACAATCTTCTTGTATATGCATGGCTCATCCATATTTTTGATGAAGTCAAATTTATTGACTGTCTCATCAAAATAGATGTTCCAACTTCTCGATGCCTGCTTTAATCTATAAATGGATTTAAACAATTTACACACCTTTCCGCTGTTCTCATTGTCTACGAAACTCTCTGGTTGATCCATATAAACGCACTCTTCTAAACTTCCATTTAGAAAAGTCATTTTAACGTCCATCTGCCAGATGTCATAGTCATAGAAGACAGCAATGACAAGTAGGATTCGAATGAATTTCAACATAGCCACTGGAGAAAAAATTTCGTCATAGTCCACAGCTGGTCTTTGATGAAAACCTTTTGCAACAAGTCTAGGCTTATAGGTTTCCACCTGTCCATCTGCACCAATCTTCTTCTTAAAGATCCACTTGTATCCAACTAGTTTTACCCCTGGAGAAGCAATGTCCAAAGTCTAAATTTTGTTGGTGTACATGCACTCTATTTCGGATCGCATAGCATCCAGCCATTTTATAGAGTCCCTACTGGTAATGGCCTGCTCGAAACTAATAGGACCATCTTCTTCCAAGATGTAATCCTCTCGGTCCCTATCCATAAGAAAACCGTAGTATCTCTTGGGCAGATAAGAAATCCTACTAGATTTGCGGAGTGGCTGAGATTTATCCGGGACTATCGAATCCTGAGGTTCAACCAAATCTTCAGTCACAGTTTGTGGTTCCGGAATTTCTTTCAGTTCTACCGTACTCACACTAATTTCTTTTGCAAGAAATTCCTTCTTTAAAAAATGGCGTGGCGAGCAACAAACACCTTCTGTTCCTCGATGTGGTAGAACTGATATCCAAGTAAATGCATTGGATATCCCACAAACTTATATAGAATTGATCGTGCCTGAAATTTTTCCGGATTTTGCATTTTTACATATGCCGAACAACCCCATATCTTAAACTGCTTAAGATATGATTTCCTTCCACTCCACATTTCATATAGAGTCTTAAGCACGGATTTAGATGGAACATAATTCAATATATATGCCGTTGTCTCAAGTGCATATCCCCAGAATGAAAGAGGCAACTCAGCACTAGTTATCATGGAGCGAACCATATCCAAAATGGTGCGATTCCTCGACTCCGATACACCATTGTGCTGTAGTGTATACGGAGGAGTAAGCCGAAAGAGAATTCCATTCTCTTTTAAATAGTCAAGGAATTTCGTACTCAAGTATTTCCCACCTCGATTAGATCGCAGGATTTTGATACCTTTTCCAATCCGGTTCTCTACTTCGCTCTTATATTCTTTGCATTTCTTAAAAGCTTCAGATTTGTGTTTCAGCAGAAATATATATTCAAACCTAGAGAGATCATCAGTGAATGTAATGAAGTACGAGAACCCATCCATTACACGTGTAGACATTGAACTACATACATCACCGTGTATGAGTCCCAAGAGATCTGTAGCCCTTTCTCCATGTCCCGTAAACGGATTTTTGGTCATCTTTCATTTGAGACATGACTGACAAGTTTCATAAGATGAAAATTCGAATGGATTCAAATACCCATTTTTATGTAACTTAGCTAGTCTTTTCTCATTGATATGACTACGTCTACAATACCACAAGAAGGTTTTGTTCATTTCTAAACTTTTCCTCTTCTATCTGTTTATATTGAAAACCGTATTTTGATTAAGAACATATATACCATTACATAAAATACCTTCCCCAATCAACACTTGATTGAGGTAAATGTTCATGACATTTCTATCTATTACAAAATTATATCTATCTTTGTCTAGTAAAGAAACTGATATAATATTGCAAAGCATAGATGATACATAGTAACAGTTGTTCAGAATCACAGTGTTGCCACTTGACAACACCAGGTGATATTCGCCGACGGCAGTAGCATCAACCTGTTACCTACTCTGAGGGACATATCATCCGGTTCAACCATTCTACTTTTTCTCAATCCTTATAATAAATTACAGATATTAGACCCCGATCCGGTATCTAGTACTCAGGACATAGGGTTGACTGAAAAATAGTTCTCAATAACCAATACACTTGAAGAAGATGCATTAGAATGCTTCGCCTTTATCAGGGTTATATGGAAGTTCTTGCATTCCTTTTTTCCTTGCCTATACCCGTGACAGTTGTCACAAGTTAGAGCCGAACCGACATTTCCCAGCTAAGTGTAATAAGCCGGTTCGGTCAAGTCATACATTTTATTATCTTGATTAAGGCGTGATATGGTTGCTACCTGGAGAGAGCGAAAAAACACTCAGCGCATACTCTTGTAAGATTAGATTAGTTTTTAATTTATCTAATCAAGATGGCTCCCACTGTATCCTCGAATTCTCCTTCAAATCTTAAAAGGAAAACTAGTCGGGATCATGTACACTTTACAAGTTCGCTAACCATTCAGCTAGGCCAGTGTTGGTACTCCGAGGGAGGTTCTCCATGCTTTTGCACAGACCTAATTAAAGTAAACCCAGTTTCCGCAGAGGTATAACGCCGTTAACACTTTCTAGACACCTAATAGGTTAGCTAATTGTGAAGTGAAAATCTCCTGAGAGTAATTCATACTTACAGTGGGAATCGGGACCCAACTATCATCGCGTGATAACCTAGATGGAATCCACTCTAGTTTTTAGTTATATGTATGCCCTAGAGGCCATTACTGTACATTGGATGTATATTGTAGTGGATGCTGGGACGTATATAGGCAGGACTTTCTTGCTCGACATGATAGTACGCTATCTGGTTGCTCTTTATCTTAACATGTATACTTTCTGTCTCTCTGATTACATGTTGATAAAGCCCTTAGGATGTGTACTCGACTTCCAGGACTATGATGAAGATCATACTAGTGGGGTCTGGGTAGTCAATGAGTACATCCTTCAATGTTCCTAGTCGTGGGAATATCGAGACGGGGCGTCGATATTCCAGAGTAGACTAGCGTATATCTTCTCGACCCATGTGATGGGCGATGGATGATCCCATATCCATTGGTGTTTGACATTGGAGATGGTATGCGGGTGCTCAGTGGAGACTGGGTACACTGAACGGACTCGCCGAGAACTCCCAGATGGTATGATACCTCACGTCAGATGGCAGTTCTCTGGTGACACTGGTACAGCTTAGTCTGTTGACCCGAGATCGTCATAGAGTCTTGTGTGTCTCCCACTGTGCTTTGATTTCCACCCTACCATGGCTCTACCGAGTCGTGCAAATAGGTGGTTTTTGGGTACAGTCCCGATTCATATGGAGGCAATGAGCGATAGGAGGGGATCGTCTCTCCCGGTATTGGGGGTTGATGTTGCGCTATGCACGACTGGCCATAACAGGAAATCCCTGGCCAGGGTTGCAGTGATCTACTGGTAAGTGTTATCAGTAGTCTCACACATGTTATGGACCTTACGTCGACATGACTTATCGAGCTACTGGGGTCTGACGTTTACCACCCCTAAGCGAGATATGCGACATATCAGACGAACATGACCGGACTGTACGGTAAGTGTTACTGGTTGGATTCACAGGAGTGTGAGCGGGCTTGCTCGTCGATCTTCTGATCGCTCAATACCCGGGTGGCCGTTACGTTTAGCAGACCGCTTGCGGCTTGTGGGTGCTTGATATGATCATCATCTGCTGCCGGCGTATTGACGAGTCTTTAGAGTCCTACACAGAGGTTTCCTGGCTCAAGCGAAACGAAATGGGAGCGCATATGAGATATGTGCGGGACCGAGAATAATGCGTGTATGTGATACCGTATTCCATTCTCGCGATGAATGTGTCGAATGGTTGTATGCGATATAACCTGGTTATCGAATCGAGGATTGATTCGATAAGCCGATACATTGGATACTAGTCGGTTATATGCGACATGACCGGATCATTGAATCAAGTGTTGATTTAATGATTTGATATATAATTATATATTTGATATATTACTTTGCATTAACTAGTATTGGTTCACTTTAAATGGATTTTCTCACTTGAAGTTCACTTGAAATGCACATTGTATACGTGATATATTTTTATGCACAAGATTGTATCATGTTTGATGATACATGCTAGCTTGGGTTTGTGTAAAGAATTAAACCATGGTTAGTTAGTGGTTAGGGTTTCATTTGATTTACTTATTCATTTATCTATTTATTTATTTATTTATTATGGAAATGATAAAGAGAAAATGGTGGCTTTCTTTGTTTGTTGTTGAAGCTTCATGAAGCTTTGACTAAGTGACCATTTTGTCTTCATGCTTAACCCTAACCATCCAAACTAACCATAGTTCTTTCTCTACACTTGACCATGGTTGAAATATGATAAGTATTCATTTTATTTTCTTTTTGAAAACAACTTATCATATTATCTTCATCTTCTTCTCCTTCTTCAACATGAAGAAAGCTTGCCTCCATCAATGACAACTAGTGAAAAAGAGTGAGAAATCCAATTCTAAAGTGAACCCACTTCCTATTTCTTTATCCTCTACCTCTTGCCAAGTAGTATAGGGTGTTTTCTTTACAAGTTTCATGACTTGGTGAAGTGGGAGCTTGATCTTGTGATGCCTCGACGTAGATCATCTTCGGCATCGAAGTCGACGACCTAGCCCGCCCTTTTCTCCGATGAAGCCGATGCTAGAGTCATGGATTCGATTTGGACAGCGAGGGGACTTCATCACGGAGCCATGGAGATGGAGGACCGGATCTACAAAGGTTGTAGCACCTTCCTTTAAGCTATAAATTCATTTATTTGCATTGCATCGTCTATAAATCTAGTTAACGATTCGTATTAGGGTTTCTCGGCACTTGTAAAATTTGAATTGGCCATGTTTGATGCCTTGTGAGACTTCATTAGTGTGCCTAGGAACCCTACAGTGGTTTCAGAGCCTAGCTAGAGCCTTAGGCGATGCGTAGACGGAGTTAGAAGTCCGATCGAACCGAAACCCTAACTCCAAAATGCTCTCTGTACATTTTTGAAATTCGTGGAATTTTGTGAATTAAAAATATTCAGAAAACTCAGCAGGAATATTTAGGGGTTACTGTAAAATTCGAGAGGCTGATTCCATCAAACCGCCGCGGTTCCGCGGCACGAGCATGGCTCGTGCGGCGGTTCCGCGGCCGTACGGTCTCATCTCCCATTATTTTTGGCACAGTAATTTCTATATTTGGGTGCTGTATTTTCTGGGAATTTTTAAATCTCACTCAAGAGTTGAGTTTTCTGGGTTGTATTGGGGGTTCGGAGATTCGATCGGACTGTCTAATTTTGTCAGTGTGTTTTTCCGGGTAATTTTAGAATATGTTAAAAAAGTTCGACCGGATATAAATACCCACTTTTTCCCCTGCCGGGAAATTTCCAATTGTTGGATTTTTCCGTAGTTTAATGACGTTCTAAGTAGTGCAAGTAACGCGATGGTCCCTCTAGAAGACAACAAACCTTAACTCGATTATGTGACCGTCTTGAACTGCCCTTTGAACCTTAGGGTTTGGGGCAGTACGGCATGCCACATGTGAGGTGTTGGCTTGATCCTTCTACGGCTGGACCGTTGGTACTGAGGCATGAACTGAATGTTTTTAGACTTATTTCATGTGTTGAGCTGTTTCGGGAAAACTTGGGTGTTCGATTGTTCGATCGGAAAGTTTAACATTTTCTATTTATCCGGAATGTGATACAATATTTGGAATTCACAAGTAGTTATGAGATAACTGAATGAATGTTATAAACATAGCAGTTTAGTCTCACTTGATCGGTTGCCACGGAATTTTGATGTGATCAAAAGTCCGTCGCAATCACGTAGTGTACGCGGATACTCGCCGGGTAAACTTAATAGACAGCCTCGCCCCATAGCCCCGACCAAGTGACTGTAGGAGAACCCCGTCGCCGAAAGCATCCGTTCGGGTGCTCACGGCAGCGGTGTTCCGCCTTGGTGCACTTCATCGACGGCGTCGGGGGTGCGGCCGCCTACTAAAGTTTGCGACGAGCATTCGATCAGAACATCGGGAATCCTGTTGAATTCCCCGACTTGATATTGAAAAGAGTTTTCGATAATGAGACTAAAATGCGGGGTTTATAATTGTTAGGCATGCGATGTCTAAGGAATTCATTTGATTAGGCATGCGATGTCTAAAGAGATTGCGGATTCCAACTGTTGTAGTTTTACACTTTCTTTTCTGTGACCGTAAGTGTAATATGTGATATCGCCGGTTTCGTTGCTATATGTCAACGACAATTGGGATGCGCATATTTACTTACGTTGATGACATGTGATGTTATGTGTTGCTGGATATGTTATATTGGATCGTCGTGTTCGAATAGCCGGGTTTTTTTATGTGAGATGAGTGTTTTTCATTTTCATTCATGTAAAAACTTGTATGTAATATTCTTTTATTGGGGCACTTCCAGGTTGCAGATGATGTCACCATTTGTATATTATTTACTTTTCTGCACTAGGATAGACCCAAGGAGGAGGGCACAAGTAACCGGGTTCTAGGGTTCAGTGGGAGACCAACTCGAGGAGTCGAGTCCGGGTCTCCTAACTCTAGAATTGGTAGGGTTACTTGCCGCTCTCGTAGGGGTCTAGGGGTGTGGGTTTGGCTATTCATCATTACCGTGGAATCCGTGTTTTATACTGGCTCGTATTGAAAACACGGACGTCCTAGTATATCCAATATTTCATATGATATTTTTCTGCTGCGTTATCTGTGATGTGATCATGTGATTTGTTCAGATAGATATTATATATAGTATATATGATATATTATATAGACGTTGCTTATGTTTTACACCCGCGCTAGCCCTGCCTCGTTCTGGCGTTAGTTACCTAACCTAACGGTGCAGACGGGACATCGAGGCGAATGCGGATGGCATAAGCGTACGTTATATTTATCTGTGATGTTTAGGTGGACTTAAATGATGGGATATTCATTAATGAGATTAATGAAAGAAAATAAACCTAATTGATGTTGTGGAATCGAATTTCAAAATAAAAACAGGTAGCTACAGTTCTTGCTTTGCATCGCGGTGTTCCTTGTAGAACATCCTGCACCTTATTCGATGAGGAAAGGACCGAGATCCCTTCACCGGGAGTGACTCCTTTAGCGATAACTGGCAGATGCTACACACTCGGTTTGTCTTTTTATTGCTTCTATAGTTTATGCTTTGCACAGTGATATATATGATATATCCCGCACCTCATTCGACGAGGAAAGGGCCGACGATCCCTTCACCGGGAGTGACCCCTTTAGCAAAACTAGAAAAGCTTCAAAAACATTCCATTTAAAAACCGTTTGATTCCGCAACGAGATCAAGTTTAAAGCGTTAAAGGTTTTCACAAAAACCATTCGCAACCCTCCGTCATTTTAGGAAGTAGAGTACTTAGTATTCGTGCTGTGTTTGTTGACTTTAGTTAAGGCACAGTGTACGGTAGCTAAGTGATGTCTTCCTACACCGCATATGATGCGATTAGTTAGGACAGTCACGTGACTTTGTTGACCTTAGTTAAGGGTCATGTGGGTGGGTCTAATTAATCACGAAATGACGGGTAGAACTTGACTAGTGCTTATGATTTGTTGACCATAGTTAAGATCATAAGTGCTAGGGGTAAAAACCATTATCGGGAGTTTCAAGTGTTGAAATTTGCAATGAGATTGCATACCTTCTATGTGATAGTTGGATCCCGATACCCACTGCGAGTAATTGTTACTCCTGGGAGAGTTTTGCACTTTACAATTAGCCGATCAAGTAGGTGTCTAGAAAGATGTCAACGGGGTTACGCCTCTGGGAAAACGAGGTTTACATTAATTAGGTTCGTGCGAAAGCACGGGGGACCTCCCTCAAAGTACCGACACTGGCCTGGCTGAAAGATTGGCGAACTTGTGGCGTGTAATTAATCCCGGCTAGTCTTTCCTTTTAGGGTTTGAAGGAAGATTTGATAAAAACAGTGGGAGCCATCCTGATTAGATAAAATATATAACCAATCTATTCTTGCAAGAGCGCACGCTGAGTGTTTTCTTCTCTCTCTCTCCTGGTAGCGACCATGTCATGCCTTAATCAAGATAATAATACGGATGTATTGACCAAACCCGCTTGTTATACTGAGCTGGGGAACGTTGGTCCCGCTCCAACTTATAATTGTTATAAGACTGAGCAGGAATTAGGGGAATACCAGAATTCCTATGCCGCCCAAACGAAGAAAGTGCATATGATGCATCTCCTTCGGGTGTGTTCATTATACAGAACTGTTTTCTCAGTATCCTCTGCATCCTGGGTATTTGATACTGGATCAAGATCCCAGATATGTAATCATGTTACGTAGGGCTACAAAAAGGTAGAAAACTGAGAACGGGTGATAAGTTTCATAAGACAGAAAACGGGGCAAGTGTTGCAACCAAGTCTGTTGGTCACTTTCACCCTGTATTACCAGTACATTGATTCTGAACAAATGCTATTAGATACCGAACCTGATATACAAAATCATATCAGTTTCTTAATTAGTAAAGAAGGATACAATTTTGTATAAATGGATAATGTTTTGAACATTTCCTATATCAAAAGTTGATCGGTTCAGGCACGTTATCTAAAAGCATTGACGTTCTAAATCAAACTACAGTTCCTAGTATACAGAACACACACAAGAGGAAGAGTTCAGAAAAGAACGAATCCTTCTTAAGGCATTGTAGACTAGGTCATATCAATGCGACCCGACTGGCTGAAGTTACATTTTAGATGCATATTTAAATCAGTTTGAATTTACATCTTGTGAAACTTGCCAGTCATGTCACAAAGATTAGATGACCATAGCTCTGTTTATTGGAAACAGAGAAAGAGTTAGTAAACTCTTGGGACTGATACATGATGATGTATGTAAGGTCTCCTGTCTACACATGCCAGGACCGGTTCTTTTTACTTCATTACGTTCTCTGATGATCTCTCAAGATTCAGACATATGTTCCTGTTGAAACACAAGTCCGAACCTTTTGAGATATTCACAGAATATAAGTTAGAAGTAAAGAACCAAAATACAGGTATAAGTATTATGTCCTATGATAAGATCAGGGACGAGAATACTTGTGCATGGAATTCTTGGATATTCTAAAAGAAGATGAGATTCTCTCTCAGTATTACTCCTCTAAATGCACCACAGCACAACGGTGTATCGGGGTGGAGCAATCGCACCATATTGGATATAGTGTGCTCTATGATGAGTACTACTGAGTTACCTATTTCCTTTTAGGGTTGTGCACTTGAGAAGCTGCATACCTATTGAATTAGGTTCGAATCAGATCGCTGCCTACCACTCCATATAAGATATGGTATGGGAAGAGGTTATTTCTTAAGTTAGTTAAGATTTGGAGTTGTCCGGCCTATGTCTAAAGCAAAATCCGGACAAGATCGAGGCAAGGTCAGTTCTGTAGAACTGGAAAGGTTCCAGCTATACAAAACTGCAGCTGATGATTTGACAGAACCAAGGGATTCAATAGTTCCCGATGAACCTCAGCCTCTCCGCCGATCTAGTAGGGTTCCTCATCCGCCTGAGAGATACCTCGGTTTCTCGATGACAGTGAGAGCGAGGACTGCATCATGAGATGATGACCCAACTAGTTTCGAGCAGGCCATCGAGAGTAAAGACTCTGTAAGAATGGCTGGATGCTTTAGCGATCTGAGATGGAATCCATGTACACCAACAAAGTATGGACTTTGGGTGCTATATCTGAAGGGTTAAATCCCCATCAGGAGCAAGTATATCTTGAGAAGATTACTTGGTGTAGATGGAAAAGTTAAGACTTTCAAAGCTAGACTTGTTAAAGGTTTTAGTCATCAACTAGGCGTAGATAATGATGATACCTTTTCCAGTGGCTATGCTTAAGTCCATCCGGATCCTACTTGCCACGGCTACATACCATGACTACGATATCTGGTGGTTGGGTGCCATGACTACTTTTCTAAATAATGATGTAGAAGAGAACGTCTATAAGAACACAGCCAGAGGGCTTCGTAAACAGTGGGAGCAGCGGAAACGTGTGCAAGATTGCTTTACAGAATAAAGCAGGCATCGCGGAGTTGGAACGTCTGTTTTGATGTAATAGTCAAAGTGTTTGACTTCATCAAAATAGTAGACGAACCTTGTATATACTAAAAGGTAGTAGAGAGTAAGGTGGTCATCCTCGTATTGTACGTAGACAACATACTCTTGATAGGAAAAGAGTTTCCTATGCTACGCTAGGTCAATCTCCTCTTATCACATGAATTCTCCATATAGGATCAAAGTGATACCTCCTAAATCCTGGGTTTTGGATCTATGAGATAGATCTAGATGGATGTTAGGATTCTCACTAGTTGTAGTGAGATGGTATCAATCGATCCTGGGGAGAATCACTGGAATTGTTCCAGGATGATAAGGACGACTGAATGTCAGTCACAGGCATTGTCTTCACCCTAAGTGGAGGGACGGTATGTTGGAAGAGTTCCAAGCATGATACCGTGGCAAACTAGACGATAAAGGCTGGTAACATCGCTATTAAAGATACTACCAAAGAGGCAGTTTGGGTGTATATTGGTTCATAAGATGAACTAGGTTCCTACCATTGTGTGACAATGGAAGTGTGGCTTTGGCCCGTGAACCCCGATCCCATCAGTGACCCAGACATATTCTGAGGCAGCATCACCTGATCATGGAGATAGTTGATCTCCAGAGTGATCGAGGTCAGGAGAGTAGACTCAGAGGACAACACGGCGGATCCACTCACGAAGGCCTTTTCCCAAAGAGAGACTTTTTAGGGGATGGTTGAGTATGTGATACTGCAACCACTGCTACAGATGGCCCTAGTGCAAGTGGGAGATTGTTAGTTATATGTATGCCCTAGAGGCCATTACTGTACATTGGATGTATATTGTAGTGGATGCTGGGACATATATAGGCAGGACTTTCTTGCTCGATATGATAGTACGCTATCTGGTTGCTCTTTATCTTAACATGTATACTTTCTGTCTCTCTGATTACATATTGATAAAGCCCTTAGGATGTGTACTCGACTTCCAGGACTATAATGAAGATCATACTAGTAGGGTCTGGATAGTCAATGAGTACATCCTTCAATGTTCCTAGTCGTGGGAATATCGAGACGGGGCGTCGATATTCCAGAGTAGACTAGCGTATATCTTCTCGACCCATGTGATGGGCGATGGATGATCCCATATCCATTGGTGTTTGACATCGGAGATGGTATGCGGGTGCTCAGTGGAGACTGGGTACACTGAACGGACTCGCCGAGAACTCCCAGATGGTATGATACCTCACGTCAGATGGCAGTTCTCTGGTGACACTGGTACAGCTTAGTCTGTTGACCCGAGATCGTCATAGAGTCTTGTGTGTCTCCCACTGTGCTTTGATTTCCATCCTACCACGGCTCTACCGAGTCGTGAAAACAGGTGGTTTTTGGGTACAGTCCCGATTCACATGGAGGCAATGAGCGATAGGAGGGGATTCGTCTCTCCCGGTATTGGGGGTTGATGTTGCGCTATGCACGACTGGCCATAACAGGAAATCCCTGGACAGGGTTGCAGTGATCTACTGGTAAGTGTTATCAGTAGTCTCACACATGTTATGGACCTTACGTCGACATGACTTATCGAGCTACTGGGGTCTGACGTTTACCACCCCTAGGCGAGATATGCGACATATCAGACGAACATGACCGGACTGTACGGTAAGTGTTACTGGTTGGATTCACAGGAGTGTGAGCGGGCTTGCTCATCGATCTTCTGATCGCTCAATATCCGGGTGGCCGTTACATTTAGCAGACCGCTTGCGGCTTGTGGGTGCTTGATATGATCATCATCTGCTGCTGGCGTATTGACGAGTCTTCAGAGTCCTACACAGAGGTTTCCTGGCTCAAGCGAAACGAAATGGGAGCGCATATGAGATATGTGCGGGACCGAGAATAATGCGTGTATGTGATACCGTATTCCATTCTCGCGATGAATGTGTCGAATGGTTGTATGCGATATAACCTGGTTATCGAATCGATGATTGATTCGATAAGCCGATACATTGGATACTAGTCGGTTATATGCGACATGACCGGATCATTGAATTAAGTGTTGATTTAATGATTTGATGTATAATTATATATTTGATATATTACTTTGCATTAACTAGTATTGGTTCACTTTAAATGGATTTTCTCACTTGAAGTTCACTTGAAATGCACATTGTATATGTGATATATTTTTGTGCACAAGATTGTATCATGTTTGATGATACATGCTAGCTTGGGTTTGTGTAAAGAATTAAACCATGGTTAGTTAGTGGTTAGGGTTTCATTTAATTTACTTATTCATTTATCTATTTATTTATTTATTTATTATGGAAATGATAAAGAGAAAATGGTGGCTTTCTTTGTTTGTTGTTGAAGCTTCATGAAGTTTTGACTAAGTGACCATTTTGTCTTCATGCTTAACCCTAACCATCCAAACTAACCATAGTTCTTTCTCTACACTTGACCATGATTGAAATATGATAAGTATTCATTTTATTTTATTTTTGAAAACAACTTATCATATTATCTTCATCTTCTTCTCCTTCTTCAACATGAAGAAAGCTTGCCTCCATCAATGGCAACTAGTGAAAAAGAGTGAGAAATCCAATTCTAAAGTGAACCCACTTCCTATTTCTTCATCCTCTACCTCTTGCCAAGTAGTATAGCGTGTTTTCTTCACAAGTTTCATGACTTGGTGAAGTGGGAGCTTGATCTTGTGATGCCTCGACGTAGATCATCTTCGGCATCGAAGTCGACGACCTAGCCCGCCCTTTTCTCCGATGAAGCCGATGCTAGAGTCATGGATTCGATTTGGACAGCGAGGGGACTTCATCACGGAGCCATGGAGATGGAGGACCGGATCTACAAAGGTTGTAGCACCTTCCTTTAAGCTATAAATTCGTTTATTTGCATTGCATCGTCTATAAATTTAGTTAACGATTCGTATTAGGGTTTCTCGGCACTTGTAAAATTTGAATTGGCCATGTTTGATGCCTTGTGAGACTTCATTTGTGTGCCTAGGAACCCTACAGTAGTCACCACACTCCAGAAGGTATACACACACCTTACAAGTTTCCCTTATATTTGAAACTCCCGATATGATTTTTACCTCTACGACTCTAGTGATCTTGACGGAGTCAACAAATCAAAGAGTCATAGTCATGTTCAACCCGTCATTATCTTGATTGTATTAAACCTACTCGCATAACCCTTGACGGAGTCAACAAGGTTACACGACTATCCTAACCAATCGCATCATATATTACAAACAAGCACCATTTAGCTATCGTACACTACGCCTTGACGGAGTCAACAAACGCAGCACGAATACTAAGAACTACTCGTAAAAAATGACGGAGGGCTACGGGGGCTGGTTTTTGGCGAAAAACCCTTAACGCAATGAACTTGATATCGTTGAAGGAACCAAATAGCTTTCAAAAAAAAGTGATTTAGGCTCCGGTTTTAAAACGAGTGGTTTTGAAGAAAAACGAGTGGTTTTAAAAAATTTGTTTCAACATCATTTAGGTTTATTTCCTTACATTAAACAAAATTAATGGGGTCCCATCAATTAAGTTCCTAGTCACACCAGAAACAACCAAAATACAATGCCTTTATATGCCATCCGCATTCGCCACGGGGCATCGGGTCTTCACCGTTAGGTCACTTAATTTACGGCAGGGCGGACGCAGCGCTAGCACGATTGCAAAACATATAAACGCATTTATTATTATTATATATATATATATCATCATCATAGGCAAGTAATAAATATCATAGGCATGTGATAAACAATATGGAATAGCGGATAATTTAGGAGCCCCGCGTTTCATTTGAGCCGCAAATGAGATGCAACGTTCCTCGGTCGTGTGGATAGCCCGTACAATATCGAATTAAGACCCCTACGAGCACGGCAAGCTACCCACCAATCCTAGAAACGGGGCAACCCGGCCTCAATGTCACGAGTGGGCCTCCTGACGCTTTCGAGAATTCGGTAACTTCATCATTCCACCGTAGTTCTATTCTAACCCCTACAAGTGCAGGGAGCAACCCGCCAATTCTAGAGTGAGGCAGCCCAGTCTCAAATCCATGAGATGGTCACCTACCGCACTCTGGAACCTGGCGACTCGAGTGCTTTTTCGCGCGTTTATTCTAGTACATATAATGAATAATATACAATGGCAACAACGACCTCAATATGGACGTGTCCCAATAAAAGAATATAAATCAAGCGGCAACGACGGCCACAAAACGACCGCTCGTCCTGAATAAACAAATATACATCAACTCAAAAAGTACATCCAACATCACACGAGGGGATATTTATCACGGCAATCTATCTAAACCATCATAGAGATATATATATAGCAACAACATAAGCAAGATATGTAAAACCCCGTCTAAATGACATATAGCAATTAGACGACATTTACCAACACATATACAACAACATAGATAATCAACGATGCTTTAGTTTCGATTTAAACTTTTCCGTGATGCCCGTAAACAAAGATAATAGTGACTAAAAATTGGGCCAAAAAGAAATATCATAAAAATCCCATTTCCTAACAAACAAGCGACTATATGAAGACGGGCCAAGACAGGCCTGGTCTGGCCGACCCAGGAGGACAAATGGTCGACCTGGTTGGTCAGAGTATCCCTTTTTGGGAACGTCTTCTTACAGAGTCAATTTTAAATCATTTAAATTCCATTTTCATGTGCTAAAAAAATTTCAGAGTCCGTTTCAAAAAACAATAGAAACTTGGTTTTTGGGAAATGAATACGGAAAAATATCTGTTTCGAAACCTAAATATCATCTACAACTAGTTATAGTGTTTAACCCGACTTTGATACTATATGATGGTTTCTAGTGCTCACGCCGCTAACCCGCGGCCGAGGCTGAATTGCATAACAAAAATTTCTTGCAAGCACTAGAAACCCTAAACATGAGATCGATTTCAGACACTAAACTAGCAAACTAATATGACTATACTACGAGTTAGAGGGGCTAGCTACCTTTGTAGCTATTAGGAATATGTATGCCCTAAAGGGCATTATTGTATGATATAGTAGATGCTTGGTGATTGATCATTCTTCGTGTGTATGGAAAAGTTTTAATCACAACCAAAGAAATTTATACCGCAATCAATTAACGGTGTTGAAGTAGCGCGTTAATGAATACGGATCGTCCACTGAGATGTGTGTTTTGATCGATCTTGTTTTAGATGAGTCGAAATGAAAAGATAAAAGAAATTGCAAGAAAATTGATTCAAGATTTGTGAGTTTTAATTTCAAGAAACATAAAGAAACTAAAGATCTAGAATCAAGAATCAAGAAATGTCCCAATCAATTTAGTTATCAAGATTTGTAGAATAGCTTGTAGGAATCGATCGAATTGGTAGCAATGATGATTCTAATAATGACTAATCTTATCAATTGATCATTTGTAGCTAGATTGATAGTGATGAATGAAGATTAAGGATCTATTGAAGAAACTAGGGTTTCTCCTTCTCTATCCCTTGTCTTTTCATTGATCATCATTCGGATCTAGCCTCTAGCAAAGAGATTCATCAATCATTTGATCCCTAATTTGCAATGAAATTATCAAGAATGTGATCTCGATCCAAATTAGGTCATTGATGATTCTTTTTCCTAAAGTTCATAAATCTCATAAGACTTAAGATTAGTATTAGGATTTTATTATCACTGGATCTACCAAATCTCTCGATTCCGTAACAAGCGGAGATTTACTCAAGCATCATGAAAATAAAAGATTCAAGATCTTGAAATTGCATAGTGCAAGAATATAAAGAAAGCAAGAATTAACTAATTATCACTTTTATTAAATCGACGACTAATTACACATTCCCTCAATTCGAGGTTACAAGATATTGCTCTCGATCGCTCCTTTTGAAGAGGTAACTAGATTCGTCGAAGTTTGCTCCGCTCGATCTCCGTAAGACTTGGATCGCCGTGGATCTCGTGCTCTTAATGAAGATTGGCTTCGCAAATAAAGGATCGATGGTTGCTTGCTTGATTTGCTTCTCAAAATGATCTTGATTTGGCTTTTGAATTTGGATTTGGGCTAGGGTTTTGATATCAAGTTGTGTCACTCAACTTGTGTTTGAATTTTGGCTCCAATTATCTAACTAATTGTTCAATAACTTAACAACCATTTAACAACCATCAACCCTAGGTTTAGATCTCCTTTTATAACCACTCATTTGAATCTTCCCTCCAAATCTAGGTTGTTAGAGAGAGCCTTCTAGAATGAGTTTGTTAGAGGGGATATTCTAGAGGAAGGTTGTTACAAGGAATATTCTAGAGTGAGTTTGTTATGCAGAGCCTTCTGGAAGAAGCCACGTGCTAATTTAAGCATCCTGAAGAAGCGAGACCGTTGAGAAGAAGCTTCTGGAAACAATCTTATTTGATGACATGTTAAGTAGGCCGCGGATCCGCGACGGATCGGCCAACTCAGCCGCGGATCCGCGGCCGTTTGGTGGAGTTGCTGCATGAAAATCTCTGTGCTGATTTGTGATGGATTTATGGAACTTTCCTGATGTCTGGAATATTTTTATACTTTCTTGTTTACTGCCAGATCATAAGTCTTGGACTTGATGTATTTTATCAGCACTTTTAGCAGTTCCGGCTCTTTTACCTGGAGAATTTCCTGCACACAATCTCGAGACAAGTGTTGATATACAAAGATCATGCGTGTAGTAATAAACACACAATTTCCCTCATAATGCTGGATATAATGTATAACACATGTTATTTGGTATTTTGCAGGCGAATTGCTAATATGTGCTATATTTATACCAAACACCATTAGATGATTACAAAGAGTAGGGAAATTGATGTGTTTAGAATGCAATATTTTCGACTGATCACTTGGACATATATAGAGAGGACTTTCTTGCTCGATGATCAGTCGAAAATACTGCATTTTTAGCACGGCAATTTCCCTATCATTTACACTCATCTAGAAGTGTTCGGTATTCATATTGCACACATTAGCAAAACAGTCCTGAAATACCAGATTGCATGTGTTATACTCTAAAACCGGCATTTCGAGGGAAATTGTATGTTTATAATGGCATTGCATCATCCCTATATTGCGCAACACTTGTTTCGAAGTCTGTGCAGGATATTCCAGAAACCGAGCCAAGATTGGGAAAAGAGCTGATAAAAAATACACCAACTCCAAGATTTGAGATCTGGTAGTGATACAGAAAGCCAAATAAAATTAAACATATCAGGAAATGGCCCAAGTGTCAGCCCAAACAAAGCCCAGAATTTCCAAGCCCTGAAGCTTCAATATCGCCACGGTTCCACGGCGCTTTGATGACATCAGCGGCTCACATTTTTTGCATGTGCTTCCTCTAACGGTAAAATCTTCCAGAAGACTCCTGATTCTCCACGTGGCTCATCTAGAAGGCTCGGCTTAACAAACTTCATCTAGAAGGCCCGGTTTAACAAACTTCATCTAGAAGGCTCTTTTTAACAAACTTTTGGAGGGAAAATTCAAATTTGAAATCCTAGATCTAGGGTTTTGGATGGTCTATAAAAGAGAGCCTAAATCAAGGGTTGAGGTTGCTCTTCATCTCCCCCATTTCTAACACAAGTTGAGTGACACGACTTATGCCAAACCCTAATCCTAAATCCAAAGCCAAATTCAAGATCCCGAGTACCAAATCAAGCAAGAAGCCTTCAACCTTTTAGGAGTGGAGACGATCTTCAATCGAGCAAGTGATCCAAGCCGATCCGCGATTCAAGGAGACGAGCGAAGCCAAATCGACGATCGAGTTCTTCCTCTTGTAGTTCTTGAGCGAATTGTAACGAAATTGTTGATAAATTAAAGGTGAAATTCTTTAATCTTGCTTTCTTTAAATTCTTGCATCATGATTCGATCTCAATTTGTGATTGTGGTTCTTGTTGTGATATTTGAGTAAAACTCCGCTCGTAAAGGAGTCGAGAAGATCAATAGAATGATGATGTAACAAATCTTAAAACGATTCTTAAGTCCTACGAGTTTTGTAAACCCTAGCAAATTGAAGAATCGACGACCTAGTTTCGTTGCAATGCTTTCTTGATTGTGATCGCTCGAAATTAGGGATCCACGATCGATTCTTGAATTTACTAGAGGCTAGAATGTGAATGATAGCGACGAAGGAACAAGGGATAGATGATGAAACCCTAGTTCCACAAGAAATCCCTAATTCTCGTCGATCATCATCGATTTAGTATCAATTCATCGAAGGATAAGAATACGTAATCGCTAGATTTCATCACATCTATAGATCCGATCGATTCCTACGAGCCTCACTTCGAATCTTGATATTTGGTTTGGAAAATCATCAAATTCTCAATTCTTGATTTTATCATTTTCTTGTTATTAGATCTAGATTTTCTAATTCTTGAACTTCAATTTACAAATCATGAATTGTTTCTTTTCTTTTTTTTAAATTTTCAACTCATCTAATTCGAAACACGAACGATTACACTTTCCCTGTGGACGATCCGCACTTACTAACGCGCTACATCCGACACCGTTATTGATTGCGGTCAAATAATTTTTGGTTGTGATTTCTATACAAATTTTCCAACTACACATCCGGAAATCGTATTCAATCACTCGACATGATAGTATGCTATCTGGTTGCTCTTTATCTTAATATGTTCACTTGTATTATTATACTACCTCTCTGATATATGTTGATAAAGCTCTTAGGATGTTTGCTTGACTACCAGGACTATGATGCGGATCATACTTCTGGGACTTGTTTAGTCCACAAGCACATCCTTTAATTGTTCTTAGTCGAGGGGATATCGAGACAGGGTGTCATGCCCCGCTTCCCAGTATACGGACAGAGGACGCGACGAGACCGCTACGTATTTACTCTAAAGTAAATACGCTAAGTGTATCTAAGCAATATAAATATAAATGCACAAAAGACAAGATATAATAAAACAGCAATTTTATTTATTAACATTTTTTTGTACAATGCATGGAAAGATAAATACATGGAATAAAGCGATGTCTAAACAGTGGCATAACAGAAAAGAAAAGTACTGAAATAAAAGTGTACAATGTAGCTAGAGCTCTGGATCGTATGCAAGCTGGTCCAAGTCCTCGCTGGTAGGCTCGATCTCCTGAGTGTCTAGATCACTTGACAACATTCCAAAGAAGAAAGAAAATGAATGTCGTCAGCAAACAATCGTTCGGTAAATCTCAAAGATAAGGGAGAAATAGAATAGACAGGGGGAGAGAGTAGCTTTTAAAGTTGTATTATATTGTATTAGTGTTAACGCTGTTGTTTGTAGCTTGGTACAGAAAGATGCCAGTGTATACTAAAGAAGGATGCCAGTGTATACGAGAGGAGTCTCTATATGCCAGAGACTAGAGCAAACGGAAGTACAAGGAACCGTTATGCCATGGTACAACAGCAACGGAATATGGTTAGGTGTCTTAATCTTGCAGTCTCGTGCCATTTCTAACACCTTCCGTACCAATCTACCTCTTAAACCCCGCGATATCTTGTTTGTATTGTTTGTGTTGTATTGTAAATTGTATTATCTTGTATAGATAGATGACTTGCCAAAACCATGATATCAGTAACTTGATGTAACTGGAGAATCATGTAAAGTATATCCATGGTTCGGTTCAGTCAATACAGATTGAATAGATTGAATATACGTATTCATGGATTCATATTGAATTGTAGATTGTAGATTGTACTTGAATCATATTCAAGTCGGATTATTAATGAGACTCAGTCCGAGTCAGACAATTAGAAAAGTAAATTGAAGTCCTGATTGTTTTGATATTATTGGTAACCGCTGCACATGGGCGGCAGGATTTGTGTCTTTTTCAAAGATGATTACCGTATTGAAAACACCGTTGTTAAGTTGTCTACCTTAAATAGGCAAGCACCTACTTCTCCGGATCCCTGAGGCTCAAGAGATTGGTCCCGCTTAAACCTATATTTACTAGGGTCCTTAGGGTAATTTATAGAACTTGAGGGGTTTTTATGTAAAAATACTTTTGTATAATTTTCAAAATACACCCTAAGTGTTTATTTATCGTCTTTAGAGTTATAATAAATATAGATTTTATATTTGTGACATTTCTAGTGAGAATAACCTAATTTCATAATATAGGGTATTTAATTGTAATATTGAACTTGTATGGATTTCATGGTATTTTAATATAAAGTGATCCTTGGAATATTTAGAAAAAAATTGGAATATTTATATTATCACAAAATAGATATTTTAATGATACATATATACATTTAAATAAAAATAATTTTACTATTTATTATATTTCTAGAAATCCCATTTTCTTAAGATTTTTGTATTTTAAATCTCTCGAGACCGTATGCTCCTTGCGGAGGTCTGCATCTCACACTACTAAGCCCAGGGATGTGCGATAATCCGCACCATCCCAGTCGGGTTCTCCAAAATGGGTTGTAGCGGCACTTTGCAAAGATTTATAAAAAAACGAATTCTTATAGAAAACCGTTTTAATAGTTAGTGGTATTTATATGTAAAGTTTCGTTTTCCCGTATTCTATGTTCTCGAAAGGTATTGTGCTATGTTGCATATGAGTGTATGAGGAGGTAGGTCATTATCTCGTGATCTACTTAAAGGTATAGCAAGATTAAGGTTGTTTTAAAGTCGAAACTATACTACATGGTATTTTACCGAAAAAGAGTTATAAAAAGTATAAAATAAAATAATTTGTTATGAAACTTGTTCAAGTTATTTGTTAATGATTACTAGTCAACATGATAGAGTTTGGTATGGTTGTTGTTTAAGGAAAAGTTAGTTTTTAGGAAAAAACCGAATCGGAGATCGGATAACTCCGATTTCCGTCGGGTTTTAAAAATACGGATTTTGAGAATAGTAAAGTGAAGAAGGAATTAGGACTTATAGGTTTAGAGCCTAGAAAAGAGAGAGTGAAAGCGGTAGGAGGTGCCGGTGCGCCGTTTCTTCGCCGGGAGCTCCTAGGCTTGTCGTCGGAAAATCGCCGAAGCTTTCGCCTTTTGCCAACTCCAAAAGTACACTAAAATTTCTAGAGATTTCTTGAGAGTTTTGATCAGAATTTTAGAGTGAGGGGTGTGTGTTTAGGGGTTGTATTTATAGGGTAAGGCTAGGGTTTAGGGTAGGTGAAAGGTTTAATTGAAAAAATGTAATAAAATGTACTAAAATAGAGTAATTAGGGTTTTAAACGAGTTCTGGTACTGTTCTGCACATTTAAAGTGTACAGGGGTGCAGGGGAGACCAAGAGGCAACTTTTTCATGTTCAGGATTTGGCGGTCCGGCCCAGTCTGGCCGGCGGCGCCGGCCGAGTCGCCGGCCGATTTGGCCGATCCCGGCTGAGTCCGGTGCCCGGAGTGTCCCTCGTCGCTTCATTATCCTTCTGATCCAGTTTGTTTATTTAGTGTAGTGGGGTTTTACGGGTTTAGCACGTGTAGACTCTTGGAATTCTAAAAATATTAAAATAAAGCAATATTAAAAATAATGTGGGGTATGGGATTTGAACTCTGGTGCTTTGGTTCAGCAGTGCAAGGTTTTACCAGTGAGCTACAAGATCCTTCTTGCTATTATAAAGCAAATCAATTACTTATAGTAATCTCAGTAAATGCAAATACCCTAAGTATACATTAATTTTTAAACAAATTTTTGTACACTAAAATTTGAGTTGTTACACAGGGCATCGATATTCCATAGTAGACTAGTGTGTACGTTTCTTGACCCTGTAGGGGGCGATAATTGATCCCATAACCATTGGTGTTTGACACCAAAGATTGTATATGTGCTCATTAGAGAATGGGTACACGGAACAGGACTCGCCGAGAACTCCTAGATGGTACCATACCTATCGTCAGATTGCAGTTCTCTGGTGACACTAGTACAGATTGGTCTGTAGACCCGCGATCGTTAGAGAGACTTGTGTAGTTCCCACTGTGCTTTGATTTCCTCCCTGCCACGACTCAAAGGAGTCGTGCAAACAGATAGATTTTGGATACAGTCCCGAGTCACATAGAGGCAGCGAGCGATATAAGGGGTTTCGTCTCTCCCGGTATTGGGAGTTGATGTTGCGCTATGATCGATTGGCTATAACAGAAAGTCCCTGGCCAGGGCTGATGTGATTTACTGGTAAGTGTTATCAGTAGTTTCTCAAACCGTTATGAGCCATACATCGGCATGACTTATTAAGTTACCGGGGTCTGACGATTCCACCCCTAGACTCGATATGCGACATATCAGACGAAGAGACCGAACTGTACGGTAAGTGTTACTTATAGGCTTCTTGGGAGTTTGGACAAGCTTTTTTGTTGATCTTCTAATCACTTAATACCTGGGTAGGCGTTACGTCCAGCTAGTATCGCTGATGGCTTGTGGGTAACTGATGTGATCATTACCTACTGCTGGCGTATTGACGAGTCTTTAGAGTCCCACACAGAGGTTTCCTAGTTCAAGCGAAATGAAGTAGGGCACATATGCTGATATGTGCGGGGGGCCTGATTAAATACGAGTATGTGATACCGTATTCTAATCTGGCGATAATGTTATTAGTCGGTTATATGTGATATAACTGAATTATTGAATCAAGTGTTGATTTAATAATATGATATATATTTATATTTGATATAAATATATATTAACTAATATTAAGCTCACTAATTATTTTCTTCTTTTTATATATATATATATATTATATATATATATATATATGTATGTATGTATGTATTATGAAGCATGGTTTTCTATTTTGAGAAAATAGAAAATGAGGTGGAAAACGGGGAGATATTTTGGGCATGGGTGAAGCATGGCACATATTATTTGTTTATTCATTTGCACTCACTATTGAAGCATGGTTGGATTTGTTATTGGTTTTTAATTCCATGCTTCAATAAGTGAGATTGTACCGAGCCATTTCTTCACTCACTTGAGTTTATGCTTTCACTCTCTCTTGCTCTCACCATTATCTTCTTCTTCCTCTTCCAAGTCCTAACCCTCACATGTGATATGAACCATAGAGTCTTGGATAAATCTAAGTGAGCTTATTAACCCCTACTTCATCATCCTAGTCTAGATTAGCACTTTAGATTAGGCTGTTTACTTCACTAATACTAGATTAGTGAAGAGGTAGTTTGACCTAGAAGAACTTCGGGTGGATCATTTTCGACACGAAGGTCGCGAAGCAAAACTCGATCCTTCTTCAAGTGGAGCCCAGAGGAGTCGTAGGGACTACTACCCGAAGCTATAGAAGAGAAGGACTTGGTCTACAAAGGTTGTAGTCTCCATCTCTTAGTATAGAACTTGCTATATGTTCATATAAACCCTAATATTCTAGTTAGATTCTAGATTAGTGTAGCTTAGCACCCAAATTTTTTTAAAATTGCATGCTTGATGCTGGTTAAAATCTTGTAGTGGTGCTAGGTTCTGTGTCCGCCTAATCGCGGAAGTCCCCTTCCTATGCTCCTAGGCCGCCGGGAACATGCACACGAGCCGGTGGTCTTTGAAGTGTCTATATGAACAAGTAATGAACTAGTAATGTAGTGGTGACCAAGTGGTGATGTTGTAAACTGTAGCAAGTCTCCCGAGTGCTCCGGATCGTGCTTGCAAGCCGATCGTCCTTCGCCGAAGATGATCCATCGAGGAAAGCGGTTCAAGCACTAGCTTCACCTAGGAATCTAGTGAAGCAATTAAAGACCAAAATTTGCTAGGTTGTGATGTTTAGAGATTTAGAGATTGTCAAAGTATTTTTCTTTCTCTTTATCTTCCTATGTTCTCAACACATGAGAGGAAGATGATGAAGGAGGAGCAAGAGAGGAGAGAGAATGAGAGAGAGTGTGTAGAATGAAAGCATGAAAAAAATGAGGCATAACAATTTTGGTTTTGATAATAATGTGTTTGCATTAAAGAAATGCAACCATGCCTCAACAGTGATGGCAAATGAATTAATAATCCATTTGCCCATCCCTTTCACCATTCCTAATATACACCTCACCCCTCCACCTCATTTTATAATTTCTAAAAAAGAAATTACCCTAAATGCGGTGTTCTCCTTCTAGAATGTATTTTGTATAAATACAAAATACACTCATCGTATATACATATCTTTATTCGTATAAAATATGAAATACCAAAGAGATAGAAAAAGACATTGAACATAATACTAGAATATATGCGTGTGCGGGTGTGTAAATTATTAAATCAATACTTGATTTAATAATCCGATTTAATTCTAAGCGGGCCAGTATTACCAACCGTCCGATTAAAATCCGTGTAGTTAGTACATGTATTTAATTAGACCCCCTGCACGTATCAACATACGACCTCTACATTATTTCGCCTGAACCGAGAAAACCCTCTTTGTGGGACTCGAAAGACTCAAAAATACTCTGGCAGTAAGTTGTTGGATAAAATCCATAACCACCAGCACGTCAGCGGCACTAGCTGTACGTAACAGTTATCTATGTAACTGTTGAAAGGAAGGTCGACAAGTAAGCTCGTCCGTATCCCTACTGAGCCTATAAGTGACAATCTCCGTACAGTCCGGCCTCTTCATCTGAGAGTATCGCATACCGGGTCTACGGGGTGGATAACGTCAGACCCTTAATAAACCGATAAGTCATGCCGATGTGGCTCGGGACTAACCGAGAAACTACCGATCTCACTATTAGTAAAGCTCGTCTGCCTTGGCCGAGGTCTTATGGTGTTAACCAACGGAATACAGCGCGACATCGAATCCTAATATCGAGAGTGACGAACCCCTTCCGATCGCTCACTGCCTCCATGTGGCTCAGGACTGTACCCAACTAAAACCTGTTTGCACGACTCAGTAGAGCCGTGGTAGGGTAGTAATCTAAGTACATTGGGAACTCGTACGAGACAAATGACAATCTCAGGTCTAAAGACCACCATGTACTCATGTCACCAGAGAACTGCTATCTGATGATAAGTATAATACCATATAGGAGTTCTCGGTGAGTCCGTCCAGTGTAACTCATTCTCCAATGAGTACCTGTATACAATCTTTGGTGCTGTACACCAATAACTGTAGACCAACCATCGCCCCTCATCGGGGTCAAGAAACATATACACTAGTCTACTCTGGAATATCGATGCTCAGTCTCGATACTCCTATGACCAGGGACATTTAAGTATGTGCTTATGCACTACCCAGCCCCCACAAATATGATCGCCATCATAACGCTGGTAGTCAAGCAAAGATCCTACGGGTTTTATCAACATGTATTAGCGATACGTAATAACAAATAAAATATATACACATGTTAAGATAAAGACAAACCAAATAGCATACTATCACATCGAGTAAGACTGTCATGTATACCCCCAACATCCAATACAATAATGACCTTTAGGGCGTACATATCCAACAGAAAATTGGTAAAAACCTTTATGTTTTCGTAATCTCTTAATAGGGATAAATAGTAAGACTCCGCGAATCAATATAATACAAGGCCATATTCGGCTAATTATAATCATCTCATCAAGTACAAAATCTCACCTCGTACGATGGCAATAAAATATTCCATTAAATCAAATCATAATAGTTGGCTTGAGAGTAAAGAGTCAATTTCAGACCCTTGTCTTTCAAGATCTTCTTGTTCGTCTTCCGGATGCTTCTTAGGCGGCGGGCTGACGAGTACGGCTACTTGATCTTCTATTCTTGTAGCTGCTGTTGCCTTTGAGCTTGAGTCAAGGACCAAGTTTGGGGTCGATGACTAGGGGAGGCGTTATTTTCACTTCCATTGATGTGTATCATCTGCACAGTATGGACTACTTCAGCCTTCTGCACGGGGCTTTTGTCATTTCGCCTTTTGGAATTTGCCTTAGGCGATGAGGATCTTTGTTGCCTTTGCTTTTTTGGAAGGGCCATTTTGGACTTGGAAGCTAAGTCTTCGGCTTTTGGCGGATTTCTAAGCTTCTCAAATTTTGGTGATGGGCCGCTGTCAATATTAGAGCACTAAACTTCTTTCCAGACTTTATATGTCATCAAGGAAAGTTTTGGTTTGATCATTTGCTTTTGCTCATTTGATGCCCGCACAGGCGAGGGAGACTTCTTCAAAACAACGATAGGCGAATTCCGCATGACCCTTCTCAGCAGCTCGAAACTATTTTTGGTCGAGACAGCTGCATTGATGGTAGGCATCGGTAGAGTTAGCCCTGATGGGGAAATGTTCCCAGCCTGTCTTTGTCTGCGCCAGTAACGATGTCGAGCGCATCTTGAAACAGAAGTTTCTTCCATTTTGGGAGATTCATATACATGTCCCCTGTATGGCTTTGGAGCTTCCGTAAGTGTCAGTCGCTTCAAAATTGACGTCTTCGGCAGTGTAGGAACATTTGGTGCCAGTGTGTGGAAGACAAATCGTCTTTAGGGTGAAGCGTTTTTTGGCACTTCGGGAGCAGCATGAGCTGCAGGTGTCAGCCTCTTGACGGCTGACTTCTTTGGAGCGGCCGGAATGGTTGAAGCGGCCGGAGTGGCGAAGGTCAGACTTTTGAAGACTGAGTTCTTTGGTGTCACAAGATTCTATGATGGCCCACGAAGCTTGGATTAAACCTGTTGAAAACTGAACTTTGAGGTTTTGCAGGCTTCTCGGAAGGGCCTGCCGAGCTTATTATCAGCATGTTGAAGACCGACTTCTTCGATACCTCCTTCTTTGGCATTGTGGCACCAATGGTAGAGAGGAATGGTGGCATTTTTCCGAATTGGAGCCCGTTCCATTCTTGCATAAGTTGGGCTGTTGGGATGCCGATCAGTGGGGCCATAATCTGCTCAGAGAAGATCAGCTGAGGCATGGGGGTCTAGGAGTCGTTGCAGAATGCCATTGAAGTCTACATAGGGGAGAAAGCACTAGCTTCAGTCCTTCTCGGAATCTAAGAGCAACCATAAACATAATATACGTGATTTTGTTTGAGAACATGACATACGAAGTGTGGAGTGTAAAGAGAAAAAGTCCTACTGGACGTGCCAGAATCTGTTTATTGCCAGAAACCAGACTGAGGCGTGGGGAGCGTGTCTAGCCTGAATATGGGGGCAGATACTATTTGGAACATATCCATCCACCTTTTCGAAGATACCAAGTTGATTTATGGCACCATATATCGGACATTTGGATGGATGCGAACGATATAGACGAACTTTCAGATTCCCCCTCATGGATAAGTGGTTTATTATCATGTGGACACATTTTCCTGCGGGCGTAAGCGCCTACAGTTAATTACATTATCGCAAAGCGGTAACAGCTTTCTACATTCCAGGTTTATTCCTTCATATATCGTGTTTTAGTTTATTTTGGGTTGCCCTTGGATTGTATACGGAGACTAATTTATGTCGTCGTTCGTAGGGCGTGAATTAGTCCAAATTCGTACATATCAGATTTGGGGGTTTGGGTCCACGTTGGTATCTTGGTTTGCCAACGGGAGTTGTACTTAGGACGCATTTCTCATATCGATAAAGACTGTTAGTTCAATGGATACTTGAGTTTATCTAAGGATCGTTAATCTTGTTTCATACTAAGACCAACTTAGAAGTTTAACAAAGGACCGTTAGTCATATTTGGCACTAAGATCAACTTAAAGTTTCCAGATATGGGCTGAATTGATCTTAAGATCAAAGAAGCTTAAGCTTCAGGGACTTAGC
Source organism: Agapanthus africanus (assembly GCA_030015575.1). Classification (NCBI taxonomy): domain Eukaryota; kingdom Viridiplantae; phylum Streptophyta; class Magnoliopsida; order Asparagales; family Amaryllidaceae; genus Agapanthus; species Agapanthus africanus. The sequence continues at coordinate 423,380,088 of JASDDO010000010.1, read as the reverse complement.
CAATTTAGGGCCAGGAATTAGTCTGTGTAACATATGGATGCATGACATATGTATGCATAACATATGGGCACATGCTATATGAGCGCATGGTATATGGGTGCATGCATATTGGCTCATGCCCAACTCATGTGCCTATCACGTAGAGTAAAAAAATTTGTGTCATTGACGCATGCCCACATGACTTCCACATGGCGCATGGTCATGTGGCCATCATGCGGCGCATGCCATGTTTGGCGAATGGGTTTCTTTTGGCACTGGTGCATTTGGCGCAGCCTGTCAGATGGGCGCATGCCCACATGTGTATCACGTGGCGCATGTCCACCTGGCATATCTTTTTTCTGGCGCAGATGCCACGTGCAAGGCACATGGGGCACAACACTTAGGTTTTTTTTAGAGATTAATCTCTATATTTTTGAAACTTAAGTTTCAAGAAGCTTAAGTTTCTGTTTTAACGGTCTGTTTGGCCATTAAAACCTTCAAGATCAGTTCTTTATGATCTTGGGCTCCTTCGAAGTTTAAAACTTCATCTTTTCATATCGATCTTTAGGATCTTGATGTTCTTCATCATCATTTTGATAAGGGTTCTCTTAAGTTTTTTTTCCAAACCATAGATCTTAAGATCAAAAGTCCCTTTATGAAAGATTAAGTTTTCAACGAGGAGGGTTTTGACTTTAAGATCTTAAGATCCGAGAAAGAACTTAAGTTCTTATGAAGGTTAACCTTCTTTTAATGGAGATTGATCTTCTATACCTCGGTTTGTGGAGAAAGAAAAAGAATTGCAGAGCTTATGGTTTTTTCTATATCTTATGGGGGGGTCTGCTTTTGCTGAGATTAATCTCAAGAAGTCTTTATATAGGGTATAAAAATTGTTGGGCAAGTAGAGAAAATCTCTTTTTGAGATTTCTCTAATTGATCTTAAGTTCAAGCATGGATGCTTAAGCACTGTTGGATCTTTGATCCAAGGGTCTTTGTTAACAAAGTTGATATTTTTCTTATTTTTTAGAAAAATATTCAAACGATTTCTTTTTAACAAGATATATTTTTTCTGTTTGAGAAAGATAGTATAACATTTTGAAAATAATAAATATTATTTTATAATTTAAATATGGATATTATAGGTTTACGAAAATAATATCATGTATGGATTTTGGGTTTTCGGATTGGTATCCGTAAAAAATATAATTATTTTGGGAAAAATGAAAAATATGAGATATTTTAAAGATGACATGTGTTTTGTTTTGAGAAAAGATATAGGATTTAAATGATTTGTGTATGTTTTATTTGTGTGTGAGAGAGATGGAATATGTTAGCATATATTATATCTCACCCTTGCCACAACTCAACACAAATATCTAACCAAATATCCTACATATTATGGATATCCCTCTCATTCTCTCATTTATCTTCACACAAATATCTCTAACTCTCTTAACCCTCACCCAAACCCTAGCCTCTCTTCACCAAATCACCTTGGAGCTTGATGATTCCTTCATATATATCATTGAAGACGTCAAGCTAGGCTTATTCCTCTTCAAAGAACCTCACCAAGTCATCCCTTGAGCTTGATCCCTCTTCCCTTCACCACAATAGGTAAAAATCCCATTTTTGTTCAAGTTTATCTTGTTGTAGTGAGTTTAGTAGGGTTTAGTTGTTAATCACTACTTGTTAGAGAGAGATGGTGGTGTTTTGATACTTGGGGTTAAGTTTTGAAGTGATAGTGAGTTTTAAAATATGGTTTTCATGAAGTTTTGATGTTCAAAATGAATTCTGGAGCAATTCGGGGTCTTTATAAAAGAAATTATGTATCATTTTGACCTAGATAGAGAAGTAGGAGACCACCATCGAAGCACGAGCCCTAAATTCTTCTCCATGGCCGAGTTTTTGCAGAGATTCTCGTCCTAATTTCCAAGTTAGGGTCTGATTTTTTTCTGTAGCTCAGAAACATAATAAATAAGCCTTTTTGATACCTCTTTTTGTCGCAGATTCTCTGTAGCCAAATCTAGAAGCATTTGGTAGGTTTTCGATAATGTTTTACGAGTTTTTAATTTGGTTTTTGGATTTCCATATCATGACTTGGCTGTATGACTTTTAGACGTCGACGTCGAGGGTATTTTGACGTATTTAGCATACGTTGACCATAAGTTCGAACCTATGTGCGCGTAACTCGATTGCGTCATTTTCAATTTAGATTTTCATGCGGTTGTGTTATGGTTCGATTGTAGGTACGATCACGGAGACTTTCGAGATGGCAAAGATGGGCAAGACGGTTGTAGGTTTCAACTAGCTCGAGACGTTGGTGAGTAAATTTACATCTACGGGAGAAGTCGGGTTAATGGCGTATAGCACCCCCAAACTAATTCTAAGGAACACTTAGTTTAGAAAGCGTATATACGTAACCCGGTACTTAGAGATAGATTAGTCTATGGTTCATAGATTTTATAATTAGCATATAATTCATGTTAGTAGGTTATATATATAGGTATATATATGATTATTGTATGTGCCGTACGCGACTAGATGTTCGTACTAATATTGGTTGGATGAGTGTTGATATCATATGATGGAGATTAAGTACTCGTTGTGACGATGATAGATTGCCAGATACGGCCGATATGTATTTGACTCGCAGAGTCTTGCTAAATCCCGATTGGGATATTATTATGATTATTAGAGCAATACTCTTTTAAAAACTAATGATCCATTTCCTACTTTTAAAATGGTAATGTCAAGAATGCGCTATAAATTTCAAATGAATATCTATTTCAAAAACCTTATAGTATCCTTATTTCCAAAACAACATTTCGTTCTATTTTAAACTATAACTGTACAGCTCGTAAGTAATTATCTATTTTAACGCTCGTTTAGATTACGATTATTCGATTCGCTATACGTTCACACGTAGATTACTTATTGTTACGCTACATTATATTATCCATGTTTATGCTTCGTACAGTTAGTTTATGATACCATGCTTATATGAATACACTAATAGAACACTGCACAACTACCAACAATTGCTATGTTGCACAAATCACAGACACGCATGTTACACTACATATCATTGGTACTGCCGTAGGATTGCCATGCTAGATAATATTGATGTTGTTATATATAGATGTGATGATACCTATCATGATTTTGATATACGAATACCATTGTTATGGATATTCGTATATGATTGTTGCCAATATGGCAAAGATGATATGTGCGTTATGTTCTTATAAGCTTGAGATGAATTATATATGTGTTCTTCGGAACTTGATATTTTCCATGGATTTGAGAAGCCGCAGTATGGTTTATAAAACATGTGAATATTTTAAAATGCAGTTTTCTCTTGATATGGTGATTTGGCATACACCATAAGTTTTATTGTTTTGATGATATGAGTATTATCCGAATCGAGAGAGGGGTTAACCGATTGTAGATACATGGTGGATCCGGTACGACACCGAAGGGAAGGAAGTTCGTAGGGAGGTACGTGGGGCTTAGCGAGGCGGATCGTTACCGGAGATAGTATTGGTCACGGCGGATATCTGAAGGATTCCGATCGCTGCGACATCATGGACACGGTGGATTTGGACGGGGATTCCATTGATAGAGAGGACTGATCTAAGGGACAGTGCCAAAGGAAACGCCCGAGTTTTACGTGTCGATGATTGACACGGTTTTTTGATGATTTTATTGATGATGTGTTTCCATTTGCACAATTTGACTATGATGCACTTCATTGATGTGATATGATTATGTGAGAGATCGATATGGATGCCTGCACAGATTAAGATGGGTTAAGCTATATTTTAGCCAAATAGGACTGATCCTAGAGATAGTGCCTGAAATTCTATTTTCATATATCGATGTATATTAAGAGGTTTTCAAGGGAGCTATAGTCCCCCTATTTTCCACGTATCAGGGACGACACAAGAAACCTTCAAACGAAAACCCTCTTTAAATCTTTTTTTAAAAAAAAGCGTGATGTATATTTTAAACAAATTGCATACATTGCTTGTTAAATCAACGTCCGTTACTTATGCCTGATATATATCATATGGCTATTTTGAAACGATTTACATATATACATCTTCGGCTACTTTATAGGCTTACTTGGATGCATGTTATATATGTGAGATGATTACGCGATCTATTGGGATGCGCTTATAGTACTTATGCATTATACATACATCAGTACAGGATATGATGGTACTATAGTTTATGACCTAGGTAGATTGTTATGCATTTCGATTTCTATTTTACGATATATTTTTATTCACCGAGTTGGTAACTCACCCCTGTTGTACCCCAGTTTCTTGCAGGATTGACCGTTCGAATCAGTAGCGGCTTGTTGGCACACCTTTTACTTTGGTGATTGCTTTGTTAGGTGGGTCGTATGTTGGATCGTAACCACCTTACTATATATGTATTTTCTTTTAGATCTAGTTAAAAAGTCCATCGACCAAAACTTGTATATTGTGGACTTAGAAGAAAGACTTAGATGTTTATTTGTTTTGGGTATCGCGCTCGTTTTGAGCGAATTTATATTATATTTGTTCATGTTTCGCTTTCTATTCTTCGCTTTAGGCGTTGTATATTAACTGCGTGGTTGCTTCGTCATTTGGGTGTGGAAACTAGCTTCCGTTGGTGATACTTATTATATATTATGCTTTGTATGTGGTTTTATTCAAAATTTAAAAAGGAGGTTCTATCCGATTTTTAAACGATGTATGTGCTTTCAAACAAACATTACTTGTATTTTAAAAAGAAAATTGATTTCATTTAATAACCCTTTTTTTTAAACTTCATCTCCATTGTTCCCGCCAAAATTTTCGGCCAAGAGCTACTTGTTCCCTTACAAAAAAGGAGGAAGAGTCCTCAAAATTAGGCCTCATATATAAAACATGTAAGCGCTCATATGCAAAGCATATGAGCGCTGAACATAAACAACTAATGGCCAAACAGGCCTCACGTGCTAGACACGTGAGCGCTCATATGTAAAGTGTATGAGCGTTGAACATAAACAACTAATGGCCAAACAGGCCTCATGTGCTAGACACGTGAGCGCTCATATGTAAAGCATATGGGCGCTGAAAATAAACTAAATAAAACAATTAATGGCCAAACAGGCCTCACGTGTAAAACACGTGAGCGCTCATATGTAAAGCATATGAGCGCTGAAAATAAACAGGCTATAACCCACACTAGGGGTCATGTGTTAAACACGCGAGTTCTCTTGCTACTCACGTGCAAAGCATGTGAGCGCCCCAATTTAAAATGCTCCTGTCAAATTCTAAAATTAAATTCTATTTGGAAAATATTTTCCTGATCTTTCTCAAACTAGAAAGATCTTCTCTGTTAAACAGATGACCTTTGGATCAAAAATCCAACAGTGATCATCTGTAGAATAAAGTTCTATCATAGGAAAATATTTTCCTAATCTTATTAAACTAACAAGATATTCATATGATAAGAATAAAATTCTATGTTAAACTAACGAGATATCCATATGATAGAATTAAATTCTATATTAAGAAAATATATTTCTGATCTTGTTCAACTAAAAGATATGATAGAATAAAATTCTGATCTTATTAAAACTAACAAGATATTCATAATCTTGCTAAACAAACAAGAAATCTTCTCTGTTAAACAGAGAGCCTTTGGATTAAAAATCCAACGGTGAATAAAATTCACCGATTGATCTAAAAGATCATGGAATCAATCATGATCTCTCAATAAGAGATTTTCTTAACAAATTGATTCTTTTTCTTCTCATATAAATAGGAGCGAGGAGAGGAGAAAAAAGGGAGGACATACACACAGAGAGAGGGGAAGAAAAATATATAGAGAGAATTTAATTCTTTAGAAAGAAGAGGAACCCCTCCCAAAAGCTTCCACAAAACAAAAAGAGAATTTAATTCTCAAACCAAGAGTTTAACTCTTCTCAAAGAATTTAGTTCTTCCTCTGGTTAAGATCTGCAGAAGCAGATCTCCCCACAAGTTGAGAATTTAATTCTCATCGGGGAAATTCTGTAATGCAGATTCAAAACCTAGGGGAAAGAACTGAGTTCAAAAGAGTTTAACTCTTACAAAACGTATAGGAATTTAATTCCTCTGAAACTAGGGTTTAACCCTTTAACAAGAATTTAATCCCTGCAAAGAACAAAAGGAGAACTTGATTCCTCAGAACTATAGAAGAATAGCCTGATGATTCATTAGCGTTCAAACGCTACGCAACAGATCACGTGTTCCCACGTGAGCACCTCTGAGGAACAAAAAGGAACCACTGACATCGAGTCACGTGATCCCCCCTAATAGTTCTTAGCACTTTCAAAAGGAAAAGGGGGAATAAATCAAAGACAGTTCTCATTTTGGGGCGCCTCACGTGATCCCACGTGACCCCCTAATACTGCTTAGCACTTGTAAAAGGAAAGGGGAATAAATCAAAGACAGTTCCCATTTTGGGGCGCCTCACGTAATCACACGTGACCCCCTAATAGTGCTTAGCACTTGTAAAAGGAAAGGGGAATAAATCAAAACAGTTCCCATTTTTGGGGCGCCTCACGTGATCCCACATGACCCCCAATAGTGCTTAGCACTTATAAAAGAACAAGGGAATAAACCCAAGTGAACAGCGCCAACTTTTAAGAGCCTCACGTGCCACACGTGAGCCTCCCCCGAATTTCAGTGTTTAACACTGCCTTGGAGTCTCACGTGGGAGCACGTAAGCACTGAGTATACATTAGTGTTTAACACTATAGGAATCCAACTCCAATTCCAAATTGGCTAAGTCTCCCTGAGGATTAAAACATCTTGGATTTCCTAATAGACTGAGCCACTATGCTCATGACTTCCCAAACTGATGATGATTCCTCAATCTCCTAAGTTAATCTTAGTCTCTAAAAAACGACTAATGATTCTTGGACGGGCCACTATGATCTTTCCCCTCAAATCTGGAATTTGGTTTAAGGGTATATCTCTCCATACCTCTGATACATGTCGTTGTAATTCTTTAACGTCTTCAGAGAGGTGGAGGGTCCCGACAACCAACAGCTCTTTGGTGCAACCCAAAACCCATGAGCACATCTCTATGGACCGCAACGTTCTTAAACTAGTTATGGACCGCAACGTCCTTAAACTAGCTATGGACCGTAATGTCCTTAAACTACGACCTCACCACCAAATGGTGATCTATGGACCGCAATGTATTTACACTAGCTATGAACCGCAACGTTCTTAAACTAAACCATCACACCAAAAATGGTGATCTATGGACCGAAACGTCCTTAAACTAACAATGGACCGCAACGTCCTTAAACTAGTTATGGACCGAAAACGTTCTTAAACTAAAGCAATAGAGCACAAATGCTCTTTTTCTAGGTCTGAATGATCCCAAAATCCTGTTGAGTAGATTTTAGTCTAAAATTAGACTAACGTATCCTCAACAAATATTTAAGTTGATCTTAATCTCAAACGAGATTAACGATCCTTAAACCAAACCCAAATCTAAGAATATACGGATTTGGACTAATCCACGCGCTACGGGCGGCAACATAAATTAGTCTCCGTATACAATCCACGGGCAACCAAAAATAAAACAAACGCACACGACACAAAATGAACATCTGGAGCAGGAGAAAGGGGTTATCGCTACGCGGTAACGTAATTAACTGCAGGGGCTTGCGCCTGCAGGGAAGAGCGTCCCCATAATCAAAAAACCCTCGCCAACGAGGGGGAATCTGACGAAGTCTGCTACAACGGCCGCATCTGTCTAAACCTTCGATACACGGTGCTATAAATCAACTTGGCATCTTCGGAGATGTGGACAGATAAAACCAAATAGTATCTGCCCCCCAAATTCAAGCAAGACGTTCGTCTTTCCCGGCTTTCGGCGGTAAACATCCATTATTTCTTTAAAAAGGTTTATATTCTGTATTTTTGGCTTACTTGGATTACGGTGGGGTCCTATAGGTTTCACGTGATTCAAGAGCCGGTCATGTGCATTTTCCGGGTCATGACAGATAGGGAGATATTTTCTTTAATATAGCTTAAAATATACTAAAGCAAGGGCTTCAAAGTTCTGGCACATGTGCCACATGCCTTGCACGTGGTGCAGCGCCAAACAAAATGCTAGAGAACGATTCGCCTAGGGCTGCATTGGCTCATGCCTACGTCCTTTGCATACGGGGTAGCGCCCAGAAAGTTCTGGCGCTCTTGTGCCAGCGCCAGAAAAAGAACTTAAGTTCTTAGCCAATATTTTCGGTGGGAACAACCTTATCCTCAACCGATAAAAGTTAATGTTTTTCAAAAATTAAATCTCACTTTTTAAAATAAAGAGGCAGATATTTCAGTTTTAAAAATTGGTACATAACAACGGTTATTCAAAATCAAATATTTGCCGTCAGAAAAAACCATGTGATTTAATCCAATATCTCCAACTGTTACGAATTCCGATATTGAGGATCAAATCACCCATTTCCCAATATTTTACTCCGTCTCAGCATCTGTAACGTCCTACATATGTGAGATTCTAATCCGGTATGTATATAGCCATAAGTCAGAATTAATTGAGAAACAGTTTCAATTACATCAACACATGAGAACTGAAACATAAGAATGTTTCAAGAGGTGGCCGGGTATTCCTAGTAATGCTTCTTCTAATGCCCAGATTCATGACACTAGTTGCAATTTACTTTTCCTTCACTTCAACCCCTTTATATGTCTCTACTTCTTAGCTTATGTACACCATATTTAGGATATTTGGTTTTCTTCCTTCCTTACCTTTCAGCACCAGCCTAAGATTTGGAAGAAAACTATCCAACAACCATTACTGGTGTACACTTATGATACAAGGAGCTCTCAACTCAAGAGAATGTAAAGAGAAGAGACAACAGAATTTTACAATTCTATTTCTCTAGAACTAGTGATTGTCCTTGGATTGAATAAATTTCTTCGAGTTCGTATGTAACTATACGAGATGGCCTTTCTAAGTAATATAGATTTTCGTAGTGATATGGAGTGTTCTAGAGAAACAAAGGGAAAGTAGGAGTTGCAGGGATATATGCGATTTTTTCGTGAATCATGACATTCCAAAGCCAGATGGTAAAAAAGTTTGGTCAACTTGGCTTACGAGTTTTAGTTTAAGGTAAGTTATGTTCCCAAACCATAGAGAGAAAAAAAACAATCAGCATGCACTCTATCAAGATTAGATTGGTTTATTAATTTATCTAATCAGGATGGCTCCCACCGTTTTCTCAAATTCTCCTTCAAACCTTAAAAGGAGAACTAGTCGGGATCATATACACCCTACAAGTTTGCTAACCGTTCAGCCATGCCAGTGTTGGTACTCCGAGGGAAGCTCCCCATGCTTTCACATGGACCTAATTAAATAACCTTGTTTCCACAGAGGCATAACTCCGCTAACACCTTTCTAGACACCTAATTGGTTAGCTAGTTGTGAAGTGAAAATCTCCCGAGAGCAATACCTACTCATCGATGGGAATCGGGACCCAACTATCATTGTGTGATAACTTTGACGAAAGCCGACCAAAGTCATCACACTCCAGAAGGTATGCGAATACTTGGTAAGTTTTCCTTATATTTGAAACTCCCGATATAGTTTTTGCCCCTAACGGCTTATGACCTTAACGAATTCAACAAATCATTAGTCGCTACTCAAGTTCAACCCGTCATTATTTTGATTACATTAGATCGATCCACACAAGCCCTTAATGAAGTCAACAAAGCTATACGGCTGTCCTAACTAATCATATCTCCATGCAACAAGAAAACATCACCTAGCTACCATACACTACGCCTTAACGAAGTCAACAAACGTAACACGAATACTAGGTGACACTGATCTGAAATGACAGAGGGCTATGGCTGGCTTTTGGCGAAAAAAATTTAACGTAATGAACTTAATATCGTTGAAGGAAGTCGAGTGGCTTTGAAAAGGAGTGGTTTAGGCTCTGCTTTTAAAATAAGTGGTTTTGAAGAAAACCGAGTGGTTTATAATAATATAAACTTTTGCTTAAGAGCTAACTCTCCGTAAAAGGATCATGGCTCTTTCCTCATCAAATGAGGTGCAGAATATTTCTAACCGAATACCTCTATGCAAAGAAAAAGAATATAACTGTAATATCTTTTGAAAATTTGGTTCCTGCAACATCATTTTGGGTTTATTCTTTTGCATTAAACATATAATGTAGTCCCATCATTTTAAGTTTTTAGCCACAATAGAAACAACCAAAATGGCAAGTTTTTATATGCCATCCGCATTCGCTAGGGGCCTCAGGTCTTTACCGTAAGGTTACTTAACTTACGGCATGACGGAGGCAAGGCTAGCGCTAATGCAAAACATATAGAAGTATGTATATATATATATATATATATATATATTAAACAACAAACAATATGGAATAGCGGATAATCTAAGAGCCCCACGTTTCATTTGAGCCGAAAATGAGACGCGGCGTTCCTCGGTCGTATGGATAGACCGTGCAAAATCGTACCAAGACCCCTACGAGCATGGTAAGCTACCTGCCAATCCTAGAAAAGGGACAATCCGGCCTCAATGTCATGAGTGGGCCACCCGGAGCTTTCTACAATTCGGTAAATTGAGCACCCTTCCTTGGGTCTAACCTAGAACCTCTATAAGTGCGGTGAGCAACCCGCCAATTCTAGAGCAAGGCGACACAGTTGTTCCCCGCCGAAAGACTCGGAGATGCGACCTTGTGGGTCCATCTTACCTGAATTTCGGGGCAGATGCTAATTGGTGCTATCCGTCTACCTCTCCGAAGATGCCAAGTTGATTTATGACACCATATATCGAAGGTTTAAACGGATGCGGCCGATATAGCAGACTTCATCAGATTCCCCCTCATTTGAGGGGTTTTTGATTGTGGGGACGCTCTTCCCTGCAGGCGCAACCCCCTGCAGTTAATTACGCTACCGCGTTGCGGTAACAACTTTCTCCTTCTCCAGATGGTCACTTCTTGTCGTGGGTGTTTGTTTTGTTTTTGGTTGCCCGTGGATTGTATACAGAGACTAATGTATGTTGTCGTCCGTAGGGCGTGGATTAGTCCAAATCCGTATCTTCTTAAATTTGGGTTTGGGGGTTGGGTTTAAGGATACGTTAGCCTCTTTGAGACTAAGATCAACTTAAACGTTAGTTAAGGATACGTTAGTCTAATTTTAGACTAAGATCAACTTAACGGGATCGTTTAGATCCAACAAGAGAGCAATTAGGCCCTATTGTTTAGTTTAGTGACATTGCGGTCGATTACCAGTTTAAGGACATGGTGGTCCAATGTTAGTTTAAGGACATCTCGGTCCATGAGTTTAAAGACCCCACAGTCAAGGTTAAGGACATCGTAGTCCGTGAGTTCAAAGACCCCACAGTCAAGGTTAAGGACATCATAGTCCTTGAGTTTAAAGACCTCACAGTCAAGGTTAAGGACATCATAGTCCGTGAGTTTAAAGACCCCACAGTCAAGGTTAAGGACATCATAGTCCTTGAGTTTAAAGATCTCACAGTCAAGGTTAAGGACATCATAGTCCGTGAGTTTAAAGACCTCACAGTCAAGGTTAAGGACATCATAGTCCGTGAGTTTAAAGACCTCACAGTCAAGGTTAAGGACATCATAGTCCGTAGAATATTTGGTTGTCAGGACCCGTCACCTCTCTGAAAACGTTGAAGGATTACAACGACAAATATCAGAGGAGTAAAGAGATGTACCCTCGAACCAGTGTGAGTTGGATGAAAGATCTGTAGTCCAATTTGGGACTAAGGTCTGTTGAAATATTCATGAGCGGATGGGCTCAATTAATATGAGTTGAGGACTTATGGCCAATCTTGAGCTAAATCCAATAAATGTTTAACATTTTATTTTGGGCTGTTGAGCCTTTTTTTGGCTTGGCCCTTTTAATAATGCTAAACATTGACTTGCATTCTGACAATGTTTTGTCTTTTATTGAATGCCGAGCATTCATCAGAGCTCTGGGCTTATTAAAGAACGATTTATGTTCTGTCAGCGCAACACGTGGCGCGCTAGACGCTTTGCGCTTCTGCCGCGTGGCGCACATGTAAGGGACACGTGTCGCGCTCAGATGATGAGCGCATGATGCCAATTTATGAGCGCTGAGCGCTAGTCCATAAGCGCGTTGCACTTTCAGTTTAGTGGCGCACATGTGAGTGACACGTGTTGCGCTTGGCGCTGGGCGCCAGCCCATGAGCGCAGTGCGCTATTTCAGAAGCGCGAAGCGCAAGTTGTCAATTGGCGCATACGTGGTTGACACGTGGTGCATTTGGCGCTGAGCGCCAGTCCAGAGAGCGCAGAAGCGCAGTTTAAGAGCGCAAGGCGTATTTCAAAAGCGCAAAGCGTATCTGGTCAATTTTATGATCTGGGAACAAATTTATGTTCATTTAAAAGAGACTTTGTCTCAAGATCTAAGAACAACAGTTCTTATTTTGCAGGAGAGATTTCCAATCTCTTATGTTGATGAAAAGGCTTTGCCTTTATAGATTCATGATCTGTGAGAAGAATTATGTTCTTCGTCTTTTATTTTATGGTGAGATCTTTTGATCTCTTTGTGAAAGACTTTTTGTCTTGTAGATCTATGATCTGTTTAAAGAAAAGAATTCTTCTTTCTTAATCATAAGATGATTTCATCTCTGTGTTCATCATCCTTCATCCTTACCTTGAAGAAATATCTTCTTGCAAAAGCCTGCTCTTTATCTTTGAGTTTTTTCAAAGTTGGGGGGGGGTTCTCTCTATAAGACTTGAAGTCTTGGGGCCTTTATATAAGGCAAGCTGATTTGTCGAATCAGTTAAAGAGATTTTTCTCTGATTGATTTGGGGATATTTCCCACCGTTGGATCTTTGATCCTATACCTTCTGTTTTACAGAAGGCAATCTTCTTGTTTTTAACAAGATTGAAAAATCTTTCCATAACAGAATTTAATTCTGATTAATTAATGATTTATCATTATTATTAGATCTTTTGATCTAACAGTGGGGAGTTTTTTAATTCCAGCGCTAGCGCACCCGTGCTTTGCACGTGGTGCGTTGCTTAGAGCGCAGCGCACATTGCGCTAGCGCACCTGTGTTTGACACGTGGTGCACTGCTCGGAGCATAGCGCACCCTGCGCTAGCGCACCTGTGTTTGACACGTGGCGCGCTGCTTAGAGCGCAATGCGTCTAGCGCTAGCGCACACATGGTACGCTGCCTAGAGCGCAGCGCACTTGGTGCTGCATCTGAAGCGTTGCTTCAATTTTGAAATTTGAATTTCAAACAGAGCTTTTCTCTGATTGGGGGAAACAAATGCCCCTCCACCGTTGCGCTCACGTGGCCCACATGTGAGTGCAGCGGTGGCAGCATCTGCGCCCTTGGATCAACTTAGAAGTTGAAAAGGCATTTCAATGCCTATAAATAGGACCTTTGGTCCTTTAGATGATTCTGTTCATCTTCTTCCTTATTTTCTGAGAATTTTTATTCTCTCATAGAGCATAGCTCTCCATCTTAAGAATTTTCTTAAGGATAAAAACTTTGTCAAAATTTAGGTAAAAATTAAATCTTTTAATAATCTAGGGTTTTACCCATTAACAGAGCCTTGCTCTTCATAGATCTTTGATCTAAAGAAAACCCTTTTAGGGTTTCATTAACAGAGCTTTTGCTCTCTTCAAATCGTGAAGAACTCTTAAGAGTTTGTTCATGGATGTTGAAGATCTTAGAATTTTAATTCATATATAAAAAATTGATTTTAATTTTTCTGATGGGTTTTTCCATCATCTTTATAGAGCCAGGCTCTTGAGGAATTTTTATTCCTTCATGATCAGAGTTTGACAAGTGTCACTCTGTCACAGAGTACTGCTCTCAAAGGGAGATTTACTCCTCTACCTGAGAGATCTCTCATTTAATGAGAATTTCTTTTGAGGATTTCCTCATTTAATGACAGCCTCATCAAATGATGAGGCTGTTTTGTTAATGATGAGTTGTCATCTAGATTTTGTGGGCCCCCTTTTGTCCCTTTCTACTGCATTGCAGTGCGGTACAAATTCTAAGGTACCAAGTGTCAGAATTTAAATTAAACTATCGCATTGACAGTTGACTTTTGTCCTTTTTCACGCAGGCAACATGTCTTTCGACACTTCCTTTCCGTTCATTCGCTCCGAAGGTGGATTTCCTAAAGCGCCCGTAGACCGGAAGGTTCTTGCGTTGATCAGAGACCATGACCCGAAACACAAGAATCTTCATTTGTTGGGAACATGGTATAACCATATTATTATGGGTCGACGCAGCTTCTCTTGCGCAACACCTTCAGAGGCCATTTCGGCGATTCACTATGCTGACCCACCCCCAGTGAACTATGCTGTGGAGGTGGTTAATTGGACTTCATAGGATTGTCTTCAGCCCTCTATAACTGCAATACCTGTACAACCGCCGATGGGTTTGGACATTCTAGGGCGGCGTATATGCCAAGGTGAGTCGCGACCTTAGGGACAGCCGTATAATATAGGTCTGATTCCCCGTCACTCAGCCGGCTACCTGCAATAGGCTCGATATATCCTATCGGCAAAGAAGTCAGAACTACTGAAGCTTGGGTTGTATCCTGCGATTTATGCTTCTCTGTTTCAGAATTCCACACCTCCCGCGTGGTGGGTCAAAGCCTTCTTGGAACAATGGAACGTTCCAACTCATACCTTTCTTATGCTAGATCGGGAAGTTTCCATCTCTTTGGAAGAGTTTGCGGATATCTCCGGTTTGCCTGTCAGAGGGGAGCATTATGAGGAGATTTTGCCCTCAGATGAATATGTTTTCGCTACCCGACTGGTGATGACGGGTCTAAACCCAGAGAATGCCATACAGCACCGATTCCTTAGCTTGATCAAGGTGCTAAACATTTATGAAGGTTTATTTATTGAATCTAGAAGCCGTGGGGTTAGCTTTGCAGACTTCATCGCCCGTTTTCTTCGCCCGGAAGTTTTATTGTGCCAGGGTGAAAAGTTTTCCAAATTCGATGATCCTTTTGGCTTCGGTTTGGATCGCCGGCCAATATTGGAAGCTGATCAAAAGGGGTTCTTTCTTCCAAATGTCGCGATCGTCCCTTTTTCAGAAATTGCTGCTCCGGGCATCGACGAGGAAGCGTTCTTTCTAGGGTTCCTTGGTTTGTGGTTAAGCTGGTTCGCGCTTCCCATGCACCCTCGCTACATGAGGCCGTCAGTCTTCTACCCAGCTCATCGGATGGTTGAAGGGAGACAAGTTGCTGTTGGAATTGCCGGGCTGGCTCATTTATATCACGGCCTTAGTTCGGCGGCTGATACTACTCAGCTGGGGGTGCAGCCCGTGAACTTCCCGATGCATTATTTTATTTCATGGCTTGAATTGCATGTGCTCGGTGCCTTCGGAATGCATAAGCGGCCTCATTTATATGAAGCAATTTTCCACGGATCATGCTGTTGGTCAATGCTTCCATTGTGGAGCCGAGCCAGCGAGAGGCTCGGGATGTAATTCTTCGCCCACGTACTGTCGGGGCCGGCATGACCTTTGCTGATAAGGTTATGACCATCGGTAAGGAGTCTGCTAAGATGGCGCAGCCATTGCGGGACACCTTTAAGGATGGGGCTTCTACCCTGAAAGCTCGGGAAATTCTCCACCTATATTCCATCAGGCCGGGATATTTGGTGTTCAGGCAGAATAATTCGGCTCTGTTCATGAGATATAACCCTCACCGTTTTACCCAACAATCAAGTTATAATCAGGGCGTCCCGCTCGAGGCATTCCTGGCAGAACCAATTTACACTGAGGAGGGCATCCGGAGCGCTTTGCACCACTTCATGCGCCTAAACACAGGGTCCATTTTCTTCATTAGTGAACCAAGTTGTGTTCCTAGGGCCTTAAACGTATACGTGGCATGGTATCAGCACGCAATGGGTGCTGTTATCAGGGAGGAAAAGAAATTGTTGCTCGATCGCAAGGGTGCACCCCCTGCCGGTAATCCAAGCATCCCCCTGAAGCAACGGACCATCGTCCGTCCTCCCCTAAGAGGAGTCGCTGCGGTCGATGTCCCGCATGATAGGCCCGAGCTACCAGTGCCCTGTGCTCCCATGGAGACGGTGAATGTAGCTTCCTCCGAGTCTGGCGTGGGTTCAGATATCGGGACTCGTCGTCCCAAAGTGCCCACCAAGCGTAAGCTAGTGCTGGATGCGACCAGAGCTCGCTCACAGAAGAGGAAGAAAAAGTCGATCTTTTCTGTCGACGTTGTACTCGGCCAGGAGCCTCATGCTCCTTATAGCGAGGGCCTGAGTGAATATGGGACCAACGAGGGTCTGTTCATAGCACCGGACGATACTGATTTGGCGGCTGCCATTGCCGCTTCTGAGCGATCAGCAAGCCATAAAGCGGGACTGGCCACCCTCGCACAATTAAGTAAGCTTCAATCGTACCCCTTCTTTTTTACGTTTTTGTTAAGATGTTTTGACTGACACTCGTTCTCCACCAGGCATTTCCACTGAAGAGGCTCTAGCGGCTTCCCTCAAGACTTTCGAAGAGGAGGAGAGGATTCGAGCACTTTTAGGCATCGGTACATTTCGGTTCACCGTGTCTCCACTCCCGTTTCTTATGGGTAATCTGACCCTTCTTTTTCATCTTATTACAGGAACTACCTCTACTCAAGTTATTCCAGGTGTGGCACCGACTTCGCAGGGCGGTGCGGAAATGCCCCCGAGGTTGGCTGTCGAAGTTTCAGTTCCGCCAGTATTTCCGAAAGAAGCCTCACTTAAACAACCGATGACGGATGCCATAACGGCTCCAGAGGTAACCCTTGGCGCGGACGATGACGTCTTATTGATAGAGGCTTCTAGAAGATCCGCTCTCATGGCCCGATCAGAAAGGAAGCGTAGAGTGCGAGCGGCAAGGGAGCGTAACGCTGCCTTGGCTGCAGGTGCAGGTCCGAGCGCTGCTACTCCTGCCCTCACCCTTTCAGAGGATGCTTCGGCTGCCTTGTCCACCGCCCATAGATAGGCAGCTCGTGCGGCTCGGGAGGCAATCGAAAAACCGACCCAAGGTAATGTGGCATTGGGTTCTTTTGTCAAAGTTTTAATTCTCAGGTTCTCATATATTCTATCTTGCAGGGCTTAGTTTTGCCGAGGGAGTGGCGGGTGATGTGACGGCAACTGCCGAGCCTGGGGTAGCGGTAGGTGAGACAGCCACGATTGCCAAGCTCAAGGTAGCGGCAGGTGAGACAGCCATAATTGCCGAACCCGAGGTGGCGGTAGGTGAGATGGCTACAATCGCTGATCCCGAGGTAGCCACTCTTTCTCAAGAGTCAGGCACTGCTCCAATCGTCGCTCTTTCCCCTTGCGGCTCCTTGCCGTTGCCGGGCACTGCGAGTGTCACGACGATTCTCGTGGAATCGGGGGATGAGGCTACGGGTGGCAAGACCATTCCGATGGAGGAGGGTGAAGCATTTGCTGCCTCTAGTGACGCCCTTGTCGCGGTCTCGACCGGTGACTCACTAGGTAGATTTTGGGTCATTACTTTCCCCTTTATTCTGCAATCCCTTTTAATTTCTTTTTGACAGCATTTCTTTCGCTTCTAATGCAGGCGTGGCGAGCGTTGAGATTGTGTCACCCGAGGAAGTATCGCTAGTTGCTACTTTGATGGTGGCCACCCCTTTGGCTTCTCTCGTATCCTCTCAAATGCTGGAAGGTACGGACTTATGACCCATCGGTTTCATTGTGGGCAATATACTTTATGCACTGACATCGCATTACGACATCCTTGCAGGAGTCCTTTTTGATCACTTGTATCATGTGCTACACCCACCCTTCTCCTTTCAGTCAGAGATTGCCTCTTCTAACGGAGCTGGTGAGTACAGCCTTTAGCTAACGTCTCTTCTTTTCTTTTACGGGTAGTCAAATCGTTTCTAATTCTTCTTTGTTTTAATTGCAGCCCTACAGATCGAAGGAGGAGACGAAAGAACAGTTGCACCACCGGTACTCCTGGTCTTGCCACCTGCTGCAGCCGGTATAGTAAACTCCGTTGTTCATGAACCTCCTTTATTTCCTGAACTGCTATTTGACTATGATTTGCTTTGCAGCTGTAACACTGACTTTAGCTTCATTCGAGTCTAGAATCCTAATGCCAGCGGGCCCCTTTTCCAGACGTCTATCTTCAAAAGGCGCTGTTAATAGTCTGCGTATGCTAAGTGATCATCTCGAGGAGCTTGACGCGGAGACTCTTGCCCTTGCTGCAGATTTTGCTGCTGAGGTTAATCCCATGCTGGCGACGCTCGTGCACTTTCACAGCGAGGGCGTCGTTGAGTCTTGGGTTAATCACTATAGGGAAATTGAGGCTTGTCTGCATGAGCTCGAGGTTGGACGTCCTGCTCCCGAGGTCCTGGCTATGAACTCTCAACAGGCAGCGTGGGTCGAGGAGAGCACTCCCTACTTCCACCATCTTGAACAGGAAGCGGCCTTAAAGCGTAAGGAGTGCGAAGAAGCTTCAAGCGAATCTGCTCGATTGCATGCTCAAGTTAACGCAAACGCTGCACAGCTGAAAGTTATCTTCGAAAGCCTTCTACGATGTATTTCTGATGGG
Organism: Agapanthus africanus; assembly: GCA_030015575.1. NCBI lineage: Eukaryota > Viridiplantae > Streptophyta > Magnoliopsida > Asparagales > Amaryllidaceae > Agapanthus > Agapanthus africanus. The sequence continues at coordinate 423,361,494 of JASDDO010000010.1, read as the reverse complement.
CTGACGCTGAGGCGGAAGCTCGACCTCATCGAGCGAGATGCACAGAATTGTAGGGTAGCTCAGCGGGTCGTCGAAGAACAACTTTCATCCTATTTGCAGCAACGAGCTCAGGTTGAAGCAGAGTTAGTCGCGGTAGCTGGCCGTGAGAAGAGGCTGAGGGGAGTGCGTGAGCGGCTGATCGGTCTATTGAAAACGCTTCCCTCCCAATAGTTGTTTTTGCACCACTTGTAACTTTTGAATAAAATGTATCCCCCCTTTTTTTATCCTTTCATATGATGTAAATTGTACTCAATTGAATTTATGAATAAAAGATACACTTCTTTCGTACTATCTTGCGTCATTTCTTGCTTTCTTCTTTTCTTTGTTATCGGCATGTCACTTTAGTAAGCATAGCCTGCAGATGATAGAGAGAGCATTCCGTTTTGAATTCTTCGAGAGGTAGCGATGGCTTAGGAAGCAGGTTCAGATTTGTTGCCTAAGGCTTTTCAACTTCATGAGCCGTGAGGGTCTCATAAAGACTTTTCTCCCTACGAGTCGAGAGGATCTTGTAGGTGTATTTTCTCCTTAGGAATCGTGAGAATTCCTAAGTGTGTTTTTCTCTTATAAGTCATAAGGATCTCACAAGAGAATTTTCCCTCTTACAAGTCGAGAGGACTCGTAAGTGGTTGTTTCCCTCCTTGTCGAGATTCGACTTTGGAGAGTGTGGCCCGTGAATAGTATGCAAGAGTCCATTTTGGACCGACTTGCAGGGCCCCAGTGCTTAGGAAACAGGTTTTTTAATCACTGCTGCCTAAGGCTTTTTCTTATGAGTCGAAACGATTCGAGAAGTTCTCGCAAAGTCACTAATTTCCTCACGAGTCGAGACGAATCGAGCAGTTTTCGCAAGAATGTCCTAACGTCACAGTTAACCTCTGCTCTTTACGACAGAGGTCCGTTAGGGTCTGTGGTACTAGGGTTTTGTTCGTCGTACCGTCGCGTTGGCTGATATATTCCTCGATAGGCAATCTTGCTGTTTGAGTAGCCTTGCGACTGTCGTATCTCTGATCCCTTCGGGGGCTAGACAAGACATCTTCAAGCAATCCTCCTAGGCAGTTTGACTGTCGGAAGAGCAAGCGTTAGGAATTTTGCCATGCCGCTTTTTACTTGAGGTTAGGCTCATTTTGGGGAGTCCCGATGAGTCACAACCACTCCGCGCTGGTGTGGGATGATCTCCGATAGTCTTTTAGGTTTTATTTGAGTTGCCGTCAAGACCCTGAAGCTAAGAATTTAGCCTTTGCTTCGTTTGCTGGCATTGCGTCTGCTGTATTGAGACGAATGTCGCGGTTGTCTCTAGGTTGTTGGTGAACCGCAGAGGTTTAGAACTAGGGATTTTTCCGTAGCTCCGTTGTTTGATTGTCGCGTCTGAATCCTGCTGGAGGAAGAATGTTGTGGTGACATCTCGTCTGCTGTATCGAAACGAACGTCGAGGTGGTGACCACTCCATGCGGGATGATCTCCGGTAGTCTTTTAGGTTTTATATGAGTTACCGTCAAGACTCTGAAGCTAGGAATTTGGCCTTCGCTTCGTTTGCTTTGGCGTGTCCGAATCCTGTTGGAGGAAGGACGCTGTAGTGACATCTCGTCTGCTGTATCGAGACGAACGTCGAGGTGGTGACCACTCCATGTGGGATAATCTCCGGTAGTCTTTCAGCTTTTATATGAGTTACCGTCAAGACCCCGAAGTTAGGAATTTGGCCTTCGCTTCGTTTGCTTTGGCGTGTCCGAATCCTGTTGGAGGAAGGACACTGTAGTGACATCTCGTCTGCTACATCGAGACGAATGCTGAGGCGGAGCTGGGATTTTTCCATCATTCCGCTTTGTTTCGACCGTGAGGTCTTTCGTTGACGTTGCATTTGCATCCTGCTGGACTGCGAAGGAACGTCGTTGTTGACATTGCGTCTGGTGTGACCAGACGAATGCTGAGGTAGAGTTGGGATTTTGCCGTCACTCCATTTTGTTGACGTTGCGTCTTCTGTAACGAGACGAATGTTGAGGTGGTCTCTAGGTTGTCTGTGAACCGTCGAGACTTGGCTCTCTTTCGGATGGAGCCTGAGGGGGAGGTGTGATTCCCTTTTTGTTTGTGCCCCTGGATTGTATACAGGGATCGATGTGATCTTACCTGTAGGGCAAATTTTTTTATTTCATATGTATTTTTTATTGTCTTTCCGCGATGCTCTATCATTTCAGCTTTTATATCGCGAAGGTCGCGATTGCCCAATCATTTCGGTTATTTGTTTTATTTTTACTCACTGCTTTTTATTGTGAGTTGCCCAATCATTTCGGCTATTTTTGTATGCATACCTTTTTACTTGCTGATTTTGTTGCAAGTTGCCCCATCATTTCGGCTATTTCGTATGTATATGTGGCTCGTTGGCTTTTCGCTGCAAGCTTGGAATTAGACACCGATTTTGGCATCAGCACCGCTACAACTGGGATATTGCCAAGAGCGAATCATCATTTGCCTCTGTTGATGTCGAACAAAGGTGGCTTAGTAAACAGGGTTAAGATCTTGTCGATTAAGGATTTTGACTTCATGAGCCGTAAGGGTCTCATAAAGGTATTTCTCCCTACAAGTCGTGAGGATCTCGTAGGTGCGTTTTCTCCTTAGGAATCGTGAGGATTCCTAAGTGTGTGGTCTCTTATAAGTCGTAAGGATCTTACAAGAGTGCTTTCTCCTTATAAGTCGAGAGGACTTACAAGGGCTGTTCACTGTACAAATATATCCCTAGTCACGGATGGGACTTTGTTAGGGAAATGTTTATTCGCGCTCGTGGATTGTATACAAGGGTCAGCATTGAACCGCTTGTAGGGAAGAGCTGGAGGTTGTGATGGCTTAAGAACAGGTTCGGATCCCTGTAGCTTAAGGCTTTTGAATCTTATGAGCCGTGAGGGTCTCATAAGAGGGTTCTCCTTACGAGTCATGAGGATATCGCAAGTGTAATTTCTCCTTAGGAATTGTGGGGATCCCTAAGTGTGTTGCTCCCTTGTGAGTCGTAAGGATCTCATGCAGGTATTTTCTCCTCACAAAGTCGAGAAGACCTTGCAAGTGTCTTTTAACGAGATTGCGCCCTTTCAGGTTTTCATAACACTCGCCAGTAGCCCTACTGTTTTTACTCACGGAGCCCTTTCAGGTTTTCATCCGTGCCCATTTTGCTTATGGACATACCGTTTTTTTTATTTTTAACGCCACGTCAGCTCGGCGATGCCGCGGGTTGGTAGTAGTTTAACGACGTTTCGGTCATAGGTCCGAGATTTTTCGGGCAGCGTACGGTTATGCAGCTAGATTTTCTCGCAAATCTTCGCATCTTTTGTGTCGGAGGTGGATTCCTTGAAGAGAAGGCTGAGGGCGATTTTTTTGTCAGAGTCTCTTCCAAAGATGATAACTTGCGATCCCTTAGTGTCGATTATGTGACAGTTGTCAGCGGCTCTTTTGCGCTCATCTGTCGTACTTCTGTTTCTGACGAGCCTTGCGCTTCACTCGTTGAATGTGTCGTCGGTGGGCAACATATCACTGCCAACAGTTTTTAAAGGCTATGCACTCTTCGGTAGGGTGTGCAATCCTCTGATGGTATAAGCAGAAGTTAGGATGTATGTCCGCTTCATCAAGATGTATACCGCCAGGAGAATTTCCTCCGAAAGAGGGCAACTTCATTCCCATCGATATGGCTTTGGAGAACCTTTTCCTTTTCTTAAACCTGCTTTTATTTGTCGCGGGCATGCCTTGGTCTGGTTGGGGTGTTTTAACCTTTTCGTCCAGTCGCCGGCGTTTGGATTTTTTCAAATATGGCCATTTCGCACTCTCGATCAGCTTTGCTTTTCAGAAGAGCTTCGTTTAGGAATGCATCAATCATTTTGTCTGATGGCCCTAGAAGTTTCGGCTCAGGATCTGCCCCCAATTTCTTTGTGTCAGGAGCTTCTTCACCATTTATCAACGAATGAGAGATCACATGGCAGCTTGCCACATAATCCTCAGGTTCATCCGACGAATCTTCTCCTTTGTCGTCATCTTTGTCCTCAAGGACGTGGCTGAGAAATTCTTGGAGTGTGATTGGGGTCCGCGCCTTCTGGTTATATTCTTCCAGTGCGTCAATCTGTTTTTTCAGGTCCATGCGCTTGTCATCAAGCTTCACGGGATTTTTGGTCTTCTTCTTCTTCTTCGAAGACTTTGATGGCTGGGTGCGAGCGCTTTGACTATCACCACCAATTTTTGTAATTGGGCACGGTTTCAGCATTCCCTCGACGATCTCGGGTTCCAGTGGATTTTTCCACCTGATTGCCGGGCATGTTTGGAAATCCTTCAACATTCTTTTCGTTTTTGCCGAAAGAACAACTTCCCATGAGGCTTCCCTTATGAATGAGCACGATGTCCCCGGCATGTCCACTTTTTTAGGGGCGTGAGGTTGTGGCGGGTTCACCTTCCAGTTTTCGGATAATGCGAACTTGCTTTATTGGTATTGGTCCTCAATCCAGCCTTTGAAGACGAAGCAATCTTCGATTGGATGGCTTACTGCTTGGTGGTAAGGGAAGTAATTAGGATTGTTGACATCGCCTGGCTGCAACAGACGTTTTGGATCCGGCAGATTGATGAGTCTGTTGCGCACTGCCAGCTCAAACAATCTCCTCATTTTATCTTGGGGAAACGAGTAAGGACGTCCCAGTCTCTCCTCGATGGATGGGCGTGGATGCATATTGTTTTGGCGAACAACCGGCTTTAAGTTGCTCGGCTGTTGTTGAGTATTGGCGACGAAAGTTGCTTTTCTTTTCCCCTTTTCATTTCGAGAGTCCGTCTTTGGAGGAGATGGTCTATGACCCATTTTGTCAATCAAGGCCTGGAAAGTAGTTGGCTTGAAGAACATTATGAATTGAGAAATGGTCGCCTGATGGTCGAGGGTTCCTACGAACATGCCTACAGCTGGAGCTTCCTCTATGCGCTGTTCGCACTTTGACCACAGATTCCGCCATCGTATTGCGTATTGAACCCATGTCTCACCTGGCTTCACCCTGGCATTGATCAATGCTGTTATTGGGGTGCGTTCACTAGCACTCACGAAACGCTGGGTGAATAGTAGCTCCATCTCTGCAAATGTCTTGATAGAGTCATTTGGAAGTTCAGAATACCACTCGAACGCCGTTTCCGACAAGCTACTAACAAACTGGTGGAGCAGAAGTTTATCATCACCTCCAGTGTTGCCACATAGAGCCCTGAATTGAGCAACGTGCTGATGCGGATTCCCCGTCCCTTTATATACATGAAATTTAGGGATCGTATATCCCGGCGGGTACCTTATTTGGTCATACCAGCCTGGATAGGGTCGTCCAGTCTTAACGATCTGTCCGTCTGCTTTGTTCGCCTGGTGAACTCGTATTTGCTGAGCAATGTAGTCGTCCAAGGCAGCTTTAGAGATTTTCTCTTCTTTGGCTGCTGAAAGGGCCGGAGGGGGGTTCGATGTCTCCCCTCTGTCGTCTTCAATGATAATCGGGGGGTCTTCAGCCGGAGGTTCTGGCTGTAACATTATCCCAGCCATGTCTTGGAATAAAAGAGCCATTCGTTTTATATTAGCCGCCTGCTCCGCAGCCTCATTTTCTTTCCTCTCGAGCATTCTTCGAAGGAACTCGGTATCAGTTTCTTGTTCCCGACACTGCTTTGAGGTCTCTGGATTTTCTTTTGGCCTAGTGAGTGCGGCCATTGCAGTCAGCATCTCCTGAAGTTTCTGCTGCTGTTGTTCCTGAGCCTTCGTTATTGATCGGGTAAGCGGTCGATGACCCGTAGAAGCACGGCTTTCTTCTTTTCCGGAAGCCATATAAACGGTATGTATTACCATGCCCCCGGACTTGGGGTATTTAGGTTCAGTGTCTTTGCGGTTCGTCGCGGACACGGGGGCTTTCTCCGGCCTCCTTCTCTTTTGAGCTGTTAATGTTGAGGGAGCCGTTACAGCGGGCACACAGACGGTTGACATCTTCTGTGGTACCACGGGATGGCTCTTTTCTTGATGAGCTTTAAGTTGCTTTGGCCGGCAAGAGTAGTCTTGATTAATCACCGATTCCTGGACCTGTCGCCAGACTTTTTAAATTTTGGAGGATAGCCGCTGAGGGGGCCGTTCTGGCTTCTTTTCTGTAGTAATCTCCATAGGTGGAGGAGATCTCTTCAGCACGGCGGTCGGAGAGTTCTTGCGAACCCTCCTAAGCGGTTCAAAGTTGTTCCCAGTTGGAACAGCAGCATTGATTTCCACCATGGGAGCTGGCGGAGTTAGCCCAGAGGGGGAGTTGCCCCCGGCCTTCCTTACTCGGCGCCAGTGGCGACGTCGAGCATGTCGTGCGGATAGGATTGTCTCAGCTGTAGGGGTGACTTCGTCATGCCCCCTGTCTTGACGGAGGGTTGTCGCCGGTGCCAGCCTTTTGAAGACTGACATTCGCCGAGAAGTAATGTCCAACCTATCGAATACAGACCTCTGGACAGAGGTGATTTCGCCTGGAGCGGGAGCCAGAGTGGCCAGCCTTGTGAAGACTGACTTCTTGTTAGGAGAAGCCTTTCCAATGATTTCGTCAGCTTGAGCCGGGATGGCTATCCGCTTTGGGGTGGCTGTTCCAGGTATTGCGGGCTTGTTGGCATTCTGGCCCAGTCTGTTGAAAATTGAGGCGTTAGACTTGGGCGACCCGTTGAGAGGGGCCGCGGCAGTGGTAAGTCGATCAAAGACCGACTTCTTTGGGGCTTCTTGCGGCAGCATCGGGGCATTGAAGCTCATGGGTAGGATCATAGTCCTAAAGAACAGCCCAGTGGTGGCCTGAGTTACTTAGTCCACCGGCATTGTGAACAGGGAGGCCGCCTGGGGCCCGTAAGTTACACCTCCAGATGAGGCGGAACGGGAGTTACAGTTGCAGCTGGAACATTTTGTGCAGGTAGACGCCATTGATCTTTCATTTTCTGCACCGAGCAAGACACCAAATCTTAGTACCTTGAACCCAAGGGCAACCATAGCAAACCGTGATTCGTTCGTGAACACGACACACGAAATGTGGAGTGGATAGAGGAAAAGGTCCAACCGGGCGTACCAGAATCTGTTCCCCGCCGAAAGACGTGGAGACGCGACCGCGCGGGTCCGTCTTACCTGAATTTCGGGGCAGATGCTAATTGGTGCTATCCGTCCACCTCTCCGAATATGCCAAGTTGATTTATGACACCATATATCAAAGGTTTAAACGGATGCGGCCGATGTAGCAGACTTCGTCAGATTCCCCCTCATTTGAGGGGTTTTTGATTGTGGGGACGCTCTTCCATGCAGGCGCAATCCCCTGCAGTTAATTACGCTACCGCGTCGCGGTAATAACTTTCTCCTTCTCCAGATGGTCACTTCGTGTCGTGGGTGTTTGTTTTGTTTTTGGTTGCCCGTGGATTGTATACGGAGACTAATGTATGTTGTCGCCCGTAGGGCGTGGATTAGTCCAAATTCGTATCTTCTTAGATTTGGGTTTGAGGGTTGGGTTTAAGGATACGTTAGCCTCTTTGAGACTAAGATCAACTTAAACGTTAGTTAAGGATACGTTAGTCTAATTTTAGACTAAGATCAACTTAACGGGATCGTTTAGATCCAACAAGAGAGCAATTGGGCCCTATTGTTTAGTTTAGTGACATTGCGGTCGATTACCAGTTTAAGGACATGGTGGTCCAATGTTAGTTTAAGGACATCTCGGTCCATGAGTTTAAAGACCCCACAGTCAAGGTTAAGGACATTGTAGTCCGTGAGTTTAAAGACCCCACAGTCAAGGTTAAAGACATCATAGTCCGTGAGTTTAAAGACCTCACAGTCAAAGTTAAGGACAACATAGTCCGTGAGTTTAAAGACCTCACAGTCAAGGTTAAGGACATCGTAGTCCGTAAGTTTAAAGACCCCACAGTCAAGGTTAAGGACATCATAGTCCGTGAGTTTAAAGACCTCACAGTCAAGGTTAAGGACATCATAGTCCGTAGAATGTTTGGTTGTCGGGACCCGTCACCTCTCTGAAGACGTTGAAGGATTACAACGACAAATATCAGAGGAGTAAAGAGATGTACCCTCGAACCGGTGTGAGTTGGTTGAAAGATCTGTAGTCCAATTTGGGACTAAGGTCTGTTGAAATATTCATGAGCGGATGAGCTCAATTAATATGAGTTGAGGACTTATGACCAATCTTGGGCTAAGTCCAATAAATGTTTAACATTTTATTTTGGGCTGTTAAGCCTTTTTTTTGGCTTGGCCCTTTTAATAATACTAAGCATTGACTTGCATTCTGACAATGTTTTGTCTTTTATTGAATGCTGAGCATTCATCAGAGCTCTGGGCTTATTAAAGAACGATTTATGTTCTGTCAGCGCAACACGTGGTGCGCTAGGCGCTTTGCGCCAGTCAAAGAGCGCAGTGTGCTTCTGCCGCGTGGCGCACATGTAAGGGACACGTGTCACGCTCAGATGATGAGCGCATGATGCCAATTTATGAGCGCTGAGCGATAGTCCATGAGCGCGTTGCGCTTTCAGTTTAGTGGCGCACACGTGAGTGACACGTGGTGCGCTTGGCGCTGGGCGCCAGCCCATGAGCGCAGTGCGCTATTTCAGAAGCACGAAGCGCAAGTTGTCAATTGGCGCATACATGGTTGACACGTGGCGAATTTGGTACTGAGCACCAGTCCAGAGAGCGCAGAAGCGCAGTTCAAGAGCGCAAGGCACATTTCAAAAGCGTAAAGCGCATCTGATCAATTTTATGATCTGGGAACAAATTTATGTTCATTTAAAAGAGACTTTGTCTCAAGATCTAAGAACAACAGTTCTTATTTTGCAGGAGAGATTTCCAATCTCTTATGTTGATGAAAAGGCTTTGCCTTTATAGATTCATGATCTGTGAGAAGAATCATGTTCTTCTTCTTTTATTTTATGGTGAGATCTTTTGATCTCTTTGTGAAAGACTTTTTGTCTTGTAGATCTATGATCTACTTAAAGAAAAGAATTCTTCTTTCTTAATCATGAGATGATTTCATCTCTGTGTTCATCATCCTTCATCCTTACCTTGAAGAAATATCTTCTTGCAAGAGCTTACTCTTTATCTTTGAGTTTTTTCAAAGTTTATGGGGGGGTCTCTCTATAAGACTTGGAAGTCTTGGGGCCTTTATATAGGGTAAGCTGATTTGTTGAATCAGTTAAAGAGATTTTTCTCTGATTGATTTGGGGATGTTTCCCACCGTTGGATTTTTGATCCTAGGGCTTCTGTTTTACAGAAGGCAATCTTCTTGTTTTTAACAAGATTGAAAAATCTTTTCATAACAGAATTTAATTCTGATTAATTAATGATTTATCACTATTATTAGATCTTTTGATCTAACAGTGGGGAGTTTTTTAATTCCAGCGCTAGCGCACCCGTGTTTTGCACGTAGTGGGTTGCTTAGAGCGCAGCGCACATTGCGCTAGCGCACCTGTGTTTAACACGTGGTGCGCTGCTCGGAGCGCAGCGCACCCTGCGCTAGCGCACCCGTGTTTGACACGTGGCGCGCTGCTTAGAGCGCAACGCGTCTGGCGCTAGCGCACACATGGTACGCTGCCTAGGGCGCAGCACACTTGGCGCTGCATCTGAAACATTGCTTCAATTTTGAAATTTGAATTTCAAACAGAGCTTTGCTCTGATTGGGGGAAACAACAGTCTCAACTTCATGAGATGGCCACGTACCGCACTTTAGAATCCGGTTGCCGGAGCACTTCTCCGCGGGTTCATCCTAATACATGTAATGAAAAATATACAATGGCAACAACGCTCGCATCCTGAACGTGTCCCAATAAAAGAATTACATCAAGCGGCAACGACGGCCACAATCCGACCGCACATCCCAAAAAAATGAATACATCAAAATTGTACACACATCATCACATGAGGGGCTATTCGTCACGACAATCCGACTAAACCATAACAATGATATATATCACAAGAACAATACAAGTAACCAGTGCGTAACCCCGTCTAATCGAACATATAGCAATTAGACGATGTTTAACAACACACATACAAAGATACGGATCATAAACGATGCTAAAGTTTTGACCGAAACATTTCCCGAGTTGTTTAATAAAACAAACTGTTAAAACTCAAGTCTGGGCAAAAAAGATAGACACTAAAAATCAAGTTTCCACCAAATCAAGTTTCTGGAGAGAGAACGTGACATATCTTCATAGGCTCGTTTTCTCACAAATTCATTCTAGTTAGAAAACATGTCCAATGGCATATGTCAATTTTTTTCAGGTGCCGTTTTGAAAACCAATAGAAACTTGGAATTTGAAACTTGATCTGGTTAAAATTTCAGTCTTGAAACTATAACATTGTTTAACTCTTGTTCTAGTGTTTGGCTGGCTCTGATACCACTGCTGGGTCAGTCAGGGTAACGGAAACTGGTCGTAGCGCCCATAGGTCCTTCAGCAACTATTTTTTACGTACTCCTCTCCAGACGGACTACAACCCGCCAGACCATATAACTGCACGGGACACCCTGGGGGTAAGAGCCTGCACTTCGCCGCTACTGTCACACAGTTAGAACCCCCCATAGGTCAGCATCCCTGCCTGGTAGCTATGATACCAATGCTGGGTTCTTGGCGCTCACGCAGTGGAAGAGAAGAACGAAGGCGGAATACAAAACGAAAATTTTCGTGCAAGCACTAGAAACCGCAACCTAGAAATCTTTCCTAGCACTAAACTAGCAAACTAAACAAGATATCTAGCTACAAGTTTGCTTGAATACAAACTTTGTAGCGTGTCCACCCAATAGTGGAAGACCTCTCCAAGCTCCGGAGGCCATCGGGAACAAGATTGAAAGACGACCGTCCTTGCCGAAGATGATCCACCCAAGGGAAACCGATCCAAACTCCGGTTTTGCTCCAAAGCGAACTTTAAGGAAGCAACCCACCATCTAAACTTTCTAGGGATAGAGTATGAGGGATGTAGGAATTTATCACTATTATTCTCTCAAAATCACAACTCAAGAGAGCTAAGTCTCAAGAAAGAAGAAGGAGGAGGAGAAGAGAGGAGAGAGAGAGAGAGTGCATGAGAGAATGAAAAACCATCTCAAAATAAAATGAGTCATACAAAAATAGTTTTATCCAAATGAATTTTACAATAAAATATAGTGTCCATTTCTCTTAACCATGCTCTCTACCAAGCCTCCTCCTTCACCTCATTTCTTTGATTTTCTAAAATGAAAATCATAAATGAGGTGTTTCTGTTCTAAAAGTATTTCATATGACTATAAAATACATCCCTGGTATATGTATCGAATACATATACGTGTATCCGTATGAAAATCATAAATGAGGTGTTTCTGTTCTAGAAGTATTTCATATGACTAGTGAACATAATACTAGAATATGTATATATATATATATTATTAAATCAATACTCAAATTAATAATCCGGCTTAATCCTAAACCAGCTAGTATTATTAAACGTCCGATTAAAGTCTGTGTAACCAGTACACGTATTTAATTGGACTCCAGTACGCATCAACTTACGTTCTCTAAATTATATTTCCTGAACCGGGAAAATTCTCTGTGTGGGACTCTAAAGATTTAACAATACGCCGGCAGTGAGTTGCTGGATAAATCCATAACCAAAAGCACGTCAGCGACACTAGTTGTACGTAACGACTAACTAGATATATGTTGAAAGGGAGGTCGATAATTAAGTCCGTCTATACCCTACCGAGCATGTAAGTGACAATCTCTATATAGTCCGGTCTCTTCGTCAAAGAGTGTCGCATACCGGGTCTAGGGGGTAGATAACCTCAGACCCCTAATAACATGATAATTCGTGCTAGTGTCAAGCCCATTACCAACCGAGAAACTACTGATCTCCTATCAGTAAATCTCATCCATCCTGACTAGGGATTTATGGGATGGGCAACCGAACACAACGTGACATCAACTCTATATATCGGGAGAAACGAATTCCTTCCAATCGCTCACTGCCACCATGTGGCTCGGAACTGTACCCAACTAAAACCTGTTTGCACGAATCCTTTGAACCGTGGTAGGGTAGTAATCTAAATACAGTGGGAACTCACACGAGACAAATAATGATTTCAGGTCTAAAGACTATCCTGTACTCATGTCAACAGATAACTGCTATCTGACGATAGGTATAATACCATCTAGAAGTTCTCAATGAGTCCATTCGGTGTACTCACCTCCATTGATCACCTGTATACAAAGAAGCCGAAACACCAATGTCTTATGAGACCGACCATCGCCCTTCGTCGGGGTCTAGAAAGTATACACTATTCTACTATGGAATATCGATGCCCGGTCTCGATACTCCCACGACTAGGAACATTTAAGGATGTGCATATGGACTACCCAACTCTCACGTATATGATCGCCATCATAATGCTGGTAGTCAAGCAAGAATCCTATGGACTTTATCATTATGTATTAGCGACACGTAACAGAAAGAAAAATATATATACATAATGATAAAGACAAACCAGATACCATACTATCATCTCAAGCAAGACTGTTCTACCCATATAGGTCCTCACTCAATTACCATAATTGCCTGCCAGTAATTACAATAATTGCCTTGAGGGCACTATATCCAACAGATTCATTCGGTGAATCCCTTCTCCATATAACTCGGACCAGTATAACCACTTTGTTCCGCAACGTCTTCTCGTTTCGATCTAATATCTCAACTGGCTGCTGCTCAAAAGTCATATCGGTCTGTACGGTAAGCTCTGAGTGGTTTAGAATGTGACTGGGGAAGCTCACATAACGGCGTAGCTGATATATGTGGAATACGTTGTGTACTCCCACCAATGACGATGGCAGAGCTAAATGATAAGCCACATCTCCTACCCATTCTAAAATATTGAATGGCCCGATGTATCTAGCGCTAAGCTTTCCCCGTCTACTAAAACGGATCACTCCTCTGTTCGGTGCAAACTTGAGGAATACATGATCTCCAGGCAGAAATTCCAAGTGTCGGCGCTTCGCATCTGCCCAATGCTTCTGTCTGTTCTGGGCTACGCACATCCTTTCCCTGATCGTACACACTACATCTACTGTTGCCGCGATCATCTCTGGTCTCAGGAGTTCTCTATCTCCAATATCATCCCAACTCAAAGGAGAGCCGCACTTCCGACCGTAAAGTGCTGCAAAAGGAGCCATCCCGATGCTGGCCTGGTAACTGTTGTTGTATGAAAACTCGACGAGGTGTATGTGATCTTCCCATGATCCGCCGAAGTCTAGCATACAGGCCCTGAGCATATATTCTAGGATCTGGATAGCCCGCTCAGACCGTCCGTCCGTCTGAGGATGGTAAATAGTGTTGAAACTCAGACTCGTGCCCAGGCTAGCTTGAAGACTCTGCCAAAACTGAGATTGAAATTTGGTATCTCGGTCGGAAACGATGCAAGCTGGCACCCCATGTAGTCTCAAAATCTCTTATATGATTCATAGGTATCATGACAAGTCTGTATACATATGAAGGTTAAAACTTTATTTTACCTTGATGAATTTCCTTGCCAAAGTTTCTGTTGACTGGCCGACTTGGAATGGAATAAAATTGGTCAAAATGGTGACTCGATCCACAATAACCAAAACGGCGTCGTTACCCTTCGTGCTACGAGGGAGAGCAGTCACGAAGTACATGGTAATGTGCAACCATTTCCACTCTGGAATAGATAACAGTTGAAGTAGACCGGCAATTCTGTGATGCTCAGCCTTCGCTTACTGACACTTTGCTACAATCCGAGCAACTTTCCTCTTCAAGCGTACCACCAGTAGTGCTGACGAAGATCCTTGTAAATTTTCGTGCTGCCGGGATGTACAAAATAAGAAGAGCTGTGAGCTTCTTTCATCGGCTCCTCTCTAATAGTGCTTGCTGGCACGCATAATCAGCTCCCATACCACAAGGATCCATCCTCATGAATGATGAAGTCGGATCGAAGACCACTCTCCACTTATTCTCTGATCCTCTGCAACTTGGCATCTCCTACTTGAGCTGCTTTAATTTGATCTATAAGCGTGAACTAGACCTGCAGATTCATCAAAGATGATATAATTCCTGGCACTACCACTTCGATCTTTAATCCATGAAGCTCCTGTTGAAACTTCCATTGCGAGGTAAGATTCATTGCTAACGGCTGATGACTCAGAGCATCGAGAACCACGTTCACCTTCCCCGATGATACTAAAGATTGATATCGAAATTGCCATAATTTCTAACCATCACCTTTTCCACATATTGAGCTCCTTCTATGTAAAAACATATTTTAGGCTTTATAGTCACTGTAAATGTCAATTCGCTCTCCTATTAGATAATACCGCCAAATCTTGAAAGCGAAAATAACGGCCGCCAATTCTAGATCGTGCATGGGATAATTGCGTTCGTGCGTCTTTAGTTGCCTCAATGCGAAAGCTATGACCCTTCCATACTAATGAAACATGCATCCTAACCCCTTCTCTGAAGCATCATAGTGAACGTCGAAATCCCCAGATCTGTCTGGAATAGTGAGGACATTGATGGGGTCAAAAATTACACCCCGGTTGACCAAGTCAAAGTCAAAGTCAACCCTAAGCCAGGTAGGCCCAAGCTCAGGCCAAGTGGACCCATGCCCAAGTCGAGCCCCGCGGCCAGCCTCCCCCATACCAAAATGAAAATTATGTAATGAATAATTTTGATATAATTTTCATACATGAATGTAAGAAAATGGGCATAAAGCCAAATTTTTGTAAAGCCCATGGCTCATGTGCAAAAGAAATGAGCACATGAGGCATGGGATGCGCAAAATGCCATTTTGTAAAGCCCAAGGGGCTATATGTAAATTTGTAAGCCTATAAAAGGCAATATGATGATGAAATGAAAGAATAATTCATTCTCCCCAAAAAATAGGTTTTTTGTGCCTCCTTCTCCTTACTGAAGGTTCTAAACCTTCTTCCCTTTTTTTTTTGAATTAAATCAAGAGTTCCACTCTTCCTTTTCCAAAAAGAAATAGTTTTTCACCACAAAACCCTTGAAGAGGAACGCGGATCTTCCATCAAATATCCAAAAGGGAAGATTTTTAGAATCTCACCCACTTTTCTCCAAGATCCAGCCAACAGAGAGGAGGAAGAAGGAGACCCACCTCCAAAAACCCCCACTTTGGGGAAGATCTAGGGCTCAAGGGAGAAGAAAGGGGTTCTATTTCATCAGCTCCAAAAATATCTTAGGAGTTCAAATCCCCAAATATATATATATATATATATATATATATAATAATAATAATAATAATAATAAATCTTTCTTTTTGGGAGTACAACTCTCAGTGCAGGGGCTAAGCCCCATTGTCCTCTTTTTCAGGAGTTCAACTCCAGAAGTCAAATCGGGAGCACAGCTCCCAGTGCAGGGACCAAGTCCCTTTTCCTGCTGACGCCCAGCGCCCGCATGCCCAGCACGTGGGGCGCTGGCGTCCAGCGTCAATGTGCCAAGCACGTGGGGGGCTGGCGCCCAGTGCCTAGCATCCGCGTGCCAAGCACGTGGGGGCGCTGGCGCCCAGTGCCTAGCGTTCGTGTGCCAAGCACGTGGGGCGCTAGCACCCAGCGCCCGCATGCCAAGCATGTGGGGCGCTGGCACCCATGCGTCTTTTGGACACTATTCTTCCCTTTTTTATATATGCACACTCCACAACACTGTCCCCGTTAGAAAAAAATTTCTAACGAGGTGCTGCCCCGCACCCCGCAAGGGGACTGCTAGCCCCCTTGACCCCCAGCCCGCTATCCGGGTAGCGGGACCCCCATAAACTCTGCGGCTCTCCCGATATATCCAAAACCCCTTCAAAACACAACGCTGCACATTGAATTCTCATGACTTGTTTGACCCGTCAATCGGAGATTCCTTTTCTCCAAAGGCGAGGGGTAATTAATGGCAGCTTAGTCCGCGGCTGTCGGAGATTCGTATCTCCACAATCAATAAACCCCCGCTTACCCTTGGCAGGGAGAATCTGTAGTACGCCTGACAAGCGACGCGTATTTCCATCTCAATAGGGTGACGAAAAACACCCTGCAGATTCTGGCACGCCCGGTGGGACCTATCTTTCTTTCCATATTTTGGGTTAAACGTTCATGCGAACTCAATCAACATACATATCGATATTTATACTAAAATAATGCTCTTTCATGCAGGATTTCAAGCGATCAAACCGCAAAAAATGTCTCCAAGGACAATCTCAGCTTTTAGCACAACTCCTATCTCCTACATGATGAAGATGGACGCTAGGACGGTCTTCCCGGCCAGTCTTGGGCGACAATGGGAGGAGTCGCTGCTACCATTCGGCTCTATTCTGTTCGTGCCAGCTAACTTCATCTCAGCTCCTCAAGCTCCGATGACAGACAAACCGGCCTCGAAAGGCAAGAGGCCAAATGTGGTGGTCTTGAAGGCGCCCCAACCCAAACGCAAGTCGGTGTTTGAACGACTTTCCTTGGCCCCAGCCGGGGGATGGGGCCAAGACCATCAACACCAATAGAGCAATAAGGCATCTCGAGCAAGCTCCAACGGTTTCCTTGACAACTGCTCGACCGGGTATCTTCTCTAAGATCCCCGTCAATCGACTCACGATGGCTTCCTAGATGACGGATGCCTGTCAGGCCCTCATAATCGAGAAGCTAAGACAGAAAAGGCTCAGATATAGAGCCAACAAAAAGGCTAGGGCTCATGCTAGGCTGAACTTCATGAGGTTCCAAGAACAGGGTTACCCAGCCAAAGATAAAGAGATGGCTGGATATGTGGTCCACACTGTCTACATGATGAGCACGCGCAGCAAGAGCAAGGACGGGGCCACCACATCTCAGATCCAATCTGGTATGAATGTGGCTTCCACTTCCTAAGACCAGCATCCTCTGGG
The DNA here is from genome assembly GCA_030015575.1 of Agapanthus africanus. NCBI lineage: Eukaryota > Viridiplantae > Streptophyta > Magnoliopsida > Asparagales > Amaryllidaceae > Agapanthus > Agapanthus africanus. Next base: position 423,344,575 of record JASDDO010000010.1, on the reverse strand, counting down.
AGGTAATGAAAACCCTTCCGGTGAGGCTGATAAGAAGATAGATCCCTCGGTTCATGAGGAGTCGAGTTCGGAAAGCGAAGATGGGACAATCTTTCATCCCAAGACCCCAGAGCAGCAACTTCTCTAAAAGCTCCGAAAACAGCTCAGAAGTAAAGACAAGGAGATGGCCAAACTTTACTCCAAAATTGACGACTTGACGAATGTCGTGATGCGGTTCACGGCCCAAGTTGCCTCTCAGCTGTCCAATCAAGCGCAGGGTTTTGCTCATGAACCGGGAAACGGTGTCTCGAGACAGCCGACGCCTATTCCCTCAAATCCAAAGGTGGGCGGACCGCATGAAAGTCAGTCGCATCCTGTCTTGGGAAATGTCTTGGCTATCGATGACAGTAACCCGCTAACTCAAGATCAAATCATGGATTTGGTTGCCAACAAAGTCAAAACATTGGTTGCCGAAGCCGAAGCGCAAAAAGATATCAGCAGTAGTGGGAGACCATATCCTGCTCAGTATGATCTTGTAGAATTTCCTAGCGGCTATGTCATCCCCAAATTCAAAAGATTTGATAGGACGGGAAATGCGAATCAGCACATCTCCCATTTTAAAGCCTCATGTGGGAATACTGGGGGCAATGATGCGCTTCTCCTCCGCCAGTTCGTTAATAGCTTAACCGATGTCGCTTTCGACTGGTACGCGAGCATACCGGATGACTCTGTTACTACTTTCGTCCAAATGGAATCTCTGTTCCGACAAAGGTGTCAGCGATAAGATCACCATTGCCGACCTCGTAAGGACCAAGCCAAAGAATAACGAAAACAACACAGATTTTATAACCTGATGGCGCAATCTCTCTGTCAAATGCGAACCGCCGATAGAGCAGGACCAATCTGTCAGCCTCCTCGTCGGAATCTCAACAATTGGATGGCCCTGTTTCTATGTACCGCGGGTCTCAAAACATTCCAAGAGCTGACCAGGAAAGTTCAGATGTTGTAGCGCTCAAAGCAGGATTCCTCCTTGGATTCCCAAAATAACAATAGGTCCTGGAGAAACCGAAAGAACGATAATCGCAAAGGCAGAAATTTCGACGATACCGAATCTTTTAATACTTCGGCTAACCAAAATAAGCAAGGGATGAGCGGGCCTAATGCCAACCGGCCTCAGAAGCCAGTGTTCAGATAGGGAGGAGAATCTCTACTGAAAGAGAGGCTGGATAAGGTCTATTCCTTCAATAGGGACAAAGTCCATAAAATATTCAAAGACGCCCTAAGAAACGGTCTACAATTGCCAGAATCAAAAAGAGCACAAGAAGCGAATATGACCGACAACCCCAAATATCGCCTCTATCATAGAGTGATAAGTCATGCCATTGAGAACTGTTTCGTCTTCAAAGATTGGGTCGAAAAGCAATACAAGGCAGGAGAGATAGAACCGTCTAAAGGCGTGTTAACAAACAATCAAGCTGCGACCGCCAATTTCATACAAATGGAGACCGAAGTACTTCGGAAACCTGATTCTCTCAGATATCTACCTTTCTCTAAAAAGAGCTGACCACCACGTCATTAAACTGGGAGCATACGACCCCTAAGTCGTTAAACTGGGAATGTAAAAAAAAGTGTAAATAAAAAAATAATGTGTAAATAAAAGAAAAAAGAAAAAGCCGAAATGATGGGGCAACTCGCAATAAAAATCAACGAGTAAAATAAATATGAAAAATAAAGCCGAAATGATGGGGCAACCACGAATAAATAGCCGAAATGATAGGGCAATCGCAACCTTCGCGATGAGAAAAGCTGAAATGATAGAGCAATCGCGGCAAAAAAAACGGCGAATGATGAGTCGCTCCTGGTACCATAGTCCAGTGCAGCGATGCAGACGCCAACCAAGATCCAAACCTTCCAAATGGCGAATGATGAATCGCTCCTGCTACCATATTCCAGTGCAGCGATGCAGACGCCAACCAAAATTTCAAATCTCTGAATGTCCCAACGGCGAATGATGAGTTGCTCCTGGTACCATATTCCAGTGCAGCAATGCAGATGCCAACCAAAATTTTAAATCTCTGAATGTCCCAACGGCGAATGATGAGTCGCTCCTGGTAACATGCTACATTGCAGCGATACAGATGCCAACAGAATCGTAAAATTCTCCCAATCATACGGTTGGTCTCCAAGTTGACTACCGTACACAATCCATGGGCTCAAATAATTCTCATCACACCCATACCCCACCACGATCACCAGTCACGCAGCCGCGCCTTTGGAATTATGCTCCATTTGGGAAGACCTGCTCATCTGTCCTCACAATACATGAGGAGAACATACTTACGAGATTCTCTCGACTCGTAAGAAAATACCTTCGTAGGATCCTTACAACTCACAAAGAAAAAACACACTTGGGAGTCCTCACGACTCCTAAAGAGAACATACACCTGCGAGATCCTTTCGACTCGTAGGGAGAAGATGCTTTTATGAGACCCTTACGGCTCATAAAATTGAAAAGCCTTAAGTGATGGGGATCTAAACCTGTCTCCTGAGCCATCGCTCCCCAACAGTCAAAGGCAAATGATGAATTGCTCCTGACACATGTGCTCCAGTGTTAGCAACGTTGATGCCGACCCCAACCCTAAAATTCCAAACTTTCGATCCAATAGACCCCAAAGTCTTTAAGCTGGGAACAGATGACCTCTAAGTCGTTAAATTGGGAACATATGACCCCTAAGTCGTTAAACTGGGAATGAGGGAAATTCCCTCGCGACAAATGATGATTCGCTCCTGGTACCATATTTCGGTGTAGCGATACTGATGCCAAACCAAAACCAAAATCCCCAAATCCACTCAGGGTAAATGATGATTCGTTTCTGGTACCATATTTCGGTGTAGCGATGCTGATGCCAAACCAAAACCAAAATCCCTAAGTCCACTCATGGCAAATGATGATTCGCTCCTGGTACCATATTCCAGTGTAGCGATGCCGATGCCAAACCAAAACCAAAATCCCCAAATCCACTCATGGCAAATGATGATTCGCTCCTGGTACCATATTCTAGTGTAACGATGCTGATGTCAACCCTAATCATATCAAGTCAGCAGGACAACCAACGACCTCCCTGGCGGAATCAAGCTCCACCTCGGAAATAAGTCTAATCTCGACACCGCAGAAAGCGGAGTAAGTCAAATCCAATCCCTGACACCGCAAGGAGCGGGGCAAGTCAAATCAAGCACCGACCGTCCAAGTCGCTAAAAGGGGGCACTGACCGTCCAAGTCGCAAAAAGGGCAGCAATGACCTCCCCGTCGGAATTATTCTCCGACTCGGAATCAAGTCAACCAACGACCTCCCCGCCGGAATTATGCCTCGTCTCGGAATCAAGTCAACCAACGACCTCCCCGTAGGAATTATGCTCCGACTCGGAATCAAGTCAACCAACGACCTCTCCGTCGGAATTATGCTCCGACTCGGAATCAAGTCAACCAACAAGCTCTGCGACGAAATCATGCTTCGTCTCAGAATGTACATTGTGTCGAAATCATGCTTCGTCTCGGAGTATCTGCCTTCCCTGTCAGAATTATGCTTCGTCTGGGAATCAACCTCTGCATCGAAATTATGCTCGGTCAGAATGTCTGCCGCTCTCCGGAATTATGCTCCGGTCCCCGGAATTATGCTCCACTCGTCGGAATTATGCTCTGACCCCTTGAAATCATGCTCCTCTCTTTAGAATGATGCCCTGATCCTCGGAATTATGCTCCGCTTTGGAATCAAGTCAACCAGACAGTCCAACCCGGGGAAATGTCGACTAGCGACACTCCGTGCCGGGAACACATCAACCACCGATACTCCATCTCGGAGACACGTCAAGTATCGACCATCTATGTCGTAAAAAGGGTAGTGCCAGCTTCCCAAAAAGCGGGAACCAAATCAAGTCGCCTCCACGTGAAAGAAGATCCATCAATTTCATGCACACGGCCCACATATGCGGCGTGCATTTATTGATGGGGGGCACTTTGTTAGGGTCAAAAATTACACCCCGATTGACCAAGTCAAAGTCAACCCCAAGCCAGGTGGGCCCAAGCCCAGGCCAAGTGGGCACATGCCCAAGTCGAGCCCCGCGGCCAGCCTCCCCCATGCCAAAATGAAAATTATGTAATGAATAATTTTGATATAATTTTATACATGAATGTAAGAAAAATGGGCATAAAGCCAAATTTTTGGAAAGCCTATGGCTCATGTGCAAAAGAAATGAGCACATGAGGCATGAGATGGGCAAAATGCCATTTTGTAAAGCCTAAGGGACTATATGTAAATTTGTAAGCCTATAAAAGGCAACATGATGATGAAATGAAAGAATAATTCATTCTCCCCAAAAATTAGGTTTTTCGTGCCTCCTTCTCCTTGCTCAAGGTTCTAAACCTTCTTCCCTTTTTTTTGAATTAAATCAAGAGTTTCACTTTTCCTTTTCTAAAAGAAATAGTTTTTCACCACAAAACCCTTAAAGAGGAACGCGGATCTTCCATCAAATCTCCAAAAGGGGAGGTTTTTAAAATCTCACCCTCTTTTCTCTAAGATCCAGCCAATAGAGAGGGAGAAGAAGGAGACCCACCTCCAAAAACCCCACTTTGGGGAAGATCTAGGGCTCAAGGGAGAAGAAAGGGGCCCCATTTCATCAGCTCCAAAAATACCTTAGGAGTTCAACTCCTCAAATATATATATATATATATATAAAATAATAATAATAATAATAATAATAAATCTTTCTTTTTGGGAGTACAACTCCCAGTGCAGGGGCTAAGCCCCCTTGTCCTTTTTGTCAGGATTTCAACTCCAGAAGTCAAATCGGGAGCATCCCAGTGCAGGGACCAAGTCCCTTTTCCTGCTGATGCCCAGTGCCCGCATGCCCAGCATGTGGGGCGCTGGCGTCCAGCACCCGTGTGCCAAGCACGTGGGGCGCTGGCGCCCAGTGCCTAGCGTCCGCGTGCCAAGCACGTGGGCCGCTGGCGTCCAGTGCCGAGCGTTCGTGTGCCAAGCACGTGGGGCACTGGCGTCCAGCGCCCGCATGCCAAGCACGTGGGGCGCTGGCACCCATGTGTCTTTTGAACGCCATTCTTCCCTTTTTTATATATACACACACACTCCACAACACTGTCCCCGTTAGAAAAAATTTCTGACGGGGCGTTGCCCTGCACCCCGCAAGGGGGCTGCTAGCCCCCTTGACCCTCAGCCCGCTATCCGGGTAGCAGGACCACCGTAAACTCTGTGGGCCCCCCAATATATCCAAAACCCCTTCAAAACGCAACGCTGCACATTGAATTCGCATGACTTGTTTGACTCGTCAATCGGAGGTTCCTTCTCTCCAAAGACGAAGGGTAATTAACGGCAGTTTAGTCCGCGGCTGCTGAAGATTCGGATCCCCACAATCAATAAACCCCCGCCTACTCTAGGCAGGGGGAATCTGTAGTACGCCTGACAAGCGATGTGTATTCCCATCTCAATGGGGTGAGGAAAAACACCCTGCAGATTCTGGCACGCCCGGTGGGACCTATCTTTCTTCCCATATTTCGGGTTAAACGTTCATGCGAACTCAATCAACATACATATCGATATTTATGCTAAAATAATGCTCTTTCATGCAGGATTTCAAGCGATCAAGCCGCAAAAAAATGTCTCCAAGGATAATCTCAGCTCTCAGCACAACTCCCATATCCTACACGATGAAGATGGACGCCAGGACGGTCCTCCCGGCCAGTCTCGGGTGACAATGGGAGGAGTCGCTACTACCATTCGGCTCTATTCTGTTCGTGGCAGCTAACGCTATCTCAGCTCCTCAAGCTCCGGTGACAGACAAACCGGCCTCAAAAGGCAAGAGGCCAAATGTGGTGGTCTTTAAGGCGCCCCAACCCAAACGCAAGTCGGTGTTTGAACGACTTTTCTTGGCCCCAGCCGGGGGCAAGGCCATCAACACCAATAGAGCAATAAGGCGTCTCAAGCAAGCTCCAGCGGTGTCCTTGACAACTGCTCGATCGGGTATCTTCTCTAAGCTCCACGTCAATCGACTCACGATGGCTTTTTGGATGACGGATGCCCGTCAAGCCTTCAAAATCGAGAAGCTAAGATAGAAAAGGCTCAGATATAGAGCCAACAAAAGGGCTAGGGCTTATGCTAGGCTGAACTTCATGAGGTTCCAAGAACAGGGTTACCCCGCCAAAGATAAAGAGATGGCTGGATATGTGGTCCACACGGTCTACATGGTAGGCACGCGCAGCAAGAGCAAGGACAGGGCCACTACATCTCAGATCCAATCTGGTATGAATGTGGCTGCCTCTTCCCAAGACCAGCATCCTCTAGGAGGTAATGAAAACTTTTTCGGTGAGGCTGATAAGCAGATAGATCTCTCGGTTCATGAGGAGTCGGGATCAGAAAGCGAAGATGAGTCAATCTTTCATCCCAAGACCGCAGAACAACTACTTCTCTAAGAGCTCCGAAAACAGTTCAGAAGTAAAGACAAGGAGATGGCCAAACTTTACTCCAAAATTGACGACTTGACGAATGTTGTGATGCATCTCACGGCCCAAGCTACCTCTCAGCTGTCCAATCAAACGCAAGGTTCTGCTCATGAATCGGGAAACGGTGTCCCGAGACAGCCGACACCTATTCCCTCAAATCCAAAGGTGGGCGGACCGCATGAAAGTCAGTCACATCCTATCTCGGGAAATGTCTTGGCTACCGATGACAGTAGCCCACTAACTCAAGATCAAATCATGGACCAGGTTGTAAGTCAATGCTAAACTTAAGATCTCGATCCGGAGGCAAACCTGACATATCTTCTGGGAAAACATTCTCAAACTCTCGAACAACCTCGGGCTTATCTCCATCGGCCTGTAACGATGAAATTACTGCTGCATTCAGCCTGGCTCAGTAGATACCCGGCTTCAAAGTTCTGTCTCTACTCTTGAAATAGAAAACTGGATATTCTAGTATTTTAAAGACTGCCCTCCTTTTACGACATTCAATGGTAGCGTAAAATATGTTAGGAATATGTATGCCCTAGAGACCATTATTGTATGATATAATGGATGCTTTGACATATATAGAGAGGACTTTCTTGCTCGACATGATAGTATGCTATCTGGTTGCTCTTTATCTTAACATGTACACTTGTATTATTATACTGTCTCTCTGATACATGTTGATAAAGCTCTTAGGATGTTTGCTTGACTACCAGGACTATGATGCGAATCATACTACTGGGACTTATGTAGTCCATAAGCACATTCTTTAATTGTTCTTAGTTGAGGGGATATCGAGACAGGGCATTGATATTCCAGAATAGACTAGTGTGTATGTTTCTTGACCCTGTAGGGGGCAATGGTTGATCTCATAACCATTGGTGTTTGACATCAAAGATTGTACACAGGTGCCCATTAGAGAATCGGTACACGGAACAGGACTCGCCGAGAACTCCTATGGTACCATACCTATCATAAGATAGCAGTTCGCTGGTGACACCAGTTCAGGTTAGTCTGTAGACCCGAGATCGTCATAGTGTCTTGTGTGGTTCCTATTGTGCTTTGATTTCCTTCCTACCACGGCTTAAAGGAGTTGTGCAAACAGGTGGATTTTGGGTACAGTCCCGAGTCACATGGAGGCAGTGAGCGATAGGAGGGGTTTTGTCTCTCCTGGTATTGGGAGTTGATATTGCGCTATGTTCGATTGTCTATAACAGTAAGTCCCTGACCAGGGCTGATGAGATTTACTGGTAAGTGTTATCAGTAGTTTCTCGAACCGTTATGAGCCATACATCGGCATGACTTATCAAGTTACTGAGGTCTGACGATTCCACCCCTAGACTCGATATGCGACATATCAGACGAAGAGACCAGACTGTATGGTAAGTGTTACTTATAGGCTTCATGGGTGTTTGGACAAGCTTACTTGTTGATCTTCTATTCGCTTAATACCTGGGTAGCCGTTATGTCCAGCTAGTACCGCTGACGGCTTATGGGTGACTGATGTGATCATCACCTACTGCTGGCGTATTGACGAGTCTTTAGAGTCCCACACAGAGGTCTCTTAGTTCAAGCGAAACGAAGTAGGGCACATATGCTGATATGTGCGGGGGCTTGATTAAATACGAGTATGTGATACTGTATTCTAATCTTGCAGTAATTTGATATCGGTTATGTTATATGTGATATAACCAGATTATTGAATCAAGTATTGATTTGATAATGTGATATAGAGATAAATAATATTAGTCGGTTATATGTGATATAACCGGATTATTGAATCAAGTGTTGATTTAATATTATGATATATATTTATATTTAATATAATTATATATTAACTAATATTATAGCTCACTAATTATTTTCTTAATATATATATTTGATAGATTTATATATATATATATAGAGAGAGAGAATAATAGAGGAAAGATGCCATAGGAGGGAATTTCCTCCTATGGCGTCGAAAAAATACATTCTCCATCGTGTTTTCCGATGATTGGCACCCATCATCTTCATCGTTATCATCTAAGATTTGGGCATGCCAAATTTCATGTGATTCTACAACTTTTTCACCGTTGAATTAGTGGGTTCAAAATTAACGGTTTACCAACAATAGAACTTTTTACATTGCTAAATCAACGGTGAAAAATTTGTAGAATCACATGAAATTTGGCATACCCACATCTTAGATGATAATGATGAAGATGACGGATACCGATCGTCGGAAAACACGACGGAGGGTGTACTTTTTCGACGCCATAGGACGAAATTCCTTCCTATGGCCTCATTCCTCCATTATTCTGATATATATATATATATATATATATATATTATGAAGCATGGATGGATTTTCTATTTTTTAGGAAATAGAAATGATGAGGTGGAAAATGGGAGATATTTGTAGAATGGGTGAGGCGTGGTATTTTCATTTGTTTATTTGTCTTGCAACACTATTGAAGTATGGTTAAATAAATTTATTAAAAATTTATCCATGCTTTAATAAGTGAGCAAGGGTGAGAACCATTCTTGACTTGATTCATTTTTTGCCTTAGCCACTTTTCCTTATCTCTCTCCTTTTTCTTTCTTTTTCTTCCTCATGCTTCATGCTCTAACAATCACATGAGTTGTGAACCCTAGAGCTTGAGTAAATCCTAAGTGAGCTTAGAACCTCTACTTCCCCATCCTACACTTGATTAGCACTTGAGTTTAGGGTGTTTTCTTCACTAAAGAAAGTTTAGTGAAAAGATAGCTTGAACAAGTGAAGCTTCAAGGTAGATCATCTTCGACACGAAGACATCGAAGCAAGCTCGATCTGTTCTTCAAGTGGAACCTAGAGGAGTCGTAGGGACTACTATCCAGAGCTATAGAAGAGAAGGACTTGGTCTACAAAGGTTGTAGTCTCTTTCTCTTAGTGTAAAGTTCTTATATATTATGCCAAAACCCTAATCATCTAGTTATGATTCTAGGATAGTGTAGCTTAGCACCCTATATTTTTAAAAATAGCATGGTTGATGCTTAGTAAAACCTAGTGGTGGTGCTAGAGTAGATTTTCATGGTATCAGAGCTAAGCTAGAACATTAGGGAAAGTCTTTACGACGTTAAAGTGTTTGATCAAATTTTCGAAGCCGTATTTTCAAAGTTTCTGTCCATTTTTTCAAAAGTTGAAATTTTCGAAATTAAAAATATGCAGAAAATTGTGCAGGGTATTTAATGGAGCTACAAGAAGTTCGAGACCCCAACACCTTCAAAGTGCCGTGGAACCGCGGCCTAAACCCCGTTTTGGCCGCGGTTCCGCAGCATGTTTGTGGTGTTAAGGGTTCTTTCTTCTTATGCTGCTCCATTGACATATTTGGCATTTTCTGGATGTTTTTAGTGATGCTCAAGTTGTTGAGGTCTATGGAATTTGTGGGTGTTTGATAAGTCGATCGAAATGTTTAATGTCGTCTAGATTAATATGATATGTGATATAATATTTGGAATCCACTATAATTAGTTTTGTGAAAACTAGTTAGTATTTTATAAATCTAGCGTTTTAGTCACGGTTCATCGATTGCCACGGAGTTTTGATTCGGATCAAAACTCCATTGCAATCGCATATAGTACGTGAACGACAGTCGGGAATCTTGTTGAATTATCCGACTGCTTATTGAGAAGAGTTTTCAGTTTGAAACTAAAATGCAAGGTTTACAGGGTTAGGCATGAAATTCAGAATATGAAATATTCCGGGTTTATGATGTCTATGGAGTTTGTGGATTCTAATTATTGTAGTTTTTCATTTCTTTTCTACGACCGTAAATGTAATATGTGGTGTATCCCCGATCTCGTTGGTATATGTCAACTGAATTTGGGATACGCATATTTACTTACGTTGATGACATATGATGTTATGTGTTGCTGTGATATGTTATATTGGATCATCGTGATTGAATAGCCGGGGGTTTTGCATGACTCGAGAGTTTTTTAATTTTCATTCATGTAAAATTGTATGTAATATTTTTTTATTGGTACACTTCCGGGTTGAGGATGATGTCACCATTGATGTATATTATTTACTTTTCCGCATTAGGATAGACCCATGGTGGGAAGACAAGTAACCGGATTCTGGAGTCCAGTGGGAGACCATCTTGAGGAGTAGAGACCGGATCTCCTAACTCTAGAATTGGTAGGGTTGCTTGCCGCTCTCATAGGAGTCCAGGGATGTGAGTTTGGCTATTCATCACGACCGTGGAATCCGTGTTTTTCATTATTGGCTGAATTTAAAACACGGACCCCCCAATATTTCATATGTTGACTTCTGCTGCTTGAGTTCTGTGATGTGATCATATAACTGCGTAAGACGAATGCTATATATATATGATATATATAATAAACATTGCTTATATTTTGCACCCGCGCTAGTCTAGCCCCTGCTCTGCCGTTAGTTAAGTAACCTAACGAGGCATGATGGGCCCCGTGGCGAATGCGGATGTCATAAGCGTATGTTCTATTTTCGTTTCTTTTCTGTGATGTTTAGGGAAACATAAATGATGGAATTTCATTAATGAGATTAATGGAAAGAAAAGAAACCTAAAGTTGTTATAGAATCAAAAAATTTTAAAAGGTAACTCTAGTTCTTGCTTTGCATAGTGGTATTCCTTGATGAATATCCAGCACCTCATTCGATGAGGAAAGTGCCGAGATCTCTTCACTGGGAGTGACCTCTTTAGCAAAACTAGCAAATGCTACAACCCACTCGGTTTTGTTTTTATAGCTTCTCTAGTTCTTGTTTTGAATAGTGGTATTCCTTGATAAATATCCAGCACCTCATTCGATGAGGAAAGAGCCGAGATCCCTTCACCGGGAGTGATCTTTTTACCAAAACTAGCAAAAGCTACAAAAAATACTCATTTTCAAATCATTAAATTCTACAACGATATCAAGTTCATTATGTTTAAGGTTTTCATCAAAACCATTCGTAGCCCTCCATCATTCCAGATAAGTGCTATTTAGTATTCGTGCTGCGTTTGTTGGCCTTCGTCAAGGCGTAATGTACGGTAGCTGATTAGTGCTTATCTGCCGCATATGGTGCGATTGGATTAGGGTAGTCATACGGCCTTGTTGACCTCCATCAAGGGTCGTGTGGGTGGGTTTAATTCAATCATGAAATGATGAGTTGAACTTGACTAGCGGCTTATGGTTTGTTGACCACCGTCAAGATCATAGGTCGTTAGGGGTAAAAACAGATATTGGGAATTTCAAGTGTTGAAATTTGCAATGAGATTGCATACCTTCTATAAGATAGTTGGATCTCGATACCCACTGCGAGTAAGAGTTACTCCTGAGAGAGTTTTCCACTTTACAATTAGCTGATCCAGTAGGTGTCTAAGAAAGGTGTTAACGGGGTTATGCCCTTGCGGAAACGAGATTATTTAATTATTTCCATGCGAAAGCATGGGGAGACTCCCTTAGAATACCAATACCTGCTTGGCTGACCGATTGGCGAACTTGTAGGGTGTAAATAATCCCGGCTAATCTTACTTTTTATAGTTTGAAGGAAGATTTGATAAAAACAGTGGGAGTCATCCTGATTAGATAAGATAATAACCAATTTAATCTTGTAAGAGCACACGCTAAAGTGTTTCCTTCTCTCTCTCCAGATAGCGACCAATGACACGCCTTAATCAAGATAATAATATGGATGTATTGACCGAACCCGCTTATTATACTGAGCTAGGGAACGTTGGTTCCGCTTTTTCTTATGATTATCATAAGTCTGAGCAAGGAATAGGGGAATACCCGGATTCCCACACCACTCGAATGAAGAAGGAGCATGCTGATGCATCTTCTTCGGGCGTGTTCGTTACCGAAAACTGTTTCTCAGTTTGCTCTACGTCCTGAGTATTTGATACCGGATCAAGATCCCACGTTTTTAATTTGTCGCATGGGCTAAGAAGAGGTAGAGAACTGGGAAAGGGTGATATGTCTTTAAAAGTAGGAAATGGAGCAATTGTTGCAGCCAAAGCAGTTGGCGAATATCACCTAGTATTACCAAATGGTAATACAATGATTCTGAATGACTGTTATTACGTACCAAACATGATGTGCAATATTATATCAGTTTCCTTATTACATAAAGAAAGATATAACTTTGTATTTGAGGATAATATTATGAACATTTTCCTAAATCAAGTGTTGATTGGGTTTGGTACGTTATATAATGGTATATACGTTCTAAATCAGATTACAGTTCTAAACGTATAGAACACACAAGAGGAAAAGTTCAGAAATGAACAAGCCTTCTTGTGGCATTGTAGGCTAGGTCATATCAATGCGACAAGACTAACTAAGTTGCATAAAGATGGATATTTGAATCAGTTCGAATTTACATCTTATGAAACTTGCGAGTCATGTCTCAAAGGGAAGATGACCAAAACTCTGTTTACTAGACACGGAGAAAGAGCTACTGAACTCTTGGGACTGATACATAGTGATGTATGTGGTCCTATATCTACACATGCCAAGAATGGTTCCTCATACTTATTACATTCACCGATGATCTTTCAAGATTCGGACATGTGTTCTTGTTGAAACACAAATCTGAAGCTTTTGAGAAATTCAAGGAATATAAGAGCGAAGTAAATAACCAGATGGGTAAAAGTATTAAAATCCTTCGATCTGATCGGGGAGGAGAATACTTGAGCACGGAGTTCCGAGACTATTTAAAAGAGAATGGGATTCTCTCTCAGCTTACTCCTCCGTATACACCACAGCACAATAGAGTATCAGAGCAGAAGAATCGCACCTTATTAGATATGGAGCGCTCTATGATGAATAATGCTAAGTTATCGATTTCCTTTTGGGGTTATGCACTTGAGACAGCTGCATACATATTGAATAGGGCTCCGACCAAATCAGTACCTACCACTCCATATGAGATATAGGAAGGGAAGAGACCATATCTTAATTACATTAAGATATGAGGTTGTCCGACTTATGTCAAAAAGCAAAATCCGGACAAGCTTGAGGCAAGGTCAGTTCTGTGCAAGTTTGTAGAATATCCCAAACATTCGTGAAGGCATAACTTCTACCACATTGAGGAACAAAAAATGTTTGTTGCTCAACATGCCACCTTTTTAGAAAATGAATTTCTTGCAAAAGAAATTAGTGGTAATGAGGTAGAACTGGAAGAAGTTCCAACAACACAAACAATAACTGACGATTTGGTAGAACCGGAGGATTCAATATTCCCCGACGAACCTCAGCCACACCGCAGATCTAGTAGGGTTCATCATCCACCTGAGAGATACTACGGTTTTCTCATAGACGGTAGGAGCGAGGATTGCATCATGGAAGATGACGACCCAATTAGTTTCGAGCAGGCCATCACAAGTGGAGACTCTGTGAAATGGCTGGATGCTATGCGATTTGAGATGGAATCCATGTACACCAACAAAGTATGGACTCTAGAAGTTGCTCCTGAAGGGATAAAACCCATCGGGAGCAAGTGGATCTTTAAGAAGAAAATTGGTGTAGATGGAAAGGTTGAGACCTTCAAAGCTAGACTTATAGCAAAAGGTTTTCGTCAACGACCAGGTGTCGACTATGATGAAACCTTTTTCTCCTGTCGCTATGCTTAAGTCCATCAGGATCCTACTTGCCATTGCTGCATATCATGACTACGAAATCTGGCAGATGGACGTCAAGACCGCTTTTCTAAATGGTGATTTAGAAGAGAGCGTGTACATGACAAAGCCAGAGGGCTTTGTAGACAGTGGGAGCAGCAGAAGCGTGTGCAAGCTGCTTAAATCAATCTACGGATTAAAGCAGGTATCGCGGAGCTGGAACATCTGTTTTGATGAAGTTATCAAAGAGTTTGACTTCATAAAAAATGTAGATGAACCATGTATATACAAGAAGGTTGTAGAGAGTAAAGTTGTCTTCCTTGTATTGTATGTGGATGACATACTCTTGATAGGAAACGACGTTCCTATACTATACTCGGTCAAGATCTTCTTATCACAAAAGTTCTCCATGAAAGATCTAGCTGATGTCTCCTACATCCCGGGGATAAAGATCTATAGAGATAGATCTAAACGGATGTTGGGATTGTCCCAATCCAGGTACATAGACACCATACTAAAGAGGTTTAGTATGGAAGATTCTAAGCGTGATAATTTACCCGCTTGCTCAGGAATCACTCTCTCTAAAGAGATGTCTTCCAAGACTGATTTGGAGAGGGCTCGCATGCAAGAGATACCTTATGCTTCGGCAGTCGAGTCTATCATGTATATGATGTTATGTACTAGACCAGATGTAGTTTACTCACTAGGTGTAGTGAGTAGGTATCAATCAGATCATGAGTAAAAGCACCGGACAGCTGTGAAGAACATTCTTAAGTACTTGAGAAGGACTAAAGAGATATTCTTGGTGTATGGTAACGGTGAACTCCAAGTGGAGTTCTTTACTGATTCAAGCTTCCAGAGTGATAAGGACGACAGTAAGTCGGTCTCGGGTTTTGTCTTCACCCTCAATGGAGGGGCGGTATGTTGGAAGAATTTCAAGTAAGATACCGTAGCAGACTCGACGATGAAGGCTGAATACATCGCTACAAACGATGCTGCCAAAGAGGTTGTCTGGATGAAGAAGTTCATTACTGAACTTGGTGTGGTTCCATCCATTGAGCATCCAATACCTGTGTATTGTGATAACAATGGAGCTGTGGCTTTAGCCAAGGAACCCCGGTCCCATCAGAGATACAGATATATTCTTAAGCGGTATCACCTGATCCGGGAGATAGTAGATCGACGGGAGATCGAGATTAGGATAGTTGACACAATGGATAACGTAGCAGATCCACTCATGAAGGCCCTCCCCCAGACGCGGTTTGAGAGACTTTTTGGGATGTTGGGTATGAGATACTACAACAACTGGCCTTAGTGTAAGTGGGAGATTGTTAGGATTATGTATGCCCTAGAGGCCATTATTGTATGATATAGTGGATGCTTCGACATATATATAGAAGACTTTCTTACTCGACATGATAGTATACTATCTGGTTGCTCTTTATTTTAACATGTACACTTGGATTATTATACTGTCTCTCTGATACATGTTGATAAAGCCCTTAGGATGTTTGCTTGACCACAAGGGCTATGATGCAGATCATACTACTGGGACTTGTGTAATCCACAAGCATATCCTTTAATTGTTCCTAGTCGAGGGGATATCGAGACAGGGCATCGATATTCCAGAGTAGACAAGTATGTACGTTTCTTGATCCTGTAGGGGGCGATGGTTGATCCCATAACCATTGGTATTTGACATCAAAGATTGCACACATGTGCTCATTAAAGAATGGGTACACTGAACAGGACTCGCCGAGAACTCCTAGATGGTACCATACCTATCGTCAGATAGCAGTTCTCTGGTGACACTGGTACATGTTAGTCTGTAGACCTGAGATCGTCATAGTGTCTTGTGTGGTTCCCACCGTGCTTTGATTTCCTCCCTACCACGGCTCAAAGGAGTCGCGCAAACAGGTGGATTTTGGGTACAATCCCGATTCACATGGAGGCAGCAAGCGATAGGATGGGTTTCGTCTCTCCCAGTATTGGGAGTTGATGTTGTGCTATGCTCGATTGGCTATAACAGTTAGTCCTTGGCCATGGCTGATGAGATTTACTGGTAAGTGTTATCAGTAGTTTCTCGAACCGTTATGAGCCATATATCGGCATGACTTATCAAGTTACTGGAGTCTGACGATTCCTCACCTAGATTTGAAATGCGACATATCAGACGAAGAGACCAGACTGTATGGTAAGTTTTACTTATAGGCTTCATAGGAGTTTGGACAAGCTTGCTTGTTGATATTCTATTCGCTCAATACCTGGGTAGCCGTTAAGTCCAGTTAGTATCGCTGACAACTTGTGGGTGACTGATGTTATCATCACCTATTGCTGGCGTATTGACGAGTCTTTAGAGTCCCACACAGAGGTTTCCTAGTTCAAGCGAAACGAAGTAGAGCACATATGCTGATATGTGCGGAGGCCTGACTAAATACGAGTATGTGATACCGTATTCTAATCTGGCGGTAATTTGATATCGGTTAGGTTATATGTGATATAACCGGATTATTGAATCAAGTGTTGATTTGATAATGTGATATACAGATAAATGATATTAGTCGTGATATAATCGGATTATTGAATTAAGTGTTGATTTAATAATATGGTATATATTTATATTATATAATTATATATTAACTAATATTATATCTCACTAATTATTTTCTTAATATATATATTAATATATATATATATATATATATATATATATATATTATGAAGCATGGATGGATTTTCTATTTTTTAGAAAATAGAAATGATGAGGTGGAAAATGGGAGATATTTGTGGAATGGATGAGGCATGACATTTTCATTTGTTTATTTGTCTTGCAACTCTATTAAAGTATGGTTGAATAAATTTATTGAAAATTTATTCATGCTTCAATAAGTGAGCAAGGGTGAGAGCCATTCTTGACTTGATTCATTTTTTAGCCTTAGCCATTTTTTCTTAGCTCTCTCCTTTTTCTTTCTTCTTCTTCCTCATACTTCAAGCTCTAACAATCACATAAGTTGTGAACCCTAGAGTTTGAGTAAATCCTAAGTGAGCTTAGAACCCCTACTTCACCATCCTATACTTGATTAGCACTTGAATTTAGGGTGTTTCCTTCACTAAAGAAAGTTTAGTGAAAAGGTAGCTTGAACAAGTGAAGCTTCAAGGTGGATCATCTTCGACACGAAGATACCGAAGCAAGCTCGATCTGTTCTTCAAGTGGAGCCTAGAGGAGTCGTAGGGACTGCTATCCGGAGCTATAGAAGAGAATGACTTGGTCTACAAAGGTTGTAGTCTCTTTCTCTTAGTGTAAAGTTTTTATATATCATGCTAAAACCCTAATCATCTAATGAAGATTCTAGGATAGTGTAGCTTAGCACCCCATATTTTTAAAAATAGCATGGTTGATGCTTAGTAAAACCCAATGGTAGTGCTAGGGTAGACTTTCATAACATCCCCAGCCAATCCACTCCAAAAACAATGTCGAAGTTTGGTATATCCAGCACTTTGAAATCTGCATAAAATTCTCTGCCGCAAACTACAACTGGATTCTGATCATACCCCACGGAAGCCTTTAAAACTCCATTTCCTAAGCTAACATTCCAACTCAACACAAAAGGTTTTACTGGAATCGCATGTGTTCTCATGAATCGTTATGATATAAAGCAATGCGACACTCTAGTATTGAACAACGCGAGTGCAGGTAGAGTGGCTACTAGTATAGTAACTAAGTTGCATAGGGATGGTTCAGGTAAAAGGAAGGAACAAAAGAACGCTAGAATTTGAAATGACTGAGAAAGAACTTTACTAGTGATAACCTGACCCATGGCTTTGGCCTCTTCGACAGACATAGTAAAGGCCTGGCGTCTCGGCACATTCCTCTATACCTGCTGGTACACTTATGGTTGATGGGATAAAGCTTGTCCTTGCTGAGGTGGTGCAGGTAGAGCTAAACGGGGAGAGGGAGCTTGTATAGCTGGTCTCGGTGTGGGAGCTGTGCCAATTCTGTTCAATAGGCATGCCCCAATAGAGTGCGTAGGCGATCCACAAATTAAACAAAGACCATTGGCCCTTCGGCAGTCCTTCACCAGATGTCCTTGTCTCTTGCAGTAACTTCAGAAGTCTGGTGTATGATTGATAAAGGATCCTCCTGGCTTCCTAGGTAGACCTGTAATGGCTTGCCTCGAGGAGGCTCCTCCAGTGATCTGGCCAATAGGGCGCTTCACTCTTGCCGACTGCGGCCTTCCTTTTTTCTTGATCACGGCTTCATAACGAAGGGTTGCTTTCAAAGCCGCTTCATGAGTCAAGTAATCTCCTGTTGCTAATGCTGGGTTCTCTAGGTCGCCGGTGGGTTTAGGGAGGCATCGACCATGCCGTTTTTAAAAATTTTGCGCACTAAAGAACCCTAACCTAGAATCTTAACTAGAGAATTAGACGAAACTAGAATGTAAATATCTTTACATCTAAGTGAACAAGAAATACAACCTTTATAAACCGGTCCTTCACTTCAATAGCTCCGTATAGTAGTCCCTTCGCTCCAAATAGTGATCTTCCAGACTCTAGTGAGGCTCCACAAGGTGAAATGAACAAGCTTGCTTGAAATCTTCGAGGCCGAAAATGATCTACGTCGAGGAGAAACTAACTCAAGCTATCTCTTCACTAAGTGATGAACTAGTGAAGAAACAACACAATCTAAATGGCTAGTAAAGAAAAGATTGATGAAGTTGGAATTTTGTTCACTTTAGAAATAATTTTCTCACTAATTTTCTTCACCTCTCATGAAGCTAGAAAGCTTGAGGAAAGAGATGAAGAAAGCTCTCATGGAATGAAGTAAGTAAAGAATGAATCAAGTGGTGAGAATAGCAACCATGGGTGAGTTAGTGTCATACACTAACTCATGTAGAGAATAAACAATGGCTTACAATAATGGTTAGGTTAATAAATATCTAGAGTGAGACAAAATTAGTGGACTAAGTCAATGGGTTCTACAAGCTTCAACCATGTGACTAATTTCCAACTAATTTGATTTACTTTAAATAAATAAAACCCATTATTATTATAAGAATGGTGTGAGTCTCATACACCCATGTAGCATGTGACATCTTGCATAACACAAAAGATGTACATTAATATATATCACATATATACTAAGTGTACACTAGTGAGAAAAAGAAATCTTAAGTGAGCTAATATTAGTTAATGTAATTTAATATATCAAATATATAATTATACATTAAATTATTAAATCAACACTTGATTTAATAATCCGGCTATATCACATACAACCGACTAATATCAAATGTATCAACCTGTCGAATCAACACTTGATTCGACAACCCGGTTATATCACATATAACAGACCGATATCATATACCACAAGAATAGAATACGGTATCACATACTCGTATTAATCTCGGTCCCGCACATATCACATATGTGCTCCTACTTCGTTTCGCTTGAGCCAGGAAACCTCTGTGTAGGACTCTAAAGACTCGCCAATACAGGCAGTAGATGGTGATCATATCAATCACCCACAAGCCGCAAGCGGTCTGATAAACGTAACGGCCACCCGGGTATTGAGCTATCAGAAGATCAACAAGCAAGCATGCTCATACTTCTGCGAATCCAATCAGTAACACTATCGTACAGTCCGGTCTCTTCGTCTGATATGTCGCATATCTCAGCCTGGGGGTGGTAAACGTCAGACCCCAATAGCCCTGATAAGTCATGCCGATATGAGGCCCATAACGGTTCGAGAAACTACTGATAACACTTACCAGTAGATCTCAGCAACCCTGGTCAGGGATTTCCTGTTATGGCCAATCGAGCATAGCGCAACATCAACTCCCAATACCGGGAGAGACGAAATCCCCTCCTATCGCTCATTGCCTCCATGTGACTCGGTACTGTACCCAAAAACCACCGTTTTGCACGATCACTTGAACGTGGTAAGGTGGAAATCAAAGCACAGTGGGAATTACACAAGACTCTATGATGATCTCGGGTCGACAGACTAACCTGTACCAGTGTCACCAGAGAACTGCTATCTGACGATAGGTATAATACCATCTAGGAGTTCTCGGAGAGTCCGTTCAGTGTACCCAGTCTCCACTGAGCACCCATATACCTTCTCTGATGTCAAACACCAATGGATGTGGGATCATCCATCGCCCATCATATGGGTCGAGAAGCGTATACGCTAGTCTACTCTGGAATATCGATGCCCCGTCTCGATACTCCCACGACTAGGAACAATTGAAGGATGTACTTACCGACTACCTCTGCCCCACTAGTATAATCTGCATCATAATCCTGGTAGTCAAGTACTCATCCTAAGGGCTTTATCAACATGTAATAGAGAGACAATAAGTGTACATGCAACCAAATAGCATACTATCATGTCGAGTAAGAAAGTTCTCCCTATATATGTCCAATCATCCACTATAATATATATCACATATATAATAATGGCCTCTAGGGCATACATATAACTAACAATCTCCCACTTGCACTAAGGCCATTTGTTGTAATATCTCATACCCAACGCCCCATAAAAGTCTTTATAGGGAAAAGCCTCTGTGAGTGGATCCTCCATGTTATCATTCGCGTCAACTCTCCTAATCTCGATCCCCTGGAGATCAACCATCCCTGATCAGGTGATACTGTCCTCAAAATATGTCTGGATCGCTGATGGGACCTGCGTTCCTAGGCCAAAGCCACAACTCTATTGTTGTCACAATAACCGTTATTGGACGCTCAATGGTAGGAACTATATTCATCTCATGAACAAGAATTATCCAGACATCTACTTTGGTAGTATCGTTGGTAGCGATGTATTCAGCCTTTATCATCTAGTATGCCACGGTATCTAGTTTGGAACTCTTCCAACATACCGTCCCTCCACTGAGGGTAAAGACAAAGCCTGTGATAGACTTTCAGTCAACCTTATCACTCTGGAAGCTTGAATTGGTAAAGGACTCCCACTGGAGTTCACCATTACCAAACCCCAAGAACATTTCTTTAGTGCTTCTCAAGTACTTAAGAATGTCCTACACAGCTGTCCAGTGATTCTCCCAAGATCCGATTGATTCCTGATCACTACACCTAGTGAGTAAGCTACATTTGGTCTGGTACATAACATCGCATACATGATAGAGCCTACTGCCGAAGCATAGGGTATCCCTTGCACGCGAGTTCTCTCCAAATCAGTCTTGGAAGACATCTTTTTGGAGAGAGTGACTCCTGAGTTAAGTGGGCGAACCACCACGCTTAGAATCTTCCATACTAAACCCCTTTAGTACGGTGTTTATGTACCTGGATTTGGGACACTCCCAACATCCAGTTAGATCTATCACCATAGATTATAATCCATAAGATGTAGTAGGTATCATCCAAATCTTCCTTGGAGAATCCTCGTGATAAGAGGAGCTTGGCCGAGTGTATCATAGGAAACCATTTCCTATCAAGAGTATGTCATCTACGTAAAATACGTGGAAGACAACCTTACTCTCTACAACCTTCTTGTATATACAAGGTTCATCTATCTTTTTGATAAAGTCAAACTCTTTGACTGCCACATCAAAACAGATGTTCCAACTCCGCGATGCATGCTCTAATCCTGATGGACTTAAGCATAGCCACTAGAGAAAAGGTTTCCATCATAAACCACACCTAGTTATTGACGATAGCCTTTTACTACAAGTCTAGCTTTGAAAGTCTCAACTTTTCCATTTGCACCAAGAATCTTCTCAAGATCCATTTGCTCCCGATGGGTTTTACGCCTTCAAATGCAACATTCAAAGTCATACTTTGTTGGGGTACATGGATTTCATCTTTGATCGCATAACATCCAACCATTTCACACAGTCCCTACTCGTGATAGCCTGCCTGAACCTTGTTGGGTCATCATCTACTATGATGCAATCCTTGCTCCCACCGTCATCAAGGAAATCGTAGTATCTCTCAGGTGGATGAGGAACCCTACCAAATTTGCAGAGAGGTTGAGGCTCGTTGGAGACTATTGAATCCTTTGGTTTCACCAAATCATCAGCTGCTAGTTTGTCTAGCTGGAACTCCTTCCAGTTCTACCTCATGACCACTAATTTCTTTATAAGAAATTCTTTTTTCTAAAAAAGTGGTATGCTGAGAAACAAAACACCTTTTGCTCCTCAGTATGGTAGAAGATATTCTCTCGCAAATGTTTGGGATATCCAACAAACTTATACAGAACTGACATCGCTTCAAGCTTGTCCGGATTTTGCTTTTCAACATAGGCCGGACAACCCCATATCTTAACTCGTTTAAGACATGGTCTCTTCTCATTCCATATCTCATATGAAGTGGTAGGCATTGATTTGGTTGGAACCCTACTCAATAGGTATGCAGCTTCTCAAGTGCATAACACCAAAAGGAAACAGGTAACTCAGCAGTACTCATCATAGAGCACACCATATCTCATAGAGCGTGATACCTCCGCCCCGATACACCGTTGTGATGTGGTGTACATGAAGAAGTAAGCTGAGAGAGAATCCCATTCTCTGTTTAGAAAATCCAGGAACTCCATGCGCAAGTATTCTCCTCTCTGATCATATCGAAGGATTTAATACTTCTACCCGTCTGGTTCTCAACTTCAAGCTTATATTCCTTGAATTTCTCAAAAGTTTCAGACTTGTGTTTCAACAGAAATATATGTCCGAATCTTGAGAGATGATCAGTGAATATAATGAAGTATGAAGAACCAAGCCTGACATTTGTAGACATAGGACCGTATACATCATCATGTATCTATCCCAAGAGTTCAGTAACTCTTTCTCTGTTTCTAGTAAACGAAGTATTAGTCATTTTACCTTTGTGACAAGACTGGAAAGTATCATAAGATGAAAATTCGAACAGATTCTTATATTCATCCTTATGTAACTTAGCTGGTCGTGTCGCATAGATATGACCTAGTCTACAATACCACAAGAAGGATTTGTTCATTTCTGAACTACTCTTCTTGTGTGTGTTCTACATACTTTGAACTGTGGTTTGATTTAGAATGTATATGCCATTACATAACGTGCCTGATCCAATCAACTCTTGATTAAGGAAAATATTTACAACATTATCTTGCAATACAAAATTATATCCTTCTTTAATTAATAAAGAAACTGATGTAATGTTGTATATCAGGTTCGGTATGTAATAACATTTGTTCAAAATCAATATATTTACCACTTAGTAATACAAGGTGATATTTGCCAACTGATTTGGCTGCAACAATTGCACCATTCTCTAACACTTAGAGACATATCACCCAATCCCAGTCCTCTACATTTCTATAGCCCATGTAACTCTTATATATGCGGGATCCTGATCCGGTATCTCATACCTAGGACGTAGAGGATACTGAGAAATAGTTCTTGGTAACGAACGCACCTGAAGAATATGCATCAGCATGCTCATTCCTCGATGGGTCGCGTGGAAATCCGGATATTCCCCTATTTCCTACTCAGTCTTATAACAATTATAAGAAAGAATAGAACCAATGTTCCCCAGCTCAGTATAATAAGCAGGTTCGGTCAATGCATCCATATTATTATTTTGATTAAGGCGTGACATGGTCGCTGCCAGGAGAGAGAGAGAAGAAAACACTCAGTGTATGCTTTTGTAAGATTAGATTGGTTATTATTTTATCTAATCAGGATGGCTCCCACTGTTTTTATCAAATCTTCCTTCAAACCCTAAAAAGTAAGACTAGTCGGGATTAATTACACCCTACAAGTTCGCCAATCTTTCGGCCAGAACAGTGTCGGTACTTTGGGGGAGGTTCCCCGTGCTTTCGCACGGACCTAATTAAAATAAATCTCGTTTTTCCAGAGGCATAACCCCGTTAACACTTTTCTAGACACCTACTTTGATCGGCTAATTGTAATGTACAAAACTCTCCCAGGAGTAACTCTTACTCGCAGTGGGTATCGAGATCCAACTATCTCATAGAAGGTATGCAATCTCATTGCAAATTTCAACACTTGAAATTCCCAATAATATTTTGCCCCTAACGACTTATAACCTTAACATAATCAACAAATTATAAGCGCTAGCCAAGTTCAACCCGTACATTTCATGATTGAATTAAACCCACCCGTACGACCCTTAACATGGTCAACAAAGTCGCACGACTACCCTAATCCAATCGCATCACATGCTTAAGAAGATAAGCACTAATCATCTACCGTACACTGCGCCTTAATATGGTCAACAAACGTAGCATGAATACTAAGTAGCACTTATCTGAAATGACGGAGGGTTACGACAGGTTTTTAAGAAAACCCTTTGCGTAATGAACTTGATATCGTTGTAGAATCGAGTGATTTTGAAAATGAGTGTTTTTGAGGTTTTTACTAGTTTCGATAAAGAGGTCACTCCCGGTGAAGGACTCGGCTCTTTCCTCATCGAATGAGATGCAGGATATTTCACAAATACCTCTAAGCAAGCATGAACTAAAAAAGCAATCAAAATACAAAACCGAGTGGGTTGTAGCATCTGCCAGTTTTGCTAAAGAGGTCACTCCCGGTGAAGGGATCTCGGCTCTTTCCTTATCGAATAAAGTGCTGGATATTCTACAAGGAATACCGCTATACAAAGCAAAAACTAGAGCTACCAGTTTTTAAAACAAGATTCTGCAACATCTTTAGGTTTCTTTTATTTCATTAATCTTATTAATAAAGTCCCATCATTTAAGCTTCCTAAGCATCACAGAAGAAACGAAAGCAGCAATATTTATTATATCTCATATATATAATATAAGCATTCATCTCATCATATCAAGTGATCACATCACAGAATATCAGCAGTAGAAGAACACATATGAAATATTGGATATACTAGGAATTCCGTGTTTTAAATTAAGCCAGTATAAAACACGGATTCTACGGTCGCGATGAATAGCCAAACCCACATTCCTAGACCCCTACGAGAGAGGCAAGCAACCCTACCAATTCTAGAGTTAGGATACCCGGTCTCAACTCCTCGAGATGGTCTCCCACTAGACTCTAGAACCCGGTTACTTGTGCTCTCCTCTTTGGGTCTATCCTAATACGGAAAAGTAAATAATATACATCAATGGTGACATCATCCTCAACCCGGAAGTGCCCCAATAAAAGAATATTACATACAAGCTTTTACATGAATGAAAATGAAAAACTCTCATCTCACATAAAAACTCTGGCTATTCAAAATACGACGATCCAATATAACATATCACAGCAACATATAACATCACATGTCATCAACGTAAGTAAATATGTGTATCACAATTGTTGTTGACATATAGCAATGAAACCGGTGATACACCACATATTACACTCACGGTCACAGAAAAGAAAGTGAAAAACTACAACAATTGGAATCCGCAACCACCTTAGATATCATAAACCCAATGTATCACATACTTTCGCTTTCATGCCTAACCAAATGAATTCCTTAGACATCACATGCCTAACAATTATAAACCTCGCATTTTAGTCTCGATATTGAAAACACTTTTCAATAACTAGTCGGGTAATTCAACAAGATTCCTGACAACTCGATCGAATGCTCGTCGGAAACTTTAGTAGACGGCTGCACCCCCGAAGCCGTTGACGAAGTGCACTTAGGCGGAACATCGCGGCGCGAGCACCCAAACGGATGCTTTTGGCGACGGGGTTCTCCTATAGTCACTTGGTCGGGGCTATGGGGCATGGCTATCTAGTAAGTTTACCCGGTGAGTAGCCACGTATGCTACGTGATTGCGACGGACTTTTGATCCATATCAACCGATCAAATGAGACTGAATTGCTAGATTTATAAAATTCAAATTAGTTTTCAAAAAACTAAATATTGCGGATTCCAAGTATTGTATCACAATCACAGATAACTAGACGATGTTAAACTTTTCGATCGAATCAACTAACATCCAAAATTTCCCAAAAAGCTCAACACTTGAGTGGAGTTTAAAAAATACCCAGAATATGCCACAGCACCTATGGACCAACCGTAGAAAGGTCAACCCTTGCCTTACCTATGGCACCGCGGAACTACCACAAACCCTAGAGTTTGGTGGCGGTTCCGACGGTCAAAGAATCGAGTTAGGGTTTCATTCTTCTAGAGGATCCACAGAATCACCTGCATGATTTTCTGAAGATTTTAAACATGAAAAAATCCAACTCTTGGAAAATTTTCAGCGAGGGAGAAAATGAGTTATTGATATCCGTTCGAACTTTTTAACGTCGTCTAAATAACCCGAAATGATATTAGAATTACGACTACGAAACAATCCGAATTGCCTTTGCACAAAAATAACATCACATGCAATTTTAGAAAAAACAAGCAACACCTGAAACACCAAAACCCAGAGACTGGAACACCATAAAAAATTCAACCCAGAACCTTATAGCAAAACTGAGCAGGCCGGTTTTTTACTTCATCCGGCCGGCCAAAATCCGGCGAGTGGGGCTAAATTTTCTGTGGTGTTCATGTTACATCTCATATAACATTCTGCGGTTGCTTAAAAAAAATTTAGACACTCTGAAAATTTCGACAGAAACTAGATTTTTATTTCGTGTGTTTCGGAGTTGTTTCGGTTTCGTAATTCTACAAACATCGTCTAATTCTCTAGCCTGACTCTGATACCACCGCTGGGTTCCCTAGGTCTCCGCTGGGTTTCGGGAGGCATCGACCATGCCGTTTTTAAAAATTTGGCGCGCTAAAGAACCCTAACCTAGAATCTTAACTAGAGAATTAGACGAAATTAGAATGTAAACATCTTTACATCTAAATGAATAAGAAGTACAACCTTTGTAGACCGGTCCTTCACTTCAATAGCTCTGTGTAGTAGTCCCTTCGCTCCAAGTAGTGATCTTCCAGACTCTAGTGAGGCTCCATAAGGTGAAATGAACAAGCTTACTTGAAGTCTTCGAGACCGAAGATGATTTACATCGAGGACACACTAACTCAAGCTACCACTTCACTAAGTGATGAACTAGTGAAGAAACAACCCAATCTAAATGGCTAGTAGAGAAGAGGTTGATGAAGTAGGAATTTTGCTCACTTTAGAAATAATTTTCTCGCTAATTTTCTTCACCTCTTATGAAGCTAGAAAGCTTGAGGAAAGAGATGAAGAAAACTCTCATGGAATGAAGTAAGTAAAAAATGAATCAAGTGGTGAGAATAGCAACCATGGGTGAGTTAGTGTCATACACTAACTCATATAGAGAATAAACTATGGCTAACAATAATGGTTAGGTTAATAAATATCTAGAGTGAGACAAAATTAGTGGACTAAGTCAATGGGTTCTACAAGCTTCTACAAGCTTCAACCATATGACTAATTTCCAACTAATTTGATTTACTTTACATAAATAAAACCCATTATTATTATAAGCATGGTGTGAGTCTCATACACCCATGTAGCATGTGGCATCTAGCATGACACAAAAGATGTACATTAATATATATCACATATATACTAAGTGTACACTAGTGAGAAAAAGAAATCTTAAGTCAGTTAATATTAGTTAATGTAAGTTAATATATCAAATATATAATTATATATTAAATTATTAAATCAACACTTGATTTAATAATCCGGCTATATCACATACAACCGACTAATATCAAATGTATCAACCTGTCGAATCAACACTTGATTCGACAGCCCGGTTATATCACATAGAACCGACCGATATCACATATCGTGAGAATAGAATACGGTATCACATACTCATATTAATCTCGGTCCCGCACATATCACATATGTGCTCCTACTTCGTTTCGCTTGAGCCATGAAACCTCTGTGTAGGACTCTAAAGACTCGTCAATACGCCGGCAGTAGGTGGTGATCATATCAGTCACCCATAAGTCGCAAGCGGTCTGCTAAACGTAACGGCCACCCGGGTATTGAGCGATCAGAAGATCAATAAGCAAGCATGCTCATATTCCTGCGAATCCAATCAGTAACACTACCGTACAGTCCGGTCTCTTTGTCTGATATTGCGCATACTCAGCCTAGGGGTGGTAAACGTCAAACCCCAATAGCCCTGATAAGTCATGCCGATATGAGGCCCATAACGGTTCGAGAAACTACTGATAACACTTACCAGTAGATCTTAGGAACCCTGGTCAGGGATTTCCTGTTATGGCCAATCGAGCATAGCGCAACATCAACCCCCAATACCGGGAGAGACGAAATCCCCTCCTATCGCTCATTGCCTCCATGTGATTCGGTACTGTACCCAAAAACCACCATTTTGCACGATCTCTTGAACATGGTAAGGTGGAAATCAAAGCACAGTGGGAATCACATAAGACTCTATGACAATCTCGGGTCGACAGACTAACCTGTACCAGTGTCACCAGAGAACTGCTATCTGACGATAGGTATAATACCATCTAGGAATTCTCGGCGAGTCCGTTTAGTGTACCCAGTCTCCACTGAGCACCTGTATACCTTCTCTGATGTCAAACCCAAATAGATGTGGGATCATCCATCGCCCATCATATAGGTCGAGAAGCGTATACGCTGGTCTACTCTGGAATATCGATGTCCCGTCTCGATACTCCCACGACTAGGAACAATTGAAGGATGTACTTACCGACTACCTCTGCCCTACTAGTATGATCTGCATCATAATCCGGGTAGTCAAGTTCTCATCCTAAGGGCTTTATCAACATGTAATAGAGAGACAATAAATGTACATGTTAAGATAAAGGGCAACCAGATAGCATACTATCTTGTCAAGCAAGAAAGTCCTCCCTATATATGTCCAAGCATCCACTATAATATACATTACATGTATAATAATAGCCTCTAGGGCATACATATAACTAACAGCTAAGACGGATCTCGGGGTCTAGGCCCTGCTGTAAGCGTCTAGCGCGGATCTTGGTAGTAGGAATCAGATGGGCATTGAACCTGATTCAACGTGTGTTAGAAACGTTTACGTGATTAGAGAACAACAATTTTCATGATGATAGGTTTTCTTGCATGGTATAGTGAATTCAGCATCATACTCATCTACCGATTTGACTCACATGGATCTTTGTTGCAGGTGAATAAACTTTTGTTCCATCTCGAAACCTGCGGTCTCTGGGAAGTTCTTGGCGTCGAAGAGCTCGTGAAAATTTTTCCATTCAATAGGCTGTGGAAGAGGGCTCTCTTCGGCTTTCCACCAAACCCTGGTATTATCGATCAGTTGAAGTTTCGCCACTCGAACCCAAGCTGCATCTGGAACTTGATCTGTCGCCACATCATCCTCGATACTTTGAGCTTATTCTTTAGCCTCTAGAGAATTCTCTTTCCTAGAGAAATTCTTCGGGTGTAATGCTCGAAATTGCTTCACTCCTGTTGCTTCGGCTTCAGGGAGAACGAATCCTTGACGAAGGAGAACAGGCTGCTCCTGCTGAATAGCGCATTGAGCCTACTAGCCTTCGAGTAGGTTCGTAATAGCCTTGAGTAGCATCATCTGTTCAGTGTTTGGAGTTGCAACAGGCGGTGGTGGTAGTTGAGTATCACCATTAGTGTTGGTGTGATCAAAGAAAGCCATCATTTTAGATAGAGAAAGATAGATTAGAATAGATTCAAGGTTATTTGAAATGCAAGGAATGTAAAAATTGTCGAATTTCATATTTCTTGTATTACATTGTTTACGATGTTCATGCAGAACTGATCTGCATAGGCCACCAATAAAACCTGTCACGCCCTGCTTCCCAAAGGAGCGGTAAGAGTACGTGACAAGCCCGCGACGTATTTATTTTGAGAATGTCATTTCTTGAAACAAATATGCTAAGCATAACAAGTAATATAAAATATAACAAGAGTAAACAGTGTAATGAAATCCAAGACCTAGTTATTACATTCAAAATTCTACAGAGTTCAACACATAACAAGATGTCCAAATACAAGAAATGATAACATGAATAAGCTTTAAACAAAAGGCATATAGAAATATAAAGCTAGAAAGGAAACCAGTCACCCGTTTGTGATGCAAGATGATGGTACTCCTTTTCCGTTGCTTCTATCTCCTCTTTCTTAAGGACACCTAACGAACATTCCAAGAATAGAAAGAAAACATGATGAAATGCTCATCAGTGAAGTTGCGCTCGGTAAGTCCACAAAAAAGGTGTAAATTTATTTTTAAATGGTGCAAAGCGACATGTAATGTGGTATGAAATGGGAAATCATGAACATATGAATAAGTATGACATAACAGTGTACATAGCAATCTAAATGATACATAAGTATGACAATATGGTATAACATTTGTTGGTCAACGTGTGCATATAATAAGTGAAAGTGCTGAGCTTGAATGGAGAAAAAAACAATGTGTCCTAAAGGGGTCTCTATAAGGTAATTATCCTAACGATAGTTCAAGAGTGAATGCCAACCAATCTCAAGAGTATTCTCGAATCCAAGGCGGTAATCCAAGGGCAAGGAATCACAGGCCCGAATCAAGTGTTAGTAATGGGACTTCAATCGTCACTGAAGTATTCTAAACCCAATAGGCTGTAATTCAGAGACAAAGAAACACAGGCCCTCATAATTGTAAATTTTGTTAGTATTCATGGATTCATGTACTAGGGGGACTCCTGAGATTTCGTTGGATTCATACACAAACTACCCCAACACCCTGCATGATTTAATTTACAATTAATATCACAAGTCTAACTCGAAGCCATGAATACATAAGAGAGGGAGCGTACAAGTTCATGTTTCAAATTGAATTCATGTCAAGTGCAAGCATTCATGTAAAGTGTCAAGCATTCATGTCAAATGATATTCATGGTTCGAGTTGAGTTGAGTGGGGCATGTACTAGATGTGTTTACATAAGACATGTAAGTTCAGCAATAAAGAGTACATGGCATGAGATGAGACATGTATGGTGTAGTGAAACAAGCGGTGTAGATGTATATCAGATTAAATCACATGTCAGATATTAATTTAGTGTGAATATCAGTATGAGACAGCTCAAGATTGCTTGAAATGGCTCACATGTCATTTACAATTATGTTTTGGATTTCAGGTTGCATGAGACGGCTCAAAATGTTTTTGAAACGACTCGACACGAGATTGAGACGGCTCAATCAGAATTGAGACGGCTCACGCCATGCCAAGAACGGGGTTTTACTTTTCTAGATCCATGAAACGGCTTGCTGTAAGGTTAAGCTGGCTCGACCATGTCTTGAGACGGCTCAAGTTCAAACTTGAGATGGCTCACGACATGTCAAAATATGGGTTCCAACTTTCTGGGTGTATGAGACGACTCATGTTCTTTGGAGCCAGCTCAAAGCCTAATTGGTCAGACAATCAGGTTTTAAGTTCAGTTATATTTTCTTGTCGATTCAACATTTGTGTAAACTCATTCCGTGGCATCAAATATGTGTATTTTCAATATCTGTGGCATGTATGAGTTGTAGTTATCATTATAAGCAATATTTGATATAGATTTGATTGGGAATAACAATTAATTCTAACCAATTCTTTAAAACCATATTTCGTTGGGGATTTCTTTGAGGCAAGAGTAACGATTTCGTAGAGGAGTCAAAACAAGGAAAAGAGAGGAGTAGACCGAGAGAGAGATTGAGGAGAGGATGAGACTTACTCGCGTTGCAATTTAGTATAACAATTGAATGACTGATTAAAATAGAAGGAGAACTTTCAACCAGAAACTACGACTTCTAGGAGCAGGAATCCTTGAATAGACTTGAGAGACTTCTTTTAGACTTTCAGAGAAAAACTTAGGATTTTTTGGACGGCCAAAGAAATGAGGGGAAATATACTTTTAATAGAATGAGGAATTAAAGAGAGTAAAAGCCATTAAAAGGAATTAAAAGTCATTAAAAGAGAATTAAATGGAGATCTCAAGAGTTGGGTGGTTTTCTGACTTAATTGGGAGTTTTAAAGAAATGAAGGACGGATTAAAAAGGAAAGGAACGGTCACGAGATGAAGGAACTCATTGATTGGGTGTCTGAAACATTTCCACTTCGAACAAGGCATGAACCTGCTCAAGAATAGCTTGAGTCGTCTCATGTAGGCAGAAAATAAAATAGTGTTCTAGGAAAGGATTGAGATGGCTCAAAGTTTCTTTGAGCCGGCTCAAGAAGATAGAAAAAGATTGATTATTGGGAATGATCCATGAGCCGGCTCACACTAGTGTGAGCCGTCTCACGCAAAGTTTTCAAGGAATTAAATATATAATTCAATGCTTGAAAAGAAACGGCGATATATTAATGACGATATTTGCAAAAGAGTACACGAAACTTAGGATCGTTATATACTACCCTCTTTAGAAAAATTTCGTTCTCGAAATTTACACAAGGAACTACTCATCAAATAGGTGAGGGTATCGTGGACGCATATCGTCCCCACGTTTTCAGGTGGATTCTCCCGATGAATCCCTTCTCTACATAACTCGGACCGGTTTAACCACTTTGTTCCGCGACGTATTCTCCTTTCGATCTGATATCTCGACTGGCTGCTGTTTGCAAGTCAGATTGGTCTGTACGATAAGATCTGAGTGGTCTAGAACGTGACCGGGGTCTCTCGCATAACGGTGTAGCCGATATATGTAGAATATGTTGTGCACTCCCTCCAATGACGGCGGCAGAGCTAAATGATATGCCACATCTCCTATCAGTTCTAAAATATCGAATGGATCGATGTATCTAAGGCTAAGCTTTTCCCGTCTATCGAAATAGATCACTCCTCTGTTCGGAGCGATCTTGAGGAATACATGATCTCCATGCTGGAATTCTAAGTGTTTGCACTTCGCATATGCCCAGTGATTCTGTCTATCCTAGGCTACGTGCATCTTTTACCTGATTGTACGCACTGCATCCACTGTCACCACGATCGTCTTTGGTCCCAGGAGTTCTCTATCTCCGACATCATCCCATCTCAAAGGAGAGCGACACTTCCGATCATAAAGTGCTGCAAAAGGGGCCATCCCGATGTTGGCCTGGTAACTGTTGTTGTATGCAAACTCGATGAGGTGTATGTGATCTTCCCACGATCCTCCAAAGTCTAGCATACATACCCTGAGCATATCTTCTAGGATCAGGATAGCCCGCTTAGACCATCCGTCCATCTGAGGATGGTAAGCAGTACTGAAACTCGGACTCGTGTCCAGGTTAGCTTGAAAACTCTGCCAAAACTGGGATCAAAATCTGTTGTCTCGGTCGAAGACGATGCAAGATGGTACCCCATGCAGTCTTACAACCTCCTGCATGATTCATGGGTATCAGGACAAGTTTGTATATATCTGAAGATTAAAACTTTATTTTAGATTTAAATTACCTCCATGAATTTCCTTGCCAAAGTTTCTATTGACTGGCCGACTCGGAATGGAATAAAATAGGTCGACTTGGTGAGCTGATCCACAACAACCCAAATGGTGTCATTACCCTTCATGCTGCGAGGGAGAGTAGTCACGAAGTCCATGATAATATGCTGCCATTTCCACTCTGGAATAGATAACGGTTGAAGTAGATCAGAAGTTCTGTGATGCTCAGCCTTCACTTGCTGACAGACTAAGCACTTTGCTACACTCCGAGCAACTTCCCTCTTCATGCCATGCCCCCAGTAGTGTTGATGAAGATCCTTGTACATCTTCGTGCCGCCAGGATATGCAGATTAAGGAAAGTTGTGGGCCTCTTTCATCAGCTCCTCTCTAATAGTGCCGGCAGGTACGCATAATCGAGTCCCATACCGTAAGGATCCATCCTTGTGAATGATGAAGTCAGATCAAAGACCACTCTTTACTTGTTCTCTGATTCTTTGCAACTTGGCATCTCTTGTTTAAGCCGCTTTAATTTGATCTACAAGCGTGGACTGGATTTGCGGATTCATCAAAGATGATATAATTCCCGGCACTACCACTTTGATATCTAATCCATGAAGCTCCTGTTGTAACTTCCACTACGATGTGAGATTCATCGCTAATAGGTAGCGACTCAGAGCATCGGGGACCATGTTCACCTTCCCCGGATGATACTGAAGGTTGATATCGAAATCTATCATGAGTTCTAGCCATCTCCTTTGCCACATATTAAGCCCCTTCTGTGTAAAAACATCCTTCAGGATCCTATGGTCGGTGTAAATTTCAATTTTCTCTCCCAGTAGATAATGTTGCCAAATATTGAGAGCGAAAATAATGGCCGTCAATTCTAGATCGTGCGTAGGATAATTACGTTCATATATCTTTAGTTACCTTGACGCGAAAGCTACGACCCTTCCATACTGATGTAGCACGCATCCTAATTCCTTCCCTGAAGCATCACAGTGAACGTCGAAACCCCCAAATCTGTCTGGAATAGCGAGGATAGGAGCAGAGGTAAATCTGGACTTCATCTCTTCGAAATCTTTCTCACATGCTTTAGAACACACAAATGCTTCATCCTTCTAAGTGAGTTTGGTTAAAGGCTCTGCAATCTTCAAAAACCCTTCAAGGGAACGACGACAATACCTAAGAAACTCCTTATGTCTTTTACTGACTATAGAGTCGGCCATGTTCCTGCCAAAATATTCGGCTAAGAGACATTAGTTCCTGTTTATGCCGGCTTAAGTTTCGTTTATAGATATGTGTGAAACCAGGCTCATTCATGAAATAGATCACCAAACATGGGATCAAAAGTATAGAGATTCACAAAACTATGAATAAAATTCTCTAACTCTCTCTCTCTGCCTTCTCCACCATGACAAAGCGACGATCTTCACGAGGAGTAGCTACCCATCGATCAGCACCGCACCCATCAGCAAAGGCAGACATGATGACCCGCTGAGCCCGTATCTGGCTTAGCAGCCGGATAGAGCGATCCCTCAGAGCTGTGGTGATCAAAAGTGCCTCGTGGAAGCACTCAATCTTGTCTTCCGCGGCGTCGAGTATTGCCGGAGTCATCTTCGCCGGAGGAGGGGGAATATCATTGATCACAGACAAGAAAACCATCCGGAGCCAAATAGAGCCGATGGGGAGAGGAGATCCTATACGAGTCAAGAGCTCGTGCAGCACCGTGTCGCATTGGTCATCCGTAAGAGTAGGGTTCACCAAGCATACAGCAAAATGAGGAACAATTTCCTTAATGGGCACTTCCCATGGCTGACGGCGAGCATGTGGGCGATTACAAGCCATGGCTCTTCTTTGTTAAAATGATTTTCTGAAAATGAGAGAGAAAAGAAGCATTGCTTCAGATTATGAAAGGAGACATTTAAGTCTAGACATAGAAAATGCTGTGCATGATAGAACTATTTCCAAACTCTGGGAAAGAGAAGCTCGACTCAGGAAAAGTGGAGAAAGAAGGTGAAAAGACACCTTCAGTAATGAGGCGGCGCCTCACGTGCAAAGCACGAGAGCGCTGAGCCCAGCGCTAAAGAGTCAAATACTCTGAGGCAGTGCATCACGTGCAAAGCACGAGAGCGCTGAGCGCCAGCGCCATGAGTCAAAGACTCTGGGGCAGCGCCTTACGTGCAAAGCGCGAGAGCGCTGAGCGCCAGCGCTAAAGAGTCAAAGACCCTGAGGCAGTGCACCACGTGCAAACCACGTAAGCGCTAGCAATAAAACAAAATGTTCTCGGCCGTTGGATCAAAGATCCAATGAAGATGATAAATTATCAATTGACCAGAATAAAATTCTGTTAAGGAAACATTCCTCATAATCTTTCCAAACAGGAAAGATTTTGCTCTGTAAATTAGAGCACCGTTGGATCAAAGATCCAATGGTGATTAAAATCACCAAGATAAAGAATAAATTCTATGTGGGGAAAGATTTCTCAATCTTGCTAAAAACAAGAAGATTGCCTTCTGTAAATCAGAAGCCCTAAGATCAAAGATCCAACGGTAAGGAAATCCCCAAATCAATTAGAGAAAAGATCTCTTTAACTGATTCAACAAATCAGCTTGCCCTATATAAAGGCCCGAAGACTTCAAATCTCAAAGAGAGGAACCCCCCATAAACTTTGAGAAATTTCAAAGACAAAGAGCAAGCTCTCAGAAGAAGAAAATTTTCTTCAAGGTAAAACAAAAAAAGAGATGAAATCATCTCATATAAAAAGAAGAATTTACTTTTTTTTCTAAGATCATAGATCTATAAGACAAATTGTCTTTCAGAGATTATAATATCTCATTATAAAAGGGGGGAGAATAATTCAATTCTCTTAGGATCATAGATCCATAAAGACAGAGTGTTTCACCAAAAACATAAGAGATTGAAACATCTCCTATAAAAGATAAGAACTTTGTTCTTAGATCCATGAGACAAAATCTCTTATAAGAAAGAGAATTTAATTTTCAGGGCGCAAAACTGCCTAAAAAGAGCCTTAGCGCTCCAAACTTGACAGAAGCGCACTGCGCTCATCATCTGACGCATAGCGTCAAGCGCGCCACGTGCTCCTTACGTGTGCGCTACTTGACAGAAGCGCACTGCGTTCATTATCTGGCGCATAGCGCTAAGCGCGCCACGTGCTCCTCACATGTGCGCTACTTGACAGAAGCGCACTGTGCTCATTATCTGGCGCATAGCGCCAAACGCGCCACGTGCTCCTCACGTGTGCGCTACTTGACAGAAGCACACTGCGCTCATTATCTGGGGCATAGCACCAAGTGCGCCACGTGCTCCTCACGTGTGCGCTAAGAGAACATAAATTGTTCTTTAAATAACAAAGCCCCAGAACTATGATGGTGCCCAGCGCTCAATAAAAGACAAAAAGATTGTCAGAACCCAAACCAATGCTCAGTATTGTTAAATGTTCAATATCTTAATTAAATGGGCCTAGCCCAAAGTGGCCACAGATCTCTAAATCAGATCAACTGAGCCCATGTGCTCATAAATCTTTGATCTTAGTCCCAAATTGGACTACAGATCCTCTAACCAATATTGGTTCAAGGGCACATCACTTCACTCCTCTGATATTTGTCGTTGTAATCCTTCAATATCTTCAGAGAGGTGACGGGTCCTGACAACCAGACATTCCACGGACTGTGGGGTCCTTAAACTCATAGACTATGATGTCTTTAAACTTTACAGACTATGACGTCTTTAAACTGGACTATGATATCCTTAAACTTTACGGACTATGATGTCCTTAAACTTTTGGACCGCAAAGTCCCTAAACAAAACAATAGAGCTCAAATGCTCTTTTGTTGGATCTAAATGATTCTGTTAAGTAGATTCTAAAATTAGACTAACGTATCCTTAACAAACTGTTAAGTTGATCTTAGTCTAAAATTAGACTAACGTATCCTTAACAAATGTTTAAGTTGATCTTAGCCTCAAATGAGACTAACGTATCCTTAAACCAAAACCAAAACCCAAATCTAAGAAAATACGGATTTGGACTAATCTACGCCCTACGAGCGACAACATAAATTAGTCTCCGTATACAATTCACGGGCAACTAAAAACAAAACAAACACACACGACACGAAGTGACCATCTGGAGAAGGAGAAAGTAGTTACCGCGATGCAGTAGCGTAATTAACTGCAGGGGCTTGCGCCTGCAGGAAAGAGCGTCCCCACAATCAAAAACCCCTCAAACGAGAGGGAATCTAACGAAGTTTGCTACAACGGCCGCATCCGTCTAAACCTCCAATACATGGTTCCATAAATCAACTTGGTATCTTCGGAGAGGTGGACTGATAAAAATCAAATAGTATCTGCCCCTAAATTCAGGTAAGACGTCAGTCTTTCCTGGTCTTTCGGCGGAGAACAGGCCATTTGATGACAGCTGACACCTTAGCAGGGTCTACCAAGATACCTTCTTTTGATACGATGTACGCAAGGAAACTGACTTTGTCTAGCCAAAACTCACATTTGTTGTACTTCGCATAGAGTTGATACTGCCGTAGCGTCTCCAGAACTGTGCGTAAATGATCGGCGTGTTCTTCCCGAATAGACTAATATGTCTTCGATGAAGATGACAATGAACTTGTCTAAATACTCATAGAAAACCAGGTTCATCAGATTCATGAAGCCAGCTGGGGAATTGGTCACTCCGAACGGCATCACCAGATATTCATAATGACCATACCGGGTCTTGAACGCCGTCTTCAGAATTTCGTACTTCTTGACCTTCACTTGATGATAGCCGGAACAATGATCTAACTTGGATTAGACACATGACCCACTCAGCTGGTCGAAAAGATCATCGATGCGGGGTACCGGATGCTTGTTCTTGATGGTGACTTCATTCAACGCTCGGTAATCAATACATATATGATAAGTACCTTCCTTCTTCTTCACAAAAAGCACCGGGGATCCCCAATATGATGTATTGGGTCTGATCTAACCTTTCTAAAGAAAATCGTCTAGCTGAATTCGTATTTTTTTTAACCCATCCGGACTTAGACGATACAGAGCTTTAGATATAGGTTGTGCATCAGGTTGTAAGTCAATGCTAAACTCAAGAGCTCGATCGGGAGGCAAATCTGACATATCTTCTGGGAAAACATTCTCAAACTCTCGAATAACCTCGGGCTTATCTTCATCAGCCCGTAACGATGAAATTGCTGCTGCTTTCAGCCTGGCTAGGTAGATACTCGGCTCCAAAGTTCTGTCTCCACTCTTGAAATAGAAAACTGGGTGTTTTGATATTTCAAAGACTACCCTCATTTGATGACAATCAATGGTAGCGTAAAACATCCCCAGCCAATCTATTTCAAAAACAACATCGAAGTTTGGTATGTCCAACACTTTGAAATCTGCATAAAATTCTCTGCCGCAGACTATAACTGGGCACTGATTATACCCCAAGGTTGTCTTTAAAACTCCATTCCCTGAGTTGACGTTCCAACTCGACATGAGAAGTTTTACTGGAATCGCATGTGTTCTCACGAATCGTTGTGACATGAAGCAATGCGACGCCTGTTCATATCAGAATTTTGCACTTTTATACCACCCATTCTTGATTGCATTGCATATAGGTAAGTGTTTTTAATTCGTGTTTGCTACATAAATACAGGTTACAGGTTCTCAGTCCAAAACAATGCAAATCATGCATAGTTACGACAAATTCAGGACAACTGCCAAGAAACAGATAAAAATACGGGTTCCACTCACCATCCGTCAGGTGCCACTTACCAGTACAGGAGACAAGATCAAGAGAGATTCATTCATGTCTCAGATAAGCACAAAGCATGAGGGTAGCCGCACAAGGATCAAGAAGGCAACGCGGAGCTCAAGATAGATCAAGACAAAAAGTCCATTCATTTTCATTTTTTGGACTGTTGTAAATATGGGAGTAATTTGGAATGATTCTGCAAATACAAGTGTACCGAAAAGAAGAATAAAGCAACACAAGAAAGTACGAGAAAAACGACGCACCAATTCCACAACATGACCACAGAATCGCGAGATTTAGCACACATTGGTGGCGGATCCGCTGTCGTATCATGTCATCAAGCAGCAAATTTTTTGGGGTGTTTTTGTCATTTTACGTGGGTTCAGAAAAAGACCCTAGGGCTTCACTTTACTGCTTATAAATACTCCAGATCAAGAGCAAACAAAGGATGTATATTTCCCCTAGTTTTAGCTATAATTTAGTGTAAACTTCTTCTTCTTCATCTTTTCTCTATTAAAAATTGTATGAGAGCTTTTTCAGTTGATGATAAATGAAGTGGAGAGTTTTTTATGTGCATGTCTTGCTTAAATCGTTAACTAGTTTACTTATTTGCTTTTATTTTTCCTAGTAGTATAGATTGTTATTTATCAGTTTTAATCTCTTCTTTTTTATTTTTGTTTATCATTGCAACCATGATACTTAAGTGTGATTATTCATTAGGTGAGATCCCAACTAATTAGTTGTCATCTTCTACCTCATTTCTGTCTATCTTCTCTGCTTGTTTTTATTTTTATTTTTTTATAATGAGTGAGTAGTTTTCTCACTTGATAGGGTAGGATAAGAGAAGTTTGAGAGAAGAAAATCTCTCTCACTCTTTCCTTTGCCCAACAGTTTGAATTGAACTCTCGTCAAAGCATCCACAATCCGCTCCATACGGCACCCTATCTTCTAAGATAGTGGTGACTGTTCCCTCGTAAAATACAAGGAAAAACTCCAATGGGGCATCACGTGCCCACACGTAATCGGGGTCACGTGCCGACACGTGATGGCTTCCTGAAGACTCTGAAATAATAAGAATTGAATGCTTAATCGGTGGGTCATGTGCCACCACGTGATAGGGTCTTAAAACTCTCTGAGTTAATGGAAAGAAAACCCTAAATGGGGCATCACGTGTCCACACATGATAGGGGGTCACGTGCCAACACGTGATAGGCTCTTAAACCCTCTGAAACAATAGAATTAAATTCTAATTTGAATGTTTTAACAAATGGGGTCACGTGCCAACACGTGATAAACTCCTAAACCATCTGAACTAATAGAATTAAATTCTAATTAAGAGGGAAATCAAAAACCCTAATATTTCTCTAAATCTTTCCAAACAAAAAGGATTGCGCTCTGTAAAGAGGAGCACCGTTGGATTAAAAATCTAATGGTGATTAAAATCACCAATTTATAGAAAGATTCTATACAAGGAAATATTTTCCTAAAATCTGCCAGGAACAAGAAATAAAATATCTTTTGGATTAAAAATCCAATGGTGAATAAAATTCACCGAGTGATCTAAAAGTTCATGTTGGTTACAAAATCAATCAAAATCTTTTAATGAAAGATTGACTAAACAAACTGATTCTTTTCTTTCTCCTATAAATAGGAGCCAAGGGGGAAGAAGAAGGGGATATAGAACAACAGAGAGAGAGAATACAAAAAAAAAGAGAATTTAATTCTCCAGAGAGAAAAGAAGGTCTCTTCAGAAAAGAAAGAAATCCCAGGTAAGATAAGGAAAGAGATCATCCTATAAGCTCCCACAAAATAAAAAGAGAATTTAATTCTCAAACTAAGAGTTTAACTCTCCTGAATAAGAACTTAGATCTTCCTTTGGTTGAAGGTCTGCAAAAGCAGATCTCCCCATAAGTTGAGAATTAAATTCTCATCGGGAAGATTCTGCTATGCAGATCTAAAACCTAAGAGAAGACCTAAGTTTAGAGAATTACATTCTCCCACAAAACACATAGGAATTTAATTCCTCCAACAAAATTAGGGTTTAACCCTATAAAAGAATTTAATTCTTCCAAATACATAGGAATTTAATTCCTCTAAATAAAATTAGGGTTTAATCCTATAAAAAAATTTAATTTTTAAACAAGGGATTTAGACTTTTCATGCACGTAAAAAGATCAAGTACCTAACTTGATCACGTGGCAACACGTGACCCTCCCCTCAATGGTCAAAAAAGAATGAATAAGATGGGGTCACGTGCTCCCACGTGACCCTTGGATAAATTACTCAAAATAAAGAAAACAAAGCAAAAGGGCGGAATTGATTTTTGGGTGCCTCACGTGTCCCCACGTGACCCCTGATAAACACCTCTTTAAAAAAGAGAAGATGGAAAAAGTTGAAGGATTAATATCCAACGCATGGGCGCCCTCACGTGTCCTGATGTGACCCCTAGCAAATCCTTTTAATATCCATTGCATGGGTACCCATCACGTGCCCACACGTGATAGCCATGAAGATTAAGTGTTTAGCACTTACTTGCTTATTCTGAGAATAAAATTGTCATGCCCCGCTTCCCAGTGTACGGCGAAGGAGACGCGACGAGGTCCTCTACGTATATACTCAGAAGTACATACGCT
The DNA here is from genome assembly GCA_030015575.1 of Agapanthus africanus. Classification (NCBI taxonomy): domain Eukaryota; kingdom Viridiplantae; phylum Streptophyta; class Magnoliopsida; order Asparagales; family Amaryllidaceae; genus Agapanthus; species Agapanthus africanus. Next base: position 423,302,790 of record JASDDO010000010.1, on the reverse strand, counting down.
AAGCGTATCTAAGCAATATAAAATAAGTACACAAGAGACAAGATATAAAAAGAACAACAACTTTTATTTATTAACATTCTTTGTACAATACATGAAGGAAATGCAACTGAAATAAAAAGATGCCTAAACAGTGGCATAACAGGAAATGTAAAATACTGAATGGAAAAGTGTACAATGAACTAAAGTGCAGGGTCTTCGACAAACTGCTCCAAGTCTTCTTGAGATGGCTCGATCTCCGCCGGGTCTAAACCATCTGACGACATTCAAAGAAGAAAGAAATAGAATGTCGTCAGTGAACAGGTCGCTCGGTAAGTCCCAAAGATAGGGGAGAAATAGACAAAGAGTAGGAGAGAGAGAGTAGCTTTTAATGTTGTATTGTATTGTTGTAATGTTGTATTAACGTTGTTGTTTGTAGCTTGGTACAGAAGAATGCCAGTGTATACGAGAGGGGTCTCTATATGCTAGAGACCAGGGCAAACGGAATATAGAGTACAAGGCTCCGTTAGAAGGCCCAGAACAACGGCAATTGGATTCATGTTAGGTGTCTTAAATCTGACCGTCTCGTGCCACTTTTAACATCTTTCGTACCAATCTACCCTTTAAACCCCACGATGTCTTGTTTGTATTGTTATCTTGTAAATTGTATTGATTGCATGATTGATTGACTGACTGACCGAAACCATGATATCGGGAAACGGTTGTAACCGTAGAGTCATGTAAATGGAATACTGAGAATCATATAAAAGGAATATATATCCATGGTTCGGTTCAGTCAAGTTGTATAAATTGATAATTGTATTCATGGATTCATGTTGAATTGTAATATTGAAGATTGTAGATTGTACTTGAATCATATTCAAGTCAAATTAATCAGACTCAAACCCGAGTCAGACAATTAGAAATGTAAATCGAAGTCTTGATTAATTCTTACCTATAATTTGCTAGAGTTCTTAGGGAAATTTATAAAACTTGAGGGGGTTTTATGTAAAAATAATTTTGTATAGTTTTCAAAATACACCTCAAGTATTTAATTATCGTCTTTATGTATATACAACAATTTAAAAATCAAGATAAATATGTATACATGTTCGAAGAGCATGAAATGAATCAAGTATATTATTCGAGTAACTACCATAAACAATGCTGTAAAGAAATATTATGTACGATTAATTAATCAAGTCGAACGAATACGGAACATAAACAAAAATATGTCTCTAAGTGTTTTCCATGCGTGAGTTCCAGTTTCACCTAAATACGATTACCGGTTTGAGAGGTATATCTATTTTCGTATCATTGCACAAAACAGATCAGAATCTGTTCAGCACCGTCATATATTTTTAAAACGAAGTTTGAGTTAATTTTTATCGGGTTTCAGGTTACGAAGATTATTATAAAATTGTAGGTATTTCAATTTACTTATCCAAAACACCAAAATTTACATGATTTGGATTCCTGAATCTCTAGTTATGATCATTTTAATATCAGCGTTTAAAACAGAAATTCAGATTTCTGGACAGCAACTATATGTTATATTGCAAAGCCTATATTGGGTTGTTTCATATGTTTCTAAGTAATATAATATAAATAAAATTATACTTCTATCAATTATGCATCTACACATCTAAAGTTTGTCACAAACGGACATCGGGTGTTCGAGTTATGTCCAATTTAAAAACAGTGTGCGAATCGGAACAGATTCTGTCCAGATCCGTCACTTAATATTGTAACGCAGTTTTCTATATTTTACGTCGGTTTTCAGTAAAAACTTAAAACTAATAAAATCTATATCTTTCAATGTAGATATCAAAAACACCTAAGTTTGCTCAATTTGGATAACGTTATACCAAGTTATGTGCCCTAGAAATTGACCAATAACTGCAGTTTTCTATTTTACGAACAGTGAATAAAAACGATATAATTCCTAAACCGTTAAGTGATTCGATCTAAATTTTTTTACAGCATTGTACAAAATAATATACTCTATCATATCTAAATTTCCTGAAATTTTCAGAATTAAAAATTAATTTCTAAAAATTATTTTAAAGCTAAAGGTATTGATGTGTATACTAAAATCGGCAAAAAGATTAACTAGTATTTTATGCAGGCTTCTATTTTTCTTTTAATAAATAAATCGATTTCATTAGACATTATAGATATATTGTGGCATGAAATTTATATTCTCACAACTTGTAATAAACATTCATAGTCATGAACAAAGAATTAAAAACACTTTAATTTGAACAAGATGCAATAAGATATTATTAAACCATATATAACCATATGTATCTAGACTTATATATATGTATATGTTTATGTTTATCTTTTATTATGGATTACGATATGAAAAGAATAGGGGGTTCACGAGGTATGACAAGAGGAAAATAAGAGATGGCGGAAAATAGAGAGAAGGGACTTACATGCACAAGCCGGTATTGTCACCGGGCTTGTCTATCCGCCGATAGCCTCGCGTTACTAGCGAGACCTTCTTGAAGACTTCTTTATGTTCTTCTTCTTGGACTCTAGATGAAGAGGAAGAAGTGAAAGATAGAAAAATGTGATGAAGGAAAAAAATAGATGAGGACAATAAAGACGGTGTAATGGTGAATTATGTATAATAATATATGCATTCAACATGAGAATTAAAAGAGAAATGAAAGGTCACCATTCATTTTGGAAATGAAAGGTCTCCATTCATTTTGGAAATGAAAGGTCTCATTTGTAGGTTATGAGAAGAATAAAAAATGATAAAAAATAATTGCAAGAATGGGGATTTGAACATGTAACTTATGGAATAACAATGCAAAGACTTAACCAATGAGCTATAAGGTTGTTCATGTACATATTTAATTAGAACTAAATATATTATGTTGCTTAAAAAGAAAGTGGGCTTTTTAGATGGGCTGTAGAGAATAAAAATAATGGATTTGGATTAAATATTTATGAAAGGAAAAATAAGAATAAGAAGTTAAAAACTTAAATATAAGAAAAAGAAATTGTACCTAGAAAAATATACATAATAGATTGAGGAATAAAATAATAATAAATTTAAGAGAAAACGGAAAATACCAAGTACAAATAAATACGGTATATTATTGAAGAGAAATAATACAAATGTATAAAGATTTTGGGGTCATTACAAAAATAAAGGAAGTTCGGACCCGACACTCAAGCGCCTCACGTGAGCGCTTCTTTTTTAGTGTTTAACACTATTTTGTGCGCTTCATCCTTAGTGTTTAACACTATTTTAAGCGCGTCACGTGAGGGCACGTGATAGACGAGTGTACTCTAGTGTTTAACACTATATCCAAGCCAATCTTAGCCTAAACTAGCTAAGTTTTCCAGAAGCAAGACCTCCTGAAATTGAGCTCCAACCATACTCCTGATATTCAAAATAATCCCCAGAGCCCTTTCAATCAACTTTGGTTCAAGGGTACATCTCTTCACACCTCTGATACATGTCATTGTAATTCTTCAACGTCTTCAGAGAGGTGGTGGGTCCCAATGGCCAATAACTATTTGGTGCATTTCTAAACACCATGTTTGCATCTGAATATGGACCGCAATGTCCCTAAACTAAATAATAGAGCCCAAATGCTCTTTTGTTGGATCTAAATGATCATGTTAAGTAGATCTTAGTCTAAAATTAGATTAACGTATCCTTACCAAACATTCAAGTTGATCTTAATCTCAAACGAAATTAACGATCCTTAAATCAATCCAATTACAGATCTTCCGATCAACATTGGTTCAAGGGTACATCTCTTCACTCCTCTGATATTTGTCGTTGTAATCCTTCAACGTCTTCAGAGAGGTGACAGGTCCCGACAACTAGACATCCCATGGACTGTGGGGTCCTTAAACCCATGGACTATGATGTCCTTAACCTCGGACTGTGGGATCCTTAAACCCATGGACTATGATGTCCTTAAACTTTACAGACTATGATGTCTTTAAACTGGACCGCAATGTCCCTAAACTAAAACAATAGACTCTAAATGCTCTTTTATTAGATCTAAATGATCCTATTAAATAGATCTTAGTCTAAATGAGACTAACGTATCCTTAACAACCACTTAAGTTGATCTTAATCTCAAACGAGATTAACGATCCTTAAATCAATCCAATTACAAATCCCTCAACCGACATTGGTTCAAGGGTACATCTCATTACACCTCTGATATATGTAGTTGTAACTCTTCAACGTCTTCAGAGAGGTGGCGGGTCCCGACAATCAATAAACCCAATGAAAACAATAGAGTCCAAATACTCTTTTGTTGGATCTAAATGATTCCGTTAAGTTGATCTTAGTCTAAAATTAGACTAATGTATCCTTAACAAATGTTTAAGTTGATCTTAGTCTCAAATGAGACTAACGCATCCTTAAACCCAACCCCAAAACCCAAATCTAAGAAAATATGGATTTGGACTAATCCACGCCCTACGGACGACGACCCAAATTAGTCTCCGTATACAATCCACGGGCAACCAAAAACAAAACAAACACCCACGACACGAAGTGACCATCTGGAGAAGGAGAAAGTAGTTACCGTGATGCGGTAGCGTAATTAACTGCAGGGGATTGCGCCTACAGGAAAAAGCGTCCCTATTATCAAAAACCCCTCAACGAGGGGGAATTTAACGAAGTCTGCTACATCGGCCGCATCCGTTTAAACCTTTGATATACGGTGCCATAAATCAACTTGGCATCTTCGGAGAGGTGGACGGATAGCACCAAATAGTATCTGCCCTCGAAACTCAGACCGGACGTCCCAACGTCCCGATCGCGTCTTTCGGCGGAGAACAGTGACATTCTAGTGAGACCAGTTGTGGTTGGATTGACCGGTGGTTATGGCTTAGAGCTAAGAACGGACGGACAAGGACTAAAAGGAAGGAACTAAGCGTTGGAAAGCCTAACTTATACTCTTAAGTATCCTTCCTAGTCGTGCTAATCCCCGTTGTTGCTGATTACCGTAACGTCAATATCAAGAGAGGTAAATGAAAGAAGTGAGTGAACTCCTAACTCAAACTAACCTAATCCTAACCCTAACAAGTTTCCATTAACATACACATCAAAACATAGTGAGTTTCGAAAAAACTTGGATAAACTTGACTTAACTCGTTAAAACATAAAGAAAAAGACTCTCATCTCTCCGTGGATCGACCCGTACTCAACCGTTTAGCTACAAAGCGAACCCATCTTGATTGCGGAATTAGACTTTAAAAACTAGGATGAAAAACCCTTTCAATCAAATGGTGTCATTGCCAGGGAGACAGTAGTTTATTTCTTTTTGTAGTTTCGGGTTAATTTGTGAATATTAAAAAAAACCCATAAAATTAATCTTATTATTCTTTGATTCTTTTTGTGCGGGTGTGCAGGATAGGGAGAAGAACAAGTTCAGTGCCAAAGTCATGGGAAGATAGACCCATATCTCATGGCTACACCGCGGCGATTCAAGGTGAAACCACGGCTAACCGTACCAACAATTTAGAGCAAATTCAGTGACCAAATCAAGATCCGGAGGCTAAAAATTAGAAGAGGAGATCAATTGTAGTGCACAGAAAATTTTTGAAGGTATAAGCTTCCAACACCACCGCGCTTCCGCGGCCTTTGAGGGGGTTTGACTGCGGATCCACGGTCAACGTATTGCTTCAGAGACCAATTTTTTTTGTTAGTATTTCTTTCTTCCAGAAACCCCCTCTTAATTGTTTTTTCTGCAGTATTTTTTGCGCAAACTCTCTCCCTCTTTCCAATAAACTATTTTTGTGCAGAATTCTTTGCGCCACCGCCAAATAAATTTTTTTGCAAGTATTTTAGATTTTTTTTATTATTGTTTTGCATAAATAATACGAACTTTAAGGAGCTATAACACCAATTCAGATTGGATGGGGATTTCATCATCCTTTCTAAGACCCCAAAAATCATAAAAAGCATACCCATTACTTTTGAGCTTAATTTAAAAAATATCTAGACTCGGCCAATTAAGGACTTGTCGTGCTCAATAGGACAGAAAAAGGTTGTGAGCATTCGGTCGTTTATCTAAACTTGTTTTTGTGGTGCTTAAGCTAGACAAGTGAGGAGGTAACTTTAAAGGTCCGTCTCACTGTGATTCATGAGCGGAACCCTGCTTATCTCACTTGTGCTTACCTGGCCATAATTGACAGTAAAGAGATGATTCGAGGGTTATCTCACAGCTTGTCGCTTTAGAATAGTTAGGAGCAGTCTAGAGCAGTCTAGTTGGACTTTGATGACCATATCTCTAGGTGTGATTGTGCATATTGTGACTGTGATTGTTTGAGATTGTGTCATTAATTCCGTATATTTTTTCAAAACTCTATAATATATATATATATATATATATATATATATATATATATATATATATATATATATAACCCTTTCAATCAAATGGCGCCGTAGAAGTTCAAAGTTAGGGGGAGGGAACATCATCAATCTATATAAGGCTTTACAGAGACCAAAAGTTAGCACCGACCATTCAAAAATTGTATCATGATGATGCCATGGTTGGAGAAAGAACATGTAGAGGAAAGAAATGAAGAATACATGAGACCGTATGTGAACGGAAATAAGATATAGTCTCGGTAGATGCGAAGATGAACGGAGGGGAGAAAGAAATGGAGCACGAACTTGAGGTTGAAATTTGATTGAATAAATTAGTATAGTTTGTAATGATGTGAAACTGGAATTTTTTAACTGTACTAATTTATCAATTCGTTGAGAAATTGGGTCAAACTTCTCAAGATTCGCAAGAAAACATGGGCCGACTGAACTTGGGAAACCAGATATGAGAGATGAAGTTGATACGTCATCTTACAATGTGGAAACGATGGAAATGATGGAAGGAAATGATTGAGGAATGGTATCGGTTAAGTGTTTAGAAGGATGTTCATAGTTAATGGAAGGCACATGATAAATCGAAACATCCGACTCATCCAAAATAACGAGTTCATCCTCAAAGATATCCTCAAAATTCAGCTCATCCATGCATTCATCATCATCAATAACATCCAAACGTATATAGGGTATGGAAAAAACAGTTAATGGTTCGGGATGATGCCCACACGGATTTGAAGGAAAGTGTTGAATTGGTGAGAAAAACTCATCCAAGACTGTGGGTTCATCATCAAAGTTATTCCCAGCGTCAATATTCTCAATCAAGTGAAAGTTAAATTTCTCAGACACCTCATCAAAAGTATGGTTTTCAATCAGTTATTTTTCTTAAGTGGAGGTGTAGAGATCAAATGGGGTGGCATCGGTTTCACTTGATTGAGGATATCCCAATCAAAGGGACTTTAACAGTTTCTCCATTTTTGGAGATTCCTTTTGTGGAGGGGCCCTCTGAAAGTTATTTTGGCTTTGGAATTGGTTTTGGTTTTGATTCTGGTTCCAGGCGAAATTAGGGTGGTTCTTCCAATCGGGATTATATGTGGAAGAGTATGGATCGTTCCTTGGTCTTTTCTGAAATGCATCATTAACCTGATCATGTCCTTGAGATGGTGAATTATAAGGACACTCTTCCATCAAGTGTGACGGATCCGAACAACAAGCATAAATGGTGCTGAGTGGAGCAACATGGCTAGGGGTAGGGGATGAAAATTTGCTCTCAATCGACGCCCCAGTATCGAACAACGTGAGTGCAGGTAGGGTGGCTACCAGTGTAGTACTTAAGTTGTGTACGGGTGGTTCAGGTAAAAGGAAGGAACAAAAGAACGCTAGAATTTGAAATGGCTGAAAGAAAAGAAAGAACTTTACTGGTAATAACCTGACCTGTGTCTTCGGCCTCTTTGACAGATATAATAAAGGCCTGACGTCTCGGCATGTTTCTCTGTGCCTGCTAGTACACTAGTGGTTAACAGGGTAAAGCTTGTCCTCGTTGAGATGGTGCAGGTAGAGCTAAACAGGGAGGGGGAGCTTGTATAGCTGGTTTCGATGCGGGAGCTATGCCAGTTCTGTTCTTTGGGCATGCTCCAATAGAGTGCGTAGGTGATCCAAAAATTAAACTAAGTCCATTGGCCCTTCAGCAGTCCTTCACCAGATGTCTCTGCCTTTTGCAGTAACTATAGAAGTCTGGTCTACGATTAGCAAAGGATCCTCCTGGCCTCCTAGATGGACCTGTAAAGGTTTGCCTCGAGGAGGCTCCTCCAGTGATATGGCTAATAGGGCGCTTCACTCTTGCTGACTGCGGTTTTCCTTTCTTTTTGATCACAGCTTCATAACGACGGCCTGCCTTCAAAGCCGCTTCATGAGTCAAGTAGCCTCCTATTGCTAAGGCAGCCTGGATCTCAGGGTCTAGGCCCTGCTGAAAGCGTCTGGCATAGATCTCGACGGTAGGAATCAGATGGGTAGAGAACTTGATTCAACGTGTGTCAGAAACATTTACGTGATTAGGGAACAACAATTTTCAAGACGATAGGTTTACGTGCCGAGCATAGTAAATTCAGCATCGTACTCATCTACCGACTTGACCCACATAGATTCTTGTTGCAGGTGAACAAACTGTTGTTCCATCTCGAAACCTGTGGTCTTCGGGAAGTACTTGGCGTCTAAGAGCTCGCGAAATTTTTTCTATTAAATAGGCTGCAGAATATGGCTCTCTTCGGCTTTCCATCAAACCCTGGCATTATCGGTAAGCTGAAGTTTTGCCACTCGAACCCAAGCCACATCAGGAACTTGAGCTGCCGCCAGGTCATCCTTGATACTTTAAGCTCGTTCTTCAGCTTCTAGAGGGCTCTCTTTCCCAGAGAAATTCATCGGGTGTAATGCTCAAAATTACTTCACTCCTGGTGCTTCGTGTTCAGGGCGAACGAATCCTTGGCAAAAGAGAGTAGTCTGCTCCTGCTGAATAGTGTCTTGAGCCCGCTGGCCTTCGAGTAGGTTCTTGATAGCCTCAAGTAGCACCATCTGTCCAGTGCAGCAGCAGCAGGTGGTGGTGGTGGTGAAGTTGTTAGTTATATGTATGCCCTAGAGGCCATTACTGTACATAGGATGTATATTGTAGTGGATGCTGGGACGTATATAGGGAGGACTTTCTTGCTCGACATGATAGTATGCTATCTGGTTGAACTTTACCTTAACGTGTATACTGATTGTCTCTCTGTTACATGTTGGTAAAGCCCTTAGGATCTGTACTTGACTACCTGGACTATGATGCGGATCATACTAGTGGGGACATGGTAGTCCATAAGTACATCCTTCAAAGTCCCTAGTCGTGGGTGTATCGAGACGGGGCATCGATATACCAGAGTAGACTAGTGTATACCTTCTCGACCCATACAGATGGGCGATGGATGATCCCATATCCATTGGTGTTTGACATCGGAGATGATATACGGGTGCTCAGTGGAGACTGGGTACACTGGACGGACTCGCCGAGAACTCCCAGATGGTATTATACCTCACGTCAGATGGCAGTTCTCTGGTGACACTGGTACAGAGTAGTCTGTTGACCCGAGATCGTCATAGAGTCTTGTGTGGTTCCCACTGTGCTTTGATTTCCATCTTACCACGTCCAAGAGGGCGTGCAAAACGGTGGTTTTTGGGTACAGTCCCGAGTCACATGGAGGCAATGAGCGATAGGAGGGGATTCGTCTCTCCCGGTATAGGGGGTTGATGTTGCGCTGTGTTCGATTGGCTATAACAGGAAATCCCTGGCCAGGGTTGCTGAGATTTACTGGTAAGTGTTACCAGTAGTTTCTCGAAGTGTTATAGACCTCATATCGACACGACTTATCGAGCTATTGGGGTCTGACGTTTACCACCCCTAGGCGAGATATGCGACATATCAGACGATCAGACCGGACTGTACGGTAGTGTTACTGGTTGGATTCACCGGAGAATGGGCAAGCTAGGTCGTCGATGTCCATGCCGAAGATGATCTACGTCGAGGCATCGCTAGATCAAGCTCACAACTTCACCAAGTCATGAAACTTGTGAAGTAAACACACTCTACTACTTGGCAAGAGGTAGAGGATGAAGAAATAGGAAGTGGGTTCTATTTAGAATTGGATTTCTCACTCTTAATCATCAATCACCATTGATGGACCTTAGGTTTTCTTCTTGAGTTGAAGGAAGAAGAAGAAGAAATGATATGATAAGTTCTTTTCAAAAAAAGAAAAGAATAATCCATTCTTATCATAACATAACCCAAGTTAAGTGTAGAGAATTGACCAAGGTTAAAGAATGGTTAGGGTTAAGGAGATGAGACAAAAATGGTGACTTAATGAAAGCTTCATGAAGCTTCATGTAGAAAACAAAACTAGCCACCATTTTTCACTTCTTTTCCTTTTCTCATTTATCTTTTAAATGCAAATAAAAAGATAAATGAATGAATAAAAGAAAACCCTAATCATTTACTTAACCTAGGTTTAACTCATTACACTTAACAAAAAAGATATGTATCATCAAACATGATACAATCAAGTGCACAAAAATCATATCGCATATGCAATGCGCACACCCGAGTGAGAAAATCCATTTAAAGTGAACCAATACTAGTTAATGCAAAGTAATATATCAAATATATAATTATGCATCAAATCATTAAATCAACACTTGATTTAACGATCCGGTCATATCGTATATAACCGACTAGTATTAATAGTAACAACTTATCGAATTAACACTTGATCCGATAACCCGGCTATATCGCATATAACCGATCAATGTCACATCGCGAGAATCGAATACAGTATCACATACTCGTATTATTCTCGGTCCCGCACATATCTCATATGCGCTCCTATTTCGTTTCGCTTGAGCCAGGAAACCTCTGTGTAGGACTCTAAAGACTCGTCAATACGCCGGCAGCAGGTGATGATCATATCAATCACCCACAAGCCGCAAGCGGTCTGCTAAACGTAACGGCCACCCGGGTATTGAGCGATCTGAAGATCGACGAGCAAGCCCGCTCACACTCCAGTGAATCCAACCAGTAACACTACCGTACAGTTCGGTCTGATCGTCTGATATGTCGCATATCTCGCCTAGGGGTGGTAAACGTCAGACCCCAATAGCTCGATAAGTCATGTCGATATGAGGTCTATAACACTTCGAGAAACTACTGGTAACACTTACCAGTAAATCTCAGCAACCCTGGCCAGGGATTTCCTGTTATAGCCAATCGAACACAGCGCAACATCAACCCCCTATACCGGGAGAGACGAATCCCCTCCTATCGCTCATTGCCTCCATGTGACTCGGGACTGTACCCAAAAACCACCGTTTTGCACGCCCTCTTGGACGTGGTAAGATGGAAATCAAAGCACAGTGGGAACCACACAAGACTCTATGACGATCTCGGGTCAACAGACTACTCTGTACCAGTGTCACCAGAGAACTGCCATCTGACGTGAGGTATAATACCATCTGGGAGTTCTCGGCGAGTCCGTCCAGTATACCCAGTCTCCACTGAGCACCCGTATATCATCTCCGATGTCAAACACCAATGGATATGGGATCATCCATCGCCCATCTGTATGGGTCGAGAAGGTATACGCTAGTCTACTCTGGTATATCGATGCCCCGTCTCGATACACCCACGACTAGGGACTTTGAAGGATGTACTTATGGACTACCATGTCCCCACTAGTATGATCCGCATCATAGTCCAGGTAGTCAAGTACAGATCCTAAGGGCTTTACCAACATGTAACAGAGAGACAATCAGTATACACGTTAAGGTAAAGTTCAACCAGATAGCATACTATCATGTCGAGCAAGAAAGTCCTCCCTATATACGTCCCAGCATCCACTACAATATACATCCTATGTACAGTAATGGCCTCTAGGGCATACATATAACTAACAATCTCCCACTTGCACTAGGGCCATCTGATAGCAGTGGTTGTAGTATCTCATACTCAACCATCCTATAAAAGTCTCTCTCTGGGAACAGGCCTTTGTGAGTGGATCCGCTGTGTTGTCCTCTGAGTCTACTCTCCAAACCTCGATCACCCTGGAGATCAACCATCTCCATGATCAAGTGATACTGCCTTAGAATATGTCTGGATCACTGATGGGACCGGCGTTCCTAGGCATAAGCCACAACTCCATTGTCTCACAATGGTTGGAACGTAGTTCATCTCATGAACCAATATACACCCAAACATCCTCTTTGGTAGCATCTTGAGTAGCGATGTATCTAGCCTTTATCGTCTAGTTTGCCACGGTATGTAGCTTGGAACTCTTCCAACATACTGTCCCTTTACTGAGGGTAAAGACAATGCCTGCGACTGACATTCAGTCGTCATTATCACCCTGGAACCCTTCCAGTGATTCTCCCCAGGATCGATTGATACCATCTCACTACAACTAGTGAGAATCCTAACATCCATTTAGATCTATCTCATAGATCCAAAACCTAGGATTTAGTAGGTATCACTTTGATCCTATATGGAGAATCATTGTGATAAGCGGAGATTGACCGAGCGTAGCATAGGAAACTCTTTCCCTATCAAGAGTATGTCATCCACGTACTCTACGAGGATCGTCACCATACTCCCTACTACCTTTTTGTTTATACAAGGTTCATCTACCATTTTGATGATGTCAACTTCTTTGACCTATCCATCAAAATAGATGTTCCATCTCCGCGATGCCTGCTTCATCATATAAAGCATCTTGCACACGTTTCCGCTGCTCCCACTGTCTACGAAGCCCTCTGGCTGTGTACTTATAGACGCACTCTTCTAAAACATCATTTAGAAAAGCAGTCATGACACCCAACCACCAGATATCGTAGTCATGGTATGTAGCCGTGACAAGTAGGATCTGGATGGACTTAAGCATAGCTACTTGAAAAGGTTTCATCATTATCCACACCTGGTGAATGATGCAAACTTTTAACAAGTCTAGCTTTGAAAGTCTCAACTTTTCCATCTACACCAAGTAATCTTCTCAAGATATACTTGCTCCTGATGGGGATTTAACCCTTCAGATATAGCAACTAAAGTCCATACTTTGTTGGTGTACATGGATTCCATCTCAGATCACTAAGCATCCAGCCATTCTTACAGAGTCGTCACTCTCGATGGCCTGCTCGAAACTAGTTGGGTCATCATCTCATGATGCAATCCTCGCTCCCACTGTCATAGAGAAACCGAAGTATCTCTCAGGTGGGTGAGGAACCCTACTAGATCGGCGGAGAGGCTGAGGTTCGTTGGTAACTATTGAATCCTTTGGTTCTTTCAATTCATCTGCTGCAGTTTGTATAGCTGGAACATTTCCAGTTCTACATAACAGATCTTGCCTTGAGCTCGTCCGGATTTTGCTTTTAGACATAGGCCGGTCAACCCCAAATCTTAACTAGCTTAAGACATGGGCTCTACCCTTTCCATATCACATATGAAGTGGTAGGCAATTGATTTGAATTTGAACCCTATTCAATAGGTATGCATCTTCTCAAGTGCATAACTCCCAGAAGGAAAAAGGTAACTCAGTAGTACTCATCATAGAGCACACCTTATCATATAGGGTGTGAATGCTCCGCCCTGATATACCATCATGCTATGGTGTATTCAGAGGAGTAATGCTGAGAGAGAATCTCATTCTCCTTTAGAATAGTCCAGGAATTCCGTGCACTTGTATTCTCCTCCTTGATCACATCAAAGGACATAATACTTATACCCTTATCGGTTCTCTACTTCTAACTTATATTCTGTGAATATCTCAAAAGGTTCGGACTTGTGTTTCAACAGGAACATAGATCTGAATCTCGAGAGATTATCAGAGAATGTAATGAAGTACAAAGAACCGGTCTTGGCATGTGTAGACAGGGGACCTACATACATCAACATGTATCATCCCAAGAGTTCACTAACTCTTTCTCTGTTTCCAATAAACAGAGCTATGGTCATCTTATCTTTGTGACATGACTGGCGAGTTTCACAAGATGTAAATTCAAACTGATTTAAATATGCATCTATATGTAACTTCAGCTAGTCGGGTCGCATTGATATGACCTATTCTACAATACCTCAAGAAGGATTCGATCATTTCTGAACTCTTCCTCTTGTGTGTGTTCTGTATACTAAAGAACTGCAGTTTGATTTAGAACATCAATGCTTTTAGATAACGTGCCTGAACCGATCAACTTTTGATATAGGAAATGTTCAAAACATTATCCGACAATACAAAATTATATCGTTTCTTTACTAATAAAGAGACTGATATGATTTTGTATATCAGGTTCGGTATCTAATAACATTCGTTCAGAATCAATGTATTGGTAATACAGGGTGACAGTGACCAACAGACTTGGCTGCAACTCTTGCCCCGTTTTCTGTCTCATGAAACTTATCACCCGTTCTCAGTTCTTCTACCTTTCTGTAGCCCTATGTAACAGATTACATATCTGGGATCCTGATCTGGTATCACATACCCAGGACGTAAAGGATACTGAGAAACAGTTCTCTGTAATGAACACACCCGAAGATGATGCATCAACATGCACTCTCTTCGTTTGGACGGCACGGGAATTCTGGTAATCCCCAATTTCCTACTCTGTCTTATAACAATTATAAGTTGGAGCGGGACCAACGTTCCCCAGCTCAGTATAACAAGTGGATTCGGTCAATATTCCGTATTATTATCTTGATTAAGGCGTGATATGGTCGCTACCTGGAGAGAGAGAGAGAAGAAAACACTCAGCGTGCGCTCTTGCAAGAATAGATTGGTTTTTATTTTATCTAATCAGGATGGCTCCCACTGCTTTTTATCAAAGCTTCCTTCAAACCCTAAAAGGAAAGACTAGCCGGGATTAATTACACACTACAAGTTCGCCAATCTTTTACTTCACAAGTTTCATGACTTGGTGAAGTTGTGAGCTTGATCTAGCGATGCCTCGACGTAGATCATCTTCGGCATGGACATCGACGACCTAGCTTGCCCATTCTCCGTTGAAGCCGACGCTAGAGCCCGGAATCCGTCTTGGACAGCGAGGAGACTTCATTGCGGAGCCGTGGAGGTGGAGCACCGGATCTACAAAGGTTGTATTTCCGTATTCCCTTAGTTAAAGTTGTTAACTAGTTATCTTTTCGCCTAGATTTCTAGCAAACGATCCGTAGTCGGGTCTCTCGGCACCTAGATTTTTTGAATTTGGCATGTTCGATGCCTTGTGAGACCTCACTAGTGTGCCTAGGAACCCTACAGAAGTATCTCTGTTAGTGTTGGTGTGATCAGAGGAAGCCATCATCTTAGATAGAGAAAAGATAGTTAGAATAGATTCAAAGGAATTTGAAATACTCGGAATGTAAAAGTTATCGAATTTCATATTTCTTGTATTACATTGCTTACGATGTTCATGCAGAACTGACCTGCATGGGCTACCAACAAAACCTGTCATGTCTTGCTTTCCAAAGGAGCGGTAATGAGTACGTGACAAGCCCGCGATGTATTTATTTCGAGAAGGTCGTTTCTTGAAACAAATATGCTAAGCGTAACAAGCAATATAAAATATAACAAGAGTAAACGATAGAATGAAATCCAAAAGCTAGTTATTATATTCAAAATTCCATAGAGTTCAACATATAACATGATGTCCAAAATACAAGAAATAATAACATGAATAAGCCTTAAACAAAAGGCATATAAAAATGTAAAGCTGGAAAGGAAACCAGTCGTCCGTTTGTGATGCAAGATGATTGTACTCTTCTCTCGTTGCTTCTATCTCCTCTATCTCAAGGTCACTTGATGAATATTCCAAGGATAGAAAGAAAACATGGTGAAATGTCCATCAGCGAACTTGCGTTCGGTAAGTCCCCAAAAGAGATGTAAATTTATATAAAGGTGAAAGGTGACATGTAATATGGTATGAAATGGAAAATCTTGAACATGTGAATAAGTATGATATGGTAGTGTACATGACAATCTAAATGATACATGAGCATGACAATACGGTATAACATTTGTTGGTCAACGCGAGCATGTAATAAGTGAAAGTGCTGAGCATGAATGGAGAAAAAAACAATGTATCCTAGAGGGGTCTCTATCCTTACGACAGTTTAAGAATGAATGTCAACCAATTTCAAGAGTATTCTCGAACCAAAGGCTGTAATTCAGGGGCATGAAAATAAGTGTGATATGGTGGTGTACATAACAATCTAAATGATACATGGGCATGATAATATAGTATAACATTTATTGGTCAACGTGAGCATGTAATAAGTGAAAGTGCTGAGCATGAATGGAGAAAAAAAGTGTCATAGAGAGGTCTTTATAAGGTAACTATCCTACCGACAGTTCAAGAGTGAATGTCAACCAATGTCAAGAATATTCTCGAACCCAAGGCTGTAATTCAGGAGCAAGGAATCACGGGCCCGAATCAAGTGTTAGTAATGGGACTTCAATCGTCATTGAATTATTCCAAACCCGACAGACTATAATCCACGGGCAAGAAAACACGAGCCCTCATGATTGTAAATTGTGTTAATATTCATGGATTTATGTACTAGGGGGACTCCTGAGATTGCATTGGATTCATACTCAAACTACCCAACACCTCGCGTAATTTAAATTGATGTCACAAGTATAAGTTGAAGCCATGAATACATAAGAGAGAGAGAGAGAGCGTACAAGTTCATGTTTCAAATTGAGTCCATGTCAAGTGTAAGCATTTATGTAAAGTGTTAAGCATTCATTTCAAATAATATTCATGGTTCGAATTGAGTCAAGTGGAGCATGTACTAGATGTGTTTACATATGACATGTAAGTTCAGCAATAAAGAATACATGGCATGAGATGAGACATGTATTGTGCAGTGAAACAAGCGGTGTAGATGTATATCAGATTAAATCACATGTCAGATATTAATTTAGTGTGAATATCAGTATGAGGTGGCTCAAGATTGCTTGAGACGGCTTACAAGTTATCTACAATTATATTTTGGATTTCAGGTTGCATGAGATGGCTCAAAATGTTCTTGAGACGGCTCAACACGAGGTTGAGACGGCTCAATTAGAATTGAGCCGGCTCACTCCATGCCACAAATAAGGTTTTAATTCTCTGGATCCATGAGACGGCTCACTGTAAGGTTGAGCCGGCTCGATCATGTCTTGAGACAGCTCAAGTCCAAACTTGAGACGGCTCATGACATGTCAAAAGGCGGGTTCTAACTTTCTTGGTGTATGAAACGACTCATGTTCTTATGAGCCGGATCAAAGCTTGATTGTTCAGACGATCGGGTTTTAAGTTTAGTTATATTTTCACGTCGATACAACTTTTGTGTAAACTCATTCTGTGGCATCAAATATGTGTATTTTCAATATCTGTGGCATGTATGAGTTGTAGTTACCATGATAAGCAATATTTGATATATATTTGCTCTGGAATAACAATTATTTCTAACCAATTCATGTGTAACCAATTCTATGCATTTAAAACCATATTTCGTTAAGGGTTTCTGCGAGACAAGAGTAACGATTTCGTGGAGGAGCCAAGACAAGAAAAAGAGAGGAGTAGACCAAGAGAGAGAGAGAGAGAGAGAGATCGAGTAAAGGATGAGACCTACTTGCGTTGTAATTCAGTATAACAACCGAACCTCCGATTGAAAGAGAAGGAGAACTTTGATCCGGAAACTATGATGCCTAGGAGGTGGAATCCTTGAATGACCTTGAGAGACTTCTTTTAGAATTTCAGAGAAAAATTTAGGAATTTCTGGACAACCAAAGAAACGAGGGGAAAGATAATTTTAATAGAATGAGGAATTAAAGAGACTAAAAGCCGTTAAAAGTCATTAAAAGAGAATTAAATACAGATCTCAAGAGTTGAGAGTTTTTCTGACTTTAGTGGGAGTTTTAAAGAAATGAAGGGCAATTTAAAGAGGAAACAAAAGGTCAAAAGACGAAGGATCTCATTGATTGAGTGTCTAGAACGTTTCCACTTCGATCAAGGCATGAGCTAGCTCAAGAATAGGTTGAGCCGTCTCATGCAGGCAGAAAATAAAACAGTGTTCTAGACAAGTGTTGGGATGGCTCAAAGTTTCTTTGAGTTGGCTCAAGAAGATAGAAAAAGATTGATCATTGGGAATGATCCATGATCTGGCTCACAATATTGTGAGCCGTCTCACACCAAGTTTTCAAGGAATTAAATATATAATTCAGTACTTGAAAAATAACGGGGATATATTAATAACGATATTTACAAAAAATGCATGAAACTTAGGGATCGTTACAAAATATTTTAAAATTTATGATTAAACTACATTGTCCAATATGCTCGTCTTCTTTCTTTTATATTTTCTGCTCATCTTTCGGTTCTCTTGTAACTTTTCATGACTTTCTCTCATATTTTCTCTTCATCTTTCGTTCACTTCTCTTTTGTTCCATTTTCTATTTTTGAACTTTTCACGAAAAATCCTTCATGTTTCTTGTATGTTAGTATCCTATCATGAAATTCGAACTCAAAATCATCATATGAAATTCTTCCACACAAGAAAACTCATGACAAAGTTTTTCTCTTTTTTTCCCAATGCATCAGATTCGAATCGGGGTCCCTACTATTATTTTTTCTACTATGACATGTTATTAAATCTAACGAACCGCCGGTAAAACAAGAAGGGCCTACAAGTATGGCTTTTTAGTCTATGATGTTGAGCTAGAATGTGGTAATAAACATGAAATAGCATGAAGATAATAGCTGCCGAGACCTTTATTCAGACTGATCCCTTCACAAAATGCTACTAGTCAATTAAAGAAAGTAATTTTGGCACATGAAGAGAGATCAAAGAAATATGAGATTTCATCTAGTTTATTTTGGTCATATTTGTTGAACTAAACATGGTTAATTCAAACTGTTCAAAAATATACACTAGTTAATATATTAGATGAAAATGGGTTTTTTATGATTACCAACAAACTTTTGGAGGTTACATATGGAAATATGAAACAAAAGGGGAGATATATGGAAGGAGCTAAGTTTTAGTGGGTAAAAGTACTTTACCAGGGACATTTATTTGATGAATTTCTAGTTTTCTACTATTGCAAAAAGTCTTGTGAAAGCGAAAAGTTTTCAGAGTCTCATCAAGAGACAAAGCGGATCCCCAAATGGCGCATCATGAAGAAAAGGAACATGGAAACCTCATCTCATAACAAACATGATTCCATTGGGTATTTTCTTATCCCTTATCTTTTGCACACTCATCACTATAAATATACTATGAATATGCCCAAATGCTCATCATATTTGATATGGGTATTTAATTGTATACATGCATGTAAGGTGTTTGTAATAATGCCTGAGTGGATTGTATGTATTGGAGATTGCTTAAAATCATATTGGTCTGAGGTCTGGTGCTTGAATTTTGAGGAAAGACGCAGATAAATCATCATAGTTTTTAATATTTGAGTCAAGTTGTTTGTAATGATGCCATAGTGGTTGTATATGTAGAAAATGTTCAAAATCATATATTGATAAGATTTGCATGCCTACGAAGTTAGTTTATATATGATAAGGTTGAGATGGGAGAAATAGTATTGGAAAGATGGAACATTTCAGATTATGTATGTAAAATGAAGATAGGAACCGGGTTGTTGACTATTCCAAATCGTGGAAGTTTTCTTAGTTGAATTCATCGCACAATCAGAGTTATTGTTCTTTTTTGGTCTCATGAATCTCATGTGTTAGAGGCATGGGTCCGACCTTATAACTCACAAACCATGGAGAACCATAAATACAACTTCTTGTCATTTTCAAGCGGCTACCTCTTATAACATACCGATAATCGGAGGGTTAGGCAACACTATCTATTCTCTTGAAAATTCATCCCTTTTATTTATTCTATATCATGACTTATACAACAAATAAAACTGTAATATATAGTTACTGAAAATGTAAATCCCTTCATCTTGGTGGCTGTGGTGTATAATTTCTTTGTCACTAAATATGTATGTTGACTAAAATTATCTTTGTTTTAAGTCTTCCGGGATAAATTAGTCGGTATATTCTTTCCCCTCATTCAAATTGTTATATATTTTAAAGAATATTTATATCCTGAGATTCCTCACACTTTCGGTGAAAGAATGTATATACTGTGTCAGTATGATTGATGAAGGTGCGGCATGTTTCCTATCCATTTCAAGTCTTTATCGTCAATGCTCCTCGTCTCTCACAGTTTCTGCTTCTTTGATAGGTAATGCGATTGAGATGTTTCTTTGGTTAAGGGCTACTAATCTCTTCTTTATTGCTTCTTTTCATGCACATAGAACATTTTGAACGGAATCACATAATTATATTTTCCTTTTGATTTCCTGATAGTATTTCATGCTTTCATGTTTATTGTGTTGCATTAGATATTTATACGTTGCAACTAGTGGGCCTGATTTATACGGGATCTATAACAAGCAAAATCATTTGCAAATGTTTATCATTAGTTGTAATAATATAAAAGAGAATATACAGCAAACAGAAAATAAAAGAAAAGATGATACAAATTGTGAACAAGCGAGGCTAATCCCATTCTAAATTGCCAACTTTTACTTTAATTCGTTTTCAAATCCATATGATCCCAATAAGATATTACAATATTTGACCTTGCCATCTCTCGGTGAAGGAATATATTCTCCATGTGATCGCTTGATGAAGTTATGGCATGATACATATACATTTCAACTCATTCTATTAGGTCTTCTCGTTCCTCATACTTTTGCTTTTTCTGGGAGGAATATATATTTTTGCCTTGTGCGATATATGTGGCTAGTAATCATGGATTGATGTTTTGGCCGTTCTGGATCGGTTTGGGAGGGTATGGTCTGAATCTTGGCTTAAACATCGGTTTCAGACAGTTTTTATCAGTTTTAGAAATTGCCAACGAAAATAAGGTTCTTTCAATTAAAACTTAAAAAGTTGGGTTTGAGTGTTAGGATTTTAGGCTATGTTATGAACTAAAATTTATATCGAAACCGAAACCAATCAAATCCCCTGGAAATGAACAAATTTATAAGCACCGCCACATAATTCTCGAACCATTCTAGTAATCTCTTTTGCATCTTGTCATGCACATAGAACATTGTGGATTGAATCATGCAAATGTCTTTTCCTTTAGTTTTTTGTGATTGTATTCATGCTTTCTTGTTATTTGTGTTGTATTAGATACTCATATGTTTCTTCTGATAGGGTATATTACAACGGAAATTATATGCAAATTTTTGGTATTGGCTGTAACAAAATACTGTGAGCAGAAGATAAAAGGGAAAAGTAAAGAAGATGCAAATTGTGAAAGAAAAGAGACTGAATCCCATTATAATTGCAAATATTTACTTATAATAATATTTATATGAGTCCGATAATAGATCACACAGCTTGACCTTGGCCTATACTTCTCCAAAGAAAAGCTTGAGATACACATAATAGACATAGAGAAGGCCACATATATATTGTATAGGGCCATGAAAACACAACAACAGTAGAGCGATATGTAAATTGTTAATACGAGAAGACTTCTATTCATTCTTCTTTATTTCCCCTTACTAGATTTTTTTCTTCCTTATTTAGCTATTTAGATTACTTATACCATCTAATAATGCTGATCAACTGATAAGGATTTAAAGCCAACAAATTTTAATAGTTGCTTCCCCATCATTGGCTTAATACCACCTTCTCCCAACTCCGAACCCAAATTCTATCCCAACTCCCGATCTACGAGGTGGAGGTGGTGGTGGAGTTGGAGTCGGGGCAGGCTCTGGTTCATTATATTCACTAAAGAGAATTTTATTTCCATTTTGGTTAGCGGTTTGGTTACTCGCAATCTTGAAACCACCGTCACGCTCCGGAATATCTTTCAGTTTGGACAAGTCAAACCTAAGTTTGACATCATTGACTCCTTGGTTAGCCTGGTTGTTACATCCAATCTCCACGCCCTTAAAGTTCGGGTCGCTTCCACCTCTTTGCGCCTGGACCTGGCCGCCGCCGCCGTATTCCCCATCACCTCCTTGACCCTGTCCACCTCCGTATCCGCGCCCGCCTTCGTATCCTTCGTCATCGTATCCTTCACCACCGTATCCACCACCGTATCCACCATCATATCCTCTGCTGCCATATCCACCTCCCCTTGCAGGAGGCTGGGCCTGGCCGCCGCCGCCGCCGCCTCCGCCCCAACCGTACCCCCCGCCAAATCCTCCAGCATATGCTCCAACCCACATTGGAGGGGGGCCTCCGCCCCAGCCAGGTTGTCCTCCCCATCCACCACCATATGATCCCCCTCCCCCTCCCCATCCTCCTGGCCCCCCTCGTCCGGGACCACCCCTCCCTCTTGGAACCATGGCTCCATCGCCATACCCTCCTCTCCATGGGCTTCCACCATTGTATTCGTCAGGCTAATAACAATATATATCAAACCAATACAAGTTATACCAGCACTTTAACCTTATATACAAGGAATGCGTGCATGGAGTAGCATAAACCGTAATTTATATTAGATATAATATTAAAATAAAAGCCATACAATTTTAGTTTTCTTTTTAATTTTTCATGCATCAAGTGAATTCTTAATTAGAAAGGGATGGGCATAATTGAGGGAGGGAGGGAGCTCACCATTTTCCCTGCTGCTTGATTGCGTCCTCGCACTGGCGAAGGTTTTTTTGTTGTGAGGCAGTTAGTTAACTAAGGAGTCTATTTATACAAATTTCCAGGTCCCACAAGTGAACATAGAATAATTTCTCTCAATTAACTTTTACATATGCAGGGTCTTTTTTTGTAGCTACGGTGCTTTTGCTGTTGAACTAATTATCCTAGGTAATTAAAGTCAAATTTGTATTTCTTTTTATTTTTTTCTCTGATTACGGCATACAGAATTACGATCATTATTCGTTATTTGAACTTAGGCATTCTCTGTGACGACAAGGGAAGAAAACCCTTTCTTTATTTATACCTCTTCCATTCCTTACCGAACCATGTTGTCGTAAGCTATTGGGCTTGAGGCTGATATTAGTAGTAGACTGCTGGAGCAATCACTAACTCCTTGTGCATATTTAGCTTGGAATTTAAGTAAATTTTTTGTTTCAGCTGATGCACTAGGGAAATAATCAAAGATGCTTTCTTCCTTTTGATTACATACTTTTAAACAATAGGATGAATTTAAGCATAGTCTGGTAAGGCATGCTGCTGCTTCTGCTGCTGCGACTGTTTGTAAGGAATGCATGTGATTTATGATAGGAAGGTCATAAGTTACTATCAGTTTCCCTCCTTGTATATTATTCATTAATAAATACCTGTGGTTTGATTTTTAAAGGTATTAGAAAATTCTTAGATGTTGTGTATAAATTAATGTTCACGTGCTTTCAAAAAAAAGGGTGATAGGGAGAAAAAAAAAAGGTTATTCATGCGTATTTGATGTAGAGCTCGTCCATGCATAATAAAATTGCCTCATGCTGAAATTTTCGAATGGATCATGCAAATTTTTAATATTTTTTTTCTTTTGACCATTTACACTATTGGTGAACATGAGACTGAAATCTTTGTGATGAAATCTCTTGGATCATTTACATGCCACTGCATCTATGGTTACATGTATGCAGGAATTTGGGAGCTCTTAATATCAACTGTAATATGACCCTCAATCATGCAAAAGAGACGTGCAAAAGCGACATGCATAGGCATGCAGAGAACTTGGAATGTTTTTTTCTTTGCTTATGGGAGCCTCTTCGTCTTTGACAAGGAATATGTTTACCGAGCATAAAATTAATAAAGGTATGCAGAATGTGGAATTTACTTTTCTTTGATATTGACTACATATTTGGATGCCATCGATATGGAATAAAGCTTAGTTAACATTCGAGCCTATCTGTTTTTTATGGGCACAGAGATGGATATGCCTATGCTCTATTATCATTCGTTACGACTTATCCACATGCATGCTTGACCTATATGAATTGGTTTTGTTCTTCTATTTTGAAACTTATTTTTTTTATAGCCATATAAGCACATACCTACCATATTTTCCCTCTATTCCAAGTAGTTTACTACTCCCACTTCTTCCCATATATATATATATATATAATATAAAAGCACACACCCAACACATCTCTCCTCTGTTCTAACCTAACATATCTCACCTCTGTTCTAAAAGGTGCCATAAGAGAGAATTTCCTCCTATGCCGTCCAAAAAATACACCCTCCATGATTTTTTTGGACGATCGGCATCCATCACCTCCATCTATAGTATCTAAGATGTGGACACACCAAATGTCTTGTGATTCCATCACTTTTTCACCGTTGATTTAGTGGGTGCAAAATTTACGGTTTACCGACAATATAACTTCTTACATTGCTAATTCAACGGTGAAAATGTGGTGGAATCACATGAGTGTTTCCACAACTTACATGATAAATATGATGATGATGGATGCCGATCGTCGAAAAAATTCGTGGAGGATATAAATTTTTGATGCCGTCTAACGAAAAACCTACTATGGCCTCTTTTCTTCGTTATTCTCATTCTAATTAGTTTACTGCCCCAATTGAGTGGGATTGTCTATTAGCACTTCGTAAATATTTGGGAGGGGATTGAAATTAGTAAATTCTTTAATTAATGCTGATTTTCTTGACTGTTTGCACATGCATTATACATTGTTATATTTCTTCTTAATTAAATGTGTTTTGTTGTAAATATTTATGGACAATTTGAACTACAAAGAAAGAAAGGGAGGAATGCATCAGAAATGCCAGGCCAGAAGTAGATTTCTCTGCTCTTATATTGATAGATTTATGAAGACATTTTATCCTTCCATTTCATCTCAGGCACATCAAAACCAAGCCTAAATTCCTTATAGAGTTGACTTAACAAGAGTCAATCGTACTCTTCTTCAATAAGGGCATGTTTGGTTGCATGATTATTATGGATTTGGATTGTGGAATCCAATGATTCCATAATTTTGTGTTTGGTTGGGGGATTTGGATGTCTAAGATTCCTTTGTTTTTTATGGGGGGCCACCACAAAACAAGGATTCTTGAATCCTAAATTTTTTTAAGGATGTGCAAGGTTTTGACGCTATTCATTGTACTTTTACATGTGATCCGTATACTTTATTTATTTAATAATCCTCTCTCTCTCTCTAAAACCCTCAAATCCCAATTTTTTTTATCAATCAAACAAAGATTATAAGGATCTACAAATCCAATACTAGAAATCCAAAACCAACCAGACAACAAATTACCAAACCTACAAATTTTCAGCCCTACTATTTTGAAATCCAAATTTCTAAATCCTGCAGTCCCTAAGTGACAGACCTAACAATTCACGCTAATTGATTAAATCTGGAATCTATTGGTGGGAATTTGTGGGCTCCAAGCCTCTGGTGTGAACTGAGCTTTCCATTATAGAATCTCTTTACTTAAATCAGTTAATCTAGCACATTAGTGTATCAGTTGGGTTGGGCCACATCCGCTTTACCCTAAACCAGTTAGTTATGAGGATCCAAACCTAACCTGCCTATAAAGGGTAACCAAGACTTGATCTGACTAAACCCAATTAATTAGTTTTTTTTTGGGTTCGTGCATGTGTATGTAAATGTATAGGTATATAATAACATAAGTAGCTTAGGAAAATATTAAATAATTGAACTGATAGTTCAAATTATTTGATTTTGGGGTATGCGATCCTGAGGTCAAACTTGACACCTTGGTAATGTGTGCCGGGAAAGCTTTGGATGCCAAAGGTCTTAATGAAAGTATATTGTCCGATAGAAGTGAGTGGAGGCGGAGGATTCATGTGCTCGATCCTGCGTGATTCTCATGTTGGTTCATGTAGCCCACCCCATATACTTGGGATAAAAGGCTTAGTTGTTGTTTGATAACCTGTGCAGGGAACCTAACCATCACTACTTTTTGCTAGATTTTATCACTACTTTTTGCTAGATTTTATCATAAATTCTCGCAAGTAGTAATGTCCTTTAGTGGGAAAGGATCGAGATGTATGAGCATGGAAAAAGATTATATTATTCTTGTCCAGTCAAACTAATATCAGACCCTTTTCAATGCGTCACGTCCCGATTGCCAAAGTACGGAATGCAGAGAGCAACGAAAACCAACCGTGCTACCTACGGTAAGGAAGGATCCTTCCATAATCACATAAAGGTCATTTAGCTAAACCTGTCAAAAATAAAAATCCAATAACAAAAGAGATGGTACTGATAGTCATGCCGTAAGGAATATTAAAAATAGATTTACTAGTTAATGGATGCAAATAAAGATCCAATACAATACATTCGAAATAAAACAAGATCCAAAAGAGATACATAAGTCTTAATATCCCGTAAGGACGCACAAACTAAATACTAACTGAAAAGAAATAAACCTACGACTATTGATCTTCGTCTATGTCCCAATAGTCACTCCAATCCTGTTCAGCATGAAAATCCGTTCTAAACCTGAAATGGCAAATCTCAAAAATGTCAGAACATCCCAACAAGTACTCAACGTATAAGGTGTGTGTGTGTGTTATGATATCATGAATATGTGAGTGGTGAAGCCCGTGTGCGCAAGTGGATACAGATATATAGATACTTTAATACTATATAACAGGCATGTAAACAGGTCAAGTCATAACCTAACTGGACACTAAAAAGGCAACCTATCCTATTATGAGTTCAAGTGTGTGCGTCAACCTCTGCAGGAGTATTCCTAACCCAAGGGTAGAGCCTGAGGTGCTAGGAAATATGGCCCAACTATGGGATGCACATGCGGCCGATATAGCCCGGTACGAGCTGTAATAACATGCGACCGATATAGCCCGGTATGAGTTGCCGACATAGGACTCCTGAGATCCTGATGTACGAACGCACACTCAAACTACTCCCCACACCCCGCATATCCGTATTTACTATGGTAATAACTAAATCACTAATTAAGAATGCTGAAAATACTAGAACTTGTAATATGGTAATTGTATAGAAATAAAATTGGTAAACAGTAGTGTGTGTCATGGCATGTAGTTCATCATTCTAATTAGAGATCTCATTCTTAAAAGACTAGAGTAATGAATAATCCTGACATGTCAAGTGTAATTGTTATCTGGTAATAGTAACTGCATGAAGGCGATGTACAAGCTGGTAGTAGTCACAAATATTATCTTTATCATTCACCTTAATATGGATATAATAATCATATGCACAGGCGATGTACAAGCTGGTAGTAGTCACAAATGTTATCTTTATCATTCACCTTAATATGGATATAATAATCATAAGCTGGCTATATATATATATATATTAACAACTTTTGAACTTTATTTGTATTTAAATAAATCTCATTGCAGATATACACTTAATTCTAATTTTTATCACTTTACTGCATACGATTCCATATTTTTTTTATAACGATATAAAATTATTGAGAACTAACATATTTTTATTCGAACAGTGTAGATTAAAAGTATATTTGAAGAATCACTGATATTGCATCGACCAAAAAATAAGGAGTAAGAATACTTGCCTTAAATGATCACGGAGATGAAGCACGATCTTGATCAGGGTTCGACCTAGGATCCGGATTGTACTCTGCCTAAATAAATTTATTCATCGGTTAAAGTTTCATATCTATATCTCAAACAGTTCGAGCATGATTATAGCCAAATTTCAAGCACAAGTTTTTGTTTATCATTAAGGTTTTGTTTTAACTATAACCGTTTATTAATATTTCTCGTTGTCAAACACAGAAAAAATTTGGGGGAAGCTTCCAGCAAGAAAGAGGGAAGGCCACGTCGGCTATGGAGGCTAGTGAGTTCGATGGTCGGTGAGCGTTGCCGGTGAGGGAAATGATCGATGGGGAAACGACTGGGAAGATGGAAGTGGCCGCGGTGGTGGTCTGGCTTCGAGGGCGATGGGGCTTCGGTGATGCTAGTCTCGGGATGAGGATGGTGGCACAGAGATGATGAGCTAGGTTTCTGTGATGGTGCTAATGAAGATGAGTGTCACGCCCCGCTTTCCAAAATACGGAATGCCAGGGTGACAAGGCCAGCCATGCTCCCACGATCAAGAAAAGATCCCGTCGTAGTCACATTTCGGCTTCTAGCATTATATGGTAATCAGTAAAATACAATATGGGTAAAGAGAATGCAGTCACTAAAACTATCAGATATAAAGAAATCTGAGCTCAATAGAAGTAAGTAAAAGGGCAACTAACCGGAAATATCAATGGAGAGATGTAACTGGTTCACTAGTCTGGATCTTCACAGTTTCCTCGAAATCAGGCGGATCTACCTCTATCACTGAGCATACATACTCAGATCGTCAGAGCGACATAATAGCAATATTATAATGATAACAAAAGTCAAGAAAACAAAAGTAATAACAGTGGAGATAAAATGCAAGTAATTAATATGTCACTAACTGATGCAATGTATGATCTGTGTTCCTATCGGTTTCTAATTCACTTTTGAAATCGAGTTGTGGAAAGGAGGATCATGTTTAACGAGGGTCTCGTACATACCCGAGACTACGGCCCGCTATCGTCCGAGACATAACCCTGTCAGCCGGACCGCTAGGCCCAACCTAATATATATAAGAGTCGTTGTTCGAATAATCATCCTCTAAATCACCGTCCTCGTTAAATACAATTCTCTTTCCACTTCAATTTTCCCTTTTACCCAGGTTTTCACTATTTGGGTATAGTATAGTCATGTACAAGTACGCATCAATAACACGGTTTTAGTCAATGTTCACTGTCACGAATCATTCACTTTTCACTGGCGTACTTGACACTCCTAAACCGATACCATTCACGCACGACAATGCACTGTACACTGAATAATAACACGCACCATCACTAGAAGTATGGCAGTCGGGTAAAATATGTACATTTATGCAGTTAAATAAATCATGTGTAATACGAGCTATAATGCATCTTATGAACTTATATAAATTGCCTTAAATCATACATTCAAAATTCAGTAAAATGATACAAAGGCGGTAGCAAGTAAACTCAGTCGGCAGTTCAACAAAATTAATTTCAGGACAATCGGATTTCGGGTTTGCAAGTTACAGCTGTTTCATTTTAAGTGTTCGCTGCTGGAAATTCAGTTCCTGAACTGAATGTCCATTTCGCAACACAATTTTCACCCTCTTGGGATCAAAATTAGGTGACGCTATAGTTGAACAAAATTTAGGTTTATCAATTGTGTTTCCAACGCACCAGACGGATTTTCAATCGCGCCTCTACGTCAGAAGTTATGTACTGTACAACAATGGGGTATAAGTTATGTTCCTGTTTGGGACTGCTATACGTCCTGTTAATCTAAAATATAGTTTAAATAGTAAACGACAGTGAAAAGGGATGAAATTATTTTCATTAGTTAGCTAACCGTTTCATCTTCGCTATGGTATAGGGTTCCGCAATATAACATGTTCAAGCAGCAGAGGGTAAGCGTTACAAGATGAGAATCAACAGCCGGTGCTGCTCTGGACTGCAGTCCAGAGCCGCACTCCAAACCAGTTTCCGTCTTCTTTTTAGCATAGGATCAGCTTAACGCTTTTATGGGGTTCTAGGTCGTCGAGTCGGCTTCGATTTGAGCTCTCGAACGCAACATTCCAGTCTATAACCAATTAGTTGTGATTGTTACAAGTTTCAGACGCGGAAAATTTCAGTTTTAACGGGCTTAAATGGGAAAGGCCTAACACGTCATTAAAGGTCGTATTTTCCAGCCAAATCATAGCACGACGTTCGTTATTACTCGAGACATCCTATGTGATCAGTTTCCGTCAATTTAATGGGAGTTTTTCATTCGGGTTTTGCATCAAACACTTGCATCATATTAATTTGCACGAATTGTATACACGGAATTTATTAGTATTTCGAATTGTAATAGATCAATTTAGCATGAAGCAAGTAGTATACTTGCATGGTGACGTATTGGCGATGGTACGGCAGCGGGAATGGCGCGATCGCGATACGAGCGCAGCACGGCTATTCGACTTGGCTCGAGCTCGAGCCCTCGGTTGCGACGGCTTGGTTGTTGGGGTTTTGACTGCGGTGGTGGTAGTCGCTGTTGTCGGCGCTCGATGGCAAGACGCGGGAAGGAGGGTTCTGCGGCGGTTGTAGCGACGGCAACGATGGTGATGATGATGGTGTCGAGGGGTCGCACGATGGTCGGAGGTGGTAGGCGGCCGTAGAGGGGAGCTCGGGTGGCGGTTGGAACAAAGGTGG
This sequence comes from Agapanthus africanus, assembly GCA_030015575.1. NCBI lineage: Eukaryota > Viridiplantae > Streptophyta > Magnoliopsida > Asparagales > Amaryllidaceae > Agapanthus > Agapanthus africanus. The sequence continues at coordinate 423,272,645 of JASDDO010000010.1, read as the reverse complement.
GGAGGGAGGGAGGCTCGGGTGCTTGGTGGCTGAGGAGAGAGGGAGGAAGCAGTGGGTGGTGTTCGGGTTGGTGAAGGTGATGAGAGTTGGAGAGAGAAGCGGTGCAGGGGAGGAGTGGTCGGCGGTGGCAAGCTCGATGGTGATGAGTGAAGGTGGAGTCGAGAGGGGATCGAGGAGCTCGGGGGCAGCGACGGTGCAGAGATGGCTCCGACGAGGTGAGGAGTCGTGATGGGTTAAGGTGGTGGTTGGTGGTGGTCGATGGTGGAGGTGATGACAGTGGTGCTCGGGTCGACAAGGCGGTTCAGGGGCAGTGGGGAGCTCGTCGGCGTCCGGTGGTTTGGTGATGAAGGGAAGTGGAGGCGATGATGAGGGCGTGGGTGTTGAGGAGGGGAGGAGATGAGGACGAGCGCTGTTTCGTACGAGAGAGAGAGATAGAGAACGCGATCGAGGGAGGGAAGTGAGCGCGCGCGTGAGGTCGTGGGTCGAGGAGTGGTGCGTGGTCGCGAACAGAGCGGGGCGTCGTGGGGAAGGAGGAAGAAGAAGCGGGAAAAGAAAAGGGGTGTGGGAAAGGAGCGGGGCGGGTAAGTAGTGCTGGGCCGGGCTTGGGCTGGGATTGGGCTGGGATTAATTTGTTTTTTTCCTTGGGCTTTTTATTTTAAGCTGAATTTAAGAGAAATAAATATATACATGTACATCGAAATTCATACACAAAATATAGAGGGGAAAAAAATAGAAAACAATCAAGGGGACTTGGAAAATATAGGAAAATTTTTATTTACGGAACTGGGAATTTACATTATACCCTCCTTAGAAAATTTCGTCCTCGAAATTTTAAGAGAGGCAACGAAACAACATTACACAAACAGATGTGGAAAACGTGCACGGATATCCTCCTCACGCTCCCAGGTGGATTCTCTCGGAGAACGACCGCCCCAAGACATTCGGACCAACAGAATGACTTTATTCTTCAGTTTCTCTGCGTCGAGGATGGTGGCGGGCTACTCCTCATAAAATAGGTCGGCACCCAAAGCTAACTCCGAATAGTCCAGAATATGGCTCTCATCCCGAACATAACGCCGCAATTGAGATATGTGGAAGGTATTTTGCACACCAGCTAGCGACGGAGGCAAGGCAAGTCGATAGGCCACCTCTCCTACTCACTCTAGCACCTCAAAAGGTCCGATGAAACGGGGACTGAGTTTCCCGCGACCTCCAAACCTGATAACTCTGCGGGTAGAGGAAATCTTCAGGAATACGTGATCTCCAACTTCAAAGTCTAGTGTTCTCCTGCTGGCATCCGCCCAACTCTTCTGTCGATCCCGAGCTGTCTTAATGCGTTGTCTGATCATTTGGACCTTGTCGACTGTCTGAACAATGAGCTCGGGACCCAGTAACCTTCGTTCGCCCACATCATCCCAACAAACTGGGGATCGACACTTACGCCCGTAAAGTGTTTCGAAAGGAGCTATCTGGATGCTAGCCTGGTAACTGTTGTTATATGAAGACTCGACTAGATGCAGATGATCTTTCCAGGAACCCTGGAAGTCCAGCATACAAGCTCTCAGCATATTCTCGAGTGTCTGAATCGTTCGCTCGGATTGTCCGTCTGTCTGCGGGTGATAAGCTGTGCTGAACTTGAGACGGGTATCCAAACTCTCCTGTAAGCTCCTCCAAAAGTGCGAAACAAATCTGGTGTCTCGATCTGACACAATGCTGACCGGAACGCCGTGAAATCGCACTATCTCCTGTATGTAACTCTCCACAGGTGACTCTGTCGATTGTCCCACCCGGAAGGGTAAAAAGTATGCAGCTTTCGTGAGGCGGTCGACGATAACCCAAATGGCGTTGTTGCCCCTAGGGCTCCGTGGTAAGGCCGTCACGAAATTCATAGTAATGTGCTCCTACTTTCATTCTGGCATCGGAAGCGGTTGTAACAGTCCCGCTGTCCTCTGATGTTCCGCCTTCACTTGCTGGCATACCAAGCACTTTGATTCCAACCATGCAATCTCCCTCTTCATTCCGTTCTACCATTAATCTTGCCTCAGATCTCGATACATTTTTGTGACTCCCGGATGTACAGAATAACCTGAACTATGAGCCTCGGTTAGCACTTCTTCTCGAACATCTTCCTTTAGGAACGCAGAGTCTGCTACCGAATCTCAAAGAACTGTCTCGATGTATTAGTAGGTTTGTCCTTAGTCTGGCTTCCACCTACTCTCTGTACTTCTGCAATTGGGGATCATTAGCTTATACAACCTTAATGCGATCTACAAATGAAGACTGCACCTGTAACCGCCAAAACCGTCTGATTGCACTTGGTGTAACAATCTCTAGTTTGAACTTCCGAAAATCCTCAATGATGTTTTTCTGCCTGGTCAATATCATGACCGCTGGTTTGCGACTGAGGGCGTCGGTACAACATTTAGTTTTTCCGGATGGTACTAAAATCCTGAGTCGTAATCCGCCCCTTGCTATAGCCATTGGCGTTGTCTCATATTCAATTCTCCATGAGTGAACATGTATTTCAGACTCTTGTGATCCGTATACACTTCCACTTTTTTTGCCCAGTAAGTAATGTTCCCAGATTTCCAAATGCGAAAACTACCGCGGCTAACTCCAATTCGCGTGTTGGGTAGTTCCCCTCATGATTCTTCAGCTGCCGTGAGGCATAAGTAACTACTCGACCGTGTAGCATCAGAACACAGCTTAAACCCTTCCATAAATCATCGTCGTGTATCACCACACCATCTGAATCGTCTGGCCCTGGAAGAATAGGCGCCGTGGTCAACATCAGTTTCAGTATCTCAAAAGCCTGAGTACATTCCTCTGTCCATACGTAAGGCACTTCCTTCCACGTCAGCCAAATTGAGGGGTCAGGTGATTATAAGGTTCAAGGATGGGATAAAAGTAATGTCTTTGCAAGAAGGAAAGGAATTTGTAAGAAAGATCAATTAATGCATCAAATGGATTTTAAAGATACAATACTCTAGGAAAATTTGATCGAACCGAAACTTTTTTAATCAAAGTTTGACAGAGTACAACTGAGAGATAAACTTGGCCCTAAACTATACATCAATATTATTTGGCCCTAAGAAAAGAAAATAAGTTGCGTCAGTCATGATTGTGGAAGTTCAACAAGTTGCGATATGCTCTCTTACTAAGATGGGGGCGTCCATTCCTAAAGTGTCCTGCCTGACTATATGCTTGAGCTTCTTCAGCCTCGAGTTCCTCTTTACTCGAGATTTCATCTTCCCACTCCTCCTGGACTGGAGCTTCGTCTTCGGATTCCTCCCTTATAGAGTTTTCTTCTCCTAACTCTTCCTCTTCGGCGGGAGCTTCCTCATCAGAATCCTCCTCCATATGTTCTGCCTCTTCCGGGTTCTCTCCTGGATCTTCTGCCATAGGGTCTTGTAGGGTGTTTTTCGTCACCCCATTGAGATGGGAATACTCGCGCGCTTGTCAGGCGCATTACAGATTTCCCCTGCCTAGGGTAGGCCGGGGTTTATTGATTGTGGGGATCCGAATCTCCGACAGCCGCAAACTAAGCTGCCGTTAATTACCCATCGCATTTGGAGCGAAGGAACCGCCGATTGACGGGTTAAAATGGTCATTCGAACTCAATATGTAGTGTGTTGGTGTGTGTGTATTTTTTTGTTTTTATTCCACTTGTAAAAAAAAAGGATATATATACATATATATATTTTCTATGTATAAAAAACAAAAATAAGTAAATAAATATTTAGAAATTTTTTTTAAAATTTTTTAAATTTTTAAATATTTTTTAATTTAAAAATATTATTTATAATTTATTTTTATTTATTTAATATTTATTTATTTTTATTTTAAATAATATAAAAAAAGGAGGAAGAAAGAAGAAAAGAGAATTTTGTTGTTTTTTTTCTTTAAAAAAAGTGGGGTCACATATTAGCATGTGACCCCTCATATGAGGGGGGTTCATATGCTAGCATGTGACATGGAGGGTCACATGTTAGCATGTGACCCCTCATGTGTGTCCCCCATCAATAAATGCACAACGCACATTTGAGTTGTGTGCATGAAATTGATGGATCTTGAAGCTGAACTTCAAGGTGGAACATCATTCCGGAGGCGATGCATCATCCCGAGGAGCATGATTCCCAGGGATCGGAGCATCATTCTGACTCGCGGAGCATAATTCCAAGGTCGGAGTATCCCTCGGGGAGCGTGATTCCCGGGGATCGGAGCATCATTCCGATGAGCGGAGCATGATTCCAGGGTTCGGAGCATCATTCCGAAGAGCGGAGCATGATTCCAGGGTTCGGAGCATCATTCCAAGGAGCGGAGCATAATTCCAGAGATCGGAGCATCATTCCGATGATCGGAGCATGATTCCGGGATTCGGAGCATCATTCCGAAGAGGGGAGCATAATTCCAGGGTTCGGAGCATCTTTCCGAAGAGCAGAACATAATTCCAGGGTTCGGAGCATCATTCCGATGGGCGGAGCATAATTCCAGAGATCGGAGCATCATTCCGATGATCGGAGCATGATTCCAGGATTCAGAGCATCATTCCGAAGGGCAGAGCATGATTCCAGAGTTCGGAGCATCATTCCGAAGAGCGGAGCATGATTCCAGGGTTCGGAGCATCATTCCGATGGGCGGAGCATGATTCCAGGGTTTGGAGCATCTTTCCGAAGGGCGGAGCATGATTCCAGAGTTCGGAGCATCATTCCGAAGAGCGGAGCATGGTTCCAGAGTTCGGAGCATCTTTCAGAGGGGCGGAGCATGGTTCCAGAGTTCGGAGCATCTTTCCGAGGAGCGGAGCATAATTCCAGGATTCGGAGCATCATTCCGAAGGGCGGAGCATGATTCCAGAGATCGGAGCATCATTCCGATGGGCGGAGCATGATTCCAAGGATCGGAGCATCATTCCAATTTGCGGAGCATCATTCCAGGGATCGGAGCATCATTCCGATGGGCGGAGCATCATTCCAGGGGATCGGAGCATCATTCCGATGGGCGGAGCATCATTCCAGGATTCGGAGCATCATTCCGAAGGTCGGAGCATGATTCCAGGGATCGGAGCATGATTCCAGGGGAGCGGAGCATCATTCCGATGGGCGGAGCATGATTCCAGGGATCGGAGCATCATTCCGATGAGCGGAGCATGGTTCCAGGGGATCGGAGCATCACTCCGATGGGCGGAGCATGGTTCTAGGGATTGGAGCATCATTCCGATGAGCGGAGCATGATTCCAGGGGATCGGAGCATCATTCCGATGGGCGGAGCATGGTTCCGGGGATCGGAGCATCATTCCGATGAGCGGAGCATGATTCCAGGGGATCGGAGCATCATTCCGAAGAGCGGAGCATAATTCCAGGATTCGGAGAATCATTCCGAAGGGCGGAGCATGATTCCAAGGATCGGAGCATCGTTCCGAAGGGCGGCCCAGAATCTGTAGGGTGTTTTTCATCACCCCATTGAGATGGGAATACGCTCGCGCTTGTCAGGCACATTACAGATTCCCCTGCCTAGGGTAGGCCGGGGTTTATTGATTGTGGGGATCCGAATCTCCGACAGCCGCGAACTAAGCTGCCGTTAATTACCCCTCGCATTTGGAGCGAAGGAACCTCCGATTGACGGGTTAAGCTGTTCATGCGAACTCAATATGCCGTGTTGTGTTTTAAAGGGGGGGTTGGATGTATCGGGGGCCTCGCAGAGTTTTTACGGGGGTCCCGCTATCCGGATAGCGGGCTGGGGGTCAAGGGTGCTAGCAGCCCCCTTGCGGGGTGCGGGGCAGCGCCCCGTTAGAAATTTTTTCTAACGGGGGAGACACATTTAGTGTGGAGCGCATAAAAAAAAGGGGGGGTAAGCGTCTTAAAGACGCGTGCGCAGCATGTGGGCGCATGGTGCCCGGGGTCACGTGGCGCACACGTGACCATTGGGCGCCTCAACGCCCAAGATCACGTGGCGCACATGTGACCATTGGGCGCCTCAGCGCCCGGGGTCACGTGGGCACACGTGACCGATGGGCGCCTAGGCGCCCCGAGGTCACGTGGGCACACGTGACCATTTGGCGCCTCAGCGCCCGGGGTCACGTGGGCACACGTGACCGAAGGGCGCCTTGGTGCCCGGGGTCACGTGGCGCACACGTGACCATTAGGCGCCCCGGGGTCACATGGGCATACGTGACCGATGGGCGCCTTGGCGCCCCGGGGTCACGTGGGCACACGTGACCGAACGACGCCTCGGCGCCCGGGGTCACGTGGCACACACGTGACCGCGGGAAGCACCTGCGGGAAGGGACTTAGCCCCTAGGTTGGGGAGTTGAACTCCCAAGGGATTTTTGGAGTTAAACTCCTGACATAAAATTAATTTATGGAGTTAAACTCCAACAGATCTAGAAAGGAGTTAAACTCCTAGGAATCTTTGGCCCTTCTTCTGAGCCTTGGATCTGTCCAAAGTTAGATTCTTGGAGATGGGTCCCCTTCTTCTTCTTGTCTTTTGGCCGGATCTTGAAGATCAAGAGATGTGAGATTTTAAAAATCTCTTCCTTTTCGAGATCTGGTGGGAGATCTGAGTTCCCTTTTGTGGGTTTTGTGGTGAAAAACTATTTATTTTGGGAAAAGGAAGAGTTAAACTCTTGATTTAATTCAAAAGAAAGAAGAAGGTTTTTGGAACCTTAGAGAAGGAGCAGGAGGCACAAAGAACCCTAGTTTTTGGGGGAATGAAAAGTGTATGCTTTATTCATCATCATGTTGCCTTATATAGGCTTACATATTTACATATAGCCCCTTGGGCTTTACAAAATGGCATTTTGTCCATCCCATGGCTCATGTGCCATTTCATTTTTTGCACATAAGCCATGGGCTTACAAAATATTGGCTTTATGCCCATTTTGCATACATTCATGTATAAAAAATTACATAAAAATTATTTATTACATGATCTATATTTTGGTATGGAGGAGGCTGGCCGTGGGCTCGACTTGGGCATGGGCCCGCTTGACCCGGGCTTGGGCCCACCTGCCTTGGGGTTGACCTTGACTTTGACTCGGTCAACGGGGGTGTAAATTTTTACCCCAACAGGCCTTCCTTAGGATTTCCCTCTTCAGGACCCTCATCTGGATCTTCCTCTATTGCGTTTTCCTGTGGGTCCTCTTCTATTGGATCGTCTTCGGGATCCTCCTCTTCGGGATCTTTTTCTGGGTCCCTTTCCACTGCATGTTCCTGTGGATCCTCTTCTATTGGGTCTTCCTCTTCATCGTCCGAATCATTAATCATATTGATCTCTGGAATTGCAACATCGACTCCCTCGTCCTCGGATTCGCTGTCGTTGAAAATGACCTGTGGGCCATCGACCTCGTCATCCGAACTCACTAGTATACAGTCGAAAGAAATGCAGGACCGAGTGTCATCATCAAGAAGCGGTGCCGCCCCAGGGTTGGCCATGTCCTGAAAAGTAAGGGTCATGATCAGATAGCGGGCTATGAAGGAAAATGACGACTAATGATGCTGAACACGAGCAAAAGGTAAAGTAGATAGAATTCAAAATATGAGCTTGAGTGGTGATGCACAAGTTGCATATGAAAGTGAAAGCACAGAGACAAGGTATGATCCAAGGGATCTCTAAATTGAGCTGCAATCTTATTCTAAACTTGACTCTGATACCAACAAAATCATGTCACGTCCCGCTTCCCAAAATATGGAATGCCAGGATGACAAGGCCAGCCATGCTCCTACGATCAAGGAAAGATCCTGTCGTAGTCACATTTCGGCTTCTAGCATTATATGGTAATCAGTAAAATACAATATGGGTAAAGAGAATGCAATCACTAAAACTATCGGATATAAAGAAATCTGAGCTCAATGGAAGTAAGTAAAAGGGCAATTAACCGGAAATATCAATGGAGAGATGTAACTGGTTCACTAGTCTGGATCTTCACAGTCTCCTCGAAATCAGGTGGATCTACATCTATCACTGAGCATGCATACTCAGGTCGTCAGAGCGACATAATAGCAATATTATAATGATAACAAAAGTCAAGAAAACGAAAGTAATAACAGTGGAGATAAAATGCAAGTAATTAATATGTCACTAACTGATGCAATGAATGATCTGTGTCCCTATCGGTCTCTAATTCACTTTTGAAATCGAGTTGTGGAAAGGAGGATCATGTTTAATAAGGGTCTCGTACATACCCGAGACTACGGCCCGCTATCGCCCGGGGCATAACCCTGTCAGCCGGACCGCTAGGCCCAACCTAATATATATAAGAGTCGTTCGAATGATCATCCTCTGAATCACTGTCCTCGCTAAATACAATTCTCTTTCCACTTCGATTTCCCCTTTTTCCCCAGATTTTCACTATTTGGGTATAGTCTAGTCATGTACAAGTACGCATCAATAACACGGTTTTAGTCAATGTTCACTGTATTGTTCACTGTCACGAATCATTCACTTTTCACTAGCATACTTGACACTCCTAAACCGATATCATTCACGCACGACAATGCACTGTACACTGAATAATAACACGCAATACACTAGAAGTATGACAGTCGGGTAAAATATTTACATTTATGCAGTTAAATAAATCATGTGTTATACGAGCTATCATGCATCTTATGAACTTATATAAATTGCCTTAAATCATACATTCAAAATTCAGTAAAATGATACAAAGGCGGTAGCAAGTAAACTTAGTCGGCAGTTCAAAAAAATTAATTTCAGGACAATCGGATTTCGGGTTTGCAAGTTACAGCCGTTTCATTTTAAGTGTTCGCTGCTGGAAATTCAGTTCCTGAACTGAATGTCCATTTCGCAACACAATTTTCACCCTATTGGGATCAAAATTAGGCGACGTTATAGTTGAACAAAATTTAGGTTTATCAATTGGATTTCCAACGCACCAGACGGATTTTTAATCACGCCTCTACGTCAGAAGTTATGTACTGTACAACAATGGGGTATAAGTTCTGTCCCTGTTTGGGACTGCTATACGTCCTGTTAATCTAAAATATAGTTTAAATAGTAAACGACAGTGAAAAGGGATGAAATCACTTTCATTAGTTAGCTAACCGTTTCATCTTCGCTATGGTATAGGGTTCCGCAATATAACATGTTCAAGCAGCAGAGGGTAAACATTACAAAATGAGAATCAACAGCCAGTGCTGCTCTGGACTGCAGTCCAGAGCCACACTCCGAACCAGTTTCCGTCATCTTTTTAGCATAGGATCAGATTAACGCTTTTATGAGGTTCTAGGTCGTCGAGTCGGCTTCGATTTGTGCCCTTGAACGCAACATTCCAGTTTATAACCAATTAGTTGTGATTGTTACAAGTTTCAGACGCGGAAAAATTCAGTTTTAACGGGCTTAAATGGGAAAGGCCTAACACGTCATTAAAGGTCGTATTTTCCAGACAAATCATAGCACGACGTTCGTTATTACTCGGGACATCCTATGTGATCAGTTTCCGTCAATTTAATGGGAGTTTTTCATTCGGGTTTTGGATCAAACACTTGCATCATATTAATTTGCACGAATTGCATACACGGAATTTATTAGTATTTCGAATTGTAATAGATCAATTTAGCATGAAGCAAGTAGTGTACTTACCTGGTGACGTATTGACGATGGTACGGCAGCGGGAACGGCGCGATCGCGATACGAACGCGGCACGGCCATTCGACTTGGCTCTAGCTTGAGCCCTCGGTTGCGACGGCTTGGTTGATGGGGTCTTGACGGCGGTGGCGATGGTTGCTGTTGTCGGCGCTCGATGGTGAGGCGCAGGAAGGAGGGTACTGCGGCGGTTGTGGCGACGGCAACGATGGTGATGATGATGGTGTCGGGGGATTGCACGATGGTCGAAGGTGGTAGGCGGCCGTGGAGGGGAGCTCGGGTGGTGGTTGGAACAAAGGTGAGGATGGAGGTCGGCTCGGGTTCTTGGTGACCGAGGAGAGAGGGAGGAAGCAGCGGGGAGTGCTCGGGTTGGTGAAGGTGATGGGAGTTGGAGAGAGAAGCGGTGCAGAGGAGGAGTGGTTGGCGGTGGCAAGTTCGGTGGTGATGAGTGAAGGTGGAGTCGAGAGGGGATCGAAGAGCTCGGGGGCAGCGATGGTGCAGAGATGGCTCTGATAAGGTGAGGAGCCGCGATGGGTTAAGGTGGTGGTCGATGGTGGAGGTGATGACAGTGGTGCTCGGGTCGACAAGGCGGTTCAGGGGCAGTGGGGAGCTCGTCGGCATCAGGTGGTTTGGTGATGAAGGGAAGTGGAGGCGACGGTGGGGTCGTGGGTGTTGAGGAGGGGAGGAGATGAGGACGAGCGTTGTTTCGTACGAGAGAGAGAGAACGCGATCGAGGGAGGGAAGTGAGCGCGCGATCTAGGGAGGGAAGTGAGGAGTGGTGCGTGGTCACGAACGGAGCGAGGCGTGGGGCTCGCGAAAAGCGGGGCGTCGTGAGGAAGGAGGAGAAAGAAGTGGGAAAAGAAAAGGCGTGGGGGAAAGGAGTCGGTCGGGTAAGTAGTGCTGGCCCGGGCTTGGGCTGGGATTAATTTGTTTTTTTCTTTGGGCTTTTTATTTTAAGCTGAATTTTAGAGAAATAAATATATACATGAGCATCGAAATTCATACACAAAATATAGATGGAAAAAAATAGAAAATAATCAAGGGGACTTGGAAAATATGGGAAAAATTTTATTTACGGAACTGGGAATTTACAATGAGGTGGGTCGAAGAGGAGAAAGAAGGTGTGGTTGCGGTGAAGGGTCGTCGAGAGGGATGAAGTCGCCGGCGAGGGGGAGTGGAGTTGAGGTGTTGCGGTGGTCGGAGAAGACGAGGGAGGCGCGGCTGTTGCTGGGTTTCGGCAAGGACTAGATGGCGTTGGATTTTGATGGAGGGAGGCGAGTGCGGTGCTTGCTTGTCGGTGTTGGGTTGATGATCGGGGTTGAGGGGCATGGCTTGAGGAGGTCGTCGATATTTTGAGGTGGAGCTCGGCGATGGGGGAATCGGCTGCGGTGGAAGAAGATGGTGTTGGTGAGTACGGCGGTTGGTGGAGACGGAGACGTGGCGGCGTGGATGGTGGCGACGAGGATGGAGGCAGCTTCAGGGAGAAAAGACGCGGAATACAGAGAAAGGAGAGAGAGAAAGAGTTACGTGTAAACGAGAGAGAGGAAAAAATATTTTTATATAAAGATTTGGAGAAATAGAGAGAGATTATTAGTTTAAGAATCTTAAGAAAATATTGTTTTATTGCCACTAAAAAACTAACATATATTATCTAAAAACTGAAAAATTTTCATACCAGAATCGTATACGCGAAAGGTTACAATAAATATAATAGCAACCCATCATAAAGTAAATTCTAAGATTAGAGGAGAAATTTCATTGATAAAAAATAATATTTTGATAACATTAGAAATACTGTATCCAAAGTAGAGTGTTACACCATGTTCGCATAAAACTTTAAATATTTTTGTATTGTTATCAGTATAACTTTATTCTTAAAACAAATATTCGAGGATTGTAAAAGGTATGTGCGCGCGCACGTGTTCCTTCTAAGCGAGTTATTAATTTGAGTTTAATTGTAAGAAAACCAAAAGTTCAAAACATGCGGCCAACAAGGGAAGAGGAGCCAAACCTGGGCGGGGCTCATATGGGTTCAAGCCAAGGTGTAAAATCTCCTTATTGGTATCAGTATTGGTCACTTTTGGAATCAGCCGTATTGTTCGTCTCGTATTGACTATCAAATTCTATATATCATTTGACAAATGAAAGTTTAAAATTAGTAATTTTTTAAATATAAATAGTGAAAGTTTGGACCATTTGGCAAATATTTTAGTAATTAATGATGTGCATTTGTTTTCCTACTTGGTAAATAACAATAAAATTTTTAAAATATATTTTTAAGTTTAATTTTTTTGACGACTATATATTTTCAATTTAGTAATGCCCAACAAACTGCTCACTAACCTATCAATAAACCAACTAAACCATTTATAAACTTAATGTTAAAACCTCATTGATGTTAAACCCAATTTTACTCGGCAGCGGACGGTATTGGTATCACAACTCGGACTGTCGTTTTCTGGATTGGAAGCGGCGATCGGGATCAGGCGTGGATCTATATGATGGGGTGAGGGGGCATGTGCCCCCACTTGGAGAAAAAATATGCATTATATACATAAGTCAGTTAACACCTTCATAGTAAATTGTGCCTTCATCCTAATCTTAGCCTCATGCATATGACCTCTCTACACGAATTGATCTTTCTCTATTTTAATTTTTAGCGTTCTATTCTAATTAAACCTGGCAATTCATACTATAGCACAGCTTCGATATATTTTTAATCACCCGAAATAATTTTATGATTATCAAAACTTCAGGCACGACATCAATGATCGGATGAATTATAGCTTAGTGATATACACTAAAGGGATATATATTTGATACCATTGACAATGAAGTAATTATGAAACTGTTTTAGATATTAAACCTTGAAAAATGTATTGTAAATATTACTACTTTTAAGTCCTTGAATGAAAATTAATATGTTACTTTTATCTACTGTTACTTGGACTTTTCAATTAAAACCCTGTAGTTTGCAAGTGTGCACCCGTTGACCAAAAATTCGGAATCTGCCCCCTCCAAGATTTCAAACCATGTTTAACCTTGTAACCGAATAAAATTATTCTCCCATATCTTCCTTCTTTCGAACTTTATTTATGGACCAAGCATTAGAAAAAGATGCCCAGGTAGTAAATTATTAACCTATATACCATATATCAGATAACCAGGAATATTTGTAATCTAACGATAATCCTCACACTTGCCATCTTTCGGTGAGAGATTTTTTTTCGGTCTGAAAATTATTGATACAAGTTAGGCATTGTACCAATATTAGCTATGCTTTGTTTCATATCTCATACTCCTAGCTTCAGTTGAATGCTTAAACTTTGGATGGTGGACATCACTCCTATATATAATTCAGATTATAAAGAATAGGAATATCATATTCGTTTGATGTGAAAAGCATTTATCAGATTCTTTTTGGACGAGGGTTGTATAGGAGCTTGCATATTGTGATTATATGCAGATGCCTGGATTATCATAACCATGTTTAAAGGATCATATTAATAATGCGTCTGCTTTATTGTTACCATTATTCCATATAGATTCTTATCGAAATGTTTTTACTGTAAAACTTGGTTTGGGCCCAAAACGCATGTGTCCACACATGAATATCATGGATCTGTGTTCTTCTACTACTATTACTGGAGTTTGTATTCCTTTGGAGAAATTGATGCATTGTTTTAGGAATATGAAAAATTTCAGGTCTACAAGAAATGATATTATAGTTAAATCGATTGGCAGGAAAAAGGTAATATAAGTCTCTACTTAATTGTTAAAGCTCAGTAAACATTGAGGAAGTGAAGTGAAGGGTGTTGCCCACTTTTCTTATTAATAAGGGTCAACAATACAATATGAAGGCATAATTGATAAGGTTAAAGAAAGAGATTTCTTAACATGCGCTATGGTTAGACATGCTCTTTTAGCCAAGTTGTTGGAGGTTTCTTTTCCCTGTTGTAAGTGTTGCAGATTATTAGGATGGTTCAAACTTCTAAGCGTGCGCTTATCGATCAACAACGATTCTCATACTTTCTACTTCTTTTTGTAAGTATAGACCTTCCTTAAGTGTGATAATTATGCTTGTAGGAATATACTGTTGGGAGAAGAGTCGATCCACGGAACAGTGCTTGCGACAAAACCTAAATCACGCAAAAAATACAATCACGCAATTAAATGACGAAAGATAATATAAATTAAAGTACAGGAATAAGAAAGTAAGCAATCACAAACAAGATAAATTTGTTAACGAGCTTCATCCACCGTATGGCTAGTCCCCGGCAGAGCGGAATCTGCAAACGTCTACTATACTCGAATCAAGTTTGCAAATAAGAGCAACGCTGGAAGATTTCTCTCAAATTTCTCTATACAAATCTCTCTGTCTCTTTCTAAATATCTCTTGGCCTCCGTCTCTTGTGATGATATTATACCTCACTCATAGGATGTGCTTTTATAACACCTAGGACAATGTCACATCCTAACATTGTCACCGTCTAACAATGTCATGCATGTCAAAAGTAGCACCTAACAATGTCACCATCTAACAATGTCATGCATGTCAAAAATAGCACCTAAGCCTAGGCCTTAATTTGTATCACTTTTCAACAAACTCCACCTTGATGAAAATTCATCACAATCTCGACATTCTCCTACTTGGAGTATTTTTTTTCCGGCTTGATTCTCAACACTAGTAAATTTCACACGATTCCACTGCTGCTCTTTCCACATCAAATTTTCATGGAAAGATTCACCATCCTGCAACAAAGATCCAGCTTATTTCTATATACTATTTTGGTGAACATATCCGCCGGATTCTTTTCTCCCACGATCTTTGGCAGTGTCAACTCACCATCTTCTAACGCTATGCGTATGAAGTGGTACCGCACCTTGATATTCTTCGTCCGAGAATGATATGCTGCATTCTTCGCAAAATGTATTGCACTTTGGCTGTCGCTCCACAAGATATTAAAGTCTTGCTTCTTACTCAACTCTTCGAATAACCCTTGTAGCCATATCATTTCTTTGCTAGCTTCCGTGATCGCCACATACTCAGCCTCCGTAGTTGACAATACTACCACTTTTTGTAATTGAGATACCCAACTCACCGCTGTTCTCCCAACCGTAAATACATATCCCGTTGTGCTCTTCCCACTATCTCAATCATCCGAATAGTCTGCATCAATATAATCTTGCATCTTTAGAGGGTCACCCCCGAAACATAAACAGTGACTAGACGTACCCTTAGGATGCCTCAAAATCCACTTCACCGCATTCCAATGCCCTTTCCCCGGGTTTTACATATACCGGCTCACAACTCCCACTGTATGTGCAATATATGGTCTCGTACTCACCATCGCATAAATTAAACTCCCCACCGCAAATGCATAAGGCACTCTTGCCATCTCGTCTTTCTGTTCTTGAGTTATTGGGCAAAACTCTTTCATGAATTTGAAATGTTTTGCTAAAGGCGTACTCACCGGCTTTGACTTGTCCATGTTAAACCGCTACAAAACCTTCTCGATATAGTCCTTTTACGATAA
This sequence comes from Agapanthus africanus, assembly GCA_030015575.1. Classification (NCBI taxonomy): domain Eukaryota; kingdom Viridiplantae; phylum Streptophyta; class Magnoliopsida; order Asparagales; family Amaryllidaceae; genus Agapanthus; species Agapanthus africanus. The sequence continues at coordinate 423,257,508 of JASDDO010000010.1, read as the reverse complement.
CCACAGCTTCCGCTGCTTCCTATTTCGAACGATCTTCATGCCCAAAATTTATTTGGCCGCTCCCAAATCTTTCATGAAAAACTTTTCAGCCATCATCTTCTTCAGACTTTGAATTTTCTCGAAATTCGGACCCGCTACTAACATGTATCTACATAGAGTGATAGAATGATATAGTCTCCATCCTCAAAAGTATGAAAATAGACACAGTGATGTTTACCGCTGAAAACCAGGAAGACAAACGTCTTGCCTGAATTTGGGGGTAGATGCTATTTGGATTTATCCGTCTTCCTCTCCGAAGATGCCAAGTTGATTTATGGCACCGTGTATCGGAGGTTTGGACGGATGCGGCCGTTGTAGCAGATTTCGTCATATTCCCCTCGTTGTGAGGGGTTTTTGATTGTGGGGACGCTCTTCCCTGCAGACGCAAGCCCCTGCAGTTAATTACGTTATCGCGTAGCGATAACCACTTTCTCTTGCTTTAGAAGGTCACTTCGTGTCGTGTGTTTTTTTATTTTTGGTTGCCCATGGATTGTATATGGAGACTAATTTATGTTGTCGCCCGTAGGGCGTAAATTAGTCCAAATCCATATATTTTTAGATTTGGGTTTAGGTTGATTTAAGGATCGTTAATCTTGTTTGTGATTAAGATCAAGTTAAATGTTTATTGAGAATACGTTAGTCTAATTTTAGGCTAAGATCTACTCAACAGAATTTTGGGATCATTCAGCCCCAACAAAAGAGCATTTGGGCTCCATTAAGCTAGTTTAAGGACGTTACGGTTCGTTGCTAGTTTAAGCACGTTGCGGTCCATTGGGGTGTGCTCATCAGTCTGGGAATGCACCAAAGAGTTGTTGGTTATCGGGACCCTCCACCTCTTTGAAGACGTTGAAGAATTACAACGACATGTATTACAGGTGTGGAGAGATGTACCCTTGAACTGAATTTCAGATTGAAGGGAGATCATGATGGAGTGAACATCATTTTAGATACCATCTGCTAGGAGATCATTAGTCTTCTTCGGAACTAAGATCGATTTGGGGAGACCTGAGCATAGGAGGGCTCAGTTGACTGGTAATCAAAAGGGTTTTGGCCTTGGTAGACTTGTCTAATTTGGGCTAAGGTCGGCTTATCATAGAGTTAAACACGAATATCTGCTCGGCGCTCACATGCTCCGACATGAGGCTCTAAACCAGTGTTAAACACTAAAATTTGGAGCGCTCACGTGTGGCGCGTGAGGCGCCTAAAAACTGGGCATTGTTTCTATGGGTTTATTCTCTTATTCTTTTATAAGTGCTACGCACTATTAAGGGGTCACGTGAGATCACATGAGGCGCTCCAAAAATGGGAATTGTCTTTGATTTATTCTCTTTTCCTTTTATAAGTGCTAAGCACTATTAAGAGGTCACGTGGGATCACGTGAGGCGTCCCAAAAATGAGAACTATCTTTGATTTATTCCCTTTTTTCTTTTATAAGTGCTAAGCACTGTTAGGGGGTCACGTGATGTCACGCCCCACTTCACAATGTACGGGCAGAGGACGCGACTGGACGCTACGTATTTACTCTGAAGTAAACACGCTGAGCGTATCTAAGCAATATAAATAAAATGCACGAGAGACAAAGACAATAGATATAATTGAACAACAATTTTATTTATTCACATTCTTTTTACAATACATCTGAAAAGTAAATATATGGAATGAAAAGCAATGCCTAAGCAGTGGCATAATAGAAATGGAAAGTACTGAAATGAAAAGTACAAGTAACTAGAGTTTCGGGTCGAAGGCTAGCTGATCCAAGTGTTATTATATGTATGCCCTAGAGGCCATTACTGTACATGGGATGTATATTGTAGTGGATGCTTGATTGATCTCAAAAACTATCTATTACCGCAATCAAGAACGGCGTCGCATGAAGCTAGCCACTGAGTACGTGTCGGTCCACAGGGATGTTGTGAATTTCCTAATCGTGCTAACGAGTTAATTCCGAAGGGTGTTCGGATTGATTATTAAATCTAAAAACCTAATTATTCTAGATCTAAATCTTGCTAGGGTTAGGTTTAGGGATGGTTTGGAAATGCAAGTAAATCTCAACGCTTTCTATACCCAAATGAAGATCTATGAGGAGTTATGGTAATTATCAATAAAGAGGATTAGATCCATTCGGGAAGGTGTTCCTTCCTTCTTTTAGAGATCCTTACCCTAACCTCCATGGAAAACGCGCGCAACCGGGCCTTTACACTACGGTATCACCACTACCTCGAGGGATAGGGTGCCGTAGGGCGCGGTGTGTGCGTGTATGCATGGAGTCCTATTGAAAATATATGATGTGTAAGAAAGGGATGAGGGATCTCATCTCTCAAATGCCTTCCCCAAAGCTAACTCTAAACAATTTTTCTACGGCAAGGAATTGAATCCACCTAGGGCAAAGAATTAAAATCTAACTAGAGCAATTAATTAAAACTACTTACAGATGGCTCTCTCCAAACATCAACGCAGGTTGTCAGATCCGAATTCATGAATTGAAAAGAGGCACCGATGCTCTCCATAAAGAGATCTGTATTTTATTATTAAAAGGAGGCATTGAAAATTACAATCTTTAGAGTTCCTATTTATAGAAGATAGGAAACCCTAGAGTTACAATGACTCGCATGTCTACATTTACAAAAATAGCCCTATAAAGACCAATCAACGCCGCCACTGAATTTTTGTAAAAAATAATTCTCCTTTGGGCTTCTTCTGGCCGCGGAACCACGGAAATGGCAGGCTTGGGCTGCGGTTCCGCGTCCCAATAATGAGTTCAGAGGATTATTTTTTGCTGGGCTGCTTAAGGGTTCTTTGGTCTTCTCATTTCTTTAGTTTTTTCTCCATTTGGCTTTTAGGTTTTCTTCCAGATTTCCAGTGAACATTTGTAGTGGATTTTTAACCGTTCGTTTTGACAACTTGGACCTTGCGTTGCCTTATTAATTGTGAACTTTATCTTTGATGTAGGCTTGATCAAGAGTCCTCTGTATGTTGGTTAAAGTCCATATTTTCATCGTCTTTACATCGTTTTCACTGTTTTCTGTCCAAGAACCTGTAGCCTATAACATGTAGCAGATATGCGTCAAAAGCACCTGTTTATTTATAAAAAGAATAGAATAGGGAATATAATAATGCAATATTATGATCTGAACAAATACCCCCAAACTTATGTTTTGCTCGTCCTCGAGCAAACTTATTTTTATTCACTAAAATCCTAACCGCACTTTCGCAGGGAAACGCGATTGCACTGAGCTCGTGCAACAAGCCGTTAAACCTCTAGGTGTCCCTAGTAGGAGGAGTGTTGTCTCCTGAGGGTTTTCAGCGGATACTACCCACAAAATCCTATCAATTCGGCCCATCAACTTTAATTCTCCAATTAGGTTTTCTAACAAGGAATTCTATTATCGTCGACTCGTAAATTATCCATCCATATTCTTCACACTTCCTCATCATTTAACTTAAGATTATATATGTTTTGCAGACCTACTTAGCTTTCGGCATTTCTTAAGTTTTCCTTCTAGGGTTCCATCTCCACTTAGGAATTTCTATCAACCCTTACTAAAAATACAAGTTCTATTCTTCACTCTTTTCTCTCATCTAAACTCCAATCACATACCCCTATGTGTGTGTATAGATCACCCCTACACTTAGAAATTCAAATCAAGCAATCATACTCTTATCCGTTGTCCAAAGTACTTGTTAATTGGTGAATTTTTAAATGAAATTTGCTTACACATCCTTCATGCGACCGTTAATACTTCTTGAGGTACCAACGACCGATTACAAAATGCATTTGCACTTTAAAGCGTAATTCCTAGTTTTGCAACACCCAAGGCTTTTAGCAGTGACTCCCAAACCAGTTGGCCTAAGGCACTAGGTGATGAAGCACCCTCGCCAAATATTTTTCTATTTTTGCAGCCTTAAGTAATCACAAAAACCAGTGTCCATTTTTTTATTCTTTATTCACACTTTTTTTTTAATTTTCTTCGTACTAAGGATTTTAGACAAGAGCATTTCAAGGTCTCCTCTACTATTCCAAGTTTCAAGATGCGTGTTTGTGCAATTTGTAGGGTATACGTTTTCAGAATCTAGACTTAAGCTGGGAACTATTTTTCAAACTTATACTCTAATAAGAACATCAATACTTTTCCTTCGTTTCGACTTAGCCCAAGAAGTGAACCCAAAATTTGCCTATTTCTAAATAAACTACAAAAACATATACTCTCTACCGTTAAACTTTAAGGAAGGTTATTTTTAGGGTTTTTAATTTACCAAGTCTAAGATCTAGTTGTTCCTAACCAGTTAACCTATTTGTCAAACTCTAGTCAAATAAGCCAAAATTGAATACAATAATTTTTATAATTTTTGAAATTTTGAAATTTTTATGGGTTGTAATATAGGTATGCAAATGCAAAAAATATATACAAATGAATGCGAAGGAAGAAGACGTACCGAGCATACCCCCAAACTTGAACTTGACAGTGTCCTCACCGTCATGCTAAACCAAGAGGCTCAAAATGTCGGCACTCCCCTGTTTATTTATTTACAATTTTTTTTATTATTATTTATTTTATGTTTTGAAAATTTTTTCTTTTTATTTTTCTATAGAAAAAGAAAACAAAAATATATATACATATATACAACAAGGTCCCCCCAAACTTAAGCTTGGCCTTACACAGGCCAAAGATTAGCACCAACCATTCAAAAATCTTATCATGGTAATGGCTAAGTTGGTGAAATAATGGGGTGTAGAGGAAAGAAATGAGAAGCACGCGAGACCGTGTGGAAAGAAGAATGGTAGAATATGGTCTCGGTGGGGGAGAAGAATGGCGGAAAGGAGAAAGAAGGGTCGCGCGATCTTGAGGGTGTAAATCGAGTGAGTAAATTAGCGCAATTTCTGATGACCGATGTGTTAAAAGCGATTGCGCTAACCTATCAACCCGTCGAGAAATGGGATCAAATCCCTCAAGATTCACAAGAAAACATGGGTACGCCGAACTTGGTATTGAAGATGAAAGCGTAACGGTCTCTTGTACGGTCGGAACAATGGGAAAGACGAAGGGAGGTGAACTAGGGATAGTATCATTCTCACCGTAGTAAACTGTCTCGAACTTGAAAGATTCCATTAATGGTTCGAAACTACTATAAGCACCCGAGTCTGATGGTTCAACTAACTCATCTGAAAATGTAAAGGACTCAAACTCAGGCGGCGAGTCATCAACATCGTTCGAAAAAGTGAAACACTCGTAGGTGTTATCGGCTGTGAGAACTGTGTCAGATTCAAAGGAAAATTTTTCAAGCTCACAGTCTTCAAGCATGGTCGGAACGATGGAAAGGAGGGAGGGTGATATAACAATCAAAGGTTCAGGAGGTTGAATTGGAAAATCAGACATATCAAACAAAAATAGTTCACTCAATATGATCCTCAAAACTCTCCTCAATGCTATCCTTATAACAATCCTCAAGATTCAACTCATCCATGCCATTGTCATCAAAATCAAGACGCATATGAAGTTTAGGAGAAACATCTAATGACTCGGGATGATGAGTTGAACATAAAATCTCAAGCAAATCGACAGGTTCATCATCCGAAATATTCCCGGCGTCTATATCCTCAATCAAGTGAAAATCAAATGTTTCTGACACCTCATCACAAGTATGGATATTTATCAATTTAGGTTCTAGAGTGGAGATGTAAAGGTCAAACGGATTAGGTGTGGTTTCACTCGAAAGGGGTTCTTCACAATTTGGCAAATCAAGCATTACAAAATCACACAACTCATTATTTTGGACAATCGATGGAAAACCGGAGTTGTGGGCTTCAATTGGGTAAGGGTAGGTTTGATTTGTAAATCCTCTCACATTCTCATTCTGTCCAACCGCCTCCTTATACATTGAAAAATTTGAAGCTAGCGGGAAACTAGCTACCGGTTCACTAGGTTGCATAAGGGCGGCCACAGACACTTCCACATTCCTAGACATTTTGTTTGTTGCTGTGATATATGCCTCCAACGACTCTTTCAAACTAGACTTGGGTGGTAAGGGGGTTTCGGTAAAACATTCGAAATCGTGTGGATATGCAAAACTCCCTAACGGCTGTGTGGAAACAGTGTCTAGTGAGGGTGGTAAGGTCGGGTAGGACTGGTAGGAAGTGGTTGGTTGGGCAGGGGTAGGGTCAACATGTGGATAAAAAGGTGAATGATCGTGCGGATCCCTAGAGCTAGATGAGTGGAGAGGGTTGAAAGATCGACTGCGAGATTGAGCAATATGCTCAGCAATGGACATCGGCTTAGGAGTGACAGAAGGACTTGAAAAAGTGGTGTCAACATATGGAGGTGGTAAAGGTTGACTTGGTTGACACAAAGTGGGGTGAAAAGTCGAACTGTTTCTCCTAGACGCCTCTATTTGATCTTTCAAAGAATTTTTAGACAAGGAAGGATCGTCTTTAAATTGACCGAACAAATTGACGTACGACGCAAAATTAGGTTCGGATACCAAAGTTCGGCAAGTGATTTATTATGTGGGGTACCCATGTTAGAAGAAGGGGAAAAGAAAGAAGGTTGGTTGGTGCAAGGTTTTATTTGCGGCAAAAGTTTGCAAGTTTTCTACTACTAATTTTCCTTTTTCTTTTTCTTTATTTGAAAATTGTTGCAAAAAGATTTTTAATTAAAGATATGCAACCGAAAAATATTACTTGCAATCAGTTATTATTTTAAGCATATCACAAGAATCTTTATTTGGAAAAAAATGTTGCAAAAAGATATTCGAGAAAAGATATGCAACAAAAAAGATTACTTGCAATCAATTTCTATTTTGAGTGGGGCCCAAAAATCCTGCACAAGATTGTTATTTAGAAAGAGAAAGATTTTTAAAGCACACAAAATCTTGCAGGAATTTTTCAGAAAATATATGGAAATTTTTGGAGAGGAGGAACAGAGAAGCTTACAGAACTTCTTTTCACGAGCTGAAGACACACGAAAACCGCGTTTCCGCGGCCTTATGTGGGTTCCCGCAGCGGAATGGCGGTTTTTGCCGTGGAATCGCGGTCTAGTGGGCGGCTTACATCTTGAGAATTTTTCTGTTGTTTCGTTGTTGAATTCCTCTGCTGTTCAGATTGTTTGTTTTATGTATTGCTCTCTGTAGATTTCCAGATCCGTCTCGATTGTTCCTGCCAGATTCAGACAACAAAGTACCCTTTCCAAAAAAATAACAATTGATATATTTTTATAATTTTTAGGTTTTTTAGATTTTTATGATTTTTTAATTTAAGATTAACCCGAAATTGCAAAAAGGAAAGTTCTATGCCATCCCCGGCAACGGCGCCATTTGATTGATCTCAAAAACTATCTATTACCGCAATCAAGAACGGTGTCGCATGAAGCTAGCCACTGAGTACAGGTCGGTCCACAGGGATGTTGTGAATTTCCTAATCGCGCTAACGAGTTAATTCCGAAGGGTGTTCGGATTGATTATTAAATCTAAAAACCTAATTATTCTAGATCTAAATCTTGCTAGGGTTAGGTTTAGAGATGGTTTGGAAATGCAAGTAAATCTCAACGCTTTCTATACCCAAATGAAGATCTATGAGGAGTTATGGTAATTATCAATAAAGGGGATTAGATCCATTCGGGAAGGCGTTCCTCCCTTCCTTTAGAGATCCTTACCCTAACCTCCATGGAAAACGCGCGCAACCGGGCCTTTACACTACGGTATCACCGCTACCTCGAGGGATAGGGTGCCGTAGGGCGCGGTGTGTGCGTGTATGCATGGAGTCCTATTGAAAATATATGATGTGTAAGAAAGGGATGAGAGATCTCATCTCTCAAATGCCTTCCCCAAAGCTAACTCTAAACAATTTTTCTACGGCAAGGAATTGAATCCACCTAGGGCAAAGAATTAATATCTAACTAGAGCAATTAATTAAAACTACTTACAGATGGCTCTCTCCAAACATCAACGCAGGTTGTCAGATCCGAATTCATGAATTGAAAAGAGGCACCGATGCTCTCCATAAAGAGATCTGTATTTTATTATTAAAAGGAGGCATTGAAAATTACAATCTTTAGAGTTCCTATTTATAGAAGATAGGAAACCCTAGGGTTACAATGACTCGCATGTCTACATTTACAAAAATAGCCCTATAAAGACCAGTCAACGCCGCCACTGAATTTTTGTAAAAAATAATTCCCTTTGGGCTTCTTCTGGCCGCGGAACCGCAGAAATGGCAGGCTTGGGCCGCGGTTCCGCGTCCCAATAATGAGTTCAGAGGATTATTTTTTGCTGGGCTGCTTAAGGGTTCTTTGGTCTTTTCATTTCTTTAGTTTTTTCTCCATTTGGCTTTTGGGTTTTCTTCCAGATTTCCAGTGAACATTTGTAGTGGATTTTTAACCGTTCGCTTTGACAACTTGGACCTTGCGTTGCCTTATTAATTGTGAACTTTATCTTTGATGTAGGCTTGATCAAGAGTCCTCTGTTTGTTGGTTAAAGTCCATATTTTCATCGTCTTTACATCGTTTTCACTGTTTTCTGTCCAAGAACCTGTAACCTATAACATGTAGCAGACATGCATCAAAAGCACCTGTTTATTTATAAAAAGAATAAGAATAGGGAATATAATAATGCAATATTATGATCTGAACAATGCTTGGACATATATAAGGAGGATTTTTTTACTCGATATGATAGTATGCTATCCGGTTGCTCTTTGTCATAACATGTTGACTTGTATAAGTGATGCTATCTTGCTTTCATATATTGATAAAGCTCTTAGGATGTGTACTTGACTACCAGGACTATGATGTAGATCATACTAGTGGGGCCAAGGGTAGTCCATAAGTACACCCTATAATTGTTCCTAGTCGAGAGAGTATCGAGACGGGGCATCGATACTCCAGAGTAGACTAGCGTATACGCTTCTCGACCCATATGATGGGCAATGGATGATCCCACATCCATTGGTGTTTGACATCAAAGAAGGTATACGGGCGCTCAGTGGAGACTGGGTATACTGAACGGACTCGCCGAGAACTCCTATATGGTATTATACCTATCGTCAGATAGCAGTTCTCTGGTGACACTGGTACAGGTTAGTCTGTCGACCCGAGATCGTCATAGAGTCTTGTGTGATTCCCACCGTGCTTTGATTTCCACCTTACCACGGTCAAGAGATCGTGCAAAACGGTGGTTTTTGGGTACACTCCCGAATCACATGGAGGCAATGAGCGGGGAAGGGATTCGTCTCTCCCGGTATTAGGAGTTGATGTTGCGCTATGCTCGATTGGCCATAACATGAAATCCCTGGCCAGGGCTGCTGAGATCTACTGGTAAGTGTTATCAGTAGTTTCTCGAACTGTTATGGACCTTGCATCGGCATGACTTATCAGGCTATTGGGGTCTGACGTTATACCACCCGCAGGCTGTGATATGCGACATATCAGACGAAGAGACCGGACTGTATGGTTGTGTTACTGATTGGATTTACAGGAATATAAGCAGGCTTGCTTGTTGATCTTCTGATCGCTCAATACCCGGATGGCCGTTATGTTTAGCAAACTGCTTGCGGCTTGTGCGTGTTTGATATGATCATCACCTACTGCTGGCGTATTGACGAGTCTTTAAAGAGTACATAGAGGTTTCCTGGTTCATAAGAAATAAAGTAGAAGCACATATGTGAAATGTGCGGGACCGAGATTAATGCGCATATGTGATACCGTATTCTATTCTCGCAATATGTGATATCGGTCAGTTATATGAGATATAGCCGGGTTTTCGGATCAAGTGTTGATTCGATAAGTTGATTCATATGATATTAATCGGTTATATGTGATATAGCCGGATTATTAAATCAAGTGTTGATTTGATAATTTAATGTATAATTATATATTTGATATATTAACTGTTGGAGATAGTGCCCTCACAGTCAATTATTGGATCACAGACACGTGATTGCAATGATTGAGGGAGGACCTATCCCGGTAGGACAGTCTTACTCGAGATGATAGTATGCTATCTGGTTTATCTTTATCATCGTGTACTGCTTTTGGTGACCTGACATGTCGCTATTACACGTTGATAGAGCCCCTAGGATTCTTGCTTGACGACCAGCAGTATGATGGCGATCATATACGTGGGAGCTGGGGTCTATAAGCACATCCTTAAGAGGTCCCTAGTCGTGGGAGTTTCGAGACTGGGCATCGATACTCCATTAGTAGACTAGTGTATACAGTCGAGACCCCGACGAGGGGCGGTGGCCGGTCTCACAAGCCACTGGTGTCAGTTGGTTCATCTAAGATGTATACAGGTGCTCATTGGGTTATGAGTACACCGGACAGGACTCGCCGGGAACCTGCTAGTTGGTCTTATACCAGATGTCAGATAGCAGTTCCCTGGTGACATGTGTACAGGTTAGTTCATCGACCTGAGATCGTCATTTGTCTTGTGTGAGTTCCCACTGTACTTTGATTAAGACTGTGTGCAGAAGGTATTAAGATTAAGACAAAGCAAGGGATTAGTAGGAGGGCAAAGTAAATTGCGACTGATGTTCACGACCAAACCAAGTATTTCTTCGCCAATCCTAAATCACCTTTGTATTTCTCCAGGACACTCCGTATTACTACGAAGATCCCAGTTTATTGGATAATCCATCGTATGGTTATATACGAACTCGAAAGGAACTTGTTCCAGTTCGGGGATGGATTCTGGTTCAGGAGAAATAGGAATAAAGTACATTCAGGTGTCTTTTATCTTCACCTTCTCTCGCGTTGCGAGTGCTCCTAGGATTAGGACAGTACACCCTTTATGCTTTTTGGATAGTCTTCTTCCAAACCATAGGCTGGTGCCGAACGGTAGGGAAGGAAGAAAACCATTTGGCTTAAAGGGGTGTACAGAAGGTAATGACTAAAGACATATAAAGGGATTTGGAGAGGTGGCAAAGAATTATACGGTTACAGTTGTGAATCTGGATAATGGAAGAGACATTACTAGGAATACCAGGATACCCCAACGAGACATTTCGATGTTTCATTTTCACTGTGTACTGTTAATGGAAAACTGATTTCCCAATTAGACACTTACTCCAGGGTATGTATTTACCAGGTATGATTCTCACATCTGTATGGTTTTACAGATGTTGAGTGGGAGTAAGTTATTGGGAATTGGGTGATCATCCTCATTATATCAGGATTCGTTGTAATCGGTGATATTTGAGGAAGTCACCTGGGTTGTTTGCCGGACGGCAATTATTTGGTTTTGAATATCCGCGGTTATGCACCAATTTCAAATTGATATATCTGTACGTCTATTTTCATAGAGTGAGATATACCTTTTGATATTATGTCGATGACATTTACCTATATCAGTGGATGGTTAGGTAAGGAGCATTAAACAGCGGTGTAATTCTTCTCAACCATAAGTACAGTTTTCAACCTACGACACACAGTGAAAGAGTTGTTAGACTCAGCGGACTTATACAGAGTATTGTATGTTGTCCAGTGTCCATTAGGACAGAGGGGTTGGTCCTCATACTATATTCTGTTTACTTTTAACTTCTCTAGTTCTTAGACATGTGTTTCGTAGAAACACAGGGTCTAAGTTTTGAGGAGTTATAGGTATTTGAATAGAGTAGAGAACCAGGTGTAGCAAGTATCGGGATTCTTCAAAGTAATCGAAGATGTAGATACTTGTGTATGGTGTTCAGTTGATAGTAATGATTAAGAGAACTGGCTTCTCTTTCAGGTTACTCATAATTGGAAGCATTCCTAAGTTGAGTAACGCTGATCGGCCTCCTTCCATTTAGTTGACATGCACTGGAGACAGCTGCATGATTTGAATCTGGTTCAATTAAATCAGTGCCTCTGGTTCTATATTGGATATAGAACAGTTCATATCTTAACGATGTTAAGGTACGGGGAGTTGTCCGGCTTATGCTTAAAACCAGACTCCGGATAACTCAAGGCACGTTTCTGTAATGGCTGTTTGTGGGTTGACCCAGGCTATGACGAGGGTTGACTTTCTACCATCTGGCAGATCAATAGAAATATTGTTCTAGACTCGCCACAGTTTTATTAAAAATGGATTTTTTCAAAAACAGCAGTGGGAGTATGGTAGAACTGGAAGTGATTCCAGAACCGCAAACGATTACTGAAGATTTAATAAGGAACCTAAAGATTCAATCTGATTTGACATTCCATTGGCCACTCCACAGATAAGGTGGGTAACTTCAGGCACCCGAGAGGTACTCCGGTAGCCTCAAAGACGGTGACAGGGAAGTTCTTGTTTACCCACACTTGCCATTGTTGTTGTTCCAGGCTGCGAGACCCGGCAGGAGGATGAGTATAGCGTCGTTCTAAACTAGCTTTAGAAGTGCACGTCTATATGACTCTGGCAGAGGGTTGTCGTAGTCAGTGGGAGCAGCGGAAGCATTGGTGGACTTCATGCTTATGTCTATTTATAGACTAAAGCAGATATAGCGGAGTTAGATCATCTGTTTCTGATGTGACAGTCATGGGTTTGACGTCATCAGAATAGGAGATGGATCTGTTAAGAAGGTAGTAGGAAGTGATATTCCTATACTACGATCGGTTATACTTTGGTTGTCACACAGTTGTTTCTCCACACAGGACTTGGATATTATATCAGACATTCTGGTTACTAGATCTATGGTTTTAGATCTAGATTTGGGTGGTTTCCTAATCAGGGTACTTTGACAGCATTCTAAGAGTATTTAGAATGGACGACTCCTGGCATGGTAGTGTACCTGCAGGTAATGGAGTCACCCTCTCTAAAGGTGTCTTATAGACTAAAGTAGAGAGGGATGTGCATGATTGGCAGATCACTTGCTTAGGCAATTGAGTCAATCATGAGATGTCAAGTACCACACCAGATGTTGTTCTTGCACTAGATGCAATAAGTTGATATTGATCCAATCCTGGAGGAACAGTCGGAAGCAGTTTTAGAACATAAGTGAATGTTCTAGGGATATGATAACGGCTGCCTCCTTTAGGAGACGGTTATCACTCCAGGCTTCCAAGGTGACATGGACGACAAGGAGGTTGTCAGAGTTATAGTTCTCCCTCTGATGAGGGACTGTATTTTGGACAGGTGGTCCAAGGCAATACTGAGGGAGGCATGGCGCAGGATACTGATTAAGTTCAGTTGATGATACAGTCTAAGAAGTTTGGATTTGGAGTTCATTTATGAGCTAGGTCCCATCAGACATCCAGACATTCTAAGACAGGTATTGCTCATTTCGGGAGATGGCTTTCTCCGCGAACTTGAGATATAGAGAGACATAGAAAGAAACATCACAGCGGATCCACTCACTGAGGCTATTCCTCGAACGCAATAGTTTCGCAAACGAGCTTTGTGAGACTGACTAGTAGAGGAGTTGGGTGTTCGGTATCACACGGGCTGTGAGTATGCGACATCGCAATAATTAGCCTTGAGTGCAAGTGGGAGATTGTTGGAGATAGTGCCCTCACAGTCAATTATTGGATCACAGACACGTGATTGCAATGATTGAGGGAGGACCTATCCCGGTAGGACAGTCTTACTCGAGATGATAGTATGCTATCTGGTTTATCTTTATCATCGTGTACTGCTTTTGGTGACCTGACATGTCGCTATTACACGTTGATAGAGCCCCTAGGATTCTTGCTTGACGACCAGCAGTATGATGGCGATCATATACGTGGGAGCTGGGGTCTATAAGCACATCCTTAAAAGGTCCCTAGTCGTGGGAGTTTCGAGACTGGGCATCGATACTCCATTAGTAGACTAGTGTATACAGTCGAGACCCCGACGAGGGGCGGTGGCCGGTCTCACAAGCCACTGGTGTCAGTTGGTTCACCTAAGATGTATACAGGTGCTCATTGGGTTATGAGTACACCGGACAGGACTCGCCGGGAACCTGCTAGTTGGTCTTATACCAGATGTCAGATAGCAGTTCCCTGGTGACATGTGTACAGGTTAGTTCATCGACCTGAGATCGTCATTTGTCTTGTGTGAGTTCCCACTGTACTTTGATTACTACCCTACCACGGCTCAAAGGAGTCGTGCAAACAGGTTTTAGTTGGGTGCAGTCCCGAGCCACATGGAGGCAGTGAGCGGATCTGCAGGGGTTCGTCTCTCCCGGTATTGGGGGTGAGGTCGCGCTGTGTCTAGGAGAGCCATTACGCAAAGCCCTCGGCCGAGGCAGGAGATTTACTGGTAGGTATTCCAGTAGTATCTTAGGGTGTTCTGGGCTACACTCCGACACGACTTGTACCGCTTTTGGGGGTCTGACTTTCACCAACCCCCTAGGCCCGCCATGCGATACTCATAGACGAACGGACCGGACTGTACGGATATTGTCACTGACAGGCTCAGTAGGGTGTCAGGATGAGTTCGCTCATCGACGTCCCTTTTGGTCAATAGCTGGTGGCCCGTCATGTATTGGCTTATACCTCTGACGTGCCAGTGGTTAAATCCACAGCCATAGTATTGACGAGTCTTTAGAGTCCACCACACTTATAGTTACTCAAGCTTTCGGGCGAAACGCTGTAGAGGCCGTATGGAGATATGGCAGGGTCCGATCAGATACGTGCGGTATTGCACGGATCAGGATCGGACAGTCTTGTACTAGTGGCCGTATAGTTATATGGCAGGGCTCGATCAGATACGTGCGGTATTGCACGCATCAGGATCGAACGGTTTTTACTAGCCGGCTTTGGCTTAAGCCGGTCCTAGTTTAGTACAGTGTAGATTTTGTCTCATTGCATTTGTATCCGGTAGGAATACAGATGCGGGTGTGTATGCACAGTATCGGGGTTTTCCTGTAATTTATTACGGGACCAGTTTTCTGGAGTTGCCAGTTTGTATTCCGTTCCGGCCGGTTTTCCTTTGTTCTTTCCCGGCCGGACTTTTCCGATGGAGGGGGTTATTTGCAGTTTTGCAAATAACACATTGTGGAGGATTTTCTTGCATATGATTTATTATGAAAGCATTTTTTGATACCTTTCTTATCCATCTTTATCATTTGCTTTTTGTTGATGAGATAGGATTAGGATTGATTTCATGTTGATGTGAGATTGTGATGATGGTGTTTGGTTGTGGTCACCCATTCTCTTCTCCTACACTCACCTCCCTCTTGCTTTCATATTCTTTCCTCCACCATTCTCATTTGATGAGAAGTTTTCATTAGAAAAGAGAGAAGAAGAAAAAGAAAGAGAGAAGAAGAAGAAGAGAGCTTCTTCTTGAGAGCTTTCATTTCTTGATCTCATTCATGCTAGAAAAATGCAAGCACCATTTTTCTTATCTCATTTCCTCCATCATCTTCAAATGGAAACAAACCCCAAGTGAGACACTACACTACACATTCTACAGCATATCTTGAGCATGTCGAGTTGCCGGCTTCATGCTCGAGTTGCCTCGGTATTGAGGCGGGAGCCCGTAAAAGACGCAGGCGTTGTGGTGCCCTTTCCGGCGAGGAGGCGACGATGTGGAGGCAAGACTTTCCGCGGGAGATCGGGACGATGACGAGAAGACCGGAGGACTCGGATCACTCGGTATACTTCTCACCCTATCTCTTGTTTGCTAGCATTAGGTTAATGGTAAACGATCCGGGTTTTCATTGTCCGCGGTAGCGCCGGTTTCCGAGTAAGGAAAATTTTTGATTCCGCATTTTGGCCTCGAGTACGAGGCCGGGGCGCTGCCGTGGCGCAACATTAACTTACATTAACTAATATTTGCTCACTAAGTATTCTTTTTCTCACTTGTGTGCATATAGTATATATATGATATATATTAATGTACATTTTATTGTGTCATGCTTGATGATACATGAAACATAGGTGTATGAGACTTACACTATAGTTAGGATAATGTAGGGTTTATATTTATCCAAGTAATTCAAAAATAGATGGATTTTTGTCATGGCTACAAGCTTGTAGAAGCTTGTGGCAATATTGACCAAGTCCACTCTTTTTGTTTCATATGTAGATATTTATTAACCTAACCATAAAGCTTAGCCCTAGTTAAGTCTCTACATGAGTTAGTGCATGACACTAACTGACCTATGGTTCACATTCTCACCTCATGAGTTCATTCTCTCATTCTTCACTTGAGTTTCTTCTTCCTCATGAAAAAATTTCACTGGCTTTTTCCAAGGTGAGAAAATATTGTGAGAAAAAAAAAACTAAAGAGAGCCCAAAACCTACTTCATCATCCTCTACTATTAGCCATTTAGTTTAGAGTGTTTGCTTCACTAAACCCTAATTTAGTGAAAAGATAGCATGAGTTTGAGTCTTCTCGACGTAGATCATTTTCGGCTTCAAAGACTTCGAGTAAGTTTGCATCTTTCACTTTGTGGAGCCTCTCAAGAGTTCAGGAGATTCTTACTCGCAGCGAAGGGACTTCTACGCAGAGCATTTGAAGTGAAGGACCGGTCTATAAAGGTTGTATTTCTCATTCACTAGACTTGCAAAGTTGTTTGCATGATGTTCGTTTAAAACTCTAGTTAAGATTCTAGGGTTATGGTTTTTTATAACGGCAAATTTTTGAAAACGGCATGGACGATGCCTCTCGAAACCTTGCTGCCGCGCTAAGTAACCCTACAGTGGTATCAGAGCCAAACTAGAGATTTAAACGATATTTGTTAGATTACGAAACCGAAACTACTCCGAAACTTGCAACACTAATACCTAGTTTCTGTCGAATTTTTAAAGGGCTCTAAAATTTTTTTAAATAACTGCAGAATGTTGTATGAGATATAGCATGAACACTGTGAATATTTGAAGGCATTTGGCCTCAAAGTGGCCGGCCACATCACCCCAAAAACCGGCGAGCTCGGCCCAATTTGGGAGTTTTGGCTTCAAATTTTCAGGGTGTTCCAGTCTATGGGTTTTGGTGTTTCAGGTGTTGTTTGTTTTTGCTAAATTTGCATGTGATGTTAACTTTCTGCAAAGGCAACTCGGAGTGTTTCGTAATCGTAATCCTAACATGTATTCGGGTTATTTAGACGATTTTAAAAAGTTTGAACAGATATCAATAACCCAATTTTTGCCCGCTGGAAATTTTCCAAGTGTTGGATTTTTTCCGAGTTTAAAATCTTCAGAAAATCTTGCAAGCGATTCTGTGGACCCTCTAGAAGATCGATACCCAAACTCGACTTTTTGCATCGCGGAACCGCGGTCATACCCTAGGGTTTGCCGCAGTTCCATGGCGACATGAGTGAGGCACGGATCGGCCCTTCTACGGATGGTTCATAGGAGCTGTGGCATGTTCTGGGTATTTTTTGAACTCCGATCAAGTGTTGAGATTTTCGGAAAACCTTGGGTGTTTGCTTATTCGATCAAAAAGTTTAATTTCGTCTAGCTATCTATGATTGTGATACAATATTTGAAATCCACAAAAGTAGTTATGAGATAACTAGTTTGAATTTTATAAATCTAGCAAGTTAGTCTCATATGATCGGTTGCCACGGGATTTTGATGTGATCAAAAGTCCGTCGCAATTACGTAGTGTACGCGGATACTCGCCGGGTAACCTTACTAGATAGCCACGCCTCATAGCCCAGACCAAGTGACTGTAGGAGAACCCCGTCGCTAAAAGCATCCGTTCGGATGCTCGCGGCAGCGGTGTTCCGCCTTAGTGCACTTCGTCGACGGCATCAGGGGTACGACCGTCTACTAAAGTTTCCGACAAGCATTTGATCAGGTTATCGGGAATCTTGTTGAATTACCCAACAGGTTATTGAAAAGTGTTTTCAATATCGAGACTAATATGTGGGGTTTATAATTGTTAAGCATGTGATATCTAAGGAATTCATTTGGTTAGGCATGAAATCCAATGTCTGTGATACATTAGATTTATGATGTCTAAGGTGGTTGCGGATTTCAACTCTTGTAGTTTTTCACTTTCTTTTCTGCGACCGTAAATGTAATATGTGGTGTATCGCCGGTTTCGGTGCTATATGTCAACGACAACTGGGATACGCATATTTACTTACGTTGATGACATGTAATATTATGTGTTGCTGTGATATGTTATATTGGATCGTCGTGTTCTGAATAGCCGGGTTTTTTTGTGTGAGATGAAAGTTTTTCATTTTCATTCATGTAAAAGCTTGTATGTAGTATTCTTTTATTGGGGCATTTCCGGGTTGAGGATGATATCACTATTGATGTATATTATTTACTTTTTCGTATTAGGATAAACCTAAGATGGGGAGCACAAGTAACCGGGTTCTAGGGTCCAGTGGGAGACCATCTCGAGGAGTCGAGACCGGGTCTCCTAACTCTAGAATTGGTAGGGTTGCTTGCCGCTCTCGTAGGGGTCTAGAGATGTGGGTTTGGCTATTCATCACGACCGTAGAATCCCTTCACGACCGTAGAATCCGCGTTTTTACTGGCTTAAATAAAACACGGGATTCCTAGTATATCCAATATTTCATATTTGATTCTTCTGCTGCTGATATTCTGTGATATGATCACTTGATATGTTCTGAGACGAATGCCTATAATATATATATGATATATAATAACTATTGCTGCTTTCGTTTCATATGTGATGCTTGGGAAGCATAATTAATGGGACTTCATTAATGAGATTAATGAAATAAAAGAAACCTAAAGATGTTGTAGAAACTTGTTTAAAAACTGGTAGCTCTAGTTCTTACTTTGCATAGCGGTATTCCTTGTAGAATATCCAGCACCTTATTCGATAAAGAAAGAGCCGAGATCCCTTCACCGGGAATGATCTCTTTAGCGAAAATAGTAGATGCTACAACCCACTCGGTTTGTCTTTTGATTGCTTCTATAGTTTTTGCTTTGCATAGTGGTATTTGTGAAATATCCTGCACCTTATTCGATATGGAAAGAGCCGATATCCCTTCATCGGGAGTGGCCTCTTTAGCGAAACTAGTAAAAGCATCAAAAACACTCCTTTTCAAAATCACTCGATTCTACAACGATATCAAGTTCATACGCAAAAGGTTTTCTTAAAAACCTGTCGGAGCCCTCCGTCATTTCAGATAAGTACTACTTAGTATTCGTGCTACGTTTGTTGGCCTGCGTCAAGACGTAGTGTGCGGTAGCTAATTAGTGCTTATCTGCAACATATGATGCGATTGGATTAGGGTAGTCGTGCGACTTTGTTGGCATGCGTCAAGGGTCGTGCGGATGAGTTTAATTCAATCAAGAAATGTACGGGTTGAACTTAACTAGCGGACTATGGTTTGTTGGCCTGCGTCAAGGTCATATGACGCTAGGGGTAGAATATTATCGGGAATTTCAAGTGTTGAAATTTGCAATGAGATTGCATACCTTCGATGAGATAGTTGGATCCCGATACCCATTGCGAGTAAGAGTTACTCCTGGGAGAGTTTTACACATTACAATTAGCCGATCAACTAGGTGTCTAGAAAAGTGTTAACGGGGTTACGCCCCTAGAAAAACGAGGTTTATTTTAATTAGATCCGTGCGAAAGCACGGGGAACCTCCCTCAAAATACCAACACTGGCCTAGCCGAAAGATTGGCAAACTTGTAGGGTGTAATTAATCCCGGCTAATCTTACCTTTTAGGGTTTGAAGGAATATTTGATAAAAACAGTGGCAGTCATCCTAATTAGATAAAATAATAACCAATCTAATCTTGTAAAGAGCGCACGCAGAGTATTTTCTTCTCTCTCTCTCTCTCCTGGTAGCGACTATGTCACGCTTTAATCAAGATAATAATATGAATGCATTGACTGAACCTGCTTATTATACCGTGTTAGGGAACGTTGGTTCCGCTGCATCTTATAACCGTTATAAGTCCAAGCAGGAAATAGGGGAATATCCGGATTCCTATGCCGCCCAATCGAAGAAAGTGTATATTGATGCATCTTCTTCGGGTGTGTTCATTACCGAGAACTATTTATCAGTATCCTCTATGTCCTGTGTATGTGATATCGGATCAGGATCCCGTATATGTAATATGTTACATGGGCTACAGAAAGGTAGAAAACTGGAAATGGGTGATATGTCTCTAAGTGTAGAGAATGATGCAAGTGTTGCAGCCAAATCAGTTGGCAAATATCACCTTGTATTGATACATTGATTCTGAACGAATGTTCTTATATACCGAATCTGATATACAATATTACATCAGTTTCTTTATTAAGTTAAAGAAGGATATAATTCTGTATTGGAGGATAATGTTGTGACCATTCCTGAATCAAGAGTTGATTGGATCAGGCACGTTATGTAATGGCATATAAATTCTAAATCAAACCACAATTCAAAGTATCTAGAACACACACATTCTTATGTTATTATAGACTAGGTCATATCAATGCGACACGACCAGCTAAGTTACATAAGGATGAATATGAGAATCTGTTTGAATTTTCATCTTATGCTACTTGCCAGTTTTGTCTCAAAGGTAAAATGACCAATACTCCGTTTACTCAAAACAGAGGAAGAGTTGCTGAACTCTTGGGACATATACATGATGATGTATACGGTCCTATGTCTACAAATGCCAAGGTTGGTTCTTCGTACTTCATTATATTCACTGATCATCTCTCGAGATTCGGACATATGTTCCTGTTGAAACACAAGTCTGAAACTTTTGAGAAATTCAAAGAATATAAGCTTGAAGTTGAGAAGTAGAAGTATTAAGTCCTTCGATGTGATCGAAGAAGAGAATACTTGCGCATGGAGTTCCTGGAGTTTCTAAAAGGAGAATGTGATTCTCTCTCAGCTTACTCTTTCGAATACACTACAGTACATTGGTGTATCGGGGCGGAGGTATCGCACCCTATGAGATATGGCACGCTCTATGATGAGTATTGCTGAGTTACCTGTTTCCTTTTGGGGTTATGCACTTGAGAAGCTGCATACCTATTGAATGTGGTTCCAACCAAATTAGTGCCTACCACTACATATGAGATATGGAATGGGAAGAGACCATGTCTTAAACGAGTTAAGATATGGGATTGTCCGGCCTATGTTGAAAGGAAGAATCCGAACAAGCTCGAGTCAAGGTCAGTTCTGTAAGTTTGTTAGGATATCCCAAACATTTGTAAGGGAATATCTTCTACCACTCTGAGGAACAAAAGGTGTTTTGTTTCTCAGCATGCCACCTTTTTAGAAAAGGAATTTTTTGTGAAGAAATTTGTGGACATGAGGTAGAACTGGAAGTTGTTCCAGCTTGACAAACTAACAGCTGATGATTTGGTGAAACCAAAAGATTTAATAGTCTCCAACGAACCTCAGCCTCTTCGTGAATCTTGTAGAGTTCCTCATCCACTTGAGAGATACTACGGTATTCTCGGTGACAGTGGGAGCGAGGAATGTATCATGGCAGATGATGGCCCAACTAGGTTTAGGCAGGCCATCACGAGTGGGGACTCTGTGAAAAGGCTGGATGCTACGCGATCAAAGATGAAAAAGTTGAGACTTTCAAAGCTATGCTTAAATCTATCAGGATCAACGCAAGCATCGTGGAGATGGAATATCTGTTTTGATGTGGCAGTCAAAGAGTATGACTTCATCAAAAAGGTAGATGAACCTAGTATATATACAAGAAGGTAGTGGAGAGTGAGGTTGTCTTACACTTATTGTACGTAGATGATATACTCTTGATAGGAAATGGTTTCCTATGCTACACTCGGTCAAGCTCCTCTTATCACGAGAATTCTCAATATAAGATCTGGTTGATACCTACTACATCTTGTGGATTATGATCTATGGTGGTAGATCTAAATGGATGTTGCGAGTGTCCCAAATCCAGGTACATTAACACCATACTAAAGGGGTTTAGTGAGGAGCACGTGGTGCGCTTGGCGCTGAGCACCAGTCAATGAGCGCAGAGCGCTTCTGTTAAGTAGCGCGCACGTGAGGAGCACGTGGCGCGCTTGGCGCTGAGCACCAGTCAATGAGCACAGAACTCTTCTGTTAAGTAGCGCACACGTGAGGAGCACGTGGCGCGCTTGGCGCTGAGCGCCAGTCAATGAGCGCAGAGCGCTTCTGTTAAGTAGCGCGCACGTGAGGAGCACATGGCGCGCTTGGCGTTGGTCACCAGATTCGGAGCGCTAAGGTGCATCTTATGAAGTAGCGCACACGTGAAGAGCACGTGGTGTGCTTGGCGCTGAGCGCCAGACAATGAGCGCAGAGTGCTTCTGATCAATTTCGTGATCTGAGAAATAAGTTCTTGCTTACAAGAGACTTTGTCTTATGGTTCTAAGAACAAAGTTCTTATTTTTATAGGAGATGTTACAACCTCTTCTATTTTCTTTTGTGAAAGACTTTGTCTTTGTAGATCTATGATCTGAAGAGAATGAAATTCTTCTCCCCCCTTTTTATGATGAGATGTTATGATCTCTTTTTGTGAAAAACCTTTGTCTTATAGATCTATGATCTAAAAAAAGAACTATGTTCTTCTTCCTTAATGAGATATTTTTTCTCTCTCTATTTTTACCTTGAAAAAAGTTCTTCTCAAAACTTGCTCTTTTCTTTGAAACTTCTCAAAGCTTGTGTGGGGGGGGGGAGGGGGTCCTCTCTGCGAGACTTGGAGTCTTGGTTCCTTTATATAGTAGAGGCTGATTTGTTGAATCAGTTGAAGAGATCTTTTCTCTAATTGATTTGGGGATGTTTCCCACCGTTGGATCTTTGTTCGTAGGTCTTCTGTTTTACAGAAGGAAATCTTCTTGTTTTTAATAAGATTGGGAAATGTTTTCCCATACAGAACTTATTCAATATCTTGGTGATATTTAATCACCATTGGATCTTTGATCCAGCCGCAGGGAACATTTAGTTCTAGCGCTAGCTCTCTCGTGCTTTGCACGTGAGCGCTGCAATAGAGTCTTTGACTCTTAGCGCTAGCGCTATTGTGCTTTGCACGTGAACGCCGCATCAGAGTCTTTGACTTTTAGCGCTAGCGCTGCTAGCGTTAGTACTACTAGCGCTAGCGCTCTTGTGTTTTGCACGTGAGCACCGCATCAGAGTCTTTGACTCTTAGCGCTGGCGCTGCTAGCGCGAGCGCTCTCGTGCTTTGCACGTGAGCGCTGCAGCAGAGTCTTTGACTCTTAGCGCTGGCGCTAGTATGAAGCGCTGGTTCATTTCAAATTTCAAAATTTGAATAGAGCTTTGCTCTGATTGGGGGAAACAAATGCCCCTCCACCGTTGCGCTCACGTGGCCTATACGTGAGTGCAGTGGTGGCAGCATCTCCACCATTGGATCAACTTAGAAGTTAAAACGGCTCTCAGTGCCTATAAATAGGGCCTTTGTGTTAGTGTATATGCCCTAGAGGCCATTACTGTATCATACAAGTATGTATATTACTTGATGGAAGCTTGGGATATCCACAGTTGTATAGACAATCTTGCTCGAAATAGTAGTATGCTACTTGGTTTGTCTCTGCTTTAATGTGTACATGTGTTTCTTTATTATATCACCTATACGCATTAGTAGTGCCCTTAGGATCTTTGCTTGATTACCAGCGTTGTGATGGCAATCACACTCGTGAGGGCTGGGTAATCCACAAGCACATCCTTATACACGTCCCTAGTCATGGGATTATCGAGATAGGGCATCGATACTCCGGAATAGACTAGCGTATGTGCTTCTCATCCCAGCACGGGAGACGGTCTGTCCCACAGCCGTCAGTACGTCGTACTTGAGATAGTATGCGGGTGCTCGTTAGGTTACGAGTACACTGGACAGGACTCGTCGGGAACTGATGGTTGGTATTATACCTATCGTCAGTTATCAGTTCCCAGGTGACATGAGTACAGCTTAGTCCGCTGACTTGACACTGTCACTTCGCCTCGAGTGTGTTCCCACTGTTCTTTGATTACTACCCTACCACGGCTCTACTGAGTCGTGCAAACAGGTAGTAGTTGGGTGCAGTCCTGAAGCACTTGGAGGCAGTGACGGTTAGACATGATTCGTCTCTCCCGGTATTGGGGGTTGACATCACGCTGTGTCTAGGAGAGCCATTACACGAGTAGTCCCTGGCCAGGGCAAGCGAGATATACTGGTAGGTTTCCAGTGATGTCTCAGGGTGTTCTGGGCTTCACTCCGACACGACTTGTACCGCTATTAGGGGACTGACGTTTACCGCCCCTAGGCCCGCCATGCGATGTATCAGACGAACAGACTGGACTGTATGGAGATTGTCACATACAGGCTCAGTAGGAGTTCGGATGGGTTTACCTCATCGGCCTTCTTATCGACATCTACCTGGGGACCGTTACGTACAGCTAGTGCCGCTTGCGGTCTGTGGTTAAACCCACTGCCAGCGTAGTGTCGAGTCTTTAGAGTCCCACACAGAGAGTTTCCCTGCACTGAGCGAAACGTGTAGAGACCGTATGGTTTTACGGCAGGGCTGCGATCACTTACGTACACTTGTGTGCGTGTGGTGTTCGGTCAGGCAGTACTAGTGGGCTTTGGTTTAAGCCGGATCCTAGTATTGCACGGATGAATTTGTTTTGTCTTCTGTGCATCCGCATTCTATGGAATGCGGATGCAGGTGTGTATGCACAGTTTTCCGGAGCGATGAAGGAGGAGGTGCCTCATCAGGGTTTTGGCAGTTGGTTCGGCCAAAACCGTTATGTGGCAGGCTCATTAGGGTTTTGGCAGTTCGTTTGGTCAAAACCATTATGAGCCGCGGACATCATTTACTAATCCTTTTAGTGATAATTTTATGATGGCTAATTGCATTGACCATTTGACCACCATGACCTCTCTTGACTTTGTTGACCGGTTGACCGTGTTGACCATTGATTTTCAAGAGGGATTTACACTCTTCTTTTCTTTTTCTTTTTCTATTTTGATAATGATAATGGTCATTTCAATGTAGCCATCAAACTTTATCTTGATGGGATTAGTAATGATATTGTTTTTACATTATTGAACCATGGTTCATTTTCTTATGCTCATATTTTCTTTTCAAACTCTCTCTCTTGTTTTTGATGAGAAGAAAAGAAATGGACCATGGTTGCAAGCTCCTCCTTCTTCCTCCTCTTGATTCATCTTTTGATCTCATGTGTTGAGAGATAAAGATCCCACAAAGACAAAACCATTCTTCTACCGCTTCTACACAACCTAGGGCTTCTAGACTAGCAATCTCTTTGCCCTAATTATCTCGGCTCGAGGTGGAGCTCGGTGTACATCTCACGGGTGGATCGTCTTCGACTCAAGGAGGCCGCGGAGGTGACCAAAGTCCGGATCAACCCTCGGAGCAAGCAAGGAGAAGAACAACAAGATGAGAAGGAGTTCAAGTTGAGGTATAACCCCTAACCGAGTAGATAAATCTCTAGTTAGGATGCTAGTGTGTTGTTTAGCAAAGATCTGGCTTTTATGGTCCATGTTACCAAGTCTAGAAAAATTTTTGTTTTACCGTTTCCGCAACCCCGAAAGTACCGGGAGAGATAACGTAGACCTAATAGTGGTATCAGAGCCTAACTAAACACGCCCTAGCATGTTAGCAAAGTATTTAGAATTTCGACCGGACAAAAAACCTCAAAACACCCCGGAAATTTGAAGTTTCTGCCGATTTTTAGAACTGTTCCAAAATTAATAAATCATACACTAAAAATCGGCTCAGGCTTTTGTTAGAAAACTGGAGAAATTTGATCCCCCAAGTCGTCTAAAGCGCCGCGGTTCCGCGGCATAAGCTTGCTTATGCCGCGGAACCGCGGCCGAGTTAGCTCAGTTGGGGAATCTTTTTCCTGCAGTTTTCTTATATGGGTATTTTGGGATTTTTACAATATGACTTTTTTGCCCAGATTTTCCAGAAAGCAAAATTTGTTTCTGGGGCTTAAAAATCCGTATTTTTGGTCGATATTCTGTAGACTTTGGCTAATGGTTATATCTGTAATGTTATATGTGTATTGAACGTCTGCTAATCGCTATACGTCGATTAGTAGGGGTTATACATATCTGTGATCTGTAATACTGATGGTTTGTGTATATGGACTCGTTGGATTGTCGCGGATGAATAGCTGGGGTGGATGTGAGATGAGAGTTTCTTTTTCTTTCATTCATGTAACAAATTTGTAAATTGATGTAATATTATTTGTATGGCCGCACAACCGGGTCGGGGTTGTAGCCGTCATTGTATAATTCTTTTTACTGTTTTTGCTCCTAGGATAGACCCATGGTGGGGGTGCACAAACTACCGGGTATCTCGAAGTGCCGAGTGGCCTACTCACGGTGTTGAGGGAGGTTGCTTCGCTTCGGGTACTTGGCGGGTAGTTTGCCGCACCCGTAGGGGTCTTGGGTGGGGTATTGGCTATTCATCGCGACCGTGTAATCCGCTTTTCGTTGCAGGCTCGAACGAATCGCGGGTTCCTAGTATATCCAAAGTGTTCATCTGTGATCTGGATTGGCTATCATTGCTATATCTCTATATATAATACTATTTAGGCGTTGCTTATGTTTTTCAGCCGCGCTAGCCCAGCCCCCGCTCTGTCGTTAGTTAAGTAACCTAACGGGTGATGACGGGCCCCGTGGCGAATGCGAATGGCATAAGCGTACGTCATATTTTGGTTGTTTTCTGCAATGGTAGGATTTAAACGATGGGACGCATTAAAAGAACTAATGCAAGAAAATAAACCTAAAAGATGTTGTTGGAACAATTTTTCAAAAAAAAAGCTGTTATTGTAAGGACGTTCACTTTTGTTTTGCATCGAGGTATTCGGTTATGAATGCCCAGCACCTCATTCGACGAGGCAAGGGCCGAGATCCCCTCATCGGGAGTGACCCCTTGAACAAAAGTTTGCGTCAGGGTAATAACTTCACTATAGTCGATTAATTCTTGCTTTGCATTGAGGTATTCAGTTTGGAATATCCTGCACCTCATTCGACGAGGAAAGAGCCGAGATCCCTTCACAGGGAGTGACCTCTTTAGCAAAAGTTTTTCGCTACTATATTTTCAAAAAGTGTATCACGTTCCTTCAACGATATCAAGTTCATTACGTTAACGGGTTTTCGCCAAAACCCAGCCGTAGCCCTCCGTCATTTCTTATAAGTTATACTTAGTATTTGTGCTGCGTTTGTTGACTGTGTCAAGGCGCAGTGAACGGTAGCTGAGTATTGCTTATCTGCTGGATACAATGTGATTGGTTAGGACAGTCGTGTAACCTTGTTGACTGTGTCAAGGGTTATGCGGGTGGGTTTAATGCAATCAAGATAATGACGGGTTGAACTTGAGTAGGACCCTTTGATTTGTTGACTGTGTCAAGGTCACTTGGGTCTTAGGGGCAAAAACCACATCGGGAGTTTCAAAAGTACTGAAACCTGCTAGTGTTGCATACTATTTGGAGTGTGATGATTCTGGTAGGATTCCTTCAGTTTTGTCACGCGATGATATTTGGATCCCGATCCTACTGTGAGTATATGCTACTCCTCGGGAACTTTCTCGCTTAACGATCAATGCTATAAACCAAGTAGGTGTTTAGAAAGGTGTTAGCGGGGCTACGCCCATAGGGAAAAGAGGTTACTTAATTAAGGAACTTCGCGAAAGCGTTGGAAAACCTCCCTCGAAGTACCGACACTGGCCTGGCTGAACGGTTAAGCAAGTATTGTACGGTGAGATTGATCCCGACTAATTCTTCCTTTATGGTTTGAGAAGGGATTCGAGAGATAGTGGGAGCCATCCTGTTTAGATAAATTAAAAACCAATCTAAACTTGCAAGAGCGCACGCTAAGTGTTTCTTTTCTCTTTCTCCAGGTAGCAACCATTTCACGCCCTAATCAAGATAATAAAATGTATCGCTTGACCGATCCGAATTCTTATTCGTGGCTGGAGAACGTTGGTTCAGCTCTAACTTGTGACAACAGTCATGAATATGAGCAAGGGAAAGGGGATTGTATGGATTCCCAGGATACCTAGTTGAAGAAGAAGCATGGTTTTGCATCTACTTCAGATGTTCTTGTAATTGAGAACTGTTTTACAGTCAGCCCTACCTCCTGGGTACTTGATACCGGATCAGGATCTCATATCTGTAATTTATTGCAGAGACTGAGAAAAAGTAGGAAAGTTGCACCGGGTGATATGTCGCTCAGAATAGCGAACGGAGCACAAGTTAATGCGGCAGCCGTCGGTGAATATCACCTAGTATTGCCAAATGGCAAGACTATGATTTTGAACGATTGCCACTATGTACCTTCCATGGTTTGCAACATCATATCAGTTTCTTTACTCGATAAAGATGGATATAACTTTGTTCTTGATAGAAATATCATAAACATTTACCTTCATAAGGTACTGGTTGCAGAGGGTACACTGTGTAATGGTATCTACGTTCTAAATCAGAATACAGTTCTCAATATACAAAACACATGCAAGAGGAAGAATTCAGATACGAATGAATCCTACTTGTGGCATTGTAGACTTGGTCATATCGGAGAGAAAAGACTGAGTAAGTTACATAAAAATGGACTCTTGAATACGTTCGAGTTTTCATCTTATGAAACTTGTCAGTCTTGTCTCAAAGGGAAGATGACCAAATCTCCGTTCACCGGACCTGGAGAAAGAGCAGCAGAGCTCTTGGGACTCGTACATAATGATGTATGTGGTCCGATGTCTATACATGCAAGGGGTGAGTTCTCGTACTTCATCACATTCACTGACGATCTCTCTAGGTTTGGATATGTGTATCTTATGAAACAAAAATCTGAAGCTTTTGAGAAATTCAAGGAATTTAGAAACGAAGTAGAGAACCAGACTGGCAAAAGTATCAAGATCCTCCGGTCTGACAGGGGAGGGGAGTACTTAAGCACGGAATTCCTAGATTACTTAAAAGAGAATGGCATTCTCTCTCAGCTTACTCCTCCTTATACACCACAGCACAACGGTGTTTCGGAGCGGAGGAATCATACCCTATTGGATATGGTTCGCTCCATGATGAGTAGTGCTGAGTTGCCTCTTTCATTCTGGGGATATGCACTTCAAACTGCAGCACATCTATTGAATCAAGTTCCATCCAAATCCGTGCCTAAGACTCCGTATGAAATATGGAGTGGTAAGAGTTTGTATCTTAAACGTATTAAGATATGGGGTTGCCCAGCTTATGTCAAAAAGAAGAACCCAGACAAACTTGAGGCACGGGCAGTTTTGTGTAAGTTTGTGGGATACCCAAAAGATTCAAGTGGGTATCTATTCTACCATGCAGAGGAACAGAAGATAATTGTTTCAAGAAATGCCATATTTTTAGAAAAAGAATTTCTTGTTAAAAATATTAGTGGCAGCACGGTAGAACTGGATGAAATTCCAGAAACACAAGCTTTAACAAAAGATTTGGTGGAACCGCTAGATTCAGTTACAACCAACGAACCTCAGCCACTCCGCAGATCTGGTAGGATTTCTCGTCCCCCCGAGAGATACTACGGTTTTCTCATAGACGGGGATCGAGAGGATTGCATCTTGGAAGAAGATGACCCTACCAGTTTCAGGCAGGCTATTATCAGTAGGGACTCTGATAAGTGGCAGGAAGCAATGCAATCCGAAATGGAGTCCATGTACGCCAATAAAGTGTGGACCTTGGATATTGCTCCACCTGGGGTAAAACCCGTTGGATGCAAATGGATCTACAAAAGGAAACTTGGTGTAGATGGGCAGGTGGAAACCTATAAGGCTAGACTCGTTGCAAAAGGTTTTCGTCAAAGACCTGGTTTGGACTATGACGAAACTTTTTCTCCGGTGGCTATGCTCAAATCCATTCGGATTCTACTTGCCATTACTGCCTTCCATGACTATGAAATTTGGCAGATGGATGTCAAAACGGCTTTCCTAAATGGTTGTTTGGAAGAGTGCATTTACATGGATCAGCCAGAAGGTTTCGTAGACAGTGGGAGCAGCGGGAAGGTGTGCAAGTTGCTTAAATCCATTTATGGATTAAAGCAGGCATCAAGGAGCTGGAACATCTGTTTTGATGAGGCAATCAAGGAATTTGATTTCATCAAGAACGAAGATGAACCCTGTGTCTATAAGAAGATTGTAGGATGAACTGTCGTATTCCTAGTCTTGTACGTGGACGACATTCTTTTGATAGGAAATGACATTCCTATGCTACAATCGGTCAAGCTATTTTTGTCACAACGGTTCTTCATGAAGGACCTGGGTGATGCCTCGTACATTCTGGGGATCAAGATCTATAGAGATAGATCCAAGAGACTACTGGGACTTTCGCAGTCCAGGTACATAGAGACCGTACTAAAGAGATTTAGTATGGAGGATTCCAAGCGCGGCAGCATACCCGCATTGCACGGAATTACCCTCTCCAAGAAGATGTCTCCTAAGACTGACGAGGAGAGGGTTCGCATGAGCACTATACCCTACGCTTCGGCGGTAGGATCTATAATGTATGCGATGCTATGTACAAGACCAGATGTAGCTTATGCGCTGAGCGCGGTAAGCCGGTATCAGTCAGACCCAGGTGAGGACCACTGGACAGTAGTGAAGAACATTCTCAAGTACCTGAGAAGGACTAAGGAGATGTTCCTGGTTTACGGTAAAGGAGACCTCAGGGTCGAGTCCTTTACCGATTCAAGCTTCCAGAGTGACAAAGATGACAGCAAGTCTGTCTCGGGTTTTGTGTTTACCCTCAACGGAGGGGCGGTATGTTGGAGGAGTTCCAAACAGGATACCGTCGCAGACTCGACGATGGAGGCTGAATACATTGCTGCAAGCGATGCCGCAAAAGAGGCGGTCTGGATGAAGAAGTTCATTAGTGAATTTCAGGTGGTTCCGTCCATTGTTGACCCAATACTTTTGTATTGCGATAACAATGGGGCTATAGCTTTAGCGAAGGAACCAAGGTCCCATCAGAAATCCAGGCACGTCTTAAGGCGGTATCACCTGATCAGGGAGATCATTGATCGCCAGGAGATCGAGGTGCAGAGAGTGGACACAAAGGACAACACAGCAGACCCATTCACGAAGGCCTTGCCCCAGACTCAGTTCGAGCGGTTGATTGAGATGATAGGTCTTCGATACGCCAGTACATGGCCTTAGTGCAAGTAGGAGATTGTTAGTGTATATGCCCTAGAGGCCATTACTGTATCATACTAGTATGTATATTACTTGATGGAAGCTTGGGATATCCACAGTTGTATAGACAATCTTGCTCGAAATAGTAGTATGCTACTTGGTTTGTCTCTGCTTTAATGTGTACATGTGTTTCTTTATTATATCACCTATACGCATTAGTAGAGCCTTAGGATCTTTGCTTGATTACCAGCGTTGTGATGGCGATCACACTCGTGGGGGCTGGGTAATCCACAAGCACATCCTTATACACGTCCCTAGTCGTGGGATTATCGAGATAGGGCATCGATACTCCGGAGTAGACTAGCGTATGCGCTTCTCATCCCAGCACGGGAGACGGTCTGTCCCACAGCCGTCAGTACGTCGTACTTGAGATAGTATGCGGGTGCTCATTAGGTTACGAGTACACTGGACAGGACTCGTCGGGAACTGATGGTTGGTATTATACCTATCGTCAGTTATCAGTTCCCAGGTGACATGAATACAGCTTAGTCCGCTGACTTGACACTGTCAGTTCACCTCGAGTTTGTTCCCACTGTTCTTTGATTACTACCCTACCACGGCTCTACTGAGTCGTGCAAACAGGTAGTAGTTGGGTGCAGTCCCGAAGCACTTGGAGGCAGTGACGGTTAGACATGATTCGTCTCTCCCGGTATTGGGGGTTGACATCGCGCTGTGTCTAGGAGAGCCATTACACGAGTAGTCCCTGGCCAGGGCAAGCGAGATATACTGGTAGGTTTCCAGTGATGTCTCAGGGTGTTCTGGGCTTCACTCCGACACTACTTGTACCACTATTAGGGGACTGACGTTTACTGCCCCTTAGGCCCGCCATGCGATGTATCAGACGAATAGACCGGACTGTACGGAGATTGTCACATACAGGCTCAGTAGGAGTTCGGATGGGTTTACCTCATCGGCCTTCTTATCGACATCTACCTGGGGACCGTTACGTACAGCTAGTGCCGCTTGCGGTCTGTGGTTAAACCTACTGCCAGCGTAGTGTCGAGTCTTTAGAGTCCCACACAGAGAGTTTCTCTGTACTGAGCGAAACGTGTAGAGACCGTATGGTTTTACGGCAGGGCTGCGATCACTTACGTACACTTGTGTGCGTGTGGTGTTCGGGCAGGTAGTACTAGTGGGCTTTGGTTTAAGCCGGATCCTAGTATTGCACGGATGGATTTGTTTTGTCTTCTGCGCATCCGCATTCTACGGAATGTGGATGCAGGTGTGTATGCACAGTTTTCCGGAGCGATGAAGGAGGAGGTGCCTCATCAGGGTTTTGGCAGTTGGTTCGGCCAAAACCGTTATGTGGCAGGCTCATTAGGGTTTTGGCAGTTCGTTTGGTCAAAATCATTATGAACCGCGGACATCATTTACTAATCCTTTTAGTGATAATTTTATGATGGCTAATTGCATTGACCATTTGACCACTATGACCTTTCTAGACTTTGTTGACCGGTTGACCGTGTTGACCATTGACTTTCAAGAGGGATCTACACTCTTCTTTTCTTTTTCTTTTTCTATTTTGATTATGATAATGGTCATTTCAATGTAGCCATCAAACTTTATCTTAATAGGATTAGTAATGATATTGTTTTTGCATTATTGAACCATGGTTCATTTTCTTATGCTCATATTTTCTTTTCTCACTCTCTCTCTTGTTTTTGATAAGAAGAAAAGAAATGGACCATGGTTGCAAGCTCCTCCTTCTTCCTCCTCTTGATTCATCTTTTGATCTCATGTGTTGAGAGATAAAGATCCCACAAAGACAAAACCATTCCTCTACCACTTCTACACAACCTAGGACTTCTAGACTAGCAATCCCTTTGCCCTAGTTACCTCGGCTCGAGGTGGAGCTTGGTGTACATCTCTCGGGTGGATCGTCTTCGACTCAAGGAGGCCGCGGAGGTGACCAAAGTCCGGATCAACCCTCGGAGCAAGCAAGGAGAAGAACAACAAGATGAGAAGGAGTTCAAGTTGAGGTATAACCCCTAACCGAGTAGATAAATCTCTAGTTAAGATGCTAATGTGTTGTTTAGCAAAGATCCGGCTTTTACGGTCCATGTTACCAAGTCTAGAAAAAATTTTGTTTTACCGTTTCCGCAACCCCGAAAGTACCGGGAGAGTAACGTGGACCTAACACTTTGGCCCTTGAGATGTCCCCTGTTCATCTCCTTTCCTGTTTTTTCTGAGAATTAATTCTCTTTCAGAGCCAAGCTCTCTGTTTTAAGAACTCTCTTAGAGTCAGAACTCTGTCAAAAATCTAGGTAAAGATCAAATCTTTGAAGAGATTATTTTATAACCTAGGGTTTCACCTATTAACAGAGCTTTGCTCAGATCATAGATCTAAAGAAACTTTTAGGGTTTTCTTAACAGAGCTTTGCTCTCTTGAAATCATAGATCTAAAGAGATCTTTCTTAGGGTTTCTTAACCCATTAGAGAAGAACTCTTAGAGTTCATCTTGCAGATCTTAAAGATCTTAGAATTTTTAACTCAGTAAAACTTTGCTTTTAGGGTTTTGATGGATAATTCCATCGTCTTCACAGAGCAATGACTCTTCAGAATTTTTTTGGGGAATTTTTATTCCCTTCGTGATTAATTATGACAGATGTCACATCTGTTGCAGAGCACTGCTCTCAAGGGAGATTTACTCCTTGGCCCAAGGGACTCTCATTAAATGAGAATCCTTTTAGGATTTCCTCATTTAATGACGGTCTCATCAAATGATGAGACTGTTTTATTAATGATGAGCCATCATCTAGATTGTGTGGGTTTCCTTTGGTCCATATTCACTGCATTGCAGTGCGGTACGAATTTAAGGTACCAAGTACTAGGCTTTGGGCTGTAGCATTGATGGCTAACCCTCATTCTTCCTGTGCAGGTACTATGTCTTACGACACTTCTTTCCCATTCATTCGTCCGGAGAGCGCTTTTGTCGACGCGCCCGTAGATCGAGAAGTTTTTGCACTGATCAAGGATCATGACCCGGAGTCGCTTCATTTGTGGGGGTTGTGGTACAACCAGATTATCCAGGGTCGACACAGCTTCTCTTGTGCGACGCCTTCAGAACCAATCTCTGCTATTCACTATGCCGACTTACCCCAGGTTAACTATGCCGTAGAGGAGATCCACTGGACCTCAGAGGGTCGCCTTCAGCCCTCTATGGCCGCGATACCTATGCAGCCACCGATGGCTTTAGATATTCTGGGGCGGCGCATATGTCAGGGCGAGTCACGCCCATGGGGACAGGTGTATATGATTGGCTTGACTCCTCGTCATTTGGCTGGATACCTGCAGTGGGCCTGGTACATTTTATCGGCAAAAAAGTCTGCGTTATTGAAGCTCGGGCTGTACCCTGTTATCTATGCGTCGCTTTTCCAGTATCCGACGCCTCTGGTGTGGTGGATTAAGGCTTTCTTATAGCAATGGAATATCCCCACACACCTTTCTTTTATCGGATCGGGAGGTTTCAATCTCCCTGGAGGAGTTTGCGGAGATCTCAGGCCTACTTGCCAGAGGGGAACACTACGAGAAAATGCTTCCCCCTGACGAATACGTCTTTGCGACCCGACCAGTAGTGATGGGTCTGACTCCGGAAAATGCCATTCAGCACCGATTCCCAAGCTTAATCAAGGTGTTGAATATTTATGAGTGCATGTTCTTGGAATCTGGGGGGTACGGCGTCAGCTTCACAGATTTTATTACCCGCTTTCTCTGCCCCGAAATCCTTTCAAAAGAAACCACGAAATTTGCCAAGCTCGCCGATCCCTTCAGCTTTGGTTTGGACAAATAGCCGGCAGCGGAAGCGGATCAGAGAAATTTCTTTCTCCCGGACACTCCGGTCGTCCCTTTCGCAGAGCTTGCAGCTTCAGACGTCGACGAAGAGACGTTCTTTTTGGGGTTTCTCGGCCTATGGCTAAGTTGGTTCGTACTTCCTATGCACCCTTATCATATGAGGCCGTCTGTTTTCTACCCGGCTCACCGGATGATTGAAGGAACGCGGGGTGCCGTCGGGATTGCCGGGCTAGCTTATTTGTATCATGGATTGAGCTTGGCGGCGAACACTACTCAGCCGGGTTTAGAGCCCGTAAATCTCCCGTAAATCTCCCGCTGCACTATTTTACTTCGTGGATCGAGCTGCACGTGCTTGGAGCCTTTGGAATCCATAAACGTCCCCGTTTCTATGATAGCTACAATTTCCCCCGGGTG
Organism: Agapanthus africanus; assembly: GCA_030015575.1. Taxonomy (NCBI): domain Eukaryota; kingdom Viridiplantae; phylum Streptophyta; class Magnoliopsida; order Asparagales; family Amaryllidaceae; genus Agapanthus; species Agapanthus africanus. Next base: position 423,222,266 of record JASDDO010000010.1, on the reverse strand, counting down.
ATGTCTCTAATCCACGCCTTTGCTTCAGACCCATCGTCGCGAGAAGCTCGGGGAGTGATCCTCCGCCCGCGCATGGTTGGGGACAGCATGACCTTCGTTGATAGGGTCATGAATATTGGCAAGGAGTCAACTAAGGCGGTGCAGCCGCTGCGTGACACCTTTAAGGACGGGGTTTCCACGTTGAAGGCTCGGGAAATCGTGCATCTGTACTCGATCAGGCCGGGCTTCTTAGTATTCAGGCAGAACGAGCCGGCATTGTTTATGAGGTACAACCCGCACCGCTTTGCCCAACAGTCGGGTTACAACCAGGGTGTTCCCCTCGAAGCTTTTCTGACTGAACCGACTGCCACTGAAGAGGGCATTCGCACTGCGCTGCACCACTTCATGCGCCTGAATGCCGGGTCCATCTTCCTTATCAGCGAGCCGAGTTACGTCCCGAATGCCTCGAACGCATATGTGGCGTGGTATCAGCCCGCAACGGGTGCCGTGATTAGGGAAGAACGACGGCTGCTGCTTGATCGCAAAGGTGCGATCCCGGCTGGTAACCCGTCCGTCCCTTTAAAATGACGAATTGTCGTTCATCCTTCATTAAAGGAGACTGATACGGTTGCGGTTCCTCATTCCTTTACTTCAAAGCCACAGCCCAGCATTCCTAAAACGGTAGCTATAGCGTCTCCGGACTCTGGAGTTGGCGTGGAGATTGGGACCCGTCACCCAAAAATGCCCATGAAGCGTAGGCTCCTATCGTCGGCCACTGGGGCTCGTTCGCAGAAGAAGAAGAAGTCGATGTTTTCTCTCGACGTCATACTCAGCCAGGAGCCCCATGCTTCCTATAGCGAGGGTTTGAGTGGGTACGGGACCAATGATGTCTATTTATTGAGCCTACGGATGATACCGATCTTCAAGCCGCCCTTATGGCTTCCGAGCGACAGGCTCGCGCAGAGGCGGCGTTACTATCACTTGCGGAGACGGGTAAGCTCTAGTCATGTCGTTTTGAGCCTTTTCCTTCTCTCTTATTATGCATTTATTAATACATCCTTCTTTTTCACACATCTCCGCTAAAGAGGCTCTGGCGGCTTCCCTTCGGACTTTTGAGGAGGAAGAGAGGCTTCGCGCTTCTTTGGGCCTCGGTATCTTTCGGCTCATTGTGTCTTCATTACTTTTTTCTTTATGGATAGTCTGACCCTCCCTTTTTTTATTACAGGGTCTATTTCGACTCAGGTTATCCCGAGTGCAGTGCCAATCCCGTATTGTGGCACAACGACGCTTCCAGAGCCGGCTGCCAAAATCTCAGCTCCCCTAGTATTGCCAGAAGAGGCTTCGCTTAAGCAGCCGATGACGGACGCCGTAACGGCTCCAGAAGTAGCTCCTGGCTCGGACGATGACGTCACTTTGATGGAAGTCTTGAGGAGGTCCATTCTCACTGCCAAGACTGACAAGAAGCGTAGAAAGTATGCGGCGAAGGAACGTGATGTCAGCTTGGTTGTGGGTGCAGGTTCAAGCACTACTTCATCCGTATCTATTTCTTCCGAAGATGCTCCAGTTTCCCTGTCTACTGTCCATAGACAGGTTGTGCGCGCGGCTCGGGAGGCAATTGCGAAGCCGCCCCAAGGTAGCGTAATACTGGGTCTTTTTATTAAAATTTGATCTTCAAATTCTCACATATCATATCCTGCAGGGCCAAGTCCTGGCGATGAGGCGATTGGTGAGATGACGGCAACCACCGAGCCTGAAGCGGCTACTCTCTCTTGGGAGTCCGGGACTATCCAAACCGCCGCTCTTTCCCTCTGTGGTTCCCCGCCATCGCCTGGCATTGCGATTGCCACGAGGCCCTCGTAGAATCAGGAGATGAAGCCAATGGCGCTGAAACCATTCCGCTGAAAGAGAGCGAAGAAACCGCAACGCCCAGTGATGCTTCCGTCGCAATTTTGGCTGATGACCCATCAGGTAGGTCTCGAGCCGCTATTTACTTTTGTTTCAGAATCCCTTTCAGTCCCTCCTGATGACAATTTGTTTGTTTCGAATGCAGGTGTGGTGAGCACTGAGGTTGTTCTACCCGAAGAAGCGTCACCAGTTGCCGCTCTGACGGTCGCTGTCCCTTCGCCTCCTCTTATATCCTCTCAAATGCTGGAAGGTATGGGTTTGCGATTAATTTCAATCGGGGATAGCATCTTCCGTGTGCTGACCATGTATTGTCACAAACTTGCAGGAGTTCTCTTCGATCATCTATATCAAGTGCTAAACCCGTATTTCTCTTTTCAGTCGGAAGTCACTTTACCTGCCGGTGTCGGTGAGTATGTTTTAAACCAACGTCCTTTCCTTTCTTTGACGGAAGACCCTGCCATTGTTAATTTTTAAATTGATTGCATGACTACAAATTGAAGGAGGGGACGAAAGAATCGTCGCACCACCAGTACTCCCAACTCTGGCCCCTGTCGCAGCTGGTATAGTAGCCCTCATCGCTCTTGCATCTTCTTTATCTCTTGAGCTGATATCTGATTATGATTTGTTTTGCAGCAATCTCATCGACTCCAGCTCCCTTCGAGTCTCGCGTCTTAATGCCGACAGGGCCATTTTCCAGACGTCCATCTTCCAAGGGCGATGTGGCCGGTCTACGCATGTCGAGTGAATCCATCGAGGAGCTTGACGCGGAGGACCCTGCACTCGCTGCTGATTTTGCTGCTGAGGTTAATCCGATGTTGGCGACGCTTGTACACTTCTATAGCGAAGGCGTCGTCGATTCTTGGGTTAACTATTGTAGGAAGATCGAGGCCTGTCTGCATAAAATTGAGCTTAGGCGTCCCGCTCCAAAAATGTTGGTTTTGAACTCCCAACGGGCTGCATGGGCTGAGCATAGCGTTCCCTTCCTCCGTCATTTTGAACAAGAAGCGACCTTAAGGCGAAAGGAACGCGGGGAGGCTTCAGGTGAATCCGCCCGGATGCGCACCCAGGTTGAAGAAAACGCTGCGCAACTGAGAGTCGTTTTCGACAATTTGCAATGATGCATTTCAGACGGGCTAGTGCTAAGGCAGAAGCTCGACTTCCTAGAGCGGGTTACGCAGAATCGCAAAGTTTCTCAACGGGAGATCGATGAGAAACTTTCGTCTTGCTTGCAGCAACGGGCTCGAGTTGAAGCAGAGATGGCCGCAGTGGCCGACCATGAAAAGGAGTTGAGAGGAGTGCGCGAGCAACTGGCTGATTTATTAAAAACGCCTCCTTCTCAGTAGCTGCCTTTGTATCGATTGTACATTTGTAACCTATGAATAACTTGTATTCATTTTATTCATTTTTTTATTCCATTCATTTTCATATGATGTAACTTGTATCCAATTGAATTCATGAATAAAAGACACATTTTTTTCTATCTTGTATTATCGCCTTCTTTTCTTTTCTGTGTTGTTGTCATGTGATTTTAGCAAATGTAACTTATGGACGATAGATAACAGTTCATCTTGAACTCTTTATAGGGCGGCGATGGCTTAGGAGACAGGTTCAGATCTGCCGCTTAAGGCTTTCCAACTTTATGAGCCGTGAGGGTCTCATAAAGACTTTTCTCTCTACGAGTCGAGAGGATCTCGTTGGTGTATTTTCTCCCTAGGAGTCGTGAAGACTCCTAAGTGTGTGTTTTCTCTTGAGAGTCATAAGGATCTCACAAGAGAATTTTCTCCCTTACAAGTCGAGAGGACTTGTAAGTGATCGATGAGTTGGCCTTTTTTCCGAGTCGAAGCACTGCTCCGACGAGGATGCCATTTGATTGACGTATTTCCGCGATGGGGTCATTGGATGACGTATTTCCGCGACGGGGTCATGTGCTGACGTATTTCCGCGACGGGGTGCTGATATATTTCTGCGACGGGGTGCTGATATATTTCTGCGACGGGGTTACTGGATGACGTATTTCGGCGATGGGGTCACTGGATGACGTATTTCCACGACGGGGTCATTCGCTGACGTATTTCCACGACGGGGTCATTCGCTGACGTATTTCCGCGAGGGGGTCATTGGATGACTTATTTCCGCGACGGGGTCATTTGCTGACGTATTTCCGCGACAGGGTCATTTGCTGACGTATTTCCACGACGGGGCATTGGATGACGTATTTCCGCGACGGGGTCATGTGTTGACGTATTTCCTCCACGGGGTCATTGGATGACGTATTTCCACGACGGGGTCATTGGATGACGTATTTCCACGACAGGGTCATTGGATGACGTATTTCCGCGACGGGGTCATGTGCTGATGTATTTCCGCAACGGGGTCATTGGATGACATATTTCCGCGACGGGGTCATGTGCTGACGTATTTCCGCGACGGGGTCATTGGATGATGTATTTCCGCGACGGGGTCATTTGCTGACATATTTCCGAGACGGAGTCATTGGATGACGTATTTCCGCGACGGGGTCATGTACCGCGACGGGGTCATTGGATGACGTATTTCCGCGACGGGGTCATTGGATGATGTGCTCCACTTTCTGCGGTGTCGAGACTGACTCTAGGTTGTCTGTGAACCCTAGAGTCTTGGAACTGGGAACTTTGCCGTGGCTCCGATTGGTGGTGTCGCGTCCGTGCTTTACTGGAAGGAGGAGGAACGCCGTTGTTGATCTTCTGGGATGCAGATGTTACTGTTGAGATCTGACTTTCCCTTTTGACAAGATCTGGTGGGGACATGTGGTTCCCTTTTCGTTTATGCCTATGGATTGTATATAGGGGTCAATATGGATTCATTTCATCATTTTTTTTTATTTCTTTCCGCGATGCTCTATCATTTCAGCTTTTTATGTCGCGAAAGTCGCGATTGCCCAATCATTTCGGCTATTTTTCGCGGTGCTCAATCATTTCGGCTATTTTTTGTTTTTACTCGCTGCTTTTTATTGCGAGTTGCCGAATCATTTTGGCTATTTTTGTATGCATATCTTTTACTTGCTGATTTTGTTGCAAGTTACCCCATCATTTCGACTATTTCATATGCATTTCTTTACTTGCTAATTTTGTTGTAAGTATGGAACTTGGAACCTGATTCCAATCTAAGATCAGCATCGCTGCAACTGGAATATTGCCAGGAGTGAATCATCATTTGCCGTGAATGGACTTGGAATTTGATTCCGATTCGGGCATCAGCATCGCTATCACTGGGACATTTCCAAGAGCGAATCATCATCTGCCTTTGTCGGTTCGAACATGGGTGGCTTAGCAAACATGGTTAAGATCCTATCGACTAAGGCTTTTGACTTCATGAGCCGTAAGGGTCTCATAAAGTTGTTTCTCACTACGAGTCTTGAGGATCTCGTAGGTGTATTTTCTCCTTAGAAATCATGAGAATTCCTAAGTGTATGTTTTCTTATAAGTCGTAAGGATCTTGCAAGAGTATTTTCTCCTTATAAGTCGAGAGGACTTACAAGGGTCGTTCACCAAGCGAGGAAATTTCGCGCCATTGGCGGGAACTTGGTGGGGGAGACGTTTATTTGTGTCCGTGGATTGTATACAAGGGTCAATATTGAACCGCTTGTAGAGCAGTCTGTGGAGTATGATGGCTTATGAACAGGTTCAGATCCCTGTACCTTAAGGTTTTTGAATCTTGTGAGCCATGAGGGTCTCATAAGAGGGTTCTCCTTACGAGTCGTGAGGATTTCGTAAGTGTAATTTCTTCTTAGGAATCGTGGGGATCCCTAAGTGTGTTGCTCCTTTGTGAGTCGTAAGGATCTCACGCAGGTAGTTTTCTCCTTACAAGGTCGAGAGGACCTTGCAAGTTTCTTTTAACGAGATTGCGCCCTTTCGGGTTTTCGCAAACTCGCTGGTAGCCCTGCTGTATTTACTCACGGAGCCCTTTCGGGTTTTCATCTGTGCCCATTTTGCTTATGGACGTACCGTTTTTTTGTCAGCTTTAGGATGCTTCGGTTAATAGTAGTTTACAGACGTTTCGGTTAGTCATTAGTTTTAGGACGTTTTGGTCCATTGTTGCCGTTTTGGAGACAATAGTTTTGCTTATAGAGTTTGGGCTTAGGAAGATGGCGAGCGGACGTAGGTGTCGTCATCTATCGTTGACCTAGGACGTGACTCATCAGACGTAGTATTTCTTCAGGAACCGGACGTTTATTGGCCTGAAGGTCTTTCGTCATGCATGTTCATGAGCAAATAAGCTCCACCTTGGTAACTTTTTCTATGATGTACGGGCCATCATAGCTTGGCTCGAATTACCCCCATTTGGCATGATTGGGGATCATAGGTCTCTTGACCACCAACACGAGTTCATTTTGGCCAAATGTCCTCAGCCTAGTCAATCTCTCATATGAGCGCGTCATCTTTGCTTTGTAAGCCTCCAAGTTTTGCTGCGCTATGAGTCGAGTTTCATCAAGGGCGTTGAGCTCTTCAAGTCGAAGATGAGCATTCTCTTCGTCCGTTAGCTCGTAATGAACCGCTACTCGTAGAGAGGGTAGCTCTATCTCTAAGGGGAGTACTGCTTCAGTGCCGAATACCAATGTATACGGTGTTGTATTCGTAGCTGTTTTGAACATGGACTGATACGCCCAGAGGGATTCATGCAGTCTCTCGTGCCAGTCCTTCTTATTTCGAGACACCGTCTTCATTATGATCTTCATCAAGGTCTTGTTGAAAGACTCAGCTAGACCATTAGCTCGGGGATTATAGACCGAAGAGTATCTCCAGTCTATATTATGCTGCTGTGTGAAGCGGCTGATTTTGTGACTTCTGTAGGCCGGCCCGTTATCGGAGATAATCCGTCGCGGACTGCCGAACCGATAAATGACGTGTGTCTTGAAGAAATGGAGGATATTCTCTGTCTTCACTTCTCTTAGCGGTACTGCTTCTTCCCACTAGGAGAAATAATCGGTTGTCGCCAATATGAACCGATGTCCTCTGGATGACGCTGGTTCGATGGGCCCGACTATGTCGGTTCCCTACATTTCGAATGGCCAGCTAGCCACTATTGGGTGTAGCGGGTTTGGATGCTGGTGGTTGAAGTCTCCATGAATTTGGCACGAATGGCATTGCTTCACGTATTCAAGGCAGTCCTGAATCATCGTGGGCCAATAGTAGCCCATTTTTTTATCTTCAGCTTTATCTTTGGCCTGGCTTGATGAGAACCGCAGAGTCCGTCATGAGTTTCTTGGACGACTCTCCTTTCTTCTTCCGGTCCCAGGCATCTTAGCCACAGGGAGTCGAATGATCTCTTATACAGAGTATCATTGACGAATGCGAAAGACAGAGCTCTTTTCATGAGCTAATATCTCGAGGACGCATCTTCAAGTGTTCAACGAGATTTGAAATAGTCTATAAAGACTTCTCTCCAATTCTTAGCCTTTTCCTGGTCATTTATTTATAGAGCTGTTTGCTTGGTCGCTCCCTTTTCTTCGGACGGCTCCGGAGATATTTTTGCCGGTGCAAGAACCCGATGGCTTTGCACAACGATTCTCACATCATCGAGATTTTCGTCAGCCAGTTCTTTAGCGAGTTTGGCTAATGCATCCGCTTTGCTATTTTCCGATCACGGTATGCTTTCCAGGACGTAGGCGGGAATTTGAGTCAGCAATTGTTGCACTCTCTCACCATACCTTACCAATTCTGGTTTGCACGTTTGATAGTCGCCGTTTACTTGACTAATGACCAACTGGGAGTCTCCGTATATGAGGAGGTTTTTGATTCCTATGTCGACGGCGATCTCTAGACCTGCTATCAAAACTTCATATTCGGCTTCATTGTTTGTCCTCGGCTCTGTTAAGGAAAAGGCAAAACGCATTATCCCTCCTTATGGAGCACGAAGATAAGGCATACCCCAGATTTGATTATAGGGGTGTTGTATTGTCGCTTCTTCATAGAAGATGTCCCATCGAAGTAAAGTTCCCATCGAGTGTCACTCTCTTCTTTCTCCCTGTCGATCGTGTCAAACGCGTTCTCGTCTGGCAATTCGCAATTTAGGGGTGAATCGGCAGGTATCGGATGCTCAGCGAGGAAGTCGGTAATGGCCTGGCCCTTCACTTCCTTGAAAGTGTAAGTCGATGTAGTACACCCCAGTACTTGTGGGGAGGCGGAATTTTCAAAAACGATCAAGTTTAAAGAACGAACATCGACTAACCGCTTAAATCGAAGCTAAACAACTAATAACCGAACACAAAGCTATACAAAACTATAGTGTTAAGGGATTATACCTATCGATACTAGTCCTTCGTCTTTACGATCTCCTTGTTCTCCTCGGCCTTCTCTAGGTAGTAGACGATCCACCCGAGAGCAAAACTCCAAGCTAAACCTCTAACTTGAGGTAACTAATCAACTTTGATTGCTAATCAAAGATGAAAGGATGATATAGAGTGATGGTTATGGATTGTTTAGTCTAACTAATCCTTTGATCTCAACTCATGAGGTGTAAGGATTAGGGTTTGAAGATGAGAGCTTGAGGAGAGAGAATGTGAGATAAGATAATGAGATGAGAGAGAGTCTATCATAATATATTATGAAGCATTTTCTAATAATGAGAAAAGAATAAAGAGTGATGATAAATCATGCTTCATAAAATATCTAGTGGTGATTCATTAGCATGAGTCATTAAGCAATAAATGTGCATTAATGAAATGAATGAATCACCACCATGACTCATAACCTCATTTAATGAATATGACACATAACCCTCCTTAGTCACCATCTTCTAGAAGCTTCTCGAACAATTACGAGAACGCCCTCCGATCCGTAAAAATACGGAAAAGCTTTAGACTGTAAAAATCCAATAACCGGATACCAGTAACTGGCTTAAACCAAAGCCGACTGGTAAAAACTGTCCGAAAGTCGTACGCGCGTAAACGCACGTATACGTCCGAACCCTTTGTCGCAAAACCATGCAACCTCTATATCGTTTCGCCTGGAGTAGGAAACTCTCTGTGTGGGACTCTAGAGACTCGACTACTACGCTGGCAGTGGGTTTAACCACAGACCGCAAGCGGCACTAGCTGTACGTAACGGTCCCCAGGTAGTTGTCGATAAGAAGGCCGATGAGAAAACCCATCCGAACTCCTACTGAGTCTGATGTGACAATCTCCATACAGTCCGGTCCGTTCGTCCAAGACTATCGCATATCGGGCCTAGGGGGGCGGCAAGCGTCAGTCCCCTAATAGCGGTATAAGTCGTGTCGGAGTGAAGCCCATTACACCCTGAGAAACTACTGGAACCTACCAGTAAATCTCGCTTGCCCTGGCCAGGGACTTTGCGTAATGGCTCTCTGACACAGCACGATATCTACTCCCAATACCGGGAGGGACGAATCCTGTCTAACCGCCACTGCCTCCAAGTGCTCGGGACTACACCCAACTGCTACCTGTTTGCACGACTCCTTTGAGCCGTGGTAGGGTAGCAATCTAAGAACAGTGGGACACACTCAAGGCGAAGTAGCAGTGTCAAGTCTGCGGACTACGCTGTACTCATGTCACCTGGGAACTGTTCACTGACGACTGGTATCAAACCAACCAACAGTTCCATGTGAGTCCTGTCCGGTGTACCCGTAACCTAACGAGCACCTGTATACTATCTCCAGTACGACGTACTGACGGCTGTGGGACAGACCATCTCCCCAACTGGGATGAGAAGCGTACACACCAGTCTACTCCGGAGTATCGATGCTCTGTCTCGATAATCCAACGACCAGGGACCTGAATAAGGATGTGCTTGTAGACTACCCAGCCCCCACTAGTGTGACTGCCATCACAACGCTGGTAGACAAGCAAGATCCTGAGAGCTCTATCAATACGTACACTAACATATTAAGATAGAAAAACCAAGTAGCATACTACCATGTTTAGCAAGACTGTTATATACATGTGAATATCCCAAGCTTCCATTAAGTAATATACAAGCTAGTATGATACAGTAATGGCCTTCTAGGGCATAAACACTAACAATCTCCCACTTGCACTAGGGCCATGTACTGGCATATCGTAGACCAATGATCTCGAGCAGCCTCTCGAACTGAATCTGAGGAAGGGCCTTTGTGAATGGATCAGCAATGTTCTCTTCTGAGCAACTCTCCGAACCTCGATCTCCTGACGATCAATGATCTCCCTGATCAGGTGATACCGCCTCAAGATGTGTCTGGACTTCTGATGGGACCTTGGTTCCTTCGCTAAAGCTATAGCTCCGTTGTTGTCGCAATACAGAGGTATTGGATCAACTATGGTAGGAACCACCTGAAGTTCTGTTAGGAACTTCTTCATCCAGACTGCTTCTTTTGCGGCATCGCAAGCAGCAATATACTCCGCTTCCATCGTCGAGTCAGCAACGGTGTCCTGCTTGGAGCTCTTCCAGCACACCGCCCCTCCATTGAGGGTAAAGACATAACCCGACATGGACTTGGAATCGTCCTTATCACTCTGGAAGCCGGAATCAGCAAAGGCCTCCAACCTGAGGTCTTTTCCGCCGTAAACCAAGAACATCTTCTTAGTCCTCCTCAGGTACTTGAGAATGTTCTTTACTGCTATCCAGTGTTTCTCCCCTGGGTCTGACTGATACCGGCTTACCACGCTCAGTGCGTAAGCTACATCTGGTCTGGTACACAACATCGCATACATTATAGAGCCTACCGCAGAAGCGTAGGGTATAATAGACATGCGTTCCCTTTCCAAATCAGTCTTGGGAGACATCTCTTTGGAGAGGGTGATTCCGTGACAAGCCGGTAGATTACCGCGCTTAGAATCTTCCATACTGAATCTTTTCAGTACAGTGTCGATATACCTAGACTGCGAAAGTCCCAACATCCTCTTGGATCTATCACGATAGATCCGGATCCCCAGAATGTAAGAGGCATCACCCAGGTCTTTCATGGAGAACCTGTGTGACAAGAATCCTTTGACAGATTGTAGCATAGGAATGTCATTTCCTATCAATAGAATGTCATCCACGTACAAGACGAGGAATACGACACTTCTGGCCACAACTTTACTATATATGCACGGTTCATCTGGATTTTTGATAAAGTCATATTCTTTGACTGTCTCATCAAAACAGATGTTCCAACTCCGCGATGCCTGCTTTAGTCCATAAATAGACTTAAGCAGCTTGCATACTTTCCCGCTGCTCCCACTCTGATTGAAACCCTCTGGCTGATCCATATAGACGCTCTCTTCTAAATTTCCATTCAGAAAAGCCGTCTTTACGTCCATCTGCCAGATTTCATAATCATGGAAGGCAGCAATAGCAAGAAGGACCCGAATGGATTTGAGCATAGCCACTGGAGAAAAAGTTTCGTCATAGTCCAAACCAGGTCTTTGACGAAAACCCTTTGCAACAAGTCTAGCCTTATAGGTTTCCACCTGTCCATCTACACCAATCTTTTTCTTGAAGATCCATTTGCATCCTATGGGTTTTACCCCATCTGGAGCAAAGTCCAAAGTCCATACTTTGTTGGTGTACATGGACTCCATTTCGGTTCGCATTGCATCTAGCCATCGTACCGAGTCGCCGCTCTGGATGGCCTGCTGGAAGTCAGTAGGTTCATCATCATCTATGATGTAATCCTCTCTATCCCCGTCTATGAGAAAACCGTAGTATCTCTCAGGCGGATGAGACGGCCTACTACTCCTGCGGAGGGGTGCGGGAATGTTCTGTTCTACTTGAACCTCTGGTTCTACCAAACTTTCAGTAGCAGCTTGTGGTTTTGGAATTTCTTCCAGTTCTATTTCGCTCCCACTCTTCTGATTTTCTAAAAATTCAGTTTCTAAGAAGTGGGCATGACGAGAAACAAAAACCTTTTGTTCCTCTGCGTAATAGAAATAATATCCCTTGGAGTTCTTTGGATATCCCACAAGCTTACACAGTACTGATCGTGCCTCGAGCTTGTCCACATGCTGCTTTTTTACAAAAGCTGGACACCCCCATGTCCTAAAATGTTTTAGACAGGGTTTCTTCCCACTCCACATCTGATATGGTGTGGTAGGCACAGTCTTGGTTGGAACCTGGTTCAAAAGATATGCCGCTGATTCTAGCGCATAACCCCAGAAAGATCGCGGTAACTCAGCATTACTCATCATGGATCGTACCATATCCAATAGGGTTCGATTCCGTCTCTCCGATACACCGTTATGCTGTGGAGTGTATGGAGGAGTAAGCTGAGAGAGAATTCCTTTCTCTTTTAGGTAACCTAGGAACTCGGCACTTAAGTATTCTCCACCTCGATCAGATCTCAGTGTCTTAATACTTTTGCCTGTTTGGTTTTCCGCTTCACTCTTGTACTCCTTGAATTTCTCAAAGGCCTCGGATTTATGCTTCATCAAGAAGACATATCCAAACCTAGAGAAATCGTCTGTAAAAGTAATGAAGTAGGAATAACCACCTCTTGCATGTGTAGACATTGGACCGCATACATCACTGTGTATGAGTCCTAAGAGCTCGCTTGCTCTTACTCCTTGTCCAGTAAATGGAGTCTTTGTCATCTTTCCTTTGAGACAGGATTGACAAGTGTCATAAGATTGATATTCGAATGTATCCAAATATCCTTCTCTATGCAACTTAGTCAACCTTCTCTCATTGATGTGACCCAGTCTACAATGCCATAAGAAAGCTTTATTTAAATCTGGAGACTTTCTTTTTAGTGTGTTCTGGACATTGAAAATTTGGAGTTGGTTTAACACATATATGCCGTTATTTAGAGTACCGGACCCAATCAAACCATCATTAAGGTGGATGTTAACAACATCTCTTACAAACGTGAAATCATAACCTTTATTTGATAACAAGGAAACTGATATGATATTACACGTTAAGCTTGGTACAAAATAACAGTTATGTAAAACCAAAATATGTCCACTCGTCAATCCTAGGTGATAATCCCCGACGGACGCAGCTCCCACGCTAGCTCCGTTAGCAACCCTGAGGATCATATCACCTTCCTTCAGCACCCTACGGTTTCTCAGTGCCTGCAATGAATTGCAAATATGAGATCCTGATCCGGTATCCAATACCCAGGAAGTAGAGTTGATCGACAGACAATTCTCAATTACAAACACACCTGAAGTCGAAGCCACAGCTTGCTTCGGTTCCTGGTTCTTGGCGTTCCACGCCTTGCAATCCTTCTTCCAGTGCCCTTTCCTGTGACAATGGAAGCACTCATCCTGGCCAACTACCAGTGCTGCAAGCTTTTTCTTTCCCTTCTTTCCCACCTTACTAACACCTTCTCTAGGTTTGGGTGCGGCCTTCTTCTTCCTTCCTTTGGCCTTAGCCTTGGACCCTGAAGAAGATGAACCGCCAACAAACATAGCGGGTGTTTCCCTTACCTTCTGTAAGGTGCCCTCTGCACTCCTTAACATGTTCAGGAGTTCCGCAAGTTCAACTTCTTTTCCTTGAAGGTTGAAGTTGAGGATAAACTGGGCGTAGGTGGGAGGAAGGGACTGGAGAATAAGGTCTGTATAGAGCTCATTATCCAAAGTCGTCCCAAGGTCTGCGAGCTCCTCAATATAGCCGATCATCTGTAGGACATGTTCACCTACCGATGACCCGACAGCCAACCTCGCTCGAAATAATTTCTTCGAGGTCTCGTATCTTGCAATACGAGATTGCTCTCCATAAAGTTCCTTTGTATGGAGAAATATGCCATCTAGAGACATATCCTCGTGCCTCCTCTGATGTTCGTTGTTCATAGAGGCAAGCACGATGCACTTGGCTCTCGCGCAATCTAAATCCCAGGTTTTGCGGATTTCCTTATCCGCATTGCTGGATTTGGGACCAGGGACAGCAGGTGCCGTAGCGGTGAGGACGTACCCCAATTTGTCATAGGTCAAGGCCATTTTGACATTCCGCAGCCAATCTTTATAGTTTGGCCCCGTCAGTATATTCTTTTCTAAAAGTAACTTAAGTCCAGTCATTTTCAGGGTCGCTGCAATTAGGAGAGAGAGAAGAAAACACTTTAGCATGATGCTCTTGCAAGTTTAGAGTGGTTTTTAGTTTATCTAAACTGGATGGCTCCCACTGTTTCTCGAATCCTTCCTCAAACCATAGAAGAAGAATTAGCCAGGACTATTCTCACCGTACAATACTTGCTTAACCGTTCAGCCAGGCCAGTGTCGATACTTCGAGGGAGGTTTTCCAACGCTTTCGCGAAGTTCCTTAATTAAATAACCTCTTTTCTCTGGGGGCGTAACCCCGCTGACACCTTTCTGGACACCTACTAGGTTTATAGCATTGATCGTTAAGTGACGAATATCCTGATAAGTAGCATATACTCACAGTAGGATCGGGATCCAAATATCATCGTATGATAATGTTGAAGGAATCCTACCAACATTCATCAAACTCCAAATGGTATGCATCTCTTTGCAAATTTCAGTTTCTTTAGAAATTCCCGATATAAGTTTTTGCCCCATGCTCTTATGATCTTGACTAAGGGCCAACAAATCATAAGTCACATGTCAAGTTCTGCCCATCATTATCCTGTTGATTTGAACCCATCCGTATACTCTTGACTAAGGGCCAAACAAAGTAATACGACTGTCCCAAACCAACCCATCTATCTATGCAACAAATGAATACCCCAGCAGCTACCAAACACTATGTCTTGACTAAGGGCCAAACAAACATAGCTTGAATACTACTGACCATTCATAAGAAATGACGGAGGGCTACGACTGGTTTTGGCGAAACCGTGAACGTAGTGAACTTGATATAACCGAAGGAACCTGATAGCTTTTAAAAGGAGTGGTTAAATCTCCGTATTTAAAAATATCTGTTTTAAAAATAACCGAGTGGTTTCTTTTAAATTGTTCCAACGATTTAAACTTGGTTTATTTTCTTTGCATTACAGATAATGCGTCCCATCATTAACCTATCATTGCAGAAAACAACGAAAATACAACGTCCTCTTATGCCATCCGCATTCGCCACTGGGTCCCGTCATCACCCGTTAGGTTACTTAACTAACGACAGAGCGGGGGCTGGGCTAGCGCGGGTGTAAAACATAAGTGATGTCTAAATAGCTACAATAAATATAGATATTTTACATTCGTCTGACGCAATGATATTCATTCCAGAACACAGATAAACAATATTGGATTTGCAAGCAATCTGTATTTCTTTTGAGCCTGCAAGAAAAGACAGATTACACAGTTGTGATGAATAGCCGTTACCCCACCCTCGACCCCTACGGGTACGGCAAACTACCCGCCCGGCAGTTTGTGTACCCCACCTTGGGTCAGTCCTAGGAGCAAAAACAGTAAAATGAAATAATACAACGGTGGCTACAACCGCAACCTGGAAGTGCCCCGCAAAAATAATATTACAACAATTTACATTTACAACAAATGAATTAAACAATAACCCATTGCATACCCCGGCTATACACCACAACAGTCCAATACAGTTTATATGCACAAACAGATATAACCATTTCAGAAATGTGCAACCCCCTGCCAACCGACATACTAGCAGTTAGGGGAGGTTTACGAACACATTAAACAATCACAGATATAATTCATATGCAAATACTGTACAATTTCGATCGAATAAACAACATCAATATTGCTCCAAAATCTGCTCTGTTAAACAGTAACCTGAGCAATAATTAAACATTCCAGAAAACCCCAAATACCAGAGAGGACCCACACACAAAATACGAGACCATGAATCGGCAACTCGGCCGCGGAAGCGCCGCGGATCGCTAGGATCCGCCGCGCTTGCGCGGCGCTTTTGCCGACTCATGCTCTCAAATTTTGTGGGTGTTCCTCTGGACTCATTTCATGCTTTCTGAGATCACCTGAACAATTTTAGGACATCATTTTAAATTCGACAGAAACATGTAATTTTTAGGGTTTTCCGGCTTCGTTTTTCCGTTCGAAATTCGTACAAATTTGCAATCAAGTTATTTAGTGTTTAGCGAGGCTCTGATACCACTGTAAGTCGATGTAGTACACCCCAGTACTTGTGGGGAGGCGGAATTTTCAAAAACGATCAAGTTTAAAGAACGAACATCGACTAACCGCTTAAATCGAAGCTAAACAACTAATAACCGAACACAAAGCTATACAAAACTATAGTGTTAAGGGATTATACCTATCGATACTAGTCCTTCGTCTTTACGATCTCCTTGTTCTTCTCGGCCTTCTCTAGGTAGTAGACGATCCACCCGAGAGCAAAACTCCAAGCTAAACCTCTAACTTGAGGTAACTAATCAACTTTGATTGCTAATCAAAGATGAAAGGATGATATAGAGTGATGGTTATGGATTGTTTAGTCTAACTAATCCTTTGATCTCAACTCATGAGGTGTAAGGATTAGGGTTTGAAGATGAGAGCTTGAGGAGAGAGAATGTGAGATAAGATAATGAGATGAGAGAGAGTCTATCATAATATATTATGAAGCATTTTCTAATAATGAGAAAAGAATAAAGAGTGATGATAAATCATGCTTCATAAAATATCTAGTGGTGATTCATTAGCATGAGTCATTAAGCAATAAATGTGCATTAATGAAATGAATGAATCACCACCATGACTCATAACCTCATTTAATGAATATGACACATAACCCTCCTTAGTCACCATCTTCTAGAAGCTTCTCGAACAATTACGAGAACGCCCTCCGATCCGTAAAAATACGGAAAAGCTTTAGACTGTAAAAATCCAATAACCGGATACCAGTAACTGGCTTAAACCAAAGCCGACTGGTAAAAACTGTCCGAAAGTCGTACGCGCGTAAACGCACGTATACGTCCGAACCCTTTGTCGCAAAACCATGCAACCTCTATATCGTTTCGCCTGGAGTAGGAAACTCTCTGTGTGGGACTCTAGAGACTCGACTACTACGCTGGCAGTGGGTTTAACCACAGACCGCAAGCGGCACTAGCTGTACGTAACGGTCCCCAGGTAGTTGTCGATAAGAAGGCCGATGAGAAAACCCATCCGAACTCCTACTGAGTCTGATGTGACAATCTCCATACAGTCCGGTCCGTTCGTCCAAGACTATCGCATATCGGGCCTAGAGGGGCGGCAAGCGTCAGTCCCCTAATAGCGGTATAAGTCGTGTCGGAGTGAAGCCCATTACACCCTGAGAAACTACTGGAACCTACCAGTAAATCTCGCTTGCCCTGGCCGGGGACTTTGCGTAATGGCTCTCTGACACAGCACGATATCTACTCCCAATACCGGGAGGGACGAATCCTGTCTAACCGCCACTGCCTCCAAGTGCTCGGGACTACACCCAACTGCTACCTGTTTGCATGACTCCTTTGAGCCGTGGTAGGGTAGCAATCTAAGAACAGTGGGACACACTCAAGGCGAAGTAGCAGTGTCAAGTCTGCGGACTACGCTGTACTCATGTCACCTGGGAACTGTTCACTAACGACTGGTATCAAACCAACCAACAGTTCCCTGTGAGTCCTGTCCGGTGTACCCGTAACCTAACGAGCACCTGTATACTATCTCCAGTACGACGTACTGACGGCTGTGGGACAGACCATCTCCCCAACTGGGATGAGAAGCGTACACACCAGTCTACTCCGGAGTATCGATGCTCTGTCTCGATAATCCAACGACCAGGGACCTGAATAAGGATGTGCTTGTAGACTACCCAGCCCCCACTAGTGTGACTGCCATCACAACGCTGGTAGACAAGCAAAATCCTAAGAGCTCTATCAATACGTACACTAACATATTAAGATAGAAAAACCAAGTAGCATACTACCATGTTTAGCAAGACTGTTATATACATGTGAATATCCCAAGCTTCCATTAAGTAATATACAAGCTAGTATGATACAGTAATGGCCTTCTAGGGCATAAACACTAACAGAAAGGTCGATATGTTATCGAGAACTCCATCAAAAGGAGGGCCCATTTAGCGAGCTGTCCCGTTAGTATGGCTCTTGACATAAAATATTTGAGAGGATCCACTTTTGATATTAGGTGGACCTCATGAGCCAAAGCATAATGCCGGAGTTTCGTTATCGCGAAGATTAACGCCAGGTAGTGTTTTTCAATAGGGGAGTAGTTGTTTTCTGCCCCCAGGAGGACTCGACTCAAATAGTAGAAGGCTCTCTCCTTCCCTTGATCGTTCTCCTGTGCTCATAGCGCGCCTAAAGAACCTTTAAGGGCTGTTGTATACAGGATGAGAGGCTTTCCCTTGACTGGAACGGTCAGCACCGGCGGATTCTGCAGGTATTGCTTGATTTCGTCCAGTGCGCTTTGGCATTTGCGATCCCAAACGAACGGGGTCCCCTTCTTCATTAAATGACTGTAGGGGCGGCATTTGCCGGAGAGATTAGTTATGAACCGCCGAATATATGCGAGCTTTCCTTGGAAGGACTGCAGTTGCTGAGAGTTCTTGGCGGAGGCATTTCCATAACCGCCTTGATCTTTGACGGGTCTATTTCGATACCCCGGTGTCGTACGATGAATCCTAGGAATTTACCTGAGGAGACTCCGAACGCGCATTTGAGAGGGTTCATCTTCAAGTTGTATTTCCGAAGACGTTGAAACACGATCTACAGATGTTTCCAATGTTCCTCGTACTATTTGCTTTTAACCATGAGGTCGTCGATATAGCATTCGACGATTTCATGTATGAGGTCATCGAAAATATTCATCATGGCCCTCTGATAGGTAGCGCCGGCGTTCTTCAGACCGAAAGGCATCACTTTATAGCAGAATATGCCCAGAGGAGTCCAGAAAGGGGTATGCTTCTGGTCCTCAGGATGCATCTTTATTTGATTGTACCCTAATGAGCCGTCCATAATAGAGAAGATTTCGTGAGTGGACGTGTTGTCTATCATCAGCTCGGTGACCGGTACGGGGAAGTCATCTTTCAGACAAGCTTTGTTGAGGTCCCGAAATTCCATGCAGATGCGCACCATCCCATTCTTCTTCATCACTGGGATGATGTTAGCGATCCAATCAGGGTATTGAACTTCTTGGATGAAGCTGGAGTCGATTAGCTTCTTGTCTTCGGCGTTGATGCTCATTTCAAGTTCAAGCCGCATTCTTCTCGGTACTTGTTTGATTGGCTTGACGTCCGGAGATATCGCCAACTCGTGCACAGCTACTTCTGAATCTAGTCCCGGAATTTCAGAGTAGTTCCATGCGAAACAGTCTTTATACTGCATGAGCACGTCTTTTAGCGTAGCCACCTTTTCTTCAGACAACAGCTCACTGACGAACGTCGGCCCTAGGTCGTTTGCGTCCCCAAGTCGATTTTTCTGAGGTTATCTGCAGTAGTATGTATCCCATCTTCCAGCTCTTTTGGCGCCGATGGAAACTCTGAGATCACCTCGTCATCATCGTTTTTGAAGCACCAGGGGAGGTCAACCGTATCCTCGCATACTGCTTCTCCTGACAGTGTTATCGCGTGACAGGTATGAGATCGCTTCCAAGACCGATGTTGATTTGGTTCTACTCTCGCCATATACGTTTCTTTTGGTATATGCTTTTGCAGTGGGGCTACCCTCCAACTGTTGGATAGAGCGACCTACCGAGTTGATATTGGTCTTCAACCCAGTTTTTGAAGGTAAAGCGGTCTTCAAGAGGATGCCCTATCGCTCGGTGATAGGAGCAATAATCCGGATGAGAGGCCTCGTCTGCTTGTTCGGGGTGTTTGGACTCCGGGAGTGTCATCATCTGATGTTTCATGACAAGATCGAATATCTTCCTTGTCTTGTCCTGGAGAAAAGAATATGCTCGACCCATCTTCTTTATAAGAGACGAATCCCGGCTACTCAATTCTCGATCGCGTGGCTTCTTGGGTCCGCTTTGCCGCTGTCGGACATTTTTTCCATTCTTTAGTTTGTTTTTGCCTCCGCGTCGGGTCTTTTGTATGACGGGCTGGTGATGAAGGGCATCGTCATTCTCCGTAGCCTGCTGAAGGAGGCGCTGCATCCTGGCTTTCTCGTAAATGGTCATTTCACGGTTGTGGTCATTCCGAGCTTTTTGACCCGCTTCCCTTATTAGGTTGTCCATCTGTTCTTCGAGCGACGGACTTGGCACTTTCATGGCGGGACCTTGTTTTAGTTCATGGTTAGCGTTTTCTATCAGAGCATCTCCTTCTTCATCAAAGTCATGTATAACGTAGCGGCCATGGAATCGCTCCCGTTTCTTGGGTTGAACATATCCAAACCCGATCGTTTCTATTCTCCCGTTGGGCAATTTTCGCTTAGTTCCGAAGATATTTCTGATCCTATTGTAGAACTGAGCTTGTCAAGAAGTCTGTTTGAAAGGTATGCCTTGGCGCCTTCACATCCTTTTTAATCCTTCCGTGCAGTATCTGAGCAGACGGATGGGCTGGAGCCTGTCAAGTGCAGAATCGGCACCATGCCAGATTTCTTTCTCTACTGTAGTCTCCGTGGATTGGTAGAATAGGATCGCCTTTTTACCTCTTCGCCTGGGAGAGACGTAGAATGTCCGTAGCTCTTGCACACTATATGTCTCAAGCGCATCAAGCTTTCTGTAATGCTGCCGCGGAACAATGGCGATCTGCAAACTCTGATCATCTCTAGTGAGGGCCTGCACTGATGGACGGACCGAGAACACTGCATTGACTTCTTCAGAGTCACTGCCAAAGACCAGTATAGGGGTAGGGGATCCCAGCTTGCTGCATTGGGACAGCCCCGAATAGACTATTTCCTCGTCCTCTTCGGTATCACTCCCAAAGACCGGAATAGTGGTGATAGCTTTTTGCTTATTCTCTGGTTTATGGCATCTTTCCGTATCTTCAAAGTCCGGCAGAAAGTACTTTGCGTTTTCATACTTGCGGACTTCATTTACGGAGAATGGGTTCAGTTTCCCCGTCACGGTATATTCGAGACCATCTTTGAAGTACTTCATACATTGATGTTGTGTAGAAGGGATGATGTTGTACTCGTGTAACCAAGGCCTGCCAAGCAAAGCGTTATAGCAAGTCTTGGCGTCAATGACATGAAATTTGATGTTAGTGACGAGCAGCCCGAAGCGTAACGTCAGTATTACGGACCCGAGCGTCCGTGATGACTGGGAGTCGAACCCGGAGATGATGATTTTATCTCGAGTGAGGTGCTGGATGCTCATGCAGATTTCTTTTAGCACTCTCACGTTAAGAAGGTTGACGGATGACCCATTGTCGACCAGAATTTTTCCTATCTTGATGTCATGATAGTATCCGGTGACATACAGGGGACGGTTGTGCTCGCACATCCCGAGGAAGAGGTCCTCGTCGCTGAAGGTGATGTCGGCTGCATACACTTCTTCCAGCTCGTCCTTCATCTTTTTTTCGGCAAGGAAGGCTTGAAACTGCCCAGGGTCCTGAACGCCTTGATCAACGAATCTCTCGCCTTTTTAGATAGCAGAAGGGGGTCGAGAATGCTTAGCTGCAAGGGTATCTTCCTCAGGTGTGCCAAAACGTTGTAATCCACCTTGCTTTTCTTGGGCGGGTCCTTGGTTGCCAGCTCTTCGACGACTCGGTCATTAAGGGCGATATCTTCAGGGACTTTTTCTTTCCCCTTATCTTTTTTGTTCGATCCCTTGTTTATGGGTCCGAGATTCTTTTCGGGTAATGTGCAATTGCGCAGCTGAATGTTCTCGCAGGTCTTCGTCTCTTCTGCTTCAGAGACAGATTCTTTGAAGAGAGGGCCGAGGGCTATTTCCTCATCAGAATCGCTTCCGAAGGTGAGAACTTGCGATATCCCGAAATCGACCATGTGACAGTTACTGGCAGTTCTTTTGTGCTCATCTGTCGTATTTTTTGCTGTCGACGAGTTTCACGCTTCATCCTCTTGAAATATTGTTGGTGGGTGACATATCCCTGCCACCAGTTTTTAAAGGCGTTTTCTCTTCAGTAGAGTGCACAATCCTCTGATGATATAAGCAGTAATTTGGATGTACACCCTCTTCGTCAAGGTGTATCCTATTAGAAGTGTTTTCTTCGGAGGGTGGCAGCTTCATTCCCATTGACATGGCTTTAGCGAACCGTTTCCTCGTCTTAAGTTTGCTTTTGTCTGTGGTGGATGTGCTTTGATCTGGCGGGAGTGTTTTAACCCTTTCGTCCAGTCGTCAGCGTTTGGCTTTTTCGAATATGGCCATTTCGCGCTCTCGATCAGATTTGCTCTTTTGACAGGCCTCGTTCAGCAACATGTCATTCATCTCGTCTGACGGTTCTAGGAGTTCCGGTTTGGGATCTGCCCCCAGTTTTTCTGCATCAGGAGCTTCTTTGCCATTTATCGAGTGAGAGATCATGTGGCAGCTCACCGCATAGTCTTTAGGACCTTCTGAAGAATCGTCTCCTTCATCATCGTCATCGTTTTCATTCTCAAGAATATGCCTAAAGAATTCGTCCAACGTGATTAGGGTCCGTGCCTTCTGGTTATATTCTTCCAGTGCATCGATATATTTCTGCAGACCTGTACGGCTGTTTTCGGGTTGGACGGGCTTCTTGGCCTTCTTATTTTTCTTTAAAGACTTTGGAGGCTTGACTTGAATGTTTTGTCCACCATCACTAACTTTTAGCGTTGGGCGCGGCTTCAGCATCCCCTCAATGACCTCGGGTTCTAGCGGACTTTTCTACCTGATCGTCGGGCATGCTTGGAGATCCTTCAGCATTCTTTTCGTTTTGGCTGAAAGAGTAACCTTCCATAGAGCTTCTTCTACAAAAGAGCACGATGCCCCTAGTGTGTCCACCTTTTTAAGAGCATGCGGCTGGGGCGGGCTTACTTTCCAATTCTCGGACAGTGCGAATTTACCCTGTTGGTATTTGTCCTCAATTCAGCTTTTGAAAACGAAGCAATCTTCGATTGGATGGCTAGTACTCGGTGATAGGGGAAATAATTAGGGTTGTTGACATCACCGGGCTGTAATGGACGTCTCATATCTGGCAGATTGATGAGCCTGTTGTGTATCACCAGTTCGAACAATCTCTTTGTTTTCTCCCACGGAAACGAGTAAGAACGTCTTAACTTTTCGTTGAGGAATCGCTGTCTATCGCTTTGGCGATCAGCTGGTTTTGGACCAGTCGGCTGTTGCTGAGCATTGGCGATGAAGGTCGCTTTCCCTTTCTCCTTTTCACTCTGCGGCTCCGACTTCGAAGAGGAAGGCCTGCGGCCTATCTGATCCATTTGGGCCAGCTTATCAATCAACGCCTAGAAAGTAATTGGCTTGAAGAACATCTTGAATTGAGATATGGTCTCCTGCAGATCGAGGGTTCCCACAAACATGCCCACTGCAGGAGCCTCTTCTATGCGTTGTTCGCACTTCGACCATAGATTCCGCCACCGTATCGCGTACTGAACCCATGTTTCTCCTGGCTTCACCCTGGCATTAATTAGCATGGTGATTGAGGTGCGCTCGCTAGCGCTTGAGAAACATTGGGTGCATAGCAATTCCATTTCCGCAAATGTCTTAACGGAGTCATTCGGGAGCTCGGAGTACCATTCAAACGCTGTCTCCGACAAGCTGCCAACAAACTGCGAAGCAGCAGTTTGTCGTCACCCCCAGTATTACCGCACAAGGCTTTGAATTGAGTGACGTGCTGGTGTGGATTCCCCGTCCCCTTATATACATGGAATTTAGGGATCGTATATCCCGGCGGGTACTTTATTTGGTCATACCAACCCGGATAGGGTCGTCCAGTCTTAACAATTTGGCCGGCCGCTTCGCTCTCCTGATGAGCTCGTATCTGTTGAGCGATATAGTCATCCAGGGCGGCTTTGAAGATGGTCTCCTCTTTGGCTGCTGATAGAGCCGGAAGAGGGTTTGATGTCTCCTCTCTGTCATCTTCAAGGATAATCGAAGGGTCTTCAGCTGGAGGATCCGGCTATATCATCATCCCGACCATATCTTGGAATAAAAGCGTCATTCGTTTTATGTTGGCCGCTTGTTCCGCGGCCTATCCGTCTTTCTTCTCAAGGATTCTGCGGAGGAACTCAGTATCGGTTTCTTGTTCTTGACGCTGCAACAACGACGTCTCCGGGCTTTCTTTTGGCCCAGTGAGTGCGGCCATTTTCGTTAGTATCTCTTGGAGCTTTTGCTGTTGTTGCTCCTGAGCCTTTGTTACTGATCGGGTGAGCGGTCGGTGACCCATAGAAGCACGGCTTTCCTATTTTCCAGAAACCATATAAACAGTATGCATCACCATGCCCCCAGACTTAAGGCGTTTAGGTTCAGCACCCTTTAGATTCGTCGCAGCCACGGGAATTTTCTCCGGCCTTCTCCTTTTGTAGGCAGTCGAAGTTGAGGGGGGCATTGCAGCGGGCACCCAAGTAGACGACACCTTATGTTGTACGACAGGGTGGTCCTTCTCTTGCCGAACTTTCATCTTCTTCTGTCGGCGGGAGTAGTCTTGGTTGATCATCGAGTCTTGGACCTGTCGCCAGACCTTATGAATTTTAGAGGACAGACGCTGAGAGGGCTGCTCCAGCCTTTTCTTTGCAGCATTCTCCACAGGTGGAGGAGGTCTTTTCAGCACGGAAGTCGGAGAGTTCTTGCGGACCCTCCTGAGTGGTTCAAAGCTGTTCCCAGTTAGAACAGTGGCATCAACTTCCACCGTTGGAACTGGCGGGGTAAATCCAGACGGGGAATTGCTCCCAGCTTTCCTTACTCGGCGCCAGTGGCGACATCGAGTATGTCGAGCAGACGGTACTGGCTCAGCTATGGGGGTGGCTTCATCATGCCCCCTACTCCGGTGGAGGGTTTCCGTTGGTGCCAGCCTATTGAAAATTGATGTCCGTTGAGTGGGGATGGCCAACCTGTCGAAGGCAGACTTTCGAGCAGTGGAAGCAGCCTTGGTGACTTCTCCTGAAGCGAAAGTTGGAGCGGACAGTCTAGCGAAGACTGATCCCTTGGCAGGAGAAGCCTCTCTGATGATTTCGTTCACTGGAGCAGGGATGGCTATCCGTTTCAAGATAACCCCTTCAGGTATTGTAGGCTTTTTAACGGGCCTATTGGAGTTTTGGCCCAATCTGTTAAAGACCGAGGCGTTAGATTTAGGCGACCCATTGAGAGAGGCTGCGGTAGTCGTAAGTCGATCAAAGACCGACATCTTCAGAGTTTCTTGCAACGGCAGTGGGGCGTTGAAGCTCATTGGTGGGAGCATGGTCCCGAAGAACAGTCCAGTAGTTTCCTGAGTCACCTGTTCCACTAGCATCGTAAAAGAGAGGCCGCTTGAGGCCCATAGGTCACTCCTCTAGCAAGGACGGAGTGAGAGTTGTTGCAGTTTGTGCAGTTGGAAGCCATTGATCTTCTGTTTTCTGCACGGAGCAAGACACCAAATCTTAGTACCTCGAATCCAGGGGCAACCATAACAAACCACGATTCGTTCGCGAAACACGACACACGAAGTGTGGAGTGGAAAGAGAAAAAGGTTCCACCGGGCATGCCAGAATCTGTTCTCCGTCGAAAGACGCGACCGGGACGTTAGGACGTTTGGCCTAAATTTTGGGGGCAGATGCTATTTGGTTTTATCCGTCCACCTCTCCAAAGATGCCAAGTTGATTTATGGCACCGTGTATCGGAGGTTTAGACGGATGCGGCTGTTATAGCAGACATTGTCAGATTCCCCCTTGTTAGAGGGGTTTTTTATTGTGGGGACATTTTTCCCTGCAGGCGCAAGCCCCTGCAGTTAATTACGCTACCGCATCGCGGTAACTACTTTCTCCTTCTCCAGATGGTCACTTCGTGTCGTGTGTGTTTGTTTTATTTTTGGTTTCCCGTGGATTGTATACGGAGATTAATTTATGTTGTCGCCCGTAGGGCGTGGATTAGTCCAAATTCGTATTTTCTTAGATTTAGTTTTGGGTTGGGTTTAAGAATTGTTTAAGACTAAGATCAACTTAAATATTTGTTAAGGATACGTTAGTCTAATTTTAGACTAAGATCTACTTAACAGGATCATTTGGATCCAACAAAAGAGCATTTGGACTCTATTGTTTTAGTTTAGGGACATTGCGGTCCATAAGTTTAAGGACATCATAGTCCGTAAAGTTTAAAGACGTCATAGTCTGTGAGTTTAAGGACCTCACAGTCCATGAGTTTAAGGACCCCACAGTCCATAAAGTTTAAGGACATTACAGTCCATGAGTTTAAGGACCCCATAGTCCGTAGAATGTATGGTTGTCGGAACCCGTCACCTCTCTGAAGACGTTGAAGGATTACAACGACACATATCAGAGGAGTGAAGAGATGTACCCTTGAACCAATACTGTTTGGGAGATCTGTAGTTAAGTTTGGGACTAAGATCAAAGATTTATGAGCATATGGGCTCAATTAATCTGAATTAGGGATCTGTGACCAACTTGGGCTCGGCCTATTCGGCTAAAATGTTGGACATTTAATTAGGCTCGGTCCTTTTTCATTTAACAATGTTGAGCATTGGTTTGGGTTATGACAACCGTTTTTGTCTTTTATTGAGTGCTGAGCACTCATTATGGCTTTGGGGCTTTATTTAAAGAACAATTTATGTTCCCTCAGCGCACACGTGCGGAGCACGTGGTGCGCTTGGTGCTGAGCGCCAGTCAATGAGCGCAGAGCGTTTCTGTTAAGTAGCTCACACGTGAGTAGCACGTGGCGCGCTTGGCGCTGAGCGTCAGTCAATGAGCGCAGAGCGGTTCTGTTAAATAGCGCACACGTGAGGAGCATGTGGCGCGCTTGGCGCTGAGCGCCAGTCAATAAGCGCAGAGCGCTTCTGTTAAGTAGCGCGCACGTGAGGAGCACGTGGCGCGCTTAGCGTTGGTCACCAGATTTGGAGTGCTAAGGTGCTTCTTATGAAGTAGCGCATACGTGAGGAGCACGTGACGTGCCTGGCGCTGAGCGCCAGACAATGAGCGCAGAGCGCTTCTGATCAATTTCATGATCTGAGAAATAAGTTCTTGCTTACAAGAGACTTTGTCTCATGGTTCTAAGAACAAATTTCTTATTTCTATAGGAGTTATTACAATCTCTTCTATTTTCTTTTGTGAAACACTTTGTCTTTGTAAATCTATGATCTGAAGAGAATGAAATTCTTCTACCCCCCCCCTTTTATGATGAGATACTATGATCTCTTTTTGTGAAAGATCTCTGTCTTATAGATCTATGATTTAAAAAAAAGAACTATGTTCTTCTTCCTTAATGAGATATTTTTATCCCTCTATTTTTACCTTGAAGAAAAGTTCTTCTTCTCAGAGCTTGCTCTTTTCTTTGAAATTTCTCAAAGCTTGTGGAGGGTTCCTCTCTGCGAGACTTGAAGTCTTAGGTCCTTTATATAGTAGAGGCTGATTTGTTGAATCGGTTGAAGAGATATTTTCTCTAATTGATTTGGGGATGTTTCCCACCGTTGGATCTTTGATCCTAAGGCTTCTGTTTTACAGAAGGCAGTCTTCTTGTTTTTAACAAGATTGAGAAATCTTTTCCCATACAGAACTTATTCTGTATCTTGGTGATCTTTAATCACCATTGGATCTTTGATCCAATGGTAGGGAACATTTAGTTTCAGAGCTAGCGCTCCCGTGCTTTGCACGTGAGCGCTGCAACAGAGTCTTTGACAATTAGCGCTAGCGCTGCTACCGCTAGCGCTCTTGTGCTTTGCACGTGAGCGCCGGATTAGAGTCTTTGAATCTTAGCGCTAGCGCTCTCGTACTTTGCACGTGAGCGCTGCATCAGAGTCTTTGACTCTTAGCGCTGGCGCTATTATGAAGCGCTGCTTTATTTCAAATTTTAAATTTTGAACAGATCTTTGCTCTCATTAGGGGAAACAACAACTACTGCTATATTGTTGAGTATAGGTTACTACAACATATGGCCTTAGTGTAAGTGGGAGATTGTTAGTTATATGTATACCCTAGAGGCCATTACTGTACATGGGATGTCTATTGTAGTGGATGCTTGGACATATATAAGGAGGACTTTCTTGCTCGATATGATTGTATGCTAGCTGGTTGCTCTTTGTCTTAACATGTTGACCTGTATAAGTGATGCTGTCTTGCTTTCACATGTTGATAAAGCCCTTAGGATATGTACTTGACTATCAGGTCTATGATGTAGATCATACTAGTGGGGCCAAGGGTAGTCCATAAGTACACCCTATAATTGTTCCTAGTCGAGGGAGTATCGAGACGGGGTATCGATACTGCAGAGTAGACTAGCGTATACGCTTCTCGACCCATATGATGGACGATGAATGATCCCACATCCATTGGTGTTTGACATCAGAGAAGGAATACGGGTGCTCAGTGGAGACTGGGTACACTAAACGGACTCGCCGAGAACTCCTAGATGGTATTATACCTATCGTCAGATAGTAGTTTTCTGGTGACACTGGTACAGGATAGTCTGCCGACCCGAGATCGTCATAGAGTCTTGTGTGATTCCCACTGTGCTTTGATTTCCACCTTACTACGGTCAAGAGATCATGCAAAACGGTGGTTTTTGGGTACAGTCCCGAATCACATTGAGGCAATGAACGATAGGAGGGGATTCATCTCTCCCGGTATTGGGAGTTGATATTGCGCTATGCTCGATTGGCCATAACATGAAATTCCTGGCCAGGGTTGCTGAGATCTACTGGTAAGTGTTATCAGTAGTTTCTCGAGCCGTTGGACCTTGCATCGGAATGACTTATCAGGCTATTGGGGTCTAATGTTATACCGCCCCCAGGCTGTGATATAAGACATATCAGACAAAGAGACCGGACTATACGGTAGTGTTACTGATTGGATTCGCGGGAATATGAGCAGGCTTGCTTGTTGATCTTCTGATCGCTCGATATCCGGGTGGCCGTTACGTTTAGCAGACCTCTTGCGGCTTGTGGGTGTTTGATATGATCATCACCTACTGCCGGCGTATTGACGAGTCTTTAGAGTCCTACACAGAGGTTTCCTGGTTCATGCGAAACGGAGTAGGAGCACATATGTGATATGTGCCGGGCCGAGATTAATGCGCGTATGTGATACCACATTCTATTATCGCAATATGTGATATCGGTCGGTTATATGAGATATAGCCTGATTATCGGATCAAGTGTTGATTCGATATGTTGATTCATATGATATTAGTCGGTTATATGTGATATAGACGGCTTATTAAATCAAGTGTCGATTTGATAATTTAATGTATAATTATATACTTGATATATTAACTTACATTAACTAATATTTGCTCACTAAGTATTTTTTTTTTCTCACTTGTGTGCATATAGTATATATGTGATATATATTAATAACATTTTATTGTGTCATGCTT
The DNA here is from genome assembly GCA_030015575.1 of Agapanthus africanus. Lineage (NCBI taxonomy): Eukaryota > Viridiplantae > Streptophyta > Magnoliopsida > Asparagales > Amaryllidaceae > Agapanthus > Agapanthus africanus. The sequence goes on along the minus strand of JASDDO010000010.1, from coordinate 423,193,117 downwards.
GATGATACATGATACATGTGTGTATGAGACTTACACTATTGTTAGGATAATGTAGGGTTTATATTTATCTAAGTAATTCAAAAATAGATGGATTTTTGTCATGGCTGCAAGCTTGTAGAAGCTTGTGGAAATATTGACTAAGTCCACTCTTTTTATTTCATTTGTAGATATTTATTAACCTAACCATAAACCCTAACCCTAGTTAAGTCTCTACATGAGTTAGTGCATAACACTAACTCACCCATGGTTCACATTCTCACCTCATGATTTCATTCTCTCATTCTTCACTTGAGCTTCTTCTTCCTCATGAAAAAAGCTCACTAGCTTTTTCCGAGTTAAGAAAATATTGTGAGAAAAAGAAAACTAAATAGAGCCCAATACCCACTTCATCATCCTCTACTATTAGCCATTTAGTTTAAGGTGTTTGCTTCACTAAACCCTAATTTAGTGAAGAGGTAGCATAAGCTTGAGTCTTCTCGACGTAGATCATCTTCGGCCTCGAAGACTTCGAGCAAGTTTGCATCTTTCACCTTGTGGAGCCTCTCAAGAGTTCGGGAGATTCTTACTTGTAGAGAAGGGACTTATACGTGGAGCATTTGAAGTAAAGGACCGGTCTACAAAAGTTGTATTCCTCATTCACTAGACTTGCAAAGTTGTTTGCATGATGTTCGTTTAAAACTCTAGTTAAGATTCTTTAGAACGGCAAATTTTTGAAAACGGTATGGACGATACCTCCCGAAACCTTGCTGCCGCGCTAAGTAATCCTACACCAAGTTCTCGCTGGTGGGCTCGATCTCCTGAAGGTCCAACCACCTGACAACATTTCAAAGAAAAAAGAGAGGGAATGTCGTCAGCGAACAATCGCTCAGTAAGTCCCAAAGATAGGGAGAAGTAGAATAGACAGAGGATAGAAAGTATAACTTTTAAAGTTGTATTATATCGTTATAATGTTGTATTTAGTGTTAACGCTGTTGTTTGTAGCTTGGTATAGAAGATACCAGTGTATACGAGAGGAGTCTCACTAGACCAGAGACTACGGTATATAGAGTACAAGGCTCCGTTAATAATACCCGGAACAACGGTGATTAATTTCAGGTTAGTGTCTTATGGTTGCAGTCTCGTGCCAATTTTAACACCTTCTGTACCAATCTACCCCTTATAAACCCTGCGATGTCGTGATTGTATTATTTGTATTGTAAATTGAATTGTATTGAATTTGCCGAAATCATGATATCAGTAAATGGATGTAACTGGAAAATCATGTAGATGGATGTATATCCATGGTTCGGTTTGGTTAATATAGATTGAATATATTAAACAGATTGATTATATTGATTCATGGATTCATATTGTAATGTAGTTTTATACTTGAATCTCATTCAAGTCAGATTGTATATATTGAGACTCAGTCTGAGTCAGACAATTAGTAAAGAAATTGAATCCTGAATTAGGTTTTGGTGTTATCGATAACCGCTGCACATGGACGGCAGGATTTGTGTCTTTTTCAAAGACGATTACCATGTTAATAACACCGTTTGTTAAGTTATCTATCTTAAATAGGCAAGCACCCATATCTCCGGCTCTCTGAGGCTCAAGAGACTGGTCCCGCTTAAACCTATGTTTACTAGGGTTCTTATTATAATTTAGTATAACTGGAGAAGGTTTTATGTAAAAATAATTTTGTGTAGTTTTCAAAATACAACTCTAGTATTTAATTATCGTCTTTATGTACATACAACAATTTAATGATCAAGATAAATATGTATACATGTTCGAATAGCATGAAATGAGTCAAGTATATTATACGAGTAGCTATAAAAAACAATGTTGTAAAGAAATATTATGTACGACTAATTAATCAAGTCAAACGAATGCGGAATATAAATAGAAATATGGCTCTAAGTGTTTTTCATGCGTGAGTTCCAGTTTCACCTAAATACGACTACCGGTTTGAGAGGTATATCTGTTTTCGTATCATTGCGCAAAACAGATCAGAATCTGTTCAGCACCGTCACATATTTTTAAAATGCAGTTTGAGTTAATTTTTATCGGGTTTCAGGTTACAAAGATTATTAGAAAATTGTAGATCTTTCGATGTACTTATCCAAAACACCAAGATTCAGATGATTTGGATTTCTGAAGCTCTAATTATAATCGTTTTAATATCAACGTTTAAAACAGAAATTCAGATTTCTGGACAGCAACTGTATGTTATATTGCAAATCCTATATCGGGTTATTTCATGCGTTTCTAAGTAATCTAGTATACAGAAAATTATATTTCTATCAATTTTCCATCTACACATCTAAAGTTTGTCATGAACGGATATCAGGAGTTTGAGTTATGTCTAATTTAAAAACAGTGTGTGAATCATGACAGATTCTGTCCAGATTCACCGCTTAATATTGTAACGCAGTTTTCTATATTTTACGTCGATTTTAAGTAAAAACTTAAAACTAAGAAAATCTAGATTTTTCGATGTATATATTCAAACCATCTGAAAACACTTAATTTGGATTAACGATTATAGAGTTATGATCTCTCGAAGAAGACCCTTATTGGCAGTTTTTTGGTTTTAAAAACAGTGAATAAAAAACTACATAACACCTAAACCGTTATGCGGTTAGATTGGAAATTTTTACAGCGTATACTCAAAAATATATTCTATTCAAGGTAATTTTCTTGAAATTTCCAGAATTAAAAATTAATTTCTAAAAATTATTTTAAATATAAAAGTATTGATATGTCGTATGTGAGAATGAGGAAATCATGGTATTTATTCGTAACTCCATTTTTTTTACAAATTTAAATAAAGTAATTTAAAACACAACAACAAACGATGCAATCCTAATTGATCACTATGAAATCTTAACATATGGATCGAGAGTAATGAAAGAGACTTTACAAACTATATATGTGTGTATGTTTGTGTGTGTTCATTATTTATATATGTATCCATTTAATTAATTATTTATGAACTATGATATGATGAGGGAAGTTTTTCATGGTAATATGACAAGAGAAATATAGAGAGAAGAAGATAGAGGGAGGGAAAGAGAGAAAGGATTTACATACACAAGCCAGTATTATCACCGGGCTTGTCTATCCGCCGATAGTCTCGCGTTACTAGCGAGATCTTCTTGAAGGATTATTCATGTTCTTCTTTGAGTAATCTAGATGAAGAAGGAGATGTGAAATGATAAAAATATATGATGATGAAAAGAAAGATAGGTGAGATATAAAAATAGTTTATGGCCATCAAAATTCTAATAAATTATAGCTCATAACCATTCTAATTATTTTGGGAGTTAAAAAGAAGATGAAATGAAAGGTCTCATTTGTAGCTTATGAGAAGAATAAAAATGATAAAAAAATAATTGCAAGAATGGGGATTTGAACATGTGACTTATGAAATAACAATGTAAAGACTTAACCAATGAGCTTTAAGGTTGTTCATACACATATTTAATTAGAATTAAATATATGTTGTTGCTTGAAAAGAAAGTGGGCTTTTGGGCTCATAGTTTTATAAAAGAAAATGAAATTGAAATTGAATTTGGGTTATGGGCTGGATCAGGTCTTGCGTTTAATTTGAAATAGGTTAAGATTTAGTTTAAAGAATTAGGTTTGGGGAAAAAATAGATGGAATAATAAAATAATATATATATATATATATATATATATATATATATATATATATATAATAGAAAACAAAATATACGGAAAAATACTACGAATAAATAAATACAATATTTTACTAAAGAAAGAAAATACGATGGTATAGTAATATTGGATCGTTATATCCTACCCTCTTTAAAATAATTTCGTTCTCGAAATTACTCAAGAAGGATGTTGCAACAGAGTAAGGAAACAAGATTAGGATGATGTTATATTCGAGCTCCGTCGATCGATACTCTAACCAATTGAGCTAATAAGTCTACAAGATACAAATAGAAATGGTGAATAAGAATTAAGGATTCAAAAGTGGAGAGATGGACTTCAAGGAAACCGAAGGTGGAGTTCAAGATGAATTCAAGGAATATGTAATGTAAAGAATGTTTTCAGTTGCTGTTTCTTGTGTTTATATTGCTTAGGATTTCATGCAGAACTGACCTGCATGGGCCGCCAACAAAACCTATCACGCCCCGCTTCACAGTGTACGGGCAGAGGACGCGACTGGCCGCTATGTATTTACTCTGAAGTAAACACGCTGAGCGTATCTAAGCAATATAAATAAAATGCACAAGAGCCAGAGACAATAGATATAATTGAACATCAAATTTATTTATTCACATTATTTTTACAATACATCTGAAAAGTAAATACATGGAATGAAAAGCAATGCCTAAGCAGTGGCATAACAGAAATGGAAAGTACTAAAATGAAAAGTACAAGTAACTAGAGCTCCGGGTTGAAGGCTAGCTAATCCAAGTCCTAGCTGGTGGGCTCGATCTCCTGAAGGTCCGATCCACCTGACAACATTCCAAAGAAGAAAGAGAAGGAATGTCGTCAGCGAACAATCGCTCGGTAAGTCCCAAACATAAGGGAGAAGTAGAATAGACAGAGAGAGAGTGTAGTTTTTAAAGTTGTATTATATCGTTATAATATTGTATTTAGTGTTAACGCTGTTGTTTGTAGCTTGGTACAGAAGAGGCCAGTGTATACGAGAGGAGTCTCACTAGACCAGAGACTACGGTTTATAGAATAAAAGGCCCCGTCAATAATCCCCGGAACAACGGCAATTGAATTCAGGTTAGTGTCTTATGGTTGCAGTCTCGTGCCACTTTTAACACCTTCCGTACCAATCTACCCCTTATAAACCTCGCGATATCTTGATTGTATTGTTTGTATTGTAAATTGAATTGTATTGAATTGTATAGATGGATGACTTGCCGAAACCATGATATCAGTAAATGGATATAACTGGAGAATCATGTAGATGGATGTATATCCATTGTTCGGTTCAGTCAATATAGATTGAATATATTGAACAGATAGATTATATTGATTCATGAATTCATATTGTAATGTAGTTTTATACTTGAATCTCATTCAATTCAGATTGTATATATTGAGACTCAATCTGAGTCAGACAATTAGAAAAGAAATTGAACCCTGAATTAGGTTTTGGTGTTATCGGTAACCGTTGCACATAGACGACAGGATTTGTGTCTTTTTCAAAGATAATTACCGTGTTGATAACACCGTTTGTTAAGTTGTCTACCTTAAATAGGCAAGCACCCATATCTCCGGCTCTCTGAGGCTCAAGAGACCGGTCCCGCTTAAACCTATGTTTACTAGGGTTCTTATTGTAATTTAGTATAACTTTAAGGGATTTTATCTAAAAATAATTGTATAATTTTCAAAATACACCTCAAGTATTTTATTATCGTCTTTTAAGTATTCATTGATGTATATTTTATCATTATGACATTTCTAGTGAAGAAAACATATTTTTCATAATATATGGTATTTATTTGTAATATTGGAATTTCTATGGTATTTTCTTGTAAATGGAATGTTTTCCTTGAATTTTGGAAATGTGGAATATTATAAATATTAAAAATAGATATTTTGATATTAATTACATATATATTTATTTATTAAAAATATAAATTTTATTTATAATAGAATTCACATTTTCTAAAGAAAATTGTATTTTAAATCTTTCGAGACCGTATACTCCTTGTGGAGGTCTGCATCTCGCACTACTATGCCCGAGAATGTGCGATAATCCGCACCATCCCGAACGGGTTCCCCAAAATGGGTTGTAGCGGCGCATTTGCAAAGATTTGTTAAAATGCACATCTTGTAGAAAAATGTTTTTTATAAGTTTGAGATAGTTTGGTGTAAAATCGTATTTTCCCAAAACTATGTTCTCAAAGATTATCGTGCTATATTACATATGAGTGTTGTGAGGAAGTAGGTCATTACTTCGTGAACTATCTAAAGGTATTGCAAGGGGTAATGATACTTTATGTCGAAACTAAAGTATATGGTATTTTTCTGTAAAAGTGCTAGAAAAATTGAAATATAAATTCTTTTGAATGAAACTTGTCAATATATTTTGTTAATATTTAATGATCATGATGTGAGAGTTTGGTATTATTGTGTTTAAGAAAAATATGATTTTTAAGGAAAAACCGAATCGGAAGTCGAATTAACTCTATTTCCGTCGGGTTTTAGAATTCTAAGTTTTTAAAATAGTAAAGAGAAGGGGGAGAAGGGACTTAATGGATTGTAAGATAGAGGGGAGGAAAATGAAGAAGTGGGAGGCGCCGGTGCGTCGTTTCATTGCCGGAATCTCCTCGAATCGTCGTCAGAAGTTCGCCCTTTGCGAACTCCACTTGCACACAAAAAGTCTATGAAATTTTCTTGAGAGTTTGGATAGAGATTTGGAAATGAGAAGGGGTGAGTTTAGGTGTGGTATTTATATGAAAAATTAGGGTTTAGGGTAAATGAAAGGCTGTGATAAAAATTGTATTTAATTTTGCATTAAAAAATTAAAAAGGGTGTTTTAAATTCTCTGTTTAACTTCAGAGATTTTAAATAGTGCAGGGGGAGTGGGGTAGGCCAAAGATCTCTGAGAGTTGAAGAAAAATGCGTTTGGGCCGAGTTAACCCGGCGCCGCTGGCCGAGTCGCCCGTTCCGCATGCCCGAGTTGGCCGAGTCGCCCGTTCCGCCGGCCTGAGTTGGCCGAGTCGGGCCGAGTCAGGCTGCCACGTGTCCCCTTATGCTGTGTCTTGGCTCGTGGACCCATTTGCTTTATGTGTAACTCTTGATTTTTACGAGTTATGCATGTGTAGAGTCTTGGGCTTCTAAAAAGATTAAAAAAACTAATTAAAAAATAATGTGGCTGATGGAATTTGAACTCTGGTGCTTTGGTTCAGCAGTGCAAGGTCTTACCAATGAGCTACAAGCTCATTCTTGCTGTTCAAAAGCAAAATAAATTTATAGCTCGTGCTCACGCTCAAGTATCCTTTTCTGTATTTTTTGAAAAATTTGTACAGAAAGTTTTGGGTTGTTACACGTGAGATCACGTGACTCGATCTCAGTCGTTCTTTTTTGTTCATCAGAGGTGCTCACGTGGGAACACGTGATCTGTCGTTATAGCGTTGAACACTAATATGCATGGAGATCTTGATCTGAGTTTTGAGAATTTTAGGTCCCTTATTTTTATAAGAATTAAATTCTTTTACAGGGTTAAACCCTAGTTCTATAAGAGGAATTAAATTCCTATATCTTTTTGTAAAAATTAAATTCTTTGAACTTAGTTTTTCCCCATAAGTTTTGTGTCTGCATGACAGAATCTCCCTGATGAGAATTAAATTCTCAACTTGTGGGGAGATCTGCTTCTGCAGACCTCAACTAGAGAAAGAACTAAGTTCTTTCAGAAGAGTTAAACTCTTGGTTTGAGAATTAAATTCTCTTTTGTTTTGTGAGAGCTTTTGGGAGGTTTCTTTATATTTTTTTAGAAGCTTATGGGGCGGTCTCCTCCCTTTGGATTTAACCTCCTTGCTCCTATTTATAGCAGAAGAGAAAAAATCAATTTATTGAGAAAATCTCTCATAGAGAGATCTTGATTGATTTCATGATCTTTTAGATCAATTGGTGAATTTTATTCACCGTTGGATTTTTAATCCAAAGGCTCTCTGCTTAACAGAAAAGATTTATTGTTTGTTTAACAAGATTATGAATATTTTGTTAGTTTTAATAAGATTAGAATTTTATTCTATAATAACTTTTTAGTTTAACAAGATCAGAAATATATTTTCTTAATATGGATATTTTGTTAACATAGAATTTTATTCTTTTCATGTGAATATTTTGTTAGTTTAACAAGATTAGGAAAATATTTTCCTATTATAAAATTTTATTTTATCATATGATCACCGCTGGATCTTTGATCCAAGGCTCCTCTGTTTAACAGAGAAGATCTTTCTAGTTTTAGAAAGATCAGGAAAATATTTCCCAAATAGAATTTAATTATAGAATTTGATAGGAGCATTTTAAATTGGCACGCTCACATGTTTTGCATGTGAGAGGCAAGATAACTCACGTGTCTAACACGTGACCCCTGCTGTGGGTTTTAGCCTGTTTATGTTCAGCGCCCATATGCTTTGCATATGAGCGCTCACGTGTTTTACACATGAGGCATGTTTAGCCCTTAGTTATTTTCTTTCAACACTTATATGCTTTGCATATAAGTGCTCACGTGTCTAACACGTGATGTCCAACCGTAAATTTTTTTCCTCTTTTTTATAAGGGTTATAAAGGAACAAATAGTTCTTGGCCGAAAATTTTGGCAGGAATAAATGTCCCCACTACTTTGCCCACGTAAGTATGTACGTGGGTGAAGTAGTGCATAGTAATGCGTGACCATAGAATTGATGGCTCAAGAGACAAGTTTAGGGTCCTTGTAGCCTGAGACTTTTTTCTTTTCATCTTCATGAGCCATAAGGGTCTCAAGAAGGTTTTTTCCTCCCTAAGAGTCGAGAGGTTCTCGCAGGAACATAGTTTTTTCTACAAGTCGAGACGAGTCGAGAAGTTCTCGCAGGAATATTGTTTTCCCTACGAGTTAAGACGAGTCGAGAAGTTCTCGCAAGGACATTATTTTCCCTACGAGTCGAGACGAGTTGAGAAGTTCTCACAAGGACATTATTTTCCCTACGAGTCGAGACGAATCGAGAAGTTCTCACAGGACATTATTTTCCCTACGAGTCGAGACGAATCGAGAAGTTCTCACAGGAACATTGTTTTCCCTACGAGTCGAGACGAATCGAGAAGTTCTCGCAAGGATATTATTTTCCCTACGAGTCGAGACGAATCGAGAAGTTCTCGCAAGGACATTATTTTCCTTATGAGTTGAGACGAATCGAGAAGTTCTCGCACGGACATTATTTTCCCTACGAGTCAGGACGAATCGAGAATTTCTCGCAAGGACATTATTTTCCCTATGAGTCAAGACGAATCGAGAAGTTCTCGCAGGAACATTGTTTTCCCTACTAGTCGAGACGAATCAAGAAGTTCTCACAAGGACATTATTTTCCTTACGAGTCGAGACGAATTGAGAAGTTCTCGCAAGGATGTCCTAACGTCATAGTTAACCTCTGCTGATAGAAGTCTGTTAGGGTCTGTGGTACTAGATTTTTTACCCATCGTACCATCGCGTTGGACGATGTATTCCCTGATATGCAATCTTTCTATTTGAGTAGCCTTGCGACTGTCGTGTCTCTGATCCCTTCGGGGGCTGGACAAGACGTCTTCAAGTAATCTCCCAGGTGATATTACCGTTGGAAGAGCAAACATTAGGGATTTTCCATACCGCTTTTTACTTGAGGTTAGGCAATTTAGGAGCCCCAATGAGTCATGACCACTCCGCGCTGGTGTGGGATGATCTCCGATAGTCTTTCAGATTTTATTTGTGTTGCCGTCAAGACCCTGAAGCTAGGGATCTTCCTTTGCTTCATTTGTTGATATTGTTTATGCAATATTGCGACGAATTTCGAGGTTGTCTCTAGGTTGTCTGTGAACCATCGAGTCTTGGAACTAAGGACTTTGCCATGGCTCCGCTGTTTTAACCCTAGGATTGGTCGTTGACGTCGCATCTGCATCCTGCTAGAGTGAGAAGGGACGCCGTTGTTGATCTCTAGGCTATAGATTTTACCGTCGAGACCTGGCTTTCCTTCTTATGGAGCCTGGTAGGAAAATGTGGTTCCCTTTTCCGTTTGCGCCTATGGATTGTATACAGGGGTCGACATGGACTCTCCTGCAGGGCAGAAGTTTCATTTTTTATTCTTTCTTTCCGCGATACTCTATCATTTCAGCTTTTTATATCGCGAAAGTTGCGATTGCCCAATCATTTCGGCTATTTTTCGCGGTGCCCAATCATTTCGGCTGTTTTTCTTTTTACTCGTTGTTTTTTATTGCAAGTTGCCCCATCATTTCGGCTATTTCATATGCATTTTTTGCTCGCTGATTTTTTTTTGCGAGTATGGAACTTGAAATCTGATACCAATCTAAGCATCAGCATCGCTGCGACTGGAGCATAGCCAGGAGCGAATCATCATTTTCCTTGAACGGACTTGGAATTTGATACCGATTTAGGCATCAGCATCACTACAACTGGGATATTGCCAGGAGTGAATCGTCATTTACCTTTGTCGATTTGAACAAAGATGGTTTAGCAAATAAGGTTAGGATCCTGTTAACTAAGGCTTTTTGACTTTATGAGCCGTAAGGGTCTCATAAAGGTATTTCTCCCTACGAGTCGTGAGGATCTCGTAGGTGTAGGTTCTCCCTAGAAATCGTGAGGACTACTAAGTGATATTTTCTCTTGCAAGTCATAAAGATCTTACAAGAGTGTTTTCTCCTTACAAGTCGAGAGGACTTATAAGTGTCGTTCACCACATTAGGACATTCTCTGTCATTGGTGGAACTATGTGATGGAACTAGGTGAGGGAATGTTTATTTGTGTCCGTGGATTGTATACAAGGATCAATATGGGACTGCTTGTAGGGAAACTTGAGGAGTGTGATGGCTTAAGAACAAGTTCAGGTCCCTGTATCTTAAGGCTTTTGAATCCTATGAGCAATGAGGGTCTTGCAGGGGGGAATTCTCCTTACGAGTCGTGAGGATCTCGTAAGTGTAATTTTTCCTTAGGAACCGTGGGGATCCCTAAGTGTGTTGCTCTCTTGTGATTCATAAGGATCTCACGCAGGTGTTTTCTCCTCACAAGGTCGAGAGGACCTTGTAGGTGTTTTTATTTTAAGGAGATTGCGCCCTTTCAGGTTTTTTCAAGCTCGCCAGTAGCCCCGCTGTTTTTACTCACGGAGCCCATTCGGGTTTTCATCCGTGCCCATTTCGTTTATGGACGTACCTTTTTTTGACAACGAGATTGCACCCTTTCAGGTTTTCACAAGCTCGCCGGTAGCCCTGCTGTTTTTACTCACGACGCCCTTTCGGGTTTTCATCCGTGCCCATTTCTCTTATGGACGTACCCTTTTTTTACCCTTCTATTTGCCAACGGAACTTATGAAGGACTTCGCTACCAGGGCAGCTGTGCAGCCAGCGGGACTTGAGTTGCAATACTCGCCGCTGGGACTTGTGGACTTGAATTCCACTGTCGCCGTGTTTGAGATGACGTATTTAGTTTAAGGACATTACGGTCCATTATTAGTTTATGGACATCTCGGTCTGTTATTAGTTTAGGGACATCTTGGTCCAAGGCCAGCTTCGAGGCAAAGTTTTGCCGGATACTACTTATAGAGTTTGGATTCAGGAAAACAGCGAGCGGACACGAGCATCTTCATCTATCATTAACTTAATCCGTGACTTGTCAAGCATAGTATTTCTTCAGAAATCGGCCGTTTATTGGCCGGAAGGGTCTTACGCCATGCATATCCATGAGCAAGTAGGCTCCACCTTGTCTATGATGGACGGACCCTCATAGTTTGGCTCGAATTTCTCCCGCTTTGCACGGTTGAGGATCATGGGTCTTTTTACGACTAACACGAGTTCGCCTTGGCAGAATGTTCTTGGCCTGGTCAGTCTTTCGTATGAGCGCGTCATCCTTACTTTGTAAGCTTCCAGGTTTTGTTGTGCCATGAGACGAGTTTCATCAGGGCATCGAGCTCCTCAAGCCGAAGATAGGCATTTTCTTCATCCGTTAGCTCGTATCGGACTGCTACTCATAGAGAGGGTAGCTCTAACTCCAAAGGAAGTACCGCTTCCGTGCCGAATACCAACGCGAATGGCGTAGTATTCGTGGCCGTTTTGAACGTGGTTCGATATGCCCATAGAGCTTCATGCAGTCTCTCGTGCCAGTCTTTTTTATTTCGGGACACCGTTTTCTTTATGATCTTCGTCAAGGTTTTGTTGAAAGCCTCAATTAGACCGTTCGCTCGGGGATTATAGACCGAAGAATATCTCCAATTTATTTTATTCTGCTATGAGATACGACTGATTTTTTGGCTTCTATAGGCTGGCCTGTTATCGGAGATAATCCGTCGCGGAGTGCCGAACCGATAAATGACGTGAGTTCTGAAAAATGGAGGATGTTCTCCATCTTCACCTCCCTTAGCGGTACTGTCTCTGCCCACTTAGAGAAGTAATCGGTTTTGCTAATATGAACCGATGTCCCCTGGATGATGCTGGTTCAATGGGCCTGATCATATCGGTTCCCCACATTTCGAACGGCCAGCTAGCCAACGTCGGGTGTAGCGGATTTGGATGCTGGTGGATGAAGTCCCCATGAATTTGGCACGAGTGACAATGCTTCGCATATTCGAGACAGTCCTGAATCATTGTGGGCCAGTAGTGGCTTATTCTTTTGATCTTCAGCTTCATCTTCGGTCCGGCCTGATGAGAATCGTATAGTCCGTCGTGAGTTTCTTGGATGACCTTTTTTGCTTCTTCTGATCCCAGGCATCTCAGCTACAGGCAATCAAATGATCTCTTATAAAGGGTGTCATTGACGAAGGCGAAAGACAGGGCTCGCCTCATGAGCTGATGTCTTGACTATACGTTTTCGGGTGCTCGATAGGATTTGAAGTATTCTCTGAAGACTTTTCTACAATCCATAATCTTTTCTTCGTCTTCTATTTGGCAGGCTGCTTGTTTGGCCACTTTCTTTTCTTCAGACGACCCCGGAGATATTTCTGCTGGTGCGAGAATCCGGCGGCTTTTCACAATGATCCTTACGTCATTGAGATTTTCGTCAGCCAGTTCCTTAGCTAGTTTGGCTAATGCATCCGCCTTACTATTCTCTGCGCGTGGAATGCTTTCCAGAATGTAAGAGTGGATTTGTGTCAACAATTTCCGCGCTCTTTCGCCATATTTTACCAACTCTGGTTTGCACGTATGATAGTTGCAATTTACATGGCTAACGACCAGCTGGGAGTCTCCATATATGAGGAGGTTTTCAATTCCCATGTCGATAGTATTGGCTATAGTGCCCTCAAGTCAATTATTGGATCCCAGGCACGCGATTACGATGATTGAAGGAGGACATATACCGATAGAATAGTCTTACTCGAGATGATAGTATGCTATCTGGTTTGTCTTTATCATCATGTATCTGCTTTAGGTGGCTTTACTGATCACTATTACTTGTTAATAGAGCCCATAGGATTCATGCTTGACTATTAGAATTATGATGGCGATTATATACGTGGGAGCTGGGTGGTCTATAGGCACATCCTTAAATGTCCCTAGTCATGAGAGTTTCAAGACTAGGCATCGATACTCCAGAGAAGACTAGTGTATACTGAACGAGACCCCGACGAGGGGCGGTGGCTGGTCTCACAAGCCATTGATGTCAGTTTGTTCGCCTAAGATGTATACAGGTGCTCATTGGGTTATGAGTATACCGGATGGACTCGCCGGGAATATGCTAGTTGGTATTAAAACTATTGTCAGATACCAGTTTCTTGGTGACATGTGTACAGGTTAGTCTATCGACTTGAGATCGTCATTTGTCTCGTGTGAGTTCCCACTGTGCTTTGATTAGTATCCTACCACGGCTCAAAGGAACCGTGCAAACAGGTTTTAGTTGGGTACAGTCCCGAGCCATATGGGGGCAGTGAGCGGATCGTCGGGGGATTCGTCTCTCCCGGTATTGGGGTTTAATGTCACGGTTGTGCACAGGTGGCCATCACCAGAAATCCTTGGCTAAAGTAGTCGAGAATTACTGATTTAGGATCGGTAGTTTCTCAGGTGGTGATGGGCTTCATACCGACACTAAATGTCGTGCTATTAGGGGTCTGACTATAGGGTTACTAGGCACTCTCACAAGGTTCTACAAGGCATCAACCATGCCCGATTTAAATTTTAGATACGCCGAACAACCCTAACCAAGATCTTAGACTAGAGATTAGGCGAAACAAAGCATGTTAAACACTTTAACATCTAAGAGTTTGGGATTACAACCATTGTAGTCCGGTCCTTTACTTCTAAAGCTCTGTGTTGAGCTCCCTTCGCTGCGATCATCGAGTACCCGGACTCTAGAGAGGCTCCACGAAGAGAAAGATGCAAGTTTGCTTCCGATCTTCGATAATAAAGATGATCTACCTTGAAGTTTTTTTTAACACAAGCTCTCACTATCTAATGAAGTGAACACCCTAATCTAATTTGCTAGATTAGATGAGAATGATGAAGTAGGATTTTAGCTCTCATTTATTTTCTTAATCTCACTCATTATCAACACTTCATAAAAAGCTAGAAAGCTTTTTTATCCAAGGAAGAAGAAGAAAGAAGATGCTTAATCTTTTTGTGATGAATAATGAAAGTCAAGTGAGGTTAGAAATGCAACCATGGGTTAAGAATGAAGTCTTAACCCATGTAGAGAGTTAACTATGGTGAAGGGTTGAGTTGGATTAAGCAAATATCTACACAAAATATCCAAAGTCAAAGTCAAAGCTTCAAGAAGCTTCTTGAAAGCCTCATGCATGCTTAACTCTAATCCAAACCCTAACCACAATTAAACTCCCCAAAACATGTTGCATTTATAACCCTAATATGTTACAATATTATATATCACATATACAATATTTATTGTAACAAAATAAAATGATACAATTAACATATATCGCATATATATCAATGTATTACCCGAGTGAGAAAAAGAATCTTTTAGTAAACTTATATCAGTTAATGTAATTTAATATATCAAATATATAATTATACATTAAATTATCGAATCAACACTTGACCCGATAATCCGGCTATTTCACAAATAACCGACTAATATAATATGTATCAGTTCATCGAATCAACACTTGATCCGATGACCCGGCTATATCACATATACCCGGCCGATATCTCATATCGCGAGAATCTAATACGGTATCACATACACGTATTGTTCTCGGTCCCGCACATATCATATATGTGCTCCTACTCCGTTTTGCCTGAGCCAGGAAACCTTTGTGTAGGACTCTAAAGAATCGTCAATACGCCGACAATAGGTGATGATCATATCAAACACCCACAAGCTGCAAGCGGTCAGCTAAACGTAACAGCCATCCAGGTATTGAGCGATTAGAAAATCAACAAGCAAGCCTGTACATTCTCCTGCGAATTCAATCAGTAACACTCCCGTACAGTCCGGTCTCTTCGTCTGATATGTCGCATATCTCGCCTAGGGGTGGTAAAGGTCAAACCCCAGTAGCTTGATAAGTCGTGTTGATATGAGGTCTATAACAGTTCGAGAAACTACTGATAACACTTACTAGTAAATCTCAGCAACCCTGGCCAGGGATTTCTAGTTATAGCCAATCGAACACAGCATAACATCAACTCCCTATATCGGGAGAGACGAAACCCCTCCTATCGCTCATTGCCTCCATGCGATTCGGGACTGTACCCAAAAGCCACCTTTTTGCATGCCCTCTTGGACGTGGTATGATGGAAATCAAAGCACAGTGGGAATCACACAAGACTCTATGACGATCTCGAGTCTATAGACTAACCTGTACCAGTGTCACCAGAGAACTGCCATCTGACGTGAGGTATAATACCATCTGGGAGTTCTCGGCGAGTCCGTCCAGTGTACCCAGTCTCCACTGAGCACCCGTATACCTTCTCTGATGTCAAACACCAATGGATATGAGATCATCCATCGCCCATCATATGAGTCAAGAAGCGCATACGCTAGTCTACTCTGGAGTATCGATGCCCTGTCTCGGTACTCCCATGACTAGGAACATTTGAAGAATGTACTTGGCGACTACACTGTTCTCACTAGTATGATCTGCATCATAGTCCTGGTAGTCAAGTACTCATCCTAAGGGCTTTATCAACATGTGACATAGAGACAATCAGAGTACTTGTTAAGATAAAGAGTAACCAAATAGCGTACTATCATGTCGAGCAAGAAAGTCCTCCCTATATATGTCAAAGCATCCACTACAATATACATCGTATGTACAGTAATGGCCTCTAGGTCATACATATAACTAACACTGACTTTATCCACCCCCTAGACTCAATATGCGATACTCATAGACGAACGGACCGGACTGTATAGATATTGTCACTGTCAGGCTTAGTAAGGGTTTCAGGATGAGTTTGCTCGTCAGCCTCCCTTTCGCTCAATACCTAGGTAGCCGTTACGTATAGCTAGTGTCACTGACGTGCTTGTGGTTAAACCCACTGCCAGCATATTGACGAGTCTTTAGAGTCTCACACAGAGGGTTTCCCTGTTTTGGGCGAAACGATGTAGAGGCCATATGGTTTTACGGCAGGGTTCGATCACATATGTATACTTGTGCACGCATGATGTTCGGACAGATAATACTAGTGGGCTTTGGTTTAAGCCGGATCCTAGTATTATATTTGTTGGATTATTTTCGTCTCTTTGTCTTCGTATTCTTCGAAATACGGATGCAGGTATGTATATACGGTTGAGGGGTATTCTTGTAATTTATTACAAGATTACTTTTAGAAGATTACACCTCATCATGGTTTAGATATTTTTGGATTAAAAGGTTATTGAAGTGTAGGATGAGGTGTTTATTGTATTTTTGTGGCATGGCTAATTAGTGACCCATGGTTACTATTCTAGCATGCTTAGGGCTTTTGTTTGTTGTGAGATTATGTTGACTTGAGATATTTTTTGTTGACTAAGATATTTTGGAGATACGGACATTTATGTGATGGCTCCATTATTTCTTATAACACTCACACAACTAAAAAAAACACAAGCCATTATTCATTTCTTTCTCTCTCTCTTGAGTTGCTCCCAACACCTCATTCTCATGGCATCTTTTTCTTCCTCTAGCTCCACCCAAACCTTCTCATGAGTTGAGAATCCTTGGGTGTCTTGAGACAAATTAATCCTTCATCACTCTCTACTTCATCTATGGTATCTAGAGTAGCGATCTAGGTGCCCCAGTTGCCTCGGATATGAGGTTGGAGCTCGTTGCATAGACTCTCGGATGGATCATCTTCGATAGATAGAGATCGGAGATCAAGCTTGATGAAGGAAGCCCCTAGGAGCTTGGGATGATGGTTGATGACCAAGGAAACGGATCTATTCGGTATAACCATTCTAACTCCTTTGCATGTTTTGTTATCTAGGGTTTATGGGTAGATCCGGATAATTGGTTATGGTAGCACCAAGTTTTATAAATTTTTGTTCCGCATTTGCTCACGGATTGATGACCGGGGCACTGCCGTAACCCAACATGGTATCAGAGCCACTCCATAAGCCTTAGTTAACTCTATGCGACATTAGAAATCCGCCGTTTTTGTCGTGCAAAAACTTCTGACAAAAACAGTTCCGAAAACTGAAAGTTTGAGATGTTTGCACACCCCGCGGGCTCACAGTTTGAGCTGAGAAGCTACGAGGTGGTGCATGGGCACCCTGGGGAACCCCTAGGGGGGACGAATGGCTGGGCCCACTCCCCAAGACCACCACAAGGTGGTCTTGGCAGTGGGGACCTGAAACTGCCCCACCCTGGGATTTTTTGGGTCTGCCTCACCCCTGGCCACCTCGTGATGGCCTTAGGGGTAGGGTACCCCCTCTAGGACCCCCGACTCGAAGTTAATTTCGTGATCTAACTCCCCGCGAAGGTTCGGGCACGTTTCGTTCTGATTCGGACTTCCGAATTGGCTTTAAACGGTCGGTTTTTGGAACTTTAGCTCACTGTTTTTTCATGGATTTGGAAACTGGTTTAGTTTGCTAATTGCGTACGGAATTATAATGTCGTAGTTTTCAATACATACATTACTATCTGTGACGTGGATGTCATTAGAGCGGTACAACTCGTCTAATTACTATATGACTTTTAAACGGGTTTGCGAACGTGACATTCACGTTGATGTTCTGTGTTGTGCTGTGGTTGTGGTTGGATCGTCGTGGTGCATAGCTTGGGTGCAATGATATTACAGTTTAGATTCATTTGTACATTTGATATTGCGGGGAAGCGTCCAACATGTGGACTGTCAGCACTGCCTGTTTGTATATTATTTGTTTGGGGCACGACCGGGTTGAGGTCGATGTCACCCTTGTACTTATTTTCTTTTCTGTACTAGGATTACCCCGCGGTGGAGTGCACGGTTAGCCGGGTTCTAGAGGGCGATGTGCCCGCATCTCATGGCGGTGAGACGGAAGGGGCCTTACTCTAGAATCGGCTGGCTATTCGCCGCACTCGTAGGGGGTACAGGTTGACCCAAGGAGGGGTGCTCAAGTTACCGGATTCCATGAAGTGCTGGGTGGCCCATTCACATTGTTGATTGGGGTTTCCTCAATTCTGGGATTGGCGGGTAACTTGCCGCGCTTGTAGGGGTATAGGTTTTCATTGCACAGGCTATCCACATGACCAGAGGAATGTCGGGTTTCATTTGCGGCTCGAAGGAAACCCGGGGCTCCTAGATTATTAGTATTGTTCTGTGATGCTTATCGCTTATCTGTGATGTTGCATATATCATGCCTGGAACGATTATTATATATTGTTATACACTAGTAGATATTGTATATGTTTTTCACCTGCGCTGGTCCAGCCCCCTCTCTGTCGTTAGTTAAGTAACCTAACGAGTGATGACGGGCCCAGTGGCGAATGCGGATGGTATATACGTACATCATATTTTCATTCTTTTCTAGTGTGATTAACTGATGGGACTGCGTTGATTCTGATCAATGTAAGGAAAACAAATATATTTGATGCTGTTGGAACAAATTTTCAAAAGCTGTTATTATAAGGACGTTTTCTTTTGTTTTGCACAGCGATATTCGGTTATGAATATCCAGTACCTCATTCGACGAGGCAAGAGCCGAGATCCCTTCACTGGGAGTGAGCTCTTGGGCAGAAGTTTGCGTCAGAGTAATAACTTCACTATAGTCGATTACATTTTGCTTTGCATCGTGATATTTAGTTAGGAATATCCTGCACCTTATTCGACGAGGAAAGACCCAAGATCCCTTCACGGGGAGTGACCTCTTTAGCAAAGATTTTCAGCACTATATATTTGTAAAGCTATCCGGTTCCTTCAACGATATCAAGTTCATTACGTTAAAGGTTTTTCGTCAAAAACCATTCGTAGCCCTCCGTCATTTCAGACGGGTAGCACTTAGTATTCATGTTATGTTTGTTGGCCTTCGTCAAGACATGGTGTATGGTACCTATTTATTACTTTTCTGTTGCATAGATAGATGCGTTGGTTTGCAACAGTCGTACTACTATGTTGGCCTTCGTCAAGGGTATGTACTGGTGGGTTCAAATTAACCTTGACAATGACGGGTAGAACTTGATATGTTACTTATGATATGTTGGCCTTCGTCAAGGTCATAAGAGCATGAGGCAGAAATCACATCGGGAATTTCAAACATACAGGAAACTTACCAGGCATGCGCATACCTTCTGGAATGTGATAACTTGAGTGGATTCCATCAGGTTGTCATGCGATGATAGTTAGATCCCGATTCCCACTGATGAGTTAGTTTATTCCTCGGGTGATTTTAGATGATCCCGACTAATTCTTCTTTTGGGTTTGGAGGAGAATTTGAGGATACAGTGGGAGACATCCTGATTAGATAAAGTGATTAATCATTTTGAACTAGGTTAGAGTGCACGCTGAGTGTTTCTTTTCTCTCTCTCTCTCTTTGGCAGCGACCATGGCCCGACCCTAGACTAGAACTCATAAACCAAGTTAACCGAACCTTCTTAAAACACACTGGCTTTTGGATTGTCAGAGTTGCATACTTCATTGCCACTCCTAATTTTACCCTTTGCTTTTCTTCGGAACATTCCGTATCACTACGAAGATCCACATTTATTAGATATGACCATCGTATAGTTACATACGAACTCGAAGAAATTTGTTTCAGATTCGAGAATGGTTTCCGGTTCTGGAGAAATTGAATAGGACTATTCAGTTGTCTTTTCCTTTTACCTTCTTTCAGGTTGTGAGGGCCCCTAGGATTAGGAGTGGGTACACCTATTACGCTTATTAGATAATCTTCTTACAAACTATAGGCTGGTGCCGAAAGGTAGGGAAGGAAGAAAACTAATTAGCCTAAGTGTGGTGTACAGAAGGTAATAAGTAAAGACAAATAAAGGGATTAGAAAGAGGGCAAAGTAAAATGCGACTGCTATCATTCACGACGAAACCGCGTATATCATCGCCACCCCTACTTCACCTTTGCATTTGTCCTGAACATTCCATATCACTACGAAAATCCACATTTATTGGATAAGCCATCGTATAGTTACATACGAATTCGAAGGAACTTGTTCCAATTCGAGGACGGTTTCTGGTTCAAGAAAAATAGAATAAGGATTATTCAATTGTCTTTTCCCCTTACGTTCTCTCAGGTTGCGAGGGCTCCTAGGAGTAGGAGGGTACACCTATTACGCTTATTGGATAGTCTTCTTCCAAACCTTAGACTGGTGCCAAAAGGTAGGGAAGGAAGAAAACCATTTAGCCTAAGTACGGTGTATAAAAGGTAATAAGTAAAGATAAATAAAGGGATTGGAGAGATGTCAATAAAATATACGGTTACAGTTATGAACCTGGATAATGGAAGAGGCATTACTATGAATACCCGGCTACCCCTTCGAAACATTTTCATGTTTCATTTTCACTATGCGTTGTTAATTGAAAATTGATTTCCCAATTAGATCCTTACTCCAGTGTATGTATTTACCAGGTTTGATTCTCACATCTGTATGGTTTTATAGATGATCAGTGGGAGTAAGTTATTGGGAATTAGGTGATTATATCCTCTTTATATCAGAATTCGTTGTAATTGGTGATATTTGAGGAAATCACCTGGGGTTTTGCCTGACGGCAAATATTTGGTTTTGAATATCCGTAGTTATGCACCGGTTTCAAACTGATATATCTGTATGTTTATTTTATAAAGTGAGATATAATTTTTTGAAATTATGTTTATGACATTTACCTATATCAGTTGATGATTAGGTAAGGAGTATTCAATAACGGTGTAATTCTTCAAAACCATAGTACAGTTTTCAACCTACGACGCACAGGGTTTGAGTTATTGAACTCAGGGGACTTATACAAAGTATTGTATGTTGTCCAGTATCCATTAGGACAAAGGGGCTGGTACTCGTACTATATTCTGTTTACTTATGACTTCTTTAGTTTTCAGACAAGTATTTCGTAGAAATATAAGGTCCAAGTTTTGAGAAGTTATAGGTACAAGAATAAAGTAAAGAACCATGTGTTGCAAGTATCGGGATTCTTCAAGGTGATCGAAAATGTAGATACTTGTGTTTGGTATTCCGTTGATAGTAATGGTTTTGAGAACTTTCTTCTCTTTCAAATTACTCATATCTGGATGCACTCGCAGTTGAGTAATGTTGATCGGCCTCTCTCCATTTAGTTGACATACACTGGAGACGGCTGCATGATTTAAATCTGGTTCCAATTAAATTAGTGCCTCTGTTTTTATATTATATATAGAATGGTTCATATCTTAATGATGTTAAGGTATATGGAGTTGTCCAGCTTATACTTGAAACCAGACTCTGGATAAACTTAAGGCACATTTCAGTAATGGTTGTTTGTGGGTTATCCCGGGCTATGTCGAAGGATAACTTTCTACCATTTGGAAGATCAATAGTGATATTGTTCTTGACTCGCCACAGTTTTAGGAAAATGGACTTTTTCATAAAACAGTAGTGGGAGTATGGCAGAACAGGAAGTGATTCCAGAACCACAAACGATTACTGAAAATTTAATAGAACCTAAAAATTCAATTGGGTTTGACATTCCATTAACCACTCCGCAGATATGGTAGGTAACCTCAGGCACCTGAGAGTTACTTCGGTCTTCTCAGAAACGATGACAGGGAGGTTCTTGTTTACCCAGACTTGCCATTACTGCTGTTCTAGACTATAAGATCCGGCAGGAGGATGCGTATAGCATCATTCTAAACTATCTTTAGAAGTGCACGTGTATATGACTCTGCCAAAGGGTTGTTATAATCAGTGGAAGCAGCAGAAGCATAGTGGACAAGTAGCTTGTATCTATTTATAGACTGAAGCAGGTATAGCGTGTTGGGGTAAAAATTTACACCCCGGTTGACCAAGTCAAAATCAAAATCAACCCCAAGCCAAGTGGGCCCAAGCCCAGGTCAAGTGGGCCAATGCCCAGGTCGAGCCCAAATATGAAGCCGCCAGCTCTCCCATGCCAAAATAAAATTTTTGTAATAAATATTTTTGGTGAATTTATTTTATTTTATTTTATGAATAAATGTAAGAAAAATGGGCATAAAGCCAAATTTTGTAAAACTTATGGCTTATATGCAAAAAGAAATAGCACATGAGGCATGAGATGGGCAAAATACCATTTTGAAAAGCCCAAGGGGCTATATTTAAAGTGTATAGTCTATAAAGGCAAAAATAATGAAAATATCTTAGGATCTTTTTCTCTCTCTAAAAAAAATCAAGGTCTGTGCCTCTTTCTCCTTACTCAAGGTTCTAAACCTTCTTCTTTCATTTGAATTAAATCAAGAGTTTTAATCTTCCTTTTCCAAAACTAAATAGTTTTTCACCACAAAACCCACAAAGGGGAGCTCAGATCTTCCATTAGATCTCAAAAAGGGGAGATTTTTAAAATCTCACCCTTCTTGTTCTCCAAGATCCGGCCAACAAAGAGGAGCAAGAAGGAGATCCATCTCCGAAAATCCCACTTTGGAAAAGATCCGAGGCTCAAGTGAAGATCCCAGGCTTGAGAGAGAAGAACCTCTGAAGATTATTAGGGAGTTCAACTCCAAGACCCAAATTCTCAAAGGAGTTTAATTCCTAATCCAGATCTTTTGGAGTTCAACTCCACTCAAAACCCCTTTTTGGAGTTTAACTCCTATTTCTGGGGGTAAAAAATCTCTTCTTTTCGCTAGCGCCCAGCGCTCAAGCGCCCACGTGCCAGGCACGTGAGGCACTAGCGCACAAAGCGCTAGCGCTGACGCCCAACGCCTACGTGCCGGGCACGTGGCGCGCTAGCGCCACGTGCCGGGCACCCACGTGCCGGGTACGTGAGGCGCTAGCATCCAAAGCACTAGCGCCCGAGCGCCCAAAGCGCCGGACACGTGAGACGCTAGTGCCCAAAGCGCTAGCGTCAGCGCCCAGGCACCTAGCGCCAGTGCCCCAGTGCCCAAGCGCTGGCGCTCACGCATCTATTGGATGCCATTTTCCCCCCATTTTACATGTACTCCACACTAAAAATACCTTCCTCGTTTGAAAAAATTTCTAACGGGGCGCTGTCCTGCACCCCGCAAAGGGGTTGCTAACCCCCTTGACCCCCAGCCCACTATCCGGGTAGCAGGACCCCCATAAAAACTCTGCGGGGCCCCCGATATATCCAAAACCCCTTTCAAAACACAACACACGCACACTGCACATCGAGTTCGCATGACCAGTTTAACCCGTCTATTGGAGGTTCCTTTGCTCCAATGGCGAGGGATAATTAACGACAGCTTAGTCCGCGGTTGCCAGAGATTCGAAGCCCCATAATCAATAAACCCCCGCCTACCCTAGACAGGGGGAATCTGTAGTACGCCTGGCAAGCGCGCGCGTATTCCCATCTCAATGGGGTGATGAAAAACACCCTACATAGCGGTGATAAATCATCTATTTTTGATGTGATAGTCATAGGCTTTGATTTCATCAGAATAGGAGATGGATCTGTTAAGAAGGTAGTAGGGTGTGATGTCCTAGTATTTGGATGACATGCACTTTATAGGAAGTGAAATTCCTATACTACGATCGGTTATACTGTGGTTGTCACACAATGGTTTCTCCATATTGGATATGGATAATATATTAGGTATTCTGGTAACTAGATCTATAGTTCTAGATCTAGATTTGGGTAGTTTCCCAATTTGGGTACTTTGACACTATTCTAAATGTGCTTTAGAATGGATGACGCCTGGCATAGTGGTGTACCTGCAGGTGATGGAGCCACCCTCTCTAAAGGTGTCTCACAGACTAAAGGGGAGAGGGATGTGCATGATTGGCACATCATTTGCTAAGGCAATTGAGTCAATCATGAGATGTTAAGTACCACACCAGATGTTGTTTTTGCACGAGCTGCAATAAGTTTATATTGATCCAATCCTGGAGAAACGTTCGGAAGCAGTTTATGAACATATGTGGATATTCTAGGGATTTGGTAATGGCAGCCTCCTTCGGGAGACGGTTTTCATTCCAGGCTTCCAAGGTGACCTGGATGACAGAGTGACTGTCAGAGTTATAGTTTTCCCTCTTTTGAGGGGTAGTAATTTGGACAGGTGGTCCAAGCGGATACTGAGGAAGGCATGGCGCAGGATACTGATTAAATTCAATGGACGATACCGTCTAAGAAGTTTGCTGGATTTGGAGTTCATTTGTGAACTGGGTCCCATCAGATATCCAGATATATTCTAAGACAGGTATTACTCATTTCGAGAGATGGCTTTCTCCGCGAACTTGAGATAAAGAGAGACATAGAAAGAAACATTGGAACAGATCTACTCACTAAAGATATTTCTCGAACGCAATAGTTTTACAAACGAGCTTTGTGAAACTGATTAGTAGAGAAGTTGGGTGTTCGGTATCACACAGGCTGTGAGTATGCGACACCGCAATAAACAGCTTTAAGTGCAAGTGGGAGATTGTTGGCTATAGTGCTCTCAAGTCAATTATTGGATCGCAGGCACGCGATTGCGATGATTGAAGGAGGACATATACCGGTAAAACAGTCTTACTCGAGATGATAGTATGCTATCTAGTTTGTCTTTATCATCATGTATCTGCTTTAGGTAGCTTTATTGATCACTATTACATGTTGATAGAGCCCATACGATTCATGCTTGACTACTAGTATTATGATAGTGATCATATACTTGGGAGATGGGTGGTCTATAGGTACATCCTTAAATGTCCCTAGTCGTAGGAGTTTCGAGACTGGGCATCGATACTCCAGAGGAGACTAGTGTATACTAATCGAGACCCCGATGAGGGGAGATGGCCGGTCTCACAAGCCATTGGTGTTAGTTTGTTCACCTAAGATGTATACAGGTGCTCATTGGGTTATGAGTACACCGGACGGACTCACCGGGAACATGCTAGTTGGTATTATACCTATTGTCAGATAGCAGTTCCCTGGTGACATATGTACAGGTTAGTCTATCGACCTAAGATCGTCATTTGTCTCGTATGAGTTCCCACCGTGCTTTGATTACTACCCTGCCACAGCTCAAAAGAAGTCGTGCAAACAGGTTTTAGTTGGGTACAGTCCCGAGCCACATGGAGGTAGTGAGCGGATCGTCGAGGGATTCATCTCTCCCGGTATTGGGGGTTGATATCACGGTTGTGCATAGGTGCCCATCACCAGAAATCCTTAACCAAGGTAGTCGAGAATTACTGATCTAGGATCAGTAGCTTCTCAGGTGATGATGAGCTTCATACCGACACTAAATGTCGTGTTATTAGGGGTCTGATTTTATCCACCCCCTAGACTCGATATGTGATACTCATAGATGAACGGACCGGACTGTACGGATATTGTCACTATCCGGCTTAGTAGGGGTTTCAGGATAAGTTTGCTCGTCGGCCTCCCTTTCGCTCAATACCTGGTGTTCTCCGCCGAACACAGAGACGAAACCGCGTAGGTTCGTCTTGCCTAAATTTCGAGGGCAGATGCTATTTGGTGCTATCTTTCCACCTCTCTGAAGATGCCAAGTTGATTTATGGTATCATGTATCGAAGGTTTAGACGGATGCGGCCGATGTAGCAGACTTCATCATATTCCCCCTCATTGAGGGGTTTTTGATTGTGGGGATGCTCTTCTCTGTAGGCGCAAGCCCCTGCAGTTAATTACGCTACCGCATCGCGGTAACCACTTTCTCCTTCTCCAGATGGTCACTTCGTGTCGTGGGTGTTTGTTTTGTTTTTGGTTGCCCGTGGATTGTATACGGAGACTAATTTATGTTGTCGCCCGTAGGGCGTGGATTAGTCCAAATACGTATTTTTTTAGATTTGGGTTTGGGGTTGGGTTTAAGGATGCGTTAGTCTCATTTGAGACTAAGATCAATTTAAACGTTTGTTAAGGATACGTTAGTCTAATTTTAGACTAAGATCGACTTAATGGGATCGTTTAGATCCAACAAAAGAGCATTTGGACATTTAGGGACTTTGCGGTCCAGTTTAAAGACATCATAGTCTGTAAAGTTTAAGGACATTATAGTCCATGGGTTTAAAAACCCCATAGTCCGAGATTAAGGACATCATAGTCCATGGGTTTAAGGACCCCCAGTCCGAGGTTAAGGACATCATAGTCCATGGGTTTAAGGACCCCACAGTCCAAGGTTAAGAACATCATAGTCCATGGGTTTAAGGACCCCACAGTCCAAGGTTAAGGACATCATAGTCCAAGAGTTTAAGGACCCCACAGTCCATGGAACATCTAGTTGTCGGGACCCGTCACCTTTCTGAAGACTTTGAAGGATTACAACGACAAATATCAGAGCAGTGAAGAGATGTACCCTTAAACCAATTTTGATTGGGAGATCTGTAGTCCAATTGGGACTAAGATCTGAGATTTATGAGTATATGAGCTCAATTAATCTGAATGAGGGGTTTATGGCCAACTTGGGCTTGGCCCACTCAGTTAAAATGTTAAATATTTGACAATGCTGATCATTAATTTGGGTTCAGACAGCCTTTCTGTCTTTTATTAAATGCTGAGCATTCATCATAGCTCTAGGGCTTTTTTTAAAGAACAGTTTATGCTCTATCAGCGCACGCGTGAGGAACACGTAGCGTGCTTGGCGCTAGCGCCAGTTAATGAACGCAAAGCGCTTCTGTGATATAGTGCACACGTGAGAAGTACGTGGCGCGCTTGGCGCTAGCGCCAGTCTCTGAGCGCAAAGCGCTATTTGTTAAGTGGCGCACACGTGAGGAGCACGTGGTGTGCTTGGCGCTAAGCGCCAGTCCATGAGCGCAAAGCGCTATTTGTTAAGTGGTGCACATGTGAGGAGTACGTGGTGCGCTTGGCGCTGTACGCCAGTCTAAGAGCGTAGAAACGCTTCTTATCAGTTTTATGATCTGAGAAATAAATTCTTGTTTATAAGAGATTTTGTCTCAAGGTTCTCAGAACAAAATTCTTATTTTATAGGAGATGTTTCAATCTCTTATTTTGGTGAAAGGCTTTACCTTTATGGATCTATGATCCTAAGAGAATTGAATTATTCTCCACCTATTTTTATAATGAGATGTTCATGATCTCTTTTTGTAAAAAGACCTTAATCTTATAGATCTATGATCTGTGAGAAAAATTATGTTCTTCTTCTTTAATGAAATTTTTCTTATCTCTGTTTTTTTTTACCTTGAAGAAAAGTTCTTCTTCTACTGAGAGCTTGCTCTTCTTTCTGAGATTTCTAAAAGTTTATAGGGGGTTCCTCTATATGAGACTTGAAGTCTTGGGGCCTTTATATAGGGCAAGACGATTTGTTCAATCGGTTAAGGAGATCTGTTCTCCAATTGATTTGGGGATTTCCCCATCGTTGGATCTTGATCCAAGGGCTTCTGATTTACAGAAGGCAATCTTCTTGTTTTTAACAAGATTGAGAAATCTTTTCCCATACAGAATTTATTATGTATTTTGGTGATTTTTTAATCTCCATTGGATCATTGATCCAACGGTGTTCTGATTTACAGAGCATAATGTTTTGTTTGGAAAGATTTTGAGGAATCTTTCTTTAACAGGATTTTATTCTGGTCAATTGATGATTTATCATCTTTATTGGATTTTTGATCTGACGGTGGGGAACATTTAGTTCCAGCGCTAGCGCACTCGTGCTTTGCACATGAGCGCTGCTTCAGAGCCCTGGCGCCCTTTGCGCGAGCGCACTCATGCTTTGCACGTGTGCGCTGCTGCAGAGCGCTGGCGCCCTTTGCGCTAGCGCACTCGTGCTTTGCACGTGAGCGCTGCCTCAGAGCGCTGGCGCTCTTATGAAGCGCTGCTCATTTCAAATTTTGAAAACTTGAACAGAGCTTTGCTCTGGTTGGGGGAAACAAATGCCCCCCCACCGTTGAGCTCATGTGGCTACGTGAGTGCAGCGGTGGCAGCATCTCCACCATTAGATCAACTTTGAAGTTGAAACGGCTCTCAGTGCCTATATATAGGGCCTTTGGCCCTTAAGATGACTTCCGTTCATCTTCTTTCTTGTTTTCTGAGAATCAATTTCTCATTTAGAGCATAGCTCTCTGTTTTAATAACTCTCTTAAAAACAGAACTTTGTCAAATTTTTAGGTAAAAGGTCAATTCTTTAAAGAGATTAGTCAATAAACTAGGGTTTCACCCATTAACAGAGCTTTTGCTCTCCTTAGATCATAGATCTTCAAGAAAACCTTTTTTAGGGTTTCTCAACAGAGCTTTGCTCTTGTTAGATCTTAGATCTTTCTTAGGGTTTCCTAACCCATCAATAGAGCTTTGCTCTTTTCAAATCATATAGATTTATTAATCTTTCATGAAAACTCTTAGAGTTTGTTCATAGATCTTGAAGATCTTCGGAGTTTTTGATTCATTAAAAAGCTTTGCTTAAATTTTCTGATGGATTACTCTATCTTCCTCGCAAAGCATGACTCTTAGAATTCTCGGGGAATTTTCTTTTATTCCCCTCATAACTAATTTTGACAGGTGTCACTCCTGTCTGCAGAGCATTGCTCTCGAGGAGTTTAACTCCTCGGTCCGAGGAGCCTCTCATTTAATGAGAAATCCTTTTAGGATTCCCTCCTTAATTGTACAAAATTAAATTCGTTGGGTGTTTTAATCAGTACTTGTTTTCTTCATGAGAATGAGTTGTTTAAATCCCCGTGTTTTTTTCAATAAGCTTTTTCAGTTTGTCCACTAACTCTCACTGATTTTCTTTTTCAAACGTTATGGCCACTCATCTGTATGATCTAGATGAGATTATTTCTTACGGAGACATCCGCTCACTAGGTTGCTGCCAGAACCAAGAGTTCACAAACGCTCAGTGCGCCGAAATCATGCGTCGCTTTGATGAACACAATGGTCGACTGCTTTCTCGTCGTTCTGCTCTTTTAAAGCTCATTGTGAGAGCGATCTGGGGAGCACTTTCTTTATTTTATTAAGGCATGCCGCTTAAGGCATTGGATGATGCCGAAGATAAGGTACACTCAGTGTATCTAATGGGCCTAATCTCAAAGAAAAGGCGAGACAATCTTGTTGATATTCTGCATCAAACTTTCCAACAGGCGACGATAATCGCTGCCTATCGAAGGACTGAGGACGTTAGTGGAGATCTTGACGCTTGCGAGCATGAGAGGAAGCATACGAGAATGGTCAGAGAGGCCAGAAACATTTTAGATGGCCTTACTTTTGAATTTCTCAATCCATATCCTGAATTTGATGTCTTGCCATTGTAAACATTTTAATGATGTTTTTTGTTTACCGCTTTCATCACTGTAAGAATCTTCTGAAGTATGAATAGACAATTCTTGCTTCCGCATGTCTATTTTATGCACTAAACCTTTTTCCGCACATACATAAATGGGTATGCTTCGAACGCTTAACTGGATATGAATCAAATGTTCTTCTTACTGTCATTCATAGTATGTGGTTGACGTCCGTAGGTTACAACTTTCCATTTTGATTTGACGCAGAGTAGTTTACGCACTCTTAAGCAGCACCTCCATTTCTCTGGCATGTAATTTTGGCAGATGTGCTCTGTAAATAGTTCATCTTGACCTCTTTATAAGGTAGCGATGGCTTAGGAAACAGGTTCAGATCTGCCGCCTAAGACTTTTCAACTTTATAAGACGTAAGGGTCTTACAAAGACTTTTCTCCCTACGAGTCGAGAGGATCTCGTAGATATATTTTCTCCTTAGGAATCGTGAGGATTCCTAAGTGTGCTTTTCTCTTGAGAGTCGTAAGGATCTCATGAGAGAATTTTCTTCCTTACAAGTCGAGAGGACTTGTGAGTAGTTGTTTCCTTTCTTGTCGATGTTTAAATTAGGAGAGTGTGGCCTGTAGAAAATCTACCTTGACCTCTCTGCGAGGCAATGATGGCTTGGGAATACTTTTCAACTTTACGAGCTGTGAGGGTCTCATAAAGACTTTCTCCCTACGAGTTGAGAGGATCTCGCAGGTGTAGTTTCTCCTTAGGAATCATGAGGATTCCTAGGTGCGTTTTCTCTTGAGAGTCATAAGGATCTCACAAGAGAATTTTCTCCTTACAAGTCGAGAGAACTCGTAAGTGATTGATAAGTTGACCTGCTCCTGCGTCAAAGTATTCTTTGACGGGGAGTTCAAAGGTTTACTCTGGCTGTTTCCCACGGAGTCAGAATTAACTTTAGCCGTGTTCTACGGGGCCAGGAGGGGTTGACTTTGGCCATACGGAGTTAGGATTGACTTTAGCCGTACGGGATCAGGGGTTGCTCTGGCCGTTTCCCACAGGGTCAGGATTGAATTTAGTCGTGTTCTACGGTACCAGGATTTGCTCTGGCTGTTTTCCACGAAGTCAGGATTGATTTTGGCCGTATTCTACGTGACCAGGATTTGCCCTGGCTGTTTCCCACAGGGTCAGGATTGACTTTAGACGTGTTATACGGTACCAGGATTTGCTCCGGCTGTTTCTCACGGGGTCAGGATTGATTTTTGCCGTGTTCTACGGGATCAGGAAGGGTTGACTTTGGCCATACGGAGTCAGAATTGACTTTAGCCGTACGGGGTCAGGGGTTGCTCTGGCCATTTCCCATGGGGTCAATATTGACTTTAGCCGTGTTCTACGGGACCAGAATTTGCTCTGGCTGTTTCCCATGGGTCAGGATTGACTTTAGCCGTGTTACCAGGATTTGCTCTGGCTGTTTCCTACGGGGTCAGGATTGACTTTAACCGTGTTCTACGGTACCGGGATTTGCTCTGGCTGTTTCCCACGGGGTCAGGATTGACTTTGGTCGTGTTTTACGGGGCCAGGAGGGGTTGACTTTGGCCATACGGAGTCAGGATTGACTTTAGCTGTACGGGGTCAGGGGTTGCTCTGGCCGTTTCCCACGGGGTCAATATTGACTTTAGCCATGTTCTACGGGACCAAGATTTGCTCTGGCTGTTTCCCACGTGGTCGGGATTGACTTTAGCCGTATTCTACAGAACCAGGATTTGATCTGGCTGTTTCCCACGGGGTCAGGATTGACTTTGGCCGTGTTCTACGTGACCAGGATTTGCTCTGGCTGTTTCCCACAGGGTCAGGATTGAATTTGGCTATGTTCTACAAGACCAAGATTTGCTCTGGCCATTTCCCACGGGGTCGGGATTGACTTTGGCCATGTTCTACGAGACCAAGATTTGCTCTGGCCGTTTTCCACGGGGTCAGGATTGACTTTGGCCGTGTTCTACATGACCAGGATTTGCTCTGGCTGTTTCCCATGGGTCAGGATTAACTTTGGCCGTGTTCTACGTGACCAGGATTTGCTCTGGCTGTTTTCCACGGGGTCAGGATTGACTTTGGCCGTGTTCTACGCGACCAGGATTTGCTCTGGCTATTTTCCAAAGGGTCAGGATTGACTTTGGCCGTGTTCTACGTTACCAGGATTTGCTCTGGCCATTTCCCAAGGGGTCAGGATTGACTTTAGCCGTGTTCTACAGGACCAGGATTTACTCTCTCGGTTATCTGTGAACCGTCGAGATTTGGAACAGGGACTTTGCCATGGCTCCAAGGTTGGTTGTTGCATCTGAATCCTATCGAAATGAGGAGGAACGCTGTTGGTGATCTCTAGGCTGTCTATGTCGCCGTTGAAATCTGGAACTAGGGACTTTGCCATGGCTCCGTTTGGTGGATGGCGCGTCCATATCCTGCGGGAATGAGGGGGAACGCCATTGATGATCTCTAGGCTGTAAATGTCGCCGTTGAAATTTGACTCTTCGTTCAAAATAGCTTGGTGGGATGATATGATTCTGTCACGACCCGAAAGAGCACGTGACTGGCCCTTGAACCATATGAAGTCTAAAGGACCCCATCTGATCCAAGTAAGCCAAAAGCCCAGCAATCTAAAACCATTTAAAGAGTAAATAAGGAAAACTGTTTTT
The DNA here is from genome assembly GCA_030015575.1 of Agapanthus africanus. Classification (NCBI taxonomy): domain Eukaryota; kingdom Viridiplantae; phylum Streptophyta; class Magnoliopsida; order Asparagales; family Amaryllidaceae; genus Agapanthus; species Agapanthus africanus. The sequence continues at coordinate 423,161,061 of JASDDO010000010.1, read as the reverse complement.
GAAAAGTAAGGAAATCATGTTTGAAAATCAAGTTTTTAAATAACTAAGCCGAATATGAATTTTTAAAATGTGTAATTTTTCCTGAAAATTTCGGCAGAGTTTCCTTTGTAAAAACTGGCCCCGATCGGGGTACAACAAGAATAATATATATGACATGATAAAAGGCATCCCCAAGCGGGAGCTAGCTCTTCGTCAATCGACGGTCACAACCACGCAAGCAATAATAATATACAACGCCAAGGGGCGAGGATCAAAACTGAAAAGAAACTCAAAAACAGCCAGAAAACCGCAATACTACAAGCGCGACTCTAAGGTCGAAATAATACAACACTGATTTCTAAGTCTGAAACAAACTACAAGTTTTGGTTGATGGACAATTCGAGGTACAATAAATAATACATGAACAAGGGCGGTTCTGATACAAAGAACCCACCTATCCAAGCAAGTCACCCATAAGGAAGCAGTGTGCCAGAAATGCCGCTATGGAATCTGTAGGGCAAACCTGCAAGAACTGGGGCATAACAGGGGTGAGTTGCCAACTCGTGAATAGAAAGATATCTACAAGCAGAAATCAAATGCATGACCCATCCTAGGTCAAAACGATCAGATATACATAAACCTCAATATGAATAAAGCTGAAGCATGCTAAACTGGCAATGTAATCTCTATACATGAGTGTAGTGCCAAGTGCTCGTGCTAGTGCCTCAGGTAATCGCATGTCATGAATATGAGGTATAACCAATGTAATCAAATCTGCACACTCGTGGATCCCGTCCACTTGTCACCCACTGACAATAACCACCATGCATGTAAATATCATGAATCATGTGCATGGGAAATAATATGAGGATATAACCACCCGTGTCCCTCGCGACACATCAAAATCATGGAACCCGGGGTGCCCAGCATCGACACCCGAAAACATCATGAAAACTGTGCCCAGCATCGGCACGTAAATCCTCATATATCGGGCTCCGTCAGTCCGGATCGGCCCGCGGGCTCTGTCTGCGGTATCGGCCCTCGGCCCCGGCAGTATGCCCAAAACATCTATCGACTCTGGTCGGTATCCTCCGGATAACCGTCAGGTCCAACCAATCACCGGTAGGTACTCGCCCGCCTCTAGGCTCAATCGGCAAAGCTCATCGATCATCTTGCCGAGGGGAACCATACCGGGTCCACCATGTACCCGCAATCGGCTCATCCATGCCTCGATTCGGGTTACACATATCGCTCTCAGCACCGAGAAAACACATGGTGGACGCACTGAAATATCATATCAAGGGTAACCGGGTTTTTAAAGAAATGACATATTCTCTTTTGAAATACCCTCGGTTCCCAAATCCAGAAATATCATAGAAACAACATATTTCAATGCGTACAGTCAAAGCATGATGTATGCGGCATGTAACAGTAATGCAAGCATATTAGTAAGTCATGCAACATGGAATAATAATGTGCACATGTCGAGGGAGACCGCTCTTTTAAAAGGAATCTGTTTTTAAAGAGTATCTTGCGGTTCCCAAATCCCCAATCAAGCTAGAATCATCTATATATGTGTACAGGTATAAGTGTACAATATGCCATGCCAGAATCATATCATGAATGCAATAGTACTATAGTGTAGTGACATGGCAATTATCGATGATGAGTGTGTGAGCCGGCAACAAGTGTACGTGGAACATATACATCATCGATAATGGTGCTGGTGTCCTAGCAGCATGACTGAATGTCACAACAATACAAGCGATGCAATGCAAATAGCAGGAATATGCGGAAACGAATGATCAACGCAAAAGTACAGAACCTGCCCCAATAGATATGTCATGCAACCTTGCCTTTTGAAATAAGACGAATCAGGGCTTTTGGTAAAGTAATGGCTACGGTGTTTTAAGAAAAGATGCATCATTTGAAAATATCCGTATAACCCTTCTGCTTATCTTTAAAATATCCCCGATTCGTTAGTTTTAAAATAGGTATGACTCGGTCTAGTCTAATGTCTACTAAATAATCTAGACAGGAGGGGTATGAAACCACCTAATCTGAGTCAATATATAAATATAGATATGATAGTCGGTGATCTTGCCTCAATAACATATCGTATGATATCCTCGAGTCATGAGTGCGGATCTATCATCAATATCGGCTCGTACGGTAAATCGTCGTACGGCATCCCAATAGCTGGGTAGGGGTCAATATCACACTATCTCATCACATATCAGGTATCACTTATCATCAGATCACACAATCTGGGGTACTACTGTAAGTCTAGTACAAATCGACACCATCTATAAAATATGAATGCGGGTAAAGCACATGTCCAAAGGCCCGCTAAAACTATCATATCGCACCTCGAAGACAAGCTATGTCACATCGCCGATCTCACGGCCTCACATCAAGTATCATCTCAAACTACGTATCATCCTCCAATCCCGTATATAAACACATAGTCCCATACCCATGTGTAGATATACGCACCATCATATGCACTCTAATAAATGAAAGAATGAATGCAAGTATGTGTGTAAATGTATGTGTGAGTGCAACCACTACTCTAGGGTTCGCACTATACTAAACCAATATATTCTTATCATCAAAATATCATTATTACCATCAATAACCCTAAACAACACATAATAAATATTCGTGTGTATACGTATTCGTATACATCACCACGGACTGCGGGGGTGCTATACGCCATCCACCCGACTTCTCCCCGTAGATATAAATCTACTCACATTGCTTCTCGTGTGCCAAAGCCGATGTCGCTATCTTCACCTCCTTTGCCTCAACATCACGCGGGGTACCTACAAGTATATCACAATGCTAAAGCACATGAAAATCACATCGGAAACCAAAATAGCACACGCTACCCGCATAGGTAAAAACCCATCGACTCGCATGTAAACACAATCAAAATCCACTTGTCGTTGACGTCCAAACGCCACCCGACAGGAATGAATCACCAAATACCAAAATCCATGCTAAAACAAGTCCCAAATTATACACCAACATAGGAAAATCAACCCAGATTTCACCCTAGATGGAATCAGTCAAAACTAGACATACTCAGGGTCAAAACTAGAGGAAATGGGGGCATGCACAGAAAACGAGGCAATTCCTTAAAATACCTTATTTTAGAATTTTCCATAATTTTTCCCCATTTATCTGTACTTAATTATACCAGAATATTAAAATATTCATTAAAATAATATTAAATTATAAAATTTCCCAAAAATCATATTTTATTATTTTGAAGACGTTACAATCTACCCCCCTTAAAGAAATTCGGTCCCCGAATTTAAATTTAAACCCCCAAATACTAAAATATTTCAATACAAATTCCAAGTCATCGGGGCTCCGAAATCATCTATACATAAAACATCATAGCGCAATGCATGCGCATGAGTATTGAGCAGATAACTCAAAAGCAACACTCCATCAGGCATCCGCAATCATCGGAGTCATGGTAACGACACAATGTCAAATCCAATACAAAATCAATATGATATGGACCAAGACTATACATGTAGACACCCAATCTATACATGTAATTAGCTGATGCAACTGTATGCCAAATCTTTTTAAGTCGCTGTGCGATGCGCGTAACACTGCACAGTGGCGGACGTTTCTCATAAGAAAATAACTATATATGTGTATATATATCCTTTGTTTAATAAGCACGTTCCACCATTTTGAAAATAATCAGAAGGGTTTCCTTGTTTTTTTTAAAACGTTTCGTGTCATATCGGACACGTAGGTATATACTGAGACTATAGCTCGCTCTTTGGAAATCCCTTCGATAACTATCGATGCATGCAAAAAAAAAATATCCAGGTACTGTCCTCTGACTAGTCCTGCTCAGTAAGAAAATAATATCCAATATCATAAAAATGTACTGTTCCAAAAGGAATAAATCTCAAAAATATACATAACCCACCCTGTGCGTCTGGTGCGCACGGGAATCAAAATCCATATATGTGCTAAACAGATGCACATAACAGCATCTAGGTGCAACGGGTGTGCACGAAGCATCTGTCATAGGCAACATGTGTGCCTGACAGCCAAAACAGGTGCATCTAATATGCACGAAGAATCTCGATTTAGTGCATCTGGTGTGCCCCAAAATCGTATCTCAAAACATGCGCCCAACATGCGCGAAAATCCAAATCGGTGCATCCATCATGCACGAATGAAAATCTAGACCCTGCGCACTCAATATGCACGGAATCACAAAATCCAATAGCAACATCGAATATGCGTAAGTCCAGTCAAAAGCACGGAGTGCAAGAATCCACATCAATATCACACTCAAAATCGACATACCGAAAGGCATCAAATCGAAGTCAGGTGCAATCGTGATGCACAAAATATAAATCCGGTGCAACAAAGGCACGAAATATAAATCTGATGCGATAAACGCAAGAAACATAAAACTGGTGCGACAAATGCACGAAGTATAGAACTGGTGCATCCCATGCACAAATATCAAGCAATAACTCAAATACGTAAGCAGCAACACCAAGTGTACCCAGGTATAAAGGAAATCATAAACGTGTGCAACTGCGTGCACAAAACACACATCAATGCACTACAAGTACATATAAGCTATACCGAGTGCAAAAATCGAATCGTGTACGTAACATATGCACAACATCAAATCAACCGTATGAAATCCATAAGGTCATAAGCAGGTGCAGCCAAGGCACGAAACGATATACAACGCGGCTCAATCGAAATCAGGTGTACCGCGATGGAAAAAACTCACAACCGCGTGCATCAGCGTGCACAAATCAAAACACTAAAAGTACATGAAACTATGCTGGAAGCGTAAATCAAATCACCGGCATAAAATAGGCGTGAAATCACAATCAATACCTCAAGAGTAATAACTATGTGCAAGGTATAAATACCCAGTAAGTGCAACCATGGTGCACAAAAACAGAAATCATAGAACTCAGTCATCGAAACCAAATCATGAAAACAGGACGCCAAAACACCGAAATCCATAGCAACGGATACGTGATAATCAAATCACAAAATCACAAATCATAATTACCGTCGTCGGTATACCCTCCTTCAGGGTCGAGAAGGTACCGGTACATCCGATGCTAGCGGCGCAAGATATCTACTTGCCTCTTGCTCGCAGCTGGCGTCCTCTGCCTCTGGTTCCTGATCTTTCCTGTAGATTACCAACTCGCAATCCATCGGCTCATCGGCCTGGTCAGGTGTGCTGACAGGAACGATTCCGTTCTTGCACTTCCCTGGTCATCTCTCGGTCAATCCTCACGACCGCTCGTAAAGCAGCACATCTCTGGCGCCGACCTCGGGTCCTCTGAATGCATATCACACATCCGATCCTGGGTGCAACTCTTATTGCAGCAGTGTACTGGAAGAAATCCTACTCAAGGTCTCTTCTGATCTTGCCTAAGCCAAACTGTAAGGAGGCTGGTACTCTGGCGTAATCTTTTCTCGCTCTCTGGACCTCTGCGTCCTTAGTACAACATCTCCTCGGAAGCTGGTCGCATCTCTGCGCCTCTGTATGCATGTCCGGCCTTTAATCTTAACGGGGTGTAGTAACAGCTCGTCTGCCTCTCGCACGAACTTCTTGTCCCGCTTGTCTGTATCATCGACCATTCGACGTCGCGTCTTTATCTGCACACTGCAATGTCCTCGGCTACAGGCCACCCGAAGTCTCTAACACGGACTCGAAATCACGAACTCAGTATCTTCATCACTCAGTAGAAGATATCTAGCCGAGCACGTCCTCAGCGTGCATATCGCATCTCTGATGTCAGCGGAGTGGAACGTCATCTCATCGAAATCTCGTGCAAACTCTTTACTCCACCTTGCTCCACTATCGACTGATTCGGACTCATCTCATCATGGCTATACAGACTGCGCTCCGACGGCTATGCTCGTATCTGGAGTCTCCCAAGCAGTGTCCCATCACATGATATCCGAATGATGTCGAATCATCCGATCGACTCGTCAGAACCTCACAATCCCCCAAGAGCTCAACATCTCGGGTACAGTTTAATAGTATCGAGTACATGCCACAGCATCGGTGGTCCAGCAGTAGAAGGGCAAACCCAAGCCTCACTAATGGCGCCGAGGAACTGCCGCAAACCCTAAGGTTCAAAGGCTTTCACACGGTCATTCAGTCGAGTTAGGGTTTCATTCTTCTAGAGGGTCCATAGAATCACCTGCATGTCTTTCCGTATACTTTAAACTTGGAAAATAGGTTCCTGACATTCGATCGTCTCAATCGACTCTCAACGAATCTGCGTGAAGTCGCCTCTAGCTGGAATCAATCTACCTGATGACCTCGCATCGGGGTAAGCAAACGAACCACATGTCCTAGTCATTCATCCTCGGTGACTAGCGACTCACTATCATGTCTCCAAGAACATGCCATGCTGCAGTAGCTCCAATCATCTGGGCGGTATCTCATCATTAGCAGCAACAACTGGCTCCTTCGTCTATACGCTAAATAGCGCCTCAACCACCCTGGATAAGTGATAATATCAACGGTCATCACAACCTGGCTGGCCTCTATCAGTGGCTCAATCCTCTGGTACCATCCGGTACATCCTAGAAATCTCACGGCAGCGATCTATCAAACGCCCATAGTGCGGAAACACAAAATACGAAGCCTCAATGCAACCGTATGTCTCTGGAATCACGCCCCGGTCAGTCCTCGTCCGCGACGAGCTCATGCTGACAACTCGAGCCGTAGCTCACTCTGCCCGTGCAATCGCGGCAGCAAAACCATAACCAGTATCGATGAAGATAGATCATAGGAAGGAATATGACACAATGCAAGGAAATGTACAACCTAAGGTTTCTTAAGCGGAGTGGAGTGTCGTAAGTATGCCGCGGAACATACCCACGGTACGTCACTCTACTTTAGTCACCTATTCCATCAACCAAGGGTCATCCTACACGACGAAAGTTCGGGTCTAATACCCCCTCGACTAAGTCTAAGTTCCGTAAGGTCAAGCCTAAGTTCCGTATATAAATAACGCCCTAGGCTCCACATAGTCAAACTCAGACTCGAACCAAGGTCAACCTAGCGCTCTGATACCAACTTTGTCACGACCCGAAAGAGCACGTGACTGGCCCTTGAACCATATGAAGTCTAAAGGACCCCATCTGATCCAAGTAAGCCAAAAGCCCAGCAATCTAAAACCATTTAAAGAGTAAATAAGGAAAACTGTTTTTGAGAAGGAAATCATGTTTGAAAATCAAGTTTTTAAAAAACTAAGCCGAATATGAATTTTTAAAATGTGTAATTTTTCCTGAAAATTTCGGCAGAGTTTCCTTTGTAAAAACTGGCCCCGATCGGGGTACAACAAGAATAATATATATGACATGATAAAAGGCATCCCCAAGCGGGAGCTAGCTCTTCGTCAATCGACGGTCACAACCACGCAAGCAATAATAATATACAACGCCAAGAGGCGAGGATCAAAACTGAAAAGAAACTCAAAAACAGCCAGAAAACCGCAATACTACAAGCGCGACTCTAAGGTCGAAATAATACAACACTGATTTCTAAGTCTGAAACAAACTACAAGTTTTGGTTGATGGACAATTCTAGGTACAATAAATAATACATGAACAAGGGCGGTTCTGATACAAAGAACCCACCTATCCAAGCAAGTCACCCATAAGGAAGCAGTGTGCCAGAAATGCCGCTATGGAATCTGTAGGGCAAACCTGCAAGAACTGGGGCACAACGGGGGTGAGTTGCCAACTCGTGAATAGAAAGATATCTACAAGCAGAAATCAAATGCATGACCCATCCTAGGTCAAAACGATCAGATATACATAAACCTCAATATGAATAAAGCTGAAGCATGCTAAACTGGCAATGTAATCTCTATACATGAGTGTAGTGCCAAGTGCTCGTGCTAGTGCCTCAGGTAATCGCATGTCATGAATATGAGGTATAACCAATGTAATCAAATCTACACACTCGTGGATCCCGTCTACTCGTCACCCACTGACAATAACCACCATGCATGTAAATATCATGAATCATGTGCATGGGAAATAATATGAGGATATAACCACCCGTGTCCCTCGCGACACATCAAAATCATGGAACCCGGGGTGCCCAGCATCGACACCCGAAAACATCATGAAAACTATGCCCAGCATCGGCACGTAAATCCTCATATATCGGGCTCCGTCAGTCCGGATCGGCCCGCGGGCTCTGTCTGCGGTATCGGCCCTCGGCCCCGGCAGTATGCCCAAAACATCTATCGACTCTGGTCGGTATCCTCCGGATAACCGTCAGGTCCAACCAATCACCGGTAGGTACTCGCCCGCCTCCAGGCTCAATCGGCAAAGCTCATCGAACATCTTGCCGAGGGGAACCATACCGGGTCCACCATGTACCCGCAATCAGCTCATCCACGCCTCGATTCGGGTTACACATATCGCTCTCAGCACCGAGAAAACACATGGTGGACGCACTGAAATATCATATCAAGGGTAACCGGGTTTTTAAAGAAATGACATATTCTCTTTTGAAATACCCTCGGTTCCCAAATCCAGAAATATCATAGAAACAACATATCTCAATGCGTACAGTCAAAGCATGATGTATGCGGCATGTAACAGTAATGCAAGCATATTAGTAAGTCATGCAACATGGAATAATAATGTGCACATGTCGAGGGAGACCGCTCTTTTAAAAGGAATCTGTTTTTAAAGAGTATCTTGCGGTTCCCAAATCCCCAATCAAGCTAGAATCATCTATATATGTGTACAGGTATAAGTGTACAATATGCCATGCCAGAATCATATCATGAATGCAATAGTACTATAGTGTAGTGACATGGCAATTATCGATGATGAGTGTGTGAGCCGGCAACAAGTGTACGTGGAACATATACATCATCGATAATGGTGCTGGTGTCCTAGCAGCATGACTGAATGTCACAACAATACAAGCGATGCAATGCAAATAGCAGGAATATGCGGAAACGAATGATCAACGCAAAAGTACAGAACCTGCCCCAATAAATATGTCATGCAACCTTGCCTTTTGAAATAAGACGAATCAGGGCTTTTGGTAAAGTAATGGCTACGGTGTTTTAAGAAAAGATGCATCATTTGAAAATATCCATATAACCCTTCTGCTTATCTTTAAAATATCCCCGATTCGTTAGTTTTGAAATAGGTATGACTCGGTCTAGTCTAATGTCTACTAAATAATCTAGACAGGAGGGGTATGAAACCACCTAATCTGAGTCAATATATAAATATAGATATGATAGTCGGTGATCTCGCCTCAATAACATATCGTATGATATCCTCGAGTCATGAGTGCGGATCTATCATCAATATCGGCTCGTACGGTAAATCGTCGTACGGCATCCCAATAGCTGGGTAGGGGTCAATATCACACTATCTCATCACATATCAGGTATCACTTATCATCAGATCACACAATCTGGGGTACTACTGTAAGTCTAGTACAAATCGACACCATCTATAAAATATGAATGCGGGTAAAGCACATGTCCAAAGGCCCGCTAAAACTATCATATCGCACCTCGAAGACAAGCTATGTCACATCGCCGATCTCACGGCCTCACATCAAGTATCATCTCAAACCACGTATCATCCTCCAATCCCGTATATAAACACATAGTCCCATACCCATGTGTAGATATACGCACCATCATATGCACTCTAATAAATGAAAGAATGAATGCAAGTATGTGTGTAAATGTATGTGTGAGTGCAACCACTACTCTAGGGTTCGCACTATACTAAACCAATATATTCTTATCATCAAAATATCATTATTACCATCAATAACCCTAAACAACACATAATAAATATTCGTGTGTATACGTATTCGTATACATCACCACGGACTGCGGGGGTGCTATACGCCATCCACCCGACTTCTCCCCGTAGATATAAATCTACTCACATTGCTTCTCGTGTGCCAAAGCCGATGTCGCTATCTTCACCTCCTTTGCCTCAACATCACGCGGGGTACCTACAAGTATATCACAATGCTAAAGCACATGAAAATCACATCGGAAACCAAAATAGCACACGCTACCCGCATAGGTAAAAACCCATCGACTCGCATGTAAACACAATCAAAATCCACTTGTCGTTGACGTCCAAACGCCACCCGATAGGAATGAATCACCAAATACCAAAATCCATGCTAAAACAAGTCCCAAATTATACACCAACATAGGAAAATCAACCCAGATTTCACCCTAGATGGAATCAGTCAAAACTAGACATACTCAGGGTCAAAACTAGAGGAAATGGGGGCATGCACAGAAAACGAGGCAATTCCTTAAAATACCTTATTTTAGAATTTTCCATAATTTTTCCCCATTTATCTGTACTTAATTATACCAGAATATTAAAATATTCATTAAAATAATATTAAATTATAAAATTTCCCAAAAATCATATTTTATTATTTTGAAGACGTTACAGATTCCCTCTTTGTTTGTGCTCCTAGATTGTATATAGGGATCGATGTGATCTCATCTGTAGGGCAAAACTTTCATTTCATATGCATATTTTTTGTTTTCTTTCAGCGATGCTTTATCATTTCAGCTTTTCGTATCGCGAAAGTCGCGATTGCCCAATCATTTCGGCTATTTTTCATGGTGCCCAATCATTTTGGCTATTTTTTTGTTTTTACACGCTGTTTTTTATTCGACTTGCCCAATCATTTCGGCTATTTTGTATGCATTTGTGTCTCGCTGACTTTTCGCTGCGAGTTTGGGATCTGATACCGATTTAGACATCAGCATCGCTACAACTGGGATATTGCCAGGAGCGAATCATCATTTGCCTTTGTCGGTTCGAACAAAGGTGGCTTAGCAAACAGGGTTAGGATCGTGTTGACTAAGGCTTTTTGACTTTACGAGCCGTAAGGGTCTCATAAAGGTATTTCTCCCTACGAGTCGTGAGGATCTCGTAGGTGTGTTTTCTCCTTCTAAATCATGATGATTCCTAAGTGTGTGTTCTCTTATAAGTCGTAAGAATCTTACAAGAATGTTTTTCTCCTTGCAAGTCAAAAGGACCTACAAGTGTTTGTTCACCGTGTGAGCATATCCCTAGTCGTTGGTAGGACTCTATTAGGGAAATGTTTATTCGTGCCCGTAGATTGTATACAAGGGTCAATATTGAACCGCTTGTAGGGCAGTCTGTGGGTTGTGATGGCTTAAGAACAGGTTCAGATCCCTGTAGCTTAAGGCTTTTGAATCCTATGAGCCATGAGGGTCTCAAAGGGGAATTCTCCTTACGAATCGTGAGGATCTCGTAAGTGTAATTTCTCCTTAGGGATCGTAGGGATCCCTAAGTGTGTTGCTCCCTTGTGAGTTGTAAGGATCTCACGTAGGTATTTTCTCCTCACCAGGTCGAGAGGACCTTGCAAGTGTCTTTTAACGAGATTGCGTCCTTTCGGGTTTTCACAAACTCGCCGGTAACCCTGCTGTTTTTACTCATGGAGGCCTTTCAAGTTTTCATCCATGCCCATCTCGCTTATGGACGTACCGTTTTTTTTGCGTCATCCTTGGGATGCTGCGGTCCGTAGTAGTTTATAGACGTCTCGATCAGTAGTTAGTTTCAGGACATCGTGGTCTGTTGTTAGTTTAGGGACGTTTCGGTCCATTGTTAGTTTAGCGACGTTTCGGTCTATTGTACGTTTTCGATGTGAAGTTTCGTCGGATATTACTTATAGAGTTCCAGCTTGGGAAGATAGCGAGCGGACATAGGCGTCGTCATCTATCATTGACCTAGGCCGTGACTCGTCAGGCGTAGTATTTTTTCAAGAACCGGCCGTTTATTGGCCTGAAGGGTCTTTCGCCATGCATATCCATGAGCAGGTAAGCCCCACCTTGGTAGACTTTGTCTATGATGTATGGGCCTTCGTAGTTCGGCTCGAATTTCCCTCGTTCGATTGGGGATCATAGGTCTCTTGACCACTAGCACGAGTTCGCCTTGGCGGAATGTTCTCGGCCTAGTCAATCTCTCGCATGAGCGCGTCATCTTTGCTTTATAAGACTCCAGGTTTTGTTGCGCCATGAGCCGGGTTTCATCAAGGGCGTCGAGCTCCTCAAGACGAAGGTGAGCATTTTCTTCGTCGGTTAGCTCATAGTGAACTGCTACTCATAGAGAGGGTAACTCTATCTCGAGGGGGAGTACCGCTTCTGTACCGAATACTAATGCATACGGCGTTGTGTTTGTGGTCGTTTTGAATGTAGTTCGATACGTCCAGAAAGCTTCATGCAGTCTCTCGTGCCGGTCCTTCTTATTTTTGGACACCGTCTTTTTCACGATCTTCGTCAAGGTCTTGTTGAAAGCCTCAGCTAGACCGTTAGCTCGGGGATTATAGACCGAAGAGTATCTCCAGTCTATATTATGCTGTTGTGTAAAGCGGCTGATCTTGTGGCTTCTGTAGGCTGTCCCGTTATCGGAGATAATCTGTCGCGGAGTGCCGAACCGATAAATGACGTGTGTATTGAAGAAATGGAGGATATTCTCCGTCTTCATTTCTCTTAGCGGTATTGCTTCCGTCCACTTAGAGAAATAATCAGTTGTCGCCAATATGAACCGATGCCCTCTGGATGATGTCGGTTCGATGGGCCCGATTATATCAGTTCCCCACATTTCAAACGGCCAGCTAGCCACCGTCGGGTGTAGCGGATTTGGATGCTGGTGGATAAAGTCCCCATGAATCTGGCACGAGTGGCATTACTTCGCGTATTCGAGGCGGTCTTGGATCATTGTGGGCCAATAGTAGCCCGTCCTTTTGATCTTCAGCTTCATCTTTGTCCCGGCTTGATGAGCACCGCAGAGTCCGTTATGAGTTTCTTGGACGACTCTCCTTACTTCTTTCAGTCCCAGGCATCTTAGCCATAGAGAGTCAAACGATCTCTTATACAACGTATCATTGACGAAGGCAAAGGATAGAGCTCGTTTCATGAGCTGGTGTCTTGAGAACGCATTTTCAGGTGTTCGACGGAATTTGAAGTAGTCTATAAAGGCTTCTCTCCAATCCTCAGCCTTTTCCTGGTCTTTTATTTGTAGGGCTGTTTCTTTGGTCGCTTCTTTCTCTTCAGACGACTCCAAAGACATTTCTGCCGGTGCAAAAACCCGACGGCTTTGCACAACGATCCTCACATCATCGAGGTTTTCGTCAGCCAGTTCTTTAGCGAGTTTGGCTAACGCATCTGCCTTGCTATTTTCCACGCGCGGTATGCTTTCCAGGGCGTAGGAAGGGATCTGAGTCAGCAATTGTTGCACTCTCTCACCGTACTTTACCAACTCCGGTTTGCAAGTTTGATAGTCGCCATTGACTTGAATAACGACCAGCTAGAAATCTCTGTATATAAGGAGATTTTCAATTCCAATATTGACAGCGATCTCAAGACCTGCTATCAAAGCTTCATATTCGGCTTCATTGTTCGTCCTCGGCTCTGTTAAGAAAAAGGCAAAGCGCATTATCCCTCCTTGTTGAGCCATAAAGAAGAGGCCTACCCCAGACTTGATTATGGGGGGGTTGTGCTTTTGCTTCTTCATAGAGGATGCTCCGTCGAAGTAGAGTTCCCATCGGGTATCACTCCCTCCTTTCTCCCCGTCAATTGTGTCAAACGCATGCTCATCTGGCAATTTGCAGTTCAAGGGAGAATCGACAGGTATTGGTTGCTCAGCGAGGAAGTCAGCGATGGCCTGGCCTTTCACTGCCTTGAAAGGTCGATATGTCACTGAGAATTCCATTAAAAGTAGGGTCCATTTAGCAAGCCGTCCTGTTAGTATGGCTCTTCACATCAGATATTTGAGTGGATCCACTTTTGATATGAGATGGACCTCATGCGCCAACGCATAGTTCCTGAGCTTCGTTATCGCGAAGATTAATGCCAGGCAGTGTTTTTCAATGGGGGTAATTGTTTTCTACCCCCAGGAGAACTCGACTCAAATAGTAGAGAGCTCTCTCCTTCCCTTGGTCATTCTCTTGTGCCCATAATGCGCCTAGGGAACCCTCAAGGGCGGCTGTATACAAAATGAGAGGCTTTCCCTTGACCGGAGTGGTTAGCACCGGAGGATTCTGTAGATATTGCTTGATTTCGTCCAGTGCGCTTTGGCATTTGCAATCCCAAACGAATGGGGTTCCCTTCTTCATCAAGTGACTGTAGGGACAACATTTGCCGGAGAGGTTGGCTATGAACCGTCGGATATATGCGAGCTTTTCTTGGAGAGACCGCAGTTGATTGAGAGTTCTCGGCGGAGGCATTTCCATAATCGCCTTGATCTTTGATGGGTCTATTTCGATACCCCGGTGTCGCACGATGAATCCTAGGAATTTGCCCGAGGAAACTCCGAACGCACATTTGAGAGGGTTCATCTTTAAGTTGTATTTCCGAAGACGTTGGAACACTACTTTTAGATGCTCCCAATACTCCTCGTGCGATTTGCTTTTCACCACAAGGTCGTCGATATAGCATTTGACGACTTCATGTATGAGGTCATCAAAAATCTTCGTCATAGCCCTCTGATAGGTAGCGCCGACATTCTTCAGACCGAAAGGCATCACTTTGTAGCAGAATATGCCCAGAGGAGTCCGGAAAGCGGTATGCTTTTGATCTTCGGGATGCATATTTATTTGATTGTACCCTGATGAGCCGTCCATGAAGGAGAAGACTTCGTGAGTGGACGTGTTGTCTATCATCAGCTCGGTAACTGGTACAGGAAAGTCATCTTTCGGACATACTTTGTTGAGGTCCCGAAAGTCTACGCAGATGCATACTGTCCCATTTTTCATCACTGGGACGATATTGGCGATCCAGTCAAGATACTGAAACTCTTGGATGAAGCCGGAGTCGATTAACTTCTTGACCTCAGCATTGATGCTCATCTCAAGCTCGAGCAGCATTCTTCTTGGTGCTTGTTTGGCTGGCTTGACGTTGGAGATATCGCCAATCTGTGCACTGCTATCTCTGGATCTAGTCCTGGCATTTCGGAATAGTTCCATGCGAAACTATCTTTATACTGCATGAGCATTTCCTTGAGCGTAGTCACCCTTTCTTCAGACAACAGCTCACCGACGAACGTCGGCCGTGGGTCGTTTGCCGCTCCCAAGTCGATTTTCTGAGGTTATCTGCAGTAATATGTATCCCATCCTCCAGCTCTTTCGGCGCCGGTGGAAACTCTGAGATCACTTCGTTATCATCGTTTTCGAAGCACTCGAAGAGGTCAGCCATATCCTCATGTACCCCTTCTCCTGACAACGTTATCATGTGACAGGTACAAGATCGCTTCCAAGACCGATGTTGATCTGGCTCTACTCTCGCTACATGTGTGGCTTTCGGTTCATGCCTCTGTGGTGGGGTTACCCTCCAACAGCTGGATAGAGCGAACCTGCCTTGCTGATTCTGTTCTTCTACCCAGTGTTTGAATGTAAAGCAGTCTTCAAGAGGATGTCCTATCGCTCGGTGATAGGAGCAATTGTCTGAGTGAGAGATCTCGCCTGCTTGCTCGGGGTGTTTGGATTCCAGGAGTGTCATCATCTGATGTTTTATGACAAGATCAAATATCTTTCTCGTCTTGTCTTGGGGAAAAGAATATGCTCGACCCATCTTCTTTATAAAAGACAGATCCCGGCTGCTCAATTCTCGACCGTGAAGCTTCTTGGACCTGCTTTGCTGCTGTCGGACATTTTTTTCCTTCTTTAGTTTGTTTTTGCCTCCGCGTCGGGTCTTTTGTATGACGAGCTGACGACGAAAGATATCGTCATTCTCCGTAGCCTGCTGAAGGAGGCATCGCGTCCTGGCTTTCTCGTAGATGGCCATTTCGCGGCTATGATCAACCAGGGCCTTTTGACCCGCATCCCTTATTAGCTTGTCCATCTGTTCTTCGAACGATGAACTTGGCACTTTCATGGCAGGATCTCGTCTTGGTTCAGGCTTAGCGTCTTCTACTAAAGCATCTCCTTCTTTATCAAAATCATGTATGACGTAGCAGCCATAGAATCACTCCCGTTTCTTGGATTGAACATATCCAAGCCCGATCGTTTCCATTCTCCCGTTGGGCAATTTTCGCTGAATTCCGGGGACGTTCCAGATCCTGTCATAAAACTTAGCTTTTCGAGCAGTCTGTTTGAAGGGTATGCCTTGGCACCTCAACAGCCTTTTAAATCCTTCTGCGTAGTATCTGGGCAGATGGATGGGCTGGAACCTATCAAGCGGAGAATCGGCGCCATGCCAGATTTCTTTCTCCACTTTGGTTTCCGCGGATCGATAAAAGAGGATCGTCTTTTCATCTTTTCGCCTGGGAGGGACATAGAACGTCTGCAGTTCTTACACACTGTAGGTATCAAGTGCATCGAGCTCTTTGTAGTGCTCTTGCGGAACCATGGCGATTTGCAAACTCCGATCATCGCCAGCGACGGTTTGTATTGATAGCCGAACAGAAAATACTGCATTGACCTCATCTTCCAAGTCGCTGCCGAAGACTAGCATAGGGGTGGACGGTCCCGGCTTGCTGCATTGGGGCGGCCCTGAATAAATTATTTTTTCTTCCTCCTCAGTATCACTTTCGAAGACCGGAATAGTGGTGATAGCCTTGTTCTTCGATTTATGGCATCTTTCTGTGTCTTCGAAATCGGGTAAGAAATATTTCGCATCTTCATACTTTCGGACTTCATTCATAGAGAATGGGTTCAACTCCCCTGTCACGGTATATTTGAGACCATCCTTAAAATACTTCATACACTGATATTGTGTAGAAGAGATGATGTTGTACTAGGGTAACCAAGGCCTGCCGAGCAAACCATTGTAACATGTCTTGGCGTCAATGACGTGAAATTTGATGTCCGTGACAAGTAGCCCAAAGCGTAACGTCAGAATTACAGACCCGAGCGTCCATGATGACTGGGAGTTAAACCCGGAGATGGTGATTTTATCACGAGCGAGATGCTGAACGCTCATGCAGATTTCCTTCAACACTCTTACATTGAGGAGGTTGACGGAGGACCCATTATCAACCAGGATTTTGCCAATCTTGATATCATGACAGTATCCGGAGACATAAAGGGGACGGTTATGCTCGCACGTCTTGAGGAAGAGGTCTTCATCGCCGAAGGTGATATCGGCCATGTGCACTTCTTCCAGCTCATCCTCCATCTTTTCTTCAGCTAGGAAAACTTGAAATTGGTCAGGCTCTTGTAATGCCTTGATCAAAGAATCTCTCGCCTCCTTAGATGGTAGAAGGGCGTCGAGAATGCTTAGCTGTTAGGGGATCTTCCTCAGGTGTGCAAGAACGTTGTAATCCACCTTGTTTTTCTTGAACGGGTCCTTGGCTGCCAGCTCTTCGACGACTCGAACATCGAGGGCGATATCCTCATGGACCTTTTCTTTCCCCTTATCCTTTTTGTTCGATCCCTTGTTTGCGAGTCTGAGATTCTTTTCAGATAGCGTGCGATTGCGCAGCTGAATGTTCTCGTAGCTCTTCAGTTCTTCCTCTTTCCCTGGGATGGATTCTTTGAAGAAAAGGCCGAGAGTCATTTCTTCTTCAGAATCGCTCCCGAAAGTGAGAACTTGCGATCTCCTGTTATCAACCATATGACAGATGCCGGCAGCTCTTCCTAGTTCATCTATCGCATTTTCCGCTGTCGACGAGCTTCACGCTTTATCCTCTTGAAGTGTTTCCTGTGAGCAACATACCTTTGCCACCAATTTTTAAAGGCGTTGCACTCTTCGGTGGGGTGCGTAATCCTTCGATGATATAAACAGTAATTAGGATGCACATCCTCTTCATTAAGGTGTATCTTATCAGAAGTGTTTCCTTCGTTGGGTGGCAGCTTCATTCCCATCGATATGGCTTTAGCGAACCTTTTCCTTGTCTTGAACCTGCTTTTGCTGGCGGCCGAAGTGCTCCTATCTGGTTGGGGTGCTTCAATCTTTCCGTTCAATCGCCGGCGTTTGGCTTTTCTAAATATGACCATTTCGCGCTCTCGATCAGCCTTGCTTTTCAGAAGGGCTTCATTCAGGAATGCATCAATCATCTCGTCAAACGGTTCTAGGAGTTCAGGCTTGGGATCTGCCCTCAGTTTCTCTGCATCTGGAGCTTCTTCATTGTTTATTAATGAGTGAGAGATCACGTGGCAGCTTGCCACATAATCCTCAGGTTCATCTGATGAGTCTTCTCCCTCATCTTCATCGCCATCTCCATCTCCATCTTCAAGGATGTTGTTGAGAAATTCTTGAAGCGTGACCAGGGTTCGCGCCTTCTGGTTGTATTCTTCCAATGTGTCAATATGTTTTTGCAGGTCCGTGCGCTTGTCACCATGCTTCACAGGCTTTTTGGTCTTCTTCTTCTTCTTTGAAGACTTTGACGGTTGGGCATGGGCGTTTTGACTATCATCACCAACTTTCAGCGTTGGGCGCGGCTTTAGCATCCCCTCGATGATCTCGGGTTCTAACGGACTCTTCCATCTGATCGCCGGGCATGTTTGGAGATCCTTCAGCGTTCGTTTTGTTTTGGCTGACAGAACGACCTCCCATGGAGCTTCTTCTACAAAAGAGCATGATGCCCCCGGTGTGTCTGCCTTTTTGAGAGCGTGCGGCTGGGGCGGGTTTACTTTCCAATTCTTGGACAGTGCGAATTTGCCCTGTTGGTATTGGTTCTCAATCCACCCTTTGAAGACGAAGCAATCTTCAATTGGATGGTCTATCGCTTGGTGATAGGGGCAATAATTAGGATTATTAGCCTCACCAGGTTGCAATTGGCATTTTGGATCCGGCAGGTTGATGGTCCTGTTGCGCACTGCTAGTTTAAACAATCTCCTCGTTTTATCTCGGGGAAACGAATAAGGGCGCTTCAGTTTCTAATTAAAGAATCGTCGTCTTTCGTCTTGGCGGTCAATTGGTTTTGGACCACTGGGCTGCTGCTGAGCATTGGCGACGAAGGTCGCTTTCCCTTTCCCTTTCTCGTTTCGAGATTCCAACTTTGAAGAAGAGGGTCTATGACCCATCTGATCCATTTGGGCCAGTTTGTCAATCAAGGCCTGGAAAGTAGTTGGATTGAAGAACATCATGAATCGGGAAATGGTCGCCTGAGGCTCGAGGGTCCCTACAAACATGCCTACTGCGTTCGCTTCTTCGATGCACTGCTCGCACTTCGACCATAGATTCCGCCACCGTATTACATACTGCACCCATGTTTCACCTGGCTTCACTCTGGCATTAATTAACGCAGTGATCGGGGTGCGTTCGCTAGCGCTGGCGAAACGTTGGGTGAACAGCAATTCCATCTCCGTAAAAGTTTTAACAGAGTCGTTGGGAAGCTCTGAGTACCATTCGAAGGCCGTTTCCGCCAAGCTGCCGATGAACTGGCGAAGCAGTAACTTATCATCCCTTCAAGTGTTGCCGCAGAGAGCTCTGAACTGAGCGACATGTTGATAGGGATTGTCTGTCCCCTTATACACATGGAATTTAGGAATTGTGTATCCTGGCGGGTACTTTATCTGATCGTACCATCCTGGATATGGTCGTCCAGTTCTGACGACTTGGCCGGTTGCTTCATTCGCTTGATGAGCTCGTATTTACTGAGCTATATAATCATCGAGCATAGCTTTGGAGATGTTCTCCTCCTTGGCTGCCGACAGAGTCGGCAGAGGATTTGATGTCTCTCCTCTATCATCTTCAATTATTGCTGGAGGATCTTCGGCTGGAGGATCCGACTGTATCATCATGCCCACCATATCTTGGAATAGAAGGGCCATTTGTTTTATGCTGGCCACTTATTCCGCAGCCTCTTTGTCCTTCTTCTCAAGCATTCTCTGAAGAAATTCGGCATCAGTTTCCTACTCATGACGTTGCTCCGAGGATGTCTCCGGGCTTGCTTTTGGCCCTGTGAGTGCGGCTATAGCTGTTAGCATCTCTTGGAGCTTTTGTTGTTGCTGCTCCTGAGCCTTAGTCACTGATCGCGTAAGCGGCCGATGACCTGTGGAGATACGGCTATCTTCTTTTCCGGATGCCATATAGATGGTATGCACCACCGTGCCCCCAGACTTAGGATATTTAGGCTCAATGCCCTTGACATTTGTCGCAGACACGGGAATTTTCTCCGGCCTTCTCCTCTTGTGAGCGGTCGAAGTTGAGGGAGCCGGTGCATTGGGTACCCAAACAGATGACACCTTTTGTGTCTTGACAGGATAGTCCTCTTCTAGCCGCGCTTTCAACTTTTCCTGTCGGCGGGGGTAGTCTTGATCAATCACGGAGTCTTGGACCTGTCGCCAAACCTTGTAAATTTTGGAGGACAACCACTGAGGGGGCTGTTCAAGCTTCGCCTTTGTGGCATTCTCCACAAGTGGAGGAGATCTTTTCAGCACAGCCGTGTAAGAGTTCTTGCGGACCCTCCTTAGTGGTTCAAAGCTATTCCCAGTTGGAACAGCAGCATCGACTTCTACCATTGGAGCTGGCGGAATCAATCCAGAAGGGGAATTGCCCCCAGCTTTCCTCACTCGACGCAAGTAGCGACGTCGAGCATGTCGTGCGGCCGGAATCACCTCCGTTGTTGGATGATCTTCTTCATGCCCCCTGCTTTGAGGAGAGGCTATTATTGGTGCTAGCCTGTCGAAGACTGACATCCGTTGAGAGGGGATAATCAGTCTTGCGAAGGCCGACTTTCAAACAGGGGAAGCAGCCTTCGTGACTTCGCGTGGAGTAGGAGCTGAAACGGCCAGTCTTGTGAAGACCGACCCTTTAGCAGGAGAAGTCGCCTTGACAATTTCAGGAGCAGGAATGGCTATCCGCTTTGGATTGGCCGCTTCAGGTATCGCGGGCTTCTTCATGGGCCCACTTGAGCTTTGGCCCAGTCTGCTGAAAACTGAGGCGCTGGACTTGGGCGACCCGTTGAGAGGGGCCGCGGTAGTTGTAAGCCAATCAAAGACCGACTTCTTCAGAACTTCATGCGATGGTATAGGAGCGCTGAAGCTTGTTGGCGGGAGCATAGTCCCGAAGAATAGCCCAGTGGTGGC
The DNA here is from genome assembly GCA_030015575.1 of Agapanthus africanus. Lineage (NCBI taxonomy): Eukaryota > Viridiplantae > Streptophyta > Magnoliopsida > Asparagales > Amaryllidaceae > Agapanthus > Agapanthus africanus. The sequence continues at coordinate 423,140,027 of JASDDO010000010.1, read as the reverse complement.
TTGGGTCACTTGTTCCACCGGCATTATAAAAAGGGAGGCCTTTTGGGGCCCGTAGGTTACTCCTCCAGATGAGGCGGAATGGGAGTTGTTGTTGCAGTTGGAACAGTTAGAGGCCATTGATGTTCTTTTTTCTGCACGGGAGCAAAACCAAATCTTAGTACCTCAAACCCAAGGGCAACCATATCAAACCGTGATTCCTTCGCGAACACGACACACGAAGTATAGAGTGGAAAGAGGAAAAGGTCCCACCGGGCGTGCCAGAATCTGTTCTCCGTCGAACACAAAGACGCGACCGCGTAGGTTCGTCTTGCCTCAATTTTGAGGGCAGATGCTATTTGGTGCTATCCGTCCACCTCTCCGAAAATGCCAAGTTGATTTATGGCGCCGTGTATCGAAGGTTTAGACGGATGCGGCCGATGTAGCAGACTTCGTCAGATTCCCCCTCGTTGAGGGGTTTATGATTGTGGGGACGCTCTTCCCTGCAGGCGCAAGCCCTTGTAATTAATTACGCTACCGCATCGCGGTAATCACTTTCTCCTTCTCCAGATGGTCACTTCGTGTCGTAGGTGTTTTTTTTATTTTTGGTTGCCCGTGGATTGTATACGGAGACTAATTTATGTTGTCGCCCGTAGGGCGTGGATTAGTCCAAATCCGTATTTTCTTAGATTTGGGTTTGGGGTTGGGCTTAAGGATGCGTTAGTCTCATTTGAAACTAAGATCAACTTAAACGTTTGTTAAGGATACGTTAGTCTAACTTTAGACAAAGATTAACTTAACGGGATCGTTTAGATCCAATAAAAGAGTATTTGGACTCTATTGTTTTAGTTTAGGGACTTTACGGTCTAGTTTAAAGACGTCATAGTCTGTAAAGTTTAAGGACATTATAGTCCATGGGTTTAAGGACCCCACAGTCCGAGGTTAAGGACATCATAGTCCATGGGTTTAAGGACCCCACAGTCCAAGGTTAAGGATATCATAGTCCATGGGTTTAAGGACCCCACAGTCCAAGGTTAAGGACAACATAGTCCATGAGTTTAAGCACCCCACAGTCCATAGAACATCTGGTTGTCAGGACCCGTCACCTCTCTGAAGACGTTGAATGATTACAACGACAAATATCAGAGGAGTGAAGAGATGTACCCTTGAACCAATTTTGATTGGGAGATCTGTAATCCAATTGGGGCTAAGATATGAGATTTATGAGCATATGGGCTCAATTAATCTGAATGAGGGGTTTATGGCCAACTTAGGCTTGGCCCACTCAGTTAAAATGTTAAACATTTGACAATGCTGAGCATTAATTTGGGTTCGGACAGCCTTTCTGTCTTTTATTAAATGCTTGATCATTCATCATAGCTCTAGGGCTTTTTTTAAAGAATAGTTTATGTTCTATCAGCGCACACGTAAGGAACACGTGGCGCGCTTGGCGCTAGCGCCAGTTAATAAGCGCAAAGCGCTTCTGTGATATAGCGCACACGTGAGGAGCACATGGTGCGCTTGGCGCTAGCGCCAGTCTATGAGCGCAAAGCGTTATTTGTTAAGTGGCGCACACACGAGGAGCACGTGGTGCGCTTGGCGCTGAATTCCAGTCCATGAGCGCAAAGCACTATTTGTTAAGTGGCGCACACGTGAGGAGCACGTGATGCGCTTGGCGCTGTGCGCCAGTCGAAGAGCGCAGAAGCGCTTCTGATCAGTTTTATGATCTGAGAAATAAATTCTCGTTTATAAGAGACTTTGTCTCAAGGTTCTAAGAACAAAGTTCTTATTTTATAGGATATGTTTCAATCTCTTATTTTGGTGAAAGGCTTTGCCTTTATGAATTTATGATCCTAAGAGAATTGAATTATTCGACCCCCTTTTTTATAATGAGATATTCATGATCTTTTTTTGTAAAAAGGCCTTAGTCTTATAGATCTATGATCTGTGAGAAGAATTATGTTTTTCTTCTTTAATGAAAATTTTCTTATCTCTGTTTTTTTTACCTTGAAGAACAGTTCTTCTTCTACCGAGACCTTGCTCTTCTTTATGAGATTTCTCAAAGTTTATAGGGGGTTCCTCTATATGAGACTTGAAGTCTTGGGACCTTTATATAGGGCAAGTTGTTTTGTTCAATCGGTTAAGAAGATCTGTTCTCCAATTAATTTGGGGATTTCCCCATCGTTGAATCTTTGATCCAAGGGCTTCTGATTTACAGAAGGCAATCTTCTTTTTTTAACAAGATTGGGAAATCTTTTCCCATACAGAATTTATTCTGTATTTTGGTGATTTTTTAATCACCATTAGATCATTTTAATCCAACAGTGTTCTGATTTACAGAGCACAATCTTTTGTTTGGAAAGATTTTGAGGAATCTTTCTTTAACAGAATTTCATTCTGGTCAATTGATGATTTATCATCTTTATTGGAACTTTAATCTGACGGTGGGGATCATTTAGTTCCACCGCTAGCGCACTCGTGCTTTGCACGTGAGCGCTGCTTCAGAGCGTTGGCGCTCTTTGGCTTCAGAGCGCTGGCGCCCTTTGCGCTAGCACACTCGTTCTTTGCACGTGAGCACTGCCTCAGAGCGCTGACGCTCTTATGAAATGCTGCTCATTTCAAATTTTGAAAACTTGAACAGAGCTTTGCTCTGATTTGGGGAAACACCTGGGTAGCCGTTACGTACAACTAGTGCCGCTGACATGCTTGTGGTTAAACCCGCTGCCAGCATATTGACGAGTCTTTAAAGTCCCACACAGAGGGTTTCCCTGCTTCAGGCGAAACGATGTACGGGCCGTATGGTTTTATGGCAGGGTTCGATCATATACGTGTACTTGTGCACACATGATGTTCGGACAAATAATACTAGTGGGCTTTGGTTTAAACCGGATCCTAGTATTATATTTGTTGGATTATTTTCGTCTCTTTGTATTCGTATTCTTCGGAATACGGATGCGGGTTTGTATATACGGTTGAGGGATATTCTTGTAATTTATTACAAGATTACTTTTAGAAGATTACACCTCATCATGGTTTAGACATTTTTGGATTAAAAGGTTATTGAGGTGTAGGATGAGGTGTTTATTGTATTTTTGTGGCATGGCTAATTAGTGACCCATGGTTACTATCCTTGCATGTTTAGGGTTTTTGTTTGTTGTGAGATTATATTGACTTGAGATATTTTTTGTTGACTAAGATATTTTGGAGACATGGACATTTATGTGATAGCTCCATTATTTCTTATAACACTCACACAGCAAACAAAATACAAGCCATTATTCATTTCTTTCTTTCTCTCTTGAGTTGCTCTCAACACCTCATTCTCATGGCATCTTCTTCTTCCTCTAGCTCCATCCAAACCCTCTCATGAGTTGAGAATCCTTAGGTGTCTTGAGACAAATTAATCCTTCATCATTCTCTACTTCATCTACGGTATCTACAGTAGCAATCTAGGTGCCCTAGTTGCATTGGATACGAGGTTGAGGCTCGTTGCATAGACTCTCGGATGGATCATCTTCGATGAAGGGAGACTGGAGATCAAGCTTGATCAAAGAAGCCCCTAGGAGCTTGGGATGATGGTTGAAGATCGAAGGACACAGATCTATTCGGTATAACCATTCTAACTCCTTTGCATGTTTTGTTATCTAGGTCTTATGGTTAGATCCGAGTAATTGGTTGTGGTAGCGCTAAGTTTTATAAATTTTTGTTCCACATTTCGTCACGGATTGATGGCCAGGACGCTGCCGTAACCCAACAGATAACAATCTCAAGATCTGCTGTCAAAGCTTCGTACTCAGCCACATTGTTTGTCCTTGGCTCTGTTAATGAAAGGGCGAAACGCATTATCCCTTCTTGTGGAGTTACAAAGATAAGGCCCATCCCGGCTTTAATCATGGGGATGTTTTGCTTTCGCTTCTTCATGAAAGATGCCCAATAAAAGTAAAGTTCCTATCGAGAGTCATTTTCTTCGTCCTTTGTGTTGAACGCATGTTCATCCTGTAATTCGCAATTTAAGGGAGAGTCGGTTAGTATCGGATGCTCAGTGAGAAAGTTGGTGATGGCCTGGCCTTTTACTGTCTTGTGGGGTCGATATATTATCAAGAACTCTATCAAGAGGAGGGCCTATTTGGCAAGCCTTCCTGTTAGTATGGCTCTTGACATCAAATATTTGAGAGGATCCACCTTTGATATGAGATGGACCTCATGTGCCAAGGCATAATGCCGAACCTTCGTTATTGCGAAGATCAGTGCCAGGCAATACTTTTCAATGGGGGAGTAGTTGTTTTCTGCCCCCAGGAGAACTTGACTCAAAATTGTAGAGAGCTCTCTCTTTTCCCTGGTCGTTCTCCTGTTCCCATAGCACACTTAAAGAACCTTCAAGGGCTGTTGTATACAGGATGAGGGGCTTTCCCTTGACCGGAGAGGTCAGTACCGGCGGGTTCTACAAGTATTGCTTGATTTCGTCCAGTGCACTTTGGCATTTACAATCCTAAACGAACGGGGTCCCCTTCTTCATAGATGGTTGTAGGGACGGCATTTGCCGAAGAGGTTGACTTGGAGTTTGACACCTGTTTAGGCATCAGTATTGCTACAACTGGGATGTTGCCAGGAGCAAATCATCATTTGCCCCTGTCGATTTGGAAAAAGGTGGCTTAGTAAACAGGGTTAAGGTCCCGTCGACTATGGCTTTTGACTTTATGAATCGTAAGGGTCTCATAAAGGGTTTTCTCCGTACGAGTCGTGAGGATCTCGTAAGCGTATTTTCTCCTTAAGAATCATGGGGATTCCTAAGTGATGTCTTCTCCTGTAAGTCGTAAGGATCTTCCAAGAATGTTTTCTCCTTATAAGTCGAGAGGACCTACAAGTGTTATTCACCATATGAGGGCATTTCTTGCCATTTGTAGAACTTGGCAAAGAAATATTTATTCGTGCCCCTGGATTGTATACAAGGGTCAATATGGACCGCCTGTAGGGCAATTTGGGGGATATGACGGCTTAAGAACAGATCCAAATCCCTGTAACCTAAGCCTTTTGAATTCTATGAGCCATGAGGGTCTCACACGGGGGATTCTCCTTACGAGTCATGAGGATCTCATAAGTGTATTTATTTTAACGAGGTTGCGCCCTTCCGAGTTTTCACAAGCTCGCCGGAAGTTCTGCTGTTTTTACTCAAGGTGCCCTTTCGGGTTTTCATCCGTGCCCACTTTGCTTGTGGACATACCGGTTTTTTTTAGCGGGGCATTCCACTAGGATGTAGGACCTGTTTGTAAGCTCCTTAATATTCTTCCTGTCCTTTGAGAAGAAAGGACCATTCTACATAGAGATTTTTCCGCCAGTAAGAAATTTGCCCCTGTGTATATCTCGGGGGGAGCGAGTACCCACTCCGTCGCTATTTTAGCGATAGGTTGCTTCAGAGCCACTTATTTTTGTTGAGCGTAGCGACAAATGCCACCTTACCTCTGCTTTTCATTCATCTTCATCGGATGATGAAGGGTCTTGACCAAGCCGATCCAATCGAGTCATTTTATCCCTGAGCTCTTGGAAGGTTGTCGGCTTGAAAAGGGCCGTAAATGGGAACACCTTTTGAATTTGGGTCAAGAGTGGCTATGAACATTCCCATAGCCGTAGCTTCGTCGATACATTGCTCGCATTTTGACCAAAGATTTTGCCATCGGGTAACATATTGAACTCAGGTCTTATTCGGTCTAACCCTTTCATTGACCAACGTCGTTACGGTAGTGCATTTATTCACACTAGTGAATCTCTGACAGAAGTGCATATCCATTTCGTCGAAGCTCTTCATGAAATCATTTAGGAGTTCCACATACCATTCGAAGACAATGCCCGCAAGACAGCTGACGAACTATCCGAGGAGGAGTATATCATTCTCTCCAGAATTGCCGCACATGGATTTAAATCGTGCAATGTGCCGGCGAAGATTCCCAGTTCCTTTGTACATGTGGAATGCTGGAAGTGTGTACTCTGGCGGGTATTGTATTTGATCGTACCACGTTGGATACGGTCGACCAGTCTTGATTGATCTATTTGCGGCTTCACTGGCGTAGTGTGCTTTGATTTACTGAGCGATATATTCGTTCAGTTTTGCTTTTGGAATCATTTCCTCTTCAGCTGTTGATGAGGTTTGTAGAGGATTTGAAATATCATCCTTATCTTTAAGACCGACTACCGGCGGTTCATCTGCCAGTAGTTCCGATTGAACCATCATTCCAGCCATATTCTGAATTAGAAGGGCCATCTGGTTCATTTTAGTGGATATTTCTGCCGCTTCTTCATCTCACTTTTTCAGAGCGTGGTTTAGGAAATCAATATCCGACTCCTTCTCTACTCTTTCTTCGGGTGCATCCTCGAGATTTTCCTTAGGCGATGGATTAGCGTTTGTTGCCGCCTAAGCGAACATCTCCTGCAGCTTTTCACGTTGCAGTTGAACTTTTGCCAGGGACCGAGTTTGAGGTCGGTGACTAGTAGAAGCTCGAACTTCGTCTTTGGAATTCACCACATAGACTATGTGAACTACCATGCCCCTTAGGTTTAGGGTGTTTAGAGTTTGGCCTTTGGCGTTTACCTCGGACGCTTAAGCTTTAATAGTCCTCTCTTTCTTGTGAGAAGCCGCTTTGATTTTAGGAGGAACCGTTGTGTCAGGATCTATCTTGGGATAAGTCCCCTTATATTTGAAAGGGGATTTGTCAGAATTTGGCTGACGTATAGAGGACGAGCCGCAGACGACGACTGAGTCCTTCACCTGCTTCCACACCTTATATATAGATGAGGAAAGTTGTTATATGGAGCGAACCGGTTTCTGCTCTCTTGGGATCTCCATGGGCTGCAGAGATTTCTTCAATATTGCGGTGGGAGAATTTTGTTTAACCCTTCACAACAGTTTGAAGCTGTTCCCGGTTGGAATAACACCATTGGGGTTGAAACAGAACCATATGGAGAACTGCTCCCAGCTCATTTTATATGATGTCAATATCGACGTCGACCGTTTCTTACAGCCGGGATTTGATTAGCCTCAGGATTTTGCCGAGCCTGCCCCCTGTTTCCTTTGAGAGCTTGAATATATTTCCCTCTGCGTCGACCTTGGTCCTTGGCAGGTGCCAGTTGTTTGAGGACTGATTCCGTCGGCAAAGCTGCTGCTTGGGGAACTAGCATGTGGAAGACAGACTTCCTCTAGGCTTCCTTCATCGGCGTTGAGGCACCGAAGGTGGGAGGTGGGAGTATCGACCCAAAGAGAGGCCTGTTGATTTCTTGAAGAGCCGGATTTCTTGAAGACCCATACTTGACTCCACCGGATATGACAGAGCCTGAGTTGCTAGGGTGGGAGCAAACGCCATTCTTCATAGAGACGAAACGCCAGTTTCAATATCCCATCACCCAATGGAAACCACAAACATATATACCGTGATTATTTGATCGCGGAAAAACACGACACACGAAGTGTGGAGTGGAAAGAGGAAAAGGTCCCACCGGGCGTGCCAGAATCTGTTTACCACCGAAGACCGGGAAGACAAACGTCTTGCTTGAATTTGGGGGCAGATGCTATTTGGATTTATCTGTCTACCTTTCCGAAAATGCCAAGTTGATTTATGGCACCGTGTATCAGAGGTTTGGACGGATGCGACCATCGTAGAAGATTTTGTCAGATTCCTACTCGTTGTGAGGGATTTTTTTATTGTGGAGACGCTCTTCCCTGCAGGCGCAGGCCCCTGCAGTTAATTACGTTACCGCGTAGCGATAACCACTTTCTCTTGCTCCAGAAGGTCACTTCGTGTCGTGTGTGTTTGTTTTATTTTTGGTTGCCCGTGGATTGTATACGGAGACTAATTTATGTTGTCGCCCGTAGGGCGTGGATTAGTCCAAATCCGTATATTCTTAGATTTGGGTTTGGGTTGATTTAAGGATCGTTAATTTTGTTTGAGATTAAGATCAACTTAAATGTTTGTTAAGGATACGTTAGTCTAATTTTAGGCTAAGATCTACTCAATAGGATTTTGGGATCATTCAGGCCCAACAAAAGAGCATTTGGGCTCCATTGTGTTAGTTAAAGGACGTTGCAGCCCGTTGCTAGTTTAAGGACGTTGTGGTCCGTTGCTAGTTTAAGGACGTTGCGGTCCGTTTGGGTGCGCTCATCAGTCTTGAAATGCACCAAAGAGTTGTTGGTTGTCGGGACCCTCCACCTCTCTGAAGATGTTGAAGAATTACAACGACATGTATCAGAAGTATGGAGAGATGTACCTTTGAACCAAATTCCAGATTGAAGAGAGATCATGGTGGAGTGAACATCATTTTAGATACTGATGATGCTCGGTACTGGGGACTCTCCAGATCATGACACATGGTAGATGACGTGTCCCAAAGCTTACGAGAAATGAGCAAGAAGGGTACATTAGAAGCATACCCCGGGCCTTCCTCCCGAGGATGTTCCCAACCTTCGGTGGCCTTCCAGACCACTCCTATGCTCGTCTTACAAACAACCATTGGCTCGCCTCCGAGCCCTCCCGCACGCTGAGCTTCTTCAGCCTACCTAGCTCGCCTCTGAGCTATCACAGAACCAAGCTTGCTCGGCCTCCCGCTCGCCTCCGGGCCTCCCGCCGAGCTCAGCTTCCTCGGTATCACCCACCGACCAACAACACAAATCACAAGCATCTCCGCCACGGCTCCGCGAATCTCTCCAGACGCGAGATATCCGCCGTCCATGATCCCGCGTTCCACGCTATTGCGTTCCCTCCATTAACGAGCGTATCTCGCCATTAATGGGGGATCCCGCCTTTCACGCAGGCGTAACGCCAGGGGCATAACGGCCAGCGTGAATCTCATGCCTGCCAGCCCACGGCTGCCGCTATATAAACCCCTCTCTCGGACGACTCAGGTATGGCAATTTTACCCCAATAGGCCGCTACTCTGCCAAAATACCTCAACTAACTTGATCGTCGGAAGGTCCACGGTGGTACAACAACCCCATGACTTCTTTGCAGATAGCTCGGCTTCATCGCAAATTAAGCCCACTGAGATCCACATGCTTCAAGAGGCAACCTACAAACCAAATCTCAGCCATCCATCAACGTTTGCTACAAATCAATGAAAGATAACATCTGAAGGAGATCCAGGCCTCCATTAGTTGGCGCCGTCTGTGGGAACGAAAAATTCCGTTAAATAAAAGTTGATCTTCCGATCTCGAACACATGGCGAGTGATCATCACGACGATCCAAGCTTCAGCCACCGCTATCCCCGCAACAGGGACGCGGGTCGATCCCCTCCTCCCCCGAACGCCATTCACGCACTGTCTGCACGGATAGATCGGCTTGCATCCATCGTGGATGACCAAACGGTGGGACAAGCTCCCTAAGTCGCCGCTCCCCCGCCTCGGGAGCGACACATGGGGAGAGAAGACACTGCCCGCGTCGGCACATCTGGGCACCACCTCGCTATCTCCGGCGGCCATAGATCCCCCGTGGCGACCAACTTGAAGACCCGATGGGCACCTCATAGCTCGATGACGAGGTCTTATGAAAGAGTTCCTCGCCCTGAGGCCCATCGCACTCCTATTCTTCCCGAGGAGGTGTCGATCAGCTCGCCTGCTCCCAGACATGGCCAGCGCCCTTTCCCTCGACAGGTTCGCACGGACGGGACTCCCTACGGCAGCTCGAGGATGACCTCGCCAGGAGACCTGAGGAACCTCATTGAACAGAATCGAAACCGCGGCCAGGCGCCGGTCGCCAGCGGCAGGGGCCATAAATCCACATATGTTGAATCCTCGGGATACCATGACCAACTCGATGCCCTCGAAAAGAAGATCGAGGGTATACATCGGGAGAGTCGCCCTTCAATCGACGGAACTAAATATGCCTCCGACTCGTTTACGAAGCCCTTCACTGAAGAGCTGCTCATTGTCCACGTCTCCTCTAGGAACAAGCCCCCAAAGGTCTCCCTCTTCGACGAAAAATCCGACCCGAAAGACCATTTGGACGTGTTCACAGCAGGGATGAGTTTCCAGGACAACTCCGATGCCGCGCAATGTCATGCTTTCCCCGCCACTCTCATCCGCTCTGGAAGAGACTGGTTGTGAGGACTCACGCCACACTCAATCTCTACCTTCGATGAGCTTTCCACCCAGTTCCTCGACCATTTCGTCGGGAACAGACAGCAGAAGCGGACCATCGATCATATTTTCACTATAAAGAGCAGGGACAAAGAATCCTTCAAAGGATACGTCACCCGCTTCTACAACGCTCTCCTTGAGGTCCCAGAGCACCGGGATGAGACGGTCATCACTGCCCTTAGGTTGGGTCTTAGGCACAAGAACTGGCTCCGCTCCTTTGCATTAGTGCAACCTAAGACCATGGCCGAGGTAAAAACCTGGACCGAGCGAGAGATCCAACTCGAGTCCGAGGTGAATGCGAACCTACCTCGGACAGACCAGACCGATTAGAAGAAGAGGGCAAGAGAGGATAAAAAGAAGATTGAGCAGCCAAAGCCCTACTCACCAAAGTTTCAGGAGTATACCCCATTCAACATCTCCCAGCCAGAGCTGTTGGAGGAGGCAAAGGGCGAGAGGTTCTTCAAACTCCCCCCCCCGGTCAACCATAAGGCGGCCAAACGGACACGAGACCCCTATTGCGCTTTCCACAGGTCGCAGGGACACCCCATCGAGAACTGCAAACAGCTCCGAGACAACATCGAGGAGCTAATCCGCTCAGGGCACCTGGCAAGATACTTGCGGGACAAGCAACAAGCCGACCGAGAGCAAGAGCAACACCCCCATCCCGGCGATTGTTCACACCATAATATTGCATTATTATATTCCCCATTCTTATTCGTTTTATAAATAAACATGTGCTTTTGACATATGTCTACTACATTTTACAGGTTACAGGTTCTTGGATCTAAAACAGTGAAAAAGATAAAAGACGATACAAAAAAGGGACTTTGACCAACAAATAGAAGGATCTTAATCAAGCCTACACAAAAGATCAGTACAAGGCAACGCAAGGTCCAAGATTACAAAGCAAACGGTTAAAAGTCCACTGCAATTGTTCACCGAAGATCTGGAAGAAATAGAAAAGCCAAATTGAATAAAGATCCAAAGAAATAAAAAGCCCAAAAAGCCCAGAATCAGTTACAAAATTTCCAGCCAATGTTCTCATAATTGGGCCGCGGAACCGCGGCCCAATCCCTACCCAAGCTGCGGTTCCGCGGCTATGTTGCGCAGATAGGAGCTGGAATTTTTACCATAATTTTGGGGCAGCTTTGACTGGTCTTTACAGGGTTATTTTGATAAATGTAGACATGCGGATCAATTGTAACCTAGGGTTTCCTATCCTCTATAAATAGGAACTCTAAATCATTGTATTAGCTATGCCTCCCTATGCCTCTTTTTATCAATAAAATTTAGATTTCTTTTGGAGAGCATCGATGCCTCTTTTCATTTCAGAAATTCAGATCTGACAAGTCTTGTGTTGATGTTTAGAGAGAGCCATCTGTAAAGTAAGTATGTAATTTCAATTCTTGCCCTGGTAATTTTTCATTCTCTGCCCTAGTATAAATTTAATTCCTTGCCCTAGTTAGATAGTTAGATCTTTAATTCAATTGCCCTAGATTAATTTAGTTTTTAGATTTAATTAATCCATTCACACCGTTCGGAATTAACTCGTTAGCGCGATTAGGAAATTCACAACATCCCTGTGGACCGACCCGTACTCACGGCTAGCTATATGCGACGCCGTTCTTGATTGTGGTTATAGATAGTTTTTGAGACAAATCAAATGGTTCCGTTGCCGGGGATCGAACCCGGGTCACCTTCATATATTGATACCACTTTTTCAAGTCCTGCTGTAACTCCTAAACCGATGTCCATTACTGAGCATATTGCTCAATCTCGTAGCCGATCTTTCACCCCTCTCCACACATCTAGTTCTAGGGATCAACAAGTCCATTCACCTTTTTATCCACATGTTGACCCTACTCCTGTCCAACCATCCAATTCCTACCAGTCATATCCAACTTTTCCACCTTCACTAGACATTGCTTCTACTCAGCCATTTGGGAGTTTCACATATCCAAACAATTTCGAATCTTTTACCAAAACCCCTTCACAACCCATGTCTAGTTTGGAACAGTCGTTGGAGGCGTACATTGCAGCAACAAACAAAATGATTAGGAATGTAGATGCGTCCGTGGCCGCTCTTATGCAACCTAGTGAACCGGTAGCTAGTTTCGCGCTAGCTCCAAATTTTTCAATGTATAAGGAGGCGGTTGGACAGAGTGAGAATGTAAGAGGATTTCCAAATCAAACCTACCCATACCCAATTGAATCCAACAACTCCAATTTTCAAACATGTGTCCAAAATGATAAGTTGTGCGACTTTGTAGTGCTTGATTTGCCAGATTATGAGGAACCCCTTTCGAGTGAAACCGCACCTAATCCGTTTGACCTTTACACCTCCACTCTAGAACCTGAATTGATAAATATCCATGCTTTTGATGAGGGGTCAGAAAAAATGATTTTCACTTGATTGAGGATGTAGACGCCGGGAAAATTTCGGATGATGAATCTATCGATTTGATTGAAATTTTATGTCCAATTCATCATCCCGAGTCATTAAATGTTTCTCCCGAACTTCATATGCGTCTGATTTTGATGATAATGGCATGGATGAGTTAAATATTGAGGAGAATTATGAGGATAGTAATGAGGAGAGTTTTGAGGATCATATTAAGGTTGAACCATTTTTCTTTGATGTGTCGGATTTTCCAATTCATCCTCTTGAACCTTTAACTAAATCACCCTCCCTTCTTTCCATCGTTCCGACCACGCCTAGTTTCACGCTTGAAGACTGCGCGCTTGAAAAATTTCTCTTTGAATCTGACACAGTTCTCACAGACGATAACACTTACGAGTGTTTCACTTTTTCGAACGATGTTGATGACTCACCACCCGAGTTTGAGTCCTTTACATTTTCAGATGAGTTAGTTGACCCATCAGACTCGGTTGCTTACAGTCATTTCGAACCATTGATGGAATCTTTCAAGTTCGAAACAGTTTACTACGGTGAGAATGAGACTATCCCTAATTCACTCCCTTTCGTCCTTCCTGTAGTTCCGACCGTACAAGAGACCGTTACGCTTTCATCTCCAATACCAAGTTCGGCGTACCCATGTTTTCTTGTGAATCTTGAGGAATTTGACCCCATTTCTCGACGAGTTGATAGATTAGCACAATCGCTTTTAACACATCGGTCATCACAAATTGCGCTAATTTATTCACTCGATTTACACCCTCAAGATCGTAGTACACTTCTTTCTCTTTTCCGCCCCTCTTCTCCTCCACCGAGACCATATTCCACTCTTCTTCCCATACGGTCTCGTGTGCTTCTCATTTCTCTTCTTTCCACTCCCTCCTTTCACCAACCCTACCATTACCACGATAAGATTTTTAAATGGTTGGTGCTAACCTTTGGCTTGTGTAAGGCCAAGCTTAAGTTTGGGGGGAACCTTGTTGTATATATGTACATATATTTTTGTTTTCTTTTTCTATAAAAAATATTTTAAAAAATTCAAAAAATAAAAAAATTATAAATAAATAAACAGAAGAGTGCCGACATTTTGACCCTCTTGGTGTAGCATGACAGTGAGGACACTGTCAAGTTTCAGTTTGGGGGTATGCTCGGTAAGTCTTCTTTCTTCGCATTCATGTGTACATTTTTTGCATTTGCATACTTATTTGAAAACCCATAAAAATGAAAAATTTCAAAAATTATAAAAATTATTCAATTTTGACCTTATTTTGACTTGAGTTTGACAAAAAGGTTAACTAGCTAGGAACAACTAGATCTTAGACTTAGTAAATTAAAAACCCTAAAAATAACCTTCCTTAAAGTTTAACGGTAGAAAGTATATGCCTTTGTAGTTTATTTATAAATAGGCAAATTTTGAGTTCACTTTCTGGGCTAAGTCAAAACGAAGGAAGAGTATTGATATTTTTATTAGAGTATAAGTTTGAAAAACAGTTCCTAGCTTAAGTCTAAATTCTGAAAATGTATACCCTACAAAATGCACAAACACGCACCTTGAAACTTGGAATAGTAAAGGAGACCTTGAAATGCTCTTGTCTAAAGTCCTTAGTACAATGAAAATAAAAGAAAAAAAGTGAATAAAGAAAAAAAAATGAACACTGGTTTTTGTGATTACTTAAGGCTGTAAAAATAGAAAAATATTTAGCAAGGGTGCTTCATCACCTAGTGCCTTAGACAAACTGGTTTGGGAGTCACTGCTAAAGCCTTGGGTGTTGCAAGACTAGGAATTACGCTTTAAAGTGCAAACGCATTTTGTAATCGGTCGTTGGTGCCTCAAGAAGTATTAACGGTCGCATGAAGAATGTGTAAGCAAAATTCATTTAAAAATTCACCAATTAAGAAGTGCTTTGGACAACGGACAAGAGTATGATTGCTTGATTTGAATTTCCAAGTGTAGGGTGATTTATACACACGTAGGGGTATGTGATTGGGATTTAGATGAGAGAATGGAATGAAGAATGGAACTTGTATCTTTAATAGAGTTGATAGAAATTCCTAAGTGGAGATGGAACTCTATAAGGAAAACTTAAGAGATGCCGAAAGCTAAGTAAGTCTATAGAACATATATAATCTTAAGTTAGATGATAAGGAAGTGTGAAGAATATGGATCGACGATAATAGAAGTCCTTGTTAGAAAACCTAATTGGAGAATAAAAGTCACTGGGCCTAATTGATAGATTTTGTGGGTGTAATCCGCTGAAAACCCTCAGGAGACAACACTCCTCCTACTAGGGACACCTAGAGGTTTAACGGCTTGTTGCATGAGCTCAGTGCAATCGTATTTCCCTGCGAAAGTGAGGTTAGGTTTTTGTCGAGAATAAAAAAATAAGTTTGCTCGAGGACGAGCAAAAGATAAGTTTGGGGGTATTTGTTCACACCATAATATTGCATTATTATATTCCCCATTCTTATTCGTTTTATAAATAAACAGGTGCTTTTGACGCATGTCTGCTACATTTTACAGGTTACAGGTTCTTGGATCTAAAACAGTGAAAAAGACAAAAGACGACACAAAAAATGGACTTTGACCAACAAATAGAAGGATCTTAATCAAGCCTACACAAAAGATCAGTACAAGGCAACGCAAGGTCCAAGATTACAAAGCAAACGGTTAAAAGTCCACTGCAATTGTTCACTGGAGATCTGGAAGAAATAGAGAAGCCAAATTGAATAAAGATCCAAAGAAATAAAAAGCCCAAGAAACCCAGAATCAGTTACAAAATTTCCAGCCAATGTTCTCAAAATTGGGCCGCAGAACCACGGCCCAATCCCTACCCAAGCCGCGGTTCCGCGGCTATGTTGCGCAGATAGGAGCTGGAATTTTTACCATAATTTTGGGGCAGCTTTGACTGGTCTTTACAGGGTTATTTTTGTAAATGTAGACATGCGGATCAATTGTAACCTAGGGTTTTCTATCCTCTATAAATAGGAACTCTAAATCATTGTATTAGCTATGCCTCCCTATGCATCTTTTTATCAATAAAATTTAGATTTCTTTTGGAGAGCATCGATGCCTCTTTTCATTTCAGAAATTCAGATCTGACAAGTCTTGTGTTGATATTTGGAGAGAGCCATCTGTAAAGTAAGTATGTAATTTCAATTCTTGTCCTAGGTAATTTTTCATTCTCTGGCCTAGTATAAATTTAATTCTTTGCCCTAGTTAGATAGTTAGATCTTTAATTCAATTGCCCTAGATTAATTTAGTTTTTAGATTTAATTAATCCATTCACACCGTTCGGAATTAACTCGTTAGCGCGATTAGGAAATTCACAACATCCCTGTGGACCGACCCGTACTCACCGGCTAGCTACATGCGACGTCGTTCTTGATTGCGGTTATAGATAGTTTTTGAGATAAATCGGCGATCTGATGATTAGCTAAATTATGGTCATATCAGCGGGGGGTGCACCTTGGGCCGTCGAGGCACGGCGCTCCTTGACGGTCCAAAGGACTAGCAGCCAACCCAGGAAGAGGGTCAAAGCGGCTGAGCCCGTCATCTTTACCGACGAGGACCTTCATGGGATATCCTGCCCATAACGACCCTCTGGTAATCACCGCAAGGGTCCACCGTTACGAAGTGCAGAGGATATTGGTCGACTCGGGAAGCTTGGCAGACATCCTCTTCTACGACTGCTTCCTACGTATGGGACTTACCCCATCGGACCTGAGGACGATCACCCACATCCTGTCGGGGTTCACCAACCACTCCATCCCGGCAGAAGGGGTGGTCACCCTCCTGCTTAACATTGGGGAGACAGGCCATACGCGTACCGTGCCTGTGGAGTTCATTGTTGCTAGAATTCCATCGGCCTACAATATCCTCCTGGGACGCCCGACGCTCAATTCCCTCCAGGCCCAGATATCGACCTACTACCTGGCAATCAAGTTTCTCCTCGACCAAGGCGGGATAGGTCGGGCTTAAGGGAACCGGCAAACCGCGAAGATCTGCTTCACTGCAATGTCGATGCCCGAGGAGAGAAACGATGATCTTGAGAGCACGGATGAATTCAGAGGATCTTTGGATACTCGGAACGAGTTTGTTGATCAGGACAAATTGCATAAGTTTTCTTCGAAATGGGACGGTCCCTTCCTCGTCTCCGGAATTTTGCCTGGCGGGGCCTATCGCTTACAAAATGTTGCGGGTCGCAACTTCCACGGCCATACAATGCCGAGAAGCTCAAGATGTACCTTTAAAAAGGAATATCTATGAATGTATATTTCTTCTTTCACAAAAGCGATGTAAATTTTTCTAAGTTCTTTTTTAAATAATAAGAAGGAAACAATTGAGCATCGCAAAAAGGAGAAATTTATTTATTTATAAGGTATTGTGGGCTCCTCAGCCTTACTTAAAGGTTGAAATTACAACAGCGGGGGAAGGGGGTGCAAGAAGCATTGCTTGTGGTACTCCGAAGAAATTGCCGCCAGCCGAGCCCTTGCCGCTTCAGACCTCTGCCTTTGATGCTGCCCGCGAACCCTCGACGCCATGGATGGGCCGGAGGACTCTCCAGCCGGACACCCATCGGCAAGATGCCTCAGCTGGTAACACTCGAGGACGAGTGCCACCGAGCGACCGTGCCGACTCTTCGAGATCGGGCCGAGACGGCATAGCGATCTCAGCTTGCCAACCGCCTTGTCCTTCAGTTGCTCGGACAATGGGTCGTGCACCTTCGGCGACGCCCTCAAAATCGAGTACAGCAGCAGCTGGAGCGGGGGTGATCGTCGGGGAAGCAGGTGGCCAAAATAGTCCTCCACACGCGGAACCACCGCCTGAAACGTCTCCTCGAAGCTCAGCTGATCGTACAAGTATACGTCTTCGAAAGAAATGATCTCGGGGATGGAGAAAGGGAATCCGTCCATTCTTATGTTTCGGGGTGCAAAGCTCGGAATGAGCCACATCTCCTTCTCTATTTATAGCCTCCACAGAATCCCCAAGAATCCAAATTTGCGCACGCATGGGCGTGGATCTAGGGATTCGCTCGACTCTTCCAATACTGTACCGCCACGCGGCGGATGTCCCGTATTTCTCGGCAAATCGAAGTCGGAACGACGCGGATCTTGGAACGCCTTGCCTCACCTATGCATTCCTGCTACGTGCCGCCCGTGATGGCCACTCTCTCCGATATTCACACATCTCGGAAGGTTAGGTAGAGCCTCGCAACACCGAGCAGCTACCCTGCTCGATCCATCCTTAGTGGGTAAATTCTTACCCATTTACGCTAAGGATCAAAGCTCTCGCCAAGAGGTAACCGAGCAGCTACCCTGCTCGGTCCATCCATGGCTGGTAGTTCACAACCCACCGACGCCAAGGATCAAGCCCTTGCCAAGAGGCAACCGAGCAGCTGCTCTTCTCAGTCCATCCTTAGCGGGTAAATTCTTACCCATCTACGCTAAGGATCAAAGCCCTCACAAAGAGACAACCGAGCAGCTACCCTGCTCGGTCCATCCATGGCTGGTAGCTCACTACCCACTGACGCCAAGGATCAAAGCCCTCGCTAAGAGGCAACCGAGCAGCTACCCTGCTCGGTCTATCCTTAGCGGGTAACTTCTTACCCATCTACGCTAAGAATCGAAGCCCTCGCCAAGAAGCAACCGAGCAGCTACCCCGCTCGGTCCATCCTTAGCGGGTAAACCCATCTACGATAAGGATCAAAGCCCTCGCCAAGAGGCAACCGAGCAGCTGCACTGCTCGATCCATCCTTAGCGGGTAAATTCTTACCCATCTACGCTAAGGATCAAAACTCTTGCCATGAGGCAACCGAGAAGCTATCCTGCTCGGTCCATCCATGGCTGGTAATTCACTACCCACTGACACCAAGAATCAAAGCTCTCACCAAGAGGCAACCGAGCAGCTACCCTTCTCGGTCTATCCTTAGCGGGTAATTTCTTACCCAACGACGTCAAGGATCAAAGCCCTCACCAAGAGGCAACCGAGCAGCTACCCTGCTCGGTCTATCCTTAGCGGGTAATTTCTTACCCATCTACGCTAAGGATCAAAGCCCTCACCAAGAGGCAACCAAGCAGCTGCCCTGCTCGGTCCATCCTTAGCGGGTAACTCCCTACCCATCTGTGCTAAGGGTCAAAGGTTCTCAACCTCGACGACGCCGACCGATCTTAACAGCGGTGGTCGCCAGTCCAACTCGACGTATCTTCAGCAAGCAATCGCCGCCTCAACTTCGGGGCCACAAGGACGCCGATCTTGCACCGGCCTTTATACACTTCAAATAATTGGATTTAACTCGATGTGCGATCACTAACTAAAGGACCGGCCGCTGATCTAACATTCATCAGGCGAGCAAAATGAGACATTGCCACAAAATGAAAAGGTTGCAACACAAATTCCTAAAAAAGGGCTTTATTTACAACTCGGAAGTTTCTACAACGGTATTGTGGGTTCCTCAGCCTTACAAAATCGCCCGAAAGCTTACAAAATTCCAAGACGAAAAACAAAAAATATGCAAAAAAGGAGGGTAGGGAGACTCAGGCCTTAGGGCCGGGAAGGACCTCGATGTGCTCCGCGGCCACCTCGGGAGCTGGGGTGGCTGCTTGAAGGTCGGCGTCCACCGCAGGAGCTTCGGCGCTAGGATCCGGGGTAACCGCCTTCTACCCGCCGCCCCCAGCAGAGGCCTTCCCCCCGGCGACGCTTCCGGTGGCATCCCCCTATGCCTCACCCTCGAGGGGTACTCGAGCCAAAGCTTAGCGTTGGGAAAATCTGGCATCAGCGCCTTGACAGCGTCGAGGGCATCATGCCATACGAGGGCCGAGGCTTCGGCGAGGTTGGCGTAGAATTGATCCGACGTCCTGTAGCTTTCCACCGCCTTCGCAGCCCGGAGGACGGCGCGCCTCATCGCTTCCTTCATCGCCTCATTTTCCCTCTTGAGGGTGTCCCGCGTCTTCTTTAGAGTGGCGGCGAGCACGCTGGTATCTTCCAACTTGGCCTCAACGGCCTTGTTGGACTCCATCAAAACACTGATGGTCTCCCGGCAGCCGGCGTTCACCTGACCCTCGGTTGACACCCGGTTTTCAAGGGTGGCGATCCTCTCCTTCACCTCGCACAGCTTTCGGCTCAAGCCCTCCTCCAGTGAGGTATACTCGCCAGCGATCTGTATTACCGGGGCAATTTTCTCGTCCTCCATGTTGACAACGAGGGCGCAATGCTGAAGGACCTGAGAAAAAAAAGGAGGAGTTAAAAAAAGGCAATCGATCCTGTGAACCAAAAATACATAATAAAAACCTGAGCGGGAGGCGGACACTGATCTGCACGGCCTCCAGGGCTATGGCCACCATTTGGGCCCTGAGGGTCCCCGGAGGATTTTGCCCCCAGCCAACCTTTCCATTTCCGAGAGCAGGCTGTCGGGGACGAAAAGCCCCGAGGGCACATCGAGGCGAAGATCCCCTTCATCCACGAAGATCGGGGAAGCCGAGGAATGGGGCACCGTCCTATGGTGCCTCTTGAGGAGGGGCGCAGGAGGATCGGCCTCGTCTCCAACCTCCAAAACCTGGGGTTCCTGCTCCCGAGCGTGTTCGCGGCTTTGCGTGCGGCCGGCCTTCGAGGCCCGGGGCGTGCTGGAATGCCTGGCCGGGGCGGCCGCCAGCGGAACCGGGCTCGCGGCAGGGCATGACGGACCGGCACCTCCGGCCTTCCTCCCTTTCTTCTCGGCCATCACAGCTCGGAATTTGGATCGGTCCATCGGCTCTACAAAAAAAAGCGAAAATACAAAGAAGGGGTTAGCAATGCCAGAAAAATACATAAGTCTAAACAGGTCACCTAAGCTCCCAACTTACCCACAAACTGAGAGGAGCTGAGCCCGGCCTATCCGAGTGCCTGCTCGGACAGCAACATATCGGCCCGATAAACAGGCTCCCACTCCGACATCGCCACCGCATCGGGATCGTTTGACCGCCTTTCCCGTGGGAAGTTGGCCCTGTGCCACTGGACAGGCACAGTCCAATCCTCACCCTCGGGTGGCCCGAAGAACAAGAACTTCTCCTTCCATTCATGAATAGAAGAAGATACTGCTACGACCCTCAGACCCGGCTGCCCCTCTGTGTTTTCTAAAAGAAACATATACCCAGCTAGGCTCATCCCTACAGGTGCCAGGGTGATTTTTATAGCAGAGGGAGGAAAGGAGAATGTTCAGGCTGAAAGGGATCTCCTGCAGACTCAACCGGACCAAAAACCCGAGGAGAATCCTCTACGAGTTCGGCACTAACTGGAACGGTGCTAATAGAAAGCAATGCAACGCCGCACTCACCGCGGGGGAGAAGGGCAAACGCATTCCGGCCCAAAAGACCTCCAAGTACAAGGCAATCTCCTTGCCCCATACCTGGTCTGCCCTCTCTCCCTCCCAGGCCAAGCGAAGCGAGTAGCTGGGGGGATGTGGAAGCGAGCCCGGATTATAGCGAGCTCGTTCACATGCCTCTGGAGGAAAGGCACGTCACGGACACTCTTGACACACCCTTTGGGGACCGTCCCCGTCGCATAGCCCCGGGGAGCATGACTAACCCTAACTTCCCGAGGGGATTCCGACTCGGACGAAGAAGAGGAGGAAGCAGAAGAGGAGGCTGCAGAAGACTCCCTAGACTCTACCTGAACTATTTCTACGGACTCCCCAGAGGAAGACATCTAACCTGAGCAAAGGAAGGAGTCCTCTGGGGAAAGAATGCAAGGAATCCGACTTAAGGGGAAGATCGCCGAGCTAACACACGAAGGGCAGAGAAAATTATAGCGAAGTGTGGACCCTGGGGGGATCCCAACTCTATTTATAGCAGTCGACGAACACATCCTACGGCGCCGATCGTCTCCTGCCAAAACAAAACTTCGCATTCAACGGCCGTCAACGTTCCACCTGTCGAATACGCATTGGGCACGTCCCGTCAAGTGCGAAGAACACCGGCGGCCCGTCACGTCAGCCAACCAGCGCCAGACACATGGCTAGCGTTTCGACGAACGTACGCCCGAATCGGCGCTTCCTCTTTAATGCAAGATCTCTCTCCTGATCCGCTGACGTCATAAAAAAAAAATACAACTAATTGCCCGGGGATCCGCGTCGATGATGTCTTCAAATATGAGATTGGCCCAGGTGACCGATAAGACCACTTTCGACCCGACTCATGAATAGGTCGGTCCGAGAGTGGGGGGCTAATGATGATACTTGGTACCAGGGACTCCCCAGATCATGACACGTGGCAGATGACGTGCCCCAAAGCTTACGAGAAAGGAGCAAGAAGGGTACATTGGAAGCATACCCCGGGCCTTCTTCCCGAGGATGTTCCCGACCTTCGGTGGCCTCCCAGACCACTCTTATGTTTGTCTTACAAACAACCATTGCCTCACCTCCGAGCCCTCCCGCACGTTGAGCTTCCTCAGCCCACCTAGCTCACCTCCGAGCTATCACAGAACCAAGCTTGCTTGGCCTCCCACTCGCCTTCGGGCCTCCCGCCGAGCTCAGCTTCCTCGGTATCACCGACCGACCAACAGCACATATCACAGGCGTCTCCGCCACGGCTCTGTGAATCTCGCCATATGCGAGATATCCGCCGCCCATGATCCCGCATTCCACGCCATCGCGTTCCCCCATTAACGAGCATATCCGCTATTAATGGGGGGTCCCGCCTTTCACGCGGGCATAACACCAGGGCGTAACGGCCAGCATGAATCTCACGCCCGCCAGCCCACGACTGCCACTATATAAACCCTCTCTCAGACGACTCAGATAAGGCAATTTTACCCCAATAGGCCACTACTCTGCCAAAATACCTCGACTAACTTGATCGTCGGAGGGTCCACAGTGGTATAACCACCCCGGGACTTCCTTGCAGGTAGTTCGGCTTTATCCCAAATCAAGCCCACTGAGATCCACACGCTTCAAGAGGCATCCTACAAACCAAATCTCAGTCATCCATCAACGCTCGCTACAGATCAACAGAAGACAACATCTGAAGAAGATCCAGACCTCCATCAGATACCATCTGTTAGGAGGTCATTAGTCATCTTTAGAACTAAGATCGATTTAGGGAGACCTGAGCATAGGAGGGCTCGGTTGACTGGTGATCAATAGGGTTTTGGCCTCGGGAGACTTGACTAAATTGGGCTGAAGTTGGCCTCTCATAGTGTTAAACTCTAATATCTGCTCGGTGCTTACGTACTCCTACGTGAGGCTCTAAAGTAGTGTTAAACACTGAAATTTGGAGCGCTCACGTGTGGCATGTGAGGCGCCTGAAAACTGTGCACTGTTTCTTTGGGTTTATTCTCTTGATCTTTTATAAGTGCTACGCACTATTAAGGGGTCACGTGAGATCACGTGAGGTGCCCCAAAAATGGGAACTGTCTTTAATTTATCCCTTTTTTCCTTTTATAAGTGCTAAGCACTATTAGGGTGTCACGTGGGATCACGTGAGGCGCCCCAAAAATGGGAACTGTCTTTGATTTATTCCCCTTTTTATAAGTGCTAAGCACTATTAGAGGGTCATGTGAGATCGCGTGACTCGATCTCAGTCATTCTTTTTGGTTCATCAGAGTTGCTCATGTGGGAACACATGATCTGTCATTATAGCGTTGAACACTAATATGCATGAAGATCTTGATCTGAGTTTTGAGAATTTTAGGTCCCTTATTTTTATAAGAATTAAATTATTTTATAGGGTTAAACCCTAGTTCTATCAGAGGAATTAAATTCCTATATCCTTTTGTAAGAATTAAATTCTTTGAATTTAGTTCTTTCCCCTAAGTTTTGAGTCTGCATGACAGAATCTTCCTGATGAGAATTAAATTCTCAACTTGTGGGGAGTCTACTTCTGCAGACTTCAACCAGAGGAAGATCTAAGTTCTTTGAGAAGAGTTAAACTCTTGATTTGAGAATTAAATTCTCTTTTATTTTATGGGAGCTTTTGGGAGGTTTCTCTATAATTTTTAGAAGCTTATGGGGTGGTCTCCTCCCTTTGGATTTAACCTCTTTGCTCCTATTTATAGGAGAAGAGAAAAAATCAATTTGTTGAGAAAATCTCTCATTGAGAGATCTTGATTGATTTCATGATCTTTTAGATCAACCGGTGAATTTTATTCATCGTTGGATTTTTAATCCAAAGGCTCTCTGTTTAACAGAAAAGATTTCTTATTTGTTTAACAAGATTATGAATATTTTGTTAGTTTTAACAAGATTAGAATTTTATTCTATCATACTTTTTTAGTTTAACAAGATCAGAAATATATTTTCTTAATATGGATATCTTGTTAGCATAGAATTTTATTCTTGTCATGTGAATATCTTGTTAGTTTAATAAGATTAGGAAAATATTTTCCTATGATAGAATTTTATACTATCATATGATCACCGCTGGATCTTTGATCAAGGATTCTCTATTTAACAGAGAAGATCTTTCTAGTTTGAGAAAGATCGGGAAAATATTTCCCAAATAGAATTTAATTCAAGAATTTGATAGAAGTATTTTAAATTGGGGCGCTCACAAACTTTGCATGTGAAAAGTAAGAGAACTCACGTGTCTAACACGCGATCCCTGCTGTGGGTTTTAGCCTATTTATGTTCAGCGCCCATATGCTTTGCATATGAGCGCTCACGTGTTTTACACATGAGGAATGTTTGACCCTTGGTTTTTTTCTTTCAGCGCTTATATATTTTGCATATAAGCGCTCACGTGTTTAACACGTGATGTCCAACCGTGAATTTTTTTTCCTCTTTTTTATAAGGGTTATAAGGGCACAAAAAGCTCTTGGCCGAAAATTTTGGCGGTAACAAGTGATCTGACACACCTTGCACAAATCCCGTTTCTAACATGAATTGATTGAATTTGAGATACTACTGCCTTGGAGCTTGCTTAAGGCCGTACAAGCTCTTTCGCAGTCTACACACCATAGTTTCTTTCTCCTTCACCTCGTATCTCGGTGGCTACATCATATAGATCTTCTATACCAAATCTCCATGAAGGAACGCGGTCTTCACATCAAGCTGCTCCAGGTGCAGATCCTCCACCGCCACAATACTAAGGATCACTCGAATTGATGTCATTTTCACCACAGGGTAAAATATCTCTTGATAGTCAATTCCTTGCTTTTGTACATATCCCTTGAGTACCGAGCGAGCCTTGTACCACTTCACACCATCGGCCTCATCTTTTATCCTGTGCATCCATCTATTCAGCAACGCTTTTCGATTTTTGGGTAGCTTCACTGGATCCCACATACGATTCTTCTTCAAAGAATCCATTTTCTCGTCCATAGCTCGCTCCTACTACTTACTAGCACCGTCTTGCGTCGTCACTTCAAGGGATTCAGGCTCCCTCGAATCCGTATACAAAATGAAGCCGGTCAAAAGTCTTTCAGGTAGTCTCTTTTCTCTCATAGATCTCTTCAGAACTGGTACATCTGATTGTTGAACATGGTCACCATCATGTTCTTGAACCTGATCCTGCACTATAACTTCCTCTATATTTCGATCCCCACTTGTAGACACCTGATTGTTCTCTTGAGTTCCGTCTAACTCCACGAACTCAGATACAACACCATATATGGCTTGCTTTCTTCTCTATATAAGTGCTTCTCATCAAAGACAACGTTCCGGCTTCATATTATTTTCTTACTTGTGTAATCCCATAGCTGATATCTGAACTCATCTCCACCATACCCGATGAAAACACACTTCTTAGATTTGGAGTCAAGTTTACTCTTTTTTGCCTTATCAATCAAAGAATATGCAATACAGCCAAATACTTTAAGGTGCGAATAGTTGACCGATTTATTCTACCAAATTTCTTCTGGAATGCCTCCATCAAGCACACTCGCCGGGTTTCTATTGATCAGATACACAACAACATCGACCGCTGTTGCCCATAAGAATTTTGGCACATTCGTATCCAAGGTCATGCTTTGCACTCGCTCTAGGATTGTCCTGTTCATCCTTTCAGCTATACCATTCTGCTGCGGCGTCCCTGGTACCATCTTCAACCAACGAATACCCTTTTGCGAGTAAAACTCCTCGAACTCTTGGGTGCAGTATTCCCCGTCATTATCGGACTTTGGGCGTTTAACCTTCATCCTCGTTTGGTTCTCCACCTGTGCAATCCAGTGTTTGAAGATGCCAAACACATCAGACTTTTTCTTCATTGTGTATACCCATGTCATCCGACTTGTATCATCGATGAACGTCACGAAGTATCGATTTCCTCCATAAGACTCCACCGAGGCCGAACCCCATACGTTCGTATACTCCATCCCTATTTTCTTGGTCTTTTCTCTACGCCTTCAATTTGAAATCTGAGCGCGCTTTTCTTCCCACAAACGCAGCTCTCGTAAAGCCCCAACTCCACCTTTTCAGCCCCAAAAGAACCCCCTTAGCTTGAAGAATTTTCATGTTCTTCTCGCTGAGGTGCCCCAATCTTTTATGCCACAACGAAGTGTCCGAACTTATCGTCAATGCAATCAAGCCTCCGCTGCTCCCATTGAATGAGTACAACGAACCGCTCAGCTTGTCCCTTGCGACCACCAACGACCCTTTGAAAATCTTCCATTAAGAATTCCCAAACGTTGTAGTAAACCCTTCGTTGTCTAGCTGACTTGTAGAAATCAAGCTTTTCTTCAAATCCGGAATATGACAAGTATTCTTCAATTTGATTTGACCGCCTCCTAACGGTTGCAAGATGATCGTCCCCTTTCCAATGATCTTACACGATTGACCGTTTCCTACCGTCACATGTCCAAGGTCGTCCTGAACATACTCGCTAAAGTGGTGTCTGTCTGAAGTGCAATGAAAAGAAGCCCCTGAATCTAGGAACCAAGTATCCGCCTTTGTATTCTCGCTCGCTGATAGACAAAGACCTTGTTCCCTTTGTTCTTGTGTAGACACCACATTCACTCCCTTTTCATCCATCTTCTCATCTGAGCCTTTCTTCGGAAGCCTGCATTCACTTTTTCTATGGCCCTTCTTTCCGCAATTCCAATAGGCGTCTTGAATTTTTCCTTGAGATTTACTTAGGTTTTTAGACTTGCCCTTTTCCACTTTCCCCTTTCCATTGTTCTGCCGCGATTCTCCACTGAAAGTGCAGAAGTTCCAGAACTCCCACTCACGAACTCTCTCCGCATCTCATCGTTTAATATGCAGCTTACCGCATCATTAAATGTAAGAATCCCTGAGATAGAGTTTCTAACCGCCATCACTAGGTTCTCCCAACTCTCTGGCAATGAACATAGGAACAGTAGGGCTCGAATCTTGTCTTCAAAGACGATTGAAACCGACTTAAGTTGGCTTGTCACGCTGTTGAACTCATTCAGGTGCTCTATCACCGAACCGTTCTCTACCATCTTCATGTTGAAAAGCTTCTTCATCAAAAAAAATTTATTTGATGTCGATGGTTTCTCATACAACTTCGCTAACGTTGTCATTAGCGCCTTAGTTGTTTTCTCCTTTGAGATATTAAAGGCCACCTGTGGAGTCAACGACAATCTGATCATCGCCGGGACTTTCCTATCCAAAAGGATCCACTCCTCATCGGTCATCTTCTCGGGCTTTTCTCCTAGTAACGAAAGATATAGATCCTTTTAATATAGACGGTCTTCCAACTGCATGCGCTACCAACTAAAATTGTGATCAATGAATTTCTCGATTCATATCTTATCCTCCGCCATCTTTCGTTTGTATCGCAGCAAACTCGACTTCCCCCTTAATCTGTACCAATGCCTTCAAAACTACAATCTAAGAAAGTGGGGAAGATAACACAAGCGTCGTTACCCACCGTTGACCTAGATTGTAGAATTGAAAAACCCTAGGTTCTCTTAACCTTGCTCCGATACCAATTATTGGGAGAAGAGTCGATCCACGGAACAGTGCTCGCGACAAAACCCAAATCACGCAAAAATACAATCACGCAATTAAACGACGAAAGACAATATAAATTAAAGTGCAGGAATAAGAAAGTAATCAATCACAAACAAGATAGATTTGTTAACGAGGTTCACCTACCGTATGGCTAGTCCCCGGTAAAGCGGAATCTGCAAACGTCTACTATACTTGAATCAAGTTTGCAAATAAGAGCAACCCTGTGAGATTTCTCTCAAATCTCTCTATACAAATCTCTCTATCTCTTCCTAAATCTCTCTTGGCCTCTGCCTCTTGTGATGATATTATGCCTCACTCATAGGATGTGCTTTTATAGCACTTAAGACAATATCACCATCTAACATTGTCACCGCCTAACAATGTCATGCATGTCAAAAGTAGCACCTAACAATGTCATCACCTAACACTATCACCATCAAAAAATGTCATGCATGTCAAAAGTAGTACCTAACAATATCATGCATGTCAAAAGTAGCACCTAACAATGTCACCACCTAATAATGTCATGCATGTCAAAAGTAGCACCTAAGCCTAGGCCTTAATTTGTATCACTTTTCAACATATACCTTCCTTGTATGATAATTATGTTTGTTTGATCGAGGAATACGAAAACTCCACTGCATCTATTCAAGCACCTAGACCATCTTGGAGTAAATCCTGCAAATAGCTTTTCCTTTAGCTTTCCTGAGTGCATCTTCATGTTTTGTTTTGTTTTTTGCCACTTGCTTTTTCCTTTTTTTTATGTTCGATAACTATATGCTACAACATATTGGTTTTATCTCTACGGAGCGCATCACATCAGAAATTATATAGAAATTTGAGAATGAGTCGGAATACTGGTAAAGTGAGTATAAATAAAGCAGAATGACATGAACTAAAAACAAAAATAGATTTTTCCCATTCTGAATTACATACGTTACTTATATTTATATTTATATTGCCATGAGTCCCATAGAAGGCTAGAAAGCTTCACCTCTGCCTACATTCTTCCATACGAAAGCAGGAGACACACACACATAAACATTTACTGTTTGTGACCATTGCAACACAATATTAAAGTGACAAATAAACAAGAGAAGGATCTTTCTTCTTTTTCTTCGTTAATTCATACTTACGATCGAGTGACTTCGTATCGTCTTCATTATTTATTTAGGTGATTAGATGAGTTGCAGCAGCTAACAAAGTTGATTGGACAAATATGTAATTAAACATCAGTGATTCCAGTACTTGGTTCTAAATAACAGGCTTTAATAAATAAACCTTCGTCCAGCTCTGAACGCTACCCCTATCCCATAACCTGGTCTAGGTTCCGGAGGTGGGGTCTAAGCAGGAGATGGGGTCGGGGCAGGACGTTCCGGAGGATCATTAGATTCACAAAAGTCAATCTTATTACTATCCTGCTGAGCGTAATGGCTGCTTGCAATTTGTAGGCCACCAACACGTTCTGGAATATCTTTGAGCTTGGATAAGTCAAACCTGCGTGGCATTATTGTCTCCGTTCTCACTAGTATTGTTACTTCCTGATGGAGGCTTGGATCCATCATGCCAAGATGTTACCTTCCGTTGATCTGCTGACGGCGGCGATGGACGGCTGAGATTAGATCTGGAGACAGGCTCCTGAACGTGTGGATCTCAATGGGTTTGAGGTTGTTGTTGCCGAGCTACCTGTAAGGAAGTCCCAGGGTGGTTGTACCAGTGAGGACCCTCCGACGGTCAAGTTAGAGAGGAAATCCGAGCAGAGTAACGGCTTAGTAGAGTAAAAATGGCTTACTTGAACCATCTGAAGAAGGGGTTTATATAGCGGTGGCAGCAGGCAGGGCAGGCGCGAGAATCACGCCGGCCATTACGCTCCCGACATCATGCCCGCGTGATGAGCGGGATCTCCCATTAATGGCGAGACAGGTTCGTTAATGGGGGATCGTGATGGTGTGGAACATAGGATGTGGCCGGCGGATATCTCGTGCATGGCGAGATTCGCGGGATGGCGGTTGCGCCTGTGAGCGGTGCTGTTAATCGGTCGATGAGACCGAGGAAGATAGCCTCGGCAGGAGAGCTCATGGACGAGCGGGAGAGCCGAGGTATCTTGGTTGTGCGGTAGCCCGAAGACGAGCTGGGAGGCCGAGGAGGCCAATTGTGCAGGGGGCTCGGAGGCGAGCCGGTGTTTGCTTGTGGGACGGGCATAGGAGTGGCCTGGTCGGCCACTGTAGGTCCTTTCTTGTGAGCTTTGGGACACTTCATCTGCCACGTGTCATGATCTGGAAGATCACCGATATCGAGCATCATCATTAGCCCCCCACTCTCGTCCCGACCAGCTGACGGGTCAGGTCGAGAGTGGTCTATCGGGTCACCCGAGGTAAGCTCCTTTCAAAGATATCGTCAGGGCGTGTACTCGGACAATCTGTTGTATTTTCTGGATGACGCCAGCAAATCAGGGGTGTGATCTCTGCTTTAAATAGGGTGCGCCGGATCACGCGTACTTCCGCTGAAGCAACAGTCCGCATGTCGGGTGCTGGTTGGCTGATGCGACGGGCCGCAGACCCCTGGCGTCTGATGGGATACGGCCAATGCGAGTGCGACAGGTGGGGCGATCGTGGCCGTCGAATGCGAGGAGTAGTTTTGGCAGGAGTTGACTGTCGCCGTTGGATGAGGACGCCTGCAGCTATAAATAGAGATGGGGTCCGCTTCAGGGCCCATATCTCTTTATATTTTCCTCGTGCTGAGTCTTGTTAACTCGGTGTTCTCCTCTTTATGTCTGATCTCTACGTTCCCGAGGATTTCTTTCCACCAGGTTAGATGCCTTCCTTTTCTTTCTTCTGCTTCTACTCCTTCTGAGTCGAGTCTGCCTTTCCCTTTGGCAGGACAAATGGATCGATACAGGGCTCTTGGTGCCCTCGGTGCTCTGTCCCGGAAGGAGGCCAGCGGTGCGGCCGCGCCTCCGGCTGACCCGTGCCCCACACCAAATGTGCCGCCGGTGGCGGGGCTGTCTGACTCATCACGAGCTCCTAATGATTGTCCCGGCGGCAGCCAAAGGCGTCCATAGGTTCCCGAGCCCCAGACGAGGGATGTAGGAGAGGACGAAGACGGGGTTCCTCTTAAGAGGAAGAGGACGGTCTCTCACGCACCACCGTCGGAGATTCCTGAGGGGATTCCTGTTCAAGAGGGGGACGTCCATTTCGTGGTCTCGCCTGGGCTTTCCGTTGCTGCTGGCCTGCTTGCTGGTATGGAAGAGTCGGCCGTGGGCAAGATACCATAGGGGACCCTGAGGGCCCAAATGGCGGCTATAGCTCAGGAGGAGGTGCAGGTATGTATTCCCTCATGTGTTATTTTGAGCGCCCTTTCTTTAGTTCGAGTGTCTCTAAGTCTCTCAGCTGTTTCTCGTCAGGTCCTTCAGCGCTGTGCCCTTGTTACTCACATGGAGGCCGAGGGGGCTATCCACGCTACGAGGCCGGCGGGAGAGTCTTCTTCGGAGGCCGAGGATCTGCAACTTGAGCTGCGTCTGGAGAGGGAGAGGACGGCTGTCCTGGAAGCCCGATCGGCCGCCGTGGAGCTCGCCGTCTAGAAGTGCTGGGAGTCCTATCACCGCCTAAGTGAGTCCCACTGAGTTGTTGAGGCGAAGTTGATGGAACTGGCTGATCACTTTGCAGCCATGAAGAGGGTGAGGGATGCCAGCAGGCGGGATGCCGAGGCGGCGCTTCAGGCAGCGGAGGTTGCCGAGATTCGGGCTAGGAAGGCGGTGACTAATTACAAGGGATCGGACCAGTTTTAGGTTGATCTCTAGTATGTTGGGGTAGGGAGCTACCAGCCAGGGATAACCGAGCAAGGGCGGACCCGGTTGCCTCTTGCGAGAGCTTTTGATCCTTAGCATGGGAGGGGCCGTAAGAGGCCTACTAAGGATGGACCGAGTAGGGTTGCTGCCCGATACCTCTTGGCGAGGGCTTTGATCCTTAAGGATGGCCGGGCAGGGTTACTGTCCGGTGCCTCTTGGCGAGGGCTTCGATCCCTGGCGTTGTGGGGTAGGGAGCTACCAGTTAGGGATAGCCGAGCAGAGTAGCCGCTCGGCTGCCTCTTGGTGAGGGCTTTGATCCATGGCGTTGTGGGGTAGGGGAGCTACCAGCCAGGGATAGCCGAGCAGAGTAGCCGATCGGCTGCCTCTTAGTGAGGGATTAGATCCTTGGCGATGGAGGGGCCGTGGGAGGCCTGCCAAGGATGTACCGAGAAGTGAAGCTGCTCAGTTGTCTCTTGGCAAGGGTTTTGATCCTTGGCGTTGTGGGGTAGGGAGCTACCAGCCAGGGATGGCCGAGCAGGGTAGCCGCTCGGCTACCTCTCGGTAAGGGCTTCGATCCTTAGCGCTGGAGGGGCCGTGGGAGGCCCGTTAAGGATGGACCGAGCAGTGAAACTGCTCAGTTGCCTCTTGACGAGGGCTCTGATCTCTGGCGTTGTGGGGTAGGGAGCTACCAGCCAGGGGTAGCCAAGTAGGGTAACCGCTCAGCTGCCTCTCGGTGAGGGCTTCGATCCCTGGCGCTGCGAGGTAGGAAACTACCAGCCAGGGATAGCCGAGCGGGGAAGCCGCCCGGCCGCCTCCTGTTGAGGGCTTTGATCACAAAGACAGAACTCATCTTTTTGCAATGTTCTGATGTTCCCTTCTTGTTATTTGAATGGAAAGGACTTTTTAGAAAAATTTACATCGTCTTTGTGAAAGGAGAGGTGCACACTCGTAGGCATTGATTTCACTGGTACAGCTTGAGCTTCTCGATATTGTAAGGCCGTGGAAACTTGCGTCCGTCTGCGTCCTGTAAGCGGTAGGCCCTGCCGGGAAGTACCTCGGAGACGGGGAAAAGACCGTCCTATTTTGTGGAAAACTTGTGCAGCCTTTCTTGATCGACAAACTCGTTTCGCCATAGGGCTAGATCTCCGGTCCTGAAGGAGCGACGCTTGACCTGCGCGTTGTAGTATCGAGCAGTTTGCTGCTGATAGGCAGCAGCCCTGATCTGAGCCCGGTCTCGTTTCTCCAACAAGATGTCCAGGTTGGTCCGTAGTACAGTGGTGTTTACTTTGTCGTCGAAGTGTTCGACCCGATGACTGGGTAGCCCGATCTCCGCCGGGACCATTGCCTCTGTCCCGTAGCAGAGGCTGAAAGGGGTTCCCCGATGGGGGTCTTCTTTGACGTGCACAGGGCCCATAAGACCCGGGGCAGTTCCTCGACCCAACTGCCTTGGCGCCCTTCTAGGCGGGTTCGGAGGCTCGGAGGACGTCCCGTTAAGCAACTTCGGCCTGCCTGTTGCATTGAGGGGGTGTGACCGCGGAAAACTTCATGAGGATATGATATTCATTGCAGAAATCCTTCACTTTCTCGTTTTCGAAGTTCGTCCCGTGGCCGGTGATGATACACCTCGGGATACCGAACCGTTGTTGGGATTGTGTAACACCCGAGCCCAATACTACTAATTTCAGTTACCGTTCGAACGTAGTGTGGCACTTATTTCATTTATCTTGCTTGATGGTTAATTATTATAAATTCTACCCGAAAATTAATTTCTGCATATAACAATTTTTGGCATCTAAAATAAAATTAAAAATATTCATCTTGGTAAGCTTGACACCCCTAACCCTGTTGTAGCGTCCGTGCATCGTGTTCTCGTCCCGTTCAGTGAAACGGGCGAGTTTGGACGGCTACGTGCACGTACGTATGTCCGTTTTAGGGGTATTCTTTTTTATCATAAAACACTTCATTTTAAATTTTGGATCCCGCCTAAAATTCTATTATTTCAATTTCAAATTTTTGGACTCGACCCTGGCGCGATTTGGAAATGTTTTATTTTGCGCCAAAATCCCAAATTTTAATATTATTAAAACCATCGTGATTTCGTGATTAGGTGGTTAACGCTCATATATTTTTCTAACTAACCTGATATCTTACTGTTCATTACCTATCTTTTAAATCTTTAAATTAACCTATATATATATCCTATTGTTCCTTAAAATGTTTTGAATCTTTAATTAATATTTATCCCTAACTAACGATTCCCCTTTAGCCAATCGCGTTCCTTTTAATTCCGCGGGCCCCCACCTGCAGCTCTCTCTCTCTCTCTTGCATTCACTTCTCTTTCTCTCTCTCTCTCTCCACTTTTTCTCTCTCTCTCTCATATATTCTCTCGTACTTCTCTTTATCATTCTTTCTCTTCTTGCTTTACGTCTCGTTTCTCATTTTTTTTAACTGTTCTTTTGTTGCCGGAATTCCGTCGTGCCGGTGATGCTTCTCGACGTTCCAGCGAGGTACCCCGACCCGTGTGGTTCCTTTGTTCGTCGTTTGGGATCATTCCGTGAACCGTGCGCCCGTCGCGAGTTTTCCCCGCCGACGGTTAACGTTCCGTTTTCCCGATTCGCGACCCATCGAAGCAAGTTAATCTTGCTACATGCTATATAATTCATTTTATACTACCTATAGTTTAAATCTAGTGCCCCATGTTTAATTTTATAACGTTTCGATATTCCGTTTGCATCCGTTTATATCATATTAAATCTAGATCATGAAAACTTATCTTGTGACATACTAGATTACATTATACTGCATCCATATCAATTAAAATATACATCGTCATAATATTTCTTATTATTATCTTTAATTAGTTTATAATCTGCATTTTATGATATTATATATTTAAAATGTTATAGTTTACACATGAAACGTCGTTGAAAAGCGGATACGACAAATCTGAAATTTACTGTACACCTTACCGTATAAAATTCATTATAAATCATAGAAAAATCATTAGTATACGTTCTTTAGTTCGTTACGAAGATAACTCAGAATACTATAACTCTATGAAATATTTACTTGCAAAATAAATTGTTCAAATAATGTAAAATGCAAATGAAAATGTCTCCAAACTGCTGTCCAGGGAAATTCCAGCAGCAAACTTTCAATTTCGAATGTTCATAACATTTTGTAGGGACAACCTGAGATGCTTAAACATATAAAACTGAAAACCTTATTGAATTATCTTTGTTTTGGTATAAGACACGTCCCTTTTGGAGAACGTTTGTTATTTTTAACCTATTTTACAAATTAGGGTGACGCTGAATTTCTGAATGGAACTTTCTTGTGCATGGTTAATCAATACCACTTTTATAGTTATTAATCGTTTTGAATATGCTATCCATATTAATATTATTATATCAATATTTATATCACATATTGCTTAGTTGTACATCCCACATTACCATTTTATAGTTTTATAACTTTTCGGATACCCGTTTGCATCCATCGCATTTAAGATACATATAATTGCATCCATAGATAACATTACTGCATAATAATGTGATATTAACACTTCATGTTTAATAAATTGCATCCTAATTAATATTGGAACTATAAATGTAACCCTAATCGATAACTGTGCATCCATATCCTTGAAATTATATCTATTTGCATATCATATTATATGTTCCAGTTTATTGTTCTGATAGTACTCATGCTTGTTTATTTATACACATGCTTATGTTAGTTTGATTATGAGTACCCACATGATATCTTGTGCTTCCTGACATGACCTGTTACACTTCCTACTTGACATGACATGGTACCGTACACTCTTGACATGACATGACACCTTTATACATTACCTGGCTTGACATGATGTACCATGGCTTTACCTGTTACCTGATCTTGTGTCTAATGCCAACAAACATAACATGTAGTCCTCATGGACCGTTCCTGTTGTCTATCCAGACAAACCTGTTTACCTGATCCTGTGTTGGCATTAGTTTCTTGATTACTGGATACCTGACTTGACATACACATATAACTTGGGGGTATGGGGAAATCAAAGGTGAAATCTGACTTGTAACTCGACAGTTCACTACCTGTATTGAGTGTACACATTCCTGTTTTGTGCCAGCGGCATGTCTCGGTTTCAGCCGAGAATATTGTGGCCGTGGTCCCGGGTATGTACGGGATACTATCGAGTGTACACATTCCTGTTCTGTGCCTAGCGGCATGTCTCGGCTGCAGCCGAGAATATTATGGCCGTGGTCCCGGGTATGTACGGGATACTATTGAGTTACATCGATGATTCATCAATTGATTTCAAAGACTTTAGAATAGAAAACCTGATAAAACAGTTTAGTTTACCCACTGCACGCTACCCTGTACTGGTATGATTCATATTATTGTTATTCTTGCTGTATTCATGTTTATATTACATTGCCTGCTACACTGTTCATATTATATTACTTGATGACATGACGCGCTGACGTCTGGGTTTTGCATGGCCCAGATTCCGTACCGCTGTTGCAGTCCGAGCAGGAGTACTTCAGCCAGCAGGCTGAGCTGTGAGTTCAGTAGTAGTTAGTTTTATTTCCTGCATTTATTTCCTGATGTGAGCCCGCATTATGGGACACACTTTTCAGTTATTTGTATTGGATCATTTGCTTCCGCATTTATTTATTACCGACTCCTGTTATTCTGGATTATGGACTTGTTTTAGATAG
The DNA here is from genome assembly GCA_030015575.1 of Agapanthus africanus. Classification (NCBI taxonomy): domain Eukaryota; kingdom Viridiplantae; phylum Streptophyta; class Magnoliopsida; order Asparagales; family Amaryllidaceae; genus Agapanthus; species Agapanthus africanus. Next base: position 423,104,124 of record JASDDO010000010.1, on the reverse strand, counting down.
TTTTATCCTGTTCTTGATATCTCTACAGCCATAATGTGACTGTAGATGGATACTTTCTACCCACAGGTAGCATGGTTGGCTATGTCACGTGCCCAATCTAGCGTACTCTGGGAAGCGGGATGTGACATGGTTCTTTTGGTATCAGAGCCATAGGATAGTCGGGTTGATTCTTCAGTAGTTGGGTGTTGTACCCAATACACGAATCAGAATACCCGTGCTTAGGAAACATGTCCTTCCACCTTACCGTTTACCATTCTTGAATCACATTCTTCCTGATTATATCTTTTACGATATGCAAACTTCCTTTGCATATCGACTCAAAACCTGATTCCTTGTTATCTCTAGGACTCAGGCGACTTGGGTAGAGTTATGTAATTATGGCTATGATACCGCGGCATAGTTACAATGCGGTACTCTATTTAAGTATCTTGGAGTTCTAGCCTTGATCTATATTCAAAATCTATCATCATGCTAATGTTGGGTATTTTGAGTTCAGGATTATGGCCGGTAAGAAATTGAAGACATACCAGAGGCGTGTGGACGAAGCCGCCATGCTTGGAGTGATAAGAGGAATGCTGAAGAATCAAAGAAACAGATCGAGATGATCCAGCAGCAAGCGGACTCGTTTCGGGAAGGTTTGCAGATCGTTCAGCAGTCTGTGAACAATGTTGGAGCTGGACCAGTTGACCGAGTAGGGACCGTAGCAGATTTCAGGCGGTTGGGTCCGTCTACATTTACTGGTTTAAAGGAGCCGTTGCCAGTGGAGCAGTGGCTAGTTGACACAGAGAACTTGCTTTTTGCGGCACAGATTCCAGATGACAAAAAAGTTGTTATGGTACGCATTCAGCTAGTAGACTACGCCCGAGAATGGTGGCTTGTTGAGGAGACCCGCTTGCCCAAGCCGATCAAGTGGGCGGATTTTTCTAAGAGTTTCCTGGAGAAGTTCTTCCCGCGGACTGCACGGGAGGAAATGGAAGAGAAGTTCATCGGACTAAAGCAGAAGGGAGCACCCGTAGATGTGCATGTAGCAGAATGGACGAGACTCAGTAGTTTCGCTGGACCTTTAGTTGCCAACGATGCAGACAGGGCACGGAGGTTCATGCGCAGACTGGACGTGGACATCCAGAGGCAGATTGTCTCCCTGGGTTTGACCACTTTCTCACAAATACTTGCAGCAGCCAAGAGCAGCAGAGTTTATCTGGGATGAAAGGGAGTTTGCAGCAGACAGCAGTTGTGTTAAGGAAGCAGTTCGGTCGGGCCGGTTGAGTTTAGGGCTAGGCCGACAAACAATATTCTTGCATCAATGGAAGTGATGAAAGTAAAGAGCCGACTGTTGTTCATGATTCTATGGACGTGTTTGAAGATATATCGGGTTTACCGCCGAGGAGAGACATAGAGTTCGCAATTGATCTTATTCCTGGTGCAGCGCCAGTATCTAAAGCGTATTATCCAATGGCGCCAGTAGGGTTGGAAGAAGTAAAGAAACAGGTTGCTGAATTGCTTGAAAAGGGTTGGATTCGAAGCAGTAACTCGCCTTGGGGAGCTCCAGTTCTTCTAGTAAAGAAGAAGGATGGCACAAGAAGGATGTGCATCGACTATCGAGAATTAAACCGGGTGGCTTTCAAGAACAAGTACCCGATCCCTCGCATTGGAGAGCTTTTTGAGCAGCTTAGTGGCGCGAGGGTATTCTTGAAGTTGGATTTACGATCCGGATATCATCAGGTCCGAGTGAAAACAAAAGATATTTGCAAGACGGCATTCCGAACTCGGTATGGACATTACGAGTACTTAGTGATGCCCTTCGGAGTAACGAATGCGCCGGCAGTATTCATGGACTTGATGAACCGAATCTTTTCACCGTTCTTGGATCGGTTCATTGTGGTATTCATTGACGATATTCTGGTTTACTCGAAGAGTTTTGAAGAGCATGCTAAGCATTTGAAGATCGCACTGCAGACGTTGAGACAGAAGAAATTGTATGCGAAGATGAGTAAGTGCGAGTTTTGGCTGGAGGAAGTAAGGTTTTTGGGGCATGTTGTGTCTGGCGATGGCATTGCCGTCGATCCAGAAAAGATTGCAGCAGTTCGAGATTGGCCTATTCCAAAGAATGTTGCTGAGATAAGAAGTTTCCTTGGATTAGCCGGATACTACAGGAGATTCGTGGAGAACTTTTCTCGTCTGGCAGAGCCGTTGACCAAGCTTACGCGCAAAGAGGTACCTTTTGTATGGGCGGATAAGTGTGCGTTAGCTTTCGAGACGTTGAAGCAGAAGTTGATAACCGCCCCTATTCTGACCGTGCCAGACAATTCCGGAGGATTGGTGATTCACAGCGACGCATTTGGGAAAGAATTGGGATGTTTTTGATGCAGCATGGGAAGGTTGTAGCATACGCATCGAGACAGTTGAAGACCCATGAGAAGAATTATCCACCTCATGACTTGGAGCTTGCGGCTGTGATTTTCGCTTTGAAGATTTGGAGACACTACCTTTTGGGCGAAAGAGTCGAAGTTTTTACAGATCATAAGAGCTTGAAGTATGTGTTCATACAGAAGGAGCTTAACTTGAGGCAGCGTAGATGGTTGGAGCTGATGGCTGACTACGATCTTGATCTTAAGTACCATCCGGGGAAGGTTAATGTTGTGCCGGATGCGCTTAGTCGGTTACCAGTAATTCAGGTGTTAACTACGCAGAAGGAGATTGTCGCAGATTTTCGAAGATTTGACTTGGAGGTTGTGCTACCGCGTTCTACGGGACAGTTGTTGCAGCTGCAAGTACATTCGTCTTTGATCGAGAATATTAAAGCAGCTCAATCGTAGGATCCTAGACTGCAAAAGTTTTGAGAGCCGGTTGAAGCCGGGCTACGAACAGATTTATTGATCCACGAAGATGGTTCGTTGAGGTATGGTAGCCGTTTGTGTGTGCCAAAGGGTGATGTTCGTGATGAGCTTATGAAGGAGGCACACAGTTCAGCTTATTCTGTACATCCAGGAGGCACAAAGATGTACCGAGAAATTCGACAGCATTTCTGGTGGGAGGGAATGAAGCGGGAGATTGCTCGCTTTGTGGCGAAGTGCTTGGTGTGTCAGCAAGTTAAGGCTGAACATCAAAGGGTTGCTGGTTTATTGAAACCACTTCCGATTCCTCAGTGGAAGTGGGAACATATAACCATGGATTTCGTGACGGCTTTACCGCGGAGTCCAAAAGGCAACAATGCAGTATGGGTAATTGTTGACCGATTGACCAAGGCAGCTCACTTTATTCCTTTTCGGGTTGGTCAATCAACAGAGATTTTGGCAGAGCGGTACATGCAGGAGATTGTAAGATTGCATGGAGTACCGGTGAGCATCGTGTCCGATCGGGACACTCGGTTCTTATCACACTTCTGGAGGAGTTTACAGGAAAGTTTGGGGACTCGATTGAAGTTTAGCACAGCTTATCATCCTCAAACTGATGGTCAGTCGGAGAGAACAATCCAAACTCTTGAGGATACGTTGAGAGCATGCAGGTTGGACTTCAAGGGGTCTTGGGAGGATCATCTACTTTTGGTGGAGTTGTCTTACAACAACAGTTTTCAGACAACTATTCAGATGGCTCCATTTGAAGCTTTGTATGGTTGTAAATGCCGTTCACCTGTTTGTTGGGACGATGTCGGTGAACGAAGATTATTAGGACCAGATTTGGTTATGCAGACAGTTGTGAAGGTTAACCCTATCAGAAATCATATGAAGGTAGCACAGGACCGATAGAAGAGTTGGGCAGATACATCAAGAAGACCTCTAGAGTTCGCCGTGGGTGATCTGGTATTCTTGAAGATATCACCGACTAGAGGGGTGATTCGTTTTGGAAGTCGAGGAAAGCTTAGTCCTCGATTCGTCGGACCCTTTGAGATCTTGGAGCGTGTTGGTGAGGTAGCGTATCTGTTTCCTGATTTAAAATCAGGAAGCTTTTGTGAAAAGCTTCAGAAGAGGGTCACGTGCTTACACGTGACTAGCGGTCACGTGTTCGCACGTGACACCTGAACGCATCATTCAAGCAAGTTCAGTCTCCTGACTAAGTCGAAGAAAAGGGGGCTTCAGGAAGGGTCACGTGCTCCCACGTGATCAAGGTCACGTGTCGGCACGTGACATTTAAGTTCAAGCAGCAAAGACGCACATTGGTTCCCTGATCAAGTCAAGGAAAAGAGCTTCGGAAAAGGTCACGTGCTCTCACGTGACCAGAGTCACGTGTTGACACGTGACGTTCAAGACAGCAGACCCGTTCTCCCGTTGAACCAAAGAAAGAGAGTTCAAACAAGGGTCACGTGCTCACACGTGACCAGGGGTCACGTGGTAGCACGTGATGTTTAAGCAGCAATCAGAAGACACAGCGCAGAAAGCTCGTTCCAAAGGGGGTCACGTGCTCACACGTGACCATGGGTCACGTGGTCACACGTGACCGACTTTCAAAGCCCATTTTTGACGACAGAATTAAATTCTGAAGGAAATTCGAATCTTTCCAAAGGAAAGTAATTATTTGGGGCTAATCAAATTAAAGATTCAGAGATGATTAAATATCATCTATCTATGGAAAATCTCGGGTTTGGAAAGATTTCCCCTTTAAATCTAACCAAAATAGCAAGGGAGAATCTCTGGATTTAAGATCCAATGGTGAATAAAATTCACCTAATAATCCAAAGGCCCAAAATGAATGATGGACGCAAATCAAATCTCCCAATGAAGATTCACAAAAAACTGATTGATTCGGCTGCTTCTCCTATAAATAGGAGCCAAGGGACACAAAAAAAGATATATACATGCGCAGAGAAGAAAAGAGAAAAGGAGAAGAGCTTTGATACTTCGAAAAGAATCAGATCTTCTGCAAAAAACCCTAGGTAAGAAAGGGAAGGCATTTTGAAAGAAGCAGAATTTAATTCTCAACAGAGTTTAACTCTGATAATATAAAAGCAGAAGAACTTATTTCTTCTCTCTTTGATAGAGGATCTGCAAAGTGCACATCTCCCCTTAAGGTTGAGAATTTAATTCTCAATGGGTTGAGATCCTGCCATGCAGATCCAAAACATAGAGAAGGAGTGCAAACTTGAGAATTTAATTCTCACAGAACTATAGGAATTTAATTCCTCCAAAATAAAAGTGGGGCTAGACCCTGTATCATGGGAATTTAATTCCTTCAAAACAAAAAAAAAAGAGAAACAGGGTTTAACCCTAATTAAAGAACTTAGTTCTGTTGAAACAACGATCATCATTTCCTCAAAAATTTTATTAGGGTTCAGCCCTATTCAGCCCTTCACATAAACGGGGAATTTAACTCCCGCAGAAAATTCAGAGTTAAACTCTATTCCAGAATACAAGTCTTCAAAAGAAAGAAGGATTTAATTCCTCTGAAATTAAAAAGTCTCCGGAATTTAATTCCTGCAAAAAAAAGGAGTAACAAATCCTCTGAAAAAACCACATTAAGGCAGGGTCACGTGTCACCACGTGACCCCCCCTCAAAAGCCCTACAGAAAACCCCTTTGAGGCAGCACCCCACGTGACCCACGTGACTTTCAGCAGAAGCCTTAACGCATAGGCATTTGAATGCCCATCACGTGCTGACACGTGATGCTATCAAAAGATGCAGTAATTTCAGCAGAACAAATGGAGGAAGGGCGCTCTCATGTGCTGCCACGTGACCCCTCTTGTCTTAGTGTTTAACACTAAATTGAAACTCTCGCACTCAGTGTTAAAATATTGCTGGGCCTTAGTGTTCAACACTAATTAAAAAGCTTTATCTGCAGTGTTCAACACTGATTACCTTAGTGTTTAAATACTAATCTGAGATCTTCATTTGCAGTGTTCAACACTGATCTGTTTTAGTGTTTAACACTAATTTGAGAAGCCTTATTGCTGGTGTTTAACACCAATTATTTCTTAGTGTTAAACACTAACTTGTTAACCGCATTCCCAGTGTTCAACACTGATTGCTCTATAGTGTTTAACACTAGGCTTTGGCCCAATTGGCTAAATGGATAGAGGCAAAGCCTCTCCTTCAATGGATCAGCAAAAAGTCAATGTTTCAGACCCGACTGGACTTAGCCCAAGCTGGCCATAAGTCCTCAATTTGTGATTAACTGGGCTAATGGGCTCATAACATAATTAATCAGTCTCGACCCCAAATTGGGTCAGGGACTATTAAATCCATTCCGGTTCTAGGGTACATCTCTTCACTCCTTTGAAACTTGGCATTGTAATCCCTCAATGTCTTCAAAGAGGTGACGGGTCCCGACGGCCACTCATGATATGGACTGTGGGGTCCTTAAACCCATGCCTAATGCAAAATTCCTGGTTACGTGGAACACGGATAATGTCACTCTTTGACCCCGTGGGAAACGTCCAGAGCGGATCCTGGTCCTCGCAGAGCACGGCAGTGAACCCGTGTGAAGCATCCAGAGCGGAGCCTGGTCCTCGCCAAGCACGGCAGTGAACCCGTGTGAAGCATCCAGAGCAAATACCGGACCGCAATGTCCTTAAACTACCCACGGACCGCAATGTCCTTAAACTACCCACGGACCGCAATGTCCTTAAACTACCCATGGACCGCAACGTCCTTAAACTACCCATGGACCGCAACGTCCCTAAACTAGAACAATAGGGCCCTCCATATGCTCTTTTGTCGGATCTAAACGGTCCCGTTTAAGTTGATCTTAGCCTCCAAAAATGGCTAACGCGTCCTTAAACCTTCAAACAGATTGGACTACGAATCCCCTAAATTAACTCCGGCTTGAGGGTACATCTCTGAACTCCTCTGACATCCGTCGTTGTAATCTTTCAACGTCGTCAGAGAGGTGATGAGTCCCGATGGCCATACATACGATGGACCACTACGTCCCTAAACTGGAACATTAGAGTCCAAACACTCTTCTGTCGGATCTAAACGATCCCGTTAAGTTGATCTTAGTCACAAAGTTAGACTAACGTATCCTTAACAAACGTTTGAGTTGATCTTAGCCTCAAGTATGGCTGACGTATCCTCAAACCAAACCTCCAAACCCAAATCTAAGATAATGCGGATTTGGACTAGTCCACGCCCTACGGGCGACGACATAACTCAGTCTCCGTAAACAATCCACGGGCAACAAAACAAACACCCACGACACGAAGTGACCATCTGGAGAAGGAGAAAGTTGTTACCGCAACGCGGTAGCGTAATTAACTGCAGGGGCTTGCGCCTGCAGGGAAGAGCGTCCCCACAATCAAAAACCCCTCAAATGAGGGGGAATCTGACGAAGTCTGCTACATCGGACGCATCCGTCTAAACCTTCGATACATGGTGCCATAAATCAACTTGGCATCTTCGGAGGGGTAGACGGATAGCACCAATTAGCATCTGCCCCGAACCCCAGGCATTCGGACGTCCCGACGTCCCGGCCGCCGTTCGGAGGGGAACAGATTCTGGCACGCCCGGTGGGACCTTTTCCTCTTTCCACTCCACACTTCGTGTGTCGTGATTCGCGAACCAATCGCGGTTCGCTAATAGTTGCCCTTGGGTCTCAAGGTACTGAGAATTGGCATCTTGCTTATTGCAGAAAGCAAAGGATCGATGGCTTTCATCCCTGCGAAATCCTCCAACTGCTCAGACGGCAACTGCAGCCGACGCTCTGCCTCGCCAGGAGGTATAGCCTATGGACCCCAAGCTGCTTCGCTGTTCACAATGCCGATGGAACAGGTCACCCGCGCCACCACAGGATTGTTTTTTGGGACCATGATCCCGCCGACAAACTTTACCGTTCCAGTGCTGGCGAAGGAAACTCTCAAGAAGTCGGTCTTTGATCGTCTTACCCCTACCGCGGCTCCTCTCAACGAGTCGCCCAACGTCAACGCCTCGGTCTTCTCTAGACTGGGCCAGAAATCATGCGAGCTCATTACGGGGCCTACAATCTCAAAGAAGACTACTTCTAAGAAAGTGAACGCTCCCATACCCGAAATCGCCAAGGCAACCTCTCCAGCCAAAAAGTCGGTCTTTACAAGATTGACGGCTCCGGCCTTTGCTCCCGCTTCCCGGAGGACATCGGTCTTCGATAGGTTAACGCCAACAACAACCCCCCATCCACACAGGGGGCATGAAGAAACCATTCTTACCGCTGACCCTGCACCGTCCGCTCGACACTCTCGACGTCGCCATTGGCGCCGAGTGAGGAAGGCTGGGGGCAACTCTCCCTCCGGATTGACCCCACCAGCCCCGGTGGCCGAAGTTAATGCCGCTGTTCCGACTGGGAACAGTTTTGAAATGCTAAATAAGGTGCGAAGGAATTCCCCTACGGCAGTACTGAAGAAATCTCCTCCCTTACTAAAAAAGGTGGTGGAAACAAAACCCGAACAGCCTCGATCTCCTCAACGGCTGTCTTCCAAAATTTATAAGGTTTGGCGACAAGCCCGAGATTCGATCATCGATCCAAACTTCTCCCGCCAGCACAAGAAACTGAAAATCCAACCTGAAGCTGGTCACCAGGCTAAACCCCAAAAGGCTGTTGATCAACTGACTCATAAAAGGAGGAGGCCAGAGAGGACCCCACAGCATGCAACGACGGCTAAAAACACTAGGCCTAGACGCCCTAAGTCTGGGGGCATGATGGTCCACACTGTATACATGGCCTCTGGAAAGGAGGAGAGCCGCACTTCTACAGGCCATCGACCACTAACCCGATCCGTAACAAAATCCCAGGAGCAGCAACAAAAGCTCCAAGAAATGATGAATGCTATGGCCGCGCTCACCGGGCCAAAGGAAAGCCCAGAAGCGTCCTCAGACGCACGCCGGGAGGAAGAAACCGACGCTGAATTCCTTCGCCGAACACTGGAGAAAAGGGACAAAGAGGCGGCTGAACAAGCGGCCAACATACAACGGATGGGCCTTCTCTTTCAAGATGTGATAGGAATGATGATCCAGCAAGACTTACCAGCTGAAGATCCTCCGATTATTCTGGAGGGCGACCGAGGAGAGACGTCAAATCCACCTCCAGCCCTCTCGACGGCCAAGGAAGAGACGATCTCTAAGGCTGACTTGGCTGACTACATAGCCCAGCAAATCCGAGTTCATCGCGCAACTGAGACAGCTGGTCAGACCGTGAAAACCGGGCGGCCGTATCCGAGCTGGTACGATCAAATCAAATACCCGCAAGGCTATACGATACCGAAATTCCATGTGTATAAGGGGACCGGCAATCCCCATCAACATGTCGCCCAGTTTCGGGCCCTATGCGGTAACACCGGCGGTGACGATAAATTGTTGCTTCGCCAATTCGTGGGCAGCTTGTCAGAAACAGCGTTCGAATGGTATTCAGAACTCCCGAACGATTCCATCAAAACGTTCGCTGAAATGGAGTTGTTGTTCACTCAGCGATTTGCAAGTGCCAGCGGACGCACTCCAATAACTGCACTTATTAACGCCAGGGTAAAACCGGGTGAAACCTGGGTCCAGTACGCTATACGCTGGCGGAACTTGTGGTCGAGATGTGAGCAGCGCATCGAGGAAGCACCTGCGGTGGGCATGTTCGTGGGAACTCTAGACCCTCACGCAACTATCTCCCAGTTTATGATGTTCTTTAAGCCAACCACATTCCAGGCTCTGATCGACAAGTTAGCTCAGATGGACCAGATGGGTCATAGACCACCTACACCGAAGTCGGAACCTCGGAATGACAAGGGTAAAGGAAGGGCAACCTTTGTCGCGAATGCCCAACAGCAACCTAACGCCCCGAAATCGACGGATCAACTGGAGGAAAGACGCCGGTACTATAATGAGAAAATGAAGCGTCCCTACTCGTTCCCACAAGACAAGACGAAGCGGTTATTCGAGTTGGCAATACGCAACAGACTTATAAACCTACCAAATCCAAGACGACCACCACACCCCACCGAGGTGAATAACTCCAACTACTGCCCTTATCATCAGACGGTAAGTCATCCGATTGAAGATTGCTTTGTCTTCAAAGGATGGATCGAAGATCAATACCTCCAGGGGAAATTTGTACTGTCCGAAAAGTGGAAGGTGAACCCACCACAACCACATACTCCTAAGAAGGCCGATACACCGGGGGCAACCTGCTCCTTTATCGAAGAAGCTCCATGGGAGGTCGTGCTATCAACGAAGACCAAAAGAATGCTGAGAGACCTCCATGCATGCCCTGCGATCGAATGGAAGGACCCTCTTGAACCTCAAATTATCGAAGGGATGTTGAAGCCCCGCCCAATTATAAAGACTAACGATAAGAGCCGAAATACTCACGTCCAACCGTCAAAATCTTCGAAGAAAAAGAAGAAGAAATCCAAGAAGTCCGTGAAGCTTGGAAACGAGCACACGAACTTACAGAAGCAAATAGACGCGCTGGAAGAATACAATCAAAAGGCGCGAACTCCTGTCACACTGCAAGAGTTCCTCAACCATATCTTTCAAGAGGAAGATGAGGGGGAGAGCTCGTCGGATGAATCCGAAGGATATGTGGCGAGTTGTAACGTAATCTCCCACTCGTTTACCGATGATGGGAAAACTCCCGGCACTAAGAAGATGGAGGCAGAGCCTGTACCAGAGTGTCCATGGCCAACGGACGAAATGATCGACGCTTTTCTAGACAAGATTCGTCTAAAATGTAAAGCGGACCAGGAGCGTGAAATGACCACGCCGGAAAGAGCCAAATACGGACGACTGAACGGAAGAGTTGAACTACCTCCTCCAGAGCGAAAAGTATCCGAGGTAGACAAGAAGATATTCAAGACGAGAAAAAGGTTTGCCAAAGCCGTGTCAATGGGAATGATGCTACCACCTTCGGAAGCAAATACGCACGACGGGGCGGAGAGGCACCCTGACTATTGCGCATATCACCGGAAGATCTCACACCCCACGGGGGAGTGCGATGCCTTCAAAATATGGTGGCGAGGATATGTTATCCGTCAGCAACAGTTTAAGCGCATGAAACGCAAGAGCCGTCAGGAGCGAAGAGGTACTGTCGGAGGACATAACAAGACTACTGGCAACTGTTACATGGTTGACGCCAGAGGGTCACAAGTCCTCACCTTCGGGAGCGACTCTGATGAAGAAATGGCTCTGGGCCCTCTCTTTACAGAATCCGTTCTAGGAAAAAAGGAGGAATCAGAGGCCTGCGAGAACATCCAGCTGCGCAACCGCACGCTCCCGGAGAAGAATCTCGGTCCCGTCGGCCGAAAAGATAAGGGAAAGGAAAAGGTCATTGAAGATATCACTTTAGATGACCGGGTCATAAAAGAGCTAACTAACAAAGACCCTCCCAAAAAGGGTAAGGTGGACTATAACATCCTCGCGCACTTAAGGAAACTACCCTCTCAGCTTAGCATTCTTGATGCCCTTCTATTATCAAAAGAAGCGCGAGACTCACTCATTAAAGCGTTGCAAGAACCTGAACAATTCCAGGCCGTTCTCGCCACTGAAAGGATGAAGGATGAACTGGAGGAAGTGCATACAGCCGATGTCACTTTCGGTGATGAAGACCTTCTCCTCGGGACGTGCGACCACAACCGTCCCCTATATGTCTCTGGATACTGCCATGACATCAAGATAGGTAAGATCTTAGTGGATAATGGATCCTCCGTCAACCTCCTTAATGTTCGGGTGTTGAAGGAAATCTGCATGAGTGTGCAACACCTCGCTCGTGACAAAATTACTATCTCCGGTTTCGACTCTCAATCGTCACGGACTCTCGGATCTGTAATACTGACGTTACGCTTCGGACTTCTCGTCACAGACATCAAATTCCATGTCATTGACGCCAAGACCTGCTACAACGCCTTGCTCGGCCGTCCCTGGCTACACGAGTACAACATCATCCCTTCTACACAACATCAGTGTATGAAATACTTCAAGGATGGTTTCGAGTACACTGTAACAGGCGAGTTAAACCCGTTTTCTGTGAATGAAGTCCGCAAATACGAAGATGCGAAATACTTTTTGCCAGATTTCGAGGATACAGAAAGGTGTCGCGACCCGAAGAACAAAACCGCCGCCACCATCCCCGTTTTTGGGAGCGATACCGAAGAAGAGGAGGAAATAGTGTATACGGGGCCATCCCAACGCAACAACCTGGGGGCACCCACCCCCGTACCGGTCTTCGGGAGTGATTCGGAGGACGAGGTTAACGTCGTGTTCTCCAATCGGCTGTCAATACAGGCACCCCTTTGCGATGACCATAGTCTGCAAATCACCATGGTACCGCAAGAACACTATAAGGATCTCGACGCGCTTCAAACCCACAGCGTGCAGGACCTGCAAACATTTTACGTCCCTCCCAAGCGAAGGGGTGAAAAGGTGATCCTATTCTATCAATCCTCAGAGTCGAAGGTGGAGAAAGAGATCTGGCACGGCGTGGATGTTACACTTGACAGGCTCCAACCCATTCGTCTGCCTAGATACTATACAAATGGATTGAAGAAGTTATTGAAGCGCCAAGGAGTACCCTTAAAACAGACTGTGCGGCAGGCTCGGTTCTACAACAGGATTTGGGATGTCCCTGGGACCCAACGCAAATTGCCCAACGGAAAAATAGAAACACTTGGGCTTGGGTACGCGAGAACGGGAAAACAGGAGCGAGCCCACGGCAGCTACGCCATATATACCTTTGATGAAGAAGAAGGCGCCACGTCAGGAGAGACCAATCCCTCATCAAAACTAAACCCCGCGATCGAAGAGCCAAACCCGTTGTTTAAAAGACGAATGGGCAAGCCTACCACGAAAGCGGATCAGAAAATTCGGGAAGATCACAACCATGAAGTGGCCATCTATGAGAAAGCCAGGACGCAACGTCCATTCCAACAAACTGCACAGGCTGCAAAAGATAAAGATGTTCACCATCGTCAACCCGTCATACGAAAGGCTCGACGCAGAGACGGGAATAAATTAAGAAGCGAAAAAAGAAGCCGACAACAACGACGCAGGATTAGAGGGTTACGGGAATTGCGCGGCTCGGACTCGTCCCTCATGGAAAAGATGAGTCGAGCATACTCCTTCCCTCGAGACAAGACGGAACGGTTACTCAAGCTCGCCTTAAAACATCAGATGATCACGCTTCCAGAGTCTAGGCATCCTGAGCAGGCTAGCAAGGTCTCTCATCCGGGTTATTGCTCTTATCACCGAGCCATAGGACATCCGACCGAAGATTGCTTCACCTTCAAGAACTGGGTCGAGGACCAGTACCGACGGGGCAGATTCGCTTTATCCGACGGTTGGAAAGTAACGCCGCCGCAAAGGCACGAGCCCAAAGCCACAAGAGCAGAACCGGATCCGCCTCAGTCTTGGGAGCGAGTTCGCACCTGTTATATGATTACGATATTAAAAGAAGAGCCCGAGAACGAAGATGACCTTCCCCGGTGCTTCGAGAACAGCGATGACGAGTTGATCTCGGAATTTCCGCCCACTCCGAAAGAACTGGAAGACGGTATACATACTACCGCAGATAACCTCAAGAAGATCGAGCTGGGATCGGCAGACGACCCGCGGCCGACATTTGTCAGCGAGCTGTTATCCGAAGAAAAGGTGGCCGCGTTAAAGAACGTGCTCCTACGGCATAAAGACTGCTTCGCGTGGAACTACTCCGAGATGCCAGGATTGGATCCGGAGATTGCAGTGCATAGATTGGCAATATCCCTGGATATCAAGCCAGTCAAGCAGGCGCCAAGGAGGATGCGACTTGAGCTGGAGATGAGCATCAACGCCGAAGTCAAGAAGTTGGTCGATTCCGGATTTATCCAAGAAGTCCAATACCCCGATTGGATCGCCAATATCGTCCCGGTAATGAAGAAGAATGGAACGGTGCGCATATGCGTGGATTTCAGGGATCTCAATAAAGCATGCCCAAAGGACGATTTCCCGGTGCCGGTAACCGAGCTAATGATAGATAACACGTCTACTCACGAGATCTTCTCCTTTATGGATGGTTCTTCAGGATACAATCAGATAAAAATGCATCCCGAAGACCAGAAGCACACCGCTTTCCGGACCCCTTTGGGTGTATTCTGCTACAGGGTTATGCCCTTTGGCCTAAAGAACGCTGGCGCCACCTACCAAAGGGCCATGACAAAAATCTTCGACGATCTCATACACGACATCGTCGAATGCTATATCGATGACCTCGTAGTGAAGAGCATGTCATACGAAGGGCATTTAAAGCATCTCGAAACCGTATTTCAACGCCTTCGGCAATACAATTTGAAAATGAATCCCCTCAAATGCGCGTTTGGAGTCTCCTCGGGTAAATTCCTGGGATTCATCGTTCGACACCGAGGTATTGAAATAGATCCGTCAAAGATTAAAGCGATTATGGAAATGCCCCCGCCAAGAACCCTCAAACAGTTGCGGTCTCTCCAAGGGAAGCTCGCATACATCCGGCGATTTATCGCAAATCTTTCAGGCAAATGCCGCCCCTACAGTCACCTGATGAAGAAGGGAACCCCATTCGTCTGGGATCAAAAATGCCAAGGCGCACTAGACGAGATCAAGCAGTACCTGCAGAACCCGCCGGTATTAGCTGCGCCGGTCAAGGGAAAACCCCTCATTCTTTATACAACCGCCCTCGAAGGTTCCTTGGGCGCATTATGGGCACAAGAGAATGACCAGGGGAAAGAAAGAGCACTTTACTACTTAAGTCGAGTGCTACTGGGGGCAGAAAGCAATTACTCGCCCATTGAAAAGCATTGCTTGGCATTAATCTTTGCAGTAACGAAGCTCAGGCACTATGCGTTGGCGCATGAAGTCCGTCTCATTTCAAAGGTGGATCCCCTTAAATACCTGATGTCAAAGGCTATATTGACGGGACGACTCGCTAAATGGGCCCTACTCTTGATGGAGTTTTCGATAACATATCAACCCCTCAAGGCAGTAAAGGGCCAGGCCATTGCCGACTTCCTCGCTGAGCACCCGATACCGGCCGACTCTCCTCTAAACTGTGATTTGCCGGACGAGCATGCATTTGATGCAATTGGCGGTGGAAGCACACGATGGGAACTCTATTTCGATGGAGCGTCCTCCACAAAGAAACAGAAACAGGGTAACCCGATCATCAAATCGGGGATAGGCCTTATCTTTGTAACTCCACAAGGAGGGATAATGCGCTTCGCCTTCTCCTTAACAGAGTCAAGGACAAACAATGAAGCCGAATACGAAGCTCTGATAGCAGGCCTCGAAATCGCCATCAACATGGGAATTGAAGACCTCCACATATACGGGGATTCTCAGCTGGTCGTTAGCCAAATAAATGGTGACTACCAAACATGCAAACCAGAATTGGTGAAATACGGCGTAAAGGTGCGACAACTGTTGGCCCAGATCCCCTCCTATATTCTAGAGAACATACCGCGCGCGGAAAACAGCAAAGCAGACGCGTTGGCCAAACTCGCTAAAGAACTGGCTGACGAGAACCTCGATGACGTCAGAATCGTGGTACAAAGCCGTCGAGTGCTCGCCCCGGCAGAAATACCTCCGGAATTATATAAAGAAAAGGGAGCGATTCAGCAAGCGACCCTACAAATAAAAGACCGTGAGAAGGCTGAGGACTGGAGGGAAGTCTTCATAGACTACTTTAAGTCCCACCGAATGCCCGAAGAGGCGTCCTCAAGGCATCAGCTTATGAAACGAGCTCTATCCTTCGCTTTCGTCAACGATACCCTGTACAAGAGATCGTTTGATTTTCTATGGCTGAGATGCTTGGGACCTGACGAAGCGGAACGAGTCGTTCGAGAAGTTCACGACGGACTTTGCGGTTCTCACCAAGCAGGCCCAAAGATGAAGTTAAAAATTAAACGGATGGGTTACTACTGGCCCACGATGATCCAGGACTGCCTCGAGTATGCAAAGCAATGCCACTCATGCCAGATCCATGGAGACTTCATCCACCAACATCCGAATCCACTACACCCAACGGTGGCCAGCTGGCCATTCGAAATGTGGGGGACTGACATAGTCGGCCCCATAGAGCCGGCATCAGCCCGGGGACATCGTTTTATCCTGGCGACAACTGATTACTTCTCCAAATGGGCAGAAGCGGTACCACTGAGGGAAGTGAAGACGGAGAACATTCTCCATTTCTTCAAAACACACGTCATCTATCGGTTCGGAACCCCGCGACGGATTATCTCCGATAATGGGCCGGCCTACCGAAGCCATAAGATTAGCCGCTTCGCGCAGCAGCACAATATAGACTGGAGATATTCTTCAGTTTACAACCCACGAGCTAACGGTCTGGCCGAGGCTTTCAATAAGACCTTGACGAAGATCATGAAAAAGACCGTCTCCAGGAATAAGAGAGACTGGCACGAAAGGCTGCAAGAAGCCCTCTGGGCTTATCGAACTACATTCAAGACGGCCACGAACACAACGCCGTACGCGTTGGTATTTGGGACGGAAGCAGTTCTCCCCCTCGAGATAGAGTTACCCTCTCTACGAGTAGCAGTCCACCACGAGCTGACGAACGAAGAAAATGCTCACCTTCGGCTTGAGGAGCTTGACGCCCTCGATGAAACCCGGCTCATAGCGCAACAACATCTAGAAGCCTACAAAGCAAAGATGACGCGCTCGTACGAAAGATTGACCAGGCCGAGGACATTCCGCCAAGGCGAACTCGTGCTAGTGGTCAAAAGACCGATGATCCCCAATCGTGCCAAGCGGGGAAAATTTGAGCCAAACTATGAAGGCCCGTACATCATAGACAAGGTCTACCAGGGTGGAGCCTACCTACTCATGGACATGCACGGTGAAAGGCCTTTCAGGCCAGTAAACGGCCGCTTCTTGAAGAAATACCATGCTTAATAAGCTGCAGCCTAGGTCAATGATGGATGACGACGACTATGTCCGCTCGCTATCTTCCTAAGCTCAGACTTTACAAGCAGCAGCCGGCCTTCCTATATCGACGGACCGAAACGTCCTTAAACTATCGTCGGACCGAAACGTCCTTAAACTAACAGCGGACCGGAACGTCCTTAAACTATCGTCGGACCGAAACGTCCTTAAACTAACAGCGGACCGAAACGTCCCTAAACTAATGCCGGACCGAAACGTCCTTAAACTAACAGCGGACCGAAACGTCCTTAAACTATCGACGGACCGAAACGTCCCTAAACTACCACCGCAACGTCCTTAGGTTGACGAGATGGATAAAAAAAAATGATAAAAAAAAAAAAAAAAAAAAAAAAAAAAAACGGTATGTCCATAAGCAAAATGGGCACGGATGAAAACCCGAAAAGGGCTCCGTGAGTAAAAACAGCAGGGCTGCCGGCAAGTGTTCGTGAAAACCCGAAAGGGCGCGACCTTGTAAAAAAAAAGAGAAGAGTAAAAATGATATAAATAAAAAAAAACGGTATGTCCATAAGCAAAATGGGCACGGATGAAAACCCGAAAAGGGCTCCGTGAGTAAAAACAGCAGGACTACCGGCGAGTGTTTGTGAAAACCCGAAAGGGCGCAACCTCGTTAAAGGACACTTACAGAGTCCTCTCGACCCTGTAAGGAGAAACCACCTGCGTGAGATCCTTACGACTCACAAAGGAGCAGCACACTTAGGGATCCTCACGATTCCTGAGGAGAAAATACACTTATGAGATCCTCACGACTCGTAAGGAGAATTCTCTTATGGGACCCTCACGGCTCATGAGATTTGAAAGTCTTAAGTTACAGAAACCTGAACCTGTTCTTAAGCAAATCCCCCACAACCTCCGATAATGCCCTACAAGAGGCTCAATACTGACCCTTGTATACAATCCACGGGCGCGAATAAACATTTCCCCAGCAAAGTCCAACCCTTGTAGGTCCTCTCGACCCATAAGGAGAAAACCCTCTTGTAGGATCCTTACGACTTACAGAGGAACATACACTTAGGAATCCTCACGACCCCTAAGGAGAAAAGACACCTGCAAGATCCTCACGACTTGTAGGGAGAAATACCTTTGTGAGACCTCTACGGCTCATGAAGTCAAAAGCCTTGGTTAACAGGACCCTTAACCCTGTTTGCTGAGCCACCTTTGTTCATTATCGACAAAGGCAAATGATGATTCGCTCCTGGCAACATTCCAGTTGTAGCGGTACTGATGCCGAGATCAGTGCTTAAAATCCAGGCTTGTAACGAAAAGCTAGCAAGCCACACATGCCTACAAAATAGCCGAAATGATGGGGCAACTTGCAATAAAAAGCAGCAAGTAGAAATGAAGGCATGAAAAATAGCCGAAATGATGGGGCAACTCGCAATAAAGAGCAGCGAGCAGAAAATAAATAAATAGCCGAAATGATCGGGCACCGCGAAAAATAGCCGAAATGATTGGGCAATCGCGACTTTCGCGATATAAAAGCTGAAATGATAGAGCATCGCGGAAAAAGAAATAAAATAAAAATAAAATTTATGCCCTACAGGTGATATTCCATCGCACCCTGTACACAATCCAAGGGCGTAAACAAAGAAGGGATCATACTTCTCCCCCAGGGTTCATCAGAAGAAGAATCCAAGTCTCGACGGGTCACAAGCGACAACCCACAGTTCCATGACTCGGTGATGTACACGTCACCAGGAGTCAAACCTCCATCCCGTGAAATGCGGATACAATCAACAAAATTCCTGGTCACGTGGAACGCGGATAATGTCACTCTTTGACCCCGTGGAAAACGTCCAGAGCGGATCCTAGTCCTCGCAGAGCATGGCAGTGAACCCATGCGAAGCATCCAGAGCGGAGCCTAGTCCTCGCCTACCGCGGCAGTGAACCCGTGTGAAGCATCTAGTGCAAACTTCCTGGTTACGTGGAACGCGGATAACGTCACTCTTTGACCCCGTGGAAAACGTCCAGAGCGGATCCTGGTCCTCGCAGAGCATGGCAGTGAACCCATGCGAAGCATCCAGAGCGGAGCCTAGTCCTCGCCTACCGCGGCAGTGAACCCGTGTGAAGCATCTAGTGCAAACTTCCTGGTTACGTGGAACGCGGATAACGTCACTCTTTGACCCCGTGGAAAACGTCCAGAGCGGATCCTGGTCCTCGCAGAGCATGGCAGTGAACCCGTGCGAAGCATCCAGAGCGGAGCCTAGTCCTCGCCTAACGCGGCAGTGAACCCGTGTGAAGCATCTAGTGCAAACTTCCTGGTTACGTGGAACGCGGATAACGTCACTCTTTGACCCCGTGGAAAACGTCCAGAGCGGATCCTGGTCCTCGCAGAGCATGGCAGTGAACCCATGCGAAGCATCCAGAGCGGAGCCTAGTCCTCGCCTAACGCGGCAGTGAACCCGTGTGAAGCATCTAGTGCAAACTTCCTGGTTACGTGGAACGCGGATAACGTCACTCTTTGACCCCGTGGAAAACGTCCAGAGCGGATCCTGGTCCTCGCAGAGCATGGCAGTGAACCCGTGCGAAGCATCCAGAGCGGAGCCTAGTCCTCGCCTAACGCGGCAGTGAACCCGTGTGAAGCATCTAGTGCAAACTTCCTGGTTACGTGGAACGCGGATAACGTCACTCTTTGACCCCGTGGAAAACGTCCAGAGCGGATCCTGGTCCTCGCAGAGCATGGCAGTGAACCCGTGCGAAGCATCCAGAGCGGAGCCTAGTCCTCGCCTAACGCGGCAGTGAACCCGTGTGAAGCATCTAGTGCAAACTTCCTGATTACGTGGAACGCGGATAACGTCACTCTTTGACCCCGTGGAAAACGTCCAGAGCGGATCCTGGTCCTCGCAGAGCACGGCAGTGAACCCGTGCGAAGCATCCAGAGCGGAGCCTAGTCCTCGCCTAACGCGGCAGTGAACCCGTGTGAAGCATCTAGTGCAAACTTCCTGGTTACGTGGAACGCGGATAACGTCACTCTTTGACCCCGTGGAAAACGTCCAGAGCGGATCCTGGTCCTCGCAGAGCATGGCAGTGAACCCATGCGAAGCATCCAGAGCGGAGCCTAGTCCTCGCCTAACGCGGCAGTGAACCCGTGTGAAGCATCTAGTGCAAACTTCCTGGTTACGTGAAAAGCGGATAACGTCACTCTTTGACCCCGTGGAAAACGTCCAGAGCGGATCCTGGTCCTCGCAGAGCATGGCAGTGAGCCCATGTGAAGCATCCAGAGCGGAGCCTAGTCCTCGCCTAACGCGGCAGTGAACCCGTGTGAAGCATCTAGTGCAAACTTCCTGGTTACGTGGAAAGCGGATAACGTCACTCTTTGACCCCGTGGAAAACGTCCAGAGCGGAGCCTGGTCCTCGCAGAGCACGGCAATGAACCCGTGTGAAGCATCCAGAGCAAACACCGGACTGTGGAGTCCTTAAAATCCACGGACTATGACGTCCTTAACCTCGACCGTGATGTCTTAAAACTAACGATCAACCACCACGATTCCCTACGGATTTTGCCTTGGTTTAAGGGTACATCTCTTCACTCCTTTGATACCCGGCGTTGTAATTCTTCAACGTCTTCAAAGAGGTGACGGGTCCCTGTAACCAAACATCGGACTGTGGAGTCCCTAAATCCACGGACTATGAGGTCCTTAACCTTGACCGTGATGTCTTAAAACTAACATCGGACTGTGGAGTCCCTAAATCCACGGACTATGAGGTCCTTAACCTTGACCGTGATGTCTTAAAACTAACATCGGACTGTGGAGTCCTTAAACCCACGGACTATGAGGTCCTTAACCTTGACCGTGATGTCTTAAAACTAACATCGGACTGTGGAGTCCCTAAATCCACGGACTATGAGGTCCTTAACCTTGACCGTGATGTCTTGAAACTAACATCGGACTGTGGAGTCCCTAAATCCACGGACTATGAGGTCCTTAACCTTGACCGTGATGTCTTAAAACTAACATCGGACTGTGGAGTCCTTAAACCCACGGACTATGAGGTCCTTAACCTTGACCGTGACGTCTTTAAACTACGATACCTGGAGAGATCCCTAACCCCGTGAAATACGGAAAAAGGTGATCACACCCGACACTTGCAGGCCCTCACGACCTGTAAGGAAGAAAAACTCTCTTGAGATCCTTACGACTCTCAGGGGAAAACCCGCTTAAAGATCTTCACGATCTTTAAGAGGAACTCACATCTATGGGATCCTTTCGACCTATAGGGAGAAAGACTCCTTATGAGACCCTCGTGGCTCATAAGAAGCAAAGGCCTCAGGAAACAGATCCTAACCCTGAATCCTAAGCCACGGCTGTGCAAGGAGATCAAGATAGAATATCCGCAGAATGCATTCAATGAAAAGGGGACACATCACTGAGAGGAAAATTGTATCTTTTATTCATAAACCAAAATGGATGCAAAATACAATTTAAAGCAAAAAAGGGCAGATACTCTTATTCATGAGTATGTACAAAAAAAAAAGGGGTTCTACACTAACGAAAAAGATCACCAAACACAGGATCAACGGCACAGGGGTTGATGAAGCAAAGGACAAGATTCTCCATCTCTCTCTCCGCTTTCTCCAGCACATCGAAACGACGATTCTCGCGAGGAGTCGCTCCCCATCGGTTGGTGCCATGTTCGTCCGCGAATGCAAACATAATAGCTCGCCGGGCCCTTATCTCGCTCAGCAGATGAATTGAGCAGTCCTTCAGAGCTTGAGTAATCAAGCATGCTTCATGAAAACCCTCGAGCTTTTCTTCCGCCGCATCAAGCATCGCCAGGGTCATCTCTGCCGGGTGAGGAGGAATGTCGGCAAGCACGGCCATGAGGATCATCCGGAGCCAGAGGGAACCCATCGGGAGGGGAGACCCTCTACGGATCGAGAGCTCGTGCATGGCCGAGTCACATTCGTTGTCAGAAAGGAGGGGGTCCACCAACCGAGCAGAAAAGCGGGGGATCATCTCCTCAAGAGGAACTTCCCACGGCTGTCGACGAGCATGAGGGCGATTACAAGCCATGGCACCCGTTTCTCCCTCAAGAAAAAAAATATATATATATATATATGATATGAATCTCTCTGTGAAAGGAAAAGAAGGCTGTAGCCTCATATATAATAAAGCGCATTAAGTGCTGTGCGCAGAAAATCTTGCATGGCGAAATTATTTTCAAGGCCTAAAAAAGGAAAGGCACCGAAAATCAAGGAGATGTAATTATTTCCAAGACCCTTTCTCTGCACTGAAAATACGGCATGGAAAATTTTATGAACAGCCACATCAAGGGATCCCACGTGCGGAACACGTGAGGCCTAAACCTGACGTTCAGTTAAATGGAAAATATGGAGTGATACCCTGCATGATAAAAAGCATAAACAGCAATAGTAGCAAAATAATAAAATCTCAGAGAAAAAGCGTGCAAACATACAAGGATACAACAAAACTTGTCATTCAGACTTCAAGAAGGCAATACAAAATAAAAAGAAAAAAAAAACTTTTACAATGGTAAGGCTTCAGACGCGGGGCACGGGTTGAGAAACTCGGAATTGACTTTATTCAAGATCTTCCAAGCATTTCGAACCTCCCGAGTATGCTTTCTCTCACGGTCACAGGCATCGGGGTCCCCACGGATGTCCTCTTCCCTCCGGTAGGCGCCCAGTATGGCTGATTGCTGAAAAATCTGATGAAGGAGATCAATGAGATCATCCCGCCTTCTCTTTGAGATCAAGCCCATAAGGTACACCGAATGCACCTTATCCTCTGCAATGTCCAAGTCCCCGAGCGGTATGCCGGCGCAAAAGAGAGGAAGTGCCTCCCGGATCGCCAGCACGATTAGCCTCAGAAGAGAAGAGCGACGGGGGAGGAGCCTATGGTTGTACTCGTCGAAACGGCTCATGATTTCGGCACACTGAGCGTCGGTGAACTCCTGGTTCTGACCGCGGCCCAGCGCACGAATGTTCCCGTAGGAGATGATCTCGTCAAGTCTATACAGATGGGCATCCATGGTACCTAAGATAAAAGTCAAGAGATTCATTACAAAGCCACCATTTCACTAATTGCAGAAGAACAGCCTTGGGCCAAGAGACCCCAGAGATTCTCTGTGTGAAGAAATCGAGTTCTTCGTTGGAATTTAATTCCTTGTTAAGAAAAGGGAATTAAATTCCCAAAAACATTTTAATGGAATTAAAGTCCATGGAGTTGAAACGCTGTCATCATCTCCCCGAAGATCACCTAAACCCTTAAAAGATCTACAGTTCGAAAGTTCGTGGTTTCCTGTTCTTATGGAAAAACTTGAGGAAAAATGGGTTCTTTGTGAAACCCTTAATACGGATTTAAAATCCAAAGAATTCTTTTAAAGACGAAGGCGCTTTGGCCGTTCAACATTATTACCTGAGGAAAAGGGATCCGTCAACAGAGTTAAACTCTGGGAAATGTCTGAGACAGAGAACTAAGCTCTGAAAGCGAGAATTAAATTCTCAACGAAAAAGTTCTCAGAAGAAGAAGATGAACAAAGTGAAGGCTCCTATGAAGAGACAGCGGTATTTATAGAAGACAATGAAAACGCTTCGTCTCCCCAGATCCCTAGAGGAATCCAACGGTCACAAGAGGTGACAGCGTTGCACTCACGTGCAGACACGTGAGAACAACGCTGTGGGGGCATTTGTTTCCTGATTTAAAATCAGGAAGCTTTTGTGAAAAGCTTCAGAAGAGGGTCACGTGCTTACACGTGACTAGCGGTCACGTGTTCGCACGTGACACCTGAACGCATCATTCAAGCAAGTTCAGTCTCCTGACTAAGTCGAAGAAAAGGGGGCTTCAGGAAGGGTCACGTGCTCCCACGTGATCAAGGTCACGTGTCGGCACGTGACATTTAAGTTCAAGCAGCAAAGACGCACATTGGTTCCCTGATCAAGTCAAGGAAAAGAGCTTCGGAAAAGGTCACGTGCTCTCACGTGACCAGAGTCACGTGTTGACACGTGACGTTCAAGACAGCAGACCCGTTCTCCCGTTGAACCAAAGAAAGAGAGTTCAAACAAGGGTCACGTGCTCACACGTGACCAGGGGTCACGTGGTAGCACGTGATGTTTAAGCAGCAATCAGAAGACACAGCGCAGAAAGCTCGTTCCAAAGGGGGTCACGTGCTCACACGTGACCATGGGTCACGTGGTCACACGTGACCGACTTTCAAAGCCCATTTTTGACGACAGAATTAAATTCTGAAGGAAATTCGAATCTTTCCAAAGGAAAGTAATTATTTGGGGCTAATCAAATTAAAGATTCAGAGATGATTAAATATCATCTATCTATGGAAAATCTCGGGTTTGGAAAGATTTCCCCTTTAAATCTAACCAAAATAGCAAGGGAGAATCTCTGGATTTAAGATCCAATGGTGAATAAAATTCACCTAATAATCCAAAGGCCCAAAATGAATGATGGACGCAAATCAAATCTCCCAATGAAGATTCATAAAAAACTGATTGATTCGGCTGCTTCTCCTATAAATAGGAGCCAAGGGACACAAAAAAAGATATATACATGCGCAGAGAAGAAAAGAGAAAAGGAGAAGAGCTTTGATACTTCGAAAAGAATCAGATCTTCTGCAAAAAACCCTAGGTAAGAAAGGGAAGGCATTTTGAAAGAAGCAGAATTTAATTCTCAACAGAGTTTAACTCTGATAATATAAAAGCAGAAGAACTTATTTCTTCTCTCTTTGATAGAGGATCTGCAAAGTGCACATCTCCCCTTAAGGTTGAGAATTTAATTCTCAATGGGTTGAGATCCTGCCATGCAGATCCAAAACATAGAGAAGGAGTGCAAACTTGAGAATTTAATTCTCACAGAACTATAGGAATTTAATTCCTCCAAAATAAAAGTGGGGCTAGACCCTGTATCATGGGAATTTAATTCCTTCAAAACAAAAAAAAAAGAGAAACAGGGTTTAACCCTAATTAAAGAACTTAGTTCTGTTGAAACAACGATCATCATTTCCTCAAAAATTTTATTAGGGTTCAGCCCTATTCAGCCCTTCACATAAACGGGGAATTTAACTCCCGCAGAAAATTCAGAGTTAAACTCTATTCCAGAATACAAGTCTTCAAAAGAAAGAAGGATTTAATTCCTCTGAAATTAAAAAGTCTCCGGAATTTAATTCCTGCAAAAAAAAGGGGTAACAAATCCTCTGAAAAAACCACATTAAGGCAGGGTCACGTGTCACCACGTGACCCCCCCTCAAAAGCCCTACAGAAAACCCCTTTGAGGCAGCACCCCACGTGACCCACGTGACTTTCAGCAGAAGCCTTAACGCATAGGCATTTGAATGCCCATCACGTGCTGACACGTGATGCTATCAAAAGATGCAGTAATTTCAGCAGAACAAATGGAGGAAGGGCGCTCTCATGTGCTGCCACGTGACCCCTCTTGTCTTAGTGTTTAACACTAAATTGAAACTCTCGCACTCAGTGTTAAAATATTGCTGGGCCTTAGTGTTCAACACTAATTAAAAAGCTTTATCTGCAGTGTTCAACACTGATTACCTTAGTGTTTAAATACTAATCTGAGATCTTCATTTGCAGTGTTCAACACTGATCTGTTTTAGTGTTTAACACTAATTTGAGAAGCCTTATTGCTGGTGTTTAACACCAATTATTTCTTAGTGTTAAACACTAACTTGTTAACCGCATTCCCAGTGTTCAACACTGATTGCTCTATAGTGTTTAACACTAGGCTTTGGCCCAATTGGCTAAATGGATAGAGGCAAAGCCTCTCCTTCAATGGATCAGCAAAAAGTCAATGTTTCAGACCCGACTGGACTTAGCCCAAGCTGGCCATAAGTCCTCAATTTGTGATTAACTGGGCTAATGGGCTCATAACATAATTAATCAGTCTCGACCCCAAATTGGGTCAGGGACTATTAAATCCATTCCGGTTCTAGGGTACATCTCTTCACTCCTTTGAAACTTGGCATTGTAATCCCTCAATGTCTTCAAAGAGGTGACGGGTCCCGACGGCCACTCATGATATGGACTGTGGGGTCCTTAAACCCATGCCTAATGCAAAATTCCTGGTTACGTGGAACACGGATAATGTCACTCTTTGACCCCGTGGGAAACGTCCAGAGCGGATCCTGGTCCTCGCAGAGCACGGCAGTGAACCCGTGTGAAGCATCCAGAGCGGAGCCTGGTCCTCGCCAAGCACGGCAGTGAACCCGTGTGAAGCATCCAGAGCAAATACCGGACCGCAATGTCCTTAAACTACCCACGGACCGCAATGTCCTTAAACTACCCACGGACCGCAATGTCCTTAAACTACCCATGGACCGCAACGTCCTTAAACTACCCATGGACCGCAACGTCCCTAAACTAGAACAATAGGGCCCTCCATATGCTCTTTTGTCGGATCTAAACGGTCCCGTTTAAGTTGATCTTAGCCTCCAAAAATGGCTAACGCGTCCTTAAACCTTCAAACAGATTGGACTACGAATCCCCTAAATTAACTCCGGCTTGAGGGTACATCTCTGAACTCCTCTGACATCCGTCGTTGTAATCTTTCAACGTCGTCAGAGAGGTGATGAGTCCCGATGGCCATACATACGATGGACCACTACGTCCCTAAACTGGAACATTAGAGTCCAAACACTCTTCTGTCGGATCTAAACGATCCCGTTAAGTTGATCTTAGTCACAAAGTTAGACTAACGTATCCTTAACAAACGTTTGAGTTGATCTTAGCCTCAAGTATGGCTGACGTATCCTCAAACCAAACCTCCAAACCCAAATCTAAGATAATGCGGATTTGGACTAGTCCACGCCCTACGGGCGACGACATAACTCAGTCTCCGTAAACAATCCACGGGCAACAAAACAAACACCCACGACACGAAGTGACCATCTGGAGAAGGAGAAAGTTGTTACCGCAACGCGGTAGCGTAATTAACTGCAGGGGCTTGCGCCTGCAGGGAAGAGCGTCCCCACAATCAAAAACCCCTCAAATGAGGGGGAATCTGACGAAGTCTGCTACATCGGACGCATCCGTCTAAACCTTCGATACATGGTGCCATAAATCAACTTGGCATCTTCGGAGGGGTAGACGGATAGCACCAATTAGCATCTGCCCCGAACCCCAGGCATTCGGACGTCCCGACGTCCCGGCCGCCGTTCGGAGGGGAACAGTATCGTTTGGCGTTACCGCAGTCCTTGGCGAATGTGCACGATGTGTTTCACGTATCTCAACTCCGTAGGTATGTTCGAGATGAAACACACGTATTGGATCATTCGGAGCTAACAGTACGAGAAGACTTGACTTTTGAGGAGCGACCGATTGGAATCGTGGATCGAGGGGGAAAGGTTCTTAAGAACAAGGTAATCCCTCTTGTGCTTGTTTCTTGGGGTAATCACTCGCATGGAGAGTCCACTTGGGAACGAGAAGATGAAATCCGGCAGAAATTTCCTCACCTTTTCTTGTAGTTATCTATCTTTGTATTCTTGGAATTTCGAGGACGAAATTCTTTTTGTAGTTGGGTATAATGTAACACCCGAGCCCAATGCTATTAATTTCAGTTACCGTTCGAACGTAGTATGGCACTTATTTCATTTATCTTGCTTGATGGTTAATTATTGTAAATTCTACCCAGAAATTAATTTCTGCATATAACAATTTTTGGCATCTAAAATAAAATTAAAAATATTCATCTTGGCCTGCTTGACACCCCTAACCCAGTTGTAGCGTCCGTGCATCGTGTTCTGGTCCCGTTCAGTGAAACGGGCGAGTTTGGACGGCTACGTGCACGTACGTGTGTCCGTTTTGGGGGTATGCTTTTTGATCATAAAACACTTCATTTTAAATTTTGGATCCCGTCTAAAATTCTATTATTTCAATTTCAAATTTTTGGACTCGACCCGAGCGCGATTTGGAAATGTTTTATTTGGCGCCAAAATCCCAAATTTTAATATTATTCAAACCATCGCATATATTTTTCTAACTAACCTGATATCTTACTGTTCATTACCTATCTTTTAAATCTTTAAATTAACCTATATATATATATATATATATATATATATATATATATATATATATATATATATATATCCTTTTGTTCTTTAAAATGTTTTGAATCTTTAATTAATATTTATCCCTAACTAACGATTCCCATTTAGCCAATCGCGTTCCTTTTAATTCCGTGGGCCCCCACCTGCAGCTCTCTCTCTCTCTCTTGCTTTCACTTCTCTTTCTCTCTCTCTCTCCACTTTTTCTCTCTCTCACTCATATATTCTCTCGTACTTCTCTTTATCATTCTGTCTCTTCTTGCTTCACGTCTCGTTTCTCATTTTTTTTAACTGTTCTTTTGTTGCCGGAATTCCGTACTGCCGGTGACGCTTCTCGACGTTCCAGCGAGGTACCCTGACCCGTGTGGTTCCTTTGTTCGTCGTTTGGGTTCATTCCGTGAACCGTGCGCCCGTCGCGAGTTTTCCCCGCCGACGGTTAACGTTCCGTTTTCCCGATTCGCGACCCATCGAAGCAAGTTAATCTTGCTACATGCTATATAATTCATTTTATACCTATTTAAATAAATACCATACCTATAGTTTAAATCTAGTGCCCCATGTTTAATTTTATAACGTTTCGATGTTCCGTTTGCATCCGTTTATATCATATTAAATCTAGATCATGAAAACTTATCTTGTGACATACTAGATTACATTATACTGCATCCATATCAATTAAAATATACATCGTCATAATATTTCTTATTATTATCTTCAATTAGTTTATAATCTGTATTTTATGATATTATATATTTAAAATGTTATAGTTTACACATGAAACATCGTTGAAAAGCGGATACGACAAATCTGAAATTTACTGTACACCTTACCGTATAAAATTCATTATAAATCATAGAAAAATCATTAGTATACGTTCTTTAGTTCGTTACGAAGCTAACTCAGAATAATATAACTCTATGAAATATTTACTTGCAAAATAAATTGTTTAAATAATGTAAAATGCAAATGAAAATGTCTCCAAACTGCTGTCCAGGGAAATTCCAGCAGTAAACTTTCAATTTCGAATGTTCATAACTTTTTGTAGGGACAACCTGAGATGCTTATACTTATAAAAATGAAAACCTTACTGAATTATCTTTGTTTTGGTATAAGACACGTCCCTTTTGGAGAACGTTTGTTATTTTTAAGCTATTTAACAAATTAGGGTGACGCTGAATTTCTGAACGGAACTTTCTTGTGCATGGTTAATCAATACCACTTTTATAGTTATTAATCGTTTTGAATATGCTATCCATATTAATATTATTATATCAATATTTATATCACATATTGCTTAGTTGTACATCCCACATTACCATTTTATAATTTTATAACTTTTCGGATACCCGTTTGCATCCATCGCATTTAAGATACATATAATTGCATCCATAGATCACATTACTACATAATAATGTGATATTAACACTCCATGTTTAATAAATTGCATCATAATTAATATTGGAACTATAAATGTAATCCTAATCGATAACTGTGCATCCATATCCTTGAAATTATATCTATTTGCATATCATATTACATGTTCCAGTTTATTGTTCTGATAGTACTCATGCTTGTTTATTTATACACATGCTTATGTTAGTTTGATTATGAGCACCCACATGACATCTTGTGCTTCCTGACATGACCTGTTACACTTCCTACTTGACATGACATGGTACCGTACACTCTTGACATGACATGACACCTTTATACATTACCTGGCTTGACATGATGTACCATGGCTTTACCTGTTACCTGATCTTGTGTCTAATGCCAACAAACATAACATGTAGTCCTCATGGACCGTTCCTGTTGTCTATCCAGACAAACCTGTTTACCTGATGCTGTGTTGGCATTAGTTTCTTGATTACTGGATACCTGACTTGACATTCACATATAACTTGGGGGTATGGGGAAATCAAAGGTGAAATCTGACTTGTAACTCGACAGTTCACTACCTGTATTGAGTGTACACATTCCTGTTTTGTGCCTAGCGGCATGTCTCGGTTTCAGCCGAGAATATTGTGGCCGTGGTCCCTGGTATGTACGGGATACTATAGAGTGTACACATTCCTGTTTTGTGCCTAGCGGCATGTCTCGGCTGCAGCCGAGAATATTGTGGCCGTGGTCCCGGGTATCTACGGGATACTATTGAGTTACATCGATGATTCATCAATTGATTTCAAATACTTTAGAATAGAAAACCTGATAGAACAGTTTAGTTTACCCACTGCACGCTACCCTGTACTGGTATGATTCATATTATTGTTATTCTTGTTCTATTCATGTTTATATTACATTGCCTGCTACACTGTTCATATTATATTACTTGATGACATGACGCGCTGACGTCTGGGTTTTGCATGGCCCAGATTCCGTACTGCTGTTGCAGTCCGAGCAGGAGTACTTCAGCCAGCAGGCTGAGCTGTGAGTTCAGTAGTAGTTAGTTTTATTTCCTACATTTATTTCCTGATGTGAGCCCGCATTATGGGACACACTTTTCAGTTATTTGTATTGGATCATTTGCTTCCGCATTTATTTATTACTGACTCCTGTTATTCTGGATTATGGACTTGTTTTAGATAGTTTTATCCTGTTCTTCAGTAGTCGGGTTGATTCTTCAGTAGTTGGGTGTTGTACCAAATACACGAATCAGAATACCCGTGTTTAGGAAACATGTCCTGCCACCTTACCGTTTACCATTCTTGAATCACATTCTTCTTGATTATATCTTTTACGATGTGCAAACTTCCTTTGCATATCGACTCAAAACCCGATTCCTTGTTATCTCTAGGACTTAGGCGACTTGGGTAGAGTTATGTAATTATGGCTATGATACCGTGGCATAGTTACAATGCGATACTCTATTTAAGTATCTTGGAGTTCTAGCCTTGATCTATATTCAAAATCTATCATCATGCTAATGTTGGGTATTTTCAGTTCAGGATTATGGCCGATAAGAAATTGAAGACATACCAGAGGCATGTGGACGAAGCTGCCATGCTTGGAGTGATAAGAGGAATGCTGGAGAATCAAAGAAACAGATCGAGCTGATCCAGCAGCAAGCGGACTCGTTTCGGGAAGGTTTGCAGATCGTTCAGCCGTCTGTGAACAAGGTTGGAGCTAGACCAGTTGACCGAGTAGGGACCGTAGCAGATTTCAGGCGGTTGGGTCCGTCTACATTTACTGGTTTAAAGGAGCCGTTGCCAGTGGAGCAGTGGCTAGTTGACACAGAGAACTTGCTTTTTGCGGCACAGATTCCAGATGACAAAAAAGTTGTTATGGTACGCATTCAGCTAGTGGACTACGCCCGAGAATGGTGGCTTGTTGAGGAGACCCGCTTGTCCAAGCCGATCAAGTGGGCGGATTTTTCTAAGAGTTTCCTGGAGAAGTTCTTCCCGCGGACTGCACGGGAGGAAATGGAAGAGAAGTTCATCGGACTAAAGCAAAAGGGAGCACCCGTAGATGTGCATGTAGCAGAATGGACGAGACTCAGTAGTTTCGCTGGACCTTTAGTTGCCAACGATGCAGACTGGGTACGGAGGTTCATGCGCAGACTGGACGTGGACATCCAGAGGCAGATTGTCTCCCTGGGTTTGACCACTTTCTCACAAATACTTGCAGCAGCCAAGAGCAGCAGAGTTTATCTGGGATGAAAGGGAGTTTGCAGCAGACAGCAGTTGCGTTAAGGAAGCAGTTCGGTCGGGCCGGTTGAGTTTAGGGCTAGGCCGACAAACAATATTCTTGCATTAATGGAAATGATGAAAGTAAAGAGCCGGCTGTTGTTCGTGATTCAATGTACGTGTTTGAAGATATATCGGGTTTACCGCCGAGGAGAGACGTAGAGTTCGCAATTGATCTTATTCCTGGTGCAGCGCCAGTATCTAAAGCGTATTTTCCAATGGCGCCAGTAGGGTTGGAAGAAGTAAAGAAATAGGTTGCTGAATTGCTTGAAAAGGGTTGGATTCGAAGCAGCAACTCGCCTTGGGGAGCTCAAGTTCTTCTAGTAAAGAAGAAGGATGGCACAAGAAGGATGTGCATCGACTATCGAGAATTAAACCGGGTGGCTATCAAGAACAAGTACCCGATCCCTCGCATTGGAGAGCTTTTTGAGCAGCTTAGTGGCGCGAGGGTATTCTTGAAGTTGGATTTACGATCCGGATATCATCAGGTCCGAGTGAAAACAGAAGATATTTGCAAGACGGCGTTCCGAACTCGGTATGGACATTACGAGTACTTAGTGATGCCCTTCGGAGTAACGAATACGCCGGCAGTATTCATGGACTTGATGAACCGAATCTTTTCACCGTTCTTGGATCAGTTCATTGTGGTATTCATTGACGATATTCTGGTTTACTCGAAGAGTTTTGAAGAGTATGCTGAGCATTTGAAGATCGCACTGCAGACGTTGAGACAGAAGAAATTGTATGCGAAGATGAGTAAGTGCGAGTTTTGGCTGGAGGAAGTAAGGTTTTTGGGGCATGTTGTATCTGGCGATGGCATTCCCGTCGATTCAGAAAAGATTGCAGCAGTTCAAGATTGGCCTATTCCAAAGAATGTTGCTGAGATAAGAAGTTTCCTTGGATTAGCCGGATACTACAGGAGATTTGTGGAGAACTTTGCTCGTCTGGCAGAGCCATTGACCAAGCTTACGCGCAAAGAGGTACCTTTTGTATGGGCGGATAAGTGTGCGTTAGCTTTCGAGACGTTGAAGCAGAAGTTGATAACCGCCCCTATTCTGACCGTGCCAGACAATTCCGGAGGATTGGTGATTCACAGCGACGCATTTGGGAAAGAATTGGGATGTGTTTTGATGCAGCATGGGAAGGTTGTAGCATACGCATCGAGACAGTTGAAGACCCATGAGAAGAATTATCCAACTCATGACTTGGAGCTTGCGGCTGTGATTTTCGCTTTGAAGATTTGGAGACACTACCTTTTGGGCGAAAGAGTCGAAGTTTTTACAGATCATAAGAGCTTGAAGTATGTGTTCACACAGAAGGAGCTTAACTTGAGGCAGCGTAGATGGTTGGAGCTGATGGCTGACTACGATCTTGATCTTAAGTACCATCCGGGGAAGGTTAATGTTGTGCCGGATGCGCTTAGTCGGTTACCAGTAATTCAGGTGTTAACTACGCAGAAGGAGATTGTCGCAGATTTTCGAAGATTTGACTTGGAGGTTGTGCTACCGCGTTCTACGGGACAGTTGTTGCAGCTACAAGTACATTCGTCTTTGATCGAGAATATTAAAGCTGCTCAATCGTAGGATCCTAGACTGCAAAAGTTTCGAGAGCCGGTTGAAGCCGGGCTACGAACAGATTTATTGATCCACGAAGATGGTTCGTTGAGGTATGGTAGCCGTTTGTGTATGCCAAAGGGTGATGTTCGTGATGAGCTTATGAAGGAGGCACACAGTTCAGCTTATTCTGTACATCCAGGAGGCACAAAGATGTACCGAGAAATTCGACAACATATCTGGTGGGAGGGCATGAAGCGGGAGATTGCTCGCTTTGTGGTGAAGTGCTTGGTGTGTCAGCAAGTTAAGGCTGAACATCAAAGGGTTGCTGGTTTATTGCAACCACTTCCGATTCCTCAGTGGAAATGGGAACATATAACCATGGATTTCGTGACGGCTTTACCGCGGAGTCCAAAAGGCAACAATGCAGTATGGGTAATTGTTGACCAATTGACCAAGGCAGCTCACTTTATTCCTTTTCGGGTTGGTCAATCAACAGAGATTTTGGCAGAACGGTACATGCAGGAGATTGTAAGATTGCATGGAGTACCGGTAAGCATCGTGTCCGATCGGGACACTCGGTTCTTATCACACTTCTGGAGGAGTTTACAGGAAAGTTTAGGGACTCGATTGAAGATTAGCACAGCTTATCATCCTCAAACTGATGGTCAGTCGGAGAGAACGATCCAAACTCTTGAGGATACGTTGAGAGCATGCAGGTTGCACTTCAAGGGGTCTTGGGAGGATCACCTACTTTTGGTGGAGTTGTCTTACAACAACAGTTTTCAGGCAACTATTCAGATGGCTCCATTTGAAGCTTTGTATGGTCATAAATGCCGTTCACCTGTTTGTTGGGACGATGTCGGTGAACGAAGGTTATTGGGACCAGATTTGGTTGTGCAGACAGTTGAGAAGGTTAACCCTATCAGAAATCATATGAAGGCAGCACAGGACCGACAGAAGAGTTGGGCAGATACGTCAAGAAAACCTCTAGAGTTCGCCGTCGTTGATTTGGTATTCTTGAAGATATCACCGACTAGAGGGGTGATTCGTTTTGGAAGTCGAGGAAAGCTTAGTCCTCGATTCGTCGGACCCTTTGAGATCTTGGAGCGTGTTGGTGAGGTAGCGTATCGTTTGGCGTTACCGCAGTCCTTGGCGAATGTGCACGATGTGTTTCACGTATCTCAACTCCGTAGGTATGTTCGAGATGAAACACACGTATTGGATCATTCGGAGCTAACAGTACGAGAAGACTTGACTTTTGAGGAGCGACCGATTGGAATCGTGGATCGAGGGGGAAAGGTTCTTAAGAACAAGGTAATCCCTCTTGTGCTTGTTTCTTGGGGTAATCACTCGCATGGAGAGTCCACTTGGGAACGAGAAGATGAAATCCGGCAGAAGTTTCCTCACCTTTTCTTGTAGTTATCTATCTTTGTATTCTTGGAATTTCGAGGACGAAATTCTTTTTGTAGTTGGGTATAATGTAACACCCGAGCCCAATGCTACTAATTTCAGTTACCGTTCGAACGTAGTATGGAACTTATTTCATTTATCTTGCTTGATGGTTAATTATTGTAAATTCTACCCGGAAATTAATTTCTGCATATAACAATTTTTGGCATCTAAAATAAAATTAAAAATATTCATCTTGGCCTGCTTGACACCCCTAACTCTGTTGTAGCGTCCGTGCATCGTGTTCTCGTCCCGTTCAGTGAAACGGGCGAGTTTGGACGGCTACGTGCACGTACGTGTGTCTGTTTTAGGCGTATGCTTTTTGATCATAAAACACTTCATTTTAAATTTTGGATCCCGCCTAAAATTCTATTATTTCAATTTCAAATTTTTGGACTCGACCCGGGCACGATTTAGAAATGTTTTATTTGGCGCCAAAATCCCAAATTTTAATATTATTAAAACCATCGCATATATTTTTCTAACTAACCTGATATCTTACTGTTCATTACCTATCTCTTAAATCTTTAAATTAACCTATATATATATATATCCTACTATTCCTTAAAATGTTTTGAATTTTTAATTAATATTTATCCCTAACTAACGATTCCCCTTTAGCCAATCGCGTTCCTTTTAATTCCGTGGGCCCCCACCTGCAGCTGTCTCTCTCTCTCTCTCTCTCTCTTGCTTTCACTTCTCTCTCTCTCTCTCCACTTTTCCTCTCTCTCTCTCATATATTCTCTCGTACTTCTCTTTATCATTCTTTCTCTTCTTGCTTCATGTCTCGTTTCTCATTTTTTTTAACTGTTCTTTTGTTGCCGGAATTCCGTCGTGCCGGTGACGCTTCTCGACGTTCCAGCGAGGTACCCGACCCGTGTGGTTCCTTTGTTCGTCGTTTGGGTTTATTCCGTGAACCGTGCGCCCGTCGCAAGTTTTCCCCGCCGATGGTTAACATTCCGTTTTCCCGATTCGCGACCCATCGAGGCAAGTTAATCTTGCTACATGCTATATAATTCATTTTATACCTATTTAAATAAATACCATACCTATAGTTTAAATCTACTGCCCCATGTTTAATTTTATAACGTTTCGATATTCCGTTTGCATCCGTTTATATCATATTAAATCTAGATCATGAAAACTTATCTTGTGACATACTAGATTACATTATACTGCATCCATATCAATTAAAATATACATCGTCATAATATTTCTTATTATTATCTTTAATTAGTTTATAATCTGCATTTTATGATATTATATATTTAAAATGTTATAGTTTACACATAAAACGTCGTTGAAAAGCGGATACGACAAATCTAAAATTTACTGTACACCTTACCGTATAAAATTCATTATAAATCATAGAAAAATTATTAGTATACGTTATTTAGTTCGTTACGAAGCTAACTCAGAATACTATAATTCTATGAAATATTTACTTGCAAAATAAATTGTTTAAATAATGTAAAATGCAAATGAAAATGTCTCCAAACTGCTGTCCAGGGAAATTCCAGCAGCAAACTTTCAATTTCGAATGTTCATAACTTTTTTTAGGGATAACCTGAGATGCTTATACTTATAAAACTGAAAACTTTATTGAATTATCTTTGTTTTGGTATAAGACACGTACTTTTTGGAGAACGTTTGTTATTTTTAAGCTATTTTACAAATTAAGGTGACCTTGAATTTCTGAACGGAACTTTCTTATGCATGGTTAATCAATACCACTTTTATAGTTATTAATCGTTTTGAATATGCTATCCATATTAATATTATTATATCAATATTTATATCACATATTGCTTAGTTGTACATCCCACATTACCATTTTATAGTTTTATAACTTTTCGGATACCCGTTTGCATCCATCGCATTTAAGATACATATAATTGCATCCATAGATCACATTACTACATAATAATGTGATATTAACACTCCATGTTTAATAAATTGCATCCTAATTAATATTGGAACTATAAATGTAATCCTAATCGATAACTGTGCATCCATATCCTTGAAATTATATCTATTTGCATATCATATTATATGTTCCAGTTTATTGTTCTGATAGTACTCATGCTTGTTTATTTATACACATGCTTATGTTAGTTTAATTATGAGCACCCACATGACATCTTGTGCTTCCTGACATGACCTGTTACACTTCCTACTTGACATGACATGGTACCGTACACTCTTGACATGACATGACACCTTTATACATTGCCTGGCTTGACATGATGTACCATGGCTTTACCTGTTACCTGATCTTGTGTCTAATGCCAACAAACATAACATGTAGTCCTCATGGACTGTTCCTGTTGTCTATCCAGACAAACCTGTTTACCTGATCCTGTGTTGGCATTAGTTTCTTGATTACTGGATACCTGACTTGACATACACATATAACTTGGGGGTATGGGGAAATCGAAGGTGAAATCTGACTTGTAACTCGACAGTTCACTACCTGTATTGAGTGTACACATTCCTGTTTTGTGCCTAGCGGCATGTCTCGGTTTCAGCCGAAAATATTGTGGCCGTGGTCCCGGGTATGTACGGGATACTATCGAGTGTACACATTCCTGTTTTGTGCCTAGCGGCATGTCTCGGCTGCAGCCGAGAATATTGTGGCCGTGGTCCCGGGTATGTACGGGATACTATTGAGTTACATCGATGATTCATCAATTGATTTCAAAGACTTTAGAATAGAAAACCTGATAGAACAGTTTAGTTTACCCACTGCACGCTACCCTGTACTGGTATGATTCATATTATTGTTATTCTTGCTGTATTCATGTTTATATTACATTACCTGCTATACTGTTCATATTATATTACTTGATGACATGACGCGCTGACGTCTGGGTTTTGCATGGCCCAGATTCCGTACCGCTGTTGTGGTCCGAGCAGGAGTACTTCAGCCAGCAGGCTGAGCTGTGAGTTCAGTAGTAGTTAGTTTTATTTCCTGCATTTATTTCCTGATGTGAGCCCGCATTATGGGACACACTTTTCAGTTATTTGTATTGGATCATTTGCTTCCGCATTTATTTATTATTGACTCCTGTTATTCTGGATTATGGACATGTTTTAGATAGTTTTATCCTGTTCTTGATATCTCTACAGCCGTAATGTGACTGTGGATGGATACTTCCTACCCACAGGTAGCATGGTTGGCTATGTCACGTGCCCAATCTAGCGTACTCTGGGAAGCGGGGCGTGACAAATTGTTTCTCATTGATTTCGTTTAGAGTATCAGGTTGTTCTGCAGGACCTTGATGGCCGTAGCGGCAACCGGTTTCCTGATGGGGACGGCCACGATCTACTTTGTGAAGTAATCTACTGCGATAAGGACATATTTTTGCCCACCCGCACCGGTAGGGAATTGGCCTATCATGTCCAATTCCCACTGGACGAACGGCCACAGGGAGGTTAAAGTGGTCAGCTCGGTAGCCGGAAGGCGAGGTATGCTTCTGTGAAGTTGGCAACTTTTACATCCCATGACGAGCTTCTGGGCGTCTTCGTGAACAGTTGACCAATAGTACCCCTGGAGCAATGCCTTCTGGATTAAGATTCGGGCCCCTTGGTATGCGCCGCCTACCCCTTCATGGATTTCACGGAGGATGTAGTCGGCTTCGTAGGGGTCGACGCACCGGAGAAGGGGCCGAGTGAAGGATTTCTTGTATTGCTAGAGATGAAGTGACAGGTGTTCTCCTCCGAAAGACCGGGAAGACTGACGTCTTGCCTGAATTTGAGGGCAGATGCTATTTGATTTTATCCGTTCACCTCTCCGAAGATACCAACTTGATTTATGGCACCGTATATCGGAGGTTTAGACGGATGCAGCCGTTGTAGCAGACTTCGTCAGATTCCCCCTCATTTGAGGGGGTTTTGATTGTGGGGTTGCTCTTCCCTGCAGGTGCAAGCCCCTGCAGTTAATTACGCTACCGCATCACGGTAACAACTTTCTCCTTCTCCAGATGGTCATTTCGTGTCGTGTGTGTTTGTTTTGTTTTTTGGTTTCCCGTGGATTATATATGGAGACTAATTTATATTGTCGCCCGGAGGGCGTGGATTAGTCCAAATCCGTATTTTCTTAGATTTGGGTTTTGGTTTAGGTTTAAGGATACGTTAGTCTCATTAGAGACTAAGATCAACTTAAACGCTTTTTAAGGATACGTTAGTCTAATTTTTGACTAAGTTCAACTTAACGTTTGTTAAGGACACGTTAGTCTAATTTTAGGCTAAGATCAACTTAACGGGATCATTTAGATCCAACAAAAGAGCATTTGGGCTCAATTGTTTTAGTTTAGGGACTTTGCGGTCCAGTTTAAAAACGTCATAGTCTGCAAAGTTTAAGAACATCATAGTCCATGAGTTTAAGGACCCTACAATTCGTAGTAGTTTATAGACGTCATAGTCTGTAAAGTTTAAGGACATCATTGTCCATGAGTTTAAGGACTCCACGGTTCGTGAAATGTCTGGTTGTCGGGACCCGTCACCTCTCTAAAAACGTTGAAGGATTACAACGACAAATCTCAGAGGAGTGAAGAGATGTACCCTTGAACCAATATTGGTTGGGAGATCTGTAGTCCAATTTGGGACTAAGATCAAAGATTTGTGAGCATATGGGCTCAATTAATCTGAATGAGGGATCTGTGGCCAACTTGGGCTCGGCCCATTCAGTTAAAATGTTGAACATTTAGCAATGCTGAGCATTGGTTTGAGGTCTGACAATCTTTTTGTTTTTTATTGAGTGCTGAGCACTCATTGTAGCTCTGGGTTTTATCATTTAAAGAACAATTTATGTTCTCTCAGCGCACACGTGAGGAGCACGTGGCGCGCTTGGCGCTGAGCACCAGTCAATGAGCACAGAGCGCTTATGTTTAGGTAGCGCACACGTGACGAGCACGTGGTGCGTTTGGCGCTGTGCGCCAGATAATGAGCGCAGAGCGCTTCTTGTGATGTAGCGCACACGTGAGGAACACGTGGCGCGCTTGGCGCTGTTCACCAGACAATGAGCACAGAGCGCTTCTGTTAAAATAGCGCACACGTGAGGAGCACGTGGTGCGCTTGGCGCTGTTTGCCAGACAATGAGCGCAGGGTGCTTCTTGCAAAATAGCGCACACGTGAAGAGCACGTGATGCGCTTGGCGCTGTTCGCCATATAATGAGCGCAGGGCGCTTCTTGCAAAATAGCGCACACATGAGGAGCACGTGGCGCGCTTGGCGCTATTCACCAGACAATGAGCGCAGAGCGTTTCTGTTTATGTAGTGCACGCGTGAGGAGCACCTGACGCGCTTGGCGCTGTGCGCCAGACAATGAGCGCAGAGCGCTTCTTTAAACTTAGAGCGCTAAAACTCTTTTTAGGCAGCTTTGCGCTCTGAGAGTAACTTCGTTTAATTGGAGCGCTAGGGCTCTTTTTGGGCAATTCTGCACTCTGAGAATTAAATTTTCACTTATAAGAGATTTTGTCTCATGGATCTAAGAACAAAGTTCTTATTTTTATAGGAGATGTTTCAATCTCTTATGTTCTTGGTGAAAGGCTTTGCCTTTATGGATCTGTGATCCTAAGAGAATTGAATTATTCCCCCCCTTTTATTATGAGATGTTATAATCTCTTTTGTGAAAGACAATTTGTCTTAAAAATCTATGATCTAGCATAAGAACTAAGTTCTTTTCTGATGAGATACTTTGATCTCTTTGTTTTACCTTGAAGAAATTCTTCTTCTGCGGAGAGATTGTTCTTCTCTTTGAACTTTTTCAAAGTTTGTGGGAGGGGTTCCTCTCTATGAGACTTGAAGTCTTGGGGCCTTTATATAGTAGAGCTGATTTGTTCAATCAGTTAAGGAGGTCTTTTCTCTAATTGATTTGTGGATTTCCCACCGTTGGATCTTTGATCTTAGGGTTTCTGTTTTACAGAAGGCAATCTTCTTGTTTTTAACAAAATTGGGAAATCTTTTCCCATACAGAATTTATTCTGTATGTTGGTGATTTTTTAATCACCATTGGATCATTGATCCGACGATACTCTGATTTACAGAGCAAAATCTTTTTGTTTGGAAAGATTTTGAAGAATGTTTTCTTAACAGAATTTTACTCTGGTTAATTGATGATTTTTAATCATGTTTGTTGGATTTTTGATCCAACGGTTGGGAACATTTAGTTCCAGCGCTAGCGCTCTCGTGCTTTGCACGTGGTGCGCTGCTTAGAGTGCAACGCACTTAGCGCTAACGCTTACGTGCTTTGCTTAGAGTTCAGCGCTCTTAGCGCTAGCGCTCATGTGATTTGCACGTGAGCGCTGCCTCAGAGTCTTTGACTCTCAGCGCTGGCGCTGCTATGAAGCGCTGCTTCATTTCAAAATTTGAAATTTGAATAGAGTTTTGCTCTGATTGGGGAAAACAAATGCCCCCCCCCCCACCGTTGCGCTCATGTGGTCCACACGTGAGTGCAGCGATGGCAGCATCTCTGCTATTGGATCAACTTAAGAGTTGAAACGGCTCTCGGTGCTTATAAATAGGGCCTTTGGCCCTTTGAGATG
This sequence comes from Agapanthus africanus, assembly GCA_030015575.1. Classification (NCBI taxonomy): domain Eukaryota; kingdom Viridiplantae; phylum Streptophyta; class Magnoliopsida; order Asparagales; family Amaryllidaceae; genus Agapanthus; species Agapanthus africanus. The sequence goes on along the minus strand of JASDDO010000010.1, from coordinate 423,063,013 downwards.
ATCTCTGTTCATCTTCTTATTTTTTTTCTGAGAATTATCTCTCCTTCGGAGTATAGCTCTTCATCTTAAGAATTTTCTTAGGGCCAGAACTCTGTCAAATATTTAGGTAAAAATTAAATCTTTCTAAGGTTTCACCCATTAACAGAGCTTTGCTCTTTTCAAATCATATAGATTTGTAGGGTTTCTCAATAGAGCTTTGCTCTTCATAGATCTAAAGAGATCTTTCTTAGGGTTTCTTAACTCATTAACAGAGTTTTGCTCTTTTCAAATCATATAGATTTGTTAATCTTTCATGAAAACTCTTAGATTTTGTTCATAGATCTTGAAGATATCAGAATTTTTGATTCATTAAAAGCTTTGCTTTAAGTTTTCTGATGAGTTATTCCATCATTTCACAGAGCATGGCTTTTCAGAATTTTTCTTGAGGAATTTTATTCCATTCATCATCAGAGCTGACAGATGTCACTCTGTTGTAGAGCGCTGCTCTCAATGGGAGATTACTCCTTGGCCCGAGGGGCCCTCATTAAATGAGAATCCTTTGAAGATTTCCTCATTTAATGATAGTCTCATCAAATGATGAGACTGTTTTATTAATGACGAACTGTCATCTAGATTGAGTGGGTCCCCGTTGGTCCCTTTTCACCGCATTGCAGTGTAGTACGAATTTAAAGTACCTAGCGATAGAACTTAAACTGTAGCATTGACGGTTGAAAATTTTGTTCTTTTCTGCGCAGGTACCATGTCTTTCGACACTTCTTTCCCGTTCGTTTGTTCGGAAGGCGGATTCCCCGAAGCGCCTGTGGATAGGGAAGTCTTCGCACTGATAAAAGATCATGACCCAGAGCACAAGAATCTTCATCTATGGGAAACATGGTACAATCAAATTATCAGGGGCCGATGGAGCTTTTCTTGCGCGATATCCTCGGAGCCCATTTCAGCGATCTCTTACGCTGACCCACCCCTAGTGAACTACACCGTAGAGGAGGTCAATTGGACTTCAGATGGTCTCCTTCAGCCTTCTTTAGCTACGATACCCGTACAGCCTCCAATGGCGTTGGATATCTTGGGGCGACGTATATGTCAAAGTGAGTCGTGCCCTTGGGACAACCTTATAACATAGGATTAACTCCCCGTCACCCAGCCGGATATTTGCAGTGGGCCCAGTACATTTTTTCCGCCAAGAGGTTGCAGTTGCTGAGGCTCGGGTTGTATCCTGCGATTTACGTTTCTCTCTTTCAGTACTCCACGCCTCCTACATGGTGGGTAAAAGCCTTTTTAGAACAATGGAACGTTCCAACTCACACCTTCCTTTTGTTGGATCGGGAAGTCTCAATTTCTCTAGAGGAGTTCGCGGAGATCTCTGGCTTGCCTGTCAGAGGGGAGCATTATGAGGAACTACTTCCTCATGATGAGTACGTCTTTGCTGCCAAGTCGGTGATGATGGGCCTTACCCCGAAAAATGCCATTCAACATCAATCCCTAAGTTTGATTAAGGTGTTGAATATCTACGAGGGCTTATTTCTTGAATCTGGGAGCCGTAGGGTTAATTTCACAGACTTCATCGCTCATTTTCTCCGCCCGGAAGTCTTGTCGAAGGAAGTCGCAAAATTCGCCAAACTCGACGATCCTTTTGGCTTAGGCTTAGGCAACCTGCCGACGGCGGAGGCCGATCAGAAGAGTTTCTTTCTCCCCGACACCCCGGTCATCTCTTTTGCAGAGCTTGCAGCTCCTGGGATTGACGAAGAAACGTTATTTTTGGGGTTTCTCGGGCATGGCGAAGCTGGTTTGCGCTTCCGATGCACCCTCGCCGTATGAGGTCATCTGTCTTCTACCCAGATCACCGAATGATTATTGGGGTGAAAGTGGCCGTTGGGGTCGCTGGGTTAGCCCATTTGTATCACGGCCTTCGCTGAGCAGCAGATACTAACCAACCGGGGGTGCAGCCCATAAACTTCTCGATGCATTATTTCACCTCGTGGCTCGAGTTGCATGTGCTTGGTGCCTTTGGAGTTCACAAAAAAAAACCTTTTATGAAAGATATAACTTTCCTCGACTGCTGCGGCTAGTTGACGCTTCCATTTTGGAACCGACTCCACGAGAGGCTCGGGGCTTGCTCCTTCGCCCGCATACCGTCGGGGATGACATGACCTTCGTTGATAAGGTCTTAAATATCGGTAAAGAATCCGCAAAGACAATGCAGCCGCTGCGGGACACCTTTAAAGACGGCGCCTCTACCTTGAAAGCTCGGGAGATTCTTCATCTATATTCAATCAGACCGGGCTTTCTAGTGTTTAGGCAGAATGATGCGGCATTGTTTATGAGATACAACCCATATCATTTTACCCAACAATCTGGCTATAATCAGGGTGTTCCGCTCGAGGCCTTTCTAGCTGAGCCGATTGCTACAGAAGAAGGCATCCACAACGCGCTACACCATTTCATAAGGCTCAACACCGGGTCTAACTTCTTTATCAGTGAGCCAGGCTGCGTCCCGAAGGTGTTGAACGTGTATGTGGTGTGGTACCAGCACGTGATGGGTGCCGTCATCAGGGAGGAAAAGAAGGTGTTGCTTGATCGTAAGGGTGTAGCCCCTGCTAGTAATCCAGCTATTCCTTTGAATCAACGGACCGTCGTTCGTCCTCCTTTGAGAGAAGTTGGTACGGTTGCGGTACCATGTGAGATGCCCGAGATGCCGCTACCCCGTGCTCCCGTCAAAGTGGCAGCTGTGGCGTCTCCTGAGTCTGGTTTGGGTGCGAAGATTGGGACTCGCTGCCCGAAGTTGCCTGCCAAACGCAAGCTCGTGTTACCGGTGGCCGGTACTTGCTCGCAGTAGAAGAAGAAGTCAATTCTTTCTGCAGACGTCATATTCAGCCAGGAGCCCCATGCTCCTTATAGCAAAGGCTTAAGTGAATACGGGACCAACGAAGGCTTATTCATGGCGCCGGATGATACTGATCTAGAGGCTGCTATTGCAGCTTCCGAGCGATTAGCTAGCCATAAAGCAGGACTGGTCACCCTTGCACAGTCAGGTAGACTTCAGTCGTATCTTTTCGCTGTTACGTTTTTATTATCATGCTTTGACTGACACTACTTCTTCAACAGGTATCTCCACTGAAGAAGCTCTCGCGGCTTCTCTCAAGACTTTTGAAGAGGAGGAGAGGCTTCGTGCTTCCCTGGGCATTGGTACATTTCGGCTTATTGGGCCTTCTTTCCCTCCTTTTTTAATGGGTAGACTGACCCGCCTTTTTCATCTTATCGCAAGGACTACTTCGACCCGGGTTTCTAAGGTTACTAGGCACTATCACAAGGGTCTATAAGGCATCAACCATGCCAAATTTAAAATTTAGAAATGTCGAACAACCTAAAGCGAGGATCTTTACTAGATAATTAGGGTTAACAAAACATGTAAACAACTTTACATCTAAAGGAAAGGGATTACAACCTTTGTAATCCGCTCCTTCGCTTCATAAGCTCCGAGTAGTAGTCCCTTCGTCGCGATCCATGAACTTCCGAACTCTAGAGAGGCTCCACAAACCGAATGATCCATGCTTGCTTGAAGTCTTCCTTTTCGAAGATAATCTACCTTGAAGAATCTTTAACTCAAGCTCTCACTTCTCTAATCAAGTATTAATGAAGTGAACACCCTAATCTAAGTGGCTAGATTAGATGAGGATGATGAAGTAGGAATTTGGCTCTCATTTGTTTTCAAAATCTTACCCAATATCATCACAAAAGAAAAACCTAGTAAAGCTTTTTCAAGAGCTTAAGGAAGAAGAAGATGAATAATTCCTTTTGTGATGAATAATGAATTATTGCTATGGTTATCATTGCAACCTATGGTTAATAAAGAAAGGCTTTAACCATTGTAGAGATTTAACTAGGGTAAAGGGTTTGGGTTGGGTTAGGAAATATCTCCACAAAATATCAACAAAATATCTTTGCTTAAAACAAAACAAAGCTTGTAGAAGCTTCATGAAAAAGCTAACTCAAATCAAACCCTAACTATGTTTAATCTCCATAAATCATGTTGCATTTGTAATCATAACTTGTTACAATATTATATATCACATATATAATATATTTTTGTAACAAAAGAAAATAATACATTTAACATATATCAATGTATTATCCGGTGAGAAAATGAATGAATAAAGCGAGCCAATATTAGTTAATGTAATGTAATATATCACATGTATAATTATATATTAAATTATCGAATCAGCACTTGATCCGACAATCTGGCTATATCGTATATAACCGACTAATATAACATGTACCGATTCATCGAATCAACACTTGATCCGATGACCCGGCTATATCATATATTGCGAGAATAGAATACAGTATCTCATATCGTACTATTCTCTGTCCTACACATATCACATATGTGCTCCTACTCCGTTTTGTCTGAGTCAAGAAACCTCTGTGTAGGACTCTAAAGAATCGTCAATACGCCGGCAGTAGGTGATGATCATATCAAACACCCACAAGCTGCAAGCGGTCAGCTAAACGTAACAGCCATCCAGGTATTGAGCGATCAGAAGATCAACAAGCAAGCCTGTACATTCTCCTGTGAATCCAATCAGTAACACTACCGTACAGTCCGGTCTCTTCGTCTGATATGTCGCATATCCAGTCTAGGGGTGGTATACGTCAGACCCCAGTAACCGATAAGTTGTGTCGATGTGAGGCTCATAACAAGTCGAGAAACTACTGATAACACTTACCAGTAGCACTCTATATCAGCCCTGGCCAGGGACTTCCAGTTATAGCCAATCGAACACAGCACAACATCAACTCCCTATACCGGGAGAGACGAAACCCCTCCTATCGCTCATTGCCTCCATGTGATTCGGGACTGTACCTAAAAGCCACAGTTTTTCACGCCCTCTTGGACGTGGTAAGGTGGAAATCAAAGCACAGTAGGAATCACACAAGACTGTATGATGATCTCGGGTCTACAGACTAATCTGTACCAGTGTCACTAGAGAACTGCCATCTACCGTGAGGTATAATACCATCTGGGAGTTCTCGGTGAGTCCGTTCAGTGTACCCAGTCTCCACTGAGCACCCGTACACCATCTTTGATGTCAAACACCGATGGATATGGGATCATCCATCACCCATCATATGGGTCAAGATGCGTATACACTAGTCTACTCTGGTGTATCGATGCCCTGTCTCGATACACCCTCAACTAGGAACAATTATAGGATGTACTCATAGACTACCGTAGCCCCACTAGTATGATCCCATCATAGTCCCAGTAGTCGAGTACATATCCTAAGGGCTTTATCAACATGTGAGAGCAAGACAGTAAACTAATAGAAGTCAACATGTTAAGACAAAGTGAAACCAAATAGCATACTATCATGTCGAGCAAGAAAGTCCTCTCTATATATATCCAAGCATCCACTATAATATACATCATATGTACAACAATGGCCTCTAGGGCATATATATAACTAACAGAGTTATCCCGAGTGCAAAGCCCATTTCGCAGGGTGGTGTGGAGACGCTTCCAAGGCCGGTTACCGAAGTCCCAGCTTCCCTAGTATTACCAAAAGAGGCTTCACTTAAGCAACCGATGACGGACGCCATAACGGCTCCAGAGGTAGCTCTTAACTCGGATGATAACGTTTCCTTGGCGAAGGTCTTAAGAAGATTAGCTCTCACAGCTCAGGCAGAAAAGAAACGCAGGAGGCGTGCAGCAAGAGAAAGTAACGCCGCCTTGGCTGTAGGTGCCGGTGAGTATCTTTTCTAACCGACGTCTTTTCTTTTCTTTAACGGATAACCCTGCCATTGCTAACTATAAACTGATTACAGCACTACAAATTGAAGGAGGGGATGAGAGAATTGTCACGCCACCAGTACTCCCAGCTCTGCCACCTATCGTAGCCGGTATAGTAGCCTTCACCGCTCTTGCATCTTCTTTGTCTCTTAAACCGATGTCTGAGTATGATTTGTTTTGCAGCAATCACACTGACTCCAGCTCCCTTCGAGTCTCAGATTCCCATGCCGGCAGGGCCTTTTGGTAAACGCCCTTCTTCCAGGGGTGCTGCGAATAGCCTGCGAATGTTAAGCGAGTTCGTCGAGGACCTTGACGCCGAGGCCTTTGCATCTGCTGCAGATTTTGCCGTAGAAGTTAACCTCATGTTGGCGATGCTTGTGAACTTCCATAGCGAGGGTGTTGTCGAGTCTTGGGTAAACTACTACAGGAAGATCGAGGCCTGTCTGCATAAGATTGAGCTCAGGCGTCCCGTTCCAGAAATGTTGGCTTCAAATTCTCAGCGGGCCGCATGGGTTGAGCAGAGCGTTCCTTTCTTCCGCCATTTCGAAAAAGAAGCGACCTTGAGGCGAAAGGAATGCGAGGAGGCTTCAAGTGAATCCGCCCGACTGCGTGCCCAAGCTGAAGCAAACGCTGCACAATTGAGGGCTGTCTTTGACAATTTGCGACAATGCATTTCGGACGGACTAGCACTAAGGCAAAAGCTCGACCTTCTGGAGCGGGTTACGCGGAATTGCGAAGTTGCTCAATGGGAAATCGATGAGAAACTTTTGTCTGGTTTGCAGCAACGGGCTCGAGTCGAAGCGGAGCTGGCCGCAACGGTTGACCATGAAAAGGAGTTGAAAGGAGCGCGCGAGCAACTTGCTGACTTATTGAAAACGCCTCCTTCTCAATAGCTACCTTTGTATCATTTATAATTTTTAGAATAACATGTATCCATTTTTTTTATTCTTTTATATGATTCATCTTGTACTCCATTGAATTTATGAATAAAAGATACACATTTCTTTCTCCCACTGTTGCTTTCTTCTCTTTGTTGTGTTGTCGCCATGTGATTTTAGCAAGTGTGGCCTGTAGATAGTAGGTAGCTGTCCATTTTGGACTCATTGTAGGGTAGCGATGGCTTAGGAAACAGGTTCAGATCTGCCGCCTAAGACTTTTCAACTTTATGAGCCGTAAGGGTCTCACAAAGACTTTTCTCCCTACAAGTCGAGAAGATCTCATAGGTGTATTTTCTTCTTAGGAATCGTGAGGATTCCTAAGTGTGCTTTTCTCTTGAGAGTCGTAAAGATCTCACAAGAGAATTTTCTTCCTTATAAATCGAGAGGACTCGTAAGTGATTGATGAGTTGACCTGCTCCCGAATCAAAGCATTGCTTTGACGGGGAGATCGAGGGTTGACTTTGGCCGTTTTCCAATAAGTCGGGATTGACTTTAGCCGTGTTCCATGGGGTCAGAGGTTGACTTTGGCCATACGGGGTCAGGTTGACTTTAGCTATATGGGGTCAGGGGTGGACTCTTGGTTGTCTATGCACCGCCGAGTCCTGGAACTGGGAACTTTGTCGCGGCTCCACTTTGAATGTCGCGTCCGAATCATGCTAGAATGAGGACGAACGCTGTTGTGGGTCTCCAGGCTGTAGATGCGGCCATCGAGACTTAGAACTAGGGACTCTGCTGTAGCTCCGAGATTGATTGTCACGTCCGAATCCTGCTGGAATGAGGAGGAACACTGTTGTGGGTCTCCAGGCTGTAGATGTAGCAGTCGAGACTTGGAACTACGGACTCTGCCGTGGCTCCGAGATTGATTATCGCGTCCGAATCCTGCTGGAATGAGGAGGAACGCTGTTGTGGGTCTCCAGGCTGTAGATGTGGCCGTCGAGACTTGGAACTAGGGACTTTTCCATGGCTCCGAGGTTGATTGTCGCGTCCGAATCCTGCTGGAATGAGGAGGAACGCTGTTGTGGGTCTCCAGACTGTAGATGTGGCCGTCGAGACTTGGAACTAGAAACTCTGTCGTGGCTCCGAGATTGATTGCCGTGTCCAAATCCTGCTGGAATGAGGAGGAACGCTGTTGTGGGTCTCCAGGCTGTAGATATGGCCATCGAGACTTGGAACTAGGGACTCTGTCGTGGCTCCGAGATTGATTGTCGCATCTGAATCCTGCTGGAATAAGGAGGAACGCTGTTGTGGGTCTCCAGGCTGTAGATATAGCCGTCGAGACTTGGCTCTCTTTCTGATGGAGCATGGTGGGATGATATGGTTCCCTCTTTGTTTGTGCCCCTGGATTGTATACAGGGATTGATGTGATCTCACGTGTAGGGCAAAAGTTTCATTTTATATGTATTATTTTTTAGTTTTTCTTTCCGCGATGCTTTATCATTTTAGCTTTTTGTATCGCGAAAGTCGCGATTGCCTAATCATTTCTGCTATTTTTTGCGGTTCCCAATCATTTCGGCTATTTTTGTTTTTTACTCGCTGCTTTTTATTGCGAGTTGCCCAATCATTTCGGCTATTTTTCTATGCATATAAATTTTTACTTGCTGATTTTGTTGCAAGTTGCCCCATCATTTCAGCTATTTCATATGCATTTTTGGCTCGCTGATTTTTATTGCGAGTGTGGAACTTTGAATCTGGTGCCAATCTCAGCATCGGCATTGCTATGATTGGAATATTGCCAGGAGCGAATCATCATTCGCCGTGAAAGGACTTGGAATTTAATACCGATTTAGGCATCAGCATCGCTATCACTGGGACATTGCCAGGAGCGAATCATCATTTGTTTCTGTCGATGTCGAACAAAGGTGGCTTAGCAAACAGGGTTAGGATCCTGTTGACTAAGGCTTTTGACTTTATGAGCCGTAAGGGTCTCATAAAGGTATTTCTTCCTACGAGTCGTGAGGATCTCGTAGGTGCATTTTCTTCTTAAAAATCATGAGGATTCTTAAGTGTATGTTCTCTTATAAGTCGTAAGGATCTTACAAGAGTGTTTTCTCCTTATAAGTCGAGGGGACTTACAAGGGTCATTCGCCGTGTGAGCATATCCCTAGTCGCAGGTGGGACTTTGTTAGGGAAATGTTTATTTGTGCCCGTGGATTTTATACAAGGGTCGGTATTGAACCGCTTGTAGGGAAAAATCGGGGTGTATGACGGCTTAAGAACAGGTTCAGATCCCTATAGCATAAAGCTTTTGAATCCTATGAGCTGTAAGGGTCTCAAAAGGGAATTTTGCTTACGAGTCGTGAGAATCTCGTAAGTGTGTTTTCTCTTTAGGAATCATGGGGATTCCTAAGTGTGTTGCTCCCTTGTGAGTCGTAAGGATCTCACGCAGGTATTCTCTTCTTATAAGGTCGAGAGGACCTTGCAAGAGTCTTTTAACGAGATTGCGCCCTTTTGGGTTTTCACAAACTCGTTGGTAGTCCTGCTGTTTTTACTTACTGTAACAACCCCAAATTCCCTGTACAACTTTCTGTGCAAATTTTTCAAAATTTAAAGAAAAAGTTATTTTTGCCTGAGCACATGTTAAATACTTGTTTTGTTAATTAATTACAAGAATGAGCTTGTGGTTCATTGGTAAGACTTTGCACTGCTGAACCAAGCCACCAGAATTCAAATCCCATACCCCACATTATTTTTAATATTAATTTATTTTGAATTTTTTAGAATACCAACAGTTACATGTGCATTTCTCACAAAAATACCACTACACCCCATAATGTGAAAGTGCCAGTGAGAAGGTGGACCGACGGCGAGGAGTTCGGCGGCCGGGATCGGCCGAGTCGGTCGACGGACCGGACGACTTGGGCCGGCGTCGCCGGCCGGACTCGGTCGGACCGCCGAGTTCCCCAAATGAAAGTTGGGTCTTTTCACATTCTTAACCCCCTTGGACACTCCATTTATTTGGATCATTTTCAGAGAGCTCATAATACCCCATTTATTCTATTTTTAATGAATTGTTAATGTATTTTTATATTTTTTAATTTAAAACCCTTCATCTACCCTAACCCTAGCCTAACCCTATAAATACCAACCCTACACACTACCCCCTCACCCCAAAACTCTGAGCCAACTCTCAAGAAATCACTAGAAACCTTGTGTGCAATCGAAGTGAGTGAAAGGCGAAGCTCCGGCGAATTCTCCGGCGGATTTTCCGGCAACGACTCTAGGAGCTCCCGGCGACGAAATGACGCACCGGCGACTCTTCCTGATCCATCTTCCTCTTGTCTTTGATCAAAACCCATAAGTCCCCATTTCTATCTTTCTTTTCTTTCTAGAAAATACGGAATTACAAAACCCGACGGAATCGGAACAAATCCGATTTTCGATTCGGTTTCTTTATAAAACTCCACTTTTCTTTAATACAATCATACTTAAACCAATTCATGTTGACTATTAATCACTAATCAACCATACTGATCAAGTTTCATATCATAAAGTAATTGCTATTTCATTTTACCGTATTTTTCATTTAAATACCACATAGTTTCAATTCTACATTTAATATCACAAAACCTGCTATACCTTTAAGTAGATCACGAAGTAATGACCTACCTCCTCACACACTCATATGCAACATAACACAATACCCTTGGGAATATAGAATACGGGAAAACGACATCATTACAAATAAATACCATTTACTTAATAAAACCGTTTTCTAAAGGATTTCGTATTTATACAATCTTTGCAAAGCGCCGCTACAACCCATTTTAGGGAACCCGTTCAGGATGGTGCGGATTATCGCACATCCTCGGGTTTAGTAGTGTGAGATTCAGACCTCCGCAAGGAGCATTCGGTCTCGAAAGATTTAAAATACGAAATCTTAAGAAAAACGAGATTTCTAGAATATAATATATAAACTAAAATTATTTTCATATAAATATATGTATATGTAACATTAAAATATCTATTTTGAATTATTATAAATATTCCAACTCTTTTTAAAAAATCACAAGAATCATTTTACACTAAAATATCATGAATTCCATACAAGTCAATATTACAAATAAATACCCTTTATTATGAAATTCGGATATTTTCACTAGAAATATCACAATATAAAATCTACATTCATTACAATTCTAAAGACGAATAATAAATACTTGGGGTGTATTTTGAAAAGTATATAAAAGTATTTTTACATAAAACCCGCTCAAGTTCTATAAATTACCCTAAAGACCCTAGTAAACATGGGTTTAAGCGGGACCAATCTCTTAAGCCTCAGGGAGCTGAAGAAGTGGGTGCTTGCCTATTTAAGGTAGACAACTTAATAATGGTGTTATCAATACGGTAATCGTCTTTGAAAAAGACACAAATTCTGCCGTCCATATGCAGCGGTTACCGATAATATCAAAACAATCAGGACTTCAATTTACTTTTCTAATTGTCTGACTCAGAGTGAGTCTCATTATAATATGATTCAAGTACAATCTATAATTTACAATCTACAATCTTCAATATTACAATTCAATATGAATCCATGAATCCATTATTCCATATATTAAATCTATCAACTTGACTGAACTGAACTATGGATATACATTCCATTTACATGATTATACAGTTACATCCATGACTCTACAGTTACATACATGATTCTCCAGTTACATCCATTTACTGATATCATGGTTTCGGTCAGTCATCCAAACATACAATCTATATTACATGAAAATTCAAGTTGCAATGCAATATAACAATACAATCAAGATTACACAGGGTTAAGGGGTAGATTGATACGGAAGGTGTTAAAAGTGGCACGACACAGCAAGATTAAGATACCTAACATGAATCCAATTGCCGTTGTTCCGGGTTGTATAACGGAGCCTTATACTTCCATTTGCCTCTAGTCTCTGGTATATAGAGACTCCTCTCGTATACACTGGTATCCGTTCCCCTCCGAAAGGCGGCGCACAGGACCGTGATGTCCTGACGCTGAGATTCGGGGCAGATGCTATTTGGTCCCGTCCACCTCTCCGAAGATGCCAAGTTGATTTATGGCACCATGTATCGGAGGTTTAGACGGATGCGGCCGATGTAGCAGACTTTATCAGATTCCCCCTCGCTTGAGGGGTTTTTGATTGTGGGGACGCTCTTCCCTGCAGGCGCAAGCCCCTGCAGTTAATTACGCTACCGCATCGCGGTAACAACTTTCTCCTTCTCCAGAATTTCACTTCCTGTCGTGTGTGTTTGTTTTGTTTGTGCCCGTGGATTGTATACGGAGACTGAATAATGCCGTCGCCCGTAGGACGTGGATTAGTCCAAATCCGTATTTACTTAGATTTAGGTTTGGTGTTTTTAGTTTAAGGATGCATTAGTCGCGTTGCGGCTAAGATCAACTTAAACGTTCGTTAAGGATACGATAGTCCTGTTTGAGACTAAGATCAACTTAACGTAATAATCCATTTAATATCTGGCCATCGGGACTCGTCACCTCTCTAACGTCGTTGAAGGATTACAACGGCAGATGTCAGAGGAGTTCAGAGATCTACCCTTGAACCAAAGTTGATTTGGAGTTTTATAGTCCATTTGAATGTTTAAGGATACGTTAGCCGTGTTTGGGGCTAAGATCAACTTAAACGGGATCATTTAGATCCGGCAAAAGAGCATTTGGAGGCTCTATTGTTCCAGTTTAGGGACGTAGTAGTCCATAGGTAGTTTAGGGACGTTGCGGTCCATGTTCCAGTTTGGGGACGTGGTGATCCATGTTCCAGTTTAGGGACGTGGTGGTCCGACATTAGTTTAAGGACATTTCGGTCCAACATTAGTTTAGGGACGTTTCGGTCCAATATTAGTTTAGGGACGTTTCGGTCCACGAGTTTAAGGACCCCGCAGTCCATATTCATGTGTGGTCGTCGGGACCCGTCACCTCTCTGACGTCGTTGAAGGATTACAACGATGGGTGTCAGAGGAGTTCGGAGATGTACCCTCGAACCGGATATAAATTAATTTAAGAGAACAGTTGTGCTCAATCAATTTAATTTGAGGACTTACGGCCAAAATTGGGCTAAATCCAGTTGAAAATGTTCAACACCCTTATTTATTTTTAGTCTATTAGACCTGTGCTAGGGCTTTGCCCACACTTAAATAATGCATTGCATTACTTCTATTTTTTTGTTTGGGCTCTGCCCATAAAAGATGCAGAGCATCAATTTCACTTTGGCTCTGCCCCCTTTTTATTGCTTTGCAATTTATTTTGGCCTACTAGGCCCCTCTGATTTGGGCCTGGCCCTTTAGTAAAAGAAATGCATTGCATTTGTCAGGCGCTTTGCGCCAATCACTGAGTGCAAGCGCTTGTGGTGAGGACACATGTCATGCTCTGGTGAGCGCAAGCGCAACGGCGCAGTGCGCTGCGCTGTTGCGCTGCTGACACGCGGCGCTCTCTCAAGAGCGCAACAGCGCAGTTTGGAAGTGCAAAACACTAAGAATCTTTTAGATTCAAGAACAGAAGTGCAGAGCACTATTTGAATTCTTGATCTAATTTAGATCAAAGAAAAATAAGTTTTTCTTTTTGTTTCAAGAACCAGGGGTTCATAAAAGTGCAAAGCACTATTTTTTATTTTGTTGCTTTCTTATTTTTAAAGAACCAGTGGTTCATAAGAAATGCAAAGCACTGTTTATTATGTGAAGAACATTGATCTGGTTTTTAGATCAATGATTTATTAAAAGAGATTTCTTCTCTCTTGTGAAGGTTTTTACCTTTTTCTTTGAAATTTTCTCAGAATTCTCTCTCTGTTTTAAGCTCTTGACTTTTTTCAAGAAAATGTTGATTCCCCCATTTTTTATTTTAGAAAGAAGGATCATTGGTCGTTGGGACCCACCATCTCTTCGACGACACTGAGAGATTACAGTGTCACATATCGAAGGTGTGGAGGGATGTACCCTTTGAACCATGTCTCACTCATTAGGGGGGAAGAACAGGCTGGAGCTTAAGCTTCTCGCTACTGAAAAAGGCTTCTTTGTGTTCGCGCACGTGCATCGCACGTGTGTCGCACGTGTTGGGCGCTCATATTTGCACATAGCGCACATGGATCTTGCGTATATGCGCATTATGGGGGGAGCAAGCTCCTATGGAGAATGAGTCTCCTTTGAATATTCTCATGTGGTGCGCACGTGCGTTACACGTGGTGCGCACGTGGCGGGCACACGTGCGTTGCACGTGGCGCACATGCGTATTATGAGGAGAAGCAGAGCTTCTATATATGGAGAACATGCTCCTTTTAATATTATTAAATGTTCTCATGTGGTGCGCACGTGCGTTGCACGTGGAGCACATGCGCATTATGAGGAGAAGCAGAGCTTCTATATATGGAGAACAAGCTCCTTTTAATATTATTAAATGTTCTCATGTGGTACGCACGTGCGTTGCACGTGGCGCCGCATGGCGGGCACACGTGCGTTGCACGTGGCGTACATGCGCATTATGAGGAGAAGCAAAGCTCCTATCTTGGAGAACTAAGCTCCTATGGAGAACTAAGCTCCTTTGAGTATTGAATCCTTTGAGGATTGAACTCTCCCCTTTCTAAGAGGTATCCCCTCTTATTTATATGGGAGTGGTAAAGAAGCCATCTCTTCTTTTCCCGATGTGGGACTAAAAAATGCATTCCCCATGTAGTAGAGCATTGCTTTAGATTACACGTGCATAACACATTTGCTCATAACTTTTGATCCCGGATGAATTATGATGCCCATAATATATCAAATCGAAGGTTTTTTCAAGATGCTTTCAAAACTATCAGAATTTAGTCATTTCTCGTTCCGGAGTTTGTCAAAATACAACTCGGAAAATACTGGTTAGTATCTTCTTCCTTAGATCACATGTGCATAGACATTTGCTCATAACTTTTGATCCCGGATGAATTATGAGGACCATAATATATCAAATCGAAGGTATTTTCAAGATGTTTTTAATACCATCAGAATTTAGCTGTTTCTCATTCTGGAGTTTGTCAAAATACAGCTCGGAAAATACTGGTTCGTATCTTCTTCCTTAGATCACATGTGCATAGACATTTGCTCATAACTTTTGATCCCGGATGAATTATGAGGCCTATAATATATCAAATCGAAGGTTTTTTCGAGATGCTTTCAATACCATCATAATTTAACAGTTTCTCATAGGGGAGTTTATCAAAATACAGGCCGGAAGATACTGGTTCGCATTTTCGTAAGCGTATCGCTGCCATTTGATACCTTGGACTCTTTTGCGCAGAAATTTTTGGTGGGAACAGTATCCTTCTGTACCAAGGTACAAACAATAGCGTTAACACTAAATACAACATTATAAAAATATAATACAACTTTAAAAGCTACACACTCTCTCTCTTTCTGTCTATTCTATTTCTCCCTTAACTTTGAGACTTACCGAGCGATCTGTTCGCTGACGACATTCTCTTTCTTTCTTCTTTGAATATCGTCAGGTGATCTGGACCCGTCAGAGATCGAGCCCACTGCTGAAGACTTGGACCAGTTCATTGAAGACCTCAAGCTCTAGTCATTGTACACTTTCCATTTCAATACTTTTCTTTTTCTGTTATGTCATTGTTTAGGCATTGCTTTTTATTTCAGTTGTATTTACTTTCCATGTATTGTACAGAAATAATGTGAATAAATAAAGTTGATATTTTTAATTATATCTTGTCTCTTGTGCTTTACCTTTATATTGCTTAGATACGCTTAACGTATTTACTTCACAGTAAATACGTAGCGGCCTTGTCCCGTCCCCTTCGCCATATACCGGGAAGCGGGGCGTGACACTCACGGAGCCTTTTCGGGTTTTCATCCGTGCCCATCTCGCTTATGGACGTACCGTTTTTTTTTGCATCAGCCTTGGGATGCTGCGGTCCGTAATAGTTTATAGACGTCTCGGTCAGGCATAGTATTTCTTCAAGAAACGGCCATTTATTGGCCTGAAGGGTCTTTCGCCATGCATGTCCATGAGCAAGTAAGCACCACCCTGGTAGACTTTGTCTATGATGTACGGGCCTTTATAATTCGGCTCGAATTTCCCCCATTTGGCACGATTGGGGATCATAGGTCTCTTGACCACTAGCATGAGTTCGCCTTGGCGAAATGTTCTCGGCCTAGTCAATCTCTCGTATGAGCGCGTCGTCTTTGTTTTGTAAACTTCCAAGTTTTGCCGCGCCATGAGCCAGGTTTCGTCGAGGGCATCGAGTTCCTCAGACCGAAGATGAGCATTCTCTTCATCCGTTAGCTCGTAATGAACTGTCACTCGTAAGGAGGGTAGCTCTATCTCCAAGGGGAGTACTGCTTCAGTGCCGAATACCAATGCATACGGCATTATGTTTGTGGCCGTTTTGAACGTAGTTCGATACGCCCAGAGAGCTTCATGCAATCTCTCGTGCCAGTCCTTTTTATTTCGAGACACCGTCTTCTTTATGATCTTCGTCAAGGTCTTGTTGAAAGCCTCAGCCAGACCATTAGCTCGGGGATTGTAGACCGAAGAGTATCTCCAGTCTATATTATGTTGCTGTGCAAAACGGCTGATTTTATAGCTTCTGTAGGCCGGCCCGTTATCAGAGATAATCCGTCGCGGAGTGCCGAACCGATAGATGACGTGTGTCTTGAAAAAATGGAGGATGTTCTCTGTCTTCGCTTCTCTCAGCGGTATCGCTTCTGCCCACTTAAAGAAGTAATCGGTTGTCGCCAATATGAACCGATGTCCTCTGGATGATGCTAGTTCGATGGGCCCGATTATGTCAATTCCCCACATTTCGAACGGCCAGCTAGCCACCGTTGGGTGTAGCGGATTCGGATGCTGGTGGATAAAATCCCCATGAATCTGGCATGAGTGGCACTGCTTCGCGTATTCGAAGCAATCTTGGATCATTGTGGGCCAATAGTAGCACATCCTTTTGATCTTTAGCTTCATCTTTGGCCCGGCTTAATGAGAACTGCAGAGTCCGTCATGAGTTTCTTGGACGACTCTCCTTGCTTCTTCAGGTCCCAGGCATCTTGGCCATAGAGAATCAAATGATCTCTTATATAGAGTGTCATTAACGAAGGCGAAAGACAAAGCTCATTTCATGAGCTGATGTCTCGAGGATGCATCTTCAAGCGTTCGTCGGGATTTGAAGTAGTATATGAAGACTTCACTCCAATCCTTAGCCTTTTCCTGATCCTCTATTTGTAGGTCCGCTTGCTTGGTCGCTTCCTTTTCTTCAAACGACTCCGGAGATATTTCTGTCGGTGCAAGAACCCGATGGCTTTGTACAATGATCTGTACGTCATCGAGGTTTTCGTCAGCCAGTTCTTTAGCGAGCTTGGCTAATGCATCCGCTTTACTATTCTCCGCTCGCGGTATGCTTTCTAGGGCGTAGGAAGGGATCTGAGTCAGTAATTGCTGCACTCTCTCACCGTACTTTACCAACTCTGCTTTGCACGTTTGATAGTCGTCATTTACTTGACTAACGAACAGCTGGGAGTCTCCGTATATGAGGAGGTTTTCAATTCCCATGTCGACGGCGATCTCAAGGCCTGCTATCAAAGCTTCATATTTGGCTTCATTGTTCGTCCCCGGCTCTGTTAGGGAAAAGGCAAAGCGCATTATCCATCCTTGTGGAGTCACGAAGATGAGGCCTACCCCAGACTTGATTATGGGGGTGTTGTATTGTCGCTTCTTCATGGAAGATGCCCTATCGAAGTAAAGTTCCCATCGGGTGTCACTCTCTTCTTTCTCCCTGTCGACCGCGTCAAACGTGTGCTCGTCTGGCAATTCGCAATTTAGGGGTGAATCGGCAGGTATCGGATGCTCAGTGAGGAAGTCGGCGATGGCCTGAACTTTCACTGCCTTGAGCGGACGATAAGTTATCGAGAACTCCATCAAGAGCAGAGCCCATTTAGCGAGTCGTCCTGTTAGTATGGCTCTTGACATCAAATATTTGAGAGGATCCACCTTTGATATGAAATGGATCGCATGTGCCAAAGCATAATGCCGAAGCTTCGTTATCGCGAAAATTAACGTCAGGCAATGTTTTTCGATAGAGGAGTAATTGTTTCTGCCCCCAGGAGAACTCGGGTTAAATAGTAGAGGGCCCTCTCTTTCCCTTGGTCGTTCTCGTGTGTCCATAGTGTGCCTAAAGAACCTTCGAGGGCTATTATATACAGAATGAGAGGCTTTCCCTTGACCGGAGCAGTCAGTACTGGCGGATTCTGCAGGTATTGCTTGATTTCGTCTAGTGCGCTCTGGCATTTGCGATCTCAGACGAAAGAGGTCCCCTTCTTCATTAGATGGCTGTAGGGGCGACATTTGCCAGAGAGGTTAGCTATGAACAGTCGGATATATGCGAGCTTTTCTTGGAGAGATCACAGTTGCTTGAGAGTTCTAGGCAGAGGCATTTTCCTGATCGCCTTGATCTTTGATGGGTTGATTTCGATGCCCCGGTGTCATACGATGAATCCTAGGAATTTGCCCGAGGAAACTCCGAACGCGCATTTGAGAGGGTTCATCTTCAGGTTATATTTCCGAAGGCGCAGGAATACTATCTTCATATGCTCCCAATGCTCCCCGTGTTAGTTGTATGTATGCCCTAGAGGCCAGTATTGTACAGATGATGTATATTATATTGGATGCTTGGACATATATAGAGATGACTTTCTTGCTCGATATGATAGTATGCTATCTGGTTACTCTTTATCTTAACATGTACACTTGTCTCTTTGCACTGTCTTATAGTTACATGTTGGTAAAGCCCTTAGGATGTGTACTTGACTACCTGGACAGTGATGCAGATCATACTAGTGGGGACATGGTAGTCTATAGGTACATCCTTCAAGGTCCCTAGTCGTGGGTGTATCGAGACGGGGCATCGATATACCAGTGTAGACTAGCGTATACACTTCTCGACCCATGAGATGGGCAATGGATGATCCCATATCCATTGATGCTTGACATCAGAGATGGTATACGGGTGCCCAGTGGAGACTGGGTACACTGGACGGACTCGCCGAGAACTCCCAGATGGTATTATACCTCACATCAGATGGCAGTTCTCAGGTGACACTTGTACAGGTTAGTCTGTAGACCCGAGATCGTCATAGAGTCTTGTGTGATTCCCACTGTGCTTTGATCTCCACCTTACCACGTCCATGAGGGCGTGCAAAATGATGGTCTTTGGGCACAGTCCCGAGTCACATGGAGGCAATGAGCGATAGGAGGGGTTTCGTCTCTCCCGGTATTGGGGGTTGATGTTGCGCTGTGCTCGATTGGCCGTAACAGGGAAGTCCCTGGCCAGGGCTGATCAGAGATTTGCTGGTAAGTGTTACCAGTAGTTTCTCGACCCGTTATGAGCCTCACATCGGCAAGACTTATCGGTTATTAGGGTCTGACGTTTACCACCCCTAGACTTGATATGCGACATATCAGACGAACAGACCGGACTGTACGGTAAATGTTACTGGTCGGATTCACAGGAGTGTGAGCGGGCTGGCTCGTCGATCTTCTGATCGCTCAATACCCGGATGGCCGTTACGTTTAGCAGACCGCTTGCGGCTTGTGGGTGCTTGATATGATCATCATCTGCTGCCGGCGTATTGACGAGTCTTTAGAGTCCTACACAGAGGTTTCCTGGCTCAAGCGAAACGAAATAGAAGCGCATATGAGATATGTGCAAGACCGAGAATAATGCGTGTATGTGATACCGTATTCCATTCTCGTGAAGAATGTATCGATTGGTTATATTCGATATAACCTAGATATCGAATCAACGATTGATTCGATAAGCCGATACATTGGATACTAGTCGGTTATATGCGATATGACCGGATCGTTAAGTCAAGTGTTGATTTAATGATTTAATGTATAATTATATATTTGATATATTATTTTGCATTAACTAGTATTGGTTCACTTTAAATGGGTTTTCTCACTTGATGTGCAAGTTGTATATGTGATATACTTTTGTGCACATCTTTGTATCATGTTTGATGATGCTTGCTCATTTGGTTAAGTGTAAAGAATTAAACCTAGGTTAAGAAAATGATTAGGGTTTTAATTATCCATTCTTTTATTTATTGATTTTGGAAAAAGAATGGGATAAGAATACAAAATGGTTGCTTTCATTCTTGAACATTTGTGAAGCTTCATGAAGCTTTGACCAAAGTGACCAATTTGTC
Organism: Agapanthus africanus; assembly: GCA_030015575.1. Lineage (NCBI taxonomy): Eukaryota > Viridiplantae > Streptophyta > Magnoliopsida > Asparagales > Amaryllidaceae > Agapanthus > Agapanthus africanus. The sequence continues at coordinate 423,043,099 of JASDDO010000010.1, read as the reverse complement.
TTCATGCTTAACCCTAACCACTCTTCTAACCTTGGTCAATTCTCTACACCTAACCATGGTTCCTATTATGATAAGTATTCATTTCTTTTTCATTTTTGATTAACTTATCATAATATTTCCTTCTTCTTGATCTTCTTCTTCAAGAAAGAAAGCTTGATGCCATCAATGGCAACTTGAGTTCTAAAGTGAGAAATCCAATTCTAAAGTGAACCCACCTCCTATTTCTTCATCCTCTACCTCTTGCCAAGTTGTTTTGGGTGTTTTCTTCACAAGTTTCACAACTTGGTGAAGTTGGAGTTTGAACTTGTGATGCCTCGACGTAGATCATCTTCGGCACGAAGCCGACGAACTATTCCGCTCATTTCTTCGATGAAGCCGATGCGAGAGTCCGAGATCCGACTAGGAGAGCGAGAGGACGTCTACGTGGAGCTAAGGAAGTGGATAACCGGGTCTACAAAGGTTGTAGCTTCTTATCTTTAGTTAAGTTGTTAACTAGATTCGTATTTCCCCTAAACATCTAGTCAACGATCTGTATTAGGGTTTCGCGGCACTCATAAAATTTTAAATTGGCATGGTTGATGCCTTGTGAGACCTCTATAGTGTGCCTAGGAATCCTACAGTGGTATCAGAGCCTAGCTAGAGCCTTAGGCGAAGTCTAGACGACGTTTGAAACCCGATCGAACCGAAACCCTAATTCCCGATATGCTCTCTGGACTTTTTCTAAAATCTGGGATTTTTCCATATTAAAAATGCTTAAAAAATTCAGCAGGGAAATCTAAGAATTACGATGCAAAATTTATCCCATGAACAGTAAAGAGTGCGGCAGAACCGCGGCAGAAGCCTGGATTCTGCGGCGGTTCCGCGGCAATATGATGACGTCATCCTCCCCTTTTTGCACAGTAATTCCTACTTAATGATGCTGAGTTTTCTGGGAATTTTTAATTTGACTCAAGAGTTGAGTGTTCTGGGGTTGCAATGGGAATCGAAGATTCGATCGGATTATCAAGTTTTGTCTATGTGTTTTTCCGGATAATTTTTGAATATGTTAAAGAGTTCGACCGGATATAAATACCCAACTTTTCCCCTGCCGGGAAATTTCCAAGTGTTGGATTTTTCCGTGGTTTAAAAACGTTCTAAGTAGTGCAAGTAACGCGATGGACCCTCTAGAAGACAACAAACCTTAACTCGATTATGTGACCGTCTTGAACTGCTCTTTGAACCTTCGGGTTTGGGGCAGTACGGCGTGCCACATGTGAGGCGTTGGCTTGACCCTTCTACGGCTGGACCGTTGGTACTGAGGCATGAACTGAATGTTTTTAGACTTATTTCATGTGTTGAGCTGTATCGGGAAAACTTGGGTGTTCGAGTGTTCGATCGGAAAGTTTAACATTTTCTATTTATCCGGAATGGGATACAATAATTGGAATTCACAAACAGTTATGAGATAACTGAATGAATGTTATAAATCTAGCGGTTTAGTTCCACTTGATATTGAAAAGAAGTTTTCGATCGTGAGACTAAAATACGGGGTTTATAACTGTTAGGCATGTGATGTCTAAGTATTTCATTTGATTAGGCATGTGATGTCTAAAAGGGTTGCGGATTCCAACTGTTGTAGTTTTACACTTTCTTTTCTGTGACCGTAAGTGTAATATGTGATATCGCCGGTTTCATTGCTATATGTCAACGACAATTGGGATGCGCATATTTACTTACGTTGATGACATGTGATGTTATGTGTTGCTGGATATGTTATATTGGATCGTCGTGTTTGAATAGCCGGGGGGTTTTTATGTGAGATGAGTGTTTTTCATTTTCATTCATGTAAAAACTTGTATGTAATATTCTTTTATTTGGGGCACTTCCAGGTAGCGGAAGTTGTCACCTTTTGTATATTATTTACTTTTCTGCATTAGGATAGACCCAGGAGGGGAGCACAAGTAACCGGGTTCTGGGGTCCAGTGGGAGACCAACTCGAGGAGTCGAGTCCGGGTCTCCTAACCCTAGAATTGGTAGGGTTGCTTGCCGCTCTCGTAGGGGTCTAGGGGTGTGGGATTGGCTATTCATCACGACCGTGGAATCCGTGTTTTGTACTGGCTCGTATTGAAAACACGGACGTCCTAGTATATCCAATATTTCATATGTTTCTTCTGCTGCGATATCTGTGATGTGATCATGTGATGTTCTGTGATGGATACAGTATATAGTATATATGATATATTATATAGACGTTACTTATGTTTTACACCCGTACTAGCCCTGCCCCGCTCTGCCGTTAGTTACCTAACCTAACGGTGCACGAGGGGACATCGAGGCGAATGCGGATGGCATAAGTGTACGTCGTATTTATCTGTGATGTTTAGGTACTTAAATGATGGGACTTCATTAATGTGATTAATGAAAGAAAAGAAACTAAAGATGTTGTAGAATCAAATTTTAAATAAAACAGGTAGCTACAGTTCTTGCTTTGCACAGCGGTATATGTGATATATCCTGCACCTTATTCGATGAGGAAAGGACCGAGATCCCTTCACCGGGAGTGACTCCTTTAGCAATAACTGGCAGATGCTACACACTCGGTTTGACTTTTGAATGCTTCTATAGTTTCTGCTTTGCACCGTGATATATATGATATATCCCGCACCTCATTCGACGAGGAAAGGGCCGACGATCCCTTCACCGGGAGTGACCCCTTTAGCAAAGCTAGAAAAACCTCAAAATCACTCCATTTCAAAACTTTATTTGATTCTACAACGATATCAAGTTCATTACGCAATAGGTTTTCAGAAAAACCTGACGTGGCCCTCCGTCATTTCAGATAAATCCTACTTAGTATTCGTTCTACGTTTGTTGACCTCCGTCAAGGCCTAATGTGCGGTAGCTAACTAGTATTTATCTGCTTATGCATGTGATGCAGATTGGATTAGGGTAGTCGTACGACCTTGTTGACCTCCGTCAAGGGTCGTGCGGGTGGGTTTGATTCAATCAAGAAATGACGGGTTGAACTTGACTTGCACCCTGTGGTTTGTTGACCTCCGTCAAGGTCATAGGATGCTTGGGGAAAAATATTATCGGGAATTTCAAGTGTTGAAATTTGCAATGAGATTGCATACCTTCTATGAGATAGTTGGATCCCGATACCCACTGCGAGTAAGAGTTACTCCTGGGAGAGTTTTGCACATTGCAATTAGCCGATCAAGTAGGTGTCTAGAAAGGTGTCAACGAGGTTACGCCTCTAGGAAAACGAGGTTTACATTAATTAGATTCGTGCGAAAGCACGGGGGACCTCCCTCAAAGTATCGACACTGGCCTGGCTGAAAGATTGGCGAACTTGTAGTGTGTAATTAATCCCGGCTAGTCTTTCCTTTTAGAGTTTGAAGGAAGATTTGATAAAAACCAGTGGGAGCCATCCTGATTAGATAAGATAATAACCAATCTGATCTTGCACGAGCATACGCTAAAGTGTTTTCTTCTCTCTCTCTCCAGGTAGCGACCATTTCATGCCCTAATGAAGATAATAATATGGATGTATTGACCGAACCCGCATGTTATACTGTGCTGGGGAACGTTGGTTCCGTTCTTTCTTATAAGAGTTATAGGAATGAACAGGATATAGGGGAATACCAGGATTCCCATGCCACCCGAATGAAGAAAGTACATGTTGATGCATTTTCTTCGGGTGTGTTCGTTACAGAGAACTGTTTCTCCATTTGCTCTACGTCCTGGGTATTAGATACCGGGTCAGGATCCCATATATGTAATCAGTTACATGGGCTAAGGAAAGGTAAAGAACTTGGAGAAGGTGATAAAGACATTAGAGTTGGAAATGGTGCAATTGTTGCAGCTAAGACTGTCGGGGAATATCACCTAGTATTACCGACTGGTAATACATTGGTTCTGAACGAATGCTATTACATGCCGAACCTGATATGCAACATTATATCGGTTTCTTTATTGAGTAAAGAGGGATATAATTTTGTATTACAGGACAATGTTATGAACATTTTCCGTAACCAAAAGTTGGTTGGATCAGGCACGTTGTGCAATGGCATTTATGTTCTAAATCAATCAACAGTTCTGAGCATAACAAACACACACAAGAGGAAGAGTTCAGAACTGAACGAATCCTTCTTGTGGTATTGTAGACTGGGTCACATCAATGCGACACGACTGTCTAAGTTGCATAAGGATGGATATTTAAATCCGTTTGAATTTTCATCTTATGACACTTGCCAGTCATGTCTCAAAGGCAAGATGACCAAAACTCCGTTTACGGGACACGGAGAAAGAGTTACCGAACTCTTGGGACTGATACATAGTGATGTATGCGGTCCTATGTCTACACATGCCAGGGATGGTTCTTCATACTTCATTACATTCACTGACGATCTCTCTATGTTCGGGTATGTGTTCCTGATGAAACACAAATCAGAAGCTTTTGAGAAATTTAGAGAATATAAACAAGAAGTTGAGAACCAAACCGGAAAAAGTATTAAAATCCTACGATCTGATCGAGGAGGAGAATACTTGAGCATTGAATTCCTGGACTTCCTAAAAGAGAATGGGATTCTCTCTCAGCTAACTCCTCCATATACACCACAGCACAACGGTGTATCGGAGCGGAGAAACCGCACCCTATTAGATATGGTGCGCTCTATGATGAGTGTAGCTGAGTTACCTGTTTCCTTCTGGGGATATGCACTGGAAACAGCAGCATACCTACTGAACAGAGTTCCCACCAAATCTGTGCCTACCACACCATATGAGATATGGGAAGGGAAGAAACCATATCTTAATTTTATAAAGATATGGGGTTGCCCGGCCTATGTCAAAAGACAAAAACCGGACAAACTCGAGGCAAGATCTGTTTTGTGTAAATTTGTTGGATATCCCAAACATTCGCGAGGGTATATCTTCTACCACAGTGAGGAACAAAGAGTATTTGTTGCTCAATATGCCACCTTTTTAGAAAAGGAATTTCTTGCAAAAGAAATTAGTGGCTCTGAGGTAGAACTGGAAGAGGTTCCAGCTGAACAAAACACAACAGAAGATTTAGTGGAACCAGAGCATTCAGTAGCTCCCGACGAACCTCAGCCTCTCCGCCGATCTAGTAGGGTTCCTCGCCCACCTGAGAGATACTACGGTTTTCTCGTAGATGGTGGGAGCGAGGATTGCATCATGGAGGATGATGACCCAACTAGCTTCGAGCAGGCCATCACGAGTAGGGACTCAGTGAAATGGCTGGATGCTATGCGGTCCGAGATGGAATCCATGTACACCAACAAAGTATGGACTTTGGATGTTGCTCCTGAAGGGGTAAAACCCATTGGGAGCAAGTGGATCTTCAAGAAGAAACTTGGTGTAGATGGGAAAGTGGAGACTTTCAAAGCTAGACTTGTTGCAAAGGGTTTTCGTCAAAGACCAGGTGTGGATTATGACGAAACCTTTTCTCCAGTGGCTATGCTTAAATCCATCCGGATCATGCTTGCCATCGCTGCATATCATGATTACGAAATCTGGCAAATGGATGTTAAGACCGCCTTTCTAAACGGTGATTTAGAAGAGTGTGTGTACATGACTCAGCCAGAGGGCTTCGTAGACAGTGGGAGCAGCGGGAAGGTATGCAAGCTGCTTAAATCCATTTATGGATTAAAGCAAGCATCGCGGAGTTGGAACATCTGCTTTGACGTCGTTATCAAAGAGTTTGATTTCGTCAAAAATCCAGATGAACCTTGTATCTACAAGAAGGTGGCAGTGAGTAAGGTTGTCTTCCTCGTATTGTACGTGGACGACATACTCTTGATAGGAAATGATATTCCTATGCTGCAATCGGTCAAGCTCTTCTTATCACAAAGATTCTCAATGAAAGATCTTGGTGATGCCTCCTGCATATTGGGAATTAGGATCTATAGAGATAGATCCAAACGGATTTTGGGATTGTCCCAATCCAGGTACATTGACACCATACTAAAGAGGTTTAGTATGGAAGAATCCAAGCGTGGGAACTTGCCCACGATCTCTGGAGTCACTCTCTCCAAAGAAATGTCTCCCCAGACTGATTTGGAGAGAGCTCGCATGCAAGGGATACCCTATGCTTCGGCAGTAGGCTCTATCATGTACGCGATGCTATGTACCAGACCCGATGTTACATACTCACTAAGTGTAGTGAGCAGGTATCAAGCTGATCCTGGAGAGAGTCACTGGACAGCTGTGAAGAGCATTCTCAAGTACTTACGAAGGACTAAAGAGATGCTCTTGGTGTATGGTAACAGAGAACTCCAAGTGGAGTCCTTTACCGATTCGAGCTTCCAGAGTGATAAGGACGACTCTAAGTCGCAGTCGGGATTTGTCTTTACCCTTTATGGAGGGGCGGTTAGCTAGAAGAGTTCCAAGCAGGAAACCGTGGCAGACTCGACGATGGAGGCTGAATACATCGCTGCCAACGATGCTGCCAAAGAGGCTGTCTGGATCAAGAAGTTCATTACTGAACTTGGAGTGGTTCCATCCATTGAGCATCCAATACCTTTGTATTGCGATAACAATGGAGCGGTGGCTTTGGCCAAGGAACCCAAGTCCCATCAGCGATCCAGGCATATTCTGAGGCAGTATCACCTGATCTGGGAGATAGTTGATCGCCGGGAGATCGAGGTCAGGAGAGTTGACACGAAGAACAACACGGCGGATCCACTCACGAAGGCCATTCCCCAGATACAGTTTGAGAGACTCTTCGGGATGCTCGGTATGCGATACTACAGCAGCTGGCCCTAGTGCAAGTGGGAGATTGTTAGTTGTATGTATGCCCTAGAGGCCAGTATTGTACAGATGATGTATATTATATTGGATGCTTGGACATATATAGAGATGACTTTCTTGCTCGATATGATAGTATGCTATCTGGTTACTCTTTATCTTAACATGTACACTTGTCTCTTTGCACTGTCTTATAGTTACATGTTGGTAAAGCCCTTAGGATGTGTACTTGACTACCTGGACTGTGATGCAGATCATACTAGTGGAGACATGGTAGTCTATAGGTACATCCTTCAAGGTCCCTAGTCGTGGGTGTATCGAGACGGGGCATCGATATACCAGTGTAGACTAGCGTATACACTTCTCGACCCATGAGATGGGCAATGGATGATCCCATATCCATTGATGTTTGACATCAGAGATGGTATACGGGTGCCCAGTGGAGACTGGGTACACTGGACGGACTCGCCGAGAACTCCCAGATGGTATTATACCTCACATCAGATGGCAGTTCTCAGGTGACACTTGTACAGGTTAGTCTGTAGACCCGAGATCGTCATAGAGTCTTGTGTGATTCCCACTGTGCTTTGATCTCCACCTTACCACGTCCATGAGGGCGTGCAAAACGGTGGTCTTTAGGCACAGTCCCGAGTCACATGGAGGCAATGAGCGATAGGAGGGGTTTCGTCTCTCCCGGTATTGGGGGTTGATGTTGCGCTGTGCTTGATTGGCCGTAACAGGGAAGTCCCTGGCCAGGGCTGATCAGAGATTTGCTGGTAAGTGTTACCAGTAGTTTCTCGACCCGTTATGAGCCTCACATCGGCACGACTTATCGGTTATTAGGGTCTGACGTTTACCACCCATAGACTTGATATGCGACATATCAGACGAACAGACCGGACTGTACGGTAAGTGTTACTGGTTGGATTCACAGGAGTGTGAGCGGGCTGGCTCGTCGATCTTCTGATCGCTCAATACCCGGATGGACGTTACGTTTAGCAGACCGCTTGCGGCTTGTGGGTGCTTGATATGATCATCATCTGCTACCGGCGTATTGACGAGTCTTTAGAGTCCTACACAGAGGTTTCCTGGCTCAAGCGAAACGAAATAGGAGCGCATATGAGATATGTGCAAGACCGAGAATAATGCGTGTATGTGATACCGTATTCTATTCTCGCGAAGAATGTATCGATTGGTTATATTCGATATAACCTAGATATCGAATCAACGATTGATTCGATAAGCCGATACATTGGATACTAGTCGGTTATATGCGATATGACCGGATCGTTAAGTCAAGTGTTGATTTAATGATTTAATGTATAATTATATATTTAATATATTATTTTGCATTAACTAGTATTGGTTCACTTTAAATGGGTTTTCTCACTTGATGTGCAAGTTGTATATGTGATATACTTTTGTGCACATCTTTGTATCATGTTTGATGATGCTTGCTCATTTGGTTAAGTGTAAAGAATTAAACCTAGGTTAAGAAAATGATTAGGGTTTTAATTATCCATTCTTTTATTTATTGATTTTGGAAAAAGAATGGGATAAGAATACAAAATGGTTGCTTTCATTCTTGAACCTTTGTGAAGCTTCATGAAGCTTTGACCAAAGTGACCAATTTGTCTTCATGCTTAACCCTAACCACTCTTCTAACCTTGGTCAATTCTCTACACCTAACCATGGTTCCTATTATGATAAGTATTCATTTCTTTTTCATTTTTGATTAACTTATCATAATATTTCCTTCTTCTTGATCTTCTTCTTCAAGAAAGAAAGCTTGATGCCATCAATGGCAACTTGAGTTCTAAAGTGAGAAATCCAATTCTAAAGTGAACCCACCTCCTATTTCTTCATCCTCTACCTCTTGCCAAGTTGTTTTGGGTGTTTTCTTCACAAGTTTCACAACTTGGTGAAGTTGGAGCTTGAACTTGTGATGCCTCGACGTAGATCATCTTCGGCACGAAGCCGACGAACTATTCCGCTCATTTCTTCGATGAAGCCGATGCGAGAGTCCGAGATCCGACTTGGACAGCGAGAGGACGTCTACGTGGAGCTAAGGAAGTGGATAACCGGGTCTACAAAGGTTGTAGCTTCTTATCTTTAGTTAAGTTGTTAACTAGATTCGTATTTCGCCTAAACATCTCGTCAACGATCTGTATTAGGGTTTCGCGGCACTCATAAAATTTTAAATTGGCATGGTTGATGCCTTGTGAGACCTCTATAGTGTGCCTAAGAACCCTACACCCCGTACGATTTGCTTTTAACCACGAGCTCATCGATATAGCATTTGACGATTTCATGTATGAGGTCATCGAAAATCTTCGTCATGGCTCTCTGATAGGTAGCACCGGCGTTCTTCAGACCAAAAGGCGTCACTTTGTAGCAGAATATACCTAAAGGGGTCCGGAAAGCGGTATGCTTCTGGTCTTCGGGATGCATCTTTATTTGATTGTACGCTGATAAGCCGTCCATGAAGGAGAAAACTTCGTGAATGGACGTGTTGTCTATCATCAGCTCAGTAACCGGTACGGGAAAGTCATCTTTCCGACAAGCTTTGTTGAGGTCCCGAAAGTCCACGTAAATGCGCACCGTCCCATTCTTCTTCATCACTGGGACAATGTTGGCAATCCCGTCAGGGTATTGAACCTCTTGGATGAAGCCAGAGTCGATTAGCTTCTTGACCTCGGCGTTGATGCTCATTTCAAGTTCGAGCCGCATTCTTCTCGGCGCTTGTTTGATCGGCTTGATGTCCGGAGATATCGCCAATTTGTTGACGGAAATTTCTGGATTTAGTCCCGGCTTCTCGAAATAGTTCCATGCGAAACATTCTTTATACTGCATGAGTACGTCTTTGAGTATAGCCACCTGTTCTTTAGATAGCAGCTCACTGACGAACGTAGGCCATGGGTCATTTTCCGTCCCCAAGTCGATTTTTCTGAGGTTATCTGTCGTAGTATGTATCCCATCTTCCAGTTCTTTTGGTACCGGTGGAAACTCTGAGATCACTTCGTCATCATCATTTTCAAAGTACCAAAAGAGGTCATCCATATCCTCGGGCACTCCTTCTTCCGACCTCATTATCATGTGACAGGTACGAGATCGCTTCCAAGACCGATGTTGATCCGGCTCTACACTTGCTGCATATGTGGCTTTCGGTTCATGCTTCTGTGGCGGGGTTACCCTCCAACTGCTGGATAAAGCGAACCTGCCTTGCTGATACTGGTCTTCTACCCAGTCTTTGAATGTAAAGCAGTCTTCGAGAGGATGTCCTATCGCTCGGTGATAGAAGTAATAATCTGGGTGATGAACCTCACTTGCTTGTTCAGGGTGCTTGGACTCCAGGAGGGTAATCATCTAATGTTTAATGACAAGACTGAATATCGTCCTTGTCTTGTCTCGGGGAAAAGAATATGCTCGACCCATATTCTTTATAAGAGATGGGTCCAGGCTGCCCAATTCTCGATCGCGTGGCTTCTTGGACCCGCTTTGCTGTTGTCGAACATTTTTATATTCTTCAGTTTGTGTTTGCCTCCATGTCGAGTCTTCCGTATGACAGGCTGACGACGAAGGGCATCGTCATTTTTCGTAGCCTGCTGAAGGAGGCGCTGCGTTCTGGTTTTCTCGTAGATGGCCATTTCGCGGCTATGATCATCCCGGACCTTTTGACCCGCTTCTCTTATTAGCTTGTCCATCTGTTCTTCAAACAACAGACTTGGCATTTTTACGGCGGGGCCTCATTTTGGTTCAAGGTTAGCGTCTTCTAATAGAGCATCTCCCTCTTCATCAAAGTCATGTATAACGTAGCAGCCATGAAATCGCTCTCGTTTCTTGGATTGAACATATCCCAGCCTGATCATTTCCATTCTCCTACTGGGCAACTTTCGCTGAGTTCCGGGGACGTTCCAAATCCTGTTGTAGAACTGAGCTTATCGAGCAGTCTACTTCAAGGTTACGCCCTGGCGCCTCAACAGCCTTTTTAATCCTTCTGTGTAGAATATGGGCAGACGGATGGGCTGGAGCCTGTCAAACATAGAATCGGCGCCATGCCAGATTTCTTTTTCCACTTTAGTTTCCATGGATCGATAAAAGAGGATTGCCTTTTCATCTTTTCGCTTGGGAGGGATGTAGAACGTCTACAGTTCTTGCACACTGCAAGTATCAAGTGCGTCGAGCTCTTTGTAATGCTCTTTCGGAACCATGGCGATCTGCAAACTCTGATCATCTCCAATGAAGGTTTGTATTGATGGCCGAACGGAAAATACTGCATTGACCTCATCCTCAGTGTCGCTGCCGAAAACCAAAATAGGGGTGGACGGTCCCGGCTTGTTGCATTGGGGCTGTCCTGAATAGACTATCTCTTCCTCCTCCTCGATATCGCTCCCGAAGACCGGAATGGTGATGATAACTTTTTGCTTATTCTCCGGCTTATGGCACCTTTCCGTGTCTTCGAAGTCTGACAAGAAGTATTTTGCATCTTCGTACTTTCGGTCTTCATTCACGGAGAATGGGTTCAGCTCCCCTGTCATAGTGTATTCAAGTCCATCTTTGAAATACTTCATACACTGATGTTGTGTAGAAAGGATAATGTTATACTCGTGTAACCAAGGCCGGCCGAGCAAAGCGTTGTAGCAAGTCTTGGCGTCAATGACGTGGAACTTGATATCGGTGACGAGCAGCCCAAAGCGTAACGTCAGTATCACAGACCCGAGCGTCCGTGATGACTGGGAGTCGAACCCGGAGATAGTGATTTTATCCCGAGCGAGGTGTTGAATGCTTATGCAGATTTCTTTTAGCACCCTCACATTTAGGAGATTGACAGAGGACCCATTGTCAACTAGGATCTTTCCTATCTTGATGTCATGACAGTATCCGGTGACGTACAAAGGACGGTTATGCTCGCATGTCCGAAAGAGGAGGTCTTCGTCACTGAAGGTGATGTCGGCTGTGTGAACTTCTTCCAGCTCGTCCTTCATCTTTTCTTCGGTAAGGAAAGCTTGAAAATGGTCAGGTTCTTGTAGTTCCTTGATCAGAGAATCTCTCGCTTCTTTAGATAGCAGAAGGGCATCGAGAATGCTTAGCTGCGAGGGTATTTTCCTCAGGTGTGCCAAAACATTGTAATTCACCTTGTTTTTCTTGGATGGGTCCTTGGCTGCCAGCTCTTCGACGACTCGGTCATCAAGGGTAATATCCTCAGGGATCTTTTCTTTCCCCTTATCCTTTTTGTTCGATCCCTTATTTGCGGGTCCAAGATTCTTTTCAGATAGGGTGGATTGTGCAGCTGAATATTCTCGCAGGTCTTCATATCTTCTGTTTCAGAGATGGATTCCTTGAAGAGAGGGACGAGGGCTATTTCATCATCAGAATCACTCCCGAATGTGAGAACTTGTGATCCCCCGGAATCAACCATGTGACAGTTACCAGCATTTCTTTTGTGCTCATCTGTCGCATTTTTTTGCTGTCGACGAACTTCGCACTTCATCCTCTTGAAATGTTGCCGGTGGGCGACATATCCTTGCCACCAGTTTTTAAAGGCATTGCGCTCTTCAGTGGGGTGTGTAGTCCTCCGATGGTACAAGCAGTAGTTTGGATGTGCGTCTGTTTCGTCGGGATGTATCCCACCAGGTTTGTTTCCTTCGGAGGGTGGCAGCTTCATCCCCATCGACAAGGCTTTGGTGAACCTTTTCCTCGTCTTGAACCTACTTTTATTTGCGGCGGATGTGTTTTGATCTGGTGGGAGTGTTTTAACCTTTCGTACAGTCGCCTGCGTTTAGCTTTTTCGAATATGGCCAGTTCGTGCTCTCGATCAGGTTTGCTTTTCTTAAGGGCTTCATTCAGGAATACGTCAACCATCTCGTCAAACGGTTCTAAGAGTTCAGACTTGGGATCTGCCCCCAGTTTCTATGCATCCGGAGCTTCTTCACCGTTTATTAACGAGTGAGAGATCGCGTGGCAGCTTACCACATAATCCTCAGGTTCATCTAATGAGTTTTCTCCCTCATCTTCGTCGCCAACTTCATCTTCAAGGATGTGGTTGAGGAATTCTTGGAGTGTGACTGGAGTTCGCGCCTTCTGGTTATATTCTTCCAACGCGTCAATATGTTTTTGCAGGTCCGTGCGCTTGTCATTAGGCTTCACGGGCTTTTTGGTTTTCTTCTTCTTCTTTGAAGACTTTGACGGCTGGGCATGGGCGTTTTAACTATCGCCACCACTTCTTGGCGTCGGGCGCGGCTTCAGTATTCCCTCAATGATCTCGGATTCCAGCGGACTTTTCCACTTGATCGTCGGGCATGTGTGAAGATCTTTCAGCCTTATTTTCGTCTTGGCTGAAAAAGCGACCTCCCATGGAGCTTCTTCTATAAAAGAGCATGATGCCCCCGGTGTGTCCCCCTTTAAAGAGCGTGCGGCTGAGGCGGGCTTACTTTCCAATTCTCGGACAGTGCGAATTTGCCCTGTTGGTATTGGTCCTCAATCCAGCCTTTGAAAACGAAGCAATTTTCGATTGGATGGCCTACCACTTGGTGATAGGGGAAATAATTGGGATTATTGGCCTCACCGGGTTGCAATAAGCATTTTAGATCCGGCAAGGTGATGAGCCTGTTGTGTACCGCCATCTCAAACGGTCTCCTCATTTTATCCCGGGGAAACGAATAAGGGCAATTCAATTTCTCATTGAAAAATCGCCGTCTATCATCTTGGCGATCAGTTGGTTTTGGACCACTGAGCTGCTGCTGAGCATTGGCGACGAAGGAGGCTTTCCCTTTCCCTTTTTCGTTTCGAGATTCCAACTTCGAAGAAGATGGTCTATAACCCATCTGATCCATTTGGGCCAGTTTGTCAATCAAGGCCTGGAAAGTAGTTGGCTTGAAAAATATCATGAATTGTGAAATGGTCGTCTGAGGGTCGAAGGTCCCTACGAACATGCCTACCGCAAGCATTTTTTCGATGCGCTGCTCGCACTTCGACCATAGATTCCGCCACCGTATCGCATACTGCACCCATGTTTCGCCTGGCTTCACTCCGGCGTTAATTAACGCGGTGATCGGGGTGCGCTCGCTAGCGCTTGCGAAACGCTGGGTGAATAGCAATTCTATCTCCGTAAAAATTTTGACGGAGTTGTTGGGAAGCTCTAAGTACCATTCGAACGCCGTCTCCGCCAAGCTGCCAACGAATTGGCGAAGCAGTAGCTTATCATCGCCTCCAGTGTTGCCGCAAAGAGCCCTGAACTGAGCGACATGTTGATGGGGATTGCATGTCCCCTTGTACACATGGAATTTAGGAATTGTGTATCCTGGCAAGTACTTTATCTGATTGTACCATCCTGGATATGGTCGCCCAGTTCTAACGACTTGGCCGGTTGCTTCATTCGCTTGATGAGCTCGTATTTGCTGAGCTATATAATCATCGAGCATGGCTTTGGAGATGGTCTTCTCATTGGCTGCTGACAGAGCCGGCAGAGGATTTGATATCTCTCCTCTATTATCTTCAATTATTACTGGAGGATCTTCGGTTGGAGGGTCCGGCTGGATCATCAGGCCCACCATATCTTGGAATAAAAGGGTCATTTGTTTTATATTGGCCGCTTGTTCCGCAGCCTCTTTGTCCTTCTTCTCAAGCATTCTCCGAAGGAATTTGGCATCCATTTCCTGCTCATGACACTGCTCCGAAGATGTCTCCGGGCCTGCTTTTAGTCCAGTGAGTGCAGACATGGCTGCCAGCATTTCTTGGAGCTTTTGTTGTTGTTGCTCCTGAGCCTTAGTCACAGACCGTGTAAGTGATGGGTGACCCGTAGATATACAGCTATCCTCTTTTCCGGAAGCCATATAAACAGTATGCACCACCATGCCCCTAGACTTGGGGCGTTTAGATTCAGTGTCCTTGCGATTTGCTAAAGACGCAGGGATCTTCTCCAGCCTCCTTCTTTTGTGGGCGGTCGAAGTTGAGGGAGCCGTTGCAGCGGGCACCTAAACAGATGACACCTTCTGTGGCTTGACAGGGTGATCCTCTTCTCGCCGAACTTTCATCTTTTTCTGTCGGCGGGGGTAGTCTTGATCAATCAAGGAGTTTTGGACCTGTCGCCAGACCTTGTGAATTTTGGAGGACAGACGCTGAAGGGGCTGCTCCAGCTTTGCCTTTGTGATCTTTTCAACAGGCGGAGGAGACTTTTTTAGCACAGCAGTTGGTGAATTCCTGCGCACCCTGTTAAATAGTTCAAAGCTGTTCTCAGTTGGAACAGCAGCATCAATTTCCACCATCGGAGCGGGTGGAGTCAATCCGGAAGGAGAGCTGCCCCCAGCCTTCCTCATTCAGCACCAGTGGCGACGTCGAGCATGGCGAGCAGTCGGGACCACCTCCATTGTTGAATCAGCTTTTCCATGCCCCCTGTTCTGATGAGAGTTTGTGTTGGCGCCATCCTGTCAAAGACAGACGTCCGCTGAGAAGGAACGGTCAACCTGTCGAAAGCCGACCTTCGAGTAGGGAGAGCAGCTTGGACGAGCTCAACTGTAGCAGGAGTTGGAGTGTCTTTCCCTGGTATTGTGAGCCTCTTTGCGGGCCTACTTGAGCTTTGACCCAGCTTATCGAAGACTGAGGCAGTGGAGTTGGACGACCCACTGAGAGGGGCCTTGGTGGTTGTAAGCCGATCAAAGACCGACTTCTTCGCAGCTTCCTGTGACGGCATCTGAACGTTGAAACTTGTTGGTGGGATCTTAGTCCCGAAGAATAGCCCAGTGGCGGCTTGGGTCACTTGTTCCACCGGTATTGTAAAAAGGGAGGCCGCTTAGGGCCCGTAGGTTATTCCTCCAGCGAGGAAGGAGTGGGAGTTGTTGCAGTTAGTGCAGTTTGAAACCATTGATCTTCTGTTTTCTGCACGGAGCAAGACACCAAATCTTAGTACCTCGAATCCAGAGGTAACCATAGAAAACCGCGATTCGTTCGCGAAACAGGACACACGAAGTGTGGAGTGGAAAGAGGAAAAAGTCCCACCGGGCGTGCCAGAATATGTTCTCCTCCGAAAGACCGGAAAGACTGACGTCTTGCCTGAATTTAGGGGCAAATGCTATTTGATTTCATCCGTCCACCTCTCCGAAGATGCCAAGTTGATTTATGGCACCGTATATCGGAGGTTTAGACAGATGCAGCCGTTATAGCAGACTTCGTCAGATTCCCCTTCATTTGAGGGGTTTTTTTTATTGTGGGGACGCTCTTCCCTGCAGGCGTAAGCCCCTGCAGTTAATTACGCTACCGCATCATGGTAACAACTTTCTCCTTCTCCAGATGGTCACTTCGTGTCGTGTGTGTTTGTTTTGTTTTTTGGTTGCCCGTGGATTGTATACGGAGACTAATTTGTGTTGTCGCCCGTAGAGCGTGGATTAGTCCAAATACGTATTTTCTTAGATTTGGGTTTTGGTTTGGGTTTAAGGATATATTAGTCTCATTTGAGACTAAAATCAACTTAAATGCTTATTAAGGATACGTTAGTCTAATTTTTAGACTAAGATCAACTTAACGTTTGTTAAGGACATGTTAGTCTAATTTTAGACTAAGATCAACTTAACGGGATCATTTAGATCCAACAAAAGAGCATTTGGGCTCAATTGTTTTAGTTTAGGGACTTTGCGGTCCAGTTTAAAGACGTCATAGTCTGTAAAGTTTAAGGACATCATAGTCCATGAGTTTAAGGACCCAACAGTCCGTAGTAGTTTATAGACATCATAGTCTGTAAAGTTTAAGGACATCATTGTCCATGAGTTTAAGGGCCCCACAGTCCGTGGAATGTCTGGTTGTCGGGACCCGTCACCTCTCTGAAGATGTTGAAGAATTACAACGACAAATATCAGAGGAGTGAAGAGATGTACCCTTGAACCAATATTGGTTGGGAGATCTGTAGTCCAATTTGGGACTAAGATCAAAGATTTGTGAGCATATGGGCTCAATTAATCTGAATGAGGGATCTGTGGCCAACTTAGGCTCGGCCCACTCAGTTAAAATGTTGACCATTTAGCAATACTGAGCATTGGTTTGAGTTCTGACAATCTTTTTGTCTTTTATTTAGTGCTGAGCACTCATTGTAGCTCTGGGCTTTATCATTTAAAGAACAATTTATGTTCTCTCAGCGCACACGTGAGGAGCACGTGGTGCGCTTGGTGCTGAGCGCCAGTCAATGAGCACAGAGAGCTTATATTTAGGAAGCGCACACGTGAGGAGCACGTGGTGCGCTTGGCGCTGTGCGCCAGACAATGAGCGCAGAGCGCTTCTTGTGATGTAGCACACACGTGAGGAGCACGTGGCGCGCTTGGCGCTGTTCACCAGACAATGAGCGCAGAGCGCTTCTATTAAAATAGCGCGCACGTGAGGAGCAAGTGGTGCGCTTGGCGCTGTTCGCCAGACAATGAGCTCAGGGCGCTGCTTGCAAAATAGCGCACACGTGAGGAGCACGTGGTGCGCTTGGCGTTCGCTAGACAATGAGCGCAGGGCGCTTCTTGGAAAATAGCGCACACATGAGGAGCACGTGGCGCGCTTGGCTCTGTTCATCAGACAATAAGCGCAGAGCGCTTCTGTTTATGTAGCGCACACATGAGGAGCACGTAGCTCGCTTGGCGCTGTGCGCCAGACAATGAGCGCAGAGCGCTTCTTTAAACTTGGAGCGCTAAGGCTCTTTTTAGGCAGCTTTGCGCTCTGAGAGTAACTTCGTTTAATTGGAGCGCTAGGGCTCTTTTTGGGCAATTCTGCGCTCTGAGAATTAAATTTTCTCTTATAAGAGACTTTGTCTCATTGACCTAAGAACAAAATTATTATTTTTATAGGAGGTGTTTCAATCTCTTATGTTCTTGGTGAAAGGCATTGCCTTTATGGATCTGTGATTCTAAGAAGAATTGAATTATTCTCCTCCCCCCTTTTATTATGAGATGTTATAATCTCTTTTGTGAAAGACAATTTGTCTTAAAGATCTATGATCTAGCATAAGAACTAAGTTCTTTTTCTGATGAGATACTTTGATCTCTTTGTTTTAGCTTAAAGAAATTCTTCTTCTGCAAAGAGCTTGTTCTTCTCTTTGAACTTTTTCAAAGTTTATGGGGGAAGGGGGTTTCCTCTCTATGAGACTTGAAGTTTTGGGGCCTTTATTTAGTGAAGGCTGATTTGTTCAATCAGTTAAGGAGATCTTTTCTCTAATTGATTTGGGGATTTCCCCACCGTTGGATTTTTTATCATAAGGCTTCTGTTTTACAGAAGGCAATTTTCTTGTTTTTAACAAGATTGGGAAATCTTTTTCCATACAGAATTTATTCTGTATGTTGGTGATTTTTTAATCATCATTGAATCATTGATCCGACGGTGCTCTAATTTACAGAGCAAAATCTTTTTGTTTGGAAAGATTCTGAAGAATATTTTCTTAACAGAATTTTACTCTGGTTAATTAATGATTTTTAATCATATTCATTGGATCTTTGATCCAACGGTTGGGAACATTTAGTTCCAGCGCTAGCGCCCTCGTGTTTTGTACATGGTGCGCTGCTTAAAGTGCAGTGCACTTAGCGCTAGTGCTTACGTGCTTTGCACGTGGTGCACTGCTTAGAGTTCAGCACTCTTAGCGCTAGCGCTCATGTGCTTTGCACATGAACGCTTCCTCAGAGTCTTTGACTCTCAGCGTTGGCGCTGCTATAAAGCACTGTTTCATTTCAAAATTTGAAATTTGAATAGAGCTTTGCTCTGATTGGGGGAAACAACGGGCTTTGGCCCAGAGACGTGTTCACACCATAATATTGCATTATTATATTCCCCATTCTTATTCATTTTTATAAATAAACAGGTGTTTTTGATGCATGTCTGCTACATGTTACAGGTTACAGGTTCTTGGACAGAAAACAGTGAAAACGAGGTTAAGACGATGAAAAAGTGGACTTTAACCAATAAACAGAAGACTCTTGATCAAGCCTACATAAGGAACAATTCACAAAGCAAGATTCAAGACATCGACTCAAAGCAAACGGGTAGAAGTCCACTACAATGTTCACTGGAGATCTGGAGAAGACCTAAAAACCCAATTGATAAAAGAACCAAAGAACCAGAAGCCCAATAAGATCAGAACAAAACCCTAAATTTTCATCATCTGAACTCATCAATGGGCCGCGGAACCGCGGCCCAAGCCCACCATCGCCGCGGTTCCGCGGCCAGAAGAAGACAAAAGGAAGATTGGTTTTTACCAAAAGTTTGTGGCGGCGTTGACTGGTCTTTATAGGGCTATTTTTGTAATTGTAGACATGCGAATCAAAATGTAACCTAGGGTTTCTATTTCCTATAAATAGAACTCTAAAGATTTTAATTTCTCATGCCTCCTTTTAAATAATAAATTCAGATCTTTTTATGGAGAGCATCGGTGTTTCTTTTCAACTCATGAATTCAGATCTGACAAACCTGCGTTGATGATTGGAGAGATGCATCTGTAAGTAGATTTAATTTCTTGCTTTAGTTTAGTTTCAATTCTTTGCCCTAGGTAGATTTAATTTCTTACCGTAGATAATTGTTTAGAGTTAGCTTTGGGGAAGGCTTTTGAGAGATGAGATCTCTCATCCCTTTCTTGCCCATAATATATTTACAATAGGACTCCATGCATACACGCACATACCGCGCCCTACGGCATCCTACCCCTCGAGGTAGCGGTGACACCATAGTATAAAGGCCCGGTTGCGCGCATTTTCCATGGAGATTAGGGTAAGGATCTCTAAAGGAAGGACAAGAACCTAGAGGAAGGAACACCTTCCCGAATGGATCTAATTCCCTTTATTGATAATTACCATAACTCCTCATAGATCTTCATTCGGGTATAGAAAGCGTTGAGATTTACTTGCATTTCCAAACCATCCCTAAACCTAACCCTAGCAAGACTAGATCTAGATAATCTTAGATAGATAGATTTAGATTTTAGATTTAATAATCAATCCGAACACCCTTCGGAATTAACTCGTTAGCGCGATTAGGAGATTCACAACATCCCTGTGGACCGACCCGTATTGACCGGCTAGCTGCAATGCGACGCCGTTCTTGATTGCGGTAATAGATAGTTTTTGACAAAAATCAAATGGCGTCGTTGCCGGGGATGACGTAGAACTTTCCTTTTTGCAATTTCGGGTTAATCTTAATAAAATTAAAAAAATCATAAAAATCTAAAAAATCCAAAAATTATAAAAATATATCAATTGTTGTTTTTTGGAAAGGGTACTTTGTTGTGTGAATCTTGCAGGAACAATCGAGACGGATCTGGAAATTTCTAGAAAGCGAAACAGAAATCAAAAGATCAAAACAGAGGGGGATCTTCAAAACAGAGAGGCAGAAAAATTTTGGAGCACTAAATCCCTAACCACGCCGCGTTTCCGCGGCCAAAACCTGCCTTAGGCCGCGGAAACGCGGCCGTCTTGTCGAGCCGTCGCACGGAAAAAATTCTGGGGACCCGCGCCAGCTTCTTCACCGCGGAACCGCGGCGGTAGAGCCCTTTCGGCCGTGGTTCAGTTGCTCTCGGGTGACATCATCAGGTGAAAATTCCTCTGTAAGCTTCTATGGTTTTTCTCTAGAGATCTAGATATATCTTTTTCTGAAATATTCTTGCAGGATTCCGTGCGCTTTAAAAATATATTCCCTTCCATATAACAATCTTGTGCAGGATTTTTGCGCCTAGTTTAAATTAGAGATAGATTGCAAGTAATATTTTTCTGTTGCATATCTTTTATCAAATCTTTTTGCAACAATTTCCAAATAAAGAGAAAAAGAAAAAGGAAAATTTTTTTAAAAACTTGCAAATTTTTACCGCAAATAAATCCTTGCACCACCACCAACAAACTTTCTTTCTTTTCCCCTTCTTACAACATGGGTATCCCACAT
Organism: Agapanthus africanus; assembly: GCA_030015575.1. Classification (NCBI taxonomy): domain Eukaryota; kingdom Viridiplantae; phylum Streptophyta; class Magnoliopsida; order Asparagales; family Amaryllidaceae; genus Agapanthus; species Agapanthus africanus. Next base: position 423,022,465 of record JASDDO010000010.1, on the reverse strand, counting down.
AATAAATCACTTGCTGAACTTTGGTATCCCGAACCTAACTTTGCGTCATACGTCAATTTGTTCGGTCAATTTAAAGACGATCCTTCCATGCCTAAAAAATCTTTGAAAGATCAAATAGAGGCGTCTAGAAGAAACAGTTTGACTTTGCAACCCACTTTGTGTCAACCAAGTCAAGCTTTACCACCTCCATATGTTGATACCACTTTTTCAAGTTCTTCTGTCACTCCTAAGCCGATGTCCATTGCTGAGCATATTGCTCAATCTCGCAGTCAATCTTTCACCCCTCTCCACTCATCTAGTTCTAGGGATCCACACGACTATTCACCTTTTTATCCATATGTTGACCCTACCCCTGTCCAATCACCCACTTCCTACCAGTCCTATCCGACCTTACCACCCTCACTAGACACTGTTTCCACACAGCCATTAGGGAGTTTTGCATATCCACACGATTTCGAATCTTTTACCGAAACCCCCTTACCACCCAAGTCTAGTTTGAAAGAGTTGTTGGAGGCATATATCGCAGCAACAAACAAAATGACTAGGAATGTGGAAGCGTCCGTGGCCGCCCTTATGCAACCTAGTGAAACGGTAGCTAGTTTCCCGCTAGCTTCAAATTTTTCAATGTATAAGGAGACGGTTGGACAGAGTGAGAATGAGAGAGGATTTCCAAATCAAACCTACCCTTACCCAATTGAAGCCCACAACTCCAGTTTTCCATCGAATGTCCTAAATGATTCACAAGTTCAAAATAAAAACGAGTTGTGTGATTTTGTAGTGTTTGATTTGCTAAATTATGAGGAATCCCTTTCGAGTGAAACCGCTCCTAATCCTTTCGATCTTTACACCTCCCATCTAGAACCTAAATCGATAGATATCCATGCTTTTGATGAGGTGTCTAAGAAAATTGATTTTCACTTGATTGAGGATATAGACGCCGGGAATATTTCGGATGATGAACCTGTCGATTTGATTGAAATTTTATGTTTAAATCATCATCCCGGGTTATTAAATGTTTCTCCCGAATCTCATATGCGTCTTGACTTTGATGATAATGGCATAGATGAGTTGAATCTTGAGGAGAATTATAAGGATAGTACTGAGGAGAGTTTTGAGGATCATATTGAGGTTGAACCATTTTTCTTTGATGTGTCGGATTTTCCAAGTCATCCTCTTGAACCTTTAACTAAATCGTCCTCCCTCCTTTCCATCATTCCGACCACGCCTAGTTTCACGCTTAAAGATTGTGAGCTTGAAAATTTTTCCTTTGAATCTGACACAGTTCTCCCAGCCGATAACACTTACGAGTGTTTCACTTTTTCGGACGATGTTGATGACTCATCGCCCGAGTTTGAGTCCTTTATATTTTCAGATGAGTTAGTTGAACCATAAGACTCGGTGGCTTACAGTAGTTTCGAACCATTGATGGAAACTTTCAAGTTCGAAACAGTTTACTACAGTGAGAAAGAGACTATCCCTAATTCACTCCCTGTCGTCATTCCTATTGTTCCGACCGTACAAGAGACCGTTACGCTTTCATCTCCAATATCAAGTTCGGCGTACCCATGTTTTCTTGTGAATCTTGAGGGATTTGACCCCATTTCACGACGGTTGATAGGTTAGCCCAATCGCTTTTAACACATCGGTCATCACAAATTGCGCTAATTTATTCACTCGATTTACACCCTCAAGATCGCGCGACCCTTCTTTCTCCTTTCCGCCATTCTTCTCCCCCACCGAGACCATATTCTACCATTCTTCTTTCCACACCGTCTCGCGTGTTTCTCATTTCTTTCTTCTACACCTCATTATTGCACCAACTATACCATTACCACGATAAGATTTTTGAATGGTTGGTACTAACCTTTGGCTTGTGTAAGGCCAAGCTTGAGTTTGGGGGGAACCTTATTGTATATATGTATATATTTTTTGTTTCCTTTTTCTATAAAAAAAATTCAAAAAAATAAAATAAAATAATTATAAATAAATAAACAGGGGAGTGCCAGCATTTTTGACCCTCTTGGTTTAGCATGACAGTGAGGACACTGTCAAGTTCAAGTTTGGGGGTATATGCTCGGTACGTCTTCTTCCTTCGCATTTATTTGTACATATTTTTGCATTTGCATACTTATTTGAAAACCCATAAAAATTGAAAAATTTCGAAAATTATAAAAATTAATGTATTCAATTTTGGCTAATTGACTTGAGTTTGATGAATGGGTTAACTGGCTAGGAACAACTAGATCTTAGACTTAGTAAATTAAAAACCCTAAAAATAACCTTCCTTAAAATTTAACGGTAGAAAGTATATGTCTTTGTAGATTATTTAGAAATAGGCAAATTTTGAGTTCACTTCTTGGGCTAAGTCTAAACAAGGGAAGAGTATTGATGTTCTTATTAGAGTATAAGTTTGAAAAATAGTTCCTAACTTAAGTCTAGATTCTGAAAATGTATACCCTACAATTTGCACAATCACACACCTTGAAACTTGGAATAGTAGAAGAGACCTTGAAATGCTCTTGTTTAAAGTCCTTAGTACAATGAAAATGAGAAAAGAAAAAATATATAAGTGTGAATAAAGAATAAAAAAAAAATGGACACTGGTTTTTGTAATTACTTGAGGCTGCAAAAATAGAAAAATATTTAGCGAGGGTGCTTCATCACCTAGTGCCTTAGACCAACTGGTTTGGGAGTCACTGCTAAAAGCCTTGGGTGTTACAAGACTAGGAAGTACGCTTTAATGTGCAAACACATTTTATAATCGGTCGTTGGTACCTCGAGAAGTATTAACGGTCGCATGAAGGATGTGTAAGCAAAATTCAATTAAAAATTCACCTACTAATAAGTACTTTGGACAACGGACAAGGGCATGATTGCTTGATTTGAATTTCCAAGTGTAGGGGTAATTTACACACACACATGGCGATATGTGATTGGAGTTTAGATGAGAGAAAGGGATGAAGAATAGAACTTGTATCTTTAGTATAGTTGATAGAAATTCCTAAGTGGAGATGGAACCCTAGAAGAAAAACTTAAGAAATGCCGAAAGCTAAATAAGTCTATAGAACATGTATAATCTTAAGTTAGATAATGAGGAAGTGTGACGAATATGGGTGGATAATTTCCAAGTCGGCGATAATAGAATTCCTTGTTAGAAAACCTAATTGGAGAACAAAAGTCGAAAAGCCGAATTGATAGGATTTTGTGGGTAGTATCCGCTGAAAACCCTCAGGAGACAACACTCCTCCTACTAGGGACACTTAGAGGTTTAACGGCTTGTTGCACGAGCTCAGTGCAATCGCGTTTCCCTGCGAAAGTGCGGTTAGGTTTTTGTAGAGAATAAAAAAATAAGTTTGCTCGAGGACGAGCAAAAGATAAGTTTGGGGGTATTTGTTCACACCATAATATTGCATTATTATATTCCCCATTCTTGTTCTTTTTTATAAATAAACAGGTGCTTTTGACGCATGTCTGCTACATGTTACAGGTTACAGGTTCTTGGACAGAAAACGGTGAAAACGAGATTAAGACGATGAAAAAGTGGACTTTAACCAATAAACAGAAGACTCTTGATCAAGCCTACATAAGGAACAATTCACAAAGTAAGATTCAAGATATCGACTCAAAGCGAACGGGTATAAGTCCACTACAATGTTCACTGAAGATCTGGAGAAGACCTAAAAGCCCAATTGATAAAAGAACCAAAGAACCAGAAGCCCAATAAGACCAGAACAAAACCCTAAATTTTCATCATCTGAACTCATCAATGGGCCGCGGAACCGCGGCCCAAGCCCACCATTGCCGCGGTTCCACGGCCAGAAGAAGACAAAAGGAAGATTGGTTTTTACCAAAAGTTTGTGGCGGCGTTGACTGGTCTTTACAGGGCTATTTTTGTAATTGTAGACATGCGGATCAAAATGTAACCTAGGGTTTCTATTTCCTATAAATAGAACTCTAAAGATTGTAATTTCTCATGTCTCCTTTGAAATAATAAATTCAGATCTCTTTATGGAGAGCATCGGTGTTTCTTTTCAACTCATGAATTCAGATCTGACAAACCTGCGTTGATGATTGGAGAGATGCATCTGTAAGTAGATTTAATTTCTTGCTCTAGTTTAGATTTCAATTCTTTGCCCTAGGTAGATTTAATTTCTTACCGTAGATAATTTTTTAGAGTTAGCTTTGGGGAAGGCTTTTGAGAGATGAGATCTCTCATCCCTTTCTTGCCCATTATATCTTTTCAATAGGACTCCATGCATACACGCACACACCGCGCCCTACGGCACGCTATCCCTCGAAGTAGCGGTGATACCGTAGTATAAAGGCCCGGTTGTGCACGTTTTCCATAGAGGTTAGGGTAAGGATCTCTAAAGGAAGAACAAGAACCTAGAGGAAAGAACACCTTCCCGAATGGATCTAATCCCCTTTATTGATAATTACCATAACTCCTCATAGATCTTCATTCGGGTATAGAAAGCGTTGAGATTTACTTGCATTTCCAAACCATCCCTAAACCTAACCCTAGCAAGACTAGATCTAGATAATCTTAGATAGATAGATTTAGATTTTAGATTTAATAATCAATCCGAACACCGTTCGGAATTAACTCGTTAGCGCGATTAGGAGATTCACAACATCCCTGTGGATCGACCCGTATTCACCGGCTAGCTGCAATGCGATGCCGTTCTTGATTGCGGTAATAGATAGTTTTTTACAAAAATCAAGACTGCGGGCTGCTCCCCGATCTTCTGGGAGCGTGCCATCCCTTAGGAATTCCCCGAGGGGATTCCTCCAGTCTTGGTCATCTTCCTGCACCGTATATACATGAAGTATTTGTCACGCTCCGCTTCCCAAAATACGGAAAACGAGGGATGACTAGGCCAGCCATGCTCCTACGGTCAAGGAATCATCCCGCCGTAGTCACACTTCGGCTTCTAGCATTACATGGTAATCAGTAAATAAAGCACAGTATTAAAGGAATCACATCACTAAATTATTACATTAAAATTTCATAGTTCACAGATTACAGATAATAAGAACAATAACTAACCAAGTTCAATCTCACAATCTCTTTTATGGAAAGCAGTAGATGAAGAAGGTACACCAAACTATATCTCCGCGAACTCAAAGGATAGATCCGTCTCCTGTGTTGATCCTCCCGCGGAATCTGAGCATGCATACTCAGGTCGTCAGAGCGACACCAATAATAATATTATTATAATCAGATGAAACAGGTAAATAAGGTAATACTGGTATGAGAATAATGCAAGTAATCACTATGTCACAATATGATGCAGAATATGTTATGTGTCCCTATCGGTCTCTAGGTCATGTTTGAAATCACATAGTGGAAGGAGGATCATGTTTAACAGGAGTCTCGTACCTACCCGAGACCACGGCCCACATGCCCGGGACATAACCCTGTCAGCCGGATCGCTAGATCCTGTCCTACACGTATAAGTATCACGGTTCGAATGATCATCCTCTAAACACGGTCCCGCTAAATACGATACTCTTTCCACTTTGATTTCCCCTTTTTCCCAGGTTACACTATTTATGATATTGATCTAGTTGTGTACAAGTATACCAATGACACGGTTTCATCACTATCCACCGTATCAATCACTGTCACGAATGTTCACTTTCCATTGGTGTACTCGTCATTCCTAAACCAACATCTATCACGCACGATAATGCAATGTCCACACGCACTAACACTGTGTAAATGTCAAGGGTATGATATATGTATTGTATGCTACCAATAAGCTCTGTATGTTATGAATTAACATGCATGTCATGAACTAAAATAAATTGCACAAATAAATATGTTACGAATTCAGCAAAAATGATGTAAGTAGGATATATAGAACAATCAGTCAGTAATTCATCAAAATTTGTTTCAGTTCAATCGGAGTTTCGGTTTTCAAGATATAACTGTTTCAGTTTAAGTGCTCGCGGCTGAAATTTCAATTTCAGAACTGAACGTCTGTTTCGCGACACGAATTGCGCCCAGTTGGGCTCAGAATTTAACAATGTCACAGTTGAATAAAATTTAGGGTTTTCGGTAAAGTATTCAACTCAATAGACGGATCCTCAATCGCATCTGTACGTTGAAAGTTATACACAGTTTAACCTCAGTATATCATTTCAGAAATTGTTCTGAACAGCTTTACGTTCTGCCCTTTTAAATATAGTTAAAAATAACAAACGGCGATGAATCGGAATGAAACCACTTGTTTCCTTTCACTAACAGAAATATATTATAACTACTGTAAAGTTCCGTATCATACTATTTCAGGAAACACGGGGACGCAGGTCTTTGGACAGAACACACTAATCAGAAATGCTCTGGACTGCAGTCCAGAGTCGTGTTCCAATCCAATTATCTTCATGGTTTCAGAACAGAAAACATTAAAATTCTACATAGGGTTAAAGTTCGTCGAGTCGGCTTCGATTTAAGACCTCGAACGCATCTTTCCAATATGTGTATGATTTATGGTGTTTTTATTCGTTTTCAGTTATGAGAGAATTCTAGTTTTGACGACATGTTTGGGGGTATCGATTTTTGTTACAAACAATCGTGTTTTCCAGCGAATTTCACACAAGATATTCATCATTATAAGGGCCAACATAAAATATCGATTTCCGTCAAATTAGACAATTATTTCCATAGGTAACTAACATCGAGCACTTAGGTCATGACACGTATAGGAAATCGGTAAGTTGTAAACTACATGATCTAGGAGGGTAACACTATTATTATAGCATGAAGCAAGTAAATACTTGCCTGGAAAATGCCTCGGGGTCGCACGGCAGCAATAATGTCGCGAACGCGCGTTGTACGCCGTGGAATCGATTCGTGCGAGCTTGGATCTAGATGCGGATCTCGCGTCGGGATTGTCCGGAGTCGTTTGCACAGTCACTGGACGTTGATGGATGTTTGATGATCCACTGCGGGTGTATTGGGGTTGCCGACGGTCGACGGCGTCGCTCCGGCAGCATGTACAGAGCAGTTTCACAGTGGGGGAAAAATTTGAAAATGGTTTTGGAGTTTTGGAGAGAGATGGGGAGTAGTGGGGGGTCGGGTCTGGAGATATGAGGGTGATGCTGAGGGTGTGTAGGGTCGCAGAGGGGGTTCAGGCGAAGTGGGGCTCGCCGGCGTTGAGTGCCAGGGTGCTGTGGCCAAGCCCTGCAGTGGGGGTCGTGTGCAGGGGAGACTCGAGTGGGTGGAGATGGAGTCGTGGAGGGAGGAGGAGGGTGGATGAGTGGTTGTCGTCTTGGGTTGAGCGACGAGGTGGGATGATCGCCGGCGGCGAGGTGAGAAAAATTTGGTGCTCGGTGGGTTTCCTGTGGGGGAGAGATGGGGGATTCTAAAAAAAAGGGGAGAAGGCTAGGGCGAAGAAGATAATGGAGACGAGGGGGTCGTGCGTCGCAGTCGTAACGGCCGGAACGGGGGCGTAGGCGTGGGCGTGAGGCACGGTGAGGAAAAGGGTCGCGCGCGAGTTAAGGGATGTAGCCGTTGGGGATTTTGAAGAGGGAGATGAACAGGGGTCGGGGTCTGATGGAAGCGGGCCGAAGAGATTAGGCCGGGAAAAAAAAACAATTCCCATTAAACATCGTGGGCTGCATGGTGGAAACGGGCCGAGAGATTTAATTAAATTCCCAAAAACATGAAGTGGGCTGAAAAACGAGACGGGCTGGGAAAATTCAAAAATGATTTTGAATGGGCTGAGGGAAAATAAAAAGGAATGGGCTGAGGGTAATATTTAATAGGGAATTTTATTAACTAAAATGTGTGGGCTGAAAGAATATTAAGGAGATGGGCCGGGGCTTTTCATGTGTTAATAATAAAATTTTAATGTGTTGGGCTGGGTAAAAAGGAACGGGCTGAGGCTATAAGTAATGTAGTTTGGGTTTTAATTTATTTTAGCCTTGGTATTAATTTGTTCTGAGTCTTGGTTTTAACTTCTAGGTTTAGGATTATGATTTCAAAAGAGCTGGAAAAATAGGGTTTAAACAACCAACTAAAAATATATGAAGTCAAGAATAAGGTAATCACTAGAATTCAGAAAATAGGAAATTTCATTTAGAAAGGAAGCGGGGATTTACAGTATTGTCGCTCCGTCTTCCACGCTGGGCTGTGGCAAGGTTTCGAAGAGGATAGATCGCTTGTTGTTAGTCGAGTAGGACGAAGCCAGCTTGCTCAAGGCGTCGGCTTGGGCGTTGAGCTACCTGGGTATTTGGTCTACTTGGATTTCGTCAAAGTTCTTCCGAAGTTTTCTTACTTCGGCCAGGTACTTCACCATTAGAGGTTCCCGAGCCTCGAAGTGGCCGGTCACTTAGCCGACGACTAGGGCTGAGTCACTGCGGATCCGAATTGTTTTCAGCCCCAGCCTGGAGGCCATGCGCAGTCCAGCCAGCAGGGCTTCGTACTCTGCCGCGTTGTTTGAGGCCTTGAATCCGAGCTTTAGAGAGTACTCCATTTTTGTCTCGTTCAGGCCCCGAATGATAAGGCCGGCACCATAGCCTTCCTCGGTTGAAGACCCGTCGATGTAAATGACCCACTCAGGGATTGAATCGGGCCTCCCCACGATTGGGTATTGAGCCACGAAGGTTGGCATGGACTCCGGTTCCTTACTGGGGATGGTGCATTCGACGATAAAATCGACCAGGGCCTGTACTTTGATGGCCTGCCTCGGGCGATATTTTATGTCAAATTGGGACATCTCCCACCTCCACTTCTCTAAGTGGCCCGAGGATTCCGATGACGCGAGGATAGCCCCCAGCGGGCGCTCGGTAAGAACGGGGATGGTGTGTGCTTGGAAATAGTGTCGTGGCTTCCTTGAGGCCACGATGAGTGCCAAGACGATCTTCTCTATGGCTGTATACCTCGTTTCCACGTCTTTGAAGACGTGGCTCACGTAGTATACTGGCTTCTGCATGCCGTCGACCTCCCGGACGAGCACTGAGCCTGCTGCTTGGTCGGATACCGCCAGATACAGTGATAGCTCGTCTCTTTCAACTGGTCGGGAGAGCATCGGTGGCGTCGCAAGATGCCTTTTTAATTGGTCAAAGACAGTCTGGCACTCTTCTGACCACTAGAACCTCGGGATTTTCCTTAGAGCTTTGAAGGATGGGAAGCACTTTTCCCCAGACCTCGACATGAAGCGGCTCAGAGCGGCTACCCGTCCTGTCAGTCGCATGATCTCGACGTTGGTCTTGGGTGCGTTCATGTTGAGGATAGCGTCGATTTTTTCCGGGTTAGCCTCGATCCCACGGTGGGTGACCATGAAACCGAGGAACTTTCCCCCGGTGACCCCGAAAGCACACTTGGCGGGGTTCAGCTTCATCTTGAACTTGCGGAGTACCTCGAAGGCCTCGCCCAGGTCCTTAGCGTGGTCGGTCGACAAAACTGATTTGACGAGCATATCGTCGACGTAAACTTCCATGTTCCTGCCAATCTGTGGCTTGAACATGCGGTTGACCAACCGTTGGTACGTGGCCCCGGCATTCTTGAGGCCGAAGGACATCACCCTGTAGCAGTATACCCCCGGTCCTTCATGAATGCGGTAAGATCTTCGTCTGTCGGATTCATACGGATCTGATTGTAGCCGGAAAAGGTATCCATGAAGCTCAATAGCTCGTGGCCTGCCGAGCTGTCAACGAGCTGATCTATCCGAGATAGGGGATAGTTGTCCTTGGGGCAGGCCTTATTGAGGTCGGTGAAGTCGACGCACATGCGCCATCTCCCGCTCAACTTCTTGACCACGACTATGTTCGCTATCCATTCCGAATAGGCCACATTCCGAATGAAGTTGGCGGCGAGGAGACAATCTACCTCGTCCTCGATGGCCTTCTGTTTGACCGGGGCAAAGCTTCGCTTTTTCTGTCTGACGGGTCGGGCCGTAGGATCTATCCCGAACTTGTGAGATATAACTTTGGGGTCGATCCCAGGCATGTCAGCAGGTGTCCAGGAAAACACGTCAGAGTTGTTCCTGAGGAAGTGAACCAGGTCGTCTCGCTGAGTTCCTGTCAGAAGCGACTCAATCTGGACGATCTTTTCGTCGTCCCCTTCTACCAGGGGGACCTCCATCAGAGGTTCGACCGGGGTTCCCCGGACCTATTTTTGCTCGTCTCGAGTGACCAGAGAACCCCTGATGTCTCCTTCACCCTCGACATCGTCGGTCGGCTGCTCAGACGAAGATGTCACTGTGAAGCATACCTTTGCAATCCGTTGGTCCCCATAGACCCGACCTATCCCTTCCTGATCGAGAGGGAACTTCATCGCCAGGTGGTAGGTCGATATCTGGGCTCGGAAGGAGTTCAGCGTCGGGCTGCCGAGAAGGATGTTGTAGGCCGATGGGATTCTTGCTACGATGAATTCCACAGGCACTATTCGCATGCGGCCGGCCTCCCCGATGTTAAACTGCAAAGTGACTACCCTTTCCGCCTGGATGGAGTGGTTGGTGAATCCTGAAAGGATGTGGGAGGTTGGCCTTAGGTCTGCTGGGGTTAGCCCCATGCGCAGAAAGCATTCGTAGAAGAGAATGTCCGCTGAGCTACCTGAGTCAACCAGTATCCTGTGCACCTCGTATTAGTGGACCCGAGCCATAATCACAAGCAGGTCGTTGTGGAGCAGGGATATGCCGTGGAAGTCCCCGTCGTCAAAAATGATTGGCTCGGTCTCCCTGGCCTTCTTCCTCGGGCGACTGTCGGCCTCCACGGTTGGCGCGGTGCGCTGATTCTCGCAGGAGCTCGACGGACCCCCCGCTGACATGACCATGATTTTTGATGAGCCTCGGTTCCTTTCGGTGAGGTTCCTTACGCCTTCCGGTGAGGTTGTTTTTGAGCTGCCGTGGCGAGTCTCGCGTGCGCGACCCCGTCGAGGGAGGGGGTGCCGGTCTTGCCTACAAACAGGTGAGCTGACCGCAACCGCCTCGGGAGGGACAAGGGTGCGACGAGACTCAGGGCGAAGCTCTCTGGCATAAGACCTCGAAGCCAAACGAAGCGGTGCCCACCGGGTTCTTGAATATGTCGGCCCGGGGGACCCGCGGCTGTTGGAAACAGTGAGGCGACGATCGGCCGGGCCTGCACGAGCGGAGCTTTCTCTCCCTCTGTAGGGGTCTCGGTCCCGAGGAGGGGGAGCGGCGACCTGGGGATCTTGCCCCGCCGTTTGGACGCGGATGAGTGCCTCCACGACAGACGCGAGTCGTTCTATTCGACCGGCAAGGGCGTTGATGGCATTCGGCGGAGGAGTTTCGTCCGCGTCTCCGTTGAGGGGGAGGCGGCGGCTAGTGCTTGGATCGTCGTGATGATCGCTCGCCATTAGATTGAGATCGGAAGATGAACTTTTGTTTTTGTGGAATCAAGGTGTTCCTACATACGGCGCTAGCTGACGCGACCTGGATCACGCCAAGATGTTACCTTCCGTTGATCTGCTGACGGCGGTGATGGACAGCTAAGATTAAATCTGGAAGCAGGCTCCTGAAGCGTGTGGATCCAATGGGTTTGAGGTTGTTGTTCCCGAGCTACCTGCAAGGAAGTCCCGGGATGGTTGTACCACCGAGAACCCTCCGATGGTCAAATTAGAGAGGAAATCCGAGCAGAGTAACGGCTTAGTGGAGTAAAAATGGCTTATTTGAACCGTCTGAAGAAGGGGTTTATATAGCAGTGGCAGCAGGCAGGGCAGGCGCGAGAATCACGCCGGCTGTTACGCTCCCGACGTCACGCCGGCATGATGAGCGGGATCTCCTATTAATGGCGAGACAGGCTCATTAATGGAGGATCGTGATGACGTGGAAGGTGGGATGTGGCCGGCTGATATCTCGTGCATGGCGAAATTCGTGGGATGGCGGTTACGCCTGTGAGCGGTGCTATTGATCGGTCGATGAGACCGAGGAAAATGACCTCGGCGGGAGAGCTCGCGGACGAGCAGAAGGTATCTTGGTTCTACGGTAGCCCGGAGACGAGCTGGGAGACCGAGAAGGCCAATTGTGCATGGGGTTCGGAGGCGAGCCAGCGTTTGTTTGTAGGACGGGCACAGGAGTGTCCTGGTCGGCCACTGTAGGTCCTTTCTTGTGAGCTTTGGGACACGTCATCTGCCACGTGTCATGATCTGGGAGATCACCGATATCGAGCATCATCAGATCCGATCTCAACGCCTGTATAACTTGGGTCAGGTTGAGTTTCTTGGACCCGTCTACCATGCCTCCCACCTCCTTGGCCATGTCCATTGCCATATCCGCCGCCGCCATATCCTCCACCGCCATATCCCCCCCACCCATGCAGGTGGTCGGGCTTGACTCCCTCCTTCCCATTCGCCAGCGTATGCTCCAACCCACATTGGAGATGGACCTCCACCCCATCCGGGTGGTCCTCCCCATCCCTCGTCAGATCCCTCTACTCCTCCTTCATTACCTCCTCCGGGAACTTGCATGCCTCCCCCTGCACCACCGTCCGGTCCTCCTCAGTCTCCACCACTGTATTCTGTAGGCTGATGACAATATCAACCAATTTAAATACTATCAGTTCAACCTTATATACAAGATGTGCAAGTTGGCACCCACGTAAACACAGACCACCATGTGCGTGCGTGCGTGCGTGTTCGCCAATTTGCAAATGTCCAGAAGTAGTTGAATAAATAAATTTCTATTTGTAAATATATAATAAAAAACTTATCCATTTAAAATTCTTAACTAAGAATACAACAGCAGCAAACCCTATATTCTTTCTACTTCTAGACTTCTCTGGGTATTAAAAATTTGCAGGATGTTAAATGATTGTTTTACATATGTAATGCAGTGGTTCCTGAAGAATTATTTTTCTATATTCTTTGTTAAGAAAATGGGTAAATTAAATTAATGCATCTATGACTCAAGTTGTATTTGTGCACCCCTGTATACTTGATTCATAGTATATTCGCGTCTTAGTAATTTATATATGTTTGATATTTCTAGAATACAATAAAAACTTTAGAAAGTGCCAAAAGAAATATTCACTAACTATCCAAGTATTGGAGTATCAATATGTATATGATATGATAGCCCTTCTCTATGAAGTAGGTGTGAGAGCAGGCCTAATTGCCTAATAATCATCATGCATATTAAAATAAAAGTCAGGCAGTTTGAGGTTTTTTTTATTAAATCAATAAATGAAGCGATCAGTTCATATAATTTGACTATATGAGAGGGAGGGAGGTCATCTACATAATATATCAAAATACAAGCCTTACAGTTAGGGTTTTTGTGTTGCATCAAGTAAGTTCAGCATGAGAAAGAGATGTGAATCTACAACAATGCCGTTTGGGCTTTTTAATCATTGCATGCATCAGTGCATCAAGTGTGCAGGTGCGCGCGTGCGTGTGTCCGCGCGTGTTTGTTTGTTGGTTTGTTAGAGAGAGGGAGGGAGTCACAAATTCTTTTCTGTGTGTTTTAATAATTATTATTTGGTAACTCTATTTTCTCTTGTGGATCCAGCCAGAAGCTTGTATATATTGACCCCTTGGTCCAGTAAGCCTCTCTCCAAAAATCTCTCGCAGCCTTGGGAATTACAATTTCTCTCTGAAGCTAGCCGGTTATTAAGCAAATGGTGAGTTCCCCTTCACAAACTCAGACCACATGCCCTTTTGATTCATGTACCTTGTTCTTTGGGTTAATTGCATTTTACAAACTTCTTCTAAATTTACACCCCCAGTTAAAAATCTCTCAGCTGACTTATTAGCACCAGACTCCTCTAGGGTTAGTCACTTCATAAGGTTATGTCATTTGTTTGCTTTTGTTCATATTATTTATTTGTGTGTCGGGCTTTTGTTCATATTATTTATTTGTGTAAGATTATTTGCATGCAACACACTTTATTTATATATTCATTTTAGCTCAAATCGATACTGATCTCAAGGGTGTTAGGTGCTAATAAGCCAGTCGAGAGTTTATAAGGGCTTGAGCAATTAACCCTCGTTTCCATTGATCAGCAAAAGGCATGGCAGCTCGAGGAGGAGGTTACGGTATTGATATCGGAAGTGGAAACTACGCAGCTAAAGGCAACGATATCCGTATCCGGAATGTCTTTGGACATCTCAAAGAGGGCATGCAACTCGGAAGCAACAATGTCTCAGAGAAAGATAATTTCATTCGTATAGGTCGTTATTCTAATTCTAATACAACGATCCCAAAAATGGACGACGGCGACGATACTGGGAAAGTTGGATGTTTGAACGCGATGTTTGGAAACATGAACCCTATTATTCGGAAAAAGCTTGGGTGCAGTGGCAAAACAACGGATAATATCAAATAAAGTTTTCTTTCGATGTGGAGGTTGAAACTGTATATCACCGAAGTTTGTTGTCATGTATCTGAATTCTGATAATGTGAATAGTTTTGGAATAAAAATAATGTTAGCCTCATTTCATGATCTTAATTAATCTTTTTTCCCTTCTTTTTTTGGGTTTGGTTTTCCAATTGTCGGTGAATTGGGCTAATATCTGAAAGTAATCTGATTATCTCAATTATATATTTTTTTTGTTTGGCTGAGGTCTTCAATATTTATGTAAGCTTTGTTTTATCTTATCTGAATTGTGATATTGTGAATAGTTTTGGAAGGGCAAGTATGAGCCTCTCTTATGGTTTTTAGTTTATAAAATTTATGTGAATTCATTCCAGGTGTAATCTGTATCAATACAATATCTAAATGGGGTGATGAGTGCCTCATCAATTACTGAATTTGATGTCGAATTCTCTTATGGCAAAGTTTTATTCAGGTGTTAGCACCAAAAGAAAGGAGGAAAAAAGACAACTAGTGGTGCTAGAACATATTACAGCCTCAGGTGGCGAAGAGCCGTAATTCGATTTTGATCGTTAAGGATCGGTACCGAGAGTTACATTTCGAGAAGATACACTTGTGAGTCTTTTTGCAAAATCAGAGAAGATGTGCTCATGATCCACCTTTATAATGTGCACTATTCAATGAATAGGTAAACGCATTTCCCTACTTTGAAAAAGAAGAAGTTTTTGTTTTTATTTTTTGTCGGGCATGAACAAAAACTTTTAACAAAAGTGAAGATGGTTACCAATATCATGTTGCAATTCTATGTTACAATTCTGATATCCATCCGGGTTTTCTCCGCTTGTGAGTTGAACTGTTACTTGGTATATTTTTTTGATAGATTATTTTGTGAATTGGAGTTTGCAAGGCTCTGCTTCAATTTAGAATAACTACATGCAAAATAGTCCGACTTAGCGATATTTTGACTTCATTTCTCTCATTTCTACTAGTTGGATAAGCGAGTTTGAAATAGAGATTTATAACTCCAATAATCTTATTGTTTATGTTGAGATAACTTTAATCGTCTTAAGTTCAACCTAAAGCCGAATATAGCGAACTTAAAATTTTAGAATTAAATTGGCTAAACTACAGGAAACTCTATTCAAAACCCCACTCAACTAAAACAAATTTGTACTTTACCTCAAGAACCATAACAATGTTAATATTTCCATCCATGAGTCTTTTCAATGCCGAAAATGCTCCTATAATAATTCTAATTGACCGACTCTCTCTTTTCTTTTTCTTTCCCTACCTTTGAATCCATTCTCACTTTTTGGAGCAAAGAAGAGGAAATAGAGTGCGTATAGAATTGAATTGGAGTTTTTGGGAAATAAAGAAGGGACAAATATTTTGGAGGAAAAGAAAAAAGGAACAAAAGAGGGAAAGAAATTTGGCGAAGAAGGGTTGCAGGGGCATTTGGAAAAATGATATACAAAGAAAACTAACGATGCATTTGTGGGGTAAAGTTTTCAAGTTAAGTGAGGTTTCCTTTTCTTCGGAAAAATGTAGTGAACAAGTTTCCTGCATTTTAGAGGGTTCAAGGGATGAAGAATTAGGTGCATTGCAAAAGATATGTTTTGATTTACAATCTTGAACCCCATCTTCTAGTCGTGTCATGCAATTTTGAATCTTTCACTAAAAGCAAAGAATACATTTGTTTGTTTTATCCGTAGAAGGAATAAAATATATGCCAAACAATAAAAAAAAAAGTGATAAAGTTAAATTGTGGGTTCTACTTTGATCACTTCATAACATATGTGGATGTCCTTGTTATGAACTAGACCTAAATATTCGATTTTATCTACTTTTATCCTATCATGTTCTATGCTTAATTACCACATGACACTATTCAAAGCTTCAACCATTTTGTTAACACCTTATAAATAAAAAGGAAACTTAGAAACAAAATAATGAAAAAGATAAAGATAAAGTAGCATATCAAATTTAATTTCATTCAAAATTTGAGATAACACTTGAAATTTAAAATTGTTTCTCCTGGTAAATTTTATAAAACACTATCGCATTTTCATGGATTTTAAGAAAACACCAATGAACTAAATATATGCCATGATCCCCTTCTCAAGAATATTTTCTTCAAAATAAGAAAAGTATGGCAGGTAGTAAAATAAAATGCCATATTTATATGAAATTAATGATTTCAAACAACATTGCTAGTTCAGAAGGATTTCATGACATTTTTAAAGCTCATTGGTGTTATTTCAAAATCAAGAAAATGCAATGGTGTTTTATGAAATTTACGTTTGTTTTTGCTTCATGAGTTCTGAGCAGATGCTCCTGATTTGATATTAACCAATAGACGTCAACAACATCCTGTGTCATGTTTCTAAATACATTTTTCAAATATTAATTTTTTTTTTTTTGGGTTCCCCACTATTTTTAGATACCCTTATCCCAAATTCTTTTTTGTACTATTAATGAAAACCTTTATACCAAATTCTTGTTCCTTTGTCACCAACGTCTTGTCCTTAAAAAAAGAAAAAAGAACCCAACAAAAATAAAGCAAACAAATATTCCATTGATAAATGATATGAAACGAATTTCTCTAGTGATGGAAGCATATATTGTGTGGGGGCAATTAAGGGCAGAACAATTTATAGCTAGCTAGTGACAAAACCTCTTGTATATATGAAAATATAAATTCAATGGCACAAACAAATCATTGCTTCTGACAAAAAGAGACTCTCTTCATTCTGGTTCACAACAATACTTCTCCATGGTAAGAATTCAAATTGAGCTCTCTCTTTCTGATTAAAATCCAAATTAAATGGGTTTTAATCCATGTGCACCTTTAGTGCTTTTTAATTTTTGTAGGAAATCAACCCCCTTCATTGCTTACAAATTTTCAACAAGAGTTCAATTTCACTTTAGACATGCATTTTGTTTTATTATTATAGACTCTTGATATGCATTAATTGTTAATCATAGATAATCATCAACTTAAGCTTTTGAATGAAAAGATATAATCGACTCATCGTTACTTTGATCGATTCGATATTGTTGCCAGGGCGACAGGGAATGCGGTGGACTAAGAGATGATAATGCTGCTGGCGGTGAAGGGGCAGTAGGATTATCAGAAGGTGGAGCGGGCGGAGAATCGGCGGCAACAGGCATAGGAGAGGGCACTACCCATGGTGATGAAGGTCCCGGATGGTTATCTGACTGGATAGACATACCTGTGTCAGGTCGTGACGAAGATGCTACTACCAAAGGAGTATCAGGTAGTGGGGACACTTCAGTTCCAGTTCCGGTTCCGGTTCCGGTTCGAGAAAATGAAACTAACAATAGAGCAAAAGGACAAGCTGAGGATCGTGAACGGACCGGAGACCCTCCTCCAACACAGAGACAAGAAGGAAGAGGATATGAGGGTCGCGGCATGCCGGTTTCGCAAGGAGCGCATGATGGAGGATTGAGAGGACAAAGCGGCAGTAGCCAATGGGAGTACGATAACCCGCCTCCAATGCAAGGAAGAGGCGGATTTGACGGCCATAGTATGCCATGGGGAGGTCAGATTGGTAGTCGCCTATGGGATGCCAGCCAGCAGCCTCCAGCACAAGGACGAGGGGGAAGAGATTACGGCGGCGGTGTCATGCATGACGATAGAAGGCACTGGGAAGGACGAACCGGCGGTCGTGGATGGGACGGAGGTCCGCCTCCACCTCAAAGAGGTGGAGGAGGAGGAGGAAGAGGATATGGTGGTGGTAGGTGGAGCGGCGGCAGAGGCACGACCGTTCCAGGTCCGGATAGAAGATATGAAGGACGACGCAACGGTCGAGGATGGGATGGAGGCGCGGCGCCTCTACCGCCGCAAGGAAGAGGAGGAGAACGTGGTGGCAGAAGGGGAGGTGGAGGGATTGATATTGGAAGCGGAAACTACGCGGAGAAAGGCAACGATATCGTTGTCCGGAATGTGTTTGCACATCTGAAAGAGGGGATGGAGGTAGGAAGCAACAATGTTTCGGCAGTTGATAATGTGGTCCGCATAGGTGCTCCTAGCCGCAATCCACCACCAAATAACTCTAGGGCAGGGCATTAATTGGTAGTTGTTGCTCATATGCATCCAAGCTTTTATACATCACCATTAATCTATGGTACCTACATAGCTTAAGCTTGTTAATTTGTATCTCATATTAAGGTTCTCTCTTTGTTATATATGTGCTTGTTCCCAAAAATATATTGTAATCCTATAAGGTTTCTATATATATAGAAAATATTTGAATGGATATATGAATATTGAGGATATGGCATGATATTTGATGAAATGAATTCCATCAAGTTGAAAAAATTTATGTAGCTAAATTTAGATTTCATTTGGAAGAAAAGTCGTGGTTCTTCAAATGAAAATCGATATCAATGGTCGTATAAATTTTGTCGACGCCAGCTACAAGATTACTGTAACGAAAATGTGTAGCTGTATCAATATATGTTCTTTCTTTTTTTGGAAACTAGCCCGTAAGCCTCATTCAAGAACACACCATACTCATGCACATAGCACACATTAACACACAACACACACAGAACCTATGAATTTACTCCGAATGCATTTATCCGTGGCCACTTTTATTACTAGGGTTCGAACCCAACACTCTCTCGAGAAGATGAAGGGTCATACCAAGTGAGCTATTCCTTCATTGCTTCATCAATAAATCTTAGTTGATACTGGGCGCAAAATGTACTTTTAAAGCATTTTAAAAGGGATATATGGAAAAATGAATGAAGGATGGAAAAGTAAGAAATAGATGGCTTTTGGTGGACTAGATGCAAAAACCCAGCAAATAAAAACGAAAACATTGCACATTGATAGTACTTCCATTTAATATCTTTATCTTCACTATTAAAACTAGAAGTCATGTTATTAATCAACAAAATAAAAAGAAAAAAGGGGAAAAAAATTCCAATAGTCAAATTTGATAATTGGAGATGTTCTCAGCTCATCAACCAAAAAGACAAATAAGAAAATTAAAAGTCAACAAATAAGAAAATTAATGGAAACCCCGGTGGTGGACCCCACCAGCAACATGGTCCTCTCCACATTCCAACAAAGGGAATTGGGGGCGGTCCGTATGGGCCTCCAGCCCATCCACCGCCCGGCGGTCCTCTCCGGCCTTCAATACCCCTTCTGCCTCCTCCGCGAGACGATCTCCATCCTCCACCACGTGTTCCTCGTCGGACTACTATGTGTTCGCTAATGTTCGGCGGGACGGATATCATGGCTCCATCATGTGATCGTCCTTCCCTCCAGGACCGTTATTCATGTCGTTCTCTTCGTCAAACCGGTTGATCACGATAAAATATCAATTTAAAAAAATATAAAACAATATAGTATCACTAATACTTATAATTCTCTAAATTGCAAAATATGCCTGCTTTGCTTTTAAAAAAGTAGGAAACTATTATTAAAATTATAGCAAGTTTTTTGGGTGTAATTCATGGCCATTCCTATGTTTCTACTATTTTAATTCAAAGAAAGGGGTTACCAAATGGAAAATTTAGGACCTAATGAATCCACTAGGTTTAATGAAATTAAATAAAAATAAATGGGTTGTCATCTAATCATCAGAATAAACTACAATAAAATAATTTCTTAATTACGTAATTTTATAGTTTAAATTAATAATCTCTACCCACATATTATGCTCCTAATTTAGCACCCTACAAATAATAACCACAAAAAAAGAAAAGGAAAAAAAGGTAATAAAGAGAAAAACTCCCTTTTCAAAAGGTCCACAAAAATCTTAAATCGTTTAGGAAATAAAAAACGAGCGCATACCATTTTCTAAAATTCTTGACAATTATTTTGCTAGAATAGTGTTACATCGAGCTTAATACAAATAGCATTTTAATATCTAAATATGACAATAAAGGATTAAATTTTACCTATAATTCGATATCATTTATTATATATTATTATACTTTATACACATGCTCTATAAAAATAATTCATTTTCCCAATATTTTGTATACTAGGCAAAAGCTTTCTTCAATCCATGAGCATCATAGATGCAAAAACGCATAGATGAAAAAAGGGTAAATTGTCAAAAAAAAAAAAAAAACAAGTTTTCTGACCAAAAAAAACTATGGTCCCGAAAAGCTTGTTAAAATCCCACTGAAAAGATTTTAATTGTTAAAAAAACCTATGCATGTTATATCTGTATAGTTGACTGTTATATCTAGTTATTATGTAATATGTATGATTTATTTAGATATATCAGGTGATGAGTCATATTTATTGCATATTTGTACGGTCATTTTCTCTATTATTATTAATTACTAAAATGTGTTATTTATAATTTAAGAACATATGTGGGTTTATCTGTAAAAAGATTTCATCATATGTTTTTTAAGTTATAATTAATATAATTGGGGAAATATATGCATATCATATTTAAATAAAATATCCATGTGATTCTTAACCATTATTATTAAGATGTGCATATCACATCATATCCATTAAGTAATTAAATTAGTTGGAATATTATCTCAAATAAAATAAATGCTAATAATAATTTGATTTGAGATATTGTGTAGGTATTAAAATAACAAATCAGTTAAGGATATAAATATAAGGGATCAAATCAAATCAAGTTAGCAAACCAAATCTGCTAAATTTTATGAGCAAATTGAAAATTCTCACAACTGCAAAGAGAAAGAAAATATTTTCAAATTATATTCATCAGAAAAATCTCCTAAGATCACGAGAAGAAAGCACAAAAATTCTGGAGACGCAATCTCATCAAATGGTGGCGGAACCATGGTAGAATAGAGTATATGGGGGCGGAACCGCGGTTCAATAGTGACCGTTCGATGTGCAATTTCAAGGATATGATCGTCTTTTCATATATATCGAGATGACGTTTAGGATTTCAAGTTCCAGAGCCTATATAAATGACCGAGCAGTAATCTAGGGTTATCTATCTATCGAGCAATCTAGGGTTTTTAGTTCTTTAGGTTGTTTTAGCCAATCAAATTCTGTAATGCAAATTTTCAATAAAAGGTAGTTTCTCTTTTAATTTTATCTCATTACTTTCCACATTACTTTATGCATTTATTTTCTGCGCTTTTCTTTTTTTGTTTTTCTTATGAGTCCCTTATTCTTCTACATTGCTTCTTTTACTTCTTTTTTTCTAATGAGCGAGCAAATTCTCACTTATTAGGATTTATAGGAAAGGGTAGTATAATGGATGAAAAAATCTTTTATCTTCTTCTTATGTTTTAATTTTTATAAATTTTAACAAAGAGGGTTTTAACCCTCTTATTCGGATGTGCTACCAATACATGATAGTTGCGATCTCGATTTGAGATTCGTTAATAGTTACTTTGTTGAGAGTTTAAGATCAATAAGGATCAATGGAAGGACAATGGTCAGTAGAGAGAATCTCTAATCCCTCCAAGTATCCTAATCCACATTCATCGCCATTTTTTTAGTATTAAATAATTAAAAGATAAAAAGAATTATTTTTAAAACTCTATTTTTTAACTACTCAATCCGAAAAACCCTACAAGTCCTTCTCTTATAAAGTTTTCAAATCTCTTTAGTATAAAACGATACAGATCTAACCTTTATTCTATTAACTCATCTAAAATAAGAAAAATAGTTTATTATTTCCCTGTGGACGACCCGTTCTCACTATCGGCTAGATATTTGCGACAACGTTATTGATTGCGGTAATTAAGAAACACAAAGACTCGGTTTTTCACATCAATCAAATGGCGTCGTTACCGGAATAATATTTTTCTTGTTATTCGAGTTGATGTTTTTATAAAAAAAAACAATTTTTTTTAGAAATAAAAATAAAAAACGCATCTTATATTTTTAACGATTCTTGTGTGAGTTTTTGCAAGAAATCTGGAGCACTTGGAACGAACCAACAGAGATTCAGAGACAGTCAAATAGGAGCAGAAGAGCATTGGAGTTCAGTGCCAAAATTTGGAGAGCGGATTGCATCAATATGCGGCGGAACCACGGCCGATTAGGGAATTTGGCGGCTGAACCGCGGCAAAATTGTGATTCAGGCCTCCAAATCGAAGACCAAACAAGTTTAAGAAAGAAAAGAAAAGAAATGAAGAAAAAGTTATTATCTTTTGGTGTGATGAGAGAAAACAACTCAAACCCAAGAAAAGGCCAATAGGAAGAAAAGATGCTCATTCCATTGAAAAAGCTCAACCATAGGTTTTCTTTCCCTTTTATTCAAAATATGTCAAAAGAGAAAACTACTCAATTCAATTAAAATCAAACAAAATTGGCTCAATTATTCTTCCCGTTTGGCTAACTTTGAATCAAATAAACATGAGAATGTTTACAACAAAAGGCCAAAGCCATTATAAAGAATACAAGAAATTTTACTTCAGGTTTTATTCCCTCAATTTGATTTTTGAAATTAAGCCACTTCAAGGGATCTAACTTAGGACCGCTTAGAAATTGGTACCAACCTCAATTTGAATTTGATAGCAAGCAAAGCTTAATGTTCGATGATCTTCACTTGTAAGAACTAAGAAGCACACCCCTCAAAAACCCAATTTTTATTCTTCACCCAATAAAACAAATTTATCAAATGCCTTTTCTCCTACAAAAAAGATCCCACTAGACAAAGAAAAAAACAAAAAAGAAATACAGCAAAAAAATATAAATAAACTTAAGGTAGTTATATGAATGAGAGAATTCTCAAACCTGTTCCTTTAAAACCAAATCTCCAATTGTAATTATTTTTTTATATAAAAATAATTCATATAAAAAATACACTTCATTAATCAAAATCAAAATATTTGGGGCAACAAGCAACATCTTCAAACAATCTCAAAACAATAAATAAAATCTCATAACAAATTTCTGCACCAAACAATGTTACAATTTCTATTACTGCCTACAAATTTAAACATGCTATTAATTTCTCTACTAAGAAAAATCTCAATCCATGCATAGGAGAGTGTAAATTGAAGATTAATAACGAATGCACTGAAATTTTGAAATATTGCGATTCGACCAGAAGTTGAGGACTAGTTTGATAAGGAAGGATGCAATCTCTGTGAGTTGATACTTCAAGGTACTATGGCTTCCAATCATTCATAATAGTCGAATCAAATATAGGGCCATATCAGTTGATCATATAACATATCGGAAGCGTTTATTATACGATAAAACCGGTATATTAATTTTTTCCGATATATCGGACAATATGATGATATTTGTTCTATATATATAACAATTATTCCAATATCCAGGGCTACCACCAAATTTCATATGTTGAGATCTATTGTTAAACCCGTGGGTCGACCCATTAAGGTAGATGTCAATACTTTGCACTGTACTAGAACATTGATGGAGCTCTGAATCTCCTTCAGATGTTACCTTCCGTTGATCTGCTGATGGCGGCGATAGGTGGCTGAGACTTGATCTGGAGGCTGTCGCTCCTGAAGCGTGTGGATCTCAATGGGTTTGAGGCTGTGGTTGCCGAGCTACCTGCAAGAAAGTCCCAGGGTGGTTGTACCACTGAGGACCCTCCGACGGTCAAGTTAGAGAGGAAATCCGAGCAGAGTAACGGCTTAGTGGAGTAAAAAATGGCTTGCTTGGACCGTCTGAAGAAGGGGTTTATATAGCGATGGCAGCAGGCAGGGCAGGCGCGAGAATCAGGCTGGCTGTTACGCTCCCAACGTCAAACCCGCGTGATGAGCGGGATCTCCCATTAATGGCGAGACAGGCTCGTTAATGGGGGATCGTGATGGCGTGGAACGTGGGATGTGGCCGGCGGAAATCTCGTTGTTCGGTTGATAAAACTGCACATTTGTATTACATTTTTCCTACCATTTTCATATTAAAAAAAGGACTTTATTAAAATATATTATATATATGAGGGTTTATGTGTAAAAACATTATTTTCCATGTGTTAATATATTTTAATTAGCATTTGGTAGGAAAATGTATGCAAATAAATTCATTGACCTAATCCTAGTAGAACTAGGTCTACTAAATCTTATTTGAGTTGTTGTGCAGAATATTTCCAAGTTGTGCAGAATTTTCCAAGACTAGAATCAAGCAAATCAAGTTGTTGAAGAAGACTTGCCTAATTAATAATCAAAACTTGGAGACCAAGTCTGGAAGCAACCGAGAGAAGATTTCTGAATTCTGAAGGTGCCTAGGATTGCCACATGTCACAAGAAGCAAGCCCAAGAAATTTCATCAGGAGATCTCCACCATTGGCCGCGGAACCGCGGCCAAACCCCCCTTTTAGTCGCGGATCCGCCGCACTTCTAAGGAATTGGGAAGCAAGATTTTTTGGCATAAATATATGAAGAATTTTACCAAGTTTTCAACAATAAGATTCTGGTTTTGCACTATAAAAGGGCACCGAGAGCCTCTTGGAAAAGTTATCAAGCCGAAAAGATCACGAAGCTCCCGACGCTCACGTATCTAGGCTGATCATCAACTGTTCGTCTAGCTCCTTGGAAGAGATCAGAAGCAAACTAGTCTTTGTAATCATTTTCTAAGGAATCAAAGTGTAGATTGTTCAAGTTGATTAATAAAGGTAGTTATTTTATTTAATTATTTTTGCATTTTACATTATGTTTTCCCTCTTTGTCTTTTCATCTTCTTCTCCCAACATGCGCGAGTAATTCTCCGCTTGTTAGGGTTCGTAGGATTAGGATAGGCTAATGGACGATGAAAATAATTAAACCCTTTTTAAGTCCTATAAAGTTTATCAACTTTATCAAAAGAATCACTAACATCCTAATCGGGCGCGCTAGCAATTCTTTGCTAGTTCCGACCGCGATTAGAGATTAGATTAATGATTGTTTTGGTAAAGGCTAGATATGAACGGAGTTCCGTGTCGAGATAAGGGTTAAGAGTGGGATTCCTTTTTCCTCCAGAAACCCTAATCTACACGCATCACCGTCGTTCTAGTTTTAAATCTATTAATGGATAAAAAGGGTAACTTTTAATTAATCGTCCGTAACTACTAAATCCTAACGAATCCTACAAGCCCTCTTATTATATTATCTACATCTCTAAAATAATCTAGATCTATATTTTACATTCTTGTTTAACGTAGATCTAGAAACCATTCTATAAAAATTCTTTATCCCTCCTATCTTTCTCAAGACATCTAAAGTAAAAGTAAAAGGTTCCACGTTTCCCAGAGGACGACCCGTACTCATCTCGGTCTAGCTACACGCGACACCGTTATTGATTGCGGTTAACTACAAACACACTCTTTCGTATCAATCAAATGGCGCTGTTGCCGGGGAACGTGCGTAATTTTT
Organism: Agapanthus africanus; assembly: GCA_030015575.1. Lineage (NCBI taxonomy): Eukaryota > Viridiplantae > Streptophyta > Magnoliopsida > Asparagales > Amaryllidaceae > Agapanthus > Agapanthus africanus. Next base: position 422,996,872 of record JASDDO010000010.1, on the reverse strand, counting down.
TATTTTTACTATTTGTGTTGAATTCTTAGACGAGTCATATCATTATTAAAACAAAACTGCAAATTGCATATTTAACGATTTGTGCGTGAATTTTTGCAAGGAGATCTGGAGACACAGAATTAAGGGGAACAGGGAACAGAGCCATTTTTAGAGATCCAGAGGAGCACAGAAGGCTATACAAAAATTTTCATCAAGTGATCCCTCTGCCACGCGGCGGAACCGCGGCATAAAGGCACTTTGTGCGGCGGAATCGCGGCAGGATAGAAGAGTTAGGGCCACAGAATTCTCTGGTATCTTTCTTAACTCCTTTTCTCTCCCCTCAAATCCAATAAAATCTATTTTCTGCAGGATTCTTTGCAAAATTGCGCCGCTCAAAAATCTTTTTGCAAAAGTTTTGTGATTGGTTTTGTTTTGCATATTTAATACGGACTTTAAGGGACAAAGACCAAATCAAGATTAGGTGGGGATTTCATCACCCTTCCTAAGCCCCACAAATCACAAACCAAGCATATAGATCAACCCTTCATTAATTTAAAAAATAGCTAAACCAGACTCTAAGGACTGTCGCGCTCAATAAGGACAGAGGAAGGTCGTGGGTAATCTATCGTTTATCCGCATTACTTTTGTAGTGCCTAGGCAAGTGTAATAAAGGCTAGTGGTTTTTAATTAGGCCCACTACTGTGGTTCCTTCCCACTTACCTGGTAGTTACCTGGCTACAAGGGTAGTACGGAGGCGGTAGAGGATTTATCCTGCGGCTTGTCCTTTGGAAGTCTAGGAGCGGTCTAGAGACTGGACCTAGATGATCTTAGTTCTAGGGTTGCTTGTGCATCTTAGGGTGATTTGTCTTGAGTCCCACTTTTTCAAAAACAAGCCAATTTTAAATCACACACGCTGCCACTTGCACTAAACCCGCTTAGTGCATGCTCGGCTGGACACGGGATCCTAGTGCCCGTCTTGTCCGCGTTCCTGCTATCGACGCCGAAGTCGGTACTTCTTCATCTTCTTTTCCCCCACCACACACCACATCAACCGAGATGGACGGCACTCCATCAGAGTATAACACCACGCTGCCACCGCCCGGAGGTGCGCAGAATCCACCGTGCATCTCTCTCCAAGAGAGATGCTATCCTATTCGTGGTCCCCTTCCTACTTGTCTATCTCTTCCACCACCTAACGGGGATAATTTCGAAATTAAACCCCACTACATCAATCTGCTGCCCAAATTTCACGGGCTTGAGTCGGAAGACGCGTACGTTTTCATCACCAAATTCGAAAACGTATGCGCAATGATGGGTACTTCACAATTGACTTTAGATGCTATGCGCTTACGTCTTCTCCCATTCACACTGTGCGACTTGGCAGAAAAATGGCTTTACAATACTACCGCACACTCTATCACTAATTGGGATGAATTCGTCGTAGCATTTCTTAAGAAGTTTTACCCAAATCATAAGACTGCCCACATTAGGAGCGAGATCAACCAGTTCACCCAGCTTCCCAATGAACCATTTTGGAAGTGCTTTGAACGTTTCAAGGATCTGCTTGTCCAATGCCCCCATCACGGAATACAAAGATGGGATTTATGTCGGATTATATATGAGGGAATTAATCCAGCGACAAAGCAGATGCTTGAAACAATATGTCAATGCAATTTCATGTCTAAAGATGACGGTGAAGCATGGAAATATCTGGAAGATCTTGCTGAACACACGTTGCAGTGGGAAAGCGTAAGACCACCTTCAACTAAGGGAGGTATTCACCAGCTCGATGTTTCTATCGCAGTAAAAGCCGAAATGGCAGCGATGCAGAAGAAACTCGATTCTATTGAGAACAAACTTTCATCAGTCTCCCTAAATCAGGTCACGCTTCCCAAGACTGTTTGTGGTTGCTGTTCGGATCCTTCACACTTAACGGAAGAATGTCCTATGAATGCATCGTTTCAAGCTAATGCTGCTTTTCAGCAGCGACCCAGAAACGACCCTTATTCTTCCACGTACAATCAAGGATGGAGGAATCATCCTAACTTTGCTTAGAATCAAAACCAACAAAGCAATTATCAAAGACCTCCTCCACAGCAACCACAACCACAGAATCAGCCCCCCTTTCAGTCACAGAATTTCCAAAATCCGGCCAACATTTCTACACCACAAGTGGCCGGTATTGACAAATCACTTGCACAAACTTTGGATATATTCATGAAACAATCCATGCAAAATTCGGCTGAGATGAGGTCTTCTATTGATGCCCTAACGAAAAACTCCTCCTCCCATGGTGAGAGTATCAAATCAATAGAAAACCAAATCGCACAATTAAACGCCGCAATAAGTGCGAGAGAGAAAGGGAAACTCCCATCTCAACCCCTACCGAATCCTGGCCATTCACAAAGTCATAATGTGAATGCCGTCACTACGTTGAGATCAGGGAGAGTGCTGAACAACCAAGTGGGTGAGCAATTTGATGATAGTGACACATTTGATACCCCTTCTTCTTCTTCTTCTTCCCCTAACTCGTCTAGTCTTCCACCTTCATCTAAGCCTATTCTCCGTTTTCCCCAAGGCTCAAACATTTCGCCAAATCTATCTAAGTCGATGCCCACTCCAATTTTGGGATCGAATCCGTCGCCACGGTCTTCTCCACAAACGTTGGACCCAAAACTTATTGATCGAGCTCCATTTCCAAACCGATTAAGGGCCAACCGACCTAACCCGCAAATGGAGAAGATTATGGAAATGTTTAAGCAAGTTAGCGTGAATATTCCTCTCCTAGATGCTATTCAACAAGTCCCATCTTATGCAAGAATCCTTAAAGACTTGTGCACTAGGAAGAGAAAAACTCAAGTGCCTAAAAAGGTTTTCATGACGAGTAATGTTAGCACAGCTTTTACCCAACAAATACCAAACAAATGTAAGGACCCCGGCTGTCCTACAATCTCTATTTCTATTGGGGATAAAAATATAAATCGTGTTTTACTCGATCTAGGCGCTAGCGTCAACTTGCTTCCTTATTCAGTATACGAGCAGTTAGGAATTGGAGAGTTAAAACCCGCCCATTGTACTCTCCAAATGGCAGACCGATCTATCACCAAACCTCGGGGCGAACTAGAGGATGTGTTAATTAAAGTCGGGGAATTCATATTTCCCGTGGACTTTATTGTTTTAGATACACAACCTGTGGCAAACCCACGCAATCAAATCCCGGTGATACTTGGTTGACCCTTCCTAACAACTTCTAACGCTGTAATTAATTGTCGTAACGGTTCTATGAACTTATCCTTCGGGAAAATGACAATTGAGCTTAATATTTACAAGCTAGGAAGTCAGCCATCAGAACCTTCTGCTCATTTGCTGGATGTTTGTTCCATCCACGAGATAGCTTCCGAAAGCTGCATGGATGAGGAGCTTTGCTTTGATGTTCTCGACAACACTAATGAGACATCGTTTGATCTTGCACCACTTCACAGTGAGGATATGTTCAATGAGTCCGACCTTGAGATTGAACTCGTTGACTCGTTGCAAAAGTCAGCAGCACTTTCCGAGTCAATATCTTATGCAAGTTTTGAACCTCTTCAGGAGTCCGAATATCATTCGCTTAGCCCACCTTCTATTGTCTCTCCGCCAATTCTTGATCTCAAACCGCTACCTTCTCATCTTAAATATGCATATTTAGGAGAGAATGAGATTTTGCCAGTGATTATTTCCGCTTCTCTAGCCTTAGAGCAAGAGAATGCACTTTTGGCAGTGTTGAGATCGAATCGGGAAGCATTTGGTTGGACTATGGCTGACATCAAAGGGATTAGTCCCTTAATTGTTGAACATTACATACATCTGATGGATGAAGCCAAACCAACCCGAGACCCACAAAGACTGTTAAATCCCGTTATGAAGGAGGCGGTAAAGAAAGAAATCGTCAAGTGCCTTGATAGTGGAATAATTTACCCCATATCTGATAGTCAATGGGTAAGTCCAATTCATGTGGTCCCTAAAAAGTCTGGCATCACGGTCATCACTAATGAGGCTAATGAGTTAATCCAAACACGCACCCAAACTGGGTGGCGCGTATGTATCGATTACAGGAAACTCAATGCCGCGACGAGGAAAGATCATTTCCCTCTACCTTTCATTGACCAGATGTTAGAACGATTAGCGGGACACGAATACTACTGTTTCTTGGACGGATACTCTGGTTATAACCAGGTCCCCATCGCCGAAAAGGATCAAGATAAAACCACTTTTACTTGTCCTTTCGGAACTTTTGCTTATAGACGCATGCCCTTTGGGTTATGCAACGCTCCCGCTACATTTCAGCGGTGCATGATGGGGATATTTTCAGATATGGTGGAAAATTTTCTAGAAATTTTTATGGACGATTTCTCCATTTTTGGGGACTCCTTTGAGGACTGCCTTCGTAATCTTGACGCTGTTCTTACCCGCTGTAAGGATAAGAACTTGACTTTGAATTGTGGAAAATGCCATTTTATGGTCCAAGAAGGTATTGTACTTGGACATATAATTTCACATAAAGACATTGAGGTTGACAGAGCTAAAATAGATGTCATTCAAAACCTCCCTCGTCCCAATTGCGTCAAAGATATATGATCATTCCTTGGTCATGCAGGATTTTATAGGAGATTTATTAAGGACTTTAGCAAAATTGCTAGACCCTTAACCCTTCTATTGGCCAAGGACACTACTTTTCACTTCGATTCGGATTGTAAGGCTGCTTTTGAATCGCTTAAAGAATCACTCACTACAGCCCCCGTTCTATCATATCCGGATTGGAACCACCCGTTCGAGCTTATGTGTGACGCATCAGATTTTGCTATTGGTGCGGTCTTAGGACAGCACATTGATAAGATGCCACATGTAATTTACTATGCAAGTAGGACCTTGAATGATGCACAAATAAATTACACAACTACCGAGAAAGAACTCTTGGCAGTAGTATTTGCATTAGAAAAATTCAGACCCTACTTGATTGGCTCGCCTATTGTGGTTTACACAGATCACTCCGCCCTACGACATCTTTTATCGAAGAAGGATGCGAAGGCCAGGCTAATACGTTGGATCCTATTGTTACAAGAATTTGATCTTGTCATCAAAGACAAGAGTGGATGTGAAAACGTTGTAGCCGACCATCTGTCACGCATCACTTCTTCGCCAACTGTGACCGTGCCGATAAATGACTCATTTCCCGACGAACAGCTCTTGAATGTATCCTACGAATCTTGGTTTGTGGATATCGTGAACTATCTTGCGACGGGACTTATACCTAGCGATTGGTCGAAACAAAACAAACTTCGATTTTTATCCCAAGTAAAATATTTTTACTGGGATGAACCATATCTATTCAAGTATTGTTCCGATCAAATCATTCGCAGGTGTGTCCCTAACGATGAATTCAAGAGCGTGTTATCATTTTGTCATGATCAGGCATGCGGCGGTCATTTTGGACCTCGAAAAACGGCGGAGAAAGTTTTGCAATGTGGCTTTTATTGGCCAACATTATTTAAAGATACATTTGAACATTGCAAAACTTGTCTGCGATGTCAGCATTTGGGTCGGATTTCACGAAGGAATGAGATGCCGCTCCAACCTATATTGGTTGTGGAAATATTTGATGTTTGGGGTATTGATTTTATGGGCCCTTTTCCCAACTCCTTTGGGAATCTATATATTTTGTTAGCGGTTGATTATGTCTCGAAGTGGGTGGAAGCTATACCGTGTCGCACTAATGACAACAAAGTTGTCATTAAGTTCCTTAAAGAAAATATCTTTTCGCGATTCGGACACCCTCGCGCTATCATTAGCGACAACGGGACACATTTCTGCAATAGGTCTTTCGAGGCCTTGATGCGGAAATATTCAATCACTCACAAGCTTTCTATGCCCTATCATCCCCAAACAAGCGGGCAGGCTGAGATCTCAAATAGGCAGATCAAACAGATATTGGAGAAGACGGTTTCGAAAAACCGTAAAGATTGGTCAACCAAATTGACGGATGCTCTTTGGGCATTCCGCACCGCTTATAAGACCGATCTTGGTATGTCTCCATACCGCCATGTGTTTGGGAAGGCATGCCACCTCCCTGTCGAGATTGAACATAAGGCAATGTGGGCTATTAAAGAGCTTAATTTTGATCTTGATCTGATCGCACGCTAAAAGCGTGTCGGATGTTCAAAGTTCTAAAGTTTACCGCGATCAGGACGGTGTCGCTATGCAGCTAGCCGGTTGAGCACGGGTCGATCCACAGGGAGATGGTTGTATGTCCTTTCTTCTTTTAGACGAGTCAATAAAGAATTTGTATGAGTTTGTTCAATCTAACCTATGTGTATTATTTGCAAGTATAAAGTTGTTAAGAAAAGATACGAAAGTGTAAGCTAAAGAAATCCGTACTCAAAACCTTTGAGCCGAGTCTTGACCAATTGAAGCTAGAGCAATTGGCAACAACGTGGATTAGGGGATTTAAGCACGGTATTCGTGGAATCCGGCTTATTTACCCTTGTCCTTCCGTTCTTGTCTCTTGCTTTCGCCTCCGGCCAAACCGAACGCAACCGGTCGCGGTTAGGAATCACCGTTACCTTGTTAGGGTAGGGTGCCTAACGGAGCGCTTGCGTATCGTTTGGGCGGAGTTCAATGGAAAATAACGGAAAAAGGAAATGAGCAAGGAAGTATTAACTTACAATATCGTATTGATTCTTAACAACAACAATAATTACAACCATTCACAAAAAGAACCAAAAAAAGCAAAAGAAAAGAACAAAGAAAAGAAAAGATTACAAGTAAGTGCATGAATTTAAATTGCAAGGAAATAAAGCAAGGAATGTAAAGCAAGTAATAAAAAGCAAGAAAGAAATTACAAGAACATAGAACTCAAGACAAGCATGGGATCAATAGCCAACCCTTAAACTTGCAAGCTAAATCAAGAGCTTGCAAGATCAAGAGAAGGGTAAAGAACTCATGTGAAGTGAAGAACTAATTCCATAAGAAAACATAACCCTTGAGATCAATAACTAACCCTTAACCTTTCAAGCTCAATGAAGAGGTTGAAAGATTAAGAGGAAGCAAAAATCTCAAGGGGAAACCAAACAAATAAGAATGATACAAAAACCCTCATCTTCATTCACATCCACTCAATGCTCTCACTACATTTCCATGGAGGAAGAATGAAGAAGAAGAAGAAAAAGACTAAATCCTAACAAAAAGAGGCTAAAGAAATTAACACCTTGGCTTGGCTCAATTCTGGGGTATTTATAGGCAGGGAAATGGAAACCTAGGGCAAGAATCTGGCCTTAAATAGAATTACAAATATGCCCCCAAAAGATGACACGCTGAAGACACTGTACGGCCGCGGTTCCGCGGCCTAAGCATGCTTAGGCCGCAGTTCCGCGGCCATAGTAGGGAGTTGGGCCTTCTAATTTTGTGGTTATCCCTGGTTTGTGGTCCTCTTCAGTATGGTATAGTACTTTTCTCAGAAACTCTTCACAATTATTCCAGAATTTTAGTAGAACAAAAGGTGATGTGATGTGGATCTTTTGCCATGATTTCCTCGAGCTCCGCGTAGATTTCTTGGATCTTGTGTTGACATTGAGCTTTGTGCATGACATGACAATCGATTTGCCATTTTGTTCCTTAAACTGGTATGTGGCAACACACGGATAGAGAGCGGAGACCCGTGTTTTATCTGTTGTTGGCAGTAATCCAGAATTTGTCATACTTTTCCATGATATTCACTGTTTAGAGCTGAGACTAGTATCCTGCAATTATGTAGTAAACACTGATCAAAAGCACCTGCCTATAAACAAACGAGCGTAAGAATGGGCGGTATAAAATGCAATATTCTGGTCTGAACAAATACCCCCAAACTTAACTTTTGCTCGTCCCGAGCAAAACCAATTATTCACAAAAAAGTCCTAATCGCACTTTCGCAGGGAACGCGATTGCACTGAGTACGTGCAACAAGCCGTTAAACCTCTAGGTGTCCCTAGTAGGAGGAGTGTTGTCTCCTGAGGGTTTTCAACGGATTACACCCACAAAATCCCATCAAGCTAGTGTCATAAGTTAACATCGATTCTACTCCTACAGTTTAGTATTTACGTTAGAAATTCTATTATCCTAAGTTAGAAATATCCAACCCTTATATTTCACACCTCCTATCTATTTAACTTTAGGTCCTATACGTTCCAAAAGTTTAGAAAGATGTTGGTTCTCCTGAATTTTCCTTCTAAAGTGCGGCCTCAAATCAGGGATTTTTATCAACTTTACAGAAAACACAAGTCTTATTCTTCATTTCTCTCTTTTATCCAAACATCGATTGTATACCCCTACGTGTGTGTATATTTGCACCCCTACACTCAAGAATTCAATTCAAACTATAATACCCTTGCCCTAATACCTAATACTACTTCTTTTCATTAAGGATGGACGGATTTGCTCACACACCTTTCATGCGACTATTAATACTTCTTGAGGCACTAACGACCGATTACTGAATGTGTGAACTTTAAAGCGTAAATAGCAGTTTCCAGGTCTTGACTTTATTCTATTTTTTTCTTTTTTTTCTATTTTTTTCTTTTTCAAGACCGGATATATTTTTCAATATGCTCTTTTGGTGTTTAGCTTTAAATACCGTTTTTTCTTTCGTACTAGGCTTTCAGGCAAGAGTATTTCTAGGTATCCTCTACTATCCCAAGTTTCAAGGTGCGTGTAAGTGCAGTTTGTAGGGTATATACTTTCTAAATTTGAACTCAAAAAAAGAAACTATTTTTCAGACTTATCCTTCAGTAAAGCTTCAATACTTTCCCTTCATCTTGACTTAACTCAAGAACTGAACTCAAGATTACCTATTTCTCAAAAAAAACTGTAAGGACGTATACTTACCAAAGTTAGACAGAATGAGGGTTATTTTTAGGGTTTTCAATCCCTAAGCCTAGAATTTAGTTATTTCTATCATATCAACTAAACTTTCGGAATAAAAATCTAAGTTACCCTATTAGCTAACTTGACGACAAAGTTTTTATATTTTTTGGAAAATTTTCAATTTTTGTGGGTTTTTAATAGGGTATGCAAATGCAAAATATACAAATGAATGCGAAGGAAGAAAGCTTACCGAGCACACCCCCAAACTTAAACTTGACAGTGCCCTCACTGTCAGGCTACACCAAGAGGGTCAAAAAATGTCGGCGCTCCCTAGAAACAAATTATATACAAAACAAAAATGAAAACAAAAAATATATACAAAAAAAAAGAGTCCCCCCCAAACTTAAGTAAAACAGTGTTTCCACTGTTAAGCGTTGAAGTTCAGGATTAGGGGGGAAAGAGAATAATATCAAGCTATACAAGGCCTTACAAAGGCCAAAAGTGAGCACCAACCATTCAAAGATCTTATCATGATAAAGCAGTGGTTGGTCAAAGAAGGCGTAGAGAAAAGAAATGGAGAATACGCGAGACCGTATGGAGATAGAAGCGGGATACGGTCTCGGTATATCAGAAGACGAAGAATGGCGGAAGGGAAAAAGAAGTGGAGTACGAACTTAAGGGTGCAAATGGAGTGAATAGATTAGCACAATTTGTGATGAGCGATGTGTAAAAAGCGGTTGTGCTAATCTATTAACCCGTCGAGAAATGGGGTCAAATCCCTCAAGATTCGTGAGAAACCATGGGTACGCCGAACTTGGTAAACCAGACATATGAAATGAAAGCGAGACGGTTTCTTGTAAGGTCGGAATGATGGAAAGGATGGAGGTAGCTGATTGAGGAAGGTTATCGGTTAAAGGTTCCGGAGGGTGTACACAGTCAATGAAAGGAACAGGATGAATTGGAAAATCCGACTCATCAATTAAAACTGGTTCATCCTCAAAAATATCCTCAAAATTCTCCTCAAAGTTAAGCTCATCCATGCATATTTCATCAATATCCAGATGCATATGGGGTTCGGGAAAAACAGTTAATGACTCGGGATGATGAATTGGTGAGGAAAACTCAGCCAAATCTGCGGGTTCATCATCCAAAATATTCCCAGCGTCAATATCCTCAATCAAGTGAAAATCTATATTCTCAGACACCTCAACAAAAGCATGGATATCAATCAATTCAGGTTCTAGAGTGGAGGTGTAGAGGTCAAAAGGATTGGGTGTGGTTTCACTTGGCAAGGTCCCTTCACAATCGGGTAAACCAAACACTACAAAGTCGCGCAACTCATTAATCATTCTATCTTCAATCGGTGAATCGTTGGGAACACTAGATAGACATTCAAAACTGGAGTTGTGGGATTCAAGTTGAAATGGGTAGGCTTGATTCGGAAGGGGGTACAGCTCACTCTCACCACTCAAATTCACAGTCTGTCCTACCGCCTCTTCATACATTGGAAAAATTGGAGCTAGTTGAAAACTAGCTACCGGGTCACTAGGTTGTATGAGGGCGGCCATGGACGCATTCAAATCCATCATCTGTTGGTACGACGCTACCCTAAAGTCTTCCAAAGACTGTTCCAGACTAGACATGGATTGGGAAGGGGTTTCAGTAAAAGATTCAAAGTTGTTTGGATACTGAAAACTCCCAAATGGCGGTTCAGAAGCAATATCTAGGGAAGGTGCAAAAGTCGGGTAGGACTGGTAGGAATTGAATGGCAGGACAGGAACAGGATCAACATTTGGATAAGAAGGTGAATGGAATTGTTGATCCCAAGAGTCTGTAGTGGTGAAAGGAGTGAAAGATCGGCTACAGGATTGTTCAATATGTTCAGCGATGGACAAAGGACGACTTGCAAAAGGGGTATCAATATAAGCGGGTGCGGGAGGTTGAAAAGGTTGATACAAAGTGGTATGAGGAGTGCAAGTGTTTGTCCTAGACGCTGCTATGCGATCTTTCAGTGAAACTTTGGGCATGGAAGGATCGTTTGACGTTCGGCCAAAACAAGAACCGTAAGAAGTAATGTCAGGTTGTGGGTACCAAAGTTCGGCAAGAGTTTTGCGAGGAGGGGTACCCATGATATGAAGAGAGAAAGAAAGAAAGGCAGAGAAAAAGGAGGGCAAAAAGAATGTGATTTTTTTTTGTTTTTTTTTAGGTAGATATTAACAAAAGAATGAAATATACACACAAAAAGAATCTGGACAAAAACAATCACGATACAAAAATACCACACACCTAATCGTTCTAGGGTTCACCTAGGTCAACTAGACCTGCTCCAGAACTTGATTGTCGAAGTAAAACTGTGTCGAGAAACGGGTTCAAGATACACTGATCACGAGGCCAGGTAAGTGCAGAGATAAGGGGAGGTTTTCCAACGCTTTCGCGAAGTTTCTTAATTAAATAACTCTTTCTCTTTTGGCGGTTTCGCCGTTAACACTTTCCTAGACACCCCGTAAACAATATACCGTTAAGCGAGATTCTAAACACAATTAACTTCTCCTAGTGAGCACGAAGTCCTTAAGGCTTAAAGTCTAGTTTCTTTTAAAGTTTGTGCGGGTAAACGATATGCTCAAGTTCGTGATTTGTGGGCCACGGAAAAGGTGATGAAATCCTTTACCGTATGTTGTGGGGTTCGCTTGCCCTTAAGTCCGTATTAATGTATGCAATGCGCAATTCAATAAAAATTCTATAAAGAATCAAACAATCGTTTTTTAGTTTAAGCACGGCACTGCAACAAATACGGGTTAGTCAATTTTTAGCGTTTTCTAGCGAACTTGCAAAGAATCCTGCAAAGAATAGTATATTGGATGCGTCGGATTTGAGAAGAAGGTGTTAGTAAAGTACGTACCGTTAAGTTTTTGGGTTAGGAAACCCCCGTTGAATCAAATCCGGTAAGCTTGAAAAGTTCGCTTGCGCGGGTCAAACTACCCGGATCTTTGGCACTGTACTTTGCAATCACCTTAGCCTTGAACGTACACTTTGCTCCCCACAATCGCAGTTTGCGAATCCGCAAAAATCTGCACTCTTGCCCACAAAAATGATCAAAAATAACAAAAAGATTTTTTTATATATATATATACAAAAAGAATATTAACCCGAATAACAAGAAAGAAAATACGCTACCGTCTCCCCGGCAACGGCGCCATTTGGTCGCACGCTAAAAGCGTGTCGGATGTTCAAAGTTCTAAAGTTTACCGCGATCAGGACGGTGTCGCTATGCAGCTAGCCGGTTGAGCACGGGTCGATCCACAGGGAGATGGTTGTATGTCCTTTCTTCTTTTAGACGAGTCAATAAAGAATTTGTATGAGTTTGTTCAATCTAACCTATGTGTATTATTTGCAAGTATAAAGTTGTTAAGAAAAGATACGAAAGTGTAAGCTAAAGAAATCCGTACTCAAAACCTTTGAGCCGAGTCTTGACCAATTGAAGCTAGAGCAATTGGCAACAACGTGGATTAGGGGATTTAAGCACGGTATTCGTGGAATCCGGCTTATTTACCCTTGTCCTTCCGTTCTTGTCTCTTGCTTTCGCCTCCGGCCAAACCGAACGCAACCGGTCGCGGTTAGGAATCACCGTTACCTTGTTAGGGTAGGGTGCCTAACGGAGCGCTTGCGTATCGTTTGGGCGGAGTTCAATGGAAAATAACGGAAAAAGGAAATGAGCAAGGAAGTATTAACTTACAATATCGTATTGATTCTTAACAACAACAATAATTACAACCATTCACAAAAAGAACCAAAAAGAGCAAAAGAAAAGAACAAAGAAAAGAAAAGATTACAAGTAAGTGCATGAATTTAAATTGCAAGGAAATAAAGCAAGGAATGTAAAGCAAGTAATAAAAAGCAAGAAAGAAATTACAAGAACATAGAACTCAAGACAAGCATGGGATCAATAGCCAACCCTTAAACTTGCAAGCTAAATCAAGAGGTTGCAAGATCAAGAGAATGGTAAAGAACTCATGTGAAGTGAAGAACTAATTCCATAAGAAAACATAACCCTTGAGATCAATAACTAACCCTTAACCTTTCAAGCTCAATGAAGAGGTTGAAAGATTAAGAGAAAGCAAAAATCTCAAGAGGAAACCAAACAAATAAGAATGATACAAAAACCCTCATCTTCATTCACATCCACTCAATGCTCTCACTACATTTCCATGGAGGAAGAATGAAGAAGAAGAAGAAAAAGACTAAATCCTAACAAAAAGAGGCTAAAGAAATTAACACCTTGGCTTGGCTCAATTCTGGGGTATTTATAGGCAGGGAAATGGAAACCTAGGGCAAGAATCTGGCCTTAAATAGAATTACAAATATGCCCCCAAAAGATGACACGCTGAAGACACTGTACGGCCGCGGTTCCGCGGCCTAAGCATGCTTAGGCCGCGGTTCCGCGGCCATAGTAGGGAGTTGGGCCTTCTAATTTTGTGGTTATCCCTGGTTTGTGGTCCTCTTCAGTGTGGTATAGTACTTTTCTCAGAAACTCTTCACAATTATTCCAGAATTTTAGTAGAACAAAAGGTGATGTGATGTGGATCTTTTGCCATGATTTCCTCGAGCTCCGCGTAGATTTCTTGGATCTTGTGTTGACATTGAGCTTTGTGCATGACATGACAATCGATTTGCCATTTTGTTCCTTAAACTGGTATGTGGCAACACACGGATAGAGAGCGGAGACCCGTGTTTTATCTGTTGTTGGCAGTAATCCAGAATTTGTCGTACTTTTCTATGATATTCACTGTTTAGAGCTGAGACTAGTATCCTGCAATTATGTAGCAAACACTGATCAAAAGCACCTGCCTATAAACAAACGAGCGTAAGAATACAGGCAGCTATCGGAAGCTGCAATTGAATGAGCTAAGCGAACTCCGCGATGAAGCTTACGATAATGCGGTGATAGTAAAGAATAGGACTAAAGTATTCCACGATAAAAATCTTTCTAGAAAAACCTTCACATCGGGACAACAAGTCCTCCTTTACGATTCCCGTCTCCATCTTCATCCGGGTAAGCTTAAATCTCGTTGGAAAGGACCTTTTGTGGTGCGGTATGTACACCCGGACGGAGCAGTTGAAGTCGAAAATTTGAAAAACGGTTCAATTTTTAAAGTGAATGGGCATAGATTAAAACCGTATTTTTCTGCTGACCCCGCGGAGGAGCTCCTGTTTTTACAGGAGCCGCTTTATCAAAACTAAAATTCCTCCGCCTCACCTCCATGTTTTGATAACTTTTTCACATTTTAAGAATGGAGGTGAGTAAAAAAAATGATTTAATTGAATATCTGTGCGTGTCAAAGAATAAGTTTGGGGGAATTTTTCATTTCACTATTATTTTACCCCTTGTATCTCTCCCTTAGTATACAGGTCCATGTTCTCAAAAGGCTACATCAGTGAGGACACTGCTGAAAACAGGTTTGGGGGGGAGGTTTGTATTCACTGAATTATCTTTGACACTGGGCATTAAATTTTTTTTATATAACAAAAGAGTAGAAAGTGAAAAATTACATCCAAAAGATTGGAATAGTTTAAGAAAACCAAGAAAATTAGAAGTTTTCTTACACGAACTAGTAATAAGTAGTTATGAGCTGTTGTCCCAAGGGTTAGTAAAATGAAGGAAGTCACTAATCTGAGGATAAAAATAAGTCTGAAAAATAGTTTCTATTCTGGAAGTCAAACATTTGAATATTGATACCCTACTATATGCACTTACACACATCTTGAAACTCGGGATAGTAGAGGATACCTTGAAATGCTCTTGTCCAAAAGCCAAAGTATGAAGGAAATGAAAAAAAAAATGAAGAAAATATAAAAGTGGTGAAAAGAAAGAAAAAAAAATGAACACTGGTTTTGTATCGCCAAGGCAGCAATAAAAAAATATAGCGAGAGTGCCTCTTCACCTAGTGCCCTAAGGCCAACTGGTCTGGGAGTCACTGCTAAGCCTTAGGTGGTGCAAGACGAGGAAAATATTATCACATAATCAGCAAGCACATGAGTAATCGGTTGGTTAGTACCTCAAGAAGTATTAACGGTCGCATGAAAATGTGTGAGCAAATCTAAGTATTCATCAAATTAAAAAGTACTAAGGTAGATGGACAAGAGTATGATAGCTTGAATTGAATTCTCCGAGTGTAGGGATGTTCATTTCACACACGTGGGGTTATATGATCAATGTTTGGAAGAAAGGTAGGAATGAAGAATAAAGACGATGTTTTATTGAGGGGTAATGTGATTTCTAACATTTTTTCATGACTATTAAGATGGAAACTGAAAAGCTAGCATAGTTGGAAACTCTTCTTTTCAAAGTATTTCTTTTATGGTTCTTGTCTTTATATGTAAATTTCACCATCTTTCTTTTGTTATAGGATTTTGTGGGTGTAATCCGCTAAAAACCCTCAGGAGACAACACTCCTCCTACTAGGGACACCTAGAGGTTTAACGGCTTGTTGCACGTGCTCAGTGCAATCGTGTTTGCCTACGAAAGTGTGCTTAGTTTTCTCCTTTCTTTTTCTCCTCTTAAATAAACTAGTTTGCTCGGGACGATCAAAAATAAGTTTGGGGGTATTTGTTCAGTTGATAAAACTGCACATTTGTATTACATTTTTTCTACCATTTTCATATTAAAAAAAGGACTTTATTATAATATATTATATATATGAGGGTTTATGTGTAAAAACATTATTTTCCATGTGTTAATATATTTTAATTAGCATTTGGTAGGAAAATGTATGCAAATAAATTCACTGACCTAATCCTAGTAGAACTAGGTCTACTAAATCTTATTTGAGTTGTTGTGCAGAATATTTCCAAGTTGTGCAGAATTTTCCAAGACTAGAATCAAGCAAATCAAGTTGTTGAAGAAGACTTGCCTAATTAAGAACCAAAACTTGGAGACCAAGTCTGGAAGCAACCGAGAGAAGATTTCTGAATTCTGAAGGTGCCTAGGATTGCCACATGTCACAAGAAGCAAGCCCAAGAAATTTCATCAGGAGATCTCCACCATTGGCCGCGGAACCGCGGCCAAACCCCCCTTTTAGTCGCGGATCCGCCGCACTTCTAAGGAATTGGGAAGCAAGATTTTTTGGCATAAATATATGAAGAATTTTACCAAGTTTTCAACAATAAGATTCTGGCTTTGCACTATAAAAGGGCACCGAGAGCCTCTTGGAAAAGTTATCAAGCCGAAGAGATCACGAAGCTCCCGACGCTCACGCATCCAGGCTGATCATCAACTGTTCGTCTACCTCCTTGGAAGAGATCAGAAGCAAACTAGTCTTTGTAATTATTTTCTAAGGAATCAAAGTGTAGATTGTTCAAGTTGATTAATAAAGGTAGTTATTTTATTTAATTGTTTTTGCATTTTACATTATGTTTTCCCTCTTTGTCTTTTCATCTTCTTCTCCCAACATGCGCGAGTAATTCTCCGCTTGTTAGGGTTCGTAGGATTAGGGTAGGCTAATGGATGATGAAAATAATTAAACTCTTTTTAAGTCCTATAAAGTTTATCAACTTTATCAAAAGAATCACTAACATCCTAATCGGGCGCGCTAGCAATTCTTTGCTAGTTCCGACCGCGATTAGAGATTAGATTAATGATTGTTTTGGTAAAGGCTAGATATGAACGGAGTTCCGTGTCGAGATAAGGGTTAAGAGTGGGATTCCTTTTCCCTCCAGAAACCCTAATCTACACGCATCACCGTCGTTCTAGTTTTAAATCTATTAATGGATAAAAAGGGTAACTTTTAATTAATCGTCCGTAACTACTAAATCCTAACGAACCCTACAAGCCCTCTTATTATATTATCTACATCTCTAAAATAATCTAGATCTATATTTTACATTCTTGTTTAACGTAGATCTAGAAACCATTCTATAAAAATTCTTTATCTCTCCTCTCTTTCTCAACACATCTAAAGTAAAAGTAAAAGGTTCCACGTTTCCCAGAGGACGACCCGTACTCATCTCGGTCTAGTTACACGCGACACCGTTATTGATTGCGGTTAACTACAAACACACTCTTTCGTATCAATCACTCGCACATGGAGAGATTCGCGGGATGGCGGTTGCGCCTGTGAACGGTGCCGTTAGTCGGTCGATGAGACCGAGGAAGATGACCTCGGCGGAAGAGCTCGCGGACGAGCAGGAGAGCCGAGATATCTTGGTTCTGTAGTAGCCCGGAGACGAGCTGTGAGGCCGTGGAGGCCAGTTGTGCAGGGGGCTCGGAAGTGAGCTAGCGTTGGTCGGTAGGACGGGCATAGGAGTAGTCTGGTCGACCACTGTAGGTCCTTCCTTGCATGCTCTGGGACACGTCATCTTCCACGTGTCATGATCTAAGGAATTACCGTTATCGAGCATCATCATTAGCCCCCACTTTCGTTCCGGTCTATTCGTGGGTCGGGTCGAGAGTGGACTGCTTGGTTCTTTCTGTGCGGCTTGGTGCTGGTAATTCCTCGTGGTGGATTGTTCGGGGACGACACGGCGTTCTTATTGTCGCGCATCGAGTATAAGTCGAACGACGGACGAGTGTGGAAAGGTCAGTATCCTCCCTTTGCCGGAGTTGAGGCGCCGATCGCGCGTTGAGTATGAGTTTATTCGGCGGGTCTTGGATCCATGTCTTTGTAGGGTAGAAAGCTACCCGCTGCGGATGTGCCAAGATGGAAGCTACTCAACGGCCTCGCGAGGAGGGCTTTGGACCCACCGCATTGATGGGCAGAAGGATGCCCGCTGGGGATGCGTCGAGCATGAAGGGACTCGGCGGCCTCGCGAGGAGGGCTTCAGATCCTCAGCGTCGGATGGGCAGGAGGTTGCCCGCTAGGAATGCGCCGAGTAGGAAGGCACTCGGCGGCCTCACGATGAGGGCTTCAGATCCTCAGCGTCTGATGGGTAGGAGGATGCCCGTTGGGGATGCCACGAGTAGGAAGGAACTCGGCAGCCTCACGATGAGGGCTTCAAATCCTCAGCGTCTGATGGGCAGAAGAATGCCCGCTGGGGATGCGCCAAGCAAGAAGGGACAAGGCGGCTTCACGATGAGGGCTTCAGATCCTCAGCGTCTGATTGGCAGGAGAATGCCCGCTGGGGATGCGCCGAGCACGAAGGGACTCGGCGGCCTCACGATGAGGGCTTCAGATCCTCAGCGTCTGATGGGTAGGATGATGCCCACTGGGGATGCGCCGAGCAGGAAGGGACTCGGCGGCCTCACGATGAGGGCTTCAGATCCTCAGTGTCTGATGGCCAGGAGGATGCCTGCTGAGGATGCGCCGAGCAGGAAGGGACTCAGCGGCCTCACGATGAGGGCTTCAGATCCTCTGCGTCTGATGGGCAGGAGGATGCCCGCTAAGGATGCGCCGAGCAGGAAGGGACTCGGCGGCCTCATGATGAGGGCTTCAGATCCTCAGCGTATGATGGGAAGGAGAATGCCCGCTGGGGATTCGCCGAGCAGGAAGGGACTCGGCGGTCTCACGATGAGGGCTTCAGATTCTCAGCGTCTGATGGGCAGGAGGATGCCCGCTGGGGATGCGCCGAGCAGGAAGGGACTCGGCGGCCTCGCGATGAGGGCTTCAGATTCTCAGCGTCTGATGGGCAGGAGGATGCCCGCTGGGGATGCGCCGAGCAGGAAGGGACTCGGCGACCTCACGAGTAGGGCTTCAAATCCTCAGCGCCTGATGGCAGGAGGATGCCCGCTGGTGATGCGCCGAGCAGTAAGGGACTCGGCGGCCTCGCGATGAGGGCTTCAGATCCTTAGGGTCTGATAGGCAAGAGGATGCCCGCTGGGGATGCGCCGAGCAGGAAGGGACTCGGCGGCCTCGCGATGAGGGCTTCAGATCCTCAGCATCTGATGGGCAGGAGGATGCCCGCTGGGGATGCGTCGAGCAGGAAGAAACTCGGCGGCCTCACGATGAGGGCTTCAGATCCTCAACGTCTGATGGGAAGGAGGATGCCCGCTGGGGATGCGCCAAGCAGAGTAGCTGCTCGGTGGCCTCTTAGCGAGGGCTTTGATCCTTAGCGTGGGAGGGGCCATAAGAGGCCTACTGAAGACGGTGCCGAGCAGGGTAGCTGCTCGGTGCCTCTTGGCGAGGTATTTTGATCCTTAGCGCGGGAGGGGCCGTAAGTGGCCTACTAAGGATGGCCGAGCAGGGTTACTGCCCGGTGTCTCTTGGCGAGAGCTTTGATCCTTAAGGACTGGCCGAGAAGAGTTACTTCCCGGTGCCTCTTGGCAAGGGCTTTGATCCCTGGTTTGGTAGGGAGCTACCAGCCAGGGATAACCGAGCAAGGGCGGGCCCGGTTGCCTCTTGGCGAGGGCTTTGATCCCTGGTTTGTTGAGGTAGGGAGCTACCAGTCAGGGATAACCGAGCAAGGGCGGGCCCGGTTGCCTTTTTTCGAGGGCTTTTCATCTTTAGCGCGGGAAGGACCGTAAGGATGGCCGAGCAAGGTTACTGCCCGGTCCCTCTTGGCGAGGGCTTTTTGTCCTTAAGGATGGCCGAGCAAGGTTGCTGCCCGGTGCCTCTTGGCGAGGGCTTTGATCCCTGGCGCTACGGGTGGCAAAGTACCAGCCAGGGATAGCCGAGCAGGATAGCCGCTCGGCTACCTCTTGGTGAGGGCTTTGATCCCTGGCGCTGTGGGTAGCAAAGTACCAGCCAGGGATAGCCGAGTAGGGTAGCCGCTCGGCTGCCTCTTGGTGAGGGCTTTGATCCCTAGCGCTGCGGGTAGCAAAGTACCAGCCAGGGATAGCCGAGCAATGAAGCCGCTCGGCAGCTTCTTCGTGAGGGCTTAGATCCTTAGCGCTGGAGGGGTCGTAGGAGGCCTGCTAAGGATTGACCGAGCAGTGAAGCTGCTTGGTTGCCTCTTGGTGAGGGCTTTGATCCCTGGCGTTGCATGGTAGGGGAGCTACCAGCCAGGGATAGTCGAGCAGTGAAGCCGCCCGGCTGCCTCTTCGTGAGGGCTTAGATCCCTGGCGCTGCGGGTAGCAAAGTACCAGCCAGGGATGGCCGAGCAGGGTAGCCGCTCGGCTGCCACTTGGTGAGGGCTTAGATCCCTGACACTGCAGGTAGCAAAGTACCAGCCAGAGATAGCCGAGCAGGGTAGCCGCTCGGCTGCCTCTTGGTGAGGGCTTAAATCATTGGCGCTGCGGGTAGCAAAGTACCAGCCAGGGATAGCCGAGCAGGGTAGCCGCTCGGCTGCCTCTTCGTGAGGCCTTAGATCCTTAGCGTTGGAGAGCCCGTAGGAGGCCTGCTAAGGATTGACCGAGCAGTGAAGCTGCTCGATTGCCTCTTGGCGAGGGCTTTGATCCCTGGCGTTGCATGGTAGGGGAGTTACCAGCCAGGGATAGCCGAGCAGTGAAGCCGCTCGTTGCCTCTTCGTGAGGGCTTAGATCCTTGGCCTCTGCTGTTAGAGACCAGTGTCTGGCCGCGACCCCGGTTCCTTAGGTCCTCTGGCGAGGTAGTCTTCGAGCTGCCGTGACGAGTCCCGTCCGTGCGACCCCGTCAAGGAAGGGGGTGTTGGCCATGCCTGGGAGCAGGCGAACTGACCGACATCTCCTCGGGAAGGACAAGAGCACGGAGGGACAGACCTTGGCCCTGACGGGGGTTGCAGAATGTATTGGCCTGGGAGATATGTGGTCGTGGGAGTTAACGAGGCGATGGTCGGCAGTGCCGACGTGAGCGGAGTCTTCTCTCCCCCTGTAGGGGTCCTGGTTCCGAGGCGGGGGAGCGGCGACTTGGTGATCTTGCCCTGCCATTTGGACGCGGATCAGCGCCTCCACAACAGACGCGAGTAGGTCTATCCGGCCGGCGAGGGCGTTGATGGCATTCGGCGGAAGAGGTTCGCCCGCGCCTCCGTTGAGGGGGAGGCGGCGGCTGGTGCTTGGATCGTCGTGATGATCGCTCGCCATTGGATTGAGATCGGAAAGTGAACTTTTGTTTTTGTGGAATCAAGGTTTCCCACAGACGGCGCCAGCTGATGGAGGTCTGAATCTCCTTCAGATGTTACCTTCTGTTGATCTGCTGATGGCGGCGATAGGTGGCTGAGACTTGATCTAGAGGCTGTCGCTCCTGAAGCGTGTGGATCTCAATGGGTTTGAGGTTATGGTTGATGAGCTACCTGCAAGGAAGTCCCGGGGTGGTTGTACCACCGAGGACCCTCCGACGGTCAAGTTAGAGAGGAAATCCGAGCAGAGTAACGGCTTAGTGGAGTAAAAAATGGCTTACTTGAACCGTCTGAAGAAAGGTTTATATAGCGTGGCTGCATGCAGGGCATACACGAGAATCACGCCGGCCGTTACGCTCCCAACGTCACGTCCGCGTGATGAGCGGGATCTCCCATTAATGGCGAGACATGCTTGTTAATGGGGGATCGTGATGGCGTGGAACGTGGGATGTGGCCGGCGGAAATCTCGCGCATGGCGAGATTCGCGGGATGGCGGTTGCGCCTGTGAACGGTGTCGTTGGTCAGTCGATGAGACAGAAGAAGATGACCTCGGCGGGAAAGCTCGCGGACGAGCGGGAGAGCCGAGATATCTTGGTTCTGTGGTAGCCCGGAGACGAGCTGTGAGGCCGTGGAGGCCAATTGTGCAGGGGGCTCGGAAGTGAGCCAGCGTTGGTCGGTATGACGGGCATAGGAGTGGTCTGGTCGGCTACTGTAGGTCCTTCCTTGCATGCTCTCGGACACGTTATCTGCCACGTATCATGATCTAAGGAATTACTGTTATCGAGCATCATCAAACATATAAAGCGCGAGTTTGTGTCGAGCTTACTCTTCGAATGATATATTCCATCTAAGATTTGGATTAGTATATTGTCGTCTACAAAATTCTCACGGGATGTCGTTTGTGAAAAGGAATTTAAACACTGTGATTTATGTTCTAAGTATGGGCATTCTTTTCACAATTGGTATATTCTTTCCACGGGATGTCATTTGTCGACCCATTAAAGATTCTCTAAGAAAAGCTTAGAAGCCCACAGGTAATGTTCTTTCTAAATCTACAGAAAATGTTCATGTTACAGTTGTAAGTCGACGTTGTACACCCCACGAGTTGTGGGGAGGCGGAAATATGAAAAACAATCATTTTGTTTAAAACAACATCGACTAACCGAAAGGATCTTTGCTAAACTATAACTAACACTTACATAGGAGTAATTAGCTACTATGAAAGAAGATTATACCTAATGAACCAAGTCCTTCTTCTTCTCGTTAACCACCACCTCGTCGGCCTCCTCTTTGTAATAGACGATCCACCCGAGAGCTTCTACTCCAAGCTTTGCCTCTAATCTTGAGGTAACTAGGTTTCTCAAAGTGCTAATCTAAGCAACCTAGGTAATATAGAGTGTGATTATGGATTAATATGTCTTTCTAACCCTTGATCTCAACACATGAGAGGGTAGGGTTAGGATTTGAAGAGAGAGAGCTTGCGGAGAGAGAAGGTGAGAGTGAGAATGAATTGAAATAATATCTCATCTTGAATATATGAAGCATGATGATTTATTAAATGAATAAATCAAATGATTTATCAACCATGCTTCATTTATTCATTTTGTGTGATTCATCACATGAGTCATTAAATATTAAATGCAACACTAACTCGTTTGTATGAATCACACCATGAGTCATTAAATCAATAAATGCAAATGCCACCTTAGCCCCCAAGTCATCATCCTTCTAGAAGCTTCTCGCCAAATTACGAGAATGCCCCTCCTATCCGTGAAAACACGGAAAAACTTTAGACTGTATAAATCCAATAATCCGATACTAGAATCTGGCTTAAACCAAAGCCGGCTAGTAAAAACTGTCCGAACATCGTACGTGCATAAATGCACGTGCGTGTCTGAACCCTGTCGTAAAACCATACGACCTCTATATCGTTTCGCCCGGAGCAGGGAAACTCTCTGTGTGGGACTCTAAAGACTCAACTACTACACTGGCAGTGGGTTTAACCACATACCGCAAGCGGCACTAGCTGTACGTAACGGTCCCCAGGTAGATGCTGATAAGAAGGCCGATGAGGAAACCCATCCGAACTCCTACTGAGCCTGATGTGACAATCTCCGTACAGTCCGATCTGTTCGTCTAGGACTATCGCATATCGGGCCTAGGGGGCGGCAAGCGTCAGTCTCCTAAAAGCGGTATAAGTCGTGTCGGAGCGAAGCCCATTACACCTTGAGAAACTACTGGATAACCTACCAGTAAATCTCGCTTGCCCTGACCAGGGACTTTGCGTAATAGCTCTCTGACACAGCGCGATATCAACTCCTAATACCGGGAGAGACGAATCCTGTCTAACCACTACTGCCTCCAAGTTCTCGGGACTGCACCCAACTGCTACCTGTTTGCACGACTCCTTTGAGCCGTGGTAGGGTAGCAATCTAAGAATAGTGGGACACACTCGAGGTGAAGTAGCAGTGTCAAGTCTGCGGACTATGCTGTACTCATGTCACCTGGGAACTATTAACTGACGACGGGTATAATATCAACCAACAGTTCCCTGCGAGTCCTGTCTGGTGTACCCGAAACCCAACGAGCACATGTATACTATCTCCAGTACGACGTATTGATGGCTGTGGGACAGACCATCTCCCCAACTGGGATGAGAAGCGTACACACTAGTCTACTCCGGAGTATCGATGCCATGTCTCGATAATCCTACGACTAGGGACCTGAAAAAGGATGTGCTTGTAGACTACCCAGCCCCCACTAGTGTGACTGCCATCACAACGTTGGTAGTCAAGCAAGATCCTAAGGGCTATATCAATATGTACACACATATTAAGATAGATAAAACAAAGTAGCATACTACCATATTTAGCAAGACTGTTAATATAACTGTTAATATCCCAAACTTCCATTAAGTAATATACAAGCTAGTATGATACAATAATGGCCCCTAGGACATATACACTAACAATCTCCCACTTGCACTAGGGCCATGTACTGGCATATCGAAGACCGATCATCTCGAGTAGCCTCTCGAACTGAATCTGAGGTAAGGCCTTTGTGAATGCATCAGCAATGTTCTCCTCTGTAGCAACTCTCCGGACCTCGATCTCCCGGCGATCTATGATCTCCCTGATCAGGTGATACCGCCTTAAGATGTGTCTGGATTTCTGATGGGACCTGGGTTCCTTCGCTAAAGCTATAGCTCCGTTGTTGTCGCAATACAGAGGTATTGAATCAATAATGGTAGGAACCACCTGAAGTTCTGTGAGGAATTTCTTCATCCAGACCGTTTCTTTTGCGGCATCGCAAGCAGCAATATACTCCGCTTCCATCGTCGAGTCAGCAACGGTGTCCTGCTTGGAGCTCTTCCAGCACACCGCCCCTCCATTGAGGGTAAAGACATAACCTGACATGGACTTGGAGTCATCCTTATCACTCTGGAAGCCGGAATCAGCAAAGGCCTCGATCTTGAGGTCTTTTCTACCGTAAACCAAGAACATCTCCTTAGTCCTTCTCAGATACTTGAGAATGTTCTTTACTGCTATCCAGTGCTTCTCCCCTGGGTCTGACTGATACCGGCTTACCACGCTCAGTGCGTAAGCTACATCTGGTCTGGTGCACAACATCGTATACATTATAGAGCCTACCGCAGAAGCGTAGGGTATAATAGACATGCGTTCCCTTTCCAAATCATTCTTAGGAGACATTTCTTTGGAGAGGGTGATTCCGTGACAAGCCGGTAGATTACCGCGCTTAGAATCTTCCATACGGAATCTTTTCAGTATAGTGTTGATATACCTGGACTGCGAAAGTCCCAACATCCTCTTGGATCTATCACGATAGATCTGGATCCCCAAAATATAAGAGGCATCACCCAGGTCATTCATGGAGAACCTGTATGACAAGAATCCTTTGACGGATTGTAGCATAGGAATGTCATTTCCTATCAATAGAATATCATCCACGTACAAGACGAGGAATACGACAGTTCGTGCTACAATTTTACTATATATACATGGTTCATCTGGATTTTTGATAAAGTCATATTCTTTGACTGTTTCATCAAAACAGATGTTCCAACTCTGCGATGCCTGCTTTAGTCTATAAATGGACTTAAGCAACTTGCACACTTTCCCGCTGCTCCCACTCTGATTGAAGCCTTCTAGCTGATCCATATAGACGCACTCTTCCAAATTACCATTTAGAAAAGCTGTCTTTACGTCCATCTGCCAGATCTCATAATCATGGAATGCGGCAATAGCAAGAAGGACCCGAATGGATTTGAGCATAGCCACTGGAGAAAAAGTTTCGTCATAGTCCAAACCAGGACTTTGACGAAAATCCTTTGCAACAAGTCTAGCCTTATAGATTTCCACCTGTCCATCTACACCAATCTTTTTCTTGAAGATCCATCTGCATCCTATGGGTTTTACCCCATCTGGAGCAAAGTCCAAAGTCCATACTTTGTTGGTGTACATGGACTCCATTTCGGTCCACATTGCATCTAGCCATCGTACCGAGTCGCCGCTCTGCATGGCCTGTTGGAAGCTAATAGGTTCATCATCATCAATGATACAATTCTCTCCATCCCCATCTATGAGAAAACCGTAGTATCTCTCAGGCGGATGAGACAGCCTACTACTCCTGCGGAGGGGTGCGGGAATATCCTGTGCTTCTTGAACTACTGGTTCTACCAAACTTTCAGTAGTAGTTTGTGGTTCTGGAATTTCTTCCAGTTCTATTTCGCTCCCACTTGTTTCCTTTTCTAAAAACTGATGTTCTAGAAAATGGGCATTACGAGAAACAAAAACCTTTTGTTTCTCTGCGTAATAGAAATAATACCCCCTGGAGTTTTTTGGATATCCCACAAACTTACACTATACTGATCGTGCCTCGAGTTTGTCCGCATGCTGCTTTTTAACAAAAGCTGGACATCCCCATATCTTTAGATACTGAAGATAGGATTTCTTCCCACTCCACATCTGATATGGCGTGGTAGGCACAGTCTTGGTAGGAACTATGTTCAAAAGATATGCTGCTGATTCTAGCGCATAACCCCAGAAAGATCGCGGTAACTCAGCATTACTCATCATGGAACGTACCATATCCAATAGGGTTCGATTCCGTCTCTCCGATACACCGTTATGCTGTGGAGTGTATGGAGGAGTAAGCTAAGAGAGAATTCCTTTCTCTTTTAGGTAACCTAGGAACTCGTTACTTAAGTATTCACCACCTCGATCAGATCTCAGTGTCTTGATAGTTTTGCCAGTTTGGTTTTCTACTTCATTCTTATACTCTTGGAATTTCTCAAAAGGCTCGGATTTATGTTTCATCAAGAAAATGAATCCGTACCTAGAGTAATCATCCGTAAAAATAATGAAATAGGAAAAACCAGATCTTGCATGTGTAGACATTGGACCACATATATCGCTGTGTATGAGTCCTAAGAGCTCGCTCGCTCTTACTCCATGTCCAGTGAATGGAGTCTTTGTCATCTTTCCTTTGAGACATGATTGACAAGTGGCATAAGTTTGATATTCGAACGAGTCCAAATATCCTTCTCTATGTAACTTAGTTAACCTTATCTCATTGATGTGACCTAGTCTACAATGCCATAAGAAAGTCTTATTTAAATCTGGAGACTTTCTTTTTAGTGTGTTCTGAATATTGAAAATATGTAATTGGTTTAAGACATATATATCGTTATCCAGTGTACCGGACCCAATCAAACCATGATTAAGGTGGATGTTAACAATATCGCTTACAAACGTGAAATCATAACCTTTATTTGATAACAAGGAAACTGATATGATATTACACGTTAAACTGGGTATACAAAAACAGTTATGCAAAACCAAAATATGTCCACTCGTCAATCCAAGGTGATAAACCCCTACGGACACAGCACCTACGTTAGATCCGTTAGCAACCTGGAGGGTCATATCAGCAACCTTCAGCACTCTACGGTTTCTCAGTGCCTACAATGAATTGCATATATGAGATCCTGATCCGGTATCCAATACTGTCATGCCCCGCTTCCCAGAGTACGCTAAAATGGGCACGTGACATAGCCAACCATGCTACCTGTGGGTAGGAAGTATCCATCCACAGTCACATTACGGCTGTAGAGATATCAAGAACAAAATAAAACTATCTAAACATGTCCATAAACCAAGATAAATCATGAGTCAAGAATAATAAAATGCGGAAGCGAAAGATCCAATACAAATAACTGGAATGTATGTCCCATAATGCGGGCTCACATCAGGAATAAAATGCAGGAAAGAAAAAAACTAACTAATACAGGACTCACAGCTCAGCCTGCTGGCTGAAGTACTCCTGCTCGGACTGCAACAACGGTACGGAATCTGGGCCATGCAAAACCCAGACGTCAGCGCGTCAAGTCATCAAGTAATATAATATGAACAGTGTAGCAGGCAATGCAATATAAACATGAATAAAACAAGAGTAACAACAATATAAGTCAGAGCAGTGCAGGGTAATATGCAGTGGGTAAACTGAACTGTTCTATCAGGTTTTCTGTTCTAAAGTCTTTGAAACCAATTGATGAATCGTCGATGTAACTCAATAGTATCCCGTGCATGCCCGGGACCATGGTCTAAGACTCTCGGGCTGAAACCGAGACGTGCCGCTAGGCAGTAAAAGGTAGCAGGTACAGGCGAGTGATGTCAGCATCATCACTCCGGGGCGGTCCTAGCCCGTAAGACTGATCAGAACAGGTATCGAACTGTTGAGTTACAAGTCAGGTTTCACCTTTGATTTTCCCATACCCCCACGTTATGTATGTCAAGTCAGGTATTCAGTAATCAAGAACTAATGCCAACACAGGATCAGGTAAAAGCAAGTTTGTCTGGATAGACAACAGGAACGGTCCATGAGGACTACATGTCAGGTTTGTTGGCATTAGACACAAGATCAGGTAACGGGTCAGGTCATGGTACATTAGGTCAAGTCAAGCAGTGTACGGTACCATGTCGGGTCAATCAATATGCGTGTAGCAAGTCAAGTCAAGATGTAAACAATGTCATAGGTGTGCTCACAATCAGTTATATAATCAAGCATGGTTATCAACAACATGGTATAAGCAATAAATTAAGCAATAGGCAGATTTACTCAATTTGCAGTACAGCTATCAGTTGTGTCACGGAGATGATTTCAATGTTATGCGAATGCAGGATGACAATTATGGCATTTTAATCATGTTAACAAGTTTAAGAACTTGAGATGTGCAATGATTTATATATACAGGTTCAATACAGCTATTACAGGTTAGAATGCACACGGGTGTCCAAATGGAACAAAACTATAGAGATAGTTGCCATAAGCTATGTCAATATTAAAATGTGATTAAACAGGTAAATGTGGTTGTTAGGTTCAATTGCAGACTGTAGGTTCCAAGTTTAAAGATAAAATGATATAATACAATATTGTACATGAAAATGAGAAATGATTGTACTAAAGCTAAATTTACAGATTTAGGGTGTCACAATATATGTGTAAATATTGTATAGCATGTAGCAAGGGTTACTTGCCTCGACGGGTCGCGGATCGGAAAAACGAAGCGATAAACGTCAGCGGGGAAACTCGCGACGGGCGCACGGTTCACGGAATGAACCCAAACAATGAACAATGGAACCACACGGGTCGGGATACCTTGCTGGAACGTCGGGACACGTCGTCGGCATCATCGGATTCCGGCCAAAAATGTGAACAGTGAATGTCAAGATATGGGATCAAGAAAGAAACAGAGAAACAGCGAAGAGAGGATGTAGGATCAGAGAAAGGGTGCTCACGATGATCCGTAGGACGGGGGTGACGGTCGACCTCGTCGACGGAGCTCCGGCGGTGGCCTACGACGGCAGCGCAAGAACCTGCAGTTCATGAAAATCTTTTACAGAGAAGGGAAAGAAGGAGGAAAGGAAAGAGGAGGGGAAGTTATCTCACCGAGGAGTGTTTGCGAGGCCGGGGCTACGGAGTCAAGGCCGTCGGCAGCGACAGATCCGGCGGTGTGTGCAGGGGTGCGCGGGGTTGCAGGTCTGGTCGGGGTGCACAGGGAGAAGGGAACGCGGGGACTGGATGAAGGAGGTGGACGTGGCTGCGACGAGGGCGAGGAGACGACTAGCCCGGCGGTGCTGGCGCCGGCGATGGGGTTGCAGCGGCGAAGGGGGGCGAGGCGGCTGGTTGCGCGATGGGTTAGGGTTATCGTTGGAAAAGAACTGAGGGGGGAAAAAGATTTAAAGTAGAAAGAAGAGAGAGAGAGAGAGAGAGAGAGATTATGGGAGAGAGAGAGTGGAGAGAGAAAGATAGAGAGAGAGGAGAGAGAGAGACGGGGATTAGAGAGAGAGATAAGAGTGGGACCCACAGGAAATGAGGAATTCTGATTAGCTGGGGTTTAATTTAAAAAGATTTAAAAGTTTTAGAAAATCTTACACAGTTGAAAAGTATCGGATTGTTAAACGCAAAGAAATATACGAATGGTTTATTATATATTAAAATTTGGGATTTTGGCGCAAACTAAAACATTTCCAAATCGCGCCCGGGTCGGATCCAAAAATTTGAAATTGAAATAATAGAATTTTAAGTGGGATCCAAAATTCAAAATAAAGTGTTTTATGATCAAAAAGCATACCCCCAAAACGGACACACGTACATGCGTATAGCCGTCCAAACTCGTCCGTTTCACTGAACGGGACGAGAACACGATGCACGGACGCTACCACAAGGTTAGGGGTGTCAAGCAGGCCAAGATGAATATTTTTAATTTTATTTTAGATGCCAAAATTATTATATGTAGAAATGAATTTGCCGGGTAAAAGTTTACAATAAGTAACAAACAAGCAAGATAAATGAAATAAGGGTCACACTCCATTCATAAAGTAACAGAAATTAGTAGCATTGGGCTCGGGTGTTACATTATACCCAACAACAAAAATAATTTCGTCCTCGAAATTCTAAGAATACAAAGATAGATAACTACAAGAAAAGGTGAGGAAACTTCTGCCGGATTTCATCTTCTCGTTCCCAAGTGGACTCTCCATGCGAGCGATTACCCCAAGAAACAAGCACAAGGGGGATAACCTTGTTCTTAAGAACCTTTTCCCTTCGATCCACAATTTCAATCGGTCGCTCCATAAAAGTCAAGTCTTCCCGTACCGTTAGCTCCGAATGATCCAGTACATGTGTTTCATCTCTAACATACTTATGGAGTTGAGATACGTGAAACACATCGTGCACATTAGCCAAGGACTGCGGTAACGCCAAACGATAGGCTACCTCACCAACACGCTCCAAGATCTCAAAGGGTCCAACGAATCGAGAACTAAGCTTTTCTCGACTCCCAAAACGAATCACCCCTCTAGTCGGTGATATCTTCAAGAATACCAAATCACCCACGGCGAACTCTAGAGGTCTTCTTAACGTGTCTGCCCAACTCTTCTGTCGGTCTTGTGCTGCATTCATATGATTTCTGATAGTGTTAACCTTCTCAACTGTCTGCACAACCAAATCTGGTCCCAATAATCTTCGTTCACCGACATCTTCCCAACAAACAGGTGAACGGCACTTACGATCATACAAAGCTTCAAACGGAGCCATCTGGATAGTTTCCTGAAAACTGTTGTTGTAGAAAAACTCCACCAAATGTAGATGATCCTCCCAAGAGCCCTTGAAGTCCAACATGCATGCCCTCAACATATCTTCAAGAGTTTGGATCGTTCTCTCCGACTGACCATCAGTTTGAGGATGATAAGCCGTGCTAAACTTCAATCGAGTCCCCAAACTTTCCTGTAAACTCCTCCAGAAGTGTGATAAGAACCGAGTGTCACGATCGGACACGATGCTCACCGGTACTCCATGCAATCTTGCAATCTCTTGCATGTACCGCTCAGCCAAAGTCTCTGTTGATTGACCAACCCGGAAAGGAATAAAGTGAGCTGCCTTGGTCAACCGATCAACAATCACCCATACAGCATTGTTGCCCTTTGGACTCCGCGGTAAAGCCGTCACGAAATCCATAGTTATATGTTCCCACTTCCACTGAGGAATCGGAAGTGGTTGCAATAAACCAGCCACCCTTTGATATTCAGCCTTAACTTGCTGACACACCAAGCACTTTGCTACAAAGCGAGCAATCTCCCGCTTCATGCCTTCCCACCAGAAATGCTGTCGAATATCTTGGTACATCTTCGTGCCTCCCGGATATACAGAATAAGCTGAATTGTGTGCCTCCTTCATAAGCTCTTCACGAATATCCCCCTTTGGCACACACAAACGGCTACCATACCTCAACGAACCATCATCGTGGATCAATAAATCTGTTCGTAGTCCGGCTTCAACCTGTTCTCGAAACTTTTGCAGTCTAGGGTCCTGCGATTGTGCTGCTTTAATATTCTCGATCAACGATGACTGTACTTGCAACTGCATCAACTGTCCCGTAGAATGCGGTAGCACAACCTCCAAGTCAAATCTTCGAAAATCTTCAACGATCTCCTTCTGCGTAGTTAACACATGAATTGCTGGTAACCGACTAAGCGCATCCGGCACGACGTTAATCTTCCCCGGATAGTACTTAAGATCAAGATCGTAGTCAGCCATCAGCTCCAACCATCTACGCTGCCTCATATTAAGCTCCTTCTGTGTGAACACATACTTCAAACTCTTATGATCAGTGAAAACTTTGACCCTTTCACCCAAAAGGTAGTGTCTCCAAATCTTCAAAGCGAAAATCACAGCCGCAAATTCCAAGTCATGAGTTGGATAATTCTTCTCATGGGTCTTCAACTGTCTCGATGCGTATGCTACAACCTTCCCATGCTGCATCAAGACACATCCCAATCCTTTCCCAGATGTGTCACTGTGAATCACCAATCCTTCGGAATTGTCTGGCACGGTCAGAATAGGGGCGGTTATCAACTTCTGCTTCAACGTCTCAAAAGCTAACGCACACTTATCCGTCCATACAAAAGGTACCTCCCTGCACGTAAGCTTGGTCAACGGCTCCGCCAGACGAGCAAAGTTCTCCACGAATCTTCTGTAATACCCGGCGAGTCCAAGAAAACTTCTTATCTCCACAACATTCCTTGGAATCGGCCAGTCTCGAACTGCTGCAATCTTATCTGGATCGACGGCAATTCCATCGCCAGATACAACATGCCCCAAAACTTTGCTTCCTCCAGCCAAAACTCGCACTTACTCATCTTCGCATATAACTTCTCTTGTCTCAATGTCTGCAGTGCGATCTTCAAATGCTTAGCATGCTTCTCAAAACTCTTCGAGTAAACCAGAATATCGTCAATGAACACCACAATAAACTGGTCCAAGAAAAGTGAAAAGATTCGGTTCATCAAGTCCATGAATACTGCCGGCGCATTCGTTACTCCGAAGGGCATCACTAAGTATTCGTAATGTCAGTACCGAGTTCGAATCGCCGTCTTGCAAATATCTTCTGCTTTCACTCGAACCTGATGATATCCGGATCGCAAATCCAGCTTCGAGAATACTCTCACGCCACTAAGCTGCTCAAAAGTTCTCCAATGCGAGGGATAGGGTACTTGTTCTTAATAGTCACCCGGTTTAATTCTCGATAGTCGATGCACATCCTTCTTGTGCCATCCTTCTTCTTTACTAGAAGAACTGGAGCTCCCCAAGGCGAGTTACTGCTCCGGATCCAACCCTTCTCCAGCAATTCAGCAACATGTTTCTTGACTTCTTCCAACTCTACTGATGCCATTGGATAATATGCTTTGGATATTGGCGCTGCACCAGGAATAAGATCAATTGCGAACTCCACGTCTCGCCTCGGCAGTAAATCCGATATATCTTCAAACACGTCCATAAAATCACGAACAACAGCCGGCTCTTCACTTAAATCAACTTCCATTGCTGCAAGAATATTGTTTGTCGGCCTAGCCCTAAACTCGACTGGCCCGACAG
Organism: Agapanthus africanus; assembly: GCA_030015575.1. Lineage (NCBI taxonomy): Eukaryota > Viridiplantae > Streptophyta > Magnoliopsida > Asparagales > Amaryllidaceae > Agapanthus > Agapanthus africanus. The sequence goes on along the minus strand of JASDDO010000010.1, from coordinate 422,964,100 downwards.
AACCGCTTCCTCCAGTGAAGGTAAACTTGGGATGTCCGAGAATCTGGAAAATTACTTTCTTTGCCCAACAATCAATGTGAGCGTGGAAAGTGCCAAGAAAATCCATTCCCAAGATGACTTCATAGCTGCCCGTATCAATCACCAAGAAATCTGCAAAAAAGCTCTCGTCCGCACACAACAACTGTATAGTCTTTACATTCCCTACTAGCTATGATCTTCCCATTCCCAGTGTGTATGTCCCAGAAACTAGACAGGGTCGTGTAGTCAGTCGAGTGTGTAGTTAAAAACTTGGATGACATAAAACAATGGGATGCATCAGAATCAAATAACGCTAATGCGGGAAAACCATGAACGAGTGGAGTACCTGAAACAACTTCTCCTGACGCCTTAGCTTCTTCAGCTGTCAAGGTAAAATCTCGAGCCTGATTAGGTCCTTGAGTCAGCTGTTTCTATCCCTGGAACGGTCTCTGTGGAGGCTTCTGAATATCATCCCTTGTACGAAGCTTCGACGGACAAGCACTAACGGCGTGATCTGCCGCTCCACAACCAAAACAGAGTCCCAACCTCCTACGACAATCCTTTCGCACATGTCCGGGTACATGGCGGTAGTCACAAATCACGCTCCTTTTCCGATCACCCACAATTGTTTTCTTCATTGGTGCTACGCTGCGTCTGTTCACCGGAACACTTCTACGTACAGACGTTTGGTTCAGTGCAGACGCCGGTTTCAGCTCGGTCTGTCTCTTTAGATTCTCCAGCAATCCCCTTATCACTTTACGCATAGCAGCTTTGTCCGCACGTCTTTGGTACATCTTCAAATTCTTACCGGCCATATTCCTGGAATCAAAACACCCAACATTAGCATGATGATAGATTCTGAATATAAATCAAGGCTAGAACTTCAAGATACTTAAATAGAGTACCGCATTGTAACTATGCCGCGGTATCATAGCCACAATTACTTAACTCTACCCAAGTCGCCTAAGTCCTAGAGATAACAAGGAATCAGGTTTTCGAGTCGATATGCAAAGGAAGTTTGCATATCGTAAAAGATATAATCAGGAAGAATGTGATTCAAGAATGGTAAAACGGCGAGGTGGCAGGACATGTTTCCTAAACACGGGTATTCTGATTCGTGTATTGAGTACAATACCCAACTACAAAAGAATCAACCCGACTAACCTATGTCTCTGATACCAAAAGAACCATGTCACGCCCCGCTTCCCAGAGTACGCTAAAATGGGCACGTGACATAGCCAACCATGCTACCTGTGGGTAGGAAGTATCCATCCACAGTCACATTACGGCTGTAGAGATATCAAGAACAAAATAAAACTATCTAAACATGTCCATAAACCAAGATAACTCATGAGTCAAGAATAATAAAATGCGGAAGCGAAAGATCCAATACAAATAACTGGAATGTATGTCCCATAATACGGGCTCACATCAGGAATAAAATGCAGGAAAGAAAAAACTAACTAATACAGGACTCACAGCTCAGCCTGCTGGCTGAAGTACTCCTGCTCGGACTGCAACAGCGGTACGGAATCTGGGCCATGCAAAACCCAGGCGTCAGCACGTCAAGTCATCAAGTAATATAATATGAACAGTGAAGCAGGCAATGCAATATAAACATGACTAAAACAAGAGTAACAACAATATAAGTCAGAGCAGTGCAGGGTAATGTGCAGTGGGTAAACTGAACTGTTCTATCAGGTTTTCTGTTCTAAAGTCTTTGAAACCAATTGATGAATCGTCGATGTAACTCAATAGTATCCCGTGCATGCCCGGGACCACGGTCTAAGACTCTCGGGCTGAAACCGAGACATGCCGCTAGGCAGTAAAAGGTAGCAGGTACAGGCGAGTGATGTCAGCATCATCATTCCGGGGCTGGCCTAGCCCGTAAGACTGATCAGAACAGGTATCGAACTGTTGAGTTACAAGTCAGGTTTCACCTTTGATTTCCCCATACCCCCAAGTTATGTATGTCAAGTCAGGTATTCAGTAATCAAGAACTAATGCCAACACAGGATCAGGTAAAAGCAAGTTTGTCTGGATAGACAACAGGAACGGTCCATGAGGACTACATGTCAGGTTTGTTGGCATTAGACACAAGATCAGGTAACGGGTCAGGTCATGGTACATCAGGTCAAGTCAAGCAGTGTACGGTACGATGTCGGGTCAATCAATATGCGTGTAGCAAGTCAAGTCAAGATGTAAACAATGTCATAGGTGTGCTCACAATCAGTTATATAATCAAGCATGGTTATCAACAACATGGTATAAGCAATAAATTAAGCAATAGGCAGATTTACTCAATTTGCAGTACAGCTATCAGTTGTGTCACAGAGATGATTTCAATGTTATGCGAATGCAGAATGACAATTATGGCATTTTAATCATGTTAACAAGTTTAAGAACTTGAGAGGTGCAATGATTTATATATACAGGTTCAATACAGCTATTACAGGTTAGAATGCACACGGGTGTCCAAATGGAACAAAACTATAGAGATAGTTTCCATAAGCTATGTCAATATTAAAATGTGATTAAACAGGTAAATGTGGTTGTTAGGTTCAATTGCAGACTGTAGGTTCCAAGTTTAAAGATAAAATGATATAATACAATATTATACATGAAAATGAGAAATGATTATACTAAAGCTAAATTTACAGATTTAAGGTGTCACAATATATATGTAAATATTGTATAGCATATAGCAAGGGTTACTTGCCTCGACGGGTCGCGGATCGGAAAAACGAAGCGATAAACGTCGGCGGGGAAACTCGCGACGGGCGCACGGTTCACGGAATGAACCAAAACAACGAACAATGGAACCACACGGGTCGGGGTACCTCGCTGGAACGTCGGGACACGTCGTCGGCATCGTCGGATTCCGGCCAAAAATGTGAACAGTGAATGTCAAGACATGGGATCAAGAAAGAAACAGAGAAACAGCGAAGAAAGGATGTAGGATCGGAGAAAGGGTGCTCACGATGATCCGTGGGACGGGGGTGACGGTCGACCTCGTCGACGGAGCTCCGGCGGTGGCCTACGACGGCAGCGCAAGAACCTGCAGTTCATGAAAATCTTTTACAGAGACGGGAAAGAAGGAGGAAAGGAAAGAGGAGGGGAAGTTATCTCACCGAGGAGTGTTTGCGAGGCCGGGGCTACGGAGTCGAGGCCGTCGGCGGCGACAGATCCGGCGGTGTGTGCAGGGGTGCACGGGGTTGCAGGTCTGGTCGGGATGCACAGGGAGAAGGGAACGCGGGGACTGGAGGAAGGAGGTGGACGTAGCTGCGACGAGGGCGAGTAGACGACTAGCCCGGCGGTGCTGGCACCGGCGATGGGGTTGCAGCGGCGAAGGGGGGCGAGGCAGCTGGTTGCGCGATGGGTTAGGGTTATCGTTGGAAAAGAACTGAAGGGGGAAAGGATTTAAAGTAGAAAGAAGAGAGAGAGAGAGAGAGATTATGGGGGAGAGAGAGTGGAGAGAGAAAGATAGAGAGAAAGATAAGAGAGAGAGACGGGGATTAGAGAGAGAGAGATAAGAGTGGGACCCACAGGAAATGAGGAATTCTGATTGGCTGGGGTTTAATTTAAAAAGATTTAAAAGTTTTAGAAAATCTTACACAGTTGAAAAGTATCGGATTGTTAAACGCAAAGAAATATACGAATGGTTTATTATATATTAAAATTTGGGATTTTGGCGCAAACTAAAACATTTCCAAATCGCTTTCGGGTCGGGTCCAAAAATTTGAAATTGAAATAATAGAATTTTAAGCGGGATCCAAAATTCAAAATGAAGTGTTTTATGATCAAAAAGCATACCCCCAAAACGGACACACGTACATGCGTGTAGCCGTCCAAACTCGTCCGTTTCACTGAACGGGACGAGAACACGATGCACGGACGCTACCACAAGGTTAGGGGTGTCAAGCAGGCCAAGATGAATATTTTTAATTTTATTTTAGATGCCAAAATTGTTATATGTAGAAATGAATTTGCCGGGTAAAAGTTTACAGTAAATAACAAACAAGCAAGATAAATGAAATAAGGCTCACACTCTATTCATAAAGTAACAAAAATTAGTAGTATTGGGCTCGGGTGTTATAAATACCCAGGAAGTAGAGTTGATTGACAGACAATTCTCAATTACAAACACACCTGAAGTCGAAGCCACAGCTTGCTTCGGTTCCTGCTTCTTGGCGTTCCACGCCTTGCAATCTTTCTTCCAGTGCCCTTTCCTATGACAGTGGAAGCACTCATCCTTTGCCACTACTGGCACCGCAATCTTTTTCTTTCCCTTCGCTCCCACCTTACTAACACCATCTCTAGGTTTGGTGGCGGCCTTATTCTTCCTTCCTTTGGCCCGAGCCTTAGACCCGGAAGAAGAAGCACCACGAACAAATATAGCAAGTGTTTCCCTTGCCTTCTGCAAGGTGCCCTCTGCACTCCTCAACATGTTAAGGAGTTCTGGAAGTTCAACTTCTTTTCTTTGAATGTTGAAATTTAGAATAAACTGGGCGTAGGTGGAAGGAAGGGACTGGAGAATCAAGTCTGTATAGAGCTCATTCTCCAAAGTTGTCCCCAGGTCTGCGAGCTCTTCTATATAGCCAATCATCTTTAGGACATGTTCTCCTACAGACGATCCGACGGCCAACCTCGCCTGAAACCGATTCTTCGAGGTCTCGTATCTTGCTATACGAGATTGCTCCCCATACAGATCTTTTGTATGGAGAAATATGGATTCAAGATCAATATCCTCGTGCCTCCTCTGATGTTCATTATTCATCGAGGCAAGCACGATACACTTGGCCTTCGCACAATCTAATTCCCAAGTTTTGTGGATTTCCTTATCCGCAAGACTGGATTTAGGACCAGGGACAGCAGGTGCCTTAGTGGTAAGGACATACCCCAATTTGTCATAAGTCAAAGCCATTTTGACATTCCGCAGCCAATCTTTATAGTTTGGCTCTGTCAGTATATTTTTCTCTAATAGTAACTTAAGGCCTGTCATGTTTTGGGTCGCTGTAATGAGAGAGAGAGGGAACACTTTAGCATGATGCTCTTGCAAGTTTAGAGTGGTTTTTAATTTATCTAAACTGGATGGCTCCCACCGTTTCTCGAATCCCTCTTCAAACCAAAAAGGAAGAACTAGCCAGGACTATTCTCACCGTACAATACTTGCTTAACCGTTCATCCAGGCCGGTGTCGGTACTTCGAGGGAGGTTTTCCAACGTTTTCGCGAAGTTCCTTAATTAAATAACCTCTTTTCTCTGTGGGCGTAGCCCCGCTGACACCTTTCTCGACACCTACTTGGTTTATAGCATTGATCGTTAAGTGACGAATCTCCTGATGAGCAGCATATACTCACAGTAGGATCGGGATCCAAATATCATCGTATGATAATACTGAAGGAATCCTACCAACATTCATCAAACTCCAAATGGTATGCATCTCTTTGCAAATTTCAGTTTCTTTAGAAATTCCCGATATAAATTTTTGCCCCATGCTCTTATGACCTTGGCGTTAGGTCAAAATGTCATAAGTCACATGTCAAGTTCTACCCATCATTATCTTGTTAATTTGAACCCATTCGTACATATCCTTGACGTTCGGCCAAAATGATAATACGACTGTCCCAAACTAACTCATCTATCTATGCAACAAATGAATACCCGGCAGCTACCAAACACTATGCCTTGGCGTTAGGTCAAAATACATAGCTTGAATATTACTGAATACCCAAATGAAATGACAGAGGGCTACGAATGGTTTTGGCGAAACCGTGAACGTAGTGAACTTGATATGACCGAAGGAACCTGATAGCTTTTAAAAGAAGTAGTTAAAGCTCCGCAATTTTAAAAAATATCCTCTGTTTTAAAATAACCGAGTGGTTTCTTTTAAACTGTTCTAACGATTCAACTTTGGTTTATTTTCTTTGCATTATTATAATGCATCCCATCAATTAACCTATCATTGAAGAAAACAACGAAAATACAACGTCCTCTTATGCCACCCACATTCGCCACTGGGTCCCGTCATCACCCGTTAGGTTACTTAACTAACGACAGAGCGGGGGCTGGGCAAGCGCGGGTGTAAAACATAAGTGACGTCTAAATAGCTATCACATATAGATATTGTACATTCGTCAGACGCAATAATAGGCATTCCAAATCATAGATGAACATTATTGGATATACAAGCAATCCGCGTTTCTTTTGAGCCTGCAACGAAAGATGGATTACACAGTTATGATGAATAGTCATTACCCCACCCTAGACCCCTACGGGTACGACAAACTACCCGCCAAGTACCCGAAGTGGAGCGGTCTCCCTCAACAACGTGAGTAGGCCACTAAACACTTCAAAGTACCCGGTAGTTTGTGCACCCCACCTTGGGTCTATCTTAGGAGCAAAAACAGTAAAATGAAATAATACAACGGTGGCTACAACCGCAACCTGGATGTGCCCCGCAAAATAATATTACAACATATTACAATTATATCGAATGAATGAATATAATAACCCATCTCAAACCCCGGCTAATCATCACAACAATCCAATCAAGTTCATAATCACAAACAATAAAATCATTACAGAAATGTGCAACCCCCTGCCAACCGACATACTAGCAGTTAGGGGAGGTTTACGAACACATTATACAATCACAGATATAATCTAATTAGCCAAATATCGTATAATTTCGATCGAGCAAACACATTAGATTCTACTCCAAAATTTCTCTGTGCACCTGAGACTTGAGCAGAAAATAAACATTCCAGAAAAAACAAAAAACATCACAGAAGAGTTCTGGGAAAATTTGGGGTGAATCGGCTTCAACTCGGCCGAGGATCCGCGGCGGATCGGTGGGATCGGCCGCGGTTCCGCGGCTCTTTGGCCGATTCATGCACCCAGTTTTTTCCAGTATTCTTGTATTTCCCTGCTTGTAATTTTAGAGGCCCCTGAAAAAAATTTAGACCTCATTTTAAATTCGACAGAAACTTGGTGATTTCGATGTTTTTTCCGGTTTATTTTGCGTTCGAAATTGTAATGACTTTGCTAATAAGTTAATTATTGTTTAGCGAGTCTCTGATACCACTGTAAGTCGACGTTGTACACCCCACGAGTTGCGGGGAGGCGGAAATATGAAAAACAATCATTTTGTTTGAAACAACATCGACTAACCGAAAGGATTTTTGCTAAACTATAACTAACACTTACATAGGAGTGATTAGCTACTATGAAAGAAGATTATACCTAATGAACCAAGTCCTTCTTTTTCTCATTAACCACCTCCTCGTCGGCCTCCTCTTTGTAATAGACGATCCACCCGAGAGCTTCTACTCCAAGCTTTGCCTCTAATCTTGAGGTAACTAGGTTTCTCAAAGTGCTAATCTACATAACCTAGGTAATATAGAGTGTGATTATGGATTAATATGTTTTTCTAACCCTTGATCTCAACACATGAGAGAGTAGAGTTAGGATTTGAAGAGAGAGAGCATGAGGAGAGAGAAGGTGAGAATGAGAATGAATTGAAATAATATCTCATCTTGAAGATATGAAGCATGATGATTTATTAAATGAATAAATCAAATGATTTATCAACCATACTTCATTTATTCACTTTGTGTGATTCATCACATGAGTCATTAAACATTAAATGCAACACTAACTTCTTTGTATGAATCACACCATGAGTCATTAAATCAATAAATGCAAATGCCACCTTAGCCCCCAAGTCATCATCCTTCTAGAAGCTTCTCGCCAAATTACGAGAACGCCCCTCCTATCCGTGAAAACACGGAAAAACTTTAGACTGTATAAATCCAATAATCCGATACTAGAATCTGGTTTAAACCAAAACCGGCTAGTAAAAACTGTCCGAACATCGTACGTGCATAAATGCACGTGCGTGTTCGAACCCTGTCGTAAAACCATACGATCTCTATATCGTTTCGCTCGGAGCAGGGAAACTCTCTGTGTGGGACTCTAAAGACTCAACTACTACGCTGGCAGTGGGTTTAACCACAGACCGCAAGCGGCACTAGCTGTACGTAACGGTCCCCAGGTAGATGTCGATAAGAAGGCCGATAAGGAAACCCATCCGAACTCCTACTGAGCCTGATATGACAATCTCCGTACAGTCCGGTCTGTTCGTCTAGAACTATCGCATATCGGGCCTAGGGGGCGGCAAGCGTCAGTCCCCTAAAAGCGGTATAAGTCGTGTCGGAGCGAAGCCCATTATACCTTGAGAAACTGCTGGATAACCTACCAGTAAATCTCGCTTGCCCTGACCAGGGACTTTGCGTAATGGCTCTCTGACACAGCGCGATATCAACTCCCAATACCGGGAGAGACGAATCATATCTAACCACTACTGCCTCCAAGTGCTCGGGACTGCACCCAACTGCTACCTGTTTGCACGACTCCTTTGAGCCGTGGTAGGGTAGCAATCTAAGAACAGTAGGACACACTCGAGGCGAAGTAGCAGTGTCAAGTCTGCGGACTATGCTGTACTCATGTCACCTGGAAACTGTTAACTGACGACGGGTATAATACCAACCAACAGTTCCATGCGAGTCATGTCCGGTGTACCCGTAACCCAACGAGCACCTGTATACTATCTCCAGTACGACGTACTGATGGCTGTGGGACAGACCATCTCCCCAACTGGGATGAGAAGCGTACACACTAGTCTACTCCGAAGTATCGGTGCCCTGTCTCGATAATCCTACGACTAGGGACCTGAAAAAGGATGTGCTTGTAGACTACCCAGCCCCCACTAGTATGACTGCCATCACAACGTTGGTAGTCAAGCAAGATCCTAAGGGCTCTATCAATACGTACACACATATTAAGATAGATAAAACCAAGTAGCATACTACCATATTTAGCAAGACTGTTAATATAACTGTGAATATCACAAACTTCCATTAAGTAATATACAAGCTAGTATGATACAATAATGGCCCCTATGGCATATACACTAACAACAGTGCCTTCTACTAATCATGTGGATATGCTTGACAAACCTATCTCTTCTGAAGAGCATACCGTTAATATTGGCGAAAACTTTGCAACTTTGCAATTTAATACCATTACCAATTATGTTGCTCAAATTGATGATGCAAGAGAAAAAGAAAGACATAATAACGTGGGTAATGTAAAGGATTGAGTTCTTCAAACTTTTAATGATCCTAAATCAATCAACTCGAGATCTAAACTCGTTGACTCAAATAATTCAGTTGTGCAAAGTTCTAACCCGACTGAGATGGATTCGGAAGGTGATCCTATTATCCATCTTGGTTTCAAACCACCTCATGCCAAAAATATTTCTGCAAAGAGAAAATCAATTACTACTGCTTGCAGTAAGCATCTTTCTCGATCGTGTGGAGCCACAACTTCATCGAAAAAATCTAAGCGGAAACCAGGTGTTAAACCAAACTCGAAAACTCCTTCTAAATCTCTTGATACTTTTGATGATAATGATTTTATTAATGTTGCTACTTTTTGCGGGGTTATTATTAAGGATGACAACACAATTTATAGTATTCGTCTGTTGGATAAGAACCGAAGGAAAAAAAAAATCTTAATTCTGTAGATATGCTTAATTCAGCAAACCACATGGTACTTCAATAACATTAACTGGAGTCATCAACTAGTGGATGCGAACCTTCAAAGCCTATAATTTTCCAACTAACTCAAATCTATAGCAACAACCGATGTTTGAAATAATTTGTAGCAACATTCTTTGTCATTGTTATTTTTTTGGTGCATCGAGAAATTTTATTGTGAGGTATAGAGCTTATATCTTATGGTTATATTTGTATGAAAATTTATAATGATACGTTTTCCTTCCACAAATAAAAACTATAAGATATTAGTTCGATCACTAATTGGTTATCTCGATGCTCAATTTGCTTTGTTTTGTAATTATTTTACTTTATTTCAATTTATTTTATTGATGTCAAGTTGGGTTTAAGGAAAAAAGGTAAATTAACCGGGTGGTTTTCATGAAATAAACTAATTACTTTAGATATAAAGGGCTGCATCGGCATCTATTTGACGATATTTTTTTGACATGCATAGGCACATGCACGGGAAAGTGATCAAACAATTTTTCATTTGACGATATTTTTTTGACAATCAAAGCTGGGCTTGAAAGGCCCTGTGTCATATAAATTTTACGTAAACATAGATTCAAAGCAAGCATTTGAAATTATATTTGAGCTAAGCATAGCTATATCAAAGAAATACCAAGTATTTTGCTTAGCAATGATCTAACACTGAAAAGAAATAATGTAAAAAACCCTGTAAGAAAAATGAGAGCAAGATGAGAAGCGGGAGGAGAGAATATTCGATAGCTATTAAAAATGAGCTTACATGAGTACCAACTGGGTCGAAGAGAAGAAGTTTTGTGCACATGGCCCAAAACTAAAAAGCTTTTTGCGGTACATGATATATCAAGGCTTAATCTAAATTGTCAAGGGCATTCTCAGATAGGAAAAGGCTCGATTCTGGCTTCTGGCTTTGTGCAAGGTTGTTTAATTTTTTTTTAAAATGCCTTATGTGAAAATGTTATCCTATATTGTTATTGTGCCGGATAGAAAATAAGTACACATAAGTTGTAAAGTGATATTGAGTTTATCCAAAGCATGAAAACTCGACAACAACGCTGAATATTGATAACTACACAGTGCAGTCTAGACCAAAGATACCTCAAAAATATTGAATTTTTAATATTGAACCACTAAAATTTAGCTAAATCTAAATATAGCCCCTATTGCATAATATTTTTTATATTGGAAATTCTCTATAAAGCATTTATTCGATACTACTATTAAGAAAAAAAATTCGAAGATTCGGCTAAATGAATTTTTGTACACGGATCATATCAACATAAGAATCTTCATAATTTAACTTTATGTTGTTTATTCTCTTGTCATCTATTTATTTTTATTTTTTTGGAAACACTTGTCTTCTATTATTTTTAGTGTCATAGCTAGATAACCAAGAGAATAGAAAGATTTAGGTTAATTTGTTAGATTCATGTAGTTAGATCTGAAAATTTATCTCAAATTACGGTTAGAATGATAAACTAATAAACCAATTCTAGTTCTTTATATAATGTTTTGAATTATTAAAGACGCCCAAGAAAAAGAGAAGTTCAAAATGAAAAACTCATAAACCGATTCTAATCCTTGCATAGAAATAATGTTTTGAGTTATTGAAGATGCCCAAGAAAAAAGAGAAATTCCAAGAAAAAATAGAGAAGTTCCAAATGAAAAACTCATAAACCGATTCTAATCTTTTCATTAATATAATGTTTTGAGTTATTAAAGACGTCCAAGAAAAAAAGTTCCAAGAAATAAAAGAGGTTGATCTTCATTTCATATCAATTAAAAAGAATATTCTTTTAATCTATTTCTATTTCTCTTATAAAGGTTTTAATCTTATTAGGCTAATTATTAACATTGAAAATTTTCCCCAGTTTTAGGCCTGGATATGTAGCTAAAATTTGAAAATAAATTAATTAAATTTAATAGAAATATTATGAAAACAAATGAATTGTTCACTTTATAGAGTTGAGGATATAAATGGGATTAAAGTAAATGTTAGGGACAAATGAGATACCACTAATACCACTAAGGTATATATATTTGCAACTCTTGCAATAGTTGAGGATATTAGCTGGAATTAGAATTAGAGGCCCATGGGCAAATTAGGAATTCAAGCTTCAAGTGAAGAGCTTTAGCTCAAAGCAGTCACATGCTTGAATAATACATCCAAAGCAAAGAAACACATAATCTAGGACATGCTTGACATTATGAGCAAAGGTCAAGGGTAAAATTGGCAAGGCCTATGATCAATCTCAAAAGCTGGAAGTACAGCTTTTATTTATATATATATATATATATATATATATATACACACACATACTGTGAGAGAGAGATAGATTAATGGAGAAAAGAGGCCATAGGAGGGGATTTCCTCCTATGGCGTGGAAAAAATACAACCTCCACCATTTTTTCCGACGATCGGCACCCATCATCATCATCGTTATCATCTAAGATGTGCGTACACCAAATTTCATGTGATTCCACAACCTTTTCACCGTTGATTTAGTGGGTTCAAAATTAACGGTTTACCGACAATAGAACATTTTACATTGCTAAATCAACGGTAAAAAAGTTGTAGAATCACATGAAATTTGGTGTACCCACATCTTAGATGAAACGATGAAGATGATGGGGGCCGATCGTCGAAAAAATTGGTGGAGGTTGTATTTTTTCCATATGAGGGAATTTCCTTCTATGGCGTCGAAAAAGTACGCCCTCTGTCGTGTTTTCCGACGATCGGAATGCATCATCTTCATCGTTATCATCTAAAATATGGATACGCCAAATTTTATGTGATTCTACAACCTTTTCACCGTTGATTTAGTTTGTGATGTTGCTCATCTCTCTCTCGCTCGCGCGCTCTCTCTCTCTATATATATATAATATATCATGTTTTCTTTTGATAACACAAGAATTAGTAGCTTGGGCTTAATTATAATACAAATAAGACTAAGGGTTTTATTTGTATTAACACCGAGGGTGACTCATAAAATTAAGCCAAGCTACTAATTATATAAGGGAAGGAATATTTCCCATTTTGGGTATCTAAAGAAATTAAAGGTTATTTATTCTGATAAGGTCAAACGGGTAATTGTCGAATTCTTGATTATTTAACACTTGGCAATTATAATTTAATTATTTAATACATCTATCTCCCTTTTTTCTCCTATCACGGCGTATTACACCCAGAATACCGAATGATTTCTCCTTGTGATGTTGCTTATCTTCCACATGACATCTTGGTTTGTGAAATCCTCACAAGACTTCCCCTAAGATCTGTGCTACTGTTCAAGTCCGTGTCCAAGTCATGGCATGCCTCGACGTCTCATCCATCTTTAGTTGCATCACACTTGGATCGATCAAGGAAGAGCCAAAATCTTGCCATCATGCATGCCTGCCCTAATCAACCGGACGATCGATGTTTATTGTTATATGACCTGCGTAGGGAGTATGCTAATTAATGTCATATTTGGAAAAGAAATTCTCTTTGCGGTGATATAAGGAAGAGGGTGACACGTCCACCAAGCTCAAACGGTTTGATCGATCTTATTGCCTTAATCAGGGACGAAGTTGCTTGTCTGCATCCCTGTTATCATATTACAACCCCAAGAACAAATTATTTGAAATGGTATTAATACGTTTCTTATTTTTGTTTCTCTTTTGATCCTATATTGATAATATGTTTGAAAATATTATTTTAGCTTGTATATATATATATATATATATATATATATATATATATGCCACCAAGGTTTTGGCACGGTAAGATATTCATGCATTCATGAAAGTTGTTTGTAAAAAAATTTGAACTTTCAAGTATTAATTCAACTAACATCACTCATGATGGTTTTTGCGGAATGTATCTGCACAACCATACAGATTACTAATCATTTTGTTAATATGCTTTTAGGATGATGGTACATGTGTAGACGTTGTTTTAACTGTGATTCATGTTTCAGAGGTGTGCAATTTTCTCTTCTTCTCTGTTTTGGCATCTTATATCTACGGTTATAACTAAAGGTCCTTAGATGATGTCATTATTCAACAAAATAAAAATTAATAAAAACGACAAAATTCTAATAATCAAAGTTGAGAATTCAAAATAAACTTATCACCACCAAAGACAAAAACAAAAAAAAATGAAAAGTCAAGAACACTCTTTCTCTTTCTCATCACATTCTCTCTCATATTCAAAATCCCAAAAAGAGATATACCTTACAAATTTATACGTAAGCCCTTATATTTTTTCTATTTTGTATAACTTATAAAGTTCTTAATTCTAATATTATCACTAACCGAATTCATTTAATATAAATTTAAAAAAATATATAGATATCCTTAGAATATTTTATGTAACGTCCAAAATATAAAAATATTTACATACGCCTTCAATGTGTGTGTGTTGTGTTCAAATTATACACATGTGTATCACACGTGCAAAATATTACCTAAAATAAAGAATTGGTGATGTTCACCTCCTCAACCACAAAAAAATGAAAATAAGAAGATGAAAAGTTGGCAACTCTCTTTCTTTCACATTCATTACACATTATTTTCTCGTGCTTAAAAACCCAAAAAGAATACGTGTTGCAAATTTATATATAAACCCTTATATATTTGTTATTTTGTATAACTTATATATTTCTCAATTTTACTATTATCACTCGCCGAGTTCATTTAATCTAAATTTAGAAAAAATATATACATCTTTAGAAATTTTCTGTAACACCCAGCATAAAAATCTTACAAGCGGCTTCAATATATGTTGTTCACGTGCGATTGCAAAATGCTAGTTTCTTCATAATGTTTAGACGGTTTGTCACCGGGGTTGGATTTAGGGTAAGTCGAGCTTAAGAAGACGACCAACTAGATTCGGTGTTTCTGTATTTCGGTATGTATGTAAGGAATATAATAACCAGTATAAAATGGAATTTTAACATACTTTGACAAACCTAATCTAAATAAGGTTCCTTCTGAATCAATTTAGAAAATTTCTTTATGCTCTTTCAAAGGAATTCCAGAAAAGTATGTCTGTCTACACCCCCCATAACCCTTCATGTGGATCCGCCGTTATATCCGTATCCACATGTGCATCTGCCAATGATTACATAGTACGAAAATGGTAACATCTACATCCGATCCATATTTGATCGATAAGAACATATACAAAAGTAATAGTGAAAGTGTTGATTCCAATTTTTCTGAAGATATCTAAGCCTCGTATAATTTTTTATGCATGTACTTATGCAAAGTAATAATGGACAGACGTATTCAATCAATAAGAACGTATACAAAGTAACAGTGAAAGTGTTGACAATTTTTCAAAATGCATCTAACCCTCATCTAATTTTCCATGCATATATATATACAAATTAATAATAGACTGGCCGATTGTAATTTTCAAAAGATATCAAAGTTCTTATCTAATTTTCCATCCACATTTGTCCAGGGAGAAAAAACTTTCCATAGATGCTACGGTACAATTTAGATTGATCAGTGATAAATTGTATGAAAATAAATACAGATCATCAGAAAATATATTACGTGACTTTGAAAATATGCTTATAATATATGTCAAATGCATAATAACTTAAATTATAGGGAGTTGAGTATTAATTCCCTGCAATAAGGGGCTAAAATTAGATATTCTTGAACTAAATGGGAGGAGTCAAATTACAGGGGGCCGAATTAATTTCCTACACTGTATAAGGTGCGAATCTTTTACAATACAGCTTTATATATTTTCAAGGAATTTAGTTAAGATGATAGATATTTTTTAAGGGCTTTGAGTGCGCCATACACATGTGCTTATGTTTCCCATTTTTCTTTTCTTTTACGATTAATAATTATGTAGTTTAGTAATATTTTGACACATCAGCAAAATCGACATAAATTGAAGACTCAATTTCATGTCAAATTTCTAACCTTCTTCTTGTGGCATTATAATAGTAGAGATTAACTAAATTACTGGATTCGTTATTCGTTATCAGTAACCACTTGACAGTGGGAAATTTTTTTGAACATTTCTGCTAAACTACCGGACTTTTTTTCCGCCTTCTTGGAATGGACGGCGATGACGTGAACTGCCTAAAACTTAAGCATATATCCAGTCTTATAGAAATTGGAAGTTTCACATGCCCTCTTGTATTTGTATTAAATAGTAGATGTTTGGTTGTTCTAATTAGAAAATAGTTGCATATATTATTAGGTGTAGATCCAACTAAAGTTCCAATGCTATTCCTTTCTTTGGATGAATATTTTGCTAAAATGATAAAGTGTTATTCCTTTGCTTGGATGAATATTTTGCTAAAAAAAGTGTTTAATATAATGTAATAACAATACTATAATTATCTTTTCTTTGTTTTCTGTGTTCCCACACATTTAATTGCAAAATTGCTTAATTTGAGCATAATTATAATTACGTGTTTTCTCAATCAAATTGTTGGTGTACATGTTGGAGCAACAACGAATTTGTAACCCATCACATGTTCTTATATTGGGTAATTTTTACTAAAATAACCTTAACTATTGGTATTGTTCACTTAAATGCCTTAAAGTTTTATGTTGCCAATGATGTTAACATAGGCAATAAACATTCATTTTTAAATACTATGAACTTACGCTCAGCAACATGCATAAATAGTTGAAATACCTCTTTCGGAAAGAAAGCATATGGTTGAAATACATGCATATGATAATTTTCCAAGACCACCCTTACTTCGAAGAAAGTATCAATTTTAGACCCTTGGCCAAGGCCCTGCATTCTGCTTCTTCGTCGACATCCGAAGCGCTTTCTTCTTCGGATTCGCTCTCTTCTTCTTCCTCTTCCTCCTCCTCATCATCATCGTCGCTATTGACAAATAAATTTTAATTATTATTGACATACACTTTGTAAAGCTGGATGTTGTTGTCTCTATTTGCATAATTGCTACTTCCCGTTTGTTTGGTACTAAATTGCCCCCCTTGTCCATTCCATCTCTTGTTGTAATCTTCTATTTGTTGTGGTTGCATCCATCCCACGCACCCACCCCACCCACCCACCTTGAGCCACAAAACATGATACTAATTATGAAAGTTGAGAACAAATAGAGATTTTCTCTTTCTTTTTCTTTTTCATTTTTCTTTTTCCAAAAATAGTTATCTCTTAAATAAATATTACAATTTTATTTTAATAGATAAACCCCAACATTCTCATTTGTTCAGATTGCATAGAAAGGAAGTTGACCTAAACGGTATAATTTATAAACCTGAAGGTTGTTGTTTCTGTTAGCATAATTTATGTTCCCGGTCGGTTTGATGCTATACGATAGGTCGTCTTCTACTTCTTGTTGCCTTCGTCGCCATTGAACCCGGTTATAAGGGGCACAGAAAAAGGGAATTAGAAAAAGAGTTGCTAATAAAGATCGCTTGAATTAACTATTTTATTAAAAAAAATACTTCTATTAATTATCTGCCAAATTACACTAAATATATTTCTTTACAAAATCATCAAGTTAATTTTCTCAAATAGACCCTTAAAATGAAACAATTTGTGAGATTAAAATT
This sequence comes from Agapanthus africanus, assembly GCA_030015575.1. Classification (NCBI taxonomy): domain Eukaryota; kingdom Viridiplantae; phylum Streptophyta; class Magnoliopsida; order Asparagales; family Amaryllidaceae; genus Agapanthus; species Agapanthus africanus. The sequence continues at coordinate 422,946,930 of JASDDO010000010.1, read as the reverse complement.
GCAATTGTTTTTCTCTTAAACTATTAATTTTAAATTTTAAATCCATTTTATTTGGTTTTATGTGCATAGAACATATCAAAGTTATTAATGACGTTATTTGAGAAACCTGCAAGTCGTTGTCTTTGGTGTAATTTCTGCTTGTAATCTGCTTGTTGTTATTATAAAAGAGGTTATCTTCCGCTTCTTGTTGTCTCCCTCTCCGTTAAGCCTTGTTGATATTATAAAACCGGCTATCTTCCGCTTCCTGTCTCTCTCCCCATTGACTCCCCATTGAGCCTAATTATACCAACAAATTTATTAACATAAGATAATAAAAGAAAAATCAATAGAGATATAGTATTAGACTAAATATAAAATAGTATATATATATATATATAGAGAGAGAGAGAGAGAGAGAGAGAGAGAGAGAGAGAGAGAGGCCTAGGAGAGCTCACCATTCTCCTTTGCATGGAGATCAAGGTTCTCAACAAGACGAGTTAATGTGAGTCTCTAGGATTCATGAGTCAATTTATTAAGTTTTGTGGGCTCACAAGAGTTAGAATTAATTTCTTTTTCTTTTTGGATAAGCAACATGAGGGGTTTAAGATTCATTTTAGTAACCTTTTGTTGTATGCATGCCCACCTCTCATTTTGTTGTATTGAACAAGTAGTGAGGAATATATTTTTAGCTTTCGACAAGGGGAATATATCTTTCGGTAGATTATTGGCAAAGTTGTGAAATTATTTGGGATGGGTTTGGTGGTGTTTTGGGAGATCTTTAGGGGAACTTGAGCAGAAATTTTATTTTATTTTATTTTTTTTGATATGGGATCTTAGAGAACAGATGCCAAATGAACATCTAATCCGTTTCGTGCGTGAACTAATTACTCAAGTGTTTGGATTTTGAAATTGAACCTGGATTTTATGTCAGATTTGATTGTGATAAATAGGGTTGTGTACGTGCGATCCCCGTGTTTATATAAGATATAGTTTGTAGAGAAATTAAAGATATATATGTAGTTTAAACATTTTGTGTGAGCACATGTATATACCAGAGGAAAAAGAGTAAAGAGACAAAACAATTGATGATGTGGACCATAAAATAGGAAGGAAAGGTTTTCTCGTTTATTTTTATTTTATTTAAATTTTTTGTTAAATATTCACAATGTCCTCTTTGTAATACCCAGTCCCCTACAAATATTTACTGTATTTTAATAAATAATTTCCAAATACTTTCCCCAAATTTTTCTACAAATTTTTCTATATTTTTCCAAAACCTAAATATATTTACCTTCTCCTAATTTAACCTAATCCCTTTAATTTTTCTTAATCTAATTTCTCAACCCAAACCCTCCCAACTCTCCTTTTCCTTTCTCTTCTCGAACCCAGCCCATTCCCCAACCTATCCTACCCAAACCCGAACCCAACCCGTTACCTCCTCCCCACTCCTTTCTTCTTCTTCCCGCTCGCCTTCTTTTCCTGCCACTTCCCCACGACCCCCTCCTCGTAACGGTCCTCCGCCAACGAACCCCCGCGACCTCGTCTTCGCCCAACGAACCCCCGCGACCTCGTCTTCGCCCAACGAACCCCCACGACCCGCTCAACCGCGACCCCCATCTCCCTCGCCTATGTCTCGCCCCTCCCCCGCTCGACTCGCTCCCACGACGGAGCCCACGCCAACTGACCCCGCGACCCCCATCCCCCTCACGTTACCCCCTCTTTCGTTCTCATTCCCTCACACTCGCTCTCCCATCTTCCCTCTCATGCACCCCCATCGCCTTCGTCTTTCTCACCCCGAGCACCCCACTATAAACCTACCGCCGAAGCTCCCCCGCTACCATTGAACCCACAGCCCCGATCTCACCTCTGCCCCCACCGTCGATCACCTTGCCAGAGCTTCGACTCTGTCGCCTCCATCTCCTGCACCGAGCCTCGGGACCCAACACCACCAGACACCCGAGCTCCCCACGGTCCTTGCACCTGAGCTCCGGCCACCTCGAGCAACCGCCTCTCCTACATCCTCCGAGCATCTCGCCAGCCATCCATCGCCACCAACAACCCGAGCAGCCCGCCACTCTCTTCCTTGCCACTGTCCGCCGACCGCCTCCACGAGCACCAACTGAGGCCACCCCACTCCCCCATCAAACACCCGAACTTCGCTGTCTCACCACCATTCACCACTTTGTTATCAAACCCACTGCCACCTCGTCGCCTCCAGACCCGACCGAGAACCCTATCGCCGAGCCTTCATCGCATCGAGCCGACCTCCTCGCACCTCAAGCTACAACCGAGCTTCTCCTTTCCTCAGGCCACCACCGTCACAACCCCAGCTCCTCACCACCAACACTGCACCAACTTCAAGGGTTGAACCCAAGCTCGAACCCCAAGCCGTGTTGCGTTCGTGTCACACCGTGCCCGCCTACGTGCCACCATGCACCCAGACGTGTCGCGCCCCGAACCCACTCCCCGTGCCACGTCGTACTCACTCCCCGTGCCACGTCGTGTCAACCCCCGTGCTACACCGTGCCCGATCCAGTGCACGCGCCGTACCGCTCCCGAACCACGTACCGAGTCAAGACCGTGCCCAGTACCGTGTCGCGCCCGCATAATCGCCACGTCCACTACCATATCACACCCGCGTCGCCACCGCGTCCAGTACCGAGTCACCGCGCATCGTGCCCGCGTCGCGCCTGTGTCCAGCATCGCATCGTCTCGTGTGTCGAGATGAAGTCCGCAAGCGGCGTTACTTCTATATCAAGCGACCGAAGGCAAGTGGAAACCCCCTTCACTTGCAAATCATGCTACTATAATTTATATAAATTATATCATATTGCTACATAATTAGAGATATATACGTGCGTGTGTTATCATACGTAGATATATCAATTCCGTTATAGTGATAAATTTAATTGAACACATATACCTCAAGTCATCGTATTTGGTTATATTGGATCGGACCGATCTTGGGTTTATTGATCATACAAATATAACTTAGATTTCTCATGAATTAATCGGGTTAGATTGTCACTAGTATACACCGGTCAAGAGTTCAATGTGAAAACCAAATCTAATATGGCGGGACATAGATATAACGGATTACCTTAGTGATAATGAATACTATGTAAAGAGTTGGGTCGAAAATACGGACCCTAACACCGCAAAATGTCATCCCCAATTAGATCTGCCAAATCTGAAATTTCCCGTACCCTTAACTTGTGAAAATCGTAATAATTTGGATACACACCAGAATACTGTGTTCGAGGGCTCGTATCGAAGCCGACTCGACAACCTAGAACCCCATATAATTTATAATCCTTTTCTATTTCATAACGGGGATGGAAACTGTTCGGGAGTGCGGTTCTGGACTGCAGTCTAGAGTGGCACTGCTTGTCGATACTCGATTTGAAATGCTTTCACGTTTCTGTGTGAAAATGGTATTATGCGGAACCCTATACCGTAGCGAAGATAAATCTGTTATCTAACTATTGGAAGTGGTTTCATTCGTTTTTACCATCGTTTAATGTATTAATTATATTTTAAATCATCATTACGTGCTGTAGTCCCAAGCAGGGACAGAACACATATCCTGATATTAAACATTGCATAACTCCCAGAACACAGAGGATACTATTTATCCGTCTGATGCGTTGGAAACCTGACTGATAAACCTAAATATTATCCAACTGTAATGTCGCCTAATTATACTCCCAAACATGTTACGAAACGAATTTCCAGTTCGGAAACTGGATTTCCAGCAGTGAACACTTAAAATGAAATGACCATAACTAGCAAACCTGAAACCCGATTGACGCGAAACAAATTTTGATGGACAGATAATTAAACATAATGCTTACCCCTTTTATATTGTTTTAATTAATTCTACATGTGTGATTTACAGTACATTTTACAAGTGGTATGATACTGGCTGCTATATTCGTATTATAATTAATTGCATTCTCATCATATCATGTAGCGGGTATATTCTCTTTTGAATAGTGGTCATAAACATTGATAACCTAGTGACCTTGATACATTACCCAGTGATAAATATTAGTGTTTGGATTGTGATAAGTACGTTAGTGTTAAACCGTGAATGAATAAGTGAAGTGACACGTACTTGTACACAATCAGCGGAACCAGTTAATTTATTGTATTGTCGACGTCTATAGGACATATATATGTGTAAATATAACTGGAATGAGACGGTTATGGGAGCACTTATATTAGTATCATAGGTAAGACATCGAGTACTGTCCATTTGTCTTAGATACCGGTCGAGACATGCTTGATGGAGATCCCGTCTCCAGTTCTCGTGTAGACTTGTCATGGACCGACTAGTATTTGGGTTTGTGATCGATATTTGATGTAGACCGTGGGTGTGGGGTAGTTTGAGTGTGAGTTCGATCAACGGAATCTCGGGAGTCCCACTGTCGGCATATACAGCGATTTTGGGAGTCATATGGGTGATATTACTGATTATTAGCGAGCGTGATTCGGACCCGTGTTCCCTTGCTCCTGGGGCCTACTCTTGGGTTTGGGATACTCCTGCGGTGGTTGACGCTCACAATTGGACTGACGATAGATTTAATGACTTGGACAGTGAGACTTAGAGACTGATAGGTTTAGTGATATGGACATTGCATTGACTACCGATTTGATACACCTGATTTATTATTTACATGTACCGGTTACTTCATGCTCATGTCATTACTCCATGTTTACTGTTTCATGTTCATCATTATTGCACGTGTTTACATATGTATTTATATATATTGCTATTGTGTCGCTCTGACGACCTGAGTATGCATGCTCAGAGTGAGAAGTGGACTGAGCTTGAATCGGGACCTGACGTACCTTGAGGATTTTGCACACATCCAGATCAGCGACACCAGCGCTATCTTTCTCTTGATCTCTATCTGGTATATCTTTTATCTATTCTGATAGATGTAGTGACTGCATTTCTTATTACATGTGCATTGATTACTGATTACCACGTAATGTTAGAAGCCGAAGTGTGACTACGGCAGGATATTTTCTTGACCGTAGGAGCATGGCTGGTCTTGTCACTCCTTGTATTCCATATTTTGGGAAGCGGGGCGTGACACTCTTGCTGTTTCTATTTTAACCTTTTAAAGTTAAAATGTAAGTTCATAAACCTTACTCAAAAAATATATCAATAAATGTAGAAAATACATCACAGAAGAATAATGACATGCTAAGGTGATTAAAAAAAACATGTTGGGCCGATTAGCAGGTAGAAGTGAAGATAGGGATAAAGAACGGAGAGCGGACCCTAATAACTAATCAAAAACTTCAAATTATCACAAAAACCTTGATAACTCACTCGAAAATGGAGAGCGGACCCCTAGTAACTAACTCGGAAAGGGTTCCTTCCATGATGGACGATACTAGAATTGACCTGAGCTGATGGATGACTGCATCTTCTGAGACTGATAATTAAGGATATGAAAATAGCTCGCTCGAAGCTGAAAAGCTTGGCTCCGGATCAGTTTGATAAAATCTCATTTGAGCTCTTTCGACAATTAAACAAGCCAAAGCTGAATATAAATTGTAGTTTAATACAACAAATGAACGAATATGAGCGTACCTTGATCAAGCTCCGCTAGTGTTTATGCCCGGGTCGTTTACGACTCACTCACTCACGGGGGCTTGAATATAGATTATGAATTATTTAGCACTTTGTTATAATAAATATAATTTTAAACCTGGTGTTACCTTCGATGCACCTATGAATTTGTAACCGGGGTTACGAGGGCTTGTAACCGGGGTTACGGGGGCAAGGCTACAAGTCTGGATCGTCGATCCGCAAGACAAAAAATGCCTGAAGGTTTTCTTCGAGGTCCTCCTCCGATCCCTAAATCAGCCGTCTTTTTTATATATATAATAATGCTAGGGTTTTTTAAGTGAAAAGATTTGTATACCTTTGGTCTGAAGAAAATGGGTTTGTATAGGGTTTTTCGTATGGTTGTGACAGGATCCCATGTCAAAACCCATTTTTAAGTTTAGATCATATATAACTTGTCCATTATAATATAGATTGGAATCTAAGTAAATATTTAGTAAAATATTATTATTCTACAAACTTGAAGATACTATTGGATTACTAATAACTTTGACTCAACGAAGGCTCTAAACAAACTTAGAGCCCATCCATCTAAGTAGAGTAAATACATTATTCACTGCTCAAGTTAAGATCTATGTTATTTTCTTAATTTACTCTTGCAATTATTTATGGCTGGTTTTCTAGGTTTTAAATAGGCTTGAATTCAAGCTTGTTCTCGATTCGGGCAGCTTGAACAAGTTTTTAAGGTTATTAAAATAATTGAACAAACATAAACAATCTCAAGATGAGATCGTCCATACGTCAGCAGCTCTACTTAAGGACTACAGGCATGCAACTTAAAATTTCAAAAAAGAAGAAGAAGAAGAAGAAGAAGAAAAACGGTAAATTGTCAAAAGCCTCCGGCCTGTTTCAAACTCGTGTAAAACCCTCAGGGCTATTTCCTTTTGTTAAAACACCTCGAGGGCCATTCAAAACCCTTTGTATATCACTTGCCTCTAATATCTACGCAATTGGCTATAGTATCTAAGCAGTTTCCTATAATATCTAAACAGTTGCCTGTAGTATCTAAACAGTTACATGTAATATTCAAGCAGTTGAATGAATACAAGGTCTAAATGAAACAAAGATTTTGAACGGTAGGCCTTTACCAACAATTTCGAAAATCACAGGGGATTTTAGATAACTCCGGAGCGGGCCGAGGGCTTTTTGACAATTTACCCCAAAAAATCAGTGTTTTCGCCTCTTGCAAAGGAGAAATTATTCCATGTGCCGGATGTGATACACCCGGGCAGAGAGGGAGAGAAGGGGGAGAATTTCAGACAGCCTTGGACAGTATATGGGTGCAACACCCTGATGCATTTATGCTATATTTATTGGGATATTTTCAAATCTTGCAATAGATTTCTTTATTACTATTGCTTTTGGATGCGGATAGTACATTTGGTAACTGTGGTTAGTATCCGACCCGATTCACATGTTTGAAACCCATTATGATTCAAGATTACGTCAAATATTTGCTGGTACAGAGGATCCGTGTAAATCTAGATATTATACATGTATGATATATTTTTGTATCCGTATATCTTTTAATAATATCAAATAAAAACCAAATAATATATTTTGATATTTAATATGACATGTCATCGTACCCCATATCATATGGTTGCACCCATATAGCATGTTTATGTCCTAATTATTAAAACAAGCTCGTTTAGATCGCTGCGTATATTTACGTAAATCCGTATTTGGGGTATATATTTTTATTGACAGGATATCCCATTATGGGTTTAATTTTTACGTATTTTCTCTATATTTAAAAACTAAATTTTTAGAAGGGATCCAAATAATATTCGGAATAATTTGATATTAGCTGTATAATCCAAAAATATATATATTAGAATATTTTTCTAAACCTTTAAACTAAAATGTATATAAAACATATATAATATATTATTAACTAAAAATATCTCTCTCTCCTATGTCTCTCTTTCTAAAAGTATATATATATTATATAATTTATATAACCTATTATAAAAAAAAACCTCATCTTTCTCTCTCCCTTGTTCTTTCCTTATGAGGCCGCGAGAAACCCTACCCTATCCTCGTCGGTCGCTAAACTCTCGCAACTCCTCATCGCCCTTCACCACCATCAACTCCTCGCCCTCATCGTCTCCATCACCACCTTTAAGACCTCCACCTCCTCTTCTCTTCTTTCCGAGCACCCCTGCAACCCCGCGACACCAACCCAAGAACCCGTACAACCTCTCGTCGAAGACCTCACCGTCACCATCCATCATCACTTCCATCCCCTCCTCCTCACATCCCTCTCCTCTCCCGACACTCCAGACCGCCGCCGCCACCAACCTCACAACTCCCCGACCCTAATCGCCGACCAAGAAATCACAGCCGCTTCGTCGACACAGCACATCGTCAGCCGCCGTTGGCCATCATCACTGTCATATCATCTCTGTCCTCGCCCCCAGTCGTCTTCTTCTTTTTCTTGTTCTTTTTCTTGATCTTTCCTGATTCCGGTCGTCTCGCCGGAGTTGCACGCGTCGCCGACGACCCAGTCACCGTCGTCGTCCAGCCTAATCACCACGTCACGTCACTGCTCAGCCAAGTCCAATCCTGCACGTGTGAGTTTAAATCGCGACGTTATTCTGACGTCGGACGTAGCATCCATATCTCGACGTGAGATCCGATCAGGCAAGTTTTAACTTGTAACATACTATATTATTATATCGATCTCTATATGAATAAGAATAGTGCATGTGTTTTATTATTCAACAAATATTACAGATCTATAGTTTTACGGTATCCGTTCGTATCCACACTAATAATCGTTTATCTAGTTGCATGCTGGAACATCATGATATCATTATACTATTATATCAGTACAACATATTATCTAGTTTGTATTATACATGATAATGGATGTATAATGGTTATTACAGATAAATACATATGCATTCTGGAATCAGTTGTGTTTACCATGTTCCAATATTGATTACGGTTTCATATTGGGTATCTATTTGGTTAATATACATTACATGGCATGTTCACGACACACTACCTGACTTGTTACTTAGATCTTACTGCTAATATCGACAATCCTGACTTACTGTCCTGACGGACGTGACCTGTTGTCTGCACAGACAAGAACTGTACCTACTTGATCATGTGTTGATATTAGATTTATATAGTTAATACCTGATTTGAACACAAATCTGGGGGAAAAGGGAAAATCAAGAATATAACCGAAACATAATTCAAGAGGATATTATTATTGTTTGCTGTGGTTCCGGACGTTCCGGAATAAATCATTATTTGCCGTGGTTCTGGGCGTTATGGAATTATCATTATTGTTTGTCGTGTTTCCGGACGTTACGGAATAAATTATTGTTTGTCGTGTTTCCGAGCGTTACGGAATAAATCATTGTTACCGTGTTTCCGGGCGTTACGGAATAAATCATTGTTACCGTATTACCGTGAAGAATAAACGGGATATATACTGTTGAGTTGCGATAAAAATTATATTAATTGATTCCAAAAACTTGTAGAATAGATGATCTGAAGCACAAATTTAGGATACACATCACACCCCCATACATACATATAGCTCACTATTTATACATGTATTTATTATTTATATTCAAATCATTATGTTCTAGTCATTACTGTTATTTTGATATTATGACGCACTGACGTCTGAGTTTCGCATGGCCCAGTTTCTCTACCTTTATCGCAGGCAAATCAAGAGTGTTTTAGCAATCAAGCCGAGAAATGAGGAGTTGAACGTGTATTATCATAGATGTTTAGTTTATTTATTTCCGTAGTTTTGTTTATTGATGTAAGCCCATTTTGAGACATGATTTAGATATTGTTTATTAGATCTTGATTCGTTTCCGCTTTATACATTTTCTTGATTTTATTTACTGTGGCAATGAACATGTACCAGATAGATTATATTCTTTCTGTTCTTGATATCCGATAGACAACCGTAATGTTATTATGGAGGAATGATTCATAACCACAGATAGCAGGTTGGCTCTGTCACGTGCCGTAGTTTATATATCTTAGGAAGTGGGGCATGACAATGGGGCTCACAATTTTATTTCTTCTCTCTCTTGTCGGGATGGCTCACAATTTTATTTCTTCTCTCTCTTGTCGGGATGTATACGGCCGAAGTATGGAATAATATTTTCTAGTGAAGACCCAGTCAAACCGCAAGGACATATAAAATGGGCCGGTTAACTTACGGTTCAATTAATGATGGACCCAGCTATTTAGCCATGATAAATAATTTGGGTTATTAGCGAGACTAGATATTGGACTATAAGTGTTGGGCTAGGTCCTTGGACTGCTTTAGTGAGCTTTTGCTTTGCCATCAGCCCTAACCCACATTTTCCGTATCTGTTAAACAGCTAATTGCGCATATTCCTCAGTAGCAGAGAAATTATTCGGTGTGCCAGGAAAGAAGGAGAAAGAGATGGAGAATTTTGGGCATCGTTAGGGCAACTTGGAGTCTTTCTCTCTCATGACTCGGCACATATGACAGGCACACCGAAAATTTTTCCGAGGAATTTTTCTAGAAATTTTTTCTCTTGAATTGATCAAGCACCAGTGATTTCGTATCCGGTCAAAATCTTGGGCTTCAATTGAATCGAGAAAGAGGTTTGATTGCACATTTAGATTAGGGTCGTATTCTATGGTCACGCGTTGCACAGTAGCGCATCCATTTTTTTGCTGCATGTTCTCCCGCCTCATCATGGAAACTCTTTGCCGGAACAAGTCCTTTTCTGATTCCACAAGTCTTTCCTATTTCTGTGACTGTGCCAGCGAAAAAGGTTTTACTTAACTTGCTCGATCACAAGCAACTCGATCCTGCCCATGTGCTCTTAGGAAGCAATGCTAAAGCATCTCGGTTCGAGTCAATTTGCTTAACATTTCGAACACTAAATGTGTCGTTAACTCCTCGCGCCGCTGCCACCGTTTCTAGGACTGAAAGGAGAGTAAATCGGCCACATTAAGATTACCATCCGGGATTTGATTGATTCCTAATTTTATTAAAGAATGAAGAATTGTGAGAGAGCGGAGGCCCAAAGGAATGTATCCCCGCAAATTCGCAAGCTGGTCCTAAGTAATCGTTGTTGTTTATTGGACTGCGGAGGAATGACTCTGTTAGGATAGGTGAATTGTGGTTTGAGCATTTATATCCCTACAATATGAAAATACACACTTCTACCCCTTTAACACCCCTCCCTACAAATTACTTTTGATATTCTTATTTTACCCTTCTTTTATCTTCATTCCCAAACTAAAACATTCTTCTCTCCTTTGTATTTGCATGCATATAACATATGGATGACAATTTTTGGGGATTAGCAATTTTTCCGAAATACTTCGCAAAATGGTGTCCCCAAAAATATTTAGGGGAACGGTGTTGGGCTGGTGGTTAGCTCAGCTTAGTTGTTGTTAACTAAAACCGCATTTTTAAAATACGATTTTAAGCTAAAATCTTCATAAAAATCTTGTGAGTTAAGAACCGCACTTTGAAATTGTGGGTTTAAGTTTCTCTCTATAATCAACAAAGATCCCCTCCAACCAACAAAAATTACGGATTTTATAAGTTTTTTTTATCTTAAAACCGCTGACGCGGGACGGAAATGATAGGGCTATGTGTGGATGCAAACAAGCAAGCGATGGAAATGCAAATTTCTAAGGAAGCTCTAAGATAATGCAGAACACACAAGCAAGAGATCCAACATTTGATAATTGACAATAAGAAATGATATAAGTTACTATAAGACTAATTATCCATGGTTAAACCTCCAATTTAAATCAATCAATTTCGAGCTCATATTAGATAGATCATCGACAAGCATAAATTAATAAACACTGTTGGCAGAGATCAAATATTATATCGGTATGTACTTGGGTTCAAATAAATGCGAGATCTCAATATTCAAATAAATAATCAATATTTCAACTTGACCCAAGACTCTTTACCAATTAAATCAAGCTATGAGACCAAGAGAACAAATTAAGCCTTTTACCTCACACTGCATGTATTTATTGCCTTGCGCCGACTTCAATCAAAACAATCTTCGCCATGCGTAACTGCGGCTTGGACTTTGAGTCGGAGGAAACTTGATTACGGCTTGGACGGACTGTGGGAAACTTGTGGCAGTAAATCTTAGAAATCGGAGTTTCGTCGGTTGTTGAAATCGAAACTCCGACTTCGGAACTTAACTCGGATCTGATTATTATCGAAGATTGTTGTTTCGACGATTTGGATGAGATGATGTTCTCAGACTTCTCAGAATCAGCAGAAACTCAACGGCTAGATCTTCAAAATAGAACAAACTACGAATTTGATATAACGGATCTCACACCCAAACGACTCGCTCCATGCACCGAATCGCACGGCGGCAATGCAACTCCCCCCAAGGAGCAACGAATCGCACGGCGGCAATGCAACTCCCCCGAAAGAGAGATAAAATCATACACAATTTTCCGATCTCAAAATAATATTTTCTTCAATCATCCAGATAAAGCGTTAGGGTTTCTTTTACAGGAAAGCTCTAATTATATTTTGCAACTAACTCTTAAATTAATTTAAAATTACGAAAATCTTAATGAAATAAAATCCCCAAATATCCCAACAAAAATAAAATTAAATAACTAAATGGCTCCGCATCAACTGCACTTTAAAAGTATGGTTTTAGTTAAGAATACATAAAGCAGGCTGATCTCCATTGCAACACCGTTCTGCTAAATATTTTTTAGGGAACACCATTTTGCTAAATATTTTTAAAAAATTGATAATTTCCAAAAATTGTCCGTATATGGACAAATAAATAAAATAAACATAGCATTACAAAATAAAATCTCTAATTGTGTCTCTAAATGATTAATCAGGGAGAATTCACCAGAGGACATTGCATATCCTAGCTAGAGATGAGCAATGCAACAAATTAATCTTGATACAAATAAGGTACACATCTCAAGATCTGCCCTGCTACTATACAAAGACAATATTAACTAATTATGCAATGTTTCTTACGACATGCCCTGTTTGGCCAGTGTGTGGTGGAACCGCCTGCGGTTTCAACCACATGAAATTATAAATTTAAACGTTTGGTTCAAATAGTTGCTATTTCAATTTGTAATTGAAAAAACAAATTGTGTTAAAAATTATGTAGTTTCAAATATTTGAGCGCTTTTACAATGCAACATAAAATAGAAAAGTTTGTGATGATGCTCATAAGTGGGAATTCTTCATATCACGACAATGTAGCGGATGACGTGTCATCCGCTTAAGCCCGCTAGGCTTCTGGGGGCTGCGGAGGTAGAATCAGTGTGTTACATTAGGGACTTTCCTCGGACCTCGTCTCCAAGCTTACTCCTCCACTTCTTGCCCCCGAGCAATCCAGCAGCCAAACTTACGCCCCTTTTGCTCGTCTCCGAGCCATTGCAGGGCTGAGCTTTCTCGGCCTTCCGGCTCGTCTCCAAGCCATCCGTCGAGCCGAGCTTCCTCGGCCTCCCCGATCAACCGAGAGCGCGGAGCCCAAGCGACCCCGCCACGGTTCTGTGTATCTCGCCAACGCAAGATATCCGCCGTCCCACGTTCCGTGTCCCATGCTGGCGCGTCTCCCTATTATCCCGCCATTAACGGACGGATCCCGTCATCGACGTGAGCATAACGCAGGGGCGTAACGAACGGCGAGGATCTCGTGCCGGCTTGCTCCATGTGACCACTATATAAACCCCTCTTTCAGACGACTCAGGTAAAAAAAACCCATTCTAATACGCCGCTACTCTGCTCTCATTCCACGACACTAACTTGATCGTCGGAGGGTTCTACGGTGGTTTCCCACCCCGGGATTTCCCTTGCAGGTAGCTCGGCCTCAGCAACATCCAACAACCCATTGAGATCCACACAACAACTCTCATACTCCATCTAAACCGCTCAAAACTGATCGCAACCAGATCGACGAAGGACAACATCTGAAGGAGATCAAGACCGCCATCAGTTGGCGCCGTCTGAGAGAAAACTTCAGAAACTTCTCCACCCATAAAGTTGATCTTCCGCCCTCGACCCGATGGCGAGCGACAACCGCGATGATCCCAATACGAGCCGCCCCACCCTCCATAACGGAGGCGGGAGCGGTTCTACTCCCCCTCCCAACGTCATCGGTGCCTTATCCGCTCGGATCGACAAACTCACAGCTATGGTGGATGCACTCGTCCGCATTCAAGCGGCGGGCCTTACTTATCAGGCCGCGGTTCCCCGTCCCCGGGGTAATGACGTCCGCAGAAGGACAGATGGGCATGCCCAGACCCTCCATCTCGCTCACGCTCATCTCAGCGTCACTAAACGTCGGCGTGCCGACACTGGAAACCATGACCCGCATGCGGTGAATGATTTCATGACCCGCTGGGCGCCGGACAGCTCCACACCCTGATCTCAGGGAAGACGTCGGTCAGTTCGTCTGTTTCTAGGTACGACCGACGCCCCCACTCCCGCCGAGGCCGTGCAAACGGCGAACGTCGGGACTACTCAATAAAGACCTCACTTGAGGATTTAAGAAATTTGATAGAGCGGAATTGAAGCCGCACCATCGCGCAAATCCGGAGAGAGGGTAGCCACCACTCCGACTGTGCTGAATTCTCGGGGTACCACCACCGGATCGAAGCCCTCAAAAAGAAAATCGAAGGCATATGACGAGATGGCTATATGTCCGGCGAAGGGGCTAGGTATTCCACCGATTCGCTCACAAAACCCTTCGCAGAAGAGCTGCTGGCTGAGCGCGTCTCATCCAGGAACAAGCCGTCCAACGTGGCCCTCTTCGACGGGAAGTCTGCCCCGAAGGATCACTTGGACGCATTTACGGCGGGCATGAGCTTTCAAGACCACTCGGATGTGGCTAAATGCTGAGCTTTTCCCACCACCCTAATCCGAGCTGGCCGGGATTGGTTTCGAGGGCTTGCGCCGCGCTTTATCTCGATCTTTGACGAGCTGGCTATCCAATTTCTCGGTCATTTCGTCGGAAATCGACGACAGAAGAGAACGGTCGACTATCTGTTCACTAACAAGAGCGGAGACAAGGAATCCTTCAAGGGGCATGTCACTCGCTTCTACAATGCCCTCCTGGAGGTTTCCGAGCACTGCGATGAAACAGTTATCACCGCGCTGAGATCGGGTCTTAGACACAAAGAGTGGATCCACTCTTTTGCATTAGCGCAACCTAAGACCATGGCCGAAGTAAAAGCCTGGACCGAGCGAGAAATCCAACTCGAGTCAGAGGTGAACTCAAATTCGCCCCGAGGCGACCAAGCGGAAGGAAAGAAAAAGGATACGGAAGAGAAAAAGAAAGTCGATCGTCCGAAACCTTACTCCCCGAAGTTCCAGGAGGACACCCCTCTGAACATTTCCCAAACCGAGCTGTTGGAAGAAGCTAAGGGTGAGAGGTTTTTTAAGCTCCCGTCGGCTACCTAAAGAACGGGCAAGCGTCTCCGCGGCCCGTACTGCGTCTATCACAGGTCGCAGGGTCACCCGACTGAGAGCTGCAAGCAGCTCCGTGACTATATCGAGGAGTTGATCCGCTCGGGCCACCTGGTGAGATACCTACGGGACAAGCAGCAGGCAGAGCGGGAGCAAAAAGACCAAACCCCTCCCGGTGAATTAACGATCGAGCAAATTTTGGTCGTTTCAGCGGATCCAACCCTGGGAAGTGGGGGAAACCACCGCCTCCTCCTAGTCGAGGGTGTAAGCGATCCACCCCACAAGAGGTGCAGGAAGGACGAACCGATCATCTTCACCGATGAAGACCTTCACGGCATATCGCTTCCTCACAATGACCATCTCATGATAACGGCCCGAGTCCACCGTCATGAGGTCCAGAGAATATTGGTCGATTCATGGAGCTCGGTGGATATCCTGTTCCATGACTGTTTCTAGTGGATGGGGCTAGGACCATCCGACCTTCAGCCGACCTCCCATGTCCTCTTTGGGTTCACCAACCATTCCGTCCTGGCCTAGGGATCGGTCACCCTCCTCCTCGACATTGGGGAAGCGGGCAATACGCGAACTATACCGGTGAACTTCCTCGTCGCTAAGGTCCCTTCATCTTATAACATTCTCCTGGGACGCCTTACCTTAAACGCCCTTCGGGCCCAGATCTCGACTTATCACCTTGCGCTCAAATTCCCTCTAGATCATGGAGGGATAGGCCGGGCCTATGGGGACCAGCAAACCGCCAAGATTTGCCTCGCCTCGATGTTCCCCGCCAGAGAGCAGGGCGGCGATTTTGAAGTCACGCATGATTTCCAGGGGTCTTTAGATACACGCGGCGACCAAAAGGAAATTCAAGATGCCCCGGTGGAAGCATTGACGGAAGTCCCCCTCATAGAAGGAGTCGATGGCCGGACAGTCCAGATCGGCTCTTTCTTGACAGGGGACCACCATGAAAACCTAATCCGTTTCCTCCGAGGAACTCGGACGTATTCGCTAGGACGCCAGCGGACATGCCCGGGATCAACCCCGAAGTGATCTCCCACAAGTTCGGGGTCGACCCGAAAGCCCGTCCCGTCCGACAAAAAAATAAAAGTTTTGAGCCGGTTAAACAAAAGGCGATAGAAGACGAGGTGAATCGATTGCTCGCCGCCAACTTCATCAGAAACTTCGACTAATCAGATTGCCTGGCGAACGTGGTCATGGTCAAGAAGGAAAATAGGAAATGACGTATGTGCGTCGATTTCACGGACTTGAAGAAGGGCTGCCCCAAAGACAACTATCCACTTCCTCGGATAGACCAACTAGTGGACAACTCGGCCGACCATGAATTACTGAGCTTCATGGACGCTTTCTCTGGTTATAATCAGATCCGGATGAACCCAGCCGACGAAGAGCTTACCGCCTTCACCACTGATCGGGGGGTATACTGCTACAAAGTGATGCCTTTCGGACTCAAGAACGCTGGGGCCACGTATCAGCGCCTGACCAACAAGCTGTTCAAACCGCAGATTGGGAGAAATATGGATGTCTACATCTATGACATGCTCATAAAATCCGCCTTATCAGCCGGGCATACTAAAGACCTCGGCCCGCTCCCTCTGACGGTACCCGTGGACCCTAGAAGCCACGGACTCACCGGGGACCCCATCCGCTAAGCAAGATGCAACGACCAACCTTTGCTGCAAACTCTAAAGAAGAAGGTCCACCGAGCGGTTCCGCCTGCTCTTCGTGATCAGACCAAGATCGTAGGCTATATGCATCTTGTCAAACGCCTCGTCCATCAACTGCGGAGATATGATGTTGTACATACCTGGGGAAGTCCTCCATATCGCATAAATTAGCACTTGGAGGAGAGGAGATCGTCGGGGAAGTAAGCGTCCACAGTGGCCCTCCAAGCGGCATATCACCGCTTCGTATGTCTTCTTGGAACGATCAAGGTTATAAAAATATCGTTACGAGAAACGATCTCCCTGATGGTATACACGCGGTTGGTCATCTTCGGGGAATGCAAGACTAGGAAGAAACCGATACACCTTCGGTATTTATAGCCTCAACAAATATGTTCCAACAGCCGAGATCTACTCACGCAGCGATGCAAATCACGAAATATCTTAATTTCCCGATATAGTATTACCATGTGTCATCCATGACGGTCACTATTCCCATCTATATAGACCACGGAAGGTTGAATGACGCCCCACGGAGGCACTAGGGAGTTCAGAAAGCCCTCATCATGAGGCGGCCGGGTAGCTTCCTGCTCGGCTTATCCACAGTGGGCAGCTTCCTGCCCTACAAAGAAGTAGGTCCAAAGCCCTCATCACGAAGCCGTCGAACTAATTCCTACTCGGCTTATCCACAGCGGGCAGCTTCCTGCCCAACAGCGCTGTGAATCCAAATCCCTCATCACGAGGTGACCGGGTAGCTTCCTGCTAGGCTTATCCACAGCGGGCAGCTTCCTGCCCAACAACGCTATGGATCCTAAGCCTTCATCACGAGGCCGCCGAGCAGATTTGTAATATTTTAGCAAAATAAAATATTATTTTCGGGATTAAATAATTAAAATAATATATTTTATGAATTGAAAGGATGTAATTGAGGTGTATTTAGTGGCCCCAACCCCAGTAGTGTTAGTATTTTGGAACAAACCAGAGACTTAACAAAAAAAAAATTACTTCCCTACCTTCACCCCCACAACTTCAGTTCCCTTCTCCCATCCATTTTTTTCTTCATCCCTTGAAAACCCATCAAGAGATTCGAGATCCAAATCTCGATGGCGATCGTCCCTAGATCTTTCCTCGTTGTCGTCGCTATCATCCTCCTGGGCTTGATCTGATCTGTGTCGGTGGAGATCCGGATGATGGAGATCCGATCGGACGCCTGCACCATCATCCTCTTTGACGAGTTCGGCTTCACCCATGCCGGCATCCTCGAGCTCAACGTCACCGGCGTCGCAGTCTTCGAGTCCAGCCCCGACCTCGACCTCTCCCAGCTCGGCTTCTTCCCCACCACTCGTGACACGTGGCTTCATGTGCTGTAGCAGATCTAGGAGCTTGACATTGCGGGCGCCCTGCAATCCGATCTCGTGAAGTTCGTCTTCACCCTCGACTGCCTCCCCAAGTCCAGGGGCGTCCGCACGGCCAAGCTCGGTGCGGTGTTCCACGTGTCGAACCCGGGGCAGTACATTGTTACGCCCCGCTTCCCAGTGTACGGCGAAGTGGACGCGACAAGGTCCGCTACGTATGTACTCAGAAGTACATACGCTAAGCGTAGCTAAGCAATATAAAATAAATCACAAGAGACGAAAGATATAGAAATAACAGCAACTTTTATTAATAACATTCTTTGTACAATGCATGAAAGGAAAATACAACCGAAATGAAAAGTTATGCCTAGACAGTGGCATAACAATAACTGGAAATACTGGAAAGAACAAGGTACAATATCTAGAGCTCTGGGTCTTCGTGGAACTGCTCCAAACCTTCACCGGTGGGCTCGATCTCAACTTGGTCCAACGCACCTGACGACATTCAAAGAAGAAAGAAATAGAATGTCGTCAGCGAACAGATCGCTCTGTAAGTCCCAATATAAAGAAGAATTAGGAAGACAGTGTAAAAGTATTTTCTAAAGTATTATATTGTTGAATATAATGGAATATTGAATTAACGCTGTTGTTTGTAGCTTGATACAGAAGGATACCAGTGTATACGAGGGGGATCTCTATATGCTAGAGATCAGGGCAAAAGGAAAGTACAAGGAACCGTTATGCTACGGTACAACAGCAATAGGATTCAGGTTAGGTGTCTTAATCTGACCACCTCGTGCCACCTTTAATATCTTCCGTACCAATCTACCCCTTAAACCCCGTTGTGTTTTTAACAGTATTGTTGTATTGGAATATGTAAGTTGGGTGGCTGACCAAAACCATGATATCAGTAAACATGTTGTAACTGTATAATCAGGTAAATGGAATATCAGGATAATGGATGAATATCCATGGTTTGATTCAGTCAAAATGAATATATTGTTAACTGGATTCAGGGATTCATGTATTCAAATTGTGTTGGAATATAAAAGAATATAAATTGACTTGAATCATATTCAAGCCAGAAATAGTCAGACTCTAACCCGAGTCAGACTAAAAGAAAGGTAATTTGAAGTTCAATAATTGTAGGGGCCTTATTGTAATTTATAAAACTTGAGGGGGTTTTATGTAAAAAGTACTTTTGTATAGTTTTCAAAAAAATACACCTCAAGTATTTAATATTCGTCTTTATAGTTATAATGAGTGTGAATTTTATTTGTGTTATTCTAGTGAATAAATCCTAATAAAAGTATTAATTGATTTATTTGAAATTTATGGTATTTTAATGTAACTTTTAATCTTGTAATTTTTTTAGGGAAATGTGGAACCTTATATTATAATAAAATAGGTGTCTAAATGATAATTATATATATATATTAACACATGAATAATTTTTAAATAAATATTTTAATCTCCAAAATCTCATTTTTCTCAAATGTCGTATTTTAAACCTTTCGAGACCGAATACTCCTTGCGGAGGTCTGAATCTCGCACTACTAGCCCGCGGTTGCATGATGAACCGTACTATCCCTAACGGGTTCCCCAAAAGTGGGTTGTAGTGGCACTTTGCTTAGGTTTAACAAATATTATTCTTTTAGAAAAACGGCTTTATAAATATAAGGTGTTTATTTGTAAAAAGGGTATAGTTTTCCGTATTTTAGTTTCTAGGGTTTTCTAAGCCAACTAGCCTATTTCTAAAGGTCTAAACGACAAGTCATTAGAAGGCTCAAATCGCCTCTTCACCGCCAATTGTGGCCAGATAAGTACAAGTGAGGAGGGAGGGATCCGCTCACGAATCGTGAGACGGGCCTTTTAAAGTTACCCAAGCTCACTTGCCTAGCCTAGACACCACAAAGTCGGTTTAGATAAACGATCGATGTCCATGACATATCGTATTTTCATTTTATTTAAAATTTTATACAACTTAAAGCTTTCAAGAAAAGATTATAAAGAATATGGTATTTTAGTGAAAAGTCCTGTATTTTCGTATTCTATGTTTTGACATATATCAATTAGGGTTATATTTGTGTGTGTGTAGAGGTAGGTCATTACCTCGTGACTTATTCTAAGTTTTGATGAAGTTTAGAGGTTAAACATGATATGTTAAACTTGAAGGTATTAAAGCACAAGAATACGGTATTCGAAAACGTTATCATTTCATGTGTGAAAATTCATTCAAATTGGTTTCTACAAGTTTGGTAATCAAGATAAACATATTTATGAGTGAGGGAATTGATTTAACGAAGAAAAATGAACTTCATGGTATTTTTATGAAAAGAATACGGTTTTGCAAAGAAGCTATCATTTCATGTGAGAAAGTTTGTTTAAATTGGTTTATGGGTGATTAATAGTCAACATGAACATAGGTAGGTATTATGTATTAGGTGACAAGTGGAAATTTGCAGAAAAACCGGATCGGAAATCGTTTTGTTCCGATTTCCGTCGGGTTCCAAAAAGTCGTATTTTTATATTAAAGAAAAGAGAGATAGAAGAGATGAGACTTACGGGTTTGGACAAGCTAAGGAGGCTAAGGAAGGTGGTGGTTGTCGATGTGTCGAAAACGTCGCGAAGGTTCTAGTCCGGTCGCCGGAATCCGTCGTCGGTTTCGGCAGCGCTTCGCTTCTCGCTCTTTGTACCGAGTTCTCGAGAATTTGGGAGAGTGGACTTAGAGTGGTGAGGTGAAATGATAGAGGGTAGGGGTCTTTATATAGGGCTAGGTTAGGGTTAGGGTTTGGACTAAAAAAATATTTAAAAAATGTAAAAATTCATTAAAATATCATTAATTTTGGGATTAAAAGAGGTTTAATGGGAATTTTGTAACTGTACAGAGAAAATGGAGTATGCAGGGATGAAGACCAAGTCAACACGAATTTTTTTCGTGTTGACGACTCGGCCGGTTGCCGACCTGCCGAGTCGGAGCCGAGTCGGGTCTCGAACGGTAGGGTTTCACATGGGGGGATTTATGGTGTACTTTATTTTTTATAAATTGCATTAATTTGTGAGTTATGGCTGTTTGACCGTTTGACTTCCCAAAAATTTAAAACAAAAAGATAATAAAAAATATATGGGGCATGGGATTCGAACTCTGGTGGCTTGGTTTAGCAGTGCAAGGTATTACCAGTGAGCTACAAGCTCCTTCTTGTAATTATTGTAAGGAAATAGATACTTAAATTGTTTCCAGCAATATCAATACTCCAAGTATACATCATATTTAAAGCAAATTTTGGTATACAAAAATTGGAGTTGTTACATACACGCTGCTGTTCGCAGCCGAGGGTCTCCATGTCCGTCAGGTCCGCCATGTACAATCTCGAGCCCCAGTCCAACATGAGGATCTACCTCTCCGCCGGCTCTATCGTCTTCCCGTAGGTGAGGCTGAGGATAAATCGTATATTGAAGGACCGGTAATGCTCATGGCCGGGAGATAAGGAGAAGAAAGTATTAATGGTTGTGATTCTTTTGCAAATTGTATCAAATATTGCTCAGGTTGGAATCGATGAGTCAGGGCCTTATGCGAGAGATTGAGTAACTTGGAAACAAGTTTTCTTACTTGATGTGTTTTGTTGTTGTGCTGTGCTTTTCCCCATTGTTTGGTCTATTAAGAATCTTAGAGAGGCCGCTAGGACGGATGTGAAGGCTCCCGTTAATCTAAAGAAGCTGACGTTGTTCAGGCACTACTATATTGTGGTGATTTGCTACCTATACTTCATGAGGGTAGCGGTTTATGCTTTGCTTACAATCACTTCATATTGATACTTATGGACTAGTGTTATGGCTGGGGAGCTTGCGACGCTTGCTTTCTATGTGTTTACGAGTTACAAGTTTAGGCCAGAGATGCACAACCCATACTTTGTGATTGATGATGGGGAAGAGGAAGTGGCTGCGGAGGCATTGAAGCTTGACGATGAGTTTGAGTTGTGAGGAGCTTATGGGATATGGGCTTTCTTTGTCTCAGGGGAAGGATGCCTTATACAACTGCCTAAGTAAGTTGGAAAATTAAGGTGTGAGCGCGTGGATTTTCGGGACGATGAAGAAGTGCAAGGCATCCGTCCGGATCGACTAGAGCGAGGCGTTGAAGGTGAGTAGATGTATATCTATGGAGTAAGTTGGGTGGATGGCGTATATCACTCCCGCAACTGTAGAATAGGGTAGTACTATACCCGTAAGTTTGGATGCTATATTTGGATATTTAGTAAAGATGGTATTTAGACGACCTTAGGTTAGATTAGGTTGACCCAGAGAGACCTATCCATAGGATGATTACCTTGGCGGAGAATCGTAAATTGTATGTAGTCACATACGCGCGCGCGCACACACACACACTTTATTTTTATTTTTTTTTGTGTGTGAGTATGTGTATGTGTGTGTGTGTGTGTGTACATATACACGAGTGATGGGGATATTATGTGATAAGTGGAGATGAGTCGATATGATCGGGCATGATGCCGTGAAATATTTGATATGTGATTGAGTCGTAATATGATATTATAATGGATCGTTAGGCGATATGTAATCGTACGTGCGATAATGTGTGAATTGATGATGTTTAAACGTACGAAACCTTAGAACTGTATCCATGATAATGATATTGTATGATGATGTATACATGACATTTGACTCGCACCCCCGATTTTTGGGATACCGTACGATAGATTTTACCGTACGAGATATATATATGATGATTGATCCGCACTCTTGATTCGAGAATGCCGTACTATGTATTATACGGTACGTGACGCTGTGAGGCTGGATCGTCGATTATTAGATATATCGACTCGGATTATATATTTAGACTTTCTCCTTTTTCCGACTAGTTTCTTAGTTAGTCTCTTAATTGTTTAGGTAGATGCTTGACTAGGCCCGAGTCATACTTATTTTCAAAACCGACGAATCGTGAGTATTTTTAAAGACAGTCCGAGAGATCCTACGGATTTTTCAAAGGACGTATCTTTTCTTAAAAACCCCGTAGCCCCTACTTTTCTAAAAACCACGATTCGTGCTATTTCAAACACTAAAATCGTATGACTCGTACACCAACATGTATATTTCTACCATCCACTTGTCCTGTTACTTTTAAGTCGTTCTCATTGCATCGCATATTTATTTCATGTGTTTTCTTTGGTTATTATGAACCCCGTCTGTTAGGACACCAGTACCATTACTGGTGATGCGTATGCTCCACGTACACTTGCTTACCGGCTCACACACATCATCATCGGTAATTGCCATGTCACGTACACTTTAGAAAACGTTATTTCATTGGTATAGCATGCTTGTTTCCCCCAATCAGAGCAACGCTCTGTTTATAATTCAAATTTTTGAAATGAAGCAACGTTTCAGATGTAGCGCACCACGTGCAAATCACGTGGGCACTAGCGCTAGGTGCGCTGCGCTCTAAGCAGCACGCCACGTGTGCGCTAGCGCTAGGTGCTCTGCGCTCCAAGAAGCGCACCGCGTGTCAAACACAGGTGCGCTAGCGTATGTGCGCTTCCCTTCAAGCAACGCACCACGTGCAGAGCACGGGTGCACTAGCGCTGGAATTAAAAACTCCCCACCGTTAGATCAAAGATCTAATAATAATGATAAATCATTAATTAATCAGAATTAAATTCTGTTAAGAAAAGATTCCTCAAAAATCTTTCCAAATAACAAGATTGTGCTCGGAAAATCAGAGCACCGTTGGATCAATGATCCAATGATAAATAAAAAATTACCAAAAGACAGAATAAATTCTGTATGGAAAGATTTTCCATTCTTGTTAAAAATAAGGAGATTGCCTTCTGTAAAACAGAATCTCTAGGATCAAAGATCCAATGGTGGGGAAACATCTCCAAATCAATCAAAGAAAGATCTATTTAACTGATTCAACAAATCAACCTGCCCTATAAAAAGGCCTCCAGACTTCAAGTCTCAGATAGAAAAAAGAGAGAGAAACCTCCTCAAAAATTTTGAGAAAATTCAAAGAGCAAGCTCTTGCAAGAAGATTTTTTCTTCAAGATAAGAATGAATGATGATGAACACAAAGATGAAATCATCTCATGATTAAGAAAAAAGAATTCATTTCTTTAAAAAGATCATAGATCGACAAAGACAAAAAGTCTTTCATAAAGAGATCAAAAGATCTCATCATAAAATAGAAGAAGAACTTACTTCTCACAGATCATATATCTATAAGACTAAAGTCTTTCTCAAAGAGATGATGAACATCTCATTATAAAAAGGAGAGGAGAATAATTCAATTCTCTTAAGGACCATAGATCCATAAAAGCAAAGCCTTTCATAAATATAAGAGATTGAAATAAAATAAGAACGGTTGTTCTTAGATCTTGAGACGAAATCTCTTTTCAAAGAACATAAATTGTTTCGCAGATCGTAAAATTGATCAGATGCGCTTTGCGCTCTTGAACTGCGCTTCTGCGCTATCTGGACTGGTGCTCAGTGCCAAATGCGCCATATGTCAATCGCGTATGCGCCGATTAACAACTAGCGCCTTGTGCTTCTGAAATAGCGCACTGCGCTCATGGGTTGACGCTCAGCGCCAAGCGCACCACGTGTCATTCACGTGTGCGCCACTAAACTGAAAGCGCAATGCGCTCATGAACTAGTGCTCTGCGCTCATAAATTGGCATCATGCGCTCATCATCTGGCGCTTAGCACCAAGCACAACACGTGTCCCTTATGTGTGCGCTATTGGCGCAAAGCGCACCATGTGTCACGTGTACGCTCATAGAACATAAATTGTTCTTTAATAAGCCCAGAGCTATGTTGAATGCCCAGCATTCAATAAAAGACAAAATATTGTCAGAATTCAAGTCAATGTTCAGCATTGTTAAAAGGGCCAAGCCCAAATAAAGGCTCCAAAGCCCAAAATAAATGTTAAAACATTTTTAACTCGATTGGACTTAGCCCAAATTGGCCATAAGTCCTCAAATCAGATTAACTAAGCCCATATGCTCATAAATCCTTGATCTTAGTTCTAAATTGGACTACAGATCCCAACCAAAATTGGTTCAAGGGTACATTTCTGAACTCCTTTGATATTTGTCGTTGTAATCCTTCAACGTCTTCAGAGAGGTGACGGGTCCCGACAACCAAATATTCTATGGACTGTGGGGTCCTTAAACTCATGGACTATGATGTCCTTAACCTTGACTGTGAGGTCTTTAAACTCACGGACTATGATGTCCTTAACCTTTGACCGCAAAGTCCCTAAATTAGAACAATAGAGCCCAAATGCTCTTTTGTTGGATCTGAATGATCCTGTTAAGTAGATCTTAGTCTAAAATTAGACTAACGTATCCTTAACAAATGGTTAAGTTGATCTTAGTCTAAAATTAGACTAACGTGTCCTCAACAAACTGTTAAGTTGATCTTAGTCTAAAATTAGACTAACGCATCCTTAACAAATGTTTAAGTTGATCTTAATCTCAAATGAGACTAACGTATCCTTAAACCCAACCCCCAAACCCAAATCTAAGAAGATACGGATTTGGACTAATCCACGCCCTACGGGCGACAACATAAATTAGTCTCCGTATACAATCCACGGGCAACCAAAAACAAAACACCCACGACACGAAGTGACCATCTGGAGAAGGATAAAATTGTTACTGCAACGCGGTAGCGTAATTAACTGCAGGGGCTTGCGCCTGCAGGGAAGAGCGTCCCCACAATCAAAAACCCCTCAAATGAGGGGGAATCTGACGAAGTCTGCTACATCGGCCCATCCGTTTAAACCTCCGATATACGGTGTCATAAATCAACTTGGCATCTTCGGAGAGGTGGACGGATAGCACCAATTAGCATCTGCCCCGAAATTCAGGCAAGACGGACCTGCGCAGTCGTGTCTCCGCGTTTCGGCGGGGAACAATGCTAGCTGGTAGTTTCAACATACTATTATTATGTTTGCTCTCATGTGCTAGTTTAGATATTGCATTCCTTGCTTAGATACCCCATGCATTTATATATCCATTCTGTTATGTAATATTGTGGGCTTTATGCCGATATTCACTGCTTATTGCCTCTCGATTTTAGGATTTCGGATTTTCTATGAGATTTCTGGATTTGGGAGAAAACCGCAAGACTTTTATAAACTCATTCTCTTTATAAAATGCAAGTTGCATTTTTCTCGTGATGGCGTCCACCATGAGTTTTCTCGGTTCCTGAGCTGTATCATATACCCGATTCGAGGAGGGGATGCACTGTCTGCGGGTACATGATGGACCCGGTGAGGTATCGCGGGGCAAGATGGACATATTGAGAAGACGTTGAGCCCGGCAGGGGAGCATTACTTACCGGTGATAGTTGGCGCGGCAGATATCCGAAGGATACCGACCGTAGTCATGAGATTTGATGATTTGGGCTGATCCGGACTGATGGAGCCCGAGATATTGGGATATTGAGATATTGAGATATTGAGACATTGAGATACTGAGATATACATATATTGTGTCGATACTTGACACGGATTTTCTATCGATTTCACTGATGATGTTCCAGTTTTATTATACAAGTTTTACCAAGATAAAAACATAGATTTTCTTATATCCAGATTTCGGGATTGATTGTTTCATTCATGGTGCATTCATACATCAGATATATGACTTGCTGCTTAGTGACACTGGCACGAGTACTGAATATTACACTATGCATAGATTATTACCCTGCCACTATTAGATGTCCAGTGTTATATTGAGTATTTTATTGTATAACCTAGGAGAGTGTCATACATGCGATTTCTACTCGGTGATGTCTTTTACTCACGAGTTGGTAACTCACCCCCGTTGTACCACAGTTTCTTGCAAGTTTAGCCGTACAGGTTCCGTAGCGGTTTGCTGGCATTTCACTTTCCTTCAGATGATTGCTGGATAGGTGGGATACATTTTCTTCGTAACCACCAGTATATATTGTATATTTATTTCACTTATATCTAGTTAGGCTCCATTAACCAGACTTGTTTAATTGATAGATTTAGAAAACCAGTTGTATATTCTTTCGGCCTTAGAGTCGCGCTCTTGTATTCTTATTATTGTTTCTGATTTTTCTTTATGATGCTCAGTTTTCTCACTTTCTTTCAGAGTTTTGATCATCGCTTTCGGCGTTGTATATTTGTATTGCTTGCGTGGTTGTTTCCGCCAAATTGACGAAGAGTTAGCTCCCGCTTGGGGATGCCTTTTGATTATTGCTTATGATTATTCTTGTTTTGTATCCGTTTGGGGCCACTATTTACAGGGGAAAATCTACCGAAATTTTTGGGAAAAACTTGATGCTTTTAAAATGTTTACTACGGCTTTAGTTTGTGAAAATCATTTTCTTTAAAACAAGTTTTCCTTCACTCCATTTCTTTAAACGGTTTAGACTTCTGGGCTTTAGCTTACTTAGATTACGTTACGCCTCTAGACGTTGCGTAATTTAAGTGCCGGTCATGTTCCGTACTTTCGGGTCGTGACAAGATTTCTGCTCGGCTTATCCACAGTGGACAGCTTCCTGCCCAACAACGCTGTCGATCCAAAGCCCTCATCACGAGGTGACTGGGTAGCTTCCTGCCCTACAAAGAAGTGAATCCAAAGCCCTCATCATGAGGCCGCCGAGCAGATTCCTGCTTGGCTTATCTCAGCGGGCAGCTTCCTGCCCAACAACGCTGTGGATCCAAAGCCCTTATCACGAGACTGTTCTCTTATAAAAAAATAAATAAATAATGAACAAAAAAGCGATGGAAGAATTCCCCAAAAGGAGCATTATGTGCCCACATGTGATGCGCCTTGGAGCAAAAATTATAAGCATTATACTTAACAAATAAGGCTGAAGTTGAGCCTCACATGCCACACGTGAGCACCTATATAGGCATCTTCATATAACAAATAACAGGCCAGAAGGCGCATGATCTGCCAGCACGTGACGCTCTTATCTAGGACTGCTGCATATAAGCAAACCGGCCTAGTGTCATTGGGTTACGTGCTACACGTAAGGATTTCTAATACCTTCTGAGCCGATAGAATTAAATTCTATATAAGAGGTATCAGAATGCTATTTTGGGAAAATATTTTCCCAATCTTTCTAAATAAGAAAGATTGTGCTCTGTAAATTAGAGTATCATTAGATTAAAGATCCAATGGTGATTAAAAATCACCAAGATACAGCACAAGCTTTATATGGAAAAATATTTTTTCCAATTTTTCTAAACCAGAAAGATTGTGCTCTGTAAATCAGAGCACCGTTGGATCAAAGTTCCAATTGTGATTAAAAATCACCAAGATACAGAATAAGCTCTGTATGGGAAAATATTTTCTCAATCTTGTTAAAACCAAGAAAAATGTTTTCTGTAAAACAGAAGTCCCTGGATCAAAGATCCAACGGTGGATAAAGTCCCCGAATTAATAAAAAATCTCTCAATGAAAGATTTCCGTAACAAAAATCAACAAACTTAACTCTGCTATATAAAGGACGCGAGACTGAAGAGAGAGATATATACAGAGAGAAGAGAGGAGGCCCCCATAAGATTTGAGAAAACAAAAAGAAGAGGAGTTCTCTTTAGAGAAAAAGAAATCCTAGGTGAGGAAAAGATACAGAGAGCATTTTATCTCCTTTTATAAGAGTTTAACTCTTCCAAAAAGAACTTAGTTCTTCTTCTGGTTGAGGTCTGCAGAAGCAGATCTCCCCATAAGTTGAGAATTTAATTCTCATCAGGGAGATTCTGTTATGCAGTCCCAAAACTTAGAGGAAAGAATTAGGTTTGAAGAATTTAATTCTTCCAAAGATAATATAGGAATTTAATTCCTATGATAAAACTAGGATTTAACCCTACATAAGAATTTAATTCTTATGAAACAAAGGACTTGAAATTATCAAGACTGAGATCAAGAGCCCCATGCATATTAGCGTTTAACGCTACAATGACAAATCATGTGTTCCCACGTAATCACATCTGAGAAACAAAAAGGAACAACTGATATTGAGTCACGTGATCCCACGTGACCTCCAATAGTGCTTAGCACTTAGAAAAGAATAGGAAGATAAATTCAAAGGAAGCAATACCTAACTTAGTGGCGCCTCACGTGTCTACACGTAATGGTTGCAAGACTTAAGTGTTTAACAAAAGCCTCCTCTCTCCTTTAACAAAGCCAACTGCCCATGACTTACATGTACAGAACGAGAGAATAAGCCCAAGGAAACAATGCCCAATATTTAGGTGCATCACGTGTCATACGCGAGTGCTCCAAGTTTCAGTGTTCAACACTGCTTAAGAGCCTCACGTGGGAGTACGTGAGCGCCAAATATTTATCAGTGTTTAACACTGTGAGAGGCCAACCTTAGCCCAAATTAGCCAAGTCTCCCAAAGCAAAAAACCTTTTGACCATCAATCAACCGAGCCTTCCTATACTCAGGTCCCCCCAAATAGATCTTAGTTCCAGAGATGGCCAATGATCTCCTGACACGTGGTATTTAAAATAATGTTCATCCCACCATGATCTCTCTCTTCAGTCTGGAGTTTGGTTCAAGGGTACATCTCTTCACACATCTGATATATGTCGTTGTAATTCTTCAACGATATCAGAGAGGTGGAGGGTCTCGACAACCAACAGCTCTTGGATGCACTCTCAAATCCAGGAGCATATCCCAATGGACCGTGATGTCCTTAAACTGGCCCATGGACCGTAATGTCCTTAAATTAGCCATGGACTGTAACGTCCTTAAACTAAAACGATATAACCCAAATACTCTTTCGTTGGATCAAAAATGATCCCGAACCCCCGTTAAGTAGATCTTAGTCCAATATCGGATTAACGTATCCTTAACAAATGTTTATGTTGATTTTAATCTCAAACAAGGTTAACAATTCTTAAATCAACCCAAAGCCAAATCTAAGAAAATACGGATTTGGACTAATCCGCGCCCTGCGGGCGACAACACAAATTAGTCTCTATATACAATCCACGGGCAACCAAAAATAAAACAAATACACACATGACACGAAGTGACCTTCTGGAGCAGGAGAAAGCAGTTATCGTGACGCGGTAACGTAATTAACTGCAGGGGCTTGCGCCTGCAGGAAAGAGCGTCCCTACAATCAAAAACCCCTCACAATGAGGGGGAATCTGACGAAGTCCGCTACAACGGCCGCATTCGTCCAAACCTCCGATATACGGTGCCATAATTAAACTTGGCATCTTCGGAGAGGTGGACGGATAAAACCAAATAGTATCTGCCCCCAAATTCAGGCAAGACGTATGTCTTCCCGGATTTTGGAGGTAAACAGAGACGACCGGGTAGCTTCCTGCTCGGCTTATCCACAGCGGATAGATTCTTGCCCAACAACGCTGTGGATCCAAAGCCCTCATCACGAGGCGACCGGGTAGCTTCCTGCTCGGCTTATCCACAGTGGGCAACTTCTTGCCCAACAACGCTGTAGATCCAAAGCCCTCATCACGAGGCCGCCGAGCAGATTTCTGCTCGATCCATCCCCAAAGGGTAGCTTCCTGCCCAACAAAGACATGAATCCAAGACCCGCCGAACAGACTCATGCTCGGCTCTTCCAAGCGAGAATCAAAGGGCGCAGATCTATTCAAACTTAGCTATCGCTCGATTCACACTCGACATATGATCAAGGGAGGATACTGACCTTCCTACATTTGTGTAACGTTTGTCTAGCAACCTATAATGAGTTTTGAAGCATCACATGTCCCAGAGTTTAAATTTCGATGGTGCTAAACAAGCATGCAAAGGAATCGATCCTAGAAAATTAGGGTTATGAAACGTTAAAGCGAACAAAACTAGGGTTTCGAGACTACAACCTTTGTAGCTCCCTTTCGCTGGACTCCTTAGTGTCTTGGGAGTTGGAAGAAGGTCCTCTTGAAGTCCTCTCACGTCCACGACGATCCACCCGGAGTTCGCCGTCCAAGCTCGCAACTTCGAGAATCGAAGAGAACACTCTAAACAAGTTGGCTAAACTTGTGTAGAATGATGTTGTGGTTTAGAATCTCACTTCAAAAGCCTTTCTTTAAGTGTGTTTTACTCACTAGAAAAAACTAGAGAGCAAATGGTGAAGGAGGATGAAGATGGTAGCTTTTCTTTTTAGCAAGAGTAAAAGATAAAAGATGACCCATGAAAAAGAAATGAAATATATCCTTTTATATTTTATTCCTTCTTGCATCCAACCATGGTTAAGTGATGTAGAGTTTATTTAACTTGAGTTTTAAATCATAAAGAGAAGGATAACTCAAGGTTAGAGGTAGGTGAGCTTGGTTAGGTTAAAAGAAGAATGTAGAAGCTAGAAAGAATTATCCTTTTCTTTTCAATTTTGTTTTAAATACAAAATCAAATAAAAATCCATCACTTAATCCATGGTGTCAGTCTAGTATTGCCACCATTTCCATGTGTTAACAACCATGATAGATGGGTGTATGTATGTATGTATCTATGCACATCCATATGTGCATGAAACTAGAAAGAAAGAAGAAAATCATGCATGCATGCATACATCCATCAAATACTAGAAAGGTTTCAAGTGAGAAAACTAATGGTTAGATGATAAATCAACACTTGATTTATCAATCCGGTCATATCTCATATGACCCCACCAAAAGCAGGCCGTCCGATTAATGTTCGGTATCAAATACACACATTTTAATCGGGTGCATGCGCATATCGCATACGCGCACCACAACGTTTCGCCTGGACTGGGTAACTCCTTTGTGGGACTCTAAGACTCGTCAATACGCCGGCAGAGGGTGATGATCATATCAGGTACCCCCAAGCCGCAAGCGGTCAGCTAAACGTAACGGTCATCCGGGTATTGAGCGATCAGAAGAAAACAAGCGAACCTGCTACAACTCCTGTCGAGCCAACCGGCAACACTACCGTACAGTCCGGTCTCTTCGTCAGATATGCTGCATATTGAGCCTAGGGATGGTCACGTCGACCCTAATAACTCAATAAGTCGTGCCAGTGAATGGTCTATAACAGATCGAGAAACTACTGATAACACTTATCAGCAAATCTCAGCAGCCCTGGCCAGGGACTTACTGATATAACCAGTCGGGCACAGTACAGCATCAACTCCCAATACCGGGAGAGACGAAACCCCTCCTATCGCTCATTGCCTTCGTATGTCTCGGGACTGTACCTAACGGCCACCTGTTTGCACGACTCAGTAGAGCCGTGGTAGGGTGGCAATCAAAGTACAGTGGGAGAACACACAAGACTCCATGACGATCTCGGGTCTACAGACTAACCTGTACCAGTGTCTCCTGAGAACTGCTATCCGACGATAGATATAATTCCATATAGGAGTTCTCGGTGAGTCCGTCCAGTGTACCCAGTCAGCTCTGAGCACCCGTATATGATCTTGATGTCAAACATCGATGAATGTGGGAACATCTATCGCCCATCGTATGGGTCTAGTATCATATACGCTAGTCTACACTGGTATATCAATGCCCGGTCTCGATATACCTACGACTAGGGACTTTCCAGGATATGCTTATAGACTACAGATGTCCCACTAGTATGATCTCTATCATAATCAGAGTAGTCAAGCCGATATCCTCAGGACTTTATCAGCATGTATGAATGAATAAAAGCATGATCAGATCATCATGTCAGATAAAGAAGAACCAGATAGCATACTATCATGTCGGGCAAGAATGCATACTGAATATATATACATGGATAGATACATCCACTATCACATAATGGCCTCTAGGGCATACATATATCCAACAATTTGGCTATCGTTCGATTCATACTAGATGCGCGATCGTCACCTCGACTCCGGGGAAAGGGAGGATACCGACCTTCCTACACTTGGCTATCGTTCGACTCATACTCGATGCGCGATCGTCACCTAGAATGGGTGGACACCGGCGTAACACCATCAAGATAAAAAAGACTTGCGAGCTAAAAGCACCTGCAGAATGAAGACACTTGAGCAAAAAAAAATATGTGCTTTATTTACAATCAAAATTATATACAAGGTATTGTGGGCTCCTCAGCCTTGCAAAAACGCCCGGAGGCATACAAAATTCTGAAAGAAGAAAAAAAGGGAGGGGGATAGCTCAGACTGCCCGTTCGGCCGCCACCTCTCCTTGCTCAGCGCCTCCGCAGGGAACCGCAACGGCGACCTTGGGGTCGGCGCTTCCGCAAGCATCCTCGCCTTCTACGGCCGGCTCGGCGTCGCCCCCTGTGGCGCTTCCTCAGCGAGGGGGTACTTTGCGTGGAGCTCGCGGTCGACGAACTCAGGCATAGCCTCTTTGACGGCGTCGGGGGCATTGTACCACCCAACGGCCACAGAGTCGGTGAGATCGAAATAAAACTGATCAGACACCTTATACACTTCCACGGCCCTCTCCATCTTGCTCTCATCAAACTTCACCGCATCACAAGCCGTCCGGACATCCTTTTTGAGGGTGTCCCTTGACCTTTTCATGGCGTTGTAAAGCCCGTTCGCCTCCTCCATCTAAGCCTGGATAGCCCGGTTAGATTCGGTTAGAAGCCGATGGGACTCTTTCAACTTGGAGACCGTCAGCCCCTCGGTGACCAATCTTGAGTCAAGAAGGGACGTCTTTTCTTCCGCTTGCTGCAATTGAAGAAGAAACTCTTCCTCTTGCAAAGAGGATTCGCCCGCCTTCTTCATTGCCGGGACGATCTCCTCGGACTCCAAGGTGACAAGGAGAGCGCAGTGCTGAAGGACCTGAGGTAAATAGCAAACGTGTTAAAAAACTGAAACTGAGG
Organism: Agapanthus africanus; assembly: GCA_030015575.1. Classification (NCBI taxonomy): domain Eukaryota; kingdom Viridiplantae; phylum Streptophyta; class Magnoliopsida; order Asparagales; family Amaryllidaceae; genus Agapanthus; species Agapanthus africanus. The sequence goes on along the minus strand of JASDDO010000010.1, from coordinate 422,913,036 downwards.
AAATAAAGCTTAAGAAATTTTTTAAGAAAGCTACCGACCTGAACCGCCTCCTGAGCTGTTGCGGACACTTGGGTCTTCATGGTGCTCCGGAGAATCTTGGCCCTAGCCGCTTTCTTCATGTCCGCCAGCAAGCTGTCGGCCATAAGTAACACCGAGAGTACCTCAATGTAGAAGTCACTCTCCTGCACTTTAATCCCGGCAGGGGGTGGCCGAGAAACCACCCACTTCTGTCTCTTGAGGGGGGATTCGATGGGGGGAGTCGCCTCTGCCCTAGCCCGGGACGTCGGGTCCCGCACATGCTTTTGTCCCCTCTCCCGCGGCGTTCCTCTAGGATTGGGGGCGCTGCGAAAGCCTTGGCCGGAGGAGTTTGCCTAGGAGCCACGCTCGGACCGGGTCGGGACGAGCTTGCGACACCGGTCTTTCTTCCCTGGGCCTTGGTGGTCATGGCAACCATAATTTTTTATCGATCTATGGGCTCTGCAAAAATGAGAAAAAGGTCAGCAACGCTGAAACGGCAAAAGAATTTTGGCGAAGTCTAAACAGGTCGTCAAGAACCCTAATTTACCCAAAAAAAACGTGCAGGACTGAGCCCGGCCCATCTCAATACCTGCTCGGAAAGCAGGACATCAGCTTGCTGGATCGGTTCCCACTGAGACACCACCTTCGCTTCGGGGGTGTTCGACTACCTCACTCTCGGACAATCGGCCCTGTGCCGCTGGGTGGGCATAGGCCAATCCTCACCCTCCGGAGGCCCGACAAAGGCGAACTTCTCCTTCCATTCATGGATGGATAAAGGGACGACCACTACCCCCGACCCGGCCGCCCTACCCTTTTTAAACGACAGGTACACCCAACTCGATTCTTCCTTACTGGTACCGGGATGATTTTTATAACAAAGAAAATATAGGAGGAGGCTCAAATCGATGGGGATCCGATCAAATTTTAACCGGCCAGAAACCCGAGGAGGATCCTTCACAAGTTCGGCGCTAGCTGGCCCGGGGCAAGACGGAAACAATGGAGTACCTTACAAAGCTCGGATGAGAAGGGCAGACGCATCCCTACCCGGAATACTTCCAGATACAGAGAAATCTTCTTGCCCCGCACCTGGTCTGCTCGCTCACCTTCTCTGGCCAGACGAAAGGAATAGCCAGAGGGGATATGGAATCGAGTCCGGATGTCGGAAAGCTCGTCCAAAAGATTCAAGACGGAGGGCACATCGCAGGTATTCCCGATGCGCACCTTGAGAGCCCTTGTAGCCGCCCGACGGCGAGTGACAAGAGCGGCCTTGACTCTGGGGGCCGAGCCCGACACAGAAGACGCGGTAGTAGAACAACCCTCTCGGCTATCTGAAGCATGTAGGGTGTTTTTCGTCACCCTATTGAGATGGGAATACGCGTCGCTAGTCAGGCGTACTACAAATTCCCCCTTCCTAGGATAGGCAGGTATTTATTGATTATGGGGATCCGAATCTTCGGCAGCCGCGGACTAAGCTGCCGTTAATTACCCCTCGTCTTTGGAACGAAGGAATCTCCGATTGACAGGTCAAACTGGTCATGCGAACTCAATGTGCAGTATGTGTGTGTTGTGTAGTGAGTGGTTTTGGATATATCGGGGGCCTCGCAGAGTTTTTACGGGTGCCCCGCTATCCGGATAGCAGGCTGGGGGTCAAGAGGGCTAGCAGTCCTCTTGCGGGGTGCGCGGCAGCGCCCCGTTAGAAAAATTTTTCTAATGGGGAAGGTAAATTTAGCGTGGAGTGCATATAAAATGAGAGGGGAAGCGTCTTAAAGACGCGTGCATGGAGCTGGGCGCCAGCGCCTCACGTACCGGGCGCGTGGGCGCTGGGCGCCAGCGCCTCACGTACCGGGCGCGTGGGCGCTGGGCGCCAGCGCCTCACATGCCTGGCGCTGGGCGCCCGCAGAAGAGGGGACTTGGTCCCTGTACTGAAAGCTGTGCTCCCGATTTGACTTCTGGAGTTAAACTCCTAAAAAGAGATTAATTTATGGAGTTAAATTCCAACAGATCTTGAATGGACTTAAACTCCTAGAAATATTTGGAAATGATCAAAGGGGACCCCTTTCTTCTCCTCTTTGGCCCTGGATTTTCTTTTAGGCCTTGGATCTTCCCAATATGGGATTTTTGGAGATGGGTCTCCTTCTTCTTCCTCTCGGTCGGTCGGATCTTGGAGAAAGAGAGGGCGAGATTTAAAAATCTCACCTTTTTGAGATCTGATGGAAGATCTGAGTTTCCCTTCATGGGTTTGATGGTGAAAAACTGTTTATTTTCGGAAAAGAAAGAGTTAAATTCTTGATTAAATTCAAAAAAAGGGAGAAGGTTTTAGAACCTTGAGAAAGAGGAAGGAGGCACAAAACCCTAGATTTTTTAGGGGAATGAAAAAGTTATGTTTTATTTCATTATCATGTTGTCTTATATAGGCTTATAAATTTACATATAGCCCCTTGGCTTTACAAAATGGCATATTGCCCATCCCATGCCTCATGTGCTCATTTTTGTTGCACATGAGCCATGGGCTTTACAAAAATTTGGCTTTATGCCCATTTTTCTTACATTCATGCATAAAAAATTATATTAAAATTATTTATTACATGATTTCATTTTGGCATAGGGGAGGCCGGCCGCGGGGCTCGACTTAGGCATGGTCCCACTTGGTCTGGGCTTGGGCCTGCTTACTTGGGGTTGATATTGACTTTAACTTGGTCAACCGAGATGTAATTTTTGACCCCAACAAAGCCGAGGAGGAGGAAGACCCGCTGGACTCGGCCCCAGAAACTGGAGCCTCATCACCCGGCTCTATCCTTACTACATCCATAGACACCTCGGAGGAAGACATCTAACCTGATTCAAGGAAAGGGTTTGCCGAGAAAAACTCAGCAGAAAATCCGATCTAAGCAAAGGTGCGCCGGGTAATTTTAAAACGACGAAAAACAACTAAGGCAAAGTAACGGTCCTAGGATGGTCCCCTCCTATTTATACATTCCAAATAGAACATCCTATGGGCCCACATTAATTCCCGCCAAAACGAAGCGTCGCACCTAGCGGCCGTCGAGGCTCCACGTGGCGATCGACCATTGGAGACGTCTTTTCGTGGCAGGAGTCAGAGACAGCCTGTCGCGCCCCGCCAACCAATGTTGGGCACGTGGCCTGTAGCCCAACTGACGATCAAGTGAAACGACGCCCCATCTTTAAACCGGAATCATTTCACCGATCCGCTGACGTTATCGGGGATATGCGCAAAAATTAAGGCGCACGGGAAGATTCCACGTGGACTCAAAAATCGAAACGATGTGACTGCCGAACGCCATGTCGTTCCCGGACAATCCATCATGAAGAATTCTCGGAGCCAAGCTGAGCAAAGAAAACCAAGCAGGTCACTCTCGTCCCGACCCAAAAATTGGTCGAAACGAGAGTGGGGGGATAATGATGATGGTCATAAGTGAGAATTTCTCATATCACGACAACGTAGCGGATGACATGTCATCCGCTTAAGCCCGTTAGGCTTCTGAGGGCTACGGAGGTAGAATTAGTGTGTTACATTGGGGACTTTTCTCGGACCTCGTCTCCAAGCTTATACCCTCACTTCTTGCCCCCGAGCAATCTAGCAGCCGAACTTACGTCCCCTTTGCTCGTCTCCGAGCCATTGCAGGGCGGAGCTTCCTTGGCTTCCCGGCTCATCTCCGAGCCATCTATCGAGCCGAGCTTCCTTGACCTCTCCGATCAACCGAGAGCGCGGAGCCCAAGCGATCCCGTCATGGCTCCGTGTATCTCGCCAACGTGAGATTTTCCGCCGTCCCACGTTCCGCGTCCCATGCTAGTGCGTTCCCCCATTAATGAGCGTATACCGTCATTAAAGGACGGATCCCGCCATCGACGCGGGCATAACACAGGGGTGTAATGAACGGCGAGGATCTCGCGCCGGCTCGCTCCATGCGACCGCTATATAAACCCCTCTTTCATACGACTCAGGTAAAAAAAATCATTCTAATATGCTACTGCTCTGCTCTCATTCCACGGTACTAACTTGATCGTCGGAGGGTCTTACGGCGGTTTCCCATCGCGGGACTTCCTTTGCAGGTAGCTCGGCCTCAGCAGCATCCAACAACCCATTGAGATCCACACAACAACTCTCATACTCTATCTGATCAGCTCAAAACCGCTCGCAACCAGATCGACGGAGGACAACATCTGAAAGAGATCAAGACCTCCATCAGTTTGTTATTGTGCCGCAACTACATCCAAACAAACATATGTTTTGCAAAGTATGTAGTTACAACTACATTCTAACCAAACAAAAGAATGAAGTTGCAACCACGGTTTTTGCATCTATATGTACGTAGCAGTAAATACATTGTTTTTCCAACTATAAGCAACCAAACAACCGCACTAATATCATTTTTGTAACAAATGCATTGAAGAATTGATTTAATGTTTATACACCATGCATATGAAAATTTTAATGTAACCAATAAGCTAACCTGCAAGAGATTTTAAAGCTGGCCCCAACCAACAACATACTATTTGAAGGAGGACCCTATTGTTAGTTGTTAGAAAAAGGGAGGAGGAGAGTTGACAATGAATCATCACCCCTAGTTCTCAAATTTTCTAATTATGACACATTCATGTCCAATTATGCCCACCCTCTTCCTTGTATTTCTCTTGATTTTATTCCCAATATTTAAAGCTCTTCAAGGATCGAGATGAAGATAGAGATGGCGATAAGTGTTGCTCGCAAGATTGTTTTCGTGCTAGGAGTAGCATCCTTTCTTGTTTCCTACTCGGCTGCGGGTAACAAGTCCCTTTTTTAATTATTGGTCGTGTTAATTTATATTGAAGGCTTTTATGTTTTTTCCCTTGCGTTTTTATTTATGTCTCACATATAACTAAAAAAATTCATTAAAACTATTGTATAGAATTTTCATTGTGACATATTTGAAGGAGTTGGGATTTATGATGGAGGAACCATCAGTATAACCCTTTCATTACAGATGTTGCCGTATTTGGATACGGCAAAGGATCAGATGATGGGCCTGATCAATGGGGCACCCTAAGGCCGGAGTGGAAAACTTGCAGCAGCGGATCCCAACAATCTCCAATCGACATTGTCAGAGACGATGCTAAGCATGATCCCTCGTTGGATATGTTGAAGAGAGATTATTCAGACGCAAAGGCTACCCTCATCAACAATGGCTTTCATGTCGAGGTTTACTTCTTAAACACCATCAATTAGAGTTTCTATTCAAAATAAAATGGTTACGTACTAAACTAAACTCGTTGTTACTATAACGTTAGCTGTTATATGAAGAAGGCGTAGGCAACGTATTTGTTGACGGAAAAAGCTTCTCCCTCCAACAATTGCATTGGCATTCACCATCAGAGCACACTATCGATGGTGAAAGGTAGGGTCTCTATTAGTTTAATTAGTTTATGTGATGGAAAGTTATATATATACATACATATAATTTCTCTATTCAATTAGTTTATGTGATGCATGCTAATTAATAGTCCAAAATATACAAACAGATTCCCAGTGGAGCTCCATTTGGTCCACAAAAGCAAAGATGGACAGATTGCAGTCGTAGCAATCCTCTACCAATATGGCCATGCCGATACGTTTATTGACCAGGTAATAAAAAAGCCCCCTGCTCCCAGAGTTGTCTAAAAACCCAAGATATTTTCGAAATTGTCGCGAAAGGCCTACAGTTCAAATTTTTTGTGAAAAAACCCGTGGGCTGTATTTCATTTAGGCCTTTGTTTCCTCCAACCTTTTAACAAGGGTTTATTTTAACAAGAGCAAAAGAATCAGGGTTTTTTTCACAAGTTTGAGGCGGGCGGTTTTTTTTTTTGTGACAATTTGCCCCAAAAAATTCCTTCTATTTCATTAAAAATTCTTTAATAACTAATAAAGAAATACAAATTAAGAAAATCATTAGTAACTCTTATATTATAAAGGGTATAGCTTTTAAGTTGGGTCATTCACAAAAACTCAAAACATGTTGAGATCGTCTACTACCGTTTTGCCGACCGGACACAGTTATAATTTTTCACTCTCGGAGATTGCACAGATCTTGTATTTATAATATATATTTTTTCTAGCTGACGGACAGCTTGAAAGACTTAGATAAAGAGCAATGCGCCGCGAACGAGGAGGTGCATGTTCCGGCGGGGGTTGTACAAAACAAGGCCTTGAAGCGTTCCACACGCAAGTATTACAGATATGTCGGCTCGCTCACTGCACCTCCCTGTATCGAGAATGTCCTCTGGACTGTCATGGGCAAGGTAATTTCCCGGCCTTAAAGCTGTTAAACTGTTTTCTTAGGCAATACCATATATTTATAGTATTAAAAAGTCCGTCAATAATTGTTTGACACCTTTCAACACCAGTTATAAAATTCTCATACGATCGAAGGAGCTTAGCTCCTGCGGTATGACCTTTTCTTTAAACAGAAAGGCCGTCGATTTGATTCCCAAATGATCGCATCCAAGATAAAAGTAGATAAAATTCTCATATACACATACATGTTTGTTGTTTGCAGGTGAGAGAGATGAAACCAGAACAGGCTGCTGCTCTAACAGCACCTCTTCCTGAAAGTCTGCGCAACAATTCGAGACCCACACAGCCACTAAATGGAAGAATTGTGAAGCTATATGATGAAACCAAAATGGGCTATAACTACTAAGCTCAAATTTGCAATAACTCAATTAATTTTGGGCAAATCTGCGCAATTTAAGAATTTTATGTGATCGGCAATAAAGTCTCATTAACCTGTTTCATATTACTTGATATTAACAAATTTTCTCCCTTCTTTTTCTTCTTTTATGATATGCGAATAAATTATGGTACCAAATATTTCAACAACCTCAATCTTCAAACATTGTCTAAATGTATCTAACTTTATAGATTGTAACTCGGTGTGTTATTTAAATTTAAATTCAATGCTGATTGATTTCGGTCAATTTCACTCTACTTTTGCCCTATTTTCCCCCCTCTTCTCTATTCAAACGTTATCATGGCAAAATAATACTACTTTTTCTTCTAACTAAAGTTATTCAAACTTGGACATTAATAAACAAACCATTAATATTAAAAGTTAGGCATTTGCATTCGTAATTAACAAGTCAAAGCAACTATTTTATAAGTCAATATACAAACACGACTACAACACTTGCCAGCTAAGGGACAAACCCCCTTCAAAAAAAGAAAAAAAGTAAAATGCAAAAACCTTTCAAAACTCTTTCAAAGATAAATTGTTTTATAATCTCACCAAATAATTTACACTCCACAACAAATAACAAAACTCTTTCCAACAAAAACCAAAAAAGAAAAACACACACACACAGTCCAAAAATCACTCCAATACTGAAAAAAAATTTACAACAAAATCCCTTGGAGAATAAAATATAATTCCTGGTTACCTCCGATCCAACGGCCCGGACCATGCCACGTGTCCATCCATCTCGCTCTCCGCCTCCACGTCACCGCCCCAGGACGCGGATCTCCTCCCCGAAACAAACCTCTTCATCCCTCCAATCCCCGGCGGCTCCGCCACCGGCGCCGCCTCCGCCACCGGCGACGCCTCCGCCGTTCGCTCCCTTTCCGGAATATTCCTCTCCGGTCCTAAATCCCCCTCCCCTGCCGCCGCCCCTCGGCCTCTGCCGCACCTGAAAAGCGCCGCCACGCTCGCCCAGCACCCGCCGCCGTCCTCCGTGTCCGTCGATCCCCGCCGCTCCGACGATACCTTCCCGAAACAGGAGACTTTCGGCGACCCCGGGTCGGAGACCTTAACAACCCCTCTTTTAGGAAAAGGAAAAATGTTCCGGGGCCTTCGGGTGCTCTGCCCTAAGTACCCGGAGTGGTGCTGGATCTTATTGGGCAGTGCAATGATCGGGGCTTTCGCCGTCGGTTTCAGATTCCCGCTGAATCTTTTCGAATGGTTTTGGTTTTGGTTCTGGTTCTGAGTTTGGGGGTTTTGGTGAGATTTAGGGTTTGTGGTGCCTTTGGTCGAGTCGTCGCGGTCGTAGATAGGATTGATCAGGTCGAAGGACCAATCGAGATCGGAGGTGATGGGGATGGTGATGGATTCGGGTGGGAAGTTCTCGTCCAGATCGGGTTGGGACCCGGTAACGGTTGGTTCGCACGCGACCTTCGGGTCGCCGCAGGTGACGCCGCAGACGAGGGATTCGACTTGTGGCATTTGATTGAGAGAAGAGAGAGAGAGAGTTGGGGTGGGAAGCGGTTTGAGAGGGAGATTTAAAGAAGAGAGGAACGGAAGAGTGGTTGGGTGTTTTCTGTAAAAGATAGAGGGTAGTTTCTGCAAAAATGTATCGTTTCTTTTATTTATTTATAAACTAGTTGAACTTTTCCTTCAAAAAAATAAAAATAAACCAGTTGAACTTCATCAATGATGCTTTCAAACGTTACGTTTCTTTTATTGCCAGTTGTATTGTGCAGGCCATAATAAGAAGAGAAAATGGTTGATTTAGATAACGAGCAAAGAAAATGATCTTCACAATTGGTTTTTCTACAACACTCCCATGTATATATCATACACAAGCGCACAATACGCCACATCCCCAGAGGGATCCATACATTTGCTCTGAAAGCGTTAGTTGGATCGGAAATAACTTTATGAACAATAAAAAGGGAACCGTTTTTGCACTTTCAATCTGGTTTAAATATTCTTTCGATTTGATGGAAAGGATGCGAAGATATGAAAACTCTCAAGTCAATTTGGGTAAATTCACAAACTTTTATTTCGATTAGGAAATTATTATGAAGATGTACCACCATATATGAGTTTTGTAGAAGGATATAGACTTGATCGATGGGATGGCAGAAAGTAATTTCGGTCAAGAGCTACTTGTTCCCTTATAAAAAAAAGGGGGAGGGGGAGTTCTCAAAATTTGGCCTCACGTGTTAAACACGTGGGCGCTGAAAAAACAATTAATGGCTAAACAGGCCTCACGAGTAAAACACGTGAGCGCTCATATGCAAAGCGTATGAGCGCTGAATAAAATAATTAGGAGCCAAACAGGCATCACGTGTTAAACACGTGAGCGCTCATATGCAAAGTATATGAGCGCTGAATAAAATAAACTTAAAGGGCCAGACAGGCCTCACGTGAGCGCTCATATGCAAAGCATATGAGCGCTGAACATAAACAGGCTAAAACCCACAGCAGGGGTCACGTGTTAAACAAATGAGTTCTCTTGCCTCTCACATGCGTCCCAATTTAAAATGCTCCTATCAAACTCTAGAATTAAATTCTATTTTGGTAAATATTTTCCTGATCTTTCTCAAACTAAAAAGATCTTCTCTGTTAAACAGAGAACCTTTGGATCAAAGATCCAACGGCGATCATCTGGTAGAATAAAGTTCTATCATAGAAAAATATTTTCTTAATCTTGTTAAATTAACAAGATATTCATATGATCAGAATTCTATGTTAGAATAAAATTCCAATTTTATTAAACTAACGAGATATCTATATGATAGAATTAAATTTTATATTAGAAAATATATTTCTGATTTTATTAAACTAAAAAGATATGATGGAATAAAATTTTAATCTTGTTAAAACTAACAAGATATTCATAATCTTGTTAAATAAACAAGAAAACTACTCTGTTAAACAGAGAGCCTTTGGATTAAAAATCCAAAAGTTAATAAAATTCACCGATTGATCTAAAAGATCATGAAATCAATCATGATCTCTCAATGAGAGATTCCCTTAACAAATTGATTCTTTTTCTTCTCATATAAATAGTAAGGAGAGGAAGGAAAAAAAGAAACAGAGAGAGGGGAAGAAAAATATATAGAGAGAATTTAAGTCTCCAGAAAGAAAAGAAACCCCTCCCAAAAGCTCCCACAAAACAAAAGGAGAATTTAATTCTCAACTCTTCACAAAAGAACTTAGTTCTTCCTCTGGTTAAGATCTGCAGAAGCAGATCTTCCCACAAGTTGAGAATTTAATTCTCATCGGGGAGATTCTGTCATGCAGATTCAAAATCTAGGGAGAAGAACTGATTTCAAAAGAGTTTAACTCTTACAAAACGTATAGGGATTTAATTTCTCTGAAACTAGGGTTTAACCCTTTAAAAAGAATTTAATCCCTGCAAAGAACAAAAAGAGAACTTGATTCCTCAGAACCATAGAAGAACAGCCTGATGATTTATTAGCGTTCAAACGCTACGTAACAGATCACGCGTTCCCACGTGAGCACCTCTGAGAAACAAAAAGGAACAACTGATATCGAGTCGCGTGATCCCACGTGACCCCCTAATAGTTCTTAGCACTTTCAAAAGGAAAAGGGGAATAAATCGAAGACAGTTCCCATTTTGGGGCGCCTCACGTGATCCCCTAATAGTGCTTAGCACTTTCAAAAGGAAAAGGGGAATAAATCAAAGACAGTTCCCATTTTGGGGTGCCTCGCGTGATCCCACGTGACCCCCTAATAGTACTTAGCACTTCAAAAAGAAAAGAGGAATAAATCAAAATAGTTCCCATTTTTGGGACGCCTCACGTGATCCCACATGACCCCCAATAGTGCTTAGCACTTATAAAAAAACAAGAGAATAAACCCAAGTGAACAGCGCCAACTTTCAAGAGCCTCACGTGCCACACGTGAGCGTCCTCCGATTTCGGTGTTTAACACTGCCTTGGAGTCTCACGTGGGAGCACATAAGCATTGAGTATACATTAGTGTTTAACACTATAGGAAGCCAACTCCAACTCCAAATTGGCTAAGTCTCCCTGAGGATTAAAACATCTTGGATTTCCTAATAGACCGAGCCACTATACTTATGACTTCCCAAACTGATGATGATTCCTTAATCTCCTAAGTTAATCTTAGTCTCTAAAAAACGACTAATGATTCTTGGACGGGCCACTATGATCTTTCCTGTCAAATCTGGAATTTGGTTCAAGGGTACATCTCTCCATACCTCTGATACATGTCGTTGTAATTCTTCAACGTTTTCAGAGAGGCGGAGGGTCCTGACAACCAACAGCTCTTTGGTGCAACCCAAAACCCATGAGCACACCTCTATGGACCGCAACGTCCTTAAACTTGCTATGGACCGCAACGTACTTAAACTACGACCTCACCGCCGAATGGTGATCTATGGACCGCAATGTCCTTAAACTAGCTGTGGATCACAACGTTCTTAAACTAAACCCTCACCCCAAATAAAATGGTGATCTATAGACCGAAATGTTCTTAAACTAATAACGGACCGCAACGTTCTTAAACTAGCTATGGACCGAAACGTCCTTAAACTAAAGTAATAGATCTCAAATGATCTTTTGCTGGATCTGAATGATCCTAAAATCCTGTTGAGGTTGAGTAGATCTTAATCTAAAATTAAACTAACGTATTCTCAACAAATATTTAAGTTGATCTTAATCTCAAACAAGCTTAACGATCCTTAAATCAGACCAAACCCAAATCTAAGAATATACGGATTTGAACTAATCCACGTCCTACGGGCGGCAATATAAATTAGTCTCCGTATACAATCTACGGGCAACCAAAAATAAAACAAACACACACGACACGAAGTGACCTTCTGGAGCAGGAGAAAATGGTTATCGCTACGCGGTAATGTAATTAACAGCAGGGGCTTGCGCTTGCAGGAAAGAGCGTCCCCACAATTAAAACCCCCTCTCAAATGAGGGAGAATCTGACGAAGTCTGTTACAACGGCCGCATCTGTCCAAACCTCCGATACACGGTACCATAAATCAACTTGGTATCTTCGGAGAGATGGACAGATAAAACCAAATAGCATCTGCCCCCAAATGCAGGTAAGACGTTTGTCTTTCCCGGATTTTGGCGGTAAACAGATTCTGGCACGCCCGGTGGGACCTTTTCCTCTTTCCACTCCACACTTCGCGTGTCGTGTTTTTTCGCGATCAAATAATCGCAGTATATATGTTTGTGGTTGCCCTTAGGTGATGGGATACTGAAGCCGACGTTTTGTCTTTATGAAGAATGGCATTTGCTTCCATCCTAACAACTCAGGCTCTGTCATATCTGGTGGAGTTAAGTACGGGCCACTTGCAGCCTCAATTCTCTGCAATCCAACTTTTTAAGAAATCAACAGGCTTCTCTTTGGGTCAATACTCCCACCTCCCACCCTCAGTGTAATGACCGTGTTTTCTAATACTTAATAAAATATATTCTATTTAAATTCTAGTATCGAATAATTATATACGTGTTTCTTTGATAGAAAAATATTTTTTTGTAATATTAATAATTTTCAGAGCAGTGAAATATGATTTAGGGAATTTTATAAAATCTATTTATTGTTTTCCTAGACTTAAAATATTTTAATAAAATTTTATAATGCCTTAAAATAATCTGCATATTTTTATTATCAATTAAAATAATTAATTCGTAATTAAAAATATTTTAAAGGATAAACTAGATTTTAAATAATTATAATTATTAGCTAACAACATAGAAATGGGTATATTATTTATTTTTAGCCCAAAATTATTTTTATACTAAAGATAACAATGAAATATATTTTCTGAATTTTTTCCATAATTTTTCCGTATTTTTAACTATTTTCAATAATTTTTGTAAAATCAAATTCAATTTTAAATAATAAACAGTTAGTATTTTTATTTATTAAAAAAAATTAAATTAATCCCCTTGTTCTGGACCGTTGGATACAAGATCCAACGGCCCAGAGCCTCGCGGCGGCGCCCACGTGGTGGGGACCACGCGAAAACGCTTGGTCTCCACACGCAGCTGCACGCTCGACGCGTGGCGGACACGTGGCGCCTGGCGGCACTGGGGCGGCAGCCCGTGAGCCGTTGGATGTAGATCCAACGGCGGCTCGTGAGCCGTTGGATGTAGATCCAACAGCCACGAAACTCTAGTGGCGGCGGCAATCACGAGCCAATGTTTCTGAAATGATTGGGGGCGCGGATTTTAAGGATTTTTTAACAGTTTTTGGATTTTATGGTTGGTAGAAAAACCCTATAAATAGGCACTTCAAATATTGATTTCTCACACCTCATAACTCCAAAAATTCTGAAAAAATACCAGCGCCTTCGTATCGACGATGCTGACGCTATGGTTCCACCCAAACACCAAGGAAAAATCTGAGCGCGGAGCTATTGAAGATTTAGTACAAACCTACGTTTTCAACCCATCGGCATCCGACTCAAACAAAATGTAGGATCCGTCTCTCTCCCCTCATTCTGTCGCCTTCTTCTTTTCTCAATAACCTATTTCCAACTTCTAATCATCAACACCCTATTTAAAATGATGTTATAATATTCATGCATGCCTATTCCTTGTACCCTTAATGATGATAATCTTAACCCCTAATTAAAATGAGTTTCTTAATCACTCGTATATACCAAAAATAATGTACCCTCATACTACGTGGAATGTGAAATGCCTAATGTTTATGACTCACAAATATTAATTCACCCCTTTCATACCTACACCCACCCATACTATTGTTGCGATATCGAAATAGGTTTTCTTCCACAAAAAGAACCCTCGTTTTGTTAAAAAGGTTATAATTATTTGATAAGATAATTGGAAGGTATTTTTAGATACGATATAGATATATTTTTACGTACACCCCTTTTTCATCAACTACTATAATATTGTTAAATCCCTTCAACCTTTTTAAAGAGGAAAATACTAAATTTAAATAACGGCTTATGGTTTTTCCAAAACGAACGTATTTTCTAAAACGTTACCCCGAACCTAAAACACTATAATTTCATAAAATTATTAATTTCATTTAAATACCTCGACCTTTATTGAAGGGCCATTTTCAACAAGGACCATAATCCGTATAACGATATCTTTTCAAAAGGAATATCTAGTACCTTATTAAAAGGTAATTTTCAAATAAACACCAATCCAGATCTTTGGCAAGTGTTTTGGATTTTTGTGTGTTTACTGCTTTGCATTTTTAAAAAACGGACTTTTAAGGGGCTATAACACCAATCCAGATTGGGTGGGGATTTCATTACCCTTCCTAAGACCCTAAAAATCACAAAAAGCATTTTGCATCAACCTTCGAGTTAATTAAAAAAATATTAGACTCAGCCAATAAGGACTGTCGTGCTCATTAGGACAAAGGAAAGGTTGTAGGTATCGGTCGTTTATCTAAACCAGACTTTGTGGTGCCTAGGCTAGACAAGTGGGAAAGATAATTTTAAAAGGCCCGTCTCACGGTGATTCGTGAGCGGATCCCTCCTTTCTTTACTTGTGCTTACCTGGCCACAATTGGCGGTGAAGAGGTGATTTGAGGATCTCACAACTTGCCCTTTGGAACAGTTAGAAGCAGTTTAGTTGACTTAGGAGACCTTAGCTCTAGGCTTGATTGTGCATATTGTGATTGCTTGAAAGTGTGTCTAAGCTCCTTATAAAAATCTTTTGCAAAAGATTTTCAAATAAACACCACAATCTTTTATCGAAAGGATATTTTTCCGTAAAACATTATGTTTTTCCAAAATGATAAATATTCCAAACCTCATGGTTTTCTTAGAAGTAATAAAAGATAATTAAACACTATTATTCTTTTTACTAGGCATTCTCTAAGATGACACGAAGTACTTTACGAACTTTAGAAAATAAAACGAGTGGTCATGGAAGGCCATATTAAACGAGATCAATACTTTTCAAAAATTTCCAGTTTATGACATACATGAAATATGATACGGTTAAGGTTAGAATGCGCGGACCTAGGTATGTAATACTTATTGAAGATCCCGATATTCCGGGTGACCAGTCTGATGTACGGACGACTATACATATATGAAGATCCCTGTAGGCAGGGTGACCAGTCCAAAGTGTGGATGACCACTAACCCGATATTCGAGCGAATACTAACCCTATTTGAGGGCGAATGATCCAAAATGTGGATAACATACAATGTGGAAATTCCATGCTTAGAAGTATACGCACTAGTTCTAATTCGTCCAAACCTTTATATTGAACCACGGGGATGGGTAGTTTGATTAGGCAAGGAGATTCGGAACTCGGATTCCCCTACTACTTGATTATGATCCCAGGAAGTGAAACGGTACATTTCACTTCCCCAGTTGTTGTTCCGTGGCCACAACAGAATAATCGCGAGTATTCGGACCTTTGTTTAACAAACTAAAACGTTTACAATACCTATTGATACTCAACACTAAACTCACATCATGTGCTATACCCACCTGTTACCTTATCTACCTTTCGTTATGAGACACGAGTTATTCAGTATCTTGGATGTGGATATTTTACCAGTTTAGACTTGTTGTTTATTATGGAACTGAAGTGTGGAAATACCTGTGCACTTGAGTGATATTCACGCTAGACAAAACTCCATCGTAGTTATGGGACACCTATCGGGGATGTTCACGCCGCCACATTGATTGCCATCCCAGGCACGAGCACCAGCTCATACTGCTTCCAGCTAGTCATGGGATACCTCAAGGATACGAGTATGTTCACCAGTCAATTCCATCTATACACACCTTGTTTAACCTGATCTAACTCTTAGACTGGATATCCGTTTGACTTGACTTGAACTTTTACCAAACATATACCTCACACAAGCTACTCATATTCATATATATCTCTGTCAACATATCTAATTTGTATATAATCTCATACCTTTATACCCATGTACATCATATTCAGTGCATTGATACACCCATGTCTGTTTCTATACCTTCACTTCCTTATGAGGCAATCCTACCCGAGTATAATTCGCTGACGGACCTTCCTTTTCTTCCTCTATTTTTAGAATATCCGTCAGATAAGAATGAGTATTATGGCGAGGATCAAGATGTGAAGCCAACTTATGAAGATTATGCAGACTGGACGATAGAAGATTAGCTAGATTTAATTTTTGTTGTTGCCCACATGTTTAGGGGTTTTGTTTCTCCTTTGATGTAATTAAACTATTTAGTTTATTTTACTCTTTCTCTTGGGATGTAATAAAGTTTGGTTAATGGAAATAAATGCCTTTCGCTTTTATTACTTTGATTTTAGTACACATCCCGCATGTTAGATATTCATACGCTTAACGTAACTGTATTGAATAGACCACCTTCAATACAGTTAGATTGGGGACTTTGCCACGTCATCCTTCACCTTCTTTTGGGAAGCGGGGCGTGACAGGTTTTAGTAGTGGCCCATGCAGGCCCTCTTGTGTACTAAAATGAAACCGTTAACTGACTTATTATATTTGTGAATTTCATCCATCTATACCGATTTCATAATTTTCCTATGTCCCTTGTCCCTTCCTTGACATTCTGTACCCTGTCCATGACCTTCCCTTCAGGTCATGGCAAATCTTTCCGACGAGGATGACATGTCTGATATTACTTTTGAAGCTACAACTAGAGATTCAGACGACGAAGTCGTAGACTCTCAGGCGGTTATTTCCGACAGCGACTCGAAAAACGAAGAAGTCGATGCTGCAACTCCGGAGCTTGTGATAGCCAATGACTCCGAAGACGAAGAAGAAGATTCCGTGGAAGAGGAGCATGATCCAGGAAAAGAGGCTCCTGCGGCGAGAGAGAATCCTGTAGAATATGATCCGGATGAGGAGGCCCCTGCAAAAGAACAAGACCCTATAGAGGTGGGATCAGATAACGAGGCTCCTGCCGAGGATGAGTCGAAGGACGAAGTTTCGAGTGAGGAGGAACTCGAGGCCGAAGAAACTCAAGCAGTTGTCCCCGCAAGACACCGTGAGAATGGCCGTACCTTTCTTAGTGCGAGGAACTATCACCACTTGTTGAACTCTCATAATCGAGACTAATAAGTCTTTTTCCTTTTCTTTGGCCGAATAAAACGATGTAAGAATAGTAGGGGCATGTCGTTACTTTTCGGTTGTACTCTCCATATTGAAGTTGGAAAATAAAATCTTAGTTTCGAGCAAAAATCTCTCTTGTGTCTCTTGCTCTTCTTATTAGTCTCTCTCTTGCATTGATTGTTGTTCTTCCATGCAAGTTATTATCTTGTCTCATCCCTCAGCCTGTTTGTAACCGAACCTATTCTGATCATCAATGGTCGGACGACACCATGACCGCAACCGAAGGGGAAATGGAGTCATTGAAGCCGCTGCTTAGCAAGCAGCTATGCTACAAATGATGCAAGGACTACTGGAGCAACAGCAGACAGCTGCCCTTCATCAGGAACTGCGAGAAAGTAGGCAGCAACAAGCAGAGATATTAAGTAAGGCACTAACCCCAGTTTCTTAAGGTTCGGCGGAAGTGAAGCAGTTTAGATCACTCCACCCTAAGACTTTTTCGGGGAAGGAAACTCCCTTAGAAGACGAGGAATGGCTCAGGGGAACAGTCAATGATCTCGGTGCCGCTCAAATTCCGAAGGACACTTGAGTGAACATCGCTAAGCTACAACTTACGGATAATGCCAGGATATGGTGGGAGGCAGAGGAAAGTATATTGAAGGAGCCCATCGACTGGGAAACGTTCAAACAGCGTTTTGATACCCAGTACTTTCCAGTCATGGCACACTTAAGGAAGAGAGTTTATACAATTCCAACAAGAGAGCATGTGGGATAAGTCGGTGGACGAGTATGCTTCGGAGTTCGTAAGGTTAAGTCGGTTCGCGCATCATCTGGTGGCAACCCCAGATCTTTATGCTAAGAGATTCCGACAAGGATTGGACCTGAAGACGCAGTCCCCCATGTCTTCTGCTACTCTTTCGACTTATGATGAAATCTTAGAGGCGACACGAAACTTTGAAGACCTTCAGAGACGGATGAGGAAGGATGACCGTTTGTCTGGCATTAAATGACCAGCCAACCAAATTCTTGGAGGATCATCTTCAAGATTCAACGGGAGACAACAACCCAAGAGACCAGTCGGACCAACTATCTTCAGAAAACCAGCCGTTATATGCAACCATTGTGGTAGGACCAGACACTACATAAGAGACTGTCGCATTTTGAACAAACTTTGCATAATCTGTGGGTCTCCGGATCATGCTATTGGGGACTGTCCTCAGAGAGGGAGACAATCAGGCCCCGTCAACAAGCCGGCTAACTATGTGGCACCACGACAGGGAAACCGGCCACTTTCCGCCACTAAACCAACCGGTCAAGGGGCATCACCAAAGGGACCTGTCACGCCCCGCTTCCCAGAGTACGCTAGATTGGGCACGTGACATAGCCAACCATGCTACCTGTGGGTAGGAAGTATCCATCCACAGTCACATTACGGCTGTAAAGATATCAAGAACAAGATAAAACTATCTAAAACATGTCCATAATCCAGAATAACATGAGTCAATAATAAATAAATGCGGAAGCAAATGATCCAATACAAATAACTGAAAAGTGTGTCCCATAATGCGGGCTCACATCAGGAAATAAATGCAGGAAATAAAACTAACTACTACTGAACTCACAGCTCAGCCTGCTGGCTGAAGTACTCCTGCTCGGACTGCAACAGCGGTACAGAATCTGGGCCATGCAAAATCCAGACGTCAGCGCGTCATGTCATCAAGTAATATAATATGAACAGTGTAACAGGCAATGCAAAATAAACATGAATAAAACGAGAGTAGCAATAATGTGAAACAAGCAGTGCAGGGTAGTGTGCAGTGGGTAACTAAACTGTTCTATCAGGTTTTCTATTCTAAAGTCTTTGAAATCAATTGATGAATCTTCGATGTAACTCAATAGTATCCCGTGCGTGCCCGGGACCACGGTCAAGATCCTCGGGGCTGAATCCGAGACGTGCCGCTAAGCAGTAACAGGTAGCAGGATGGGCGAGTGATGTCAGCATCATCACTCCGGGGCTGGCCTAGCCCGTAAGACTGATCAGAACAGGTATCGAACTGTTGAGTTACAAGTCGGTTTCACCTTTGATTTCCCCATACCCCCAAGTTATGTATGTCGAGTCAGGTGTTCAGTAATCAAGAACTAATGCCAACACAGGATCAGGTAAAAGCAGGTTTGTCTGGATAGACAACAGGAACGGTCCATGAGGACTACATGTCAGGTTTGTTGGCATTAGACACAAGATCAGGTAACGGGTCGAGTCATGGTACATCAGGTCAAGTCAACAGTACACGGTACCATGTCAGGTATAGTAGGAAGTGTAACAGGTCATGTCAGGAAGCACAAGATGTCATGTGGGTGCTCATAATCAAACTAACATAAGCATGTGTATAAATAAACAAGCATGAGTACTATCAGAACAATAAACTTGAACATGTAATATGATATGCAAATAGATATAATTTCAAGGACATGGATGCATAGTTATCGATTAGGGTTACATTTATAGTTCCAATATTAATTAGGATGCAATTTATTAAACATGGAGCGTTAATATCACATTATTATGTAGTAATGTGATCTATGGATGCAATTATATGTATCTTAAATGCGATGGATGCAAACGGGTATCCGAAAAGTTATAAAACTATAAAATGGTAATGTGGGATGTACAACTAAGTAATATGTGATATAAATATTGATATAATAATATTAATATTGATAGCATATTCAAAGCGATTAATAACTATAAAAGTGGTATTGATTAACCATGCACAAGAAAGTTCCGTTCAGAAATTCCGTGTCACCCTAATTTGTAAAATAGCTTAAAAATAACAAACGTTCTCCAAAAGGGACGTGTCTTATACCAAAACAAAGATAATTCAATAAGGTTTTCATTTTTATAAGTATAAGCATCTCAGGTTGTCCCAACAAAAAGTTATGAACATTCAAAATTGAAAGTTTGCTGCTGGAATTTCCCTGGACAGCAGTTTGGAGACATTTTCATTTACATTTTACGTTATTTAAACAATTTATTTTGCAAGTAAATATTTCATAGAGTTATAGTATTCTGAGTTAGCTTCGTAACGAACTAAAGAACGTATACTAATAATTTTTCCATGATTTATAATGAATTTTATAAGATAAGGTGTACAGTAAATTTCAGATTTGTCATATCCGATATTTCAACGACGTTTCATGTGTAAACTATAATATTTTAAATATATAATATCATAAAATGCAGATTATAAACTAATTAAAGATAATAATAAGAAATATTACGACGATGTATATTTTAATTGATATGGATGCAGTATAATGTAATCTAGTATGTCACAAGATAAGTTTTCATGATCTAGATTTAATATGATATAAACGGATGCAAACGGAACATCGAAACGTTATAAAATTAAACATGGGGCACTAGATTTAAACTATAGGTAAGGTATTTATTTAAATATGTATAAAATAATTATATAGCATGTAGCAAGATTAACTTGCCTCGATGGGTCGCGAATCGGGAAAACGGAACGTTAACCGTCGGCGGGGAAAACTCGCGACGGCGCACGGTTCACGGAATGAACCCAAACGACGAACAAAGGAACCACACGGGTCGGGGTACCTCGCTGGAACGTCGAGAAGTGTCACCGGCACGACGGAATTCCGGCAACAAAAGAACAGTTAAAAAAATGAGAAACGAGACATGAAGCAAGAAGATAAAGAATGATAAAGAGAAGTACGAGAGAATATATGAGAGAGAGATAGAGAGAGAAAAAGTGGAGAGGGAGAGAGGGAAAGTGGGGCCCACGGGGTTAAAGGGGAGGTTGCGATTGGCTGAGAGAATAAATTGAGAAGGATATAAAAGATTGTAAAAATATTATATGGTTAACTTAAAGATTTAAAAGATAGGTAATGAACAGTAAGATATCAGGTTAGTTAGAAAAATATATGCGATGGTTTTAATAATATTAAAATTTGGGATTTTGGCGCCAAATAAAACATTTCCAAATCGCGCCCGGGTCGAGTCCAAAAATTTGAATTGAAATAATAAGATTTTAAGCGGGATCCAAATTTTAAAATTAAGTGTTTTATGATTAAAAAGCATACCCCCAAAACGGATACACGTACGTGCACGTAGCCATCCAAACTCGTCCGTTTCACTGAACGGGACGAGAACACAATGCACGGACGCTACCACAAGGCTAGGGGTGTCAAGTAGGCCATGATGAATATTTTCAATTTTATTTTAGATGCCAAAATTTGTTATATGCAGAAATGAATTTACCGGGTAAAAATTTACAGTAAGCAACAAACAAGCAAGTTAAATGAAATGAGTACCGCATTATGCTCAAACAGTAACTGAAAATAGTAGCATTGGGCTCGGGTGTTACATTATACCCAACTACAAAAAGAATTTCGTCCTCGAAATTCCAAGAATACAAAGATAGATAACTACAAGAAAAGGTGAGGAAACTTCTGCCGGATTTCATCTTCTCGTTTCCAAGTGGACTCTCCATACGAGCGATTACCCCAAGAAACAAGCACAAGGGGGATAACCTTGTTCTTAAGAACCTTTTCCCTTCGATCCACGATTTCAATCGGTCGCTCCTCAAAAGTCAAGCCTTCTCGTACTGTTAGCTCCGAATGATCCAAAATGTGTGTTTCATCTCGACATACTTACGGAGTTGAGATACGTGAAACACATCGTGCACATTTGCCAAGGACTGTGGTAACGCCAAACAATACGCTACCTCACCAACACGCTCCACGATCTCAAGGGTCCAACGAATCGAGGACTAAGCTTTCCTCGACTTCCAAAACGAATCACCCCTCTAGTCGGTGATATCTTCAAGAATACCAAATCACCTACGGTGAACTCCAGAGGTCTTCTTGACGTATCTGCCCAACTCTTCTGTTGGTCCTGTGCTACCTTCATATGATTTCTGATAGGGTTAACCTTCTCAACTGTCTGCACAACCAAATCTGGTCCCAATAATCTTCGTTCACCGTCATCGTCCCAACAAACAGGTGAACGGCATTTACGACCATACAAAGCTTCAAATGGAGCCATCTGAATAGTTGCCTGAAAACTGTTGTTGTAAGACAACTCCACCAAAAGTAGATGATCCTCCCAAGACCCCTTGAAGTCCAACATGTATGCTCTCAACATATCCCCAAGAGTTTGGATCGTTCTCTCCGACTGACCATCAGTTTGAGGATGATAAGCTGTGCTAAACTTCAATCGAGTCCCCAAATTTTCCTCTAAACTCCTCCAGAAGTGTGATAAGAACCGATTGTCCCGATCGGACACGATGCTCACTGGTACTCCATACAATCTTACAATCTCCTGCATGTACCGCTCTGCCAAAGTCTCTGTTGATTGACCAACCCGAAAAGGAATAAAGTGAGATGCCTTGATCAATCTGTCAACAATTACCCATACTGCATTGTTGCCTTTTAGACTCCGCGGTAAAGCCGTCACGAAATCCATGGTTATATGTTCCCACTTCCACTGAGGAATCGGAAGTGGTTGCAATAAACCAGCAACCCTTTGATGTTCAGCCTTAACTTGCTGACACACCAAGCACTTCGCCACAAAGCGAGCAATCTCCCGCTTCATGCCTTCCCACCAGAAATGCTGTCGAATATCTCGGTACATCTTTGTGCCTCCTGGATGTACAGAATAAGCTGAACTGTGTGCCTCCTTCATAAGCTCTTCACGAACATCACCCTTTGGCACACACAAACGGCTACCATACCTCAACGAACCATCTTCGTGGATCAATAAATCTGTTCGTAGCCCGGCTTCAACCTGCTCTCGAAACTTTTGCAGTCTAGGATCCTGCGATTGAGCTGCTTTAATATTCTCGATCAAAGACGAATGTACTTGCAGCTGCAACAACTGTCCCGTAGAACGCGGTAGCACAACCTCCAAGTCAAATCTTCGAAAATCTGCGACGATCTCCTTCTGCGTAGTTAACACCTGAATTACTGGTACCCGACTAAGCGCATCCGGCACAACATTAACCTTCCCCGGATGGTACTTAAGATCAAGATCGTAGTCAGCCATCAGCTCCAACCATCTACGCTGCCTCATGTTAAGCTCCTTCTGTGTGAACACATACTTCAAGCTCTTATGATCTGTAAAAACTTCGACTCTTTCGCCCAAAAGGTAGTGTCTCCAAATATTCAAAGCGAAAATCACAGCCGCAAGCTCCAAGTCATGAGTTGGATAATTCTTCTCATGGGTCTTCAACCGTCTCGATGCGTATGCTACAACCTTCCCATGCTGCATCAAAACACATCCCAATCCTTTCCCAGATGCGTCGCTGTGAATCACCAATCCTCCGGAATTGTCTGGCACGGTCAGAATAGGGGCGGTTATCAACTTCTGCTTCAACGTCTCGAAAGCTAACGCACACTTATCCGCCCATACAAAAGGTACCTCCTTGCGCGTAAGCTTGGTCAACGGCTCTGCCAGACGAGCAAAGTTCTCCACAAATCTCCTGTAGTATCCGGCTAATCCAAGAAAACTTCTTATCTCAGCAACATTCTTTGGAATAGGCCAATCTCGAACTGCTGCAATCTTTTCTGGTCGACGGCAATGCCATCGCCAGACACAACATGCCCCAAAAACCTTACTTCCTCCAGCCAAAACTCGCACTTACTCATCTTCGCATACAATTTCTCCTGTCTCAACGTCTGCAGTGCGATCTTCAAATGCTCAGCATGCTCTTCAAAACTCTTCGAGTAAACCAGAATATCGTCAATGAATACCACAATGAACTGATCCAAGAACGGTGAAAAGATTCGGTTCATCCAGTCCATAAATACTGCCGGCGCATTCGTTACTCCGAAGGGCATCACTAGGTACTCGTAATGTCCATACCGAGTTCGAAACGCCGTCTTGCAAATATCTTCTGCTTTCACTCGGACCTGATGATATCCGGATCGCAAATCCAGTTTTGAGAATACCCTCGCGCCACTAAGCTGCTCAAAAGTTCTCCAATGCGAGGGATCGGGTACTTGTTCTTGATAGCCACCCGGTTTAATTCTCGAGAGTCGATGCACATCCTTCTTGTGCCATCCTTCTTCTTTACTAGAAGAACTGGAGCTCCCCAAGGCGAGTTACTGTTTCGAATCCAATCCTTTTCAAGCAATTCAGCAACCTGTTTCTTTACTTCTTCCAACTCTACTGGCGCCATTGGATAAAACGCTTTAGATACTGGCGCTGCACCAGGAATAAGATCAATTGCGAACTCCACGTCCCTCCTCGGCGGTAAACCCGATGTATCATCAAACGCGTCCATAGAATTACGAACAACAACCGGCTCTTTACTTTCATCACTTCCATTGATGCAAGAATATTGTTTGTCGGCCTAGCCCTAAACTCGACCGGCCCGACCGAACTGCTTTCTTAACGCAACTGCTGTCTGCTGCAAACTCCCTTTCATCCCAGATAAACTCTGCTGCTCTTGGCTGCTGCAAGTATTTGTGAGAAAGTGGTCAAACCCAGGGAGACAATCTGCCTCTGGATGTCCACGTCCAGTTTGCGCATGAACCTCCGTGCCTGTCTGCATCGTTGGCAACTAAAGGTCCAGCGAAACTACTGAGTCTCGTCCATTCTGCTACATGCACATCTACGGGTGCTCCCTTCTGCTTTAGTCCGATGAACTTCTCTTCCATTTCCTCCCGTGCAGTCCGCGGGAAGAACTTCTCCAGGAAACTCTTAGAAAAAATCCGCCCACTTGATCGGCTTGGGCAAGCGGGTCTCCTCAACAAGCCACCATTCTCGGGCGTAGTCCACTAGCTGAATGCATACCACAACAATTTTTTTGTCATCTGGAATCTGTGCTGCAAAAAGCAAGTTCTCTGTGTCAACTAGCCACTGCTCCACTGGCAACGGCTCCTTTAAACCAGTAAATGTAGACGGACCCAACCGCCTGAAATCTGCTACGGTCCCTACTCGGTCAACTGGTCTAGCTCCAACATTGTTCACAGACTGCTGAACGATCTGCAAACCTTCCCAAAACGAGTCCGCTTACTACTGGATCAGCTCGGTCTGTTTCTTTGATTCTCCAGCATTCCTCTTGTCACTCCAAGCATGGCGGCTTCGTCCACACGCCTCTGGTATGTCTTCAATTTCTTACCGGCCATAATCCTGAACTCAAAATACCCAACATTAGCATGATGATAGATTCTGAATATAGGTCAAGGCTAGAACTCCAAGATACTTAAATAGAGTGCCGCATTGTAACTATGCCGCGGTATCATAGCCACAATTACTTAACTCCATCCAAGTCGCCTAAGTCCTAGAGATAACAAGGAATCAGGTTTTCGAATCGATATGCAAAGAAAGTTTGCACATCGTAAAAGATATAATCAGGAAAAATATGATTCAAGAATAGTAAAACGGTCAAGGTGGCAGGACATGTTTCCTAAACACGGGTATTCTGATTCGTGTATTGGGTACAATACCCAACTACAAAAGAATCAACCCGACTATCCTATGGCTCTGATACCAAAAGAACCATGTCACGCCCCGCTTCCCAGAGTACGCTAGATTGGGCACGTGACATAGCCAACCATGCTACCTGTGGGTAGGAAGTATCCATCCACAGTCACATTACGGCTGTAAAGATATCAAGAACAAGATAAAACTATCTAAAACATGTCCATAATCCAGAATAACAGGAGTCAATAATAAATAAATGCGGAAGCAAATGATCCAATACAAATAACTGAAAAGTGTGTCCCATAATGCGGGCTCACATCAGGAAATAAATGCAGGAAATAAAACTAACTACTACTGAACTCACAGCTCAGCCTGCTGGCTGAAGTACTCCTGCTCGGACTGCAACAGCGGTACAGAATCTGGGCCATGCAAAACCCAGACGTCAGCGCGTCATGTCATCAAGTAATATAATATGAACAGTGTAACAGGCAATGCAAAATAAACATGAATAAAACGAGAGTAGCAATAATGTGAAACAAGCAGTGCAGGGTAGTGTGCAGTGGGTAACTAAACTGTTCTATCAGGTTTTCTATTCTAAAGTCTTTGAAATCAATTGATGAATCTTCGATGTAACTCAATAGTATCCCGTGCGTGCCCGGGACCACGGTCAAGATCCTCGGGGCTGAATCCGAGACGTGCCGCTAAGCAGTAACAGGTAGCAGGATGGGCGAGTGATGTCAGCATCATCACTCCGGAGCTGGCCTAGCCCGTAAGACTGATCAGAACAGGTATCGAACTGTTGAGTTACAAGTCGGTTTCACCTTTGATTTCCCCATACCCCTAAGTTATGTATGTCGAGTCAGGTGTTCAGTAATCAAGAACTAATGCCAACACAGGATCAGGTAAAAGCAGGTTTGTCTGGATAGACAACAGGAACGGTCCATGAGGACTACATGTCAGGTTTGTTGGCATTAGACACAAGATCAGGTAACGGGTCGAGTCATGGTACATCAGGTCAAGTCAACAGTACACGGTACCATGTCAGGTATAGTAGGAAGTGTAACAGGTCATGTCAGGAAGCACAAGATGTCATGTGGGTGCTCATAATCAAACTAACATAAGCATGTGTATAAATAAACAAGCATGAGTACTATCAGAACAATAAACTTGAACATGTAATATGATATGCAAATAGATATAATTTCAAGGACATGGATGCATAGTTATCGATTAGGGTTACATTTATAGTTCCAATATTAATTAGGATGCAATTTATTAAACATGGAGCGTTAATATCACATTATTATGTAGTAATGTGATCTATGGATGCAATTATATGTATCTTAAATGCGATGGATGCAAACGGGTATCCGAAAAGTTATAAAAATATAAAATGGTAATGTGGGATGTACAACTAAGCAATATGTGATATAAATATTGATATAATAATATTAATATGGATAGCATATTCAAAGCGATTAATAACTATAAAAGTGGTATTGATTAACCATGCACAAGAAAGTTCCGTTCAGAAATTCAGCGTCACCCTAATTTGTAAAATAGCTTAAAAATAACAAACGTTCTCCAAAAGGGACGTGTCTTATACCAAAACAAAGATAATTCAATAAGGTTTTCATTTTTATAAGTATAAGCATATCAGGTTGTCCCAACAAAAAGTTATGAACATTCGAAGTTGAAAGTTTGCTGCTGGAATTTCCCTGGACAGCAGTTTGGAGACATTTTCATTTACATTTTACGTTATTTAAACAATTTATTTTGCAAGTAAATATTTCATAGAGTTATAGTATTCTGAGTTAGCTTCGTAACGAACTAAAGAACGTATACTAATGATTTTTCCATGATTTATAATGAATTTTATAAGATAAGGTGTACAGTAAATTTCAAATTTGTCATATCCGATATTTCAACGACGTTTCATGTGTAAACTATAATATTTTAAATATATAATATCATAAAATGCAGATTATAAACTAATTAAAGATAATAATAAGAAATATTACGACGATGTATATTTTAATTGATATGGATGCAGTATAATGTAATCTAATATGTCACAAGATAAGTTTTCATGATCTAGATTTAATATGATATAAACGGATGCAAACGGAATATCGAAACGTTATAAAATTAAACATGGGGCACTAGATTTAAACTATAGGTAAGGTATTTATTTAAATATGTATAAAATGAATTATATAGCATGTAGCAAGATTAACTTGCCTCGATGGGTCGCGAATCGGGAAAACGGAACGTTAACCGTCGGCGGGGAAAACTCGCGACGGCACACGGTTCACGGAATGAACCCAAACGACGAACAAAGGAACCACACGGGTCGGGGTACCTCGCTGGAACGTCGAGAAGTGTCACCGGCACGACGGAATTCCGGCAACAAAAGAACAGTTAAAAAAATGAGAAACGAGACATGAAGCAAGAAAATAAAGAATGATAAAGAGAAGTACGAGAGAATATATGAGAGAGAGATAGAGAGAGAAAAAGTGGAGAGGGAGAGAGGGAAAGTGGGGCCCACGGGGTTAAAGGGGAGGTTGCGATTGGCTGAGAGAATAAATTGAGAAGGATATAAAAGATTGTAAAAATATTATATGGTTAACTTAAAGATTTATAAGATAGGTAATGAACAGTAAGATATCAGGTTAGTTAGAAAAATATATGCGATGGTTTTAATAATATTAAAATTTGGGATTTTGGCGCCAAATAAAACATTTCCAAATCGCGCCTGGGTCGAGTCCAAAAATTTGAATTGAAATAATAAGATTTTAAGCGGGATCCAAATTTTAAAATTAAGTGTTTTATGATTAAAAAGCATACCCCCAAAACGGACACACGTACGTGCACGTAGCCATCCAAACTCGTCCGTTTCACTGAACGGGACGAGAACACAATGCACGGATGCTACCACAAGGCTAGGGGTGTCAAGTAGGCCATGATGAATATTTTCAATTTTATTTTAGATGCCAAAATTTGTTATATGCAGAAATGAATTTACCGGGTAAAAATTTACAGTAAGCAACAAACAAGCAAGTTAAATGAAATGAGTACCGCATTATGCTCAAACAGTAACTGAAAATAGTAGCATTGGGCTCGGGTGTTACAGGACCACTCTTGCCATCACAGGAGCGTGTTTTTCAGCAAGCGCAAAGGAATGGACCCAAACGTCAGACCTTCACCATGACGTCCGTGAAGGCTGATGCCACGTGACAAGACAGCAGAGGTACTATTTTTTCTTTTTCAACCTTTCTTTGATACCATGCTTAACCATCCTTCGATGCAAATCTTAGTTAAACTCACCATAATTCTTCTAGTTTTCGTAATTTCGACCAGTTGTCTTTATGTTATATCTTTCAAGTTTTCCGTCAATTCACATTCTTCCTTCAACTTCCAAACTTTTCTATCCGGAAGCAACTATCGATTTTACATTTTCCGATTCCTTGTACCTAAAACCTTCAGAGACTTTCCATGCATCAAGTGATACACCAACTCGCGGAAGCGACACATGCAGCAAAGAGGATTTCTGACAGCGTTACTGATTTCCGTACCAAGTAGTGGCCATTCCTTTGAAAATTTCAAATATGAAATTATTCTAAGGAGGGTATATCGTAACTATCACAACCATTCTTGCAATTCTTAGCAAACCCAGAAGTTTTAAATATCCACAACGATTTTTCGGAGAAGAGACTTGGTGATGTGATGTATCTGCGCGACGATATAGTTGCATATTCATCAAGGCAACTAAAGACTCGTGAAAGCAACTATTCCTATCCAGATCAAGAACCGACGATGGTAATGTTCATCTTGAAGATATAGAAACACTACTCTAAGGAGAACGTGAGGACACTGAGGGTTGAAACACCTGAAGCAGATAAAAGGGGTCAAGTTTTATATGGGAGAAGTGCCGATCGGTTGGGACGATCCTAAAGATGGAGAATTTGTAAGATCGAGATAATTATAGGGGAAAAAAGGTGGAGATGGTGATATAATGCAGCGAGCTCGGAAAACTCAGCCCACGACTCATCGGTGAGTCGGCTGTTTAACATCTTGGAAGGAGACGGTGGGTTTGTGTATAGCCTACTTTTGCTACTTTTCTTAGAGGGTATGCTGGCAACCCTAGTCATACTTTTGATCATTCCGAGATCACGGAAAAGTTGGCGTAACCTACGAGCAGCAACCGGTCGGGATACTAGAAGGATGAAATTTTGAGGGACAAGACAATCCAGCTGGCTAGAGTTATCTGGAGAAAGAACTACTAGGCCGACATACACGGACGAGAGAGCGAGACCCAAAATTTTAACTACGATAAACCTTTCTTGGTGATTTTTTTTTCTTTTTTTTCCTTTCCTTGACCTACCTTCTGAAATTTCGAGGACGAAATTATTTTAAGGAGGGTAGATTGTAACGACCGTATTTTCTAATACTTAATAAAATATATTCTATTTAAATTCTAGTATCAAATAATTATTTACGTGTTTCTTTGATAGAAAAATATTTTTTTGTAATATTAATAATTTTCAGAGCAGTGAAATATGATTTAGGGAATTTTATAAAATCTATTTATTGTTTTCCTAGACTTAAAATGTTTTAATAAAATTTTATAATGCCTTAAAATAATTTGCATATTTTTATTATCAATTAAAATAATTAATTCGTAATTAAAAATATTTTAAAGTGTAAACTGGATTTTAAATAATTATAATTATTAGCTAACAACATAGAAATGGGTATATTATTTATTTTTAGCCCAAAATTATTTTTATACTAAAAATAACAATGAAATATATTTTCTGAATTTTTTCCATAATTTTCTCGTATTTTAAACTATTTTTAACAATTTTTTTAAAATCAAATTCAATTTTAAATAATAAACAATTAGTATTTTTATTTATTTAAATTAATCCCCTTGATCTGGACCGTTGGATACAAGATCCAACGGCCCAGAGCCTCGCGGCGGCACCCATGTGGTGGGGACCACGCGAAAACGCGTGGTCTCCATACACAGCTGCACGCTCGACGCGTGGCGGACACGTGGCGCTTGGCTGCGCTGGGGCGGCGGCTTGTGAGCCGTTGGATGCAGATCCCCGCGAAGCTCTGGCGGCGGCGGCAATCACGAGCCAATAATTCTGAAATGATTGGGGGCGCGGATTTTAAGGATTTTTTAACAGTTTTTGGATTTTATGGTTGGTAGAAAAACCCTATAAATAGGCACTTCAAATATTGATTTCTCACACCTCATAACTCCAAAAATTCTGAAAAAAATACCAGCGCCTTCGTATCGACGACACCAACGCTACGGTTCCACCCAAAGACCAAGAAAAAATCTGAGCATGGAGCTATTGAGAATTTAGTACGAGCCTACGTTTTCAACCCATCAGCATCCGACTCAAACAAAAGGTAGGATCCGCCTGTCTCCCCTCATTCTGTCGCCTACTTCTTTTCTCAATAACCTATTTCCAACTTCTAATCATCAACACCCTATTTAAAATGATGTTATAATATTCGTGCATGCCTATTCCTTGTACCCTTAATAATGATAATCTTAACCCCTAATTAAAATGAGTTCCTTAATCACTCGTATATACAAAAAATACTGTACCCTCATGCTGCATGGAATGTGACAGGCCTAATGTTTATGACTCACGAATATTAATTCACCCCTTTCATACCTACTCTCATCCATTCTATTGTTGCGATATCGAAATAGGTTTTCTTCCACAAAAAGGACCCTCGTTTTGTTAAAAAAGTTATAATTATTTGATAAGATAATTGGAAGGTATTTTTAGATACGATATAGATATAATTTTACGTACACCCCTTTCTCATCAACTACTATAATGTTGTTAAATCCCTTCAACCCTTTTAAAGAAGAAAATACTAAATTTAAATAACGGCTTATGGTTTTTCCAAAACGAACGTATTTTCTAAAACGCTACCCCGAACCTAAAACATTATAATTTCATAAAATTATTAATTTCATTTAAATACCTCGACCTTTATTGAAGGGTCATTTTCAATAAGGACCATAATCCGTATAACGATATCTTTTCAAAAGGAATATCTACTACCTTATTAAAAGGTAATTTTCAAATAAACACCAATCCAGATCTTTGGCAAGTGTTTTGGATTTTTGTGTGTTTACTGCTTTGCATTTTTAAAAAACGGACTTTTAAGGGGCTATAACACCAATCCAGATTGGGTGGGGATTTCATTACCCTTCCTAGGACCCCAAAAATCACAAAAAACATTTTGCATCAACTTTCGAGTTAATTAAAAAAATATTAGACTCAGCCAATAAGGACTGTCGTGCTCATTAGGACAAAGGAAAGGTTGTAGGTATCGGTCGTTTATCTAAACCAGAGTTTGTGGTGCCTAGGCTAGACAAGTGGGAAAGGTAATTTTAAAAGGCCCGTCTCACGGTGATTCATGAGCGGATCCCTCCTTTCTTTACTTGTGCTTTCCTGGCCATAATTGGCGGTGAAGAGGCGATTTTAGAATCTCATAACTTGCCCTTTGGAACAGTTAGGAGCAGTCTAGCTGACTTAGGAGAACTTAGCTCTAGGCTTGATTGTGCATATTGTGATTGCTTGAAAGTGTGTCTAAGCTCCTTATAAAAATCTTTTGCAAAAGATTTTCAAATAAACACCACAATCTTTTATCGAAAGGATATTTTTCCGTAAAACATTATGTTTTTCCAAAATGATAAATATTCCAAACCTCATGATTTTCTTAGAAGTAATAAAAGATAATTAAACACTATTATTCTTTTTACTAAGTATTCTCTAAGATGACACGAACTACTTTACGAACTTTAGAAAATAAAACGAGTGGTTGTGGAAGGCCATATTAAACGAGATCAATACTTTTCAAAAATTTCCAGTTTATGACATACATGACATATGATACGGTTAGGGTTAGAATGCGCGGACCTAGGCATGGAATATTTATTGAAGATCCCGATATTCCGGGTGACCAGTCTGATGTACGGACGACTATACATATATGAAGATCCCTGCAGGCAGGGTGACCAGTCTAAAGTGTGGACGACCACTAACCCGATATTCGGATGAATACTAACCCTATTTGAGGGCGAATGATCCAACATGTGGATAACATACAATGTGGAAATTCCATGCCTAGAAGTATACGCACTAACTCTAATTCGTCCAAACCTTTATACTGAACCACGGGGATGGGTAGTTTGATTAGGCAAGGAGATTCGGAACTCAGATTCCCCTACTACTCGATCATGATCCCGGGAAGCGAAACGGTACATTTCACTTCCCCAGTTGTTGTTCCGTGGCCACAACGGAAAAATCGCGAGTATTCGGACTCTTGTTTAACAAACTAAAACGTTTACAATACCTATTGATACTCAACACTAAACTCACATCATGTGCTATACCCACCTGTTACCTTATCTACTTTTCGTTATGAGACACGAGTTATTCAGTATCTTGGATGTGGATATTTTACCAGTTTAGACTTGTTGTTTATTATGGAACTGAAGGGTGGAAATACCTGTGCACTTGAGTGATGTTCACGCTAGACAAAGCTCCATCGTAGTTATGGGACACCTTTCGGGGATGTTCATGCTACCACATTGATTGTCATCCCAGGCACGAGCACCAGCTCATACTGCTTCCAGCTTGTTATGGGATACCTCAAGAATACGAGTATGTTCACCAGTCAATTCCATCTATACACACCTTGTTTAACCTGATCTAACTCTTAGACTGAATATCCGTTTGACTTGACTTGAACTTTTACCAAATATATACCTCACACAAGGTACTCATATTCACATATACCTCTGTCAACATATATAATTTGTATATAACCTCGTACCTTTATACCCATGTACATCATATTCAGTGCATTTATACACCCGTGTCTGTTTCTATACCTTTACTTCCTTATGAAGCAATTCTATCCGAGTATAACTCGCTGACGGACCTTCTTTTTCTTCCTATAACTTTGGAATGTCCGTCAGATAAGAATGAGTATTATGGCGAGGATCAAGGTGTGAATCCAACTTATGAAGATTATGCAGACTGGACGATGGAAGATTAGCTAGATTTAATTTTTGTTGTTGCCCACATGTTTAGGGCTTTTGTTTCTCCTTTGATGTAATTAAACTACTTAGTTTATTTTACTCTTTCTCTTGGGATGTAATAAAGTTTGGTTAATGGAAATAAATGCTTTTCGCTTTTATTATTTTGATTTTAGTACACATCCCGCATGTTAAATATTCATACGCTTAACGTAACTGTATTGAATAGATCACTTTCAATACAGTTAGGTTGCGGACTTTGCCACGTCATCTTTCACCTTCTTTTGGGAAGCGGGGCGTGACACTCAGTGCCTCAACGCCGATGGAGGATGTCCAGAGGAAGTCTGTTTTCCACAGGCTGGTTCCCTAAGCTGCAGCTTTGCCGACGGAATCAGTTCTCCAACAACTGGCACCTGCCAAGGACCAATGTCGACGTAGGGGGCAGAATATTCAAGCTCTTAAAGGAAACAGGAGGCAGGCTCGGCAAAATCCTGAGGCTAATCAAATCCCGACCGTAAGAAATGGTCGACGTCGATATCGGCATCATACAAAATGAGCTGGGGGCAGTGTTCCGTATGGTCATGTTTCAACCACAGTGGTGAATGTTGTTCCAACCGGGAACAGGTTCAAACTGTTGAGAAGTGTCAGACAAAATTCTCCTATCGCAATATTGAAGAAATCTCCGCAGCCCATGAAGATCCCATGAGAGCAAAAACCAGTTCACTCCTTAAAAAAACTTTCCTCATCTATATATAAGGTGTGGAAGTAGGTGAAGATCTATGTTGTCAACCATGGCTCTTCCTCTAGACGTCAGCCAAATTCTGACAAATCCCCTTTCAAATACAAGGGGATTCATCCCAAGACGGATCCTGATACAGCGGTTTCTCCCAAAACCAAAGCGGCTTTTCACAAAAAGAGAGGCCTAATAAAGCTCAAGTGCCCGAAACAAACTCCAAAGGCTAAAACTCCAAACACCTCAAGCCTGAGGGCATGGTAGTTTACATAGTCTATATGGTGAATTCCAAAGACGAATTTTGGGCTTCTACTAGTCTCCGACCTCAAACTCGGTCCCTGACAAAAGTTCAACTGCAACGTGAAAAGCTGCAGGAGATGCTCGCTCAGGCGGCAGCAAACGCTAATCCATCGCCTAAGGAAAATCCCGAGGACGCACCCGAAGAAAGAGTAGAGAAGGAGTCAGATATTGATTTCCTAAAGCGCGCTCTGAAAAAGAGAGATGCAGAAGCGGCAGAAATGTCCACTCAAATGAACCAGATGGCCCTTCTGATTCAGAATATGGCTGGAATGATGATTCAGTCGAAACTACTTGTAGATGAACCGCCGGTAGTCGGTCTTAAAAACAAGGGTGACATTTCAAATTCTCTGCAAATCTCATCAACGGCTGAGGAGGAAATGATTCCTAAAGAAAAGCTGGATACATATATCGCTCAGCAAATCAAAACTCACTACGCCAGTGAAGCCGCAAATAAATCAATCAAGACTGGTCGACCGTATCCGACATGGTACGATCAAATACAGTACCAGCCAGAGTACACACTTCCAACGTTCCACATGTACAAAGGAACTGGGAATTCTCGCCAGCACATTGTGTGATTTAAATCCATGTGCGGCAATTTCGGAGGAAATGACATACTACTCCTCCGATAGTTCGTCAGCGGTCTAGCAGGCATCGCCTTCGAATAGTATACGGAACTCTCAAATGATTTCGTGAAGAGCTTCGAC
Organism: Agapanthus africanus; assembly: GCA_030015575.1. Taxonomy (NCBI): domain Eukaryota; kingdom Viridiplantae; phylum Streptophyta; class Magnoliopsida; order Asparagales; family Amaryllidaceae; genus Agapanthus; species Agapanthus africanus. The sequence goes on along the minus strand of JASDDO010000010.1, from coordinate 422,877,971 downwards.
GAAATGGATATGCTCTTCTGTTAGGGATTCGCTAATGAGAACGAACATACTACCGTGACGGCGCTGGTCAACGAAAGGGTTAGACCGAATGAGACTTGGGTTCAATATGTTACCCGATGGCGAAATCTCTGGTCAAATACAAGCAACGCATCGATGAAGTTGCAGCCATGGGAATGCTCATAGTCACCCTTGACCCAAATTCAAAGGTATCCTCGTATATGGCCCTCTTCAAGCTAACGACCTTCCAAGAACTCATGGATAAAATAACTTGATTGGATCAAATGGGTCAAGACTCTTTCTCATCCGATGATGACGAGTAAAAAAGCAGAGGCAAGATGGCGTTTGTCGCCTACGCTCAACAAAAATAAGTGGCTCGGAAGCAACTTGTCCCCAAAATAGCGACGGCGTGGGCACTCGTTCCCCCCGAGATATACACAGGGGGCATATTCCTCACTGGCGGAAGAATCTCTATGTAGAATGGTCTTTTCTTCTCAAAAGACAGGAAGGATATCAAGGGGCCTACAAACAGGTCCCACAATCTAGTGGAATGCCCCACTAAAAAAAAGGAAAAAAACGGTATGTCCACAAGCAAAATGGGCATGGATGAAAACCCGAAAGGGCGCCGTGAGTAAAAATAGTAGGACTGCCGGCGAGCTTATGAAAACCCGGAAGGGCGCAATCTCGTTAAAAAAAACAAAAAAAAATGGTACGTTCGCAAGAAAGATGGGCACGGATGAAAACCCGAAAGGGCGCCGTGAGTAAAAACAGCAGGACTGCCGGCGAGCTTGTGAAAACCCGGAAGGGCACAACCTCGTTAAAATAAATATGTTTACCGCCGGAAACCGGGAAGAAAAACGTCTTGCCTGAATTTGGGGGCAGATACTATTTGGATTTATCCGCCCACCTCTCCGAAGATGCCAAGTTGATTTATGACACCGTGTATCGGAGGTCTGGACGGATGCGGCCGTTGTAGCAGACTTCGTCAGATTCCCACTTGTTTGCGAGGGGTTTTTGATTGTGGGGACGCTCTTCCCTGCAGGCGCAAGCCCCTGCAGTTAATTACGTTACCGCATCACGGTAACCACTTTCTCCTGTTCCAGAAGTTCACTTTGTGTCGTGTGTGTTTGTTTTATTTTTGGTTGCCCGTGGATCGTATACGGAGACTAATTTATGTTGTCGCCCGTAAGACGGGAATTGGTCCAAATCCGTATTTTCTTAGATTTGGGTTTGTTTGGATTTAAGGATCGTTAACTTCGTTTGAGATCAAGATCAACTCAAATGTTTGTTAACGATACGTTAATCCGATGTTGGACTAAGATCTACTTAACGGGAGTTCAGGATCATTTTTTGATCCAACAAAAGAGCATTTGGGCTCTATGGTTTTTGTTTAGGGACGTTACGGTCCATTGGGTTTAAATACATCATAGTCCATAGAATTTAGTTTAGGGGCGTTGTGGTCCATTGGGTTTAAGGACATCATAGTCCATAAAGTTTAGTTTAGGGACCCTGCGGTCCATTGGGTTTAAGAACATCATAGTCCATATTGTTTTGGCTCATTGGTTTGGGGGTGTGCCAAGAGTTATTGGTTATTGGGATCCTCTACCTCTCTGAAGACGTTGAAGGATTACAACGACATGTATCAGAGGTGTGGAGAGATGTACCCTTGAACCAAATCCCAAATCGAGGAGTTATTAGTTCTGAGCATAGAGGCTCGATTTGCTTGGATTAAAAATCCAATGGAGAATAAAATTCACCGAATGATCTAAAAGATCATGTTGGTTATAAAATCAATCAAAATCTCTCGATGAGAGATGGCTGAACAAACTGATTCTTTTCTTTCTCATATAAATAGGAGCCAAGAAGAAAAGAGATGAGAGAGGATAGGACAAAGACAACAGAGAGAAAGAGAGAAGACAGCAGAGAGAAAGAGAAAATACAACAGAGAGAAATAGAGAAGAAGATCTCTTCAGAGAAAAAGAAACTCTAGGTAAGAGAAGAAAGGAGATCATTCTATAAGCTCCCACAAAACAAAAAGAGAATTTAATTCTCAAACCAAGAGTTTAACTCTTCTTAATAAGAACTCAGTTCTTCCTCTGGTTGAAGATTTGCAGAAGCAGATCTCCCTATAAGTTGAGAATTTAATTCTCATCGGGGAGATTCTGTCATGCAGATCCAAAACTTAGAGGGAGAATTGGGTTTAAAGAATTTAATTCTTTCAAACACAGAGGAATTTAATTCCTCTAAATAAAATTGGGGTTTAACCCTATAAAAAAAATTAATTCTTAAACAAGAGATTTAACTCTCCATGCACGTAAAAGAGATCAGTACCCAACATGATCATGTGTGTCCACGTGAGCCTCCTCAATGATCAAAAGAGAACGAATAAGTTTAGGTCACGTGCTCCTACGTGACCCTTGAATATGATTCCCAAAATAAAAAGGGAGTAAAGCCGAGGCATTTCACTTTCTGGCGTCTCACGTGCTCCCACGTGACCCTTGAACAAGCTTCTCAAAATAAAAAAGGAGTAAAACCAAGGCAGTTTCACATTTTGGGCGTTTCACGTGTTCCCACGTGACCCCTAGCAATTATCAAACAGTTATAAAAAAAGGATTCTACCCAAAGGCAATGCCCGCCTAAAGGATGCCTCATGTGTCTCCACGTGACCCTTAACAAACACCTTTTTAAAGAGAAAATAGGGTAAAACTGAAGGATAAATATCCAACGCATGGGTACCCTCACGTGTCCACACGTGATGATCATAAAGACCAAGTTTTTAATGCTTATATGCATATTCTGGGAGTAAAATAGAAGAAGTAAAGCCCAATCTTCAGGTGCCTCACGTGACCCCACGTGAGCGCTTCGTTCTTATTGTTTAACACTATTTTAAGCGCTTCATCCTTAGTGTTTAACACTACTTTAAACGCCTCACATAGGAACACGTCAGCGCTGAGTATACTCTAGTGTTTAACACTATATTCAAACCAATCTTAGTCCAAATTAGCTAAGTCGTCCAGAGGCAAGACCGCCCCTTCAACTGAACCCCAACTATACTATTGTCTTCCAAAATTGATCATCTCATATAGCATTCAAAGTAATTCCCAAAGCCTTTCAACCAACATTGGTTCAAGGGTACATCTCTCCACACCTTCGATACATGTCGTTGTAATTCTTCAACGTCTTCAGAGAGGAGGAGGGTCCCAATAACCAATAACTCTTGGCGCACCACCGAACAAGCTTTTCAAAAAGGGGAGTAAATCTAAAACACATCTCAATTTGGGGGCACCTCACGTGACCTCACGTGATCCCTTGATAGTGCTTAGCATTCGGAAAAAGAAAAGGAGAATAAAGCAAAGGCAATTTTCATTCTTCAGAGTGCCTCACGTGATCTCACGTGACCCAATAGTGCTTAGCACTCAGAAAAGGAAAAAAGAAATAAACCCAAGATAGCTCCCATTTTGGGGGCACCTCACATGTTCCCACATGACCCCCAAACAGTTGTGTATAAAAGAGGGAGAAAATTCCAAAGACAGCGCACGCATTTTGAAGGCACCTCACGTGTCTGCACGTGAATGTTTGATAAACCAAGTGCTTAGCACTTATAAATGAAAGAGGAATAAAATCCAAAGAACAGTTCTCACCTCGGGCGCCTCACGTGCTCACACGTGAACCAAGTGCTCAGCACTTTTATATATATATGAGGGAATAAACTTAAGGAACAATGCCCACTTCGGGGCCCCTCACGTGTTCACACGTGAGCTCCTCCAAAGTCCAGTGTTTAACACTGATTCAGTGCTTAGCATTATGGGGTGACTAAGGGAAATCAACCTTAGCTCAAATTAGCCAAGTCTTCCGAAGCCAAAATTCTTTTTGTCACCAATCAACTGAGCCCCCATATTCAGGTCTTCCCAAACTAACCCTAGTCCCAAAGACAACTAGTGTTCTTCTAACATATGACATCTAAACTGATATTCATCCCATTCCCCAAATCGGGATATTGGTTCAAGGGTACATCTTTTCATACCTCTGATACATATCGTTGTAATCCTTCAACGTCTTCAGAGAGATGGAGGGTCCCAATAACCAATAACTTTTGGTGCATTCCCAAATGGTTGAACCAAAACCACACAGACTATGACGTCTTTAAACTGGACTATGATGTCCTTAAACTTTACGGAAACTCATGGACTATTATGTCCTTAAACTTTATGAACTGTGGGGTCCTTAAACTCATAGACTATGATGTCTCTAAACTCCATGGACTATGATGTCCTTAAACCCACTGGACCGTAACGTCCTTAAACTAAAACGATAGAACCCAAATGCTCTTCCGCTGGATCTAAATGATCCTAAAAACCTTGTTAAGTAGATCTTAGTCTAAAATTAGGCTAACGTATCCTTAACAACCATTTAAGTTGATCTTAATCTCAAATGAGATTAACGATCCTTAAATCAATCCAACTACAGATCTCTCAACTGACATTGGTTCAAGGGTACATCTCTTCACACCTCTGATATGTGTCGTTGTAATTCTTCAACGTCTTCAGAGAGGTGGTGGGTCCCGACAACCAAAAACTTTATAGACTATGATGTCTTTAAACCCCATGGACTACGATGTCCTTAAACCCAATGGACCGCAAAGTCCCTAAACTAAAACAATAGAGTCCAAATGCTCTTTTGTTAGATCTAAATGATCCTGTTAAGTAGATCTTAGTCTAAAATTAGACTAACGTATCCTTAACAAACGTTTAAGTTGATCTTAATCTCAAATGAGATTAACGATCCTTAAACCCAACCCAAACCCAAATCTAAGAAAATACGGATTTGGACTAATCCGCGCCCTACGGGCGACAACATAAATTAGTCTCCGTATACAATCTACGGGCAACCAAAAATAAAACAAACACACACGATACGAAGTGACCATCTGAAGAAGGAGAAAGTCGTTATCGCGATGCGGTAGCGTAATTAACTGTAGGGGTTTGCTCCTACAGGGAAGAGCGTCCCCACAATCAAAAATCCCTCACAATGAGAGGGAATCTGACGAAGTCTGCTACATCGGCCCCATCCGTCTAAACCTTCGATACATGGTGCCATAAATCAACTTGGTATCTTCGGAGAGATGGACGGATAAAATCAAATAGCATCTTCCCCCAAAATTCAGGCCAGACGTCCCAACGTCCCGGTCGCGTCTTTCTGCGGAGAACAAGGACCTTGCAAGTGTGCATTTTTTACGAGTCTGCGTCCTTTCGGGTTTTCACAAACTCGCTGGTAGCCCTGTTGTTTTTACTCACGGAGCCCTTTCGGGTTTTCATCCGTGCCTATTTCTCTTATGGACGTACCTTTTTTTTTGCGTCAGCCCAAGGATGCTGCGGTTTGTAGTAGTTTAAAGACGTTTCAGTCCGTCGTTAGTTTAGGGACATTTCAGTCCGTAGCTAGTTTTAGGACATTGCGGTCCATTGTTAGTTTAGAGACGTTTCGGTCCATAGCTAGTTTTAGGACATTGCGGTCCATTGTTAGTTTAGGGACGTTTCGGTCCATCGCTCATCCTGTATGCACATGTATTTGTCACGTGACGGGATACATACCGATACAGTGGGATACACCTATTTATGGTGTGATTTGGTTTCGTTGGGGTGTTTTATGATCCATCCCTACCGCGACTTCTTCAACTTAACGCCGATGCCTAGCCTTTTCGAATATGGCCATTTCACGTTCTCGATCAGCTTTACTCTTCTGACGGGCTTCGTTTAGCAGCACGTCAATCAGCTCATCGGACGGTTCTAAGGATTTTGGTGCCGATTCTGCCCCCAGCTCTTCTATGTTATTTTCTAACGTCGAGTGAGCTTCTTCACCATTTAGTGACGAATGAGAGATCATGTGACAACTTACCACGTAATCCTCGGGTTCTTCTGACGAGTCGTCTCCCTCGTCATTGTCATCATCTCCACTCTCAAGGATATGGTTGAGAAACTCTTGGAGTGTGACTGGGGTTCGCGCCTTCTGGTTATATCCTTCCAGTGCGTCAATCTGCTTTTGCAGGTCCGTGCGCTTGTCATCAGACTTCACTGGCTTTTTGGTCTTCTTCTTCTTTTTCGAAGATTTTGACGACTGGGCCTGGGCGTTTTGCCCATCGCTACCAATTCTTGGTGTTGGGCGCGGTTTCAGCATCCTCTCAATGATCTTGGGTTCCAGCGTGCTTTTCCACCTAATCGCCGGGCATGTTTGAAGATCCTTCGGCATTCTTTTAGTCTCCGCTGAGAGAACAACTTCCCATGGAGCTTCCTCTATAAATGAGCATGATGCCCCAGGCGTGTCTATCCTTTTAGGAACGTGCGGCTACGGTAGACTTACCTTCCAGTTCTCGGACAGTATGAATTTGCCCTGTTGGTATTGGTCCTCGATCCAGCTTTTGAAGACGAAACAATTTTCAATTGGGTGGCCTACTACTCGGTGGTAGGAGCAGTAATTGGGATTGTTGACGTCACCTGGCTGCAGTGGGCGTCTCGGATCTGGCAGAGTGATGAGCCTGTTGCGCACCGCCAGTTCGAACTGTCTCCTTGTTTTATCCCGAGGGAACGAGTAAGGATGTTTAAACTTTTCGTTGATAAATCGTTGTCTATCATTTTGGCGATCAGCTGGTTTTGGACCACTCGGCTATTGCTCAGCATTGGCGACGAAGGTCGCTTTCCCTTTCCCCTTTTTATTCCGAGGCTCCGACTTTGAAGAGGAAGGCCTATGGCCCATCTGGTCCATTTGGGCCAGCTTGTCAATCAAGTCCTGGAAGGTGGTCGTGTAAGTCCACGTTGCCCACCCCGGTACTTGCGGGGAGGCGGAAAACGGAATAAAAATCGAATTTTTATGAGCTTAGGCAACATGGACTTGACTATGAAGAATCTTTGCTAAACAAAAACAAGCTAAAGCTAACTAGAAACTAGCTAAGTGCTAGAAGGGTTATACCTTGGGCTTTATGTCCTTCTCTCCTTGCTCCTTGGAGTGGTGGAAGGAGGTCACCTTAGTCGTCTTCTCACGTCGAAGAAAGATCCACCCGAAAGCCTCGACCTTTGGCTTCAACTCCAAGCTAGAAGCAACTAGGGTGCAAGAAGTGCTAATCCTTGAACCCTAGATGAGAGTAGAGATTATCAAGAGAGGGTTTTCTCAAGCTCAAGTGTTTCTCAACACATGAGAGGGAAGAGCTTGAGGGAGAGGAAGAACAAGAGAGAGAATGTGAATAATAGAATGAGAGAATAATATGAAGTATTCTCTCATATATGTGAATTATTGTAATTAGATAATTAGTGAGATAATTGTCATGGCTAAATCAAGACATGACCATTATCATTTCATTTTTAATGCAAATTGTAAGGATCAAAGAGCATCTTCCAAATGAAATGATGATGGTCAAAGTGTCAACAAGGTCAACAAGTCAAGGTGGGTCAAATTGTCAACAACCATAACCATGCACAATTATTAAACTAATATCAATTAACCATAATACACACATAAGTATTAGGGTTAATGAAATGACAATAGTCATTAACCCTAATCAAAGTCCTCTCCCTCTGTCTCAAGCAACTGTGCATACGCACCCGTATTCGCGATCCGAGGAACACGAATACAATGAGAAAAACCAATCCCAAATCATATACTAGGATCCGGCTTAAACCAAAGCCCGCTAGTATAAACTGTCCGGATAGCAAACGTGCACAAGTGCGCGGATGTGAATGAACCTTGTCGCAAAACCATGCGACCTCTACTCATTTTGCCTAAAGACGAATAACTCTCTGTATGGGACTCTAAAGACTCGACACTACGCTGGCAGTGGGTTTAACCACAGACCGAAAGCGACACTAGCTGTACGTAACGGTCCCCAGATAGATGTCGACAAGAAGACTGACGAGGTGAACCCCATCTGAACTCCTGCTGAGCCTGTATGTGACAATCTCCGTACAGTCCGATCTGTTCGTCTGATACATCGCATGGCGGGCCTAGGAGGGCGGTGAACGTCAGTCCCCTAATAGCGGTACAAGTCGTGTCGGAGTGTAGCCCAGAACACCCTGAGACAACACTGGAAACCTACCAGTATATCTCGCTTGCCCTGGCGAGGGACTACTCGTGTAATGGCTCTCCTGGACACAGCGCGATGTCAACCCTCAATATCGGGAGGGACGAATCCTGTCTAACCGTCACTGCCTCCAAGTGCTTCGGGACTGCACCCAAAAACTACCTGTTTGCACGACTCCTTTGAGCCGTGGTAGGGTAGTAATCAAAGTGCAGTGGGAACACACTCGAGGCGAAGTGACAGTGTCAAGTCAGCGGACTAAGCTGTACTCATGTCACCTGGGAACTGATAACTGACGATAGGTATAATACCAACCAACAGTTCCCGACGAGTCCTGTCCAGTGTACTCGTAACCTAACGAGCACCCGCATACTATCTCAAGTACGACGTACTGACGGCTGTGGGACAGACCGTCTCCCATACTGGGATGAGAAGCGCATACGCTAGTCTACTCCGGAGTATCGATGCCCTGTCTCGATAGTCCAACGACTAGGGACCTGTATAAGGATGTGCTTATAGATCACCCAGCTCCCACGAGTGTGAGCGCCATCACAACGCTGGTAATCAAGCAAAGATCCTAAGGGCTCTACTAATATGTATATCAGCGATATGCTAAAAGAAACACATGCACATATTAAAGCAGAGACAAACCAAGTAGCATACTACCATTTCGAGCAAGATTGTATATACAACTGTGAATATCCCAAGCTTCCATCAAGTAATATACAAACTAGTATGATACAGTAATGGCCTCTGGGGCATATACACTAACAATCTCCCACTTGCACTAAGGCCATGTACTGGCGTATCGAAGACCTATCATCTCGATCAGCCGCTCGAACTGAGTCTGGGGCAAGGCCTTGGTGAATGGATCTGCTGTGTTATCTTCTGAAGCAACCCTCCGAACCTCGATCTCCTGGCGATCCACGATCTCCCTGATCAGGTGATACCGCCTTAAGATGTGTCTGGATTTCTGATGGGACCTGGGTTCCTTCGCTAAAGCTATAGCCCCGTTGTTGTCGCAATACAGAGGTATTGGGTCAACAATGGACGGAACCACCTGAAGTTCTCTCAAGAAGTTCCTCATCCAGACAGCTTCTTTTGCGGCATCAGATGCAGCGATGTATTCCGCTTCCATAGTCGAGTCAGCAACGGTTTCCTGTTTGGAGCTCTTCCAACACACTGCCCCTCCATTGAGGGTGAAGACAAAACCTGACATGGACTTGGAATCATCCTTGTCACTCTGGAAGCTGGAGTCAGCAAAGGCCTCAATCTGGAGGTCTTTTCCGCCATACACCAAGAACATCTCCTTAGTCCTTCTCAGGTACTTGAGAATGTTCTTTACTGCTATCCAATGTTTCTCCCCAGGGTTTGACTGATACCTGCTTACCACACTCAGTGCATAAGCCACATCCGGTCTGGTACACAATATCGCATACATTATAGAGCCTACCGCAGAAGCGTAGGGTATAATAGACATGCGATCCCTCTCCAAATCAGTCTTGGAAGACATCTCTTTGGAGAGGGTGATCCCGTGACAAGCCGGTAGATTACCGCGCTTGGAATCTTCCATACTGAATCTCTTCAGTATGGTGTCGATGTACCTGGACTGTGAAAGTCCTAATATCCTCTTGGATCTGTCACGGTAGATCCGGATACCCAAAATGTATGAGGCATCACCCAGGTCTTTCATGGAGAACCTGTGTGACAAGAACCCCTTGATAGATTGTAGCATAGGAATGTTATTTCCTATTAAGAGAATGTCATCCACGTATAAAACGAGGAATACTACAGTTCTCGCTACAAATCTACAATAGATGCATGGTTCATCTGGATTTTTGATAAAGCCAAATTCCTTGACCGTCTCATCAAAACAGATGTTCCAACTCCGCGATGCCTGCTTTAGTCCATAAATGGACTTAAGTAACTTGCACACCTTTCCGCTGCTCCCACTTTGAATGAAACCCTCTGGCTGGTCCATATAGACACACTGCTCTAAATTTCCATTTAGAAAAGCTGTCTTTACGTCCATTTGCCAAATCTCATAATCGTGGAAGGCAGCAATGGTAAGAAGGATCCGAATGGATTTCAGCATAGCTACTGGAGAAAAGGTTTCATCATAGTCCAAACCAGGTCGCTGACGAAAACCCTTTGCTACCAGTCTAGCTTTATAGGTCTCAACCTGTCCATCTACACCAATCTTCCTTTTGAAGATCCACTTGCATCCTACGGGTTTTACCCCATCTGGAGCAATGTCCAACGTCCATGCTTTGTTAGTGTACATGGACTCCATTTCGGTCCGCATTGCATCCAGCCATTTTACCGAGTCGACGCTCTGAATGGCTTGCTGGAAGCTAGTAGGCTCATCAAAGTCTATGATGCAATCCTCTCTATCCCCGTTAATGAGAAAACCGTAGTATCTCTCGGGCGGATGAGACTGCCTACTACTCCTGCGGAGTGGCGTAAGAATGTCCTGATCTTTCGAACCCTCTGGTTCTACTAAGCTTTCAGTAATAGCTCGTGGTTCTGGAATTTCTTCCAGTTCTATTGTGCTCCCACTTAATTCTTTTTCTATGAACTGGTGTTCTAGAAAGTGGGCATGGCAAGAAACAAACACCTTTTGTTCCTCTTCGCAATAGAAGAAATATCCCTTGGAGTTCTTTGGATATCCCACAAACTTGCACTGTACTGAGCGTGCCTCGAGCTTGTCCGCATGCTGCTTTTTTACAAAAGCTGGACATCCCCATATCTTAATGTGATTAAGACAGGGTCTCTTCCCACACCACATCTGATATGGTGTAGTAGGCACAGTCTTAGTTGGAACTCGGTTCAAAAGGTATGCAGCTGATTCTAGCGCATATCCCCAGAACGATCGCGGTAACTCAGCGTTACTCATCATGGACCGTACCATATCCGATAGGGTTCGGTTCCGTCTCTCCGATACACCGTTATGTTGCGGAGTGTATGGAGGAGTAAACTGAGAGAGAATTCCATTCTCTTTTAAGTAACCCAGGAACTCGGCACTCAAGTATTCACCACCTCGATCAGATCTCAGTGCCTTGATACTTTTGCCTGTTTGTTTTTCTACTTCATTCTTATATTCCTGGAATTTTTCAAAGGCCTCGGATTTATGTTTCATTAAGAAGACATAACCGTACCTTGAAAAGTCATCCGTAAAAGTAATGAAGTAAGAATAACCGCTTCGTGCATGTGTAGACATTGGACCGCACACGTCGCTGTGTACGAGTCCCAAGAGCTCGCTCGCTCTTACTCCGTGTCCAGTGAACGGAGTCTTTGTCATCTTTCCTTTGAGACAGGATTGACAAGTTGCATACGATTGATATTCGAACGAATCCAAATATCCTTCTGCATGTAACTTAGTCAACCTTCTCTCATTGATGTGACCCAGTCTACAATGCCATAAGAAATTTTTATCGATTTCTGGAGACTTTCTTTTGTGTGTATTCTGGACATTGAAAATCTGTGGCTGGTTTAATACGTATATACCGTTGTTCAATGTACCTGACCCAATCAAAACTTGATTAAGGTGAATGTTCACTACATTACTTACAAATGCAAATTCATAACCTTCTTTAGATAATAAAGATACAGAAATGATATTACAGGTTGCATTTGGTACATAATAATAACTACGTAAAACCAAAAAGTGTCCATCAGACAATCCCAGGTGATAGTCCCCCACGGCCTCAGCATCCATGCTAGCACCGTTTGCAACTCTGAGGGTCATGTCACCTGCCTTCAAAACTCTACGCTTTCTCAACGCCTGCAAAGAATTACAGATATGAGATCCTGATCCAGTATCCAATACCCAGGATGTAGAGTTTATTGATAGACAGTTTTCAATAACATACACACCTGAAGCTGAAGCCGCAACTCGCTTCAAATCCTGTGTTCTGGCCTTCCAAGCCTTGCAATCCTGTTTCCAGTGACCACTTTTGTGACAATAGAAGCATTCTTCCTTCCCCACCAGCTTTCTCGCTACCTTTGTTGCTTTTCCTTTTCCCTTCGTATCCACTTTACTAACACCGCCTCTTGGTTTGGCGGGGGCTTTCTTCTTCTTGCCCTTGGCTTTCGCCCTGGACCTAGAAGAGGAAGATCCTCCTACAAACAAAGTGGATATCTTCCTACCCTTCTGTAGGGTGCCCTCAGCACTCCTCAACATGTTCAGAAGTTCGGAAAGTTCAACCTCGTTTCCTTGCATGTTGAAGTTAAGAATAAACTGGGCATAAGTAGAAGGAAGGGACTGGAGAATCAAATCAGTATAGAGTTCATTCTCCAACGTGGTCCCAAGGTCCGCGAGCTCCTCAATGCAGCCAATCATCTTAAGCACGTGTTCCGCTACCGATGATCCGATGGCCAACCTTGCCGAAAACAACTTCTTCGACACTTCGTATCTTGCGATACGAGACTGCTCTCCATACAGTTCTTTTGTATGAAGAAATATGGACTCTAGGTCCATATTCTCGTGCCTCCTCTGATGTTCGTTGTCCATCGAGGCTAGTACGAGGCATCTGGCCTTCGCGCAATCTATTTCCCAGGTCTTGTAGATTTCCCTATCTACGACACTGGTTTTGGGACCTAGGACAGGAGGAGGTTTGGTGGTAAGGACATACCCCAACTTGTCGTAAGTGATAGCCATCTTGACATTCCTGAGCCAATCTTTGTAGTTTGGCCCTGTCAATATGTTTTTATCTAGTAATAACTTAAGTCCGGTCATGTTGAATGGTCGCTGCAATTAGGAGAGACAAAAGAAACACTTTAGCATGATGCTCTTGCAAGTTTAGAGTGGTTTTTAGTTTGTCTAAACTGGATGGCTCCCACTGTCTCTCGAATCCCTTCTCAAACCTTAAAGAAAGGATTAGTCAGGATCAATCTCACCGTACAATACTTGCTTAACCGTTCAGCCAGGCCAGTGTCGGTACTTCGAGGGAGGTTTTCCAACGCTTTCGCGAAGTTTCTTAATTAAGTAACCTCTTTTCCCTGTGGGCGTAGCCCCGCTAACACCTTTCTAGACACCTACTAGGTTTATAGCATTGATCGTTAAGTGAGAGTTTTCCCGAGGAGTAGCATATACTCACAGTAGGATCGGGATCCAAATATCATTGTGTGATAAAACCGAAGGAATCCTACCAGAATTATCATACTCCAAATGGTATGCAGCGCTAGCAAGTTTCAGTACTTATGAAACTCCCGATGTGGATTTTTGCCCCATGCTCTTATGACCTTGACTTTGGCCAAAATATCATAAGTCACATGTCAAGTTCTACCCGTCATTCTCCTGGTTAATTTGGACCCACCCGTACTCACCCTTGACTTTGGCCAAAATGGCAGCACGACTGTCCCAAACCAATGCATCTATCTATGCTGCACATGAATACCCAATAGCTACTAATCACTATGCCTTGACTTTGTCCAAAATACATAGCTTGAATACTTTTTGACCATTCATGTGGAATGACGGAGGGCTACGAATGGTTTTGGCGAAACCGTGAACGTAGTGAACTTGATATAATCGATGGAACGAGATAGCTTTTAAAAGGAGTGGTTCAAGCTCCGCGTTTAAAAGTTTAGTTTTGAAAAGAACCGAGTGGTTTTCAAAGTGTTCCAATCGACTTTTACTTGGTTTATTTTCTTGCATTAGTTCTTTTAATGCGTCCCATCAATTAATCCTACCATTGCAGAAAACAACCAAAATATGACGTACGCTTATGCCATTCGTATTCGCCACGGGGCCCCGTCATCACCCGTTAGGTTACTTAACTAACGACAGAGCGGGGGCTGGGCTAGCGCGGCTGTAAAACATAAGCAACGTCTAAATAGTTATCATATATAAATATATAGCAATGATAGACATTACAGATCACAGATGAATACATTGGATATACTAGGAATCCGCAACCCGTTCGAGCCTGCAACGAAAAGCGGATTACACGGTCGCGGTGAATAGCCAATACCCCACCCAAGACCCCTACGGGTGCGGCAAACTACCCGCCAAGTACCCGAAGCGAAGCAACCTCCCTCACCACCGTGAGTAGGCCACTCGGCACTTCGAGATACCCGGTAGTTTGTGCACCCCCTCCATGGGTCTATCCTAGGAGCAAAAACAGTAAAAAGAATTATACAATGACGGCTACAACCCTGACCCGGTTGTGCGGCCAAACAAATAATAATATTACATCAATTTACATATTACAATGAATGAAAGAAAAAGCAACACTAATCTCACATCCACCCCGGCTATTCATCCGCGACAATCCAACCCATTCATATACACATACCATCATCAATCACAGATCACAGATATGTATAACCTCGACTAATCGACATATAGCGATTAGCCGACGTTCAATACATATAAACATCACAGATATAACCTTTTAGTCAAAGTGTATTGAAGTTCGGAAAAAATACGGATTTATAGGCCCCCAAAAACAAATTTCTATTCTGGAAAATCCGGGCACATATAAACCATCTTAAAAATCCTAAAACCAAGCCAGAAATACACTGCACCAAACTCGACCCAGAGAAGAGCCAAGATGGCCGCGATTGCGCGGCAATAGCTTGCTATTGCCGCGGAACCGCGGCTCTTTGGTCGAATCTTTGGATCGTTTTTGGTGGCTTTCTTTAAAAAACCCTGAGATGATTTTTGGAGTATGATTTATTTTGTTTTGAACAGAAAAATATTTAACAGAAACTTAGGGTTTTGAAAACTCGGTTTTTCGATTTTTCCCATTCGAACTTCGATACACTCTACTACCTAGCTAGTTTATGTTTAGTTAGGCTCTGATACCACTGTAAGTCCACGTTGCCCACCCCGGTACTTGAGGGGAGGCGGAAAACGGAATAAAAATCGAATTTTTATGAGCTTAGGCAACATGGACTTGACTATGAAGGATCTTTGCTAAAAAAAAACAAGCTAAAGCTAACTAGAAACTAGCTAAGTGCTAGAAGGGTTATACCTTGGGCTTTATGTCCTTCTCTCCTTGCTCCTTGAAGTGGTGGAAGGAGGTCACCTTAGTCGTCTTCTCACGTCGAAGAAAGATCCACCCGAAAGCCTCGACCTTTGGCTTCAACTCCAAGCTAGAAGTAACTAGGGTGCAAGAAGTGCTAATCCTTGAACCCTAGATGAGAGTAGAGATTATCAAGAGAGGGTTTTTCTCAAGCTCAAGTGTTTCTCAACACATGAGAGGGGAGAGCTTGAGGGAGAGGAAGAACAAGAGAGAGAATGTGAATAATAGAATGAGAGAATAATATGAAGCATTCTCTCATATATGTGAATTATTGTAATTAGATAATTAGTGAGATAATTGTCATGGCTAAATCAAGACATGACCATTATCATTTCATTTTTAATGCAAATTGCAAGGATCAAAGAGCATCTTCCAAATGAAATGATGATGGTCAAAGTGTCAACAAGGTCAACAAGTCAAGGTGGGTCAAATGGTCAACAACCATAACCATGCACAATTATTAAACTAATATCAATTAACCATAATACACACATAAGCATTAGGGTTAATGAAATGACAATAGTCATTAACCCTAATCAAAGTCCTCTCCCTCTGTCTCAAGCAACTGTGCATACGCACCCGTATTCGCGATCCGAGGAACACGAATACAATGAGAAAAACCAATCCCAAATCATATACTAGGATCCGGCTTAAACCAAAGCCCGCTAGTATAAGCTGTCCGGACAGCAAACGTGCACAAGTGCGCGGATGTGAACGAACCCTGTCGCAAAACCATGCGACCTCTACTCATTTTGCCTAAAGGCGAATAGCTCTCTGTGTGGGACTCTAAAGACTCGACACTATGCTGGCAGTGGGTTTAACCACAGACCGCAAGCGGCACTAGCTGTACGTAACGGTCCCCAGGTAGATGTCGACAAGAAGACTGACGATGTGAACCCCATCTGAACTCCTACTGAGCCTGTATGTGACAATCTCCGTACAGTCCGGTCTGTTCGTCTGATACATCGCATGGCGGGCCTAGGGGGCGGTGAACGTCAGTCCCCTAATAGCGGTACAAGTCGTGTCGGAGTGTAGCCCAGAACACCCTGAGATAACACTGGAAACCTACCAGTATATCTCGCTTGCCCTGGCCAGGGACTACTCGTGTAATGGCTCTCCTGGACACAGCGCGATGTCAACCCCCAATACCGGGAGAGACGAATCCTGTCTAACCGTCACTGCCTCCAAGTGCTTCGGGACTGCACCCAAAAACTACCTGTTTGCACGACTCGTTTGAGCCGTGGTAGGGTAGTAATCAAAGTGCAGTGGGAACACACTCGAGGCGAAGTGACAGTGTCAAGTCAGCGGACTAAGCTGTACTCATGTCACCTGGGAACTGATAACTGACGATAGGTATAATACCAACCAACAGTTCCCGACGAGTCCTGTCCAGTGTACTCGTAACCTAACGAGCACCCGCATACTATCTCAAGTACGACGTACTGACGGCTGTGGGACAGACCGTCTCCCACACTGGGATGAGAAGCGCATACGCTAGTCTACTCCGGAGTATCGATGCCCTGTCTCGATAGTCCAACGACTAGGGACCTGTATAAGGATGTGCTTATAGATCACCCAGCTCCCACGAGTGTGAGCGCCATACAACGCTGGTAATCAAGCAAAGATCCTAAGGGCTCTACTAATATGTATATCAGCGATATGCTAAAAGAAACACATGCACATATTAAAGCAGAGACAAACCAAGTAGCATACTACCATTTCGAGCAAGATTGTATATACAACTGTGAATATCCCAAGCTTCCATCAAGTAATATACAAACTAGTATGATACAGTAATGGCCTCTAGGGCATATACACTAACAGGTCGGCTTGAAGAACATCATGAATTAGGATATGGTCGCTTGCGGATTAAGGGTTCCCACAAACATGCCCACAGCAGGAGCCTCTTCTATGCGTTGTTCGCACTTCGACAATAGGTTCCGCCACCGTATCGCATACTGAACCCATGTTTCGCTTGGCTTCACCCTGGCATTGATCAACGCCGTGATTGGGATGCGTTCGCTGGCGCTTGCAAAACGCTGGGTGAATAATAGCTCCATCTTCGTGAATGTTTTGACGGAATCGTAGGAAACTCCGAATTCCATTCCAAGGCTGTCTTCGCCAAGCTGCCGACGAATTGGCGAAGCAACAGCTTATCGTTATCTCCGGTATTACCGCAGAGAGCCCTGGATTGAGCGACAAGTTGATGGGGATTGCCTGTCTCCTTGTTCATGTGGAACTTAGGAATTATGTATCCTGGCGGGTACTTGATTTGATCGTACCAGCTGGGATATGGTCGCCCCGTTTTGACGACTTGGACAGCAGCTTCGTTCGCTTGATGAGCTCGTATCTGTTGAGCTATATAATCATCGAGCGCGGCTTTCGAGATTCTTTCATCCTTGGCGGCTGAAAAGGCCGGAAGAGGATTCGATGTCTCCCCTCTGTCGTCCTCAACGATTATTGGGGGATCTTCAGCTGGAGGCTCCGGCTATATCATCATCCTGATCATATCTTGAAACAGAAGCGCCATTTGCTTTTTGTTAGCCGCTTGTTCCGCAGCCTCTTTGTCTTTCTTCTCGAGCATTCTTCGGAGGAACTCGGCGTCGGTTTCCTGTTCCTGGTGCTACTCCGACGACGTCTCCGGGCTTTCTTTCAGCCCAGTTAGTGCAGCCATCTTTGTTAGCATCTCTTAGAGCTTTTGTTGTTGCTCCTTGTTCCCCTCCGAAAGACGCGGGAAGACGCGATAAACGTCTAGCCTGAATTTCGGGGCAGATCCTAATTGGTGCTATCCGTCCACCTCTCCGAAGATACCAAGTTGATTTATGGCACCATTTATCGAAGGTTTAAACGGATGCGGCTGATGTAGCAGACTTCGTCAGATTCCCCCTCGTTTGAGGGGGTTTTAATTGTAGGGACACTCTTCCCTGCAGGCGCAAGCCCCTGCAGTTAATTACGCTACTGCATCGCGGAAACAATTTTCTCCTTCTCCAGATGGTCACTTCGTGTCGTGGGTGTTTGTTTTGTTTTTGGTTACCCGTGGATTGTATACGGAGACTAATTTAAACCTTGTTAGGACGTGGACTAGTCCAAATCCGTGTTTTCTTAGATTTGGGTTTGGGGGTTGGGTTTAAGGATACGTTAGTCTCATTTGAGACTAAGATCAACTTAAACATTTGTTAAGGATACGTTAGTCTAATTTTGGACTAAGATCAACTTAACAGTTTGTTAAGGACACGTTAGTCTAATTTTAAACTAAGGTCAGCTTAACCATTTGTTAAGGATACGTTAGTCTAATTTTAGACTAAGATCTACTTAACGGGATCATTTAGATCCAACAAGAGAGTAATTGGGCTCTATTATTTAGTTTAGCGACATTGCGGTCGATTAGTTTAAGGACATTACGGTCCATTGTTAGTTTAAGGACATCTCGGTCCATTGTTAGTTTAAAGACATCGCGGTCGAGGTTAATGACATCATAGTCCATGGGTTTAAGGACCACACAGTTCAATGTTAGTTTAAAGACATCGCGGTCAAGGTTAAGGACATCATAGTCTGTGAGTTTAAAGACCTCACAGTCAAGGTTAAGGACGTCATAGTCCATGGGTTTAAGGACCCCACAGTCCAATATTAGTTTAAAAACATCACGGTCGAGGTTAAGGACATCATAGTCCATGAGTTTAAAGAACTCACAGTCAAGGTTAAGGACATCATAGTTCATGAGTTTAAAGACCTCACAGTCAAGGTTAAGGACATCATAGTCCATGGGTTTAAGGACCCCACAGTCCAATATTAGTTTAAAGACATCACGGTCGAGGTTAAGGACATCATAGTCCGTGAGTTTAAAGACCTCACAGTCAAGGTTAAGGACATCATAATCCATGGGTTTAAGGACCCCACGGTCCAATATTAGTTTAAAGACATCACGGTCAAGGTTAAGGACATCATAGTCCGTGAGTTTAAAGACCTCACAGTCAAGGTTAAGGACATCATAGTCCGTGGGTTTAAAGACCTCACAGTCAAGGTTAAGGACATCATAGTCCATGGGTTTAAGGACCCCACAGTCCAATATTAGTTTAAAGACATCACGGTCGAGGTTAAGGACATCATAGTCTGTGAGTTTAAAGACCTCACAGTCAAGGTTAAGGACATCATAGTCCATGGGTTTAAGGACCCCACAGTCCAATATTAGTTTAAAGACATCACAGTCGAGGTTAAGGACATCATAGTCCGTGAGTTTAAAGACCTCACAGTCAAGGTTAAGGACATTATAGTCCATGGGTTTAAGGACCCCACGGTCCAATATTAGTTTAAAGACATCACGGTCGAGGTTAAGGGCATCATAGTCCATGAGTTTAAGGACCCCACAGTCCGTGAAATGTGCAGTTGTCGGGACCCGTCACCTCTCTGAAGACGTTGAAGGATTACAACGACAAATATCAAAGGAGTGAAGAGATGTACCCTCGAACCAAAGTGGATTAAGTGATCTGTAGCCCAATTTGAAACTAAGATCAATTAATTATGTTATGAGCACATTGGCTCAGGTGAGTCTGAATTGAGGACTTATGGCCAATTTGGGCTAAGTCCAATTAAGTTTGAAATATTGGCCCTTTGTTGGACCATTAGACATTTGTCTGGTTTCAGCCCACATTATTTAGCAATGCGAAACAAGAGTTTGAGGGCTTTGGTAACATTTTTTAGCTTTGATTGAGTTGTGAACATTATAGCTCTGAATTTTACTCAATTTTGAGATTCAGTTGAAGGGGAGACTTTTGCCTCTGGAGAATTAGCCAATTTGGTTAAAAATAGTGTTAAACACTAGAGAACAACATTGTTAAACACTGGAGATAGAACTCTCAAATTAGTGTTAAACACTAAAAGACAATCAGTGTTAAACACTGGAAATATAATCCCCAAATTAGTGTTAAACACTAGAAAACAACAGTGTTAGACACTGGAAATAAGGTTTTCAAATTAGTGTTAAACACTAAAAGTAAAGTTCTCAAATTAGTGTTAAACACTAGAAGACAATCAGTGTTAAACACTGGGAATAAAGCTCTCGAATTAGTGTTAAACACTAAAGAAAAAAGGGTCACGTGTGGACACGTGAGGGCGCCCAAAGGTGGACCAGATCTCTCTACTTCGTTCTGCAATTAAGTATTAACACTTTTTTTTTTGAGCATCACGTGTTGGCACGTGATGGACATCCGTGCGCTGATCACTAAGGTATTTGCTAAGGGGTCACGTGGTAACACGTGAGAGCGCCAAAAGCTTAGATTTCCTTTGCTTTTTCTTTCTGTCTTTTGGAGGTCACGTGGGAGCACGTGAGGCATTGCCTCTGGGCTGATTCCTTCTTATTTTTGTGGACCTTTTCAGGGGTCACATGAGGTCACGTGACCTTAGTCTTTTGCATGCATGGAGATCATTCAAGTCTCTTTATTTCTTTAAGAATTAAATTCTTTATAGGGTTAAACCCTAATTATGATTTTGGAGGAATTAAATTCCTATGTATGTGAAAGAATTAAATTCTTCTGTAGGGTTAACCCTAGTTCTGTCTTGGAGGAATTAAATTCCTGTGAATTTGGGAGAATTGAATTCTCATATATGGTTAAACCCTAGTTTTATCTCGGAGGAATTAAATTCCATTAAATTGGGAGAATTAAATTCTCATATAGGGTTAAACCCTAGTTTTATCTTGGAGGAATTAAATTCCTATGAATTTGGAGAATTAAATTCTCTAAACTCAATTCTCCCTCTAAGTCTTGGATCTGCATGGCAGAATCTCAACCCGATGAGAATTAAATTCTCAACCTATGGGGAGATTTGCTTCTGCAGATTTTCAACCAGAGAAAGAACTAAGTTCTTATTCAGAAGAGTAAAACTCTTAAATTGAGAATTAAATTCTCTTTGTTTTATAGAACTTAGATCTCTTTCCCCTTTCTCACCTGGGGTTTCTTTTCTCTGAATAGATATTTTTTTCTCTTGAGAATTAAATTCTCCTCTCTTTTTTCTCTCTGTTTTTGTTATCTCCAAAAAAAGTAGATTCTCCTCCCTTCTCTTTTTGGCTCCTATTTATAGGAGAAAGAAAAGAATCAATTTGTTTTGTCAATCTTTCATTGAAATTTTTTAATTGATTTTGTAACCAACATGATCTTTTAGATCACTCAGTGAATTTTATTCACCATTGGATTTTTAATCCAAAAGATCTTTTATCTGTTATTCAAATTTCAGGGAAATCTTTCCTTGTATAGAATCTTTCTATAAATTGGTGATTTTTAATCACCATTGGATTTTTAATCCAACGGTGCTCCACTTTACAGAGCACAATCTTTTTGTTTGGAAAGATTTAAAGAAATATTTTTCCAGTTAGGGTTTTTGATTCCCTTTTAATTAGAATTTAATTCTATCAATTAAAGAGTTTAGGAACTTGTCACGTGTTGGCACGTGACCCTCTTGATTAAATATTTTATTCAGAATTTAATTATGCCATTTAACAGAGCTAAGAAATCATCACGTGTCAGCACGTGACCCTTGGTCACGTGTGAGCACGTGATGCCCCATTGGGGTTTTTCCTTAATGTTTTATTATACCTTTAATTCTTTTCAGTAGGTTTAAAGGCCCATCACGTGTTGGCATGTGACCCCACTGATTAATTATTTCCAATTATTTATTTTATTCAGTACCTACAGGCTTTGCCTGTAAATGGTCACGTGTCTGCACGTGATGCCCGGTCACATGTGGGCACGTGATGCCTCATAACTTTTGATCCCGGATGAATTATGAAGCCCATAATATATCAAATCGAAGGATTTTTCGAAACGCTTTCGATACCATCAGAATTTAGCTGTTTCTCATTCAGTAGTTTATCAAAATACAGCCCGGAAAATACTGGTTCACATTTTCTTAAACGTATCGCTGCCATTTTATACCTTGGGCTCTTTTGCGCAGAAATTTTTTTGGCGGGAACACTCCTGAGCTTTTGTCACAGACCGAGTGAGTGGTCGATGACCCGTGGAGATACGGCTATCCTCCTTCACGGAAGCCATGTAGATGGTGTGCACTATCATGCCCCCAGACTTGGGGCGTTTGGATTCAGCACACTTGAGATTTGTTGCAGACACGGGGATCTTCTCCGACCTTCTCCTTTTATGGGTGGTCGAAGTTGAGGGGGCCATTGCAACGGGCACCCATATAGACGATACCTTCTGTGGTACGACGGGGTGGTCCTTCTCTCGCCAAGCCTTCATTTTCTTCGGTCGGCGGTAGTGGTCTTGGTTAATTATAGAGTCTTGGACTCTTCGCCAGACCCTGTGGGTTTTAGAGGATAGCCGCTGAGGGGGTTGTTCCGGTTTTGCCTTTGTAACGTTCTCCACAGGTGGAGGAGATTTTTTTAGCACGGCAGTTGGAGAGTTCTTGCGCACCCTCCTGAGCGGCTCAAAGATGTTCCCAGTTGGAACAACAACATCAATTTCCACCATTGGAGCTGGTGGAGTCAGTCCAGAGGGAGAGCTGCCCCCGGTTTTCCTCACTCGGCGCCAGTGGCGACGTCGAGTATGTCTTGCAGACGGTACTGGCTCAGTTACGGAGGTAGCTTCATCATGCCCCCTGTTCTGGTGAAGGGTTGCCGTTGGTGCCAATCTATCGAAGACAGTCGTCCGCTGAGAAGAAACGTCCAATCTGTCGAAGACTGACTTTTGGGTAGGAAGAGAGCTTGTAACGACCTCACCCGTGGTAGGAGTTGGAACGGTTAGTCTTGCGAAGGCCAACCCCTTAGCAAGAGAATCCCCTTTGACAACTTCGTCCGTCGGCGTTGGAATGGCTATCCGCTTCAGGATAATTCCTTCAGGTATTGCAGGCTTCTTTATGGGCCCACTAGAGCTCAGGCTTAGCCTGTCGAAAATTGATGCAGTAGACCTGGAATTGGACGGCCCGTTGAGAGCGGCTATGGTAGTGGTAAGCCAATCAAAGACCAACTTCTTTGGAGCTTCCTACGACGGCACTGGAGCGTTGAAGCTTGCCGGTGGGATCATGGTCCCAAAGAACAGTCCAGTGGTGGCCTGAGTCACCTGTTCCACTGGCATGGCGAAGATGGAGGCCGTTTGGGGCCCATAGGTCACTCCTCCAGCGAGGACGGAGTGGGAGTTGCTGTTGTAGCTGGTGTATTTGAAAGCCGTTTTCTCTGCACGGGAGCAAGACACCAAATCTTAGTACCTCGAATCCTGGGGCAACCATATTAAACCGCGATTTGTTCGCAAACACGACACACGAAGTATGGAGTGGAAAGAGGAAAAGGTCCCACCAGGCGAGCCAGAATCTGTTCTCCGCCGAAAGCCGGGAAGACAAATGTCTTGCCTAAATTTGGGGGAAGATGCTATTTGGTTTTATCTGTCCACCTTTCCGAAGATACCAAGTTGATTTATGGCACCGTATATCGGAGGTTTATACAGATGCGGCCGTTGTAGCAGACTTCGTCAGATTCCTCCTCGTGTACAAGGGTTTTTTTATTGTGGGAACGCTCTTCCCTGCATGTGCAAGCCCCTGCAGTTAATTACGCTACCGCATAACGGTAACCACTTTCTCCTTCTCCAGACGGTCACTTCGTGTCGTGTGTGTTTGTTTTATTTTTGGTTGCCCATGGATTGTATACGGAGACTAACTTATGTTGTCGCCCGTAGGGCGTGGATTAGTCCAAATCCGTATTTTCTTAGATTTGGGTTTGGGTTGGTTTAAGGTTCGTTAACCTTATTTTAGATTAAAATCAACTTAAATGCTTGTTAAGGATACGTTAGTCTAATTTTAGACTAAGATCTACTCAACTAGGTTTTGGGATCATTTAGATCCAACGAAAGAGTATTTGGACTCTATCATTTTAGTTTAGAGACATTGCGGTCTATTGGGTTTAAGAACATCATAGTCCATGGAGTTTAAGGACATTATAGTCCATAAGGTTTAGAGACATCATAGCCTGATTTAAAGACGTCATAGTCTGTGAGCTTTAAAGACATTATAGTCTGGTTTAAAGACATCATAGTCTGTAAGGTTTTGGTTTAACCGTTTGGGGATGCACCAAAAGTTATTGGTTATTGGGACCCTCCATCTCTCTGAAGACGTTGAAGAATTACAACGACATGTATCAGAGGTATGAAGAGATGTACCCTTGAACCAATGTTGGTTAGGAGATCTATAGTCAGGTTTGGGACTAAGACCAATTAAAAAGACTGTGAGCACATGGGCTCGGTTAATTTGAACTAGAAACTTATGACCAACTTGGGCTCAGCCCACTCAGTTCTGAATAAAGTGTTTAGACATTTGTTTGGACTCAGTCCACTTATTTTGAATAAAATGTTGAACATTTGTTTGGGCCCAGCCCATTTTTGTTCAATAATGCTGAGCATTGATTTGGGTTCTGACACAACTTTTCTTTTTTTGTCTTTTATTAAGTGTAACACTTTTTATGGCGCTGGGGCCTTATTTACATAGATCTTTATATTTCCTCAGCGCCCACGTGAGGCTCACGTGGAGTGATTGGTAAAGTTTTTGCTTGCTTAGTTAATTACCGCAATCAAGACGGTTTCACTTGTAGCTAGCCGGTTGAGTACGGATCGTCCGCAGGGAGATGGGAATCTTTTTCTATGTGCTTTAACGAGTTAAGTCCAAATGTCCAGGTTTGTTTGAGATTAACTATGTGCTAAAATGTTATATAAAGAGAGCTTGTTAGGGTTAGGATTAGGTTAGTTTGAGTTAGTAGTCGCTCACTTCTTTCATTGCCACTCTTAATATCGGTGTTACGGTAATCGGCAACAACAGGGGATTAGCACGACTAGGAAGGAACTTGCGAGTATAAGCTGGGCTTTCCAACGCTTAAGTCTTCCTTTTGGTGCTTGTCCGTCCGTTCTTGGCTCTTAGCCTTAACCTACGGTTAATTCAACCACAACCGGTCTCACTAAGGAATCACCGCTATTATGTAGGATATGGTGTCGTAGGGAGCGGATTGTGGTTCAATTAACGGGAGTCCGAATTAAGATGTTGGGCAAGAAAAGAGTGAGAGAGATTTCCTTCTCTCAAACTTTCCTTATCCTACCCTAACAAGTGAGAAAACTACTCACCCATTACAAGAAAAAGGAAAATAAAATAAAACGAGGAAGATAGAAAGAAAGAGATTAGAAGATTACAACTAGCTATTTGAGAGCTCACTTTGGCAAGGATCAAGCTTAAGCATCATTGTTGTTAAGGATAAAGAAAAAGAGAACAAGAAAGAAACAAACAACAAATAACAACAACTAGATTAGCAAATGAAAAATACAAGCAATTATAATTAACAATCATAACAAGACAAGCATGATAACAAAAAGAACTCTTTTATTCATCACTTCACTCATGAAACCTCACTACAAGATTTTAATGGAGAAAAGATGAAGAGAGGAAGAAGAACAACAAAGTATATCTAAAATCTAATACAAGAAGTAAGCACCCTTTTGCTTGGCAAGTTCTGGGCTGTTTATAGGCAGGAAACTGAAACCCTAGGGCCACATTCTGACCCTTCATGAAAAGACCCAACTACCCCTGAAAAATTACATTCTGACGAGCCTATATGGCCGCGGATCCGCGGCCTAGACCCCATGTTGGCCGCGGATCTGCGACCATAATGATGAGTTGGCTCATCATCTTTTGTGGGGTTCCCTGGTTTGATGTTGTCTGCAGTATGGTATATGTTTTTTCTCAGAAACTCTTCACAATTTTTCCAGAATTTCAGCAGATCAAAAGGTGATGTGATGTGGATCTTTTGTCATGATTTTTCTTGAGCTCCGCGTAGATATGTTGGATCTTGTGTTGACATTGAGCTTTGTGCATGAAAATGACATTGATTTGCCATTTTATCCCTTAAATTGGTGTGCGGCAACATACGGATAGAGAGCGGAGACCCGTGTTTTATCTGTGGTTGGTAGTAATCCGGAATTTGTCATACTTTTCCATGAATTTCACTGTTTAGAGCTGAGAACCTGTATCCTGCAATTAACTAGCAAACACGGCTCAAGAGTACCTACCGATAAGCAATGTGATAAAAATTGGGCGGTATAAAAATGCAAAAATCTGATATGAACATGGAGCGCTTGGCGCTGAATGCCAGACTTGGAGCGCTAAGGCGCTTCTTATAAAATGGCGCCTACGTGAGGAGCGCGTGGAGCGCTTGGCGCTGAGCGCCAGACTTGGAGCGCTAAGGTGCTTCTTATAAAATAGCGTCCACGTGAGGAGTGCGTGGAGCGCTTGGCGCTGAGTGCCAGACTTGGAGCGCTAAGGCGCTTCTTATAAAATAGCGCCGACGTGAGGAGCGCATGGAGCACTTGACGCTGAGCGCCAGACTTGGAGCGCTAAGGCGTTTCTTTGGCAGCTGTGATCAGTTTTGTGCTCTGAGAATTAAATTCTTGGTTTATAACAGATTTTATCTCATGGATTTAAGAACTGAGTTCTTCTTTATGAGGAGATGCTACGATCTCTTTTTCTTTTGTGAAAGACTTCGTCTTATAGATCTGTGATCTAGAGAAAGAACTGAGTTCTTCTGACGTGAGAGTTAAACTCTCAAATATGGAGGAGATGCCATAATCTCTCTTCTTCTTATTTACCTTGAAGAAAGTTCTTCTTCTTAGAGCTTGCTCTTCTCTTTTCTTTTCTGAGAACTTGAAGTTTATGGGGGGGTTCTTCCCTGTAAGACTTAAAGTCTTGAGTCCTTTATATAGGAGAGGCTGATTTGTTGAATCAGTTAAGAAAATCTCTCATTGAGAGATTTCTCAATGATTAGGGGTATTCCCCACCATTGGATTTTTGACCTAAGGGTTTCTGTTTTACAGAAAATATTTTTCTTGTTATTAACAAGATTAGGAAAATATTTTCCCATACAGAATTTATTCTGTATTTTAGTGATTTTTTAATCACCATTGGATATTTGATCTAATTGTGCTCTGATTTACAGAGCACAATCTTTCTTGTTTGGAAAGATTTTGAGGAGTATTTCCTCAACAGAATTTTATTCTGATAATTTGATAATTTATCATCTTCGTTGGATCTTTGATCCAAGGATGGAGAACATTTAGTTCTAGCGCTAGCGCTCTCGTGCTTTACACGTGAGACGCTGCCTCAGAGTCTTTTGACTCTTAGCGCTATCGCTCTTGGCGCTAGCGCTCTTGTGTTTTGCATGTGAGCTGTCTCAGAGTTTTTAGCACTTGCGCTCTTTACGCTAGCGCTCTCGTACTTTTCACGTGAGCGCTGCCTCAGAGTTTTTGACTCTTAGCGCTGGCGCTCTCGTGACGAGCGCTCTCGTGCTTTGCACGCGAGCGCTGCTTCAGAGTCTTTGACTTTTAGTGTTGGCACTCTTGGCGCTAGCACTCTCGTGCTTTACATTTAAGAGCTGCCTCAGAGTCTTTGACTCTTAGCTCTGGCGCTCTTGGCGCGAGCGCTCTTATGAGGCGCTGGCTCATTTCAAATTTCAAATTTTGAATAGAGCTTTGCTCTCTGATTGGGGGAAACAATCTTTCCCCTCAAATCTGGAATTTGGTTCAAGGGTACATCTCTCCATACCTTTGATACATGTCGTTGTAATTCTTCAACGTCTTCAGAGATGTGGAGGGTCCCGACAATCAACAGCTCTTTGGTGCAACCTAAAACCCATGAGCACACCCCTATGGACCGCAACGTTCTTAAACTACTTATGGACTGCAACGTGATCTTAAACTACGACCTCACCGCCAAATGGTGATCTATGGACCATAATGTCCTTAAACTAGCTGTGGACCGCAACATTCTTAAACTAAACCCTCACCACAAAGAAAATGGTGATCTATGGAACGAAACGTTCTTAAACCAACAACGGACCGCAACGTCCTTAAACTAGTTATGGACCGAAACGTGCTTAAACTAATGCAATGGAGCCCAAATGCTCTTTTGCTAGGTGTGAATGATCCCAAAATCCTGTTGAGGTTGAGTAGATCTTAGTTTAAAATTAGACTAACGTATTCTCAACAAACATTTAAGTTGATTTTAATCTCAAACAAGATTAACGATCCTTAAATCAGACCAAATTCAAATATAAGATTATATGGATTTGGACTAATCCACGCCCTATGGGCGGCAACATAAATTAGTCTCTGTATACAATCCACGGGTAACCAAAAATAAAACAAACACACACGATACGAAGTGACCTTCTGGAGCAGGAGAAAGTGGTTATCGCTACGCGGTACGTAATTAACTGCAGGGGCTTGTGCCTACAGGGAAGAGCGTTCCCACAGTTAAAAACCCCTAGCAAATGAGGGGGAATCTGACGAAGTCTGCTACAACGGCCGCATCTGTCCAAACCTCCGATACATGGTGTCATAAATCAACTTAGCATTTTCGGAGAGATGGACAGATAAAACCAATTAGTATCTGCCCCCAAATACAAGCAAGACGTTTGTCTTTCCCGTCTTTCGACGGTAAACAATCCTGTTGGAGTAGATGTGAATTTCAACCGTGAGGTAACTCCTGTTATCATGGAGAGTTGCATGACACTATGCACGCACAAAATAATGGCCTTAGGGAAAAATGTAGCCTTTTCTGGAGTATAGTATGAATCTTTTGCCAGTAAAGCTTCAGTTTTTGGCCAACAAATACCTTCACATTTCTCTCCAACCTCGAGTTTTGGATGTATAGTGTGGATCCTTGCCTACAGGCTAGGGCGCGGCTAAGACAAGAACGAAGATCTAGAGGCCGGCCCTCACATTCATGCGTGGTTTATATAGTGCAAAATCCCTGCAAACCGGCCTTCTGTACAATGCAAACCTGCAGTACGCAACTTTAGAATAAGCCTTGACTGATAACCGGTTAACCACTAGTTGCGCTTGAATGTTGAATCTGATGTGTAACCATTTCGTGCTTACATGGTTATTTCGGCCCTTAAGCCGATTTATATTTTTTGTTGTGATGTACATATTATTTCGGCCCTTGGCCGATATATCTACGGTTGTGCACATGCCTAATGGATTCGGCTCATATGTTATAGATATGCAACTATGTATGTTGTAGCTATTGCAAATGCAACGGTTAGATGTAAAACACTTGTAAGCCTCGTCTTCTTAGCTGCCGACTATAATGAACAACTATGTATGTTGTAGCTATTTCTTTAAATCCAAATTGATATGCATGACGGCTATGTTCCTGTCTTATTTGTACGAACTAACGGCAATTAGCCCAACACGGGCACCGATTAAGTTTATTCTCCACCTCTCTTGAATATTTATTCGTTTTTGAGAGACATGTTGCTTTAAGTCTTAGATTAATCATCTGTTTAAGAGAATATTTAAAGCTAACAACACTAGGAAAACTCTAAAGCATTTGAAGGTATACTATATATTCATGGTTTTTTTTTGCCGTACATAGTTTTAATATTAGTTGCTTTTATCCAGAAAGTTTCCATTTCAACAAGACTAAAAATGCAATAGCTTTTAAGGTATGCGGTGGTTGTCAATTTAAAAAATGTATAGGTCATTTCTCAGAAGACAACAAACGCAGGCCTTCTAAAATTTTAATACCAGGCGCAAAAAGAGGAAGAAGCCTGGTGCTCTATTTTCTTAGTAAAATAGCAAGCTCAAACTCTTCGGTTTGACTTTCAACCTATTTTGACGTGGGTTCCATCATCTCTGCACGTCTATGGGCCCCACTTTAGTACTACTGACATGAGCTGTGATGCTAAGTTTTGTATCTTAAGTGCACGTGACAAGCTTCTAGAAGATCGCCAACTGAAGCTCAAAACAGGTTTCTAGAACTTCGAGCCTAAACATCAAACATCGTAAACAGAGATTACTTTTACAACTAAAATAGAGTTTATTAAACTCCGGTTTCAAAAAACTTAGAAGACTTAAAACTTTTTTTCTCTCCCTCTATTCTGAAATAGAAGAACACTGGAGTTCTATAAAGTGTTAGACCGTTCTCATTTTAAAACTTCACTTTTAAACAAGACCACGGTTTCTATGTTGCCAAATGATCATAAATTTTGTGAAACCCCTTTCATGAAATCGCGGTTTGTATATATGCAAACCGCGGTTTCGTTTTAACTTGAACAAAAATCGAGGTTTTTCCAAAATCTAGTTAAACTATAAACTAGGCCTTAGAGTTCTGTGAGTAATAAGAGCGTGAGTCCGACATGAAGAACTATGAAAGTACTAGAACTATACTTACTTTTAAACAAAACTCACTGATTTTGGATCCATGTGCACGAGTAATATCTTACCAAACTTGTTAGCAACACTCCATATGCATTGCTCAAGAGATAGAATATTTGGAAAAAAAATTGACCTGAATATCTTAGCATTAATCTTTCAAACAAGACAACAAGGGATATTTATATAAATGTATGTTTCTAGAATAAAACTAGGAAATGGACAAAATTAAGAAGATGCCCAACAAATCTAGAAGGTTTGCCCTATTGGAGGGACATGTTACAAATTTTTTTAAAAGAAAAAAGGTGGGATGTTGCCCACACAATTAGTTGGTATGCTTTATGATTTCCAAACCTATGATCCATAATGCATTCATGATTTTGATAAGCATAGGTAAGGTATATCTGAAAGTTAATCTGAAAAATAAGCATATATAATTGCTTAAGTGCAGTCACAACTCTACTTTAATGAAAAACAATAAACGCATGTTTTCATTGATTATATATAGCTGGAGTCACGATTTGAGTTATGAAAATCATAGCTAAGATTACACTCAAACCTCACGCGTTTCCAAAAAAGGAAAAATGTCCAGAGATAAAAATACATTCAGTCAGGCATTTATTAGTGTAAAAATCTATAATTAGAATTCAATCACGCGACTAGTTGCAAAATCATTGCAGTTTTGATAAATGAAAGCTATGATAATTTGCATGTCTAAAACGACCTAATTAACAACGGGACATAGATACCATTTGAATCCTAACATTAAGTCTCATTTTCGGGCCCACGCTGGTTTTGGTAGGTTAATTAGATAAATCATTCTTTGACTAAGTTTCTGATAAAGACTCGTTGACATATAAAAATGAAATTATATAGAGATTGTATAGAACTCAAGAAAATAAAAAAGAAAGTGAGGTTTCTCAATTTAGCCAATTTGGACCAAGTAGTAAGTTTTAGTAATAAATCATTAACTACGGAATTTAATTTGTTGGACATTGATGTTTTGCATTAAGCTGACCTAAACAGCATAAAAGGCTAGTGAAAATTGACTGTTTTTGTTTTGGGGGTAGAATGAGTGTGGATGAATTAGGGTCAATAACTCTCATGAGTCTAATCCAAGATTCAAATAGTCATGGTGATCAATTGGTTGAAGGGGAAGATTTGATGGGTAGTTTTCTATATTCATTAATGGTGACACAACATCGAGTTGGTGATAGAGATTAATATTTGGGTTGCTAAGTGTGGAAAAGGATAGGCAGGGGCGGACCCACTTGAGGGTAGATGGGGTCATGGTCCTACCACGTTTTGAAAAATACACACCACATATATATATATATATATATATATATATATATATATATATATATCTAACTATATAACGGAGGAAAGACGCCATAAGAGGGAATTTCCTTCTATGGCGTCGAAAAAATACGCCTTTCATCGTGTTTTTCGACGATCGGAATCTATCATCTTCATCGTTATCATCTAAGATGTGGGTACACCAAATTTCATGTGATTCTACAACCTTTTCACCGTTGATTTAGCAATGTAAAAAGTTCTATTGTCGGTAAACCGTTAATTTTGAACCCACTAATTCAACGGTGAAAAGGTTGTAGAATCACATGAAATTTGGTGTGCCCATATCTTAGATCATAACGATGATGGGTGCCGATCGTCGGAAAACACAATTGAGGTTGTATTTTTTCGACGCCATAGAAGGAAATTCCCTCCTATGGCATCTTTTCTCCATTATTCTCATATATATATATATATATATATATATATAGAGAGAGAGAGAGAGAGAGATGCCATAGGAGGGAATTTCCTACTATGGCATCGCAAAAATACAACCCCCATCGTGTTTTCCGACGATCAGCACCCATCATCTTCATCGTTATCATCTAAGATATGGGTACACCAAATTTCATTTGATTCTACAACTTTTTCACCGTTGAATTAGTGGGTTCAAAATTAATTGTTTACCGACAATAGAACTTATTACATTGCTAAATCAACGGTGAAAAAGTTATAGAATCATATAAAATTTGGTGTACCCACATTTTAGATGATGGCGATGAAGATGGTGGATGCCGATCGGCGGAAAAAATGAGGGAGGAGGAAATTCCTTTCTATGGCATCTTTCCTCCATTATTCTCTCTCTCTCTATATGTGTGTGTGTACATTTATTATTTTATAGATATAAATAAAAACAAGAAGATGAGGGTGTTCTAATGGTTTTAGGCGCTAGCCTCAAAGCTTTGGTGAGAGGGGTGTGAGTTTAATTCCCGCATCTTATTTTAACTTCATCAAAAATACAGTCTTAAAAACATATAGATAGATAATATAGTAATTTTTCCCTGTTTTACCGCCTCCGAACCCCCACGTTCGGATACGAGGCCTTTACAACGATATCAATTCATAGTGTCATTGTAGTTTAATGATAAAGTCTTCTACGGTTGAGCAAAAAGTCCCGAGTTAACTTTGAGTGTTGCTTCAGTCTCAGCAAAAGGTATTTGAGAATCACGTTAATAATGATTAATGATTGTATAAACGATTAATGATTGGATCTGTACAACAAGAAATGCAAAATAGTAGAAAAGCGAAATGAAAATAAAATGAAAACCGGTATAAATTCTTGTTCGTCTGTTAAGAATAAAGTGGGAAAGAAATTAAGCCGAGGGTTATGGGGTAATAAGAATCGAACTGCAGTTGTTTGGTTAATTAATTTTTTATATGTGTAAACTGTTAGAAGGTGAGAATGAATAATATAAAGTATTATTGTCTTGCACTCTTTGTTCCTTGCTTCTTACCTTTTATGGTTTTGTGAAGAACAGAGAGACGTGCAAAGAAAATCAATGTGGAAACACTTCCTATGCTCTGTTTTATGCCTCACTTTTCCTACTTCCTCTCTACGTTCCCATTCTCAGACATGCACAAAAGTTAACTATCACTGCTAGAACAAAAGAAAAATATTTTGCAACTTTTGGGACAGCTTAAACATTTTTTGGGGAAACTCGTTTTCTTAAGTGAATTTATTTTTAAGCCTAATACGATTCAAAATTTATGAAAAAACCCAAAAACATACATCGAAGTTCCCTTAAAACCAAAACTCGATTTGTATACATATTGCCAATAAAACCCTATTAAGATTTCAAAAAATATATGTTATGATTTAATAAACCACCTTATAATTTGATAAACCATATTATGGTTTGTTAATTAGTAATATGATTTAATAAATAATATTATATAAAAATAAATAAAGCTGTTACAGTTAAAATATGTATAACTTGAGAAACGATAAAATTATTTTTTAAAACATATCTCCATAAGAATAGTTATAGGTTTGAAGTATTTGTATTTAACAATTTTGAAAATGCGTGGATTTAAAAATAAACCACTTCCCTAAACTGAACCCGAAAACAACTTTCTACATCCGCAATATACAGGAAAAAGTCATTCAAATTCGAGTGGATATGCATTAGAAAAGAGTCGCAAACAAAAATGTACAGGTAAACATAAATCTCAAATTGCATCTCATTAAATTAAAACACTCAACCTACAAGGCAGATCCATTGAAAATGCAGCAGTTCATATGGCTTAGATTCTTACCTGCATCTTTCAATCCAAGAAACTCCTGGAGTATGAAACTACTAAAGCTAGGATCCACTTTGATATGGAAAGTAATAAGTTAATAGACATAGATCCAATTTCATATTTAAACTAATCTCAAGGTATACATCTCTATCACACATGAAGATATAACAACAATAGCTACAGCTTTTCTATATATATAAAAAAAAAATAGTTACAGAAAACAGCATAAAGGTCAAAACAAACTTAAGTCAACAATTATGAATGGAAGAAATAAGCACATAGATTTTGACTTTTGAAGCAAGAAACGTCTTCAGCTGCTTACACAAACACTTAATAGCCAAATGTTTCATTTACATCAATTTGCCTTTTAAAAAAAATAAAAAATAAACCATAGCCTTTTGACTTTATGAAATATTTTTTGAAATATATAATTTTTGTGTTGTTGAAATAAGCCTTTATGAAATATATGTTCAAAGGAAAAAGACATATGCATCCATAAGTTAAGCAATTGGTCAAAATGAACAGGAGTAGGGAAACAAGAGAAGATGGAACAGAAAACAGAGAGATCTTCTTTATATGTTCAAAGGAAAAAGACATCCATAAGTTAAGCAAGCACGTTTTGAATTCTCTGAGATCTACAAACCCACAGAATTTGAACCCTGACCACTATTATAAGGACCCAAACATATGCATCCAATTAATCCCACATTCTTTATGTTATCTCACATGAAGGAACCAGCTGTGCCCAGAACACAAGCATGGTGGGCTCTTTGCAAGTGATTCAGTTCTCTCTAAGGAGATCTACAGTCGAAATAGGCACTCGAACTTCATACCGCCACCAACCCAATCGTGCCATTCCTCGGCTATTTGGTGTCAACTGTGCGCAATTTTTCTCTCGAGGTGTGATCTTCATGTTGGTCATATTTGAAGATGCACGGACACAGGACACTAACATGATACATGTGATACACAAGACTCCATCAAAATCCTAAAATATAGGATATGATGATGAGACAATACACATCCTTCATATTGTGTGGAGCGTGATGGAAGATGGAGGCAACATGCATAGGACACACATCATATAGAACAAGAAATATTAAAATTATGGCATCCAAATAAACGAATTATAACCAAAACATACTAGAGACATGTATAAAACACACAAGACGCGTTTAGGACACATATAAGCATACGGTGCATCTGAATCTAATATTGCAAGTGTCGTGCAAGTGACAGTGTCCGATATTGTTACGTGTCTAACATGGACACACCAACTTCTTGGAAGTATCCGAGCAACCTAGCAGTCATCCATATGTACAATAGATTCTCTCTTCATTTCAGTCACCTTATGGTTCGACCCTTGGGTTTTACCTATCCTTCTACCCACCTTACCTGTTAATATTGACTCATGGCTCATGCAATGAAGACACAAACTCTACTCTAAATTCTAATGATTACAATGATTCTGATGACGAATCCTGCAATCTGTTCAGGGACATTCAGATGCCAAGCAGAATCAGCAAAGGCATGGAACTGTCACCCCAGTTAATATGTTCGACTCTTGATCATCATGACATAAGCTAGCCTTATAGTTCACAAAGCATTCTAGAACATGAATAAGGTGATAATGACACGAGCCAATCCACGTAGGATGAATGTTCATTGATTTGGTATTGCTTCGTGAACCTTGAATGACTATAAGATAGTCTACGCACGATGATAGCTAAGTGGTAGCACATTAGTAATTTAATTTGAAACTTGATTCCCAAAAGTAATATTTTCTGGATGATTTCTTGTCAAGAGACTTCAAGAATGTAGAACAATTTCCCTTGGATAGAATAGACAAACAAAATCTCCACCATATACTAATACTAATACAATGTGGAGATACCAATTTCTTATTTTTCCATGATAAATTGCACTTAGTAAACAAATCAATCCCCTTACAAGATCTATTATCTTAATTAAATACCTTAACTGGGCATATCCAATATTCCAACAAAATTTTACGGGAAAACGGATCTTGGTCCCTAGCCCAAAAAGGCGGTAAAGATAGATCCCTGGCCAAATAAACTTTGGTTAAACTCCCCAATGGCTGAAAAATGGTGTTTAAGCCCCTAGCCGATTCTTAGTTTTCAATATTCCTATACTATCCTAGTAAGTTTTGGTAGATAATTACTACATTTATTAGATACTACTATATTTAGCATATAGCTACTACATTTACAAGTTATTAAATTAAATTTAAATATATTCACGAATGAGGGGGACGATTATATATTTATATATATGAGTGTACGCGGGCTTTTGATATAAATGGGTTCCATCAATAAGACTCGAGCCTTATGGAGATTTGGCCCATCTTATGTTTTATACCCATGCATTTTTCATATTTTTTCCAATATGGAGCTATTTTAATCCACACATCTTGACACTCTCTCTCGCGTGCAACATGCTTACGTTACATGTGGATCGTACAACACATGACGATAGTTGACGGTTCTCTCTCTGAGGTGTTATGACACATGTTGAGGCTAGACTCTCAGAGACATGTAGACATGGCTCATTTTCAGAGGTGTTATAAAGTACGAACCCACACAAGTGTTCAACCTAGCTCTGATACAATATTAAATTAAATTTAAATATATTCATAAACTTGGGGGCGATTATATATATGAGTGTACACAAGTTTTTTATATAAACGGGTTCCATCAATAAGACTGAAGCCTTATGAAGGTTTGACCCATCTTATGTTTTATACCCATGCATCTCATATCTTTTTCAATGTGAGACTATTTTAATCCACACATCTCAACATAAGTTAATCACTATATTTATCAGATAATTCCTACATTCACCATATACATATAAAATAACAAATAATTTAAAAAGACGTGAGATAGTAGTTATTAGGTAAATTTGGGTAGTTATTTGATAAATATAGTCCCAAAAGGTTACAAGGATAGTATAGAAATATTGAATGATAAAAATTTGCTAGTGACTTACACACCCGCTTTTTGGTCATAGAGAGGTTTCCCAAATTTATTTTAGTTTTAGTTTTATTTAATGTGGGACCTAACCCTACTGTTTTTTTTGGGCCAAGGATCTAGACAGTAAGAGACCTATGCAGATGCAGATAACATACACTACAGGGAAATCACCTTGAATATAATCCAAGACATTTTGAACGCTTTTAGACATCATGTTCCTGCCCATTGCATCTCCAGACCTACAACTGAATGCCTTTAGCACCATGTGGTCTCTGTACGAAACATTCTGAATGATTACTGTTCGTTTGCCAGCCCCGACTCACCCGATTCTATCATCCCTCCAATAAGAAGTTCACAAACTAGAGATGATGCAGGTCTACACATCTCACCCTTCAGCCTAACCGCTCCCCCAACCTCCCACCCCACCTCACCCCATCATGCAGAGCCATCAAGACAAAGAACTGGTTTTCTTTATCTCATTCTCTTTAGGCCTGTGTTTTTCCTATGTACTATAATTTTGTATTATCATTAATCATGCCTTGTATCTTGTACTAAATGGCTGTATACCCACAATGTACTACTTGGCTATAATGCCTTATCATTAACCATATATGCATCCAATATGTAGTGTAACCTAATATATCATATGTAGTATACACACAAGTTATCTCAAATTGAATGCTGAATTTGGAGTTAATCTTAATACAAAGGTTCAACCATTTCAATTGGTTCCATAATCCATACGACTAGAATCCAATTGTTGAGTTGTGTCTTATTTTTAAGATTTGAAACTGAAGATTCATATGCATTTGGTGTGTGTTAGGCACAACACTTTAATTCTCTAGAAAGAAGAAAAAGGATATAAATTCATTGAAATTGGTTGTCATATAGGTAGCATATTAATAATATAGTTAGCTTGGTAGAGGGTATTGCTAATCTATTGAATTGTGCTTGTCATTTGAAATTATTTGGAGAGAATCTTCAGCTTACAAAATTTGAACTCAAATATCATCTGTACCTACTCAAGTAATCATATCTATATTTAATTTAAAATTAATCTACTGAAGCCCCATAAATTAGTATAATGATATAATAGAGTCAGATAATCATTAAACCAATCATTTCAAAGGAAAACTAAACTCAAAAGGAGAGCTGACATTCGCTATGTTAGGAGATCAAACTCAACATAGTAAAATGGAGAATAGGATTATCTGATACTCATGATTACAAAGGGCAAAACAGAGATTCAAAGACACCAAAACAGAAATGCCACCATTACTTCTCGATCGACTCAGATTACCCTGGATGCCTATCTGCATACACCATACAAAATATATGTGTTTCCACTATTTCTCAATTTACAACCAGACGTTCATACATCCATATGGACCTTCATTAACACTCAAACAAACTTCATTTCTCCATATGACTCCCTCCGCATCGATATATTAAAGGGAAGAACCTTCTCCCACTTCGCTTTTCCAAAAGAATGAAAAATGTCTTCGACTCAGGATGCGACTATGTTGTTCCTCAAATCTCCATCTTCTTTATTTAATCTATATCATTCTTACCTTCCTTTCTCGAACTTGTACCCAGTTGTAACAGCTCTATGTACTCTAGCATTTTTGTCATTATCAATTCTAAAAGGACTTTGCCACATCATGGAGGCGATCCTTTTTTTTGGCATTCTTAACATTCCTAACTTTCACAACTAATTCTACATCGAACTATTAGATCAAAGGGTAGAGAGATCATTGAGGTTCACAACTGCATATGATGGAGATGGTAGCAACATATTTCTCCTTCTAGTTCAATTTAGATTTTTGATCTTTATCATCATAGTTAAAAAATTCATTATTTCAGTAAGTAAAAATGACTCGATTCGGCATATAGCTACAAATTTAAAATTATTGGTCATCTGAAACGGATTGGAGAATCACTGGCTTCTAATTTTTTGATAATATGAACTCTCCTCCAATCATATATGAGACCAACTTAAACATTAAATTACCAAGTAAACTTATCTATAACCTTTTGAGAGTAATCAATTGAAGTCCCCAGAAAGTAGTATAATCAAGTCAGATTACTTTTAGACAAAGCAGTTTCAAGAGAAATAATCTTATCGGGAGCGTTAATGCCCTTTCTTCGGATTTAGTGCAACACGTTGGTATGAAGAATCAGATTTACAAGGACACATGATTATGAAGAGCAGAATAGAACACAGCATACACATATAGTCAGATGGTCATCGACTTACGTGGCTCAGATATAAGAGGTAATTCATGTAAAGAGGAGAGAGGAAATACAATGATAAAAAAGAAAGACTACAAATGGGATATACAATGATGCTTGTATTCAGGTCTCACATTGTCGTCAGTGAATGAAGCCTCTTTTCTGTTTAATCATATCTATGTATGCCTATTACTTCAAATCAAGTAAATCCAGCTTTAACTAAAATTTAGACAACAATTGGAATTTTAAATTAAATCTTATTTTGACTTAAATAGCAACCGTTGGAAAAATTATGTTGTTTAATTCGTTTTTTCTCAAAAATTAAATAAACAAAAACACTAACCTTTGTCAATCACAAAGTACGAAAATGAAGTTTATGGGAAAGAGGCATGCAATTGAGTGCACCGACCTAAAAAAGATATCACCTCCCTCTTGGCAGGTTTACAGCGGTGATTCAATCCCAAGATACAACTCCCCCAGCCCTTCTGGTACTCTGGCTTGCACAAGTCGTCGAACCGGCGTTAGTACCCTTTTCTATTTCGAAGTTAGATACTTGAATGCAATGGATGCATTGAGGAAGAAGAAAAAATGTGTGTTCTCTAGTTTTTGGTATATCACATTTGCCTTCAGGGAATGGCTTTATATAGCCTCCTAAATGGTTGGAACTGAACGGACATTACCGACATTTGAAACCATTTGTATAACCGTTACCGATGGTTGCAGCCGTTCTTGAAAACTGTTCGCAACCATTTGTGACCATTCGTCAGAATTACCGACGGTTGAAACCGTCGATGAAAAACGTTTCAAAATATAATTAATAAATAAAACATTTGACAAAAATATATATTAATATAATAATTTTGGACTTTTGTCCTTTTGTGCATTTGCTCCAACAATTCCCCCACAAAGTTCAAATGTCGTTACAACCTATAATGACTATGACTACTATGAGATGAACATCTGTCAATATTGCATATCGGCGTAAGTGTCATAAAGACTCGAACTTATACTTTGTGTAAAAAACTCCAGAATGCAAGTATATAGTAGTTATTAAATGACGTTACAAAACTACATCTTGTTGATCGTTTCTTTGTCAAAAACACATACAATATGAAACAAAAATTTAGATATTTAAAACGGGTTACGCATTATGATCATGTGTGGTAGCTTGATTCTTATGAGAGTTATAAGGGTTTCACCCATTCATCATAATCCAAGACCTCATGTCGATCTCACTTAGGTGATATCTCAATAGGTTACTTGTTGTCAGAGTATCTCGCAAATAATTTTGCATTTGACATCATTAAAAATTAAATTCTCAATCTTAATTAACAACTAGAGCACGACAACATCATAGGAATAGGATGGGAGATAAATCCTTAAATAAAGTGTTCCTACGTTCACATTCAACAGCCGCGTTCTTCCCATTACAAAACCTTCTAAGGTTGGGTATCCACTGTTGATGAATTCAATACGGGTCTAAGTCTCATTCTTCTCGATGCAATAAGAATCTTGGTTTTCACAAGACCCATAGTAAAATAATCGGCTAAGTTTAGTTGATTTTACAAACATAAGAGACACTATAAAATTTTCTTGTATTGTTTTATAGTCTCATATCTTAATGGCAGGAATCTATTTGTTTTCCTATTGCAATTTTTCTATTCTAATAAATCTAAAATATATCTAATATCACAATGAATTGTTATTACTATAATTGGTTTTGGTACAAAGGAAATTTCAGATATTAAATTCTTTAGCCATTCTGCTTCTAAGCAGGTAGTATCCATAGCAATCATTTCAGCATCTATGATACTTCTAGCAATTAGTGTTTGTTTAGACGATCTCCAATTAATTGCTCCACCACCAAGTATAAAAATAAAACCTGTGGTAGATTTTACATCTAGAGTATCAGTTGCCCAATTAGTGTCACTGTACCCTTCAATTTGATTTGGGAAATAAGAGTAAACAAGACAATAATCTATAGTATCTCTTAAATACTTGAACACCCGTTCCAAAGCATTCCAATGTAGTTGATTAGGGTTACTTGTAAATCTACTAAGTCTCGAAACCGCATATGAAATATCCGGTCTTGTTCGAGTAGCTATATAGTTTAGTGACCCTGTCAATTGTGTATATCTACTCTGTAATATGGGTTCTTCATGTTTAATAAGATGAATATTTGGATCAAAAAGGAGTTGCGATCGGTTTTATATTAAAGTGATTATACTTCTTTAATAATTTCTCTATGGCATGAGATAATGAAATTGAATATTCATTTTCTAATCCATTGATTTTCATGTCCAAAATGTAATCGGCCTCACCTAGATCCTTCATGTCAAAGTTCATAAATAAATATGACTTTACATTATTTATGACATTAATAGAAGGACCAAATATTAGAATGTTATCAACATAAAGATAGAGAACTACAAAATTATTTCCAAAAGATTTGTAGTATATATATGTATCAAAATTATTAATTATAAAGCCATAGCTAAGAATTACTTCATCGAACTTAGTATGCCATTGTTTAGGAGCTTGTTTTAATACATATAGGGATTTAACAAGTCTGCAGACTTTATTTTCATTTCCTTTTTCTATAAAACCTATTGGTTATTTCATATATATTTTCTCATCAAGATCAACATTTAAAAATGCGGTCTTTACATCCATTTGGTGTAATAATAAATTATGAACAGCAGCAAAGGCAATTAATGTTCTCATGGCTGTAATTCTTGCTACAGACGCAAAAGTGTCATTGTAGTCCATGCCTTTCCGTTGAGAAAACCCTTTAGCTCCTAGCCAGACTTTATATTTTTCAATGCTACCATCAACCTTTAGTTTCCTTTTAAAGATCCACTTACATCCTATAGCTTTACTATCTGGAGGTAAGTTTGTTAGAACCTATGCATTATTATTCCGGATTGAGTCAATCTCATTGTGAATAGCCTCTTTCCAAACTTAGCATCAGAAGACGCTATTGCTTTTTCATAGGAAGAAGGATCTTCTTCCACTAGCTAATAGTGGTATCATCAGTTACTACTTTCCTTCTTTTAGTTTTATCAATTCTTCTTAATTCCGGTTCGAATGTTGAAATTGAGAAAGATGCATTTTGAATTAACTCATTATTATTAAAAGTATTAGTTATGTCAGGTTTAGAAACATAATCATCTATTTATTTAGAGGTTTGAGTTATGTAGGGAAATCCATCTTCAAAAAAAGTAGTATTTTTAGATTCTATTAAGATATTAACTTTAATATCAGTAATATTAGATTTTAAGACAATGATTCTATAAGTGTTGCTGTCAAGAGAATATCCTACAAATAATGCGTCAACTATTTTTGGACCTATTTTGTTTCTTTTGTGAGAAGAAATATATACTAGTGGTAGGCAGCCCCAAACACAAAGGCAGTCTAATCTAGGTGTTCTTGCAGACCATAATTCAAATGGAGATTTATTTGTAGTTTTATGAGGTATTCTATTTAGTATATAACATGTCGATAGTATAGCTTCACCCCATATACTTCCAGAAGCACCACAATTAAGTAACATGGAATTAAGCATATTCATTAATGTTTTATTTTTACGTTCTGCTGTACCATTAGATTCAGAAGTGTAAAGAGGAGAATATTAATATTTAATTCCATGATTTTGACAAAACAGATTTAATATATTAGAAGTATACTCCTTAAGACTTTGATTTTTCTTTCAGTGTAGTTTTCTATTTTGGCTTTATATATTTTGAATCTATTAAGCACCTCATCCTTGATTGGAAGTAAATATACATAACAATATTTTGTATTGTCTTCAATGAATGCAACATAGTATTTGTTTCCACCTCTAATTGGTTGTTTGCAAGAATCATATATATCAGAATGCACTAAATTTAATGTTTGAGTATATCGCAACAGATTTAAATGTA
Source organism: Agapanthus africanus (assembly GCA_030015575.1). NCBI lineage: Eukaryota > Viridiplantae > Streptophyta > Magnoliopsida > Asparagales > Amaryllidaceae > Agapanthus > Agapanthus africanus. Next base: position 422,834,951 of record JASDDO010000010.1, on the reverse strand, counting down.
CCTCTAATATGCTTAGCCTTAACATAAATATCACATTTAGATTTTAAGTCAACAGAACCTTTAGAAATCATATTTAAACGCATCATTCTATTTAAAGTTTGATAATTAACGTGTCATAATTTACCATGCCACATATCACTAGAAGACAAGGTTAAAACAATGGAATTAGTTTTATTTATTTCATTATTTTTACAAACATTCAATTTAAATAGTCCATCACACACATAACCTTTACCAATAAACATACTTCTTTTGGAGATTACAATTTGATTATTTTCTAATACAATTTTATAACCTTTCATAGAAAGTAAAGACGCACTTAATAAATTCTTTCTTACACCAGAAACATACAAAATATCACTTAGTGGTAAATATTTTCTAGAGGTTAAAGAGAGTATAATGGATCTCATTCCCTTCACTAGTGATGTTGTATCATTTCCAGATGTTAAACTTCACCATGTTCATTCTGAAAGAAAGTAAATCATTTATTGTTAAAACATACGTGCACATTTGCACTACTGTCTGCCATGTGATAAGGTTTACAGTGTGAGAAATATACCCGAGAGAAGAACTTTCACACATTTCCACTATATTTACATTTGCATTGTTAGTACTTGTAGGTTTCCGAACTGATTCGGTTTTCCTGAATATGCATCTAGTAGATATATAGTTGGTTCTCCCACACACGAAACATAATTTTTCTTTGTTCGTTTGCTTGTGACTTTTGTTCTGATTTAGACATTCTTAAAATGTTTCTTTTTGAATTTATTGTTCTTAGGTCTAAATTGGTTTCCCATAGAGACAATTTTATTAGAACCTTCAGTCGAGTTGACTTTATTATAACTTTTAGTACCATGATTAAGTACAACCCTTCTTTGTTCTCAATTCTAATGGAATACATGACATCAAGGAGTGTAAGTGAATTTAGGTTCATCCGAAATTGGTTAGCAAAGACTTCCCAAGATGGCGGAAGAACTTCAATCAAAGCAGTCATTTGAAATTGATCAGAAAGTATTCCAGAATTAATCACTTTCGTGACCAACTCCAGAAAGTCATGAAGTTGTTTATTTATAGGCTTATTATCCTTAAGGGTGAAATTCCTAAAGGTTGATATGCTAAATCTCTTCACCCAACATTATTATTACCATATCTTTGTTCTAATGCGAACCAAAGTTCCTTAGCGGTTTTAAAGTAAAGGAATGCACGGTAAAATAGACCTTCCAAGACACCAAGTATTCGGAACTTACAATGGTAATTTATCTCCTCAGGAGAGTAGTAATTAGATTTGGTTTTTGTACGCGGAAGGAGTGGGTATAACAGTACTCCTACTCTCATCGGTTAGATGATTCTGAAGGACAGATTCAGCAGATATAGAAGGGATATGATTTTCTTTAATTGCAGTTATTAATCCTAATATAGTCAACCAGTATTCAACTTGGATTTGCCAAGTTTTAAAATCACTTTGGCTATTGAACTTTTCTGGTTTTATGGGACTGGAGTCGTTGCTCTTTACCATAATATATCAACTGATGAATAACAAGAATGTGTTAGAATTTTAAAGATGAATATGAATATCCGGTATGACTTAACTAATAGACTGATCCTTAATATTAATATTTACTTTTAATTTGGTAACAAGAAAATAGTGCGGTCAATATTCGTAGGGTAATCTTTGAGGGGAACAGACCCGACAAAGTAGACCAATCGGTATGGTGGTGTCATTACCGAATATCTATTTACAGATTATTATATGCAATAATAATTAAGTAAATTAGTATTAAACATATTACAAGTTAATTAACAGATTATTAATTAAATATCCAGAATAATTATTTATAAGTTTCAGACTAAGCAAATTCTAATTACAATTAGAACTAGAATATCAATTACAAATACTGATTTTAAATAATTACCGATTAAAGATTAGATTTAAACAAAATGAATTAAACAGATCGATATCTTTCTTAGATTGTTGGAAAAATTATGTTGTTTAATTCGTTTTTTCTCAAAAGTTAAATAAATAAAAACACTAACTTTTGTCAATCACAAAATATAATAATGAAGTTTATGGGAAAGAAGCATGCACTTGAGTGCACTGACCTAAGAAAAATATCACCTCCCTCTTGGCATGTTTACAGCGGCGATTCAATCCCAATATACAACTCTCCCAGCCCTTTTGGTACTCCGGTTTGCACAAGTCGCTGAATCAGCGTTGGTACCCTTTTCTGTTTCGAAATTAGATGCTTGAATGCAATGGGTGCAGTGAGGAAGAAGAAAGAATTTGTGTGTGTTCTCTGGTTTTTGATATATCACATTTGCCTTCAGGGAATGACTTTATATAGCCTCTCAAACGGTTGGAACCGAACGGGCATTTTCGACAGTTGAAACCGTTACCGATGGTTGCAACCGTTCCTGAAAACCGTTCGTGACCATTCGTCGGAATTACCGACGGTTAAAACCGTTGGTGAAAACTCTTTAGCGATGGTTGAAACCGTCGATGAAAAACATTTCAAAATATAATTAATAAATAAAAATTTGACAAAAATATATATAAATATAATAAGTTTGGACTTTTGTCCTTTCGTGCATTTGCTCCAACAGCAACATGTAAAATCCTCATAGTGTTGAGATGTCTATTTAAGTCGCATCATACAACCCTCAATTTGGAACAGATACTATGATTGCTTGATAAATTGATACTCCGACAAATAAAACTTAAAAGGGAATAGTTAAGTGTCATGTTGGCTTTAACGATGTGTTTATTGCTAGAAAAAAATTAAACAAGGAGCTATGATCTACTATATTCATGTGTTCTAGAGTTTTCTATCCAAAGTGTAAGTTCAAGTCTTTATGACATTTACGCCGATATGCAATATTGTTAGATATCCATTTCATAGTAGACATAGTCATTATAGTTTGCATCGAAGTTTGAACTTTGTGGAGGAATTATTGGAGCAAATGCATAAAGAACAAAAGTCCAAACTTATCATATTTATATATATTTTTGTCAAATATTTTATTTATCAATTATATTTTGAAACGTTTTTGACCGACGGTTTCAACCGTCGCTAAATAGTTTTCACCAACGGTTTCAACCGTTGGTAATTCCCACGAATGATCATAAACGATTTTCACAAACGGTTACAACCGTCGGTAACGGTTTTACAAACGGTTTCAACTGTCGACAATGCCCGTTCGGTTCCAACCGTTTAAAAGGTTATATAAAGCCATTCTCTGAAGGCAAATGTGATATACCAAAACCAAAAGAACACACAAATTCTTTCTTCTTCTTTCCACTGCATCCATAGCATTCGGGCATCTAACCCCGAAACAGAAAATGGTACTTGTGCAGGCCAGAGTTCCAGAAGGGCTTGGAGAGTTGTATCTTGGGATTGAATCGCCACTGTAAACCTGCTAAGAGGGAGACGGTATCTTTCTTAGGTTGGTACACTTAAGTGCATGCCTATTTTCTATAAACTTCATTTTTATACATCGTGATTTGCAAAGGTTGGTGTTTTTTTAATTTTATTTATTTTTGAGATAAAACGATTTAAACAACATAATTTTTCCAATATCAATCAAATAGGAGCAATAGCTGATATCTTTCATGAAAGACAAAACTAACTGAAATATAATCTTCAACTATCCCAACCAACATTCATCCTACTTGCAGAATTCGCAAAAAGACAAACTTCAAAATTACTCGTAGATTCTTGATGCCTTCCTAAATTTATAGTAATATTCAAGAACTAAAATCTAGAGGGAAAAAATACAATAACTACTTTGTTGGGGTAAAAAATTACACCCCACAGTCGAGGTCAATAAAGTCAAAAAAATCAAAATCAAAAAGTCGAAGTCAACGCCTAAGTGGACCCGGATCCGACCCCAAGCAACTGGGCCAACGTCCAAACCACCTCACGCCCAAGCGAAGTCGGCCGGCCATCGAAGAAGAAAGAAAAAGAAATTTGTAATAAATAGATTTTTATGTGTAAGTGAGTGAAATTGTAAATTAAGTGGGCAAAAAAGCTAAATTATGTAAAACCCATTGCTTATGTGCTCATGGGGGAGGCAACAGAGCAATTTTGTAAAGCTCATGGACAAAGTGTAAAATATAAAGCCTATATAAAGCATACATATGAAGAAATCAATAAGAATTTCCATTCTCTCATATCATTCTAGGGTTTTAAACCTTCTCTCCCTCTCCCCTCAAGGTTATGCATTTTCTCCAAATTAAAACCTCTCATTTTCTAAAATAAATTAGATAAACTCACAAATCCATTGAAATAGAGCTTCTTGCTTTTATCAAATCTCATAAAGAAGAGCTCTTGGGCCTTTTTCTTCTTCTTCCTCTCTCTTGGGTCATTCAAAAGGAAGGGGAAGGAGAACTATTTCCAAAAACTTCATTGTCGCAAGATCTAAAGCTTAGAAAAGGAAAAGGGACCCCTTTTCACTATTCAAGATTCAAATCCAAAGTTTTGAAAACTCAAGAGAGCATTTTGAACCAAATAGGAGAAGTTTGGGAGGGCCCCATCAAAAGTCTCTGGGCTTTTCCTTTGGGGAAACCCTCGGAAATGCAGATTTCAATTCGTATTTCCCTTTCGTGAATTGCGGATTTTCCACTACTTTCGGAGATCCCTTCAAGAGGATTTTCTGCCTTGGCGGAACCCCCCTAAAAGGGACCCCTCTAAAAGGGTTCCCGCTCTCGGGAACCCCCCAAGTCGGGGACCCTTCCAAAGGGGGTTCCCGCCGTCGGAGACCCCCCAAGGGGGTTCCTCGCTTCAGGACCCCTAAAGGGTCCCTGCTGCTTTGGGATGCACCAAAATCTCTCTTTCCTCTTGTCGAAGACTCTTCAGACACACATTTCACATTGAGTTCGCATGACCTATTCAACTCTTTAATCGGAGCTTCTCTCGTCTTAAAACGAGGGATAATTAATAGCAGCTTTGTCCGTGGTTGCCAAAGATTAGAAACCCCACAATCAATAAACCCCTGTCTATCTTAGGCGTGGGAAATCTGTGCACGCCTGACACACGAGCGCATCCTATCTCAATAGGAAGACGAAAAACACTTTATAGATTCTGGCACGCCCGGTGGGACTTCTCTCTCCTCCCCTATTTCGGGTCAAACGATCATGCGAACTCATTCGACATATAAATTATCATTTGTACTGAAATTATGTTTCTTCATGCTCATGCAGATCAACAGCCATCAACTCTCAACAATTCTCAACAATAACCAACATCGCTCAATGATGTCTTAACAAATAAGCTCAGTTTCCAGTGCGACCCCTGTCGTTTATACGATCCGGGCAACCGCCAAGGTGACTCTTTCGTCGAGTCTTATGCAACAATGGACGGAACAACTACTTCAGTTCGGGTCCATCATATTCGCCTCAGCCTTCCGTGCTTCTACTGCGGAGGCTTTAGCAAGCTAAGTGGCCAAATCGACCTCAAAAGGGAAGAGGCCGAATGTCGTAGTTGCAAAGACGTCTGAGCCCAAACACAAGTCTGTTTTGGAACGGCTTTCTGTCGCCCCAGCTGGGGGCAGGATCCTTAACTCAAAAGAGACGGCAAAATGTCTCAAGCAAGCTCATGCGATGCCTCTGACGACCGCACGCTCAAATGTCAAATGTCTACTCCACACACTCTGTCAATCGGCCTATGGCAGCTACCAAGAAAGCAGATGCCCACCAGGCCCTCAAAACTGAGAAGCTGAGGCAGAAATGGCTCAGAAACAAAACCAATAAAAAGGCAAGGGCTCCTACTGTAACACCCGAGTTCATTTATACCAATTCCAGTTCTCGTATTTCTTATTCGTGATATTTCTTGATTTATCGTGTTTGGGTGCGAATGGTAGTTTACATTTTTATATTGCATTCGACCCGACCCGCTTGCTTGAACTTGTTTGATTCATATTTATGAACTACCCTGACCTGTTACATAGACACGTGCATACTGCATACTGGCATTTTATCTGGCATTGCATCTTATCATATAACATTTTAAGTAAAATAATTTAAAATTGCATTTCATAGCCTGCATGATACCCCTAACCCTGTGGTAGCGTCCGCGCATCTTGTTCTCATCCCGTTCAGTGAAACGGACGTGTTTGGATGGCTACGCGCACGTACGTGCATCCGTTCTTGGGGGTATGCATTTTCGTTACCAGAGCTTTCATTTTGGATTTTGAAAGTCGCATATATTTTTTATATTTTAAAACCGGATTTTTAGACCCGACCCGGGCGTGTTTTGGAGTAAGTTTGTATTTGCCAAACTCTCAAAACGGACTAATATTATAATATTATATTCTTTATTTACTTCTAAAGTTTTCTTTAACTAAAAAATATTCTATATATATATTATAACTGTTATACTAAAATCTAACTGCAAATTTTTTAAACCTAAGAATATTTTTTTAAATTTATCCTAACAAACATACGACCCCACGTCCCTGTCCATCTCTCTCCATTAATATTTTATATATTAATATTTTTTTTCCTAACCTTATAATCTCAACAGTTTCTCTCTCTGTCTTCCTCTCTCTCTCATCTCGCGAACACTATTCCTCCGCGAGATCCCGTCACCTCCTCTACGCTACACTCACCTCCTTCCTTCATTTCTTTCTTCTTCGTTTCTTTTTCTTTAAAAACCCCCGCGACAGAAACCCTAACCCCCTAGCCGTCTCCTCTCATATTCCCTCGATCTCGCTCCTCAACCCCTCGTCATCATCACCTCCTCCTTCTCCTCTCCACTTCCTTTCTCTCCTCAACCCAAGAACCCTGCGCACCCATCGCGACAACCCAAGAGACCCATCACCTCCGCCGTCGCCTCCGTCGCCTTCATCTCCACACCTCCCCTTCGCCTCCTCCCATCACCGCAACCACCATCACTCTCAACCCAAATCGAGCCGGCCTCACCTGCACACCCATCGCCGGAGCTCCGATAACCCCGACGACCCTTCCCTCATCATCATCTCCTTCTCCTCTTCCTCCACTCCCTTCTCTTCAACGCCAGAGCCTCCCCTGCACACTACAAACCCTACCCTAAGAGCCTCCACTGCACACACCTTGCTTCGCCGGAAAACCCACCGTCGATGTCCCCCTCTACCCGTCTCTGTCCCCGTACACCAGAGCACCCCTTTGAACCAACCCCAGAGCACCCTCCTCTCTTCTTCTTCCTCTTCTTCTTCTTTCTTCTTTCATTTCTTGATCTTGTTTCTTTTCCGGTGATCACCCGCCTGAGCCGTGCCGCTGCTGACGATCCGAGTAGTCCAGTGAACGTCCCCTACCTGCGTGGTTATCTTCTTGTCTTGCCTGGACCCGTCCCGCATGCCGTGTGTGCGTTGTGACGTTTACCCGACGTCGAACGTGCCGTACGTACCCGTCGGGAGATCCAATCGAGGCAAGTTTATCTTACTACATGCTACATTACATTTTATGCATCTATTTTAGTAAATATAATAATTGAATTTCAACCGTGCATCCAAAGTACTTGTTTTACAATGACCGTATGCATCCATTCTTATCATTTCATATCTAGCATATGCAATCTTATCTTGTCATATATCATACTATAGTATACCGCATCGAATTGAATTTAACCATTCACATTGTTTAATTGAACATCGTGCATTAACTAATTTATCATTTAAAGGTGATATGATAGCAATTCGCATCCATATCGTTTAGTATACATAATATTGCATCCATAGATCACTTGAATATATAATATTACAATATTAACATTCCACATTTGATACATTGCAGTTTAATTAGTATTGGAACTTAACTTTAACCCTAATCATAACTGTGCATCTATATGCCTTAATCTGTACCTGATTGCATATCACATTACAATGTTCCATTTTATTGTTCCATTAGTACCCCATGCTTGTTTTGTTTACCCATGCTTATGCTAGTTTGATTATGAGCATCCACATGACATTTGAAGCACCCTGACATGACTTGTTACACCTACTACTTGACATGACATGGTACCGTGCAACTCTTGACATGACATGACACCTATATACTTTACTTGACCTGACCTGATGTACCATGGCTTTACCTGTTACCTGATCTTGTTACTAATGCCAACAAACTTTACCTGTTGTCCTTACAGATGTCTATCCAGACAAACCTGTACCTGCCTGATCCTGTGTTGGCATTGGCTCCAGATTATTTAGTATCTGACTTGAATACATATAATCTGGGGGTATAGGGAAATCAATGATGAAACCTGATTTGTAACTCGACAGTTCGCTACCTTTACTGATCAGTTTTAGAGGCTAGGCCAGCCTTGGGATGATGCTGCTGACATCATCCATCGTTACCTACTACCTGTTAGAGGCTAGGCCAGCCTTGGGATGATGCTTTTGACATCATTCATCGTTACCCCTTTTCCTTTTAGTGCCTAGCGGCATGTCTCGGTTTCAGCCCGAGAATCTTCACCGTGATCCCGGGCACGCACGGGATACTATTGAGTTACATCAATGATTCATCAAATTGATTTCAAAGACTTGAGAGTAATTAACCCAATAGACCAGTTTAGATTACTCACTGCACAATACCTTTCACTGCCCTGATTTATATTGTTGTTACACCTGCTTTACCATTTATAATCATACTTGCATGTCTTGCTACCCTGTTTATATATATTTGCTTGATGTTATGACGCGCTGACGTCTGGGTTTTGCATAGCCCAGATCCTCAACCTTTGTTGCAGACTGATCAGGAGTATTGCCGCTGTTAGACCGAGTGGTGAGAATTCTGTTGGTATGCAGTTTTACTTTCCAGTTGTTTTATTTATTGGATCTTTTGCTTCCGCATATTATCATTTCTTGACTCATTTATTCTGGCTCATGGACATGTACTAGATAGTTTAGTTTAATTTCCTGTTCTTGATATCTCTACAGCCGTAATGTGACTGTGGAAGGATTTTTCCTATCCACAGGTAGCATGGTTGGCTATGTCACGTGCCTATCTTAGCGTACTCTGGGAAGCGGGGCGTGACACCTACTCATTTGGAATTCGTGAGATTCTAAAAAGATGGTCACCCCGCTACGTAAGACGGACAGGCCGTAAAAATCGCCAACTCTTTTGATCCATTAAAGCTGGTTCAGAAGAACGTTATGACCACTAAAATAAAAAAGAAGGCGATTCGAAGAGTCTTGCAAAGAGGTGTGTCTAAGCTGTCGACTCGAAAGCGTAACACTATCTCATCAAAAGTCTACCAAGCCCTTCTCGCCGCGCGAAAGCATTGGGGAGAGTTCTAAAGAGGGTGCTAATGCCGCCCAAGAACCTAGCCAGGCCGACTGTCTTCAGTCGCCTGTCCTTTCCTAAAAAGGAAGGGCAACGACAACGGTCCGAAAGACCGGCTGCCAATGATAAAGGGATAACCGGATGCACGGTACATACGGTCTATATGGCAGGCATGTGCCCCAGTGAGAGCCTTCGCAGCAAGAGCAAAGATGGGGCTGCCACTTCCCAGGCCCAATCTGGTTTGAATGTGGCTGCCACTTCTCAGGCCCAACCTCTTCTGGAAGACAATAAAAACCCTTTTGATGAAGTGATGAGGAGTCAACTTTCGTCCCTAAGACTGCGGAACAACAGCTGCTCCAAGAACTCGAAAAGCGATGAGGAGTCAACTTTCGCCCTTAAGACCACGGAACAACAACTTCTCCAAGAACTCCGAAAATAGCTTAAAAGCAAAGACAAGGAGATGACCAAGCTCTACTCCAACTTGATGATTTGACAAATGTAATAATGCAGCTCACGACCCAAGTTGCCCGGTCGCAGCTCAATCAGGCACAAGACTCTACTCATGAGCTGGGTGACAACGACCCGAAGCAGACGACGCCCGTCCCCCTAAGTCCAAAGGTGGGCGAGCCGCATGAAAATCGACCATATTCAGCTTCGGGAAATGTCTTGACTTTCGACGACAGTAGCGCGCTAACTTAAGATAAAATAATGGACTTGGTCACCAACAAAGTCAAGACATTGGCAGCCGAAACCGAATCGCAGAAAAACGTCGGTAGTAGCGGGAGACCGTACCTTATACGATATGATCTCGTGGAGTTTCTCAGCGGCTACGTTGTCCCCAAATTCGGAAGGTTTAATGGGACGGGAAATGCAAACCAGCATATTCCCACTTTAAAACATCGTGTGGGCATACTGTGGGCAATGATGTGCTTCTCCTCCGACAGTTCGTTAACAGCTTGACTGACGTTGCCTTCAACTGGTATGCAAGTGTACCGGAGGGCTCGGTCACAACGTTCGCTCAAATGGAATTTTTGTTTAAGCAAAGATTCATGAGTATTAGCGATAAAATCACCATTGCAGATCTTGTGAGGACCAAGCCAGAGAACAACGAAAGCAATACGGATTTTATAGCCCGATGGCGTAATCTCACCGTCAAATGCAAACCGTCGTTGGAGCAGGACCAATATGTTAGCCTTCTTATAAGAAATCTTGGCAACTGGATGATTCGTTTCCTATGAACAGCTGGTCTCAAAACATTCTAGGAACTGACCAAAAAGTTCAGATGTTGGAACACTCAAAGCCCGAGTCCACTTAGGACCTCTAATTTACCAACACGTCAAAGAATCGAAGGGACGACAACCGCAAAGGCAAAAGTTACAACAGTACCGATTCTTTCAACAAGGAACGGGCGGGTCGAAGACCAACAAATCTCGAAAGCCAGCATTAGAAGAAAAGCTAACTCTGGAGAAAAGGAGGAACAAGGTCTACCTCTTCAAAAGAGACAAGGTCCATAAAATATTCAAGGACGCTCTAAATAATGGTCTACAACTATCAGAACCAAAAGGGCCAAATGAAGCGAATATGGCTGACAATCCCAATTACTGTCCATACCAAAGAGTGTTAGGGCATACTATTGAAAACTGCCACATTTTCAAGGGCTGGGGTGAGAACCAATGCAAGGCTGAGAAATCTCACTGTCCCCTGGTGTGTTGGCAATCGATCAAACCGCGACGGCCAATTTTATACAAACAGAGACCGAAGTCTTTTGAGAACCAGTTGCTCTCAGTAGTTTGTCCTTCCATAAAAGGAGCGGACCACGGCAACGGTCCAAAAGCCCGTCAAGTATTGTTATCAATGATGAGGGAATAAGTGGATACATGATCCATACAGTCTACATGACGGGACCTGGAAGAATAAGTCCTCCTAAACTTCATGGTCAAAATGAAGATATGGCCGTCGTTCCCCAGCCTCAGCTTGGTTCGGATGTAGTGCCACTTCCCAACCTCAGCTCGGCTCAAACAATGATGAAGACTCTGTTCACCGGGCCAGGCAAAAAGAATTTGCAACTCTCGGAGGCTCGGATGACGAGGATGACCCAGTGTACATCCCCCAAAACACAGAATGAATATCGCTCCAAGGCCTTCAAAAGCAGCTCCAGGAGAAAGATAAAGAGTTGGCCATGGTCCATTTCAAACTTGATAATATGACGAGCGTCATTGCACAACTCACAACTCAAATTGATTGAATGCAGACACAACAAACGCAGGGATCCACCTGTAAGCCTGAGGATGACGTCTCAAAACAACCAACAACTATCCCATCTGGTCCAGTCATGCGGCGTCCTCATAAAAGTCAGCCATACTCAGCTCCGGGAGGAACGTTAACACTCAATAACGACGTGCTTATTCAGGACAAGATTGCGTGCTTGGTCGCTAGTAAAGTCAAAACATTGGCAGCTGGAACCGGGGCACAGAAAGATTACACCGATGGTGGGAGACCATACCTTGAGGAATATGACCTTGTGGAATACCCAAGCGGATATGTTACCCCAGGTTTAAAAGGTTAACGACATTGGGGACGCCAATAAGCACATTGCCCATTTCAAAGCGCAACGTAGAAATACTGGGAGCAATGATGTGCTGCTCCTTAGGCAATTCGTCAAAATTCTGTCTGACACGACTCCAAAATGGTACAGAGGTATACCGATCGGCTTGGTCACGACATTTACTCAAATAGAATATCTATTCAAACGAAAACTCCTGAATGTCTGTAATAAAATTACTGTTGCTCACCTCATGAAAACCGAAAGGAAAGGTAATGAGAGCGTCACAGATTATATAACCTGATGGCGTAGTCTTAGTATTAAATGTGAACAGCCGTTAGGCTAGAAGCAAGCCGTCAGGATCCTCATAAGAACTATTAAACAATTGGATGACGCCTCTTATGCACAGTGGGCATCAAAACATTCCAGGACCTTACTAAAAGAGTCCAGATGTTGGAATATGCAAATCCCGAGTCTCTTTCAGACTTCCAATCTAATAAAAAACCCAAACGTCCTGAGGATGACGACCAATAAAGCGGAAATCCCGACAACAACTACTCTTTCAACATGTCTGCCGATAGACATAAACGAGAATCAAGCGGATCAAAAGCTGATTGACATCGAAAGTCGGTATTGGAAAAAGAATCAACTCTAGAAAAAAAGAAACATAAAATCTACTCTTTCAGAAGGATAAAGTTTGCAAGATATTTAAGGACGCCCTGAATAACGGTCTGCAGCTGCCAAAGTCTAAAAGGCCGCATGAGACGAACATGACCGATAATCTCAAGTACTGTCCATACCACAAAATACTGAGCCATACCATTGAACAATGCTATATTTTCAAGGATTTGGTCGAGAAGCAATACAAAACAGCAAAAATCTCGTTGTCCTCTAGTGTGTCGGCGAACAGTCAAGCTACAGACGTTAATTTTATGCAGACGAAAGCTGAAGCCCTCCAAGAGCAGTTGGCTCAATCGTCCATCCTGAGAAATAACTTAAGTATGCCACAGCCTTCATGGTATATATGATTGTCCAAAAGACGAAGAACATACTGAGGCTTTTTCAAGAAAATCCCGGAATTAAATAAGAGGATCAAATAAGACTTATTCTCACAGCCACCGATCCGGCTTCATCAGATTCGAACTTCAAGAATCTCAAATAACTTTGCAACAAGGCACCAACAAGGCCAAACAAAGAATAAGCACATCATTGACCCTTAAATCGTTAAACTGGCAAATAAAAGAAAAGCATAAAAAATAAAAGGTCGGTCTATAAACAAAAGGGGCATGAATGAAAACTTGAAAAAACGTCGTGAGTAAAAACAACGAGATTACTCACGAGCTTGTGAAAACCCGCAAGGGCGTAGACTCATACAAAAAAAATCCTCCAACGGCGAGTGATGAGTTGCTCCTGATACTGTACTCCAGTGTAGCAATTCTGACGCTAAACAAAAATCGAAGACTCAAAGTCTCCAAAAGGCAAATGATGAGTCGCTCGTGGTACCATTCTAGTGTAGTGATACAGACGCTAACCAAAATCCAAGTCCTCAAAGCCTCCAAACAGCGAGTGATGCGTTGCTCCTGGTATCATACTCCAGTGTAGCGATACTGACGCCAAACAAAAATCCAAATTCTCAAAGCCTCAAACGGCGAATGATGAGCCGTTCCTGGTACCATTCCAGAGTTAGCGATGCAGAAGCCAACAAAAATTCAAAACCCCAAATTTTCCAACGGCAAATGATGAGTCGCTTCTGGTATCATACTCCAGTGTAGCGATACTAACACCAAACAAAAATCCAAGTCCCCGAAGCCTCTAAACGGCAAATAATGAGTTGCTCTTGGTATCATTCTCCAGTGTATTGATACCGACGCCAAACAAAAATCCAAATTCCCAAAGCCTTAAATGGAAAATGATGCGTAGCTCCTGGTACCATTCCAGTGTAGCGATGCTGACACCAACCAAAATCCAAATCTTCAAATCCTCCAAAGGCAAATAATGTGTTGCTTCTGATACCATGCTCCAGTATAGCGACACAAACGCCAACTAAGATCCAAATTCTATTCAAAATTTTCAAATTCCAATCCAAACAAAAATCCAAGTTCCAAGTCGCACTCGGCAGTGCTTCTAAGCTCAAAGGTCCTGCCAAACAAGATAGGAATCAAACAAATCAAATTAAAGTCCCACTCGGCAGATCTTCCAAGCTTAAAAGTCATGTTGGACAGATAGGAAACTTCCAAAATAAATCAAATCAACCGATTCAATCAACAACCTCCACGTCGGTAAAATTGACCAAACCAACGACCTCTACATCGCCTAAAGAGAATCAATCAAAGCACCAATCTCTGCGTCGGAATCAAGTTTCGTCTCGGAACCAACCCCTGCGTCGGAATCAAGTTTCGCCTCAGGATCAAATCAATCGTCTGTTTCCCCGTCGGAATCAAGCTCCGCCTCGGACCTTCGACCTCCCCGTTGAAATCAAGCTATGTGCCGGAAACAAGTTATCCTAAGGACCTCCGCGCCGGAAACACGTCAGGTACAGCGACCCCTTCGTTGGAAGCACTTCAAAAATGACCCCTTCGTCGGAAGCACGTCAAGCAACGACCTCTTCGTCGGAATCACATCAGCAAGCGATCTCCGCACCAGAATCACATCAGCAAGTGACCTCCGCACCGGAATTACGTCAAGCAAGTGACCTCTACACCTGAATCACGTTAAGCAACGACTTCCACACTGGAATCACATCAGCAAACAACATCCGCACCGGAATCACGTCAAGAAGCGACTTACGCACCGGAATCACGTCAAGCAGCGACATTCACACCGAAATCATGTCAGCAAATCACCCCCGCACTGGAATCACATCAAGAAACGATCTCTGCGCCGGTGATATGTCAAACAACAACCCTCCGTCTCGATAGCACGTCAACAGCGACTCTCCGCGCCGGTAATACGTCAAACAACGATCCTCTGCACCGGTGATACGTTAAATAACGACCCTCTACGTCGGTAGCACGTCAACAACGACCCTCTGCACTGGTGACACGTCAAACATCGATCCTCCGCAACGGTGGCATGTCGAAATATCTTCCTTCGCGCCGGAATTATGCTCCGCCTGGGAATATCTTCCTCCGCGCCAGAATCATGTTCCACCACGGAATGTCAACCGTTGTGTCAGAATCATGCTCCGCCTCAGGATATCGACCTCTACGTCCTTAAAAGGGAACCAAGTTAATCTCTCCACGAAAGAAAATCCATCAATTTCATGCATGTGATGCACACATGTGACGTGCATTTATTGATGGGGGCACTTTGTTGGGATCAAAAATTACACCCCGGTCGAGGTCAAAAAATTCAAACTGTAAAAAAAAAATTCAAAGTCAAAGTCAACGCCCAAGTGGACCCGGATCCGACTAACTCGGGTCTGACTCCAAGCAACTGGACCCATGCCCAAACCGCCTCAAACCGAAGCGAAACCGGACGACCATCGAAGAAAGAAAAAGAAATCTGTAATAAATAGATTTTTATATGTAAGTGAGTGAAATTGTAAATTTAATGGGCAAAATAGCCAACTTTTGTAAAACCCATGGGTTATATGCAAAAAGAAATGAGTACATGGATATGAGAGAGGCAAAAGAGCAATTTTGAAAAGCCCATGGGGCGAAGTGTAAAATGTAAAGTCTATATAAGACAAACATACGAAGAAATCAATAACAATTTTCATTCCCTCATATCATTATAGGGTTTTGAGCCTCCTCTCTCTCTCTCCTCAAGATTCTGCATCTTCTCCAAATTAATCTAGAGGAAAAACCTGTTTTTCTAAAATAAATTAGATAAACCCACAAATCCATTGAAAGAGAGCCTCTTGCTTCTACCAAATCTCATAAAGGAGTGCTCTTGGGCATTTTTCTTTTTCCTTCTCTCTCTTAGCTCCTTGAAGAGGAAGAATAAGACGAACTCATCTCCAAAAACCCCATTATGGCAAGATTTAAAGCTTAGAAAAAGGAAAAAAGACCTATTTTCACTATTCAAGATTCAAATCCAAAGTTTTGAAGATTTAAGAGAGCATTTTGAACCAAATAGGAGAAGGTTGAGGGTGACCCCATCAAAGAGAAAGCCTTGGGGCTTTTCCCATAGAGAAACCCTCTGGAATACAGATTTCGATCCGTATTTCCCTTCCGTGAATTACGGATTTTCCACTATCTTCGGTGATCCCCCAAGAGGGTTTTCCGCTTCGGAAATCCCCGCAAAGGATTTTCTGCCTTGGCAGAACCCCAAAAGGGAGGTTCCCCCTGTCGGGGACCCCCAAAAAGGGGTTACCGCTCTCGGGACCCCGAAAGGGGTCCTCGCTGCCTCGGAAGGCACCAAAATCTCTCTTTTCGGG
Organism: Agapanthus africanus; assembly: GCA_030015575.1. Lineage (NCBI taxonomy): Eukaryota > Viridiplantae > Streptophyta > Magnoliopsida > Asparagales > Amaryllidaceae > Agapanthus > Agapanthus africanus. Next base: position 422,818,769 of record JASDDO010000010.1, on the reverse strand, counting down.
GACTCTTCAAACACACATTTCACATTAAGTTCACATGACCTATTCGACCCTTTAATCAGAGGTTCTCTCATCTCAAAACGAGGGTTAATTAACAACTGCTTTGTCCACGTCTGCCGGAAATTAGAATCGCCACAATCAATAAACTCTTGTCTATCTTAGGCAAGGGAATCTATATATGCCTGACACCCGAGAGCGTCCTATCTCAATATGATGATGAAAAACACTCTACGTACTCAAGGAACAACGCAATAATTTAGAGTTGAAATTGATTAGAAAAAATTCATGTATACGAACCAAGGTTGATCCCAAAGTATCGACAAACATCACAAAAAAATTACATTTTTCTTCCAAACAAAGCCTCAAAATTCAGTAACAATTGAGAAATTGGATCAAGAACTGACCTTAGTCATCAAGATCCTGTCGTCTTCGACGAACCGGCACCATTGGATCCCGAAGCGGATGCGGATTCTTGAGCGTCGTGTAGCTTTCGGAGCCTCTCTTGTAGGATCCGAACCCGATCCTCAGTCCGCAGGAGCTTGCGCCACCTTAACAGCAAGTACGAGCTGAGCCCGCCGTAGACCAAGATATACGAGCCCCAAACGTACGGATACGTCTCCGCGTGCTCCTTGATCTTGAGCCATTGGTTCTGTACTCTCTCCTTGATACCCTCCGCCGCTGGATTCGCCGCAGCCGCCTCGCCGTCATCGCTCGCCATTGATGAGCTCCCAAAGTTGCGATTTTTTCTCGATTTGGGGTTTTAGGGCAGGAACGAATTGGGAATTGAGGGCTTGGATTTGTGTATAAATTACTGTTATGCCGCGGTTTTGCGGCAAAAGCTATAAGTTTCGGACCCATCGATTAGGGAAAAAATGGAAAGGGCGTTTTAGTAACTTAACTACTCCCGTAGCTTAAACCCCAATTTTGATCTAGGGTTTGCGTTTTTCTATTATAGCTCTCCTTGATTTGGAAACGAGAGAAGTGCGCTTGTGAAATTCTCGTCTGAGATTTTACTTTGGTCATGTAAGTCTTCATTCGACCTTTTAGTTTTGTAAAATTTTCTTTTTTATGGATGCGAATCGATTATTGTTGAATAATTTGTTTCCTTCATTTGTTTGATTGCTGGATGCTATTAGAGTTTTAAGGGCAAAGTGAAATTTTAGGGTTTAATTTGGGGATAAGCAAGTGATATTTAAATCTAGGGTTTGTTATGCATATATCGACCTGTTGCTGCTTTCCCCCTTTTCGAAATCGAAACACTTAGGGTTAGATAGTTGTTGTGGATTGCACTTTTGTGTTTGTATTTCTAATGATCATTTGAAGAAGAAATGCTCTCACTCATGCCAAGGAAGTTGAAGTATTGGATTTGGAAGAAAAATCGAACCAGTGACTCTAGCTAGCAATTTAGTAGAATGCCTTGACCAGCTTGGTATCGTAAGATCCATGCAACGATATATTCTTCGCCATCTTTCCAATTCCTTATGTGATGCATGATGCTCCTGAGACTTCAGATCCCATGGTTATACGATTACCTTCGCACAATTATATTAACCATAAATTAAATATATATTTTTATATCATCTCACTACTGAAATTTGCCTATACGCTCAGAGCATTTGCGGAATTTAAAACAAAAAGGTATTTTCATTAATGAAAAGTGTACTTTTTGTTGAACAGTCATTTCAACTTTTACCCATACGAAACTTTGTTCTTTGTTACTTCTGGGCATGCCCCATATTGTAAGGTGCAAACCACGTTAGTGTTGAGGTTCATAATTATGTCATTAGCTTTTTTCCCCTATAAAAACAGACCTTTACATGATGCTAGCAGGGTTTGAACCCTCAAGCCAATGCTCGACGACAAGAAGATCTATCACTATGCTATTTGTTTCAACGATATATATGAGACTCTTTTAATGTCATGCATTCTCTATCACGTGACGAGAGTTGTTTTATCACGTGGCTAACCATTTTAAGCCAAGAGGCTTTCCATTTTGCTCGCTGTTAAAATCTATTATGATGCCATGCCTTGTGGCACATATATCACATAACTTCCGTTATATTAATTAGCGCATGATCTATATATTTACATGGCATTTATTTCATGACTCAATGTCAGGTTTTTTTCCTTCTTCTTTTGCCTGGATGCAGTGTATCAATGGAGGAGGATGCCAATGTTAGTTCGTCTAACACTTGTTGTTCTGCTTGTCTCCATGTCAATGCATTTCATTAATTTTCCTTTCATAGCTTCCTTATTTCCCCTCAAATGCTAAAGCTTGATCATGCTAGGCAGCCTAGGCTAATTATCATGGGCACCAACATGCCAATAGAAACACCACTATGGCACAGCACTCCTAGACACATTAAATATCTACTATATATGTTCGAAACAACAATAACAGGGGGAAAATCGCCAAGTCTTGAACCCCAATTCTTCATTGCAAAGTGCTCATGCCTCTTAAATGTGAGATCTAGATAAATATATGCATTTTATTTGTGTTCCATGCTTGGTTGAATTAGAAATATGATATATCATTCAGAATCTAAATTGCTAGAAGCATGAAATACATGCCTTTGGAGCAACCCTGAGAGTAATGGGTAATTTAGCTTTCTGGAAATGAAGTCTATATGCTGAATCTTTATATTTTTTTAATTTCTTGCTACTGCATAATATATAAATAAGTTTTGTGACCATACTTTCTTGCAAGCTTTTAATATCACTTTCTAAATGCTCATCCTCTCTTACATCTCTCATATGTCTTTTAATAGGTGTCGTCTAACACCCTTTATCTTTGCATACCCTATGCCTACAAATTTCCCTTCAGATAACTTAAATTCCACAAAATTATCTTCTCCAGAAAATGATGTAGATATTATGAAGATTAATTTGATTGCATATTGATAGTCCCTATATGAATTGGCATTCCTTTTTAAGTATATAATCCACGACACCTAAATTTCCTTTACAAGTTAATTGACTCGGATGCTATCTGTTAGCTAAATTTACTAAGAGTCCAAAGCATTTGCTATGCCCTAAATAGATCGACACATAAGTTGAGTAGAGTAGTAATGTGGTATATTTGTAGCTGACCACAAAAGCACAAACCACTTAGTTTGGGATTAAGGCTTCTATTTGTAGTAAAAAAAAGTTTGGGACAAAGCAATGATATCAAATTGATAATTGTGGTCAGCCTACAGAGTAATTATCTTCCTTTGTTCAGACTGTAAATTGATTATCGAAGTGTCTACTAAGATGTCAATTTGTGTGAGGTTTAACTACTCGGAAAAGAGTTTATACCTCACGATACAAGCCCTTCGGGTCTTCTTCGCTGTCCTCCTCGTCATCGTAGGCTCTGAGGATCGTAACGAATTGATACTTCCTCGTCGGCTTCCTCGAGTTAAAGACGCCGAGAGTCTATAGTCCAAGCTCCAACCTCAAATCCGAGATAACTAGGACACCTAGCTCGCTAGACTAGATGATCTAGGTGATGTAGAGAGTGAAAATGAGTTAGTTTGTCTCTTAGAACCCTAGGTTTCTCAACTCATGAGATTTTAAGGGTTGAGAGGAAGAAGAAGGAGAGTTTGAGGAAAGAGAATGCGTTTTTGATAATGATAATGGAAATGACTCTTGATTAGACTATAAGCATGGCAAGAAAATATCTCAAACAAAATATCTAGTGCCACAAAATATCTCACAAAATATCTAAGTCAAACCAAGCCCCAAATAGTCAAACCAAGTAGCCATGTTTCAATTATCATTTGTAAAAATAATAATTCATTTCCTCCACCTCATAATTATTTTAATCAAATAAATGATCAAAACCCTAATGAGGTGTCTCCTTCTAAAAGCAATTTTGAGTAATTACAAGAATGCCCCTCTAATCCGTATATACATACCCGTATCCATATTCCGAGAAACACGAATACAATGAGACGAAACTAATCTATCAATATAATACTAGGATCCGGATTAAACCAAATCCCACTAGTATTATCCGTCCGATCATCATATATGCACATATACGTGTAAGTGATCGAACCCCTACCGTAAAACCATACGGCCTCTACATCTTTCACCCGATGCAGGGAAACTCTCTATGTAAGACTCTAAAGACTCGACAGTACGCTGGTAGTGGGTTTAACCACAAGCCATAAGTGATACTAGCTGTACGTAACAGCTACTCAGTTATCTGTTGATAAGAAGTCTGATGAGCAAACTCATCCGAACTCATACTGAGTCTGTATGTTGTTAGGAATATGTATACCCTAGAGGCCATTATTGATGATATAGTGGATGCTTGGACATATATATAGAGGACTTTCTTGCTCCACATGATAGTATGCTATCTGGTATATTTATCTTAACATGTAGACTGATATCTTTATACTGTCTGTCTCTTACATGTTGATAAAGCTCTTAGGATATGTCTTGACTACCAGGATTATGATGAGATCATACTAGTGGGGCCAGGGTGGTCTAAAAGTACATCCTTTAATTGTTTCTAGTCGAGAGGATATCGAGACTAGGGCATCGATATTCCAGAGTAGACTAGTGTGTATGTTTCTTGTCTGTTAGAGGGCGATGGCTGATCCCACAGCCATTGGTGTATGACATCAAAAAATGTACACATGTGTTCATTAGAGAATGGGTACACCGAACGGACTCGTCGAGGATTCCTAGTTGGTATTATACCTATCGTCGGATAGCAGTCCTCTGGTGACACTGGTACAAGTTAGTCTGTAGACCCGAGATCGTCATAGAGTCTTGTGTGGCTCCCACTGTGCTTTGATTTCCTTCCTACCACGCTCAAGAGGAGTTGTGCAAACATGTGGATTTTGGGTACAGTCCCGAGTCACATGGAAGCAATGAGCGATGGGAGGAGTTTCGTCTCTCCCGGTATTGGGGGTTGATGTTGCGCTATGCTCGATTAACTATAACTGGAAGTCCCTGGCCAGGGCTGCTGCTGAGATTTACTGATAAGAGTTATCAGTAGTTTCTCGAACCGTTATAGACCAGACATCGGCATGACTTATCACGTTACTGGGATCTGACGTTTACCACCCCTAGACATGATATGCGACATATCAGACAAAAAGACTTGACTGTACGGTAGTGTTACTGATAGGCTTCATGAAGAGTACGGACAAGCTTGCATGTTGATTTTCATATCATTCAATACCCGGATAGCCGTTACGTCTAGCTAGTACCGCTGGCGGCTTGTGGGTGACCGATGTGATTATCACCTACTGCTGGCGTATTGATGAGTCTTTAGAGTCCCACACAGAAGTTCCTTGGTTCAAGCGAAATGAACTAGGACACATATGTGATATATGTGTGGGCCTGATTAAATACGTGTATGTGATACCGTATTATAATCTGGCAATTATCTGTTATCGAGTTAGGTTATATGTGATATAATCAGATTATCGAATCAAGTGTTGATTTAATAATGTGATATACAGATAAATGATATTATTCGGTTATATGTGATATAACCAGATTATTAAATCAAGTGTTGATTTAATAATGTGATACACAGATAAATGATATTATTCGGTTATATGTGATATAACCAGATTATTAAATCAAGTATTGATTTAATAATGTGATATATATTGTATGTGATATAATTATATCATAACTAATATCATTAGCTCACTAATTATTCTTCATAATATATATATATATATATATATATATATATATAATGAAGCATGGCTTGAATTTCTATTTGTGAGAAAAATTGAAATGAGGTGGAAAATGAGAGCATGGTTTCAAGTATGGCATTTTCTTTTCTTTATTCATCTCGACTCACTATTCAAGTATGGTTGCAATTTTATATTGTTATTTTCCATGCTTGAATGAGTGCGGGTTAAAGGGTTGCCATTCATTCACTTGATCCATTCCAACACTTAGCCATTTTTGCAAGAGTTGCTCCCATTGATGCTCTCTAGCTTCTTCATCTTCCTCATTGTCATGGTTCAAGTTTCAACCCTCACATGTGATGTGAACCATGAAGCTTGAACATATACTTGTGAGCTTTCTTATCCCCTACTTCACCATCCTACACTTGACTAGCGATCGAGTGTAGCGTGTTTCCTATACTAAAGGAGTTTAGTGTAGATGTGGCTTGAGTTGGAGGGACTTCGTGTGGATCATCTTTGGCATGAAGGTCTTCGGAGGAAGCTCGTCCAAACCCTCAAGTGGAGCCTAGTGGAGTCGTGGGACTACTACACGGAGCATGTGAAGTGAAGGACTCGATCTACGAGGGTATAGCCATCTTTCACTTCTTATAGTTTAGTAGATATCAAACCTAAAACCCTAATCATCTAGTTAACGATCTTGTTTAATGTAGATTAGCACCCCGAAAAATTAAAAAATGGCATACTTGATACTTGTAAAACCCAGTGGGGTACTAGCGTACACTTTCATGGTATCAGAGCCTAAACTAGAAGATTAGACGATGTTAATAAAGTTACGAAAACGAAACAACTCCAAAACCGAAACCCAAGATCACTGGTTTCTGTCAATTTAAAAATGATATGTAAAAATTATTTAAGCAACTGCAGAATGTTGTATATGATGCAACTTGAACACTGGAGAAATTCGAGGCCAAAATACCATAGACGACAAGGCGAGAAACCCTAAATTCCCGATTTCGCCGGCCCCTTCTTCATCTTTTTGGCTCGAATTTTTTTGGTGTTCTGTAGGTTTGATTTTGGGGTTTCAGGTATTGTTTGATTAGCCCAGTTTACATGTGATGTTAATGTATGGTGTTTTTCGTCACCCCGTTGAGATGGGAATGCGCGCGCGCTTGTCAGGCGCATTACAGATTCCCCCTGTCTACGGTAGGCTAGGGTTTATTGATTGTGGAGATCTGAATCTCCGGCAGCCGTGAACTAAGTTGCCGTTAATTACTCCTCGCCTTTGGAGCGAGAGAACCTCCGATTTACGGGTCAAACAGGTCATGCGAACTCAACGTGCAGTGTTGTGTTTTGAAGGGGTTTTGGATATATCGGGGGCCCCGCAGAGTTTTTACGGGGGTCCCGCTACCCGGATAGCGGCCTGGGGGTCAAGGGGGCTGCTAGCCCCCTTGCGGGGTGCTGGGCAGCGCCCCGCTAGAAAAAAATTTCTACCGGGGGAGGTATTTTTAGTGTGAGTGTATATAAAAGAAAAGGGAAGAATAGCGTCCAAAGGACGCGTGGGTACCAGCGCCTTACGTGCCTAGCACGCGGGCGCTGGCGCCTCACACACTTGGCACGTGGGCGCCAGGCGCCAGCGCCTCACGTGCTTGGCACGCGGACGCTGGGCATCAGCAGGAAAATGGACTTTGTCCCTACATTGGGAGCCGTGCTCCCGATTTGACTTCTGGAGTTAAACTCCTAAGAAGAGATTAATTTATGGAGTTGAACTCCAACAGATCTTGAATGGAGTTAAACTCTTAGAAATCTTTAGAAATGATCAAAGGGGCCTCTTTGTTTCTCTCCCCTTTGGCCCTGGATCTTTCCAAGATAGGATTTTTGGAGATAGGTCTCCTTCTTTCTCTCGGTTGGCCGGATCTTGGAGAAAGGGGGTGAGATTTAAAAATCTACCATTTTTTGAGATCTGATGGAAGATCTGAACTCCTCTTTGTGGGTTTTGTGATAAAAAACTATTTAATTTTGGAAAAGGAAGAGTAAAACTCTTGATTTAATTGAAAGGGGGAAGAAGGTTTAGAAGCTTGAGGAAGGAGAAGGTGGCGCAAAAACCCTAGATTTTGAGGGGAATGAAGGTTCTTTTTTATTTCATTATCATGTTGCCTTATATAGGCTTACAAATTTACATATAGCCCCTTGGGCTTTATAAAATGGCATTTTGCCTATCTCATGCCTCATGTGTTCATTTCTTTTGCACATGAGCCATGGGCTTTACAAAAATTTGGTTTTATGCCCATTTTCCTTACAATCAGGCATAAAAAATTACATCAAAATTTTTTATTACATGATTTTATTTTGGCATGGGGGAGGCCGGCCGCGGGGCTCGACTTGGGCATGGGCCCACTTGATCTGGGCTTAAGCTCGCTTATTTGGGGTTGACTTTGATTTTGACTTGGTCAACCGGGGTGTAATTTTCAACCCCAACAGTTAACAGTTCAATTGGGGCTAATACGGAATGTTTCGTATTCGTAATTTAACGTCATTTCTGGTTTAGTTTGATATGGATGCAGTAGTTGGAATCCACATTAAACTAGTTTTGTGAAAACTAGTTAGTGTTTATAAATCTAGCGTTTTAGTCTCGGTAGATCGATTGCCATGAAGTTTCGATTCGGATCGAAACTCCGTCGCAATCGCGTATCGTACGCGAATACTCGCCGAATAACATTACTAGATAGCTTCGCCCCATTGCCCCAACCAAGTGACTGTAGCAGAACCCCGTTGCCAATAGCACCCACTCGGGTGCTCGCAGCCACGATGTTCCGCCCAAATGCACTTGATCGACGGTATCGGGGGTGCGGCCATCTACTATAGTTTCTGACGCGTATTCGATCGGGTAGTCGGGAATCTTGTTGAATTACCCGACTAAATTATTGAAAAGTGTTTTTGATATGAGATTAAAATAGGGGGTTTATTGAGTTAGGCGTGAAATTCGGAATATGAGATATTCCGCGTTTATGATGTCTAAAGATATGCGGATTCTAATTATTGCAGTTTTACATTTCTTTTCTGCGACCGTAAGTGTAATACGTGGGGTATCCCAAATTTCGATGCTATATGTCAACGGAATTTGGGATACGCGTATTTACTTATGTTGATGATATGTGATATTATGTGTCGCTGATATGTTTTATTGGATCGTCGTGATTGAATAACCCGAGGTTTTTATGTGAGATGAGAGTTTTTCAATTTTCATTCATGTAAAATTTGTATGTAATATTCTTTTATTTTGACACTTTCTGGTTGAGGATGACGTCACCATTGATATATATTATTTACTTTTCCGCATTAGGATAGACCTAAGGTGGAGAGCACAAGTAACCGGGTTCTGGGTTCCAGTGGGAGATCATCTCAAGGAGTTGAGACCGGGTCTCCTAACTCTAGAATTGGTAGGGTTATTTGCCGCTCTCGTAGGCGTCTAGGGATATGAGTTTGGCTATTCTTCACGACCGTGGAATCCGTGTTTTACATTACTGGCTAAATTTAAAACACGGAAATCCTAATATATCCAATATTTCATATGTTGCTTCTGCTGCTTGGTTCTGTGATGTGATCATGTAACTGCGTGAGATGAATGTTATATTATATATATGATATATAATAAACGTTACTTATATTTTGCACCCGCGCTAGTCCACTCCTCACTCTGTCGATAGTTAAGTAACCTAACGGTGCATGCCGGGGCTCAGTGGCAAATGCGGATGGCATAAGCGTACGTTCTATTTTCGTTTCATTTTTCTGTAATGTTTAGGAAATATTAAATGATGGGACTTCATTAATGAGATTAATGAAAAGAAAGAAATCTAAAGATGCTGTACAATCAAATTTTCAAAAACGGTAGCTCTAGTTTTTGCTTTGCATACTGGTATTTCTTGATAAATATCCAACACCTCATTCGAGGAGGAAAGAGCCGATGTCCCTTCACCGGGAGTGACCTCTTTAGCGAAACTAGCAAATGCTACAACTCTATCGGTTTTGTTTTTGAAAGCTTCTTTGGTTCTTGCTTTGCATAGTGGTATTCCTGAATATTCTGCACCTCATTCAATGAAGAAAGAGCCGATATCTCTTCACCGGGAGTGACCTTTTTAGCGAAACTAGCAAAAGCATCAGAAACACTCATTTTCAAAATCACTAGATTCTACAACGATATCAAGTTCATTACGCTCATGGTTTTCTTAAAAACCTACGTAGCTCTCCATCATTTCAGATAAGCACTATTTAGTATTCGTGCTACGTTTGTTGACCATAACCAAGGCGTAGTGTGTGGTAGCTAATTAGTGCTTATCTGCAGCATGTGATGTGATTGGATTAGGATAGTCGTACGACTTTGTTGACCTTAGCCAAGGGTCGTACGGATGGGTTTGATTCAATCAAGAAATTACGGGTTGAACTTGACTAGCACTTATGATTTGTTGACCATATCCAAGGCCATAGGTTGTTAGGGGTAAAAACATTATCGGGAATTTCAAGTATTGAAATTTGCAATGAGATTACATATCTTCTATATGATAGTTGGATCCCGATACCCACTGCGAGTAAGGGTTACTCCTGAGAGAGTTTTGCACTTTACAATTAACTAATCTAGTGCGTGTCTAGAAAGGTGTCAACGGGGTTATGTCTATAGGGAAACGAGGTTTATTTTAATTAGGTCCGTGCGAAAGTACGGGAAACCTCTCTCGGAGTACCGACACTTGCCTGGCTGACCGGTTAGCAAACTTGTAGAATGTAATTAATCCCGGCTAATCTTACCTTTTAGGGTTTGAAGGATGATTTGATAAAAACAGTGAGAGCCATCCTGATTAGATAAAAATCAATCTAATCTTGTAAAGAGCGCACGCAAAGTGATTATCCTTCTCTCTCTCTCTCCTGGTAGTGACCAATGACATGCCTTAATCAAGATAATAATATGGATGTATTGACCAAACCTGCTTATTATACTGGGCTAGGTTCCGCTCTATCTTATGATTGTCATAAGTCTGAGCAAGGAATAGGGGAATATTCGGATTCCCATACCACCCAAACGAAGAATAAGTATGTCGATGCATTATCTTCGGGTGTGTTCGTTACAAAGAACTGTTTTCCAGTTATCTCTACGTCCTGGGTATTGGATACCGGATCGGGATTCTATATATGTAATTTATTACATAGGCTACAGTTAGGTAGAGAACTGAGAAAGGATGATATGTCTCTATTAGTAGGGAATGGTGCAATTGTTGCAGCCAAGGTAGTTGGCAAATATCATCTAGTGTTACCAACTGGTAATAAATTGATTCTGAGCGACTGTTATTCCGTATCAAAATATTGTGAATATTTTCCTGAATCAAGTGTTGATTGGGTATGGTACGTTGTATAATAGTATACACGTTCTGCATCAAACCACAGTTTTAAACGTACAGAACATACACAAGACGAACAGTTCAGAAATGAACGAAGTCTTCTTGTGACATTGTAAACTAGGTCATATCGATGAGACAAGACTGGCTAAAGTTGCATAAGGATGCATATTTGAATCCGTTCGAATTTACATCTTATGAAACTTTTCAATCAGGTCTCAAAGGCTAGGTGACCAAATCTTCGTTTACTAGAAACGGAGAAAGAGCTACTGAACTCTTGGACAAATACATGGTGATGTATGCGGTCCTATGTCTACACATGCCATGGATGGTTCCATGTACTTTATTACATTCACCGATGTTCTCTCAAGATACAGACATGTGTTCTTGTTGAAACACAAATCTGAATCTTTTGAGAATTTCAAGGAATATAAGTACGAAGTTAAGAACCAGATGGGTAAAGGTATTCAAATCCTTCGATATGATCGGGGAGGAGAATATTTGAGCACAGAATTCCGGGATTATTTAAAAGAGAATGAGATTCTCTCTCAGCTTACTTCTCAGTATACACCACAGTACAACAGTATATCGGGTGGAGGAATCACACCCTATTAGATATGGTGCGTTCTATGATGAGTATTGCTGAGTTGCCTATTCCTTTTTGGGTTATGCACTTGAGACAGCTGTATATCTATTGAATAAAGTTCCGACCATATCCGTTGCCCACCACTCCATATGAGATATGGAATAGGAAGAGACCATCTCTTAAACGAGTTAAGATACGGGGTTGTCCGGCCTATGTTGAAAAGCAAAATCTGGACAAACTCGAGGTAAGGTCAGTTCTGTGCAAGTTTGTAGGATATCCCAAACATTCGCGAGGGTATATCTTCTACCATATCGAGAAACAAAGGTGTTTGTTTCTCGACATGCCATCTTTTTAGAAAAGGAATTTCTTGTGAAAGAAATTAGTGGCGATGAGGTAGAACTGGAAAAAGTTCCAACAACGCAAACTATAACTGACGATTTGGTGGAACCGGAGGATTCAATAGTCCCCGACGAAGAGTAGTGCTATTGGTATCATTCCTTTCTTTCTTGGTCCAACTTGTGTCCACACCGCAGATCTAGTAGGGTTCCTCATCCAGCTGAGAGATACTACTGTTTTCTCATAGACGGTGGGAGCGAGGATTGTATCATGGAGATGATGACCTAACTAGTTTCGTGCAGGCCATCACGAGTGAGGACTCTGTGAAATGGCTGGATGCTATGCGATCTGAGATGGAATCTATATACACCAATAAAGTGTTGACTTTGGAAGTTGCTCCTGAAGGGGTAAAATCCATTGGGAGCAAGATGATCTTTGAGAAAGATAATTTGGTGTAGATGGAAAAGTTGAGACTTTCAAAGCTAGACTTATAGCAAAAGGTTTTCGTCTACGACCTGCTGTCGACTATGATGAAACCTTTTCTCCTGTCGTTATGCTTAAGTCCATCATGATCCTATTTGCCATTGTTGCATACCACAACTATGAAATCTGGCAGACTGCACATCAAAATCGCTTTTCTAAATGGTGATTTAGAAGAGAGCGTGTATATTACACTGCCAAAGGGTTTCGTAGACAGCGGAAGCATGTGCAAGCTGCTTAAATCCATCCACGGATTAAAGTAGGCATCGCGGAGATGGAATGTCTGTTTTGATGAAGCTGTCAAAGAGCTTGACTTCATCAAAAAGGTAGATGGACCATGTATAAATAAGAAGGTTATAGAGAGTATGGTTGTCTTTCTCGTATTGTACGCGGATGACATACTCATGATAGGAAATGATGTTCATATACTACACTCGGTCAAGCTCCTCTTATCACACATGTTCTCCATGAAAGATCTAACTGATGCCTCCTACTTTCTGGGGATATAGATCTATAGAGATGGATCTAAACGGATGTTGGAATTGTCCTAATCCAGGTACATAGACGCCATACTAAAGGGGTTTAGTATGGAAGGTTCTAAGCGTGGTAATGTACCCGCTTGTTAAGGAATCACTCTCTCCAAAAAGATGTCTCCCGAGACTGATTTGTAGAGGGCTCGCATACAAGCGTGGTAATGTACCCTATGCTTCGGCAGTCGGGTCAATCATGAATGCGATGTTATGTACTATACCAGATGTAGCTTACTCACTAGGTGTAGTGAGTGGGTATCAATCAGATCCATGGGAGAAACACTGGACAGCTGTGAAGAACATTCTTAAGTACTTGAGAATGACTAAAGAGATGTTCTTGGTGTATGGTAACGGTGAACTCCAGGTGGAGTCCTTTACCGAGCTTCCAGAGTGATAAGGACGACTGATAGTTAGTCTCGGATTTTGTCTATACCCTCAGTGGAGGGACGGTATGTTGGAAGGGTTGCAAGCTATATACCGTAGCAGACTTGTTGATAGAGGATGATTACATCGCTACCAATGATGCTGCCAAAAAGGCTGTCTGGATGAATGATTTCATAAGATGAACTTGGTTCCTAACATTGGGCATCCAGTACCTGTGTATTGTGATGACAATGGAGCTATGGTTTTGGCCTAAGAACTCCGGTCCCGTCAGCGATCCATACATTCTTAGACAGTATCACCTGATCAGGGAGATGATTGATCTCTAGGAGATCGAGGTCAGGAGAGTTGACACAGAGGATAACACAGCGGATCCATTCACCGAGGCCCTCTCCCAGATGCTGTTCGAGAGACTTTTGGGACGTTGCGTATGAGATACTACAACAACTGGCCTTAGTGCAAATAGGAGATTATTAGGAATACGTATGCCCCAGAGGCCATTATTGATGATATAGTGGATGCTTAGACATATATATTGAGGACTTTCTTGCTCGACATGATAGTATGCTATCTGGTTACATTTATCTTAACATGTAGACTGGTATTTTTATACTGTCTGTCTCTTATATGTTGATAAACCCCTTAGGATATGTACTTGACTACCAGGATTATGATGAGATCATACTAGTGGGGCCAGGGTGGTCCAAAAGTACATCCTTTAACTGTTCCCAGTCGAGGGGATATCGAGACTAGGACATCGATATTCCAGAGTAGACTAGTGTGTACGTTTCTTGTCCCTTAGAGGGCGATGGTTGATCCCACAGTCATTGGTGTGTGACATCAAAGATTGTACACATGTGTTCATTAGAGAATGGGTATACCGAACGAACTCGTCGAGGACTCCTAGTTGGTATTATACCTATCGCCAGATAGCAGTTCTTTGGTGACACTGGTACATGTTAGTCTGTAGACCTGAGATCGTCATAGAGTCTTGTGTGGCTCCCACTGTGCATTGATTTCCTTCCTACCACGCTCAAGAGGAGTTGTGCAAACAGTTGGATTTTGGGTACAGTTCCGAGTCACATGGAGGCAATGAGCGATAGGAGGGGTTTTGTATCTCTCGATATTAGGGGTTGATGTTGCGCTATGTTCGATTGGATATAACTGGAAGTCCCTGATCAGGGCTGCTGCTGAGATTTACTGATAAGAGTTATCAGTAGTTTCTCGAACCGTTATAGGCCAGACATCGGCATGACTTATCATGTTACTGGGGTCTGACGTTTATCACCCCTAGACATGATATGCGACATATCAGACGAAGAGACCGGATTATACGGTAGTGTTACTGATAGACTTCATGAAGAGTACGGACAAGCTTGCTTGTTGATCTTCATATCGCTCAATACCCGGGTAGCCGTTACGTCCAGCTAGTACCGCTGACGGCTTGTAGGTGACTGATGTGATCATTACCTACTGCTGGCGTATTGATGAGTTTTTAGTCCCACACAGAAGTTTCCTGGTTCAAGCGAAACGAAATAGGACACATATATGATATGTGTGTGGGCCTGATTAATTATGTGTATGTGATATCGTATTATAATCTGGCAGTTATCTGTTATCGAGTTAGCTTATATGTGATATAACCAGATTATCGAATCAAGTGTTGATTTGATAATGTGATACACAGATAAATGATATTAGTCGGTTATATGTGATATAACCAGATTATTAAATCAAGTGTTGATTTAATAATATGATATATATTATATGTGATATAATTATATCTTAACTAATATCATTAGCTCACTAATTATTCTTCATAATATATATATATATATATGATATAAATATATATAATAATGAAGCATGGCTTGAATTTCTATTTTTGAGAAAAATAGAAATGAGGTGGAAAATGAGAGCATGGTTTTAAGTATGGCATTTTCTTATCTTTATTCATCTTGACTCACTATTCAAACATGGTTGCAATTTTATATTGCTATTTTCCATGCTTGAATGAGTGCGGGTCAAGGGGTTGCCATTCATTCACTTGATCCATTCCAACACTTAGCCATTTTTGCAAGAGTTGCTCCCATTGATGCTCTCTAGCTTCTTCATTTTCCTCATTGTCATGGTTCAAGCTTCAACCCTCACATGTGATGTGAACCTTGAAGCTTGAATACAAACTTGTGAGCTTTCTTATCCCCTACTTCACCATCCTACACTTGACTAGCGATCAAGTGTAGCGTGTTTCCTATACTAAAGGAGTTTAGTGTAAAGGTAGCTTGAGTTGGAGGAACTTCGCATGGATCATCTTTGGCACGAAGGTCTTCGGAGGAAGCTCGTCCAAACCCTCAAGTGGAGTCTAGTGGAGTCGCGGGACTACTACACGGAGCATGTGAAGTGAAGGACTCGATCTACGAGGGTATAGCTTTCTTTCACTTCTTATAGTTTAGTAGATAACAAACCTAAAACCCTAATTATCTAGTTAACGATCTTGTTTAGTGTAGATTATCACCTCGAAAAATTAAAAAATGGCATGCTTGATGCTTGTAAAACCCAGAGCGGTGCTAGCGTACACTTTCATGTGACAATCTCCGTATAGTCCAGTCTGTTCGTCTAAGAGTATCGCATATAGGGCCTAGGGGGTGGTAATCGTCAGACCCCTAATAGCGCAATAAGTCGTGCCGGAATGTAGCCTAAAACACACTGAGAAACTACTGAAAAACCTACCAGTAAATCTCGTTTGCCCTGGCCAGAGACTTTGTGTAATGACTTTCCGAATACAGCGCGATATCAACCCCCAATACCGGGAGAGGCGAATCCTATCTAACCACCACTGTCTCCAAGTGCTTCGGGACTGCACCCAACTACTACCTGTTTGCACGACTCCTTTGAGCCGTGGTAGGGTAGTAATCAAAGTACAGTGGGAATACACTCGAGACTGTTCTCCGCCGAAAGACGCGACCGGAACGTCGGGACGTCCGGCCTGAATTTTGGGGGCAGATGCTATTTGGGTTTTATCCGTCCATCTCTCCGAAGATGCCAAGTTGATTTATGGCACCATGTATCGGAGGTTTAGACAGATGCGGCCGTTGTAGCAGACTTCGTCAGAATCCCCCTCATTTGAGGAGTTTTTGATTGTGAGGACACCTGCAGGCGCAAGCCCCTGCAGTTAATTACGCTACCGCATCGCGGCAACAACTTTCTCCTTCTCCAGATGGTCACTTCGTGTCGTGTGTGCTTGTTTTATTTTTGGTTGCCTGTGGATTGTATACGGAGATTAATTTATGTTGTCGTCCGTAGGGCGTGGATTAGTCCAAACATTTGGGTTTGGGTTGGGTTTAAGGATCGTTAATCTCATTTGAGACTAAGATCAATTTAAACGTTTGTTAAGGATACGTTAGTCTAATTTTAGACTAAGATCTACTTAACATGACCATTCAGATCCAACAAAAGAGCATTTGGACTCTATTGTTTTAGTTTAGGAACATTGCGGTCCATTGGGTTTAAGGACATCGTAGTCCATGGGGTTTAAAGACATCATAGTCTATAAAGTTTTGGTTGTCGGGACCCATCACCTCTGAAGACGTTGAAGAATTATAACGACACATATCAGAGGTGTGAAGAGATGTACCCTTGAACCAATGTCAGTTGAGAGATCTGTAGTTGTATTGATTTAAGGATCGTTAATCTCATTTGAGATTAAGATCAACTTAAATGGTTGTTAAGGATACATTAGCCTAATTTTAGACTAAGATCTACTTAACAGGGTTTTTAGGCTCATTTAGATCCAGCGAAAGAGCATTTGGGCTCTATCGTTTTAGTTTAAGGACGTTACGTTCCATAAGTTTAAGGACATCATAGTCCATAGTTTAAAAACGTCATAGTCTGTAAAGTTTAAAGACATCATAGTCTATGAGTTTAAGGATCCCACAGTACGTGGTAGTTTATAGACATCATAGTCTGTAAAGTTTAAAGACATCATAGTCCATGAGTTTAAGGACCCCACAGTCTGTGAAATGTCTGGTTGTCGGGACCCGTCACCTCTCTGAAGACGTTGAAGGATTACAACGACAAATATCAGAGGAGTGAAGAGATGTGCCCTTGAACCAATATTGGTTGGGAGATCTGTAGTCTAATTTGGGACTAAGATCAAAGATTTGTGAGCATATGAGCTCAATTAATCTGAATTAGGGATCTGTGGCCAACTTGGGTTCGGCCCATTCAGTTAAAATGTTGGACATTTAATTAGGCTTAGTCCTTTTTCATTTAACAATACCGGGCATTGGTTTGGGTTCTGACAATTGTTTTTGTCTTTTATTGAGTGCTGAGCACTCATTATAGCTTTGGGGCTTTTATTTAAAGAACACTTTGTGTTCTCTCAGCATACATGTGAGGAGCACGTGGCGTGCTTGGCGCTGTGCGCCAGTCAATGAGCGCAGAGCGCTTCTTGTAAAATAGCGCACACGTGAAGAGCACGTGACGCGCTTGGCTCTGTGCGCCAGTCAATGGGCGCATAGCGCTTCTTGTGAAATAGTGCACACGTGAGGAGCACGTGGCGCGCTTGGCGCTGTTCACCAGTCAAGTCAATGAGCGCAGAGCGCTTCTTGTGAAATAGCACACACGTGAGGAGCACGTGGCGCGCTTGGCGCTGTGCGACAGACTTTAGAGCGCAGAGCGCTTCTTGTGAAATAGTGCACACGTGAGGAGTACATGGCGCGCTTGGCGCCGTGTGCCAGACTTTGGAGCGCTGAGGTGTTTCTTTAAACTTGGAGTGCTAAGGCTCTGTAGCGCTGTGCGCTAGATTTGGAGCACTGAGGCGCTCCTTTTAATTGGAGCTCTAAAGCTCTTTTAAGCAGTTTTGCGCTCTGAGAATTAAATTTTCTCTTATACGAGACTTTGTCTCATAGATATAAGAACAAAGTTCTTATATTATAGGAGATATTTCAATCTCTTATGTTTTTTGTGAAAGGCTTTGCCTTTATAGATCTGTGATCCTAAGAGAATTGAATTGTTCTCCTCCCTTTTATAATGAGATATTATGATCTATTTTGTGAAAGACGGTTTTCTTATAGATCTATGATCTAGCATAAGAACTAAGTTATTTTTCTTATGAGATGCTTTGATCTCTTTATTTTACCTTGAAGAAATTCTTCTGTCGAGAGCTTGCTCTTCTCTCTGAACTTTCTCAAAGTTTGTGGGGGGTTCCTCTTTGTGAGACTTGAAGTCTTGGGTCTTTTATATAGTGGAGGTTGATTTATTGCATCAGTTGAAGAAATCTTTTCTCTAATTAATTTGGGGATGTTTCCCACCGTTGGATCTTTGATCTTAGGACTTCTGTTTTATAGAAGGCAATCATCTTGTTTTTAACAAGATTGGGAAATCTTCTCCCATACAGAATTTATTCTGTATTTTGGTGATTTTTAATCACCATTGGATCATTGATCCAACGGTGCTCTGATTTTCAGAGCATAATCTTTCCTGTTTGGAAAGATTCTGAGGAATGTTTCCTTAACAGAATTTTATTCTGGTTAATTGATAATTTTAAATCATGTTCGTTGGATCTTTGATCTAAAGCCCGAGAACATTTTGTTCTATCGCTAGCGCTCACGTGCTTTGCACGTGGTGCACTACTTAGAGTGCAGCGCTCTTAGGGCCAGCGCTCTCGTGCTTTGCACATAAGGCGCTGCCTCAGAGTCTTTGACTCTTTAGCGCTGGCGCTCAGCGCTCTCGTGCTTTGCACGTGAGGCGCTGCCTCATTACTGAAGGTGTCTTTTCACCTTCCTTCTCTTCTTTTCCTGAGTCAAGCTTCTTTTTCCCAGAGCTTGGAAATAGTTCCATCATGCACGGTATTTTCTGTGCCTAGACTTAAATGTCTCCCTTCATAATCTGAAGCGATACTTCTTTTCTCTCTCATTTTCAGAGAATCATTTTAATAGAGAAGAGCTATGGTTTGTAATCGCCCACATGCTCGCCGTCAGCCATGAGAGGTGCCCATTGAGGAAATTGTACCTCGTTTTGCTGCACGCTTGGTGAACCCTACTCTTACGGATGATCAATGCGATACGGTGCTGCACGAGCTCTTGACTCGTATATGATCTCCTCTTCCGATCGACTCCATTTGGCTCCGGTTGATTTTCTTGTCTGTGATCAATGATATTCCCCCTCCTCCGGCGGTGATGACTACGACAATGCTCGACGCCGCGAAAGACAAGATCGAGTGCTTCCATGAGGCACTTTTGATTACCACAGCTCTGAGGGATCGCTCTGTCCGGCTGTTAAGCCAGATACGGGCTCAGCGGGTCATCATGTCTGTCTTTGTTGATGGGTGCGGTGCTGACCGATGGGTAGCTACTCTTCGTGAAGATCGCCGCTTTGTCATGGTGGAGAAGGCAGCGAGGGAGTTAGATAATTTTATCCATAGTTTTGTGAATCCCGGTACTTTCGATCCCATGTTTGGTGATCTATTTCCTGTAGAATAAAATGTTCAATTAAATGCTTTGTTTTTATCGTTGAACACTTGTTCTTCCTCTGATGTGTGCATGTGCGTATATGAATGGGCCCGGTTTCACACATATCTGTAAACGAAAGCCGGCATAAACATGAACTAACAGCTCTTGGCCGAAGATTTTGACGGGAACAAATGCCCCCCACTACTTTGCCCACGTAAGTATATACGTGGGTGAAGTAGTGCAGAGTAATTCATAGCGTATGACCAGTTTCGGGTTGGTATATAACTTTCAGAATCTTGATCTGAGAAGATAACGAGCGGACACAAGCGTCGTCATTTATCATTGACTCAAATCTCGACTCTTAAGGGATATAGTTCCAAATGCTCAGCCCCATAAGCCGCACCTTTCTATTTCTTTATGTCTTACTCTGGCGTGAAGTAGTTTATATGCTCATGAGTAACTTCTCCATTTCAGTGGCATGTAGCTTTGGCATGTGTGGCCCATAGATGGTAGATAATAGTTCATCTTGAACTCTTTATAGGGTAGCGATGGCTTAGGAGACAAGTTCAGATCTGCCGCCTAAGGCTTTCCAACTTTATGAGCCATGAGGGTCTCATAAAAACTTTTCTCCCTACTAGTCGAGAGGATCCCGTAGGTGTATTTTCTCTTTAGGAATCGTGAGGATTCCTAAGTGTGCTTTGTCTTGAGAGTCGTAAGGATCTCACAAGAAAATTCTCTCCCTTACAAGTCGAGAGGACTTGTAAGTGATCGATGAGTTGACCTACTCCCGAGTCAAAGCATTGCTTCAACGGGGAGGTCGAGGGTTGACTTTGGCCGTATTTCATGGGGTCAGGATTGACTTTGGCCGTGTTCCACGAGGTTAGGATTGCCTTTGGCCATATGGGGTCAAGATTAACTTTAGCCATACAGGGTCAGGATTGACTTTAGCCATACGGGGTCAGAATTGACTTTAGCCATACGGGGTCAGGATTGATTTTAGCCATATGGGATCAGGATTGACGTTAGCCATATGTAGTCAGGATTGACTTTTGCCATACGGGGTCAGAATTGACTTTAGCCATACGGGGTCAGGATTGACTTTAGCCATACGGGGTCAGGATTGACTCTCGGTTGTCTGTACACCACTGAGTCCTGGAACTGAGAACTTTGCCGCGGCTCCGCTTTGCTGACGTTGCGTCTGCTGTAACGAGACGAATGTCGAGGTGGTCTCTAGGTTGTCTGTGAACCGTAGAGTCTTGGAACTAGGGACTTTATCGTGGCTCCGTTTGTTGACATCGTATATTCCTGCAAAGACACTGATTTCTCTGCGGGTCGACGCGAATCAAGATGCTCTCGTCAAGAATGCTGATTTTCCTAAATTGAGGTATTTTGCCAAGGACACTGATTTCCTCGGAATTGAGACGAATTGAGGTATTCCTGCAAAGACACTGATTTCCTTGCGGGTCGACGTGAATCGAGATGCTCTCGTCAAGGACGCTGATTTCCCTGAATCGAAGTATTTTGCCAAGGACACTGATTTCCTCGGAGTTGAGACGAATCGAGATATTCCTGCAAAGACACTGATTTCCTTGCGAGTCGACACGAATCGAGATGCTCTCGTCAAGGACGCTGATTTCCCTGAATCGAGGTATTTTGCCAAGGACACTGATTACCTCGGAGTTGAGACGAATCGAGGTATTCTTGCAAAGACGCCGATTTCCTTACGGGTCGACGCGAATCGAGATGCTCTCGTCAAGGACGCTGATTTCCCTGAATCGAGATATTTTGCCAAGGACACTGATTTTCTCGGAGTTGAGACGAATCGAGGTATTCCTGCAAAAACACTGATTTCCTTGCTGGTCGACGCGAATCGAGATGATCTCATCAAGGACGCTGATTTTCCTGAATCGAGGTTTTTGCCAAGGACACTGATTTCCTCGGAGTTGAGATGAATCGAGAGATTCCTGCAAAGACACTGATTTCTCTACGGGTCGACGCGAATCGAGATGCTCTCGTCAAGGATACTGATTTCCCTGAATAGAGGTTTTTGCCAAGGACACCGATTTCCTCAGGGTTGGTTGACTTGTTTCCGAGACGGAGTGTTGATCCGGCGGAGAGATCATTGGTTGACTCTAGGTTGTCTGTGGACCGTAGAGTTTTGGAACTAGGGACTTTGTCGTAGCTCCGCTTTGTTGACGTCGCGTCCGAATCCTGCTGGAATGAGAAGGAATGCCGTTGTTGTTCTTCTGGGATGCAGATATTGCCGTCGAGATCTAACTGACCCTTTAATAAGGTCTGGTGGGGAAATGTGGTTCCCTTCCATTTATGCTCATGGATTGTATACAGGGGTCAGTATGGACTTACCTGCAGGACAGAAATTTCATTTTATTTTATTTATTTCCGCGATGCTCTATAATTTCAGCTTTTTATATCGCGAAAGTCGCGATTGCCCAATCATTTCGGCTATTTTTCGCGGTGCCAAATCATTTCGGCTATTTTTTTTATTCGCTGCTTTTTATTGCGAGTTGCCCAATCATTTCGGCTATTTTGTATGCGTATATTTTATTTACTGATTTCGTTGCAAGTTGCCCCATCATTTTGGCTATTTCATATGCATTTTTGGCTCGCTGATTTTCTAGCACGAGTATGGAATTTGGGATCTGGTACCAGTCTTAGCAACAGCATCGCTGCGACTGAAATATTGCCAGGAGCGAATCATCATTTGCCTTGAAAAGACTTGGAATTTGTTACCGACTTAGGCATCAGCATCGCTATAACTGGGATATTGCCAGGAGCGAATCATCATCTGCCTTCGTCAGTTTGAATAAAGGTGGCTTAGCAAATAGAGTTAAGATCCTGTCGACTAAGGCTTTTGACTTCATGAGCTGTAAGGGTCTCATAAAGGTGTTTCTCCCTACGAGTCGTGAGGATCTCGTAGGTGTCTTTTCTCCTTAGGAATCGTGAGGATTCCTAAGTGTATGTTCTCTTGTAAGTCGTAAGGATGTTGCAAGAGTGTTTTCTTCTTGTAAATCGAGAGGACCTACAAGTGTTTGTCCGTCAAATGAGGGCATTCCTCGTTGTTGGTGGGACTGGAGAAGGAAATGATTATTTGTGCCCATGGATTGTATACAAGGGTCGGTATTGAACCGCTTGTAGGGCAATCTGGGAAAGGTGATGGTTTAAGAACAGGTTCAGATTCCTGTAGCTTAAGGGTTTTGAATCTTATGAGCCGTGAGGGTCTCATAAGAGGGTTCTCCTTACGAGTCGTGAGGATCTCGTAAGTGTAATTTCTCCTTAGGAAGCGTGGGAATCCTTAAGTGTGTCGCTCCTTTGTGAGTCGTAAGGATCTCACGCAGGTATTTTCTCCTTGCAAGGTCGTGAGGACCTTGTAAGGGTCTTTTAACGAGATTGCGCCCTTTCGGGTTTTCACAAACTCGCCGGTAGCCCTGCTGTTTTTACTCACGGAGCTCTTTCGGGTTTTCATCCGTGCCCATTTTGCTTATGGACGTACCCCTTTTCTTGTGTCAGCTTTAGGATGCTGCGGTTCGTAGTAGTTTAAGAACGTTTCGGTCCGTTGTTAGTTTTAGGACGTTTCGGTCCATTGCTAGTTTAAGAACATTACAGTCCGTTGTTAGTTTAAGGACATTACGGTCCGTCACGCGTTTTCGAGACGAGATTTCGTTGAATACTACTTATAGAGTTTGGGCTTGGGAAGATAGTGAGCAGACATAGACATCGTCATCTATCATTGACCTAGGCCGTGACATGTCAGGCGTAGTATTTTTTCAAAAACCGGCCATTTATTGGCCTGAAGGGTCTTTCGCCATGCATATTCATGAGCAAGTAAGCCCCATCTTGGTAGACCTTGTCTATGATGTACCTGCCCTCATAATTCGGCTCGAATTTCCCCCGTTTGACACGATTGGGGATTATAGGTCTCTTGACCACTAGCACGAGTTCGTCTTGGCGGAATGTTCTCGGCCTAGTCAATCTCTCGTATAAGCGCGTCATCTTTGCTTTATAAGCCTCCAAGTTTTGCTGTGCCATAAGACGAGTTTCATCGAGGGCATCAAGCTCCTCAAGCCGAAGACGAGCGTTCTCTTCGTCTGTTAGCTCGTAATGGACCGCCACTCGTAGAGAGGGTAGCTCTATCTCCAAGGGAAGTACCGCTTCTGCGCCGAATACCAATGCATACGGCGTTGTATTTGTGGCCGTTTTGAACGTAGTTCGATATGCCCAGAGAGCTTCATGCAATCTCTCATGCCAGTCCTTTCTATTTTTGGACACCGTCTTTTACACGATTTTCGTCAAGATCTTGTTGAAAGCCTCAGCCAGACCGTTAGCTCGGGGATTATAGACCGAAGAGTATCTCCAGTCTATATTATGTTGCTGCGCGAAGTGGCTGATTTTGTGACTTCTGTAGGCCGGCCCGTTATCGGAGATAATTCGTTGCGGAGTGCCGAACCGATAGATGACGTGTGTCTTGAAGAAATGGAGGATATTCTCCGTCTTCACTTCTCTTAGTGGTACTGCTTCTGCCCACTTGGAGAAGTAATCAGTTGTCGCCAGTATGAACCGATGTCCTCTGGACGATGCTAGTATAATAGGCCCGATTATATCAGTTCCCCACATTTCGAACGGCCAACTAGCCACCGTTGGATGTAGCGGATTTGGATGCCGGTGGATAAAGTCCACGTGAATCTGGCACGAGTGGCATTACTTCGCGTATTCGAGGCAGTCTTGGATCATTATGGGCCAATAGTAGCCCATCCTTTTGATCTTCAGTTTCATTTTTGGCCCGGCTTGATGAGAACCGCAGAGTCTGTCGTGAGTTTCTTGGACGACCCTTTTTGCTTCTTCAGGTCCCAGGCATCTTAGCCATAGAGAATCAAATGATCTCTTATATAGAGTGTCATTGATGAAGGCGAAAGACAGAGCTCGTTTCATGAGCTGATGTCTCGAGGATGCATCTTCAGGTGTTTGACGGGATTTGAAGTAGTCTATAAAAACTTCTCTCCAGTCCTTAGCCTTTTCATGGTCTTTTGTTTGTAGGGTCATTTGCTTGGTCGCTCCCTTTTCTTCAAACGACTCCGGAGATATTTCTGCCTGTGTAAGAACCCGACGGCCTTGTACCACGATCCTTACGTCATCGAGGTTTTCGTCAGCCAGTTCTTTAGCGAGTTTAGCTAACGCGTCTGCTTTGCTATTCTCCGCTCGTGGTATGCTTTCCAGGGCGTAGGAAGGGATTTAAGTCAGCAATTGTTGCACTCTCTCACCGTACTTTACCAACTCTAGTTTGCACGTTTGATAGTCGCTATTTACTTGACTAACGACCAGCTGAGAGTCTCCGTATATGAGGAGGTTCTCGATTCTCATGTCGACAGCGATCTCAAGACCTGCTATCAAAGCTTCATATTCGGTCTCATTGTTCATCCTCGGCTCTGTTAAGGAAAAGGCAAATTGCATTATCCCTCCTTGTGGAATCACGAAGATAAGGCCTACCCCAGATTTGATTATAGGGGTGTTGTGTTGTCGCTTCTTCATGGAAGATACCCCATCGAAATAGAGTTCCCATCGGGTATCATTGTCTCCTTTCTTCCTGTCGATCGTGTCAAACGCGTGCTCGTCTGGCAATTCGCAATTTAGGGGTGAATCAGCAGGTATCGGATGCTCAGCGAGGAAATCGGCAATGTCCTGGCCCTTCACTGCCTTGAGAGGTCGGTATGTTATCGAGAACTCCATCAAGAGGAGGGCCCATTTAGCGAGCCGTCCTGTTAGTATGGCTCTTGACATCAAATATTTGAGAGGATCCACTTTTGATATGAGATGGACCTCATGCGCCAAAGCATAATGCCGAAGCTTCGTTATAGCAAAGATTAACGCCAGGCAATGTTTTTCGATAGGGGAGTAATTGTTTTCTGCCCCCAGGAGAACTTGACTCAAATAGTAGAGAGCCATCTCTTTCCCTTGGTCGTTCTCCTATGCCCATAGCGCGCCTAAAGAACCTTCGAGGGCTGTTGTATACAGGATGAGAGGCTTCCCCTTGACTAGAGCAGTCAGCACCGGAGGATTCTGCAGGTATTGCTTGATTTCGTCCAGTGCGCTCTGGCATTTACGATCCCAGACGAAAGGGGTCCCCTTCTTCATTAGATGACTGTAGGGGCGGCATTTGCCGGAGAGGTTGGCTATGAACCGTTGGATATATGCGATCTTTCCTTGGAGAGACCGCAGTTGCTTGATTGTTTTTAGCGAGGCATTTCCATGATCGCTTTGATCTTCGACGGGTCTACCTCGATGCCTCGGTGTCATACAATGAATCCTAGGAATTTACCTGAGGAGACTCCAAACGCGCATTTGAGAGGGTTCATCTTCAAGTTGTATTTCCGAAAGCGCTGAAACACGATCTTCAGATGCTCCTAATGCTCCTCGTGTGATTTGCTTTTTACAACGAGGTCGTCAATATAGCATTCGACGATTTCATATATAAGGTCATCAAAAATCTTCGTGATAGCCCTCTGATAGGTAGCGCCGGCGTTCTTCAGACCGAAAAACATCACTTTGTAGCAGAATATTCCCAAAGGAGTCCGGAAAGCGGTATGCTTCTGGTCTTCGGGATGCATCTTTATTTGATTGTACCCCGATGAGCCGTCCATGAAGGAGAAAACTTCGTGAGTGGACGTGTTGTCTATCATCAGCTCGGTAACCGATACAGGAAAATCATCCTTTGGGCAAACTTTGTTGAGGTCTCGAAAATCCACGCAGATGCGCACTGTCCCTTTTTTCTTCATCACTGGGACGATGTTAGCAATCCAGTCAGGGTACTGAACCTCTTGGATAAAACCGGAGTCGATTAACTTCTTGACTTCGGCGTTGATGCTTATCTCAAGTTCGAGCCACATTCTTCTTGGTGCTTGCTTGAATGGCTTGACGTTCGGAGATATCGCCAATTTATGCACAGCTATCTCTGGATCTAGCCCCGGCATCTCGGAATAGTTCCATGCGAAACAGTCTTTATACTGCACGATCACGTCTCTTAGCATAGCTACCTGTTCTTCGGACAACAGTTCACTGACGAGCGTCGGCCGTGGGTCGTTTGTCGTCCCCAAGTCGATTCTTCTGAGGTTATCTGCGGTAGTATGTATCCCATCTTCCAGCTCTTTTGGCGCCGGTGGAAACTCTAAGATCACCTCGTTATCATCGTTTTGGAAGCACCAGGGGAGGTCAGCCATATCCTCACGTACTCCTTCTTCTGACAGCGTTATCGCATGACAGGTATGAGATCGTTTCCAAGACCGATGTTGATCTGGTTCTACTCTCGCTGCATATGTGGCTTTCGGTTCATGCTTCTGTGGCGGGGTTACCCTCCAACTGCTGGATAAAGCGAACCTGCCTTGCTGATACCGGTCTTCTACCCAGTATTTGAATGTGAAGCAGTCTTCGAGAGGATGTCCTATCGCTCGATGATAGGAGCAATAATCTGAGTGATGAATTGCACTTGCTTATTCAGGGTGCTTGGACTCCGGGAGGGTAATCATCTGATGTTTAATAACAAGACTGAATATCTTTCTTGTCTTGTCTTGGGAAAAAGAATATGCTCGACCCATCTTCTTTATAAGAGACGGATCCCGACTGCTCAATTTTCGATCGCGAGGCTTCTTGGACCCGCTTTACTGCTGTCGAACATTTTTTTCCTTCTTCAGTTTATTTTTGCCTCCGCGTCGAGTCTTCCGTATGATGGACTAGCGACGAAGAGCATCGTCATTCTCCGCAGCCTGCTGAATGAGGCGTTGCGTCCTGACTTTCTCGTAAATGGCCATTTCACGGTTATGGTCATCCCGGACCTTTTGACCCGCTTCCCTTATTAGCTTGTCCATCTGTTTTTCGAACGACGGACTTGGCACTTTCATGGTGGGAATTTGTTTTGGTTCAGGGTTAGCGTCCTCTAACAAAGCATCTCCTTCTTCATCAAAGTCATGTATAACGTAGCAGCCATGGAATCGTTCCCGTTTCTTAGATTGAACATATCCAAGCCTGATCTCTTCCATTCTCCCGTTGGGCAATTTTCGCCGAGTTCCAGGGACATTCTAGATCCTGTTGTAGAACTGGGCTTGTCGCGCGGTCTGCTTCAAGGGTACGCCTTGGCGCCTCAACAGCCTTTTTAATCCTTCTGTGTAGTATCTGGCCAAACGGATGGGCTGGAGCCTGTCAAGCGTAGAATCGGCACCATGCCAGATCTCTTTCTCCACTTTGGTTTCCGTGGATCGATAAAAGAGGACCGCCTTTTCATCTCTTCGCCTGGGAGGGATGTAGAACGTCTGCAGTTCTTGCACACTGTAGGTATCAAGTGCGTCGAGCTCTTTGTAATGCTCTTACGGAACCATGGCGATCTGCAAACTCTGATCATTTTCAATGAAGACTTGCACTGATGGACGAGCCGAGAATACTGCGTTGACCTCGTCATCAGAGTCACTGCCAAAGACCAGAATAGGGGTAGACGGTCCCGGTTTGTTGTATCGGGAAGGTCCCGAATAGACTATCTCTTCTTCCTCCTTGGTATCGCTACCGAAGACCGGAATGGTGGTGATAGCTTTTTGCTTATCCTCAGGTTTATGGCATCTTTCCGTGTCTTCAAAGTCTTGTAAGAAGTACTTTGCATCTTCGTGCTTTCGGACTTCATTCACGGAGAATGGTTCAGCTCCCCTGTCACGTTATACTCGAGACCATTTTTGAAATACTTCATACACTGATGTTGTGTAGAAGGGATAATATTGTACTCGTGTAACCAAGGCCGGCCGAGCAAAGCGTTGTAGCAAGTCTTGGCGTCAATGACGTGAAACTTGATATCAGTGACGAGCAGCCCAAAGCGTAATGTCAGGATCACAGACCCGAGCGTCCGTGGTGACTGGGAGTCGAAACCGGAGACGGTGATTTTATCCCGAGTGAGGTGTTGTACGCTCATGCAGATTTCTTTTAGCACCCTTACATTTAGGAGGTTGACAGAGGACCCGTTGTCAATTAGGATCTTCCCTATCTTGATGTCATGGCAGTACCCGGTGACATATAAGAGGCGGTTGTGCTCGCACGTCCCGAGGAGGAGGTCCTCGTCGCTGAAGGTGATGTCGGCTGTGTGCATTTCTTCCAGCTCGTCCTTCATCTTTTCTTTGGCAATGTAAGCTTGAAACTGCTCGGGCTCTTGTAATACCTTGATCAGAGAATCCCTCGCCTCTTTAGATAGTAGAAGGGCATCGAGAATGCTCAGTTACGAGGGTATCTTCCTCAGGTGTGCCAAAACGTTGTAATCCACCTTGTTTTTCTTGGGCGGGTCCTTGGCTGCCAGCTCTTTGACGACTCGGTCATCGAGGGTGATATCCTCAGGGACCTTTTCTTTCCCCTTATCCTTTTTGTTCGATCCCTTGTTTGCGGGTCCGATATTCTTTTCAGGTAGCGTGTGATTGCGCAGCTGAATGTTCTCGCAGGTCTTCATCTCTTCTGTTTCAGAGATGGATTCCTTGAAGAGAGGGTCGAGGGCTATTTCTTCATCAGAATCACTCCTGAAGGTGAGAACTTGCGATCCCCCGGAATTAACCATGTGACATTCACCGACAATTCTTTTATGCTCATCTGTCGTGCTTCTTTGTTCCCGACGAGTTTTGCGCTTCATCTACTTGAAATGCTGCCGATGAGCAACGTATCCCTGCCATCAATTTTTAAAGACGTTGCATTCTTCAGTAGGGTGTGTGGTCCTCCGATGGTACAAGCAGTAGCTTGGATGTGCATCCTTTTCCTTAAGGTGTATCCTATCAGGAGTGTTTCCTTCGGAGGGTGGCAGCTTCATTCTCATCGATATGGCTTTGGCGAACCTTTTCCTTGTCTTGAACCTGCTTTTGCTGGCGGCCGAAGTGCTCCTATCCGGTTGGGGTATTTCAATCTTTTCGTTCAGTCGCCGACGTTTGGCTTTTTTGTATACGGCGATTTCACGCTCCTGATTAGCTTTGCTTTTCAGAAGAGCTTCGTTCAGGAATACGTCAATCATCTCGTCTGACGGTCTAGGAGTTCCGGTTCGGGATCTGCCCCCAGTTTCTCTGTATCAGGAGCTTTTTCACCATCTACTGACGAGTGAGTGATTATGTGGCAGCTTGCCACATAATCTTCAGGTTTGTCTAACGAGTCTTCTCCCTCATCTTCATCGCCATCTCTATCTTCAAGGATGTAGTTGAGAAACTCTTGGAGTGTGACCGGGGTTTGCGTCTTCTGATTATATTCCTCCAGCGCGTCAATATGTTTTTGCAGGTCTGTGCGCTTGTCATCAGTCTTCACGGGCTTTTTGGTCTTCTTCTTCTTCTTCGAAGACTCTGACGGCTAGGCCTGAGCGTTTTGATTATCGCTACCAATTCTTGGAGTCAGGCGCCCTTCAGAATTCCCTGAATGACCTCGGATTCCAGCGGATTTTTCCACCTAATCGCCGGGCATGTTTGGAGATCCTTCAGCATTCTTTTCGTCTTGGCTGAAAGAGCGACCTCCCATGGAGCTTCTTGTATAAAAGAGCATGATGCCCCCGGTGTGTCCCTCTTTTAAGAGCGTGCGGCCGAGGCGGGCTTACTTTCCAATTCTCGGACAGTGCGAATTTGCCCTGTTGGTATTGGTCCTCAATCCAGCTTTTGAAAACGAAGCAATTTTCGATTGGATGGCCTACTGTTCCCTGATTAAAAATCAGGAGAAAGCTTCAGAAGGGGCATCACGTGTTCACACGTGACCAATTGTCACGTGTTAGCACGTGACGCTCAAAAGCAGCGACAAAAAGCACATTCAAGAAAAGCTCCAGAAAAGGCATCACGTGCTCACACGTGACCAGTGGTCACGTGTTGGCACGTGATGGTTAAGCAGCGGCCAGAAAACAGAGCGCATAAGAAGAGAAGCCCAATCCAGGGGTCACGTGCCTACACGTGACCAGGGGTCACGTGGCCACACGTGACCGGCTTTAAAAGCCTTATTCTTTGACAGAATTAAATTCTGAGGAAGATCCTTCAAATCTTTCCAAAATGGAGAAGGATTATTTGATACCGTTGGATTGAAAATCTAAAGGTGATTAAATATCACCAATTTATGGAAAAATCTTGGACTTGGAAAGATTTCCTCCTAAATCTAACCAAAATAACAAAAGAGACATCTTTGGATTTAAAATCCAATGGTGAATAAAATTCACCTGATAATCTAAAGGCCCAGATTAATGATAAAGATAAATCAAATCTCTCAATATACAAATAAAATCTCTCAATGAGAGATTTACTAAACAAATTGATTCTTTTCCTTCTCCTATAAATAGGAGCTAAGAAAAGAAGAGAAGGGACCTTTGGATCTTTTCTTTTGATACACACAGAGAGAGAGAGAGAGCCTTGGATTCTCAGCAAAAGGAAAACCTTAGGCAAGAAAAGAAAAGGGAGGCTTCAAAGGAGAATTTAATTCTCAAAAGAGTTTAACTCTCATATAAAGAAAAGAACTTGGTTCTTTCTCTGGTGGAGGATCTGCAAAGTGCACATCTCCCCATAAATTGAGAATTTAATTCTCATTGGGTTGAGATCCTGCCATACAGATCTAAAACACAGAGGAGGAACTGAGTTTTGAGAATTTAATTCTCATAAAATGATAGGAATTCAATTCCTTTGAGATAAAATTAGGGTTTAACCCTATGTTATGGGAATTTAATTCCTTCAAAATGAACAGAACTAGGGTTTAACCCTAATTGAGAACATAATTCTCTCAAACCTACAGGAATTTAATTCCCTTAAGAAAAGAAATTAGGGTTTAACCCTATTAAGAATATAATTCTTCAGAAGAAAACAGGAATTTAATTCCTCTAAAAAGTTTGTCGTTAGGGTTTAACCCTATGAAGAATTTAATTCTTAAAAAGTGAACAGATCTTTAAAACATGCAAAGAACCAGAGTCACGTGCTACCATGTGATCTCTGCATAGATCCATAGAAAAGAACTTTGAGGCAATGCCTCACGTGCCCCACATGATCTCTAAAGCATACATAAGGAAACAGAAAAGAGCTCTAGGGCGCCCTCACGTAACAACACGTGACCCCTAATGAACATTCTAACAGATCAAAGCGTGAGCCCCCATCACGTGCCCACACGTGATGGCTTTCAGAATTAAGTGTTAAACACTCATCTATAGAACAAAATAAAGAGCTCTAGGGCACTCTCACGTGCTACCACGTGACCCCTTGGCTGAAGCTTTAGCAGACAAGCACCAAAACTCCCATCACGTGACAGCACGTGATACTTCAAAGGATTCAAAACTTTTTAAAATAAGGGGAGTCAGGGCGCTCTCACGTGTCCACACGTGACCCCTCTCTCCTTAGTGTTTAACACTAGTGTCACGACCCGCAAGGTACGGAACGCGACCGGCACTTAAGTTACGAAACGTCTCAAGGCGTCCGTGAATAAGTAAGCCGAAGCCCAGAATACAAAACCCAATTAAGAATTTGAGTGAAGGAAAACCAATTTATTTAAAACATTTTTCACCATTAATCCACATCAAGTTCCTTTTTAAAATATCCTTCCTCTTTCCAAAATTCCTGCGGAATTTCCTTTGTAAATCAGGCCTCAAACGGGCGCAAAACCGAAATATAAATAAATAACATGAATATGGCATCCCCAAGCGGGAGCTAGCTCTTCGCCTCAAGGCGGTCACAAATCCCACGCAATGTAAAACAACGATATGCATAAATAAGTATGAAGCATGGGTAAAATAACATGTCGACTCAAGTGAGCTCGACCCTAAATAACATATCATAAAATCCCCAAGTCTCACAACCTCGTCTCTAAGGTCAATATACAGTAATCCAAATAACTGGTACAGCTGAAATAGTAGTAGTAGCAGTGGCAGCAGTAGATGGAGTACTCTAGATACAATGAGCATATATAAGGTGGTACAAAATGATGATAACCCACCTATGAGCAAAAGCCTCGAGTCCAGACAAAAAGGGCAAAATGAGCCAAAGTGTCCACCGCTACAGTGCTGACGGAACGGACCTGCAGAAAAGCTGGGGCACAACGGGGGTGAGTTGCCAGCTCGTGAGTAATAAATAACATTTACTAAGGCTATCGTATGCATGCACACAAGTATTCTAGCATCTCTAACAGGTATGGCTATGTGTACTAGTAGGTATGTATGCATCATCAGGGTTCTAACCAGTATGTTACATGGATGCAATAACAGGTATGTATGCCACATGAGTCAACTCAAGATCTCATCATGAAGGTATAAAAATTGTTCCTTCATTTGTTTTTGAAACTCATAATATTCATAAAAAAACCTGTGTCCAGCAACGACACCACGAAACTGTTTAAATCCCATATATCCATGTCAAGTATCTCTGGCTTCAGCCGTCTGGCCGATCTATGTCAAATATCCATATCTCAATCTAGCGGCCACGGTCGGTATCCTCTGGATATCCGCCGTGCCAAATGAAGTCACCGGTAGGTAATCTATCCCCTGCCAGGCTCAACGCCATCTCCTGCGATCTTCTTGCCCCGGGGTACCGTACCGGGCCCACCATGTACCCGAGACGGTTCATCCACCTCCTCGAAACGGGTCTAGAAAACCACAGCAAACTCATGGTGGACGACACTTTACATCACTAGAAAACCATAACTTTTATATTTAAAAGATCGTAAGTTTGAAAATCTTGCGGCTTTCCCCAAAATTTCGAAATATCATAAATCTCATGAAATCATCATGGGTACATATGTCAATGATAATGAATGTATAAGGTATCAATTTGCAATGTATGATTTATACTAAGCATGAGCAAGTGAATTAATGCATATGCACGATGATAGCAATTCTTATGATTTCATTTTAAATATTTATTGCAATAGCACAGTTCTAAGAAATTAACATGTATTAGATTTGCAGTTATCTAGTGTCGTGACATGGCAATTACCAGGGTATGTGTCCACATGAATAGTGCTCGTGCTGCATATAAAAACCTGGTAATGGTGCATGTGTCCTACAATTAAGTTTGCGTATATGGGTACAACATATTGATCTAATTGCAGCAATTATCATGCAAGTATTATTATTCTAATGTCACAAGTAAATATCAAGTCTACTATTTTCCAGTTTACTAAATCTATCGGGGGACTTGCGCCATCCAAACGATCGTCCCCCGTAGATGTTAAATCTACTCACCCGTGGTCCCGTGTTAGGTATGTCCGACCACCTGCTTCTCTTTCTCCGCTGCGCTCGAAGTCCCTACCGGCGAACCTAGAATTTACAACAGTCACAATATAAGGAAAAATCCTGCAAAACACGATATATCTATAAAAAGGATACGCGTGCGTGAAACTAAACGCGCGTGCACACGACACGACGCGACGTGCACAAACCCACCAGAACCTACGCCGACGCGCTGTGTCGCGCAGCGCGCCACAGAACCACGCGTATCACGCGCGTGTCGCACGAGACTTAAAACATCGGAAACACGTTATTAGCTCCAGATTTTGCCTCTGGACCAAACTTAAAAAGTTACAGATTCCAACAGACCAAGCTACTCAGCAGAGCCCCACACCCAAAATCCCAACACCCCACCTCCTACTCTGGCCGCAAATTGCGGCCAGATCGAATAAACCGGCGGCCTCCAATGTGAGGTGGATCCCCGTGCTTTGTGTGTATGTCTCTGCTAGTCTCACTATGCTACAGTCTTCTCAATTTTTACCTGAGTGGATCGGGTCAAAAGCAGATTTCAGAAAGGCTAAAAAGTCGCTAAAACTGCTAATTTACGCCAAGTCGGATAAATCGGGTATTTTTATGAAATCTGGGGAAATTCTCTGGTTAACTGGTCTCAACAGCACCTATTTGGGTTACTCTAACCATCACAACCATTACATTCTCAAAATTCTCTTAATTCACCCAAAATTACCATTAAAGCATGCAATAAACACCAACTAAGCTAGATGACCATAACTTTAGCAATTAGGAGACGGGTTAAGGGGGTTATACCTCAAAAGACCCTAGATGAAGGAGAAGAGAAGGAGTAGGAGAGTGTGTGTTGTTGCTACAACTCCTGGTGCTGCAAAACTTGACTGGAAATGAGCTGTGATGGGCAGCAGAGGCTGATCTTTAACTGGCTGAAGCTGATGCTGTTTCAGTTGCTTTGTTTTGGAGCTGAAATGTTGATGTTGTTGTTTGTTGCAGTGGCAAGGGTTGAGGTAATGTTAAGGGAAGGGTTGTGTGTTGTGGGGGAGGTGTTATGTAAAGATTTGGGACTGATGTAACAGCTGTTGCTGCTGAAAATGTGTTGCTGCTGTTATAGGCTGATGAAGTTGATGTGAGTGTTGTTGTAGCTGAAACGTGTTGTTGTGAGTGTTGTTGTGGTGTGGTGTGTGGTGTTTTGTGTTGAAGCTATGGGCTGGTGTGATGCTATGGGCTGGTATGGTTGATGCTGCTGCTGTTTTTATGGAGTTAGGTGGCTGTTGCAGCAGCTATAGCTGACTTTGTGGCTGAAATTGGGCAGAAATTGGACAGATGCAATGATGGTGCTGCTGTTGATGTAGTTACGGCTGAGCTATGGGGTTATAGGTGTTGCTGAAGCTGACTTTTGGTGGCTGAAAAGATGTGATATGGCTGATTTGTCTTTAGGCTGATTTGATGTTGGTCAAGGGTTGAAATGTGCTGATGTGTGGGGCTGAAATGAGCTGTTTTGGTAAACTTTTTACCAAAAGATCCCACATTAACACGCAACTACTACTAAACACAGACTCAGGTGTTACAACTAGTCTGGAGATCTTGTCCCCAGTGTTTAACACTGA
This sequence comes from Agapanthus africanus, assembly GCA_030015575.1. NCBI lineage: Eukaryota > Viridiplantae > Streptophyta > Magnoliopsida > Asparagales > Amaryllidaceae > Agapanthus > Agapanthus africanus. The sequence continues at coordinate 422,783,162 of JASDDO010000010.1, read as the reverse complement.
TTTGCTTAGTGTTTAACACTAATTTGAAAACTCTGCTCCCAGTGTTCAACACTGATTATCTTTTAGTGTTTAACACTAACTTGTTAATCTTACTCCCAGTGTTCAACATTGATTATCTTTTAGTGTTTAACACTAACTTGTTAATCTTATTCCCAGTGTTCAACACTGTTGGTCTCTAGTGTTTAACACTAGTTTTAGCCCAAATGGCTAAGTTTCCAGAGGCAAAGTCTCTCCTTCAATGAACCAACAGAGGGCCAATATCCCAAACATGATTGGACTTAGCCCAAGCTGGACATAAGTCCTCAATTCAAATTCAACTGGGCCAATGGGCTCATAATACAATAATTGATCTTAGTTTCTAAATTGGAGTACAGATCACTTAATCTACTTTGGTTTAAGGGTACATCTCTTCACTCCTTTTTTAGGCGTTGTAATTCCTCAACGTCTTCAAAGAGGTGACGGGTCCCGATGACCACACATTGATACGGACTGTGGGGTCCTTAAACTCATGGACTATGAGGTCCTTAACCTTGACCGTAATGTCTTAAAACTAACATCGGACTGTGGAATCCTTAAATCCACGGACTACGACGTCCTTAACCTTGACCGGAATGTCTTAAAACTAACAACGGACTATGACGTCCTTAACCTTGACCGTGATGTCTTAAAACTAACATCGGACTGTGGAGTCCTTAAAACCACGGACTACGACGTCCTTAACCTTGACCGCAACGTCTTAAAACTAATATTGGACCGCAACGTCCTTAAACTACCTATTGACCGCAATATCACTAAACTAAACAACAGGGCTCCCCTAATTGCTCTCTTGTCGGATCTAAACGATCCCGTTAAGTTGATCTTAGTCTAAAACTAGATTAACGTATCCTTAACAAACGTTTAAGTCGATCTTAGTCTCAAATGAGGCTAACGTATCCTTAAACACAACCCCCAAACCCAAATCTAAGAAAAATACGGATTTGGACTAGTCCACGCCCTACGGGTGACGACATAACTCAGTCTCCGTATACAATCCACGGGCAGCCAAACACAAATCAAACACACACGACACGAAGTGACCATCTGGAGAAGGAGAAAGTTGTTACCGCAATGCGGTAGCGTAATTAACTGCATGGGCTTGCGCCTGCAGGGAAGAGCGTCTGCACAATCAAAAACCCCTCAAGCGAGGGGGAATCTGACGAAATCTGCTACATCGGACGCATCCATTTAAACCTTCGATACATGGTGCTATAAATCAACTTGGCATCTTCGGAGAGGTGGACGGATAACACCAATTAGCATCTGCCCCGAATTTCAGGCAAGACGTTCCGTCTTTCGGAGGGGAACAGATTCTGGCACGCCCGGTGGGACCTTTTCCTCTTTCCACTCCACACTTCGTGTGTCGTGATTCGTGAACCAATCGCGGTTTGCTAATGGTTGCCCTTGGGTTTCGAAGTACTAAGACTTGGTGTTTCGTTTGCTGCAGAAAGCAAAAGGATCAATGGCTGACAACTGCTCGAACTGCTCCAACTGCAAATGCAACCGACGCTCCGCCTCACCTGGAGGTGTAGCATATGGACCGCAGGCTGCTTCCCTATTCACTATGCCTGTGGAACAAGTGACTCAAGCCGCCACCGGTCTATTCTTTGGGACCATGCTTCCACCGGTGAACATTAACATCCCAATGCCCGTACCGGAAGTGTCAAAGAAGTCGGTCTTTGATCGACTTGCTACTCCCACGGCCCCTCTCAGCGGGTCGTCCAACTCCTCGATCTTCACTAGACTGAGCCAGAACTCCAAAGGGCCCGCCAAAAAGCCCGTGATACCTGAGAAGGCCATCCCAAAGAGGACAGTTGCTCCCGAAGTCGTCAAGGCGGCTTCTCCTCCCAGAGGGTCGGTCTTCGCGAGACTGACTACCCCCATTCCCGCTCCCGCTCAGAAATCTGTAGCTTCTCAACGAACGTCAGTCTTCAAGGGGCTGACACCGGCAGTAGCCCCTCCCCAGAACAGGGGGCAAGACGAAGCCGTCGCTGAATCAATCCCAACAACCCGTCATGCCCGACGTCGCCACTGGCGCCAGATAAGGAAGATCGGGGGAGACTCCCCCTCCGGACTAACTCCACCAGCTCCAACGGTGGAAATTGAGGCTGCTGTTCCAACCGGGAACAGCTTCGAGCTGCTGAACAGGGTATGCAGGAATTCGCCAACTGCGGTTCTCAAAAGATCCCCTCCACCTGCGGAGAACGTTACAAAAACAAAGCCGGAGCAGCCTCCTCAACGGCTGTCCTCCAAAATTTATAAACTCTGGCGGAAGGTTCAAGACTTGGTAATTGACCAAGATCACTCTCGTCAACAGAAAAGGGCGAAAGTGCAGGAAGAAAAGAACCGTCACGTCAAACAACAAAGGACGACAACCGCTTGGGTGCCCGCTGCAACGGCTCCCTCCACGTCGACTACTCAAAAGAGAAGAAGGCCGGAGAAAGTCCCCACTCCTGCAGCAAATGTCAAGGACAATAAGCCTAAACGCCCTAAGTCTGGGGGCATGATGGTGCATACGGTATACATGGCGCTGGGAAAAGAGGACAAACGTGCATCCACGGGTCATAGACCGCTTACACGGTCAGTAACCAAAGCTCAGGAGCAACAGCAGAAGCTCCAAGAAATGATGAACGCGATGGCCACACTCACTGGGCCAAAAGAAAGCTCCGAGGCGTCCTCGGATCAACGCCAGGAGCAAGAAACTGACGCTGAATTCCTTCGTAGGATATTGGAAAAGAAGGATAAAGAGGCTGCCGAACAAGCAGCCAATATACAACGAATGGCATTCCTGTTCCAGGACATGGTGGGAATGATGATCCAACAAGAGTCTCCTGCTGAAGATCCTCCAATCGTTCTTGAAGATGACAGGGGAGAAACGTCAAATCCTTCACCCGCTCTGTCAACAGCCAAGGAGGAAACAATCTCCAAAGCTGACTTAGACGAATATATAGCTCAGCAGATACGGGTTCACCAGGCGACTGAGGCAGCTGGTCAAGTTGTCAGAACAGGGCGACCATATCCGAGCTGGTATGACCAGATCAAGTACCCGCCGGGCTATACAATACCGAAATTTCATGTCTATAAGGGGACGAGCAATCCCCACCAGCACGTTGCCCAGTTCAGGGCGCTGTGCGGCAACACCGGCGGTGATGATAAATTGTTGCTTCGCCAGTTCGTCGGTAGCTTGTCAGAAACAGCGTTCGAGTGGTACTCTGAGCTCCCAAATGACTCTATTAAAACATTTGCGGAGATGGAGCTGCTGTTTATCCAGCGTTTCGCAAGCGCCAGCGAACGTACCCCGATAACGGCATTGATTAATGCCAGGGTAAAACCAGGTGAGATGTGGGTCCAGTACGCTATACGCTGGCGAAACTTGTGGTCGAAATGCGAACAACGCATTGAGGAGGCGCCCGCGGTGGGCATGTTCGTGGGTACCCTAGATCCTCATGCAACTATCTCACAGTTCATGATGTTTTTTAAGCCAACCACGTTCCGGGCTTTGATCGACAAGTTGGCCCAGATGGACCAGATGGGTCACATACCGTCTCCCCCGAAGCCAGAACCTCTGAATGACAAGGGTAAAGGGAAGGCAACCTTCGTTGCGAACGCTCAGCAGCAACCCAGTACCCCAAAGCTGGCGGATCAGCTGGAAGAAAGACGGCAGTATTACAATGAGAAAATGAAGCGTCCCTACTCATTCCCGCGGGATAAGACGAAGAGGCTATTCGAGCTGGCAATACGCAACAGGCTTATCAACTTGCCAAACCCAAGGCAACCGCCGCAACCCAGTGAGATGAATAACCCCAACTACTGCCCTTACCATCAAACGGAAAGCCGTCCTATTGAGGATTGCTTCGTCTTCAAAGGATGGATTGAAGATCAATACCTACAGGGTAAGTTCGCGCTGTCTGAGAAGTAGAAGGTGAACCCGCCACAACCTCACATTGCCAAGAAGACGGACACACCGGGGGCAACTTGTTCTTTCATTGAAGAAGCTCCATGGGAAATCGTGCTTTCAGCAAAAACCAAGAGGATGCTGAACGATCTTAAAACATGCCCGGCGATCAGGTGGAAGAACCCGCTGGAACCCCAAGTAATTGAAGGGATGCTGAAGCCGCGCCCAACTCCGAAGATCAGTGGTGATGGCCCGAGCACTCACAACCAGCCGTCGAAATCTTCAAAGAAAAAGAAGAAGAAATCTAAGAAGCCCGTGAAGCCTGGTGACAAGCGCACAGACTTACAGAAACAGATCGACGCGCTGGAAGAGTACAATCAGAAGGCACGGACTCCCATCACACTCCAAGACTTCTTCAACCACGTCTTTCAGGAGGAAGATAATGGAGAAAGCTCGTCGGATGAATCCGAGGGATATGTGGCGAGTTGTCATGTGATCTCCCACTCGTTTACGGATGATGAAAAAACTCCTGGTACTGAGAAACTGGGGGCACAGCCTGAACCAGAACTGGTGTGGCCGACAGACGAAATGATCGACGCCTTTCTAGACGAGATTCGTTTGAAAAGTAAGGCCGACCAGGAGCGTGAGGTGGCCGCATCAAAAGGAGCCAAATGCAGACGACTAAACGAAAGAGTCGAAGCACTCCCACCAGATCGAAAGGTACCCGACGCGGATAAAAACATATTCAAGACGAGGAAAAGGTTTGCCAAAGCCATGTCAATGGGAATGAAACTACCACCCTCGGAAGAAAACACGCTTAATGGGGCGGAGAGGCACCCTAATTACTGCTCATATCATCGGAAGATTTCACACCCCACTGAGGAGTGCGACGCTTTCAATAAATGGTGGCAGGGATATGTTGCTCACCGACAACATTTTAAGCGGGAAAAGCGCAAAACTCATCGGGAGCGGAAATGTACGACCGACAGGCATAAAAGAACTACCGGCAATTGTTACACGGTCAACGCCGGAGGATCACAAGTTCTCACATTTGGGAGCGACTCTGATGAGGAAATGGCTCTGGGCCCTCTCTTTAAAGAATCCGTCTTTGGGAAAGAAGAAGAACCGGAGGCCTGCGAGAACATCCAGCTGCGCAATCGCACGCTCCCGGAAAAGAATCTCGGGCCCGCAACTAGAAAAGATAAGGGAAAGGAAAGGTCGCCGAGGATATCGCCTTAGATGACCAAGTCGTGAAAGAGCTGACTGCCAAGGACCCGCCTAAGAAGAGTAAGGTGGACTACAACATCCTAGCGCACCTGAGGAAGCTACCTTCGCAGCTCAGCATTCTCGACGCCCTCTTATTATCAAAAGAAGCGAGGGATTCATTAATCAAGACGCTACAGGAGCCGGAGCAATTCCAAGCTTTTCTCGCCGAAGAAAAGATGAAGGATGAATTGGAAGAAGTGCACACGGCCGATGTCACTTTCGGTGATGAAGACCTTCTCCTTGGGACGTGCGACCACAACCGTCCCCTATACGTCTCTGGATATTGCCACGATATAAAGATAGGCAAAATCTTGGTTGACAACGGGTCTTCCGTTAATCTCCTCAATGTGCGGGTGTTAAAGGAAATTTGCATGAGCATCCAGCACCTTGCTCGGGATAAGATCACCATCTCCGGGTTTGACTCCCAATCATCGAGAACTCATGGGTCTGTGATATTGACACTACGCTTTGGGCTACTCGTCACGGACATTAAGTTTCACGTCATAGATGCCAAGACATGTTACAATGCTCTGCTCAGCCGACCTTGGTTACACGAGTACAACATCATCCCTTCTACGCAACACCAGTGTATGAAGTATTTCAAGGATGGTCTCGAGTATACCGTAACAGGTGAGCTAAACCCATTCTCCGTGAACGAAGTCCGCAAATATGAAGATGCAAAGTACTTTTTGTCAGATTTCGAGGATACAGAGAGATGTTGCAAACCGGAGAACAAAGCCACTGCCACCATTCCTATTTCGGGAGTGATACCGAAGAAGAAGAAGAGATAGTTTACTCTGGACCGTCTCGACGCCACGACCTGGGACCGTCCGCTCCCATACCGATCTTCAGAAGCGATTCGGAGGATGAGGTCAATGCCGTGTTCTCCAGTCGGCCGCCAATACAAAAATTCCCTGGTGATGATCAGAGTTTGCAAATCACCATGATTCCGTGGGAGCACTACAAAGACCTTGACGTGCTTGAAGCTCACAACGTGCAGGAGTTGCGGGCGTTTTACGTCCCTCCCAGACGAAAAGGCGAGAAGGCGATCCTATTCTATCGATCCTCGGAGACAAGAGTGGAGAAAGAGATCTGGCATGGCGCGGATTCCACACTTGACAGGCTCCAACCCATCCATTTGCCTAGATATTATATGAATGGACTAAAAAGGCTATTGAAGCACCAAGGGGTACCCTTAAAACAGACTGTCCGACAAGCTCGTTTCTACAACAGGATTTGGGATGTCCCTGGGACTCGGCGCAAGTTGCCCAACGGGAGAATGGAAACGCTGGGGCTTGGATATGTGAGATCCGGGAAATGGGAACGAGTCCACGGTAGCTACGCCATATATAACTTTAATGAAGAAGAAGATGCCCTGTCAGAAAACGCCGACCCCTTATCAAAACTAGATCCCGCAATCAAAGTGCCGAGTCCATCATTTGAAGAGCGAATGGACAAGCTTATCAGGAAAGCGGGTCAAAAAGCTCGGGACGACCATAATCGCGAGATGGTCATCTACGAGAAAGCCAGGATGCAACGTCTTCTTCAACAGACTGCCAAAGACGAAAATACTCCTCCCTGTCAACCTCTTGTGCAAAAGGCCCGACGCAGAGGTAGAAACAAGTTAAAGAGCAGAAAAGGCGTTCGACAGCGACAAAGCGGGACCGAGAAGTCACGCGATCGGAAATCGAGCGGTCCAGGTTTGTCCTTTATGAAAAAGATGAGTCATGCATACTCTTTTCCTCAGAATAAAACACGGAAGATACTTGACCTCGTTTTAAAACATCAAATGATTACACTTCCGAAGTCTAAACACCCTGAGCAAGCTAATAAGGTCTCTCATCCGGGCTATTGCTCTTATCACCGAGCCATAGGACACCCTATCGAAGACTGTTTCACCTTCAAGAACTGGGTCGAAGATCAGTATCAGCTCGGCAAATTCGCTCTATCTGACAGCTGGAGGGTAACGCCGCCACAGAAGCATGAACCCAAAGCCATGAGAGCAGAACCAGATCCACATCGGTCTTGGAAGCGGGCTCGTACTTGTCATATGATAACAATATTAAAAGAAGAACCCGAGAATGTGGATGACTTTCACTGGTGCGTCGAAAACAGCGACGACGAGGTAATCTCAGAATTTCCGCCAGCGCCGAAAGAATTGGAAGACGGCATACATACCACTGCAGATAACCTCCAGAAAATTGAGCTGGGAACGTCGAACGACCCGCGACCGGCATTCGTCAGCAAGCAGCTATCTGAAGAAAGGATGGCCGCGTTAAAAGACGTGCTTATGCAGCATAAAGATTGCTTCGTATGGAACTATTCCGAAATGCCAGGACTAGATCCAGAAATTGCTGTGCATAAATTGGCAATATCCCCAGACGTCAAGCCAGTCAAACAGGCGCCGAGAAGAATGCGGCTCGAGCTTGAGATGAGCATCAACACCGAAGTCAAGAAGCTAATTGATTCTGGGTTTATTCAGGAAGTCCAATATCCTGACTGGATCGCCAACATCGTCCCGGTAATGAAGAAAAATGGGACAGTGCGCATATGCGTGGACTTCAGGGATCTCAATAACGCTTGCCCGAAGGACGATTTCCCAGTACCGGTAACCGAGTTGATGATAGATAACATGTCCACTCACGAGGTTTTCTCTTTCATGGATGGCTCATCAGGGTATAATCAGATAAAGATGCATCCCGAAGACCAGAAGCATACTGCTTTTCAGACCCCTCTGGGAATATTCTGCTACAAGGTGATGCCCTTCGGTCTAAAGAACGCCGGTGCCACCTATCAAAGGGCCATGACGAAGATCTTAGATGACCTCATACATGAAATCGTCGAATGCTACCTATCAAAGGGCCATGACGAAGATCTTCGATGACCTCATACATGAAATCGTCGAATGCTATATCGACGACCTCGTTGTGAAAAGCAAATCATATAAGGAACATCTCAAGCATCTGAAGACTGTATTTCAACGCCTTCGGCACTTCAACTTGAAGATGAACCCTCTCAAATGCGCGTTCGGGGTGTCCTCAGGCAAATTCCTAGGACTCATTGTCTGGCACCGAGGCATCGAGATAGATCCGTCGAAGATCAAGGCGATCATGGAAATGCCACCGCCAAGGACTCTCAAACAATTGCGGTCCCTCCAAGGGAAACTCGCGTATATCCGGCGATTTATAGCCAACCTTTTAGGCAAGTGCCGCCCTTACAGTCACCTGATGAAGAAGGGACCCCGTTCGTCTGGGATCACAAATGCCAAGGCGCGCTGGACGAAATTAAACAGTACCTACAGAACCCGCCAGTGCTGGTTGCTCCGGTCAAGGGAAAACCTCTCATTCTTTATACAACCGCCCTCGAAGGTTCCTTAGGCGCATTATGGGCACAAGAGAACGATAAAGGGAAAGAAAGAGCACTCTACTATTTAAGTCGAGTTCTGCTGGGGGCAGAAAGCAACTACTCCCCTATCGAAAAACACCGCCTGGCGTTGATCTTTGCGATAACCAAGCTCAGGCACTATGCGTTGGCGCATGAAGTCCGTCTCATTTCGAAGGTAGACCCCCTTAAATATTTAATGTCGAAGGCCATATTGACTGGTCGACTCGCTAAATGGGTCCTGCTCTTGATGGAGTTCTCGATAACATATCAGCCTCTTAAGGCAGTGAAAGGCCAGGCCATCGCCGACTTCCTCGCTGAGTATCCGATACCGGCCGATTCCTCCCTGAATTGTGAACTGCCAGACGAACACGCGTTTGATGCGATCGACGGTGGTAATATCCGATGGGAGCTTTATTTCGATGGAGCATCTTCCGTGAAAAAGCACAAACAAAGCACCCCTATGATTAAATCAGGGGTGGGTCTCATCTTCGTAACTCCACAGGGAGGGATAATGCGCTTCGCTTTCTCCTTAACAGAGCCGAGGACGAACAATGAAGCCGAATACGAAGCTTTGATAGCAGGCCTCAAAATCGCCATCGACATGGGAATTGAAAACCTCCTTATATATGGAGATTCCCATCTGGTCATCAATCAAGTAAACGGCGATTACCAAACATGCAAGCCAGAGCTGGTAAAGTGTGGCGAGAGAGTACAGCGACTGCTGACTCAAATCCCCTCCTACACCTTGGAAAGCATACCGCGTGCCGAAAATAGCAAAGCGGATGCATTAGCCAAGCTTGCTAAAGAACTAGCCGACGAGAACCTCGATGACGTAAGAATCGTGGTACAAAGCCGTCGGATTCTTGCTCCGGCAGAAATATCTCCGGAATCATCCGAGGAAAAGGGAGCGACCGAGCAGACGGCCATGCAAATAAAAGACCAAGAAAAGGCTGAGGATTGGAGAGAAGTCTTTATAGACTACTTTAAATCCCGTCGAACGCCTGAAAATGCGTTCTCGAGACATCAGCTTATGAAACGAGCTCTGTCTTTCGCATTCATCAACGATACTCTGTACAAGAGGTCGTTTGATTCTCTGTGGTTGAGATGCCTAGGACCTGACGAAGCGAAAAAAGTCATTCAGGAAGTTCACGACGGACTCTATGGTTCTCACCAAGCAGACCTAAAGATGAAGTTGAAGATTAAACGGATGAGTTACTACTGGCCCACGATGATTCAGGACTGCCTCGAATATGCGAAGCAATGCCACTCATGCCAAATCCATGCGGATTTCATCCACCAACATCCAAATCCTCTACATTCAACGGTGGCTAGCTGACCATTCGAAATGTGGGGAACTGACATAGTCGGCCCTATCGAACCAGCATCGTCCAGGAGACATCGTTTCATCCTGGCGACGACCGATTACTTCTCCAAATGGGCAGAAGCAGTACCGCTGAGGGAAGTGAAGACGGAGAATATCCTCCATTTCTTCAAGACGCACGTCATTTATCGGTTTGGAACTCCGCGACGGATCATCTCCGATAACGGGCCAGCCTACAGAAGCCACAAGATCAGTCGCTTTGCGCAACAGCATAATATAGACTGGAGATATTCCTCGGTTTATAATCCCCGAGCTAACGGTTTGGCCGAGGCTTTCAACAAAACCTTGACAAAGATCGTGAAGAAGACGGTGTCCCGAAACAAAAAGGACCGGCACGAGAGACTGCAAGAAGCTCTTTGGGCGTATCGAACTACGTTCAAGACGGCCACGAACACAACGCCGTACGCGTTGGTATTCGGTACGGAAGCAGTACTCCCCCTCGAGATAGAGTTACCCTCTCTACGAGTAGCAGTTCATTACGAGCTGATGGACGAAGAAAACGCTCACCTTCGGCTTGAGGAGCTTGATGCCCTTGATGAAACCAGGCTCATAGCGCAACAAAATCTGGAGGCTTATAAAGCAAAGATGACGCGCTCATATGAAAGATTGACCAGGCCGAGGACATTCCGCTAAGGCGAACTCGTGCTAGTGGTCAAAAGACCTATGATCCCCAATCGCGCCAAGCGGGGAAAATTCGAGCCGAACTATGAAGGCCCGTACATCATAGACAAGGTCTACCAGGGTGGAGCCTATCTACTCATGGATATGCACGGTGAAAGACCTTTCAGGCCAATAAACGGCCGCTTCCTGAAGAAATACTACGCCTGACGAGTCACGGCCTAGGTCAATGATAGATGACGACGACTATGTCCGTTCGCAATCTTCCTAAGCCCGAACTCTAAGTAGTAACTGGCCTTCTTCAACAACGGACCGAAATGTCCTTAAACTAACGACGGACCGAAACGTCCTTAAACTAACGACGGACCGAAACGTCCTTAAACTAACGACGGACCGAAACGTCCTTAAACTAACAATGGACCACTATGTCCTAAAACTGACTGTTGACCGAGATGTCGATAAACTATGGTGGATTGCAGTATCTCAAAGCCGATAAAAAAAAATAATAATAATAAATAATAATAAAAAACGGTATGTCCATAAGCAAAATGGGCACGGATGAAAACCCGAAAGGGCTCCGTGAGTAAAAACAGCAGGGTTACCGGCGAGTGTTTGTGAAAACCCGAAAGGGCGCAACCTCGTTAAAAGACACTTACAGGGTCCTCACGACCTTGTAAGGAGAAACCACCCGTGTGAGATCCTTACGACTCACAAGGGAGCAACACACTTAGGAGTCCTCACGATTCCTAAGGAGAAATTACACTTGCGAGATCCTCACGACTCGTAAGGAGAACTCTCTTATGGGACCCTCACGGCTCATAAGATTTGAAAGTCTTAAGTTACAGAGACCTAAACCTGTACTTAAGCAACCCCCACAACCTCCAATTTTGCCCTACAAGTGGCTCAGACCCTTGTATACAATCCATGGGCGCGAATAAACATCTCCCTAACCAAGTCCCATCCGTAACTAAGGATATGTTCATATGGCGAACAACCCTTGTAAGTCCTCTCGACTTATAAGGAGAAAACCCTTTTGTAAGATCCTTACGACTTGCAAGAGGACATGCACTTAGGAATCATCACGATTCTCAAGGAGAAAACACACCTGCAAGATCCTCACGACTTGTAGGGAGAAATGCCTTTGTGAGACCCTTACGGCTCATGAAGTCAAAAGCCTTAGTCGACAGGACCCTTAACCCTGTTTACTAAGCCACCTTTGTTCAACATCGACAGAGGCAAATGATGATTCGCTCCTGGCAACATCCCAGTTGTAGCGGTGTTGATGCCGAAATCGGTGTCTAAAATCCAAGCTTGCAGCGAAAAAGCTAGCGGGCCACACATGCATACGAAATAGCCGGAATGATGGGGCAACTTGCAATAAAAAGAAGCAAGTAAAAATGTATGCATGAAAAATAGCCGAAATGATGGGGCAACTCGCAATAAAAAAGCAGAAATAAAATAAATAGCCGAAATGATTGGGCACCGCGAAAAAATAGCCGAAATGATGGGGCAATCGCGACCTTCGCGATATAAAAGCTGAAATGATAGAGCATCGCGGAAAAAGAAATAAAATAAAAATGAAATTTATGCCCTACAGGTGATGTTACATCTATCCCTGTATACAATCCAGGGGCGCAAACAAAGAAGAGATCATACTCCTCCCCCAGGTTTCATCATAAAAAGAAGCCAAATCTCGACGGGCCGCAAGTGATTTAGAGATCGTCTCAACACTCGTCTTGTAACAACGGACAACTTCAAGCGAAGCGGAACAGCGACAACTCCCAGTTCCATGGCTCGGCGATATACAGATCACCAAGAATCAAACCCTCATTCCGTGAAATGCGGATACAATCAGCAAAATTCCTGGTCACGTGGAACGCGGATAACGTCACTCTTTGACCCCGTGGAAAACGTCCAGAGCGGAGCCTAGTCCTCGCCGAACACGGCAGTGAACCCGTGTGAAGCATCTAGAGCAAGATTCCTGGTTACGTAGAACGCGGATAACGTCACTCTTTGACCCCGTGGAAAACGTCCAGAGCGGAGCCTAGTCCTCGCCGAACACGGCAGTGAACCCGTGTGAAGCATCTAGAGCAAAATTTTTGGTTACGTGGAACGCGGATAACGTCACTCTTTGACCCCGTAGAAAACGTCCAGAGCGGATCCTGGTCCTCGCAGAGCACGGCAGTGAACCCGTGCGAAGCATCCAGAGCGGAGCCTAGTCCTCGCCGAACACGGCAGTGAACCCGTGTGAAGCACCTAGAGCAAAATTTCTGGTTACGTGGAACGCGGATAACGTCACTTTTTGACCCCGTGGAAAACGTCCAGAGCGGATCCTGGTCCTCGCAGAGCACGGCAGTGAACCCGTGTGAAGCATCCAGAGCGGAGCCTAGTCCTCGCCGAACACGGCAGTGAACCCGTGTGAAGCATTTAGAGCAAAATTCCTGGTTACGTGGAACGCGGATAACGTCGCTCTTTGACCCCGTGGAAAACGTCCAGAGCGGATCCTGGTCCTCGCAGAGCACGGCAGTGAACCCGTGTGAAGCATCTAGAGCGGAGCCTAGTCCTTGCCGAACGCGGCAGTGAACCCGTGGGAACACGGCATGTAGAACGCGGATAACGTCACTCTTTGATCCCGTGGAAAACGTCCAGAGCGGAGCCTGGTCCTCACAGAACACGGCAGTGAACCCATGGGAAGCACCCAGAGCAAAATTCCTGGTCACGTGGAACGCGGATAACGTCACTCTTTGACCCCGTGGAAAACGTCCAGAGCGGAGCCTGGTCCTCACAGAACACGGCAGTGAACCCGTAGGAAGCATCCAGAGAAAAATTCCTGGTCACGTGGAACGCGGATAACGTCACTCTTTGACCCCGTGGAAAACGTCCAGAGCGGATCTTGGTCCTCACAGAACACGGCAGTGAACCCGTAGGAAGCATCCAGAGAAAAATTCCTGGTCACGTGGAACGCGGATAACGTCACTCTTTGACCCCGTGAAAAACGTCCAGAGCGGATCCTGGTCCTCACAGAACACAGCAGTGAACCCGTGGGAAGCATCCAGAGAAAAATTCCTGGTCACGTGGAACGCGGATAACGTCACTCTTTGACCCCGTGAAAAACGTCCAGAGCGGATCCTGGTCCTCGCAGAGCACGGCAGTGAACCCGTGTGAAGCATCCAGAGCGGAGCCTTGTCCTCGCCGAACACGGCAGTGAACCCGTGTGAAGCATCTAGTGCAAAATTCCTGGTCACGTGGAATGCGGATAACGTCACTCTTTGACCCCGCGGAAAACGCCCAGAGCGGAGCCTGGTCCTCGCAGAGCACGGCAGTGAACCCGTGTGAAGCATCCAGAGCAAACATCGGACTGTGGAGTCCTTAAAATCCACGAACTATGATGTCCTTAACCTCGACCGTAATGTCTTAAAACTAACGATCAACCATGATGATTCTAGACTGATTTTACATTGGTTCAAGGGTACATCTCTTCACTTCTTTGATATTTGTCGTTGTAATTCCTCAACGTCTTCAAAGAGGTGACGGGTCCCGGTAACCACACGTTGGACTGTGGAGTCCTTAAATCCACGGACTATGAGGTACTTAACCTTTACCGTGATGTCTTAAAACTAACATCGGACTGTAGAGTCCTTAAATCCACGGACTATGAGGTCCTTAACCTTGACCGTGATGTCTTAAAACTAACATTGGACTGTGGAGTCCTTAAATCCACGGACTATGAGGTCCTTAACCTTGACCGAGATGTCTTAAAACTAATATCGGACTGTGGAGTTCTTAAATCCACGGACCATGAGGTCCTTAACCTTGACCGTGATATCTTAAAACTAACATTGGACTGTGGAGTCCTTAAATCCACGGACTATGAGGTCCTTAACCTTGACCGTGATGTCTTAAAACTAACATCGGACTGTGGAGTCTTTAAATCCACGGACTATGACGTCCTTAACCTTGACCGTGATGTCTTAAAACTAACGCCGGACTGTGGAGTCCTTAAACCCACGGACTATGAGGTCCTTAACCTTGACCGTGATGTCTTTAAACTACGGTACCTTGAAAAACATCCCAAAGCAACCCCTGACCCTGTGAAATACGGATAAGGGTGACCGCATTCAGCACTTGCAGAACCTCACGACCTGTAGGGAAGAAAACTCTCTTGCGAGATCCTTACGACTCCCAAGTGAAAAACCGCTTAAGAATCCTCACGATTCTTAAGGAGAACTTACACCTATGGGATCCTTTCGACCCGTAGGGAGAAAAACTCTTTATGAGACCCTCACGGCTCATAAAGCTCAAAAGTCTTAGGAGGCAGATCTTAACCCTAAATCCTAAGCCATCGCTGCTCTGCAAGGAGACCTAGATAAATTGTCCGCAGAACACATTCAATAAAAGGAGACACACCATTGAGAAGAAAAATATGTCTTTATTCATAAACCAAAATGAATACAAAGTACAATTCATGAAAAAACAAAAAGCAAATACTCTCATTCAGGAGTATGTACAAAAAGAAAGGAAAAGATACAAGTTTTTCAAGCCGGCGGGCGATTTAGCAATTTCGCTAGCTCATCCTGCTTTTGCTGGGCCACGGCTTCATGATTCAGCATCGCCAGAAGATGGGCCTCCGCTTGAGCCTGCTGGGCCTGATACGAGGCGAGCCGGCCTTCAAGCTCTTTCTCAGTGGCCTTGTGAGCCTCGACCCTTTCACAAGTGAACACGGCAGCTTTATCAAGAGCCACCACCTCTTTGATAGACTCTTGAAGCACCCGCCAGAGTTCATACGCTTTGTTGGCCTTGGCGGTAAGATTAGCTTGAAGCTCGCTCAGCGCCTTAGAAGCCAGCTCCCTCTCCGAGAATTTACGGTCGAGCCTCTTCTCGCATGATGTCATGTTTGCCGCACACCGTGTTATCAGCCCCTGCAACCCCGCCTTTGCAGCCACGGCCTCCGAGGAAAGGCGGGAACACTCAAGGGCGTGCAAGCAAGCCTCCACCTGCCGACAGAACTCCACCCAGACTCGCACCACCTCTTCGCTATGGTAGGTGGCAAGAAAAGGAAGAGAACCGTTAGCTTCAGTGGCAAATGCTTCAGCTGTGGTTGTGCTGCCAGTACGAAGCTCCTCGATCAAGGATGACAAGGAGACAAGGCTTAACTGGGCCAAGCGCTCTGAGGCTCGCAAAGCATAGGGACCGAGCGGCATAGCGATACGCGATTCCAGTGCTATGGAGGCTGGCAGAGCTGTTCGGATTTGAAAAATGTCAGTAAAACTCTTAAGCAAAAGAACAGATGGGGCTATATTGAAATGTCGCTTACTTACGGTCATGCAAATGGGAGCTGAAGATTCCCCTGGCCCTTCAACGACCTCTACCTCGTCATCGGCCTCCAAAACTGTAAGAGGCATCAATGTTATTTCGCAGAATAGCAACAATGCCACAATAAAAAAAATGGCGAACGACGCTAACCTTGCCTAGAGGAAAGGACGATGCGCTGAGGAGAGACCGCCTGCGGAGCTGCCATCTCCAGCAGGCGATGAAACGATTGCCGGGGAGACAAATCAGCGATAGAGGCCGCCAGCCCATGCAATTCTGAGAAAACAAAAGAGTTCAGACAACAGAAAAATTGCTAATTTAAAATGTAGAAGGTTACTTTCAACACTCCTCCTGTTCTGAGTCGGGGGGATGGCGGCTTCAACGGCCTCCGCCACGATTTCCGACTCCAGCAAAGGGAGGGTAGTCCCGTCCACCTCTCCTCCGGCCTCTGGGCCGCCCGCAGGAAGAGTCATTCGGGCGGCAATCCCTAAAGGAGCCTCTACTAAAGGAGCAAGCGCTCCATGATCAGGAACCGCCACTGGAGGCTCTATGGCAAGAGGAATAGCATTGTCAGCCCCCTTTACCTCGAGTAAGGCTGCATCGGGAATGTCAACAGGCTCTAGCTGCAACAAGCCCGTAGGGACCTCCCCCATCGCCGAGGACTCAGCACAATCCGCACAAGAATAAGAACACATATATACGGGTATAAGCAATCTAAAAAAAACTGCAAAGAAGTATAAAAAAACATACCAATGCGCAGGGAAGCTCTCAATATGGCTTCTTCAAGCCAATGCTCCTTTTCGAGGAGGCGTGCTCGTCGGGGTTCGAGGGTGGACTCATGGCCGCCGGTCCATAAGGAGAGCGCATCCGCAGTATCCTCCGAGACGGCCTGCTTCAGCGCCCTTTCACCCCACTCCTCCAAGGGGCCGATAAACCGCCGCCGGATCCATGAGGGGTCTTCATAGAAGATCACGGCAGGATAGGGTTTCTTCGGAACCCTTACATTCTGAGATTCATCTTTAGAACGTCTTATGGCCTCAGCCAATTGTGCGGCCTCCTTGGCAGCCAAGCCCGGGAAAAGAAGACCAGCGTCTGACTCTTGCACGACCAACGACTCATCTGGAAGTATGGGCTCAGACTCCGTTAAAGAATCAAGTAAGTTGGCGGCCACCCTCCTCCGCCTCTTAGATCCAGAACCGGCCGCCGAAGATGACCGTTTCTTTCCCCGTAGAGCCTTGGTGCGGCGGCGGCCCACGTCGCCTTCAACACCCTCATCCCTATTACCCTCGCTTGGTGCTACAACCGAGGATGATACCGCCATTGTCGATGCCAAGGGGGACGAGACTGCCTCGGGCAGTGGCGCTATTACCGGAGCCCGTCTACCCTGCGACCGAGTACCCAGGGGCATACCAGCTGTTGGAGTAAGATCCACCCCCGACTCTCCCGGAATGAGCGCGGTGCCGGTATCCCTCAGAGGAAAGCGGACCGGGGCGCGCGGTCGCAGCGTAGCTCCCGTGGCCGGAACCTGAGTAGAGGCAGCATGACCAAGAAGCACCCTTCTTTCCTCAAGAATAATTGGGTTGACTCGATGGAGATACCAACCCGTGAACGATCCCACGCATCGGGGCATGTACTCAGCTTCAGGGACCATGAAGTGAGAGCCGGTGTTCAACCTCACGAAATGATGAGCGGTATCGCGAACGACATCAAGTGAAGGGACCGGCGCAACTATGAAAGCCTCGAAAGGAACGCCCTGGTCGTATCCAAGATGCCGGGCGAAGCAATGCGGGTTGTACCGCATGAAAAGAGCTGCACTGTCCTGGCGAAATACCAAATAGCCTGGTCTGATTGCATACAAGTGCACGGCCTCCCGGGGCCTCAAAGAAGGCACGTTGTCTTTTGACCGGTCCCAGAGTTGTTGAACTGGACCTGAGGGAGAAGATAAGACCCGATCATTAAAAACCAGCCCGCCAGCAGTAGCGTAAGGAGAAATCAACGCCCGAATAGCCCCGAATTGAGTCAGGTCAGCAGCAGAAGCATCCACCAATCGCATAAGCCTCGGGAAGGTATAAGCGTCATAGAATGCGTGCCTTTGATGCATAGAAAAAGCACCCAAGATGTGCATTTCGATCCAAGACGTAAAGTAGTGAAGCAAGAAATTTACCACATCTACGCCAGGGCTGGAAGTATTAGCTGCAGTGCCCAACCCGTAATAAAGATGCGCCAACGCCGGAATGCCGATGGCCAACTGCGTCCCCTCAGCGATACAATGAGCCGGGTAGATAACCGAGGCTCTCATAAAGCGGCGATGCATAGGGATGACAAACCAACTGAGCCAGACACTGACAAACCCCACGAAGAACGTCTCCTCATCCATGCCGGGAGCTGCAATGGATTCAAAAGACATCGGCGACATAATAGGGATGTAGTACTGTGGTAGATCCGATTCAGTGGTCGGCAGTTTCTTCGGACCAAACCCAAAGGGGTCTTTGATGTTTGCAAACTTCGGAGCTGTCTTCGACAGGACGTCCTCGTGAAGGAAGCAAGCAATGAAGCTTTTAAAAGCAACGCCCTGCTCCTCAGATTCGGTGAACAATCGGTCAAAGATACCTAGCGCCTTGATCAAGCTGGGACGCTTGTGGCGTACGGCATTCTCAGCAGACAAGCCGTCAACCGATGCAGGCTCGGGCTCAAAGACGTACTCGTCAGGAGGCAGCAACTCCTCATACAGTGTACCCCTGATTGGCAATCCCGAGATTTCATAAAATTCTGCTAGAGAGATCGAGACCTCGCGGTCCCCTAAAAGAAAAGTGTTGGTAGGGAGATTCCACTGGTTTAAGAACGCCTTAACCCACCAGACATGCGGGGATTGGTAATGGAAGAGCGACGCATACATCGCCTGGTAAAGCCCGACCTTCTGCAGCCGTGGATTGGTAATGGAAGGCGATGGGCGGACAGGATGTAACGAGCCCAGAGGAGGTACCCCATAGGGTGTCGAGGGGTGAGCCCTATCTTGTAGATTTGTCCCCATGGTTGGGCCTCACCCTGACAAATACGCCGCCCCAGAATACTATAGCTGGGATTGGATGGTTCGGGATACCGGTTGTTGAAGGCTCGAGCCGTCCCGTTGGAGTCCAATTTGGCATCTCCACAGCGAAAACCGTCCTTGGAGGGTCCATTGGCAAGTACGGGAAAGTAGGCTCTGTCGGCACTTCGCAGAGGAAACTCCGGCGACCTCGGATAATATGACTGTACCAAGTTCCCTATAGAAGTAAGCTGGTGCAGTTCGGGTCATGAGCCCGGATCATCGCCATCGCCTCTTCATCGGATGGTGACTGAGGAAAAGCGGCCTCCGAACGAATGAAGGGAAAGCACAGAACAGAAGCCATCGTACCTGAAATCAAATAAAGGAAACTGTCAAAGCAAAGCCAGCAATATACATGTATGTATATATATGAGCATAACTATATATATGAAGACAGTTGAAGAAAGCGACATCAGACTCTTTATGGGGCCATTGGCTACAAAACACATGGCCCCCACAGAATCAGGTTGACGGCTCGTTAATAATGAGGCCAAGCAATCATAATAAGACAAAGGGGATATCCTCATTAAATAGGCAGTGGGTTTCAAGTGGCCTTACACATCCCCCTAAAAGACAAATCTACCTTGGACTCTACAACAAATCAAACAGGATCAAGGGAATTAAATTCCCACAGAAGACATCATTGCAAGCTTCTTCTTCATTGATTACAGAAGGACAGCCTAGGGCAAGAAAACCCTAAAAAGCCTCTATGGGAAGAACTTAGTTCTTCGTAGGAATTAAATTCCTTTTGAAAAGGGGAATTAAATTCCCAGAAATATTTTTTTTGTGGATGGAGTTAAACTCCATGGATTTGAACTGTCACCATCATCTCCCTAAAGATCATATGAAACCTAAGAGATCTACTGTTCGAAGATTAAGTGGTTTTCTGTTTTTTGTTGATAAACTTGAAGAAAATGGGTTCGTGTTAAAAGGGCGAAACCCTTGATCCAGAGAATGTTGTATATGAAAGTTCTTCGTTCGCTCAAGATGATTACCTGAGGAAAAGGAAACGATCAACAGAGTTAAACTCTGAAAAAATTTCAGGGCAAAGAACTAAGCTCTGGAAAAAGAGAATTAAATTCTCAAGAGAAGAAAGTTCTCAAAGGAGGAAGATGAGCAAAGTGGAGACTCTTCTGAAAAGACATGGGCATTTATAGGATGGGATGGAAAACGTTTCATCTACCCTACTCCCAAAGCAGATCCGACGGTCACAAGAGAGACAGCGTTGCACTTACGTGCAGACACGTGAGAACAACGCTGTGGGGGCAATTGTTCCCTGATTAAAAATCAGGAGAAAGCTTCAGAAGGGGCATCACGTGTTCACACGTGACCGGTTGTCACGTGTTAGCACGTGACGCTCAAAAGCAGCGACAAAAAGCACATTCAAGAAAAGCTCCAGAAAAGGCATCACGTGCTCACACGTGACCAGTGGTCACGTGTTGGCACGTGATGGTTAAGCAGCGGCCAGAGAACAGAGCGCATAAGAAGAGAAGCCCATTCCAGGGGTCACGTGGCCACACGTGACCGGCTTTAAAAGCCTTATTCTTTGACAGAATTAAATTCTGAGGAAGATCCTTCAAATCTTTCCAAAATAGAGAAGGATTATTTGAAACCGTTGGATTGAAAATCTAAAGGTGATTAAATATCACCAATTTATGGAAAAATCTTGGACTTGGAAAGATTTCCCCCTAAATCTAACCAAAATAACAAAAGAGACATCTTTGGATTTAAAATCCAATGGTGAATAAAATTCACCTGATAATCTAAAGGCTCAGATTAATGATAAAGATAAATCAAATCTCTCAATATACAAATAAAATCTCTCAATGAGGGATTTACTAAACAAATTGATTCTTTTCCTTCTCCTATAAATAGGAGCCAAGAAAAGAAGAGAAGGGACCTTTGGACCTTTTCTTTTGATACACACAGAGAGAGAGAGCGCCTTGGATTCTCGGCAAAAGGAAAACCTTAGGTAAGAAAAGAAAAGGGAGGCTTCAAAGGAGAATTTAATTCTCAAAAGAGTTTAACTCTCATATAAAGAAAAGAACTTAGTTCTTTCTCTGGTGGAGGATCTGCAAAGTGCACATCTCCCCATGAATTGAGAATTTAATTCTCATTGGGTTGAGATCCTGCCATACAGATCTAAAACACAGAGGAGGAACTGAGTTTTGAGAATTTAATTCTCATAAAATGATAGGAATTCAATTCCTTTGAGATAAAATTAGGGTTTAACCCTATGTTTTGGGAATTTAATTCCTTCAAAATGAACAGAACTAGGGTTTAACCCTAATTGAGAACATAATTCTCTCAAAGCTACAGGAATTTAATTCGCTTAAGAAAAGAAATTAGTGTTTAACCCTATTAAGAATATAATTCTTCAGAAGAAAATAGGAATTTAATTCCTCTAAAATGTTTGTCGTTAGGGTTTAACCCTATGAAGAATTTAATTCTTAAAAAGTGAACAGATCTTTAAAAGATGCAAAGAACCAGAGTCACGTGCTATTATGTGATCCCTGCATAGATCCATAGAAAAGAACTTTGAGGCAATGCCTCACGTGCCCCCCGTGATCTCTAAAGCATACACAAGGAAATAGAAAAGAGCTCTAGGGCGCCCTCACGTGACAACACGTGACCCCTAATGAACATTCTAACAGATCAAAGCGTGAGCCCCCATCACGTGCCCACACGTGATGGCTTTCAAAATTAAGTGTTAAACACTCATCTATAGAACAAAATAAAGAGCTCTAGGGCGCTCTCACGTGCTACCACGTGACCCCTTGGCTGAAACTTTAACAGACAAACACCAAAACTCTCATCACGTGACAGCACGTGATACTTCAAAGGATTCAAAACTTTTTAAAATAAGGGGAGTCAGGGCGCTCTCACGTGTCCACACGTGACCCCTCTCTCCTTAGTGTTTAACACTAGTCTGGAGATCTTGTCCCCAGTGTTTAACACTGATTTGCTTAGTGTTTAACACTAATTTGAAAACTCTACTCCCAGTGTTCAACACTGATTATCTTTTAGTGTTTAACACTAACTTGTTAATCTTACTCCCAGTGTTCAACACTGATTATCTTTTAGTGTTTAACACTAACTTGTTAATCTTATTCCCAGTGTTCAACACTGTTGGTCTTTAGTGTTTAACACTAGTTTTAGCCCAACTGGCTAAGTTTCCAGAGGCAAAGCCTCTCCTTCAATGAACCAACAGAGGGCCAATATCCCAAACATGATTGGACTTAGCCCAAGCTGGACATAAGTCCTCAATTCAAATTCAACTGGGCCAATGGGCTCATAATACAATAATTGATCTTAGTTTCTAAATTGGACTACAGATCACTTAATCTACCTTGGTTTAAGGGTACATCTCTTCACTCCTTTAATACTTGGCGTTGTAATTTCTCAACGTCTTCAAAGAGGTGACGGGTCCCGATGACCACACATTGATACGGACTGTGGGGTCCTTAAACTTATGGACTATGAGGTCCTTAACCTTGACCGTAATGTCTTAAAACTAACATCGGACTGTGGAATCCTTAAATCCACGGACTACGACGTCCTTAACCTTGACCGGAATGTCTTAAAACTAACAACGGACTATGACGTCCTTAACCTTGACCGTGATGTCTTAAAACTAACAT
Source organism: Agapanthus africanus (assembly GCA_030015575.1). NCBI lineage: Eukaryota > Viridiplantae > Streptophyta > Magnoliopsida > Asparagales > Amaryllidaceae > Agapanthus > Agapanthus africanus. Next base: position 422,760,546 of record JASDDO010000010.1, on the reverse strand, counting down.
CGGACTGTGGAGTCCTTAAAACCACGGACTATGACGTCCTTAACCTTGACCGCAACGTCTTAAAACTAATATTGGACCGCAACGTCCTTAAACTACCTATTGACCGCAATGTCACTAAACTAAACAACAAGGCTCCCCTAATTGCTCTCTTGTCGGATCTAAACGATCCCGTTAAGTTGATCTTAGTCTAAACTAGACTAATGTATCCTTAACAAACGTTTAAGTCGATCTTAGTCTCAAATGAGGCTAACGTATCCTTAAACACAAACCCCAAAACCAAATCTAAGAAAGATACGGATTTGGACTAGTCCACTCCCTACGGGCGACAACATAACTCAGTCTCCGTATACAATCCACGGGCAGCCAAACACAAATCAAACACACACGACATGAAGTGACCATCCGGAGAAGGAGAAAGTTGTTACCGCAATGCGGTAGCGTAATTAACTGCAGGGGCTTGCGCCTGCAGGGAAGAGCGTCCCCACAATCAAAAACCCCTCTAGCGAGGGGGAATCTGACGAAGTCTGCTATATCGGACGCATCCATTTAAACCTTCGATACATGGTGCCATAAATCAACTTGGCATCTTCGGAGAGGTAGACGGATAGCACCAATTAGTATCTGCCCCGAATTTCAGGCAAGACGTTCCGTCGCCCCGTCTTTCGGAGGGGAACACCTACCACTTGGTGATAGGGGCAATAATTGGGATTATTGGCCTCACCGGGTTGCAATAGGCGTTTTGGATCCGGCAAGGTGATGAGCCTGTTGCGCATCGCCAGCTCGAACAGTCTCCTCGTTTTATCCTGGGGAAACGAATAAGGGCGCTTCAGTTTCTCATTGAAGAATCCCCGTCTATCATCTTGGCAATCAGTTGGTTTTGGACCACTGGGCTGCTGCTGAGCATTGGTGACGAACGTCGCTTTCCCTTTCCCTTTCCCTTTTTCGTTTCGAGATTCCAACTTCGAAGAAGATGGTCTATGACCCATCTGATCCATTTGGGCCAGCTTGTCAATCAAGGCCTGGAAAGTAGTTGGCTTGAAGAACATCATGAACTGGGATATGGTCGCCTGCGGATCAAGAGTACCCACGAACATGCCCACTGCAGGAGCCTCTTCTATGCGTTGTTCGCACTTCGACCATAGGTTCTGCCACCATATCGCGTACTGAACCCATGTTTCTCCAGGCTTCACCCTGGCATTGATCAATACCGTGATTGGGGTGCGTTCGCTAGCGCTGGCGAATTTCTGTGTAAACAGTAGCTCCATTTCTGCAAATGTCTTGACAGAGTCATTCGGGAGCTCGGAATACCACTCGAATGCTGTCTCCGACAAGCTGCCAACGAATTGGCGAAGCAGTAGCTTATCATCACCTCCGGTGTTGCCGCACAGAGCCCTGAATTGAGCCACGTATTGGTGTGGATTTCTCGTCCCCTTATATAAGTGGAATTTAGGAATCGTATATCCCGGCGGGTACTTTATTTGATCGTACCAACCTGGATAGGGTCGTCCAGTTTTAACGATTTAGTTAGCCGCTTCGCTTGCCTGATGAGCTCGTATCTGTTGAGCTATATAGTCATCCAGGGCGGCTTTGGAAATCGTCTCCTTTTTGGCAGTTGATAAAGCAGGAAGAGGGTTTGATGTCTCCCCTCTGTCGTCTTCAATGATAATCGGAGGGTCTTCAGCTGGAGGATCCGGCTGTATCATCATCCCGACCATATCTTGGAATAAAAGCGTCATTCTTTTTATGTTGGCCGCTTGTTCCGCGGCCTCTCTGTCTTTCTTTTCGAGGATTCTGCGGAGGAACTCAGCATCGGTTTCTTGTTCAGGACGCCGCTCTGACGATGTCTCCAGGCTTTCTTTTGGCCCAGTGAGTGCGGCCATCCGTGTTAGCATCTCCTGGAGTTTTTGCTGTTGCTCTTGGGCCTTTGTTACGGATCTGGTGAGTGGTCGATGACCTGTAGAGATACGACTATCCTCTTTCCCGGATGCCATATAGACAGTGTGCACCATCCTGCCCTCAGATTTGGGGCGTTTAGATTTAGTGCCCTTGAGATTCGTCGCAGACACAGGAATTTTCTCTGGCCTTCCCCTTTTGTGAGCGGTCGAAGTTGAGGGAGCCGTTGCAGCGGGCACCCAAGTAGACGACACCTTTTGTGGTACAACATGGTGGTCCTTCTCTTCCCGAACTTTCATCTTCTTCGGTTGGCGGGAGAAGTCTTGGTTGATCACCGAGTCTTGGACCTGTCGCCAAACTTTATGAATTTTAGAGGACAGCCGCTGAGGGGGCTGCTCTGGCTTCACCTTTGTAGCGTTCTCCATAGGTGGAGGGGATCTTTTTAGCACAGCCTTCGGAGAGTTCTTGCGTACCCTCCTAAGTGGTTCAAACCTGTTTCTAGTTGGAACAGCAGTATCAATTTCCACCATCGGAGCTGGCGGAGTCAATCCAGAAGGAGAGCTGCCCCCAGCCTTCCTTACTCGGCACCAGTGACGACGGCGAGCATGTCGTGCTGACGGGACCGGCTTAGTTATGGGGGTAGCTTTGTCATGCCCCCTGTTCTGGCGGAGGGTTGTTGTCGGCGTTAGCCTCTTGAAAACTGACGTCCGTTGAGTGGGGATGGCCAATCTATCGAAAACTGACTTTCGCGTAGGGGAGCAGTTTTGATGACTTCGCCTAGAACGAGAGCTGAAACGGTCAGTCTTGCAAAGACCGACTCCTTAGCAGGGGAAGTCGCTCTGATGAATTCAGGAACAGGAATGACTATTCGCTTTGGAATGGCCGCTTCAGGTATCGCGGGCTTCTTCACGGGCCTACTTGAGCTTTGGCCTAATCTGTTGAAAACTGAGGCGCTGGACTTGGACGACCCGTTGAGAGGGGCCGCGGTATTTGTAAGCCGATCAAAGACTGACTTCTTCGGAGCTTCTTGCAACGACAATGAGGCGTTGAAGCTCGTTGGTGGGAGCATGGTCCCAAAGAATAGCCCTGTGGTGGCTTGCATCACCTGGTCCACCGGCATCGTAAAAAAGGAGGCCGCTTGAGGCTCGTAGGTCACTCCTCCGGCGAGGACGGAGTGGGAGTTGTTGCAAATAGTGCAGTTTGAAGCCATTGATCTTCTGTTTTTCTGCACGGAGCAAGATACCAAATCTCAGTACTTCACATCCAAAGGCAACCATGTCAAACCGTGACTTGTTCGCGAAACACGACACACGAAGTGTGGAGTGGAAAGAGGAAAAGGTCCCACCAGGCGTGCCAGAATCTGTTCTACCGCCGAAAGACGCGACCGAGACGTTGGGACGTCAGGCCTGATGTCACGCCCCGCTTCCCGGTATACGACGAAGGGGACGCGACTGGTCCGCTACGTATATACTCAGAAGTACATACGCTAAGCGTATCTAAGCAATATAAAAGTAAATACATAAGAGACAAGATATAATAAAAACAGCAACTTTTATTTATTAACATTCTTTTGTACAATGTATGAAAAGGAAATACAACTGAAATAAAACGATGCCTAAACAATGGCATAACAGGAAATGAAAAGTACTGAATGGAAATTGTACAATGAAACTAGAGCTCTGGTTCTTCAGCAAACTGCTCCAAGTCTTCTGCAGATGGCTCGATCTCTGCCGGGTCCAAACCACCTGACGACATTCAAAGAAAAAAGAAATAGAATGTCGTCAGCGAACAGGTCGCTCGGTAAGTCCCAAAGATAAGAGGAAAGTATAGTAGACAGGATAAGAAGGTATCTTTTAAAGTTGTATTATCTTGTTGTATTGTTGTGTTACCGCTGTTGTTTGTAGCTCAGTACAGAAGGATGCCAGTGTATACGAGAGGGGTCTCTATATGCTAGAGACCAGGGCAAACGGAATGTACAAGGAAACGTTAAGCCACGGTACAACAGCAACGGAATATAGGTTAGGTGTCTTAATCTTACCGCCTCGTGCCGCTTTTAACACCTTCCGTACCAATCTACCCCTTAAACCTCGTAGTGTTTTATTTGTATTGTTTTGTACTGTAAATTGAATTGAGTGTATAATTGAAAGAGTGACCGGAACCATGATATCAGTAAACGGATGTAACCGTAGAATCATGTAAGTGGAATAACCGGAGAACCATGTAAATGGAATGTATATCCATGGTTCGGTTCAGTCAAGTCGTATAGATTGATAGTTGGATTCATGGATTCATGTTGAAGATTGTAAATTGTAGATTGACTTGAATCATATTCAAGTCAGATTAATCAGACTCAAACCCGAGTCAGACAATTAGAAATGTAAATCGAAGTCTTGATTATTTCTTAAACCTATAATTGCTAGGGTCCTTAGGGTAATTCATAAACTTGAGGGGGTTTTATGTAAAATATGCTTTTATATACTTTTCAAAATACTCCCCAAGCATTTATTATTCGTCTTTAGAGTTGTAATGAGTGTGGATTTTATATTGTGATATTTCTAGTGAAAATATCCTAGTTTTATAAATAAAGGTATTTATCTGTAATATTGATTTATTTGAAATTCATGGTATTTTAGTGTAAATTTATTCTTGGGATTTTTTTAGAAAAGGTGGAATATTTATCTCATAACAAAATAGGTATTTTAATGATAAATATACATATATTTATAATAAAAATAATTTTAATATATATATTTTATTTTCTAAAAATCTCATTTTCTTAAGATGTCGTATTTTAAATCTTTCGAGACCGAATGCTCCTTGCGGTGGTCTGAATCTTGCACTACTAAGCCCGAGGATGTGCGATAATCCGCACCATCCCGAACGGGTTCCCCAAAGTGGGTTGTAGCGGCGCTTTGCAAAGATTGTAAAATACTAAATCTTTTAGAAAATGGTTTTATGAAGTAATTGGTATTTATTTGTAAAGATGTATATTTTCTGTATTGTATGTTCTATTTTCTCCTAAGTTAACTAGTTTATTCCTAACTGGTCCAGACGACAAGTTGTGAGATACCTCAAATCGTCTCTTCACCGCCAATTGTGTCCAGGTAAGTACAAGTGAAGAAAGGAGAGATCCGCTCACGAATCATCATGAGACGGGTCTTTTAAAATTACCTTTCTCACTTGCCTAACCTAGACACCACAAAGTCGGGTTTAGATAAACGATCGATGTTCACAACTTATCGTATTTTCATAATAAGTGGTATTTCTTTAAAAGTGTATCAAAACTAAATCTTTTAGAAATGATTTTATTAAGTATATAGTATTTAAATGAAAATGTTTGTTTTCTCGTATTCTAGGTTCTCGGGGGTGTTGCATATGAGTGTGTGAGGAGGTAGGTCGTTACCTCGTGATCTACTTTAAATGTATAGCAAGTTTGATGGAGTTAAACGAAGGATTGGAACAATGTGGTATTTAAGCGAAAAATACGATTAATTGAAATAGCTATCATTTCATATGATGAAACTTGTTCAAATTATTTGATTAGTGTTTAATAGTCAACATGAGGAAGTTTAAGTATGGTTGTATTAGTGAGAAGTGGAATTTTATAGAAAACCGAATTGGAAATCGGATTTGTTCCGATTCCGTCGGGTTTTGTAAATCCGTATTTTGAGAATGGAAAAAAGAGATAGAAAGGGACTTACGGGTTTTAGATTAAACAAGGGAGTGAGGATCGCCGATGTATTGCGTCGTCGCCGGTAGTTCCTTAAAACGGTCGCCGGAAGTTCCGCCGGGAATTCGTCGGAGCTTCGCCTCGAGCTTGTTTTCAAAGTACACGACTCTTGGAAAATTTTTGAGAGAGTGGGCTCAGGATTTTGGGGTGAGAGGGTAGATGGTAGGGGGTGTATTTATAAGGTAGACTAGGGTTAGGGTGGATGAAAGGTAAAAATGAAAAATGTGATAAAATGTATAAAAAAATGTATTAAAAGTGGAGTAATTGGGGTTTTAAAAGAGCTCTGAAAGTGGTCTGAGGCTGAAATTTTGCAGGTACATAGGGAATATGAAAAGACACAACTTTCATGTTGGGGCCGTCGTCGGAATCGGCCGACTCGGCCGTGACTCGATCTGAGGACCGAGTCAGACCTAGTCAAGGCCGATTTGGCCGATTCCCGGCCGAGTCAGGCGGCCGGGATCTCCCCGACGGTTCATCTAACTCCTGAAAATGTTACATCTTTGGGTGTAGTGGGGTTTTTATGAGATATGCACGTGTAAACTCTTGGAATTCTATAGGTTTTAAAAAAAATCAATATTAAAAATAATGTGGGGTATGGGATTTGAACTCTGGTGGCTTGATTCAGCAATGCAAGGTATTACCAATAAGCTACAAGCTCCTTCTTGTAATTATTGTGTGAAACAAATACTTAAAGTGGTAACAGCAACATTAAATACCCCAAGTATACTTCAAATTTAAATTAAATTTATGTACACTAAAAATGGAGTTGTTACACCTGAATTTTGGGGGCAGATGTTATTGGGTTTTATCCGTCCACCTCTCCAAAGCTGCCAAGTTGATTTATGGCACCATGTATCGGAGGTTTGGACAGATGCGGCCGTTGTAGTAGATTTCGTCAGATTCCCTCTTATTTGAGGGGGTTTTGATTGTGAGGACGCTCTTCCCTGCAGGCGCAAGTCCCTGCAGTTAATTACGCTACCGCATCGCGGCAACAACTTTCTCCTTCTCCAGATGCTCACTTCGTGTCGTGTGTGTTTGTTTTATTTTGGTTGCCCGTGGATTGTATACGGAGACTAATTTATGTTGTCGCCCGTAGGGCGTGGATTAGTCAAAATCCGTATTTTCTTAGATTTGGGTTTGGGTTGGGTTTAAGGATCGTTAATCTCATTTGAAACTAAGATCAATTTAAACGTTTGTTAAGGATACGTTAGTCTAATTTTAGACTAAGATCTACTTAACAGGACCATTTAGATCCAACAAAAGAACATTTGGACTCTATTGTTTTAGTTTAGGGACATTGCGGTCCATTGGGTTTAAGGACATCGTAGTCCATGGGGTTTAAAAACATCATAGTCTATAAAGTTTTTGGTTGTCGGGACCCTTCACCTCTCTAAAGACATTGAAGAATTACAACGACACATATCAGAGGTGTGAAGAGATGTATCCTTGAACAAATGTCAGTTGAGGGATCTGTAGTTGGATTGATTTAAGGATCGTTAATCTCATTTGAGATTAAGATCAACTTAAATGGTTGTTAAGGATACGTTAGCCTAATTTTATACTAAGATCTACTTAACAGGGTTTTTAGGATCATTTAGATCCAGCGAAAGAGCATTTGGGCTCTATCGTTTTAGTTTAAGGACGTTACGGTCCATAAGTTTAAGGACATCATAGTCCATGGAGTTTAAGGACATCATAGTCCATAGTTTAAAGACGTCATAGTCTGTAAAGTTTAAAAACATCATAGTCTATGAGTTTAAGGACCCAACAGTCCGTGGTAGTTTAGAGACATCATAGTCTGTAAAGTTTAAGGACATCATAGTCCATGAGTTTAAGGACCCCACAGTCCGTGAAATATCTGGTTGTCGGGACCCGTCACCTCTCTGAAGACGTTGAAGGATTACAACGACAAATATCAGAGGAGTGAAGAGATGTACCATTGAACCAATATTGGTTGGGAGATCTGTAGTCCAATTTGGGACTAAGATCAAAGATTTGTGAGCATATGGACTCAATTAATCTGAATTAGGGATCTGTGGCCAATTTGGGCTCGGCCCATTCAGTTAAAATGTTGGACATTTAATTAGGCTCAATATTTTTCATTTAACAATACTGAGCATTGGTTTGGGTTTTGATAATTGTTTTTGTCTTTTATTGAATGTTGAGCACTCATTATAGCTCTGGGGCTTTTATTTAAAGAACACTTGGTGTTCTCTCAGCGCACACGCGAGGAGCACGTGGTGCGCTTGGCGCTGTGCTCCAGTCAATGAGCGCAGAGCGTTTCTTGTGAAATAGCGCACACGTGAGGAGCACGTGGCGCGCTTGGCGCTGTGCGCTAGTCAATGAGCGCAGAGCGCTTTTTGTGAAATAGCGCACACGTGAGGAGCACGTGGCGCGCTTGGCGTTGTGCGCCAGACTTTGGAGCGCAGAGCGCTTCTTGTAAAATAGCGCACACGTGAAGAGCACGCGGCGCGCAAGACTTTGGAGCGCTGAGGTGCTTCTTTAAACTTGGAGTGCTAAGGCAATGTAGCGCTGTGCGCTAGATTTGGAGCGCTGAAACGCTCCTTTTAATTGGAACACTAAGGCTCTTTTTAGGCAGTTTTGCGCTCTGAGAATTAAATTTTCTCTTATACGAGACTTTGTCTCATGGATCTAAGAACAAAGTTCTTATTTTATAAGAGATATTTCAATCTCTTATGTTTTTGGTGAAAAGTTTTTCCTTTATGGATCTGTGATCCTAAGAGAATTGAATTGTTCTCCCCCCTTTTATAATGAGATGTTATGATCTCTTTTGTGAAAGACAGTTTTCTTATAGATCTATGATCTAGCATAAGAACTGAGTTATTTTTCTGATGAGATGCTTTGATCTCTTTATTTTACCTTGAAGAAATTCTTCTTCTGCCGAGAGCTTGCTCTTCTATCTGAACTTTCTCAAAATTTATGGGGGTTCCTTTCTGTGAGACTTGAAGTCTTGGGTCCTTTATATAGTAGAGGCTGATTTATTGCATCAGTTGAAGAGATCTTTTCTCTAATTGATTTGGGGATGTTTCCCACCGTTGGATCTTTGATCGTAGGGCTTCTGTTTTACAGAAGGCAATCTTCTTGTTTTTAATAAGATTGGGAAATTTTTTCCCATACAGAATTTATTCTGTATTTTGGTGATTTTTAATCACCATTGGATCATTGATCCAACGGTGCTCTGATTTTCAGAGCATAATCTTTCCTGTTTGGAAAGATTATGAGGAATGTTTCTTTACCAGAATTTTATTCTGGTCAATTGATGATTTTTAATCATGTTCGTTGGATCTTTGATCTAAGGGCCGAGAATATTTTGTTCTATCGCTAGGGCTCACGTGCTTTGCACGTGGTGCGCTGTTTAGAGTGCAGCGCTCTTAGCGGTGGCGCTCACGTGCTTTGCACATGGTGCGCTGCTTAGAGTGCAGCGCTTTTAGCGCTAGCGCTCATGTGCTTTGCTAGTGAGCGCTGCCTCAGAATCTTTGACTCTTAGTGCTGGCGTTGCTAGCGCTAGCGCTCTCGTGCTTTGCACGTGAGGCGCTGCCTCAGAGTCTTTGACTCTTTAGCGCTGGCGCTCAGCGTTCTCGTGCTTTACACGTGAGGCGCTGCCTCATTACTGAAGGTGTCTTTTCGCCTTCCTTCTCCACTTTTCCTGAGTCAAGCTTCTCTTTCCCAGAGCTTGGAAATAGTTCCATCATGCACGGCATTTTCTGTGCCTAGACTTAAATGTCTCCCTTCATAATCTGAAGCAATACTTCTTTTCTCTCTCATTTTCAGAGAATCATTTTAACAGAGAAGAGTTATGGCTTGTAATCGCCCACATGCTCGTCGTCAGCCATGGGAGGCGCCCATTGAGGAAATTGTTCCTCGTTTTGCTGCGCGCTTGGTGAACCCTACTCTTACGTATGATCAATGCGACACGGTGCTGCACGAGCTCTTGACTCGTATAGGATCTCCTCTCCCCTTCGACTCCATTTGGCTCCGGATGATTTTCTTGTTTGTGATCAATGATATTCCCCCTCCTCCGGCGGAGATGACTCCGGCAATGCTCGACGTCGCGGAAGACAAGATCGAGTGCTTCCACGAGGCACTTTTGATCACCACAGCTCTGAGGGATCGCTCTGTCCGGCTGTTAAGCCAGATACGGGCTCAGCGGGTCGTCATGTCTGCCTTTGCTGATGGGTGCGGTGCTGACCGATGGGTAGCTACTCTTCATGAAGATCGCCGCTTTGTCATGGTGGAGAAGGCAGAGAGGGAGTTAGATAATTTTATCCATAGTTTTGTGAATCCCTGTACTTTCGATCCCATGTTTGGTGTTCTATTTTCTGTAGAATAAAATGTTCAATTAAATGCTTTGTTTTTGTCGTTGAACACCTGTTCTTCCTCTGATGTGTGCATGTGCGTATATGAATGAGCTTGGTTTCACACATATCTGTAAACGAAACTTAAGCCGGTATAAACAGGAACTAATAGCTCTTGGCCGAAGATTTTAATGGGAACAGAGGCGAAGTAGCAGTGTCAAGTCGACGGACTAAGCTGTACTCATGTCATCTGGGAACTGCTACCCGACGATAAGTTTAATACCCACTAGCTGTTCCCGATGTTTCCTGTCCAGTGTACTCATAACCCAATGAGCACATGCATACTATCTCTAGTGCGACGTACTAATAGATGTGGGACAGACCATCTCCCCTGCTGGGATGAGAAGCGTATACACTAGTCTACTCTGGAGTATCGATTCCCCGTCTCGATAATCCTACGACTAGAGACATGTATAAGGATGTGCTTATAGACTACCCAGCCCCCACTAGTGTAACTGCCACCATAACGCTGGTAATCAAGCAAAGATCCTAAGGGCTCTACCAATATGTATAAGCGATATGCTAAAAAAAACACATGCACATATTGAGGTAGAAACAAACCAAGTAGTATACTACCATTTTGAGCAAGACTGTCAATACAACTGTGGGCATATATCACTAACAAACCAGTATGATATAATAATGGCCTCTAGGGCATATATCACTAACAATCTCCTACTTGCACTAAGGCCATGTATTGGCATATTGCAGACCTATCATCTCGATTAGCTTCTCGAACTGTGTCTGAGAGATGGCCTTTGTGAGTGGATCTGCGGTGTTATTCTTCATATCTACTCTCCTCACCTCGATCTCCCGGAGATCAACGATCTCCCTGATCAGGTGGTACTGCCTCAAGATATATCTGGACTTTTGATGGGACCTGGGTTTCTTCGCTAAGGCTATAGCGCCGTTGTTGTCACAATACAGAGGTATTGGATCTACAATGGTTGGAACCACCTGAAGTTCTGTTAGGAACTTCTTCATCCAGACTGCTTCCTTCGCGGCGTCACAAGAATCTATGTACTCCGCTTCCATCCTCGAGTCGGCAACGGTGTCCTGCTTGGAGCTCTTCCAACAGACCGTCCCTCCATTGAGGGTAAAGATATAACCCGACATGGACTTGGAGTCATCCTTGTCACTCTGGAAGCTGGAGTCAGTAAAGGTCTCGATATGGAGGTCTTTTCCGCCATACACCAAGAACATCTCCTTAGTCCTTCTCAGGTACTTGAGAATGCTCTTTACTGCTATCCAGTGCTTCTCTCCTGGATTTGACTGATACCGGCTTACCACGCTTAGTGCGTAAGCAACATCTGCTCTGGTACACAACACCGCATACATTATAGAGCCTACCGCAGAAGCGTAGGGTATAAATGGCATGCGAGCCATTTCCAAATCAGTCTTGGGAGACATTCTTTGGAGAGGGTGATTCCGTAACAAGCCGGTAGATTACCACGCTTTGAATCTTCCATACTAAATCTTTTCAGTATGGTGTCGATGTACCTGGACTGCGAAAGTCCCAACATCCTCTTAGATCTATCGCGATAGATCTGGATCCCCAGAATGTAGGATCCCCAGAATGTAGGAAGCATCACCTAGGTCTTTCATGGAGAACCTCTGTGACAAGAATCTTTTGACTGATTATAGTATAGGAATGTCATTTCCTATCAAGAGAATGCCATCCACGTACAAGACGAGGAATACCACAGTTCTCCCTACAATCTTACAATATATGCATAGTTTATCTGGATTTTTGATAAAGTCGAATTCTTTGATCGTCTTATCAAAACAGATGTTCCAACTCCGCGATGCCTGCTTTAGTTCATAAATGGACTTAAGCAACTTGCACACTTTCCCGCTGCTTCCACTCTGAATGAAACCCTCTGGTTGATCCATATAGACGCATTCTTCCAAATTTCCATTTAGAAAAGTCGTATTTACGTCCATCTGCCAGATCTCATAATCATGGAAGGCAACAATGGCAAGAAGGATCCGAATGGATTTGAGCATAGCCACTGGAGAAAAGGTTTCATCATAGTCCAAACCAGGTCTTTGACAAAAACCTTTTGCAACAAGTCTAGCCTTATAGGTTTCAACCTGTCCATCTACACTAATTTTCTTTCTGATGATCCATTTGCAGCCTATGGGTTTTATCCCTTCTGGAGCAATGTCCAAAGTCCATACTTTGTTGGTGTACATGGACTCCATCTCGCCCTGCATTGCATCCAGCCATTTTACCGAGTCGCCGCTCTGAATGGCTTGCTGGAATCTAGTAGGCTCATCATTGTCAATGATGCAATTCTCTCGATCCCCGTTTATAAGAAAACCGTAGTATCTCTCGGGCGGACGAGACTGCCTACTAGTTTTGCGGAGTGACGTGGGGATGTCCGGTTCTTCTGAAACTTCTGGTTCTACCATGCTTTCAGTAATAGTTTGTGGTTCTGGAATTTCTTCCAGTTCTATTGCGCTCTCACTTTTCTGATTTTCTAAAAATTCAGATTCTAAGAAGTGGGCATGACGAGAAACAAAGACCTTTTGTTCCTCTGCGTAATATAAATAATATCCCATGGAGTTCTTTGGGTATCCCACAAACTTACACAGTACTGAGCATGCCTCGAGCTTGTCCGCATGCTACTTTTTTACAAAAGCTGGACATCATTATGTCTTAAGGTACTTAAGATAAGGTTTCTTCCCACTCCACATCTGATATGGTGTAGTAGGTACAGTCTTGGTAGGAACCTTGTTCAAAAGATATATAGTTGATTCTAGTGCATAACCCCAGAAGGATCGCGGCAACTCAGCGTTACTCATCATGGAACGAACAATATTCAATAAGGTTCTGTTCCGCCTTTCTGATACACCATTGTGTTGTGGTGTGTATGAAGGAGTAAGCTGAGAGAGAATACCATTCTCTTTTAGGTAATCTAGGAACTCGGCACTTAAATATTCACTACCTCGATCAGATCTCAGTGTCTTTGATATTTTTGCCTGTTTGTTTTTCCACTTCATTCTTATATTCCCGGAATTTTTCAAAGACCTCAGATTTATGCTTCATCAAGAAGACATGTCCATACCTAAAAAAATCATCCGTAAAAGTAATGAAATAGGAATAACCACTTCGTGCATGTGTAGATATTGGACCACACACATCGCTGTGAATGAGTCCCAAGAGCTCGCTCGCTTTTACTCGGTGTCCAGTGAACGAAGTCTTTGTCATCTTTCCCATAAGACAAGATTGACAAGTTGCATAAGACTGATATTCGAATGGATCCAAATATCCCTCTCTATGTAACTTTGTTAACTGTGTTTCATTGATGTGACCCAGTCTACAATACCATAAGAAAGCCTGATTTAATTCCGGAGACTTTCTTTTAAGTGTGTTCTGGACACTGAAAACCTGAGCTTGATTTAATACGTATATATCGTTATCTAACGTACTTGACCTAATCAAAGCTTGATTTAGGTGGATGTGGACCACATCGCTTACAAATGTAAAATCATATCCTTTCTTAGAAAGTAAGGATACAGATATGATATTACAAGCTAGACTAGGTACATACAAACAGTTACGTAGAATCAATATCTACCCACTTGTCAATCCTAGGTGATATTCCCTTACGGATTCAGCGTCCATGCTCATTCCGTTAGCTACTCTGAGAGTCATATCATCTACCTTGATAACTATATGGTTTCTCAAAGTCTGTAATGAATTACATATATAAGATCCTGATCCGGTATCTAGTACCTAGGAAGTAGAGTTAATTGACATACAGTTTTCAATTACAAACACGCCCGAAGCCGAAGCCACAACATGCTTCGGATCCTGGATTCTGGCTTTCAAAGCCTTGCATCCCTTCTGCCAATGCCCTTTCCCGTGATAATAGGAATATCCCTCCTTTCCTACTGTTAACCCCGAAACTTTTACTTTTCCCTGTCCCTCTACCTTACTGACACCGCCTATTGGCTTTGTGGAGGTCTTCTTCTTCTCATCCGCCTTGGATCCAGAAGAGGAAGATTCCCCAATAAGCAGAGCGGGTGTCTCCCTGGTTTCCTTCAGGGTGTAAGTAGAAGGTAGGGACTGTAGAATCAAGTCAGCATATGATTGGTTCTCCAACGTGGTCTTCAGGTCCGTGAGCTCATCAATATAGCTAGTCATTATAAGGACGTTATCCCCTACTGATGACCCGATAGCCAACCTCGCTTGAAGCAATTCCTTCGAGATCTCATATCTTGCGATATGAGATTGCTCTCCATATAAATTTTTGTTATGGGGGGAAGATAGAAACTAAGTCCATCTTCTCGTGCTGCTTCTGGTTTTCACCATCTACTGAGGCCAATATGAGGCACTTGGCATTCGCTCTATCCTTTTCCCTTGTTTTATGGATATCAAAATCCGTGACGGTGGAAACTGGACCTGGGACGGTGGGGTTTGAGTAGTAATGAGTTGGTCCAGCTTGTCATAGGTAATGGATATCTGGACAAACTTTTGTCAGTCACTATAGTATAACTCAGTCATTTTATTATCTAACTGTAACCTAATCTGGTCACCTGGTCGCTGCAATTTGGAGAGAGAGAAGAAAACACTCAGCATGATGCTCTTGCAAATTTAGATTGGTTTTTAGTTTATCTAAACAGGATGGCTCCCACTGTTTCTCGAATCCTTTCTCAAACCATAAAAGAAGAATTAGTCATGATTAATCTCACTGTACAATACTTGCTTAACCTTTCAATCAGGCTAGTGTCGGTACTTCGAGGGAGGTTTTACGACGCTTTCGCGAAGTTCCTTAATTAAATAACCTCTTTTCCCTGGAGGCGTAGCCCCGATAACACTGTTCTAGACACCTACTTGGTTTATAGCATTGATCGTTAAGTAAAAAAATCTCCCGAAAAGTAGCATATACTCACAGTAGGATCGGGATCCAAATATCATTGTGTGATAACCTTGAAGGAACCCTACCAACATTATCACACTCTAAATGGCATACAGCACTAGCAAATTTCAGTTTCCTTAGAAACTCCCGATGTGGATTTTTGCCCCATGCTCTTATAACCTTGACGAAGGCCAACAAATCATAAGCCACATGTTAAGTTCTACCCATAATTGTCCAGGTTAATTTGAACCCACCCGTCTATACCCATGACGAAGGCCAACAAAGTAATACGACTGTCCCAAACCAACGCATCTATTTATGCTACATATGAATACCTAGCAGCTACCAATCACTATGCCTTGGCGAAGGTCAACAAACATAGCTTGAATACTACTGAATATTCATATGAAATGACGGAGGGCTACGAATGGTTTTGGCGAAATCGTGAATATAGTGAACTTGATATAATCGAAGGAACCTGATAGCTTTTAAAAGGAGTGGTTTAAGCTCCGCATTTTAAAAGTTTGCTGTTTTGAAAAAACCAAGTGGTTTTAAAATTTGTTCCAATGATTCAACTTTGGTTTATTTTCTTTGCATTAATCTAATGCAATCCCATCATTTACACCTATCATCACAGAAAGAAACGAAAATATGACGTACGCTTATGCCATCCGCATTCGTCACTGGGCCTTGTTAGTGTGATATGCCTTAGAGGCCATTATTGTATAGTACTAGTTTGTATATTATATTTTGGAAGCTTAGGATATATACACAGATTTGTAACAGTGTTGCTCAATATGGTAATATGCTACTTGGTTTGTATCTATCTTAATATGTGTATATGTTTCTTTTGATATATCGCTAATACATATTGATAGAGCCCTTAGGATCTTTTGCTTGACTACCAGCGTTGTGATGGCAGTCACATTAGTAGGGGCTAGGTAATCTATAAGCACATCCTTTTACAGGTCCCTGGTCGTAGGATTATCGAGACAGGGCATCGATACTCCAGAGTAGACTAGTGTATACGCTTCTCATCCCAGGAGGGGAGGTGGTCTGTCCCACAGCCATCAGTATGTCGTACTGGAGATAGTATGCAGGTGCTCGTTAGGTTACGAGTACACTGGACATGACTCGCTGGGAACTGTTGGTTGGTATTATACCTATCGTCAGTTATCAGTTCCCAGGTGACATGAGTACAGCTTAGTCCGTTGACTTGACAATGTCACTTCGCCTCGAGTGTGTTCCCACTGTTCTCAGATTACTATCCTACCACGGCTGTATTGAGTCGTGCAAACAGGTAGTAGTTGGGTGCAGTCCCGAAGCACTTGGAGGCAGTAACGGTTAGACATGATTCGTCTTTCCCGATATTGGGAGTTGATATCGCGCTGTGTCTAGGAGAGCCATTACACAAAGTCCCTGGCCAGGGCAAGCGAGATTTACTGGTAGTGTTTCCAGTAGTTTCTCAGGGTGTTCTGGGCTACACTCCGACACGACTTGTACCGCTATTAGGGGACTGACGTTTACCGCCCCCTAGGCCCGACATGCGATACTCTTAGACGAACAGACCGAACTGTACAGAGATTGTCACATTCAGGCTCAGTAGGAGTTCGGATGGGTTCACCTCATCGGTCTTCTTATCGACATCTACCCGGGGACCGTTATGTACAGCTAGTACCGCTTGCGGCCTGTGGTTAAACCCACTGCCAGTGTAGTGTCGAGTCTTTAGAGTCCCACATAGAGGGTTGTCCGCCTTTGGGCAAAACAGAGTAGAGGTCGTATGGTTTTACGACAGGATTCGTTCACATATGCGTACTTGTGCGTATTCGGTGTTCGGGCAGACATTACTAGTGGGCTTTGGTTTAAGCCAGATCCTAATATTTGTTTTGGGATTGGTCTTGTCTTATTGTATTCGTGTTTCTTCGGAATACGAATGCGAGTACGTACGTACAGTTGACAAAGGCGGAGAGGGAGACACCTCATTAGGGTTTTTGGCCATTGACTTGATCCAAACCCTAATGAGAATGAGAAATATGATTAATAATATTAATTAAGTATAATTGTATCATGGTTAGAATTGGTTTGACCATTTGACTTGTTGACTTACTTTGACCTAGATATTTTTCTTTTGCATAAGATGCTTCTTGAAGCATGCTTAGCATTAAATGTGAAATGATAATGGTCAAATCAACTCACCATCATAATTTTCTTAATTATTATTATTATTATCATATTTTTATCATATGAGAGCTTGGTTCTCTCATTCTATTTTCATCTTTCTCTCTCATGGTTTGCTCTAAGTGTTTCATGTGTTGAAAATCAAAGCTTTAAGACTAAACCACCAAAATACTTCTCTACTCACTCTAGGGTTCTTAGTGTAGCAAGCCAAGCACTCTAGTTACTTCATTGTTGAGGTAGAAGCTCAAGGTAGATGCCTTTGGGTGGATCGTTCTTTGACCTAGAGAAGAAAAAGAGGAGGAGCCATCTACACTACTCCAAGTAGCTAGCAACTAGGAGGACCACAACAAGAAAAGAAGGAGTTCAAGCACTAGGTATAACCATCTAACCTAGTAGTTAAAACTCCGTATTAGTTTGTTAGTTTTCGTTTAGCAAAGATCCTTCATGGTTAGTCTATGTTTCCTTTGAGAAAATTTTGATTTTTACCTATTCCGCTTTCCCGTTAAGCACCGGGTTGGGTAACATAGACTTACAGGCCTCGTCTTACACCGTTAGATTACTTAACTAACACCAGAGTGGGGGCTGAACTAGCGCGGATGCAAAATATAAGCAACGTCTATATATATATATATATATATATATATATATATATATAATAACCATTCTTCTCACGCAATAATAAGAATTCCAGATCACAGATAAACATATTAGATATACTAGGAATTCCGCGTTTCGTTTAAGCCTGTAACGAAAGACGGATTCCAAAGTCGTGATGAATAGCCAAACCCCACCCCAGACCCCTACGGGTGCGGCAAACTACCCGCCAAATTCCCGAAGTGAAGCAGCATCTCTCATCAAAGTGAGTAGGCCACTCGGCACTTCAAAGAACCCGGTAGTTTGTGCACCCCACCTTGGGTCTATCCTAGGAGTAGAAAACAGTAAAAGAAATAATATAACGTTGGCTATAACCTCAACCCGGATGTGCCCCGCAAAATAATATTACATCACTTTACAAATTTTATATTGAATGAAAGAATGAAAACCCTCATCTCACATCCCCGGCTATTCATCCACAACGATCTAATAAATTCATATACATAAACTAACAAGAGCAACAACACAGATATGTACAATCCCGACTAATCGACGTATAGCAATTAGTTGACGTTTCCAAACACATATATCACAACTTGAAACTTGTTAAACGACGTTAAAACTGCGACTTCAAAACACTCCGTATTGCCACAGTAAAAAGATAACAGTATATTCAAAATTGGCAAAAACAAACAACACTTGAGACCTTAGATCCAAGTAACTAGAACACGGACCAAAATTCAAAGAATTTCACAAAAATAAAAAAGGTGAGGCCGGTTTTTTTGTGAATGTAGCCGGCCCAATTCAGGAGGAATTGCTTCATTTTTGGTGTGTGTGCATATCACAACAAGTAGAGCACTCTGCAATTGTTTAAAAAAAATTTAGAGCCTCCGAAAAATTTGACAGAAACTTGGATTCTAGGTTTCGTGTTTCAGATTTATTTCGGTTTCGTAGTTTTACACTTCGTCTAAACAATTAGCTAAGATTTAGTAGGCTCTGATACCACTGTAAATCGATATCACGCACCCCACGGGTTCGCGGGGAGGCGGAATATTTAAAAAACGATTTTTCAAAGCCCGCAACACCGACTTGAACTCCAGAATCGATGCTAAACCCTAGCTAACAAACTAGTGTGTGAGGTTTAACTATTCGGAAAGGAGTTTATACCCCCACGATACAAGTACTTCGGGTCTTCTTCGTTGTCCTCCTCATCATCGTAGGCTCCGAGGATCGTAACGGATCGATACTTCCTCGTCGGCTTCTTCGAGACAAAGAGGATCCACCCGAGAGTCTATAGTCCGAGCTCCAACCTCAAATCCGAGATAACTAGAGCACCTAGATCACTATACTAGATGACCTAGGTGATGTAGAGAGTGAAGATGAGTTAGTTTGTCTCTTGAAACGCTAGGTTTCTCAACTCATGAGATTTTAAGGGTTGAGAGGAAAAAGAAGGAGAGCTTGAGGAAAGAGTATGTGTTTTTGATAATGATAATGGAAATGACTCTTGATTAGACTATAAGCATGGCAAGAAAATATCTCACACAAAATATCTAGTGCCACAAAATATCTCACAAAATATCTAAATCAAACCAAGCCCCAAATAGTCAAACCAAGTAACCATGGTTCAATTAACATTTGTAAAAATAATAATCCATTTCCACCACCTCATAATTGTTTTAATCAAATAAAAGACCAAAACCCTAATGAGGTGTCTCCTTCTAAAAGCAATCTTGAGTAATTACAAGAATGCCCTTCTCATCCGTATATACATACCCGTATCCGTATTCCGAGAAACACGAATACAATGAGATGAAACTAATCCATCAATATAATACTAGGATCCGGCTTAAACCAAAGCACACTAGTATTATCCGCCCGATCATCATATGTGCACAAGTACACGTAAGTGATCGAAGCCCTGCCGTAAAACCATACGGCCTCTACATCTTTCGCCCGATGCAGGAAAACTCTCTATGTGGGACTCTAAAGATTCGACAGTACGCTGGCAGTAGGTTTTACCACAAGCCACAAGCGGTACCAGCTGCATGTAACGGCTACCCAGGTATCTGTCGATAAGAAGGCCGATGAGCAAACTCATCCGAACTCCTACTGAGCCTGTATGTGACAATCTCCTTACAGTCCGGTCTGTCCGTCTAAGAGTATCGCATATCGGGCCTAGGGGACGGTAATCGTCAGACCCCTAATAGTGCAATAAGTCGTGCCGGAATATAGCCCAAAAAACCCTGAGAAACTACTGGAATACCTACCGGTGAATCTCGCTTGCCCTGACCAGGGACTTTGTGTAATGGCTTTCCGAACACAGCACGATATCGGCCCCTAATACCGGGAGAGACGGATCCTATCTAACCGCTACTGCCTCCAAGTGCTTCGGGACTGCACCCAACTACTATCTGTTTGCACGACTCTTTTGAGCTGTGGTAGGGTAGTAATCAAAGTACAGTAAGAATACACTCGAGGCGAAATAGCAGTGTCAAGTCAACGGACTAAGCTGTACTCATGTCACCTGGGAACTGCTATCCGACGATAGGTATAATACCCACCAGCAGTTCCCGACGAGTCTTGTCCAGTGTACTCATAACCCAAAGAACACCTGCATACTATCTCCAGTACGACATACTAATGGCTGTGGGACAGACCATCTCCCCTGCTGGGATGAGAAGCGTATACACTAGTTTACTCCGGAGTATCGATGCCCAGTCTCGATAATCTTACGACTAGAAACCTGTATAAGGATGTACTTATAGACTATCCAGTCCCCACTAGTATGACTGCTATCATAACACTGGTAATCAAGCAAAAATCCTAAGGGCTCTACCAATATGTATAAGCGATATGCTAAAAGAAACACATGCACATATTGAGGTAGAAACAAACCAAGTAGCATACTACCATTTTGAGTAAGACTGTCAATACAACTGTGAATATCCCAAGTTTCTATTAAGTAATATAAAAACCAGTATGATACAATAATGGCCCCTAGGGCATATATCACTAACAGTTTCCTGCTTAGCTCATCCGCTGAAGGCAATTTCCTGCCCGGCCACTGTGCGGATCTAAAGCCCTCGCTAAGAGGCGGCCAAGTAGTTTCCTGCTCGGCTCATCCGCTGAAGGAAGCTTCCTGTCTGGCTCTTCTAAAGTCTAATTCAGACGCGGCGCACGATCAACTATCGTCTCGATTCCGGGGTGAGTGGGACGCCGACCTACCTATGCTTGGCGTTCGTTCGATTTATACACATAACGCACGATCGTCACCTCGACTCCGGGGTGAGTGGGACGCCGACCTACCTATACTTGGCATTCATTCGATTTATACACGCGACGCACGATCGTCACCTCGATTCCGGGGTGAGTGGGATACCGACCTACCTATACTTGGCATTCATTCGATTTATATACGTGTCACCTTGACTCCGGGGTGAGTGAGACGCCGACCTACCTATACTTGGCATTTGTTCGATTTATATACGCGGCACACGATCGTCACCTCAGCTCCGGGTGATGGCAGGCGCCGGTCTACCTATGCTTTGCTTTCGCTAGCTCATACGTCACGTTCGCCCAGCACTCGACACTCAACTTTGCATGTGCTGGACGTCCGTGGGACACTGACCTATCTGCACTTGCGAAAATAGAAGCATTCCGAAGGCGAGATAAAAATACTTGCGAGTTAAAAATACTTGCAAGCTAAAGATACTTGCGAGATAAAAGTACTTTATTTATATCCAAAAAATTTATACAAGGTACTATGGGCTCCCCAGCCTTATAAATGCCCGGAGGCTTACAAAATTTAGTAACTGAGGTGGGGTAGCTCAAACCGTCTTCTCGGCCGCCACTTCCCCTTGATCGTCGCTTCCTTCTGGGGCTATGATCGCAACGTCCGGCTCGGCGCTTCCGCCCGCCGCCTCGCCTGCCCCGGCGGGCTCGGCGCCGCCCCCTGTGGCGCTTCCTCGGCCAAGGGATACCTAACACGAAACTCCTGATCGTCGAACCCGGGCATGGATTCCTTAACGGCATCGAGGGCGTTGTGCCACCCGACGGCCGCGGAGTTGGCAAGGTCGAGGTAGAACTGGTCGGAAGTCTTATACTCCTCCACGGTCATTTCCGCTCTCCCCTCTGCGAGCTTCGCCGCCTCCAAGACGCCTGAGCATCCCGCTTGAATGAGTCCCTCTGCTTCTTCATGGCATCGAAGAGCCCGTTGACCTCCCCTATCTGGGCCTGAATGGCCCAGTCAGATTCAGTCAGGAGCCGATACGACTCCTTCAATTTTGCGACCCTCAGGCCCTCCGCGACCAATCTCAAATCGAGGAGGGCCGCCTTCACTTCCGCCTGTTGCAGCTGGGCAAGGAGCTTTTCTTCTCGCGAAGAAGATTCGCCCGCCTTCTTCATTGTCGGAGCCACCTCCTTAAACTCCATTGCAGCAAAGAGGGCGCAATGCCGGAGTACCTGAGAAAACGGGAGCCGTGTTAGGAGATAAAAGAAAAAAATATGTGTACTCGGAGAAATTCTGGGAGAATTACCGATCTGAACGGCCTCCTGAGCTATCGCCGCCACTTGTGCCTTCATGGTGCCTTGAGGGATTTTGGTCCCCGCTGCTTTCTCCATGTCCGCCAGTAAATTGTCGGCCACAAAGAGCCCCGAAGGCATCTCGATGCAGAAGTCGCCCTCCTGCATCTGAATCCCAGCCTAAGGGGGCCGAGAAACTATCCTCTTATGCCTCTTGAGTAGGGATTCGGCAGAAGGCGGCGCTTCCGTCCTAGCCCAGGGGGGCGGATCTCGCGTGTGCTTCTGTCCTCCCCTGTGGTGTTCCTCCGGAACGAGGGACACTGCGGGAGCCTTGGATGGAGGTGTTTGTCGGTAGCCGCGCCCGAAGCAGGCCGAGACGAGCTTGCGCCACCGCCCTTCCTCCCCTGGACCTTGGCGGCCATGGCGGCCATAATCTTCGAGCGATCCATCAGCTCTGCAAGATACCATAAGAAAAGATCAGCGGCCAAAAAATAACTAAATTTAAGCAAGTATAAATAGATCGGTACAAGCCTTAATTCACCCACGAAGCGCGCGGGACTGAGTACCGCCAAGCTCAAAGCATGCTCGGAAAGCAGGACATCAGCCCGTTGGATCGATTCCTATTGAGACTGTCACGACCCGAAGGTACGGAACGTGACTGGCACTTAAATTACAAAATGTCTCAAGGCGTAACGTAATCTAAGTAAGCCAAAACCCAGAAATCTAAACCATTTAAAGAAATAGAGTGAATGAAAATTTATTAAAGAAAGCGATTTTAACAAGATAAGACGCATAAAACATTTTAATGCATCAAATTTCTCGAAAATTTCGGCAGAGTCTCTTTTGTAAATACTGGCCCCCCAAATAGGTACAACACATGAAAACACACATAAATAATGAATAAAGGTATCCCCAAGCGGGAGCTAGCTCTTCGCCAATGGAGGAATCATAACCACTTGCAATATATATCATCAAGTGCAAAATAAGCAAATAAAAGCATGAAAGTAAGAAAACACCACGTTGGCTCAAGTGGGCATCGACACCAGAAATAAAATACATACAAATCTTACAAGCTCACTATCTAAGTCCAATGTACGAAGGGTAGATGGAGTATAATAGATACAAAATAAAATACATGGTGGGGGCAAAATAAAATCCTCCAAAACCCACCTACGAGCAAGCTGTAAGTCGAAACAAACGAAGCGGAATTGAAGGTACACCCGCCGCTACTGTACTGACGGGTCAGACCTGCAAGACACTGTGGCACAACGGGGGTGAGTTGCCAACTCGTGAGTAGTAACATCTAATAAGGCTATCGTAAGTATGCATGCAATGCGTCACAATCTACATATATCGATATGATGCGATGCACTAGTATGTATGCAATATGAATGCATAATCCACACGAAACCTGATATGTTTGGTACGAGAAAATCTGTATTCTTATCTTCGTAAAACTCCTGTGAAATAACTGAAGTATCATCAAAGAAATCAACAGAAATCCGTGTCAAGTATCGACACAAAATATATACATCTTAATGTCTCAATATCTCGTGCTCCGTCAGTCCAGATCGGCCCATATCATCAATCTCACGACTACGGTCGGTATCCTTCGGATATCCGCCGCGCCAGACATCACCGGTAGGTAGTCTGCCCCTTCCAGGCTCATCGTCTACAACTCGAGTTTCTTGTCCCGGGATACCATACCGGGCCCACCATGTACCCGAAACGGTTCAACCTACTTCTCGAATCGGGTCTCGAAAACCAACAGAAATCAAGAAAACTCATGGTGGACGACACATACATCATATTATGAGAAAACCGCAACTTGCTTTTTTAAAATGATAACAGGTTTATAAAATTCTTGTGGTTGTCTCAAAAATCCAGAAATCTCATAAATACTGAAATTCTCGAGAAGAATCACAATATATAAACATACCGGTGATGATGGAAATCTATGATACGGTAGTATATACCATGCGAAGTACGGCCAGAAGCTATGCATGAATAATGATGCAATGAGATATGTATATATGACTAACAATCCTACGTATCCATTTTAATGAAATGAATATACAAGTACAAGTCTACGGATCATATATGATGCAAATAATTCCCAAAGGGAATCCGAAAAATTTGATGTTGATTTTCAATCTCAGATCTGAGAGATTTGGTGAGTTCTCAGACCGGCTCAAAAAATGCCTTGATTTGCCGCATTCTAAGGTCCTGAAGGACGTTAAAGCTTCGAAGATGAGAATCACTAAGCGATTCAAGGTAATGTTGGTGCTATTTTTTAATCTTTCTTCTCGATTTTCTTAATTTTGAGTGATATTTTGTTTAGATCGGAGGAGTTTGATGCATAATTAAGTCTTAAGCGCTCCATGACTTACCAGTGACTTCTGAATTCATCGGTTCTTGGGATTATATGAAGCGCTTAAAGGAAATTTTCGTATATTTATGTTTTCTTTTCGATTTTGCTAACTTTGAGCAATAGTTTGTTTGGATCGGATCAATTTGGTGCAAGCTAGGTCTTAATCGCTCCTAAGCTTTACAATGAGTGTTTGATTTTTCTTTTCAATTGTGTGCTCAAGCCAAAAGAAGACCAAGTTGAAGATATGTGCCATTTTGTTTTGCGGGTTTTATATGTAGCAAGAGATTTTAAGGGCTTAGCTCATTTGGTATCAATTTCCTCTCCAATGTGAGAGGTCGGAAGTTCGATCTCCGAAAAGGGTTGATTTATAAAAAAGAGCTTTCAATGGAAAAAAGAAAGAAAAAAATAATGATCCTTTTGCTTGAAATGAATTTTTCCACAGATAGCCGATGGGTGCAGCAATTCATCCTCATGAAGCGGAGGAGTTGGAGCTTGACTGGGATGGATGAGATCAATTATGAGAAAGATAGGGCTGAATTGATGTGTGATGATTGCCACCTTCGTTTCGATTTCATCCAACCGATGAGGAAGCTTCAAATGATCGGCCATGTTCATGTTTATAAGTCGCAGGCTTAGGAATCGCCAGGTATCTTAAACTTTTTCCTTTCAACTTTTAGGGTTTATTTGTTTATGTAGAATCTTCTACCTTATTTATTTTATTCTACATCTCTCCCGTATTTATTTTCCCTGCTTAGTTTTCCAATGATCTTAATCTCTGTGTAATCAAAAATGTTATGCGACTTCTTTATTCTGAAACTTATAACTTTCACTGATAATCCAATTTTTGGTATTTGGTTCCAAACCCCAAGGCAATATGGGAGCTTATGATCTGAACTCGACTACTTTTTATCGTCGGGCCATTGCTATTGGAACGTCTAATCGCTTGGTAGAGAACACAACAACAAGAAAAATGAAGTTTTTCCGCAGTTCTTTGGTTTCCTTCAGCTGGGTCTTATTTGGCTTGAGCACACAGCTAAATTGAAGAATCAAACACTAAAACCTAGGAGTGATTAGGACCTATATCGTACCAATTTGATCCGATCTAAACAAACCATTCCTCAAAGTTAGCAAAATAGAAAAGAAAAATAATTGTGCTTCACATAATCCCAAGAAAAGTTTAGCATATTTACCAAAATTTGCGCTTCACATAATCCCAAGAACTGACGATTTAAGCCGTCACTGGAACGAACATTAGAGAGCGCTTAAGACCTAATTGTGCATCAAATTTCTCCGATCTAAACAAAATATCGCTCAAAATCAAGAAAATCGATAAAAGAAAATCACCAAATTTACCTTCAATCGCTTGGAGATCCTCATCTTCGAAGCTTCAACCTCCCTCAGGACATCAAAAATGCGGCAGATCAAGGCATTTCTTAAGCCGGTCTGAGAACAAACTAAATCTCTCAAAGCTGAGATCAGAAATCAACATCAAATTTTTTGGATTCCCTTTGGGAATTATTTGCTCTCTTCTCTCCTTTTTCCCTTCTTATTCTTCGTTTTGAGCCTCTCTCTCTCTCTCTCTCTCTCTGGGGCAGACACTCTCTAGAGACGTGGCCTGGACACGGTAACAAAAGACCCAAACGGAACGGAATTCCCAAAGCAGAAGCAGACAAAAAAAGGCTCGAAAATAACATATACCCAACTTTGTATATAGATAGATAGATATATGGTTTTGTGAAGAACGGGAAATGGAAATCTATACGGCAAGAAATTATATTCTACTTTCTATGCTCTGTTTTATTGATCACTTTCCTACTTCCTCTCTATGTTCCCATTCCCAAACATGCCCAAAAGTTAACTAGTACTGTACGCACATACAAAAATGTCTTGCAACTTTTGCAACAACTTAAATATCTTTGGGGAAATTGTTTTCTTAACTTTATTTATTCTTAAACCCAATAAGTTTCAAATTGTGAAAAAACTTAAAAGCATATATCGAATCTCTTCAAAGCTTGATTTGTATCCGTATTTTTGTATGTATTGCCAATAAAGCCCTATTAAGATTTCATAAAATATATGCTATGATTCGATAAATAATGTTAGATTATGATTTGATAAATAATTTTATATAAGAATAAATAGAATTTCTAAAAATTAACTATTGTGAAGCTTAAGAAAGGGTAAAGCTGATATTTTTTAAAACATATTTCAACCAGAATAGGTATGGGCTTCAAACATTCGTATTTGAAAAATATTGGGTTTTTTTATAAACAATTCTGTAAATGCATGGGTTTAAAAATAAGTCACTTTTCAATACAAACAATTTTCCTCATCTGCAAGATTATATTGGATAAAGTCATATTCAAATCCGAGTAGCCATGCGTTAGAAAAGACAAATAGAAAAGTACAGGTAAACATAAATCTCAAATTGCGCTCATTAAATTAAAATACTCAAATCTACAAGGTAAATTTATTGAAAAAGCAGCTATTCATATTGCTTAAATATTTAATCTACGTCTTTCAATCCAAGAAACTCATCTAAGTATGCAACTACTAAAACAGCCACATAACTGATCAACATTCCAAATATTCTAATTGTATTTATCAGCTGCAAAATGATTGTTAGGCTCAAGCAGGTCTACTTTGATATGAAAGTTCAAGTTAATAGACAAAGATCTAATTTCATATTTATACTAATTAATTTCTCATATGCATTTCAATCACACATGAAGATATCACAACAATAGTAACAACTTTTCTCAAAAGCCAACAATAGTTACAGAAAATAACAAAAAGGTCAAAGAAACTTTAGTCAACAATAATAAATGGAAAAAAATAAGCACATAGATTTTATTTCGACTTTTGAAGCAAGAAATGTCTTCTTAGACAACAATTTAATAGACAAATTTTCATGTAAGTCGATTTGCTGCCCAATTTAAGAGGTTACAACGTAATCTAGTTTCTTACAAAAAAAGAAAAATATTGAACCTCATAAAAAAAATTAAATGAACACAACAGATCATAATGAAAAGGAGTAGGGTAACAAGAGAAAAAAGAGGAAAGACAGAGATTTTCTTTACATATTCAAAAAAAAAGTCATCTATAAGTTAAGAAAGCACGTTTTGCATTTCCTGAGATTCTAGAAACCCACCGAATTTGAACCCTGATCATTGTTAGACCCAAACATGAGGTTCAGGGGCCTGTCGTGGCCTGACCAAGGCCATTGCGGCCCAGAGTTTTTGTGCAATTAAAACCCCAGGGCCCGCAGTGGCATGGGTCAGGCCACTGCAGGCCCGGGACTGCAGGGTCCCTGCAGGCCTCATTTGGCCCCAAAACATATGCATCCAATTAATCCCACATCCTATATGATTATCTCACATAAAGGAACCAGCTGTGCCTAGAAAACAAGCATGGTGCGATCTTCAGTTCTCTCTATGAAACTCTACTGTCGAAAGAACTCAAAATTCGTACCGCCACCAACTCAATCGTGCCATTCCACAGCTATTTGGTGTCAACTATGGGCAGTTTTTTCTTGAGATGTGATCTTCATGTTGGTCATCTTCAAGGATACACGGATACGGCTATGGACACGGGGACGGACACACTGACACGATACACACTACACAGCAAATCCTAAATATAGGGTACAATGACAAGACAATAGATATTCTTCATATTGTGTGGAATGTGATGGAAGATGGAGGACATGCATAGAACACACGTCATATAGAACAAGAAAAATTAGAAGTATAACATCCAAATAAACGAATAATAACAATAGCATACTAGAGACATGTATAAAGCACATAGGACACGTTTAGGGCACATATACAATAAGCATACAATCATCCGATATTGCAAGAGTCGTGCAAGTGTTAGTGTCCGATACATGTTAAGTGTCTTACGTCTAACGCAGCAACACAACCTGTTGGAAGTGTGTAACGACTGTGTCCCCTTGTACCCCTTGTTTGTACCTTCACTTATTTTTTTTATTGCAGTTCAATTGATTCCTTCTTTGTTTGTGTTATTAGTTTTATTATTTTACCATGCTATTTTGAAACAAGAAGTTTCTTGTGTTGAGTTGGTTTCAGTACAAGAATCCTAGCCTACAGATCACAAGTTCAAATTCCAGTGCCCATTTCATTTTATTCTTTTTTAATTATTTTTAACTTTGACTACGTCTTTGAGGCCGTGGGATTTTAGGAAGATTCTGGAGGCTTTTGAATTTTAAAATTCTTCCTTCCTTTTCTTTTCATTTCATATTTTCCTAAGTCCAAGTTATTCCTCCTCACCCTCTTAACTTGAGAACTGAAAGTGTGCTAATAACCCTAGAGGAGGGTGAATAGGGTTTGCATGAAAATATCCGACTTTAAAACTTGTAGCAATATATATGAGCAATAGCTATATATTCAAATGATAAAACAATTCAAGCACAAGTCAAACTAAATCAATCGCAACACAAATATATAAGCAATACGATAAACTAAAGAGAAAGAAATGCAAACTGTGACACGGTCGATTTAGAGTGGTTCAGCACCCTCTGCCTGGTCCACTATCTAAGACTCAGCCCTTAGGACTTTTCTCTTTCACTATACCCTCTTTTAACCGGGTGGAGAAACCCTTACAAATACCTCATTTTCCGGGTAGTGGAACCGTCACGCCCCGCTTCCCAGAGTACGCTAAGGTAGGCACGTGACATAGCCAACCATGCTACCTGTGAATAGAAATTATCCTTCCACAGTCACATTACGGCTGTAGAGATATCAAGAACAATAATAAAACTATCTAGCACATGTCCATAAGCCAAAATAAAATGAGTTAAGAATAAATAATGCGGAAGCAAAAGATCCAATACAAGAATAACTGGAATGTATATCCCATAATGCGGGCTCACATCAGGAATAAAATACTGGAAAGTAAAAGAACTAACTACTAATGAGTCCTCACTGCTCAGCCTACTGGCTGAAGTACTCCTGCTCGGACTGCAGCAAAGATACGGAATCTGTGCCATGCAAAACCCAGACGTCAGCGCGTCGTAACATCAAGCAATAATATATAAACAGGGTAGCAAGACATGCAAGTATAATCATAAATGGTAAAGCAGGTGTAACAGCAATATAAATCAGGGCAGTGAAAGGTAGTGTACAGTGAGTAATCTAAACTGGTC
Organism: Agapanthus africanus; assembly: GCA_030015575.1. Classification (NCBI taxonomy): domain Eukaryota; kingdom Viridiplantae; phylum Streptophyta; class Magnoliopsida; order Asparagales; family Amaryllidaceae; genus Agapanthus; species Agapanthus africanus. The sequence continues at coordinate 422,730,848 of JASDDO010000010.1, read as the reverse complement.
TACTGGGTTAACTACTCTCAAGTCTTTGAAATTAATTTGATGAATCATCGATGTAACTCAATAGTATCCCGTGCGTGCCCGGGATCACGGTCTCTGACTCTCGGGCTGAACCCGAGACGTGCCGTAAGGCAGTAAATGATGGTAGGTAATGACGAGTGATGTCCATAGCATCACTCCGGGGCTGGCCTAGCCCGTAAGACTAATCAGAACAGGTATAGAACTGTCGAGTTACAAGTCAGGTTTCATCATTGGTTTCCCCATACCCCCAAGTCAAAAGTGTTCAAGTCAGGTATTGAGTGATCTAAAGCTAATGCCAACACAGGATCAGGCAGGTACATGTTTGTCTGGATAGACAACAGGAACTGTCTGTAAGGACAACATGTCAGGTTTGTTAGCATTAGACACAAGATCAAGTAACAGGTAAAGCCATGGTACAACATGTCAAATCAGGTAGTAAACAGGTATCATGTCATGTCGAGAGGTGCACGGTACCATGTCGTGTCAAGATATAGGTGTAACAAGTCATGTCAGGATGCACAAAGTGTCATGTGGGTGCTCATAATCAACTAACGTATGCATGAGTATATATATAAACAAGCATGGGTACTAATGAAGCAATAAAAAATGAATCATGGTGATGATATATGCAAGATACAGATTAAAGCATGGGGATGCACCGTTATAGATTAGAGTTAGGGTTGTGGTTCCAACATTAACTAAAATACACTTAAATTAATATAGAATTGTTAAATCTCGTTATTATGGGTTAAATGGTTTAGGGATGCAATGATATATAAAATATGTTCAATGGATGCCACCGGGTATTCGGGGTAGAAACTATTTAAAAGTGCTATGGGTTATGCAGTTAATTAGTAAGTAATTTAACCACGGATGTGGGTACACGATATTGTACTTCAAGATGCAACAAGTTATAATTTAAGATCCGAGTCTACAATGATATAATCTGACATCGAAATGCAAGAATGGAAACTAATAGCCTTAGGTTCAATTTGCAGGTTTAATCATAAAATAAATATGTATAAATAATATAGTAGCATGTAGCAAGTTTCACTTGCCTCGACGGATCGCGAAGCGGTAAATGGAACGTCACGTGTCGGCGGGAAAAGTCGCGACGTGCGCACGGTACACGGAATGAGTCCAAACAACACACGATGGGATCACACGGGTCAGGTATCCTCGCTGGGGCGTTGGGATCGTCAACGTCGCGGCCAACTCCGGCGATCTAGACAAAGGCAGTGAACACAAGAAAGCAAGGACTTAAAGAAAGAAAAGAAAAAGAAAGCAAGAAAAGAGAATGGAGGAGGAATGAGTGTAGGATTGCTTACTGGGTTGCAGAGGGGTGTGCTAGCGATGGCGGCGAGACCAACGGCGGCGAGGGCACCGGCGAAAGGGTTTTGAAGAGCTAGGGTTTGGGCTCGGTTTGATGTTTGGTGGGGTTTTATGTGCAGGGTTTTGGGTGCTGGAGGGAGAGCAGAGGAGAGGGAGGAGATGGCGATGGCGATGGGGGATGGTCGGCGCCGTGAGAAGGTGGTGGTGGTGGAGAAAGGTGCTCGGGTTTCTTGGGTGCAGTGGGTTCGTTCGAAGGAGGAAGAAGGAGAAAGAGGTGATGGAGATGAGGGTGACGAGGGGATGCAAAGGGTGTCGACGAGGGTAGAGGAGACGAGGAAATAGGGTTAGGGTTGATGGAGGCGATGAGGAGTTGGGTTCTCATGAAGGCGAGGGTGCATGGGTTTTTATAAAAGGAAGAAGAAGTGACGGGATCGCAAGGGCGGTGACGGGAGTCGAGGAGTGTATAGTAATCGCGAGAGGTGAGAGAGAGAGCGCGAGAGGAGAGAGAAAGAGAAGAGAGAGAGTTGCGGAGGAGGAGAGAGAAAGAGACAGGGAAAGATTTGGAGAAAGAGAGAGAGAGAGACGTGGGGCCCGGTGAATTGAAGGGAAGTTTCTGATTGGTTGGAAAAAATAAGAGAAAAAGATAGAAGAGAGAGAGGTTCGGTGGTGGGGCCCGGTGCAACTAAAGAGCTCTGATTGGCTCGTGGAAAAATTGATAAAAATTTTATAAAAGATTTTTAACTAAAAGATTCATTCAGTTCCCAATTTTTAACAGAAAATCTAAAATAAAATAAAATAATTAATTTGAATTTAGGCGGACTATAAAATATTTCAAAAATGCGCCCGGGTCGGGTCCAAAATTTTGAATTTGAAATATGAAAATTATTTGTAGGTTCCAAAAATTAAAATGAAGGATTATTTAACAGAAATGCATACCCCCAAGAACGGACGCACGTACGTGCGCGTAGCCATCCAAACACGTCCGTTTCACTGAACGGGACGAGAACACAATGCAAGGATGCTACCACAGGGTTAGGGGTATCATACAGGCCATGTTATGTATTTTTAAATTATTTTAAGTGACTTAAATTGTTATATGCAAAATATGTGATGTTAGGGTATTCTATAACTATGAAACAACAAGCTCAAGCAAGCGGGTAGACTATAAAGTAAACTGCCATTCACAACCAAACATGGTAAATGAAATAAACAGCTCAAACAACACATACGGTAACAGAAATTGGTATAATTGAACTCGGTTGTTAAATTATACCCAACTACAAAAAGAATTTCGTCCTCGAAATTCCAAGAACACAAAAAGAATTACGACCAACAAACTACAAGAAAAGATGGGGAAACTTCTGCCGGATTTCAACTTCTCGTTCCCAAGTTGACTCTCCATGTGAGCGATTACCCCAAGAAACATGTACAAGAGGGATAATCTTGTTCTTAAGAACCTTTTCCCCTCGATCCACAATTGCAATCGGTCGCTCCTCAAAAGTCAAGTCTTCTTGTACAGTCAGCTCCGAATGATCCAACACATGTGTTTCATCTCGAACATACTTACGGAGTTGAGATACGTGAAACACGTCATGAACATTCGCCAAGAATTGCGGTAACGCCAATCGATACGCTACCTCACCAACACGCTCTAAAATCTCAAAAGGTCCGACGAATCGAGGGCTGAGCTTTCCTCGATTTCCGAAACGAATCACCCCTCTAGTCGGTGATATCTTTAAGAATACCAAATCACCCACGGCGAACTCTAGAGGTCTTCTCGACGTATCTGCCCAACTCTTCTGTCTGTCTTGTGCTGCTTTCATATGATTCCGGATAGCGTTAACTTTCTCAACTGTCTGCACAACCAAATCTGGTCCCAACAATTTTCGTTCACCGACATCATCCCAACAAACAGGTGAACGACACTTGCGACTATATAAAGCTTCGAATGGAGCCATCTGAATCGTCGCCTGAAAACTGTTGTTGTAAGAAAACTCCACTAAATGTAGATGATCCTCCCATGAACCCTTGAAGTCCAACATGCAAGCTCTCAACATATCTTCAAGAATTTGGATCGTTCTCTCCGACTGGCCATCTGTTTGAGGATGATAAGCTGTGCTAAACTTCAATCGAGTCCCCAAACTTTCATTTAAGCTCCTCCAGAAGTGTGATAAGAACCGAGTGTCACGGTCGGACACGATGCTCACCGGTACTCCATGCAATCTTACAATCTGCTGCATGTACCGTTCTGCCAAAGTTTCTATTGATTGACCAACCCGAAAAGGAATGAAATGAGCTGCCTTGGTTAAACGATCAACAATCACCCACACTGTATTGTTGCCTTTTGGACTCCGCGGTAAAGCTGCCACGAAATCCATAGTTATATGTTCCCACTTCCACTGAGGAATCGAAAGTGGTTGCAATAAACCAGCAACCCTTTAATGTTCAGCCTTAACTTGCTGACACACCAAGCATTTTGCCACAAAGCGGGCAATTTCCCGTTTCATGCCTTCCCACCAGAAATGTTGTCGTATATCTCGGTACATCTTCGTGCTTCCTGGATGTACAGAATAAGCTGAACTGTGCGCCTCCTTCATAAGTTCTTCGCGAATATCTCCCTTTGGCACACACAAACGGCTACCATATATCAACGAACCATCTTCATGGATCAGTAAGTCAGTTCGAAGTCCAGCTTCAACCTGTTCTCGGAACTTTTGCAATCTAGGGTCCTGCGATTGCGCTGCTTTAATATTCTCAATCAACGACGAATGTACCTGCAGCTGCATCAACTGTCCCGAAGAACGCGGTAGCACAACCTCCAAATCAAATATCCGAAAGTCTTCAATGAGTTCCTTCTGAGCAGTCAACGTCTGAATTGCTGGTAACCGACTGAGCGCATCCGGCACGACATTAACTTTCCCCGGATGGTACTTAAGATCAAGATCGTAGTCAGCCATCAGCTCCAACCATCTACGTTGCCTCATATTAAGCTCCTTCTGCGTGAACACATACTTCAAGCTTTTATGATCGGTAAAAACCTCGACCCTTTCGCCCAAAAGGTAGTGTCTCCAAATCTTCAAAGCGAAGATCACAGCCGCAAGCTCCAAGTCATGAGTTGGGTAATTCTTCTCATGGGTCTTCAACTGTCTCGATGCGTACGCTATAACCTTCCCATGCTGCATCAAAACGCATCCCAATCCTTTCCCAGATGCGTCGATGTGAATTACCCATCCTCCGGAATTGTCTGGCACGGTCAGAATAGGAGCGGTTATCAATCTCTGATTCAACGCCTCAAAAGTTGACGCACAATTATCCGTCCACATAAAAGGTACCTCCTTGCGCGTAAGCTTGGTCAACGGCTCCGCCAAACGAGCAAAGTTCTCCACGAACCGTCTGTAATACCCGGCGAGTCCAAGGAAGCTTCTTATCTCTGCAACATTCTTCGGAATCGGCCAATCTCGAACTGCTGCAATCTTTTCGGGATCGACGGCGATGGAATCGCCAGACACGACGTGCCCCAAAAACTTTACTTCTTTCAGCCAAAACTCGCACTTGCTCATCTTTGCATATAATTTTTTTTGCCTCAGCGTCTGCAGTGCGATCTTCAAATGTTCTGCATGTTCTTCAATACTCTTCGAGTAGACCAGAATATCATCAATGAACACCACAATAAACTGGTCCAAGAATGGTGAAAAGATTCGGTTCATTAAGTCCATGAATATCGCCGGTGCATTCGTTACTCCGAAGGGCATCACTAAATACTCGTAATGTCCATACCGAGTTCGGAACGCCGTCTTGCAAATATCTTCTGTTTTCACTCGGACCTGATGATATCTGGATCGCAAGTCCAGCTTCGAGAATACCCTCGCGCCTCTAAGCTGCTCAAATAGTTCGCCAATGCGAGGGATCGGGTACTTGTTCTTAATAGTCACCCGGTTTAATTCTCGATAATTGATGCACATCCTTCTTGTGCCATCTTTCTTCTTGACTAGAAGAACTGGAGTTTCCCAAGGTGAGTTACTACTTCGAATCCAACCCTTCTTAAGTAATTCGGTAACCTACTTCTTAACTTCTTCCAACTCCACTGGTGCCATTGGATGGTACGCTTTAGATATTGGCGCTGCACCAGGAATAAAATCAATCGCGAACTCTACGTCTCGCTTCGGCGGTAGTCCTGATATGTCTTCAAACACGTCCATGAAATCTCGAACAACAGCCGGCGCTTCATCTTTATCAACCTCCAATGACGAAAGAACACTAGTTGTCGGCCTAGCCCTAAACTCGACTGGCCCGACAGAACTGCTTCCTCCAGTGAAGATAAACTCGGGATGTCCGGGAATCTGGAAAATTACTTTCTTTGCCCTACAATCAATGTGAGTATGGAAAGTGCCGAGAAAATCCATTCCCAAGACGACTTCATAGCTGCCCGTATCAATCACCAAGAAATCTGCAAAAAACTCTCGTCCGCAAACAACAACTGCACAATCTTTACACTCTCTACTAGATATGATTTTCCCATTCCCAGTGTGTATGTCCCAGAAACTAGACAGGGTCGTGCAGGTAATCGAGTGCGTAACTATAAACTTGGACGACATAAAACAATGGGATGCACCAGAATCAAATAACGCTAATGCGGGAAAACCATGAACAAGTAGAATACCTGAAACAACTTCCCCCGAAGCCTTGGCTTCCTCAGCCGTCAGGGTAAATGCTCGAGCTTGATTGGGTCCCTGAGTCAGCTGCTTCGGTCCTTGAAACGGTTTCTGCGGTGGCTTCTGACCATCATCTTTCGTGTGAAGCTTCGATGGACAAGTGCTGATAGTATGATCCGCCGATCCACAAACCAAACAGAGTCCCTGTTTCCTTCGACATTCCCTTTGCACATGCCCAGGTAAATGGCAGTAGTCACAGATCACGGTCCTTCTCCGCTCAACAACAGCATGTTTCTTCATCGGTGTTACACCACGACGGTCCACTGGAATACCTCTGCGTCCATGAGCTCGGTTCGGTGCAAATGCCGGCTTCCTTACTGTAACTGTTAGCTGTTGTGAACTCCCAGTCTTCATAGATAGGCACTGCTGCTCTCGAGCCGCTGTAAGCCCTTGAGAAAAAGTGGTCAAACTCAGGGAGACAATCTGCCTTTGGATGTCCACATCCAAACTGCGCATGAACCTCCTTGCCCTATCAGCATCGTTGGCAACCAGAGGTCCAGCGAATCTACTGAGCCGCGTCCACTCAGCTGCGTGCACATCTACAGGTGCGCCATTCTGCTTCAAACTGACGAACTTTCCTCCATTTCCTCCCGTGCAGTCCGCGGGAAGAACTTCTCCAAGAAACTCTTCGAAAAATCCGCCCACTTGATCGGCTTGGGCAAGCGGGTCTCTTCCACAAGCCACCATTCACGGGCATAATCCACCAGCTGGATGCGCACCACATCCACTTTCTTATCTTCAGGGATCTGTGCTGCAATGAGTAAATTCTCCGTGTCAACCAGCCACTGCTCCGCTGGCAACGGCTCCTCTAAGCCAGTAAAGACAGACGGACCCAGTCTCCTGAAATCCGCCACGGTACCCATACGATCCCCCGATATGGCCACAACCTTGTTCACGGACTGCTGAACGGTCCGCAAACCTTCCTGAAAAGATTAAGCCTGCTGCTGGATCAGCTCGGTCTGTCGCTTTTGATTCTCCAACATCCCACGTATTACTCCAAGCATGGCGGCTTCGTCAACACGCCTTTGGTACGTCTTCAGATTCTTGTCTGCCATGTTCCTGAAATCAAATCACCAAAAGGATTAGCATGATAACAGATTCAAAATGTAGATCAAGGCTAGAACTCCAAGTTACTTAAATAGAGTACCGCATTGTAACCATGCCGCGATATCATAGCTACAATTACATAACTCCACCCAAGTCGCCTAAGTTTTAAAGATAAATAAGGAACCAGGTTTCAAGTCGACATGCAAAGGAGGTTTGCATATAGTAAAAATATAATCAGGAGGAGGTTAGATTCAAGAATGGTAAAACGGTAAGGTGGCCGGACATGTTTCCTAATCACGAGTATTCTGATTCGTGTATTGGGTCCAATACCCAACTACAAAAGAATCAACCTGATTAATTTATAATCTATGTCTCTGATACCAAAAGAACTATGTCACGCCCCGCTTCCCAGAGTACGCTAAGGTAGGCACGTGACATAACCAACCATGCTACCTGTGAATAGGAATTATCCTTCCACAGTCACATTACGGCTGTAGAGATATCAAGAACAATAATAAAACTATCTAGCACATGTCCATAAGCCAAAATAAAATGAGTCAAGAATAAATAATACGGAAGCAAGAGATCCAATACAAGAATAACTGGAATGTATGTCCCATAATGCGGGCTCACATCAGGAATAAAATACTGGAAAGTAAAAGAACTAACTACTAATGAGTCCTCACTGCTCAGTCTGCTGGCTGAAGTACTCCTGCTCGGACTGCAGCAAAGGTACGGAATCTGGGCCATGCAAAACCCAGACGTCAGCACGTCGTAACATCAAGCAATAATATATAAACAGGGTAGCAAAACATGCAAGTATAATCATAAATGGTAAAGCAGGTGTAACAGCAATATAAATCAGGGCAGTGAAAGGTAGTGTACAGTGACTAATCTAAACTGGTCTACTAGGTTAACTACTCTCAAGTCTTTAAAATCAATTTGATGAATCATCGATGTAACTCAATAGTATCCCGTGCGTGCCCGGGATCACGGTCTATGACTCTCGGGCTGAACCCGAGACGTGCCGCAAGGCAGTAAAGGATGGTAGGTAATGACGAGTGATGTCCATAGCATCACTCCGGGGCTGGCCTAGCCCGTAAGTGATCAGAACAGGTATAGAACTGTCGAGTTACAAGTCAGGTTTCATCATTGATTTTCCCATACCCCAAGTCAAAAGTGTTCAAGTCAGGTATTAAGTGATCTAAAGCTAATGCCAACACAGGATCAGGCAGGTACAGGTTTGTCTGGATAGACAACAGGAACTGTCCGTAAGGACAACAGGTCAGGTTTGTTAGCATTAGACACAAGATCAAGTAACAGGTAAAGCCATGGTACAACAGGTCAAATCAGGTAGTAAACGGTATCATGTCATGTCGAGAGGTGCACGGTACCATGTCGTGTCAAGAAATAGATGTAACAAGTCATGTCAGGGTGCACAGAGTGTCATGTGAGTGCTCATAATCAACTAACGTACGCATGGGTATATATATAAACAAGCATGGATACTAATGAAGCAATAAAAAATGAATCATAGTGATAATATATTCAAGATACAGATTAAAGCATGGGGATGCACCGTTATAGATTAGAGTTAGGGTTGTGGTTCCAACATTAACTAAAATACACTTAAATTAGTATAGAATTGTTAAATCTCGTTATTATGGATTAAATGGTCTAGGGATGTAATGATATATAAAATATGTTCAATGGATGCCACCGGGTATTCAGGGTAGAAACTATTTAAAAGTGTTCTGGGTTATGCAGTTAATTAGTAAGTAATTTAACCACGGATGTGGGTACACGATATTGTACTTCAAGGTGCAACAAGTTATAATTTAAGATCCGGGTCTACAATGATATAATCTGACATCGAAATGCAAGAATGGAAACTAATAGCCTTAGGTTCAATTTGCAGGTTTAATCATAAAATAAATATGTATAAATAATATAGTAGCATGTAGCAAGTCTCACTTGCCTCGACGGATCGCGAAGCGGTAAACGGAACGTCGCGTGTCGGCGGGAAAAGTCGCGATGCGCGCACGGTACACGGAATGAGTCCAAACAACACACGATGGGATCACACGGGTCAGGTATCCTCGCTGGGGTGTCGGGATCGTCGACGTCGCGGCCAACTCCGGCGATCTAAACAAAGGCAGTGAACACAAGAAAGCAAGGACTTAAAGAAAGAAAAGAAAAAGAAAGCAAGAAAAGAGAATGGAGGAGGAATGAGTGTAGGATTGCTTACTGGGTTGCAGAGGGGTGTGCTGGCGGTGGCGGCGAGACCAACGGCGGTGAGGGTCCCGGCGAAAGGGTTTTGAAGAGCTAAGGTTTGGTTAGGGTTTGGGCTCGGTTTGATGTTTGGTGGGGTTTTATGTGTAGGGTTTTGGGTGCTGTAGGGAGAGCAGAGGAGAGGGAGAAGATGGCGATGGCGATGGCGATGGTCGGCGGCGTGAGAAGGTGGTGGTGGTGGAGAAAGGTGCTCGGGTTTCTTGGGTGCAGTGGGTTCGTTCGAGGGACGAAGAAGGAAAAAGAGGTGATGGAGATGAGGGTGAGGAGGGGATGCAAAGGGTGTCGACGAGGGTAGAGGAGACGAGGAAATAGGGTTAGGGTTGATGGAGGCGATGAGGAGTTGGGTTCTCGCGAAGGCGAGGGTGCATGGGTTTTTATAAAAGGAAGAAGAAATAGAAAGAAGGGAGGTGACGGGATCGCAAGGACAGTGACGGGAGTCGAGGAGTGTACAGTAATCGCGAGAGGTGAGAGAGAGAGCGCGAGAGGAGAGAGAAAGAGAAGAGAGAGAGCTGCGGAGGAGGAGAGAGAAAGAGAAAGGGAAAGATTTAGGGAAAGAGAGAGAGAGAGACGTGGGGCCCGGTGAATTGAAGGGAAGTTTCTGATTGGTTGGAAAAAATAAGAGAAAAAGATAGAAGAGAGAGGTTCGGTGGTGGGGCCCGGTGCAACTAAAGAGCTCTGGTTGGCTCGTGGAAAAATTGATAAAAATTTTATGAAAGATTTTTAACTAAAAGATTCATTCAGTTCTCAATTTTTAACAGAAAATCTAAAATAAAATAAAATAATTAATTTGAATTTAGGCGGACTATAAAATATTTCAGAAATGCGCCCGGGTCGGGTCCAAAATTTTGAATTTGAAATATGAAAATTATTTGTAAGTTCCAAAAATTAAAATGAAGGATTATTTAACAGAAATGCATACCCCCAAGAACGGACGCACGTACGTGCGCGTAGCCATCCAAACACATCTGTTTCACTGAACGGGACGAGAACACAATGCAAGGACGCTACCACAGGGTTAGGGGTATCATGCAGGCCATGTTATATATTTTTAAATTATTTTAAGTGACTTAAATTGTTATATGCAAAATATGTGATGTTAGGGTATTCTATAACTATGAAACAACAAGCTCAAGCAAGCGGGTCGACTATAAAGTAAACTGTCATTCACAACCAAACATGGTAAATGAAATAAACACCTCAAACAATACATACGGTAACAGAAATTGGTATAATTGAACTCGGTTGTTACAGGAACACCCTTACACCTTTTCACTGGTAGTGGATCACCTTTACAATGTTTTAATTGTTCTCTCTAAACAGGTGAGAGGTAATGAAGCACGTACAAATATTCTATAGGATACTGAAAGTGATGCACTTGAGAGGTTCTTTGGAAATGATTTTAGCAAGTGAGTTCTTTTCATTTAATGATAAAAGCTAGTAGTGTGTGTATGTGTGTGTGTGTGTGTAACATGATAAATACTTGTATTTGGAAAACATGCAAATATCATTCTCTGATTTTTAAATCAAATTTAAAAACATTTTATCAAAATATTTGCCTCTTACCAAATCAAGTTCAAACGGCTCTATTAAGAAGTCAAATTGATTAAAGCAATCAAAAATATTAACGGCTATATTCAAATACTTTTCCATATGAGCTTAGTAACCATTTAAGCTAATTAATTTAAATCCTAGAGGATCGCATAGACTTGTATTGCAAAGATAATATATGTTGTCTTATTAATAATAAAAGCTAAAGATCATGTATGGCCTTGATCAATGACATCACAATGATGCCACTAAACTAATACAAAAGTCCTGCTATGAATGGTTGCTAAAAAATCTTTTATAATATAAATTAATTTAAGCTCTAGGAAAATTATATGAAAAATAATTTATAACTTCAAATTATTTTCACATAAAGCAATATGAAATTTATCATATTTATTTTCTCAAGCTCATTAGGTCCTAACCCTTTTACATTGAGGTCCTTGAAAGAAATGAATAAAAAAAATAAAACCCAATGAGTCAATCACTGACCCTTGTTATTTGTTGACTTCAAATTTGATATTGAAAATATTGGTATACGAAGTCGCAACATTTGCCTCCATCCTCCTTTTGGATATGACATTTGCAGTATAGTACTCCGACCTCCATTTGATGTTCCGTATAAAAAAATATGCAAATAAACATGTAACACGAAACAAGTATTTGGCAATAATCAAAATACTATGGAGTGAGATCGGCAATCTCTCCCTTTTTGATTATTGACAAATTAGTATATAGTGATGTATATATTATATTCTTTTAACATAAAAAATATCACCACAATTTCTTTTCCCCTTTGGCATAATCAAAATGGGGTGATATCAAAGTAAGTATAGAAGGAAGAGCAACGCTCCCCCTATCAACATGCATATATCAATTAAGTAAGACTAAACAAAGATGCATGAACAACAATTTCTTTTTTCAAAACAAAAAAGATCTTTGAAGTAGAAATTCAATCGCCATTATGAAAATGAATCATAAGAAAAATAGACAATTCTCAATCAATTTATGGTCGTTGAAATATTTTCCAAAAAAAAATTACTAGTCATGTGTATAACATCTAATTTAAAAACAAGACTAATTCAAGCGAACGAGAATAAACTAAACAGTCTACCATACATTTGCAACGACTAAAAGTTTACATTCAAAAAGATGCTTATATTATAAAAGATGTGACCATTACTCTCAACATTATTCATAATAATAATATTTAAGGAAAAATATCTAAAAAGTAAGAATATAGCCCCCCCTTAAATATAGCATCTTTATTTTCATGAAATTCTCCAAGTTAATATTGAAAGCAAAAGTTGCGAAGAAAAAACAACTACGTATGATATCAAAGAAACACCTTCTTCTAAAAATTATAATTGAAATTACAAACCAAATTATTGATAAGGAAATATATGTCCATAAATTAAATTCCTTAAAACATTTATTAATTTAGATCAAAATCATAGAAATATTTTTTTCGCTTTAAAAAGATATAATTTAAGTTAATATGGAAACTTTTCAAAAAACATTCCAAAAAGCAGCGAGGATGTGGAATTTACCATAATTTTAGTATAGTAATAAATTTCATTGTTATAAGAAAGAAATGTAAATTTTGATTACATTATGACAAATTTTTTCGATTAGTTTCCAAATAAAAATATAGCAGAGCTACATGATCAAATTATTTAAATAAAAATCCCATAAAATTTCCTGAATGCATATGTCCAATGAAAATTAAAATAAAAGCTCATAAATTCCAACCGAATATCAATAAATAATTTAGATTATAAGAGAAAAAATAATAGACCAAGATTTTATCATAAACCTATGAGTCAAGTACTTTCTTATTATAAGATCTTCACTCAAATCATTTGATAACATCGCTAAAAAAGATTTTCCAAATTGTATTTCACAGCACCTAACATGAAACCACATCTTCATTTTGTTGAATCCGGCACACCTACAAAAAGAGAAGTGTGCATTTTGGTACCCAACTTTTCTTAGGTCCTTGAAAGTTGGTTTTGACACATATTGGTGTCCACATCAAACCATAGTAAGACAAATTATTTTTTATTTTACAATAACCAGATAAATATTGATGATCCATACAATAAGTACAAATAAATTTGGATCTAATACGACCTCCACGAAAATAAGAGTAAGAATGAGAATTATAATCCGTATTTAAATTCCTTCTTTGAGGAGCATCATTATAAGATCTAGTTTTAGCATTAAATTCATCTACTTGCTTTTGAAGCGAATTGATCAATTTTTGCAGATTTTCATTTTGAACCAATAAAATTTTATTTTCATATTCAAGATCATTAGAAGTCATGCTCTTAGTGAGCAAATCATTCTCAAGTTCATTAAGTTTACTTTCACAACTAGCATGATCCTTTTTGAGCAAAATATATTTTAATCCTAATTTTTTAACCATCGTTCAAATCACATATAGCACTTTCAAGATCTTCGTATGAAAGAAAATTAGAAAGATCTTGATTTACCTTATTTTCATGCGCCATAAAACATATGTTGGGGTTTGACTTTGCAAATTTAGCCGTTTCGCAAACTTCATTTCCTTCTGAGTCACTTGGTTCTGATTCTTCCCAACCGGCATATATACTTTTTGACTTGCCAAATTTCTTTTGCCTCTTTAAGTAGAGGAAACTCTCTTCTTATATGACCTTGCTTATTACATTCAAAACAATTGCCATACATTTCTTTTTTCTTACCGAATATTCTTTTTACACCTTTGCTTTTTTGGATTTTATTTTTGCACATCATCCTGGCAAATCATCTAGAGAAATTGGCCACCTCTTCTTCTAAATTTTCATAACTGTCATCGGAAGAGGAACCATTGATTTCACCTCTTAGGGCTATGTCGTGCTTCTTTGTCGCTAGTTGTAACATTTTAGAAAAAAAATTAAATGTTATTTTAGAATTTTAAATAATGATAAAAGAGTTTTATTAAGATTATGGTATTTATTTGTAAAATGTAATTATTTGTAGAAGGTATTTAATTGTAAAAGGATTTAATTGTAAAAAAAGAAGGTATTAGTATATGTTAGGTCTATGTTAAATCTTCGCAAATACTATACCATACCACACCTTAACATGCCTGCACCTTCTCCTTGAATCACATTCTTTCTCTACACCTCTACTTTTCCTAATTCTTATGTTCATATCTTTTTCACACTGAACATATTCTTTTCCTTGAACCTTCACCTTAAACCATGGCCACCCTTCACAGACTCGAGAAAACTTCGATGATTTCTTCATGAAAATGGTACAAAACTTCAAGCTAAGCAAATACCACTTCATGGAGCCTCATGTAGATATCACAGGAGCTTGAACTTCCTTTGTGATCCATCCAAATGGGTAAAATTTCATCTTTTTCAAGTTTTTCAAGTGTTAAAAGTTTAAGATCACTTTGTTTGATGTTAGAAAAATGGGGTTTTTATAAGGTTTTTGGTGTTCAAATGAATTCTGGAATGAATTAGGACCTTTATAAAATATTCTGAGTATAGAATTGGCCTAATAGGATCACCAAAAGGCACCCACAGAAGCACGAACCCATGAATCCTATTCCAAACCGCAAATTACGGTTTTATAGAATATTTTGACGGTCTAATTTTTGAGTTAGAGCGTGGGTCTTGGTCTGGGACTTGTTTATGAATAGAATAAGCCCCTTTTATACTTTGTTTTTCCCTAGGTTCCCCGAATCAAAATCTGGGAGTGTTTTAGTGTGATTTTGGCGATGTTTTTAAAACTTGTGTTTTTATATTTATAATTTTGGTTTCGTTGGATTTGGTTGAATTGCGATGCCGGAAGGGTAATTCCTTGTTGTTAGCACTTGCCTAGCTTTTGTTGGCCATAAATTCTAACTTATGGACCTTTGTTTGATATATCGGTTCCGATATGGTTTCTTATGTACGCTGTGATGTTATATAAATGATAGGTTTCGTTGCGGCGACCTCCGAGGCAGCAAAGATGCGCAAAGCGATTGTCGGATACGACTTGCGTGATCGCACACAGTGAGTGGTTTATATCTATGAGTGGGGAAATCGGGTGGATGACGTATAACACCCTCGTGAAACATAATATTATATTATCATTGAATTTGCATAGGATACATGCCATGTATGTTTAGGCGTGTCCAATATGTAGCGTATTTCGTTAATATCGTTAGTAGACCTATAGTAGAAACACATGATAGAACACAAACACAAATACTAATGATTGCCATGTACACAATCACAGACTCGCATATTACACTATATATCATTAGTACTGCCATGCCACGTAGAACTGCCCTACTTACTTATCATAGAAGAATTGACGTTATAATAGGATTATGTTATTATACAAGTTATAATGGGTGCGCATATGAAACTAGATGTTCATACTTATTGTTCGGCGAGTACACAATTGAAGGTCCGTACTGGTCGCCGTGTCTGTGCGTGACACGAGATGTCCATACGGATCGTTGTGCGGGTGCGTTGACGAGATGTCTGCATCAGTCGTTGTGTGCATACGTAGACTTAAGATCCGTACGAGTTGCGAGGTGTGCATAGACTTAAGGTCCGCACTACTACTGCTGTGTATTGGATACGTAGATTAGATATTTGTACCGATCATTATTATTATATAATGATATATCTCGTGGTTATTGTACGAGGCGAGATTTCCGTACTGGATGACATGATGATGAGGATTTGCCCAATACGGCTTTATTGACTTTGACTCGTGGAGTCTTATTTTACCCAGATTAGGAAATTATAATATTCAGAGTGTAACCCCCAATTTCACAACAACGATTCGTTTTATATTTTCAAAAGAGATAACAAGGATGTGATGTTGAATTTAAAAAGGGCATTTACATATTTTAAAATATCGCAGCCTCCTTATTTACAAGCAGCGTTTCGTTATATTTTACAAAGGTATATATAGGGTTACTTGCAATATATATTCATTTACTGTTCGTTTACGTTACGCTTACCGTACATGTTATTCACTTACGTGTATTCATTTTATTTGATATGTTGCGCTTAGATTATCATTCGTATTACTATTATTATATTCGTTGATGCTGTTATATTGTAATACCCAGTTCCTTTATACACCAATATCCGTATTTTTTTTATAAAAAAGGTTATTTACAAATTTATTTATTTATATTTATAAATTATTTTAAGTATTTTAAACTCTCAATCCTTTTTATTTTTCCTTATATATATTTTTCCCTCTCTCTTTTCCCAAACCCTAGCCCCAGTTTCATTTTCCTTGCTTTTCCTATGACCCCTCACAGCCCGGCCCACTTCTCTATCTCTCTTTCCCCATTTCATCTAATTCCCAGAACTTAGCCCATCACACCCCTCCCCTTTTCCCATTCATTTCCTTTTTCCCTAATTCCCTTTTCCGGCCCAAGCTGCCAAGCCCCTACCTGCGCCCACGAATTCTCCTCCTCGGCCCAGCCTGACTCCAAGACGCGCCCGAACGCCCGCTCCAAACCCGACCCGACCCGCTCCAACACTTCTTCTTCTCCACGATCTTTTCCCGCTTCTTTTTCATTCCTGCACGTTCTCCACGTCGTCGCGACCACATCTCTCGCGCCGCCTCTCTCGCGCCCACGACGCGCCCGCACTCCCTCCTAGACCCGCTCCCCTCAACGGCCCCCTCCTCCATCTCACTCTCTCTCCCTCCAACCTCTCTTTCTTTCTCCCTCTTCATCCCCTCTCTAACCCACAGCACCGACCACACTCCTCACCGCCGGCGTCATCTCAAACCACATCACCTCCGCCGACCTCTCCTCCATCGATTGCCACCTTCCTCACTCCATACCACCAACACCTCAACCATCCCATCACAACCCAACTCCTAAGCTCCACCATCGCCGAGGCCATCTACCTCCAACACCCACTACTGCCGTTGCCGGAGCTCCATTCGCCACCGTCGAGCTCTCATCTTCCTCCGACCTCTCGAACCCACCGAGCATCCTACTCCAACTGCCCCAAAGCATCACCTCGTTTCCCTCACCGCCACTTCTCATCTGCCACCGACCATCTTCATCGCTGACTGAGCATCACGCTGGCCACCTTACCATCGGTCAACTCTCCATCACCTAGCTCCAACCAACCGCAACCGAGCTTCGCCCTAGCTCAAACCCGAGCCCTCACTGCCTCCCCTCGATCCAAGCCGCGCCGCAGTCGATCGTAGCCTCGACCACCTTCGCCTATTTAGGGCGTCGCCACCGCTTCGTCACCGAGCCACCAACGTTGCCGTCGACCACCGAGCCATCGAGTCCATCGCACGTCAGCGCACGTCCGTCGCACCTACCGAGCCATCGAGTCCAAGAGCCCCAGGCTCGAGCCGAGGCCGCGAACCCTAACCGTACTGTTCGTTGCGCGTTTGTGCCGTTTTCGCTGCCGTGCATCGCCAAAGCGTCTCCAGGCAAGTACCCTACTTGCTACATGCTAGATTATCCTGTTACAAATCAAAATCGTATTAATTCCGTGTTTTTAATTCGTGAAAACCCATATGACATAAGTGATTGATGCAAAACCCGAACGAAAACCTTCCATTAAACTTACGGAACTTGAATATATATATGCTGGCCCGTGTGGCAATGAACGTTGTGGTGAAATTTGAGTGGAAAATATAATCGTTACTGGCTTGAACGATCACCCCCAATTACACCCGTTAAAACTGAATATTTCCCGCGTCTGAAACTTGTTTAAATCATAATTAATTGTGTACACATTAAAATGATGCGTGTGATGGCTCGTATTAAAGCTAACTGTTTAACCCACTGCACCATATTGTTGATCACTGAATTTTGATAGACTATGACAGAGAAAATTGCGGAGGAGTTCGATTCCCGACTGCAGTCCAGAATGGAAATCCCGATTAACCCCTGTTTCTAAACCCCGGTATGTTACTGTTCAAATATGAGAATGCGCGGAACCCTCTATCGTTACGTAGGAAATTGAATTAGCTTTCTTACTCGATTGGTCTCACTGGTTTCCTCAACTGTTTGATATTTTTAATCCATTTTACAATGTCGTTGCGTCGTGCTGAATTCTGCAGAGGCAGATTTTACACGCCGAATAATCTGTCCATAACTCCCTGTCGCCATAACGTATTACCGATCCGCCAATTGCGGTGGAAACCTGACTGATAATCCTAATTATAGTTCAACTATAGCGTCGCCTAATTACGATCCCAACTGGGATTAAAATGCGTTTCGAAACGGACTTCCGATTCTGAAATCGGATTTCCAGCAGTGAACGCTTAAAATGAAATGGCCATATCTAGTGATCCTGAAACCCGATTAATGTGAAACTAATTTTGATGGTTAGATAATTAAACATACTGTTTACCCCTTTTTCATTGTTTCGCTAAATTGTGTATGTATGATTTATGATAAATTATGCAAGTGGTAGGACATTGATTGATGACATCTTAATCATGCCTTAAATACTGTTTTCTCATCACATTATATATACGTCATTGCATTGGTAACCTAGCGATCATATGCATTACCCAGTGTTAGGTTTTAGTGTTTGATTGTGGCAAATACGTTAGTGATTAAGCATGAGTGGATAAGTGAAAGTGACGCGTACTTGTACACAATCAGTAGACCCTATTGATTTATTGCATTGTCGACGTCTGTGGGACGTGTATAACTGGGACTATAATTGGTATGGGACAATTATGGAAGCACTTGTATGGGTGTCACAGGTAAGGCACCAAACACTGTCCATTTATCTTGGGTATCAGTCGGGACATGCTTGATGGAGATCCTGTCTCCAGTTCTCGCGCAGACTTGTCATGAACCGACCGGTATTTCAGTTTATGGTTGGCGTTTGATGTAGACCACAGGGTGTGGGGCAGTTTGAGTGTGAGTTCAACAGAATCTCGGGAGTCCCATGCCGGCACATATGGAGATATATGGAGATATGTGGGGATATCACTGATTATTAGCGAACGACTCGGGCCCGTGTTCCCTTGTCCTTGGGTCCTACCCTTGGGTGGGGGATACTCACAAGTGGTTGACTCTCACACTTGGACTGACGATAGGCTTAGTGACATGTACAGTGAGACTTAGAGACTTATAGGGATAGTGATATTGTCATGCATTGCTTACTGATTCAACACACCTGACATACTATTTACTGCTTTGCTGTTCACCTGCTCCATTAGACACCCGCATTTGGCTACTTCAGGTTCACGTATTTACTCTCTTGATTTACTGTTACATATTCATTATTATTGTACGAGTTACCATTTGTTTCCATATATATATTGCTATCGTATCGCTCTGACGACCTGAGTATGCATGCTCAGAGTGAGAAGTAGATCTAGCTTGGACCAGGACCAGACGTACATCATGGACATCTTGATCAGCTACCCAAAGCTATACTCTCTTGATCTCCATCTGGTTAGTTCTTTTGTATTTGTTTTGATTTAGTTATTGCA
Organism: Agapanthus africanus; assembly: GCA_030015575.1. NCBI lineage: Eukaryota > Viridiplantae > Streptophyta > Magnoliopsida > Asparagales > Amaryllidaceae > Agapanthus > Agapanthus africanus. The sequence continues at coordinate 422,711,433 of JASDDO010000010.1, read as the reverse complement.
TTTCTCATTACCTGTGCATTGATTACTGATTATCACGTAAAGCTAGAAGCCAAAGTGTGACGACAGAGAGATATTTCCTCGACCGTAGGAACATTGCTGGCTTTGTCAACCCCTCGTATTCCGTATTTTGGGAAGCGGGGCGTGACATATATACTACCTGTCTATGCTATGACTAGTTCACACAGATAAAAAGATACGAGGATATGATGTGATATGATATCAATCCTAAGAGATTGAATATATATATTATCCTTTTTATCTATGTGAACTAGTCATTAGCATAGACAGGTAGTATATAACAGCATCAATGAATATAATAATAGTAATACGAATGATAATCTAAGCGTAGCATATGATGTGATGTGATATCAATCTTAAGAGATTGAGTATATATATGGAAATAATATGAGAAAAGAGGATTATGATTCGGACATGATGGATATAGCCGGGAATCCATGAGATATATATATTTGTGATTAATCTATGAGAGATTGAGGATAGTTGACACAGGATGTCTCTACGGATATATTTGTAATCAATTTATGAGAGATTGATGGTAGTTGACACAGGATATTTCTACGGATATATATGTGAGGGATCGATATAGATACCCTGTATTGAGATGGATATATTATATGTATGTGAAGGATACCCCACTGATGAGATTAGTATGCTGTATATATAGTAGCTGGATAGGACTGGTCCACAAGACAGTACATGACTAGTATTTTCATATATTGATATATACTGAAGAGGGTTTTATAAATAGTTATAGCCTCGTATTTTCTACGTGCCTATGATCAGTACAGAAACTTTCAAAAGAAAATCCCTTCTACATCATTTTCAAATAAACAAGAGCGGGACGTATATTTAATGAAACACCTATTTCTTCTTATATTAACGTTTGCTGCTAGTGCCATAATATAGACACCATATGGCTATTTTGAAAAGATTTAATATACATACATCTTTCGGTTACTTTTATAGGATTGCATATCGATGTGTGCTATATGTATTATAGCTTGATTTTATTTATGTTTGATCGTGTGCTATAGATATTGCACTACGGCTACGGTGATCGTGATTTGACACCAGTATATTTGTACACGGTGAGTTACCGTTTATTGATGATGGATCATCATTACATTGCATCGTATTGCATTTATTTCCGTGATCCATATGCTTTGAGACACTTGTGAATATGTTATGCCTATACCAGGCTTGATGCTATTTAGTTGATATTGACATGATAACCATACATAGATTCATATGTAGGATAGCGGCACACGAGTTGTACATGAGAGCTTATCCTCATATATCTTATTACTTGAACTTTAGTTTCGATGTATGCTATTTTACCCTCCTTGATATACACAGTTATCTTGTTTGGATGTTTCACCGCTTATCCATGGATTTTAGCTCGTTATATAATACTATTCACGAGTTGGCAACTCACCTCCGTTGTGCCGCAGTTTTGTGCAGGTTTGATCGCTTGGATCAATAGCGGCTAGCTGGGCACATCTTCTGTTTTGCAAGCGTAGTTGCGCATGTACATGAATGGTGGGCTATTTCTGTATCGGCATTTGCCTTGTACCGATTATATCTCGAAGTACTCCATCAAAGACCAAGTCTAGTTATTTGTCGTGAGCTTAGTGCTGTTGTGGTAGTCGGACTCGTTTGGAGTTGACTTGATGTATATTCATTCTATTTACTTCCGCATTTTGATCTTTCGCTTGAGGCGCCGAATATATATTGTGTAGTTGTTGATCCACCGTTAGGTATTAATTTTGCTCCCATGTTAGGAATGCTTTATCATTATATCTATTGTATCCGTCTTTATCAACATTTACAAAGGTGCTGCCCGATTTTTTTTAAAAAATAGTAATATTTTCAAACCAAACTTGATTTTAAGTTAGTACAACCTTTTCAAAACTTCACCTCCGCTGTTTCTTGTAAAAATGGTTTAAATTCCTGGTTTTTCTCTTACTAGGGTTAATGTAAGGTTTTATAGACTTCACATGATTCAAATGCCGGTCACGTGCCATTTCCGGGTCGTGACACTGGTGCACGCGATTGTTCTTCTCTTGCCTGTTTTTGAGTAAGTTCTGTTGTTTTTAACCTACCCGTCAATTCTTCAAAAGACATTTTTTTAGATCCATAGTGATACTAATAGATTGAATGATGGAATTCCACTCTTTAAGAAAACATTTAAGCAAACGTTGACTCATCCGACTAATCGGATTAACACCTACAATATGCAATTCATTTATAATAATTTTGAATTTAGTAACACATGCATCAAGAGTATCATCAACATCCATTTTAAAATGTTCCAAGTCGTGGGTAAGCAAACGAACTCTACTTTTCTTAACTTGAGAGGTGCCGTCATGATTAACTTCTAAAATGTTCCACATTTCCTCAGCAGTTTTTAAATGCATAATTTTATGAAATTCTACTCTAGAGACACCACAAATAATTGCACTAATAGCACGAGCATTTAGATTAGCTAATTCGAGTTCATTATCATTCCATTCGCTACGAGATTTGGGATAGGTTACCCCCATTAACAATTTTTTTAATGGAAATTCATATCCATATTCGATCATACCACATACTCTCCAATCTATAGACTGGATATGAAACATCATGCAGGTTTTACAATATGGATAATCAGTACCATCAAAATAAGGTGGCTTAACCATAGACCTACCTTCATGAAACCCGGTAGCATATCCGGAAGTGAGTGTGAGTCATATGGTTGGCCATGGATCGTTACTCTTAGGGTGTTAATCTAATATCACGAGCCCAAGCTCTAATACCAAATGAAAGTGCACTAATAACTCTAGAGGGGGGTGAATAGGATTTGTATGAAAATATCTGCTTTAAAACCTATAGCAATATATATGAGCAATAACTAAATATTCAAATGATAAAACAATTTAAGCACAAGTTAAACTAAATCAATCGTAACACAAATATATAAGCAATACTATAAGGTAAAGATAAAGAAATGATAACTCTGATACGGTCGATTTAGAGTGATTCGACACCCTCTGCCTAGTCCACTACCTAAGACCCTGCCCTTAGGACTTTCCCTTTTCACTATAACCTCCTTCAACCTGGTGGAGAAATCCTTACAAACACCTCATTTCTCAGTCTCAGGTAGTGGAACACCTTTACACCTCCTTTTCACGGGTAGTTGATCACTCTTACAATGTTTCAATTTTTCTCTCTAAACAAGTGAGATAATGAAGCGCGTACAAATATTCTATAGGGTATTGAAATTGATGAGCTAGAGAGGTTCTTTTAAAATGATTTTAGCAAGTGGGTTCTTTTCTTTTAATGATAAAAGCTTGTGTGTATGTGTGTGTGTATATATGACATGATAAATACTTGTATTTGGAAAACTTGCAAATATCATTCTATGATTTTTAAATCAAATTTAAAAGCATTTTATCAAAATATTTGCCTCTTGCCAAATCAAGTTCAAACAGCTCTATTAAGAAGCCAAATTGATTCAAGCAATCAAAGATATTAACTGCTATATTCAAATACTTTTCCATAAGAGCTTAGTGGCCAATTAAGCTAATTAATTTAAATCCTAAAGAATCACATAGGCTTGTATTGCAAAGATAATATAGTTGTATTATTAATAATAAAAGCCAAAGATCATGTGAGGCCTTGATCAATGGCATCACAATGATGTCACTAAACCAAAATACAAAAGACCTGCTATGAATGGTTGCTAAAAAATCTTTTATAATATAAATTAATTTAAGCTCTAGGAAAATTATATGAAAAATAATTTATAACTTAAAATTATTTTCACATAAGCAATATGAAATTTATCATACTTATTTTCTCAAGCTTATTAGATCTTAAGCCTTTTACATTAAGGTCCTTAAAAGAAATGAATAAAAAAATAAAACCCAATGAGTTAATCAACAACTCTTGTTATTTGTTGACTTCAAATTTGATGTTGAAAATTTTGGTATATGAAGTCGCAACGTTTGCCTCCATCCTCCTTTTGGATGACATTTGTAGCATAGTCCTCCGACCTCCATTTGATACTCCGTATAAATAAATCTGCAAATAAACACATAACACGAAACAAGTATTAATTGGTAATAATCAAAATACTATGGAGTGAGATCAACAGAGAACTCTGCAGCCCGAGCTCCATCACCCCTCTCCGTTGCTCCACAAATCACCGAAAACATGCCAGGACGTCAAGCACAACTCCATCTTCTCTTCGGTTGTCTCGGTTCTTCAAACCGAGGCTTCTTCATCTTCTTTTCACTCGTATTAGTACGAGTGGGAACTGTAAGTCTCACATTCTCTCTCTTCTCACCTGACGCTTCTTTATGAACTCTACTTAGTCCTAATCAAGCATAACCCGAAATTCTATAACTAAAAAAACCCAAAGTTTTTGGTACTTAGATGAAATTGGCAAGAAAATTGGTGAAAATGTTTGCTTGCTCTTTAATGAACGCGTGTTTACTTAGGTCATGTTGTGGTGATTTATCTTTGGCGCACCTCAGGTCAAGGGTTTACCATGTTCTTGTTAAATTTTACGATGTATGAAACGACGGGGAAAAAATAAAGCGTAAGCAAAGTTGAGCTTTTTCTCACTTAGTTGCACCGTTTTAAACCTAACTTCGGATGGACATAAAACCTAGCACCGCGTCTTGTTTTAAATAAAGTTTCGTTTGAAATACAAGTACTAAGAGAGACGCATGTTTCCATAATTAAGTTTTTGCTAGTCATTTAAAAAGAAAAAAGAATACGTTTTTTAGCACATTCATATTCTAACTCAATCTGAACTGTTGCCGACCAATCCAGCACGGCGAGACGGAAATGGACATAACTCCCTTTTCTGGAACTTAAATAGAGCAAACCCCTTGTGCAAACTCATCGCAACTGAGAGTCCTACAACTCTCTCCTACATCTTTTCACCTAAAAAACCAACTGAAATGAACCTAATAGGCTTTACAGGTAGACTCCGTAAATCTGGACTACATGCGCAACCCTTCTACACAGTCGTAATAAAATGGCCACATCCCCTGCTGCAGTAGGCGGATTGGCGCAGTCGTAATAAAATGTCCACATACAAAGCATCTAGATATATTTTAATAAGAATCAAAGTTTGAATCATATACAAAAAATAATATATTTATCCTACAGATTCTTGATGCCTTCCTAAATTTCTAGTCATACTCAAGAACTAAAATCTAGAGGAAAAAAAATACAATAACTACTCGAGAAACAACGGTATAACATGCATTTAGAAGTGAAATTGATTAGAAAAAATTCATGTGATTTATATACGAACCAAGGTTAATCCCAATGATTCGCAAACATCATAAAAATTACTTTTTTCCTTCTAAACAAAGCCTCAAAATTCAACAACGATTGAGAAATTGGATCAAGAACTGACCTCATTCATCAACATCCCGTCGTCTTCGACGAACCGGCCACATTGGGTCCCGAAGCGGATGCGGATTCTTGAGCGTCGTGGAGCTTTCGGAGCCTATCTTGCAGGATCCGAACCAGATCCTCAGTTCGTCGGAGCTTGCGCCACCTTAACAGCAAGTACGAGCCGAGCCCGCCGTAGACCAGGATGTACGACCCCCAAACGTACGGATACGTCTCCACGTGCTCCTTGATCTCGAGGCATTGCTCCAGCACTCTCTCCTTGATTCCCGTCGCCACTGGATTCGCCACCACCGCCGTTGCCGCCTCGCTGTCATCGCTCGCCATCGAAGAGCTCTAAAGTTTCGATTTTTCTTGATTTGAGGGTTTTAAGGCAATTACTAATTGGGAATTAAGGCCTTCGATTTGCGTGTAAATTACAGTTATGCCCGTGTTTTGCTATATAAGGCATTAGTTTCGGGCCCACGATTAGGAAAAATGGAAAGGGTGTTTTAGTAACTTAACGTATTCCCGTTGTTTAAACCCCGCTTCTAATCGAGGGTTGGTGTTCTTTTTTCGCTCTCGTCGATTTGGAAACGAGAGGAGCTCGCTTTTGAAATTCTCGTCTTGGATTTTTTTTGGTCTTGTAAGTCTTCAATCGACCCTTTTAATGTCGTAAATTTTTCCTTTTTATGGATGTGATTCTATTGTTGTTGAAGAATTTGTTTCCTTTATTTGTTTGATTGCTGGATGCTATTAGGGTTTAATCTGGGGATAAGCGAGTGATATTCGAATCTAGGGTCTGTTATGCATATATCGATCTGTTACTGTTTCCCCCTTTTCGAAATTGAAACAGTTAGGGTTAGGTAGTTGTTGTGGATTGCTCTTTTGTGTTTGTTTCTCGACTAATCATTTGAAGTAGAAAAGCTATCGCTCATGCCAAGGAAGTTGAAGTGTTGGATTTAGAGTGACTTTTGCTGGATGTTATTAGGGCTCCAAGGGCGAAGATCCTGCAAAGTTAAATTTGGGGTTCTTTGTGCATTTGCCGATCTGTGTTTTTTTTTTGGGGGGGGGGGGTTGGGTTGGGGAGAGGATTCAGTTAGAGGAGGTTAATTTTGTATCGCTACTTTAAAGACACTCATTTGTTTATTAGAGCGGTCGAGATTGAAAATAGAAATAATGGTGGAAATTATTTGGGTGCATTTTGCATCATGATATGCATTAGTTGCAATATACTAAAGTAATGCTTTAATTCTAAGGAAGTTGAGTTATATAGGATTTGGATGAAAAAAATTGAATTAATCTCATTAGCAGGCTATTAGAATGCGTTAACCAGCTTGTTATTTTAGTGCCCATGCTCTTGTAACTGTATACTTTTCCGTCTTTCTCATTCTTTATGCCATGGATTATAGACTCATGATATCAGGTGGTTAGATCTTTTTGTTTCCTTCACTAGTGATGGACCCTTTCAAGTGTTAAAAGAGATTACCCTCATACACCTATATGTGACTGTACATTAGTTTTTTTTTATTATCTGATTTCACTGCTGAAACCCGTCTATATTTTCAGAGCATGTCCATGACTGAAAACAGATATTTCTATAAATGAAAATCCTAAACATTTCTTTTTGTTGAAAGGTCATTATTTTTCTGAGAAAATTTAACATCATGCCTTTGCCTTACCTATTTTATTATGTGGCCAACTCTCCCATGCTGAGAGTCCTTTAATTTTCTTGGAGGTTATTATCTATTTAGATACCCTGCCTTATAACAATATATCATGAAAGTTTCATTCTGTAAGCCAGTTCTTAGCATGATCTATATATTTCCTTATGGAATTTGTTCAGTGTCCTGATGTGTTTTTTCCCCTTTGGATGCAGTGTATAAATGGAGGAGGATGCCAATGTAAGTCCGTCTACCGCTTTCTTGGCTGCTCATCTTCATGTGTTGATAATGACTAATTTCTTGCATGGTTTCATTTTTAATAGGCTGGCCAAATTACACTAAAATGCCCTAAACTATCATGTTTTTACTAAAATACCTTAAAGTGCTTTTAGTAAAAATACCTCAAGTGATGCTTATGAGGGCATTTTAGTTTTAAAAACCCCAAAACCCCATAGTTCAAGGTATTTTACTGTAATTAAAAACTTTAAGGTATTTTAGTGAACCGCCATGATAATTCAGGGTATTTTAGTGTAATTTACCCTTTTTAATATTAAAAGCCTTATCATGCTTAGCTACAAATTATGGACACAAACATACCAACATGAACTCAACATGGCACTGCAAGCCCTACACACTTCAAATTCTATATTAGAAGTTATGCATCTGTTTCTGTGTTTCATACATGGTTATATTAAAAAAAAGTCGAAAATAAAATGCTAAGACCATAAATATATGATTTTGGATGTACATAGAGAGCGATGGGATATATAGTTTTCTGCAAATGCAGAATGTGGGGTAAATATTTACTAGGTTCGCTCGTCATGCTTGTAAGTTTTTAATATCAATTTATACATGTTCGTCTCGTTTAAAATTCCATTTGGCTTGCAAGACAGTTATCTATTAACTCTTCGCGAACCCTTGTATGTTTACATGTTCTCCAAATAACTGAACTTACAAGGAGTTATCTTTGTGAGACAATGCTGCAAGAAAGATCAAATCGGACATGCATAAAGAACATGATTGGTGACCCATAAATATAATCACATATCAATTGTCATTCCTTTTATTATACAATCCACCACATCTAAATTTTGTTTTGAAAGTTGATGTAGTTCTGTTATGATTTTGTGGGGTATTCATATAATTTTCTAAGAAAATTGAAATTCAAAAACATTGGCTAAAGAAATTCAACACCGCTTCTCTTATTTTATTTTTATTTTATTTATGCATTTAGTGGCATTATTTTTCTATTGAGCATACGTAGAGTGTTCGGTAGATCATTGTATTTCAAATATGCTATTTCCAAAGACTAAAATGCATCTGCGGTCAGCCGCAGCTAGCAGCTACATTAGCTGTGGCTGCCGCAGCAAAATGAGGCAGGGGTGGGTCTCACTCACACGTGCGGCCCCAGTTTTCCCCTTATTTTGCTGCGGCAACTGCAGCTACATCTAACTCAATATACAATGTAGTCCAGACTCCAGTACTTGGATTTTACTGTATTTTTGCTAATTCGGTTCCTACGTAGAATCATTAGGAAAATAACTTAAATTGATGCTGTACTTTCCTATTACAGGATTATTGCCATTCTTTTGATGTGTACAAACTTAAAAGGTGTTAGTCAGTCCAGTATTTATTTAAACTTATACGCCAAGTATATGTCAATTATATGTTCCTTTGTAGAATAACAATTTAACAGTCACAAATTTATGTTCGTATCAGTAAAGCTTTATTATAATTGAAATATACTTGGCGTTTCAACTTCAAGTAATTCGCTCGGTTTTTTTAATAAAAAAATTAGCCAGTATGGGTAGTGATTGTAGTGAGTCATAACAAACAGTAACTATCATATAATTTTCTCAATTATAGGCGAGTTTTCTTTCGTCTATTGGCAACTTATTGATTCCACCACTGTTTAAAGAGTTACACTATGGGTGTTTACTAAATTGTATATTTTGTGGCAGGCTGGGAAGAAAGAGGAAGAGGAATTCAACACAGGCCCCCTCTCTGTTCTTATGATGAGTGTTAAGAACAATACCCAGGTAAACCATCTGAGTCTCTGCCTAACAAAAAAATTAAATTAAATTAATTAAATTTAAGCCAAGATAGTGCTATTTTGTTCTCCGAACTCTCAGTTAAGCCATTTGCAAGCTTTTGCTTATATTGGATATTCAAGTTACTCCAAATAAATAATGACAGGTTAAATAAATTCTAGTTTAAATTATTAAATCTGATTTTTGCATGCCTCAGCATCTAAATTTAATGTTTAGAGCCTGTTAATTTGCGGTTTAGTCACTCAGAGGACAGCAGATAATTATCTTATATTCAATCTCCTCCTCCCTATTGTTGCAAAATATCATGGCAACTTAGTGATTTTCTTGGTAATTTGGTTATGGTTATATCTTTGGTCAGGTGCTGATCAATTGTCGAAACAACAAAAAATTGCTCGGCCGTGTCAGAGCCTTCGATCGCCACTGCAATATGGTTCTAGAAAATGTTAGGGAAATGTGGACTGAGGTATATTTTAAATCTTGTATTATTTTTTTTTCTTTTTTTATCATGATTAGTATTTTATGCCCCTATCTTCATCGTCTCCATTTTTAAATCTGTTTTGGATTTACTATTGCAGATACCCAAGACTGGAAAGGGTAAGAAAAAAGCACTCCCAGTTAACAAGGATAGGTTTATAAGTAAGATGTTCCTTCGAGGCGATTCGGTTATTATTGTTCTTAGAAATCCCAAGTGATCAGACTTTCTTTTACGAAATTAATCCGAGCAAAGCCATCAAATGTTTAGTATTATGATGTGCAGCAAGTAATGATCATAATCCTGGAAATGTTTGTTGGTATTAAACTTTGAGGATGTTGTTACATGCAAAACCATGAATTCTTGTTAGACGATTATCTGCTTGTTATGTTAATTCTGTTCTGTTGTTAGCCTTGTCTGTTATTTATTTTCTGCGCCGGAATATTTCTGTTCTTGAGGATGAAAGTATTGCGGTTATAGTCAAAATATTGTTCATGGCTTTACAACTGATCCTAGATAGGATTCTGTTCTTTTGGCAAGTGCTTGCACAAGCACCCAAAATTTTAATTTATTCTGCGTGTGTAATGGCCATCTTAAACTGAGATGTCAATGCAGTTTTGAAATGAATTTCAGCCCTTCATTAAAATTTTCCTGCCCTTGTATCCATGCACCAATTGAATCTTGCAACTTTGAGATTCTATTTATGTCTCTCCTGATTTTAGTTTGCATTGTGGAAATAATAGTTGTAGGTGTTTTTATCACCAGTAACCACTCATTTAATTCTGAATTTCTGTTTCCATCATATTTCTTTAGGCTTGTTTATTGAAAACTCCCAACAGATTTGGGCCATTTTAAGAAACTGTTAGTCAATTTAGACTTCTTCGATAAAAATAGAACTTTTAAAACTAGAATATTTTCGTAGAACCTTTATAGAACTAGGAACCTTTTTTTATAGGATTCAAGAACTAGAACTGAAAATTGAAACTATGTTAGATTATTTTATTTTTATTGTTGCGGTCCAAATTATATATGATTAGAAAATATTTAATTGATTCTAAATAGTTTATAAGATCAAATATTATTTTACTGTTTTAATTGTAGAAAATGAAATTTCTATATGCTGATAAAACATAATTAAACTTATATTTCTTTTAGTTTGGTCAAATTAGGATTACATACATGTTTAAATGATTTTTATATTTTCTGATTGATTTTGGAGGTTTTTTAATTAGATAGATTTAAAAGAGATCGAGAAAGTTTGTGTTAAATCAATTGGATTTAGTCAATAAAAAAGAAAGACAAAAAAGATTTAAAAGCTTACGGAAAGAGAATGGAGAAGGAGGAAGAGAGAGAGAGGAAGGGGAAAGAAAATGGGGACTAGGGTTTGGTGGTTCTGATTTTAATTTTTGTTCCATTCCAAATAGATAGGATAATTTTTAAAGATGGAACATTCATTTGGTATGTGGAAAAATTCTGGATGTAACATTTTTTCCTTTAGTTCCAGTTCTAGTTTCATACATAACTAACACCAAATTTAGAATTTTAAGTTCCAGTTCTAATTGACTAATACTAACTAATATATTGTCTTGGTAAGTTCCAGCTCTAATCTTTGTTCCAATTGACTAACTCACTAACAAAACTGTCTTTACTTTTAAAACTATCTAGAAACTACCATAAGTTAACGGTGTTAAATTTCACAGTAAAGGACTATTTTGCCCTTCTCATAAAACAAATAATAACTATTAAACATATTAATAGTATTTTTAAATAATTATTAAGTATTAAATAAATAAATTAGCGTTTTTTCAAATTTTTTTGTTTGGATGAACCGAGGAGGTCGAGGGCTGGAGGGAGGGGACGGGTTGGGGGCAGGGGAGGGGCAAGAGGGGAGGACGGGGGCCACGGTGAGGGAAGGGAGAGGGTGCCTGGGGTGATGATGGTGGTGGTCGCGCGTGATGATGATGAAAAAGAAAAATTAGACGACGACGATGATGATGATGATGGGAGCCAGTGCCGGTGGTGGTGGTTGCGGCGGCGCATGATGATGATGAAAAAGAAAGTTTGTTTTATTTTGAATCTTTTTTATACTTATATCGGTTTCATATTCACTATCCGTCTTTTTAATATCCACTTCATATTTGTATATGATATTGTCAAATACAGAATATGATTTTTTTCTTACTGAGATATTCATAATAGTATCCCTATTAAGCAAACACGGATATGATAATGCTGCATATCGCTCTTATTTTTTTAAGTTTTATAGATTGATTACTATAACCTAGAAATCTTTAATTTGCAAATATAATAGATTGAGTACAGTATACATTAGGTCTACATATCATGTTCTCGTGCATATATAATTGCTTAATGCTTAGAACCATATATATAATATGTTCATCTATTTTTGCATATTTGAAATAATAAATTAATGAATTAATTACTCATTAATCTTCCTTATATCAACACTAGACATTTAGAATATCCGAATTAGCAATCCCGGCAATATATGCTGGATTGAAATATCTGTTTTATTCCATCATTGTGGAAAATAAAATAAATAAATTTTAAGAGTTAGAAATTTTTTCAATAAGCTGTTGAAAGGACTGTATATAAGCGACTGGCCAAATTCATTAGTAATCAAATTAAGATGTCTAATGATATCAAACTAATTGCAATGACCCACCCAATGATATGAGTAAAGGTATGAGCCGGGCGGGCCTCTTTTAAAAATGAGTCGCCGTTCTAAAACACACATACTCTCCGTGTATTTCACCAATCCAAACTGTCCATCTTAATCTACGTATCATGAAACCTTTATGTACAAAAAATCTCAAAATTTAAAAAGCTCTAACACATTCATCAAGCAATCGTAACTTTCCTATACCGATAAGCCGTCAATTTTTCTATATACTTGATGAATGCGTTTAAACCCGTCCAAACAAGTTCAGAGTGGTATTTTATATGAAAAATCTAATTTCGGATGGATCGGGTCGGGTTCGGTTCGGGTTTAACCCTGCCCAACTTTCACCCCTTCTTGAAATTGGAGAAGTCGTATATAACCCACTTAAATCTTTTATTTTCTTACATCTTTTAAAATTTTCATATCTATTTCAGTAAGAGAGGGATTCAAATTGAAATATCAAATCACTTTCTTGTAAAGCAAAAGGTTTTCTTATAACATTTAGAAAAAATAATATTAAAATTTTTATATTCATAAATAATATCTCGAAAAGAAAAGCAGAAGTAACGCATGGGATCCACTTTTGCCATTAAACCTTTAAGAATGCCTATTATAAACTTTTAAAATATAATTATTTTCCCAAAGTTCTAAATATTTTACATAATATCTAACATATTATAGTGCAAAAATTCTAATCATTGTTATCCCAAATCAAAAGAAAAATTCACGTCTAGATCTATGAAAAAGAAATCACATCTATATAGGAAAGCGCTAGCCTCCATCATTTAGGAATGTAAAATATTACAAGCCGCATGACTTTTTACAATTTACTAATGTTTTGCACGTGCGATACACGTATTTAATAAATTGTATTTTTCAGAGAACAAATTAGTTCATTTAAACCATGGGAACTCTTTTATTTAAAGAGAGAGAGTTTAGTAGGAAGAGTTTTATTAAGAGAAAGAAAGGGAAAATAAATTGCATCCACTAAATGTGCAAGACGTGATTATGAAATTTGATTTGATTTTTTAGTTGATATCTTCTGTAAATAAGAATGTCGCGCCAACAAACTGATTCAAAATTAGAGATCCCTTTTCTTTTGCCCTATAATAGCCATCAATTCCTAAATATTTTCACTCAAATATGTAGGACTTCTTTCCCTAAATTTATTTCTTATGGCAAAACTGATTATCAAATTCTTTTTAAAAATATTTTAAGACTTGCATTTTCAAGATATTTTCAATAAATATTAACTGTTTTAAAATAAATTTATAGAAAAAAGAAACAGGGCATAAATTGATAATATGAGTTGCACACTTGGAATTTGCATTATAAAACTAGATATTTGGATCTGCAGAGTACCAACTCAGATTTTTATCCTGTAGTTCCAAAGAAATATATGGCCCGGTTTAGGTAGGATTTTTTTAGTTTTGAATTAATTTAAATCGGGATTGTACCCGATTTATTAATTTCATAACTTAACAAAGATTTAACAAAGATTCGATGATGTTGGGAAATTAGTATAAATAAGTCTACAAAGAGTACATCTCTTGAGATTGAAAACATTTTATAAAAAAAATAGCAAAAGAAACTGGTTAACTTTAGTGATTAGTAATTAGAGATGATGGCTGCAAAGAGAGAAGAAAGGTAAGTTCTTGTGCTCTTTTTTCTAGTTTGTGATTTCTAGGTTTTCCTTTTCTTTTGGTGTCCATATTAATTTAATGTATGCATATATAATGTTCAATTATTGGTATATCTTATCAACGGTGAAAAAGTTGTAGAATCACATGAAATTTGGTATACCCACATCTTAGATGATAACAATGAAGATGATGGATGCCGATCGTCGGAAAAAATAAGAGAGGACGTATTTTTTCGACGCCATAGGAGGGAATTCCCTCCTATGTCATCTTTCCTGTTATTCTCTTTTAGAAAACACGCCAACTTTTTTGACATTAATTAAATGCATCCGGTTATGATGTTGTTAGTATAAATGAGTTAAGAGGAGTTAATTTAACATATTTATTCCGAGTTCGAACAGGATCCTATAGGATGGATTTAGAAACAAATACTTCCCATTTTTTCATTATTAGATTGACTTTGATAATTGTGCATTCAATTATATTATTTTTGATAATAAATGAAATCTTTTATACATAATTTGAGCACGCGTCCCAAAGTTAACCTAATGGTGAAAAAATGGAAATTATTTGTTCTCGGATCCTTAAAACCCAGCTCATTCTCTCGGCACCTCGCCTGACTATGAGACCATAAAATGCCTAAATCTCCTCTCTTTTATGTATCTCATCAACCCTAACCTTCTTTTGATATAAATTCTACATATCGAAGGCCTATGGAACCATAGACATTGACATTAAACCTAAAATCAAGATATCCGGACAGTAAAAGGTGAAAAGAGAGAGGAGCAAGATAATTAAGAAGAGAGAGTTAGAGAAAATGGTAACCTTTAGCAGACTGTCAGGGTCTCCGTTCCTTCACGAAGTCACGAAGACACGGCTTCTTTAAATCCTTATCGTGACCGTCGCGATGAATCATGGAAGTTAACTAAAGTGTCTAAGTTTGTTCTTTAAAATTACAAAGAAGTTGGCTTGTTTTATAAAAATATTAAAGAAGTTGGTTGGATCGTATCAAAAAAACACCCCATAAAATTTAAACAAATAAAATTAAAACTCTATCTGATTTGTCTTTTTTTTTTATATCGAAACTTGGTACTTACAAAATTCCCAATAAAAGTAGTACAAAGTACATTTGAATAATTTAATCTGTCACCCGTAGAAAAATTTGAAATTACTTTCATTTCATAGGTAATAAGTTTTAGAACTTCTTATTATAATACTATTCCATTTTCATCTTTAATTACAGTATCAATAATCAAAAGCAAATATGTAAATTCTTACCCATTAAATTCTTTTGCATATATATTGTAAATTATTATTATGACAACATTTTAGCACATGTACAAAATTTTGCATAAGTTTATGTATTGCGTGTGTGTGTGTGTGTCTCTCTCTCTCTCTGTTGTAAAGTTATACCCTCGATTTATTGTGTGTGTGTCTCTCTCTGTTGTAAAGTTATACCCTCGATTTATTGTGTGTGTGTCTCTCTCTGTTGTAAAGTTATACCCTCAATTTACTTTACTTCAGGAAAATGGAAAGCGATATTTCTTCCTCAAAGAAGAAGAGTGTACATGTACCATCTAAATCTAGTGCAAAGCATAAACAAAAGAAGGATGAGAAGAAAACTTTACGACAATGGACAAAACTCCCAGACGACATATTGGTCATCATCATTCAGTGTCTGAGTCCCTACGCTGTCGACATTATAAGGTTTGGTGCTGTGTGCAAAGCATGGAGAGCAATCGCAGTGAAGGAGAACTACCCTCCTGCTCAACATATGCCATGGCTGATGCTCGCGGAAGAAAATAAAAGGAGCCGTTTCAGACACTTCTTCAGCCCTGCTGAAAACATGGTATATAAGCTCCTATTGCCAGAGGCGCGAAATAAGACATGCTGCAGCTCGTATAAAGGTTGGGTGGTCGCCATAGGAGACGATCGATCTCGAAATACATTTGCTAAATCTTTTCACGAGAGTACAGATACAACTTCCCTCAGTTGAGAAATTCGACGTGTCCTTCCGTCGAGGGGATTTTCCGCTTTGGTATAAAAAAGACTGTATTTGGAAGTAGAGTGTTTCTTTCATCAAGTCCTTTGAATGGGAAAAGGTGTTTTGCATTATCTATCTACGGAAGTGGAAATAAACTAGCGATTACGAGGCATAACGTGTGATCGTTGGCCCTTCTATGATGCTTTATTTTTCATGGGGAAATTCTATGCCGTGAATCTTCGTGGTGATGTGGTTGCAGTGGACGTGCGGCGTCGTGTTGCCAAGAAGATGGCATCCGGGCCGACAGAAAGCTACAAGTCTTATATTGTGGAGTCAGATGGACAGCTCCTCCAAGTAACACGAGATGTAGATATATGGAGAGAGGAAGGGGTGCTGAAATACGAGACCCGTGGATTCGAGGCGTACAAGCTGCTAGATTTGGAGGATGGAGGATGGGAGAGGATTACAAATTTGGGCGATCGATCTCTCTTTCTGGGTCTCAACAATTCAATTTCGGTACCAATTCATGAAATTTCAGGTTGTGAAAAGAATTGCATATATTTTACCGAGGACTATACCGTAGAGTATAGTAATGAGATCCCTGGCGGGGGGTCATGAATTTTTCTTCTGCCTTCTTTCCTTTGTAACAATCAAGAACACACCTCCCGCCTCCATCCTCCTCCTTCGTCCCGCCTCCATCCTCCTCCTTCGTCCCGCCTCCATATTTCCATCCCATCTCCACCTCTTCCTCCTTCATCCCAATCTAGCATCCACAACTCTTCTCCATCCTCCATCTTTTCACCTCTATTTTCTTGAAATCAGCTTATCTATAAGTTGTTATCAATCATGTCTTAATGTCTTATTTATATTTTATATATCCTATAAGTTGTTATCATGTCTTAATGTCTTATTTATATTTTATATACCCTACTTTTCTTTCCGACCATACGACAAACTCTAGCTTAGATCTTTCATCAACATATTTAAAAAGCAAAAATGCATGAAAAAGAATGGCAAAAACGAGAACAGAAGTTGGATACGAATTAAAAGGATTAGAAAGCTTGATGATAGGAGAAAGGTAGAAAAATCGCATTATGCAAATGAAATTTAGCCTAATTCTATTGATGCATTATGAAATTTAGCATAATGACGATGCATTAAACCAAACACACTAAACACAGAAGTATGCTAAGTTGTTGTCAAACATACTAAACACAGAAGTATGCCAAGTTCTTGCTAAACCATCGACGAAAACAAACAACATATCATGGATCTGTTGAATTAGAAGGGAATAATAAAAAGAGATGCAGGTGGCCCTGAATTAGGAAAAGGCCAGACAAATTACAAAAATTAACAATGCGAAATCAACAATAATACATCACAATAAAAGGTTGAACTACAGGCACAATAAACTGGAATCAATGATCTATCAGAACAGCAATGAGACTGTTACACACAAAACTTATCTCATCCCATACAGAAAAAGGGGGACGAAGAATCAAATCTGCATCTTTTAAACATTTTTATTTTGGGGGTTAATTGCACAATCCGCTTGAAATGCTTTATGATGAGCATAGAGATCCTCTGCTCATCAACCAAAATATCATAAACCGCAAATTCAACTCTAACACAAAAATAATTTATACGTAATCTATCTAATACAAGTAGATCAAAATGACAGGTACGGATCTGTGAAAAACACGGAGATTGCGTGTTTCAAAGTTTGGTCTCAAAATAAAAAATGAGAACCGGCCTCATAAGATCATCTCCATATATATATATAATGAAGGAAAGAGGCCATGGGAGGGAATTTCCTCCTATGGCGTTAAACAAATATACCCTCCACTATTTTTTCCGGCGATTGGCATCCATCATCATCTTTATCATCAAAGATTTGGGTACACCAAGTTTCATGCGATTCTACCATTTTTTCACTGTTGAATTAGCAATGTAAAAGGTTCTATTGTCAGTAAACCGTTGATTTTGCACCTACTAAATCAACGGTATAGAATGACATGAAATTTGATGTATCCACATCTTAAATGATGAAGAAGATGACGATGTATGCCGATCGTCGAAAAAATGGCAAAGGATGTATTTGTTTGAGGCCATAGGAGAAAATTCCCTCATATGGCACCATCTCTCTCTCCATATATATATATATATATATATATATATATATAAGATTAATGGAGGAAAGATGGAGGAAAGAGGCCATAGGAGGGGATTTCCTCCTATGGCGTCGAAAAAACATCCCCTCCCTAGTTTTTTCCGACAATCGGCACCCACCATTTTCATCGTCATCATCTAAGATGTGGGTATACCAAATTTCATGTGATTCTTAATGGAGGAAAGATGGAGGAAAGAGGCCATAGGAGGGGATTTGCTCCTATGGCGTCGAAAAAACATCCCCTCCCTAGTTTTTTCCGACGATCGGCACCCACCATTTTCATCGTCATCATCTAAGATGTGGGTATACCAAATTTCATGTGATTCTACAACTTTTCACCATTGATTTAGTGGGTTCAAAATTAACGGTTTACCGACAATAGAACTTTTTACATTGTTAAATCAACGGTGAAAAAGTTGTAAAATCACATGAAATTTGGTGTATCCACATCTTAGATGATGACGATGAAGATGGTGGGTGCCGATCGTCGGAAAAAATTAGGGATGGGGTATTTTTTCGACGCCATAGGAGGAATTTCCCTCCAATGGCCTCTTTCCTCCATTATTCTCTCTCTCTCTCTCTCTCTCTCTCTCTCTCTATATATATATATATATATATATATATATATAGAGAGAGAGAGAGAGAACAGGTTACCAGCATGCTGCCTGATATTAAACCATCAACTAGTCTATTACATAGCCCAATCCGACCATCCAATCAACGATCCGTTTCGGCCACCTTGTTCTACACATAGAGTGATCTATGTGTATAAAATTTTAATCATTTTGACACTATGTCTTCGATCAAGTGTCCTAAATATATAACATTTTTATTGTGTTTAACAACCATCCATTTTTTAACTGCTTGATCCATCGCTTGTAATGTATCATATCAATCAAAATTTCACATATATAGATTACTTTATGTGTGGAACAAGTTGGTCGGAGCGGATCGTCGATTTAATGGTCGGATTGGACTATTTAATAGACTAGCTGCGGGTTTAATATCAACTAGCTAGCTGATAACCTGTTTCCTCATATATATATGAGAATAATAAAGAAAAGAGACCCTAGGAGGCTTTTTCGTTAGGTGGCGTCAAAAATCTATATCCTCCACGATTTTTTTGGATGATCGGCACCCATCATCTTCTTTATCGTGTAAGATGTGCATACACCAAATTTCTTGTGATTCCATCACTTTTTCACTGTTGGATTAGCAATGTAGAAAGTTCTATTGTCGTTAAACCGTTAATTTGTACCCACTAAATCAACGGTGAAAAAGTGATGGAATCTCATGAAATTTAATGTATCCACATATTAGATAATAAACATGAAGATGATGGGTGTTGATCGTTAAAAAAGATTGTGGAGGGTGCATTTTTCCGACGCCATAAGAGGAAATTCCCTCCTATGGCACCTTTCCCCCATTATCCTCTCTCTCTCTCTCTCTCTCTCTCTCTATATATATATATATATATATATATATATATATATAGTGATCTATTGCAAACCGGTCCGTGTTTAACTCTCGATCCACAATATATTTGAATAATCCGAACCGTTCAAGTTGATCACCCTACCTTCGAGTCAATGTGTATGAAAAATCAAATGGTTTGAAGACCTCTAACCCATTCATCCAATGAATGCAAAATGAACGCCTTTCAATATAGCAACATATGCTTTATCTGATCCATGTGTTAGAGGTATTCAAATCTTTTGATTTTTCAAACACATAGACTCGAAGGAAGGGTGATCAACTTGAACGATTCAGATCGTTCATATATGTCGTGGATCGAGAGTTCCCGTTTTTAAAAAGAACGGACCGGTTTGCAATATAGTGCTCTCTCTCACACACACACACATACACACACACTTTCCGCTCAAATGAAAATGGTTTATGGAAAAAGGAATTATTCTGGGGATGAAAATGGTTGAAAATGATGAAATATTTATTTATAATTTTCCTAGAAATTATTGGTAATTTTCTTAAGGACAGACCCAAGTGGGGGCACGCGTGGGATTTTGCAAAAAAAAATATATAGCAGGAGTATGCAATTTTTTCCAAAAAAATAGTAGGACCATGCAATTTTTTCCAAAAAAAGTGGCCCTGGTGCAATTTATTAAAAGTGAATGACTAATCTATAAAGTTTACATATATATTCAATTCCAAACCCTAAACAGCTAAACTTTCCCCTTCTCTCTAAACGAGATTAAAATCGCCGCCTCCCCCATCGTGTGCATGTCTCGTCTCTGTATCGCCGTGGGACGGCTGCGTCGACCCTCGCGACCTCGCCTCTCCATCACCTTTGGCCTCGCCCCTTGGCCCTTTCTATGTAATACCCAGTTTTCATTGTTCTACTTTCCGTATTTTGAATAAAATAATTTTCCTTTATTTTTATTATTATATTTTATTTTATTTTCCTTTGTCCAACCCCTAAATCGTTTTCCCTTCTATATTTTTAAGCCCAAAAGCCCAATCCCTCTTCTATTTCGTTTCCTTCTATTTTCTTAAGCTCGACTTCTCAACCCAACCCAAACCCCACACCCAACCAGTCGAGCCCTATTTCCCTATTCTTATTCACTGTGATTCCTTCTTCTCTTTTGTTGTTTCAAATTCAAATTTACCCGTTCAAATCCCAACTGAAAATTCTCATTTAAATCCTATTAACTCACATTAATCACAATTATTTTCTCATTAAATCCTTTTAATTCTATTAACCTATTAATTCTTCCCCCCTCTCTCTCTTTAACTCTCTCCCACTCTCTCCCGTTCTCTCGTTCTCTCACTTTATATCTCTATCTCCCTCTCTAAAATCTTCCTCTCTCCAAACCCCACAGAGCCCCATTGCTACTACCACCGACCGACGTCGTCGAACTCCCAGCATCCCTGTCATGACCCGGAATTTAGCTCGTGACCGGCACTTAAATCACGCAACGTCTAAAGACGTAACGTAAACAAGTAAGCCGAAGCCCAGAAATCTAAACCTTTTAAGAAAAATAATAGAGATGAAGTTTGAAATAAAGATATGATGAAATCAGATTTTTCTTTAATGCATAGATAATGAAACATGAAAATACAAGTGGATTATATTATAGTTGAAAACATTTTTCTTCTTTAAAAAATTTGGGCAGCACCTCCCTTATATCTTTTGAACTAAAACCACATATACACAACGATATAAAAGGCATCCCCAAGCGGGAGCTAGCTTTTCGCCAATCGGTGGAATCACAACCACGCAAGCAATGTATACGACGCCTAACGGCGAAGATCAACACAAAAGAATAATATGAATAAAGAAAGACATTGAATCCACAAATAGCGAACATATACCCTCGCTCTAAGTCTCGCAACCATAAGTCCGTCTAAGTCTTATTAATATACAAATCTAGTTTCTGATTGATGGAGTTTGACTAGATATAACAGAATAGTAAATACAAGAGTGGGCACAATCCAATGTGTCCCGCCACCATAGCAAAACACCCGAATGCAAGCTGTGTGCCAGCGATACCGCTACTGATCTAGACGGTCAAACCTGCAAGAACTGTGGCACAACGGGGATGAGTTGCCAACTCATGAGTAGAAAACATCAGCAGATAGAAATCGAATAAAACTATGATATCTAGGGTGACCGTGTTTGCATATATGCCAACAATATAATCAATGCATGTATGCATGTGGATATCATTCACGTGTCCATCAATGACACAAACAATATCATGGAACCTGAGTGTCCAACATCGACACTCGAACATCATGAAATCATAAGCATGTATATATGAGGATATCAACCAACGTGTGTCCATCAACGACACATCAAAATCATGGAACCTGAGTGTCCAACACCGACACTCGAAACATCATGAAACCCGTGTCCAGTATCGACACGTAAATCCTCATATCTCAAGCGCCGCATCCTCAGATCGGCCCTCAGGCGCCTCATACTCTGGTCGGCCCTCATATCCATCTCACGACTCCGGTCGGTATCCTCCGGATAACCGCCGGATCCAAACTATCACCGATGGGTAGTACTCCCTCCGTCGGGCTCACCGCCTTTCTATACGAGTCTTCTTGCCCCGGGGTACCTTACCGGGTCCATAATGTACCCGCAGACGGTGCCTACCGCTTCTCGAATCGGATATACTCATAGTTCAGAACCGAGAAAACTCATGATGGACGCCTCTAAATATCATATTAAGAGAAACCGGGTTTTCAAAACAATACACCATTTTCTTTAAAATATAACCACGGTTCTCAAATCCAGAGATCTCATAAAAACAGTATCTCAATGCATATAATCATAAAACATGATGTATGCAAATATAGAACAGAAATGTAAGCATAGCAAGTATATCATGCAACATAGTATAGTGATGTGAGCATCACAAGTATATCATGCTAACGAGCCATGTAACGGTACTGAAAAATTAAGAGTGATAGCATGATATAGAAATTTTACTGTGTAAGTGACATAGCAATTACCGATGATGAAAGTGTGTGAGCCGGCAAATCTGTGTAAGTGTAACATACGCATCATCGATAATTGTGTATGTATACTAGCCAACGATATCATAACAAATAATGGAAGTATAAGTATATGTAATGCAATGAGAATATCGTAAACGTAGCAGAAAGTAAATCATAAGCGCACTATTATAAGGTATACGTATCTAGTCTAACATCTACACATGAACCATACGGTCAGTTTTTAAAAGATGTGAATCGTAGTTTTGAAAGTAGGGACTACGGTGTTTTTAAGGAAAAGACACCATTTGAAAATCCATAACGTCTCTCAAGGTATCCATTTAAGAGATGCATACGATTCGTCAGTTTTGGAAATATGTATGGTTCGGGTGACACATTTACGTCGGCTATCCAGTCTCATAGTATCTGATACGGCGATACCCTCGAATAACTAACATCCTCAAAACACGAGCGCGGATCATCCATCCGGTAACTCACATCGTGTACGGTAATCCTTCATACGGTGACGTTAAACAAAAATAGGGATTCTATCTACCTATACAACAATGAGGGTACGGATCTCAAGTCTCATACGGCATATCACTCATTATTCTCATATATATATATATATATATATATATATATATTATTGTATATAGCTTTCTCATAACATGCCACTATAATTCTTATATCAATCGTATCCGCTCGTATCATCTTATCTCATCATATTGATATCTCAAATCTCGTCATCACATATTAATCATATCATATCATTTCACACTAAAACCATTAACCATAACCTTAAGTTGTGGCACATCTTATCTTCAACTTATAAACCACATATCGATTTTCCATATCAATAGTCGTGGAGGTGCTATACGCCATCCACCCGACTTCCCCCATAGATATAAATCTACTCACCTACGAAACTCCTTGTTCAGCCGTGGTCGATGTGCTTCGTCATCTCGGAATCCCCGTGAAGGTACCTACAATCAATACACAATCGCAATACTATTAAAACCAATATCCGAAAATCGATACGGCACACGAATTGCTTATAGGTTAAAACCTATAGCTTACGCATGCAAAACCAACCAAATAACCCTCGTCCGTTGACGTACAAACGTCTAACGACGGAATCCAAACTCAAATCTAAAAACCAAGTTTCAGAAATCGCATAACACTGAATCGGCAACATGAAAATTCACTCCCAGATTTTACCCTAGGTCAAACCAGAAGATTTTGCATATAGGGTTGGTCTAGATATCATCTAAGGGAGCTATGATTCAAACATCACATAGTTTCACCATGACCAGGCCGCAATTTTCGGCCTGGGGGAATTTATTTGCGGCCAAGTAGTAGAGTTGGAGTCCCGGGTCTTTAGGTTATGCTCTAAATCACCTGCACACATCTCTGTGATGGCAACTTAATTTATGGTGGTCTCGGGTCACTCCAGATTCCCATATACACCCACAATCTGTCAAATAACCGATGTCAGGAAATTCCAACTTCATGTTTTGGTGCTAATCTCGGGTCTTGGCCAGTAAAACATCACTAAGGGTTTGGTAAGCACTCACTGCATCTTTATTACCTCTTTACAAGTCCACAAAATCACTAAACATCAACTTGGAATATTCTAAGATCATCAAATCATATCGGTTTAACTCTAAACTAACAATAGGACATGCTAACACAAACACATAACTAAAAGTGTAGTGATTATCTCATTTGGCAACTCAAGAATTTTCTTGAGTTGCTCAAAGTCTTCAAAATTCAAACTTGAAAGGTCCAAAGGGTTGAGAATGAAGTTGTGCATCTTTTTAATAAAGGTTGTATGGGGTTTTGGTGAAAGTTTGGAGATGATATAAGGAGGTGGAGGAGGGTGAAGAAGATGAAGGAAGAGGAGTTGAAGAAAAGGTGAAATGAAGAAAACAAATGAGAAATGGTAAGTGTAGGAGCCTCACACGCTCTGTAATACCCAGCTCTTTTTATACCAAAATTTGTTTTCTGTTACCTTAGAATCCTCTTTATTCCTAATTATGAAGTATTTATTTTATTTATAAATTTATCATTATATTTTATTGTATTTCTCAAACCCCACTTGAACCCCCAAACCCAAATTATAATTAGCTGTGTCCCAATTAATTCCCTATTAACCCTAGCCCAGCACCATTTTTCCTAAGCCGGCCCGATCTTTTCTAATCTGTTTTCCTAAATTTCCCTTCGATTTCCCTAGCCCAGCAGTCCAGCCCAATTCTCTTCTATTTTGTTAAATTAATTATTTAACCTCCCTCAGCCCATTCAATATTTTATCATAAACCCATTTAATTTGCTGGCCCATTCTTTTTCCTAAAATTTTGATTTCCCTCAGCCATTCTCTGTTTCATACTGCCCGGCCCATCTTCTTCATCTCTTTTTCATTTGGTTCGGCCCGTTCTTTACTTGAATATCTTTTAGTTTACTTTATTCCCTTTTTATTTTCTTTAGTAGCCCAATGCTCGGCCCGTTTTCCCCCTCCAAATTAATTCTTTTTTTTCTTTTCTCGGCCTGCCCCGTCTCTCCCCCACTAATAAATCCCTTCCTTTTTCCTCAGCCCAAAACCCTGGCTCGGCCCATTCTATTTTTCATATAATGCCTTTAATTTTCATTTTTTTTTCTTCAGCCCACTCCCCAGCCCAGCTCAGAAGCCCGCCCCTGTTCATCTCCCTCACCTCAACGGCTCTTTCCCTCTTTCGCGCGCGTTTCCCTCGCGACCGCGTCGCCCGCGTTTCTCGCCTCCGCCTCCGCCGACGTTCGCGCGCACGTTACACCCCACGACGTGCGCCCCCCACCTCTCTCCTCTACCCACTACTCCCCTCCCTCGCTCGCTCTCACTCCCTCCTCAAACTCCCTGCAACCATTTTTCCACCGTCGACGACAACCGCAACCGCCCCAACCCTCCTCGTCGCCTCGCCGTCGTCCCACGTCGTCGACCCTCGACCTCACCACCACCACGAGCTCCCAGCTCCTTCCACTCATCCTCTCCACCATCTACGACCCCGTGTCAGCCGCCACCGAGCTTGTCCCCATCGCCCGCACCTCGTCGACGAGCTCCCCTCGCGCCTCCGTCGACCCCGTCATCGCCCAGTAACTCTCTCTAACTCTCAGCCTCTCCCTCTCTCTCTCTGTAGCCCTCTCTCTCACTCACTGTCTCAACTCTCTCTCTCTCCTCCTCACTGCCTCTCTCTGTCTTTCTCTCTCTCACTCGGTTTCTCTCTCTCTCTCTCTCTCTATCAGCCTACCCTATCTCTCTCTCTCGTTTCCCTCTCTCTCTCTCTCTATATCAGCCTACACTCTCTCAGCTCTCTTCCCTTCTCACTCTCCCCCTCTCTCTATACTCTCTCTGTCTCTCATTTCTGTCTCTCTCTAACCCTCTCTCTCTATCTGTCTCTCATTTCTCTCTCTCTCTAGCACTCTCCCTCTCCAAATCTGAAACCGTCTTTCCACCCTCCATCAACCTACACCACCGCACGACATTGCCGAGGCCGCAACAGCCAACTCCACCAAAACTGCGAGCCGTCGTGGCCGAGACTCGAATTCGGGCCAAGTCGAGTGCCGTGACGCGTGTGCATCGCGCGTTCGTGACGTTACGATCACCGTGCATCCCCGGGACTGATCCAGGCAAGTATTCTACTTGCTTACATGCTATTTATCTAAGTTACAATCGTTAAATACATGAATTATAATGTTACAAGTTTAAAACTATTATGTGCTGTAACTGTTCGATACTTGTTCCCTTAGGAAAACATCACCAAATTTGACGGAACTCAATGGTGTAGGTTGGCCCGTAGGGCTGTGAACATAGTGTGTGAATTTTGTTGGATGATGTAATCGATAATGACTAAAACAATTACCCCAAGTTTAACCGTAAAACTGGAATTCTAATGTGTCTGAAAACCGTTAAATCCACCGTAAATCATATACTTAGTAGAATGGTGCGTTCGAGGGCTCAA
Organism: Agapanthus africanus; assembly: GCA_030015575.1. Taxonomy (NCBI): domain Eukaryota; kingdom Viridiplantae; phylum Streptophyta; class Magnoliopsida; order Asparagales; family Amaryllidaceae; genus Agapanthus; species Agapanthus africanus. The sequence continues at coordinate 422,684,904 of JASDDO010000010.1, read as the reverse complement.
ATCGAAGCCGTCTCGATGAACTTTAACTCTATACCAGTTTCCAGACATTTCTGTATTTAAACTATGACGATAGTCGGATCGGAGTGCGACTCTGGACTGCAGTCTAGAGCGACTTCAGTCGTGTTTGCTGTTCCGTACTGGATACCATAGGATTTCCTTAACTTGTAGGTTGCGGAACTCCACTGCTTATTGTAGATAACTCTGTTAGCTAGACAACGTATTTGGTTTCGTTCTGTTTCGTTACCGTTTGATATTTAATCTGTAATTTAATAGATCGGGACACATAACAGTCCCAGCAGAATCAGAATTGACATGTTAATATTAAACTGATTATAACTCCTAACGTACAGACGCGATTGAAGATCCGTTTGTTGTGTTGAAAACCTTACTGAAAACCATAGAATTCATCCAACTGCAGCGTCGCTAAAATCTGATCCCAACTGGGATTAAAATGCGTTGCGAAATGGATTTCTGATTCGGAAACCGGATTTCCAGCCGCGAGCGCTTAAAATGAAATGGTTATAACTAGTTATTCTGGAACCCGATTGGCTTGAAACAAAATTCTATGGATCGCTAACTGAACATACTAATTACTACCTGTGTATCGTTTCGCTAAATTATATACATATGTTTCATGATAAATCGTGCAAGTGATAGACGATTGTTTTTATGACACTTTAGTTGTGCTTCTTATACAGTCCATGCATCATATCATACCCATATCATTATAGTGATTATCCAGTGATGTCGTGAATTTACCCAGTGTTAGATTTTAGTGGTGATTGTGGCAAGTACGTCTGTGTTCGTGTATCCGTGAATAAGTGAAAGTGATACGTACTTGTACACAATCAGTGACCTCATTGTTCTATTGCATTGTCGACGTCTGTGGGATGCGTGTACGTGTGACTATAAGTGGTATGGGACACTTATGGAAGCGCTTGCACGGGTGTCACAGATAAGGCATCCGACACTGCCATTTATCTTAGGTATTAGTCGGGACGTGCTTGATGGAGGTCCTGCCTCTAGTTCTCGCGCAGACTTGTCACGGATCGATTAGTATTTAGGGTGATGGTTAGCGTTTGATGTAGACCACGGGGTGTGGGGTAGTTTAAGTGTGAGTTCAACAGAATCTCGGGAGTCCCATGCCGGCTTATATATTTAGGGAGTTATATGGAGATTTACAGGGTACGTGATATATACACCGTGATATTCTTGTTACATGTTGGGCCCGTGGTCCCTTGCCCTTGGGTTCTACCCTTGGGTGGAGAACACTCGCGAGTGGTTGACTCTCACACTTGGACTGACGATAGGCTTAGTGACCTGTACAGTGAGACTTAGAGACTGATAGGGATACCGGCATTTTTATTTCCTTACATACTGTGTGGCATACGTGACATATCGCTATGCTGATTTACTGTTCTGCTGCATTGATTACTGCACATTCATATTCATGCTTTCATTGATTTTTACTATTGTTCATATCTAATACCACTATTAGAACTGTCACTTGATTATATATATTATATTGCTATTGTGTCGCTCTGACGACCTGAGTATGCATGCTCAGTGTGAGGAGGAGATTTAGCCTGGATCGGAACTAGACGAGCATCACAGGCTTCTTGACTTGCCTTCCCGAGTTACATTCTTTTGTTCCACTTCAGGTCAGTCTTTACATTGTTCCTTTCAGATACTGCATTTCTCATTACCTGCGCATTATATACTGTTTACCATGAGAAACTAGAAGCCGAAGTGTGACTACGGCAGGACATTTTCTTGACCATAGGAGCATGGCTGGCCTTGTCTACCCCTCGTATTCCGTATTTTGGGAAGCGGGGCGTGACATGGTTTAGTTGGTATCAGAGCCCAGGTTTTGCATCGATTAGGATTGCAGTTTTCCGTGTATAGTCTGGCAATCTATGACATCCCTCAGTCTAGATTCCAAACTTGCCATTCTTGATTCATATTCACATCGTGTGTTCAGCTATCTTTTCGCTATGGTTTCGGGTGACTTGACAAGGTTACATGGTTGAAATTGCACTACCGTACCCTATTCAAGTGACTTAAAGTCATACAATTGATTCCCCACTTGTAATGAACTCATCACCTCTGATATTCTTGGATCTTCGTCCTATCCATATTATATTTTGATTCGTTTAGCTTGTGACTTACATCATTCGCAAAATTGTTGTTTCAGGATCATGTCTTTCAACGACTCTTCCTCTATCTCCACTCCCCAGAATCAGACTGTTGAGATCCTTAGTGTACTGCAAGGTTTAAAGGAAGCCCAGGAGCGAACAAACGACTTATTAGCTGAAGGGCTGAGAAGACAGGTGAGTCAGACCCCAGCGGGAGTCTCCTATCATAATGGGATCCCTATTAGACGAGGAAAAGAGAAGAAGATGAAGCGTCAACAGAAGCATCAGAAGAACCCTTGCTGTGGATATTGTAAGAGGTCAGGACATCTTCAGAAGGATTGTCGCCGTGCCCAGGGGAAATGTCTGATATGCGGTTCCGACAAACATCTTATCAACGGTTGCCCAGAAAGGAAGGAGCTAAAAGGAGAAGATTCATCCACACTCTCCACTGATGCCAAGTGAGGATTACTGCGTAGCTCGAATTTCGAGAATAAAGCGGACCCAACACAGGTTTCAACTCGCATGACGATGATGCAGCGTTCTGGCAATCGAAGAAGAATTTTTATGTTTTCCAATTTCAGTATTATGTTGTCATCCTCTTATAAACATTTCTTACGTTTGAACCTTTGTATCCATCGAACTTTTAGTTGAATGAAATAAAATTTGAATCATAATATGTGTATCATCCTCTTGCCTTCACTTTATCTAATTCCATTCATTATCACAGTATTTTAATTCTGATCTTTCAGTTTCTGCAACCGCATATTTTCCTATATTTCGTATCCTGATTTTTCCTTGATGTATTTCACTGTCTAATCATGACTCTTTTCTTTCAGACCATGGCCCACCCTGGAGCAGCGCCGCATCTAGATGAGGATATACAGTCATGCGTTTCCTTAGATCATACACTGACGAGTTCCGATGATGAGGTCAATGATCCCCAGGTCAACTTTGGAAACAACGATTCAGAGGACGAAGAAGCAGCCGCCCCAGAGTTTAACGTGATAGCTGATTCCGACGAAGAGGAAGAAGATCCTGAAGAGAACCCTATAGAAGAAGACCCAATAGAAGAAGATCCCGAGGAAGAGCCGATAGAAGAAAATCCAGTGGAGGAAGACCCCATGGAAGAGAACCCAGAAGGAGAAGAAAATCACATCGAATCAGATCTCGATGAAGAAGCTTTATCCGAGGATGAAGGACCAGAAGATCAGGACCCTGCCGTGAAAGAACTCCCTTTGGCAGTCCCCGCGAGACGCTATGGGAATGGACGCCCCTACCTGAGTGCGCGAGCCTACCGCAACCTACTGAATCTCCACAACCGCGACTGACGGAATTTCTTTCGATGTTGTCTTTCTGGCCAAATGAAATATGTATAGTTTAGGGCCACTTTTCGCCTTTGAGAATGCCTTGTTTCAAATTTTCTTGAATGAAATAAATCTTCTGGATTTGTAAACCTTTGATTATTGGTCCGCTTGATACTTGTTTCTCACCCATATTCATTTATTTTTCTGCCGAGTTCCCTGACTGTTCACCCCTACTCATTGGATGGTTTCACCCTCGTTTCAATTGGAAAGTACCGCACTCTGATCCTTGGAATGAGCCACCATTCATCCTTCGTCTGTACCCTGTTTAAGATCCTTCTGGGAGGAGAATAGTCCCTGTGAAACTTCCGAATTCATTAACTCTTCAAATTTTGATTCGTGTGTTGTACCAATTATTGTTTCCCCCACACTTTTCCTTTTGTATTCTTTTGTTGCTCATCCTTACATCCTGTGCTGACCCGATCTCAGTCTTCTTGATCTTCAGCCTAAAGCCGACACACTTCAACCCTCTGATTGAGCCACACTTCCTCATAATCATTACCCTATCTAGCTCTATACCTATTTGTGTTCTCGCTTTTACCCTAATTATATTTAGGGACAATGTTATTCAAAATTTAGTTTTCAGTACTTTGAATTTATCAAAGAGTGTGTGTTATTGATTACCTTGTTTTATGTATTTTAAGTACATTATTAGTATTCTCATTTTCAATAGCGCAATCTTGCACCGTGCCTATTTTGTTCCATGTTGCTTATTTTCACTATATGGGTTTTCTAAGCTATTTTAAAACTATTTGATCGATACGTTTTCCTAAAATGGTTTAACCTACCGACTAAATTTCCACTACTTTATTCTTGTTATCTTATTTTCGGGTTGTGTGCCTATGATTCCTATTATAAATGATTGTGCCTTATACTTAGTTTTCTGTCGTGCTATCTTTAATATACTTATACCTACACATGTTTGGATTTCAACTTTTATCAAACACACTTTGATTGTTATTGTTCGCTATTGATACCTATATTCTCGTATATTCGTAGTTGCTCTTATAGTTATTCTTGCCTTATACCTATTTAGACCTACCTTTAGTATGTTGCTCTTACTCATATATATAAATTTTCAAATTTCTTCGTCCACGTACTGCTAATAAATCTTTGGTGTTAGTGTGCAATCTAAATAGCTTTCGCTTATATTTATATAATTTATCGTTTATTATAAATTTCGAGGACGAAATTTTTGTAAGGGTGGTATGATGTAATACCCAGCTCTTTTTATACCAAAATTTGTTTTCTGTTACCTTAGAATCCTCTTTATTCCTAATTATGAAGTATTTATTTTATTTATAAATTTATCATTATATTTTATTGTATTTCTCAAACCCCACTTGAACCCCCAAACCCAAATTCTAATTAGCTGTGTCCCAATTAATTCCCTATTAACCCTAGCCCAGCACCATTTTTCCTAAGCCGGCCCGATCTTTTCTAATCTGTTTTCCTAAATTTCCCTTCGATTTCCCTAGCCCAGCAGTCCAGCCCAATTCTCCTCTATTTTGTTAAATTAATTATTTAACCTCCCTCAGCCCATTCAATATTTTATCATAAACCCATTTAATTTGCTGGCCCATTCTTTTTCCTAAAATTTTGATTTCCCTCAGCCATTCTCTGTTTCATACTGCCCGGCCCATCTTCTTCATCTCTTTTTCATTTGGTTCGGCCCGTTCTTTACTTGAATATCTTTTAGTTTACTTTATTCCCTTTTTATTTTCTTTAGTAGCCCAATGCTCGGCCCGTTTTCCCCCTCCAAATTAATTCTTTTTTTTCTTTTCTCGGCCTGCCCCGTCTCTCCCCCACTAATAAATCCCTTCCTTTTTCCTCAGCCCAAAACCCTGGCTCGGCCCATTCTATTTTTCATATAATTCCTTTAATTTTCATTTTTTTTCTTCAGCCCACTCCCCAGCCCATCTCAGAAGCCCGCCCCTGTTCATCTCCCTCACCTCAACGGCTCTTTCCCTCTTTCGCGCGCGTTTCCCTCGCGACCGCGTCGCCCGCGTTTCTCGCCTCCGCCTCCGCCGACGTTCGCGCGCACGTTACACCCCACGACGTGCGCCCCCCACCTCTCTCCTCTACCCACTACTCCCCTCCCTCGCTCGCTCTCACTCCCTCCTCAAACTCCCTGCAACCATTTTTCCACCGTCGACGACAACCGCAACCGCCCCAACCCTCCTCGTCGCCTCGCCGTCGTCCCACGTCGTCGACCCTCGACCTCACCACCACCACGAGCTCCCAGCTCCTTCCACTCATCCTCTCCACCATCTACGACCCCGTGTCAGCCGCCACCGAGCTTGTCCCCATCGCCCGCACCTCGTCGACGAGCTCCCCTCGCGCCTCCGTCGACCCCGTCATCGCCCAGTAACTCTCTCTAACTCTCAGCCTCTCCCTCTCTCTCTCTGTAGCCCTCTCTCTCACTCACTGTCTCAACTCTCTCTCTCTCCTCCTCACTGCCTCTCTCTGTCTTTCTCTCTCTCACTCGGTTTCTCTCTCTCTCTCTCTCTCTCTATCAGCCTACCCTATCTCTCTCTCTCGTTTCCCTCTCTCTCTCTCTCTATATCAGCCTACACTCTCTCAGCTCTCTTCCCTTCTCACTCTCCCCCTCTCTCTATACTCTCTCTGTCTCTCATTTCTGTCTCTCTCTAACCCTCTCTCTCTATCTGTCTCTCATTTCTCTCTCTCTCTAGCACTCTCCCTCTCCAAATCTGAAACCGTCTTTCCACCCTCCATCAACCTACACCACCGCACGACATTGCCGAGGCCGCAACAGCCAACTCCACCAAAACTGCGAGCCGTCGTGGCCGAGACTCGAATTCGGGCCAAGTCGAGTGCCGTGACGCGTGTGCATCGCGCGTTCGTGACGTTACGATCACCGTGCATCCCCGGGACTGATCCAGGCAAGTATTCTACTTGCTTACATGCTATTTATCTAAGTTACAATCGTTAAATACATGAATTATAATGTTACAAGTTTAAAACTATTATGTGCTGTAACTGTTCGATGCTTGTTCCCTTAGGAAAATATCACCAAATTTGACGGAACTCAATGGTGTAGGTTGGCCCGTAGGGCTGTGAACATAGTGTGTGAATTTTGTTGGATGATGTAATCGATAATGACTAAAACAATTACCCCAAGTTTAACCGTAAAACTGGAATTCTAATGTGTCTGAAAACCGTTAAATCCACCGTAAATCATATACTTAGTAGAATGGTGCGTTCGAGGGCTCAAATCGAAGCCGTCTCGATGAACTTTAACCCTATACCAGTTTCCAGACATTTCTGTATTTAAACTATGACGATAGTCGGATCGGAGTGCGACTCTGGACTGCAGTCTAGAGCGACTTCAGTCGTGTTTGCTGTTCCGTACTGGATACCATAGGATTTCCTTAACTTGTAGGTTGCGGAACTCCGCTGCTTATTGTAGATAACTCTGTTAGCTAGACAACGTATTTGGTTTCGTTCTGTTTCGTTACCGTTTGATATTTAATCTGTAATTTAATAGATCGGGACACATAACAGTCCCAGCAGAATCAGAATTGACATGTTAATATTAAACTGATTATAACTCCTAACGTACAGACGCGATTGAAGATCCGTTTGTTGTGTTGAAAACCTTACTGAAAACCATAGAATTCATCCAACTGCAGCGTCGCTAAAATCTGATCCTAACTGGGATTAAAATGCGTTGCGAAATGGATTTCTGATTCGGAAACCGGATTTCCAGCCGCGAGCGCTTAAAATGAAATGGTTATAACTAGTTATTCTGGAACCCGATTGGCTTGAAACAAAATTCTATGGATCGCTAACTGAACATACTAATTACTACCTGTGTATCGTTTCGCTAAATTATATACATATGTTTCATGATAAATCGTGCAAGTGATAGACGATTGTTTTTATGACACTTTAGTTGTGCTTCTTATACAGTCCATGCATCATATCATACCCATATCATTATAGTGATTATCCAGTGATGTCGTGCATTTACCCAGTGTTAGATTTTAGTGGTGATTGTGGCAAGTACGTCTGTGTTCGTGTATCCGTGAATAAGTGAAAGTGATACGTACTTGTACACAATCAGTGACCTCATTGTTCTATTGCATTGTCGACGTCTGTGGGATGCGTGTACGTGCGACTATAAGTGGTATGGGACACTTATGGAAGCGCTTGCACGGGTGTCACAGATAAGGCATCCGACACTGCCATTTATCTTAGGTATTAGTCGGGACGTGCTTGATGGAGGTCCTGCCTCCAGTTCTCGCGCAGACTTGTCACGGATCGATTAGTATTTAGGGTGATGGTTAGCGTTTGATGTAGACCACGGGGTGTGGGGTAGTTTAAGTGTGAGTTCAACAGAATCTCGGGAGTCCCATGCCGGCTTATATATTTAGGGAGTTATATGGAGATTTACAGGGTACGTGATATATACACCGTGATATTCTTGTTACATGTTGGGCCCGTGGTCCCTTGCCCTTGGGTTCTACCCTTGGGTGGAGGACACTCGCGAGTGGTTGACTCTCACACTTGGACTGACGATAAGCTTAGTGACCTGTACAGTGAGACTTAGAGACTGATAGGGATACCGGCATTTTTATTTCCTTACATACTGTGTGGCATACGTGACATATCGTTATGCTGATTTACTGTTCCGCTGCATTGATTACTGCACATTCATATTCATGCTTTCATTGATTTTTACTATTGTTCATATCTAATACCACTATTAGAACTGTCACTTGATTATATATATTATATTGCTATTGTGTCGCTCTGACGACCTGAGTATGCATGCTCAGTGTGAGGAGGAGATTTAGCCTGGATCGGAACTAGACGAGCATCACAGGCTTCTTGACTTGCCTTCCCGAGTTACATTCTTTTGTTCCACTTCAGGTCAGTCTTTACATTGTTCCTTTCAGATACTGCATTTCTCATTACCTGCGCATTATATACTGTTTACCATGAGAAACTAGAAGCCGAAGTGTGACTACGGCAGGACATTTTCTTGACCGTAGGAGCATGGCTGGCCTTGTCTACCCCTCGTATTCCGTATTTTGGGAAGCGGGCCGTGACACGCTCTCTCTCTCATGGCATGCCATGCCCATGCCCCATGTCATAATTTGTCCCCCCGCTCTCTCTCTCTCTCTCTCTTGTCCCCTCATGTTTCCTTTCCTTAATCAATTTCTTTTCCTCACAAATAAAATCAAACACAATGAAACAACATGCAACCAAATGCAACATGTCATGCTGCACTAACTATGGAAAATGTGAAAAATACGGATTTGACCTAATCGCGATTAGTAGTGCACTAATCAAGTTTAATTTAAACTGCATATAATTAATTATAAAAATGTCAAAATCCGATAAATATCTTTTTAATAAATAAATCATTTTATTCTCCACTTATATTCCAAATATTGGTATATACTTATATCTTTTTACGAAACCCCTAATTCGCAAATCGAATAGTTTTCGCGAAATATATTATTTTAATATTAAATTCCAAAAATAATATTTTATATTTCTGAAATGTTACAATCCCCCTCTGCATCACCTGAGCCTCGACGTTGCAGCCACTCGACTCCTCACCATCTCAACCTCCACCTTCGAACCCATAGTCCTCACCCCCTCCCTCGTCACCCAAGCATCATCGTCGCCTCCTTCGACCGCCGCACCAGCCACCTCCATCGACCCTATCTCACCATTGATATTTTCTTCACCTCCTTTCCCTCCTTCAATCACTGGCGCCTCTGCCCCTCTCACTGTCGGCACACCCAAGCAGCCATCAACACCCAAGATCCCCATAAACACCACCTTTGACTTCACTTTGCCCCCACTGGCTAACCCCACTTGCATCACCTCCGAACCCAACTCCGACCCAGCGCCGCCGCCGACTACTGTCGACACCTTGCCGACGTCCGCAATAGCCCCGTCACCATCGCTGAGCACGAGCTAAGCCCTGTCTCTCAAGCCAAGAAGCATCGCGCCGAGCCGAGCTCGAGCCTAAGCTCAGTTGCTCCCGTGTCATTGCCGTGCCCGCGCCGCTGTCGTACAATTGTCGAACCATCGCCAGGTAAGTGAATTTCACTTGCTTAACATACAATAGTTATTCTAATTAAGTCGTTTAAATGTTAAGTATAATTTTATATGTATATGTATGTATATGTATATGTGTATGTATTTAAATGTTCGTTGCGATTACTTCGATCATAACTCAATTTGTCACGCCCCGCTTCCCAAAATACGGAATACGAGGGGTTGACAAGACCAGCCATGCTCTTACGGTCAAGGAAATGTCCTGCCGTAGTCACACTTCGGCTTCTAGCTTTTCGTGGTAATCAGTAAACAATGCGCAGGTAATGAGAAATGCAGTAACTGAAACAAATCAAATACAAAGAACTGACCTGATGGAGGTAAAAGAGTATAACTCTGGATAGCTGATCAAGATGTTCGCGATGTACGTCTAGTCCTGGTCCAGGCTAGATCCACTCCTCACTCTGAGCATGCATACTCAGATCGTCAGAGTGACACGATAGCAATATATATAAAGATGCAAGTGGCAACTCGAACAGTAATAACGGATATATAACAGTAAACCAAGACAGTGAAGATATGAACATGGAGTAATCAATGCAATGTTTAATAGATCAGGAGAACAGTAAAGCAGTAATATAGTATGTCAGATGTGTCAATACAGTAGGTAATGCATGTCAATGTCACTATCCCTATCAGTCTCTAAGTCTCACTGTACAGGTCACTGAGCCTATCGTAAGTCCAAGTGTGAGAGTCAACCACTCGCGAGTGTCCTCCACCCAAGGGTAGGACCCAAGGGCAAGGCCCAAAATGTAACTCACGGTAATAATCATATACCCTGTAAATCTCCATATATCTCCATATATATAAGCCGGCATGGGACTCCCGAGATTCTGTTGAACTCACACTCAACTACCCCACACCCCGTGGTCTACATCAAACGCTAACCATAACCTCAAATACCAGTCGGTCTGCGACAAGTCTGCGCGAGAACTGGAGACAGGATCTCCATCAAGCACGTCCCGACTAATATCCAAGATAAATGGCAGTGTCTGGTGCCTTATCTGTGACACCCATGCAAGAGCTTCCATAAGTGTCCCATACCACTTATAGTCACATTTACACGCGTCCCACAGACGTCGACAATGCAATAGAATAATAGGGTTCACTGATTGTGCACAGTACGTGTCACTTTCACTTATTCACTCATGCACGAACACTAACGTACTTGCCACAATCATCACTAATACCTAACACTGGGTAATGCACATGATCACTAGGTTACCAATGCAGTGACATATGTATGATATGATGAGGAAACAGTATGTAAAGTAATGATTAACATGTCATAAATTAGTATTCTACCACTTGCATAATTTATCATAAATCATACATGTACATTTTAGCGAAACGATGAACGGGGAATAAATAGTATGTTTGATTATCTATCCAGCGAATTTGGTTTCACGTCAATCGGGTTTCAGGATCACTAGTTATGGCCATTTCATTTTAAGCGTTGACGGCTGGAAATCCGGTTTCAGAATCGGGAGTCCGTTTCGCAACGCATTTTAACCCCAGTAGGGATCAGAATTTAGCGATGCTACAGTTGAATGATATCTAGGGTTTTCAGTAAGGTTTTCAACGCAATAGACGGATTTTCAATCGCGTCTGTACGTCAGGAGTTACACACTGTTTATCACTAATTTGTCACTTCTGAATCTGTTCTGGACTGTTATACGTCCAGCTCTTTTAATTTACAATTTAAATAGCAAACGCCGATGAAACGGAATGAAACCACTTGTGTTATCTAGCTAACAGATTCAAATTTTATAAACTGCGGAGCTCCGCAACATAGGAGTTCAGGAAACAAGATGGTACATATTACGGGACAGCACACAGTAACCAGAGTCGCTCTGGACTGCAGTCCAGAGTCGCACTCCGATCCAAATATTGTCACAATTTAAGTACAGAAACCATTAGAAACTTACATAGGGTTATATTTCGTCGAGTAGGCTTCGATTTAAGCCCCCGAACGCATCATTCCAGTATGTACATAATTTATGGTAATTTTAACAATTTTCAGATACGAGAAAGTTCCAGTTTTACAAGTATATTTGGGGGTATACATTTTAGTCATTAACAGTCGTATTTTCCAATGAGATTTACACACTAGGTTCACTGCCTTACGGGCCAGACCATGCAATTGATTTCCGTCAATATAAATGAAGATTTCCATTGAGATCATGCATCGAACGGTTACGCCATATAGTTTAACGGAAATAGTAAATATGGAATCTATACGATTGTAGTTTGTAACTAACATAAAGTAGCATGTAGCAAGTAGGGAACTTGCCTGGAGAGGTTTTGGGGCACACGGCAGCGGCAACGACACACGTGCGACACGGCAACGACTAGTACAGCGACTTGTACCCGACACGGCAGTAAACTGGCTGGGTTTGAGCTTTAGTGGAGCTTGGGCTCGAGAGATAGGAGGCTTGACTTGGGCTCTGTGCAATGGCGGCGACGGCTGCGAGCTCAGGCGATGTTGTGGCTCCGTCGATGGTTGCAGCGGTGCTCAGGCGATGGCCGACAGCGAAGAGGGCTCGGGCAACGGCTAGGAGCTGCGGTTGGGTGTGAGGTGGTTGGTTATGGGGTTGTAGAGGGTCGGCTATGGAGTTGTAGAGCGACGAGGTGGCCGGCAATGAGGCGGTGGCCAGAGGTTAGAGGTTGGGGAAGTTGGTGGGGTGTTTGTAGTGGTGGTCGGTTGATTGAAGAGGGAGAGAGAAGGATTTAGAGAGAGAGAGAGAGAGTTAGACAGAGAGAGAGAAAGAGAGAAAGAGAGAATCAGAGAGAGAGAGAGAGATGTAGAGATTGAGAGAGAGAGAATTAGAGAGACAGAGAGAGAGAGAGAGTTAGACAGAGAGGGAGAGAGAGAGAGATGTAGAGATTGAGAGAGAGAGAATTAGAGAGTGAAAGAGAGACACACAGAGAGAGAGAAGGAGGGCTTGGTGGTGGTGAGGAGGTGGTGCTCGGGTCGACGAGGCGGCTCAGGGCAGTGGGGAGCTCGTCGGCGTCGTCGAGGTGCAGGCGGTGGCCGTGGACGGGTGCAATGAGGGTGGTGGTCGGTGGGTTCGGCCGGGGTTGAGGGGAGAGAAAGAGGGTGATGGGTTTAGGTGAGGAGAGGTCGAGGGTGTCGAAGGTTGGTAAAGGTGAGGTCGGAGCTGCGGGGGGAGGCTCGGTGACGGAGGGCGTGCAGGGGCTCGAGCTCGAATATGGGTTGGGTTTGCAGGCGAGGGGGAAAGTGGGGAGCTCGGGTGAAGAGGACGAGGATGAAGAGCTCGGGTGAAGAAGTGGCTCGTCGGTGATGATGGGGTCGGCCGGCGTCGAGGTCGATGCTCGATGGATTAAAGAGAGCAGAGAATGAGAGAGGGAAACAGAGAGAGTGGGGAGAGGGTGTGAGGGAGAAGGAGGAGCGAAGGGTGCGCGTCGTGGGGTAACGACACACGAGCGTGGGCGTGGGCGTCGTGGCCGCTAGCGTTGGCGAAGGAAGCGGCGAAGATAGCGGATCGCGTGGGCGGGAAAGAGGGAAGGAGCCGTTGGGGAAGATGAATGCGAAGCGGGTCGGGTAAGGGCGGTTAGGGTGAAGGCTGAAGGGAGTGGGCTTGGATGAGATGGGCTGGGCCGGCGGTTTTATTAAAATGAAATCATTTTAATTTCGTGGGCTGAGGAAAAGGGAACAGGCCGGGTTTAATTTTAATGAATAGAAAAATGGGTTGAAGGGAAAAATAGGGTTTTGGGTTTAAATAAAAAAATATGAAAAGAGATGGGCCGGATTAGAGGTTTATATAAATGGGAAAAGAAAATGAGGAATTGGGATTAGGGTTTGAGAAAGGAGAGGGGGAAAAATAAAATGGATCGAGAGTTTTAAAATATTTAACATAGTTTATAGATATAAATAAATAATTTGTAATTAACCCTTTTTATAAAAAAAAATGGATATTGGTGTATAAAAGAACCGGGTATTACACAATTAAAGTACCCAAATTTGATTAAAGTACCCAAATTTGATTAGAAATAGATTCGTTGTTATTAACGAGCAACATGAGGAACATAGGGATCAAATCCTGTTTTAAATAAGTTAAGATAAAATCGATATTTCGTCGTTACACATGTTTCGCTAAGTGCTCGGTGTGGAACCATAAGTCAAAACCTAATTAAAATAGTGTAACTTGTGTTCGTTAAACCCTTTTACTGTTAACGAATATCCTGTAGAAATTTGGATGTAAAATAACGTCGTTTCACATATGAAATGACATTCTCGACAACCGACTCAAAATCTGGAACTCCCGGACATGATATCCCGTAAAATTCATAATAAATCATATATAAATCGCATTGTGGCGTTCTTAGGCTCTTTACGAAGAGGACTGAATAATATATGAATCTATGTAGAAGGTTACTGAATATCGTGTCATTTCAATAGTGAAAACTGAAGAGATTTCTGGCTTTAGATTGCAGTCCAGAGCAGAAATCTCTGCTAACACATGTTTTTAAATGCTTATATATCTCCGTTCAAACTTGAAAATGCGTGGAGTCCTGTATAAATGTGTAGAGAATTGAGTTAAATTTCATATGCCACTAGTTTCACCAAATTCCATCATCGTTTGATATTTATGACATATTTCATATTATCGATATATACGGCTAATTGCTGCAGTATCAGTTTATATGCAATGACACTAAACTGAACATAACTCGAAGCACACGATGGCTATTACTGATCCGTCGGTTGCTTCAAAATCTTAATTGATAGACCTATATTTCATTGACCTTTAGTGACGCCTAAATCTGAACATAACTATTGGAAAAATGCATTCGAAGTTGGACTTCCAGTTCAGAAACTGGAATTCCAGCAGTGAACATCCGTTTTAAAAGAACCGTATTTTCCTAACGAGAACCCCGATTGGTAAACCAATTTTAATGTATAGATAATTGAGTATACTATTTATGACTTTTGTATTGTTTCTCTTGTTGCTACACGTATGAATAACTGAGAATTTTACGAACTGAATGACACCGGCTGCCCATATTCTATTTGTAGTATATTTCAAGTACGCCGGTAAAAGTGATTGAACAGTGAAAGTGATTGAGCAGTGATATTGATGCATACTTGTATATGATTGATACATGAATAATACTTTAACCTGAGGTAAGGGGTAGTTGGGTAATGATTGCATGTCGTGGTATGAGAGTCCATTTAAAAATCACCTAATATGAATCCCGTGTGTCGTTGTTCCGTATGGTTTACGGGGCCTTGTACTAAATGTGCCGTTGGTCCGCTGCGTTTATATCAGACTACTTTCGTATAACGCATACTTTCATTATTGAACTACAAACATACACCTTAAAATAAGATTGCCAGACTTCTGATACTTGGTCATGACACATATGTTATATTACCCACATGTTCGTATTGTTTCGTATCTTCGTGTTACTGCTTTATAATCTCTAGTTCATAGTTATTATTTCTGCAGCATACTATGTATCGTTATATTATAATATTGCGTAGCCCTGACGCTCTGAGTGTGCATGCTCAGAGAAAAAAGTGGACTTAGCCCAGATCAGGACCTACCCTACTTTAAGAATATTGTGAGCATCTAGATCAGCGACATCAGCCCTATCATTTCATTTGACTCTATTTGGTTAATTGTATCCCTGATATTATAGATTTGTATCCGTTTCACTCTAATTCATTTAAATGTGATAGATTTCGTGATTGTATTTCTCTTTATTTGTGTTGTGATTAACGATTACCATGTAACTGCTAGAAGCCGAAGTGTGACTACGACGAGATTATTTCTTGACCGTAGGAGCATATCTGGCCTAGTCACCCTCGTATTCCGTATTTTGGAAAGCGGGGTATGACATAGTTTTGTTAGTATCAGAGCCAGGTTCATCAATAATAAGTCTCTGGTTGGAGGACGAACTATTGTTCAAAATGGAGAGGATGTCGGGCCCCGGTCCTTGCTCAAAAAATATAGTGTCACGCCAAACCTCTTGAATTCGTGGGGGCTATCTCTTGAGTACGTGGGACCCACTGTAGAATAATGGGGAATCTTCGGAATACATTCCGAAAGAGAGCAAATTTGTACTATAAATGGAATAATACCACTTTTCAATGCAGAGACGCCTTTTAAGTGAACCGACACTATAGGAGCTTGAGAACTCCATAGGTAAGCGTGCTCAGGCCAGAAAAATTCTGAGATGGGTGACCTTCTAAGAAGTGACCCCTGGTCGGGTCCGGTTCGCTCCGAAGGACAAAATCATGCAGTTTTGGCTAGAGCGGACAATATCGGGGGAGCACCAAATAACCATAACCTTCAACAAACTTCAAAAGGCTGCAATGACGAGTTTTTGTGATGTGCAAAAAATCACCATAAATTATGGTAAGTTGCCAGCGTCACCCTTAATCAAGACACCCCAAAAATATCATTTTCCTTTTGGGTAAATCGTTAAAATGCCGCCAGACCACACTTCGCAGGGCCGGGGATCGCAAGAATTATTGTTGAAAAATCCCTGTAATTTTCGAAACCGTTGATAAGGGTCTACTGTTGAAAATCTTTATGAAAAATCATGTAGGTTTTATTTCATCAGGCCTTGTATTTATAGGCAACTGCAAAACGGTTTCGATTGGGCATTTTTTAACGAGAGAAAAATAACTCAGGGCTTTTTACACAAGTTTGAAGCGGACCGGGGACTTTTTGACAATTTACCCTCTTCCTTCTCTTCTTCTTCGTCATCATCTGGATCGTCGTCTTCAACATTTCTCTCCATCATCTTCATCATTTCTCTCACCTCTATCATTCTCCTTCCACATCACTGTCACCGCCAGACTCTTTTACCTGCCGCCGCCGCCACCGCCGCCGCCGAGGACAACCTCCCCTATCCCCCAGAAACCCTAATCCCAAATTCGATTTCTAGGTATCCTCTTCTCACCTCCTCCAAATCTCACCTTCATCTTGATCTCTGCACTATACGTAACCGGAATGGCGTTGGACTCGAACATCCTTGCTATCACCGCCAAAGGTAAATATCTTCTTCAATCTCTCTATTTTTAATTTCAATTTTTTGTCAATTTGGAATGTCAGATCGTGCGATTGGTTTTGATCTTTCAAGTAGAATAGACGTATGGCTGGGCTTTATTGATTCATTACTCGACTCACATCTGTTACCGAATTTTGATCGCTTATATCATAAATCCTCCATGTCATTGTATATTTCGGTATCAAAGCTCTTGTTAAAATCAGCTATGTATGTTCAATTTTTCTTATAAGGATTTAAAAAACCCAAAAAGTAAAGCACAAAAGAGACAGATTTAAAAATGTTCATAAAAAAAAGGCTAAGAAGATTTGAAATGATTCATTTTTAATTTATGATATATTCAAAAAGAAATATATAAAAAGATTTATAACCACTTGTCTATTTTTAAGTCCAAAAAGTATAAAAAAAAGATTTAAGAATTGAAAATCCAAGATTAAGTCTACAATTATTTGAAAAATATTAAAATCAAAAAGATTTGTAAACTATAGAATTGTTTTGTTAATTTATATTCTATTAAATAATATATTAAAAGTAAACAAAAATTTGAGGATTATTTTTTAAGAAACCCTCTTAATAATCTATGTCTATCAATCTCCATGTGTAACGCTCTTAAAAGAAAATTGATGTTTTTTTTGTCTCTCTGTCTATCAATCTCCATGTGTAACGCTCTTAAAAGAAAATTGATGTTTTTTTTGTCTCTCATATTCCGATTTGCTATCTCACTAAAATCCCCTATTTATAAATCCATTATTATCCTAATTAAAATCACCTTTTAAAATCGCTCCCAATTCCATAATTCTACCTAAATTAAATACATGTCTCAATTAAAATTCTTAATTTTTTATCATGCCCAAAAATAAAAACATAAAAAAAATTACATATAATCGTAAAGATTTTTAAGTGAAAAGATTAAAAAACTAAAACCTAAGTAATATTTGTAAGATATGAAATTTTTTGTTTATTATTTTGTATAAATTGTATTTAAATTAATAATGACAATTTTTTAAAAGGATATCCTTTTGTTAAATAATTAGAAGAATAAACTTGTCTAAAGTTTATATATGAAAATTGAACTATTTATTGTTAGTTAAGCAACAATTGTGTGCATGGAAAATTTCGAAAAGAAAAGAAAAAATAAAAATTCTTTTAAAAATAAAAGACATGTGCATGACAAACTTCGAAAATAAAAGAAAAAATTAAAATACTTTTAAAAATAAAAGATGTGTCCATGACAAACTTCGAAAATAAAAGAAAAAATTAAAATACTTTTAAAAATAAAAGATAAATTCAAATAAAAATTAAAAATATTTACAAAGATTTGATACATATAAAAATCTAAACAGATTTACAAAATCTAAAATCCAAAAATAAAAACTAAAAAAAGACTGATTTAAGAACAAAATAAACAATTTATGCTAAAATGCTTTGAAGATGATTTACTTTTAATATTTAGTTTGTCAAAAAAATTATTTAAGAAGATTTCAAACACATGAAAGATTGCTAAGCCTGAAAATAAATAAAAAGTTAAATAATTTTTAACGATTTAAAAAATCC
The DNA here is from genome assembly GCA_030015575.1 of Agapanthus africanus. Taxonomy (NCBI): domain Eukaryota; kingdom Viridiplantae; phylum Streptophyta; class Magnoliopsida; order Asparagales; family Amaryllidaceae; genus Agapanthus; species Agapanthus africanus. The sequence goes on along the minus strand of JASDDO010000010.1, from coordinate 422,666,717 downwards.
CAAAATTAAAACTAAAAAGAGACGATTTAAAAATATTAATAAATAAAAGCTAAGAGAATTTGAAAATATTTATTTTAAATTCTGACATATTAAAAAAATAAAAAAGATTTACGAACTATGGAATTGTTTTATTAATTTATATTCTGTTAAATTATATATTAAAAGTAAACAAAGATCTAAGGATTATTTTTTAAGAAGAACTCTTTATAATAAATAATTAGATGAATTAACCCTTCTAAAATTATAATTTTTTTATATACGTTATGCGGTGTTGTAATTAAATTTTAAGTTCAAAGGGAGGTATATGATATGCTACAAATTGACTTGGAGGCTATAATACAAATATGATATGAATATGCAACATGATTATTTATTTCTGAATTCGATACATCCTCATGCATAGCATGTGCAAAAACTGAAAACGGGCTGAATTTGAGATAAACTAGTGGATGGATTGTTTTAACATCGAAACAATGAAAACGAGATATGTTTAAAAACAAGTACTTAAATGAAGCGAATATGAAGAACAAATTGAAGTTAAGGGGATAAATCGCATGTTTTAGAAAATCAGGGTTATTTTTGGTTAATGAGACAAGTTTTTTTTTTTATAAAATAGATCATAAATAGATGACATTTGCTGCACCCTTGGAAGTTGAATAATAGCATTAGAGATTCAACCATTCTCTTTAAAAACGGATGTTATGGATATTGACAACCAAACTTGACCCAATTTTAGACCTGCAGTTCAGAGAAATGTATGGCCCGATTTAGGTAGGAATTATTAAATTTTAAATCAACTTAAATCAAGATTGCACCTTATCTAAATCTTAGTTTAATTTGATAACGTAATATTCGTAGGATTTCTGATTTCATAAAGATTAGGTGATGTTGTGATATTAGTATAAATAGGGCTGCAAAGAGTATATCTCTTGAGATATTAAAAACAAAAAGAAAAACAAGAGAAATTGATTAGCTTTAGTAATTAGAGGAGTTGTTTTTTTTTTTAGTAAAACGGAAGCTCGAAAACCCCCGTGTTTCGTTAAAGATATTTCAACGAAACAACAAAATAACCATAAGAGTACAAACACAAACCAAAATACAGTCCGGGGAGCATCTCCATACAAGCCACAATCAAAATTGGGGAACAAACCCCATACCAGAAATAAAATCCAACATCACAGACTATCAGAACCAGGACATGCATACTAAAAAAGATGCGGTATGTGCCAAAATCATATCCCAGTTTCTAGAGTTGATGGCTGCAAAAAGAGAAGAAAGGCAAGTTCTTGTACTCTTTTTTCTAGTTTGTGATTTATAAGTTTTCCTTTTCTTTTTGGAACCAAAAACAACATATTAATCAAGTTATGCCCTGTCCATATTAATTTAAGGTATGCATATATAATATTCAATCATTGGTATTGGTTTTCTTGATTTCCATCGTTTACTATTGGGCATCTAACTTAATAATTTTTGCTCTTGCGTTCAATGGTTGAACAGCTGCTCAACAATGGGATATTTTATAATCTAGAACAGGAAAAAAATTATTCAAAATACATAAAAATTATTGTAATCACGTTCTAATATATGGGCGTGAAGATGGAAGTCCGGATCATCGAAAATAATGGTATGTTGGATGTATATCTACAATAAGTAATGAAGTTAACTACGTTCTGGAACTAAATAATTCGCACCTTTTGTTCTATGTATTATTATTATTAAAAACCTAGTTTTGTATCAGCTAGCTTTTTTCCTTTTGAAAAATATGCCGTAATCCGATGCAAGCGGGGCTCGGATTCAGATCTCGCTCTCAACTGCTAGCTGCAAGAAGGCTCCATATATTATTACCTGTCAAATTTTTGTGGCTAGCTTTATGATTGCTAGATGTTTGCACTGAATTGCATGTGCAAGGGGGGCATATTAATACCAACCTTAGTTGGATGGAAGTTAATTAGAGTGCCTCTTTTAGTTTGATATTAAAAAGTTGGTGAACTTTTTAAAGTTCCACCGAGTGCACAGGGCATCCGTTAAACTCCAATTAATGGCCTAACTTTCTTTTGTTCCAAAACCAATTAATGCTTGTCATACAATCCTTTATTGTAACTTATGCAACCGATATAAATGTTGCATTTGATTTTTCTTTGTTCCCAAATTACCCCTTCTTTTCTAAGCTTATTTTATTTCCTCAACCTATTTGTCTTTCTTTTCCGTGTTTATTCTAAAAATTTGGAGTATTTATTTTAAACTAAATCTCCTTTCTTAAGCAAATGAAATCTGATTTCTAACTAAAATATGAAGTATAAAATATTTTTTAAAAAGAAATTTGAATTGGTGGCATTTGGTATGTAATTTAATCTGTTTTTTTTTCATTTTTTGATTAACAACAAATCTGGAAATAAGTTGATGTATAGACCAAAATCTGTTTAAGCCATATTTGAATAAGGTATATACATACCTACTAAATCACATTTCATTGTATTTATATGAACCAAAATTGTTGAATTTAATTTTAACTTAAGCGGTAGCAAAATAAAAAAAAATTAAATACCTTAAGTTGCAGCAAAATTAAAAAATTTGAATACGGAGTTATTTTTCATCTTTTTGATGAAAAGAGATAAATAAACTTGGATAACTAATTTGGATAAGTTTCTACCAAATAAATAAATAAATTGGAAAAGAGATAAATTACAAGTAGACTATATATATACAACACAACAAAAAATAAAAGCAAACACTTCAAGGTATCTATGGTATTAGACAAAATACTTTTGTGTGCATTGAAAAGCAGGTAGTGCATTACTTAGGTTTCCTTTTCTCCCTCACAATAATGAATATTTAATGAGATTTTAACGAGAGCCCTTAGTGCCTAGTTAGCAAAAAAAAAAAAAATTACTAAGGGGTGGTTTGTTTCATGGATTTGGGACTTGAGTAGGGAGTTAAGTGGGACAACAATTTTTCTTGTCTTCTTGAATTTGAAGTATTATGTTTGTTTGCTTGTGTAACATTTCAGAAAATATAAAATATTATTTTTGGAATTTAATATTAAAATAATTTATTTCACGAAAACTACCCGATTTGCGAATTTGGGGTTTTCGTAAAATGGTATAAATATATACCAATATTTGTGAAATAATTGGAGATTAAAATGATTTATTCATTTAAAAATATATTTATTGGATTTGGCATTTTTAAAATTAATTATATGCTATTTAAATAAACTTGATTCGTGCACTACTAATCGCGATTAGGCCAAATCCGTATTTCTACATTTTTTCATGGTTAGTGCACCATGACATGTTTCATTTGGTTACATATTTCCCTTGTGTTGTTTTGGTGGTGTTATGTGAATTATTTTTGAGGAAGAAATGAATTATTGAAGAGAGAGAGAGGGGACACAATGATGAGGGATTAAGCATGCCATGAGAGAGAAAAAGGGTGAGAATAAGAGAGAGTGAGGGCAGGAGAGAGAAGGGGCTGCCATTCATTCATTTCCTCCATTGTTTCTTCATCTTCTCTAACTCCTTTTCCATCCACCTTCACCCCCACATATCATCTCCAATCCTTCACCAAAACCCTATACCCCTTTCATTAAAAACATGCACAACTTCACCATCAACACATTGGACTTTGCAAGTTTGGATTTTGGAGACTTTGGAAAGCTAGGGTTTTTCTTGAGTTGCATCCATGAGGTATAATTCCTTTCATTTAACTTAGTTTTAGTTTCTTGCATCCTGGTTTAGTTTAGAATGTGATTTGATTAGGGTATGTGATGTTTGGAAAATTCAAGAGAAAGGGTTGGGTGATTATGTTGACTTATAATCTGTAGTGGGTGTTTACTTAACCCCTAGTGGTGTTTTACTGGCCAAGACTATAGATTAGCACCAAAACACGAAGTTAGAATTTCCCGATATCGGCTATTTAACAGATTTTGAGAGTATATAGGAATCTGGAGTAACCCGAGACCACTATAAAATAAGTTGCCATTACAGATATACATGCAGGCACTGAGGAACCTACCCTAGAAACCTGAGACCTCCACCCCATTTTCTGGTCGCAAATAAATCCAGTATGGCCACAAATTGTGGCTAGGCTATGTTGGAAATCGTTCGTGCTTGGTCCATAGCTCCTATATCTTCTAATTAGATCTCCCCTATATGCAAAATTGTCTAATTGTATCTGAGGCAAATCTGGAGGTGTTTTCCTTAGTTGCTGATTTGTGTTATGCGATTTCTGAAACTTGGTTTCTAGATTTGAATTTAGGATTTGGTATTTGTTATTGTATTGGGTCGTTTGATATTTGTACGTCAGCGACGAGGGTTGTTTGGTGGTTTTGCATGCGTAGGCTATAGGTTCTAACCTATGAGCGCACCGTGTACCATATTGGTTTTTCGGACTTGATTTTAATGGTATTGCGACTGTGTATTTATTGTAGGTACCTTCGCGTGGCTTCCGAGACGACGAAGCACATCGACTACGGCTGAATAAGCAGTTCCGCAGGTGAGTAGATTTATATCTACGGGGTAAATCGGGTAGATGGCGTATAGCACCCCCACAAATTTTGATGGAAACCGATATATATAATATGGTTAGAGAAACCATTTTAGAAACTTAAGGATATGGTTAAAGAATTAGTAGGAGACAAGATATACTACAACTAAGGTTATAGTTTAGGATTTAGTGTGACATGATATGATAGAATGATGTCTCGGATTGATTTATAAGGATGTGAAACGTGAATATGAATCACGATGTATATATATATGTAGTGAAAGAGAATCAGTATAAGATCATAGTAGTATGTTATGAGGTTGATAAATATGATATGAGATTAAGAAGATGACTTGATGTGAGATATTGATGTGATGAAAAGAGTATACGATGAGATATGATGACATGATTGATATGTCGTTATGTGGATGCGAGTCGATATGAGAGTGATATGGATGCGACCTGAAATATATGTACATATATGTGATTTTGTGGATAATGAGTGATATGCCGTACGAGACGTTAGGTCCGTACCCTCATTGTCATATAGGTTGATATGATTCCTAATTGTTTAATACCGCCGTACGATGGATACCGTACGTGATGAGTTTTACTTGATGATTGACCCATACCCTTGACTAGAGGATGCCGTATGTTGGATTGTACCGTACGTGATGTTGTGAGGCTGGATGCCGATTGATAGATTCATCGACTCAGATATGTTGTAGAGACGTATATCTTATAGCATGACACTTACGATGTACCTTATGCTACGTTCATGTTATTCTCATTGCATTACTTATACATGTGCTAGTACACCTACACCATTATCGATGATGCGTATGTTACACTTACACAGAGTGCCGGCTCACACACTTTATCATCGATAATTGCTATGTCACTTCCAAAGTAGAATTGCTATATCATTATGCTATGTTGCATAATATACTTGCTATAGTTACGTATACATCTTTATACGATGTTGCATTTGACTTTGGAGAAATTGGGAACCGTGGGATATATTTAAAAACTGGATTCATTTAAAACAGCGGTTTTCCCTTGATATGTGCATATTACTGTTCCATGTTTGCATATATCATACTTTATGATTATACACATTGAGATGCTGTTTTTCATGAGATTCTGGATTTGAGAACCGTGGTTAAATTTCAAAAGAAAATTATGTATTGTTTTAAAAACCCGGTTTCTCTTGATATGATATTTCGAGATGTCCACCATATGTTTTCTCGGTTTTGAGAATGGCTTGTGAGACCCGATTCGAGGAACGGGAGGCACCGTCTGCGGGTACATGGTGGACCCGGTATGGTACCCCGGGGTAAAAAATGATTTTCGTTGTGTAGACGATGAGCCTGGCAGAGCGACTACTACCTACCGATGATAGTATTTGGACTCGGTGGTTATCCGGAGGATACCGGTCGGATTAGTGAGATGGATACGAGGGCCGACCAGAGTGTGCGGTGCCTGAAGGCCGATCTGAGGATACGGCGCCTGAGATATGAGGATTTACGTGTCGATACTGGACACGGGTTTCATGATGTTTCGAGTGTCGATATTGGACACTCAGGTTCAATAATTTTGATGTGTTGTTGATGAACACACGTTGCTTGATATTCTCATATTTACATGCATATGCTTTTATGATGTTATCCACATGTAGATGTTATTCCTTGTGTACATGCATATGCTTCCGTTGATAGACACGTAGATGATATCCACATGCATACAGGCATTGGTTGTATTGTTGGCATATATACAGACACGGTCATCTTAGATATCATAGTATTATCTTTATGATATAGTTAAGCTAGGAAATCGCTGTTTTATTTGATTTTTACCTGCTGATGTTTTCTACTCACGAGTTGGCAACTCACCCCCGTTGTGCCACAGTTCTTGTAGGTTGACCGCTTGGATCAGTAGCGGCATCGCTGGCACACGGCTTGCTTCCAGGTGATTTGTTTTGGTAGGTGGTACATGTCGGATCGTGCCACTCTTGTATTATTATTCCTATTGTATCTAGTCAATTCTATCAATCAGAAACTAGTATTTGTATAAATAGTAAGACTTAGAAAGACTTGTGGTTGCAAGACTTGAGCGATGGGTTATATGTTCACTCATTGGGTTGCTGTCTTGCGTTATTCTTTATTCCTTTGTGTCGATTTTCGCCGTTGGGCGTCGTATATATATATTATGACTTGCGTGGTTGTGATTCCGCCGATTGGTGAAGAGTTAGCTCTCGCTTGGGGATGCCTTTTATATTATCATATATATGTGGTTTTGGATCAAAATATACAAAGAAGGTGCTGCCCAAATTTTTAAAATACGAAACATGTTTTTCAACTAGTATAATCCACTTGCATTTTCATGTTTCCTTATCTATGCATTAAAGAAAAAAATCTGATTTCATCATACCTTTTTTTAAAAACTTCATCTCTTTTATTTTCTTAAAAATGTTTAGATTTCTGGGTTTCGACTTACTTGAATTACGTTACGCCTTTAGACGTTCCGTGATTTAAGTGCCGGTCACGAATTAAATTTCGGGTCGTGACAAAGTTGGTATCAGAGCGCTAGGTTTAACTTTGGTTCGAGTCTAGATTTGACTATGTGGAGTCTGGGGCGTAATCTATTTCGGAACCTATGCTTGACCTTATAGAACTTAGACTTGAACATGGGGGTATTAGACCCGAACTTTCATTTCATAGGCTGACCCTGATTTATGGAGTAGGTAATTCAAGTAGAGTGACGTACCGTACGTATGTTCCGCGGCATACTTACGCTTAAGTGACCTTAGGATGTACATATCTTGAGACTTGTGATTCTCTTCGTTCTCTTGATCATACATTCATTTGAGATCCTTGATTCTATTCGTTTCTATGACCATATTCTCATTGATTCCGTTCCTCCTTTTGATCATGTATCCATTCTGGATCTGTTGATTCCTTTCATTCTTTTGATCTATCTTTCTTGATACATGCTTGAGGTTCCTGTCACCATGGTTTGAGCGCAGATTGAGCTGCTGCTAGTGATACGGTCAGGGCGAGCTCATCATGGACGAGGACTGACCATCGTGTTTTCTGGTGACATAGGAACGTCTCGAGTTAGTGTTGGTGTTGTGACCTCTCGTTTGAGGCGAGTGTTTGGTTTTGCACCGGATGATCGGGCCATTGATAGAGGCTGCCAGTTGCGAGAGGACTGTTGATGTACAGCATACCTCGGAGATTGTGATGTCGTCTACCGTGCAGACAGATGACCCAGCTGTAGCTGAGATTGATGTGATGTCGCTTCCAGAGCTTACTAGCTGAGATTGCTGGAGCTTTCAGGCAGAGATGCGACAGGAGATAGCTAGTCTATCTTGAGTTGAGGGACAAAGGTGATTCGTCTGATTTGATGCGCCGACGCAGGCCCAGTTGAGTTGAAGATATCCAGTATGGAGAGTCTTACTCAGATCTAGAGTAGATCGATCCAGAGACGACGTTGTTCGTTGGATGTCCGGTAGGAGATTAGTAAGTGGACCAGTTTCGGATAGAGGACCTCGCCCAGATGTGTTGTGAGTTGATCGAGAACGGACGAATATAGAGTATTCCTCCGATGGTAGGGACGAGTTCCCGAGGACGTGTTCGGCTAGATATCTTCTACAGAGTGATGAAGATACCGAATTTGTAATTTTGAGTCCGTGTGAGAGATTCCGGATTAACGGTAGCCGAGAACAATTGCAGTACGCAGATGACATGACGTGACGTCGAAATGGACGAAAATAAAGACGAGTGGAACAAGAGGTTCGTGCGAGATGTTAACGAGCTGTTGTTACTCCCCGTTGAGATTAGAGATCGGATATGCATACAGAGGCGTTGGGATACGGCCAGTTCCCGAGAAAATGTTGTGCTGAGAACGCAGATGTCCAGAAGACGAGAAAAGATTATGCAAGAGTACCAGCCTCTGTATAGTTCGGTATAGGCGAGATCGGAAGAGACCTTGAGCAGATTCCTTCCAGGACACTGCTGCGATAAGATTTGCATCTAGGATCAGTTGTGTCACGTGTATTCAGAAGGCCAAAGGCCGACGCCAGTGACGTGTTGCTTTATGAGTGGTCATACTAATTGGCTGAGAGATGACCAGAGGAGTGCCAGAGCGGAATCGTTTCTATTAGCACAGCTGACCAGGCCGACGAGCCGATGGATTGCGAGATTGGTAATCCACAGAGAAATAAGGACCCAGAGACAGAGGACGCCAGACCGTGAGTAGGAGGCAAACGGATGTTCTTGCTCTGCCAGTTTTAGGCGCACCGATATTATTTTTCGACATTGTAGGAGGTGTAGCTCAATGTCATTTGTTGCGATTTGCGTTTGTGATCCGAGTATCACGCTTATATCGCTTGGATTTGAGTTTTGATGATTGAGTTTCATGATATTGTTTTCGTGCACCATGGCTGCACCTACTGGGTATTTACATTTTGTGCATATTTATTGCACTTGATTTATTTTTATACACCGCTATATCGGTTTGCGATTTGTGCATATTTATTGCACTTGATATACGTTTTACACACTGTTGTGTTGGTTTATGATTTGTGCATATCTATTGCACTTGATGTTAATTTTGTGCCTTGATAGCACGTGTTTATGATTTCGTGGATTTCATACGGTTGATTTAATTTTTGTGCATGTGGTATGCACTCGATTTGATTCTTGCACTCGGTATACCTTACATGTGCTTGCAGTGCATTGATACGTGTTTTGTGCACGCAGTTGCACACGTTTATGATTTTATACACCTTGGTACGCTCGGTGTTGTTTTTATACGCATTTGAGTTATTGATGCGTTTTCGTGCACTTGTTGCACCCGATTTGTATTTTGTGCATTTGTTGCACCATATTTTTACACCATGCATTTGTTGCACCGGATTTATACTCCGTACCTTGGTTACACCCGATTTATATCTTTGGGCATTGTTTTACCAGATTTATATTTTTGTGCGCGTTTGCGCTTGACGTTCGTTTTCGTGCATGCTACTGCACTAGATGCTTTATACGAACCCGACGAGTTTAGGTTGGATTTTCGCGCATATTAGGCGCTTGGTATTGGATTTTGTGCGCATCGGATGTACTTGATTTAGATTTTTATTCGTGCATGTTGGATGCACTTGATTTAGATTTCATTCGTATATGATAGATGCACTTGATTTGGATTTTCGCGCATGTTAGGCGCATGATATGAGATGTGATCTTGTGCACACCGGATGCACTCGATTGGGATTTTCATTCGTGCATGTTAGTTGCACTGGGTTGAGATTTTCGTGCACTCTAGATGCATTTGATGTTGTCATGCACACCCGTTGCATTTGACAGATGCTTTCGTGCACACCCGTTGCACTTAGTTGGTTTTGTGCACATTCGTAGCGCTTGTATTTGGTTTGATATCCATGCGCACCAGACGCACGTGATATTGGGTACGCCTTTTGAGGCTGGTTTTGCTCTTGAGCACTTTGTTTCCATGATAGGCACTATATTACGTAGTAGCCGAACAGGACTGATCTGAGGACAGTACCAGAGTACTTTGCATACATTAAAAGCTTAACAAGAGGTTTTCAAAAAGGAATTATAGTCTCGCTATTTCCTACATGTCCGTGAGCGATAAGAATTTTTACAAAGGAAAACCTTTTGGGATATTTTTAAAGGGCGCAACGTATATTTGAGCAAAACATATATGAACATATATTTATTTATTACAAATGAGCATCTGTTACTTGTGCCATGAGTTACGCATCACGCGGCTATTCAGAAAAGATTTTGCATGTGTTTTAGTTAGTTTTTGAAGACTTTTCCAATGATGCGTACTATATACGTATTACAGTATTTGACTAGTGCATATTGGATTTCAGTAGTGAATTTCGAGATCTGTATCTCTATTGTAACTCCGATGATATGCGTGCAAATCCGATGATTTGCATGACGCTTGACGGAGTTCGATTTTGAGTTTCATACTCGCGTTCAGGCGCACTTGACGCGCTGTGTTATTTCTTTATCTTCCGTGATTTCGGAGCCCCGTTGATTTGAGCTGATTATTGAAATATTTTAGTATTTGGGGGTTTAAATTTAAATTTGGGGACCGAATTTATTTAAGGGGGGAATATTGTAACATTTCAGAAAATATAAAATATTATTTTTGGAATTTAATATTAAAATAATATATTTCGCGAAAACTACCCGATTTGCGAATTTGTGGTTTTCGTAAAATGGTATAAATACATACCAATATTTGTGAAATAATTAGAGATTAAAATGATTTATTCATTTAAAAATATATTTATTGGATTTGGCATTTTTTAAATTAATTATATACAGTTTAAATAAAACTTGATTAGTGCACTACCGATCGCAAATAGGCCAAATCCGTATTTCTACATTTTTTCATGGTCAGTACACCATGACATGTTTCATTTGGTTACATGTTTCCCTTGTATTGTTTTGGTGGTGTTATGTGAATTATTTTTAAGAAAGAAATGAATTTGGGAAGAGAGAGAGGAGACACAATGATGAGGGATTAAGCATGCCATGAGAGAGAAAAAGGGTGAGAATAAGAGAGAGTGAGGGTAGGAGAGAGGGGGGTTGCCATTCATTCATTTTCTCCATTGTTTCTTCATCTTCTCCAACTCATTTTCCATCCACCTTCACCCCCACATATCATCTCCAATCCTTCACCAAAACCCTATACCCCTTTCATTAAAAACATGCACAACTTCATCATCAACACATTGGACCTTGCAAGTTTGGATTTTGGAGATTTTGGAAAGTTAGGGTTTTTCTTGAGTTGCATCCATGAGGTATAATTGCTTTCATTTAGCTTAGTTTTAGTTTCTTGCACCCTAGTTTAGTTTAGAATGTGATTTGGTTAGGATATGTGATGTTTGGAAAATTCAAGAGAAGGGTTGGGTGATTATGTAGACTTATAATCTGTAGTGAGTGTTTACTTAACCTCTAGTGGTGTTTTACTGGCAAAGACCATAGATTAGCACCAAAACACGAAGTTAGAATTTCCCGATATTGGCTATTTGACAGATTTTGAGAGTATATGGGAATCTGGAGTAACCCGAGACCACTATAAAATAAGTTGCCATTACAGAGATACGTGCAGACACTGAGGAACTTACCTTAGAAACCTGAGACCTCCACCCCATTTTCTGGCCGCAAATAAATCCAGTATGGCCGCAAATTGCGGCCTGGCTATGTTGGAAATGGTTCGTGCTTAGTCCATAGCTCCTATATCTTCTAATTAGATCTTCCCTATATGCAAAATTGTCTAATTGTATCTGAGGCAAAATCTAGAGGTGTTTTCTTTAGTTGCTGATTTGTGTTATGCGATTTCTGAAACTTGGTTTCTAGATTTGAATTTGGGATTTGGTATTTGTTATTGTATTGGGTCGTTTAATATTTGTACGTCAGCGACGAGGGTTGTTTGGTGGTTTTGCATACGTAGGCTATAGGTTCTAACCTATGAGCACACCGTGTGCCGTATTGGTTTTCCAGACTTGATTTTAATGGTATTGCGACTGTGTATTTATTGTAGGTATCTTCACGTGGCTTCCGAGACGACGAAGCACATCGACTACGGCTGAACAAGGAGTTCCGCAGGTGGGTAGATTTATATCTACAGGGGAAGTCGGGTGGATGGCGTATAGCACCCCCGCAAATTTCGATGGAAACCGATATATAGAATATGGTTAGAGAAACCATATTAGAAACTTAGGGATATGGTTAAAGAATTAGTAGGAGATAAGATATACTACAACTAAGGTTATAGTTTAGGGTTTAGTGTGACATGATATGATAGAATGATGTCTCGGATTGATTTATAAGGATGTGAAACGTGAATATGGATCATGATATGTGCGTGTGTGTATAGTGAAAGAGAATCAGTATAAGATCATAGTAGTATGTTATGAGGTTGATAAATATGATATGAGATTAAGAAGATGACTTGATGTGAGATATTGATATGATGAAAAGAGTATATGATCTGATTGATATGTCGTTATGTGCATGCGATTCGATATGAGAATGATATGGATGTGACATGAGATATAGGTACATATATGTGATTTTGTGGATAATGAGTGATATGCCGTACGAGACGTTAGGTCCGTACCCTCATTGTCATATAGGTTGATATGATTCCTAATTGTTTAATGCCGCCGTATGATGGATACCGTACGTGATGAGTTTGACTTGATGATTGACCCATACCCTTAACTAGAGGATGTCATATGTTGGATTGTACCGTACGTGATGTTGTGAGGCTGGATGCCGATTGATAGATTCATCGACTCGGATATGTTGTAGAGACGTATACCGTATAGCATGACACTTACGATGTACCTTATGCTACGTTCATGTTATTCTCATTGCATTACTTATACATGTGCTAGTACACCTACACCATTATTGATGATGCGTATGTTACACTTACACAGATTGCCGGCTCACACACTTCATCATCGATAATTTCTATGTCACTTACAAAGTAGAATTGCTACATCATTATGCTATATTGCATGATATACTTGTTATAGTTACGTATACATCTTTGTACGATATTGCATTTGACTTTGGGGAAATTGGGAACCGCAGGATATATTTAAAAACTGGATTCATTTAAAAAAGCGGTTTTCGCTTGATATGTGCATATCAATGTTCCATGTTTGCATACATAATGCTTTATGATTATACGCATTGAGATGTTTTTCATGAGATTCTGGATTTGAGAACCGTGGTTAAATTTCAAAAGAAAATTATGTATTGTTTTAAAAACCCGGTTTCTCTTGATATGATATTTCGAGACGTCCACCATGTATTTTCTCGGTTCTGAGAATGGCTTGTGAGACCCGATTCAAGAAGCGGGAGGCACCGTCTGCAGGTACATGGTGGACCCGGTATGGTACCCCGGGACGAGAAATGATTTTCGTGAAGTAGACGATGAGCCTGATAGAGGGACTAGTACCTACCGGGGATAGTATTTGGATTCGGCGGTTATCCGGAGGATACCGATCAGAGTAGTGAGATGGATATGAGGGCCGACCAGAGTGTGTGGTGCCTGAGGGCCGATTTGAGAATGCGGCGTCTGAGATATGAGGATTTGCGTGTCGATACTGGACATGAGTTTCATGATGTTTCGAGTGTCGATGTTGGACACTCAGATTCCATGATTTTGATGTGTCGTTGATGGACACACGTTGGTTGTATCCTCATATTTACATGCATATGTTTTTATGATGTTATCCACATGTAGATGTTATTCCTTGTGTACATGCATATGCTTCCGTTGATAGACACGTAGATGATATCCACATGCATATAGGCATTGGTTGTATTGTTGGCATATATACAGACACGGTCACCTTAGATATCATAGTATTACTTTTATGGTATAGTTGACCTAGGAAATCGTTGCTTTATTCGATTTCTACCTGCTGATGTTTTCTACTCACGAGTTGGCAACTCATCCCCGTTGTGCCACAGTTCTTGCAGGTTGACCGCTTGGATCAGTAGCGGTATCGCTGGCACACAGCTTACTTCCGGGTGATTTGCTTTGGTAGGTGGTACATGTCGGACCGTGCCACTCTTGTATTATTATTTCTATTGTATCTAGTCAACTCCATCAATCAGAAACTAGTATTTGTATAAGTAGTAAGACTTAGAGAGACTTGTGATTGCGAGACTTGAGCGATGGGTTATATGTTCGCTTATTGGGTTGCTGTCTTGCTTTATTCTTTATTCCTTTGTGTTTATCTTCGCCGTTGGGCGTCGTATACATATATTATGACTTGCGTGGTTGTGATTCCGCCGATTGGCGAAGAGCTAGCTCCCGCTTGGGGATGCCTTTTATATTATCATGTATATTTGGTTTTTGATCAAAATATACAAAGGAGGTGCTGCCCAAATTTTTAAAAGACTAAATATGTTTTTCAACTAGTATAATCCACTTGCATTTTCATGTTTCCTTATCTATGCATTAAAGAAAAATTCTAATTTCATTATACCTTTTTTTTAAAACTTCAACTCTTTTATTTTCTTTAAAATGTTTAGATTCTGTGCTTCGGTTTACTTGAATTACGCTACGGCTTTAGACATTTTGTGATTTAAGTGCCGGTCACGAATTAAATTTCGGATCATGACAGCTTGACTCCAATTATTGACTTGGAAGTTAAAATGCCATCTCACCTTATCAAAAGTTTAAGAGTTGAAACCTACTCTTTTTTATCCCAACTCTTTGGCTTGACTCTTACCATCTCACTCTTTTTGATAATAAAAAAAATAAAAATAGATATGGTTATCTCCCATAGATATGATTACTTTAACAATTATTAATTCAACATATTAATTTGTGCTTGGGGTGATATAGTTTGTTCTCACCATAGGTGTCCACACTCCACCATTATTTCATCTCCAAAAATCAACTCAATTTTCTAACGAACAAAAAACTTCTCCAACTTCACTATTCAACAGAACAAAAATCTTCAAACAAGTATTGGACTTGAGTATACTCAAGGAAACAAGAAATTCTTGACTTGGGACGCAAAGTACTGTCAAGTCTTGGAGACTCAATTTACCAAACAAGCCTTAAAGAAGTTGATGGGCATATAAAAAATAACCCTAAAATTTCAAACAGATCAAACCAGGATTCTATTTGATTTGGATTTTTTTTTTATTTCAAATTCGAAACTTAGTACTTACAGAATTCCCAAGTCATAAAATTAGTACAAAGTACATTTGGATGATTTATTCTGTCTTTCTCAGAAGAATATGAAATTTCATTTTCATAGGAAATAAGTTATAGCATAATACTATTCCATATTCATCTTTAATTAAAGTATCTATAACAAAAGCAAATGTGTAAATTCTTACCCATTAAAATTCTGCATATATATTGTAGATTATTATGAAAACATTTCAGTACATTACAAAATTTTGCATATGTTTATATATTATGTGTATGTATTTTTGTGTGTGTGTCTCTCTCTCAGGAAAAAAAAAAGCAACCGTGTAAGGTTACACCCTCAATTTACTTGAGGAAAATGGAAAGCAATATTTCTTCATCAAAGAAGAAGAGTGTACATGTACCATCTAAATCTAGTGGAAAGCATAAACGAAAGAATGAGGAGGAGAAAACTTTACGACAATGGACAAAACTCCTAGACGACATATTGATCATCATCATCCGATGTCTTACGTCTTGGTGACATTATAAGGTTTGGTGCCATGTGCAAAGCATGGAGATCAATCGCCGTGGAGGAGAATTACCCTCCTGCTCAACATATGCCATGGCTGCTGCTCACGGAAGAAAATACAAGGAGCCGTTTCCGACGCTTCTTCAGCCCTTCTAAAAACAAGGTATATAAGCTCCTATTGCCAGAGGCGTGAAATAAGACATGTAGCTCGTATAGAGGTTGGGTGTTCACCATAGGAGACGATCTCGAAATACATTTGCTAAATCCTTTCATGAGAGTACAAATACAACTTCCCTCGGTTGAGAAATTCGACTTGTCCTTCCGTCAAGGACGAGGGGGTCTCCCGCTTTGGTTTAAAAAGACTATTTTTAGAAGTAAAGTGTTTCTTTCATCCAGTCCTTTGAATGGGAAAAAATGCATTGCATTATCTATCTACGACAGTGGAAATAAACCAACAATTACGAGGCTAGGGGTTCCAAGATGGACGAGCATAACGTGCGATTGTTGGCCCTACTATGATGCTTTATTTTTCAAGGGGAAATTCTATGCCGTGAATCATCGTGGTGATGTGGTTGCAGTGGACGTACGACGTCGTGTTGCCAAGAAGATAGCATCCGGGCCGGCAGAAAACTACAAGTCTTATATTGTGGAGTCAGATGGACAACTTATCCAAGTATCACGGGATGTAGCTATATGGAGCGAGGAAGGGGTACTGAAATACGAGACCTGTGGATTTGAGGTGTACAAGCTGCTAGATTTGGAGGATGGAGGATGGGATAGAATTACAAATTTGGGCGATCGATCTCTCTTTCTTGGTCTCAACAATTCAATTTCGGTATCAATTCATGAAGTTTCAAGTTACGAAAAGAACTACATATATTTTACCGACGACTATACCCAAGGGTATTGCTCTTTGTGGGTTGCACCCTTCCTAGAATGGAAATGGTTACACCCCCCCCCCCCCCCTCCCCCCTTCCCATTTTGTTGAGAATTGTGAGTAATGAATCTGTTTATACAATTTGTGCTTCACTCTTTCTATTGCACCATGCTGCCAACTTTATCACAATGGTCTCAAAAAGCATGGTGCCAAAAAGCCAATTTTATCATAATGGTCTCCAAAAGCCTTGCTACAAGCAATTTGAATGCAATTGTCCTGTGTATGAGTTTCTAGTAATTAAAGAGATAAGAAATCAAATGCCATTGTAGTGTCCATGAACCCTCATTCTCCAAGAGTTTTCCAAGAGCTTCGCAAACCCAGACAACTACTCCAAGTTGAATCATTCAAGGATCATAGCTCCAAAACAACATTTTAATATATATCGACATACATATATAGAAACAGTGTCAAGAGTGAAATAAGAAAACGTGCACGTCTTTCAGAAGTAAAACCATAATGTTCTCAAGCCATAAACCTTAGTTTTTTTGTACATGCAATTGAGGTAAAATGCATGCCATCAACCCAAAAAAAGAAAAAGGTAAAACGAAAGTCATTCAATGATGCGGACAATAACACAATCCCTCAACTCAAAAACTACATGCACACAAGGACACAACAAGCAATAGTTTTCACCTCCATTCTTCTATTTTCTCTGCCTTCGAATCGATACAAGTTACAACACTAGCCCCTTTCAGTTTATCAGCTTCCAAATTTGCTTGTACAGCTTTTATCAAACCTTTCTTATAATGTGCACTACTTTTTTTGCCTTTTCTGTTGCTTCGGATATTTTCTTGAACCCTAGCAATTTCTTGCTTTTCAAGCTGATCAGTGCAACATGTTGTCTCTTCAGAAAGAACAAATTGATTTGAATTTTCTTCGACATCCAATATGGGTTCTTCGGGAACAAAAACTAGCTCAACTTCTTCCTTGTTATCGGTCTCGAGAGGGAGTTGAGGACTTTGGTGGCCATTTTCATCAGTTGGATCTGGATGTGTAATCGAAACGTAATCTGATGTTGATACCTTTCTTGTTTTAAGCGTCTTGAGGATGAGCATCTTGAGGAAATTCATGACTTGAACCGCGTACATAAGTGCAGTCAAAGGATCATCCATCTGCAATTGCAATAATTTACAGGCGCATTCTTTTTTGATAGAATATAAATACAAATACTGATACAGCTTAAGGTGAAAAGGAAATAAAACGTATAATATTGATATATATCAGATAACCTCCGGCCTCAAAGAGGTAAATGGTGTGATGAGCCAAAAATTTCGATAAATGGGATTTCTAGCAGAACTGGGATCATAAGTAGCTAATATTTCAGTAGCACACCATGAGCTAGCAGCATTTCCGATATTAATGCTATATGATATATAATTTACAAATAAATACCATAACTTAGTAAATTTCATATAGATACCATACTTAATACTGGATACCATTTCAATGCGAGCTTGTTTACATTTATGAATCTTAGAGCCGAACAGCTTAAGGTGTACTTGATTAAATAAAGTTGAACGCATGTGATATTTATATGCATTCTAGTAAGTACATGGTATTATTAATGATATAGTTTTCTATGTTATAAATATTGAAAGCTCATTTATTGATGTTTATCTTAAATTTTATCGATGTTTATTACTTTATTAGTCCATTTGTGCATCTAATAAAACTGAAGCAAAATGTTTCCAAAAATGTATGTAGCTTATCTAATAAAGAAATATATCCCAAAAAAATCAAAGGCTAAAGATAACAGATGAAGTAACTACCATGTTCTAATCTAATGCGCGGATGCATCTAAAGTTCTAAAGTAAGTAAGAAAATTTTCTTACCTGGGTCATGTTTGGAGCAAAAACCATCGCGATATTTCGCGCATTCATCTTATTTTTAGCTTCTTCTTGAACAACATCTGCCATCAAATTAATAGCCCAGTCGAGTAATGATGCCTCTGTTGGGGGTAAAAGACTAACCACCTGAGCACAGTCTTCTTCTGATTGGCATTGCGTCACCTGCTCGGGCGTAAGAGGATCAAGAACTCCGGTGGGTAGTTCCCTAAACCAAGCCTACAACAAGAATCAGCAGACAAGAAAAATTCAATATCGTGCAGGAAAAGGTAGACATCGTTGCAAAGCCATTACAATAATGCATGCCTGCCATTTTCTTCACACCCCCCCCACCCCCTTCCCCACAAAAAAAAACTGCTACTAATGTACACCACTATATAGAATTTGAATCGAAAAATCGGAAAATAAGTAATAGATAAAATGGCATGAAAGGTAACATATATGTTCCTCCTGCTTCCTAAATACTAAATTATGTGATGGGTCACATTATTCAATGCAATATAGTTCAGTAGCTGATGTATGCTGCACGGATTTGTTGACGAGGAGACATCTCCGCATTGGATCTGTATGCTTAACGGATTCTTTTGGATTTGTCGAGGATACTTGTGGAACTCTTTCTATTCTATCCTAAAATTTATAGTGTGCTCTAAATGTATAGAACATGTATCAATCTGTAACACACCAACAATATGTGCATCGACACTAACTTATTATTTCTATTCTCAGTTTCGATTTGTTATAATTTGTTGTTGCGGTGGTGGTTGGGGGGGGGGGGGTGCGAGCGAGCGCGCGTGTAATCAACAAAAGTTCAGCATATCCCCAGGAATCGGTCCTAGACTTATGGAATTTGTGGATTTGGGAATCCGATTCGTAGCGTGTCCTATATCTGTATCCAAATCATTACTATTTTGGTAGCTATTGTGTCAGTATGCATCTTTTGTTCCCTCTTTTCCCGTCTTCTTTCCTTTTGATCTTATATGGGTTTTTTTTATACTGGAAACTCTATGATAAGACACAAGGGGTGTATATATGCCCACCGTTTATGGTTTTAATCAAAATAGCTATCGGATCAGTATCTAATAACAAATGAAGGAGATATCATTACATAGTTAGGTGCATGAGTTAAGTCCCAAATTGAAAAGAATCTTCGAGAGAAGGACTAATATGTGGTTGGTTCCAATGACTTATGAACACTTAATGAGTGTGATATTGCTTCCTGTTTCCAGTTTGTTATTGCCAAACTCTGGATTTTTTTTCACCATTTTAAGAATAAGGAGGGGATGCTAGTGAAATATAATATTTACGTGTATTTTTATAATCATGCACACTTGGTGCATATTATATTCTAATGAAAGTCATCTGCAACCCTAGAGCTTTTCTTTTCAAATAATCACATATGCAAGACACATGCACGCGTACACAAAGGGATGTACCTTGATCAAGCCAGCTAGACAATGCACATCAATTATATCAGGCACAATTCCGCTGTTTAGCTGATCTCTTACAAACTCCTCTTGGCTATTGCCTGGATTAATTCTGAAAATTCCTTCTGCCTGTAAAAGTACAATATCCGTGGAATTTCTGATTTTAAAATGTGAACTATTTTTTGAAATAGTAGCTAAATACCTGAAGGCCCCCTCTTTCATAAAGGCGTCTTTGCATTAACAACAGAATTGTCGGAATACTGTTCCCTCGAGAATCATAAGAACATTGCATAGACTCGGTAGAAACACCAAACACATTTGCACTGTGGTAGGAAAAATACACATTAATTAATTCACAATGTGGTTATTCCTACAAAAAAAAATTGTTAGAGGACTTGCCAAAAATGACTAATTGTTATTAGAATTTTATTGTAATGATTGGATATAAAATATCAATTCTGGTGTAAACTATCAATAATTTTGAATCAAAGCTACTACAAGTGAACCCTCGGGTGTGCGGGTAGAAAATCCGTTCCTGTCGCAGGTTTGTGAAGGCATATTCTTGTCAGTCAGTTTTCAGAGTGCTTATAGCGCAGTGGTAAAGCCTCTCGTTGTCAAGCAAGAGGTGGAGGGTGTTCAAATTTCGCTTGCATCATGTTATGGCCTATTATAAAAGTTAAATAAATCAAAGTTACTACATTAGGAGAAATAATAGCTGATATTGCGTGGTTTTTTTGGATGCTACTTCTTCAGGGAATCGAGCCAGCGAACTCTAACTTCATGACCGAGAGGACCTTCTTACAGCATGAGTTGTACCCAACTTGTGAGTATTACGTGGTTGTAAGCTAATACTTTGTGGAGTTACTTTATCTTGACGTTCATGCATTTATTGGTAATTCTAACAATTTTTTCATCTCTAATCAAAGTATGTTGAAATTCTCCTTATAAGTAATAGCTTATAATTTTAACCTTTAGCCTAGAATAAAGATTAAGCACACAATTGGCTATTTTTACCTTGATATATAATTTGTAGAAATGAGAAGCATTAGGTATTTTAACCAAATGTTGAGTATTTAAGAGTCATAATTACTGCCTATATGACATTAGTTTCCATTCTTAATTGTTCATTCCACTACACAAAAACTTCGAAATTATGATGAGGGTTGAGCGATTTATTTTTCTATTCTGACATGCCCCACAGGTTATGCTCCTTTTTTATGGGTCGAACCCGGAGCTTTTATGCTTGGTATTTTTAATACGCAATATAACTGTGCACACGGTGGGAACTGAACCTAGGTTGCTTTGTTACCATCTTCAATGACTCTGCCACTGCATCGGAACAAGGAAGATATGATGAGTGTTGAGGGATTTATATTGATATTCTAGAAAGTTTCAGAAATATATATACCAAGGTCTTGTCACAGGAACCAAATGAAGCAAATCATAAATACTTTATACAACTCCATTTTCCTTAATTAAGCTTATATCCTTCCAACGACCATGTAACCAAAAACTTTTCATAATCTGATGTAAATTTTATTGCTATGTCATAGAAAACCAATTTCTACTATAGAGTCTTTTAATATCTCAAATAGAGTAATCGGATATAGCAATGATATGAAAGAGGTCCAATTTGTCGCCTATGTTACTTTCGATATCGGCTACAATCTTATCAATTGAATTATACACATTGTAAATTACGAAATTAACAAAATGCGAGCCTCAATTGTACACAATAATTGCATAAAACCACCAACGTCAATCTAGAAATTATAAAACTGAACACCTGAAAATATTGTGTTAACCTTGAAACCTTCCAATAATTCCTAGAATCAACCTGTTTAAGAACATAGCTCTCGTGGTAAAACGTTCCTGTCCAAGGTGAGAGGTCGCTAGTTTGATTCCCGAAAGGTGTAGGATCCAAAACATAACTTTTTAAGAATTATTCAGCTTCAATGAGTCAAAACATTTAGACCTTATTTGTATTTGGGAATGGGGTCAAGTTTTCTCATCTGAAGTTTCATAAAGTATGCAAAACTCAACTCCAAAATGCTAATTTTGCCCTGTTTTGCACTTATTCTCGAGTTGAGATAATTGCATTTATCTAAACTCCAATTAGATCTAAGTTGTCTAAACTCCATTTTTCCTAAACACATCTCCCATAACATAGAGTTTATTTTCAAAATAGAGATCAGGGCTTGCAAACCATAGTTTGCATCCCCTCTACCTCCTCCACACCCAAACAAGGCCTTAGTAATTTCAGAAACCAAGCTTTCAAACAATCCCAGAATTCACATTCATCCAATTTTCCACTGCGTAATCATGAGTCTAATAGCCATATACATAGACTTAACAAATGTATTTAAGTTATTAGTTTTAAATAAGAAAGACAAAGGATCGCAATCTCACTCATTCTTCCACATCTAATCTACAAACAAACAAAATCAAACATTGAGCCAATGCCCACAAAATTAATATATGACAAGATAAGGGAAGGGGTGTGGGGGTTGGGGGGGGGGGGGGGGGGAGGAGGAAAGGACCTGGCACTTGGAGCTCTCCTTGGGACCTCAGGCTCAAACTCAACAGGCAAGCCAAGGAAGCCATGGAACCTATCAAATGTCACATGAGCAACATGCCTCACCTCAGTGGGCCACCCAATCTCCATTGAGTTGGGATCCCCCTCCCCTTGTGCTCTACAATGAGCCAGTGATTTCCTCACAGCACTCACAAACAATGCCAACAGAGAGATTTCTCTCTCCTGCCCCTCCTCTCTTTCTCTCTCCTCTCCTGTTCCCTCTGAGGCCAAAAGGGTTTGAAGAGCATCAACTGCTGAGCAAGAAAGTTGTGACCTTGGAGATGAAGGGACATGGTGTGAAGATTGGAGCACTGCTGTCATGGTGAGGGGTATTTTGGGAAGAGAATAAAAAAATATTTTTAAAAAAAAATTGGAGCTTTTTAGAACATGGGTTCTTCTTGTTGTTGAGAGAGGATTGGAGTGGAGTTGGATTGAAGCAAGGGTTTGAATTGATGGGTCGTGAGAATCATAACTTTGTTTGAATTTTTTTTTTAATTTTTTGTTTGTTTGTTTTGTGAAGCAAACAAAAGATGTGGGTTGAGGTTGGAGGGACTTTCTCTGTGTATTTTATTCATGGAGAAAGGATTCAAAAGCTAAGAAGGTAGGGACATTTTGGGAAGAGCAGCAGAGTTTTCCTTTTGTATGTAGAGGGGAGGGGATGCATTTGATGGATATCTCTTGTGTTTCTTGCTTGATTTGTGTGTTGGATTTAATTACTGGAGTTAATTGCTATGGTACTTGCTCTGCCACGAATGCCCCGGATAAGAACAAATTATTCAGTGTGCCGGATGTCAAAAATCCAGATGAGAAAGAAAGTGATGGAGAATTTTGGGCATTTCTCAAGCTGCGTACTAAAGTTTGTATTATTATTTTCTCTTTCAATGACCGAGTACATGTGACCGACACACCGTATGAAAAAATATTGCAAGGCAAATAAATTTGATAGGCCGGACCTCAAAGCTATATGAATTTTTTCCAAGTCTTGTTTTGAAAAATGCTATTATGGATCCAACCTTATTTTCTCCAGCACTTCAACTCCAAATACTTCTAAGAAGAAGATACCATTTGAATAGTTCAGAAAGTTTCCTACTAAAAATCTTTATAAATCTTCACAATTTTAATTAGAAAAACATTAAAAGCCTTTCAGTTTTTTCGCCAAAAAAAAAAACCTTAGGGACCCAGAAATTGTTAAATTATGGTCACTTTCCCCGACAGCAGATCAAAACCCCTCTCTCCTTCCTTGAGAGGGAAGTGCCATACCAATTGAGCTATTGCCCATTGGTAAAAATGATCTTCAATTATGATTACCTTGTCTATAAGGCTAAATTGCACAACATAACCTCTCTCGATTTTTTCAGAATAAGCTGTGGACAAATAAAAGAAAGAAATTTTAACAATTTTAGAATAGATTGCTTTGTTGATCGATTTTATATAAATTTTTATTTCTCTTTCATCATTTTTGCTGCTGGGATTTATTAGATATGAGATCATTTACAAGAGAACAGGATATATATTGTATGACACGTGCAGTGAAGAATTAGGACCAAATTCAGTCAATTAATTACTAGGGTTTATATTTAATTGTCAGGAGTCATATATAAGAATCCAATGGATGCCAACTTTGATTGAAAGCTTTGTTTGAGAGAGATTAGATTCCTTTTGCAGACATTCTGTGGTAGGTAAGCTACGGTCAAAGAGACAGCCAAGACCTAAATTTTCTCACTCACTTTTTTAAATAATATTTTATAACTTGATACATAAACATAGGAAATTTTCGACACTGGTCCAACGGCAATCGTTTCATATCCGGCTTAAATTTTGTTGTTTGAAGCAGGAGACATGTATATGATATAATATTTTCGATCGTGAAATAATAAAATGAAAAATGGCCACTGATATCGAGATTTAGTTGTATTCGGTACCTATTAAAAGTAATGGTTCTCCAATATGATATATCACGAGATCATTAACATTTTTAGTTGCCAAATGAAACAAGAACACGGAAATATCACGGTTTTTAGAAAAGGTAAAATTGCAGACTCGGTTAAATCTTGCGGGTTATGTACCAAACAATTTCTTAGTTTTTCTATGAGTTTGGAATTGAGCGAACAAGATCTAGATATATGATTACCCTATTGATGATGATCATGATGGCACTTATTTGCGGTAGACCGAGGGCTCGAACCATAGAGCCTAGGTCTGAAGCCACTGACCCGTGGGTGCACACTTATTTGCGGTAGACCGAGGGATCGAACCATAGAGCCTAGGTCTGAAGCCACTGACCGGCGGATGCGGGGACGAAGCCCGGTGATATGGATATCTGTTCTATTAGCAAGTTGTGGAATTCCATGTGCAATGCAATGTGTGTATATTTATATGACATATATTTATGTACTTTTTTGAGGGCAAAGAAAGTTATCAAAAGTGACCGGAGCCGGTAAAATAAAATGGGCTGAGCTATTCCATTTTTTTTAGCCGTTAGATTGTTTCATCTAGCGGTAGATCAAGTAGGATGATGTCATCATAATTTTTATGGAAAATCGTCAATAGCTACCTATTTGCATCCAACCGTTGAATCACAAATTCAATTGTGAAAAATGCATGAGGAAAATATTCCCTCCCCTAATGATTGAACAATAGTGAAATCAAGTAAGCAAAATTCAAATTTTCAACTTCTAAGATGATAACTTGTTTTTAAAGCAATCTAAAGTTTATGTTAATTTTTTCCCCTTAAGAAGACTATACTTCTTTTTGCACACGTTCGCATATTTAATAAATTATTCCTTCCGTTCCTTTTTACTTATCATTTTGGAGAGAAAAAAGATTTTCCACTTTACTGGACGTTTTTGGAATAACCAGGAAATCATTAATGATAAAAATATCAATAAACGATACAATACCAAAAAATAGCCTAGAAAATTAATTGTTGATATTAAAAAAGCGATAATGCTTTCCTTAACAATTGAGGACAGAAATAGTATGATTTTTTTAGTGGTGATGTGGCAGTAGATTAATTGCTGATATTAAGAAAATGATAATGCTTTTCTTAATCGATGTGCATTTTTCTAAAATGACAAGTAAAAAGAACCGTGGGAGTAGATTTTTTAAAGACCAAATTAATGGTTTTCTTAAATAGAGAGAGTTAGTGGGGAAGAGTTTTATTAAGAAAAAGAAAAAAGAAAATAAATTTTATCCACTAAATTTGATGGTTGCGGTTATGAAATTTGATTTGATTTGTTATAGTATTTTAGTTGATTTCTTTTGCAAATAAAAATGACACATCACCAAATCGACTTCAAAATTAGAGACTTTTTTTTTGGCCCAATAACATTAGAGATATTGATGTGGAAACAAATCATGGGGCAATAGTAGGTTAATTAAGCACTTTCCAATTCGTTCCTTCTTCGTCCATATCCCTCAATTTTATTCATCTTGATATTGTTTGTTTGTGTTATTTTGTAGTTTTGCTCTAACACAATCAAAAGAATTTACACTGAATACAAATTTTATAAGAGTAAGACTATTCTACCTCTAGGAGTAGATGAAGCTAGCAACAGTGGAACAAACAACAAAGCTTCACATGAAAAAGATACCAGTAAAAGAGGGTACTCGAGCTAACATTTTCAAATTTAAACTCATACAGCGGGAATCTTAGCTTGGCTTTTTTAAGATCAAGACAATATGTAGAATTTCTTCTATCTAGACAACATAAACATGATTTATTTGAGAAATACCTTTTCATTTATTAGAATTCTTATAAGCTACCGAATTGTTGTTGTTGTTTTCTTTTTTGCCAAAAAGCTACCGGATTGTTAATTAATTATATAAGTGGGCAATTTTAAGACATGAGCTTATGCCGTGGCCTTTTAACCCATCACTGTCCTCATGGTTAATATAAAATCCACCGTTTAAGTTTTGGTTAAGTATTTTCCTTTGTTTCCTGAAGCAATTACGATCATTCATTTAGTCTTTACTATATCACAAACACACAAATGAACAAATCACGGAGAGCTTAGCCATCTCAAGACCGAATTCGTTCTCAATAAGCCATGTAGTTCTCGGTGACAAAAACTATCTTTTTATCTCAACAGTCGGTATCCTGTCACACACACACACAGTTGTAAACCGGTCTGCGTTTTTTAAAAATGGAAACTCTCGATTCACGACATATTTGAACGATCCGAACCATTCAGGTTGATCACCCTGCCTTCGAGTCTATGTCGATGAAAAATTAAAGAATTGGATGACATCTAACCAATGCATCGAATGAGTGCAAAATAAACGTTTTTCAATACAACAACATAAGCTTTATCCGATGTATGGATGAGAGGTCTTCAAATTCTTTGATTTTTCATATACAAAGACTCGAAAGTAGGGTGGTCAACTTGAATGTTTCGGATCAGTCAAATATGTCGTGGATCGAGAGTTTCCGTTTTTTAAAATACGGACCGGTTTGCAATAGAGCACCCATATATATATATATATATAT
Organism: Agapanthus africanus; assembly: GCA_030015575.1. Taxonomy (NCBI): domain Eukaryota; kingdom Viridiplantae; phylum Streptophyta; class Magnoliopsida; order Asparagales; family Amaryllidaceae; genus Agapanthus; species Agapanthus africanus. The sequence goes on along the minus strand of JASDDO010000010.1, from coordinate 422,639,724 downwards.
ATATATATATATATATAGAGAGAGAGAGAGAGAGAGAGAGAGAGTTCGACTAGGATCCTATCGGAATGACTTGGAAACAAATTCTTCCCGCCTTTTCACTATTAGATTAAGTTTGGGATGTGTACTAATAATTATAAATAAAGCTTTCATTTATTATCAAATATAACATAATTGAATGCACAAATTCTAAACTTAATCTAATGGTGAAAAGGTGTGAAGGATTTGTTTCCAAATTCTTCCGATAAGATTCTAGTCAAACTATATATATATATATATATATATATATATATGAAAAGGGGTATAAGCCGGCGAACCTTTTCTAAAAATGAGCGCTCGTCTCAAAACACATATACCCCCGTATATTTCATCGATTCAAACTGTCCATCTTGATCTATGTACGATGAAGCCTTTATGTACAAAAATCTAGGTTTTAAAGACATGTAACGTGTTCATCAAACGACCGCAGTTTTCCTATACCAATAAACCATTGGTTTTTCTATCTGCTTGATGAACGCGTTAGAAGTCTTTAAATCCCGAGATTTTTTGCGTATAAGGATTTCATCATACGTAGATCAAGATGACCGATCTGAATTGGTCAAATACACGGGAGTATGTATCTTTTGGGACGATGGCTCAATTTTGAAAAAGGACCGCTGGCTTATACCCTTTTTCATATATATATATATATATATATATATATATATATATATATATATATATATATTAGGTTTGGCTAATGAAGCGAGGCGAGGCGATTCGCTTCGCGATTCGCCTGCCTCGCTTATCAGACGAAGCGAGTTGGGCTCGCGTCGCCAAGCAGGCGAGGCAATCCCAACAGTGCCCAAACGTGACGAACCCATTCGCCTTCATCGATTCGCCTAAGCGAATCACGAGGTGAAGCGAGGTAAATCGGGTGAGGTAGGCGAAAAATTCGCCTGTCCCTGATTATTTTTAAAAAAATAAATAATAAATACCTTAAAAATCAAGGAAAAAATCGAAAATTGAACTAAAATTTTCATAAAAATAAATCAAATTACAATTTCATAATACAATTTGTTGTTTTTTTACATTAAAGACCGAACCTGCTCGAGCTGCCTACGTATCCCTCCCAAATATTGAGCTCAATGAGAAGGAATCGAGTCTATGTAGTTCTTTTTCTACTATTACAGATCGTATTCACTAGTCACTACTCGTCGGCATTGGTAGTGGTTCCTCTTTTGGTATTGGTCTCGTCCGATCGTGTAAGCTTCTCTGGTAGATAATCTGAGGCCAAAGTGATTGTATTTTTTTTCCTGACAGCTGCTGCTTTCGAATCTTGCAAGCAAATCATGCACTCTATTGTGTCGTGTGCCAAGCTGCATCTCTTTTCACTTAATATCCTGCCAGCCGTACTAAAGCATTTAGCGACACTACTGCGGACACTGGAATGGTTAGTAAATCACGGGCTAAAATAGAAAGCACAGAATACAAATGTCCGTGGTTTTTCCACCAGGCTAAGATATCAATCTCATCTATGATATAATCTACATTTGACTCATTTTGTAAATATATTGTTAACTCATTTAAAACTGACAATGATGAGGCCACGGGGCCTTTAGCATTTTTTCTTTGTTGAATAAGTGCTAAAGCTGGAGTCTACGCACGTGAACTGGTTGCGGCCAGTGGTCTACTATTTCTACCAGAAGAAAATCGTGCAATATACAAATCAAACACTTAGTTAGATTACTTTTAATGATACTAACATAATCATCAATATCTAAAGTATGCCCCATGGCTGTATGGAACCCGTTTAAAAAAGCCTCCAATTCTTCTAATTTAATTCTAGGGTCCATTACCGAACATAAACAAAAAACAATTGGAATTTCAGCAAAATATTTAGAAATCTTATCCAGTATAGCAAGTAGAACTTCGTGAACTAAATGATTTTCGATGTGACTAGCAAAATATTGAGCTATATTATACTATTGAGAGACAAGATTATAAGAAGTGAGGGTATAAGTAGCAGAAAATTATTCGGTTGCTATTTTAAAAGTCATAAGAAAATCTTTAAAAAGATCTGCAACCACCCAATGATCCTCTTCTTAGTGGTTTTGTACAGGTATAGTTTCATTCCACATGTTACTAATAATTTCAGCTGTTTTTGATGCAGCATGAAACATATCATATGTACCATTCCACCTAGTGGCCACATCTTTTCTAAGAGACGACCTTACTCTTGCAGCTATGCATCTAATTTTATATTCAGCTTTTTTTTTTGCAGAACTTTTAATAAACTTGCATGCAACTTTAATCATTTGAATATTTGCACTACATACGGTATATGCATCCTGTACATCTAGATTAAGCATATAGCATGCACAACGAATATGGAAAAAACAACCATTAAAAATTGGTTTACACAGCCTAATAAGTTCAGGAATAACAGAATTATTGTTGCTAGCATTATCGAAAAATATAGAAATTTTTTATTTACACAATAATATCCTTCTAAAATAAATCTAATTTCAGTAGTTATATGAAAAGCACTATGCGTGTATGAAAATTGTCTAAAAGAAATAATTCTTTTTTGCAAATACCAGTCGGAATCAATCCAATGTACAGTAACACAAATTCAGGAAAGTTCTCTTCTATCAGTCAAAATATCAGAAGTTAATGCAATACTGGCATCTAAAGAAGCAAGAGTAGCAATTAATACATGTTTACCGTCGTTGTAGAGGCTAAAAAAAGACTTTTAAGCGTAGTTCTTGGAACCTTTTTGTATACCGATTGCAACATCGTTTGAACGTACCGCTCAAAATCCGTGCTTTCTCTGAATCCGAGAACTTGTTCATCTGCCATAACATATCTTGCCATTTCTGAAACATTTAAATCATGATTATATTGAAAAAGACCTTGACTGGCGAAACCAATTTGTGTTTATGTGGTGGAGAAACCGGCCGGGGCTTCTAAATGTTTTTTTGCACGTTTATGCAAACTACCGGTGCCAGCACTTTCCTTATGTTTATATGCATTGCCACAATATTTGCAAACAGTGTATTTAACACCATCCCTAAAATCGACTTTATAGTGATCCCAAATATTACTGGTAGTCGCACGTTTTTTAGTTTCTCAAGATGTATGGATGGATCTATCTGCTTGCGGTTCTATGTCGGGTACTTCGAGATGAGGAATATAGGTTTGATTCGTATCGGATGAACCCTCCATTTTAACTAATTAAAAAAGAGGAGTATGATGTTACAAATAATAAATTAAAAACGAGAAATAAGAAAAAGAGAAGAATTTCATAATAGCAGTAGAGTAGAATGAGTTGGTCAGAGACTCGGAGCTTCGAAAACTCAGAATCGGACTGTCAAAGGATCGGATCGGAGCTTCTATTCTTGGAAATTTGGAAGTTAGAGAGAGTTTTTTTTAGAGAGGGGTATTTTTTTAATTTGGAAGAGAAATGGGTTTGGAATGAGAATAAATGGGGTTTGGCGGGGGGGGGGGGGGGTATTTATAGGTTTTTTGGGATTTCTTTGAATTATTTGGCTGTTTATACCCGTTACGAGGCGGGGTGAATCGCCTCGTGATTTGCCTTGCCTTTATTTGCCAGTTTCTAGCCGTTGGATGTGGAAATTAAAGTGAGGCGAAGCGAATCGTCTCGCCTCACCTATGTTTGCACGTTTCTAGCTGTTGGATGGGTAAATCAATGCAAGGCGAAGCAAATCTCCTTGCCGATTCGCCTCGTCTCGCTTTGATTTGCCCGTTTCTAGCCGTTATATGAGGTTTCCAAGATGATGCGAGGTGAAGCAACACGTAGCGAACCGAGGCGGCTCAGAGTGCACCTAGCCGTTGCTCACCGTTGGACGCCGACTTCGAGCGAATCAGTCGACGAGGTGAAGTGAGCCAAAGCGAAGCGTCAATTCGTGGCGAAGCAAAACGATTCCCGAAATAAGGCGATGTGAGTCGGCGAGTTGGACGAAGTGAACTCCGACAAGGAAACATCACGGATTTGTTTCGCATGAGCACTATACCCTATGCTTCGGCGGTAGGATCTATAATGTATGCGATATTATGTACCAGACCAGATGTAGCTTACACGCTTAGCGCGGTGAGTTGGTATCAGTCAAATTCAGGTGAGAACCACTGGACAGTAGTGAAGAACATTCTTAAGTACCCGAGAAGGACTAAAGAACTGTTCCTAGTATTTGGTAATGGGGACCTCCAAGTGGAGTCTTTTACCGATTCGAGCTTCCAGAGTGACAAGGATGGCAACAAGTCTGTCTCGGGTTTTGTGTTTACCCTCAACGGAGGGACAGTCTGTTGGAAGAGCTCCAAACAGGACACCGTCGTAGACTCGACGATGGAGGATGAATACATTGCCGCCAACGATATCGCAAAAGAAGCCGTCTAGATTAAGAAGTTCATTACTGAATTTCAGGTGATTCCATCCATTGTTAACCCAATACTTTTGTATTGCGACAACAATGGAGCTATGGTTTTAGCAAAGGAACCACGGTCCCATCAGAAATCCAAACACATCTTGAGGCGGTATCACCTGATCAGGGAGATCGTTGATCGCCGGGAGTTTGAGGTGCAGAGAGTGGACACAAAAGACAACATGGCGGATCCATTCACCAAGGCCCTTCCTCAAGCACAGTTCGAGAGACTATTTGAGATGTTAGGTATGCGATACACCAACAACTGGTCGTAGTGCAGATGTTGGGTACTCAGTACTAAAATATATGACCTTAGTGCAAGTACAGGATTGTTGGATATGTATACCTTAGAGGCCATTATTGTATATGTATACATGTAGATGCTTGGAAATATGTATGTACATGACAATCTTACTCGATATGATAGTATGCTATCCGGTTTGTCTTTATCTTAACATGTGCATATATTTTACTTGTTATTACATATCATTTATACATGTTGATAAAGCCTGTAGGATCATTGCTTGACTACCTGCGTTGTGATGGCGATCATACTTGTGGGAGCTGGGTAGTCGATAAGCACATCCTTAAAAGTTCCCTAGTCGTGGGAGTATCGAGACTGGGCATCGATATTCCGGAATAGACTAGTGTATACGTTTCTAGACCCCGACAAGGGGCGATGGTTGGTCCCGCAACCATTAGTCTTTTGCACCTAAGATCGTATACATGTGCTCACTGGGGGTGAGTACACTGGACGGATTCGCCGAGAACTTCTAGATGGAACTATACCTATCGTCAGATAGCAGTTCTCAGGTGACATGAGTACAGGTTAGTCTTCAAACCCGAGATCGTCATTTGTCTTGTGTGAGTTCCCACTATACTTTGATCACTACCCTACCACGGCTCTACTGAGTCATGCAAACAGGTTTTGGTTGGGTACAGTCCCGAGCCACATGGAGGAAGTGAGCGATTGTTGGGGATTCGTCTCTCCCGGTATAGGGAGTCGATATCGCACTGTGTTCAATTGGCCAGGACCATAAGATCTTGGCCAAGGTAGTTTGGATTTACTGATAGGTTGATAAGTAGTTTCCTGGATTGGTCCTGAACCGTATCAGCACAAATTATCAGATTATTAGGGTTTGACGTTTACCACCCCTAGACCCGGTATGCGATACTCTCAGACGAAGAGACCAGACTGTACGGAGATTGTCACAGATAGGCTCGGTAGGGATCCGGATGAGTTTGCTCGTCGGCCTTCCTTTTCGACAGGTACCCGGATAGCCGTTACGTACAGCTAGTGCCGTTGACGTGCTTGTGGTTATGGATTTATCCAGTAACTCACTGCCGGCGTACTATCGAGTGTTTAGAGTCCTACACGGAGGGTTTCCCTGGTTCAGACGAAATGATGTAGTAGCCGTATTGGATACGTGTAGGGTTCCGATCGATTGATTGTACTATATACCAGGACTTTCGATTGGACAGTTGATAATACTAGCCGGCTCGGGATTGAGCCGGATTATTAAATCAGGTATTGATTTAATAATTTACATATATGTATTTCGATATGTATATTCTAATATTATGTTCTTTGTGTTATTCTATCTCTTTGGGTATTCGTATTTCGATACGAATACATGTATGTATATACAGTAGAGTGTAATCCATATTTATACGGAAAACATTCTAGAAGGTGGACACCTCATTTTAGTTTTATCCATTTATTCTTAAATGGAAAATGAGGTGTAAAGCAAGGTGAGGGGAGTATGGTGAGAACCATGCCTCAATAGTATTGACAAATGAATTTTCAATTCATTTGTGCTAACTATTGAAGCAGGTTGGTATATTATATTTGTAAAAATTGTTTTACAAAACCATGGTGAGGATTTTTCTCTCACATGCTTGATTCATTATTTTCAAAACTCACCATTTGCTTCACTCTCCTCTCTTGTTTCTTGAGTAACTCCACTTTCATCTTCAACCTTCTCTCTACAATCTAATGAGTTGAGAATCAAGAGAGGAGGTGAGATAGAAACACACATAGAACCTCATACTACATCCTAGATATTTTAGACTAGCAATCTAAGGCCTCTAGTTGCTCCACTAGACTCTTAGTGTGGAGCTAGAGCCATGGACTACATCTTTCGGGTGGATCATTTTTGACGGAGGAAGACAGGCCATCAAGCGCAATCCAGGAGAACCGAAAGAGCAAACAAAGATGAACAAGCTCGGTCAAGGAGATCATTAGGAGCAAACGAAGAGGATAGAAAACCGAAGGACACGAACCTTTTGGTGAGAAATTTCTATCACGGTATTTAGCTCCTCTCTTTAATGGCTAGTTTAGGTTTATGGTAGATCCGACATCGGGTTATTCTAGCGCCAGTTTTTCAAACCCTAAAATTTTTGTTCCGCAAACGACCACGGTAGATGGTCAAGGAACTAATATAACCCAACATGGTATCAGTAGCGCCAAGTTTTTAAATGCAGTTTTTTGTTCCGCATCGGCCACGGTAGATGATCAGGACGCTAGCAAACCCCCAACATGGTATCAGAGCAACCCCATAAACCTTTACTAGCTAGTTTACACAAGGTTAAAATATCGATCGATCAAATTTTCCGAATCGCAAATCCATTTTGACATGTCCGCTATCGATTTTGAAAATTGTTCAAAAAATATTTCAGATTGTCTTAAAAATACGTACATGCATTTATAGGGCACTTCAAGAAATTTAGGCACCTGAGCCAACAATTTGGCCGCGGAACCGCCGCAAGAAATGTCTATTGGCCGCGGTTCCGCGGTCGTTTTGTGGCTACTGTGCGTCAAATTTCTTCTACAACTCTATAATTTGGAATTGTGATTTTTGGGATATTTGGTTTTGGCCCAGATTTGTTTGAGTGCTGGTTTGCATTTGGGGCCAATATGGAAAAGTTTTAGTTGATCGAAATTTTAAGTATGTGTTTATCTGTTCATGTGTTAATATCTGCGACCGTGAATATCATTGAGCGGTACAACCCGACTAGTTGCTATATGTTCAACTAGACAGGTTTGCGAACGTGATATTCACGTTGATGTTCTGAGTTGTGGTTGGATTGTCGTGGTGGATAGCCTATGGTGCAATGTAGTAGTATAGTTCAGATTTATTTGTATATTCATTATTGCGGGGTGAGCGTCCGACATGTTGACAACTGTCTCTGCCAGATTGTATATTCTTTTATTGGGGCACAACCGAGTTGAGGTCAATGTCGCCATTGTATATATACTTTTCTTTTCTGTACTAGGATTACCCCGCGGTGGAGTGCTTGAGTAGCCGGGTTCTAGAGGGCAACATGCCCGCATCTTATGGTATTGAGACGGAGGGGGCTGTTCCCCTCCGAACGGCAGCCAAGACATGAAGACATATTGCCTGAGATTCGGGGCAGATGCTATATGGTTTTATCCGTCTACCTCTCCGAAGATGCCAAGTTGATTTATGGCATCGTGTATCGGAGGTTTAGACGGATGCGGCCGATGTAGCAGACTTCGTCAGATTCCCCCTCGCTTGAGAGGTTTTTGATTGTGGGGATGCTCTTCCCTGCAGGCGCAAGCCCCTGCAGTTAATTACGTTACCGAATCGCGGTAACAACTTTCTCCTTCTCAAGAATTTCACTTCATGTCGTGGGTGTTTGTTTTGTTTGTGGTTGCCCGTGGATTGTATACGGAGACTAATTTATGTCGTCGCCCGTAGGACGTGGATTAGTCCAAATCCGTATTTTCTTAGATTTGGGTTTGGTGTTTTGGTTTGAAGATACGTTAGCCATATTTGAGGCTAAGATCGACTCAAACGTTTGTTAAGGATACGTTAGTCCAGTTTGAGACTAAGATCAACTTAACGGGATCGTTTAGATCCGACAAAAGAGCATTTGGGCTCTATTGTTCCAGTTTAAGGACATAGCGGTGCGTTGAATGTATGGCCGTCAGGACCCGTCACCTCTCTGACGACGTTGAAGGATTACAATGACAGATATCAGAGGAGTTCAGAGATGTACCCTTGAACCAAAGTTGGTTGGGAGACCTATAGTTCAATTTGGGACTAAAGTCTGCTTGAGGGTTTAAAGATACATTAGCCATATTTGAGGTTAAGATCAACTTAAACATTTGTTAAGGATACGTTAGTCTAATTTGAGACTAAGATCAACTTAAAGGGATCGTTTAGATCCGACAAAAGAGCATTTGGGAGCTCCATTGTTCCAGTTTAGGGACATGGTGGTCCATTATCAGTTTAGGGACATGGTGGTCCATTGCCAGTTTAGGGATATGGTGGTCCGTTGTATGCATGGCCATCGGGACCCGTCACCTCTCTGACATCGTTGAAGGATTACAACGATAGGTGTTAGAGGAGTTCGGAGATGTACCCTTGAACCAAAGTTGATTGATTTAGGAGAGCAGTCTTGCTCAGTCAATTTAATTTGAGGACTTACGGCCATGATTGGGCCAAGTCCAGTTGAAGATGTTCAACGTTTTTCTTGATCTTTGGCCTATTAGGCTTGTGCTAGGGCTTTGCCCATGTTTGATAATGCACAGCATTAATCATGGTCTCTGTTGGACCTTTATTTGGGCTCTTCCCCTTTTAAATGATGCACAGCATCTGTTTTTATTTGGGCTCTGCCCTTTTTAAACAATAATGCATAACATTTACTAGGCCTGTTAGGCCTTTTTTAATTGGGCTTGGCCCTTATGCAAATAATGCAATGCATTAATCATCTGACAATGGCTTGTCAGTTGCTTTGCGCCAATTAATGAGCGCAAGCGCATGTGGAGGTAACACGTGTCACGCTCTGGTGAGCGCAAGCGCAACAGCGCAGTGCGCTGTGTCAGTACGCCGCGCTGTTGCGCTGCTGACACGTGGCGCACTCTGGTGAGTTGCGCCAATTTCAGAGAGCAATACTCTATTTTAAAAGCGCATGGCGCAAATGATTCTGGAGCTGACACGTGGTGCTCTCTGGCGGCTTGCGCCAACCTAAGAGCGCAACAGTGCCAACTTTGCAAGTGCAGAGCACTGTTTTATATTTTGATCAATTTTAGATCAGAGAAAACAAGTTTTTCTTGTTTTCAAAGAACCAGTGGTTCATAAAAAAGTACAAGCCAATGTTATTATTTATTTTTCTTTTTATTGAAGATCATTGATCTTGTTCTTAGATCAATGATCTATTCAGAAGAAATTCTTCTTCTTTTTCATAAAGGTTTTTATCTTTTTCTTGAGTTCTTCAAAGTTCTTCAGAGCTTTCTCTTTTTTTGCTGTGTTTCTGAAGTTCTTGATCTCTCACAATGTTCATCCTGTTTTGAGTTGGGGTCTAGGGGTCTTTATATAGTGCCCATAGATTTGTTAAGTTTGTTATAGAGATTCTTCTCTGAATGATTTGGGGAATTTTCCCCACCATTGGATCTTTGATCCAAGGGCTTCTGTTTTACAGAAGACAATCTTCTTGTTTTAAAAAGAACAGAAGAATCTTACTAGAATTTAATTCTGTTTGGCGCAAACGCACCTGCGCCTGACACGTGTCGCGCAGCGCAGAGCGCTGCGCGACTGTGCTAGCGCGACTACGCTGCCACGTGTCGCGCAGCGCAGAGTGCAGATCATCTGAAGCGTTGCTTCCTTTAATTTTGTTTTAAATAAAGCCTTGCTCTGATTGGGCACGCTGCCTTGGGCGCTGCGCCTGGCGTATCAACTTCTGACACGTGGCACGTTGCGTGCAGCACACGGGATTTGAAGCGTTGTTTCAATTTTTGAATTTTTGAAATTCAAACAGAGCCTTGCTCTGATTGGGGGAAACAAATGCCCCCCCACCGTTGCGCTCACGTGACGCGCACGTGAGTGCATCGGTGGCAAGATCCCAGCCATTGGATCAACCGGTGAGGTGAAAGGGCGCAGGCGCCTATAAATAGGACCCTTGGTCCTTATATTTTTTTACCATTTTCAAGATTTTATTTTCCAAAGCCTTGCTCTTTTAAGAACTTCAGAGCCTTGCTCTCTTTTTTCAAGAACTTCAAAGTTCAAACCTTTAGAACATCTTAGGTAAAATTTAACTTAAATTTAATTAAATTAATTTTAATCAACAGAGCCTTGCTCTCATAGATCTTTGATCTAAAGAAAACCCCTTTGGGGTTTCACCAACAGAGCCTTCCTCTCAAGAATCCATAGATCTAAAGAGATCTTGTTTCAGGGTTTTTACCCATGAACAGAGCTTTGCTTATGGACAAAATATAGATCTTTTTGATCTAAAAATGAAGAACTCTTAAGAGTTTTCATGGATCTCTAAGATCCCAATTTTTTTTTATTTAATGGATTCTCTCATCATTATTATAGAGCTAGGCTCTTTTAAGGAATTTTACTCTCTTGAGACCAGAGTTTGACAAGTGTCACTCTGTGACAGAGCTTTGCTCTGAAAGAGAGGATTTTCTCGTCTCTAGGGATTTTTATTATTAATGAGAATCTTTTCTTGGGATTAACTGACAGTCTCATCCAATGATGTGGTTTGTCTTATTAACCGATGCACTGTCATCTGGATTTTGTGGGTCCCTCTTTGGTTCCCCCTACACTGCATTGCAGTGTAGTATCAAGTGTCAGGCTTTTAAAATTAAACTATGACACTGACGGTTGAATTTCGTTTTTCTTTGCAAGCAATCATGTCTGCTGATCTGTCTTTCCCATTTGTTCGCTCAGAGGGAGGATTTCCCCAGGCACCAGTGGACCGAGTAGTGCTCGCTCTCATCAAGGATCATGACCCCGAGCATAAGAGCCTTCACTTGTGGGGTAGGTGGTACAATGAGATCATCTAAGGTCGTCGAAGTTTCAGTTCCGCCACGCCGTCTGAGCCCATAATTTCAATCCCCTACGCGGATGAACCCCTGGTGAAGTATGCCATGGAGGTCAAAAATTGGAATTCGAATGACCTCCTCCAGCCTGCAATTGGTGCCATTCCCGTGCAGCCGCCGCCGGCAATAGACATTTTGGGGAGGCGAATTTGTCAAGGTGAAGTACGCCCTTGGGGACAGGCCTATAATATTGGATTGGTCCCGCGACCGCCCGCCGGATATTTGCAGTGGACCCGGTACATCTTATCGGCTAAAAGGACTCATCTAACGAAGATTGGTTTGTATTCGGACATCTACGTCTCGCTCTTCGAGTATCCTTCTCTTCCAACGTGGTGGATCAAGGCCTTTATCGAACAATGGAATATCCCCACCCATACCTTCCTGATGACGGACAGGGAGGTCTCTATCTCCTTGGAGGAGTTTGCTGAAGTCTCGGGTCTGCCGATGAGGGAGGAGCATTACGAGGAGCTGCTTCCTCCCGATGAATACGTCTTTGCCACAAAACCGCTGGTGTTTGATTTGACTCCGGAGAACGCTATTCAGCACCAGTTCCCGGGCTTGGGGAAGGTGCTAGAGATTTATGAAGGGCTCTATCTGGAATCGGATGTCCGGGGCGTTAGTTTCGCAGATTTTATTGCCCGCTTCATTCGACCAGAGTTCCTATCGGAGCGGAGCGAGAAGTTCGCCCAGCTCGATGACCCTTTTGGCTTCGGCTTGGACCGCCGACCCATATCAGAGAATGATCAAAGGGACTTTTATCTCCCCGGCGCCGCCATCGTTCCTTTCTCAGAAATCTCCGTCCCGGGCATGGATGAGGAAACCTTTTTTGTAGGGTTCCTGGGCTTGTGGCTGTGCAGCTTTGCGCTCCCCATGGACCCGCACCACATGCGGCCATCTGTTTTCTACCCAGCGCATCGGATGGTGGTTGGTTTGCAGTTGTCAGTAGGAATTGCCCGGCTGGCTTATCTTTATAATGGACTTAGCGTAGCGGCAGACGCTAGTGAGCCTGGGGTGCAGCCCGCTAACTTCCCGATGCACTACTTCACCTCCTGGATGGAAATGAACGTGCACGGGGTGTTCGGCGCCCATAAGATCCCTCCCTTTTTTGAGAAATGCAGACTCCTAAGAGTCATACGATTGGTCGGTGCTTCGATCGTAGTTGCACCTCTGCGGGAGGCTAGGAGGCTACTCCTTCATCCACACCTGGTCGGAGCGAAGGTTTCCTTCTTGGATAAGGTCATAACAATAGGCTCAGAGACCACCAAGTCGGTAGTGCCGCTGCGCGATGATTTTAAAGTCGGGGCTTCCATATTGAAGGCTCGGGAAATCCTCCATCTCTACTCCATTCGGCCGGGCTATTTGGTGTTTAGGCAGAATGAGACGGCGCTCCTCATGAGGTATAACCCTCACCGGTTTGCTCAGTAATCAAGCTATAACCAGGGGATCCCGATGGAAGCTTTCTTGGAAAGGCCCGTGGTTAGCCGAGAGGGGATAAGGGATGCAATGCACCATTTTATGCGGCTTAACACGGGTTCTTATTTCTTTATCAGCGAGCCGAGCTGCGCCCCCAAAGTCCTCAATGCGTACGTGGCCTGGTACGCGCACACAATGGGTCTAGTTATCCAAATGGAAAAGCGCATACTGGTTGACCGCAAGCGTGCACCTCCCGGCGGCAATCGCAAGGCTCCCCTGAAGCCGAGGACCCCGGTCATTCCTCCATTGAAAGGTGCTGGAGTTGGACCTCCACGCGTGTTGAGCCCTCCGCGCGGATTGCCGCTTCGCGATACTGTGGATGTGCCACCAGCCCCCCGTGCTCCAGTGGAGGTGGTAAATGTGGTATCGCCGGAGTCCGGCGCATGCGCGGATATCGGGACCCGCCGCCCCAAGGTGCCTGCCAAGCGCAAATCAATTCCGGATGCATCCAGAGCTGGCGGGCAAAATAAGAAGAAGTCGCTCCTCTCCCTTGACGCGATCCTCGGTTTAGAGCCTGAGGCCCCTCTTACCGAAGGAATAAGCGAGTATGGCAGCAATAAGGGCTTCTCGGTAGACCCCGCAGACACCGATTTGTCGGCCGCTATTGCAGCTTCTGAGCGATCAGCGAGGCTCGAAGCGATGTTGAATAAACTCGCTGAGTCAGGTAATCATTAGCTGCTTTCTTCGTCATTTTATCGCATTTTTTATCATTATTTTTGACTAATACTTTCTCCCATTTTTCAACAGGTGTCACTACCGAAGAAGCCATTGCTGCCTCTTTGAAAACCTTCCAGGAGGAGGAAAATAAGCGCGCTTTAACAGGCGTTGGTACGTCTCGCCTTATTGAGTTTTTTTATCTTCCTTTCTGATGGCCAATCTAACCTTCTTTCTTTGTTTCTTTCCAGGGGCTGCGCCAGCTGATGTGGGGACTCTCCCCGGGCCCGAAATTGAAATCCTAGTTTCTTCGGAGTTGCCGCGAGAGCCTCGACTCGACAAGTCGACGAGGGATGCCTTGAAGGATTTGGAGGCATCCCTGTTTACGGACGAGGACGTCTCAATGAGGGAAGCCTTGGAGAGCTCCGTCTTGACGGCTCGAGAGGAGAGAAAGCGGCTAAGGCGCGAGGTGAAGGCACGCAGGGCTGCTTTGGCCGCGGGAGCGGGCCCAAGCACCGTCCCTCGTGCTGATACTTCCTCAGAAGAGGCCCCCGTCGCCCTATCCACTGCTCGCAGACAGGTGGCGCGTGCAGTTCGGAGTGCTAACGATAAATCCACTTCAGGTAATGAATCTTTCGAGACTTGTTTGTAAAAATTGTAAACTCGTCGGTTCTTATATATTTTGCCTTGCAGGGCCAAGTCCAACCGAGGGGGAGGCGGAGACCGTCGAACCCAAGGAGACAAAGGAAGAGGCACCGACCGAACCCGAGCTGACGGTGGGCAACGTCGCCGGGGTTGCTGAGCCTGAGTTGGGGGCTGAGGGAGCCGCACCCGAGGAGGTCGTTGATGCCGAGCCTGAGATGGCGGCAAATGAGACGACCGCTACAACTGAGCCCGAGGTAGCGGCGGACGAGGCGCTTGAGGCCAGTGACCCCCTGGTGATGGCGGATGAGACAATGGAGATCGCTGAGCCCGAAGAAGTAGCGGGTGAGATGGGCACGACTCTTGGGGAAGAGCCAGCCGCTCCTTCTCAAGAGTCCGGCAATGCTCCGATTATTGCCCTCCCCGTCTACGGTCTTCCGCCGTCTCCCGGTCGTGCGAGCACGACGACAGCCCCCATTGAGTCGGGTAATGAGGCCACGGGCGGTGGCCTCATGTCGATGGAGGAGGGAGACGCCTTTGCTTTGGCCGGCGGCTCATCAGGTAAATCTCGAGTTACGGTCCCCCTTTTTTATTTTGCAACCGCTTCTGACAAGTTTATCCTTGTTTTTAACGCAGGTGCGGCCAGTGCCGATGCTCCATTGTTCGAGGGAGCGCCTTCAACTACTGCCTTGGCGGTGGTCACCTCTCAGCCCTCTCTTGTACCATTGAAGATGTTGGAAGGTATGGATTTGCAACCTATTAGTTTCGTCTTTCAGCCGCATAATTTATGTACTAAAGTCGTACTGTTGTGTCTTTTCAGGAGTGCTTTTTGATCATCTTTATCAAGTGTTGCTCCCACACTTCTCCTTCCCATCTGAACTCGCTTCTTCCTCCAGTGGCGCTGGTGAGTATAGTTTCCAACTGATGTCTTTCTTTTTTCTTTTTTAGTAATGGAATTATTTCTAATTTTCGCTTGTCCTGATTGCAGTGCTACAAATCGAAGGAGGAGACGAAAGATCGGTCGCGCCACCGGCCCTTCCGGTCTTGCCACCTGCTGCAGCTGGTATAGTAGATTACCTCATCAATGAATTTTTCATATTTCTTGAACCGTCATCTAATCACATTTTGTCGTTTCAGCTGTCGTTCCAATCTCGGCGCCTTTTGAATCTCGCGTTACGATGCCGACAGGCCCTTTCTTGAGACGTCCATCCTCGAAAGGCGCCGCGAATAGTTTGCGCATGGTGAGCGACTATATTGAGGAGCTCGACATCGAGACTCCTACGTCTGCCGCAGATTTTGCTACGGCGGTTAACCCAATGCTGGTGATACTCGTGAACTTCCATAACGAGGACATTGTCGCGTCTTGGGTTAACCACTGCAGGGAGATCGAGGCCCGTCTGCATCAACTGGAGTTTATGCGCCCTGCTCCCGAGACCTTAGCCGCAAGCAATCAAAGAGCAGCGTGGATTGAGCAAAGCGCTTCTTATGTCCACCACTTGGAACAAGAAGCGGTTTTAAGGCTGAGGGAATACCGAGAGACCTCGAGCGAGACGGCTCGTATGCGTGCTGAGGTTGAGGCGAATGCTGCCCAAGTGAAGGCTGTCTTTGAGGGCCTCCTGGAATGCATCTCTCATGGGCTAAACTTGAAGCGAAAGCTTGATGTCGCCGAGCGTGACACCCCAGGCCGCGAAGCTGCTCATCAGGCCATTGGGGAGCAGCTTGCATCTTTCTTGCAGCAGCGGGCTCAAGTGGAGGCAGAACTGGAGGTGGTGGCCGATCAGGAGAAAGCGTGGAAGGAGGTGCGCGAACAATTGCTAGAGCTATGCAAGACGCTTCCTTCCCAGTAGTTCCCCTTGTATCCATATACTTGTAAAAAAATTTCTTTTTCGAATAAGATGTATCCATTCTTTATTCTTTTGTACTCTTCACCTTGTACTTGATTAAATTAATAAATAAAGATACACATTTTTCTTTGCAATGTCTTGTACTATTTCTTTGCTTTCTCTCTTTTCTTATTATCAGCATGCTGTCTTAATAAACACAATTGACAGATAATAGAGTAAGCATCTAGCTTTCTCCAAGAGATAGCGATGGCTTAGGCCGCAGGTTCAGATCTGCTGCCTAAGACTTTTCAATTCTATGAGCCGTGAGGGTCTCATAGAGACTTTTCTCCCTACGGATCGAGAGGATCTCGTAGATGGATTTTCTCCTTAGGAATCGTGAGAATTCCTAAATACGTTTTCTCTTATAAGTCGTAAGGATCTTATAAGAGAATTTTTCCCTCTTACGAGTCGAGAGGGCCCGTAAGCGGTTGTTTCCCTCCTCGTCAAGATTCGAGTTTGGAGAGTGAAACCCGTGGATAGTATGCAAGAGACCGTTTTGGGCCAACTTGCAAGGTCCCAATGCTTAGGGACCAAGTTTTTTAATTCTTACTGCCTAAGGCTTTATCTTACGAGTCGAGCCGCATCGAGCAGTTCTCGCAAAGACATGAATTTCTTCACAAGTCGAGGCGAATCGAGCATTTCTCGCAAGAACATCCTAACATCACAGTTAACCTCTGCTCTTTACGACAGAAGTTCGTTAGGGTCTGTGATACTTAGGGTTTTGGCCGTCGTACCGTCGCATCAGCTGATATATTCCTCGACAGGCAGTTGTGTTGTTCGAGTAGCCGTGCGACTGCCATGTCTCTGATCCCTTCGGGGGCTGGACAAAACGTCTTCAAGCAATCTTCCTAGGCAGTTTGACCGTCGGAAGAGCAAGCGTTAGGAATTTGCCATGCTGCTTTTTACTTGAGGTTAGGCTCATTTTGGTGATCCCCGATGAGTCATATCCACTCCGCGCTGGTGTGGGATGATCTCCGATAGTCTTTCAGGTTTTATGTGAGTTGCCGTCAAGACCCTGAAGCTAGGAATTTAGTCTTTGCTTCGTTTACTGGCATCGCATCTGCTGTATCGAGGCGAATGTCGCGGTGGGAACTAGGGATTTTGCCGTGGCTCCATTTGTTTGATTGTCGCGTCTGAACTCTGCTGGAGGAAGAACGCTGGGGTGACATCTCGTCTGTTGTATCGAGACGAACGTCGCGGTGGAGCTGGGATTTTGCTGTTACTCCGCTTGTTTGATGGTGTTGTGTCTGCTGTATCGAGACAACCATCGAGGTGGTGAGCATTCCGCACTGGTGTGAGACGATCTCCAGTTGTCTTTCAGGCTTTATATAACTCGCCGTTAAGACCTTGAAGCTAGGAATTTGGCATTTGCTTCGTTTACTTTGTCACGTCCGAACCCTGTTGGGGGAAGAACGCTGTCGTGACATCTCGTCTGCTGTATCGAGACGAACGTCGCGGTTGTCTCTAGGTTACTGGTGAACCGTCGAGATTTGGAACTAGGGATTTTGCCATGGCTCTATTTGTTTGATTGTCGCGTCTGAACCCTGTTGGAGGAAGAATACTGGGGTGACATCTCATCTGCTGTATCGAGACGAACGTTGAGATGAAGCTGGGATTTTGCCGTCGCTTCGCTTTGTTTCGACCGTGAGGTCTTTTGTTGGCGTTGTATCTGCATCTTGATGAACTGCGAAGGAACGCCTTCGTTGATTCTTAGGCCGTAGCTATTCTCGTTAAGATTTGGCTCCGTTTTCTGATGGAGCATTAGGAGGGAAAGGGTGCTTCCTTCTTTGTTTGTGCCCCTGAATTGTATACAGGGATTGCTGTGCTATTACCTGTAGGGCAAAAGTTTCATTCATTTTTTTATTATTTTATTTCCGCGATGCTCTATCATTTCAGCTTTATATCGCGAAGGTCGCGATCGCCCAATCATTTCGGCTATTTTTCGCGGTGCCCAATCATTTCGGCTATTTATTTTATTTTTACTCGCTGCTTTTTATTGCGAGTTGCCCAATCATTTCGGCTGTTTTATATGCATACGTTTTTTACTTGCTGCTTTTTATTGCAAGTTGCCCAATCATTTCGGCTATTTCGTTTGCATGTGCGGCCTACCGGCTTTTCACCGTAAACCTGAAATTAGACACCGATTTCGGCATCAGCACCGCTACAACTGGGATATTGCCAGGAGCGAATCATCATTTGCCTCTGTCGATGTTGAACAAAGGTGGCTTAGCGAACAGGGTTAAGGTCCTGTCGACTAAGGCTTTTAATTTCATGAGCCGTAAGAGTCTCACAAAGGTATTTCTCCCTACAAGTCGTGAGGATCTTGTAGGTATATTTTCTCCTTAGGAATTGTGAGGATTCCTAAGTGTATGTTCCTCCGTAAGTCGTAAGGATTCTACAAGAGGGTTTTCTCCTTGTAAGTCGAGAGGACTTATAAGGGTTGTTCATCATGCGCACATATCCCCAATCACGGATGAAACCTGGTTAGGGAAATGTTTATTCGCGCCCGTGGATTGTATACAAGGGTCAGTGCTGAGCCACTTGTAGGGCAATATCGAAGGTTGTGGGGGTTGCTTAATCATAGGTTTAGGTCTCTATAACTTAAAACTTTCAAATCTTATGAGCCGTGAGGGTCCCATAAGAGAGTTCTCCTTACGAGTCGTGAGGATCTCGCAAGTGTATTTTCTCCTTAGGAATCGTGGGGATCCCTAAGTGTATTGCTCCCTTGTGAGTCGTAAGGCTCTCACGAGGGTGGTTTCTCTTTACAAGGTCAAGAGGACCTTGTAAGTGTCCTTTAATGAGGTTGCGTCCTTTCGGGTTTTCACAAACACTCGCCGGTAGTCCTGCTGATTTTACTCATGGAGCCCTTTCGGGTTTTCATTCGTGCCTTTTTTGCTTATGGACATACCGTTCTTTTTTATTATTTTTTATCTCGTCAGCATGAGGATGCTGCGGTAGTAGTTTTAAAGACGTTTCGGTCGTCAGCTAGTTTTAGGACGTAGTGGTCCGTCATTAGTTTAAGGACGTTTCGGTCTATCGTCGCCGTATTTGAGGCGAATCTCTAGTTTACTGACTTTTCGGTCTACGGGGCTTTCTCTACGACTGAGCATGATGCCCCCGGCGTATCCATCTTTCTCGGAGTGTGCGGTTGTGGCGGGCTCACCTTCCAGTTTTCGGAGATGACGAACTTGCCCTGTTGGTATTGGTCTTCGACCCAGTTTTAGAAGACATAACAGTTTTCGATCGGATGGCCCAATACTTGGTGATAAGGGCAATAATTAGAACTGTTGACATCCTCCAGTTGTAGTTGGCATTTCGGCTTCGGTAGAGTGATAAGCCTGTTGTGCACTGCCACTTCGAACAACCTCCTTTTTTCCTCCTGATGAAATGAGTAAGGACGTCTTAGCCTCTCCTCGAGAGATATGCATGGACGCATATTGTTTTGACGAACAACCGATCTAGGGTTACTCGACTGTTGTTGAGTGTTGGCTACGAAGGTCATTTTTCCCTTTCCTTTATCCTTTTTGCTCGATCCTTTGTTTGCGGGGCCGAGATTTTTTCTAAGTAGCGGGCGATTACACGGCTGAATGTTCTCGTAACTCCTCAATTCTTTCATTTTTGAAATGGATTCCTTGAAGAGAGGGTTGAGGGCAACTCCTTCGTCAGAGTCGCTCCCAAAGGTGATAATTTGTGATCCCTTGGAGTCGGCTATATGACAGTCATCGGCGGCTCTTTTGCGTTCATCTATCGCATTTTTCTGATGTCTACGAGCTCCACGCTTTGTCCTGTTGAAGTGTTGCTTTTGAGCGAGATACCCCTGCCACCAACACTTAAAGGAGTCGCAGTCTTCGGTAGGATGTATGATCTTCTGATGATATAAGCAGAAGTTAGGATGCATCTCTACTCCACCGAGAGTATTTTCTTCAGAGGGCGGTAGCTTCATTCCTGCTGACAGGGCTTTAGCAAACCTTTTCCTCGTTTTGAATTGTTTTTATCCGCAGTGGATGGCTTCTGATTTGACGGGAGCGCCTCGACTCTTTGGTCCAATCGTCGGTGTTTGGCTCCTTCCAGTATGGCCATCTCACGCTCTTGATTGGCTTTAACTTTCAAACGAATCTCATTCAGAAAGGCATTGATCAACTCGTCTGATGGCCGTGGAATTTCTGGTTCAGGGTCCGCCCTCGGTTCCTCGGCGCAAGGAGCCTCTTCATCATCCGCCAATGAGTGAGAGATCACATGACAACTCGCTAAGCAGTCTTCGGATTCATCTGATGAGTCTTCTCCATCGTTTTCGTCCTCAACAAAAGAACAAGCTGCCCCCATCGTGTCCGTCTTCTTTGGAGTGTGCAGCTGTGGTGGGTTTACCTTCCAGTTTTCAGACAGCGCAAACTTGCCTTGTAGGTAATGATCCTCGATCCATCCCTTAAAGACGAAACAATCCTCGATCGGGTGACTTACCGTTTGGTGGTAAGGGCAGTAATTGGGATTATTGAGATCGCCTGGCTGCAACAGACGTTTTAGACTCGGCAGATTGATGAGTCTGTTACGCACTGCCAGCTCGAACAGTCTTCTCATTTTATTCTGACGAAACGAGTAAGGACGTCCTAGTCTCTCCTCGAGGGATGGGCGTGGACGCACGTTATTTTGGCGAACGACCGGCTTTGAGTTGCTCGGCTGTTGTTGAGCATTGGCGACGATGATCGCTTTCCCTTTTCCTTTCTCATTTCGAGAATCCGGTTTTGGAGGAGACGGTCCATGGCCCATCTGGTCCATTTGGGCTATGTCGATTAAGGCCTGGAAGGTGGTCGGCCTGAAGAACATCATGAACTGCGAGATGGTCGCTTGCGGATCAAGAGTGCCCATGAACATGCCTACCGCAGGTGCCTCTTCTATGCGTTGTTCGCATTTTGACCATAGGTTCCGCCATCGTGTTGCGTATTGGACCCACGTTTCGCCGAGCCTTATCCTGGCATTTATCAGTGCTGTTATCGGGGTACGTTCACTAGCACCCACGAATCGTTGTGTAAATAGTAGCTCCATCTCCGCAAAGGTCTTGATAGAGTCGTTAGGTAGCTCCGAATACCATTCAAAGGCTGTTTCTGCTAAGCTGCCGACGAATTGGCGAAGCAACAATTTGTCATCGCCTCCAGTATCGCCGCATAAGGCCCTGAATTGAGCGACATGCTGATGCGGATTCCCTGTCCCTTTATATACGTGGAACTTAGAGATCGTATATCCCGGCGGGTAACTGATTTGGTCATACCAGCTTGGGTAGGGTCGTCCGGTTCTAACAATTTGCCCAGCCGCTTCATTCTCCTGATGAACCCGTATCTGCTGAGCTATATAGTCGTCTAATGCAGTTTTGGAAATGGTTTCATCTTTGGCTGCTGAGAGATCCGGCAGGGGATTAGATGTCTCCCTTCTATCATCTTCAACAATGATTGGAGGGTCATCAACTGGAAGGTCCGGCTGTAACATCATCCCTACCATATCTTGGAAGAGGAGCGCCATCTGTTTTATGTTAGCCGCTTGTTTTGCGGCTTCTTTGTCCTTCTTTTCGAGGATTCTACGTAAGAAGTCAGCATCGGTTTCTTGTACGTGACGCTGCTCTGATGATACTTCCGAACTTTCTTTCGGTTCGGTAAGTGCAGCCACCGCCGTCATCATTTCCTGAAGCTTCTGTTGCTGCTCCTGGGCTTTTGTCACGGATCGGGTGAGCGGTCGGTGACCCGTCGAAGCGCGGCTTTCCTCCTTTCCGGAAGCCATATAAACAGTGTGCACCACTATGCCCGCAGACCTGGGGCGTTTGTGTTCAGCGCTTTTACGCTTCGCCATGTTCACAGGGGCTTTTTGCGGCCTCCTTTTCTTTTGAGTGATTGGAGTTGAGGGGGACGTTGTAGTGGGCACCCAAGTAACTGCTGCTTTTTGTGGCTTGACAGAGTAGCCCTTCTCCTGCTGAACCTTCATCTTTTTCTGTCGGCGGAGGTAGTCTTGATCGATCACTGACTCTTGGACTTGACGCCAGACTTTGTAGATTTTAGAGGACAACCGTTGAGGGGGCTGCTCTAGCTTTTTCTCTGGAGCATTCTCCACAAGTGAAGGAGTTCGTTTCAACACTGCAGTAGGAGAGTTTCTGCGCACCGTGTTCAGCAATTCAAAGCTGTTCCCGATTGGAACAGCAGCGTCAGTCCCCACTGTTGGAGCTGGCGGAGCTATCCCAGAGAGGGAGTTGCCCCCCGCCTCCCTTACTCGGCGCCAGTGGCGACGTCGAGCGTGTCGTGTGGATGGAGTTGTTCTAACCGTAGGGGTGACCTCCTCATGCCCCTTGTGTTGGTCAGAATCTGCTGATATCAGCCTTTTAAAGACCGACGTCCGTTGAATGGGGACGGCCAACCTGTCAAAAGCAGACTTTCGAGCAGGGGAAGCAACCTTGGTGATCTTGCCTGAAACTGGAGTAGGGATAACTATCCGCTAGGGATAACATCTTCTGGTATTGCTGGCTTCTTCATGGGCCTGTTGGAGCTCTGACCTAGCTTGTTAAAAAATGAGGCAGTGGAGTTGGGCGACCCGTTGAGAGGGGCCGCAGTAGTTGTAAGCCGATCAAAAACCGATTTCTTTGGAGCTTCTTACGATGTCATTGGGGTATTGATGCTCATCGGTGGGAGCATGGTCCCGAAGAATAGTCCAGTGGTGGCTTGAGTCACCTGCTCCACTGGCATCTTGAAAAGGGAGGCCGCTTGGGGCCCATAAGTCGCTCCTCCCGCAAGGACGGAGCGAGAGTTGCAGTTGCAGGCAGTGCAGTTTGAAGCCATTGATCTTCTGTTTTCTGCACGGAGCAAGACACCAAATCTTAGTACCTCGAATCCACAGGTAACCACAGCAAACCGCGATTTGTTTGCGAACACGACACACGAAGTGTGGAGTGGAAAGAGGAAAAGGTCCCACCGAGCGTGCCAGAATATGTTCCCCTCCGAACGGCGGCCAAGACATGAAGACGTCTTGCCTGAGATTCGGGGCAGATGCTATATGGTTTTATCCGTCTACCTCTCCGAAAATGCCAAGTTGATTTATGGCACCGTATATCAGAGGTTTAGACGGATGCGGTCGATGTAGCAGACTTCGTCAGATTCCCCCTCGCTTGAGGGGTTTTTGATTGTGGGGACGCTCTTCCCTGTAGGCGCAAGCCCCTGTAGTTAATTACGTTACCGAATCGCGGTAACAACTTTCTCCTTCTCCAGAATTTCATTTCATGTCGTGGGTGTTTGTTTTGTTTGTGGTTGCCCGTGGATTGTATACGGAGACGAATTTATGTCGTCGCCCGTAGGACGTGGATTAGTCCAAATCCGTATTTTCTTAGATTTGGGTTTGGTGTTTTGGTTTGAGAATACGTTAGCCATATTTGAGGCTAAGATCGACTCAAACGTTTGTTAAGGATACGTTAGTCCAGTTTGAGACTAAGATCAACTTAACGGGATCGTTTAGATCCGACAAAAGAGCATTTGGGCTCTATTGTTCCAGTTTAAGGACATAGCGGTCCATTGAATGTATGGCCGTCGGGACCCGTCACCTCTCTGACGACATTGAAGGATTACAACGACAGATATCAGAGGAGTTCAGAGATGTACCCTTGAACCAAAGTTGGTTGGGAGACCGATAGTCCAATTTGGGACTAAAGTCTGTTTGAGGGTTTAAAGATACGTTAGCCCTATTTGAGGCTAAGATCAACTTAAACATTTGTTAAGGATACGTTAGTCTAATTTGAGACTAAGATCAACTTAACGGGATCGTTTAGATCCGACAAAAGAGCATTTGGGAGCTCTATTGTTCCAGTTTAGGGACATAGTGGTCCATTGCCAGTTTAGGGACATGGTGGTCCATTGCCAGTTTAGGGACATGGTGGTCCATTGTATGTATGGCCATCAGGACCCGTCACCTCTCTGACATCGTTGAAGGATTACAACAATAGGTGTCAGAGGAGTTCGGAGATGTACCCTTGAACCAAAATTGATTGATTTAGGAGAGCGGTCTTGCTCAGTCAATTTAATTTGAGCACTTACGGCCATGATTGGGCTAAGTCCAGTTGAAGATGTTCAACGTTTTTCTTGATCTTTGGCCTATTAGGCTTGTGCTAGGGCTTTGCCCATGTTTGATAATGCACAGCATTAATCTTGGTCTCTGTTGGACCTTTATTTGGGCTCTGCCCCTTTTAAATGATGCACAGCATCTGTTTTTATTTGGGCTCTGCCCTCTTTAAACAATAATGCATAGCATTTACTAGGCCTGTTAGGCCTTTTTTAATTGGGCTTGGCTCCTCTGCAAATAATGCAATGTATTAATCATCTGACAGCGGATTGTCAGGCGCTTTGCACCAATTAATGAGCGCAACCACATGTGGAGGTAACACGTGTCACGCTCTGGTGAGCGCAAGCGCAACAGCGCAGTGCGCTGTGTCAGTGCGCTGCGCTGTTGCGCTGCTGACACGTGGCGCACTCTGGTGAGTTGCGCCAATTTCAGAGAGCAATACTCTATTTTAAAAGCGCATGGCGCAAATGATTCTGGAGCTGACACGTGGCGCTCTCTGGCGGCTTGCGCCAACCTAAGAGCGCAACAGTGCCAACTTTGCAAGTGCAGAGCACTGTTTTATATTTTGATCAATTTTAGATCAGAGAAAACAAGTTTTTCTTGTTTTCAAAGAACCAGTGGTTCATAAAAAAGTGCAAGGCACTGTTATTATTTATTTTTCTTTTTATTGAAGATCATTGATCTTGTTCTTAGATCAATGATCTATTCAGAAGAAATTCTTCTTCTTTTTCATAAAGGTTTTTACCTTTTTCTTGAGTTCTTCAAAGTTCTTCAGAGCTTTCTCTTTTTTTGCTGTTTTTCTGAAGTTCTTGATCTCTCACAATGTTCATCCTGTTTTGAGTTGGGGTCTAGGGGTCTTTATATAGTGCCCATAGATTTGTTAAGTTTGTTAAAGAGATCCTTCTCTGAGTGATTTGGGGAATTTTCCCTACCGTTGGATCTTTGATCCAAGGGCTTCTGTTTTACAGAAGATAATTTTCTTGTTTTAACAAGAATAGAAGAATCTTACTAGAATTTAATTCTGTTTGGCTCAAACGCACCTGCGCCTGACACGTGTCGCGCTGCGCTCTACCTGCGCCTGACACGTGTCGCGCAGCGCAGAGTGCAAGCGCGACTGCGCTAGCCACGTGTCGCGCAGATCATCTGAAGCGTTGCTTCCTTTAATTTTGTTTTAAATAGAGTTTTGCTCTAATTGGGCGCGCTGCCTTGGGCGCTGCGCATGGCGTATCAACTTCTGACATGTGGCACGTTGCGCGCAGCGCATCGGATTTGAAGCGTTGCTTCAATTTTTGAATTTTTAAAATTCAAACAGAGCCTTGCTCTGATTGGAGGAAACATGGGCCTTATTCTAGAATTGGCGGGCTATTCGCCGCACTCGTAAGGGTATATGACGACCCACGAAGGGGTGCTCAAGTTACTGGATTCCGTGAAGTGCTGGGTGGCCTATTCACTTTGTTGATTGTGATTGCCTCACTTCTGGGATTGGCGGGTAACTTTCCGTACTCATAAGGGTCTTGGTTATACATTGCACAGGCTATCCACACGACCGGGGAACATCGGGTTTCATTTGCAGCTCAAAGGAAACCCGGGGCTTCTAGATTATCCATTATTTTGTGATGCTTATCGCTCTTCTGTGATGTTGCTTATATCATGCCTGAGACGAATGTTATATATATATATATAATAATAATAATAGATGTTATATATGTTTTGCATCCACGCTAGTCCAGCCCCTGCTTTGCCGTTAGTTAAGTAACCTAACGGTGCATGACGGGGCCCTGTGGCGAATGCAGATGGCATATACGTACATTGTATTTTCGTTCTTTTCTGGTGTGATATGGATTAATTGATGGGACTACGTTAACTTTGATTAATGCAAGGAAAAACAAACCTAAATGATGTTGTTGGAACCATGTTCTTAAAAACTGACATTACAGACGTTTTCTTTTGCTTTGCATAGCGGTATTTAGTTCTGAATATCCAGCACCTCATTCGACGAGGCAAGAGCCGAGATCCCTGCATAAGGAGTGACCTCTTGGTTAAAAGTTTGCGTCATTGTAATAACTTCACTATAGTCGATACTTTTGTTTTGCATCGTGGTATTCAGTTGGGAATATCCTGCACCTTGTTCGATGAGGAAAGAGCCGAGCCCTTCACAGGGAGTGACCTCTTTAGCAAAAGTTTACGCCACTATATATTTGTAAAACCACTTGGGTTCCTTCAACGATATCAAGTTCATTACGTTTAAGGTTTTTCGCCAAAAACCAGCCGTAGCCCTCCATCATTTCAGATTAGTATTGCTTAGTATTCTTGCTACGTATGTCGTGCTCAGCCGAGGCATAGTCTTCGGTAGCTATGTAGTGCTTTTCTGTTGCATGGTGATGCGATTGGTTAGAACAGTCGTACAGTCATTTTGTCTTAGTCAAGGACTCGTACGGGTGGGTCTAATGCAATCAAGATAATGACGGGTTAAACTTAACTAGGACCCTTTGATATGTTAGCTCAGTCAAGATCACTTGGGTCATAGGGATAAAATCATATCGGGAGTTTCACACATACAGGAAACTTTCTAGGCATATGCATACCTTCTGGAGTGTGGTGACTTGAGTGGCTTCCATCAAATTATTATGCAATGATAGTTAGGTCCCGATTCCCATTGATAAGTAGGTGTTACTCATCGGGTGATTTTCAGATGATCGTGACTAATTCTCCTTTTAGGCTTTGAAGGAGAATTCGAAGAAACAGTGGGAGCCATCCTGATTAGATAAAGTGATTAACCAATCTAATTTAGGTTAGAGTGCATGCTGAAAGTTTTCTCTCTCTCTTTGGCAGCGACCATGACCCGACCTTAAACTAAAACTCATGAACCAAGTTAACCGAACCTTCTTAAAACACTTTGGCTTTTGGATTGTCTTAGTCGCATATATCTCTGCCGCTCCTACTTTCCCTTTGTATTTTTTCAGAACACTCTGTATCACTACGAAGATCCATATTGCTTGGATATTCTATCGTATAGTTACATACGAACTCGAAGAAACTTGTTTTTGTTCGAGGATGGATTCCGGTTCTGGAAAAATTGAATATGATTATTCAGTTGTTTTTCTCTTTACCTTCTCTCAGGTTGTGAGAGCTCCTGGTATTAGGAGAGTACACCTATTACACTTATTGGATAGTCTTCTTCCAAATTTTAGGCAGGTGCTGCAAGGTAAGGAAGGAAGAAAACCAATTAGCCTGAGTGTGGTATACAGAAGGTGATAAGTAAAGACATATAAAGAGATTAGAGTGAGGGCAAGACAAGTTGCGACTACTATCATTCATGACGAAGCTGCGTATACCCCTGCCACTCCTACTTCCCCTTTGCATTTCTCCAGAACGCTCCGTATCACTATGAAAATCCATATTGCTTGGATGTGCCATCGTATAGTTACATACGAACTCGAAGGAACTTGTTTCAGTTCGAGGATGGTTTCCGGTTCGGGAAAAATTGAATAGAATTATTCGGTTGTCTTTTATCTTTACATTCTCTCGGGTTGCAAGAGCTCCTAGTATTAGAAGAGTATACATATTATACTTATTGGATAATCTTCTTCCAAACCTTAGGCAGGTAACGAAAGGTAGGGAAGGAAGAAAACCATTTAGCCTAAGTAAGGTGTATTGACGGTAAGAAGTAAAGACATATAAAGGGATTGGAGTGAGGGCAAGAAAATATACGGTTACTGTCATGAATCTGGATAGTGGAAGAGGCATTACTAGGAATACCCGGCCACCCCTTCGAAATATTTTCATGTTTCAGTTTTACTGTGCGGTGTTAATTGAAAACTGTTTTCCCAATTAGATTTTGACTCCAGGGTTTGTATTTACCAGACTTGATTCTCACATCTGTTTGGCATTTCAGATGCTGAGTGGGAGTAAGACATTAGGAATTGGGTGATTAGATCCTCTATATATCAGAATTCTTTGTAATTAGTGATATTTGAGGAAATCATCTGGGTTTTTCTTGACGGCAAATATTTGCTTTTGAATATCTGTCGTTATACACCAATTTCAAACTGATATATCTGTACGTTTATTTTATAAAGTGAGATATAACTTTTTGAAATTATGTCTATCACATTTACCTGTATCAGTTGATGGTTAGGTAAGGTGCATTCAACAACAGTGTAATTTTTCTTAACCATAGCACAGTTTTCAACCTACGATGCATGGGGTTTGAGTTATTGAACTCAGAGAACTTATACAAAGTATTGTATGTTGTTCGATGTCCATTGGAAGAAAGGGGTTGGTACTCGTACTATATTCTGTTTACTCATGACTTCTCTAGTTTTAGACAAGTATTTCGTTGAAATATAAAATCCAAATTTTTAGAAGTTATACGTATAAGAATAAAGTAGGAACCATATGTTGCAAGTATCATGATTCTTCAAGGTGATCGAAAATGTAGATAATTGTGTTAGGTATTCCGTCGTAAGTAATATTTGAGAACTTGATTCTCTTTCAGGTTACTCATCCGTGAGTACGCTTCTTGATGAGTAATGCTGCTTGGCCTTCTTCCATTTAGTTGATATGCACTAGAAACGGCTGCATGTATTTTGAATCTGGTTCCAATTAAAATAGTGCCTTTGTTTCTATATTGGATATAGAATAGATTCATATTTTAACGGTGTTAAGGGGTATGGAGTTGTCCGGCTTATGCTTAAAACCAGAATCTGGATAAACTCAAGGCACATTTCAGTAATTTCAGTTTCTGGGTTATCTCGGACTTTGACGAGGGTTAACATTCTACCATTTGGAAGATCAATAGTTATATTGTTCTTGACTCGCCACATTTTTAGTAAAATGAATTCTTTTCAAAAAACATTAGTGGGAGTATGGTAGAACTGGAAGTGATTCCAGAACCACAAACGATTACTGAAAATTTAGTAGAACCTAAAAATTCAATTGGATTCGACAATCCATTAGCCACTCCGCAGATTTGGTGGGTAAGCTCGGCCACCCGAGAGGTACTTCGGTCTCCTTAAAACCAGTAACATGGAGGTTTTTGATAACCCAAGCTTGCCGCTACTGCTGTTTTAGACTATGAGATCTGGCAGGTTGATGAGTATAATATCGTTCTAAATTAGTTTTAGAAGTGCACGTGTATATGATTCTGCCAGAGGGTTGTTGTAGTTAGTGTGAGCAGCGGAAGTATGGTGGGCAAGTAGCTTATGTCTATTTATAGACTAAAGCAAGTACATCGGAGATAGATCATCTATTTTTGATGTGACAGTCATAGAGTTTGACTTCATCGGAATAACAGATGGACCTGGCAAGAAGGAAATAGGGAGTGATGTCCTGGTATTTGGATGATATGCTTTTGATATGAAGTGATATTCCTATACTACGATCGGTTATACT
This sequence comes from Agapanthus africanus, assembly GCA_030015575.1. NCBI lineage: Eukaryota > Viridiplantae > Streptophyta > Magnoliopsida > Asparagales > Amaryllidaceae > Agapanthus > Agapanthus africanus. The sequence goes on along the minus strand of JASDDO010000010.1, from coordinate 422,610,328 downwards.
GTGGTTGTCACAAGTTATTTCTCCACATTGGATCTGGATAAAATATCAGGGATTCTGGTGACTAGATCTATGGTTTTAGATCTATATTTAGGAAGTATCCCAATTCGGGTACTTGACACTATTCTAAAGTGTTTTAGAATGGATGATTCCTGGCGTGGTGGTGTACCCACATGTGATGGAGTCACCCTCTCTAAAGAGATGTCTTCTAGACTGATGAGAAGTGAGATTTGCATGATTGGCATATCACTTGTTTAGGCAATTGAGTTAATCATGAAATGTCAAGTACCACACCAGATATTGCTTTTGCACTGGCTGCAATAAGCATATATTAATCCAATCCTGAAGAAACATTGGGAAGCAGTTATGAACATAAGTGGATGTTCTTGGTATATGGTAACGGCAGCCTCCTTCGGGAGGCAGTTATCATTTCAGGCTTCCAAGGTGATCTAAATGACAGAGTGGCTGTCAGAGTTATAGTTTTCCCTCTTTTTGGGGGGCAGTATGTTGGACAGGTGGTCCAAGTCGATACCGAGAAAGGCATGGCGCATGATACTGATTAAATTCAGTAGAAGATACGGTCTAAGAAGTTTGTTGGATTTGGAGTTCAATTGTGAACTGGGTCCCATCAGATATCCATATAAATTCAAAGATAGGTATCGCTAATTTTCGAGAGATAGTTGTTCTCTGCGAAGTTAAAATATAGAGAGATAAAGATAGAAATATTGGAGCGGATCCACTCACTGAGGCTATTTCTCGAACGCAATAGCTTCATAAATGGGCTTTGCGAGACTGATTAGTAGAGAAGTTGGGTGTTCGGTATCACACGGGCTGTGAGTATGCGCCGCCGCAATAATTAGCCTTAAGTGTAAGTGGGAGATTGTTGGCTATAATGCTCTCAAGTCAATTATTGTAATCGCAGGCACGCGCTTGTGATGATTGAGGGAGGACCAATATGGGTAGAACAGTCTTACTTGATAGTATGCTATCTAGTTTGCCTATGTCATCATGTTCATGCATTATGCGGTATTACAGATCACTATTATATGTTGATAGAGCCCATAAGATTCTTGCTTGACTACCAGTATTATGATGGCGATCACATACGTGGAAGCTGGGCGGTCTATAAGCACATCCTTAAATGTCCCTAGTCGAGCGAGTGTCGAGACTGGGCATCGATACTCCGGAATAGACTAATGTATAATTTTTGAGACCCCGACGAGGGGCGATGGCCGGTCTCACAAGCCATTGGTGTCATTTAGTCACCTAAGATAGTATACAGATGCTCATTGGGTTATGAGTACACTAGACGGACTCGCCGAGAACATGGTAGTTGGTATTATATCTATTGTCAGATAGCAGTTCTCAGGTGACATGAGTACAGATTAGTTTGTCGACCTGATATCGTCATTTTTCTCATGCGAGTTACCACTGTGCTTTGATTATTACCCTACCACGGCTCAAGGGAGTCGTGCAAACAGGTTTTAGTTGGGTACAGTCCCGAGCTACATGGAGACAATGAGCAGATCGTCGGGGATTCGTCTCTCCCGGTATTGGGGGTTGATGTCGCGCGGTGTACGAGTGGCCATCACCAGAAATCCTTGGCCAAGGTAGACAAGAATTACTGATTTGGATCAGTTGTTTCTCAGTGGGTGATGGGCTTCATAGCGACACGAAATATTATGTTATTAGGGGTCTGAGTTTATCCACCCCCTAGACTCAATATGCGATACTCTTAGACGAACAGATCAGACTGTATGGAGATTGTCACTGATAGGCTCAGTAGGTGTACGGATGAGTTTGCTTGTTGGCCTTCTTTTCGCTCAATATCTGGATAGCCGTTACGTACAGCTAGTGCCGCTGACGTGGTTGTGGTTAAACCCACTGCCAGCGTATTGACGAGTCTTTAGAGTCCCACACAGAGAGTTTTCACGGTTCAGGCGATATGATGTAGATGACGTATGTTGGTACATACAGGTGTCCGATTAAATATGTATACATGCTACACAGACTTTAATCGGACGGTTGATAGTACTAGCGATTTAGGATTAAGTCGGATTATTAAATCAAGTTTTGATTTAATAATTTATATATATTTTTAATATATGTATTCTAGTATTGTTGTTCACTATTCATTTTCTCTCTAGGCTATTCGTATTTTTATACGAATACGCGTATATATATTTCGATATGTATACCGGGTTGTATTCCATATTTATACGGAATATATTCTAGAAGATGGACACCTCATTATATGATTTTCTGTTTAAAAAATAATTTAGAAATGAGGTGGAGGGTGAGGTAGCATGAGCATGGTTGGAGGTATGTAGAGAGGTATGGTCTTTGATTATTTATTGTAAAATGAGATGAGCTATATTTCTATGGTTGAAAAATGAGTAGCCATTCTTTCTATATGTCATTCATTCTTTTATGGATACTCTCTTGACTCTTGATGCTTCAGAGCTTTTCTTCACTTAGCTCATTTTCTTTCTTGAGTTGCTCATGTTATGGTTTTCCTCACCTCCTCCTCCTTCTTCTTTGGTTGCTCACTTGACCACAAGAAATGAGAGAAAAAGAAAGTGAAAAATTCCTACATTCCCACTATCCATTGCTAGTAACCTTGGAGCGTCGGTTGCTTCGCTAGGCGAAGCTGGAGCCTGTATCGTTTCCCTTAGGTGGATCATCTTCGATGGAGGAAGACTGGCAATCAAGCTCGATTCAAAGGACCTCAAGGAGCTAAGGATGATGGTAGAAGACCGAATAACACAGATCATTCGGTATAACACCTTCTATCTTAATAGTTTAGCTCTTTGTAGTTTGCTAGAATAGGTTTATGGTTCGATTCTAGACGGGTTTCTTAGCGCCAAGGTTTTTTAAACGCCAATTTTTGTTCCGCACCGGCCACGGTAGATGGCCAGAGCACTAGCAAACCCCAACATCTACCGTGGCCATCTACTATTGGGGTTTGCTAGCGCCCTGACCATCTACCGTGGCCGATGCGGAACAAAAATTGGCGTTTAAAAAACCTTAGCGCTAAGAAACTCGTCTAGAATCGGACCATAAATCTACTCTAGCAAACTACAAAGAGCTAAACTACTGAGATAGAAGGTGTTATACCGAATGATCCGTGTCCTTCGGTCTTCTACCATCTTCCTTAGCTCCTTGAGGTCTTTTGGATCGAGCTTGATCATCGGTCTTCCTCCGTCGAAGATGATCCACCTTAGGGAAACGATGCAGGCTCCAGTTTTGCTTAGCGAAGCAACTAATGCTCCAAGGTCGCTTGCAATGGAGAGTGGGGATGTAGGAATATTTTACTTTTTTTTCCTCTCATTTCTTGTGGTCAAGTGAGCAACCAAAGAAGAAGGAGGAGAATGTGAGGAAAACCATAGCTTGAGCAACTCAAGAAAGAAAATGAGCTAAGTGAAGAAGAGCTCTCAAGCATCAAGAGTCAAGAGAGTATCCATGAAAGAATGAATGGCATGTAGAAAGAATGACTACTCATTTTTCAACCATGGAAAAATATCTCATCTCATTTTATAATAAACAATCAAAGACCATACCTCTCTACATAACCATGCTCATACCACCTCACCCTCCACCTCATTTCCGAATGATTTTCTAAAATGAAAATCATATAATGAGGTGTCCATCTTCTAGAAGATATTCTGTATAAATACGGAATACAACCCGGTATACGTATCGAAATACATATACGCGTATTCATATAAAAATACGAATAGCCAAGAGAGAAAATGAATTGTGAACAATAATACTAGAATACATATATTAAAAATATATATATAAATTATTAAATCAAAACTTGATTTAATAATCCGGCTTAATTCTAAACCGCTTGTGCTATCAACCGTCCGATTAAAGTCCGTGTAGTATATACACATATTTAATCGGACACCTGTATGTACCAACATACGTCATCTACATCATATCGCATGAACCGTGAAAACCCTCTATGTGAGACTCTAAAGACTCGTCAATACGCCGGCAGTGTGTTTAACCACAAGCACGTCAGCGGCACTAGCTGTACGTAACGGCTACCCAGGTATTGAGTGAAAGGAATGCCGATGAGCAAACTCATCCGTATCCCTACTAAGCCTGTCAGTGACAATCTCCATACAGTCCGATCTGCTTGTTTGAGAGTATCGCATATTGAGTCTAGACGGATGGATAAAGTCAGACCCCTAATAACGCGATATTTCTTGTCGGTATGAAGCCCATCACCCACTGAGAAACTACTGATCCAAATCAGTAATTCTCGTCTATTTTGGCCAAGGATTTCTGTTGATGGCCACCCGTGCACCACGCGACATCAACCCCCAATACCGGGAGAGACGAATCCCCGATGATCCGCTCACTGTCTCCATGTGGCTCGGGACCGTACCGAACTAAAACCTGTTTGCATGACTCTTTTGAGCCGTGGTAGGGTAGTAATCAAAGAAGAGTGGTAACTCACATGAGACAAATGACGATCTCAGTGAGACGGACTAACATGTACTCATGTTACCCGAGAACTGCTATTTGACAATAGATATAATACCAACTAGTATGTTCTCGACGAGTCCGTCCAGTGTACTCATAACCCAATGAGCACCTGTATACTATCTTAGGTGACTAACTGACACCAATGGCTTGTGAGACCGGCCACCGTCCATCGTCGGGGTCTCGAGAAGTATACATTAATCTACTCCGGAGTCTCGATGCCCAGTCCCGACACTCTCTCAACTAGGGACATTTAAGGATGTGCTTATAGACCACCCAGCTCGTACGTATATGATCGCCATCATAATTCTGGTAGTCAAGTAAGAATCCTATGGGCTCTATCAATATGTAATAGTGATCTGTAATACCATATAATGCATGTACATGATGATATAGACAAACCAGATAGCATACTATCATCTCGAGTAAGACCATTCTACCCATATAGGTCCTCCCTCAATCATCACAATCGCGTGCCTGCGATTACAATAATTGACTTGAGAGCACTATAGCTAACAAGAGAAACCCACTCGCTTCGCATGACTCACCGCAACGAAGCAAGGCAATTCGCCTAACTCGGCTACGTCATCAAGAGGCGAATTTTTTTCGTCTCGTGGCGAAGTGAAGTCAGGCGACTCACGAAGCATTCACTTTATTAGCTAGGCCTAACACACACACACACACACACACACACACACACACACGAGGCGAAGCGAAGTCAGGCGACTCGCGAAGCATTCACTTCATTAGCCAGGCGTAATACACACACACACACACACACACACACACACACACATATATATATATATTGAGAGAATAATGGAGGAAAGTGGTCCTATGAGGATTTTTTGGTTAGATATATATATATATATATATTGAGAGAATAATGGAGGAAAGAGGTCCTATGAGGATTTTTCGGTTAGATGGCGCAAAAAAATCGCCCTCCACCATTTTTTCCGACGATCGGCATTCGTTATCATCTTTTTCATCTAAAATGTTGATACACAAAATTTCACGTGTCTCCATCACTTTTTCACCGTTGATTCAGTGTGTGCAAATTTAATGGTTTACCGACAATAGAACTTTTTACATTGCTAAATCTACGGTGACAAGGTGTTGAAATCGCATGAAATTTGGTGTATCCACATCTTAGATTATAAAGATAATGATGATGGGTGTCGATCGCCGAATAAAATGGTGGAGAGTGTAGTTTTTTGACGTCACCTAACGAAAAATCTTCCTAAGGCCTCTTTTATATATATATATATATATATATAGAGAGAGAGAGAGAGAGAGAGAGAGAGAGGGGCCATATGAGGGAATTTCCTCCTATGGCGTCGAAAAAATATACCCTTCCTCATTTATCCGACGATCGGCACCCATCATCTTCATCGTTATCATCTAAGATGCGGGTATACCAAATTTCATGCGATTCTACAACTTTTTCACCGTTGATTTAACAATGTAAAAAGTTATGTTGTCGGTAAATCATTAATTCTGAACCCATTAAATTAACGGTGAAAGGTTGTAGAATCACACGAAATTTGGTGTATCCATATCTTAGATGATAACGATGAAGATGATGGGTGCCTATCGTCGAAAAAAAATAAAGGAGGGTATGTTTTTTCGACGTCACAGGAGGAAATTCCCTCATACGGTCTCTTTGCTCTATTATTCTCATATATATATATATATGAGGGAAGTAAAAATACTATTGGAAGACTGGACAATTGTTATTATTCCTATCTTGCTTCTTGCCCTATGAATTGCATCTTGTACACGAAACAATTTCTCATCACATTAATATGAAACACGGAACCATCCATTTCATAGAACAACATAAAAGCGAATTCAAAGATGAGACGGAAACTAGAGTGTTTCTAGCACTCAACAATGATGATGTGTGGTGACTAATGATAGGTCCCATTGTTCAACTATTTTGACCATAAACAAAGTTTTTTCTTTCCAACATCTGTATGGGTATTTGTTACAAACTAAGTGTCACTTATGGGGTATAATTTTTTTCACAAAACTAAAATCTCGCGATTTAATTTTGAATGGGTTTTATCAAAAGTGAAATATAAAAAAGTAAAAATACATGTGTTTTTTGAAGCTCAAATCATCCGAGGGTTAATGTCACGTATAGTTTTAAAAAATAAATACATATATTAAATTTAACTATTTTATATGATTTTTACTTTAGTCGTGAGTAACTAAACAATGTAGAGCTTTCTCTTCTTTTCTTTCTACTTTTTCCTTCTTTTACTTTCTTCTTCTTTTTTCTTCCTTTTTGTTTTGGGAAAGATTAAACCATGTAACAATTGTTAGGAATTTTAAAAGGTTAAAAAAAAGTGTAATATTATAAAGACAATGAATAATGTGACAAGTTCTAATAAGACATATGAAAGAAAACTTTTCAACTAACTTTAACATATGCATGCTCTCGATTAATGCATTCACTAACACTAGTCTTCGAGACATGATGGCACGTATATATATATAGTGACAACCACAATGTTGTTGTCGTTATTTGATGCATTATTATAACAGTGTGTATAGCTCACCTTTTTGTCACATTCATAGCATTATCATAATCAATCTCTCCTATGATGACATTTTTTTTATGCAAATCTCCACTCGCGATCGAACTCTCACTTGGAAAAAGAAAGTATTAATGCTGTATTATTTTCAACTTTCTTGTAGCTTTTGTCGGATGCAGTTAATTAGAGAAGAAATTAATACGTTATTATCCAAATATTTGCTTTAGAATCAACATTTAGTTTTGGGTTTTTTTTCCGTTAGCCTCTCATATGCTTCAATATTTTTCTCTGTTCCTCATACTTAGTATTTACCTGTAACCTCCATATACTTATAATTTACTCCTGGAACCCTCCTACTTCACTTTTGAAAATTATTCCTCCTCTCCCGTCATCGCCGCCGTCATCTTCTTTCTTCTCCTTTTCAATACCGCCACCGCCACTGTCACCGTCAACACCACCGCCATCTTCTTTCTCTTCTTCAGCCTATCAACACCAACTTCTTCCTCCTCTTCCTCATCAACGCCAGCACTGCCACCATCATCAACACCAGCTTCTTCTTCCTCTTCTTTTTCAATCCACAACCGTCGCCGCCGCCATCATCAAAAAGAAGAAGGAGGGACGGCGGCGGCGGTTGTGGGTTGAAAAGGAAAAGAAAGAAGAAGGCGGTGGCGATGGTGTTGATGACGGTGGCGGTGGCAGTGGTGTTGAAAAGGAGAAGATGTTGAGTGGAAGAAGAGGAGGTGGAGGAAGATGATGGTGGCGATGGTGTTGAAGAGGAGGAGGAAGATGATGGTGGTGATGCGTTGAAGAGGAGGAGGAAGAAGACGACGACAGTAGGGACGACGGCGACCGGAGAGGAGGAGGAATAATTTTCAAAAGTGAAGTAGGGAGCTGCAGAAATAACTTATAAGTATAAGAGAGTACATGTAAATACTAATTATGAGGGGACACAGAAAAATATTGAAGTATTGGAGGGAAGCCCAACAGAGAAAAAACCCTTTAGTTTTATAATTACAAATTGTCATATTGAGGTTGAATGACTCTTCTAACTTAATCCTATTTGAAACTCGGTAAGAATCAAGGGTCGATCCAAGGTAGGTAGAGATTAAACAGCAGTCCTGGATCAAGAGTTTGTGCATTCTAAGCTTGGGTTTTTCAATATGTTATATATAATATGTATCTTTGTGATCAGGGTCCAATAAGTAAATACTTTATTTCTTTAGAATATATTTGATTATTGTTATTTTTTAGTTTAGTTCTGTAATTTTAGATTTGACTTGGTTTTATTTTGTAATTGAGGTTAGGGTTTTGTGATGTAAGAAAATCTGAGAATCTTTTTTGGGAGGAGTTGATGAATGAATTAAAATTTTCCTATTGATAAAATTTGTGTGTTTGAGATTTGAGAAATTGGGAGTTGAGGCCGCAGTGTGATTCGGTGTAGAGAGCGAGTCTTTTGAGTGTGAGACCCGTGCTACCGCCATCTTCTATTTATTGTCATCGTCGTTTTCGCCATTATTTCCGTCGTTCTTCTTCTTCAAAAAGAAAAAAAAAACCGTCGAGAACAATTGCATCCGTCAATCAGATCCAACAACCCAATCGAAGAATCGGTCAGATTCTACCTTTCTTCAAGATAGCTTGTTTGCGGATTTATCTTGGAAGGCTTGATCCATTCATTCTAAGATCTGAAGGCACACTAGCGAGCAACAAATTCAACAGCAAGAGGCACACAACCAAATACCAAGGAGTTGGCATCACAGAAGAGTGCAAAGGAGAGGTCATCTATCAGCAGGGTCATCTTGAACCTAAGGTATGAGGGAAAATTTGGGTGAATTATTTAATTGGATAATTAGTAAGGAAATTTTATTTGGTGATTGATTTTGGGAGGATTAGAAGTTGATATTGATTGCATATCGGATTATCTAAATATAGGTTTATTTGTCTCAATTTTCTAAAATATAATATTTGGAGCTTATTCTAGATTGTTTAGTTGATTTATGTTCAACAAATTATCTAATATCATCACAAAATCAAATCATTAAATAAGAGGTTTAATTGTGGATTTTGCCCTTGCTAAGTTTTATATTATTTATTTATCTATTGATATCGGATCTCTCTCATATGCGTGTGGTTGCATCACATATAGATTGTCGCTAGGATTTACGTCGATTTCTTGTTATTTTTCTCATTTTGCATCCCACACGCACATATGTAGCAGCCCTATCATTTCTATCGTGCGTCCTTTTTCCTTAGATGACTACTTGCTAGCTTTGTTAGTTACATTTTATAGGCATAATGACCATGGTTCCAATACTAATGAATATTGGTGTTAAAATTTACATCTCACTGCTAAAATAAAAAAATCAAAATTAAAAGTTAAAATGTCGAAATCAAAAAGTCAAAGTCAATGCCCAAATGAACCTGAGTCCGACTAACCAGGGTCCGACCCCAAGCAACTGGGCCCACGTCCAAACCATCTCAAGCCCAAACGAAGACGGCCGTCCATCGAAGAAGAAAAGAAAAAAGAAAATTGTAATAAATAGAATTTTACATGTAAGTGAAGTTGTAAATTAAATGGGCAAAAACCCAAATTATGTAAAACACATAGGTTATGTGCAAAACGAAATGAGCACATAGGCATGGAAGAGGTAAAATAGCCATTTTGTAAAGCCCAAGGATCAAAATGTAAAATGTAAAATCTATATAAGGTAAACATAACAAGAAAATAAGAACTTTTTTCATTCCTATATCATTCTAGGCTTTTGAGCCTCCTCTCTCGCTCTCTTCCTTCAAGGTTCTTTTTCTTCATTTTTTTCAATTAAATCAAGAGAGAAATCTCTTTTTTTTGAAATAAATAGGATTAGACCACAAACCCATTGGAAAAGAGTATCAATTTTCCATTAAATCCCCAAAAGGAGAAATTGTTTACTTTCTCCTTCCTTCTCAAGATCCAAAAGGGAAGAGGAAGAAGAAGGAGTACCCATCTCCAAAATCCCCATTGCGACAAGATCTAAACCTTAGAAAAAGGAAGAAAGGCCCCTTTCATTATTTAAGATTCAAATCCGAAGTCCTGAAGACTCAAGAGAGCATTTTGGATAAAATAGGAGAAAATTGAGGATGGCCCTATTAAAGGAAAAGCCTTTGGGTTTTTCGCTTGGGGAAACCCTCACCAGGAGTGCCAGATAAGCAAGGTTGTCTTTGTATGCTAGTGAAGACTTTCCCATAACGTATTCTTAAATTTGGGTGCCCACAAGCAGGTGCGCCAGCTCCACAATAGCGCCAATCCTTTGTGCCAGCGCAACCTGTGCACTGCACGGGCGCAAGCGCCAATCGTCTTTTGCTCCGGCGCCATACTGGCGCAAGCGTTAAGCGCCACACACATACTACACGCTGAGTTTGCATGACCTGTATGACCCGTTAATCGGAGGTTCTCTCGCCTCAAAGCGAGGGGTAATTACACTGCAAGAAAAAAAGACTTGTTTCGTTGGGTTATTTATTCCATCCGCTATAAACCGACGGAATAAATGTACAACACAACAACTTTCATTCCCATATCATTCTAGGCTTTTGCGCCAGCACCATACGTGCACTGCACGGGCGCAAGCACTAATCACCTTTTGCGCCAGCACCACACGTGCACTGCACGGACGCAAATGCCAAGCGCCACACATGCAATCCACGAGCGCAAGCGCCACGCTCATACTGTACGCTGAGTTCGCATGACCCGTATGAATCGTTAATCGGAGGTTCTCTCGCCTCAAAATGAGATGTGATTAACGACAGTATTGTCCGTGGCTGCCGGAGATTAGAATCTTCACAATTAATAAATTCCAGCCTATTCTAAGCAGGAGGAATTTGTACATGCCTATAAACGAGCACATTTCTATTTCAATTGGATAGCGAAAATCACTCTACGGTAAATGTTGTCTTTTAAGCCCCAAGAATTAATTTCTTTCCATGACACTTAATTTATATAATTTTTTCGGAGTGAAAACATTGTGCCAGCTGACTAAAGCTGTGCCTCCGCAGCTACTGAAACTTGCTATGCATCAAATTTAGGTTTGTTTATGTTGCATACATGTACAACTTGTGAAAGAAATTGACGTTAAAATCTCTATATATAGACCCTATATATTTAAATGAATTACGAACAGGGTTAAAAGAAAATTTATGGTTAGATTAATATTTTGGATGAGAGTGCAAGAATATGTTAAACGAGATAAAAGATACTAATTTAAAACTGCGGTGTTTATTAAATTCGCACTCGCAGCAAATACGGAAAGATATGTGAACTATATAATAACTATTCTAGGTTTTTTAAAGTTGCAAGATTGTGTCTAATCTATTGGACTGCAACAAATATATGTGTGTTATATTTTGTTGCAAAATTTTACAATTTCTTCTATAATAGCTCAAGCATTGAAAAAAAGAAAATAAACAAACAAGGCATTGAGTAACTAACAGGCTTTTCCAGGACAATTAACAATAACCTGCTAAGCTAATTAACCCTTACTCGTATTTAGCACTACTAGGCTCGTTTGTATATTTTAGCATAGAAAAAAATTTGAGATTTAGAAAAAAAAGAATTAGTTAAAATAATATAGATTTTAAAGGTTTCGGGGGACTTTTATTTTTAAAAAATTCAATAAGTTAGCTATCTTAAATAATTTTTAAAAATCGTTACTATCTTAAATAAAATTATTTAATATATTTCTGAAACAAAAAATTAAAGTGATTTAAACTAAAACTAACAAATCTTTTTTTTTCTATATCTTATTAATTTAATTATGTGTATTGCACGTGCTATAATAAATTAACACATTATCGCTGCTTACTTGGTGGTAAATTAGAGGAGTTTATTTTGCACGTGCTTGGTATACCCTCTCTCTGACATTAATACAGCAAATACAACAATAATCTTGATTCTCAAGATCATTCCAATAACAACAAAAAGACCAAATATAATAAACAAGCATAACATTATTCAAATCCATTACCCTACCCACAGTAAAGATCATTCTCAAATCACTATCAAAATCCACATCAACTCCCTAAAAAAAAACAAATATCAACACCCTAAAAATTCAAATAACTTAGAAGACTAATTAGATAAGCAACACAGCCGCAATTCCACTAAAGAAAGCAACTAATCCAACGGAAAAGACAGAAGGGTGAGCCACTGCGGCGTTAACAGGAGCTTCGGCCGGTGCATGACGACGACGACGATGATGACGATTAATAACAGGAGCAACAGATGGAGAAACAAATGTATAAGTTGGAGACGGAGCGGGGGCCGGGCGGGTGAGGCTTCTTATGATGGTGATTGTGACCAAGAGCGGGACTTAGAGAGCAAAATTGCAACAATAAGTGAATGGGGACATATTTGCCACTAAAACTTGGAGACTAAAGTTTTTTAAAATTTTGAAGTAAAGATGATATTTGGAGGGAATTTATAGGGTAATTGGAGGGTGAATATGATCAGAAGGATGTAATTGGAGATTAATGGTATTAATTGTGGGGAGAATTTGAAAAGTTTATTATCGGAAAAATGGGATGCATCAATGGAAAAAACTAGTATGCAATTATCAAATTCCCAATCATCAAATTCCCTTAAAATCTCTTTATTCCACTTCTATTCCGATTAATTTGGTTTCCAAACCATGTTGATGAAATTAAAATATCAAATTAAGTCTAAAATCAATGTGATGCATGGATAGAATGGCAAACATCAATTGTGTGAAAACACAAAATATGGTTAAGGATTAAAAGCAATTATGTTATAGACGAGGTAATTTTATAAATAAGGAATGTAATAAATAGTAAATCACACAAAAAGATACTAAGATAGCCTAGGGCTTTCATTTATATGTAAAGCCATAAGTTTATTTGGTCATTTCACCACGTTTATGCTAGGATTTAGATATAAAATTAGAAAAATATAAGCGGACATCTTGTAACAGTCTAACAAATAAGGAGATACACCTGGAGATTGTTAGAGAGAGAAATTATATGGTGTGCGAAGTGTGATACACCAGGACAAGAGAGAGAAAGAGCTGGAGAATTTCGGACAGTATAATTTGGGCAACTTGGTAGGGTCTTTATTTTTTGAAATCATTGGTGGGGTCTTCGGTCTTAACTCTTTCTCTCTCATTACACGGCACATTGCAGAATTTTTGGTTTAGAGAAATACTAGCCCTTGAAAGAAAAATCCAAGGTCAATTGGTTAGGCCTGATTTCAAGCTTCACAAATTAGTGATGGAGATGTTAACAAGTGTGTCACTAAATGTGGCCACATTCACAGTGGGCATGAAAGAGACTCATGAGAATAACTGAGAAGAATACTGTCCATAAAAAAAGGAATGCATGCACCACAAATACTGTGGGGCAAAGAAATGGACAAGCACCACTCTCAATCCAACTTTTCTTAAAAGGAACAATGGCTAGTGTAAAAGGAAAAAAATTGAAAAGAGAAAAAAGAGAGGAGATCTAGATTCTAGGTAGGTCCTAAATCCTCACACTTTCTCCAAAAACTTTATCCAATTAATCATGATTACTAATTGATTATCCATTATCAAATCTCCTATATAAGCTTATGCGTATCATTGCTGCTATTTCAATTGCTAGACTCTCTCTATATATATCTTGTTTTTATTGATCATCTCTAGCTTCTTGTTAATGGCTATTCCAATATTAACATCTGGTGTGAGATTGATCCTTGTGTTTTTGTTCTTCTTTTTCTTCTTAGCTAATTATGTTGAAGCTTCTCATAGGAATTTCTTGAGTGAAGATTTGGAAGATACAAATTCTATAGCTAGCAAGAAATATAGAACTGCTTACCACTTTCAACCTCTTAAGAATTGGATTAATGGTATGTTCATGCTCTTAGCTTTAAACATTTACTGCTTATTTTACTCTTTCCAATTTTCATAATTATGTGCTTAGCACTTCTCTCCGTGCGGCCAGCGCGGAGGTTTGATCCCCGGTGGGCGAAGTTGCCACAATTTAATATTTTCGGGGCAAAATGGTGGGTTCCATGCGCGCGTGCGCGATGTGTGCCTATACGCGATGCGTGTGTAGGTGTGTTGTATGGATATCCTAGGGCTTAATTAAGGGCCAGTTTTTAAAAAAAATACCTAAGTATGTGCAAGATTTTAATTTTTTTTATATAAAATTTTCCTTGTATTTTCTTTTTTATATTTTGGGTTTTTTTCGTTCACACCCCTAATTTCCTTTTATATACAACCCTAAAGTTTTGCTAATTTTTATTTATTAAATAGAGCAAATGTAAAGAACACTGTTTTATTAAATAAAGTTAACTATAGGATATTTTTTTCTCTGTAATTTACATTTGTTTTTCATTTTTAAATTATGCATGCCCTTCTATACCTAACCTTGTTTGTTAGTTAAGAAATTCATTCTTTAAAATTCCAATCCTGATCTAGAAAAAGAAAAAAGAAAAAAGAAAAAAGAAGAGTCTTTTCATTTATAAAATAGAGTTTTTAGTTAAAAAAAAGAGTAGAAATTAAAGATAGCTATTAAACCCAACCAATTAATGTTACGCCATACTTAGGAGCAAAAGATGAAGAAAATTCACTATAGATGTATATGAACAATCAAAATAATTTTATTCATTACATGACTTAACCATCTGAAATGATATGAGAAATCTCAAAACAATTTAAGATATTTCAAAGATTTATGCAAACATGAAGAATCCAGAGTTTTATTTAATAAATATACCAAAGAATATAGTATGTAATTTTCTTACAATTTACATGACTTGATCCCTAATTTCAATTCCTTTTGTTATTTACATGGATCTCACCCGAACCCGTTTCGCTTCGACCCGTTTCGCAAAAGATCCAAATGGCCCAATGTACTACAAAGGCATCTACCACTTGTTCTACCAATACAACCCAAATGCTGCAGTCTGGGGCAACATCTCATGGGGCCACTCGGTCTCAAATGACCTCATCCATTGGACCGGTATGGGGCTCGCTCTCTATCCATCCGAACCGTTTGACATTAACGGGTGTTGGAGCGGGTCCGCCACAATCCTACCTGGTAACAAACCCGTTATAATTTACACGGGTGCAGACAAAAACAATACGCAGATCCAAAACATTGCATACCCAAAAAACCCGTCCGACCCGTATCTTCGTGAATGGGTCAAACCCAATTACAACCCGGTAATGACACCCGTCAACGGGCTTAAGGCTGACAAATTTAGAGACCCGACTACGGGTTGGATCGGACCCGATGGGCTTTGGAGAGTAGCGGTTGGGGCTGAGGTTGAGAGCAAGGGCCAAGCCTTGATGTATCATAGCAACGATTTTGTGCATTGGGTTCCGGCGAAGAACCCGTTACATGCTACCAACGGGACGGGCATGTGGGAATGTCCGGATTTTTATACTTTAGACGATAAAAGCAACGCAAAGAAGCACGTGTTGAAAATGAGTTTGGGGGAGACTCAGTCAGACCATTACATGCTGGGGAGATATGATGAGCAGAACGATGCGTTTGTGCGCGACGACCCGTCAGATGATTATCGGATGTGGGGGAGGTATGATTATGGAAATTTTTACGCGTCGAAGACTTTCTGGGATGCAGAGAAGAAGAGGAGGATTTTGTGGGCGTGGTCGAAGGAATCGGATACTGCAGCGGATGATATAGCAAAGGGATGGTCTGGTATTCAGGTATATACATTTTTAGATTTTCTCTCTCTCTTTCTCTCTCGGTTTTCTTTTTCTTAATTTAAATAATATCGACATATTATTTATTTTCATTCTGATTTAGACTTTTCCAAGAGAGATTAGTCTAGATGACAACGGAAGGCAGTTAGTGCATTGGCCGATAAAGGAGATTGAATCGCTCAGAAAGAAACAAATAAAACTGAAGGATGTTCGGCTCAAAACAGGCCTAGTTGAAATCCGCGGACTAACATCTTCAGAGGCCAGTATATTTTTTTCGAGTTAAAAGATTGAATTTATAAGGCATCTCTTAATTTTTCTTTCCTTTTTGTTTACAATGCTGCAAAATGCAGGCGGATGTTGAGGTGGAATTTGAAATTGAATTGACAAGCTTGGAGAGGGCAGAGCCTTTTGATGCTAACTGGGTTTTTGATCCTGCAAAGCTTTGTAGAGAAAGGGGTGCGTTTGTTAGTGGAGGAATTGGGCCTTTTGGGCTGTTTGTGTTGGCTTTGGAGAATTTGGAGGAACATACTGCCATCTTTTTTAGGGTTTTTAAATCTGGGGGAAGTTATAAGGTTCTCATGTGCTCTGATCAAGGAAGGTATGATTAGGGTTACTGCTTCTAATGCTATTCACAACTCATAAATTTATAAAATATAATGATCGACGTCGAGTCAACTTAGATATTTATGAATAGATCTGGATCCGCCACGGTACAATAATATGCTAGAAAGTCGAATTTATCACATCTCATACATAGAGGCCCCTAGAAGATGCACGATGGATTATGCTATGATACACTTAATGTATATTATGCCGGAATTTTGAATTTTAAGTACTTCTCAAACCTTAATATTGAAATCCGATTCTATGACAGTAGGATTTGGATGCAAAAAGAAATGCACTTTGACTCGAGTGTGTGTGTGTGTATGAGTTCGGTCCAAACCTAACCCGTTATGCTTACGACATCTCGCTTGATACAATTTGCAGGTCCTCAGTGAGAGAAGAAGTATACAAGCCAACATATGGAGCCTTTGTGGACATAGACATAAATCAAAATGGGAAGATATCTTTAAGAACCTTGGTAAGTTAATTCATAGAAAATGTACGTGCATCTTTATTATTATTATTATTATAATAATAATAATAATAATAATAATAATAATAATAATAATATATATAAAATTTGAAATTGATGCTGGTGGTTATTAATGGAAATGAACAGATCGATCACTCAGTGGTGGAGAGCTTTGGTGGTGGAGGGAGAGCATGCATCACATCAAGAGTTTATCCTACATCACTACTGAAAGCTGCCCATCTCTATGCATTCAACAACGGGAGTGAGACCATAAAGATTTCAGAGCTCAATGCTTGGGATATGGCTAAGGCTAAGATCAGCTAATCTAATTAATATATTTCGTTAGAGAAATTAAGTAAGCTAGCTTTATGATGTGGCCTTTTTGTTACGAGTCTCTCAACCTAGCTAGCTTGTATGGAATAAATCAATCAATGAATTTGGAAATTGTTTGGTCCCCAAACTTGAACTTCTTAAACATGGGTTGTGTTTTGGTGACAATTTGAGAGTATTTTGGGCTTAAAAGAAATTTGTGAAAAAGTTTTTGGCATGTATAATGCCTATTATATATGGTTCCGAAAGCGGTTTCCCATTGATGAAATAATAAATGAATTGTAAGGATAGAGCCATATGGTTCGATCGCGGGCCATGAACAAATTGACATTGGTCAGCGCACAAAAAAGGACGAAAAGAGAAGGTAATTTTCCGACGGAAAAACCTAATTTTAAAAAAAGGAGAGGCCTGGTCTAGAGAATTTATTTTGGCCGACAAAAAAATAAAAATCCTTTGCTTAGCTCGTTAACGTCGATGACAATTTAGATTCTTAAGCGATTATTATGCTGCTATTTGAATTATAGGATCGATTGCGGGGATTTCTGAGACGGTAAGGAAGGGCAAGATGGTCGTGGGTTTCGATCAGCTCGAGCCACTTTTCTGTATGTAGATTTATATTTACAGGAGGAAATCAGATGGATGGTGTATAGCACCTCCGAAATCGATTCTTGTGAATACTTATTAATTATTATAAATACATAACATATATACGTAGTGTATAATGTCGCGTTTGAACACTTAGTGTTCATTATAATTCGTAACTTACAAACCTAGTCTATAATGTCACGTTTGAACACTTACTATTCATTATAATTCATAATTTATATACCCAGTCTTTAATGCCATGTTAGAACACTCATATACATAACCAATATGCTTAATCTATAATTATATATTTAGTCTATAATTTTTAACTCATATGCTTTATACATATATATACGATTAGTCTATAATTACATATTTAGTATGTAATTTGTAACTTATATGCTTTATATATGTATATATAATTAATGTTATGTGCATCTACATGACTATATGTCCGTACTATTTGAGTTATGTGTTTGCGTACGTAGATCAGAGGTCCGTATTAACTATTATTGGCCATTTGGTTGTCATCGTACGGGGTGGGATTCCGTACTGGATGAGATGAGGATGGTTTGTCGAATACGGCCTATTATTATTGACTCGGGGAGTCTTGCTATTTATCCCGATTGGGAGATTTTGAAATGTTAAGGTTATACTCATTTTAAAACTAACAATTCGTTTCCTATTTTAAAACCATAACGCAAGAATGCGTTGCTAATTTCAAATGAATATCTATTTTAAAAATATCTCAGCTTGCTTATTTCTAAACAACGTTTCGTTTTATTTTAAACTATAATTGTATTATACGTAAGTATTTATTCATTTACAATGCTTGTTCATGCTATGTTTATACCATTCGTTTTTATGTGCTTCGTATATTTAGTTTATGACACCATGTTTAGCATTCTTAGTCGTTATAATTCATGCTTCGTGTCTTAGTTTACAATATCATATTTCATGTTTTTATTGCTATCCTCGTATAAACACACTTGGTAGAATATTTGCACAATTACTAATGATTGCCATGTGGCGTAATCACAGACTCGCATGCTATACGTACACATTATTAGTACTCGCATAACATTGTAGAAATTGCCATACTTATTTGTGTTTTAATTATCTTCATACTAGTATTAAATGCTGCTTAACATGATTTCGTTATGCGAATGCCATTATTTGATATATTCATGTATGTTAATTGCTAACTGTAGTAAAGATGAATTATACACTGTTGTTCTTATGAACTTGATGTTTTCCATAGATTTGGGAAGCCGCGGGATACGGTTTTATAAAACTTGCTTATGTTTGCAAAGTGTGGTTTTCTCTTGAATTGATAATGATGACGCGTCTACCATGATTTTTTTAATATTTTTATGATTGATGAAATCCGATACCGAGAAGTGGACGTAACCGGTTATGGATACATGGTGGACCCGGTTAGAGACCGAGGGTCGAGAACTTCACAGAGGAATGGCGGGAGCCTAGCAAGGTTACTCAAATACCGTTGATAATTTGGATCATGACGAACATCCGGAGGATACCGACCGATGACAGTCTAGAGCACGGTGGATTGACCGGGGTTTTCTGATGGGATGAGAATGAGGGCTAGTCAGGGGGACAGTGCCGCATGATTTTTGAGATTTCGAGTGTCGATGATTGACGCAGATTTGATGATGATGATTTTCCATGTTTGCGCGATCCGTTATGATGCGCTTATATTTACTTATGCTGTATATATATGTTATCGCATATTATGTTAGTATTATACCTTATGACTAGTAGGTAGATCTTTATACTTTCAATTTCAACCTTGTGATTGTTGGATATAGGTGCCCTCAAGGCAGTTATCATAATTGCAGGAATGCAATTGCTAAATTCAAGAGGGTCTCTACGGAGAATAGTCTTATTCGAGATGATAGTATGATATCTTATTTGCCTTTTATCTATCATGTGTATACGTTTTACACGTTAATACATGAGATAAAACCCATAGGATTTTTGCTTGACTACCAGGATTAATGATGGGGATTATACTAGTCGGACCAGGCTAGTTCATAGGCACATCCTTAAATGTTCCTAGCTGTAAGAGTACCGAGATTGGGCATTGGTACTCCGGTTTAGACTAGTGTATACGTTTCCTGATCCTGTTGGAGGGCGATACCTAATCCCATAGCTATTGGTATATGACACCAAGAATTGTTTATAGGTGTGTAGGGTGTCTTTCATCATCCCATTGAGATAGGAATGCGTACGCTTTTCAGGCGTATACGGATTCCCCCTGCCTAGGGTAGGTGGAGGTTTATTGATTGTGGGGATCCGAATCTCTGGCAGCCGCAGACTAAACTGCCGTTAATTACCCCTCGCTTTTGGAGTGAGAGAACCTCCGATTGACGGGTAAAACTGATCATGCGAACTCAATGTGCAGTGTGTATGTGTTGTGTTTTTCTAACGGAGGACGTGTTTTGAGTGTGGAGCATGAGGGAAAAAGAGGGGTGAGGAGAATCCTAAAGACATGTGAGTGGCGCTTGGGCGCTATACGCCCGTGGATCACGTGCTAGGTGCATGGACGCTGGGCACCTGTGGATCATGTTCCCGGTGTGTAGGCACTGGGCTCCCGCGGGTCACGTGCGCGACACGCGACCGCTGGAAACACCAGCGAAGAAAGAGGCTTAGCTCCTGGGCTGAGAGTTGAACTCCCGAGGGGTTTTGGAGTTGAACTCCTAAACAGGAATTAGGTATAGATTTGGAGTTAAACTTCCAAAAAAATTGGATTTGGAGTTAAACTCATAAAAGGGATGGATTTGGAGTTAAACTCCTAAAAGGTCTGGATGTAGAGTTAAACTCCTTTGAGAATTTGGATCTTGGAGTTGAACTCTTCGAAGATCTTCGGAGATAATCAAAGGGGACCCATTTCTTCTTCCTGGAGCCTCGGATCCTCCTAAAGTGGGATTTTTGGAGGTGGGTCTTCTTCCTCCTCCTCACCTTTTGCTGTATCTTGGAGAAAAAGGGAGGTGGGATTAAAAATCTCCTTTTTAAGGATTTGATAGGAGATCTGAACCCCCCTTCGAGGGTTTTATGGTGAAAAATTATTTCTTTTTGGAAAAAGAAGAGTTAAACTCTTGATTTAATTGGAAATGAGAAGAAAAGAGAAAACTTAGAGAAAGATGATGGAGGCACAAATCTTAATTTTTGAAGGGAATGAATTCTTCTTTTCATTTCATCATGATGTTTCCTTATATAGACTTACAAATTTACACATAACCTCTTGGGCTTTACAAAATGGCATTTTGCCCATCCTATATCTCATGTGCTTATTTCTTTTTGTATATGAGCCATGGGCTTTACAAAAATTTAGCTTTTTGCCCATTTATTTTACATCCATGCCTGAAAATTAAATCAAACTTATTTATCACGTAATTTTCTTCTTGGCATGGGAGAGGGCCAGCCTCTTCATGTTCGGGCTCAACTTGGACATGGGCCCATTTGGCCAGGGCTTGTGCCTACTTAGGTTGGGGTTGATTTTGACTTTGACTTGGTCAACCGGGGTGTAGTCTTTGATCCTAATAAAATTCCCCCATCAATAAATGTACACCGCATGTATGCGTTGTATGCATAAAATTGATGGATCATGTTCGTGGGGAGTTTGATTTCAAGGTGGAACATCATTCTGGGAGCAGAGCGTCATTCTCGGAGCATAATTCCGGGGATCGGAGCATAATTCCGAGATGCGGAGCATAATTTCGGGGTTCGGGACATCATTCCGAGGTGCAGAGAATAATTCCGAGGGTTGGAGCTGTTGGATATAGTGCCCTCAAAGTCAATTATTGGATCGCAGGTACGTGATTACAATGATTGAGGCAGGACCTATACCGATATGACAGTCTTGCTCGAGATGATAGTATGCTATCTGGTTTGACTTTATCATCGTATACATGCTTTAGTTCACTATTGCATGATGATAGAGCCCATAGTATTCTTGCTTGACTGCCAGCAGTATGATGGCGATCATATACGTGGGAGCTGGGGTCTATAAGCATATCCTTAAAATGTCCCTAGTCGTGGGAGTTTCGATACAGGGCATCGATACTCCAGAGTAGACAAGTGTATACAGTCGAGACCCCGACGAGGGGCGGTGGCCGGTATCACAAGCCATTGGTGTCAGTTGGTTCACCTAAGATGTATACGTGCTCATTGGGTTATGAGTACACCGGACATGACTCGCCGGGAACATGCTAGTTGGTATTATACCTAGCGTCAGATCGCAGTTTCCTGGTGACATGTGTACAGGTTAGTTCATCGACCTGAGGTCGTCATTTGTCTCATGTGAGTTCCCACCGTGCTTTGATTTCTATCCTACCACGGCTCAAAGGAGTCGTGGAAACAGGTCTTTTTTGGGTACAGTCCCGAGCCACATGGAGGCAAGTGAGCGGGTCAGCAGGGGATTCGTCTCTCCCGGTATTGGGGGTGAGATCGCGCTGTGTCTAGGAGAGCCATTACACAAAGCCCTCGGCCGAGATAGGAGATTTACTGGTAGGTACTCCAGTAGTATCTCAGGATGTTCTGGGCTAATTTCTGACACGACTTATACCGCTAATGGGGGTCTGACGTTACCAGCCCCCTAGGCAGATATGCGATACTCATAGACGAACGGACCGGACCGTATGTATATTGTCACTGTTAGGCTCTATAGGGTTTCTGGATGAGTTCGCTCGTCAGCTTCCCTTCGAATCAATACATAGGCAACCGTCACGTACAGCTAGTACCTCTGACGTGCTAGTGGTTATACCAGTGCCAGTGTGTTGATGAGTCATTAGAGTCCCCCACAGACAGTTTCTCAAGTTCGGGCGAAACATTGTAGAGGCCGTATGGTTTTATGGCAGGGTTCTGAAAATGCACGTGCGTTTACGCACGTGTCATATTTCGGGAAGATAATACCGGTGGGCTTTGGTTTAAGCCGGATCCGAGTATTATACTGTGTAGATATAATATCTTTGTCTCAGTTGCATTTGTATTCGGTCGTAATACAAATGCGGGTATGTTTATACTGTTACGGGGTTATCCTGAAATTCGTTTCGGGATCGCTTTTGGAAGTTGCCAGTTTCCAGTTTTCTATCAGCCGTATTAAACATTCGGTTTAATGCGGATTTATCTTTTCGTCACTTGGGTGAGTCATGAGGGTGAGTCATGCTTCTAGAAGGTTCTAGATGGTGACTAGGCTAATGAGTCATTAGTGCATTAATTGTGCATTTATTGTTTTGATGACTAAGTGTTATGATTCATTAGTTTTCATTAATTGTTGTTGCAAGGTGTCTAATGACTCATTCTTCTCATTTATGGTTGTAGTCACCCTCCCCTCTTCTACACCCACCTCCCTCCTTCTATATATGTGGCCGGCCACTCTTAGTGAAAGATATGGTTGTTGATTTGAAAAAGATACAAGTATTTGGTTCATGGAAATTAGTATACTCTATTTCTCATTTCACACGATCCAAAAGGCAACTTCATTAACCGTTCGTCCATGGCTTTGGACGAAACGAGACAAAGTGTTCTACTCATTCTCTACATCAATCTTGGTCATCTCTTTTAGCAAACTTGATGATCGAGTTGCCTCAGTTCAGAGGCGGGAGCCCGTTTAAAGATCCGTCGACGTGGTGCCACCTGGACGAGGAGACTGGAGATTAAGGAGATCGGAGCAGCCGCAACAAAGCATGGGATGATGGTTGAAGACCGAAGGACTCGGATCGTTCGGTATAACATTTCTACCCACTTTGTAGTTTGTTAGTTTAGATTTAATGGCAGATCCGGGCTATAGTACACGATAGCGCCAGTTGTAAAAGTTTTTGTTCCGCATTTTGCGTCTGTTAGACGGCCGGGGCGCTACCGTGGACTTACAGTGGTATCAGAGCCTCACCATTAAGCTTTACTAACTTGTGCTAACGCGTTTAAAATATCGATCGAATGGATTTTCAAAAATCGCAATTTTCTGCACAAAAGTTTCTGTCGATTTTTAAAAGGGTATAAAAATTATTTTACTTATCACAGAAAACAGAGCAGGCTTTTTTAAGCATTCTGGGAAAATTTGGGCACGTGATCCCACAGTACCACCGCGTATTCGCGGTCAAAGCTACGGTTTGACCGCAGAACCGCGGCCAGTATGTGGGAACAGTGCACTAAATTTTTCCGGTGAGCTTTACACAGTGAATTGTGGTTTATGTTACTGTTCTTTTGGGCCCAGATTTTATTACCGTACACCGGATGTACGTGGGGCCCACTTCGGGAAGTTTTGTCGATCGAAATTTTAAACTTGTTAGTTTACAGTACGTATATTATATCTCCGACCGGGAATGTCATTTGAGCGGTAAATTGCATCTAATTGCTATAGCTCTTTTAGACGGATTTGCGAACGTGACATTCGCGTTGATGTTCTATGTTGTGCTGTGATGTTGCGGATTTGTCGTGGTGGATAGCAGTGTGCAATGGTAGTGCAGTTTGGATTTATTTGTACATTTGTTATTGCGGGGCGAGCGTCCAACATGTGGACTACCTTCACTGCCTGTTTGTATAATATTCTTTTGGGGCACGACCGGGCTGAGGTCGATGTACCCGTTATATATATATTTTTATTTCTGTACTAGGTTTACCCCGCGACGGAGTGCACGGAT
This sequence comes from Agapanthus africanus, assembly GCA_030015575.1. Taxonomy (NCBI): domain Eukaryota; kingdom Viridiplantae; phylum Streptophyta; class Magnoliopsida; order Asparagales; family Amaryllidaceae; genus Agapanthus; species Agapanthus africanus. The sequence continues at coordinate 422,585,952 of JASDDO010000010.1, read as the reverse complement.
AGCCGGGTTCTGGAGGGCAACGGGTCCGTATCTCATGGCTTTGAAAGGCAGAGGGGCCTCACTCTAGAATTGACAGACTATTTTCCGCACTCATAGGGGGTACAGGTTGACCCAAGGAGGGGTGCTCAAGTTACCGGATTCCATGAAGTGCCGGGTGGTCCATTCATTTTGCTGTAGGGGGCTGCCTCGCTTCAGGTTTTGGCGGGTAACTTGTCGCACCCGTAGAGGTCTAGGTTACATTGCACAGGCTATCCACACGACCAGGGGAACGTCGGGTTTCAGTAGCGGCTCTGTGAAACCCGGGGATCCCAGTTTATCTGTATTGTTCTGTGATGCTTATTACTTTTCTGTAATGTTGCATATAATCACGCCTGGAGCGATTATTGTATATTGGTATATATACTATTAGATGTTGTATATGTTTTACACCCGCGCTAGTCCATTCCCCGCTCTGTCGTTAGTTAAGTAACCTAACGGGTGATGACGGGACCCTGTGGCGAATGCGGATGGCATATACGTACATTTTATTTTTCGTTCTTTTTTGGTGTGATTGATTGATGGGACTGCATTGATTCTTATCAATGCAAGGATAAAACAAACTTATATTTGATGTTGTTGGAACAAATTTCAAAAGGTGTTATTACAAAGATGTTTCCTTTTGTTTTGCATAGCGGTATTCAGTTGGAATATCCTGCACCTCATTCGACGAGGCAAGGGCCGAGATCCCTTCACCAGGAGTGACCTCTTGGGCAGAAGTTTACGTCTAGGTAATAACTTCACTATAGTCGATTACAAGTTGCTTTGCATAGCGGTATTCAGTTAGAATATCCTGCACCTCATTCCACGAGGAAAGAGCCGAGATCCCTTCACCGGGAGTGACCTCTTTAGCAAAGGTTTTCGTCACTATATTTTTATAAAAAGCTATCAAGTTTGTTCAGCGAGATCAAGTTCATTACGTTAAAGGTTTTTCGCCAAAAACCATCCGTAGCCCTCCGTCATTTCTTATGGATAGTCAGTAGTATTCAAGCTATGTTTGTTGGCCAAAGTCAAGGCATAGTGTTTGGTAGCTGCTGAATATTCATCTGTTGCATAGATAGATGCGTTGGTTTGGGACAGTCGTACTTCCTTGTTGGCCAAAGTCAAGGGTATGTACGGGTGAGTTCAAATTAACCTGGATAATGACGGGTAGAACTTGACATGTGACTTATGATTTGTTGGCCAAAGTCAAGGTCATAAGAGCATGGAACAAAAATCACATCGGGAGTTTCTAAAGAAACTGAAACTTGCCAGGCATGCGCATACCTTCTGTAGTGTGATAACTTGAGTGGCTTCCATCGAGTTATCATGCGATGAGAGTTGGATCCCGATTCCCACTGATGAGTTAGTTTATTCGAGTGATCCCGACTAATTCTTCTTTTAGGTTTGGAGGAGAATTTGAGATTACAGTGGGAGGTTTCCTGATTAGATAAAGTGATAACCATTCTGATCTAGGTTAGAGTGCACGCAGAGTGTTTCTTTTCTCTCTCTCTTTGGCAGTGACCATTGACCGACCCTAGACTATGACTCAGTGACCAAGTTGACCGAACCTTCTTAAGATACTGGCTTTTGGATTGTCTAAAGTTGCATAAGTCATTGCCGCTCCTTCTTTTACCTTTTGTATTTCTCAGAACACCCCGTATTACTACGGACATCCACTCCCATTAGATAGATCTATCGTATGGTTATATACGAACTCGAAGGGACTTCTTCGAGGATGGATCTAGGTTCAGGAGAAATAGAATTGGTTTATTCAGTTGTCTTTTATTATCACCTTCTCTCAGGTTGCGAGGGCTCCTTAGTTTAGGAGAGTACACCTATTACGCTTATTGGATAGTCTTATTCCAAACCATAGGCAGGTGCCGATAGGTAGGGAATGAAGAAAACCAATTAGCCTAAGTAGGGTGTACAGAAGGTAATAACTGAAGACAAAATAAATGGATTAAAAAGAGGGCAAAGTAAATTGCGATTGCTATCATTCACGACCAAATCGCGTACTTCATCGCCACTCCTATTTTCACCTTTGCTTTTTTCCCAGTTCGGGAGAAATAGAATAAGGTATTATTCAGTCGTCTTTTATCATTACCTTCTCTCAAGTTGCGAGTACTCCTAGGTTAAGGAGGGTGCACCTATTATGCTTACTGGATAGTCTTCTTCCAAACCATAGGCTGGTGCCGAACGGTAGGGACGGAAGAAAACCATTTAGCCTAACGATGGTGTACAGAAGGTAATGAATAAAGACAAATAAAAGGATTTGGAAAGAAGGCAAAGAAATATACGGCTATAGTCATGAATTGGATTATGGAAGAGGCATTACTAGGAATACCAGGATACCCCTACGAAACATTTTCATGTTTCAGTGCATTATTAAAGGAAAACAGTTTTCCCGATTAGATACTTACTCTAGGGTATGTATTTACCAGGTTTCATTTTCATATCTGTATGGTTTTATAGATGATGAGTGGGAGTAAGTTATTGGGAATTAGGAGATCATCCTTATTATTGGAATTCGTTGTAATTAGTGATATTTGAGGAAATCGCCTGGGTACAGTTTTCAACCTACGATGCACAGGTTTTGAGTTATTCAACTCAGCGGACTTATACAGAGTATTGTATGTTGTCCAGTGTCCATAAGGACAAAGGGGTAGGTCCTCATACTATGTTCTGTTTACTTGTGACTTCTCTAGTTTTTAGACAAGTGTTTCGTAGAGATACAATGTCTAAGTTTTTGAGAAGTTGTGGGTAAAAGAATAAAGTAGAGAACTAAGTATCGCAAATATCGGGATTCTTCAAAGAGATCGAAGATGTAGATTCTTGTGATAGGTATTCAGTTGATAGTAATGGTTTTGAGAAACTTGTTTCTCTTTCGGGTTACTCATAATTGGATGTATTCCTAAGTTGAGTAATGCTGATTAGCCTCTCTCCATTAAGTTGATATGCACTGGAGACAGTTGCATGGTTTGAATCTAGTTCCAATTAAATTAGTGCCTCTATTTCTATATAGTATATAGAATGGTTCATATCTTAACGATGTTAAGGTAAGGGAAGTTGTCCAGCTTATGCTTAAAATCAGACACTGGATAACTCAAGGCACGTTTCTGTAATGGCAGTTTGTGGGTTGACTCGGGCTATGTCGATGGTTGATTTTCTACCATCTGGAAGATCAATAGTGATATTGTTCTTGACTCACCACAGTTTTAGTAAAATGGATTTTTTTAGAAAACAGTAGTAGGAGTATGGTAAAACTGGAAGTGATTCCAGAACCGCAAACGATTACGGAAAATTTAATAGGACCTATATATTCAATCAGGTTTGACATTCCAATAGCCACTCTGCAGATATAGTGGGTAACCTCAGACACCCGAGAGGTACTAAGGTAGCCTCAAGGACGGTGACAGGGAGGTTCTTGTTTACCCAGACTTGACACTACTGTTGTTCCCGACTATGAGACCCGGCAGGAGGATAAGTATAGCGTTGTTCTAAACTAGCTTTAGAAGTGGATGCATATATTATTCTGCCAGAGGGTTGTCGTAGTTAGTGGGAGCAGCGGAAGCATAGTGGGCAAGTAGCTTATGTCTATTTATAGACTTGAGAAGATATAGCAGAGAAAGATCATTTAATTTTGATGTGACAGTTATGACTTTGACCTCATCAGAATAGGGGATGGATCTATTAAGAAGGTAGTAGGGTGTAATGTCCTGGTATTTGGATGACATACACAGAGTAGGAAGTAAAATTCCTATACTACGATCGGTTGTACTGTGGTAGTCACACAGTTGTTTCTCCACAAAGGACATGGATATAATATCAGACATTCTGGTTACTAGATCTATGGTATTAGATCTAGAATTGGGTAGTTTTCCAATTTGGGTACTTTGACAGTATTCTAATGATATTTAGAATAGATGACTCCTGGCATGGTGGTATACCTGCAGATGATGGAGTCACCCTCTTTAAAGGTGTCTTATAGACTAAAGGGGAGAGAGATGTGCATGATTGGTAGATCACATGCTTAGGCAATTGAGTCAATCATGAGATGTCAAGTACCACACCAGATATTGTTTATGCACTAGTTGCGATAAGTTTATATTAATCCAATCCTGAAGAAACATAAGGAAACAGTTTTAGAACATGAGTGTATGTTCTACGGATTTGATGATGGCAGCCTCCTTCGGGAGACGGTTATCATTCCAGGCTTCCAAGGTTACCTGAATGACAGAGTGATTGTTAGAGTTATAGTTTTCTCTCTGACGAGAGACAGTATTATGGACGGGTGGTCCAAGAGGATACTGTGTGAGGCTTGGTGCTGGATACTAATTAGGTTCAGTTATCGATACAGTCTAAGAAGTTTGGATTTGGAGTTCATTTATGAACTAGGTCTCATCAAATATCCAGACATATTCTAAGACAGGTATTACTCAATTCGGGAGATGGGTTTCTCCGCGAACTTGAGATTAAGAGAGACATAGAAAGAAACATCAGGGCGGATCCACTCACTGAGGCTATTTCTCGAACACAATAGTTTTACAAACGAGCTTTGTGAAACTGATTAGTAGAGGAGTTGGATGTTCGGTATCACACGGGCTGTGAGTATTCGACATCGCAATAATTAGCCTTAAGTGCAAGTGAGAGATTTTTGGATATAGTGCCCTCAAAGTCAATTATTGGATCGCAGGTACGTGATTGCAATGATTGAGGCAGGACCTATACCGATATGACAGTCTTGCTCGAGATGATAGTATGCTATCTGGTTTGACTTTATCATCGTATACATGCTTTAGTTCACTATTGCATGATGATAGAGCCCATAGTATTCTTTCTTGACTGCCAGCAGTATGATGGCGATCATATACGTGGGAGCTGGGGTCTATAAGCACATCCTTAAAATGTCCCTAGTCGTGAGAGTTTCGAGACAGGGCATCGATACTCCAGAGTAGACTAGTGTATACAGTCGAGACCCCGACGAGGGGCGGTGGCCGGTCTCACAAGACATTGGTGTCAGTTGGTTCACCTAAGATGTATACAGGTGCTCATTAGGTTATGAGTACACCGGACATGACTCGCCGGGAACATGCTAGTTGGTATTATACCTAGCGTCAGATAGCAGTTTCCTGGTGACATGTGTACATGTTAGTTCATCGACCTGAGGTCGTCATTTGTCTTGTGTGAGTTCCCACTGTGCTTTGATTTCTACCCTACCACAGCTCAAAGGAGTCGTGGAAACAGGTCTTTTTTGGGTACAGTCCCGAGCCACATGGAGGCAAGTGAGCGGGTCGGCAGGGGATTCGTCTCTCCCGGTATTGGGGGTGAGATCGTGCTGTGTTTAGAAGAGCCATTACATAAAGCTCTCGGCCGAGGCAGGAGATTTCCTGGTAGGTACTCCAGTAGTATCTCAGGTTGTTCTGGGCTAATTTCTGACACGACTTATACCGCCAATGGGGGTCTGACGTTACCAGCCCCCTAGGCAGATATACGATACTCATAGACGAACGGACCGGACTGTATGTATATTGTCACTGTTAGGCTCTATAGGGTTTCTTGATGAGTTCGCTCGTCAGCTTCCCTTCGAATCAATACATAGGCAACCGTCACGTACAGCTAGTACCTCTAGCGTGCTAGTGGTTATACCCAGTGCCAGTGTGTTGATGAGTCATTAGAGTCCCCCACAGACAGTTTCCCAAGTTTGGGCGAAACGTTGTAGAGGCCGTATGGTTTTATGGCAGGGTTCGGAAAATGCACGTGCGTTTACGCACGTGTCATATTTCGGGAAGATAATACCGGTGGGCTTTGGTTTAAGCCGGATTCGAGTATTATACTGTGTAGATATAATATCTTTGTCTCAGTTGCATTTGTATTCGGTCGTAATACAAATGCGGGTATGTTTATACTGTTACGGGGTTATCCTGAAATTCGTTTCGGGATCGCTTTTGGAAGTTGCCAGTTTCCAGTTTTCTATCAGCCGTATTAAACATTCGGTTTAATGCGGATTTATCTTTTCATCACTTGGGTGAGTCGTGCTTCTAGAAGGTTCTAGATGGTGACTAGGCTAGTGAGTCATTAGTGCATTAATTGTGCATTTATTGTTTTGATGACTAAGTGTTATGATTCATTAGTTTTCATTAATTGTTGTTGCAAGGTGTCTAATGACTCATTCTTCTCATTTATGGTTGTAGTCACCCTCCCCTCTCCTACACTCATCTCCCTCCTTCTATATATGTGGCCGGCCCCTCTTGGTGAAAGATATGGTTGTTGATTTGAAAAAGATACAAGTATTTGGTTCATGGAAATTAGTATACTCTATTTCTCATTTCACCCGATCCAAAAGGCAACTTCATTAACCGTTTGTCTGTGGCTTTGGACGAAACGAGACAAAGTGTTCTACTCATTCTCTAAATCAATCTTGGTCATCTCTTTTAGCAAACTTGATGATCGAGTTGCCTCGGTTCAGAGGCGGGAGCCCGTTTAAAGATCCATCGACGTGGTGCCACCTGGACGAGGAGATTGGAGATTCAGGAGATCGGAGCAGCCGCAACAAAGCGTGGGATGATGGTTGAAGACCGAAGGACTCGGATCGTTCGGTATAACATTTCTACCCACTTTGTAGTTTGTTAGTTTAGGTTTAATGGCAGATCCGGGCTATAGTACACGATAGCGCAAGTTGTAAAAGTTTTTGTTCCGCATTTGGCGTCTGTTAGACGGCTGGGGCGCTACCGTGGACTTACAGGAGCATCATTCCGACACGGGACAAGTATATCCTGAGACGAATTGTAATTCCGACGCAAGGTTCCGGGACAAAACATAATTCCGACCCAGGACGGGTATATCCTGAGACGAAGCATGATTCCGACGCATGATATACATTCTGAACGAAGAATAGTTCCGATGCAGAGGTTGATTCCCAGGCGAAACATAATTTCGACAGGGAAGGCAGATACTCCGAGGCGAAGCATGATTCCGACACGGGGTACATTTTGAGACGAAACATGATTCCGACGCAGAAGTTGCTTCCAAGGCAAAGTATAATTTCGACATAGAAGGCGGCTACTCCGAGGCGAAGCATGATTTCGACACAGAGGTAGACATTCTGAAAGAAGTATGGTTCTGATGCAGAGCTTGTTTGTTGACTTGATTTGGTTTCCGTTTTGACGACGTGGAGGTCGATATTGCTCTTTTTGCGACTTGGACGGTCGGTGCCGCCCTTTTATCTATTTGGATGGTCAGTGCTGCCCTTTTAGCTACTTGGATGGTTGGTGCTGCCATTTTTACGATTTGGACGGTTGGTGCTGCCCTTTTAGCGACTTGGACGGTCGGTGCTGCCCTTTTTGCGATATAGACTGTTGGTGCTGCCATTTTTGCGACGTGGACGGCTGGTGCTTGATTTGACTTTCTCCGCTTCTTGCGGTGTCAGGGATTGGATTTGAATTGCCCCGTTTTCTGCGGTGTCGGGATTTGACTTGTTTCTGAGGTAGAGCTTGATTCCGCCAGGGAGGTCATTGGTTGACTTGCTGATTTGATTTGATCTAGGAGTTTTTTATTCGTCCAGCGGGGCTTTTGAGCCTGAGACTTAGAATTTGGGTTTTTGTTTGGCGTCAGCATCGCTATACTGAAATATGGTACCACGAGCGAATCATCATTTACTGTGGAGAACATGGGATTTGTGTTGGCATCAGAATCGCTACACTAGAATATGGTACCAGGAGTGAATCATCATTTTCCATGAAAGAATTTGAGGATTTTTTTTGGTTTGGCGTCAGCATCGCTACACTGGAATATGGTACCAGGACCGAATCATTATTTGCCATGAGAGGATTTCCCTCATTCTCAGTTTAACGACTTAGGGGTCTATTAGATCGAAAGTTTGGAATTTTAGGGTTGGGGCCGGCATCAGCGTTGCTAACACTGGAGCACAAGTGCCAGGAGAAACTCATCATTTGTCTTGCCTATTAGGGAGCGATGCCTTAGAAGATAGGTTTAGATCCTTATCAGCTAAGGTTTTTCAATTTTATGAGCCGTAAGGGTCCCATAAAAGCATTTTCTCCCTACGAGTTAAAAAGATCTCGTAGGTGTATTTTCTCCTTAAGAGTCGTGAGGACCTCCAAGTGTGTTTTTCCCTTGTGAGTCGTAAGGATCCCATGAAGGTATTTTCTTACGAGTCGAGAGGATCTCGTAAGTTCCGTTCTCCTCATGTATCATGAGGACACATGAGTGGGTCTTCTCAAATAGAGCATAATTCCAATAGCGGAGACCGGCCGTAGGGTTGGTGATTACGGTGGGGCATGGGTGTGATGAGAATTATTTAAGCCTATGGATTGTATACGATAATCAATTTGGGGACCAACTATAGGGCTAGAAGAATTTTAGGAATTTGAATTTTGGTTGGCGTCTGCATCGGTGCACTGGAATATGGTACCAAGAGTGACTCAACATTCTCTATTTAGGGATTTGGATTTTGGTTGGCGTCTGCATCGCTGCATTGGAATATGGTACCAGGAGCGACTCATCATTCGCCGTTTAGAAATTTGGAGATTCGAATTTTGGTTGGTGTCCGCGTCGCTGCACTGGAATATGGTACTATGAGCGACTCATCATTCGCCGTTTGGGGATTTGGATTTTGGTTGGCATCTGCATCACTGCATTAGAATATGATACCGGGAGCGACTCATTATTCGCCGTTTGGGAATTTGGGGATTCGGATTTTGGTTGGCGCCTACGTCGCTGCATTGGAATATGGTACCATGAGTGTATCACGACCCGGAAGTAGCACGTGACCGGCACTTAGATCACGTAATATCTAAAGACGTCGACGCGATCCAAGTAAGCCGAAAACCAGGAATCTAAACCTTTTTACGAAAATATTGGAGGTGAAGTTTTAGAATAGTCATTAGATGGAATCAGTTTAAAATATTCATTTAAGTCTAAATAAGTATGTTTGAAAAGCATCTATGACGTTTTAAAAATCGGTAGCACCACCTTTGTAAATTTTAAATAAAACCCAGTACAAGCATAATAATATAAAAAGCAACCTAACGGGAGCTAGCTTCCACGCCCAAACGGCGGAGCAACCATGCAGATAATATACGACGTCAATGGTGAAGAAAAGAAAAGCGAAACAATAATCAACAAGAATACAAAAGTCGACTTCAACGAGTGCGGTGCCCACAAACACATAACTCTAAGTCTTGCTTCTAAGTCCACAATTATACAAGTTCTGGGTCGATAGAGTTTTAACTAGATACAAAAGAATATACATATATACAAGTGTGGGTACTATACAACAGTGGCCCACCTACTAAAGCAATCACCGAAGAAAAGAGTGTGTCGCAAGCCACTGATGATCCGAGCGGTAAATCCTGCAAGAAACTGGGGCACAACGGGGGTGAGTTGCCAACTCAGTAAATAAAAGTATATCGCAAAGTAGAAATCGAAATGCACAACGATAAACTTAGGTTATAAAGTATAGTACTATCATATCCTGAACTAATATATATATATATATATATATATATAATGCATAAGTACAATAAATGCAACACTATTGATCGCGTAACCCGAAAATGTAACATCTCATATGTATATAACATGCACCCAGGTATTAGCCTATAAGGTAGCCGAAATATGTACGTAAAACCCCTTTTGAAAATAGCCATGAGATATGTATCTCACGGCATAAGGAGCAGACATAATAGTATGAAGAATAATATGTGTTGTATTAAAGATATACGTCTCACTATTTAGTAAAGAGTTTTAAGAGGTTTACAGTTTAAAAGATCTTCAGGTCATCCGAAACATGTCAAAATAATGAGACTATCGCTCGTTTATAAACCCTTTTATATGTATCAACAGGTAAAATAGAATTTATGTACTGTCCCCCGGATCAGTCCTGGTCGGCTACTATATCGCATAAACTATAACGGCGTATCTCGAATGATCGCAAAACATCAATATATGGGTGTCCATCATCGACACCCTAAATCATCAAATCTCTCGTGTCCATCACCAATACGCAAATCCAGATATCGTCAACACCGTCTCAACAGATCGGTCACCCCTCGATATCCTTAGCCCCGATCAGTATCCCCTGGATATCCACCATGTATCTATATCCGGTATCGAGTGTCCCGCTAAGCTCCCCACCTCTATTGTGGCCTTTTTTCCCCTCGGTCTCGACCGGGTCCACCATGTATCCGACTGTATACTCCCCACTCAGTCCGGATATGTAGCATGTCTATAACCGTATAGCTTCCCTACTCGGTTCGGAATAAAATCAAATCAGAAAAACATCAAGCTTATGGTGGACGTCAACTCATCGTATCCAGAAATAACCAGTAAAGAAGAAGAATAATTGCATATATCACTTTTATATATATATATATATATATATATATATATATATATATATATATAGAAGCGTCCCATACCACTGATATATATCATCGAAAGTAAAAATATCATAAAAACTCATAAGAATCAAATACGAATATCCATGGTAATGGTATTCGCAATAACTCAGCAGGTAATAAAGGCACCGTACGTAAGTATAGTCAGTCGTGCAATCAAACGTAACAGTTCTACCGTGTCTTGAAAATACTAATGATGTGTAGTGTAGCATACGTATCTGTGCTCGTACAGCATGGCAATCATTAGTATTTGTGCAAGTTCTCTATAAGTGTTTAAAGCAGAAAGTAATTCTACTCATATCCATAGCATATAATCGCAATCCAATTTCCCGGATATAGAGAATTCATAAGCCTCGTATCGGTATTTACATACACATCGCGTCGTATAGCTGTCTTACAGTGTCATGGCAGTACCAATGAGGTGTAGTGTAACATATGCGTCTGTGCTCGTGCAACATATTACCCATTGGTGGTTGTGCAGTGTTCTATCAGTGTGTTCGTAAAAAAGAGAACGTATATAATCGTTAAGCATATTACGGACATGTAAAGGAAATCCAAGCGTATCACGTAATTATTAAACGTAACTAATTGCTATGAGCTATACCATTATCTTTGAAAATGGAACGAAACGTTATTTTGAAATAAGGAAGCTATATTAAGTTAAAATAGATATTCGTTTTGGAAAATAGTATCACATCCTTGTCAGTTATCATTTAAAATGGAAAATGAATTGTTGGTTTTTAAAAGAGTATAGCTCACTCAAACGTAACGTCCCAAGTAGAGACAACTCATGACTCCACGAGTCCAAATGAAACTTGGCCCTATTCGGCACACTATTCTCATTATCACAAGTACGGTATGATTTCCTCGTATACTATCCATCCAATATCATATCCATATGTAACAATCCTAAATTTCCTATACAAATTTTTTTTTTCAAAATATTTTTCAAAAATCCACAAATGGGTATTTTAGCCTGAGCACAAGATTTAGGTAATTATTTTTGTTTTTAATTATAAGCTACAAGAATGTAATAAATCCATTTTTAGTGTACAAGAAATTACTTTAAATTTAATGTATACTTGGAGTATTTACTCTTGCTGCTATCATTTTAAGTAATTAAATAACTCCATAATTACAAGAAGGAGCATTCGGTCTCGAAAGGTTTAAAATACGACATTTAAGAAAAATGAGATTTTTGGAAAATAAAATATTTATATAAAAATTATTCTTGTATTAACATATGTATATTTATCATTTAAGCACCTATTTTATTATAAGATAAAGTTTCCACATTTTTCTAAAAAAATACAAGATTAAAAGTTACATTAAAATACCATGAATTTCAAATAAATCAACATTATAAATTAATACTTTTATTAGGATATATTCACTAGAATAACAAAAATAAAAATCCACATTCATTATAACTATAAAAACGAGTAATAAATACTTGAGGTGTATTTTGAAAACTATACAAAAGTACTTTTTACATAAAACCCCCTCAAGTTCTATAAATTCAATATGGACCCTAACAATTATAGAACTTCAAATTACTTTTCTTTTAGTCTGAATCGGGTTGGAGTCTGACTATTTCTGACTTGAATATGATTCAAGTCAATCTATATTCTTTAATATTCCAACTCAATATGAACACATGAATCCCAGAATCTTGTTAACAATCATTACAACTTGACCGAACCGAACCATGGATATATTCCTTTTTCATGTTTCCCAGTATTCAATTTACATGACTCTACGGTTATAACTGTTTCCTGATATCATGGTTTCGGTCAGTCAGTCAATCAATCATGCAATCAATACAATTTTACAAGATAACAATACAAACAAGATATTACGGGGTTTAAGGGGTAGATTGGTACGGAAGGTGTTAAAGGTGGCACGAGACGGTAAGATTAAGACACCTAACACGAATCCAATTGCTGTTGTACTGTGGCATAAACGGTTCCTTGAGTTCCTGATACCATAGTCTCCGGGGCAAGTGAGACTCCTCTCGTATACACTGGCATCCTTCTGTACCAAGCTACAAACAACAGCGTTAACACAATACTACAACAATATAACAATATAATACAACTATAATAATATACTCTCTCTCTATTTTACTCTCTATCTATTCTCCTTTTATCTTTGGGACTTACCGAGCGACCTGTTCGCTGACGACATTCTATTTCTTTCTTCTTTGAATGTCGTCAGGTGGTTTGGACCTGGCAGAGATTGAGCCATCACAAGAAGACTGGGAGCAGTTTACTGAAGACCCCGCACAGTAGTTTCATTGTACACTTTTCTTTTCAGTACTTTTCATTTCCTGTTATGCCACTGTTTAGGCATCTTTTATTCCAGTTGTATTTCCTTTCATGCATTGTATAAAGAATGTTAATAAATAAAAGTTGCTGTTCTTTTTATACTCTTGTCTCTTGTGTAATTATTTCTATATTGCTTAGCTACGCTTAGCGTATGTACTTCTGAGTATATACGTAGTGGGCCTCGTCGCGTCCCCTTCGCCGTACACTGGGAAGCGGGGCGTGACAGGTTTTGTTGGTGGCCCATGCAGGTCAGAGCTGTATGAATCCCTGTCATGCAGTTCTGGTCTGCGTGAACAATCTAAGAAATATAACACAAGAACCAGCAACTAAAACATTCTTTACAATTCATGTTCCTTGAATCTTGCAAATTCCTATCTTATCATTTCATGTATTTGAATCTGTCCTAACCCGAATTTTTCTTCAAGGTTATGGATTCCCCGAACAACACCAGCACCAACGTTAACAACATACCTCCAACTCCAGCACTACCTCTCACACCAGCTGTTCCTGCTCCACTCAATGAGCAAACGGTTCTGTTTGAGGCAATCCGCAGCCTCCTAGAGGGACAGCAGCAGCTCCTGAACCGTCCCGAGACTGACGCACCTGGGGTGAAGCAATTCAGAGCTTTACATCCCAAACAGTTCTCAGGAAAGGGGAGCCCACTGGAAGCTGAGGAATGGGCTCAAAGCATCGATGATAATCTGGCAGCAGCACAAGTGCCAGAAATATCTTGGGTCCGAGTTGCAAAGCTGCAACTCACGGACAATGCACGGAACTGGTGGAAGGTGGAAGAAAGCCGTCTTGATCAGCCCATTGAATGGAAGAATTTTCGCGAGAAGTTCGATGCGAAGTACTTCCCTGTGACTGCCAGGTTTTCCATGGACCAGCAGTTCATTCATCTATAACAAGGTTCGATGTGGGACAAGTCAGTAGATGAGTATGACGCTGAATTCACCATGCTCAGTCGGTAAGATATGTCACAGTATTTCAAATTTTTGATATCACATAATACACAGCTAACACAAGACCGTAACAGATTTGCGGCACACTTGATACCGACGGATGAGGTCAGAGCCCGTCGCTTTCAACAAGATTTGGACACGGAAATCCAGGCTGCACTAGCCACAGGGAAATTTCCGACTCACGAGGATGCTTTGGAAGCTGCCCGCAGTTATGAGGCGGTGATAAAGGCAAGGGGCAGGCCCCAATCTGCCGGTTTAAAACGCCATGCCTCTCAAATGGCAGGAGGAGCCTTTTCCAGGCCAACGTTCGAACCCAGGAGAACTGAAGAACCCAATCACCAGCCTAGACCACATTTCTGTTTCCATTGCAAGAGAGATGGACATTTGATAAAGGACTGTAGGCGTGCAAAAGGCCTGTGCCTAGTTTGTGGCGTGTCCAATCACAGAATTGAGACCTGTCTATATAGATACAACTCAGCTCACACACACACCAACCAACCGCAGCGGCCAACCATCTAGACTCATGCAACTCGTCCTGCACTACCTGCTCCACCACCTGCACAGCCTGCTCGCCAATTCCAACAGGCAATGAGGGACATGTCTAGAGGGCAGAGAAACAGGCCCCAAAGGCAGAATGTGCCTCCAGCCAGAAGGAATGTACCACGGCGACAGACCTTCATATTAGAAGCCGTAGAAGCCGAGACTGTAGGTCAAGGTAACACCAGTAAGCATTTTTTCACCCTTGTATCTCTTTATTATACACTATCTATATTACAGTCACCTTTGCACTGTTACACTTTCCTGTTACGAAATTTTTATAAGGAGGGTAGAATGTAACAACCCTAAATTTCCTATACAAATTTTCTTTTCAAAATATTTTTCAAAAATCCACAAAGGGATATTTTAGCCTGAGCACAAGATTTAGGTAATTATTTTTGTTTTTAATTACAAGCTACAAGAATGTAATAAATCCATTTTTAGTGTACAAGAAATTACTTTAAATTTAATGTATACTTAGAGTATTTATTCTTGCTGCTATCATTTTAAGTAATTAAATAACTCTATAATTACAAGAAGGAGCATTCGGTCTCGAAAGTTTTAAAATACGACATTTAAGAAAAATGAGATTTTTGGAAAATAAAATATTTATATAAAAATTATTCTTGTATTAACATATGTATATTTATCATTTAAGCACCTATTTTATCATAAGATAAAGTTTCCACATTTTTCTAAAAAAATACAAGATTAAAAGTTACATTAAAATACCATGAATTTCAAATAAATCAATATTATAAATTAATACTTTTATTAAGATATATTCACTAGAATAACACAAATAAAAATCCACATTCATTATAACTATAAAGACGAGCAATAAATACTTGAGGTGTATTTTGAAAACTATACAAAAGTACTTTTTACATAAAACCCACTCAAGTTCTATAAATTCAATAAGGACCCTAACAATTATAGAACTTTAAATTACTTTTTTTTAGTCTGATTATTTCTGACTTGAATATGATTCAAGTCAATCTATATTTTTTAATATTCCAACTCAATATCAACACATGAATCCCAGAATCCTGTTAACAATCATAACAACTTGACTGAACCGAACCATGGATATATTCCTTTTTCATGTTTCCCAGTATTCCATTTACATGACTCTACGGTTATAACCGTTTCCTGATATCATGAATTCGGTCAGTCAGTCAATCAATCATGCAATCAATACAATTTTACAAAACAATACAAACAAGATATCATGGGGTTTAAGGGGTAGATTGGTACGGAAGGTGTTAAAGGTGGCACGAGACGGTAAGATTAAGACACCTAACATGAATCCAATTGCTGTTGTACCGTGGCATAAACGGTTCCTTGAGTTCCTGATACCATAGTCTCCGGGGCAAATGAGACTCCTCTCGTATACACTGGCATTCTTCTGTACCAAGCTACAAACAACAGCGTTAACACAATACTACAACAATATAACAATATAATACAACTATAATAATATTCTCTCTCTATCTTACTCTCTATCTATTCTCCTTTTATCTTTGGGACTTACCGAGCGACCTGTTCGCTGACGACATTCTATTTCTTTCTTCTTTGAATGTCGTCAGGTGGTTTGGACCCGGCAGAGATCGAGCCATCACAAGAAGACTGGGAGCAGTTTATTGAAGACCCTGCACAGTAGTTTCATTGTACACTTTTCTTTTCAGTACTTTTCATTTCCTGTTATGCCACTGTTTAGGCATCTTTTATTCCAGTTGTATTTCCTTTCATGCATTGTATAAAGAATGTTAATAAATAAAAGTTGCTGTTCTTTTTATACTCTTGTCTCTTGTGTAATTATTTCTATATTGCTTAGTTACGCTTAGCGTATGTACTTCTGAGTACATACGTAGCGGGCATCGTCGCGTCCCCTTCGCCGTACACTGGGAAGCGGGGCGTGACACCATATCGTACGGATCTATTGTCACGTACGTTTGTCACCATAACCATATATCAAATACAACCACATGTATAACCTACTAGATGCGAAATAAAATCAATACAATTAGCTAAGTTATCTAACATATCATAAAAATCTAACTAGATAGCATAACTATCATAGTTAAATGGTTGAAGGGGTGCTATACGCCATCCACCCGACTTCCCCCATAGATATAAATCTACCCACTCTTGTCGAGCTAGTCGAAATCCACGCTTGCTATGTTCATCCTTGCCATCTCGTAAATCTCCGCGATCGTACCTACAATCGTAGTAATAACACATCAGCGTAAATATTATATCAAAACCCAAAACAATGAGCTAAGCACCCATAAGTTAGAACCTATAGCTTACTTACTCCAAATATGACCAAATACCCTTGACATTAACGTACGAACATCAATATTTCAGTTGAGGTAAAGAAATACGAAAAACCATATCATAAATGTCGGAAATATTGTTAAAACAACACCATAACACTCCTAAATTTCTTTATACCTAAATTTCTTTATATGAAATATAGGAAAATTCAAATAATACAGTAACTTAAATTATCACCAATTAAAGCTACTGAACAAAACCCAAAACATGAATCAACGGGAAAACCGACGGCGACGGTCATTTGAGGAAAATCGGCGGGTGAACAGGGGAATTATGGGCTTGGGCTTTAGAGGTCAGCTCCTATTGGTCTCACCATATCTCAGTATTGTTAGTTTTTCTAATGGGTTAATCTACTAGTTCCAGATTCAAGTTTAGCATCACAAATATCACAAAAATTCCATTTTTCCTGATATTTGCACACTAAAATTGATATTTAACAAAACAAGACTTGCAAGAAGGAAGAAGAAGTATCTATAGAGATGGTGCATAAGTAATTCCAGCTCATGAATTAGTTGCTTGAGATTTCTTGATGTTTTAGTGGCTCAAGCTTGATGGTATGCATAGGTTTGCTGAAGGATTCATGGTTTTTGAGTGAAGAGATAAACTTCAAGATGAGGATGAAGGAGAATGATTTTTGTTCAGTTTGAGAATAATAATTTGAGGGAAGAAAGAGGTGTCAAGACTTGGTGTAGAGAAAGGAGGAGGTGTCAAGGAATAAGGAGGAGATGGAGGGAGGTGAGAGTGTGTGAGGGTGTGTTGGTTGTGAGTGTTTAATCCAGCTTAACATATATCCAACCCTTATTACAAAAATAAAAACCTTTTAAATAAATGCTCTCATGTTTCACTAACTCTAAATTCATGTTTTTAAAAGAAATAAAACACTTATCATAATACTTAAATACCATAACCCTTTAATAAAATCTCATATCATATTAAAATAATTTAAATATCATTTTTATGATATCACACCTTTTTCTTAATTTTTACCAAAATAATTATATTTTTGCGGATATAAATTCGATACCAAAATTCATATGCAATATCATTTTTGTAAACTTATTATATTTATATTTAAAATTATAAATCAATATTTATAATTTTCCAAATTATTACAGAGCGACTCATCATTCGCCGTTGGGGATTTGGATTTTGGTTGGCGCCTGCATCGCTGCATTGAAATATGGTACCAGGAGCGACTCATCATTCGTCTTTAGAGGCGTTTGAAATATTTATTAATATACATATATTTTACTGCGATTACTCTATCATTTCAGATTTTCTTATCGCGAAGGTCGTGATTGCCCTATCTTTTAGGCTATTCATTCGTGATTGCCCCATCATTTCAGCTATTTATTTTCATTTTTATTTTACTCGCTGATTTTTATTGCGAGTTGCCCCATCATTTTGGCTTTTTTTTATTTACGCAATTTTTTTACACTCCCAGTTTAACGACTTAGGAGTCGAATGTTCCCAGTTTAACGACGCAGTGGTCAATTATTTCCAGTTTAACGACATGGTGGTCATCTGTTGGAGCTTGAGCTTGATCTTGCAGGAACCACGGGCTCTTTTGGTTTAATTGCCTGAGCGGGCTCTTCATCATCTTGATCGAGCCAGTGTTGGGTAGCAACAATCACATCATTGTCATAGTTATGAGGCGTAGGAGGACTTGTTCTTCTAGGCTCTAACATATAGACCGTATGGGTTGTGTATCCTTCTACCGCTTCTTCATTGGTAATATTGCTCGTTGGGCTTTTGGCTTGTTTCCTTGGTCCGCTCCTTTCAGAGAAGGGAAGACGACTAAGAGCAGTAGGTTTCCGAAGGGTTTCGCTCTCTGTTTGTATGAAATTGGCGGTCGCAGCTTGATTGTTTGCTAACACACTTTTAGACATTTCTATCTCCCCTGCCCTATATTGTTTTCCAATCCAATCTTTAAAGAAAAAACAGTTCTCAATAGCATGAACTATCACTCTGTCATAGGGGAAATATTCAGGGTTGCCGGTCATATTCGCTTCTTGCGGTCTCTTTGATTCTGGAAATTGTAGACCGTTTCTTAGGGCGTCTTTGCATATTTTACGGACTTTGTCCCTTCTGAAGGTATAGACCTTATCCAGCTTCTCATTCAGTGGAGATTCTTCTCCCTCACCCAACACTGGTTTCTAAGGCTGGTTGGTATTAAGCCCGCTCATCCCTCACTTATTTCGGTTAGCCAAAATGTTAAAAGATTCAGCGTCGTCAGAATTTCCGCCTTTGAGATTATCGTCCTTTCAATTTCTCCAGGATTTATTGCTGTTTTGGGAATCCGAAAAATATTCCTGCTTTGAGCGCTCCAACATTTGAACTTTCTTTGTCAGTTCTTGGAATGTCTTGAGACATGCGGTGTATAGAAAAAGATTCATCCAGGTGCCAAGATTTCCGATAAGAAGATTGACGGATTGGTCTTGTTCCAATGGTGGCTCACATTTGACGGAGAGATTGCGCCATCGGGTTATAAAATCCATGCTGCTTTCGTTGTTCTTTAGCTTGGTCCTTACGAGATTGGCAATGGTGATCTTATCGCTAACACTCATGAATCTTTGCCGAAACAGAGATTCCAGTTGGACGATAGTAGTAACGGAGCCATCCGGTATGCTCATGTACCAGTCGAAGGCGATATCGGTTAAGCTATTAACGAACTGGCGGAGGAGAAGCGCATCATTGCCCCAGTATTCCCGCACGAGGCTTTAAAGTGGGCGATGTGCTGATTCGTATTTCCCATCCCATCGAGTATTTCGAATTTGGGGATGACATAACCACTAGGAAACTCTACCAGATCATACCGAGCAGGATATGGTCTCCCGCAACTGCTGACATCTTTTTGCGCTTCTGCTTCAGCTACCAATATTTTGACTTTGTTGGCGACCAAATCCATAATTTGATCTTGCGTTAGCGGGTTGGTGCCATCTGGAGCCAAGGCGTCTCCAGAAATCGGAATACGGCTGGCTTTCTTATGGCTCTCCCATGCTTGGACCTAAAGGGGCAGGCGTTGGCCGCTTCGGGTCGTTGTCACATGGCTCATGAGTAGAGACTTGCGCTTGATTGGAGGGCGCCCGGGTAACCTGAGCCTTGAGCTGCATTACGACATTCATCAAGTCGTCAATTTTGGAGCAAAGCTTGGTCGTCTCCTTGTCTTTACTCCTGAGCTGTTTTTGGAGCTCTTAGAGCAGCTTCTATTCTGCGGTCTTGGGACGGAAAGTCGGCTCTTCTTCGCTGTCTAAGCTTGATTCCATATGGACAGAGGGGTCCTTTTGCTTATCAGCCTCATCGAGGGGATTTTTGTCATCCTGCGGAGGAGGCTGATCGTGGGAAGTGCGGCCATATTCAAGCCAGATTGGGCTTGAGATGTGGTGGCCCTGTCCTTACTCTTGCTGCGCGTGCTGGCCATATAGACGGCGTGGATCACATATCTAGCCATCTCGTTATTTTTGGGGGCTGATTTCTCGGACCATCGTCGTGGCCCTTCTGCTTCAGGAAAGGACAATTGACTAAAGACGGTTTGCTTGGCCGGGCTCTTGGGCGGCGCTGGTACAACTTTTCTGGCTTTGTCCCGCTGCTTTCACGCTAAATGAAGTGCTTGGTAGACTCCTGAAGAGAAGGTGTCAAGCCTTTTGTGCTGGAATATGGACACATCTCTTCATAGCATATTTTGAATTGCGGCCTTCTTAATCTTGGCGGACATCGCATTCTTCTGGACCCACTTTAAGGGTTTGAAAGAATTGCGGGTTTCCATTGCTAACATGGCTGTGGTCACAAAGCAGTCCGAGATTTGGAACTTCATAAAATTCAACTTGGACGGGACCCTGGCCCTTTTGTTGACTCTATATCTGAAGTGCTTCTGTCTCAACTTCTCTGTTTTGAGTACCTGGCAGGGTTCTGCTCTTCGGGAAGCCGCCATAGGTCGGCTGGTAGAGAGCCCTGAAAAGACATTCGATTGCGTATTCATCGAAGGCATCGCCTGAGCTTGCCTCTGACGTCTGGCGACTTCTTTTGTTCTGACGGCTTTTCCCCCAACCGGGGCCAAGGAAAGTCATTCAAACACCGAATTACGTTTGGATAGTGGTGTCCTTGAGATCACCACATTCGGCCTCTTGCCTTTCGAGGCCGGTCTGTCTGTTACCGGAGCTTGAGGACTTGGGATGGCGTTAGCTGGCATGAACAGAATAGAGCAAAATAGTAGCGGCGACTCCTCCCACTGTCGCCCAAGACTGGCCAAGAGGATCGTCCTGGTGTCCATTTTCATAGTGTAGGAGATGGGAGCTGTGTTGAGAGCCGATGTTGTTCTTAGAGACATTTTTGCTTCGTCCGTAGATTGCAATTGGAAATGGTTAACTTGCACAAAGAAGCATGATTTCAGTACAGACAATTGATGTATATGTTAATTGAGTTCGCATAAATATTTAACCTGAAATATAGGGGAAGAGAAAAGGTACCACCGGGCGTGCCAGAATCTGTAGGGTGTCTTTCGTCACCTCATTGAGATGAGAATGCGTGCGCTTGTCAGGCGTATACAGATTCCCCCTACTTAGGGTAGGCAGGGGTTTATTGAATGTGGGGATTCTAATCTCTGGCAGCCGAGAACTAAACTGCCGTTAATTACCCGTCACTTTTGGAGCGAGAGAACCTCCGATTGATGGGTAAAACTGGTTATGCGAACTCAATGTGCAGTATGCATGTGTTATGTTTTGAAGGGAACTTGGACATATCGGGGGTCTCGCAGAGTTTACGGAGGTCCCGCTACTCGGATAGCGGGCTGAGGGTCAAGAGGGCTAGCAGCCCCCTTGCGGGGTGCAGGGTAGCGTCCCGTTAGAAATTTTTTCTAACGGGGGACGTGTTTTAAGTGTGGAGCGTGAGGGAAAAATAGGGGTGAGGAGCGTCCTAAGAATGCGTGAGTGGCGCGCGGGTGCTAGGTGCCTGCGGGTCATGTGCCGGTACGTGGGTGCTGGGCGTCCGCGGGTCATGTGAGTGGCGCGTGGGCGCTGGACATCCGCGAGTCACGTGCCCTGCGCGTAGGCGATGGACATCTGTGGGTCACGTGCCAGGCGTGTAGGCCCTGGACGCCAGCGGGTCACTTACGCGGCATGTGACCGCTAGAAACACCAGCGGAGAAAGGGGCTTAGCCCCTGGCTGAGAGTTGAACTTCCGAGGGGCTTTGGATTTGAACTCCTAAACAAGAATTAGGTATAGATTTGGAGTTAAACTTCCAAAAGATTTGTATTTGGAGTTAAACTCCTATGTAAGAAATTGGATATGGATTTAGAGTTAAACTCCTAAGAGGCTTGGATTTGGAGTTAAACTCCTAAAAGGTCTTGGTGTGGAGTTAAAACTCCTTTGAAAATTTGGATCTTAGAGTTGAACTCCTAGAAGATCTTCGGAGATGATCAAAGGGGACCCATTTCTTCTCTCCAGAGCCTTAGATCCTCCCAAAGTGGGATTTTTGGAGGTGGTTCTTCTTCCTTCTCCTCTCTTTTTGTTGGATCTTGGAGAAAAAGGAAGGTGAGATTTAAAATCTCCCTTTTAGGGATTTAATAGGAGATCTGAACTCTCCTTCGAGAGTTTTATGATGAAAAACTATTTCTTTTTGGAAAAAGAAGAGTTAAACTCTTGATTTAATTGGAAATGAAAAGAAAAAGGAGAACTTGAGAGAAAGGAGATGGAGGCACAAATCCTAATTTTTGAAGGAAATGAATTCTTCTTTTCATTTCATCATAATCTTGCCTTATACAGGATTACAAATTTACACATATCCCCTTGGGCTTTACAAAATAACATTTTGCCTATCTTATACCTCATGTGCTTATTTCTTTTTGCACATCAGCTATGAGCTTTACAAAAATTTGACTTTTTGCCAATTTATTTTACATCCATGTATGAAAATTATATAAAACTTATTTATCATGTAATTTTCTTCTTGGCATGGGGGACAGCCGGCCTCTTCATATTCAGGCTCGACTGGGCATGAGCCCACTTGGCCTGGACTTGGGCCCACTTGGCTTGGGATTGACTTTGACTTTGACTTGGTCAACCGGGGTGTAATTTTTGACCTCAACAAAGTGCTCATAGGAGTATGATTTTCACTGGACGGACGCACCAAGAACTCTCAGATGGTATTATACCAATTGCTAGGTAGCAGTTCTTTAGTGATAATAGTGCAAGGTAGTCTCTCAACCTAAGATCGCCATATAGTCTTATGTGTGTTCTCACTATATTTTGATTACTACCATACCACAGCTCTACTGAGTCGTGCAAACATATTTTAGTTCGGTATAGTCCCGAAGCACATGGAGGCAGTGAGCAGCCGAGTTGATTCGTCACTCCCAGTATAGGGAGTCGATATCGCGTTTTGTAGGACATGAATATAACCAGAAGTCAGTGGCTACTGCAGTGGAGATAAACTGATAAGTGTTATCAGTTGTATCTCCATTTTTTATGAATCCCGTGCTAGCACAGCTTATCGGTTTATTGAGGGCCTGACAGTTTCCACCCTCATACTAGATATGCGATACTCTTTGACGAAGAGACCGGACTATATGGTATTCATTGGTTATAGACTTTTTCAAGTCCATATGAGTTCACTTGTTGACCTGCCTTTATCTTGCTCATACTTGGATAGCCATTACGTGCATCTAGTACCGTTAACGAGCTTGTGGGTTAACCCATGAGGGGATTGAATCTGAAAGTGTTTCGGATTCAATCGGATATGGTCTTGTTTAACCTACCGCCAGCATATCGACAGGTCTTCAGAGTCCCGTAACGAAAGTGCCTTCCCGGGAAAAATGTGATGTGGCGTGCGTATTAGATACCTGCGGGAGTTCGATTAAATGCTTTATTTAATCGAACATCCGGGAATACTAGCCGGTTTAAAAGCCGGAATATTAAGTCAAGTGTTGACTTGATAACTGTATTATGATGAGGATTATAGTATTGTGTATATGATACACGCACTCTCATCGGTATATGATACTGATATGATATTAATGGCGAATTGTGTATGTGATACATATACATTATCTCATTTAATATATATATGTGATATATATTAACCCCACTCTTTTACATGTTATATAAATATATGTGTGTGTATAATATTACGTCAACATAAGTGGTGGGCCCCCTCTCTCTCTTTATGTAACAACACATAGGAGAGTGGGGGAAATGAGAGGTGTCATATTTATTATGACAAAGTAAAGGAAAAGATAAGGATTAATTCTTTCTTGCCATCTTAAAAATATCTTCTTCTTCTTCCTCCAAGTTTAGAGCTTGCTCTTTACTCTAATGGAAAGTATTGTATGAAAGATGAAATTGGAAAAAGAGAGGGTACCCATTTATCACAACACCTCCCTCTACACCTAGCAAGTCTTTATTGGGAGTTTCCTCACTTGATGATGAGGATGGAGCTTCGGGAAAGTTTCTTTCACCACGGATCATCTACGGTGATGCAGTCGGTGTCCTAGCATCTCCGGAAGCTTACAAAGTCTAGAACAGTTCTTCCGATGGTGATCGAACATGCTACAAAGGTTGTAGCGCCCCAATTCCTCTTTAGGTTTTTCTTTAGTTGCAAGTTTTATTTCTATGGGTGATTTCTTGGTTAGTGGATGCTTGTGCTTGTAGGAATTTTTTTGTTTTGCATTATTTTAGCTTCCGTTGCGTCTACTAGTGAGCACTAGGATCCCTACAATGATATCTTTCTTCTTACGAGTTGGCAACTCATCCCCATTATGCCTTGGTTTTTTACAGGACCGACCGCTTGGATCTTTATCTGCTTCGTCGGCACACATTTCTTTTCTTGGAGTGATAACATTTTGCTAGGTGGGTTGTGATGTGTATCGTAACCGTCTCTTGTATATATTTCCTTTTTCATCTAGTTATAACTCCATTTACCACTTGTATATTCCGTGACTTAAAGATGAGACTTAGATATTTATTGTTTTGGGCGTCATATTCATGTGGAGCCGACCTTGTTTATATATAGCGTTTTTGTTTTCCGCTTGTTATTCTTCGTCATGGGCGTCGTATATTATTGCGTGGATTATGTCTCCGCTGTGTGGGCATCGAGCTTGCTCCTGTGTAGGGATGTTTATTTATATTTTTATCATGGTATATGGTTTTATTTAAAATTTACAAAGGAGGTACTGCCAGATTTTTAAACGACGAAAATGTTTTCTAATGTTTTTTAAACCAACTTTACTTGCACCTTTCAAAACAAACTTGATTTTATTTTACAAACCCTTTTTTTTCTAAAACTTCACCTCTATTTTCCAAATTGTTATTGTCTTTTCTTTAAAAACATATCTAATACTTTCAATTATAGGTTTTGATCCTGGATTAGGCTTACTTAGGTTATGGTGGGGTCCACGGGACTTCACGTGATCCTTGTACCGGTCACGTGTCTTTTCAGGTTGTGACAAACTTGGTATCAGAGCATAAGTTTAACCTTTGTTGAGTCTAGATTTAACCATGTGGTGTTTAGGGTATAATCTTTTAGAACCTAAGCTTAACCATGCGGAAGTTAGACTTGACTTTGAGGGTATTAGACCCGAACTTTTGTTTCATAGGTTGTGCTTGGTATGATGAAGTAGATAGCTTAACTAGAGTTACATAGCGTATGTATGTTCTGCGGCATATTTACGATATGATACTTTGCTTGAGTGACCTTAGGATATATCTTAAGATTCTTTATTCGATTCTATGCATTCCTTCGTTTCCGTTGCTATATCTTTAACAACTCTCGTATTTTTCGGTTCCAGTTACTATGACTACGCAATCCGAGAGGGCTGCGGTTAGAGATGAGGTCAGGGCAGACTCGTCTAAGATGAGGACTGACCAGGACGTTATTCCGATGACATAGGAACATATTGATTCTCTTTCTCCCGATAGGATTTATCGTTTGGAGGCGAGCATTCCGGATCTGCACCAGATGGTCGGGTCATTAGTTGAGGCCAGCTGGACTCAGAGGCCTGATGTTGTACAGCCTACAATAGAGCTTATTGTGCCGCCTACCGTTCAGCAGTCATACCAGCCGTTGTTGGGATTATCGAGGTATCACTTCCGGAATTCATGAAGCTAAAGCCATTGGTGTTTACTGTTATGGATGTGGCAGAGGATCCTCAGTCATTCCTGGATAGGATGGTAAGGATATTTCGTTCATTGAGATACTTCGATGCGAGATCAGTTGAGTTTGCCAGTTTCTATTTGGAAGGTCTTGCTCAAACCTGGTGTGAGTCGATCGAGAGAGGTCGGGCGGTGGGTTTTCCTACTATGGATTGGGACGAGTTTTTGAATGTCTTCTTAGCCCAATTTTTTCCTTAGAGCGTCAGAGATGCCTGAGCTTGTAGTTTTGAAACGTTGTGTAAGACTCCGTGCATGACCGTGCCGAGTACGACTTGCAGTTCACATAGCTATCATGATATGCTCCATACTTTATTGATACTGATGAGAAGCGGATCAATAGATTCGTGCGAGGTCTCGATGCGCAGTTGTTCTTCTTCGTTGGTGCCCAGCGTTTTAATACGTATGCAGAGGCTTTGGATGCGGCCACACTAATGGAGAAACGTTATAATGAGATTGGAGCTGTTCCGAAACTGAAGCGGGTTCGTTATGGTGTGCCAATTTCCGGGTAGTTTGGCAGAGGTGATATAGATGGAGGCCGTGATGGGTTCTTTCTAGGACACGGTAGTGGTAGAGATTGGACTCGAGGCCAGTTGTATAGCTCGTATCCAAAGGTTCAGAGGCCGTCGTGGATGTGTTACGATTGCGGGAGGCCAGGTCATTTCGCTAGAGATTGTACCATGAGACGTCAGGGCAGGAATGCTTCCGTCGCTACTCCTCACCAGGATATGGTGGTCCTATGCAGAGAAGACAATGACCCAAAGATAGAGAACGTCAGACTGTGGGTGGAAGGCAAGCGGGAGTCCTTGCTCTGCCTACTCTAGGTGCTCAGACACCTACCGACGTTGAAGAGGGTGCGACATTGAAGTTGTTTTGACTCTTGTGTTTTGGTGATCCGAGTATCACACTTTCGTTTTCGTGCATCACACTTTGCATCGTCGTATTTCTATCTTAGGTTGGGCGTTACATCGTAGTATTTCTAGCTTATATGGGATTTTGGAGCCCTTTTTGATTTAATTGGATAAAATGTTTTCAAGTTTTGGTTATTTTAAATTCGGAGACCGAATTCATTTAAGGGGGAATATTGTAAAATTTTGAAATTTTTTAATATTATTTTAGAATTTAATTGATAATATAACGAGTTTTATTTATGTAATGACATTTATCGAATTGACTTTTCATAAACTGGTATTAGTATAGATACCTATACAAATTATTATAATTAAACCATTTTTATCTTTTCTAATTAAATTTCACTTTGGCATAGAAAGCATAATATGGTTTAATCTTTTCATTTTCTTTTTCCCTAATTTTAAAATAAAATTTAGGTGAGAGGGAGATATGCATGGGTATGAGAGAGAGAGAGAGAGAGAGAGAGAGATGCATAGGTATGAGAGAGAGGCTACCCAAATCTCATTCCTCCCAAACACTTTCACTCTCACTCTCTGTTCACCGCCAAAAAAAATGGGAAGACAAACATCTTGCCTAAATTTGGGGGCCGATACTATTTGGATTTATCCGTCCACCTCTCCGAAAATGCCAAGTTGATTTATGGTACCATGCATCGGAGGTTTGGACGGATGCGACAGTTATAGTAGACTTCGTCAGATTCCTCCTCGTTGGCAGAGGTTTTTTGATTATAGGGACGCTCTTCCCTGCAGGCGCAAGCTCTTGCAGTAAATTACGTTACCATATCGCGGCAACCATTTTATCCTGCTCCAGAAGGTCACTTCGTGTTGCGTGTGTTTGTTTTATTTTTGGTTGCCCGTGGATTGTATACGGAGACTAATTTATGTTGTCGCATGTAGGGCGTGGATTAGTCCAAATCTGTATATTCTTAGATTTGGGTTTAGTTTGATTTAAGGATCGTTAATCTCATTTAAGATTAAGATCAACTTAAATGTTTATTGAGGATACATTAGTCTAATTTTAGGTTAAGATCTAGTCAAAAGGATTTTTTTGGAATCATTCAGACCCAACAAAAGAGCATTTAGGCTCTATTGTCTTAGTTTAAGGACGTTACGGTCCAAGGAATTGTTGGTTGTCGGGACCTGCCACTTCTCTGAAGACATTGAAGAATTACGACGACATCTATCAGAGGTGTGGGGAGATGTACCCTGGAACCAATGAATATTCGTCAGAAGCTCGGTAGTCTTGTTTGGGACTAAGACCACTCTGGAAAATAAAGAGCACATGGGCTCGGTTGATTAGGAGTTTGGCCAAACTTGGGCTCAGCCCAGTCATTTCATTTTTGAATAAAGTGTTAAAAACTTGCTTGGGCTTGGTCCCCTTTCTGTGCCAACAGTGCTGAGCATTCATATGGGTTCTGACGCCCACACTTTATCTTACTTCCCCTTTTTTTGTTTTTATGGAGTGTTAAACACTCTTTATGGAGCCCGCATGTGCAGTACGTGAGGCGCTTGGTACTAGGCGTCAGGCGTTGGACACTGGTTGATGAGTGCAGATCACTTTATGCTGAATAGCGCCCACATGAGGGGCACGTGAGGCGCTTTGCACTGAGCGCCGACCACTGAGTGCTAAGCACACTTTATTAAGCAACGCCTACGTGAGGGGCACGTAGGGCGCTTGGCGCTGGTTTTTCTTCGTGTATTATGTTCTGAAGAGTTCAATTCTCTGTTCTTCTCTGGATCTTCGATCCTCAAGAACAAATTCATCCCCACGAGAATTAAATTCTCATTTATGGGAGACTTGTCTCATAGATCTCAGATCCAGGAAAAGAACTTTGTTTTTTTATGAGGGTTAAACTCTTAGATATGCTGATGAGATACTCTAATCTCTATTATTTTTATTTACCTTGAAGAAAGTTCTTCTACTTTCTTCTCTCTTAAAGCTTTCTTTTTTGCTTGCTCTTCTTTTTGAACTTGAAGTTTAGGGGGGGGGGGGTTCCTCAGTATAAGACTTGAAGTTTTGGGGCCTTTATATAGTGGAGGCAAGTTTGTTGATTTAGTTAAAGAAATCTCTCATTGAGAGATCCTTAATTGATTTGGGAATTTTATTCACCGTTGGATCTTTGATCTAAGAACTTCTGTTTTATAGAAGATATTTTTCTTGTTCTTAACAAGATTGGGGAAATATTTTCCCATACAGAGTTTATTTTGTAGCTTGGTGATTTTTAATCACCATTGGATTTTTAATCCAACGGTACTATGTTTTACAAAGAATAATCTTTCTCGTTTAGAAAGATTTGAGGAATATTTCCTTAACAGAATTTAATTCTGTATTTTGATGATTTATCATCTCCGTTGGATCTTTGATCCAATAGCAGAGAACTTTTAGTTCTGGTGCTTACCTCAGAGTTTTCTAACTCTTTGCGCTGGTGCCCTTGTGCAAGGCACGCGAGGCGATGCCTCAGAGTTTTTAACTCTTGGCGCTGACGTTCTCGTGCAAGGTACGTGAGGCACTGCCTCTTTCAAATTTTGAACAGAGTTTTGCTCTTTTATTGGGAGGAAAGAAATTCCCCCCACCGTTGTGCTCACGTGTCTTACACGTGAGTGCAGCGGTGGCAGCTTTTCCACCGTTGGATCTTCTTAGAAGTTGAATCGTCTCCCCATGCCTATAAGTAGGGCCTTTGGCTCTTAAGATAACTGTTGTTCATCTTGTTTTGTTCTTCTTTCTTCTAAGAATTTAATTCTCCTTTCAGAGTTTAGATCTCTGCCCAAACAAATCTCTTTTAGAGTTAGAACTCTACCCAAAATTTTGGTAAGGATCATAATTGAACCCATTAATCAGAGCTTTGCTCTTCTTAGATCACAGATCTTTAAAATGTATTTTTAGGGTTTCTTTAACCCGTTAATTAGAACATTGTTCATCTTTCATGAAGAACTCTTAAGAGTTTTTTTTGCAGATCTTTAAAGATCTTGGGATTTTACTCTGTAAAAAGTTTTGCTTTTGAGAGTTTTGGTAGATTACACCATTGTTTTTACAGAGCATAGCTCTTTAGAAAAATATTTAGGGAATTTTATTCCTCTCTTAATTGAAATTGACAGATGTGAACTCTGTTTGTAGAGCACAACTCTCGAGGGTGTTTAACTCCTTGGCCCAATGAGATTTCTCATTAAATGAGAATACTCTTAGGATTCCGTCCTTAATAGGTGACTGCCCATCAATGATAGGCCGTCACCTTGATTTTTGTGGGCCCCTTTTGTCCCTTTCTTCTGCATTGCAGTGCGGTATAATTTTTTTAAGTACCAAGTGTCAGAATTTGGAATATAGCGTTGACAACTAATCCCTCGTCTCTTTTCGTGCAGGTACTATGGCTTTCGACTCTTCCATCCCTTTCATACGTTCTAAGTGCGCTTTTGCTGACGCGCCCGTGGATTGGGAAGTCTTCGCGCTCATTAAAGATCACGACCCGGAGCAGAAATCTCTTCTGCTAGGTTTCCTAGGGCGCCACTGGGTTTCGGGAGGCATCGACCATTCCGTTTTAAAAAAAAATGGCGTGCTAAAGAACCCTAACCTAGAATCTTAACTAGAGATTTAGACAAAACTAGCATGAAAACAACTTTACATACAAAGTGAACAAGAAATACAACCATTGTAGACAGGTCCTTCACTTCAATAACTCCGTGTAGTAGTCCCTTCGCTCCAAGTAGTGATCTCCCGGACTCTAGTGAGGCTCCACAATGTGAAATGAACAAGCTTGCTTGAAGTTTTCGAGGCCGAAGACGATCTACGTCGAGGAGACATTAACTTAAGTTACCTCTTCACTAAGTGATGAACTAGTGAAGAAACAACCCAATCTAAATGGCTAGTAGAGAAGAGGTTGATGAAATAGGAATTTTTCTCACTTTAGAAATAATTTTCTCACTAATTTTCTTCACCTCTCATGAAGCTAGAAAGCTTGAGGAAGGAGATGAAGAAAGCAACCATGGAATGAAGCAAGTGAAGAATGAATCAAGTGGTAAGAATAGAAACCATGGGTGAGTTAATATCATATACTAACTCTTGTAGAGACTAAACCATGACTAAACAATAATGGTTAGGATAATAAATATCTTCAAGTAAAACAAAATTAGTGGACTTGGTGAATGGTTTCACAAGCTTCTACAAGCTTCAACCATGTGACTAATTTCCAACTAATTTGATTTACTTTAAATAAATAAAACCCATCAATATTATAAGCATGGTGTGAGTCTCATACACCCATGTAGCATGTGGCATCAAGCATGACACAAAAGAATGTACATTAATATATATCACATATATACTAAGTGTACACAAGTGAGAAAAAGAAATGCTTAAGTGAGCTAATATTAGTTAATGTAAATTAATATATCACATATATAATTATACATCAAATTATTAAATCAACACTTGATTTAATAATCCGGCTATATCACATACAACCTACTAATATCAAATGTATCAACTTGTCGAATCAACACTTGATTCGACAGCCCAGTTATATCACATATAACCGACCGATATCACATATCGTGAGAATAGAATACGGTATTACATACACGTATTAATCTTAGTCCCGCACATATCACATATGTGCTCCTTCTTCGTTTCACTTGATCCAGGAAACCTCTGTGTAGGACTCTAAAGACTCGTCAATACGTCGGCAGTAGCTGGTGATTATATCAGTCACCCACAAGCCGCAAGCGGTCTGCTAAACATAACGGCCACCCGGGTATTGAGCGATCAGAAGGTCTACAAGCAAGCTTGCTCATACTCCTGCGAATCCAATCAGTAACACTACCGTACAGTCCGGTCTCTTCGTCTGATATGTCGCATATCGCAGCCTGGGGGTGGTAATCGTCAAACCCCAGTAGCCTGATAAGTCATGCCGATATGAGGCCCATAATAGTTCAAGAAACTACTGATAACACTTACCAGTAAATTTCAGCAACTCTGGCCAGGGATTTCCTGTTATGGCCAATCAAGCATAGCGCAACATCGACCCCCAATACCGGGAGAGATGAAATCCCCTCCTATCGCTCATTACCTCCATATGACTCGGGACTGTACCAAAAAACCACCATTTTGCACGATCTCTTGAACGTGGTAAGGTGGAAATCAAAGCACAGTGGGAATCACACAAGACTCTATGACGATCTCGGGTCGACGTACTAACCTGTACTAGTGTCACCAGAGAACTGCTATCTGACGATTGGTATAATACCATCTGGGAGTTCTCGGCGAGTCCGTTCAGTGTACCCAGTCTTTAATGAGCACCCGTATACCATCTCTGATGTCAAACACCAATGGATATGGGATCATCCATCGCCCATCACATGGGTTGAGAAGCGTATACGCTAGTCTACTCTGGAATATCGATACCCCATCTCGATACTCCCACGACTAGGAACATTTGAAGGATGTACTTACCGACTACCTCTGCCCTACTAGTATGATCTGCATCATAATCCTGGTAGTCAAGTATTCATCCTAAGGGCTTTATCAATATGTAATAGAGATACAATAAGTATACATGTTAAGATAAAGAACAACCAGATAGCATACTATCATGTCGAGCAGGAAAGTCCTCCCTATATATGTCCAAGCATCCACTATAATATACATCACATGTCTAATAATAGCCTCTAGGGCATACATATAACTAACAATCTCCCACTTGCACTAAGGCCATTTGTTGTAGTATCTCATACCCAACGCCCCGTAAAAGTCTCTCTAGGGAAAGGCCTATGTGAGTGGATCCGCCGTGTTATCTTTCGTGTCAACTCTCCTTACCTTGATTCCTTAGAGATCAACCATCTCCCCGACAAGGTGATACTGTCCTCAGAATATGTTTAGATCGCTGATGGGATCGGTGTTCCTAGGCCAAAGCCACAACTCCATTGTTATCATAATAACAATTATTGGACGCTCAATGGTAGGAACCATGTTCATCTCATGAACAAGAATTATCTAGACATCCACTTTGGTAGTATCGTTGGTAGCGATGTATTCCGCCTTTATCATTTAGTATACCACGGTATATAGCTTTGAATTCTTCCAACATACCGTCCCTCCACTGAGGGTTAAGACAAAGCCCGCGACTGACTTTCAGTCATCCTTATCACTCTGGAAGCTCGAATTGATAAAGGAATCTCACTGGAGTTCACCGTTACCAAAACCCCAAGAACATTTCTTCAGTGCTTCTCAAGTACTTAAGAATGTCCTACACAGCTGTCCAGTGATTCTTCCAAGATCCGATTGATACCTGATCACTACACCTAGTGAGTTAGCAATATCTGGTCTGGTACATAACATCACATACATGATAGAGCCTACTGCGGAAGTATATGGTATCCCTTGCATGCGAGCTCTCTCCAAATCAGTCTTGGAAGACATCTTTTTGGAGAGAGTGATTCATGAGTAAGTGGGCGAACCACCATGCTTAGAATCTTCCATACTAAACCGCTTTAATACGGTGTTAATATACCTGGATTTGGGACACTCCCAACATCCACTTAGATATATCACTATAGATCATAATCCACAAGATGTAGTAGGTATCATCCAGATCTTCCTTGGAGAATCCCCGTGATAAGAGGATCTTGACCGAGTGTAGCATAGGAAACCATTTTTTATCAAGAGTATGTCATCTATGTACAATACGTGGAAGATAACCTTACTCTCTACAACCTTCTTGTATATACAAAGTTCATCTACCTTTATGATGAAGTCAAACATTTTGACTGCCACATCAAAACAGATGTTCCAACTCCGCGATGCGTGCTGTAATCCTGATGGACTTATGTATAGCCACTGGAGAAAATGTTTCATCATAATCCACACTTGGTTACACGACGAGAACCTTTTACTACAAGTCTAGCTTTGAAAGTCTCAACTTTTCCATCTACACCAAGAATTTTCTCAAGATCCATTTGCTCCCAATGGGTTTTACCCCTTCAGGTGTAACATTCAAAGTTATACTTTGTTGGTGTATATGGATTCCATCTTTGATTTCCTAGTATCCAGCCATTTCATAGAGTCCCCACTCGTGATGGCCTGCCTGAACCTGGTTGGGTCATCATCAACCATGATGCAATCCTCGCTCCCACCGTCACCGAGGAAACCGTAGTATCTCTCAGGTGGATGAGGAACCCTACCAGATTCGTCGCGGAGAGGCTGAGGTTCATTGGAGACTATTGAATCCTTTGGTTTCACCAAATCATCAGCTGTTAGTTTGTCCAACTGGAACTCCTTCCATTTCTACCTTATGACCATAAATTTCTTCACAAGAAATTCCGTTTCTAAAATGGTGGTATGCTGAGAAACAAAACATATTTTGCTCCTCAGTTTGGTAGAAGATATACCCTCGAAAATGTTCAGGATATCCAAAAAACTTACAGAACCGACCTTGCCTCGAGCTTGTCCGGATTCTTATTTTCAACATAGGCCGGAAAACCCCATATCTTAACTCGTTTAAGACACAGCCTCTTTCCATACCATATCTCATATGGAGGGGTAGGCACCGATTTGGTGGGAACCCCATTCAATAGGTATGTAGCTTCTCAAGTGCATAACTCCAAAAGAAAACATGCAACTCAGCTGTTCTCATCGTAGAGCGCACTATATCTCATAGGGTGCTATTGCTTCACCCCGATATACCGTTGTGCTGTGGTGTATACGAAGGAGTAAGCTGAGAGAGAATCCCATTCTCCGTTTAGAAAATCCAGGAACTCCGTGCTAAAGTATTCTCCTCCCCGATCACATCGAAGGACTTTAATACTTCTACCCTTTTGGTTCTCAACTTCAAGCTTATATTCTTAGAATTTCTCAAAAGTTTCAGATTCGTGTTTCAATAGGAACACATGTCCGAATCTTGAGAGATAGTCGATGAATGTAATGAAGTACAAAGAACCAACCCTGGCACTTGTAGACATAGGACCATATACATCATCATCTATCCGTCCTAAGAGTTCAATAACTCTTTCTCTGTTTCCAGTAAACAGAGTATTGGTCATTTTAACTTTTGAGACAAGACTGGCAAGTATCATAAGATGAAAATTCGAACAGATTCTAATATTCATCCTTATGTAACTTAGCTAGTTGTGTTGTATTGATATGACCTAGTCTACAATGCCACAAGAAGGATTCGTTCACTTCTGAACTACTCCTCTTGTGTGTGTTCTCTATACTTTGAACCGTGGTTTGATTTAGAACGTATATGCTATTACATAACGTGCCTGATCCAATCAACTCT
Organism: Agapanthus africanus; assembly: GCA_030015575.1. NCBI lineage: Eukaryota > Viridiplantae > Streptophyta > Magnoliopsida > Asparagales > Amaryllidaceae > Agapanthus > Agapanthus africanus. The sequence goes on along the minus strand of JASDDO010000010.1, from coordinate 422,551,034 downwards.
TGATTCAGGAAAATGTTCACAACATTATCCTCCAATACAGAATTATATCCTTCTTTAACTCAATAAAGAATTTGATGTTATGTTGTATATCAGGTTCGGTATCTAATAACATTTGTTCAGAATCAATGTATTTACCATTTGGCAATACAAGGTGATATATGCCAACTAGTTTGGCTGCAATAATTGCACCATTCTCTAATACTTAGAGATATATCACCCAATCCTAGTTCTCTACCTGTCTGTAGCCTATGTAACTGATTACATATATAGGATCCTGATCAAGTATCTCATACCCAGGACGTAGAGGATACCGAGAAACAGTTCTCGGTAACAACAAACACACCCGAAGAAGATACATCAACATGCATATTCCTCGAATGGGTGGCATAGGAATTCGAATATTCTCCTATTTCCTGCTCGGACTTATAACAATTATAAGATAGAGTGGAACCAACGTTCCCTAGCTCAGTATAATAAGCAGATTCGGTCAAAACATCCATATTATTATCTTGATTAAGGCATGACATGGTCGTTACCAGGAGAGAGAGAGAGAAGAAAAACACTCAGCGTATGCTCTTGCAAGATCAGATTGGTTATTATTTTATCTAATCAAGATGGCTCCCACTGTTTTTATCAAATCTTCCTTCAAACCCTTAAAGGTACGACTAGCCGGGATTAATTACACCGTACAAGTTCGCTAATCTTTCGGCCAGGCTAGTGTCGGTACTTTGAGGGAGGTTCCTCGTGCTTTTGCACGGACCTAATTAAATAAACCTCGTTTTTCCAGGGGCGTAACCCAGTTAACACCTTTCTAACACCTATTTTGATCGGCTAATTGTAATGTGCAAAACTCTCCCAGGAGTAACTCTTACTCGCAGTGGGTATCAGGATCCAACTATCTCATAGAAGGTATGTAATCTCATTGCAAATTTCAACACGTGAAATTCCCGATAATATTTTACCCCTAGCAACTTATGACCTTGGCTATGGTCAACAAATCATAAGCGCTAGCCAAGTTCAACCCGTCATTTCTTGATTGAATTAAACCCACCGGTACGACCCTTGGCTAAGGTCAACAAAACCGTACGACTACCCTAACTCAATCGTATCTCATGCTTGCAGATAAGCACTAAATAGCTACCACACACTACATCTTGGCTAAGGTCAACAAACGTAGCACGGATACTAAATAGTACTTATCTGAAATGACGGAGGGCTACGCCAGGTTTTTAAGAAAACTTTTTGCGTAATGAACTTGATATCGTTATAGAATCGAGTGATTTGAAAAGGAGTGTTTTTGAGGCTTTTACTAGTTTTGCTAAAGAGCTCACTCCCGGTGAAGGGATCTCGGCTCTTTCCTCATCGAATGAGGTGCTGGATATTTCATAAATACCACTATGCAAAGCATGAACTAAAAAAGCAATCAAAAGACAAAATCGAGTGGGTTGTAGCATCTTCCAGTTTCGCTAAAGAGGTCACTCCCGGTGAAGGGATCTCGGCTCTTTCCTTATCGAATAAGGTGCTGGATATTCTATAAGAAATACCGCTATGCAAAGCAAGAACTAGAGCTACCAGTTTTTAAAACAGGATTCTGCAACATTTTTAGGTTTTTTTTTCTTTCATTAATCTCATTAATGAAGTCCTATCAATTATGCTTCCTAAGCATCACAGAAGAAACGAAAGCAACAATATTTATTATATATCATATATATAATATAAGCATTCGTCTCATCATATAAAGTGATCACATCACAGAATATCAGCAGCAGAAGAACACATATGAAGTATTGGATATACTAGGAATTCCGTGTTTTAATTAAGCCAGTAAAAAACGCGGATTCCACAGTCGTGATGAATAGCCAAACCCACATCCTTAGACCCCTAGGAGAGCGGCAAACAACCCTTCCAATTCTAGAGTTAGGAGGCCCGGTCTCGACTCCTCGAGATGGTCTCCCACTGGACTCTAGAACCCGGTTACTTGTGCTCTCCTCCTTGGTTCTATCATAATGCAGAAAAGTAAATAATATACATCAATGGTGACATCATCCTCAACCTGGAAGTGCCCCAATAAAAGAATATTACATACAAGTTTTTACATGAATGAAAATGAAAAACTCTCATCTCACATAAAAACCCCCGGCTATTCAAAACACGACGATCCAATATAATATATCACAGCAACACATAACATTAAATGTCATCAACGTAAGTAAATATGCGTATCCCAATTGTTATTGACATATAGCAACGAAACCGGCGATACACCATATATTACACTTACGGTCGCAGAAAAGAAAGTGAAAAACTACAACAATTGGAATCCGCAACCACCTTAGGCATCTTAAACCTAATGTATCACATACTTTGGATTTCATGCCTAACCAAATGAATTCCTTAGAAATCATATGCCTAACAATTATAAACCCCGCATTTTAGTCTCGATATTGAAAACACTTTTCAATAACTAGTTGGGTAATTCAACAAGATTCCCGACAACCTGATCGAATGCTCGTCGGAAACTTTAGAAGACGGCTGCACCCTCGATACCGTCGACGAAGTGCACTTAGGTGGAACACCATGGCCGCGAGCACCCGAATGGATGCTTTTGGCGACGGGGTTCTCCTACAGTCACTTGGTCGGGGCTATGGGGCGTGGCTATCTAGTAAGGTTACCCGGCGAGTATCCACGTACACTACGTGATTGCGATGGACTTTTGATCCATATCAAAATCCCGTGGCAACCGATCACTTGAGACTAAATTGATAGATTTATAAAATTCAAATTAGTTTTCATAAAACTAAATATTGTGGATTCCAAATATTGTATCACAATCACAGATAGCTAGATGATGTTAAACTTTTCGATCGAATCAACAAACACCCAAAATTTCCCAAAGAGCTCAACACTTGAGCGGAGTTTAAAAAATACCCAGAACATGCCACAACGCCTATGGACCAATCGTAGAAGAGTCAACCCTTACCTCACCTATGGCGCTGCGGAACTACCACAAACCATAGGGTTTGGTGGCGGTTCCGGCGGTCACGGAATCGAGTTAAGGTTTCATTCTTCTAGAGGGTCCATAGAAAACACCTGCATGATTTTCTGAAGATTTTAAACACGGAAAAATCCAACTCTTAGAAGATTTCCAGCGAGGGAAAAAATGGGTTATTGATATCCGTTCGAACTTTTTAACGTCATCTAAATAACCCGAAACGATGATAGAATTACGACTACGAAACACTCCGAATTGCCTTTACAAATATATAACATCACATGCAATATCAGTAAAAAAAAGCAACACTTGAAACACCAAAACCTAGAGACTGGAACACCAGAAAAATTCGAAGCCAGAACAAGCATCTAAAAACGGCGAGGCTGGATTTTCCCTTCATGTCGCCGGCCAAAATCGGGCGAAAGGGGCTCAAATTTCTGTGGTGTTCATGTTACATCTCATATAACATTCTGCAATTGCTTAAAAAATTTTTAGACACCATAAAAATTTCGACAGAAACTTGGTTTTTGTTTCGGGGTGTTTCGGAGTTGTTTCGGTTTCGTAATCTTAAAAACATCGTCTGATTCTCTAGCATGTCTCGGATACCACTGCTGGGTTCCCTAGGGCGCCGCTGGGTTTCGGAAGGTATCGACCATGCTGTTTTCAAAAAAAAAATGGCGCGCTAAAGATCCCTAACCTAGAATCTTAACTAGAGATTTAGATGAAACTAGCATGCAAACATCTTTACATACAAAGTAAACAAGGAATACAACATTTGTAGACCGACCCTTCACTTCAATAGCTCCGTGTAGTAGTCCCTTTGCTCCAAGTAGTGATCTCCCAGACTCTAATGAGGCTCCACAAGGTGAAATGAACAAGCTTGCTTGAAGTCTTTGAGGCCGAAAATGATCTATGTCGAGGAGACACTAACTCAAGCTACCTCTTCACTAAGTGATGAACTAGTGAAGAAACAACCCAATCTACATGGTTAGTAGAGAAGATGTTGATGAAGTAGGAGTTTTGCTCTCTTTAGAAATAATTTTCTCACTAATTTTCTTCAGCTCTCATGAAGCTAGAAAGCTTGAGTAAGGAGATGGAGAAAGCAACCATGAAATGAAGCAAGTGAAGAATGAATCAAGTGGTGAGAATAACAACCATGGGTGATTTAATATCATATACTAACTCTTGTAGAGACTAAACCATGGCTATACAATAATGGTTAGGATGATAAATATCTTCAAGTAAAACAAAATTAGTGGATTTGGTCAATGGTTCTACAAGCTTCAACCATGTGACTAATTTCCAACTAATTTGATTTTCTTTAAATAAATAAAACCCATCATTATTATAAGCATGATGTGAGTCTCATACACCCATGTAGTGTGGCATCAAGCATGACACAAAAGAATGTACATTAATATATATCACATATATACTAAGTGTACACAAGTGAGAAAAAGAAATTCTTAAGTGAGCTGATATTAGTTAATGTAAATTAATACATCATATATATAATTATACATCAAATTATTAAATCAACACTTGATTTAATAATCCGGCTATATCACATACAACCGACTAATATCAAATGTATCAACTTGTCGAATCAACACTTGATTCGACATATCACATGTAACCGACTGATATCACATATCGTGAGAATAGAATACGGTATCACATACACGTATTAATCTCGGTCCCGCACATATCACATATGTGCTCTTACTTCGTTTCGCTTGAGCCAGGAAACCTCTGTGTAGGACTCTAAAGACTCGTCAATACGCCGGCAGTAGGTGGTGATCATATCAGTCACCCACAAGCCGCAAGTGGTCTGCTAAATGTAACGGCCATCCGGGTATTGAGCGATCAGAAGATCAACAAGCAAGACTGCTGATTCTCCTACGAATGCAATCAGTAACACTACCGTACAGTCCGGTCTCTTCGTCTGATATGTCGCATATCGCAACCTGGGGGTCGTAATCGTCAGACCCCCAATAGCCTGATAAGTCATGCCGATATGAGGCCCATAACGGTTTGAGAAACTACTGATAACACTTACCAGTAAATCTAAGCAATTATGGCCAAGGATTTCCTGTTATGGCTAATCAAGCATAGCGCAATATCAACCCCCAATACCGGGAGAGACGAAATACCCTCCTATCGCTCATTGCCTCTATGTGACTCGGGACTGTACCCAAAAACCACCGTTTGACGATAGGTATAATACCATCTAGGAGTTCTCTTGAATGTGGTAAGGTGAAAATCAAAGCACAGTGGGAATCACACAAGACTCTATGATGATCTCGGGTCGACAGACTAACCTGTACCAGTGTCACCAGAGAACTGCTATTTGAAGATAGGTATAATACCATCTAGGAGTTCTCGGTGAGTCAATTCAGTGTACCCAGTCTCCACTGAGGACCCGTATACCATATCTGATGTCAAACACCAACGGATATAGGATCATCCATCGCCCATCACATGGGTCGAGAAGCGTATACGCTAGTCTACTCTGGAATATCTATGCCCCGTCTCGATACTCCTATGACTAGGAACATTTGAAGGATGTACTTACCAATTGCCTCTATCCTTCTAGTATGATCTGCATCATAATCCTGGTAGTCAAGTACTCATCCTAAGGGCTTTATCAACATGTAATAGAGAGACAATAAGTGTACATGTTAAGATAAAGAGCAACCAGATAACATACTATCATGTCGAGCAAGAAAGTCCTCCCTATATATGTCCAAGCATCCACTATAATATACATCACATGTATAATAATAGCCTCTAGGGTATACATATAACTAACATCTTCATCTATGGAGGTCGTGGTACAATCAGATTATCCAGGGTCGACGCAGTTTTTCTTGTGCAGTACCCTCAGAGCCCATTTCAGCAATTCACTACGCCGACTCGTCTCAGGTGAATTACGCTGTAGGGGAGGTCAACTGGACCTCGAAGGGTCGCCTTCAGCCTTCTATGGCCTGAATACCCATACAGCCGCCAATGGCTTTGGATATTTTGGGGTGACACATATGTCAAGACGAGTCGCTCCCTTGGGGACAAGTATACATGATAGGTTTGACTCCTTGCCATTCAGCCGGATACCTGCAGTGGGCTCAATACATCCTGTCGGCCAAGAAGTCGTTGCTGTTGAAGCTCGGGTTGTATCCTGCAATTCATGCGTCGCTTTTTCAATATCCCGCGCCGCATGTATGGTGGGTCAAGTCTTTTCTGGAGCAATGGAACATCCCGACTCACACCTTTTTTCTATCGGATCGGGAAGTTTTAATTTACTTGGAGGAGTTCGCGGAGATCTCCGGCTTACCCGTCAGAGGGGAACATTACGAGGAGATACTTCCCTCTGACGAGTACATCTTCGCCACCAAATCAGTGGTGATGGGACTTACCCTGGAGAATGCCGTTCAACATCGATTCCAGAGCCTAATCAAGGTGTTGAACATTTATAAGAGTTTATTTCTAGAGTCTGGGGGCATGGAGTCAGCTTCACAGATTTCATCGCTCACTTTTTCGCCCAGAAGTCATGTCAAAACAAACCGTGAAATTCGCTAAGCTTGACAACCCGTTTGGTTTCGGTTTGGATAACCAGCCAACGGCGGAAGCGGATTTAAGGCACTTCTTCATTCCAAACACCCCGGCCATCCCTTTTGTAGAGCTCGCTGCTTCCGACGTCGATGAAGAAAAGTTCTTCCTAGGGTTTAATTGGTTGTGGTTGAACTGGTTTGTGCTTTCGATGCACCCTCGCTACATGAGGCCGTCAGTTTTTTACCCAGCCCACCGCATGGTTGGAGGGACTCATGTGGTCGTTGGGATACTGGGGCTGGCTCATCTATACCATGGCCTGAGCTTAGCGGCAGACACTACTCAGTCGATGATAAAGCCCGTACATCTCTCATTGCACTATTTCACGTTGTGGATCGAGATGCATGTGCTAGGTGCTTTCGGTGTTTATAAATGACCCCGTTTCTATGACAGTTACAATTTTCCTCGGGTCATGTATCTAGTTGACGCTTCTGTGTTAGACCCGTCGCAATGAGAGGCTCGACGACTGGTCCTCCGCCCGCACATGGTCGGGGACAACATGACATTTGTCGACAGAGTCTTAACCATCGGCAAGGAATCCATCAAGGCATTGCAACCGCTGCGTGATACTTTCAAATATGGGGCTTCCACATTGAAGGCTCGGGAGATCCCGCACTTATATTCTATTAGACCGGGCTTTCTAGTGTTCAGGAAAAACACCTCGGCACTGTTCATGAGGTATAACCCGCACCGTTTCTCTCAACAGTCGGGTTATAATCAGGGTGTTCCCCTTGAGGCTTTCTTAGCCGATCCAGCCGCTACTAAAAAGGGTATCCGCAGCTCACTGCACCACTTTATGTGGCTAAACATGGGGTCCAACTTTCTTATCAGCGAACCGAGCTACATGCCGAAAGCTTCGAACGCCTATGAGGCATGGTACCAGCATGCGATGGGTGCTGTTATCAGGGAAGAGAGGCAGCTATTACTTGATCATAAGGACGTTGTCCCAGCTGGTAACCCAGCAGTCCCTTTGAAGCGACGGACTGCCGTTCGTCCACCTTAAGAGAAGTCGCTACGGTTGTGGTCCCGCATGCCTTCCCCGAGAAGCCTCCACACCGTGTTCCCGTAGTGGTGGTATCTGTGGCGTCTCCAGAATCTGGCGCTGGTGCGGAAATCGGGACCCGCCGCCCAAAAATTCCTGTCGAGCGCAAGCTCTTGTCATCGCCCGCTGGTGTCTGCTCGCAAAAGAAGAAGTAGTCGCTATTTTCTGCCGACGTCATATTTTTCCAGGAGCCACATGCTCCCTACAGCGAGGGCTTATGCAAATACAGTACCAACGAGGGTTTGTTCGACATACCTGTGACTGACACTGATCTTCAGGCTGCCCTCGCAGCTTCCGAGCGACTGGCTTGCGAGGAAGCGGCATTGATCACCATCGCGAAGTCAGGTATACTTCAGTTGTATTCTTCCACGTCTATCCCTTTCTTATTATTATGCTTTTACTAACTCTCTTTTCTTCAATAGGTATTTCTGCCGAAGAGGCTCTCACGGCTTCCATCAAGACGTTCGAGGAGGAAGAGAGGCTCCGCACTTCTTTGGTCCTTGGTATACGTTGCTTCATTACACCTTTATTCTTTTTATTCATGCTCTGACCCTCTCTTTTACTTTTATTACATGGACTACCTCGACTCAGGTTATTCCAAGTACAGTGCCGATCCTAAGTAGTGATGCGGCAAAACTTCTAGAGCCAGCTTCTGTGGTCCCAGCTCTCCCAAACTCACCGCAGGAGGCTTTGCTGAAGCAGCCGATGATGGACGCCGTAACCGCTCTAGAGGCAGAGCTCGGTTCGGACGACGATGTCCCCTTGTCAGAGGTCTTGAGGAGGTCATCTCTCACTGCCCAGACCGAAAGGAAATGCAGGAAGAACGCTGCGAGGGAACGCGATGCCGTTTTGGCCGTAGGTGCAGGATCAAGCAACATTCCGCTTGCTGAGACTCCTTTGGTGGATGTCCCATCTGCTCTATCTACCGCCCGTAGACATGTTGCACGCGCAGCCCGGGAAGAAACTGAAAAGCTACTTCAAGGTAACGTAACGCCCAACCTTTTATTAAAACTCGATCCTCGAATTCTGACATACGCACTCTCTGCAGGGCCGAGACCTGGCGATGGGATGGCAGGCGAAATGCTGGCGATTACAGAGCCCAAAACGGCTACTCTTTCTTGGGAATCTGGGAATGTCCAGACCGCTGCCCCTTCTCCCTGTGGCTCCTTGATATCTGCGGGCGTCGCAAGCATCACGACGGCCTTCATTGAGTCAGGGGATGAAGCTATGGGTGCAAAATCTATTCCTCAGAGAGAGAGCGAAGAAGCCGTTACACCCGGTGACGCCTCCGTCATAGTTTCGGTCCATGATTTATCAGGTAGTCGCTGGGTCATTGTTTTCGAGTTTTTCAATCCTGTTCAGCCCTTCTAATGATATTTTGTTTATCTTGAGTATAGGCGCGGTGAACCCTGAGGCTGTGCTTTCTGAAGAAGTGTCACCGGTCGCTACTCTAACGGTCATTGTCCCCCCGCCTTCTTCTGTGCCCTCTCGAATATTGGAAGGTATAGGTTTGTGACTTATTTGTTTTACTGTGGGTACCATCCTCCTTGTATTGACAGTATATTATCGCAACTCTGCAGAATTCCTTTTCGATCATCTATACCAGGTGTTGAACCCACATTTTTCCTTCAGTCGGAAGTCGTTCCGCCTTCTGGTATTGGTTAGTATATTCTTTAACTGATGTTCCTTCCTTTCTTTTACGAATAGACGTATTGCTGCTAAGTTTTCTTCATGTTGATCATAGCATCACGGGTCAGAGGAGGTGACGAGAGAATAGCCATGCCTTCAGTACTCCCCGTCCTGCCGCCTGTCATAGCCGGTATAATATACTCTATCCCTCATGTGTTTTCTTTATCTCCCGAGTTGAAATTTGACCGTAACTCATTTTGCAGCAATTGCACCGGCTCCGACTACTTTTGAGTCTCATATTCTAATGCCTGCAGGGCCCTTTGCTAAACGCATATCTTCCAGGGGCGCTGCAAACAGCCGACGAATATTGAGCGAATTCATCGAAGATCTTAATGCCGAGGCCCTTACTTCTGCTACGGATTTTGCCGTTGAGGTCAATCCAATGCTGGCGACACTCGTGAACTTCCATGATGAAGATCTCGTCGGCTCTTGGGTCGATTACTGCAGAAAAATTGAGGCTTGCTTGCACGAGATTGAGCTCAAGCGTCCCGCTCCTAAAGTATTGGCTTTGAACTCCCAGCGGGCTGTGTGGGTTGAGCACAGTGTTCCTTTCATTCGCCATTTTGAATAAGAGGAGAACTTGAGACGAAAGGAACATGAAGTGGCTTCCAGTGAATCTTTCCGATTGTGCGCCCAAATTGAAGCGAATGCTGCATAGCTAAAAGCTGTTTTTGACAACCTCCGGAGATGTATTTCAGATAGGTTGATGCTGAGGCGGACACTTAACTTCGCCGAGCGGGTCATGCAAGACTGCAAAGCTGCCATGCTAGAAGCCGATGGGAAGCTTTCGTCCTATTTACAACAACGAGCTTAAGTTGAAGCGGAGTTGGCCGCGGTGGCTGATCACGAGAAAGGATTGAGAGGAGCGTGCGAGCGGCTTGCTGATTTGTTGAAGACGCCTCCTCCTCAGTAACCGCCTTTGTACCTCCTTTTTTGTATTCATTTTGATTCCTTTATGAAATGTATCTTGTATTCACTTGAATTCATGAATAAAAGATATATTTTATTTCATATTGGCATGTCATTCTGGAAAATGTGTCTTGTAGATAGTCCATCTTGATCTCCTTGTAGGGCAGCGATGGCTTAGGAAACATGTTCAGATCTGCCGCCTAAGACTTTTCAACTTTATGAGCCGTGAAAGTCTCATAAAGACTTTTCTCCCTACGAATTGAGAGGATCCCGTAGGTTTATTTCCTCTTTAAGGGTCATGAGGAATCCTAAGTGCGTTTTCTTTTGAGAATCATAAGGATCTCACAAGAGAATTTTCCCCCTTACAAGTCGAGAAGACTCGTAAGTGGTTTTTTCCCTCCTTGCCAATATTCGACTTTGGAGAGTATGGCCCGTGAATAGTATTCAATAGTCCATCTTGGACTTAATTGCAGGGCCCCAATTCTTAAGAAACAGGTCCTTATCCCCGTTGCCTAAGGCTTTTCCCTATGAGTCGAGATGAGTTGAGAAGTTCTCGCAGGAACATTATTTTCCTTACGAGTTAAGACAAATCGAGAAGTTATCAAAAGAATGTCCTAACATCACAGTTAACCTATGCTAATAGAAGTCCGTTAGGGTCTGTGGTACTAGGGTTTTTTGTCCGTCGTACCGTCGTGTTGGCCGATGTATTCTCCGATATGCAATCTTGCTATTCGAGTAACCCTAGGACTATCGTGTCTCTAATCCCTTCGGGGGCTGGACAAGACGTCTTCAAGTAATCTTCCGAGTGATATTACCATCGAAAGAGCAAGCGTTAGGGATATTCCATGCCGCTTTTTACTTAAGGTTAGGCTCAGTTTGGGAGCTCCAATGAGTCATGACCACTCCGCACTGGTGTGGGATGATCTCCGATAGTCTTTCAGGTCTCATTTGAGTTTGCCTTCAAGACCTTGAAGCTAGAGTTCTTCCTTTGCTTCGTTTATTGACATTGTTTCTGCAATATTGTGATGAATGTCGAGGTTGTCTATGAACCGTCGAGTCTTGGAACTAAGGACTTTGCCATGGCTCCGTTGTTTTGATCCTGGGGTCGGTCGTCGACGTTGCATCTTCATCCTGCTGGAGTGAGGAGAAAAGCCGTTGTTGATCTCTAGGCTATAGATGTTTCCGCCGAGACCCTGAAGGTAGGGATATTCCTTTGCTTCATCTGTTGACATTGTGTCTGCAATATTGTGACGAATGTCGATATTGTCTCTAGGTTGTCTGTGAACCGTCGAGTCTTAGAACTAGTGACTTTGCCATGGTTCTGTTGTTTTGACCCTGGGGTCGGTTGTTGACGTTGCATCTACATCCTACTGGAGTGAGGATAAACGCCGTTGTTGATCTCTACGCTATAGAAGTTTCCGCAGAGACCCTGAAGCTAGGGATTTTCCTTTGCTTCGTTTGTTGACATTGTGTCTGCAATATTGCGATGAATGTCGAGATTGTCTCTAGGTTGTCTGTGAACCGTCGAGTCTTGGAACTAGGGACTTTGTCATGGCTCCGTTGTTTTGACCCTGGGGTCGGTTATTGACGTTGCATTTGCAGCCTGCTGGAGTAAGGAGAAACACCGTTGTTGATCTCTAGGCTATAGATGTTGCCGTCGAGACCTGGCTCTCCTTCTGATGGAGCTTGGTTAGAAAATGTGGTTCCCTACTTTGTTTGCGCCCATGGATTGTATACAGGGGTCGATATGGACTCACCTGCAGGGCAGAAGTTTCATCTTTTTTTTGTTTCTTTCCGCAATGCTCTATCATTTCAGCTTCTATATCACGAAAGTCGCGATTTCCCAATCATTTCGGCTATTTTTCATGATGCCCAATCTTTTCGGCTATTTTCTTTTTACTCACTGCTTTTTATTGCGAGTTACCCAAACATTTCGGCTATTTTTATATGCATATATTTTACTCGCTGATTTTTATTACGAGTTGCCCCATCATTTCGGCTATTTTATATGCATTTATGGCTTGCTGATTTTTATTGCGAGTTTGGAACTTGAGATCTGATACCAATCTTAGCATCAGCATCGCTGCGACTGGAATATGGCCAGGAGCGAATCATCATTTGCCTTAAAAGGACTTGGAATTTGATAACAATTTAGGCATCAACATCATTGCCATTGGAATGTTGCCAGGAGCGAATCATCATTTGCCTTTGTCGATTTGAACAAAGGTGGCTTAGCAAACAAGGTCAGGATCCCATTGACTAAGGCTTTTTGACTTTATAAGCCGTAAGGGTCTCATAAAGGTATTTTCTCCCTACGAGTCGTGAGGATCTCGTAGGTGTATTTTCTTCTTAGGGGTCGTGAGGACTCCTAAGTGTGTTTTCGCTTATAAGTCGTAAGGATCTCATAAGAGTATTTTCTTCTTATAAGTCGAGAGGACTTACAAGTGTCGTTCACCATATGAGGACACTCCTTGTCATTGGTGGGACTTGGTGAGGGAACGTTTATTCGCGTCCGTGGATTGTATACAAGGGCCGATACTGGACTACCTGTAGGGAACCTTGGGGAATGTGATGGCTTAAGAACATGTTCAGATCTCTGTAGCTTAAGGCTTTTGAATCCTACGAGCCGTAAGGGTCTCGTATGGGGGAATTCTCCTTACGAGTTATGAGGGTCTCGTATGGGGGAATTCTCCTTACGAGTTATGAGGATCTCATAAGTGTAATTTCTCCTTAGGAATCATGGGGATCCCTAAGTGTGTTGTTCCCTTGTGAGTCGTAAGGATCTCACGCAGGTGTTCTCTCCTCACAAGGTCGAGAGGACCTTGCATGTGTTTTTATTTTAACAAGATTGCGCCATTTCGGGTTTTCACAAACTCGCCGGCAGTCCTGCTGTTTTTACTCACGGAGTCCTTTCAGGTTTTCATCCGTGCCCATTTCGCTTGTGGACATACCTTTTTTTTAAAGAGCTTTGATCGCAACACAGATCCCAGAAAAAGATATCGCCATATTTGGGGCGAAGAGTACTAGTTTAGGGACATTTTGGTCCAATGTTAGTTTAAGCACATCTTGGTCCGCAGCTAGTTTTAGGACGTTGCGGTCCATTAGGATTCCAAGGCGAGGTTTTGCTGGATACTACTTATAGAGATTAGACTCGGGAAGATAGCGAGCGAACACGAGCATCGTCATCCATCATTAACATGAGCCATGATTTGTTAAGCATAGTATTTCTTAATGAATCGGCCATTTATTGACCGGAAGGGTCTTTCGCCATGCATATCCATGAGCAAGTAGGCCCCATCTTGGTAGATCTTGTCTATGATGTACGGACCCTCGTAGTTTGGCTCGAATTTCTCCCGTTTTGCACGATTGGGGATCATAGGTCTTTTTATGACTAGTATGAGTTCGCCTTGGCGGAATGTTCTCGGTCTAGTCAATCTTTCGTATGAGCGCGTCATCCTTGATTTGTATGCTTCTAGGCTTTGCTGCGCCATGAGACGAGTTTCATCGAGGGCATCCAGCTCCTCAAGCCGAAGATAGGCATATTCTTCATCCGTCAGCTCGTATCGAACTGCTCCTCGTAGAGAGGGCAACTCTATCTCCAAGGTAAGTACCGCTTCCGTGTCGAATACCAACGCGAATGACGTTGTATTCGTGGCCATTTTGAACGTGGTTCAATACGCCCAAAGAGATTCATGCAATCTCTCATGCCAGCCCTTCTATTTTTGAAGACTGTCTTCTTTATGATCTTCGTCAAGGTCTTATTAAAAGCCTCAACTAGACCGTTAACTCGGGGATTATAGACTGAAGAGTATCTCCAATCTATATTATGTTGTTGTGCAAAGCGGCTGATCTAATAGCTTCTGTACGCCGGCCCATTATCCAAGATGATCCGTCGCAGAGTGCCAAACCGGTAGATGACATGTGTCTTGAAGAAATATAGGATGTTCTCCGTTTTCACATCCCTTAGTGGCACTGCTTCTGCCCAGTTGGAGAAGTAATCGGTCATTGCCAATATGAACCGATGTCCCTTGTATGATACCGGCTCAATAGGCCCGATAATATCGGTTCCCCACATTTCGAACGGCTAGCTAGCCAGCGTTGGGTGTAGCCGATTTGGATGCTGGTGGATGAAGTTCCCATGAATTTGGCATGAGTGACACTGCTTCACATATTCGAGACAGTCTTGTAACGTCGTGGGCCAATAATAACCCATCCTCTTGATCTTCAGCTTCATCTTCATCTTTGTCCCGGCTTGATGGGAACTGCAGAGTCCATCATGGGTTTCTTGGACGACCCTTTTTGCTTCTTCTGGTCCCAAGCATCTTAGCCACAAACTGTTGAACGATATCTTATATAGAGTATCATTGACGAAGGAAAAATACATAGCTCGTTTCATGAGCTGATGTCTCGAAGATGCGTATTCGGGTGTTCGATGGGATTTGAAGTAGTCTATGAAGACTTATCTCCAATCCGTCACCTTTTCTTCATCCTCTAACTAGAATGGCGCTTGTTTGGTCGCTTCCTTTTCTTCAGACGACTCCGGAGATATTTATGCAGGTGCGAGAATCCGGCGGTTTTGCATAATGATCCTTACGTCATCGAGGTTTTTGTCGGCCAGCTCCTTAGCGAGCTTGGCTAGCGCATCCGCCTTACTATTTTCCGCACGTGGTATGCTTTTCAGGATGTAGGAGGGAATTTGTGTCAGCAATTGCTGCACTCTTTCACCATATTTTACTAACTCTGGCTTGCACGTCTGGTAGTCGTCATTTACTTGGCTAACAACCAGCTGGGAGTGTCCATATATGAGGAGGTTTTCGATGTCCATGTCGACAGCGATCTCAAGACCTGCTATCAAAGCTTTATATTCTGCATCGTTGTTTTTTCTTGGTTCTGTTAAGGAAAGGGCGAAACACATTATCCCTCCATGTGGAGTTACAAAGATAAGGCCCACGCAAGCTTTGATTATGGGGGTGCTCTGCTTTCGCCTCTTCATGGAAGATGCTCCGTCGAAGTAGAGTTCCCATCGGGCATTATTTCCTTCCTCCTTTCTGTCTATTGCGTCGAACGCATGTGGAAAACGTCCAGAGCGGATCCTAGTCCTCGCAGAGCACGGCAGTGAACCCGTGTGAAGCATCCAGAGCGGAGCCTAGTCCTCGCCTAACGCGGCAGTGAAACCGTGTGAAGCATCTAGTGCAAAATTCCTGGTCACGTAGAACGCGGATAACGTCACTCTTTGACCCCGTGGAAAACGTCCAGAACGGATCCTGGTCCTCGCAGAACACGGCAGTGAACCCATGCGAAGCATCCAGAGCGGAGCCTAGTCCTCGCCTAACGCGGCAGTGAACCCGTGTGAAGCATCTAGTGCAAAATTCCTGGTCACGTGGAACGCGGATAACGTCACTCTTTGACCCCGTGGAAAACGTCCAGAGCGGATCCTGGTCCTCGCAGAACACGGTAGTGAACCCGTGCGAAGCATCCAGAGCGGAGCCTAGTCCTCGCCTAACGCGGCAGTGAACCCGTGTGAAGCATCTAGTGCAAAATTCCTGGTCACGTGGAACGCGGATAACGTCACTCTTTGACCCCGTGGAAAACGTCCAGAGCGGATCCTGGTCCTCGCAGAGTACGGCAGTGAACCCGTGTGAAGCATCCAGAGCGGAGCCTAGTCCTCTCCTAACGCGGCAATGAAACCGTGTGAAGCATCTAGTGCAAAATTCCTGATCACGTGGAACGCGGATAACGTCACTCTTTGACCCCGTGGAAAACGTCCAGAGCGGATTCTGGTCCTCGCAGAGCACGGCAGTGAACCCGTGTGAAGCATCCAGAGCGGAGCCTAGTCCTATCCTAATGCGGCAATGAAACCGTGTGAAGCATCTAGTGCAAAATTCCTGGTCACGTGGAACGCGGATAACGTCACTCTTTGACCCCGTGGAAAACGTCCAGAGCGGATCCTGGTCCTCGTAGAGCACGGCAGTGAACCCGTGCGAAGTATCCAGAGCGGAGCCTACTCCCCGCCTAACACGGCAGTGAACCCGTGGGAAGCATCTAGAGCAAAATTCCTGGTCACGTGGAACGCGGACAACGTCGCTCTTCGATCCCGTGGGAAACGTCCAGAGCGGATCCTGGTCCTCACACCAACATGGAGTGATCACCACCGCGACATTCGTCTCGATACAGCAGACGCGACACCAGCAAATGAAGCGAAGGCCAAATTCCTAGCTTCAGGGTCTTGACGGCAAGTCATATAAAGCCTGAAAGACAATCGGAGATCAACCCACACCAGCGCAGAGTGGTCACCACCTCGACGTTCGTCTCGATACAGCAGACGAAATGTCACCCCAGCATTTTTCCCCCAGCAGGATTCGGAAGCGACAAAGCAAACGAAGTAAAGGCCAAATTCCTAGCTTCAACGTCTTGACGGTAAGTCATATAAAACCGGAAAGACAAACAGAGATCATCCCACATGGAGTGTTCACCACCACGACATTCGTCTCGATACAGCAGACAAAATGTCACTACAGCGTCCTTCCTCCAACAGGATCCGGACACACCAAAGAAAACGAAGCGGAGGCCAAATTCCTAGCTTCAGGGTCTTAACGGTAAGTCATATAAAACCGGAAAGACAATCAGAGATCATCTCACACCAACATGGAGTGATCACCACCTCGACGTTCGTCTCGACACAACAGACGCAACATCACCGAAAGGAGTCACGGCAAAATCCCTGGTTCCAGACCTCGACGGTTCACCAGCAACCTAGAGACAACCGCGACATTTGTCTCGATACAGAGGACGCAATGCCAGCAAACGAAGCGAAGGCTAAATTCCTAGCTTCAACGTCTTAACGGCAAGTCATATAAAGCCTGAAAGACCATCAGAGATCATCCCACACCAGCGTGGAGTGGTCACCACTTCGATGTTCGTCTCGATACAGCAGACGAGATGTCACAACAGCGTTCTTCCTCCAACAGGATTCGCACATGACAAAGCAAACGAAGCGAAAGCCAAATTCCTAGCTTCAGGGTATTAACGGCAAGTCATATAAAGCCTGAAAGACCACCGGAGATCATCCCACATGGAGTGGTCACCACCTCGACGTTCGTCTCGATACAGCAGACGCAACATCACCAAAAGGAGCCACGACAAAATCCCTAGTTCCAAATCTCGACGGTTCATCAGCAACCTAGAGACAACCACGACATTCGTCTCGATACAGAGGACGCAATGCCAGCAAACGAAGCAAAGGCCAAATTCCTAGCTTCAGGGTCTTAACGGCAAGTCATATAAAGCCTGAAAGACTATCGAAGATCATCCCACACCAGCGCGGAGTGGTTATGACTCATCGGGGCTCTCCAAAATGAGCCTAACCTCAAGTAAAAAGCGGCATGGCAAATTCCTAGCGCTTGCTCTTCCGACGGTCAAACTGCCAAGGAGGATTGCTTGAAGTCGTCTTGTCCAGCCCCCGAAGGGATCAGAGACATGGCAGTCGCAGGGCTACTCGAACAGCACGATTGCCTATCGAGGAATACATCAGCTCATGCGATGGTACGACGGCCAAAACCCTAAGTACCACAGACCTTAACGGACTTCTGTCGTAAAGAGCAGAGGTTAACTGTGACGTTAGGATATTCTTGCGAGATCTGCTCGATTCGTTTCGACTCATGAGGAAATTGATGCCTTTGCGAGAACTTCTCGATTCGTCTCGACTCGTGAGATAAAGCCTTAGGCAGTAGGGATTAAAAAACCTGTTTTCTAAGCACTGGGATCCTGCAAGTCGGCCCAAAATGGTCTCTTGCATACTATCCACGGGCCTCACTCTCCAAATTCGAATCTCAACAAGGAGGGAAACAACCACTTACGAGTCCTCTCGACTTATAAGTGGGAAAATTCTCTTGTGAGATCCTTACGACTTTCAAGAGAAAACACACTTAGGAGTCCTCACGACCCCTAAGGAGAAAATACACCTGCGGGATCCTCTCGACTCGTAGGGAGAAAAGTCTTTATGAGACCCTCACGGCTCATAAAGTTGAAAAGTCTTAGGTGGCAGATCCTAACCCTGTCTCCTAAGCCATCACTGCCCTGCAAAGAGGTCAAGATGGACCATCTATAAGCCACACTCGCCAAAGCTACATGCCACTGAAATGGAAAAGCTACTCATGAGCATATAAACTACTTCACTCCAGAGTAAGATATAAAGAGATAGAAGGGTGCGGCTCATGGAGTTAAGGGTTTGGAACTATATCTCTTAAGAGTCGAGATTTGAGTCAATGATAAATGACGACGCTTGTGTCCGCTCGTTATCTTCTCAGATCAAGATTCTGAAAGTAATATACCAACCCGAAACTGGTCATACGCTATGCATTACTTTGCACTACTTCACCCACATAAATACTTACGTGGGCAAAGTAGTGGGGGGCATTTGTTCCCGCCAAAAATTTCTGCGCAAAAGAGCCCAAGGTATCAAATGGCGGTGATACGCTTAAGAAAATGGGAACCAGTATCTTCCGGGCTGTTTTTTTGACAAACTCCCGAATGAGAAACAGATAAATTCTGATGGTATCGAAAGCGGCTTGAAAAACCCTTCGATTTGATATATTATGGGCCTCTTAATTCATCCGGGATCAAAAGTTATGAGGAATTACGTGTCCACACGTGATGAGCTTTTAAGAACCCGCTGGAGGAGTTAAAAGATACAATAAAAACTCAGAAAAGACCCCAATGGGGCATCACGTGCTCACACGTGACCATGGATCACGTGCAGACACGTGATGGGCTTTTAAAGCCTCTAAAATAATGAATAGAATTTAATTCTAAAAGTCAGAAAATACCTCAACGAGGTATCACGTGCTTACACGTGACCAATGGTCACGTGTTGACACGTGACCAATGGTCACGTGTTGACACGTGATGGTTAAAACTGAAACATAAATAAGCGGCTGAGAAAGGAACCTAATTGGGGGTCACGTGCTCACACGTGACCAAAGGTCACGTGCCAGCACGTGACTGGCTTTAAAAGCATTATAATTTAATAGAATTAAATTCTAAAAGTCTCTAAATCTTTCCAAATGGAAAAGGATTATTGGGACCGTTGGATTAAAGATCCAAGGATGATTAAATATCACCAATTTATGGAAAGATCTTGGACTTGGAATGATTTCCCCCCTAAATCTGACCGAGATAACAAATGGATATCTTTGGATTTAAAATCCAATGGTGAATAAAATTCACCTAACAATCTAAAGGCCCAGATTAATGATGAATGCAAATCAAATCTCTCAACATACAAATCAAATCTCTTAATGAGAGATTTGCCAAACAAATTGATTCCTTTCCTTCTCCTATAAATAGGAGCCAAGAAAAGAAGAGGGTGGATCTACTTTTTTGAGAGAAAAACAGAGAGAGGAGAATTTAATTCTCAAGAGGGAAGAAAAGAAAGGAGAATTTAATTCTCAACAAAGAAAACCCTAGGTGAGAAAAGGAAAAAAGATAAACTCCAAACACAGAATTTAATTCTCAAAATCCAAGAGTTTAACTCTTATACAAAAAGAACTTAGTTCTTCTTCTGGTTGAAGATCTGTACAGAGAACATCTCCCCATAGGATGAGAATTTAATTCTCATCGGGTTGAGATCTTGCCATGCAGATCCTAAACTTAGAAGGGGAATTGAGTTTTGAGGATTAATTCTCCTAAAACAAAACTAGGGTTTAACCCTAATCAAGAATTTAATTCTTTTACATATCTGGGAATTTAATTCCTTTGAAAAGAAATCAGGGTTTCATCCTAAATAAGAATTCAATTCTTTCACGATAGGAATTTAATTCCTCCAAAATCATAATTAGGGTTTAACCCTACAAAGAATTCAATTCTTAAAAGATCTCTGTTCATGAAAAGAACTAGGGTCACGTGCCCCACGTGACCCTTGAAAAGATCCCCTGCAAAGAACTTTGAAGCATCACCTCACGTGCTCCCACGTGACTCCCAAAACGCAGAAAGAAAAAGCAAAGGAAATGAAAGCTTTGGGCGCTCTCACGTGTTATCACGTGACCCCTCAGCAAATGCTTTAACAATTGGCGCACAGATCCCCATCACGTGCCAACACGTAATGCTCTAAAATAAAAATGAAAGTGTTTAACACTTAATGGCAAAACAAAAGAAAAGAAGCTTTGGGCGCTCTCACGTGTCCCCACGTGACCCCTCAGCAAGTGCTATAATTATCGATGCATAGGCCTCCATCACGTGCCAACACGTGATGCTCTAAAATAAAAACAAAAGTGTTTAACACTTATTCGCAGATTTGAGGATAAACCAAAAAGAGATCTGGCTCCACATTTAGGGCGCCCTCACGTGTCACCACGTGACCCCTAATGAGCATTCTAACAGACCAGAACGGGGGCCTCCATCACGTGCTCACACATGATGGCCGTCAGAATTAAAAGAGTTAAACACTGATCTGCAGAATAAAATAAGGGAAATCAGGGCGCTCTCACGTGACCCCTCTTTCCTTAGTGTTTAACACTAATCTGAAGACTTTGTTCCCAGTGTTTAACACTGATTTGCTTTAGTGTTTAACACTAATTTGAAATCTCTGATTACCAGTGTTTAACACTGATTTGCGTTAATGTTTAACACTAATTTGAAAGCCCTGTTGCTAGTGTTTAACACTAGTTATCTTTTAGTGTTTAACATTAACTTGCTAATCTTATTCCCAGTGTTCAACACTGTTGGTCTTTAGTGTTTAACACTAGCTTTAGCCCAATTGGCTAAGTTTCTAGAGGCAAAGCCTCTCCTTCAATGAACCAACAGAGGGCCAATATTTCAAACATAATTGGACTTAGCCCAAACTGGCCATAAGTCCTCAAATCATCTTGAACTGAGCACATCTGCTCTTTCAACCAACTCATTGGTTTAAGGGTACATCTCTGAACTCCTCTGATATTTGTCGTTGTAATCCTTCAACGTCTTCAGAGAGGTGACGGGTCCCGACAACCACACATCAACACGGACTGTGGGGTCCTTAAACCCATGGACTTATGCGTCCTTAAACTACCAATGGACCACCATGTCCCTAAACTGTAGTTGGACCACCATGTCCCTAAACTGGCATTGGACCACTATGTCCTTAAACTGGTATTGGACCACCATGTCCCTACACTGGCAATGGACCACCATGTCCCTAAACTGGAACAATAGAGCCCCCAAATGCTCTTTTGTCGGATCTAAACGATCCCGTTAAGTCGATCTTAGTCCCAAACTGGACTAACATATCCTTAACAACCGTTTAAGTTGATCTTAGCCTCAAATATGGCTAACGTATCCTTAAACGTTCAAACAGACTTTAGTCCCAAATTGGACTATGAATCCCCCCAATCAACTCATTGGTTCAAGGGTACATCTCTGAACTCCTCTGACACCTGTCGTTGTAATCCTTCAACGTCGTCAGAGAGGTGACGGGTCCCGACAGCCATACATGTAATGGACCACTATGTCCCTAAACTGGAACAATAGAGTCCAAATGCTCTTTTGTCGGATCTAAACGATCCCGTTAAGTTGATCTTAGTCTCAAATTGGACTAACGTATCCTTAACAAACGTTTAAGTTGATCTTAGCCTAAAAAATGGCTAACGTATCCTTAAACCAAAACCCCAAACCCAAATCTAAGAAAATACGAATTTGGACTAATCCACGTCCTACGGGCGACTACATAAATTAGTCTCCGTATACAATCCACGGGCAACCACAAACAAAACAAACACCCACGACACGAAGTGACCAGCTGGAGAAGGAGAAAGTTGTTACCGCGACGCGGTAGCTTGATTAACTGCAGGGGCTTGCGCCTGCAGGGAAGAGCGTCCCCACAATCAAAAAACCCCTCAAGCGAGGGGGAATCTGACGAAGTCTGCTACATCGGCCGCATCCGTCTAAACCTCCGATACACGGTGCCATAAATCAACTTGGCATCTTCGGAGAGGTGGACGGATAGCACCAATTAGCATCTGCCCCGAATTTCAGGCAAGACGTCCATGTCTCGGCCGCCATTCGGAGGGGAACAGATTCTGGCACGCCCGGTGGGACCTCTTCCTCTTTCCACTCCACACTTCGTGTGTCGTGTTCGCGAACAAATCGCGGTTTGCTGTGATTGCCTGTGGATTCAAGGTACTAAGATTTGGTGTCTTGCTTTATGCAGAAAATAGAAAATCGATGGCTTCGAACTGCACCGCCCGCAGCGATAACTCTCACTCCGTCATTGCTGGAGGAGTGACTTATGGGCCCCAAGCGGCCTCCCTTTTCAAGATGCCAGTGGAGCAGGTAACTCAGGCCACCACTGGATTATTCTTCGGGACCATGCTCCCACCGTTGAGCTTCAATGCCACAATGACGTTGCAAGAAGCCCCAAAGAAGTCGGTCTTTGATCGGCTCACCACTGCCGCGGCCCCTCTCAACGGGTCGCCCAACTCTAATACCTCAGTTTTCAACAGACTGGGCCAGGACATCTACAAGCCCGCAATACCCGAAGCTGCCATCCCAAAACGGATAGCTATCCCGGCTCAAGCGGACGAAATCATTGGAAAGGCTCCTCTTTCCAAGAAGTCAGTTTTTACAAAGCTGGCCATTCCGTTTGCTGCTCCAGGCGAGGTCCTCAAAGCTGCTTCCCCTGCTCAGAGGGGGCATGAAGAAGCTTATCCAACAACGGAGGTGGTCTCATCCGCACGACATGCTCGACGTCGCCACTGGCGCCGAGTGAGGAAGGCTGGGGGCAACTCCCCCTCTGAGATAACTCCGCCAGCCCCAACGGTGGGGATCGATGCTGCTGTTCCAACCGGGAATAGCTTTGAATTGCTGAACACGGTGCGCAGAAACTCTCCTACCGCCGTACTAAAAATATCCCCTCCTCCGGTAGGAAATGTTGCGGAAGCCAAGCCAGAACAGTCCTCTCAGCGGCTGTCCTCTAAAATCTACAAGGTCTGGCGCCAAGTCCAAGACTCGGTGATTGATCGAAATTTCTCCCGCCAGCAGAAGAAGCTGAAGGTCCGGCAGGAAGAAAACCGTCCTGTTAAGCCACAAAAAGCAACGGCTACTTGGGCGCCCACTACAACGACCCCCTTAACTTCAACCACTCAAAAGAAAAGGAGTCCGCAAAAAGCCCCTGTGAACATGGTGAACCGTAAACGCGCTGAGCACAAACACCCCAAGTCTGGGGGCATGCTGGTGCATACTGTTTATATGGCTTCTGGAAAAGAGGAAAGCCGTGCATCGACGGGTCACCGACCGCTCACCCGATCCGTAACGAAAGCCCAGGAGCAACAACAAAAGCTTCAGGAAATGATGACTACAATGGCTGCACTCACTGAGCCAAAAGAAAGCTCTGAAACGTCTTCGAATGAGCGTCAAGAACAAGAAACCGACGCTGACTTTTTACGCAGAGTCCTCGAAAAGAAGGACAAAGAAGCTGCAGAGCAAGCGGCTAACATAAAACAGATGGCGCTCCTCTTCCAAGATATGGTAGGGATGATGTTACAGCCGGACCCTCATGCTGAAGATCCCCCGATCGTCCTTGAAGACAACAGGGAAGAAACGTCAAATCCTCCGCCGGCTCTATCAACAGCCAAGGAGGAGGCAATCTCCAAAGTTGACCTAGACGAATATATAGCTCAGCAGATCCGGGTTCATCAGGCAAATGAAGCGGCTGGGCAAATTGTTAGAACCGGACGACCGTATCCGAGCTGGTATGACCAAATCAGTTACCCGCCAGGATATACGATCCCTAAATTCCACGTATATAAAGGGACAGGGAATCCGCATCAGCATGTCGCTCAATTCAGGGCCTTATGCGGCAATACTGGAGGCGATGACAAATTGTTGCTACGTCAATTCGTCGGCAGCTTAGCAGAAACAGCCTTTGAATGGTATTCGGAGCTACCTAACGACTCTGTTAAAACATTTGCGGAGATGGAGCTGCTATTTACACAGAGATTTGTAAGCGCTAGCGAGCGCACCCCGATCACGGCACTGATCAACGCCAGAGTGAAGCCGGGAGAGACGTGGGTGCAATATGCAATCCGGTGGCAGAACCTATGGTCGAGATGCGAACAACGCATAGAAGAAGCTCCTGCCGTGGGCATGTTCGTGGGTACTCTCGACCCTCAAGCGACCATATCCCAATTCATGATGTTCTTCAAGCCGACCACTTTTCAGGCCTTGATTGACAAGCTGGCCCAAATGGACCAGATGGGTCATAGACCATCTCCTTCAAAGACAGAGCCTTGGAATGAAAAGGACAAAGGGAAAGCAACCGTCGTCGCCAATACTCAACAACAGCCGAGCCACTTAAATCCGGTTGTTCGCCAGAACAATGTGCGACCATGCCCATCCCTTGAGGAAAGACTGGGACGTCCTTACTCATTTCCTCAGGATAAAACGAGAAAACTGTTCGAGCTGGCAGTGCGCAACAGACTCATCAATCTGCCGAGTCCAAAACGTCCGTTGCAACCAGGCGATGTCAACGATCCCAATTATTGCCCTTACTACCAAGCGGTAAGCCATCCAATCGAAGATTGCTTCGTCTTTAAGGGATGGATCGAGGATCAGTACCTACAAGGCAAGTTTGCGCTGTCTGAAAAGTGGAAGGTAAACCCACCACAGCCGCACACTCCAAAGAAGACGGACACACCGGGGGCAAGTTGTCACATGATCTCTCACTCATTGATAGATGATGAAGAGGCTCCTTGCACCGAGAAACCGAGGGCGGGTCCTGAACCAGAACTTCTGTGGCCGTCAGACGAGATGATTGATGCATTCCTGAATGAAGCCCGTCTTAAAAGCAAAGCTGATCGAGAGTGTGAGATGGCCATATTCGAGAAAGCCAAACGCCGACGACTAGATGAAAGGGTCGAAACACTTCCACCGGATCAAAGTACATCCGCCACAAATAAAAGCAGGTTTAAGATGAGGAAAAGATTCGCCAAAGCCATATCGATGGGAATGAAGCTGCCACCCTCTGAAGGAAACACTCCTGATGAAGCGGATGTACATCCTAGCTACTGCTTATATCATCGAAAGATTGCGCACCCAATCGAAGAGTGCAATGCCTTTAAAAACTGGTGGCAGGGATACGTTGCTCACCGGCAGCACGTTCAGCGATTGAAGCGCAAAGCTCGTCGAAAACAGAGAAGCACGACAAATGAGCATATGAAAACTGCCGGCAACGGTCACATGGTTGATGGCAGAAGATCGCAAGCTCTCACATTCGGGAGCAATTCTGAAGAAGAAATGACTCTTAGCCCTCTCTTCAAAGAATCCACCTCAGGAAAAGAGGAAGAAAAGAAGAGCTGCGAGAACGTTCAGCTGCGCAATCGCACGCTACCCGAAAAGAATCTCGGACCCGCAAACAAGGGATCGAACAAAAGGGATAAGGGGAATGGAAAAGCGACCTCCGTCGCCAATGCTCAACAACAGCCGAGTGACCCGAAACCGTTTGTTCGTCAAAATAACAAGCCGTGATACCTCAATGAGAAGTTGAAACGTCCTTACTCGTTTCCCAGAGATAAAACGAAGAGACTGTTCGAGCTAGCGGTGCGCATCGGGCTCATCACTCTGCAGGATCCAAAACGTCCGTTGCAGCCAGGTGACGTTAACAATCCTAACTATTGTCCCTACCACAGAGTAATGGGTCACCCACTCGAAAATTGCTGTCTTCAAAGGCTGGATTGAGGATGAATACCAACAGGGCAAATTCGCGTTGTCTGACAACTGGAAGGTGAGCCCGCCAAAACCACATGCTCCGAAAAAGATGGACATGCCGGGGGCATCGTGCTCTTTCATAGAGAAAGCCCCATAGACCGAAAAGTCAGTAAACTAGAGATTCGTCTCAAATACGGCGACGGCGGACCGAAACGTCCTTAAACTAACGGCGGACCGCAATGTCCTAAAACTTGCAAATGATCGAAACATCGTTAAACTACTCCCAACCCGCAGCATCTTCAGGCTGACGTGGTAAAAAAAAAAACGGTACGTCCACAACCAAAATGGGCACGGATGAAAACCCAAAAAGGCTCCGTGAGTAAAAACAGCAGGGCTACCGGCGAGTGTTCGTGAAAACCCGAAAGGGCGCGACCTCGTTTTAAAAAAAAAAGAAAAAAAAAGGAATAAAAAAAAGGAATAAAAAAAAAACAAAAAAAAAGGTATGTCTACAAGCAAAATGGGCACGGATGAAAACCCGAAAGGGCTCCGTGAGTAAAAACAGCAGGGCTACCGGCGAGTGTTTGTGAAAACCCGATAGGGCGCAACCTCGTTAAAAGACACTTACAGGATCCTCTCGACCTTGTAAGGAGAAACCACCTGCGTGAGATCCTTACGACTCACAAGGAAGCAACACACTTAAGGATCCTCACGATTCCTAAGGAGAAATTACACTTACGAGATCCTCACGACTCGTAAGGAGAACTCTCTTATGGGACCCTCACGGCTCATAAGATTTGAAAGTTTTAAGTTACAGAAACCTTAACCTGTTCTTAAGCAACCCCCACAACCTTCGATACTGCCCTACAAGTGGCTCAATACTGACCCTTGTATAAAATCCACGGGCGCGAATAAACATTTCCCCAGCAAAGTCCCACCCGTGATTAGGGATATGTCCATATGGTGAACAACCCTTATAAGTCCTCTCGACTTATAAGGAGAAAACCCTTTTGTAAGATCCTTACGACTTACAGGGGAATATACACTTAGGAATCCTCACGATTCCTAAGGAGAAAACACACCTACGAGATCCTCACGACTCGCGGGGAGAAATACCTTTGTGAGACCCTTACGGCTCATGAAGTCAAAAGCCTTAGTCGATAGGATCCTAACTCTGTTTGCTAAGCCACCTTTGTTCAACATCGACAGAGGCAAATGATGATTCGCTCCTGGCAATATCCCAGTTGTAGCGATGCTGATGTCTAAACCGGTATCAAATTCCAAGCCCTTTCAAGGCAAATGATGATTCGCTCCTGGCAATATCCCAGTTGCAGCAATGCTGATGCCTAAACCGGTATCAAATTCCAAGTCCTTTCATGGCAAATGATGATTCGCTCCTGGCAATATTCCAGTCGCAGCGATGCTGATGCCAAGATTGGTATCAGATCGCAAATCCCCTACTCGCGAGAAAAAAACTCAGCGAGCCAAAAAAAAAATGCATACGAAATAGCCGAAATGATGGGGCAACTTGCAAACAAAATCAGCAAGTAAAAATGTATGCATGCAAAATAGCCGAAATGATTGGGCAACTCGAAATAAAAAGCAGCGAGTAAAAAGAAAAATAGCCGAAATGATTGGGCACCGCGAAAATAGCCGAAATGATTGGGCAATCGCGATTTTCGCGATATAAAAAGCTGAAATGATAGTGCATCGCGGAAAGAATAAAAAAAAATATAAAAGAATGAAACTTTTTGCCCTACAGGTGAGGTCACATTGACCCCTGTATACAATCCATGGGCACGAACAAGGAGGGAACCATATCTTCCCGACAGGATCCAACGGAAAGCGAAGCCAAATCTTGACGGTTCATAGACAACCTAGAGACAATCTCGACATTTGTCACAATATTACAGACACGGCGTCAACAAATGAAGCAAACGAAGATCCCGAGCTTCAGGGTCTCGACGTCAACATCGACAACTTAGAAATCACCAACGGCGTTTCTCCTCACTCCAACCAGATACAGACATGACGTCAACAATCGACTTCAAAGTCGCAACGAAACGGAACCATGGCAAAGGCCTTAGTCCTAAATCTCAACGGCCACATCTGTAGCCTGGAGACCAACAACGGTGTGCCTCCTCATTCCAGCAGCGCAAAGGTGTTACACCATCAAGCGGAGCGATGGCAAAATCCCAACTCCGCCTTAGCATTCGTCTTGTTACAGCAGACGCAATGTTAACAACGGCGTTCCTTCGCAGTCCAGCAGGATATACATGCAAAGTTAATAAAAGACCTCATGGTCAGCAAAGCGGAGTGACGGCAAAATCCTAGCTCCACCTCAATACTCGTCTCGTCATAGCGGACACATCATCAAGCAAAGCGGAACAGCGGCAACTCCCAGTTCCATAACTCGACGATGTACTCCCACAGAGAGTCAAATCCCAACTCCGTGAAATGCGGATATAATCAACAAAATTCCTGGTCACGTGGAACGCGGATAACATCACTATTTGACCCCGTGGAAAACGTCCAGAGCGGATCCTGATCCTCGCAGAACACGGCAGTAAACCCGTGCGAAGCATCCAGAGAGGAGCCTAGTCCTCGCCTAACGCGGCAGTGAAACCGTGTGAAGCATCTAGTGCAAAATTCCTGGTCACGTGGAACGCGGATAACGTCACTCTTTGACCCCATGGAAAACGTCCAGAGCGGATCCTGGTCCTCGCAGAACACGGCAGTGAACCCGTGTGAAGTATCCAGAGCGGAGCCTAGTCCTCGCCTAACGCGGCAGTGAAACCGTGTGAAGCATCTAGTGCAAAATTCCTGGTCACGTGGAACGCGGATAACGTCACTCTTTGACCCCATGGAAAACGTCCAGAACGGATCCTGGTCCTCGCAGAACACGGCAGTGAACCCATGCGAAGCATCCAGAGCGGAGCCTAGTCCTCGCCTAACGCGGCAGTGAACCCGTGTGAAGCATCTAGTGCAAAATTCCTGGTCACGTGGAACGCGGATAACGTCACTCTTTGACCCTGTGGAAAACGTCCAGAGCGGATCCTGGTCCTCGCAGAACACGGCAGTGAACCCGTGCGAAGCATCCAGAGCGGAGCCTAGTCCTCGCCTAACGCGGCAGTGAACCCGTGTGAAGCATCTAGTGCAAAATTCCTGGTCACGTGGAACGCGGATAACGTCACTCTTTGACCCCGTGGAAAACGTCCAGAGCGGATCCTGGTCCTCGCAGAGCATGGCAGTGAACCCGTGTGAAGCATCCAGAGCGGAGCCTAGTCCTCTCCTAACGCGGCAATGAAACCGTGTGAAGCATCTAGTGCAAAATTCCTGGTCACGTATAACGCGGATAACGTCACTCTTTGACCCCGTAGAAAACGTCCAGAGCGGATCCTGGTCCTCGCAGAGCACGGCAGTGAACCCGTGTGAAGCATCCAGAGCGGAGCCTAGTCCTCTCCTAATGCGGCAATGAAACCGTGTGAAGCATCTAGTGCAAAATTCCTGGTCACGTGGAACACGGATAACGTCACTCTTTGACCCCGTGGAAAACGTCCAGAGCGGATCCTGGTCCTCGTAGAGCACGGCAGTGAACCCGTGCGAAGCATCCAGAGCGGAGCCTACTCCTCGCCTAACACGGCAGTGAACCCGTGGGAAGCATCTAGAGCAAAATTCCTGGTCACGTGGAACGCGGACAACGTCGCTTTTCGATCCCGTGGGAAACGTCCAGAGCGGATCCTGGTCCTCACACCAACATGGAGTGATCACCACCGCGACATTCGTCTCGATACAGCAGACGCGACACCAGCAAATGAAGCGAAGGACAAATTCCTAGCTTCAGGGTCTTGACGGCAAGTCATATAAAGCCTGAAAGACAATCGGAGATCATCCCACACCAGCGCGGAGTGGTCACCCCCTCGACGTTCGTCTCGATACAGCAGACGAAATGTCACCCCAGCGTTCTTCCCCCAGCAGGATTCGGAAGCGACAAAGCAAACGAAGTAAAGGCCAAATTCCTAGCTTCAACGTCTTGACGGTAAGTCATATAAAACCGGAAAGACAAACAGAGATCATCCCACATGGAGTGGTCACCACCACGACATTCGTCTCGATACAGCAGACAAAATGTCACTACAGCGTTCTTCCTCCAACAGGATCCGGACACACCAAAGAAAACGAAGCGGAGGCCAAATTCCTAGCTTTAGGGTCTTAACGGTAAGTCATATAAAACCGGAAAGACAATCAGAGATCATCTCACACCAACATGGAGTGATCACCACCTCGACGTTCGTCTCGACACAGCAGACGCAACATCACCGAAAGGAGTCACGGCAAAATCCCTGGTTCCAGACCTCGACGGTTCACCAGCAACCTAGAGAAAACAGCGACATTCGTCTCGATACAGAGGACGCAATGCCAGCAAACGAAGCGAAGGCTAAATTCCTAGCTTCAACGTCTTAACGGCAAGTCATATAAAGCCTGAAAGACCATCAGAGATCATCCCATACCAGCGTGGAGTGGTCCCCACCTCGATGTTCGTCTCGATACAGCAGACGAGATGTCACAACAGCGTTCTTCCTCCAACAGGATTCGCACATGACAAAGCAAACGAAGCGAAGGCTAAATTCCTAGCTTCAGGGTCTTAACGGCAAGTCATATAAAGCCTGAAAGACCACCGGAGATCATCCCACATGGAGTGGTCACCACCTCGACGTTCGTCTCGATACAGCAGACGCAACATCACCAAAAGGAGCCATGGCAAAATCCCTAGTTCCAAATCTCGACGGTTCATCAGCAACCTAGAGACAACCACGACATTCGTCTCGATACAGAGGACGCAATGCCAGCAAACGAAGCAAAGGCCAAATTCCTAGCTTCAGGGTCTTAACGGCAAGTCATATAAAGCCTGAAAGACTATCGGAGATCATCCCACACCAGCGCGGAGTGGTTATGACTCATCGGGGCTCTCCAAAATGAGCCTAACCTCAAGTAAAAAGCGGCATGGCAAATTCCTAGCGCTTGCTCTTCCGACGGTCAAACTGCCAAGGAGGATTGCTTGAAGTCGTCTTGTCCAGCCCCCAAAGGGATCAGAGACATGGCAGTCGCAGGGCTACTCGAACAGCATGATTGCCTATCGAGGAATACATCAGCTCATGCGATGGTACGACGGCCAAAACCCTAAGTACCACAGACCCTAACGGACTTCTGTCGTAAAGAGCAGAGGTTAACTGTGACGTTAGGATATTCTTGCGAGATCTGCTCGATTCGTTTCGACTCATGAGGAAATTGATGCCTTTGCGAGAACTTCTCGATACGTCTCGACTCGTGAGATAAAGCCTTAGGCAGTAGGGATTAAAAAACCTGTTTCCTAAGCACTGGGATCCTGCAAGTCGGCCCAAAATGGTCTCTTGCATACTATCCACGGGTCTCACTCTCCAAATTCGAATCTCAACAAGGAGGGAAACAACCACTTACGAGTCCTCTCGACTTATAAGTGGGAAAATTCTCTTGTGAGATCCTTACGACTTTCAAGAGAAAACACACTTAGGAGTCCTCACGACCCCTAAGGAGAAAATACACCTGCGGGATCCTCTCGACTCGTAGGGAGAAAAGTCTTTATGAGACCCTCATGGCTCATAAAGTTGAAAAGTCTTAGGTGGCAGATCCTAACCCTGTCTCCTAAGCCATCACTGCCCTGCAAAGAGGTCAAGATGGACCATCTATGAGCCACACTCGCCAAAGCTACATGCCACTAAAATGGAAAAGCTACTCATGAGCATATAAACTACTTCACTCCAGAGTAAGATATAAAGAGATAGAAGGGTGCGGCTCATGGAGTTAAGGGTTTGGAACTATATCTCTTAAGAGTCGAGATTTGAGTCAATGATAAATGACGACGCTTGTGTCCGCTCGTTATCTTCTCAGATCAAGATTCTGAAAGTAATATACCAACTCGAAACTGGTCATACGCTATGCATTACTTTGCACTACTTCACCCACGTAAATACTTACGTGGGCAAAGTAGTGGGGGGCATTTGTTCCCGCCAAAAATTTTTGCGCAAAAGAGCCCAAGGTATCAAATGGCGGCGATACGCTTAAGAAAATGGGAACCAGTATCTTCCGGGCTGTTTTTTTGACAAACTCCCGAATGAGAAACAGATAAATTCTGATGGTATCGAAAGCGGCTCGAAAAACCCTTCGATTTGATATATTATGGGCCTCGTAATTCATCCGGGATCAAAAGTTATGAGGAATTACGTGTCCACACGTGATGGGCTTTTAAGAACCCGCTGGAGGAGTTAAAAGATACAATAAAAACTCAGAAAAGACCCCAATGGGGCATCACGTGCTCACACGTGACCATGGGTCACGTGCAGACACGTGATGGGCTTTTAAAGCCTCTAAAATAATGAATAGAATTTAATTCTAAAAGTCAGAAAATACCTCAACGAGGTATCACGTGCTTACACGTGACCAATGGTCACGTGTTGACACGTGATGGTTAAAACTGAAACATAAATAAGCGGCTGAGAAAGGAACCCAATTGGGGGTCACGTGCTCACACGTGACCAAAGTTCACGTGCCAGCACGTGACTGGCTTTAAAAGCATTATAATTTAATAGAATTAAATTCTAAAAGTCTCTAAATCTTTCCAAATGGAAAAGGATTATAGGGACCGTTGGATTAAAGATCCAAGGATGATTAAATATCACCAATTTATGGAAAGATCTTGGACTTGGAAAGATTTCCCCCCTAAATCTGACCGAGATAACAAATGGATATCTTTGGATTTAAAATCCAATGGTGAATAAAATTCACTTAACAATCTAAAGTCTCAGATTAATGATGAATGCAAATCAAATCTCTCAACATACAAATCAAATCTCTTAATGAGAGATTTGCCAAACAAATTGATTCCTTTCCTTCTCCTATAAATAGGAGCCAAGAAAAGAAGAGGGTGGATCTACTTTTTTGAGAGAAAAACAGAGAGAGGAGAATTTAATTCTCAAGAGGGAAGAAAAGAAAGGAGAATTTAATTCTCAACAAAGAAAACCCTAGGTGAGAAAAGGGAAAAAGATAAACTTCAAACAGAGAATTTAATTCTCAAAATCCAAGAGTTTAACTCTTATACAAAAAGAACTTAGTTCTTCTTCTGGTTGAAAATCTGTACAGAGCACATCTCCCCATAGGATGAGAATTTAATTCTCATCGGGTTGAGATCTTGCCATGCAGATCCTAAACTTAGAAGGGGAATTGAGTTTTGAGAATTAATTCTCCTAAAACAAAACTAGGGTTTAACCCTAATCAAGAATTTAATTCTTTTACATATCTGGGAATTTAATTCCTTTGAAAAGAAATTAGGGTTTCATCCTAAATAAGAATTCAATTCTTTCACGATAGGAATTTAATTCCTCCAAAATCATAATTAGGGTTTAACCCTACAAAGAATTCAATTCTTAAAAGATCTCTGTTCATGAAAAGAACTAGGGTCACGTGCCCCACGTGACCCTTGAAAAGATCCCCTGCAAAGAACTTTGAAGTATCACCTCACGTGCTCCCACGTGACTCCCAAAACGCAGAAAGAAAAAGCAAAGGAAATGAAAGCTTTGGGCGCTCTCACGTGTTATCACGTGACCCCTCAGCAAATGCTTTAACAATTGGCGCACAGATCCCCATCACGTGCCAACACGTGATGCTCTAAAATAAAAATGAAAGTGTTTAACACTTAATGGCAAAACAAAAGAAAAGAAGCTTTGGGCGCTCTCACGTGTCCCCACGTGACCCCTCAGCAAGTGCTGTAATTATCGATGCATAGGCCTCCATCACGTGCCAACACGTGATGCTCTAAAATAAAAACAAAAGTGTTTAACACTTATTCGCAGATTTGAGGATAAACCAAAAGGAGATCTGGCTCCACATTTAGGGCGCCCTCACGTGTCACCACGTGACCCTAATGAGCATTCTAACAGACCAGAACGGGGGCCTCCATCACGTGCTCACACGTGATGGCCGTCAGAATTAAAAGACTTAAACACTGATCTGCAGAATAAAATAAGGGAAATCAGGGCGCTCTCACGTGACCCCTCTCTCCTTAGTGTTTAACACTAATCTGAAGACTTTGTTCCCAGTGTTTAACACTGATTTGCTTTAGTGTTTAACACTAATTTGAAATCTCTGATTACCAGTGTTTAACACTGATTTGCGTTAATGTTTAACACTAATTTGAAAGCCCTGTTGCTAGTGTTTAACACTAGTTATCTTTTAGTGTTTAACACTAACTTGCTAATCTTATTCCCAGTGTTCAACACTGTTGGTCTTTAGTGTTTAACACTAGCTTTAGCCTAATTGGCTAAGTTTCTAGAGGCAAAGCCTCTCCTTCAATGAACCAACAGAGGGCCAATATTTCAAACATAATTGGACTTAGCCCAAACTGGCCATAAGTCCTCAAATCATCTTGAACTGAGCACATCTGCTCTTTCAACCAACTCATTGGTTCAAGGGTACATCTCTGAACTCCTCTGATATTTGTCGTTGTAATCCTTCAACGTCTTCAGAGAGGTGACGGGTCCCGACAACCACACATCAACACGGACTGTGGGGTCCTTAAACCCATGGACTTATGCGTCCTTAAACTACCAATGGACCACCATGTCCCTAAACTGGCATTGGACCACTATGTCCTTAAACTGGTATTGGACCACCATGTCCCTAAACTGGCAATGGACCACCATGTCCCTAAACTGGAACAATAGAGCCCCCAAATGCTCTTTTGTCGGATCTAAACGATCCCGTTAAGTCGATCTTAGTCCCAAACTGGACTAACGTATCCTTAACAACCGTTTAAGTTGATCTTAGCCTCAATATGGCTAACGTATCCTTAAACGTTCAAACAGACTTTAGTCCCAAATTGGACTATGAATCCCCCCAATCAACTCATTGGTTCAAGGGTACATCTCTGAACTCCTCTTACACCTGTCATTGTAATCCTTCAACTTCGTCAGAGAGGTGACGGGTCCCGACAGCCATACATGTAATGGACCACTATGTCCCTAAACTGGAACAATAGAGTCCAAATGCTCTTTTGTCGGATCTAAACGATCCCGTTAAGTTGATCTTAGTCTCAAATTGGACTAACGTATCCTTAACAAACGTTTAAGTTGATCTTAGCCTAAAAAATGGCTAACGTATCCTTAAACCAAAACCCCAAACCCAAATTTAAGAAAATACGGATTTAGACTAATCTACATCCTACGGGCGACTACATAAATTAGTCTCCGTATACAATCCACGGGCAACCACAAACAAAACAAACACCCACGACACGAAGTGACCAGCTGGAGAAGGAGAAAGTTGTTACCGCGATGCGGTAGCGTGATTAATTGCAGGGGCTTGCGCCTGCAGGGAAGAGCGTCCCCACAATCAAAAACCCCTCAAGCGAGGGGGAATCTGACGAAGTCTGCTACATCGGCCGCATCCGTCTAAACCTCCGATACATGGTGCCATAAATCAACTTGGCATCTTCGGAGAGGTGGACGAATAGCACCAATTAGCATACAATCCAAGGGCGTAAACAAAGAATGAACCATACTTTCCCAGCGGATTCCGTCAGGCGACGAACCCCAAACCTCAACGGTTCATTTCAACCAAAGAAGCCAGTGACTTCAGCAAAATTCCTCGACTCACGGATACAAACACTCCTTGACGAGAGCCTTCTGATCCGCGTCGACCCGCAAAGCCACCAATGCCTCCGCAGGAATCCTCGACTCGTTTCAAACCCCAAGGAAACAAATAATCCTTGGCGCTTGGGAAACAAATAATCCCTAGCAAAATTCCTCGACTCACGGATACAAGCACTCCTTGACGAGAGCCTTCTGATCCGCGTCGACCCGCAGAGCCACCAGTGCCTCCGCAGGAATCCTCGACTCGTTTCAAACCCCAAGGAAACAAATAATCCTTGGCGCTTGGGAAACAAATAATCCCTAGCAAAATTCCTCGACTCACGGATACAAACACTCCTTGACGAGAGCCCTCTGATCCGCATCGACCCGCAGAGCCACCAGTGCCTCCGTAGGAATCCTCGACTCGTTTCAAACCCCAAGGAATCAAATAATCCTTGGCGCTTGGGAAACAAATAATCCCTAGCAAAATTCCTCGACTCACGGATACAAACACTCCTTGACGAGAGCCTTCTGATCCGCGTCGACCCGCAGAGCCACCAGTGCCTCCGTAGGAATCCTCGACTCGTTTCAAACCCCAAGGAAACAAATAATCCTTGGCGCTTGGAAAACAAATAATCCCTAGCAAAATTCCTCGACTCACGGATACAAACACTCCTTGACGAGAGCCTTCTGATCCGCGTCGACCCGCAGAGCCACCAGTGCCTCCGTAGGAATTCTCGACTCGTTTCAAACCCCAAGGAAACAAATAATCCTTGGCGCTTGGGAAACAAATAATCCCTAGCAAAATTCCTCGACTCACGGATACAAACACTCCTTGACGAGAGCCTTCTGATCCGCGTCGACCCGCAGAGCCACCAGTGCCTCCGTAGGAATCCTCGACTCGCTTCAAACCCCAAGGAAACAAATAATCCTTGGTGCTTGGGAAACAAATAATCCCTAGCAAAATTCCTCGACTTACGGATACAAACACTCCTTGACGAGAGCCTTCTGATCCGCGTCGACCCGCAGAGCCACCAGTGCCTCCGTAGGAATCCTCGACTCGTTTCAAACCCCAAGGAAACAAATAATCCTTGGCACTTGGGAGACAAATAATCCCTAGCAAAATTCCTCGACTCACGGATACAAACTCTCCGTGACGAGAGCCTCCCAATCCGCGTCAACTCACAGAACCACCACTGTCTCCGTGAGAGAGTTCTCGGTTCGTTCCACCTTGCAAGATAAAGTCCCGGGCAGCAAGGATTAAAAAACTTGCTTCCTGAGCAATGGGGCCCTGCAAGTCAATCCAAAATGGTCTCTTGCATACTATTCACGGGTCTCACTCTCCAAAGTCGAGTTTCGACAAGGAGGGGAACAACCGCTTACGAATCCTCTCAACTCGTAAGAGGGAAAAATTCTCTTATTGGATCCTTACGACTTATAAGAGAAAACTACACTTAGGAATCCTCATGATTCCTAGGGAGAAAATCCACCTATGGGATCCTCTCGACCCGTAGGGAGAAAAACCTCTATGGGACCCTCACGGCTCATAGAGTCGAAAAGTCTTAGGCAGTAGACCTGAACCTGCAGCCTAAGCCATCACTATTTCTTAAGGAAGTCAGAATACTTGTTTTAGATATCCATCAATCATGGTTATTAAGACAGCCTGCTGACAATAAAAAGAAGATGACAGAAAGAATAACTGATCTACATTTGATCGGGAGTTCGTATCGCATTCATTTATGCACAAGCAGAAGACTCAAGACAAGGAATAAGACAAGCTGAAATAAAAAGAGGGGAGAGTTCCATTCATACTGCTAGAAAATTCCTTCTTACAATCATAAGAACAATAAATAAGAAACATTATTCAAATTATTACAACGGTATAACCTCGGACCCGGGGCACGGATTGAGGAAATCGAAAGGAAGGCCATCCAGAGTTCTTCTGGCCTTTCTAATTATTCTTATGCGCAGTCTTTCACGCTCCTCTGTGTCAATATCATCGGCAAGCCCCCCTGGCCTTCGATAAGCGGCAATTATCGTCGTCTGCTGGAAGACTTGGTGTAGGATGTCAACGAGGCTGTTCCGCCGTTTCTTTGAGATCAGCCCTGTCAGGTACACTGAATGCACCTTTTCTTCGGCATCATCCAGTGCGTTGAGCGGTAAGGCCTCATGAAGATCCGGAAGTGCTCTCCATATAGCTCCCAACACGACTTTCAAAAGGGCCGAACGACGAGGCAACAGCCAACCACCGCTTGCGTTCAGACGACCCATGACTTCTGCACATTCAGCGTCCGTAAACTCCTGGTTTTGTTGACGACCCTGAGCGCGGATATCGTCGTAAGTAATGAACTCGTGCAAACTGTATAGATGCACCGCCGCCATTATACCTGGAGGAAATATTACAGGAAGATCAGTAATAGAAAAGCGATAACATACATAGAGGACTAAATTCCTGAGGAGCAAGACTATGTTCAAGGATGAAATCCCCCAAACGAAAGCTCTGCTGGTTAATCGATTCTACCTAAAGAAGTTTTTTTATAAAAACTTTAAAAAAAAGGGGGAACGAGGCACCAGAGTTCTTGAAGGCAAGAACGAAGCTCTGAAGTTTTTTGAAAATAAAAATCTGAAAGATGATAAGTATCTGTGGGGGATCAAAGGTCCTATTTATAGGCATCAAACGCCTCTTCGACTTCCAAAAGTCGTCACGGCGGTTCACCCTAATCGGAGCGAACTTCTGTTCAAATCCCGAGGCGGGAGACGAAGCAACGCTTCATCTTCCCCCAGTCATAGCAAAGCTCTGTCTTGAAAATTAATTTAATGAAGTAACGCTTCAGATTGTTTGCAATGTGTAACGGGCCACGTGGCGGACGCAGACGCATCAGCGCAACGCCCAAAGCAGCGCACCCAATCAGAGCGAGGCTCCTTTTCAAAATTAAAGGAAGTAACGCTTCAGCTGCGCTGCGCCGTGCGCTACACGACACAGCGCAGAGGCGCTAACACAGTTGCGCTGCACTGTGCGCTGTGCGACACGTGTCATACCCTGAAGTATTTGCGCTAAACAAAATTAAAAATTCTGGAGAAATCGTTCCTACTCTTTTTAAAATAAAAAGATTTGCTTCTGTGAAACAGAAGCCCTTGGATCAAAGATCCGACGGTGAGGGGAAATTCCCCCAGATCATTCAGAAAAGGGATTTCTCTAATAAATCGAATTTGCTTCTCAATTTGCAAGATGAAGCCTCAGGCAGCAGAGGTGGGAAAACTCACTTCCTGAACGATGAGACCCTACAAGTCGATCTAAAATGGTCTCTTGTATACTATACACGGGTCTCACTCTCCAAAGTCGAGATTCGATAAAGAGGGAAACAACCACTTACGGGTCCTCTTGACTCGTAAGAGGGAAAAATTCTCTTATAGGATCCTTACGACCTATGAGAGAAAACCACACTTAGGAATCCTCACGATTCCTAAGGAGAAAATCCACCTACGAGATCCTCTCGATCCGTAGGGAGAAAAGTCTCTATGAGACCCTCACGGCTTATAGAGTTGAAAAGTCTTAGGCAGCAGATCTGAACCTGCGGCCTAAGCCATCGCTATTTCTTAAGATGGTCGGGATACTCGTCCTAATCATCCGTCAATCATGGTTACTAAGGTGGCATACTGATAATAAAAGAAAGAAAAGACGGAGAAATGACACAAGACATTACAAAAATGTGCATCTTTTATTCATAAATATTGATCGAGTACATGATACATTGTGCTAAAGAATAAAAAAATGTATATACATATATTTTATAAGTACAAATGATACAAGGAGAGTCACTGAGAAGGAAGCGTCTTGCATAGATTTAGCAATTGCTCGCATACTTCCTTCCACGCCTTCTCTTGATCGGCTGCTATCGCCAGTTCGGCCTCCGCTTGAGCCCGCTGCTGCTTGAAGGATGCAAGCTGTTCCCCAACAGCCTGCTGAGCTGCTTCACGACCTCGAGCATCACGCTCGGCGGCATCAAGCTTCCGCCTCAGTGCTAGCCCATTAGAGATACGCTCCAGGAGGCCTTCAAAGACGGCTTTCACTTCAGCAGCATTCGTCATAACTTCAGCGCGCAGGCGAGCGGTTGCGCTTGAGGATTCCCGACGCTCCTTCAACCGTAAAGCTGCTTCCTGCTCCAAATGGCGAAGATAAGAAGCGCTTCGCTCGAGCCAGGCCGTCCGTTCGGTGCTCATGGTCAAAACTTCGGGAGAAGGGCGCGTCGTCTCCAACCGATGCAAGCAGGCCTCAATCTCTCTGCAGTGGTTAACCCAAGATTCGACGGCGCCTTCATTGTGAAAGTTTACGAGCGCCGCCAACATCGGGTTAACCTCCACAGCGAAATCTACGGCAGAAGGAAGAGCGTCCATATTAAGCTCTTCGATGTACCCGCTCAGCATGCCCAAGCTCATCACAACACCCTTTGAAGATGGACGTTTCAAGAAAGGGCCTGCCGGCGAAAGGACGCGAGACTCAAGAGGGACCGGAGCCGGAACAATAGCTGCAAAACAAAACATGGTCAAACAATGACTCAAGAGATGTTGAAGGATTACCAAAAAAGGAAATTTACTATACCAGCTGCAACGGACGGTAAAGCCGGAAGGGCCGGTGGCGTGGCAGGTCTTGCATCCCCTCCTTCTATTTGCGACACTTCAATAAGAAAACGGAAAAGTCAGGAATCATCCCATTGCTAAAAAAGGGGGGGTAAATAAAGACTTTGCAGTGAACGTATACTCACCGGCGCCACTAGAGGGAGAAGCGAGTTCGGATGGGAAGGAGAAGTGTGGAAGCAATACTTGATATAGATGATCAAAGAGCACTCCTGAAAAGACGCGGTGGTATAGCGTTAGTCCATGAACTATACGTTTAAAAGATTAACTTGTGAGTCGCAAATCCATACCTTCCAACATCCGTGACGGCATGAGGGAAGACAGGGAAGTGACCACCGCCAAAGCAGTGGTTGACGGTGCTCCTTCAAGCAATGGAGCGTCGGCACTGGCCGCACCTGCAAAGACAAACCTATTAGAGAAGATTGCAAGATATAAAAAAAAAGGAAGAGAGAAAACGATAATAACTCGAAATTTACCCGACGAACTGCCAGCCGAGACTGAGGAAATTCCTTCCTCCATTGACATCAGGCCACCGCCCGTAGCCTCGTCACTCGACTCAATAGGGACAGTTGTTACACTTGCAGGCCCTGGAGAAGGCGGGGGAATATAGGCAGAGAGGACCATGATTGGAGTATTGCCAGATTCCTGAGAAAGAGCAGCTGGCTCGTCCTCAGGAATCGTGGCGACCTCAGCCGCTACTCCTACGGGTCCTGCGGTCACGGTTGTCTCGTCCACCGTCATCGTGAGGTTTCCAGCCTCGAGCGCTTCGCCCTCTACCGCCTTCGCCTCGGTTAAGACAATCATCTCATCTACCGCCACGTCAGGAGCGGTATCAATGACCCTCTCGGCGGTGGATTCCTCAACCTCTGTTTCAGGTCCCGTGGCCCCAATGACGCGCCTCACCGTCGGCTCAGGTTCGGCAGGCGCCGCTTCCGCCGTTTCCTGGGGTCCAACGGTCTCCGCCTCCCCCTCAGTCGGACTAGGCCCTGCAAGATGAAACGCATATGAGCCAATGGCTTTATAATTCTTACAACAAAGCTCTGAAAGAAATACTACCTGAAGAGGATTTATCATTTGCACTTCGGGCCGCTCGCGCCGCTCGCCTATAAGCAGTAGATAGGGCGACAGGGGCCTCTTCAGAAGGAGTGTCAGCGCGAGGAATGGTACTGGGACCCGCTCCCGTGGCTAAAGCAGCTCTACGCGCCTTTGCTTCACGTCTCAACCGCTTCCGCTCCTCCCGAGCCGTTGAGACGGATGCCACTAGAGCTTCCCTAATTGAGGTGTCCTCGTCCGTGAATAGGGAAGCCTCTAGGTTTTTCAGGGCATCCCTCGTCGTTTTGTCAAGCCGAGGCTCTTGCGGCAACTTCGACGAAGCCGGGACTTCGGTAACGGGCTCGGGAAAGATCCCCGCGTCAACTGATATAACCTCTGCAAAGAAACAAAAGAAGGTTAGGTTGACCATCAGAGAAGATGACAAACCTTCCTTATGAAAGAGAAAGGGGTGAAACATACCAGCACCTGCTAGGGCACGCTTCTCCTCCTCCTCCTGGAAGGTTTTCAGGGAGGCAGCAATAGCCTCTTCAGTAGAGACATCTGTTGAAAATGGAGCAAATGTTAGTTAAATATAACAATACAAAGTGCAATAAAATGACAAATAAAGCGTCTGATGATTACCGGACTCAGCGAGTTTGCTTAACATCGCTTCAAGCCTCGCCGATCGCTCCGAAGCTGCAATGGCGGCAGCTAAATTGGTGTCCTCAGGGTCCACCACAAAGCCCTCATTGCTGCCATACTCACATATGGCCTCGGCAGGAGGAGCCGCAGGCTTTAAGCTAAGGATCGCGTCGAGGGATAGGGTGGACTTCTTCTTCTTCTGTCCGCCAGCTTTAGATCCACTCGGAATAGCCTTGCGCTTGGCAATCACTTTAGGGCGGCGAGTCCCGATATCCGCTCCTGCGCCAGACCCTGGCGTTACCACTTTAACCGTCTTTGTGGGAGCACGGGGCGCCGGGGGTGCATCCACCGTAGTAGGCAGTGGCAATCCACGCGGGGGGCTCAACACGCGCGGTCGGTCAGCTCCGGCATCTTTTATCGGGGGGATGACCTGGATCCTTGGCTGCAAGGGAGCCTTGCGATCACCGCCAGGAGGCGCAGCCCTACGGTCAACCAGCAGACGTTTCTCCATTAAAATGATTGGGCCCATAGCATGCGCATACCACGCTACATATGGATGGATTATTTTAGGGGCACAGCTAGGTTCACTGATAAAAAAATAGGAGCCTGTATTGAGCCGGGTGAAATGATGCATCGCATTCCTTATTTCCCCTTGGTTGGCCGCGGGTGTTTCCAGAAAGGCTTCCATCGGGATCCCTTGATTGTAGCTCGATTGTCGGGCAAATCGATGTGGGTTATACCTCATAAAGAGAGCCGTCTCATTCGGCCTAAATACTAGGTAGCCCGGCCGAATGGAGTAAAGGTGAAGGATTTCCCGAGCCTTCAGTACAGAAGCCCCGCCCTTAAAGTCATCGCGCAGCGGCACCACTGACTTAGTGGTCTCTGAGCCTATGGTGATGACCTTATCCACAAAAGAGATCTTCGCTCCGACTAGATGTGAACGCAGGAGCAGTCCCCTAGACTCCCGCGGAGGTGCAACCACAATTGAAGCCCCGACCAACCGCATGATTCTTGGGAGTCTATATTTCTCAAAGAACGGAGGAGTCTTATGGGCACCAAACACCCCTCGCACATGCAGCTCCATCCAAGAAGTGAAGTAGTGCATCGGGAAGTTAGCAGGCTGTACCCCAGGCTCATTAGCGTCCGCCGCTACGCTAAGTTCATTATAAAGGTAAGCCAGCCCGGCAATCCCTACCGATAGCTGCAAACCAGCCGCCATTCGATGCGCCGGGTAAAAGACGGAGGGCCGCATGAGGCGTGGATGCATGGGGAGCGTGAAGCTGCATGGCCATAGACCCAAGAACCCTGTGAAAAAAGTCTCCTCGTCCATGCCAGGAACGGCGATCTCTGAGAAAGGGACGCTGGCAGTGCCGGGGAGATAAAAATCCCGCTGGTCATTTTCCGATGTAGGTCGGCGGTCCAAGCCGAAACCAAAAGGGTCGACAAGCTGAGCGAACTTCTCGCTCTGCTCTGATAGAAACTCCGGGAGAATAAAGCGAGCAATGAAATCCGCGAAACTGACGCCCCGGTCGCCCGATTCCAAATGCAGTTCCTCATAAATCTCCAACACCTTCACCAAGCCCGGATGCTGATGCTGGATGGCATTTTCCGGAGTTAAGTCAAATACCAACTGCTTGGTGGAAAAGACGTACTCGTCAGGAGGAAGCAGCTCCTCGTAGTGCTCCCTCCTCACTGGTAGACCTGAAATCTCAGCAAATTCTTCCAAAGAGATGGAGACTTCCCTATCCGCTGTCAAGAAGGTGTGGGTGGGGATA
Source organism: Agapanthus africanus (assembly GCA_030015575.1). Lineage (NCBI taxonomy): Eukaryota > Viridiplantae > Streptophyta > Magnoliopsida > Asparagales > Amaryllidaceae > Agapanthus > Agapanthus africanus. Next base: position 422,507,378 of record JASDDO010000010.1, on the reverse strand, counting down.
TTCCATTGTTCAATAAAGGCCTTTATCCACCATGTTGGAGGAGAGGGATATTCGAAAAGTGAAACGTAGACGGCCGAGTATAAACCAATCGTCGTCAGATGAGTCCTTTTCGCCGCTAAGATGTAGAGGGCCCAGGGCAAATATCCGGAAAGCGGTCGCGGGATCAGTCCAATATTATAAGCCTGTCCCCAAGGGCGTGCTTCACCCTGACAGATTCGCCTCCCCAAGATATCTATCGCCGGCGGCGGTTGCACCGGGATGGCACCGATTGCAGGCTGAAGGAGGTCGTCGGAATTCCAATTTTTAACCTCCACGGCATACTTCACCGGAGGCTTGTCCGCATAAGGGATCGCGGCTATGGGCTCAGAGGGCGAGGCGGAGCTAAAGCTGCAACGGCCTTGGATGATCTGGCTGTACCACCTTCCCCATAGGTGAAGTTTCTTGCACTCGGGATCATGATCTTTAATCAGAGCAAACACCACCCGGTCCACTGGAGAATGGGGGAACCCTCCTTCCGAGCGAACAAAAGGGAAAGACAAATCTTCAGACATGTTTCCTGTAAAAAATATATATATATAACCGTTAGTGTTCCAATGCTTCACATTTCAAAGTCCTACATCACACTACAATGCAGTGAGTAGGGGACCAAAGGGGGACCCACAAAATCAAGATGACGGCGCATCATTTGATAAGACAATCCCATCATTGGATTAGACTGTCAGTCAATGAAAAAGACCCCCAAGAGAATATCCTCATTGGGGGGGGGGAATCCCTAGAGATAAGGAGAAAATCTCCTCTTTTAGAGCAAAGCTCTGTCACAGAGTGACATTTGTCAAACTCTGGTCTTAAAGGAATAAAACTACTTAAAAAAGAGCCTAGCTATGTAATAGTAATGAAAACTATAACCCCTAAGGATTAAAAGAAAAATTTTGGGATCCTAAAGATCCAGGAAAACCTTTAAGAGTTCTTCATTTTATATATATATATATATATATAAAGGGGGGAGATCTACATTTAATCTAGGAGCAAGGCTCTGTTCATAGGTTAAAACCCAGGAACAAGATCTCTGTAATTTTTTGAGAGCAAGGCACTGTTGAAGAAACCCCAAAGGGGTTCTCTTTAGATCAAAGATCTATAAGAGCAAAGCTCTGTTGAGGAAACCCCAAAAGAGTTTTAGATCAAAGATCTATAAGAGCAAGGCTCTATTAATCAGTTTTAATTTAAGTTAATTTAATTTTGTTAAATACCTAAGATGGTTATGAACTCTGGAGTTCTTGAAAAATCAATCAAGAGCAAGGCTCTGAAAATTCTTAAGCAAGAGCAAGGCTCTGAGTCAAAATTCTTGAAGTAGTAAAGAATTTTCTAAGGACCAAAGGTCCTATTTATAGGCGCCTGCACCCCTTCAACTGACCCCCATGATCCAGCAGTCAGGATCTTGCCACCGCTGCACTCACGTGCGCGCCACGTGAGCGCAACGGTGGGGGGGCATTTGTTCCCCCAATCAGAGCAAGGCTCTATTTGAATTTAAAAAATTCAAAATTTTGAAGCAATGCTTCAGATCCCGTGCGCTGCGCGCAATTTGCCACGTGTCAGAAGTTGACTCGGCAGCACAACGCCCAAGGCAGTGCGTCCAATCAGAGCAAGACTCTTTAAAAAGCAAAAGCAACGCTCAGTTGCGCAAACGCTGTTGCGCAAGCGCACCGCAGCGCGCCATGTGTCTGCGCAGTTGCGCAAGCACAACTGCGCAAGCGCACCGCAGCGCGCCACGTGTCTGCGCAGTTGCGTAAACACTGTTGCGCAAGTGCACTGCAGCGCGACACGTGTCTGCGCAGTTGCGCAAGCACAACTGCACAAACGCACCTCTGCGCGACACGTGTCTGCGCAGTTGCGCACACACTGTTGCGTAAGTGCACCGTTGAGCGACACGTGTCTGCGCAGTTGCGCAACCTCAGTTGCGCAAGCGCTTCACTGCGCGACACGTGTCTGCGCAGTTGTGCAAGCACAGCTGCGCAAGCGCCTCACTGCGCGACACGTGTCACGCGCTGGTGAGTTGCGCAACAACAGAATGAAGATTTAAGGAAATTTTTTCTGTTCTTGTTAAAACAAGAAGATTTCTTCTGTAAAACAGGGGCCTTTGGATCAAAGATCCAACGGTGGGGAAAATTCCCCAAATCACTCAGAAAAAGATCTTTTTTAACAAATTTAACTAATTTTTGAGCACTATAAAAAGGACCCCAGACCTCATTTCAAAGGGACACATCTGATTTTTTAAAAAAAAAGAAGAAGAGAGAAGAGAACTCTTGAGAACTCCTTGGGAATACAAAAAAAAAGAAGGTAAAAACCTTTGAGATAAGAGAAAATTCTCTTAAAGAATAGATCATTGATCTAAAAAACAAGATCAGTGATCTTCAATAAATAAATAAAAAAATAAATAAAAATAATAAAAATAGTGCCTTGCACTTGCTATGAACCTCTGGTTCTCTGAGACAGAAAGAAAGAAAAGATTTCTTTCTTTTCTTTGATCTAAATTTAGATCAAGAAATTAAAAAGTGCTCTGCACTTCTTTTCCTGAATCTAAAAGATTCTTGGTGCTTTGCACAAATGCAATGCATTACTTGAAGGGCTAGGCCCAAATCAAAAAGACCTAGCAGGCCAAAATAAATTGCAAAGCAATAAAAGGGCTGGGCCCAAATAAAATTGATGCTCTGCATCCTTTCTGGGCAAAGCCCAAATAAAAGTAAAAAGAAATGCAAAAGCAATGCTGGACATTTTCAACTGGACTTAGCCCAATCGTGGCCATAAGTCCTTAAATTAAATTGACTGAGCAAAATGGCTCTCCTAAATCAATCTACGTCCGGTTCGAGGGTACATCTCCGAACTCCTTTGACATCCATCGTTGTAATTCCTCAACGACGTCAAAGAGGTGACGAGTCCCAACGACCACACACCCATATGGACTGCGGGGTCCTTAAACTCGTGGACCGAAATGTCCTTAAACTAATATTGGACCGAAACGTCCTTAAACTAATATTGGACCGAAACGTCCCTAAACTAACATTGGACCGAAACGTCCCTAAACTAACATTGGACCACCACGTCCCTAAACTGGCGATGGACCACCACGTCCCTAAACTGGAATACGGACCACCACATCCCCAAAACTGGAATATGGACCACCACGTTCCTAAACTGGCGATAGACCACCACGTCCCTAAACTGGAGTATGGACTACCACGTCCCTAAACTGGAACAATAGAGCCTCCAAATGCTCTTTTACCGGATCTAAACGATCCCGTTTAAGTCGATCTTAGCCCTAAACACGGCTAACGTATCCTCAAACATTCAAGTGGACTACAAAATTCCAAATCAACTCTGGTTCGAGGGTACATCTCCGAGCTCCTCTGACACCTGTCATTGTAATCCTTCGACGACGTCAGAGAGGTGACGAGTACTGACGGCCATATATTAAATGAATCACTACGTTAAGTTGATCTTAGTCTAAAACATGACTAACGTATCCTTAACGAACGTTTAAGTCGATCTTAGCCGCAACGCGACTAATGCATCCTTAAACTAAAAACACCAAACCCAAATCTAAGTAAATATGGATTTGGACTAATCCACGTCCTACGGGCGACGGCATTACTCAGTCTCCGTATACAATCCACGGGCAACCACAAACAAAACAAACACACACGACATGAAGTGAAATTCTGGAGAAGGAGAAAGTTGTTACCGCGATGCGGTAGTGTAATTAACTGCAGGGGCTTGCGCCTGCAGGGAAGAGCGTCCCCACAATCAAAAACCCCTCACCCTGAGGGGGAATCTGACGAAGTCTGCTACATCGGCCGCATCCGTCTAAACCTCTGATACACGGTGCCATAAATCAACTTGGCATCTTCGGAGAGATAGACGGATAAAACCAAATAGCATCTGCCCCGAACCTCAGGCACTGACGCAAGTCTAGGCCGCCTTTTGGAGGGGAACAACACATTTCAGAGGGTTCATCTTCAGGTTATATTCTCGAAGACGCTGGAACACTATTTTCAAATGCTCCCAGTGCTCCTCATACGATTTGCTTTTCACCATGAGGTCATCGATATAATATTCAACAATCTCGTGTATGAGGTCATCAAAGATCTTTGTCATGGCCCTCTGGTAGGTTGCGTCTGCATTCTTCAAGCCGAAGGGTATCACCTTATAGCAGAATATACTTAGCAGAGTCTGGAAGGCGATATGCTTTTGGTCTTCAGGATGCATTTTTATTTGATTGCAGCTTGAAGATCCATCCATGAAGGAGAATACCTCGTGAGTGGACGTGTTATCGATCATCAGCTCAGTAACAGGTACTGGGAAGTCGTTCTTCAGGCAAGCCTTGTTGAGGTCCGAAAGTCCACGCATATGCGTACTGTCCCATTCTTCTTCATCACTAGGACAATATTGGTGATCCAATCGGGATATTGAACTTCTTGGATGAAGTCGGAATCGATTAGTTTCTTGGCTTCGGCGTTGATACACATTTCAAGTTCGACCTGCATTCTTCTGGGAGCTTGCTTGACTGGCTTAACGTCCGGCGATATGTCCAATTTATGCATCACTATTTCTGGATCTAATCCCGGCATCTCGGAAGAGTTCCATGCGAAGCAGTCTTTATACTGCATAAGTACTCCCTTTAGCGTGGCCACCTATTTTTTAGACAGTAGCTCACCGATGAACATTGGACTTGGCTCGTTTTCTTTCCCCAAGTCGATTTTCTTTAGATTGTCCGCTGTGGTGTGTATCCCATCTTCTAGCTCTTTTGGTGCCGGTGGAAATTCTGAGATCTCCTCATCCTCATCTTCATTTGCGAAGCACTGGGAGAGGTCGTCCACATTTTCATGCTCTCCCTCCTTTGAGAATGTTATCATGTGGCAGGTACGAGCGTGTTTCCAAGTTTTATGTTGATCTGGACTTACCCTCGCAGTGTAGGTTGCTTTTGACTCATGCTTCCGTGGTGGGGCTACCCTCTAATTGTCGGATAGAGCAAACCTGCCTTACTGATACTGGTCTTCGACCCAGTCTTTGAAAGTGAAGCAATTTTCAAGAGGATGTCCTATTGCTCGGTGGTAGGAGCAATAAGCCGGATGGTGGATCTCGTTTATTTACTCAAGGTGCCGAGACTCCGGGAGTGTCATCATTTGATACTTCATGACAAGGTTGAATATTTTCCTTATCCTGTCTTGAGGGAAAGAGTACTACCGACCCATCTTTTTCATAAAAGATGATTTCCAGCTGACTTTTTCTCGATCGCGTGGCTTCTTGGATCCGCTTTGCTGTCTTTGAATGCCATTCCCATTCTTGATCTTGTTATTGCTTCTGCATCGGGCTTTCTTTTTGCCATGAGAGCGCACAGCGGGTTGAGGGTGAAGGGGATCATCATCCTCCGTAGCCTGCTGAATGATACGTTGCATCCTGGTTTTTTCGTAAATGGCCATTTCGCGGCTGTGGTCATCCCGGACCTTTTGTCCTGCTTCTCTTATTAGCTTGTCAATCTGTTCTTCGAATGACGAGCTTGGTATTCCCACGGCGGGATCTCGCTCTGGTTCGATGTCAGCGCTATCTGGGAATGCATTCGCTTCTCTACCGGAGTTATTTATGACATGGCAACCATGGTATCGTTCCCGTTTCTTGGACCGAGCGTATCCAAGCCCAGTCGTCTCCATCCTCCCGTTGGGCATTTTTTGCTGAGTTCCGGAAATTTCCCAAATCTTGTTGTAGAACTCGGCTTGTCGAGTAGTTTGCTTGAAGGGCACACCTTGACATCTTAATAACCTTTTCAATCCCTCTATGTAATATCTGGGTAGACGGATTGGTTGAAGCCTGTCAAGCGCAAAATCGGCACCATGCCAGACCTCTTTTTCTACCTTAGTCTCCATAGATTGGTAGAAGAGGATTGCCTTTCACCTTTTCGCCTAGGAGGATCGTAGAAGGTCTGCAGCTCTTGCATGCTATACGCATCGAGCGCATCAAGTTCTCTGTAATGGTGCTGCAGAACTATGGTGATTTACAAGCTCTGATAAGCTCCAATGAAGGTTTGTATTGATGGACGAACAGAGAATATTGTGTTGACTTCATTTTTAGAGTCGCTGCCGAGGACAAAAATAGGCGTAGACGGTCGTGGTCCGCTGCCTTGGGGTTGCTCCGAGAAGACCATCTCTTCATCATCTTCGGTATCGCTCCCAAAGATCGGGATGGTGGCGATGGCTTTCTGTTTATTCTCCGATTTATGACATCTTTCCGTGTCTTCGAAATCCAGTAGGAAGTTCTTAGCGTCTTCATACTTGCGGACTTCATTTATGGAGAATGGGTTTAGCTCCCCTATATCTGTGTACTCGAGGCCGTCTTTGAAATACTTCATACACTGATATTGTGTAGAAGGAATGATGTGGTATTCATGTAACCAAGGCCTACCGAGCAAAGCATTGTAACAAGACTTAGTGTCGATGACGTGAAACTTGATGTCAGTGACGAGCATCCCGAAGCGTAATGTCAATATTACGAATCCAAGTGTCCGTGATGACTGCGAGTCGAACACGGAGATAGTAATTTTTTCCCGAGCCTGGTGTTGAACATTCATGCAAATCTCTTTCAATACTCTCATATTAAAAAGGTTGACAAAGGACCCGTTGTCAACAAGAATCTTCCCTATCTTGATGTCGTGGAAGTACCCAGTGACATACAGAGGACGGTTGTGCTCGCACGTTCCGAGGAGGAGATCTTCATCGCCGAATGTGATGTCATATGTATGAACCACTTCCTGCTCATCCTTCATGTTTTCTTTCGTAAGGAAAGCTTGGAACTGATCGGGCTTTTGTAATGCCTTGATCAGAGAATCTCATGGCTCTTTGGACAGGAGGAGAGCATCCGGTATGCTCAGTTGTGAAGGTATCTTTTTCAGGTGTGCCAGGACATTGTAATCCACCATGTTCTTCTTAGGCGGGTCCACCATGTTCTTCTTAGGTAGGTCCTTGGCTGTAAGCTCTTTGACGACTCAGTCATCGAGGGCAATTTCCTCATGGACTTTTTCCTTCCCCTTGTCACTCTTACCCGAACCTTTGTTTGAGGGTCCGAGATTCTTTTCAGGCAACGTACGATTACGCAGCTGAATGTTCTCGCATTTCTTCACCTCTTCTTCTTTTCCAGAGGTGGATTCATTGAAGAGAGGGCCGAGGGCCATTTCTTCGTCCAAATCGCTCCCGAAGGTAAGAACTTGAGATTTCTCTTTTGTTGGGATGACATCAACCATATGACAGTTATCGGCTGTTCCTTTATGCTCATCTGTCGTGCTTCTCTACTCCCGACGGGCTTTGCGCTTTATTCGCTTAAAGTGTTGTCGGTAGGCAACGTATTCCTGCCACCACTTCATGAAGGCATTGCACTTTTCGGTAGGTTGTGTGACCTTCCGATGATACAAGCAATAGTTCAGATGTACGTTCGCTTCGTCAAGGAACGTACTCCTGGGAGTATTTGCTTCGAAAGGTGGCATCTTCATTCCAATTGATAGAGCATTGGCGAACTGCTTCCCTACCTTGATTCTTCTCTTGCTGGTGGCAGGTGCGCTTCGATCCGGTTGGGGTACTTTATGATTTCTCATTACCGGAGCTTCTTCAGCTTGAAGTCGACGCTTGGCCTTTTCTTATATGGCCGTTTCACATCCTCGGTCAGCTTTACTCCTTTGGAGGGTTTCGTTCAGCAGCTTATCGATCAGGTCGTCTGACGGTTCCAGGGATTGTGACGCCGGTCTTTCCCCCAATTCCTCTGTGTTGCTTTCCGACGCCGAGGGAGCTTCTTTGTCTCTTAATAACAAGTGGGAGATCATGTGGAAACTCGCTACATACTCTTCAGGTTCTTCTGACGAGTCGTTCCCCTCATCATTGTCACTGTCTCCGTTCTCAAGAATATGCTTGAGGAACTCTTTAAGTGTGACTGGGGTCTGCGCCTTTTGGTTCTATTTCTCCAATGCGTCGATGTACCTTTGCAGCTCTGTACGCTTGTCGTCGAGCTGCGCCGGCTTCTTAGTCTTCTTCTTTTTCTTTGAAGACTTCGAAGGCTTGGCCTGGAGGTTTTGCCCATCGTTACCAACTTTTGGCGTTGGGTGCGGTTTCAGCATCCCGTCAATAATCTCATGCTCCAGCAGGCTTTTCTATTTGATTGCCGGACACGTCTGAAGATCCTTCATCATTCTTTTAGTTTTAGCTGAAAGGACCACTTCCCACGGAGCTTCTTCTACAAACGAGCAAGATGCCCCCGGCGTATCCGCCTTTTTAGGAGCATGCTGCTGTGGCGGGTTTACTTTCCAGTTTTCAGAAAGCGCGAACTTGCCCTGTTGGTACTGGTTTTCAACTCAGTTTTTGAAGACGTAGCAATCATTGATTGGGTGCCCCACTATTCTGTGGTAGGGACAATAATTGGGATTGTTGACGTCACCAGGCTGCAGTGGGCATCTCGGATCCAGCAGAGTGATGAGCCTATTGCGCACTGCCAGTTCGAACAGTCTCCTCATTTTATTCCGGGGAAACGAGTAAAGACGTCTCAACTTCTCTTCGAGGGATCACGGTTTGTTGCTTTGGCGAGCAACCGGTTTCGAGTCACTCGTTGTTATTGAGTGTTGGTAACAAAGGTTACTTTTCCTTTACCCTTTTCATTCTAGAGATCCATTTTTGAAGAGGTCGGCCTATGGCCCATCTGGTCTATTTAGACCAGCTTGTCAAGCAAGGCCTGGAAGGTGGTCGGCTTGAAGAACATCATAAATTGGGATATAGTCGTCTGAGGATCAAGGGTCCCTACGAACATACCCACGGTAGGAGCTTCTTCTATGTGTTGTTCGTATTTTGACCATAGGTTCTGCCGCCGAATTGTGTATTGAACCCAGGTTTCTCCCAGTTTCACCCTGGCGTTGATTAATGCCGTAATCGGGGTGCGCTTGCGAACCGCTGCGTGAATAGTAGCTCCATTTCTGTAAATGTTTTGATGGAGTCATTCGGAAGCTCCGAGTACCATTCAAATGCTGTCTCTGCCAAGCTGCCAACGAATTGGCGGAGCAGTAGTTTGTCATCGCCCCCGGAATTACCGCACAAATCTATGAATTAAGCAACGTGCTGGTGGGGATTGCCTGTCTCCTTATACACGTGGAATTTAGGGATCGTATATCCCGGCGGGTACTTTATTTGATCGTACCAGCCTGGATAAGGTCGTTCAGTTCTGACGACTTGGCCAGCCGCTTCGCTTGCCTGATGAGATCGTATTTGTTGAGCTATGTAGTCGTCAAGGGCAGCTTTGGAGATTGTCTCCTCCCTGGCTGCTGATAGAGCCGGAAGTGGGTTTAACGTTTCCCCTCTGTCGTCTTCGATGATTATCAGAGGGTCTTCAGCTGGATGTTCTGGCTGGATCATCATCCCAACCATATCTTGGAACAGAAGCACCATTTTTTTTATATTAGTCACTTGTTCTGCGGCCTCTTTTTCTTTCTTTTCAAGCACCCTCCGTAAGAATTCGGTGTCGGTCTCCTGTTCCTGGCGTTGTTTTGACGATGCTTCTAGGCTTTCTTTCTATCCCATGAGTGCGGCCATCCTTGTCAACATCTCTTGGAGCTTTTATTGTTGCTCCTGAGCTTTAATTACCGATCGTGTGAGTGGTCGATGACCCGTGGAAGTACGTCTTTCCTCTTTCCCGGAAGCCATGTACACCGTGTGTACTACCATGCTCCCAGACTTGGGGCATTTGGGTTTACTGCCTTTGATATTTTCCGCCGGTGGTGGGAGATTCTCAGGCCTTCTCTTTTTGTGAGAGGCCAAAGTTGAGGGGGCCGTTGCAGCAGGCACCTACGTAGATGATATCTTCCGTGGTACGACGGAGGGATGATCCTCATCTTGCGGAGCCTTCATCTTCTTCAGCCGGCGAGAGTAATCTTTGTCAATTATAGAGTCTTAGAATTTTCGCCAGACTCTGTGGATCTTAGAGGACAACCGCTGAGAAGATTGTTTCGGCTTCATCTGTGTCATGCTTTCAGCAGGCGGAGAAGACTTCTTCAATATGGCGGTTGGATAGTTTTTGCGTATCCTCCTGAGCAGCTCGAAGCTGTTTCCAGTTGGAACATCAGCATTAATTTCCACCATTGGAGCTGGTGGGGCAAGTCCAGAGGGGGAACTGGCCCCAGCTTTCTTCACTCGGTGCCAGTGGCGACGTCGAGCATGTCGTGCAGATGGGACCACCTCTGTTGTGGAAGCGACCTCGTTATGCCCCATGCTTTGATGAGAGGCTGTTGTCGGCATCTGCCTGTCGAAGACCGACGTCCGCTGAGAGGGAACGGTCAATCTTGCAAAGGCCGATCTTTTGATAGGGGAAACAACCTTGGTAACTTCGCCCGGAGCGGGAGTTAGAACGGCCAGTCTTAAGAAGATCGATCCTTTAATAGGGGAAGCCCCTTTGACGACTTCGTCTGCCGGAGCAGGATTGGCTATCTGCTTAGGGATAACCCCTTCAGGTATCGCGAGCCTCTTTGCGGGCCAACTTGAGCTTAGGCTCAGCCTGTCGAAGACTGAGGCGGCAAACTTGGACGACCCGTTGAGAGGGGCCACGGTGGTTGCAAGCCGATCGAAGACCGACTTCTTTGGAGCCTCTTGTGATGGAATTGAGGCATTGAAGCTTATTGGCGGGAGCATGTTCCCAAAAAACAGTCCAGTGGTGGACTGGGTCATCTGTTCCACCGGCATTGCAAAGATGGAGGCCGCTTGGGGCCCATAAGTAACTCCTTCGGCGGGGACGGAGTGAGAGTTGTTGCTGCAGTTAGTGCAGCTGAAGGCCATCGATATCTCCTTTTCTGCATGGAGCAAGACACCAAATCTTAGTACCTAGAATCCAAGGGTAACCATATTAAACCGCGACTCGTTCGCGAAAACGACACACAAAGTGTGGAGCGGAACGAGGAAAAGGTCCCACCAGGCGTTCCAGAATCTGTTCACCGCCAAAAAAGGGGAAGACAAACGTCTTGCCTGAATTTGGGGGCAGATGCTATTTGGATTTATCCATACACCTCTATGAAGATTCCAAGTTGATTTATGGTACCATGCATCGGAGGTTTGGACGGATGCGGCCGTTGTAGCAGACTTCGTCAGATTCCCCCTCGTTAGCAAGGGGTTTTGATTGTGGAGACACTCTTCCCTGCAAGCGCAAGCCCTTGCAATTAATTACGTTACCGCATCGCGGTAACCACTTTCCCCTGCTCTAGAAGGTCGCTTCATGTCGTATGTATTTTTTTAATTTTTGGTTGCCTGTGGATTATATACGGAGACTAATTTATGTTGTCACCCGTAGGGCGTTGATTAGTCCAAATCTGTATATTCTTATATTTAGGTTTGGTTTGATTTAAGGATCGTTAATCTCATTTGGGATTAAGATCAACTTAAATGTTTGTTGAGGATACGTCAGTCTAATTTTAGGCTACGATCTACTCAACAGGATTTTTTTGGGATCATTCAGACCCAACAAAAGAGCATTTAGGCTTTATTACCTTAGTTTAAGGACGTTGCGGTCCATAAATAGTTTAAGGACGTTGCGGTCTAAGGAATTGTTGGTTGTCGGGACCCGCCACCTCTATGAAGACGTTGAAGAATTACAACGACATATATCAGAGGTGTGGGGAGATGTACCCTGGAACCAATGAATATTCGTCAGAAGATCGGTAGTCTTCTTTGGGACTATAACCACTCTGGAAAATAAAGAGCATATGGGCTCGGTTGATTAGGAGTTTGGCCAAACTTAGGCTTAGCACAGTCATTTCATTTTTGAATAAATTGTTTAACATTTGCTTGGGCTTGGTCCCCTTTCTGTGCCAACAATGCTGAGCATTCATATAGGTTCTGACGCCCACACTTTATCTTGCTTTCCCGCCTTTTTTGTTTTTTTTATGGAGTGTTAAACACTCTTTATGGCGCCCATGTGTGGAGCACGTGATGCGCTTGGTACTAGAAGCCAGGCGTTGGACACTGGTTGATGAGTGCAGAGCATTTTATGCTGAATAGCGCCCATGTGAGGGGCATGTGAGGCGCTTGGCGCTGAGCGCCGACCGCTGAGCGCCGACCGCTGAGTGCTAAGCACTCTTTATTAAGCAGCGCCTATGTGAGGGGCACGTGGGGGGCTTGGCGCTGGTTTTTCTTCGTGTATTATGTTCTGAAGAGTTCAATTCTCTGTTCTTCTCTGGATCTTCGATCCCCAAGAACAAATTCATCCCCACGAGAATTAAATTCTCATTTATGAGAGACTTGTCTCATGGATCTCAGATCCAGGGAAAGATCTATGTTCTTTTATGAGGGTTAAACCCTTAGATATACAGATGAGATACTCTGATCTCTATTACTTTTATTTACCTTGAATAAAGTTCTTCTTCTTTCTTCTCTCTTAAACCTTTCTTTTTTACTTGCTCTTCTTTTTGAACTTGAAGTTTAGGGGGGGTTCCTCTATATAAGACTTGAAGTCTTGGGGCCTTTATATAGTGGAGGTTGTAGGGTGTTTTTCGTCACCCAATTATGATGGGAATACGCACGCGCTTGTCAGGCGCATTACAGATTCCCCCTGCCTAGGGTAGGCCGGGGTTTATTGATTGTGGGGATCCGAATCCCCGGCAACCACGGACTAAGCTGCCGTTAATTACCCCTCGCATTTGGAGCGAAGGAACCTCCGATTAATGGGTTAAACTGGTCATGCGAACTCAATGTGCAGTATCGTGTTTTGAAGGGGTTTTGGAAATATCGGGGGCCCTGCAGAGTTTTTATGGGGGGCCCGCTACTCGGATAGCGGGCTGGGGGTCAAGGGGGCTAGCAGCCCCCTTGCGGGGTGCGGGGCAGCGTCCCGTTAGAAATTTTTTTCTAACGGAAGACAGTGTCGTGGAGTCTGTGTATGTTTTCCTTCCCCCCCTTTTTTTTAAAAAGTGGAGTTTAATTTCAAAAGGAATTTTATTGTGGAGTTAAACTCCAAAAAATTTTAAATGGAGTTAAACTCCTAAAAGAATTTTATGCGGAGTTAAATTCCTAAAATAGAACTTTATTGTGGAGTTAAACTCCAAAGAATATATATATATATATATATATATATATATATTTTAAAAAAAGGGTTTGAACTCCAGAAGGGATTTTGTTGGGGAGTGCACGTAAAACGAGGGGGAAAAGAAGACAAAATGGCGTCTAAAGGACGCTCGCACGGCAGGTAGGCGCCTTAATGCCCGGGGTCACGTTCGTGCACATGACCAATGGGCACTTTGGCGCCCCCCGGAGTCACGTGGGCACACGTGACCGATGGGCGCCCTGGCGCCCCAGGGGTCACGTGGGCACACGTGACCGATGGGCGCCGTGGCGCCCCGGGGTCACGTGCGCACACGTGACCGATGGGCGCCTTAGCGCCCCGGGGTCACGTGCGCACACGTGACCGCGGGAAAACCCGTGGAAAGGGAAGCCTAGCCCCTAGGCTGGGGAGTTGAACTCCCAAAGGAATTTTCGGAGTTGAACTCCTAACAGAAACAAATTTATGGAGTTAAACTCCAACAGAAATAATTTATGGAGTTAAACTCCAGCAGATTTAGAAAGGAGTTAAACTCCTGGGGACTTATTTCTCTTCTTTTGAGCCTTGGGTCTGTCCAAAGTTAGATTTTTGGAGATGGGTCTCCTCCTTCTTGCTCTTGACCGGCGGGATCTTGGAGAAAAGGGGATGAGCCTTAAAAGCCTCCTTTTTTCAAGATCTGATTGGAGATCCGAGCTCCCCTTTGTAGGTTTTATGGTGGAAATCTATTTATTTTGAGGAAAGGAAGAGTTAAACTCTTGATTTAATTCAAAAGAAAAAAAGAAGGTTTTAGAATCTTGAGGAAGGAGAAAGAGGCAGATCTGGATTCTCTTTTTTTTTTGGAGAGAGAAAAAGTTGTTGAGATATTTCACTATATTTGCCTTTATAGGCCATACACTTTGCATATAGCCCCTTGGGCTTCACAAAAATGGTATTTTGCCCACCCTATGGCTCATGTGCCATTTCTTTTTGCACATAAGCCATGGGCTTTACAAAAATTTGGCTTTATGCCTATTTTTCTTATATTTATCCATAAAATAAAATAAAAGAAATGCAACAAAATTGTTTATTACAAAAATTTTATCTTGGCGTGGGGGGAGGCCGGCCGCTTCATGTTCGGGCTCGACCCTGGCATGGGCCCACTGGGTCTGGGCTTGGGCCCATTTGGGTTGGGGTTGACTTGGATTTTGACTTGGTCAACCGGGGTGTAAATTTTTACCCCAACAAATTGCCCCCATCAATAAATGCACACCACATATGTGGGTCGTGTGCATGAGATTGATGGATCTTCTTTTAATTGGAGGCGACCTGATTTGGTTCCCGCTTTGTAGAAATCCTGTGCTGCCCTTTTTGCGACTTGGACGGTCGATGCTGCCCTTTTTGCGACTTGGACGGTCGATGCTGCCCTTTTTGCGACGTGGACGGTCGGTGCTGCCATTTTAGCGACGTGGACGGTCGGTGCTGCCATTTTAGCCACGTGGACGGTCGATACTGCCCTTTTTGCGACTTGAAAGGTCGGTGCTGCCCTTTTAGCGACGTGGACGGTCGGTGCTGCCCTTTTAGCGACGTGGACGGTCGGTTCTGCCCTTTTTGTGACGTGGACGGTCGATGCTGCCCTTTTTGCGACGTGGACGGTCGATGCTGCCCTTTTTGCGACTTGGACGGTCGGTGCTGCCCTTTTAGCGACGTGGACGGTCGGTGCTGCCATTTTAGCGACGTGGACGGTCGACGCTGCCTTCTTTAGCGACGTGGACGGTCGGTTCTGCCCTTTTCGTGACATGGACGGTCGATGCTGCCCTTTTTGCGACGTGGACTGTCGGTTCTGCCCTTTTTGCGACTTGGACGGTCGGTGCTGCCCTTTTAGCGACGTAGACGGTCGGTTCTGCCCTTTTTGCGACTTGGACGGTCGGTGCTGCCCTTTTTGCGACGTGGACGGTCGATTCTGCCCTTTTTGCGACTTGGACGGTCGGTGCTGCCCTTTTAGCGACGTGGACGGTCGGTTCGGCCCTTTTTGCGACTTGGGCGGTCGGTACTGCCCTTTTAGCGACGTGGACGGTCGGTGCTGCCATTTTAGCGACGTGGACGGTCGGTGCTGCCCTTTTAGCGACGTGGACGGTCGGTGCTGCCATTTTAGCGACGTGGACGGTCGGTTCTTGATTTGACTTGCTCTGCTTCTTGCAGTGTCAGGGGTAGACTTGACTTGCTCCGCTTCTTGCGGTGACGAGATTGGATTCTGACTTACCCCGCTTTCTGCGGTGTCGGAGTGGACGTTGACTTGTTGATTTTGATTTGGGTTGACATCAGCATCGCTATACTGGGATATGGTACCAGGAGCGAATCATCGTCTGCCATGAGAGGATTTGGGATTGGTGTTTTGTCGGCATTTGCATTGCTACACTGGAATAATGCCAGGAGCAACTCATCATGTGCCCCGGGAGGATTTGGGAATTGGTTTTGTTTTGGCATCTGCATTGCTGCACTGGAATAATGCCAGGAGCAACTCATCATTTGCCCCGGGAGGTTTTGGGAAATGGTGGCTTAGGAGACAGGTTTAGATCCCTGTCACCTAAGGCTTTTCCATTTTGTGAGCCGTAAGGGTCTCACAAAGCATTTTCTCCCTACGGGTCGTAAGGATCTCGTAGGTGTATTTTCTCCTTGGAAGTCGTGGGGACTCCCCAGTGTGTTGCTCCTTTGTGAGTCGTAAAGATCTCACGCGGGAATTTTCTCCTCACAAAGTCGAGAGGACTTTGCGAGTGCATTTCATCTCCTTTTTTTTACGAGTTTGTGCCCTTTCGGGTTTTCACAAACTCACCGGTAGTCCTGCTGTTTTTACTCACGGAGCCCTTTCGGGTTTTCTTCCGTGCCCATTTTGCTTGTGGACATACCATTTTATTTTTATTTATTTATTTATTTATTTATTTATTTTTTTTGGACTTTGAATGCGATCTCACCAGTAGGACTCGGGAGAGATTGAGATTGTTTTCACGCCCGTGGATTGTATACGGTTTTACAGGATGTATGATCCAGACCATAGGGCCGGAAAACTTTCAGGACCTTGTTGGCGTCTGCATCGCTGCACTGGAATATGGCACCAGGAGCGACTCATCATTCGCCATTGGGGACTTGGAATTTGGATTCTTGGTCGGCATCAGCACCGCTAACACTGAAGCGAAATGCCAGGAGCGACTCATCATTTGCCGTTGTCCGTTGGGGAAGGATGGCTTAGGAGACAGGTTTGGGTCCCTATCACCTAAGGCTTTACAATTTTATGAGCCGTGAGGGTCTCATAAAAGCATTTTCTCCCTGCAAGTCGAGAGGATCTCGCAGGTGTATGTTCTCCTTAGGAATCGTGAGGATTCCTAAGTGTGTTGCTCCTTTGTGAGTCATAAGGATCTCACACAGGGGTTTTCTCCTCACAAGGTCGAGAGGACTTTGAGAGTGTATTCATCTCTTTTCACGAGTTTGCGCCCTTTCGGTTTTTTCACGAACTCTCCGGTAGTCCTGCTGTTTTTACTCACGGAGCCCTTTCGGGTTTTCATCCGTGTCCGTTTTGCTTGCGGACATACCTTTTTTTTATTTTTATTTTTATTTTTTTTGTTTCTTCCCCTTTTTTTCTTTCTTTTTTTTTTGCCGCTGGTGGGACTTTAAAAGTAGTCTCACCAGCAGAATTTGGGAGAGATAGGGGTCATTTACGCCCGTGGATTGTATACGGTTTTACAGGATGTATGATCCAGACTGTAGGGCTGATGTGCTCAATTCGCCTGCGACTTGGAGCATTCACGCGTAGTATTTCTTGAGATATCGGCCATTGATGGGTGGCATGGGCCTTTCTCCCTCGGCACTTATTAGTTGGTAGGATCCTCCGTCGAACACTTTCTCGATGACGTATGGTCCTTCCCAGTTTGGCTCGAATTTTCCCTTAGCATGTCGATTGAGGATGATCGGTCTTTTGAGGACCAACACCAATTCACCTTTCTTGAAAGCGCGGAGACGGGTTATCTTGTCATAGGCCCGTGACATTTGGGCTCGGTATAGCTCCAGACTTTGCTGCACCGCGAGCCTCTTTTCTTCGAGGGCATCAAGTTCTTCAAGTCGAAGGAGCACGTTTTCCTCCTCCGTCAACTCGTGCTGAACGGCCATTCTTAAGCTTGGAACTTCGACTTCGAGGGGGAGGACCGTCTCCACTCCGAAGAGCAATGAGTATGGAGTGGACTGAGTTGGAGTACGGTGTGTGGTACGATATGCCCACAATGCCTCGTGAAGTTTGAGATTCCAGTCTCTTTTGTTGGCTGAAGCATTTTTCCTCAGGAGCTTGCATAGAGTCTTATTGAAGGCTTCGGCTAGCCCATTGGCTCTTGGATTATAGATGGAGGAATATCTCCAGTCTATCTTGTGCTGAGTAGCGAACCTTGAGACATTGAAGCTCTTGAAAGAAGGCCCGTTGTCAGAAATGATTCTTCTTGGTGTACCGAAGCGGTATAGAATATTATGCTGGAAGAATGTCAGAATATCTTTTGTCTTGACTTCTTTTAGTGGGACAGCTTCAGCCCATCTGGAGAAGTAGTCTGTGGCGGCCAGTATAAACCGATGGCCTTTAGATGATGGAGGATCAATTGGGCCAACAATGTCGGTGCCCCAGACTTCGAAGGGCCACGACGCCACCGTAGGATGCAATGGATTGGGATGCTTATGAATAAAATCACCGTGAATTTGGCAGATATAACATTTCTTTGCATGCTCTCCGCAATCCCGTATCATGGTGGGCCAGTAATACCCAAGCCGTTTGATTTGAAGTCGCATCTTGGGGCCAGATTGGTGAGCACCGCAAACGCCTGAGTGAACATCTTTCATGACTTTTTGGGCCTCGGCCAATGACAAACACCTGAGCCAGAGTTGGTGATATGACCTGCGGTATAACGTGCCATTTACAAACACGTATCGGAGAGCTCTTTTCTTCAGCTGAATCCTCGCAGATTTTTCTTCGGGCAACTTGTTGTATCGGAGGTACTCTATGAAGGGTTCTCTCCAATCGGGCTCGTCTTGGATGATCGAAGTTTCTTCGGCAGGACTGCTCTTCTGTTCCGCGCTTTCCTCTTCTCGTAGAGAGACTGGGGGTAGAATTTGTCGGCTCCTGACTGTGATGAGAATTTCGTCCATATCAGGATCAGCCAGCTCCTTGGCTAGG
This sequence comes from Agapanthus africanus, assembly GCA_030015575.1. Taxonomy (NCBI): domain Eukaryota; kingdom Viridiplantae; phylum Streptophyta; class Magnoliopsida; order Asparagales; family Amaryllidaceae; genus Agapanthus; species Agapanthus africanus. Next base: position 422,489,104 of record JASDDO010000010.1, on the reverse strand, counting down.
CGAGCGAGTATGTCGGCTTTTCTGTTCAATGCTCTAGGGACTCTTGTTAGTTCGATATGAGTGAACCGTTTCATGAGTTCCACCACCCGGCTTCTATACCGAGCTAACTCGGGTTTGTATATCTTATAGTCGCCGCTTACTTGGTTGACGACAACCTGGGAGTCACCGTAAACCCATAGCCGAAGGATTCCCATTTCTATGGCGAGCTCCAAACCAGCTATCAGAGCTTCATACTCGGCCTCATTGTTTGTGCGAGGCTCGGTGAAAGCGAAAGAACGCCGTAGGGTTCCCATTGATGGTGTGATGAACACCAATCCTATCCCTGCTTTTATCTCCGGGATGCTTGATTTACTGGAGGTCCTTATTGATGAGGCTCCATCGATGTAGAGCTCCCAACATGGCTCATCTTCCTCGAGGTGCAGCACTTGTTCGTCGGGTAACTCACAATCTAGCGGCGACCCTTCTGGTATAGGATGAGCGGCGAGAAAGTCTGCAAGAGCTTGCCCTTTTTCTGCTTTCTGGGGAGTATAAACTATGTCGAACTCAAGTAGCATGACAGCCCATCTTGCCATTCTGCCGGCTAGACTTGCTTTGGTCATCAAGTGTTTGAGCGGGTCGACCTTGGAGATCAGCATAACCCGATGAGCCAGCAGATAGTGCCTCAGCTTCTTCACAGCAAATATCAGAGCCAGGCATTGCTTTTCGATTGTGGAATAGTTGTGTTCCACCCCGACTAGAGTTCGACTAAGGTAGTAGTGGGCATTTTCCTTTCCTTCCTCGTTATTCTGAGCGAGGAGCGCACCGAGTGACTCATCTAGCGCGGCAGTGTAGAGAATCAACGGTTTATTTGGAATGGGAGCGGCCAACACTGGAGGGTGCAACAAGTATTGTTTGATTCTTTCGAACGCTGCTTGACATTCGGCATCCCAGATAAAAGGAGCTCCTTTCTTCATGAGCTTTGAGAAGGGGCTACATCTTCCTGACAAATTTGAGATAAACCTCCGTATATAAGCAAGCTTGCCTTGAAAAGATCTTAGCTGCGTCAGACTCTTCGGAGTGGGCATCTCTATAATGGCCTTTATCTTTGATGGGTCAACTTCGATCCCTCGATGTCGGACTATGAAGCCCAGGAATTTTCCTGATGACACGCCAAAAGCGCACTTCAGAGGATTCATCTTCAGATCGTATTCCCTCAGTCTGGTGAGAACGGTCCTGAGATCTTGGATATGATCGGCCTTGGCCTTAGTCTTGACGACTAGATCATCAACATAGCATTCGACGACTTTATGGATTAGGTCATCAAAGATATTAGTCATTGCCCTTTGATATGTAGCACCTGCATTCTTCAGTCCGAATGGCATTACCTTGTAGCAATATATTCCGATCGGGGTTCGAAATGATGTGTGCTTCTCATCCTCAGGCGACATCTTGATCTGATTATATCCAGACTAGCCATCCATAAAGGTGAACAGTTCATAATTTGAGGTGTCATCGACCATCATTTCCATGACTGGTAGCGGGAAGTCGTCTTTAGGACATGCCTTGTTGAGGTCCCTGAAATCGACACAAACTCGGATCTGCCCATTTTTCTTCTTCACTGGGACTATGCATGCGATCCAGTCTGCATATTTCTCTTCCCTGATGAAGTCGGCATCGATGAGTTTCTTGGTTTCCTCGATGACCTTTTCTTCCAACTCCCTTCTCATTCTTCGAGGAGCTTGTTTGACTGGCTTAGCATCAGGAGTTATAGCCAGCTTATGCACGGCTACCTCAGGGGAAAGGCCAGGCATTTCTTTGTACGTCCACGCGAAGCAGTTGACGAACTCACGCAGCAGGGCAATTATCTGCTCTTTCATTTCCTCCGACAAGAGTGAGCTGATGTAGGTCGGCCTTGGATTATCGGGTGTTCCTAGGTCAATCTCGGTTAGCTCATCAAAGGTTGCTTTTCCGCCATCTTCGAGCTCTTGAGGAGCCTCTTCTGGCTCGGCTATCTCTTCATCATCATTTGATCTTTCGCTGGCCTCACCAACATGGATCATGTAGCACTCTTTGGGACCAGGTTGAATGTAGCCTATGCCTCGTCTATCTGGAATTCGTCCATCGATGAGTGCTCGGACCTAGGGCGGATACCATAGCCCTTCGTAAAACTTTGCTTCGGACTCCGTTTGATATAACCGGCATCCGCACTTCTTAAAGTATTCCCGCATCTCGGGCGCATATTATCTGGGATTGAGGACGGCTCTTATGCGTCTCTCATAGGGAAGGCATACGACGAAAAGGTCGTCCGGGTGCACAACGGGGTTTGACCTGTAAAACAGGATGCCCTTCTGTCCATTTTTCCTCCCGGGCACGTAAAAAGTTTTCAGCTGGTCCACAGTGGAGACTGACAATGCATCGAGCTCTTTGCACATCCGTTCCGGCACCCTTGTGATGGCCAGGGACCCTTCTGCGACTTCGAAGGTCTCTCGTAGTTTCGCTTGCTGCATGGGGGGCCAATCTGCACAGCTGTTGCATGGCAGGTCCTCTTCTTCTGACTCTTCAGTGTCACTGCCAAGATGAGGGCGGGCTTTGCTGCTAGATGGGCCTTCAGTAACAGATTCGTCCGTATCGCTGCCGAAACGAGGGCAAGTTTTGCGGAAGGACGGGCTTCCAGCGTCGGACCCATCAGTGTCGCTGCCGAAATGCGGGCGCACTTGGGTAATTTTGCTTTTGAAAGTGATAGCCGGCGCAGATTTGCTTTTGAGTCTTAGGGCCGGTCTATCCTCAGTCAGTTGTGGCTTAGCATTTTGGTGGTTCATAAAGTACCGAGAATCTTCATACCAGACTTCATGCACACCGAACGGCTGAATGTCTCCGTCAATGCGTCTTTCTTCGCCATTTTTCGTATACTTCATGCATTGATGGAGAGTTGACGGAATGATGCCGTAATCGTGGAGCCACGGCCGCCCTAAAAGAATCTTATAAGACGTGTCGGCGTCGATCACGTATATCTTAGCTTCAGTTTGCAGATCCCCGAATTTGATTGGCAGAGCTATGGACCCCAGAACTTGCTGGCAATTTTGGTTGAAGCCTTGAATAACAATCCTTTCCCTTGACAGGTGTCGAACGTCCATTGATAAACTCTTCAGAGTTCGCAAGTTCATGATGTTCACTGAGGACCCCGGGTCAATCAATATGTGATTAATTCGATCTCCGTCGCTGTACCCGGTCACGTAAAGCGGCCGATTATGCTCAGCCGTTCCCGGTAGCAAGTCTTCATCCTTAAATGTGACTGTGGCGGCATGCAAAGCGTGCTGGGCTTCTTTCATATTAATTTCCTCAAAGTGGGCCTGATACCGCTCGGGGTTTTGTAGAGCGTGGATGAGAACATCTCTAAGCTCTTTAGATAGGACCAAGGCGTCGTAGATGCTCAGGAGAGACGGAAGCTTCCGGAGATGCGCCAAGACATTATAGTCCACCGAGGAAGGACTTATGTTTTCATCAGCCGGTTCTCTGCCATCTTCTTCATTAGCGACTTGTTTTTCCTTCCCTTTTAGGGCGTTGCCCTGATTTGGCGGTAGAGCCCTACCGCTTCTGAGCTGGATTTGATTATTCGTTGTGGCGAGCTCCTCGTCCTCTTCAGGAAAACAAAGCTCCTCTTCCGAGTCGCTACCAAGATGGATGGCGTAGCAGGTCACTACTGGGATCTCTTCATTGGAGTCTTCTTCTAACTCCTCCAGAATTTCAGCCGCTTGTACAGGGAAGAACTCATTCAATTGAATCAATGTTCTTTCCTTTTGTTCATATTCTTCAAGGGAATCGATATATTTTTGAATGGTCGATCTCCCTGCGGACTCTTTTTCGCGCCGAGCTGCACTTTTCTTCTTCTTGAGCTTCTTGGATTTTGAGCCTGATGGAGCCGCATTGGCAGCTGGACTGGTAGGCTTCTTCTGTCCTTCCCATTCCATCCTGGGCTCTTTCTGAAGCATCTTTAGCATCTTCTTCGTCTTATTAGATATGTGTGTACTCCACGGAGGCCGCGATGAGTCAGTTTCGTTTGTCAGGGCAGCAGGTTCAGCTGTCTGCTCCCAGAAGGCTTCAACTTTTGTCTGTATAAAGTTGGCGGTTGCAACTTAATTGTTCACCAACACGCTTTTGGACAGCTCGATCTCTCCAGCCTTGTACTTCTTCTCGACCCAGTCTTTGAAGATATAGCAATCCTCGATCGCATGGCTCACTACTCGGTGGTACGGGCAATACAGAGGATTGTCGGTCATTTTTGCTTCTTGGGGTCTTTTCGACTCCGGCAATTGTAGGCCGTTGTTCAAGGCATCTTTAAATATCTTGCGAACCTTGTCCCTTCTGAAAGAGTAAACCTTGTTCTTTTTCTCCTCTAGGGTGGGCCCATCTCCTCCCAGCAATGGCTTTCGAGACCGGTTAGTTTTTGATTCTGCCGCCCTTCGCTTTTCTTCATTGTCGGACGCATTAAAGACATTGGTACTACTGGAACTCCCGCTTCTACGGTTGTCGTCCCGCTTGCTTTTCCAAGTTTTGTCTCTCTGAGAATCCGACGGGGACTCCTGCTTCGAGCGTTCCAGCATTTGGACTTTCTTGGTTAGCTCCTGAAATGTCTTAAGGCCCGCTGTACACAAGAATGGGGCCATCCAATTGCTGAGGTTCCCAATGAGAAGGCTGACGGACTGGTCCTGCTCTAGCGGCGGTTCGCACTTGACTGTGAGATTACGCCATCGGGCGATAAAGTCGGTGTTGCTTTCGTTTTTCCCCGGCTTGGTCCTCATAAGGTCGGCAATGGAGATTTTATCACTGACACTCATGAACCTTTGCCGAAACAGGGACTCCATTTGGGCAAAGGTAATGACAGATCCGTCCGGTATACTCGCATACCAGTCGAAGGCGACGCCGGTCAGGCTATTGACAAACTGACGAAGAAGGAGCGCGTCATTGCCCCCTGTATTTCCGCACGATGCTTTGAAGTGGGCGACGTGCTGATTTGCATTCCCTGTTCCCTCAAATCTTCTGAACTTAGGAATGACGTAGCCGCTTGGGAACTTAATCAGATCGTACTGCGTGGGATATGGCCGCCCACTACTGCCGATTTCTTTCTGAGCTTCAGCTTCGGCCACCAATGTTTTAACCTTGCTGGTGACCAAATCCATTATACGATCCTGTGTTAGCGGGATAGTGCTATCTGGGGCCAAGGCGTCCCCAGAAGCGGAGTGCGGCCGGCTTTCATGTGGCTCGACCAGTCTTGGACCCGAAGGAACAGGCATTGGCCGCCTCGGATTGTCATCACCCGACTGATTAGTAGCGGCTTGTGCTTGATTTGGAGGCGCTCGAGCAATTTGAGCCGTAAGCTGCATCACCACGTTCGTTAAGTCGTCAATCTTCGAATAGAGCTTGGCCATCTCTTTATCTTTGCTCCTGAGCTGTTTTCGAAGCTCTTGAAGCAGCTCCTGCTCCGCAGTCCTGGGGCGGAAAGTCGGCTCTTCCTCGCTGTCCGAGCTTGACTCTGCATTGACCGAGGGGTCTTTCTGTCTATCATCCTCGTCGAGAGGGTTTTCTTCATCCAGTGGTGGTGGCTGTTTTTGGGCGGCGGCAACCACATTCAGGCTAGATTGGGCTTGGGATGTGGTGGTCCCATCCTTGCTTTCGCTGCGAAGGTTGTCGCTGGGGCGCCCGCCCGCCATATAGACCATATGGATGATATATCCGGCCGTCTTTCGATCATTGGTGGCTGATTTCACTGATCGCTGTCTTGACCCCTTGCTTCGATAGCTGGTAGTCGATTGAAGGCGGCTGGCCTAACCAGCTTCTTGAATGGTGCTGGCGCTTCTTTTTTGGATTTGCCTCGCTGCTTTCGTGCGGCACAGAGCTCCTGATAGACCCTTGAAGAGACAGTGTCATACTTTTTCTGTTGGGGCCGGGACACGTCTCTTTGTAGCACTGTTCGCACCGCTGTCTTCTTGATTCTGGCGGTCATGGCGTTTTTCTGAACCCACTTCAGAGGCTCGAAGGAATTGCTAATTCTCACGTTCGACTCAGCCGTCGTCGCGGGGCAACCCTGCACTTGGAACTTCACACGATTCCATTTGGCCGAAGCCTTGGCCCTCTTGTTGGCTCGATACCTGAGCCGCTTCTGCCGTAACTTTTCCGTTTTAAACACCTGGCAGACTTCGGCTCTTTAGGAAGACGCCGCAGACCGGGCGATGGAGGGCCTTGGAGATACGCTCGATTGTGCATTTGTTGGAGTCATCGCCTGAGATCGTCCGCGACATTTGATGTTGCCCTTTGTACCGAAGTTCTTGCCTCCCGCTGGAGCACCAGAGAATCGCTCAGACACCATCTTAAGTTTCGGTTGTGGTGCCTTGGCGATCACGACATTCGGCCTCTTACCCCTTGGGACCGGCTTGGACACCTGTTCCGCCGGGATCTCCGCCAAATGAGCGCTTTCGGCAGGGTAGATGATGATGGAGCCAAACTGGTGGGGCGGTTCCTCCCACTATCGACTGAGGCTTGCGGGGAGAACCACACGAGCGTTGATCTTGACCACGTACGGAATCGGGGTCACGTTGGAAGCTGAATTCGTCTGGGGAGACATCGTCATTGAAAGTTGATTGCTGCACGAAAGAAAGAAATTATTTCAGTACAAACATCGGCGTATGTTAAATGAGTTCGTATGAACGCTTAACCTGAGATATGGGAGGAGAGAAAGGTCCCACCAGGCGTGCCAGAATCTGTAGGGTGTTTTTCGTCACCCCATTGAGATGGGAATACGCGCGCGCTTGTCAGGCGCATTACAGATTCTCCCTGCCTAGGGTAGGCCGGGGTTTATTGATTGTGGGGATCCGAATCCCTGGCAACCGCGGACTAAGCTGCCGTTAATTACCCCTCGCATTTGGAGCGAAGGAACCTCCGATTAACGGGTTAAACTGGTCATGCGAACTCAATGTGCAGTATCGTGTTTTGAAGGGGTTTTGGAAATATCAGGGGCCCCGCAGAGTTTTTACGGGGGTCCCTCTACCCGGATAGCGGGCTGGGGGTCAAGGGGGCTAGCAGCCCCCTTGCGGGGTGCGGGGCAGCGCCCCGTTAGAAATTTTTTTCTAACGGAAGACAGTGTCGTGGAGTCTGTGTATGTTTTCCTTCCCCCCTTTTTTTAAAAAGTGGAGTTTAATTTCAAAAGGAATTTTATTGTGGAGTTAAACTTCAAAGAATTTTAAATGGAGTTAAACTCCTAAAAGAATTTTATGCGGAGTTAAATTCCTAAAATAGAATATTATTGTGGAGTTAAACTCCAAAGAATATATATATATATATATATATATATATATATATATATATATATATATATATATATTTTAAAAAGGGTTTGAACTCCAGAAGGGATTTTGTTGGGGAGTGCATGTAAAACGAGGGGGAAAAGAAGACAAAATGGCGTCTAAAGGACGCTCGCACGGCAGGTAGGCGCCTTAATGCCCGGGGTCACGTGCGCGCACGTGACCAATGGGCACTTTGGCGCCCCCCGGAGTCACGTGGGCACACGTAACCGATAGGCGCCTTGGCGCCCCGGGGTCACATGGGTACACGTGACCGATGGGCGTCCTGGCGTCCCAGGGGTCACGTGGGCACACGTGACCGATGGGCGCCTTGGCGCCCCGGGGTCACGTGCGCACACGTGACCGATGGGCGCCTTAGCGCCCCGGGGTCACGTGTATGCCCTTGGGAGTTCAACTCCCCAGCGATGGGCGCCTTAGCGCCCTGGGGTCACGTGGGCACACGTGACCGCGGGAAAAACCCGCGGAAAGGGAAGCCTAGCCCCTAGGCTGGGGAGTTGAACTCCCAAGGGAATTTTCGGAGTTGAACTCCTAACAGAAATAAATTTATGGAGTTAAACTCCAACAGAAATAATTTATGGAGTTAAACTCCAGCAGATTTAGAAAGGAGTTAAACTCCTGGGGACTTATTGCTCTTCTTTTGAGCCTTGGGTCTGTCCAAAGTTAGATTTTTGGAGATGGGTCTCCTTCTTCTTGCTCTTGACCGGCGGAATCTTGGAGAAAAGGGGATGAGCCTTAAAAGCCTCCCCTTTTCAAGATCTGATTGGAGATCCGAGCTCCCCTTTGTAGGTTTTATGGTGGAAATCTATTTATTTTGAGGAAAGGAAGAGTTAAATTCTTGATTTAATTCAAAAGAAAAAAGAAGGTTTTAGAACCTTGAGGAAGGAGAAAGAGGCAGATCTGGATTCTCTTTTTTTTTGGAGAGAGAAAAAGTTGTTGAGATATTTCACAATCTTTTCCTTTATAGGCCATACACTTTGCACATAGCCCCTTGGGCTTCACAAAAATGGCATTTTGCCCACCCTATGGCCCATGTGCCATTTCTTTTTGCACATAAGCCATGGGCTTTACAAAAATTTGGCTTTATGCCTATTTTTCTTACATTTATCCATAAAATAAAATAAAAGAAATGCAACAAAATTGTTTATTACAAAAATTTTATCTTGGCGTGGGGGGAGGCCGGCCGCTTCATGTTCGGGCTCGACCCGGGCATGGGCCCACCGGGTCTGGGCTTGGGCCCACTTGGCTTGGGGTTGACTTGGATTTTGACTTGGTCAACCGGGGTGTAAATTTTTACCCCAACAGAGGCAAGTTTGTTGATTTAGTTAAAGAAATCTCTCATTGACTGATCCTTAATTGATTTGGGGATTTTATCCACCGTTGGATATTTGATCCAAGGACTTCTGTTTTACAGAAGATATTTTTTTTTGTTTTTATAAAGATTGGGGAAATATTTTCCTATACAGAGCTTATTCTGTAGCTTGGTGATTTTTAATCACCATTGGATTTTCAATCCAACGGTACTCTGTTTCCAGAGAATAATCTTTCTCGTTTAGAAAGATTTAAGGAATATTTCCTCAACAGAATTTAATTCTATATTTTCCTGATTTATCATCTCCCTTGGATTTTTGATCCAATGGTAGAGAATTTTTAGATCTGGCGCTGGCACCCTCGTGCAAGGCACGCGAGGCGCTGCCTCAGAGTTTTTTAACTCTTGGCGTTGGCGCCCTCGTGCAAGGCACGCGAGGCGCTGCCTCAGAGTTTTTAACTCTTGGCACTGGCGCCCTCGTACAAGTCACGTGACGCGCTGGCATACTCGTGCAAGGCACGTGACGCGCTGCCTCTTTCAAATTTTGAACATAGCTTTGCTCTTTTATTGGGGGGAAACACTCTCCTTCACTCTTTTCCACTCTCAAATACTCAAGTCCCTAACCCAAAAACTTGCTCTCCTCCATCAAAGAAAAGCTTTCTCCTAAGTTTCATCACTTGAAACCATCACCAACATTTTAGTGGCCTCATTCCAAGCTTGGATCTCCTTTTCCATTGCAAAAGTAGTAAAATTCCCACCTTTTAAATGAGTTTTCAAATACTTGCCATGAAACTATATATTTTACTTCAAAATCATAGGTTTTTATGGTTTAACTCTTTCAAAACTTGGGTTTTAAAGCGCTTTACTAGTTGTGGTGAATCTAATGTAGTTTTCATGTTGATTATAACTTTGTTGGGTTATGCCAGCGCCCTAGCCATCGAACCGTCGCCGAATGCGGAACAAAAATTTATCAAACTGGAGCTAGCACAACCTGCGAATACGGATCGACCATAAACCCTAAACCTAGCATGCTATATATAAAGAGTTGAGATGTTATACAGAATGATCCGTGTCCTTCGGTCTTTAACCTCTTCCTAAGCTCCTAGTGGCCACCATGATCAAGTTTGGTCGCCGGTTTTCCTCCATCGAAGATGATCCACCCGAGAGCTTATGAATTGAGCTCCAACCTCATAACCGAGATAACTAGGGTATCTAGCTTGCTAAACTAGTTAGCCTAGAAAATGTAGAGTTTAATGATAGATTGATTTGTCTCTAAACACCCTAGATTTCTCAATACATGAGAGGATTACGGTGGAGGTAGAAGAAGAAGCCATGAGAGATGAGAGTGTGAAGCAAGAGCTCAACTCAAGAAAATACTAAGTGTTGTGAGAGTAGAAAAAGAATGAGTCATCAACTAAGAAAATATCTCACAACTCTTACAAATATCAAGCATGTCTTAATAGTATTTCATGAGTCACACACATGAGTCACTTCATGACTCATGCTTGAATTAATGCAAAGCACACTTATCCCTCTACCTTAATTAACCATTTAACCAAATGGTTAATTGAAAAAATGAGGTGTAATCTTCTAGAAACAATCTTGTAATAAATTACAAGAATGCCTCTCATCCGTATATACATACCCGTGTCCGTATTCCGAAAAATACGAATACAATGAGACGAAAATAATCCAACAATATAATATTAGGATCCGGCTTAAACTAAAGCCCACTAGTATTAACCTTCCGAATCATGACACGTGCATAAGTGCACGTATATGATCAAACCCTGCCGTAAAACCATACGGCCTCTACATCGTTCTGCCCGAAGCAGGGAAAGCCTCTGTGTGGGACTCAAAAGACTCATCAATACGCTGGCAGTGGGTTTAACTACAAGCACGTTAGCGGCACTAGCTGTACGTAACGGCTACCCAGGTATTGAGCGAAACGAAGGCCGACGAGCAAACCCATCTTGACCCCTACTGAGCCTGTCCGTGACAATATCCGTACAGTACGGTCTGTTCGTCTAAGAGTATCGCATATCGAGTCCAGGGGGTGGAAAAAGTCAGACCCCTAATAACAAAACATTTCGTGTCGGCATGAAACCCATCACAAACTGAGAAACTACTGATCCAAATCAGTAATTCTCGACTACCTTGATCAAGAATTTCTGGTGATAGCCACCCGTGCACCTCATGATATCAACTCCCAATACCGGGAGAGACGAATCCTCAACGATCCACTCACTGCCTCCATGTGGCTCGGGACTGTACCCAACTAAAACCTGTTTGCAAGACTCCTTTGAGTCGTGGTAAGGTAGTAATTAAAGCACAGTGGGAACTCACACGAGACAAATGACGATCTCAGGTCGACAAACTAATCTGTACACATGTCACCTGGGAACTGCTATCTGACAATAGGTATAATAACAACAAGCAGGTTCCCGGCAAGGCCGTCTAATGTACTCATAACCCAATGAGCAGCTGCATACTATCTTAGGTGAACAAACTAACACCAATGGCTTGTGAGACCGACCACCGCCCCTCGTCGGGGTCTCGATCAGTATACACTAGTCTACTCTGGAGTATCGATGCCCAGTCTCGATACTCCCACGACTAGGGACATTTAAGGATATGCTTATAGACCACCCAGCTCCCATGTATATGATCGCCATCATAATACTGGTAGTCAAGAAAGAATCCTATGAGCTCTATCAACATGTAATAGTGAACTGTAATACCACCTAAAGTATGTACATGATGATAAAGAAAAACCAAATAGTATACTATCATTTTGAGTATGACTGTTCTCCCCATATAGGTCATCCCTCAATCATCTAATCGCGTGCCTACGATTACAATAATTGACTTGAGGGGACAATAGCCAACAAACTTATTGTGGATAGTAGAGAGCATTTTGATGCAAAAGCTTGGATTTTTGTAAAGTTTTACAGTTTTCAGAGATTTCGACCTTGCAGTTTTAGGCATCATTTGTCTGAGCTCCAAAGCCTTAGACGTCTTCCGACAATCTATTGATTTATTATTTTTTTCATCAAACGTCTATGAGTTCTTCATCAGACTTCTACCATAATTCTTTAACTTCTTGATGTTTGTTCTTCAGACGTCTGGAGGTTGTTCATCAGACGTCTGCTATTTCTCTGGGGATTTAGTATGTTGTGACCCAGACGTCTGACAGGTCAATTTCTTTGATGATTTTCCTTTTTATAAACTCAAATGAATTTCTGCTCTTTTGATTTAATCTTTTAGGGTTAAACGTCGATTCGGGGAGGGGGGAGGGTAGTCCTACGTAGTTAGCAAACAATAGCACACGTTAATCATAGTTTCTAACCTATGTATGCTTAACTCGTTAACTTCGATGTCGATTTAGATTCTTATGCGATTTTGCTGCTATTTGAATTATAGGATCGATTATGGAGACTTTCGAGGCGGCAAGAAAGGGTAAGGCGGTCGTGCACTTTGATTAGCTCGAGCCACTCTTCTGTGAGTAGATTTATATCTACAGAGGATGTTGGATATAGTACCATAAGGGCAATTATTGTAATTGCAGGTAGGCAATTATGGTAATTGAGGAAAGACCTATACGGGTAGAACAGTCTTGCTCGAGATGATAGAATGCTATCTGGTTTGTCTTTATCATTATGTGAATACATTTTACTTGCTATCATGAGTCGCTAATACATAATGATAAAGCCCATAGGATTCTTGCTTGACTACCAATATTATGATGGCGATCATATATGTAGGAGATGGGTAGTGCATAAGTAGATCCTTAAATGTTCCTAGTCGTGAGAGTATCAAGACTGGGCATCGATATTCCAGAGTAGATTATTGTATGCTTTCTAGACCCTGATGAGGGGCATTGACCGGTCTCACAAGCCTTTGACATTTTGGCACCTATGATTGTATACAGGTGCTCACCAGAGGTGAGTACACAGAACAGACTCATCGAGAACTTCTAGATGGTGTTATACCTATCGTCATATAGCAGTTCTCTGATGACATGAGTACATGTTAGTCTTTAGACTTGAGATCGTCATTTGTCTCGTGTGAGTTCCCACTGTACTTAGATTACTACCTTACCACGGCTCAAAGGAGTCATGCAAACAAGTTATAGTTGGGTATAATTTCGAGCCACATGAAGGCAGTGAGCGATCAGAAGGGTTTTGTCTCTCCCGGTATTAGGAGTCGATGTCACGCTGTGATCGATTGGCCATCACCATAAATCCTTGGCCAAGCTTGATGAGATTTACTGATAGGAGATCGGTAGTTTCTCGGTAGGTACTGTGTTTGATACCGACGCGACTTATCGGGTTATTAGGGGTCTGACGTTATCTACCCTTAGACTCGGTATGCGACACTCTCAGATGAAAAGACCGGATTGTATGGAGATTGTCGCTTACAGGCTCAGTAGGGTACGAACAGACCTGATTGTCGACCTCCATTTCGACAAATACTTAGATAACTGTTACGTACAGTTAGTGCCACTGATGTGCTTATGGTAATGGATTTATCCAGTAACTTACTACCAGCGTATTTTCGAGTCTTTAGAGTCCCACACAGAATGTTTTTTCGGTTCAAGCGAAACGATATAGAGGCCGTATATTGATACATGCAAAGTTCCGATTAAATATGTGTACTAGATACACGGACTTTAATCAGACGGATGGTAATACCAGTCGGCTTAGGATTATGCCGGATTATTAAATCAAGTATTGATTTAATAATTTACATATATATATATATTTGATATGTATTCTACTATTATGTTCATTGTATTTTTCTATCTCTTTGGTATTTGTATTTTGATACGAATACATGTATGTATATACGGAGTTGTATTTTTGTATCCATACAAAAATACTTCTTGAAGGAGGATACCTCATATTGTTTTTTTTTTCATTTATTCAAAATGGAAATGAGGTGGCTTATGGATCGGTGAGAGGAATGACTCATGTAATATTTATTTCATTTGGGTTTACTATTGAGGCATGGTTGCAATTTTTTATTGCAAAATCATTTTTATCAAAACTAAAAGGATGTCTCATTCTTTCATTACTACATTCTCATTCTCTTCTTGAGTTCCTTTCTCCTCACTGGCTCCTCCTTTATCTCCCTCCTCTTATGTGTTGTGAATATAGGAGGAATTGAGATAACAAAAATACTTGAACACTCTCTACATCTCTAAGCATCACAAATAACAACTTGTGATCTTTTTGTTGCTTCACTAGGTCAAATTGGAGCTTGGAACGTTTTCCCTCAGGTAGATCATCTTCATAAGGGCGGTCGTCTCTTAAGCTCGTTCCTGACGGCCTACGGAGGTTGGAGGGGTCTTCCACGATTGAATGGACACGCTACAAAGGTTGTAGTCTCTATAACCATGTAGCTTAGCTTGCTTTAGATTCTAGTTTAGTATTTGGAACGGGTTATAGGTTGCGGTTTCCTTGCGCTCGCATGAAAATTTTTGTTCGCAAATCACTTCCGTATTAGCCGTGAGCACTAGGGAACCCTAACATGGTATCAGAGCAATTAGGCATTATGCCGACCCATGGGGTGTTCTCACAGTAGTGACAGTAGAGGCGAAGCGCATGCTCTTATCCCCAGTGTCATGCCCCGCTTCCCAGTGTACGGCGAAGGACACGCGACCGAGGCCGCTACGTATTTACTCTGAAGTAAACACGCTAAGCGTATCTAAGCAATATAAGTAAAATGCACAAGAGGCAATGACAATAGATATATATTGAACAACAACTTTATTTATTAACATTCTTTGTATAATACATCTGAAAAGTAAATACATGGAATGGAAAGCATTGCCTAAACAGTGGCATAATAGAAATGGAAAATACTGAAATGAAATGTGTACAAGGAATCTAAAGCTCTGGGTCAAAAGCTAGCTGGTCCAAATCCTCGCTGGTGGGCTTGATCTTCAGTGAGTCCGAATCACCTGACGACATTCCAAAGAAGAAGAAAGAGAATGTCGTCAGCTAACAAATAGCTCGGTAAGTCCCAAAGAGGAGAGAGAAGTAGAATAGACACAGAAAGAGTATAACTATTATAATGTTGTTTGTTATGTTAACGTAGTTGTTTGTAGCTTGGTATAGAAGATGCCAGTGTATACGAGATGAGTCCAACTTGCACCGTGGACTTTGGTAACCCGTAGTACAAGGCTCTGTCGATAATACCACGAAACAACGGCATTGATGTAATTACGTCTTAAGTGACCACCTTGTGCCACCTTTAATATATTCCGTACCAGTCTACCCCTTTATAAACCCTGCGATGTATTGATTGTATTGTTTGTATTGTTTGAATTGTATATTGTATATAGGTGGATGAATTGCCGAAAGCATGATATCAGTAATGGAACGGATATAATGGATGATTATGTAGATGGAATATATCCATGGTTCGGCTCAGTCAATATAGATTGAACAGATTGATTATATGGATTCATAAATCCATGTTGTATTGAAGTTTGATACTTGAATCATATTCAAGTCAGATTGATTATATTGAGACTCATTCTGAGTCAGACAATTAGGAAATAAATTGAATCCTGAATTAGGTTTTGGTGTTATCGGTAACTGCTGCACATGGACGGCAGGATTTATGTCTTTTTCAAAGACAATTACCGTGTTGATAACACCGTTTGTTAAGTTGTCTACCTTAAATAGGCAAGAACTCATATCTCTGACTCCCTGAGGCTCAAGAGACCGGTCCCGCTTAAACCTATGTTTACTAGGGTCCTTATTGTAATTTGGTATAACTTGAGAGGGTTTTATGTAAAAATAATTCTTTTATAATTTTCAAAATACACCTCAAGTATTTTATTATTGTCTTTAAAGTTTTCATTGATGTATATTTTATCAATGTGACGTTTCTAGTGAATAAAACCTAATTTCATAATATATGGTATTTATTTGTAATAGTGGAATTGTATGGTATTTTTTTGTAAATAAGATGTTTT
The DNA here is from genome assembly GCA_030015575.1 of Agapanthus africanus. Lineage (NCBI taxonomy): Eukaryota > Viridiplantae > Streptophyta > Magnoliopsida > Asparagales > Amaryllidaceae > Agapanthus > Agapanthus africanus. Next base: position 422,473,476 of record JASDDO010000010.1, on the reverse strand, counting down.
TCTTGAATTTTGGAAATGTAGAATATTATAAATATTAAAAATAGATATTTTGATATTAATTATATATATATATATTTATTTATTAAAAATATAAGTTTAATTATAATAGAAATCACATTTTTTAAAGAAAATTGTATTTTAAATCTTTCAAGATCGTATGCTCCTTGCGGAGGTCTGCATCTTACTCTACTAAGCCTGAGAATGTGCGATAATCCATACCATCCTGAACGGGTTCCCCGAAATGGGTTGTAGAGGCGCATTTGCAAAGATTTGTTAAAATACACATCTTGTAGAAAAATGTTTTTTTATAAGTCGGAGGTAGTTATGTGTAAAATCGTATTTTCCCAGATCTATGTTCCCAAATTCCATCGTGCTATGTTACATATGTGTATTGTGAGGAGGTAGGTCATTACCTCATGAGTTTTCTTAGGTAATATGGTTTACAAAGTTCATGTATGTCAAAATGAAATATGAAGGTATTTTAATGTAAAAATGGAATAAAACTTGGTACGGTTATTATTTTGATGTCAAACTTGTTCTATTGCCTTTGTTGATGTTTAATGGTCATGACATAATAGTTTGGTATTATTGTGTTTAAGAAAAATTGAACATTTTAAGGAAAACTGAATCGGAAGTCGGATTAACTCCGCTTCCGTCGGGTTTTAGTTTTAAATGTTTTTAGAATAAAGAACAGAGGAAGAAGTAGGGACTTATAGGTTGATTAGCTACAGGAGAGAAAGGGGAAGAGATGGGAGTTGCCGATGCGTCGTTTTGTCGTTGGAAACTCCTCGAATTGCAGTCGGAAGTTCGTCGGAGCTTCGCCCTTTTGCTAACTCCACTTGCACACAAAAAGTCTTGGGAATTTTCTTGGAAGTTTGGGCAGGGATTAAAGAGTGAGGAGGGGTGATTTGAGGGTGGTATTTATAGGAAAAATTTATGGTTTAGGGCAGTGAAAGGGTGTGATAAAAATTGTATTTAAATTTGCATTAAAAAGGATAAAAAGGGGTATTTTAATTCTCTGGTTAATTGCAGAGAATTTAAACAGTGCAGGGGGAGTGGGGTAGTCCAAAGGGTGCGGAGGATCCAAGAAAAGTTAGGATCAGGCCGAGTTGACCCGGCGGCGCCGGCCAAGTCGGGCGAGTCGCCAGCCCGAGTTGGGCGAGTCGAGGCTCGTGTCTTTGCTATGTGTCCCTGACGCTTAGCCTAGTCTCGTGGTCATGTTTGTTTATTCTGTAACTTACCCTATTATGTGTATTGCACGTGTAGACTCTTGGGCTTCTAAAAGACTAAAAGAATTTAATTTAAAAAAATGTGTGGTTGATGAGATTTGAACTCTGGTGCTTTGGTTCAGCAATACAAGGTCTTACCAATGAGCTACAAGCTCCTTCTTTTTGTTCAAAAGCAAAACAAATTTATAACTTGTTCTCAGGCTCAAGTACCCCTTTCTGTATTTTTGAAAAAATTGTACAGAAAGTTTAGGGTTGTTACACCCAGGATGCCCCGTGCTGTTATATAGTGTAACGTTCTGAAAATCGTTTGGGTTAATTGTCCGATAATCGGAAATATAACTTGTGTTTTCCATAAAATTTAATTATAATTATTTTTCCACATAGACTTAATTATACCAATTTTAGCTATATAATTGCTAGTATTGGTACTTAATTAGTCACCTATTAATTTATAGTTTATTTAAATATTTTCCTTAATTAATTATTTTTGATTATTATTTTAATCATACACTTATACACTAAATTGGTGATAATTACAAATTAGAATGGGTTGATACAAGTTTAGTGTACCATGACAACTTAAAACTCACTTTGTAACATGTTCTTTCCTTCAAAAAAAAATCATCTTATTGTTTCTAGACAATTCTAGGAAAAAGTTTAAATAGAAAAGAAAATTAAAAGAAAATAAATAAACAAAGAAGTATGGTGTTTAATAATTGTGGTATGGGGTTTTCTTGACTTGACACCACACACACACACATACACTCATCTTTTTCTCTTCCTCATCTTGGCCGAAACTCGGCAGCAGCTTCCCCATTTTCCCCACCTCATTCCACTTCACAAATTCTTCTTCTTTTTGCATCAAAAATCCACACAAAACCTCACTAATTCCTAGATAAACCTTCATCCAATATTCTTTGGCCCAAACTAACTTAGATCTAGGAGCAAGGAAGCAATTTGGGAGGCTAAGTTTGCATGTTAGATCTCAAAATTTATGAGGTATAAATATTAACCTTATGGTTAATTTGTTGGTTAATTTCTTTAGTCTAACTTATTTAGGTTTTAAATTGGTTCTAATTGCAAGTTTGAGTTTTTAAAGAAAAGGGTTTGAATTAAAGTTAGGGTTTCAACCATCATTACTATGTTAGTTAAGTGTAGTTTGCTATCAAGTGGGCTTACAAACCTAATCTAGATGAATACCTTGTTTAAAGTGTTTCTAATTATCCGAATTAAGTGTGCTTGCAAACTAATTTCATGATTAATGTGTAAATAGGTAAGATTAAATTTTGGTTAAGGTTTGTGTGGCTTAATTAAGATATTAAGTGTGAATTGTGGCCACTAGATTTGTTAAAATATATAGTTTTGCCCTAAAATGGTCAAGTGTTGCTTACCAGGTTTTTAGAATAAATAGATGTCAATTTAGTTTGAGATTTTTATGACCTACAACCTATTTCATATAATAATTAGTGTGTTTCAAATGCGCGATTGGTCCAATTGGGTTCTAAGCTTGGGGGATTGTCACGTTTAGCGACCCCTGCTTGTAGGTTTTGGCATTGTCGCGATTGCGTTTTGTGCACCAAGTGTGCGCGCGTCTAGTTAGTGCGCGTGGTTGACTTGTATCATTTGTGTCCACGACTATTTATATATCTATCCATTTATTTACTTGTGTGCGATTCTAGGATCGGGTGCAGAGGCGTCGGATGTGGCGCGGAAAGGAAAGGCTGAGATCGGATCGTATTAGCCAAGGCGTCCCGGTGGGTAGATGTACACATCCATGGAGGATCGTATGGATGGCGCAAGGCGTTCGATAGTTAGGATTACTAGTTGTGCTTGTATTTATATGCGTAGTCTCCAAGTCATTCATCTTATTGCATTACATCATCTTTTATATATATATATATATATATATATAATCTCATAGGACACTTGCACCATTACCATTGGTTCATTCCGCACGCACACTATTTATGTGAACACACACGCCATTGGTAATTGCTATGTCACGAACACTATAAAACTTGCTTAGAATCAGTATCTGTGCATTTACATCATATATGATATGTAGACTTGTAGTTGTATATTCATCTTATCAGGAATGGATACGTAGGTTGCTAGTCGTATACCTCATGTGCAATTGCATCATATATGACATGTAGACTTGTCGTTGTATATTCATCTCATCTGGATTGGATACGTTGGTTTGCTTGTCATATACCTCATTACATCATCATTCATGAATAGTTTTCTAGTCATACACCGTATTTCATATTATTGATACCATAGGCATTCATCATCGCCGACATGTTCATATATCGTGATTTTCTTGGAGGTTTCAGTATTTATGAGGTTTCTGGATTTTGGGGAAAACCGCAAGAATTTATAAACCTATTATCATTTTAAAAAATGCAAGTTGTGGTTTTCTCGTGATATTATGTATATGTCGTCCACTATGATTTTTCCTGATTTCTGTTGGTTTTCGAGACCCGATTCGAGGAGTAGGATGAACCGTCTCGGATACATGGTGGGCCCGGTAAGGTACCCCGGGGCAATAAGCTCGAGTTATAGATGATGAGCCGGCAGGGGAGGAATACCCACCAGTGATGTCTGACGCGGCGGATATCCGGAGGATACCGACGTAGTCGTGAGATTTAATGATATGGGCCGATCCGGACTGACGGAGCCCGAGATATTGAGATATTAAGACATTGAGACATTGAGATATTGGGATATGTATATATTGTGTCAATGCTTGACACGGATTTTCTATTGATTTCATTGATGATGTTTCAGTTTATTGCACAGAGATTTCTCTAAGATAAGAATAAATATTTTCTCATACCAGACATGTTCAGGTTTCATGCTTGATTATGTATTCATGTTGTATTCATGCTAGTACATCATATCATATTGATATATGTTGGTTGTGACGCATTTGCGTGCATACTTACGATAGCCTTAATAGATGTTACTACTCACGAATTGGCAACTCATCCTCGTTGTGCCACAGTATCTTGCAGGTCTGACCCGTCAGCATAGTAGTGGCGGGCGTACTTCCTCATTTTGCTTCTTTTGCTTTGACTTGCGTCTTGATAGTAGGTTGGTTACGAGGATATTTTGTTCCCACTTGTGTATTATTATTGAATCTAGTATACTCCATCTATCTTATCTACCGTTTTCCACCAGTTGTATATTGGAATTAGATGGTGAGCTTGTGAGACTTGTATGTACTCTATTTCTGGTGTCGATGCTCAATTGAGCCGACATGGTGTTTTCTTATTTCTCACTTTCAGATGCTTATCTCATAGTAAGATGATATATATATATATATATATATATATATATATATATATATATATTGCATGCGGTTGTGATTCCGCCATTGGCGAAGAGCTAGCTCTCGCTTGGGGATGCCGTTATTCTTTACTTGTGTATAATCATGTGTTGTACCCGTTTGGGGGCCAGTATTTACAAATGAAACTCTGCCGAAATTTTCGGGAAAATTTGATGTTTTAAGTTGCTTTTAATATTAATTTATTTTACTAAAATCACTTTCTTTAAAACAAGTTTTCCTTCACTCCATTGCTTTTAAATGGTTTAGATTTCTGGGTTTTGGTTTACTTAGATTACGTTACGCCTTTAGACGTTTCGTAATTTAAGTGCCAGTCATGTTTTGTACCTTCGGGTCGTGAAAAAGTTGGTATCAGAGTATTAGGTTTTACCTTTCTGAGTGTAGGATGACCATAGTAGATGGAGTAGGTGATTTAAGCAGAGTGACGTAGCGTGTGTATGTTCCGCGGCATACTTACGATACGGTACTCCGCCTAAGTGACCTTAGGATATATGATTGCTTGTACTTCCTTCCTTGATTGCATATGTCCTCTTGTTTCGATCGCAATGTTCCTATCGATCTTGTTTCTTATTCCAGCCACTATGCCGCCAAAGACTACGAGGGCTAGAGGGCTGCCACCGGAGATGAGATTAGAGAAGGCTTGTCTGAGACGAGGACCGACCAGGGAGGTACGCCTACCCCTCAGGGACAGAGTGATCCACCTTCTCCAGGATGGATAGCTAGGCTAGAGTCGAGTATTCAGGACTTGTGACAGATGGTTGGATTGTTAGTTGAGGCTAGCCGAGCTCCGAGAGCCGATGATGTCCTTCCTACTGTAGGGACTGTGATTGTACCTGCTGCTCAGGCAGCTGTTTCTGTTGTTACGGAGACTAATTCCATATACTTACAGGGGTTTTTGAGGCTGAAGCCTCCAGTTTTTTTACCGGCATAGATGCAGTGGAGGATCTGTAAACAATCCTCACCAGGATGGCTAGGATTTGTCTTTCACAGAGATGTTATGATGAGATATGGATTGAGCTTGCGAGTTTTCGTCTAGAGAGGTCTTGCTCAGATGTTATGTGAGTCAATTGAGAGGGGTCGAGTTGTAGATCTACTTCCTATAACTTGGGATGAGTTCACAGCTAGAGAAATTGAATTGTATAATTCTGTTGTCTCTTCCTTTTACCTTCTCTCGAGTTGTGAGCTCCTTGTACTAGGAGAGTATACCTATTACGCTTGTTGGATAGTCTTCTTCAATCTTAGGCTGGTGCTGAAAGGTAGGGAAGGAAAAAAACCAACTAGCCTAAGTTGGTGTACAGAAGGTAAGATATAGAGACATATAAAGGGGTTGAAGTGAGGGCAAAGGAAATTGCAACTAGTGCCATGAATCTGGACAGTGGAAGAGACGTTACTAAGAATACCTCCACCCCCATGAAACATTTATATGTTTCAGTTTTCCTGTGTGGTTGTAATTGAAAACTGTTTCCCTATTAATTCTGACTTCTGGGTATTTAGGTACCGGATTAGAAACCCGTATCTGTAGGACGCTACAGATGCTGAGAAGAAGTAGAATATTGGGAAAGCGTGATTTGTTCCTCAATGCCGGATTTCGTAGCAATTGATGTTATTAGGGAAATCATTGTTCACCGCCGAAAACAGAAACGAACTAGGATAGATCGTCTTACCTGAATTTTGGGGCAGATGCTATTTGGACTCTCTATCCACATCTCCGAAGATAGCAAGTTAATTTATGGCACTGTATATCGGAGGTTTGGATAGATGCGACCGATGTAGCAGACTTTATCAGATCCCCCCTCATATGAGGGGTTTTTGATTATGGGAAAGCTCTTCCCTGTAGGCACAAACCCTGCAGTTACTTACGTTACCGTATTACGATAACCACTTTCTCCTTCTTTAGCAGTTCACATCGTGTCGTGTGTTATTTTTTTTTATGTAGTTGCCCGTGGATTGTATACAGAGACTAGTTTATTTCGCCGCCCGTAGGGCGCGGATCAGTCCAAATCCATATATTTTAGATTTGGGTTTGTTTTATTTAAGGACCGTTATTCTAGTTTGAGATTAAGATCGACTTAAATATATGAGCATTTGGGCTCAATTTATTTTTAACTAAGGATACGTTTGCCATATTTGAGACTAAGATCAACTTAGCAAAATTTCGAGAATCATTTTTATTTCAGATCCAACAACAGAGCATTTGGGTTCAGTTGCAAGAAAACTTTTTTAGAAAGACTAAACCAATTTGGGCTTAGTCTGCTCAGTTTTTTTGGTTCAAAAGTGCTAAGCACTTATTTAGGCACTGATTGTTCAGCCCCATTTTTATGCAAAAGTACTGAGCACTTCTTTGACGTTCTGGCACTCACATGGGTATCATGTGAAGTTTTCAGTTATGGGCGCTGCCCAATCATTGCTAAGCACTCAGTTATATATATAGTGTTAAACACTTTTTTATGTGGCGTCCACATGAAGAGCATGTGTGGCACTGGAAACTACCCAATTAGTGCTAAGCACTCAGCCGTTTTGGCTATGTATGAAGTGCTAAGCACATTTTGTATAGCACCCATGTGAGGCGCTGGGCACTGCCCAATCAGTTCTAAGCACTCAGCCGTTTTGGCTATATATGAAGTTCTAAACACTTTTTATATGGCGCCTACGTGAAGTGATCAGTCGAAAATACTGCATTTTTAACACGGCAATTTCCCTATCATTTGCACTCATCTAGAAGTGTTCAGCATTCATATAGCACATATTTGCAAAACAGTCGTAAAATATCAGATTGCATGTGTTAGACTTTAAAACCGGCATTTCTAGGGAAATTGACAGTATTTCATAACATCGCATCATTCTTGTGTAGCGCAACTTGTGTTTCGAAGTCTGTGCAGGAAATTACAGGAGAATGGTCAAATTTACATAACAGTGCTGCTAAAAAATATGCCAACTCAAGGAATTGGAATCTGGCAATGATCTAAAAGGCATTCAGAGATTTAACATATCAGACAGTACACCAAAGTACAGAAGAAGACATATCATAAAGTTTGAAGACTGGAGGAAGCCACTTGGCCGCGAAACCGCGGCCGGAGCCGCCTTGCGCCGCGGTTCCGCGGCGGCCTTGCCACGTCAGCCCCCCTGCTTGACTTCAGAACTCCTCCCTCAGTGTGTACACTTCATCAAGCTACTGCAATCTCCAGATTACTCCAGAACTTTCTGCCAGATCAGCAAGCCTTGGGTTCTAAACTAAACATTCCTACCTTCCAAAGCAAGCTTTACCCTAACTCCATTAAGAACCTAGAAGTTTCTCCCTAACCTCCTAGCTTAAGGTAGAAGCTAAGCTCCTAACTAACTACTTCTAGAAGCCTCTCCCTATAATAAACTTTTGGAGGGAAATTCAAATTTGAAATGCTAGACCTAGGGTTTTGGAAACCTATAAAAAGGACCCTAGGCCTCTCTTGAAAAGGTTGTTCATTGTTGGTTGTTGAAAAGCTAATCAATCTTTAGTTCTTCATTCTCCCAAAAGTTTAGTGACAAAACTTGCCACCTCCAAACCCTAATCCAATCAAGAAACTCCAAATTCAAGATCCTTTTGAGTTCTAGCAAGCAAGTCTTCAACCATCCTTTAGAAGCGAAGCCGGACTTCAACGGAGCACGAGATCCAAGCCGATCCACGACTCAAGGAGCCGAGCAATGCTAGATTCGACAATCTTGTTCCTTCTCAAATTCTTGTAGTCTTGAGCAATGTGTAAAAATTTGTGGAATAAATAAATGTGAAGATTCTTTTAACTTGCTTATATTTCAATTCGAGCATTATGATTCATCTTCAATTCTTGAATGTATTCTTTGTGATGATGCTTGAATAAAACTCCGCTCGTGGAAGAGTCGAAACGATTGTAGAATGATGATGTTGATGAATCTTTAAACGTTTTCTTAAGTTTTATAACAATTGTAAATTCTTAAACATTGAATGATCGATGATCTAGATCGATGCGAAATGCGTTCTTGATTCTTTTCGCACGATCTAGAGATCAACGATCAATCATTCGATTTCTAGAAGCTATCTTGTGAATGCGATTCATCGAAAGGACAAAGGATAGGATGAAGAAACCCTAATTCTTCGCAAGATCCTTAATTCTCGATCAATCGACATCGATTTAGCATCAACTCGTTAATGGATAAGAAACGTTAATTTCTAGTCTTCTTCACATCTACGATCTAATCTATTCGTACGAGCTTTACTTCAAATCTTGAAACCTAAATCAATTGGAATTCTATCTTTCTTGATTCTTGATATTTAACGTTTTCTTGATTCTTGAATAGATTAGTTGATTCTTGAAATTCATTGATAAAAATCTTGAATCGTTTTTGCTTTTCTTTTCTATTAAATTTTCGATTCAAACATAACAAAATACGAACGAATCGCACAATCCCTGTGGACGATCCGCACTCACTAATGCGCTACACACCGACACCGTTATTGATTGCGGTAAAATAATTCTTTGATTGTGATTTCTATTCATTTTCTAAACCGACACACAAAGAAAAGATCAATCAAATGGCGCCGTTGCCGGGGATGGTGCGCTAATTGTTCGTATTTTGAAATTTGAGTTGAAAGATTTATTCCATTATAATTTTTAGATCAAAATTCACGCAAACACTAATACGAGTTGTTGTGAGGAAATCTGGAATCATTGGAGCTGTGAAATTTTTTTCCAGATAATTCCAGAGAGCTGTGTAAGTGAACAGGAGCCTGTTGTAAAAATTTCGTGCAGTGATCCCACCAGAGGACCGCGCTTCCGTGGCAATAGAGAGCTCCCGCGGTGGAACCGCCGCGTTCTGACGTCATCACTGCGCCAAAACTCTTCTGTAAATTCCTAACTTTCTTATCTCTTTCCAAATCTGCTCCAATTAACATTTTGTGCAGGTTTCTTTGCAAATAAATCGCAGCGTCGCAAAAATCAAAATTAAATTGTGCTTGTTTTTGGTTTTGTGGTTTTTTGCATATTAATACGGACATTAAGGGGTAAAGACCAAATCCAGATTAGGTGGGGAGTTCATTACCCTTCCTAAGCTCTAAAAATCATAAAATTTGCATCCGCATTGACCCTTATTAACTAAAAGAAATCTAAAGATGACTCTAAGGACCGTCGCGCTCACTTAGGACAAGAGAAAGCCGTGGGTAATTCATTGCTTATCCGCGTTTCTTTTGTGGTGTCTAAGGCAAGTGTGTCGAAGGCTAGTGGTTACTTAATTAGGCCCACTACTTACGTAGTGGAGAACCTCCCACTTACCTGGGCATAGGAGAAACAAAGAGGCAGTGGAGGATTTATCCCGCGACTTGTCTTTTGGCAGTTAGGAGCGGTCTAGAGTTTTGACCTAGGTGACCCATAGAATTAGGGTTTTGCTTGTTGCATTTGTTGTGATCGCATCATATTTTCAAAAATCCGTATCATTTTTCAAAACAAACACCGCATTCATTCATTTCCCCTAATTATAAGTCACACTGCCACTTGTACTAACCCTTTTTAGTGCAAGATAGGCTGGACACGGGATTCTAGTGCCCGTTTTAGTTCACGTTCCTTCGATCGACTCCGAAGTCGGTATTTCTACATTTACCTTTTCTTTACCCACCACCACACCCACATCGATGGATCCGTCTCCATCGAACTTCTTTACCACTACTCTGCCGCCGTCCGTTGGTGCGCAGAATCCACCCCGCATCTCTCTCCAAGAGAGGTGCTATCCAACACGAGGTCCTCTTTCGACCTGTTTCTCCATTCCACCAGCAAACAAGGAAAATTTTGAAATTAAACCCCAATACATCAACCTTCTACCAAAATTTCACGGTCTAGAGTCTGAAGACGCATATGCCTTTATCACCAAATTTGAAAATGTATGTGCAATGATGGTACCTCACAGCTTTCTATAGATGCTATGCGTCTACGTCTTCTCCCATTCACCTTGTGCGATATAGCCGAGAAGTGGCTTTACAACACAACCGCACATTCCATCTCAAACTGGGGAGAATTCGTCAAAGCATTCCTTAAGAAATTCTACCCACATCATAAAACAGCTCGAGTTCGTAGCAAAATAAATCAATTCACCCAGCTTCCAAATGAACCATTTTCAAAATATCTTGAACGCTTCAAGGATCTGTTAGTCCAATGTCCACATCACAGAATCCCTAGATGGGAACTATGCAGAATCATTTATGAGGGCATTAATCCTAACACAAGACAGACCCTTGAATCCTTGTGTCAAGGCAACTTCATGACTAAAGATGATGGGGAAGCCTGGAAATTCCTAGAAGATTTCGCTGAAAAATCTTTACAGTGGATGGGTGTAAGTCAATCGTCTAGGGATGGCAATGATGTTTCCATAAGAGTTAGAGCTGACATTTCAGCTATACACAAGAAACTCGAGACTATAGAAAACAAATTTTTAGATGCCACCCTAAATCAAATGTCACTCTCCAAAACTGTATGTGGATGCTGTTCTGATCCTTCTCATTTAACGGAAGAATGTCCGTTTCAAGGTCACGAGCATACCAATGCCGCATTTCAAAGACCTAGGAATGATCCATTTTCTTCCACATATAATCAGGGTTGGAGGAATCACCCAAATTTTGCTTGGAACCAATCACAAAATCAAAATACGGTTCCAAACCAACACAATTTCCAAAGGGTCCCTCCACCACAACAGCAACCACCGCAATTGAGTCAGCACCCCTTCCAAGCACAAAACATCCAATATCCGGTCAACACACCTGCACTGTCTAGTCCTTTACAGTTGACCGGGACTGATGAATCCTCTTCATTTGCACAATACATGAATTTGGTCTTAACAAATATCATGCAAGTTTCGACTGAAATGAAGTCTTCTGTCGATAAAATTGAGAAAAACTCTCCGTCTCAAAATGAGAATATCAAATCGATGGAAGAAGAAATTGCACGATTAAAAGCCGAAATGAGTGCAAGAGAAAGAGGGAAACTTCCAGCTCAACCCTTACCCAATCCTGGCTATTCACATCATGTGAATGCAATCACCACGTTGAGATTTGGAAGAGTGCTTGACAATCACGTTGGGGAAGAGATTGATGACACTGAAAAATCTATCAATGATACCTCGGCTGAGATCTTTCCTTCCACTTCTACTTCTAATTCTGACCCCTGTTCTTCTACCCCACCACCTTCCTGCGAGCCTATTCTTCATTTCCCACAAGGCTCACCACCTCAGCCCATCTCTTCTAGTTCTCCACGGACGATCCCCACTTCTATTCTGGGATCGGGTCCACACACACTTCCTTCTCCTTTGATGGACCCAGCGCTTATTGCTAAAGCGCCTTATCCGAATCGGTTAAGGGCAAACAGACCAAGTCCACAAATGGAGAAGATCACTGAAATCTTGAAACATGTTAACATCAACATCCCTCTTCTAGATGCAATCCAATAAGTCCCCGCTTATGCGAAAACTCTTAAAGACTTGTGCACTAGAAAGAGGAAGACTCAAGTGCCCAAGAAGATATTCATAGTAAAGACAGTAGACACAGTTTTCCCCCAACAATTACCAAGGAAACGTAAGGATCCTGGCTATCCTACTATTTCCATTTCGATTGGGGAGAAACACATCAACCGTGCTCTACATGACCTTGGCGCAAGTGTTAACCTGCTTCCTTTCTCAGTCTATGAGCAGCTAGGGATTGGAGAGTTGAAACCAGCCCATTGCACTCTCCAGATGGCTGACCGATCAATCACCAAACCTAGGGGTGAACTGGAGGATGTATTAATAAAAATCGGGGAATTTGTATTCCCTGTGGACTTTATTGTACTTGATACACAGCCTGTAGCGAACCCGTGGAATCAAATTCCGGTGATTTTAGGTCGCCCATTTTTGGCCACTTCCAATGCTATCATCAACTGTCGTAATGGTTCTATGACCCTATCCTTCGGGAATAGGTCAATTGAGCTGAACATTTACAAGTTGGGAAGTGTACCCTCCGAACCTACTGCTCAGGTCTGTTCTGTCGACTTAATGGATATCGACAACAGCGAATTTGATGACCCTCATGATACCGATCTTGACTCTTTTCATATGTTGTTGTTTGACCCAATTATGTATCATACACATACGGACTCTTCCACTGAGTTGTCCGGGTCAACAACCAACACTGATTATGAACTGCTTTTAGAGTCTGAAGATCACCCCGCGCTTTTTGATGACATTATTATTCGGGGTATTGATGAGACTTTTGAGGAGATCTTCGCTGATGAACTCGCATTTTTGAATGACACAGGTGTTGAGATGAATCATCTCCCAATCAATAAAATTGAACCTCCACCCCTTCTTTTGAACTGTAAAAAGAATGCAAGTAATCCATCACATTCACTGCATTGTCTCTCCAAAATGAGACGCACACACATTCTATTCCACCACTCACCCTTTCCCCACTTCTTCTTCCACCAACCAGAGCACTGCATTGATAAAAATTTTGAATGGTTGGTGTTAACCTTCAGTCTTTGCAAAGCTTAGCATCGACCAATGATTTTTGACCCCCTCATGTGATTTTCAAAAGATTAACATTGCATAACTCAAGTTTGGGGGGGGGGAATTTTTTCTGGCTCTTGAAAAGAATTTTTTTTACAAAATGATGAGCCAAGAATAAGTTTGGGGGAGGTTCTTCACTTAAATATTTTTCCCCCACTAATAAATTCCTCCCAAGCTTACAGGTTTTTCGAGATTTAGCAGATGGCAACAGTGAGGACACTGTTGAAAACAAGTTTGGGGGAGGTTTGTGCTTATTTTTGCATCATTTGCATATCATTTGCATAAGCACAAAACATTTCTTTAAAAACCTATAAAAATTTAAAAATTTTCAAAATATAAAAATTTAAAATATAAAAATATTTTAATATTTAACATTTTTTGTACATAAATAAGATAATAAAAGATTAGATAGTGAAAAATTACATCCAAAAGATTTGAAAAATTTAAGAAAACCAAGAAAATTAGAAGTTTTCTTATACGAACTAGTAATAAGTAGTTATGAGCCGTTGTCCCAAGAGTTAGTAAGATGAAGGAAGTCACTAATCTGAGGATAAAAATAAGTCTGAAAAATAGTTTCTATTCTGGAAGCCAAACATTTTGAACGTTGATACCCTGCTATTTGCACTTACACACGTCTTGAAGCCCGGGATAGTAGAGGATACATTGAAATGCTCTTGTCTTAAAGCCAAAGTATGAAGGAAATAAAAAAAAATGAAGAAAATATAAAATGGTGAGAAAAATGGACACTGATTTTTTTATCGCCAAGGTAGCAATAAAAAAATATAGCGAGGGTGCCTCTTCACCTAGTGCCCTAAGGCCAATTGGTCTGGGAGTCACTGCTAAGCCTTAGGTGGCGCAAGACGAGGAAAATACACCAAATAAGCAAGCACATGAGTAATCGGTCGGTTAGTACCTCAAGAAGTATTAACGGTCGCATGAAAGTGTGTGAGCAATCTCATCTAAATATTCATTAATTAAAAATTACTGAGGCTGATGGGCAAGAGTATGATAGCGTGAATTGAATTCTCCGGGTGTAGGGATGTCTTCACACACACGCAGGGTTATATGATCGATGTTTTGGAAGAAAGAAAGGAATGAAGAATAAGACGATGTTTTATTGAGGGAGGACGTGATTTCTAATATTTTTTCATGACTATTAAGATAGGGCTCATGACAACCGAAAAGCTAGCTTAGTTGGAAACCCTAACTTTCAAGGATTTTCTTTTACAATTCTTGTCTTTAAATGTAATATTCATGATCTTTCTTTTATTATTGGATTTTGTGGGTGCAATCCGCTGAAAACCCTCAGGAGACAACACTCCTCCTACTAGAACACCTAGAGGTTTAAAGGCTTGTTGCACGTGCTCAGTGCAATCGTGTTGCCTACGAAAGTGTGCTAGTTAGTTTTTCCCTTTCTTTATTTTCTCCTTCTCTTTTTAATAAAACAGTTCGCTCGAGACGATCGAAAATAAGTTTGGGGGAATTTGATCAGTCGAAAATACTGCATTTTTAACACGGCAATTTCCCTATCATTTGCACTCATCTAGAAGTGTTCGGCATTCATATAGCACATATTAGCAAAACAGTCGTAAAATATCTGATTGCATATGTTAGACTTTAAAACCGGCATTTCTAGGGAAATTGACTGTATTTCATAACATCGCATCATTCTTTTGTAGCGCAACTTGTGTTTCAAAGTCTGTGCAGGAAATTACACGAGAATGGTCAAATTTACATAACAGTGCTGCTAAAAAATACGCCAACTCAAGAAATTGGAATTTGGAAATGATCTAAAAGGCATTCAGAGATTTAACATATCAGACAGTACACCAAAGTACAGAAGAAGACATACCATAAAGTTTGAAGACCGGAGGAAGCCACTTGGCCGCGGAACCGCGGCCGGAGCCGCCTTGCACCGCAGTTCCGCGGCGGCCTTGCCACGTCAGCCCCCCTGCTTGACTCCAGAACTCCTCCCTCAGTGTGTACACTTCATCAAGCTACTACAATCTCCAGATTACTCCAGAACTTTCTGCCAGATCAGCAAGCCTTGGGTTCTAAACTAAACATTCTTAGCTTCCAAAGCAAGCTTTACCCTAACTCCATTAAGAACCTAGAACCTTCTCCCTAACCTCCTAGCTTAAGGTAGAAGCTAAGCTCCTAACTAACTACTTCTAGAAGCCTCTCCCTATAATAAACTTTTGGAGGGAAATTCAAATTTTAAATGCTAGACCTAGGGTTTTGGAAACCTATAAAAAGGACCCTAGGCCTCTCTTGAAAAGGTTGTTCATTGTTGGTTGTTGAAAAGCTAATCAATCTTTAGTTCTTCATTCTCCCACAAGTTTAGTGACAAAACTTGCTACCTCCAAACCCTAACCCTAATCCAATCAAGAAACTCCAAATTCAAGATCCTTTTGAGTTCTAGCAAGCAAGTCTTCAACCATCCTTTAGAAGCGAAGCCGGACTTCAACGGAGCACGAGATCCAAGCCGATCCACGACTCAAGGAGCCGAGCGATGCTAGATTCGACAATCTTGTTCCTTCTCAAATTCTTGTAGTCTTGAGCAATGTGTAACAATTTGTGGAATAAATAAATGTGAAGATTCTTTTAACTTGCTTATATTTTAATTCGAGCATTATGATTCATCTTCAATTCTTGAATGTATTCTTTGTGATGATGCTTGAATAAAACTCCGCTCATGGTGGAGTCGAAACGATTGTAGAACGATGATGTTGATGAATCTTTAAACGTTTTCTTAAGTCTTATAACAATTGTAAATTCTTGAACATTGAATGATCGATGATCTAGATCGATGCGAAATGCGTTCTTGATTCTTTTCGCACGATCTAGAGATCAACGATCAATCATTCGATTTCTAGAAGCTATCTTGTGAATGCGATTCATCGAAAGGACAAAGGACAGGATGAAGAAACCCTAATTCTTCGCAAGATCCTTAATCCTCGATCAATCGTCATCGATTTAGCATCAACTCGTTAATGGATAAGAAACGTTAATTTCTAGTCTTCTTCACATCTACGATCTAATCGATTCCTACGATCTTTACTTCAAATCTTGAAACCTAAATCAATTGGAATTCTATCTTTCTTGATTCTTGAATAGATTAGTTGATTCTTGAAATTCATTAATAAAAATCTTGAATCGTTTTTGCTTTTCTTTTCTATTAAATTTTCGATTCAAACAAAACAAAATACGAACGAATCGCACAATCCCTGTAGATGATCGCACTCACTAATGCGCTACACACCGACACCGTTATTGATTGCGGTCAAATAATTCTTTGATTGTGATTTCTATTCATTTTCTAAACTGACACACAAAGAAAAGATCAATAATGAAGCGCAGTGCGCTGCCTAATCAGTGCTAAGCATTCAGTCATTT
The DNA here is from genome assembly GCA_030015575.1 of Agapanthus africanus. Taxonomy (NCBI): domain Eukaryota; kingdom Viridiplantae; phylum Streptophyta; class Magnoliopsida; order Asparagales; family Amaryllidaceae; genus Agapanthus; species Agapanthus africanus. The sequence continues at coordinate 422,456,970 of JASDDO010000010.1, read as the reverse complement.
TGGCAGTATATGAAGTGATAAGCACTTAGATTCAGTGCCCACGTGTATTTCACGTGAGGTGCTGGCCTTCTGCTTTGGGCGCCCGCATGTTTTTCATGTGAGGCGCTGGGCGCTATTGGGAGGGCGCCCACGTGGGGAACACGTGGGGCGCTAATCTCTTTTCCTTTTTAGAGATTAAATCTCTGTTGATGCCATTTTAGCCATTAATAATCATCAAGATCTCTATTATGAAGACATTGGATCGTTTTTTTTATTGGAGGACCAAGTTCTTCTTTTCTTTTTATAAAAACTATGTTCTTTTTAAATTCCCAGAATACATGTCCTTTTCCTTTTTCTTTCTTTTTAACCTAGTTCTTTTCTGAATCTTTGATTCTCAAAAACAAGATCTTCCCGATGAGAATTAAATTCTCAACTTGTGAGAGACTTATCTTGTGGATCTCTGATTCAGAGGAAGAACTAAGTTCTTTAAGAAGGGTTAAACCCTTAGATAGGTAAAAAGAGATATTTTGATATTTATGTTTTCTTTACCTAGGGTTTTGAGGAGGAAAGTCTTCTTTTTTTTTTCTTGAGAATTGAGTTCTCTGTTGTTTTGGAAACCTTCTGTACTTTTTCAGAAGCTTATGGGGTTTTTTTTCCTCTATATGAGACTTGAAGTCTCGGATCCTTTATATAGTAGAGGAAATTGTTAATTAGTTTTGAGAAAATCTCTCATTAAGAGATTCCAATTGATTTAATTGGTCTCAAAATTGATTTGGAAAATTTATCCACCGTTGGATCTTTGATCCAAATGTTTCTTCTTTACAGAATATGTTTTCTTGTTTTTAGCAAGAATGGGGAAATATTTTCCCGTATACATAATTTATTCTGTAACACGGTAATTTTTAATCACCATTGGATTTTTAATCTAAGGGCTCTCTGTTCTACAGAGAGCAATCTTTTTTTTGGTAAAGATTGAGGAAAAATATTTCTCAGAATAGAATTTAATTCTATTATATGATAATTTATCATCACCATTGGATTTTTGATCTAATGGTTCTATTTAATAGAGAGCATCCCAATTTGTAGGGAAATATCCCCATGCAGAATTTAGTTCTACTTGATTTTAACTTAAGCACCGGCGCTCACGTGTCATGCATGTGGGTGCTATTTAAGAATTTAATTCTAGGTGCTCCTATGATTTGCACATTGGCGCCCATATGAGCTTCATGTGTGCCATAGGATTTAATCCTATGGCGTCGGCGCCGGCACCCTCGTGAGGGGCACGTGAGGCACTGCCTCAACAAATTTTTGACAGAGCTTAGCACTTTTATTATGTTTAAATTTAAGGAAACAAATTCCCTCTACCGTTGTTCTCACATGGAGTGCAACATTGTCACTTTTTCCACCGTTTGATCTTCTAGGGACTTGAACCGTCCCTTCACATCCTATAAATAAGGTTTTTGGCCCTTGACATGCCTGCCGTCTCATCATCTTTCTTGAGTTTTCTTCCATTTTGAGAATTTAATTCTCATCTCATGGTGTAGATCTCTGTCGACAGAACATTTTTAGAGTTAAACTCTGTAAAAAAAATTGGTAAGAACCATGACCATAATTCAACTCTAAAAAGAACCTTCTTTCTTGTCTTGGATTTTTAACCCAATAACAGTGCTTGCCTCTCTTTTTTTTAAAATGATCTTTCAGAGATCTTAAGAAGAACTTCTCACTCCTTTTTAAATGAACCGTGGCTCTCAAATCTCTGTTAGTTCTTTCCTTAGGGTTTTACCCTATTATTGATCTTGTTCTTTGAGGGTTTCTGGAATTTAATTCCATCTATCTCCCAACATGGGGGACTTCTGGGATTTAATCCCATTATCTGAGAATTTTTAATTCCATCTTATCTTACAGAGCTTAGCTCTGAGAATTTTTTTTGAGCTTTTTGGGAATTTTATTCCCCTTTTCTATTCCCCCCTTTTTATATATATATATATAGTGTTCTAATACCATTTTTCATAAATTTGAATCTGCTGCAGCGTTTTACGAGAACATTTGGAGTTTTTAACTCCACTGCTCAATAGGATTATTCATTTAATGAGAATCGTTTTGAATTCTCACAATGAGTACATGTCTCATCATTGATGAGCCATCACCTTGATTTTGTGGGGCCCACTTTTTTTTACCACGGTTACTTTATTACGCCATAATGGGGTACAGATTTGGGTGTACTGAAAATACTAAGGTCCTTAGTTGCAGTTAATTGCATTATACCAATCGCTAACTCTCTACGATTTTTTTAGGTACTATGCTTCCGATTTCTTTTTTCCTTATGTCCATTCGGAGAGCGCTTTTGCCGACGTTCTTACGGATCAGGAAGTCTTTGCACTAATCCGAGACTACGACCCAGAACAGAAATCTTTTTATATATAGGGATCGTGGTACAGTTATATTATCCGGAGTCGGCGCAGTTTTACTTGTGCGGTGCTATCAGAACCGATCCCGTCAATTTTTTATGCTGACCCCCACAGATCGCTTATGTAGTGGAAGAGGTCAATTGAACCTCGGACGGTCGGCTCCAACCTTCTTCGGCGTCGATACCCGTCCAGCCATCGATGGCCTTAGATATTCTGGGGCATCACATATGCTAAGGAGAAACGTGTCCTTGGGATCAGGTTTATACAATAGTAGTGACTCTCCGACATCCGGCTGGTTATCTGTAGTGGACCCGTTACATTTTATCGGCCAAGAAGTCGCTGCTGCTGAAGACCGAGTTATACCCGGCGGTCTACGTGTCTCTCTTTTATTACTACACTCCTCATGTGTGGTGGGTTAAATCCTTCTTGGAGCAGTGAAATATTCTGACCCACACATTCCTTTTATTGGACCGTGAAGTAACAATCTCGCTGGAGGAATTCACAGAAATTTCTGGGTTACCCGTCAGAGGGGAGTATTATGAGGAGATACTTCCTCTTGACGAGTACGTTTGTGCCACCGAGTCGGTAGTCATGGCCTTACCTCGGAAAACGCTATTCAACACAAGTTCCCTAATTTGATCAAAGTGCTGAATATTTATGAGAGCTTGTTTTTGGAGTCTGGGGGTATAGGATTAGCTTTTCTGACTTCGTCGCCCATTTCCTTCATCCAGAGGCTTTATCGAAGAAGCCTGCAAAGTTCGCCAAGCTCAATGATCGATTCAGATTTGGCTTGGATAAATTGCTAACTGTAGAAACGGATTTAATGCAGTTTTTTTTATTCCGGATACCCCCATCGTCCATTTTGCAGAGATTGCTTCTCTGGATATTGATGAGGAGACATTTTTCATAGGCTTTATTGGCTTGTGGCTGAGCTGGTTTGCGCTACCAATGCACCTTCTCTACATGAGACCGTTTGTCTTTTATCCGGCTCATCGCATCACGGCGGGGATGCGTATGGCTGTTGGGGTTGCCGGACTGGCCCACTTGTATCATGGCCTAAGTATAGCGGCCGACACCGCCCAGCCGGGTTTGAAGCCCGCGAATCTCCCCTTGCACTACTTCACCTCTTGGATCGAGATGCACGTGTTGGGTACGTTTGGCGTGCATAAAAGGCCTAGATTTTACGAAGGGTACAACTTCCTTCAGGTCATGCAATTGGTTGATGCTTTTTCTCCAGACCCAACACAGCAAGAGGCCCGGCATTTGCTTCTCCGTCCGTTCTTGGTTGGAGACAGTATGACCTTCGTTGACAGGGTTCTGACCATTGGAAATGAACCCTCCAAAGTAATCCAGTTGCTCCATGATGTCTTCAAGGATGGAGCTTCTGCTTTGAGAGCCCGGGATATTGCGCATTTGTATTCTATCAGGCCGGGTTTCCTTGTATTCAGACAGAATGCCTCGGTGTTGTTTATGATATATAACCCTCATCGTTTTGCCCAACAATCTGGTTACAACCAAGGTGTTCCCCTTGAAGCGTTTCTTATTGATCCGGTTGCTACAAAGGTGAGCGTTCGTAACGCGGCGCATCATTTTATACAGCTAAATACGGGATATCATTTCCTGATCAGTGAGCCAAGTCATATCCCGAAGGCTTCGAATGCTTACATCGCCTGGTATCAGCATGCGACGAGTGCCATTGTCAAGGAGGAAAGGTGGATGCTTCTTGACTATAAGGATTCTGTCCTGGCTGGTAATCCTGCGGTTCTGTTGAATCGACAGGCAGTTGTCCGTCCGTCTTTGAGGGAGAGCACTGCGGCTGTAGTCCCGCAAGTCTATCTGGCTAAGCCACGGCCAGACGTAACTGCTTCTGTGGTAGTGGCGGCATCTCCTGAGTCGGGTATTGTCTTGGAAATTGGGACTCGCCGTCCTAATAAGCCCATAAAGCGTAAGCTTTTATCGTTGGGTGTTGTTGCATGCTCGCAGAAAAAGAAGAAAGCTTTATTTTCGGCTGATGTTGTCTTCGATCAAGAGCCGTATGCTCCCTACAGCGAGGGCTTGTCTGAATACGGCACCAACGATAGTCTGTTCGAGGCTTCTACTGATGAGAATGCTGCTACTGATCTTCAAGCCGCTATTGAGGCTTCTGAGAGATTAGCCCACGAGCAAGCAGCGCTTACTTCTCTTGCGACGTCAGGTATATCTCATTTAAATTCTTCCGTATATATATATATATTTTTGAATTTATTATACTTTATTAACGCTCTTTTCTTAATAGAAATTACTACTGAAGAGCCTCTTTTGGCGTCCCTCAAGAAATTTGAGGAAGAGGAGAGGCTTCGCGCTTCTATGGGTCTCAGTATGATTCGTTTTACGATGACTATATATATATAGCTCATTTTGTTGACACCCTGACCCCTTTCTCTTTTTATTTTTTTATTATAGGAACCACCGCAACTTGTGTTGTTCCGAGTATGATGCCGTCCTTAGGTGATGATGCGAAGGAGCCTTCAGAGCTACCGGTTACAGTTGAGGTCACCCCAGGGCCGCTACGAGAAGCGTCACTAAAGCAACCGATGACGGACGTTTTAGCAGATCCAAAGGCCAAACCTGATTTAGATAAAGACATTCCTCTGTCGGAGATTCTAAGGAGGTCTCTTCGTACAGCTAAAACTGAGAAGAAGAGTCGAAAGCACGCAGTAAGGGAGCGTCGGGCTAACTTGGCCACCGGCACAGGTTCGGGTGATTCACGACCACATGATGTTCCCGTGGAGGACAATCCTTCTATCTTGTCAACCGCTCATAGGCAGATTGCACGTGCAACTCGCGAAGAGGCTGAGCGGTTGCTTCAAGGTAAAACAGCGTACGATCCCTTATTGAAACATAGTTGAATTTATTTACTTTTTCCAGATTTCTTCCCACATCAGTTTTTCTTGAATTATAACACATTTGTCCTTTAATGGTGCAGCAGGGTCAAGTTTAGGTGTTAACGTGGCGAGTGCAGTGCCAGCGTTTGAAGAGTCTGGGGTGTCGAGCCTTCATCTCTAATCTGGGACTGTTCCAACTGCCACTTCCTCCTTTTGTAGGTCCCCAGCATCAGCGGGTGATGCGAGCATGATGATGGCCCTTATTGATTCGGGAGACGAAGGTGTCGACGTTGAATCCATCTTCCAGGAGATGGTGGAAATTAAGGAAGCCGTCATGGTTAGTGGCGCTCCAAATACCGCTACGATTTCTGCATCGTTGGGTATTTCTTGTGTTATTACTTTTGGGTTCTTAGTCTTGCTAGACATATTCGCTGATATTTCCTTTTTATAGGTGTGGTAAACCCTAGCGCTGTGCTAATTGAAGATTCACTGTCAACCGTGGCCCTGACTGTCGCTGCTCTACCTATCTCTTTTGTAACCCCTTCCCCCCCCGAGTTCTCTTGGGTTCATTTACGGAAAGTAAAGATTTTTCATTTCCTTATTCAGTATAGATATTATTTCTCGGATTAATTTTTTTGTCGTATATTGTTACAATCCTGTAGGAGTGCTTTTCGACCACTTATGCCAAATGTTAAGCTCGCACTTTGCCTTCCGATCGGAATTCGTCCTTCCTTCGGGCGTTGGTTAGTATATTCTTCATTTCTTATTTTATCTTTTTACGAGTAATCTTTCTATTGCTAAGATTTTCTCGTATTGACTACAGTCTTACGGCTCGAGAGAGAGAGGACGAAGGAATAGCTGAACCTCATATGCTCCCTGATTTGCCACTTTTGACTATTGGTATATTAGATCTCATTCATCATTATTCTTTTTTATTTTTAGGTTGAAACCTAACCCTTCTTTGTGCGTGTCTTACTCTATAGCAGCTACACCGGCTTTAGCTCCTCTTAAGTCTCATTTTTCTACGCCCGCGGGGCCCTTTGCTAAGCGTCAATTTTCCAGGGGTGCGGAAAATAGCAGGCGAATGCTAAGTGAATTTATTGAAGACCTTAATATCGAAGCTCTCACTTCTGCTGCAGATTTTGTGGATGAGGTCAACCCTATGCTGGCGACCCTTCTGACTTTCCACAATGAAGATTTCCTCGGCATTTGGGTTGACTACTGTAAGCAAATTGAGGCTTTCCTCCATGAGATCGAGAACAAACGTCTTGCGCCCAAGGCATTATCCTCGAAGGCTCAACTGGTCACGTGGATCGAGCACAATGCCGCTTCCATTCAATACTTCGAGCAGAAGTTGGTTCTGAAGCAAAAGGAGCATGATACGGGTTTTAGAGAATCCAGCCAATTGCATTCCCAGGTCAAAACGAATGCCGCACAACTGCAAGTTATCTTTGAAAATTTTAAACAATGCGTTTCTGAAGGAGTGGCGCTGAGACAGAACCTTGACTTTACTGAGCGGGGAATGAGAGATTGCGAAGTTGTTAAGCAGAAAATTACTGAGAAGTTTTCTTCATGCTTGCAATGATGGGCCCAAGTCGAAGCAATGCTGGCTGCAATAGTGAAGTGTGAAGAGGAGCTGCGGCAAGAGAGTGAGCGGGTTGCCACTTTATTAAAAGTCTCCCTTCTTAAAGGCTAGAATTGCATCGCTCTTTTTTATATATAAATTGTATCTTTCAAACACTTTGATTCATGAATAAAAAATATACGTTTTTTGCATGCGCTTCTCTGTATTATATCTCTTTAGTTTACCTCCCTTGGGTTTACAGGCAAATTTGTCCTAACGTTGTATGCAGACAACCCCCATTCTTTTTACGACAGAGGTCCGTTAGGTTTGTGGTACTAGGGTTTTAATCCATGGTATCGTCGCGTTGGCTGATGTATCACTCGATATACAGTCTTTAAGTAGCTATTTGAGTAGCCTCATGACTGTCGTGTCTTGATCCCTTCGGGGGCTGGACAAGATGTCTTCAAGTAATATCCTTAAGTCATATTACCGTCGGAAGAAAAAATGTTAGGAATTTGCCATGCCGTTTTTTACCTGAGGTTAGGCTCAATTTGGAGCCTCAAAGAGCCATAACCGCACCCTTCTGGGGTGGGATGATCTCCAATGGTCTTTTAGGCTTTATATGAGTTGTCGTCAAGGCGCGAAACTGGAAATATACTATCACTTCGTTTTTAGCTTTGATGATGTCGAGCCGATTCTTTGCTGAAATAGGGTAGACATATATAGGACGTCTATGCTTTATGCATTGCAATTGAAGTCCAGAGCTAGGAATATGCCATTGCTCGAATTTCATTTGATAGTTGCATCTACATCCTGCTGAAATGAGGGGAAAACACCGGTATAGTCTCTAGGTTGTATATGCACCGTCAAGACTTGGAGCTAGGATTTTGCCATTACTCCATTTTTGTTTCGACCGTTGGGTTTTTCTTGTTTGATGGTGACGTTGCGTCTGCATTCTTCCGAAACGAGAAGGAATGCCTGGACAGTCTCTAGGTTGTATATGAACCATCAAGACTTGGAGATAGGATTTTACCATTACTCCATTATTGTTTCGACCCTTGGGTTTTTCTTGTTTGATGGTGACGTTATATCTGCATTCTGTTGGAATGAGAAGGAACGCCTGGATAGTCTCTAGGTTGTTTATGAACCGTCAAGACTTGGTTTTCCTTTTGATGAAGCGTGATGGGAGATATGGTCCCTTTCTTTCATTTGTGCCTATGGATCGTATACAAGAGTCAATATGGACATACTTGCAGAGCAGAGGAAATTTCATTTTATATATTTTTCTTATTTCCGCGATACTCTATCTTTTCGGCTTTTCATATCCCGAAAGTCGTGATTGCTCAATCATTTCGGCTATTTTTCGTGGTGTCCAACCATTTCAGTTATTTTTTTATTCCGTCGCTGATTTTTATTGCGAGTTGCCCAAACATTTCGGCTATTTTTTTCTATACATATTTTCCCACTGATTTTTGTCACGAGTTGGGGACATAGTTCTGATACCCATTATGGCATCAGCATCGCTGCAACTGGAATGTTGCCAGAAGCGAATCATCATTTGCCTTTATTAATTTAAACAAAGGTGTCTTAGCAAACATGATTAGGATCCTGTCGACTAAGGCTTTTGACTTTATAAGCCGTAAGGGTCTCATAAAGGTATTTCTCCCTACATGTTGTGAAGATCTCATAGATGTATTTTCTCCTTAGGAATCATGGGGATTTCTAAGTGATATTTTCTCTTGTAAGTCGTAAGGATTTTCTAAGAGTATTTTCTCCTTGTAAGTCGTAAGGACTCACAAGTGTTGTTCAGCGTATCGGGATATTTCTTACCACAGATGGCACACGGTGGGGGATATATTTATTTATGCCCATGGATTGTATACAAGGGTCAATATGGGACCACCTGTAGGGCAATGATGGCTTAGGAAACAGGTTTAGATCAGTTGCCTAAGGCTTTTAAATTCTATGACCCGTGAGGGTCTCATAAAGGGAGTGCTCCTTACGAGTCGTGAGAATCTCGCAAGTGTGATTTCTCCTTAGAGATCGTGGAAACTCCTAAGTGTGTTGCTTCTTTATGAGTCGTAAGGATCTCACGTAAGTTTTTTTTACGATGGAATTTCCGAGAGTAGTTTCACTGCAGGTGCCCATCTGTTTGTCGGTGGGATTTGGAGGTGGCTCCATTGCTGGAGTAGTTGTGCGGCCAGTGGGACTTGAGTAGCAACCTTTAATGCAATATAGATTTCAAGAGAGCATATCGCCATACTTGAGGCGACGTGCTAGTTTAGGGACATTCCGGTCCATTATTGCCATGTTTGAGGCGAATTTTTAGTTTAAGGACTTTTCGGTCCAGTATCGCTATGTTTGAGGCGAAGTTTTAGTTTATGGACATCTTGGTCCGTTATCGCCGTTTTTGAGACGACGGAGCTTTTTAGATATTACTCTCGGAGTTCTGACTCAGGAAGATTGCGAGCGGACACAAGCGTCGTTATCTATAATTGACCTAAGTCATGGCACTTCAAGCATAGTATTTTTTGAGAAATCATCCGTTTATTAGCCGGAAGGGTCTTTCACCATGCATATCCATGAGCAGGTAGGCTCTACCTTGGTAGAATTTGTCTATAATGTACGGGCCTTCATAGTTCGGCTCAACTTCCCCTGTTTTGTACGATTGGGGATCATTGGTCTTTTGACAACTAGTATGAGTTCGCCTTGGCGGAATATTCTCGGCCTGGTCAATCTTTCGTATGACCGTGTCATCCTTGTCTTATAAGCCTCCAGGTTTTACTGTTTTCTGTGAATGCTATTCCGATCTAAGTGGTAAAAAAGTCCTCGTTTTTTCCAATGGGAGTCGGAACCTCTTAAGAGTTTCGTCGAGGGCATCGAGCTCCTCAAGCCGAAGATTAGCATTTTCTTCATCTTTCAGCTCGTATTGAACCGCTACTCGTAGAGAAAGGAGTTCTATTTCCAGGGTGAGCACTGCTTCCATGCCGAACATTAACGCATATGGTGTTGTATTCGTAGCCGTCTTGAACATTGTTTGGTAGGCATAGAGAGCTTCGTGCAGCCTTTTGTGCCAGTCCTTTTTTTTGTTTCTGAACACTTTTTTCTTTATAATCTTTATCAAGGTCTTATTGAAAGCTTCAACTAGACCGTTGGCCCGAGAATTATATACTGAAGAGTATCTCCAATTTATTTTATGTCGCTGTGCGAAGCGACTTATTTTATGACTTCTATAAGCTGGCCTATTATCCGAGATAATTCGTTGTGGAGTGCCGAAACGATAGATGACATGTGTTCTGAAGAAATGGAGGATATTCTCCGTCTTCACCTCCCTTAGTGGTATTGCTTCTGCCTACTTAGAGAAGTAATCAGTCCTTGCCAAAATAAACCGATGTCCTTTGGACGTACCGGTTTAATGGGGCCAATTATATCGGTTCCCCATATTTCGAATGGACATCTAGCCACTGTTGGGTATAGAGGATTTGGATACTGGTGGATGAAGTCGCTGTGAATTTGGCACGAGTGACACTGCTTCGCATATTCGAGGCAATCCTGAATCATTATGGGCCAATAGTAACACATTCTTTTTATTTTCAGGTTCATCTTTGGTCCAGCTTGATGAGAGCCGCAAAGTCCGTCGTGAGTTTTTTGGACAACTTTCTTTGCTTCCTCCGGTCCCAGGCATCTTAGCCATAGATAGCCGAATGATCTCTTATATAGAGTATCATTGATGAAGGCGAAAGACAAACTCATTTCATGAGCTGATGTTTAGACGACGCATTTTCGGGCGTTCGTTGGGATTTAAAGTAGTCTATAAAAACTTCCCTCCAGTCTGTGACCTTTTCTTCGTCCTCTATTTGAAAGGATACTTGTTCGGTCATTTCTTTTCCTTCAGATGGCTCTATTAGGTTTTCCGAAGATATATCTATTGGTGCAAGAACCCTGCAGCTTTGCACAATGATCCTCGCGTCATCGAGGTCTTCATCGGCTAATTCCTTAGCCAATTTGGCCAATGCATCCGCCTTGCTGTTTTCCGCACACGGTATGCTTTCCAGGGTATAGGAAGGGATTTGTGTCAACATTTGCTGCACTCTTTCGCCATACTTTATCAGTTCTGGTTTGCATATATGATAGTCGCCATTTACTTGGCTGACGATCAGCTGGGAGTCTCCATATATGAGGAGGTCTTTGATTCCCATGTTGATAGCGATCTCAAGACCTGCAATCAAAGTTTCGTATTCAGCCTCGTTATTAGTACTTGGCTCTATTAACAAAAGAGCATAATGCAATATCCTTCCTTATGGAGTCACGAAGATAAGGCCCACCCTGGTTTTGATTATGTGGTGTTTTTCTTTCGCTGCTCCATCGAAGATGCTCCATCGAAGTAGAGTTCCCATTGGAAATCATTTTCTTCTTTGGTTGTATCGAATGCATGTTCATCTAGCATCTCGCAATTTAAGGGTGAGTCAGCCGGTATCGGATGCTCCGCAAGAAAATCGGCAAAGTCCTGTCCTTTTACTGCTTTGAGAGGACGATACGTTATCGAGAACTCTATCAGGAGGAGGTCCCATTTGGCGAGCCTTCCTGTTAGTATGGCCCTTGATATCAAATATTTAAGAGGATCCATCTTCGATACAAAATGAACCTCATATGCTAAGGCGTAATGTTTGAACTTCTTTATTGCGAAGATCATAGCTAAGCAATGCTTTTCGATGGGGGAATAGTTGTTTTCTGCTCTCAGGAGAACTCGACTCAAATAGTATAGAGCTCTCTCCTTTCCCTAATCATTCTTGTTGGGTTATGCCAGTACCCTGGCCATCAAACCATGGCCGATTGCGGAATAAAATTTTTCTAAACTGGCGCTAACACAACCCGCAAAAACGGATCTACCATTAACCCTAAACTAGCAATACTAAAAGGAGTTTAGAAATGGTTATGCCGAATGATCCATGTCATTCGGTCTTCAACCACCTTCCTAAGCTCCTAGAGGCCACCATGATCAAGTTTGGTCGCCAGTCTCCCTCCATTAAAGATGATCCACCTGAGAGTCTATAAATCGAGCTCCAATCTTATAGCCGAGGTAACTAGGGTATCTAGTTTGCTAAACTTGATAGTCTAGAAGATGTAGAGTCTAATGAGGGATTAATTTGTCTCTAAATACCTTAGGTTTCTCAACACATGAGACTTGAAAGGTGGAGGGAGAAGAAGAAGCAAGAGGATGAGAGTGTGAAGCAACTCAAGAAAATGGCTAAGTGTTGTGAGCTATATTGAAGCATACAAGCAACTAAAGAAAATATCTCAATGTCTTACAAATATCTCACCACACTAACAAATATCAAGATTGCTTCAATTGTGCACCATGAGTCAATACATGAGTCACCCCATAAGTCACACCATGAGTCACCAAGTGAGCATGCTTGAATTAATGCCAAAAAGATCTCATCCTCCACCTCATTAACCATTTAATCCTAAATGGTTTAGAAAAAAATGAGGTGTAGAACTTAGCGCAACACTCAAACAAACCTGAACCATACTTATTTACATACCCCTCATCCTTATATACATACCCGTATCCATATTTCGACAAAATACGAATACAATGAAACGAAAATAATCCAACGATATAATACTAGAATCCGACTTAAACCAAAGCCCACTAGTATTATCCGTCCGAATCATGATACGTGCATAAGTGCATGTATATGATCGAACCCTGCCGTAAAACTATACAACCTCTACATCGTTTCACCCGAAGCAGGAAAACCCTTTGTGTGGGACTCTAAAGACTCGTCAATACACTGGTAGTGGGTTTAACCACAAGCACGTCAGCGACACTAGCTGTACGTAACGGCTACCCAGGTATTGAGCGAAAGGAAGGCCGACGAGCAAACTCATCCTGATCCGTACTGGGCCTGTCAGTGACCATATTCGTACAGTCCGGTACGTTCGTCTAAGAGTAATGCATATCATGTCTAGGGGGTGGATAAAGTAAGAACCCTAATAACGCGACATTTCATGTCGGTATGAAACCCATCACCACCTGAGAAACTACTGATCCTAGATCAGTAATTCTCGATTACCTTGGCCAAGAATTTCTGGTGACGGACACCCGTGCACAACACGACATCAACCCCAATACCAGGAGAGACGAATCCCCGACGATCTGCTCACTGCCTCCATATGGCTTGGGACTGTACCCAACTAAAACTTGTTTGCACGACTTCTTTGAGCCGTGGTAGGGTAGTAATCAAAGCACATTAGGAACTTACACGAGACAAATAACGATCTCAGGTCTACAGAATAACCTATACACATGTCACCTGGGAACTGCTATCTGACAATAGGTATAATACCAACTAGAAGGTTCCCGGCGAGTCCGTCCAGTATCTTAGGTGAACAAACTGATACTAATGGCTTGTGAGACCTGGCCATCGCCCCTTGTCGGGGTCTCGATAAGTACACACTAGTCTACTCTGGAGTATCGATGCCTAGTCTCGATACTTCCACGACCAGGGATACTTAAGGATGTGCTTATAGACCACCCAGCTCCCATGTATATGATCGCCATCATACCTGCTGGTGGTCAAGAAAGAATCCTATAGGCTCTATCAACATGTAATAGTGATTTGTAATACCACCTGAAGCATGTACATGATGATAAAGTCAAACCAAATAGCATACTATCATCTTAAGTAAAACTGTTATAATCGTATAGATCCTCCCTCAATCATCGCAATCGTGTGCCTGCGATCCAATAATTGACTTGAGGGCACTATAGCCAATAGTTATCTTGTGCCTATAGCGCACCCAAAAAACTTTCAAGGGTTGTTGTATATAGGATAAGGGGTTTTTTCTTAACCGGAGCGGTCAATACCGGCAGATTTTGCAGGTATTGCTTGATTTCGTCTAGTGCGTTTTGGCACTTTTGATCCCAGACGAATGGGGTCCCCTTCTTCATCAAAGGACTATAGGGACATCATCTTTCTGAGAGGTTGTCTATGAACCGCCGGATGTACACGATCTTTCCTTAGAGAAACTACAGTTGTTTGAGGGTTCTTAGCATGGGCATTTCCATAATCGCCTAATCTTTGAGGGATTGATTTCGATACCCCGGTGACGTATGATGAATCCTAGGAATTTGCCTGAGGAAACTCTAAATGTGCATTTTAGAGGATTCATCTTCAGATTATACTTCCGAAGGCGTTGGAACACTATTTTTAGATGTTCCCAATGTTCCTCGTGAGATTTTCTCTTCATTACAAGGTCGTCGATGTAGCATTCGACGATCTCGTGTATGAGGTCATCAAAGATCTTTTTCATGGCCCCCTGGTAGGTAGTGCCAGCGTTCTTCAAATCGAAGGGAATCACTTTAGAGCAGAATGTACCCATTGGGGTTTGGAAAGAAACATGCTTCTGGTCTTCAGGATGCATTTTTATTTGGTTATATCCTGAAGATCCATCCATGAAGGAGAAGAACTTATGGGTAGATGTGTTATCGATCATCAGCTCGGTAATAGGTACTGTGAAATCATCCTTCGGGCAAGTTTTGTTGAGATCCCGAAAGTCTACGCAGATGCGTACCATCCCATTTTTCTTCATCACTGGAACGATATTAGCGGTCCAGTCGGGATATTGAACTTCTTGGATGAAACTGGAGTCGATTAGTTTCTTGACTTCAACGTTGATGCTCATCTCAAGTTCGAGTTGCATCCTTCTTGGCGCCTGTTTGATTAGCTTTATACCTGGTGATATATCCAATTTATGTACTGCCACCTTTGGATCTAGACCCGGCATTTCAGAATAGTTCCAGGCGAAGTAATCTTTATACTTCATAAGCACGTCTTTTAACGTGGCCACCTATTTTTTAGATAGCAGTTTATTGACGAATGTTGGCCTCGGATCATTTTCCATCCCTAAGTCAATTTTCCTTAGGTCGTCCGCCGTGGTATGTATCCCATCTTCCAGCTCTTTTGGTGCTGGTGGAAACTCTGAGATCACCCCTTCCTCTTCTTCATTTGCGAAGCACATGTGGAGGTCATCTGATTGTTAGAGATTCTGCGTGTTCAAGTTTTAATTAAATACCGCAATCAAGACGGTTTCACTTGTAGCTAGCCGGTTGAGTACGAGTCGTCCGCAGGGAGATGGGAGTCTTTTTCTACGTGTTTTAACGAGTTAAGTCCGAGAGTTCAGATTTGTTTGTGATTATCTAAGTGTTAAATTGATATTTAAAGAGAGCTTGTTAGGGTTAGGATTAGGTTAGTTTGAGTTAGGAGTCTCCACATCTTTCGTTGCCCCTCTTAATATCCGTGTTACGGTAATCGGCAACAACGGGGATTAGCACGACTAGGAAGGAACTTGCGAGTATAAGCTAGGCTTTCCAACGCATAAGTTCTTCCTTTTGGTGCTTGTCCGTCCGTTCTTGGCTCTTAGCCATAACCTCCGGTTAATTCAACCACAACCGGTCTCACTACGGAATCACCGCTATCATGTAGGATAGGATGCCGTAAGGAGCGGATTGTGGTTCAATTAACGGGAGTCGAATTAAGCTGTTGGGCAAGGAAAGAGTGAGAGAGATTTCCTTCTCTCAAACTTCCCTTATCCTACCCTAACAAGTATGAAACTACTCACACATCATGATACGGAAAAATAAAACAAAACAAAAGAGGAAGATAGAAAGAAAAAGATTAGAAGATAACAACTAGCTATTTGCGACCTCACCTCGGCAAGGATCAAGCGTAAGCATCATGGTTGTGTTAAGGATAAAGAAAAAGAGAGAAGAAAGAAACAACAAGAAATAACAACAACTAGTTAACAAATGAAAATTACAACAATTAACAAGATAATGAGACAAGCAAAATAATAAACGGTTCTTCTTTATTCATCATTCTTCACTCACAAGCTCACTACAAGTTTCAATGGAGAAGAGATGAGAAGAGGAAAAAGAAACACACTAAACCTAGAAAAGAAAAATACAAGATTATGCACCCTTCCTTCTCAAAGTTCTGGGCTATTTATAGGCTGGAGAATGGAAATCTAGGGCAACCACCAGAACACATATACAAAGACCCAAATACCCCCCAAAGCCCATGCCTTGAATCCACAGTATGGCCGCGGATCCGCCGCCAATACCCCCTATTGGCCGCGGATCCGCGGCCCTATGATGGAGTCAGGGTATGGTGTTTCTTGTACGGCCCTGATCTGCTGTCCCCTGTTGTCTGGTACATGTATTTTCTGAAAATACTTCCACATTTCTTCCAGAATTTCTGTTGAGGGAAAGGTGGACTTTTTGTGGATGTTTTTGTCATGATTTCCTCGAGCTCCGCGTAGATTTCTTGGATCTTGTGCTGCCATTGAGCCTTGTGCATGAAAACGACATTGATTTGCCATTTTGTCTTCCTAAACTGGTATCTGGCAACATACGGATGAAGAGCGGAGACCGTGTTTTCTCAGTGGTTGGCAGGAA
The DNA here is from genome assembly GCA_030015575.1 of Agapanthus africanus. NCBI lineage: Eukaryota > Viridiplantae > Streptophyta > Magnoliopsida > Asparagales > Amaryllidaceae > Agapanthus > Agapanthus africanus. The sequence goes on along the minus strand of JASDDO010000010.1, from coordinate 422,440,692 downwards.
CCCGGATTTTGTCGTGTTTTCCATGAATTTCACCGTTTTAGAACCGAGAACCTGTATCCTGCAATTGACTAGCAAACACGGCTCAAGAGTATCTACCGATATGCAATGTGATAAAAATTGGGCGGTATGAAAATGCAAAAATCAGATATGAACAAATACCCCCAAACTTATCATTTGCTCGTCCCGAGCAAAGCCAATTTATTCACAAAAAATTTCCTAACCTCACTTTCGCAGGGAACGCGATTGCACTGAGCATGTGCAACAAGCCGTTAAAGCTCTAGGTGTCCCTAGTAGGAGGAGTGTTGTCTCCTGAGGGTTTTCAGCGGATACTGCCCACAAAATCCGGTCAAGTTGGTTTTGTAAAATAACTAAGATTCAACCCCTAAAGTTTTGTTTCAGAAAATAACAATTCTATAATCCCAAGTCTAGACCATCGAACCTTTATTTTTCACACCTCTCTTCTTATTTAACTACAGATTTTATATGTCTTTACGTGCAGTGCAAATAGTGTCGTTAAGTTCCAGAAGGATCGATTAAAGTCATCATGTCGCACAATAAAGCCCAGATAACAATTTTAAAAGGATCACATAAGTTTTATAAAGAGTTAAGCATTTTTCAAGTTTCGTTTTCCAGTAAGGTTTCAACTTCAGAATTTCAATCTTCCTTAATAGGAAACTAAGTCGTATTTTTCACTCCTCCTTTTTCTTGTTTTCATTTCATACACACCTCTGTGAACGTGCAATAGTCTTTATCATAGAATAAAACCTTCATATCTCCGCTAAAATTTTTATAAAAGCCTGTCTTTTATCAAGATTATTCTCACACAAAGAACCGTTAAGAATTTTAACTCGGAGAGAACACTTGCTTGACTTTGTTTTAATCTGGACTTTCTAGGCTTCTTAGCGAGCTTTGGGCCAATGCACCCAAACCAGTTGATTTTAGGGCATTAGGTGTAGAAACACCCCAGCGGACTTAATTACTCAAGTTACCTAGGTCCAAAAACAAAAGACAGTTTGGCGTGAAAATCAGATGATTTAATACGAACGGAGATATAACCGGCAGTTCAATTATTTTTTTTGGATAAAAGACGTGTTTAGTGGGTTCGGTGTGTAATCATTCCAATCAAGTTTCAGATGGGTTATTTTTCAGACTTAGCTCCAATTACGTCATCAATAACATTCCTTCATATTCGCTTTACTTCATAAACTATTCTTGACATTACTTATTTCAGAACAAACCTATTTGATCCTCAGAAAATCATTTATCTGTTTAAAAGTTTTAAAACATAAAAGACTTGTCATCTAATTTCCAAAACTCACGACACGTGTAGTGTGATGTAAAGACGTATATCAGCTATAGTTAACTTCAAAGGAGAGTTATCTTTCGGGTTTTCAAAATCTACACATAAGATTTAGTTATTCCTATTTTTTCAAACAAAAACCGTCGAAATGTTGAATCAGAGTTCTTCCACAAGCTAACTTGACAGAAAAGTTTTTATATTTTTTTAGAAAATTTTCAGATTTTTATAGATTTTAATATGCAGATGTAAAATATACATATGAATGCGAAGGTAAGAAATGCGTACCGAGCGTACCCCCAAACTTAAACTGGACAGTGTCCTCACTGTCATTGCATGAAGAGATCATTTGAAGGGTCAAAATTGTCGGTTAGCGATACACAAATTTTTATTTGTTTTTGTTTTTAAAGAAAAAAGAATATACACAAATATATACAAAATGGTTTGTACATACCCCCAAACTTATTTGGAACAGTGTCCACTGTTCTTGGCTGGATAACCGAAGTTTGGAGGTAGGCAGAGGAAGATCATTCAGGGTAAACCGGCTCCTGTAAGAACAGGAGCTCCTCTATGGGGTCGGCGCTAACGTACGGTTTGCATCGGTGTCCGTTTACTTTGAAAAATGAACCGTCCTTTGGATTTTCCAAATCCACAGCGCCCTGCGGATACACATTCCGCACAAAATAAGGCCCTTTCCAGCGAGATCTGAGCTTTCCTGGATGGAAGTGAAGTCGGGTGTCGTAAAACAGTACCTGCTGACCAGGTACGAAGGTTTTGCGCAAAAGGTGTTTATCGTGAAACACCTTTGTTCGGTTCTTAACGACAACCGCGTTATCGTAAGCCTCATCCCTAAGCTCGCTTAGTTCGTTCAACTGCAGCTTCCGATGGCTGCCCGCATCCTCGAGAGACAGATTCAGCTCCTTTATCGTCCAAAATGCGCGATGCTCTATTTCGACAGGTAGGTGGCAGGCCTTTCCGTACACAAGCCGATAGGGAGACATGCCAAGGTCGGTCTTATAAGCGGTTCGAAAGGCCCAAAGGGCATCAGTGAGTTTCAGCGACCAATCCTTACGGTTCTTGGAAACCGTCTTCTCCAGTATCTGCTTGATTTGCCGATTTGAAACTTCGGCCTGCCCACAGGTTTGGGGGTGGTAGGGTGTAGAGAGCTTATGATTAATGGAGTATTTCCGTATCAAGGCCTCGAAGGTCTTGTTGCAGAAATGACTTCCATTGTCACTAATGATCGCTCGGGGGTGCCCAAACCGGGAGAAAATGTTTTCTTTAAGGAACCTAACGACAACCTTGTTGTCGTTAGTCCGGCTGGGCACAGCCTCGACCCATTTAGAGACGTAATCAACAGAGAGAAGGATGTACAAGTTCCCGAAAGAGCTGGGAAACGGCGCCATTTGATTGTTAGAGATTCTGCGTGTTCAAGTTTTAGTTAAATACCGCAATCAAGACGGTTTCGCTTGTAGCTAGCCGGTTGAGTATGGGTCGTCCGCAGGGAGATGGGAGTCTTTTTCTACGTGTTTTAACGAGTTAAGTCCGAGAGTTCAGATTTGTTTGTGATTATCTAAGTGTTAAATTGATATTTAAAGAGAGCTTGTTAGGGTTAGGATTAGGTTAGTTTGAGTTAGAAGTCTCCACATCTTTCGTTGCCCCTCTTAATATCCGTGTTACGGTAATCGACAACAACGGGGATTAGCACGACTAGGAAGGAACTTGCGAGTATAAGCTAGGCTTTCCAACGCATAAGTTCTTTCTTTTGGTGCTTGTCCGTCCGTTCTTGGCTCTTAGCCATAACCTCCGGTTAATTCAACCACAACCGGTCTCACTACGGAATCACCGCTATCATGTAGGATAAGGTGCCGTAAGGAGCGGATTGTGGTTCAATTAACGGGAGTCGAATTAAGCTGTTGGGCAAGGAAAGAGTGAGAGAGATTTCCTTCTCTCAAACTTCCCTTATCCTACCCTAACAAGTATGAAACTACTCACACATCATGATACGGAAAAATAAAACAAAACAAAAGAGGAAGATAGAAAGAAAGAGATTAGAAGATAACAACTAGCTATTTGCGACCTCACCTCGCCAAGGATCAAGCGTAAGCATCATGGTTGTGTTAAGGATAAAGAAAAAGAGAGAAGAAAGAAACAACAAGAAATAACAACAACTAGTTAACAAATGAAAATTACAACAATTAACAAGATAATGAGACAAGAAAAATAATAAACGGTTCTTCTTTATTCATCATTCTTCACTCACAAGCTCACTACAAGTTTCAATGGAGAAGAGATGAGAAGAGGAAGAAGAAACACACTAAACCTAGAAAAGAAAAATACAAGATTATGCACCCTTCCTTCTCAAAATTCTGGGCTATTTATAGGCTGGAGAATGGAAATCTAGGGCAACCACCAGAACACATATACAAAGACCCAAATACCCCCCAAAGCCCATGCCCTGACTCCACAATATGGCCGTGGATCCGCCGCCAATACCCCCTATTGGCCGCGGATCCGCGGCCCTATGATGGAGTCAGGGTATGGTGTTTCTTGTACGGCCCTGATCTGCTGTCCCCTGTTGTCTGGTACATGTATTTTCTGAAAATACTTCCACATTTCTTCCAGAATTTCTGTTGAGGAAAAGGTGGACTTTTTGTGGATGTTTTTGTCATGATTTCCTCGAGCTCCGCGTAGATTTCTTGGATCTTATGCTGCCATTGAGCCTTGTGCATGAAAACGACATTGATTTGCCATTTTGTCTTCCTAAACTGGTATCTGGCAACATACGGATGAAGAGCGGAGACCGTGTTTTCTCAGTGGTTGGCAGGAACCCGGATTTTGTCGTGTTTTCCATGAATTTCACCGTTTTAGAACCGAGAACCTGTATCCTGCAATTGACTAGCAAACACGGCTCAAGAGTATCTACCGATATGCAATGTGATAAAAATTGGGTGGTATGAAAATGCAAAAATCAGATATGAACATCATCCATAATCTCTTGTCCTCCCTCTTTTGAGAGTGTTATCATATGGCAGGTACGAGTTCGCTTCCATTCTTGATATTGAGCCGGTCCTATCTTTACGGTATAAGTCCTCTTTGGCTCATATTTTTGCGGTGGGGTTACCCTCCAGCTGTCGGATAAAGCGAACCTGCCTTGTTGATACTGGTCTTCTACCCAGTGTTTGAAGGTGAAGCAGTCCTCAAGTGGATGACCTATCACTCGGTGATAGGAGCAATAATCCGGATGATGGACCTCGTTTATTTATTTGGGATGCCGAGACTCCAGAAGTGTCATCATTTGGTGCTTCATGACAAGGTTGAATATCATCCTTGCCTTGTCTTAGGGGAAAGAGTATTCCCAACCCATCTTCTTTATAAAAGACAGGCTCCAATCGAGTTTTTCTCGATTGCATGGCGTCTTGGATCCATTTTGTTGATTTTGAACGTTGTTTGCATTCTTTGCCCTGTTTCTTCCTCTATTTCGGGATTTTCCCTTTTCGCGAGAACATACAGTGAGCCGGGGATGAAGAGCATTATAGTCTTCCTTCTCCGCAGATTGCTGAATGAGACGCTGCGTCCTGGCTTTTTCATAAATGGCCATTTTGCGGCTGTGATTATCCCGGCTATTTTGACAAGCTTCTTTTATTAACCTGTCAATTTGCTCTTCCAGCGACGGACTTAACATTTTTAGAGCGGGATATCGCTCCGATTTGACGTCACGGCTATTTGGAAGAGCTTCTTCCACTTCACTGGAGCTGTTTACGACGTGTGGATATGCTCCTATTTCTTGGACCAAACGTATCCAAGCCCAGTCGTCTCCATTTTCCCATTGGGCATCTTTCACTGAGTCCCGAGAATATCCCAGATCTTTTTGTAGATTAGGCTTGTCGAACAGTTTGTTCGAGGGGTACACCTTGGTATCTTAACAGCCTCTTTAATCCCTCCGCGTAATATCTAGGCAGACGGATTGATTGAAGCTTGTCGAGTGCAAAATCAGCACCATACCAAACTTCTTTTTTTACTTTAGTCACCGTAGATTGGTAGAAGAGGATCGCCTTTTCACCCCTTCGCCTAGGAGGCACGTAGAAAGTTTGCAGTTCTTGTACGCTGTATGTATGGAGTGCATCAAGTTCCTTATTGCGTCGAGGCGGAGCCATTGTGATTTGCAGACTCTGATCTGCTTCGGCAAAAGTTTGCATTGACGGGCGGACGGAGAATACTGTGTTGGCCTTATCCTCAGAGTCGCTGCCAAAGACCAAAATAGGAGTAGATGGTCTGGGCTTGTTATTTTCTTTCTGCGGTAGTCCCGAGTAGAGTATTTCATCATCTTTCTTGGTATCGCTCCTAAAGATCGGGATAGTGGTGACGGACTTCTGTTTATGCTCCGGCTTACACCTTTCCGTGTTTTTGAAGTTTGGTAGGAAGTACTTTGCATCTTCATATTTCCGAACTTCTTTTAACGAGAATGGGTTTAGATCTCCTGTGACATTGTACTCCGAGCCGTCCTTAAAATACTTCATACACTGATATTGTGTAGAAGGGATGACGTTGCACTCGTGTAACTAAGGCCTGCCTAGCAAAGCGTTATAGCAAGTCTTGGCGTCAACGACATGAAATTGGACAAGAAGCCCGAAGCGCAGCGTTAGTATTACGCACCCAAGCATTCGTGACGACTGTGAGTCGAACCCGGAGATGGTAATTTTGTCTCGGGCGAGGTGCTGAACGTTCATGCAAATCTCCTTCAGCACTCTTACATTAAGAAGGTTAACAGAGGATCCGTTATCGACAATGATTTTCCATATCTTGATGTCGTGGCAGTACCCAGTGACGTATAACGAGCAATTATGACTGTATGTACTGAGGAGGAGATCTCCATCACTCAATGTAATGTCAGCTGAGTGGACCTCTGCCGGCTTATCCTTCATCTTCTCTTCTACGAAGAAAGGTTGGAACTGGTCAGATCTTGTAATGCCTTGATCAGGGAGTCTGGTGCCTCTTTGGACAGGAGGAGAACATCAAATATGCTCAGTTGTGAAGATATTTTCCTCAGATGTGCCAGGACGTTGTAATCCACCCTGTTTTTCTTAGGCGGTCCCCTTACTGCGAGCTCTTTGACAACTCCATCGTCGAGGGAAATTTCTTCAGAGATTTTTTCTTTCCCTTTGTATTTTTTGCTTGAACCTTTGTTTGTAGGTCCGAGATTCCTTTCAGGTAGCGTGCGATTGTGCAGCTGAATATTCTCATAGATCTTCTCATCCTCTTCTTTTTTGGAGGTAGGGTCTTTGAAGAGACAGCTGAGGGGTTTTTCGTCCTCAGAATCACTTCTAAAGGTAAGAACTTAGGGTTTTCCCTTTCCATACTGGTACCAACCATATGACAGTTGCCAGTCGTTTCTATAAGTGTGTTCGTCGTACTATTTTACCGTCGACGAGCACGAGCTTCGCGCTTCATCCTCTTGAAGTGTTTTTGATGGGTAGCGTATCCTTGCCACCAGTTCTTGATGGAACTATATTCCTCGGTGGGGTGGGTGACCCTCCGATATAAGCAGTAGTTTAGGCATGCATCTTCTCCATCAAGGCATATGACCCCGGGAGTATTTTTTATGGGAGGTGGCAGCTTCATCCCTATCGACAAGGCTTTGGCAAAACGCTTCTCTGCTTTGATCATTCTCTTACTTGTAAGAGGTATGCTTTGGTTTGGTAGGAGTACTTTACGACTCATTCTTGCCGCAGCTTCTTTATCCTGACACTAATGCTTAGCCTTTTCATATATGGTTGTTTCGAGTTCTCGGTCAACTATTCTTTTTTGAAAAGCTTCATTTAACAGCCCATCGATCGGGTTTTCTCTCGGTTCCGGGGATTTTAGCGCCGATTCTGCCTCCAGTTCCACTGCGCTGTTTTCTGGTGCTGAGGGAGTTTCTTCGTCATATAACGACGAAAGGAAGACTATGTGGCAACTTGCTACATGGTCTTTGGTGTCTTTTGATGAGTCATTTCCCTCATCATAGTTACTATCTTCGTCCTCAAGAATATGCTTAAGGAACTATTCGAGAGTGACTGGTGTCCGCGTCTTCTGGTTGTACTTCTCCAGCGCGTCAGTGTATTTTTGTAGATTTGTGTGCTTGTCTTCATACTCGGCAGGCTGTATAGGATTCTTGGTCTTCTTCTTTTTCTTCGAACACTTTGAAGGCTTGACTTGGGTGTTTTTCCCCTCATCAACAATTTTCGGTGTGGGACGTGATTTCAGCATCCCTTTGATGATTTCGGGTTCAAGTGGGCTTTTCCACCTGACCACCGGACATGCTTGTAGATCTTTCAGTATTCTTTTGGTTTTTGCTGAAAGAATGACTTCCTATGGAGTTTCTTCCACAAGTGAGTATGATGCCTCCTGATCGTCCACCTTTTTAGGAGTATGCTAATGGGGTGGGTTTACCCTCCAGTTATTAGACAGCGCAAATTTCCCCTGTTGATACTGGACTTCGACCTAGTTTTTGAAGATGTAACAATCTTCAACTGGGTGGCTCACCGTCCTATGATAGGAGCAGTAGTTATCGTTGTTGACGTCGCCGGGTTGTGGTAGACGCCATGGGTCTGGCAATATGATGAGTTTATTACACACTGCCAATTCGAACAGTCTCCTCATCTTGTCACGGGGAAACGAGTAAGCGCGTCCTAATCTTTCCTCCAAGGATGGACGTGGACGCGTGTTACTTTGGCGAGCAGCCGGTTTTAGGCCACTCAGTTGTTGTTGCGTGTTAGCAACGAAGGCTGCGTTCTCTTTACCCTTATTATTTCGAGGGTCCTTATTTGAGGAGGAAGGCCCGTGACCTATCTGGTCTATTTGGGATAGTTATCTATCAGAGCCTGGAAGGTGGTTGGTTTGAAGAATGTTATGAACTAGGACACAGTCGTTTATGGATCTAGGATCCCGATGAACATGTCCACAGCGGGAGATTCTTTAATGCGTTGTTCACACTTTGACAACAGGTTCCGCTACTGGATCGTATATTGGACCCAAGTCTCTCCTGCCTTAACCCTGGCATTGATTAATGACGTAACTGGAATGCGCTCGCTCATGCTGGCGAACCCCTGTGTGAATAGCAGTTCCATCTCTGTAAATGTTTTTATGGAGTCATTTGGAAGTTCTGAGTACCATTAAAAGGCTGTTTTTGACAGACTACCGAAGAACTGGCGGAGCAACAATTTGTCGTCGCCTCTAGTGTTGCCGCACAGAGCTCTGAACTGCACGACGTGCTGGTGAAGGTTTCCTATCCCTTTGTACACATGGAATTTGGGAATCGTATACCCCGGCGGGTACTTGATTTGATCATACCGGCCTGGATACGATCGCCCAGTTCTGATGATTTGGCCAGCAGCTTCATTAGCTTGATGAGCTCTTATTTGTTGAGTAATATAATCATCAAGGGAGGCCTTGGAGATTGTTCCCTCCTTGGCTGTTGATAAGGCATGAAAAGGGTTTAATGTTTCCCCCTGTCATCCTCGACGATTATCAGCGGATCTTCGGCCGGGGGTTCTAGCTGGATCATCATTCCAACCATGTCCTGGAACAAGAGAGCCATCTACTTTATGTTGGCAACTTGTTCAGCGGCTTCTTTGTCTTTTCTCTCAAGCACCCTTTGCAGGAACTCCGTATCGGTCTCCTTCCTTTGCGATGTTCAGCTTCTTTGTCCAAACTTTCTTTCTATCCGGTAAGTGCTGTCATTTTGGTCAGCATTTCCTGGAGCTTCTGTTGTTGCTCCTGAGCCTTGGTCAGCGACCGATTTTGCGGTCGGTGACTTACCAAAGCATAGCTTGGGGGTTTAGGTCTATCACCTTTGGAATTTTCCGCGGGCGGTAGAGTTTTCTCCAAGCTCGTTCTTTTATGGAAGATTGGAGTTGAAGGAGCCGTTATGACAGTCACCTGCTTAGGAGAAGTGCTCCGTTATATGGCGGTGGAGTAGTCCTTTTCTTGTCGAGCCTTCAATTTCTTCGGTCGACGAGAGTAGTTCTGGTTAATCACGGAGTCTTAGACTTTTCGCCAGACCCTATGAATTTGGGAAGAGAGCCGCTGATGAGGCTGCTCTAGTTTTTCCTGCACTGTAACTTCTGCAGGCATGGGTGATTTCTTTAGTATCACTGTTGGAGAGTTTTTGTGCACCTTCTTAAGCGGTTCAAAGCTGTTCCCGGTTGGAACAGCAACGTCGACTTCCACCATTGGAGCCGATGGGGTAAGTCCGGAGGGGGAGTTGCCCCCAGCTTCTCTCATCCGGCGCCAGTGGTGACGTCAAGCGTGCCTTGTTGAAGGAACCGCCTCAGTTTTGGAAGCGATTTAATCACGCCCCTGGTTTTCCTGAAGAGCTGCAATTGGTGTTAGCCTGTTGAAGACCGATGTCCTGATTAAAGTTTGGAGAGGGCCGACCAATCTTTCGAAGACCGACTTTCTGATGGGGAAAGCACTTTTGACGGCTTCGCCCGTAGCAGGAGTTGGGAGAGCTAGAAATTTTAGGGTAGCCCCTTCAGATATCACGAGCTTCTTTGCATACCCGTTTGTGCTTTTGCTCAGCCTGTTGAAGACTGAAACGCCGGATTTGGACGGCCCATTGAGAGGGGCCGTTGTGGTTGCTAGTTGATCGAAGACTGGCCTTTTAGGAGCTTCCTTTTATGACGCTAAGGCACCGAAACTCGCCGGTGGGAGTATGGTCCTGAAGAACAATCCAGTAGTGGCTGGCGTAACTTGCCCCACTGGCATTGAGAAAATAGAGGTCGCGTTAGGCCCATAAGTCACTCCTCCAGTTTGCGTGGAGTGAGAGTTGCTGTTGCATGAACTGCATTGGGAAGCCATCGATTTCTCTGCACAGGAGCAAGACACCATGTTTTAGTACCTCAAATCCAAAGGCAACCATAGCGAACCGCGATTTTGTTCGTGAAACACGACACACAAAGTGTGGAGTGGAAAGAGGAAAAGGTCCAACCGGACGTTCCAGAATCTGTTCACCGCCGAAAATAGAGGCGAATTGAGATAAATCGTCTTGCCTGAATTTGGGGGCAGATGCTATTTAAACTTCTCCATCCACCTCTCCGAAGATACCAAGTTGATTTATGGCACCGTATATCGGAGGTTTGGATAGATGCGACCGATATAGCAGACTTTATCAGATTCCCCCTCATTTGTGAGGGGTTTTAATTGTGGGGACGCTCTTCTCTGCATGTGCAACCCCTTGCAGCTAATTACGTTACCACATTGCGATAACCACTTTCTCCTTCTCCAGCAGTTCACTTCGTGTCGTTTGTTATTTTGTTTTTATGTAGTTGCCCATGGATTGTATACGGAGACTAGTTTATATCGTCGCCCGTAGGGCACGGATCAATCCAAATCCGTATATTTTATATTTGGGTTTGTTTTATTTAAGGACAGTTAATCTAGTTTGAGATTCAGATCGACTTAAATATATGAGCATTTGGGCTCAATTTATTTTTAACTAAGGATACGTTAGCCATATTTGAGACTAAGATCAACTTAGCAAAATTTTGAAGATCATTTTTATTTCAGATCTAACAACAGAGCATTTGGGCTCTGTTGCAGGAAAACCTTTTTAAAGAGACTAAACCAATTTGGGCTTAGTCTGCTCATTTTTTTTTGTTCAAAAGTGTTAAGCACTTATTTGAGCTCTATTTGTTCAACCCCCCTTTTTATGCAAAAGTACCGAGCACTTGTTTGACGCTCTGGAACTCACATGGGTATCATGTGAAACCTTCATTTATGGGCGCTGACCAATCAGTGCTAAGCACTTAATTATATATAGTGTTAAACACTTTTTTATATGGCGTCCATGTGAAGAGCACATGCGGCGCTGGGCACTACCCAATCAATGCTAACCACTTGGCCGTTTTGGCTACGTATAAAGTGCTAAGCACTTTTTGTATGGCGCCCACGTGAGGAGCACATGAGGCGCTGGGCAATCCCCAATAAGTGCTAAGCACTCAGTCGTGTGGGCTGTATATGAAGTGCGAAACACTTTTTATATGGCGCCCACGTAAGGAGCACGTGAAGAGCTGGGCGCTGCTCAACAATGCTAAGCACTCGGTCGTTTTGGCTGTATATGAAGTGCTAAAAACTTAGATTCAACGCCCACGTATATTTCACGTGAGGCGCTGGCCCTCTGCTCTGGGCGCCCGCGTGTTTTTCACGTGAGGCACTGGGCGCTATTGGGAGGGCACCCACGTGGGGAACACGTGAGGCGCTAATCTCTTTTCGTTTTTAAAGATTAAATCTCTATTAATGCCATTTTAGTCATTAATGATCATCAAGATCTCTATTTTGAAGACCTTGGGTCGTTTTTTTATTGGAGGACTAAGTTCTTCTTTTTTTATATAAGAACTAAGTTCTTTATGTAGGCTTAAACCCTAATTTCAGAGGAATTAAATTCCCAGAATACATGTTCTTTTCCTTTTTCTTTCTCTTTAGCCTTTTTCTTTTCTGAATCTTTGATTCTCAAGAACAAGATCTTCCCGATGAGAATTAAATTCTCAACTTGTGGGAGACTTGTCATGTGGATCTCTCATCCAGAGAAAGAACTAAGTTTTTTAAGAAGGGTTAAACTCTTAGATAGGTAAAAAGCGATATTTTGATCTCTGTGTTTTCTTTACCTAGGGTTTTGAAGAGGAAAGACTTCTTCTTTTCTTGAGAATTGAGTTCTCTTTTGTTTTAGAAGCTTTCTGTATTTTTTCAGAAGCTTATGGGGGGTTTTCCTCTATATGATACCTGAAGTCTCGGGTCCTTTATATAGTAGAGGAAAACTGTTAATTAGTTTTGAGAAAATCTCTCATTGATAGATTCCAATTGATTTAATTGGTCTCAAAATTGATTTGGGGAATTTTACCCACCGTTGGATCTTTGATCCAAATGTTACTGTTTTACAGAATATGTTTTCTTGTTCTTAGCAAGATTGGGGAAATATTTTGCCATATACAGAATTTATTCTGTATAACGGTGATTTTTAATCACCATTGGACTTTTAATCCAAGGGCTCTCTGTTCTATAGAGAGCAATCTTTTTTTGTAAAGATTGAGGAAAAATATTCCTCAGAATAGAATTTAATACTATTATTTGATGATTTATAACCACAATTGGACATTTGATCCAACGGCTCTGTTTAACAGAGAGTATCCCAATTTTTAGGGAAATATCCCCATGTAGAATTTAGATCTACTTGATTTTAACTTGGAAGCCGGCGCTCACGTGTCATGCACGTGGGCGCCATTTAAGAATTTAATTCTAGGTGCTGCTGTGCTTTGCACATTGGAGCCCACGTAAGCTTCACGTGTGGTGCCACCATAGGATTTAATCCTAAGGCGCTGGCGTTGGCGTTGGCGCCCTCGTGAGGTGCACGTGAGGCGCTGCCTCAACAAATTTTTAACCGACCTTAGCTTTTTATTATGTTTAAATTTTGGAGGAACAATCACCTAGTTTTGCCTAACGGAAAATATTTGGTTTTCAATAATTGTTATTATGCACCAAGGTTTAAAACCGATATATTCGTCTATTTATAATTAATGATTAGGTAAGGTGCATTGAATAATGGTATAGACGTTCTTAACCAAAATTTAGTCTTCAACTTATAACACACGGAGCTTGAGTTAGTAAACTCTTGGGACATATACATGGTAATGTATGTTGTCCAGTTTCCTTTAGGACAAAGGGTTGGTACTCTTACTTCTTTCAATTTACCAATGAGTTCTCTTGTTTTAGACACGTATTCTATGAAATGCAAGGTCAAAAGATTTTGAGAAGTTCATAGGTATAAGAATAAAGTAGAGAACCAAACTTTGATAGTATTAAGATTCTTCGAAGTAATCGAAGATGTGGATACTTATGCTAGGTATTCCGCAGATGTATATTTGAGAATCTTATTCTCTCTCAGACTACTCATCAGTGGGTGCGCTCTTTGATGAGTAATATTGTATGGTCTTTTTCCATTAGGAGACATGCACTGGATACAGCTGTATAGCATTTGAATCTAGTTCCTTCTAAATTTATACCTTTGATTCTACATGGACATAGAATGATAGCATATCTTGAGGTTGTTAAGATATGGAGTTATCCGTTTTTTTAAAAGCATAATCCGGACATACTCAAGGCACGTTTCAGTAATGACAGTTTATGAAAAATGTCCTAGAGGGAGGTGGGATGAATATGACAAATGGTTAACAATTAAAACTTTATTGGTCAACAATAAATGTTCCGGAAAGATAATATAAATATAAAATCACGCAAAAAATAGAATAAATAAGGATAAAAAAATGCAAATATATTAGGACACCGGCGATTGGTAACGAAGTTCGATACCCGCGGTATCTAGTCTCTACCTAGGTCTCCCCTAGCAACATCCTCTATTCAAACCTTCTTAAGGTGAAGAAATCTTTACAATTGATGGACAACCTCCATTGGTAATCTTTTCAACATGCTCAAATCAAATCTTTACACCTCACACAAATGGACAAGCTTCACCGGGTAATCTTTTCAACAGGATCAGATCAAACATTTACAACTCATATTTACAATACAAGAAACCCAAACTAATTCCCAATCTCGTATATATGAATCAATCACAATTTTAAAACCGGAGAATTAAGGTATTTGATAAAATCAAGTTTAAGCCTTTTTTATCTCAAAAGAATATAAAAGAGTTTGAAATAGAGATGAAAATTTTGCAAAGGAAATAATTTAAAACTAGTTAAGAAAAGCCTTCGCAAGAGAAAAAACTGAAAGCTTTCAAAAAAAACCAAAGAAATTTCGAACCTGATGAAGACTAGGGTTTCAGAAACTTGAGAGAGATGATCACAATAGAGCAAGATAGATAATAGTTAATCTGTAGAATTGTTATGAAATAATTCGACCAAGAGCATATTTAAAGAACCGGGAAAGAATCCCACAAAACTGTAAAGAAATTGGTCGAGAATAATTTGAGGGATTTCAAACGGTTAGCAATTAAGACGTCTCAAAGAGATGGATCAAAAAAATTAATTGTAGGCACATTATGAGATGTCTTAAGATAATGTGAGACATTTTAGACAAAGCAAAAAAGAGTTATAAAGAATACATTTGAGACGTCTTAACTAGGATATGAGACGTCTTAAAGCAACATAGCAGAAATGTTAAATGAAGGCAAGTTTTGAGATGTCTCAAACAGGACATGAGACGTTATATAGAGACAAATCAAAATATGAAGTGTAGGCAAGTATTGAGATGTCTTAAACATGACATGAGACATTTTATAAAGAAAGATCAGAAATGAAAGAGCCAAGGGATATGTGTGACGTCTCAAATAAAGTTGAAACGTCTTAAAAACTGATATTTCATATACTTGAAAAAAATTTAAAACTTTAAAATCGTGTGACTCATACGAGATACCTACGACTCAATAAAAATATAAATATAAATATAAATTTAACACCTTTGTAGCACATTCTCTGAGTCGCTTTGAGTCTTCATCTTTGAATTCACGTCCCTTTGATGCTTTACTTTTCGTCTTGATATATCATCGCTTTTATGTCCCTTTTTCACTTCATTTGCACTAGAGTTCATTGTTTTAAAATTTTGATCAACAGAAGCTTCACCATTTAATTAAACTTTGTTTAAGTGATTAAATGGTACAAGTGCGCAGGTCTATGCGATGCATGTACCTATTTATTTCATTTTGAAAGGGTGCGTATGTGTGTGGCACGTGGTTACACACTTTTTTATTTTAAAGATGTTGCGCAAGTGTGTATCATATAACGCACATGCCTTCATAGGCAACTTTCATGAAGTGCACACACGTGGATATCACGTGATGCGCATGCCTACATAGGCTGTTTTTGTTAAGTGCATACACGTGGGTATCACGTGATGCGCATATCCCTAGTGCATTATTTTCCCAAGGGCATTAACTTTTTTATCATTAAGTGTGCACTAATTTGGGTGCGCATTTGCTTTTATTAGAAAGCACAAGAAGCCATGACTTCTGTTTTTATCTTTTTTCTTTCTTTCTTCTCTTGTTTGCAGAGAAGTGAAAACCTTAGTTTTCATCTGTTTTCTTTTGGTGCACATCTTATTTTTTTTTTTGGATTTTAGGAACAATCTTTCGTAAAAGTATGAACTTTTATGAACGAGGGACAAACACTAAGATCATTTGATCTTTTAGTGGCGAATCCATGGATTCATAAAGAAGCAAAGGCTTCTGTATAAAAGCAAAAGATTTTTAAAAAGAGAAGTTTTTCTCTTTGTTTCTACCTTGCACAATTTTTTGTTGAAAAAGGAGAAGACTTGAAATTTTTTCCAGATTATAGGAGGATTTTCCGTCCCTGATTTCTTCATATGATACTCTTGTTTATAGGAGAGAAGAAATTGGGGTTTGTTCGGTTTGTTTTAATTTGTTTGTATCTCAATCTGATTTTAGTTTGATTTAAAAAGATTTAATTGATTTATACCAATTAAGAGTAACATGCACACCGTTGAATCTTTGATCCTAGATCTTTTGGTTAAGGTATTTAACTAACAAATTTTTTTACTGTTAATTAAAAATTCGATCACTTATCAATCAACATTTATTTCTTTTTCAATAAGCGTCTATTTTCATGGGATGCGCATGTATTTTCACCTATCATTAATTAAGTGTGCATTTCATGTGCATCCGTGTCATATGACTTTGTCATCAAACATGTGCACACTTATTGCATGTGCGCCCTTTTAGTGAACTGACGACTTTCCAGTCTTTTTCTTTCGGGTGTTATGGTCAGCTGTCTCTACATGATTAGGGAGATTGTTTCCCATGCCAATGTCCGCTTTTATGAACCGGCCTATAGTGATGCTCAGTGCGAGACTATACTCCATCTCCTTGAAGATTATTGTGGGCTATTGCTCACTCGCAGGTCTTTCCACTTACAGATGATTTTTCTCACAATCTAGAATGCTACACCTGGGCTTGTCGAGAAGATGATGCTTCATGCTCTAGATGAGGTCAAGAATAAGGCGCACTCGGTCTATCTAATGTGTTTGATCTCCAAGAATCGAAGAGATCACGCAATATATATCTTGCACCGGATATATCAGTAGAAGGCGACCATAGCTTCATACGTGAGAGCAAAAGATATCTGTGGTACCCTGGTGTTGGAGATAGTGCCCTCAGAGTCAATTATTGGATCACAGGCACGTGATTGCGATGATTGAGGGAGGACCTATCCCGGTAGGACAGTCTTACTCGAGATGATAGTATGCTATCTGGTTTACCTTTATCAACGTGTACTGCTTTAGGTGACCTGACAGGTCGCTATTACACGTTGGTAGAGCCCCTAGGATTCTTTCTTGACGGCCAGCAGTATGAGGGCGATCATATAAGTGGGAGCTGGGGTCTATAAGCATATCCTTAAATGGTCCCTAGTCGTGAGAGTTTCGAGACAGGGCATCGATACTCCAGAGTAGACTAGTGTATACAGTCGAGACCCCGACGAGGGGCGGTGGCCGGTCTCACAAGCTACTGGTGTCAGTTGGTTCACCTAAGATGTATACAGGTGCTCATTGGGTTATGAGTACACCGGACATGACCCGCCGGGAACATGCTAGTTGGTCTTATACTTGACGTCAGATAGCAGTTCCCTGGTGACATGTGTACAGGTTAGTTCATCGAGCTGGGGATCGTCATTTGTCTCGTGTGAGTTCCCACTGTACTTTGATTACTACCCTACCACGCTCAAAGGAGACGTGCAAATAGGTTTTAGTTGGGTACAGTCCCGAGCCACATGGAGGCAGTGAGCGTATCTTCAGGGGTTCGTCTCTCCCGGTATTGGGGGTGAGGTCGCGCTGTGTCTAGGAGAGCCATTACATGAAGTCCTTAGCCAAGGCAGGAGATTTACTGGTAGGTATTCCAGTAGTATCTCAGGGTGTTCTGGGCTACACTCCGACACGACTTGTACCGCTTTTGGGGGTCTGACTTTTACCAACCCCCTAGGCCCGCCATGCGATGCTCATAGACGAACGGATCGGACTGTACGGATATTGTCACTGACAGGCTCAATAGGGTGTCAGGATGAGTTCGCTCATCGACGTCCCTTTTGGTCAATAGCTGGTGGCCCGTTACGTATTGGCTTATACCTCTGACGTGCTAGTGGTTAAATCCACAGCCATAGTATTGACGAGTCTTTAGAGTCCACCACACTTACAATTACTCAAGCTTTCGGGCGAAACGCTGTAGAGGCCGTATGGAGATATGGCAGGGTCCGATCAGATACGTGCGGTATTGCACGGATCAGGATCGGACGGTTAGTACTAGAGGACGTATGGATATATGGCAGGGTTCGATCAGATACGTGCGGTATTGCACGAATCAGGATCGGACGGATGTTACTAGCCGGCTTTGGTTTAAGCCGGATCCTAGTATAGTACAGTGTAGATTTTGTCTCATTTGCATTTGTATCCGGTCGGAATACAGATGCGGGTGTGTATGCACAGTATCGGGGTTTTCCTGTAATTTACTACGGGACCAGTTTTCTGGAGTTGCCAGTTTGCATTCCGTTCCGGCCGGTTTTCCTTTGTTCTTTCGCGGTCGGACTTTTGATGGAGGGGGTTATTTGCAAGTTTGCAAATAACATTTGTGGAAGGGGTTTCTTGCATATGGATTGATTATGAAAGCATCTTTTGATACCATTCTTTTCTATCATCATTTCATGCATTCATGGTGATTAGAGTTGATTAGGAATTGATTTGAGATTGTTATCATGGCTTTTGGATGTGGTCACCCTCCACCTTTTACTACGATCACCTCCCTTCATGGTTGATGCATTTATCCTCCACCACTCTCACTTGAGAGAGAGATACTATTGGTGAGAAAATGAGAGAGTTCATTTTGTTATGTGAGGAATTCTTCATCCCATATTCTTCTTGCTAGAAAATTGAAAGCACCAATTTTCCTAACCTCCTCCTCCATCCTCCATGGCAACAAAACCCCCATATGAGACATAGCCTCTTCACTACATTCTACAGCAAATCTTGGGCACGTCGACTTGCCAGCTTCGTGCCCGAGTTGCCTCGGTATTGAGGTGGGAGCCCGTAAAAGATGCAGGCGATGTGGTGCCCTTCCGGCGAGGAGGTGACGACCGGAGTTTCCGCAGGAGATCGGGACGACGACGAGAAGACCGGAGGACTCGGAACACTCGGTATATCTCTAACCCGTCTTGTAGTTAGCTAGGACTAGTTTAATGGCCCGATCCGGGTGTTTAGTGCGCGGTGGTGCCGGTTTGCTAAGTTCGCAAAATTAAAGTTTTTTGCTTCCGCATTTTGGCATCGGAATTGACGGCCGGGGCGCCGCCGTGCACTTACACCTGGTGCTCGTATTCATGAGCGAAAGTATCAACAGATAAAGGATGCTACCTGGGACGTCCTGCATGAAATTCTTTTTGATTTTGAGAATTTGTGCAATGACGCTAATATTTTATCGCTGTGAACTTTGAACGATGCAACAGTCTTCGCTTTTATGTCTTTTTATTATTTTAGCATTAGCATGTAATCCTTGTTTTGACATATCAATGAAAAGCCTCTTTTCTTTTACATTTGTTCTTCTATTTTCATTTTCGTGCTGAAGTTTACTTTTGTTGCAAGAGCCCGTCATTAGCATATATGCACGTGTTTGTTTCCCCAATTGAGAGCAAAGCTCAATTCAAAATTTGATCTGAGGCAGCACCTTACGTGTAAAGCACGAGAGCACTGAGCGCCAAGAGCGCCAGCGCTGAAGAGTCAAAGACTCTGAGGTAGTGCCTCATGTGCAAAGTACGAGAGCGCTCGCGCTAGGAGCGCCAGCGCTGAAGAGTCAAAGACTCTGAGGCAGCGCCTCACGTGCAAAGCACGAGAGCGCTAGCGCCAGGAGCGCCAGCTCTAAGAGTAAAAGACTTTGAGGCAGCGCCTCACGTGCAAAGCACAAGAGCGCTGGCGCCAGGAGCGCCAGCGCTAAGAGTCAAAGACTCTGAGGCAGCGCCTCACGTGCAAAACACGAGAGCGCCAACCGCTAGAACTAAATGTTCTCCACCATTGGATCAAAGATCCAATTAAGATGAATAAATCATCAAATTACAGAATAAAATTCAGTTGAGGAAATACTCCTCAAATCTTTCCAAACAGGAAAGATTGTGCTCTGTAAATCAGAGCACTGTTGGATCAAAGATCCAATGGTGATTAAAAATCACTAAGATACAGAATGAGTTCTGTATGGAAAAATATTTCTCCAATCTTGTTAAAGCAAGAAGATTGTCTTCTGTAAAGCAGAAGCTCTTGGATCAAAGATTCAACGGTGGGAAACATTCCCCAAATCAGTCAGAGATCTCTCAATGAGAGATTTCCCTAACTGATTCAACAAATCAGCCTTCCCTATATAAAAGACCCAAGACTTCAAGTCTAGAACAGAAGAATCCCCCCTCCCCCCAAACTTTGAGAAATTTCAAAGAGAAGAGCAAGCCATCGGAAGAAGAATTTCTTCAAGATAAATAAAACAAAGAGATAAAAGCATCTCATAAAAGAAGAAGAACTTAGTTCTTTTTCTAGATCATAGATCTATAAGACAGAGATCTTTCACAAAAAGAGATCATAGCATCTCATCATAAAAAGGGGGGAGAAGAACTCAGTTCTCTTTAGATCACAGATCTATAAGACAAAGACAAAGTCTTTCACAAAAACAGAAGAGATCATAGCATCTCCTATTAAAATAAGAATTTGGTTCTTAGATCCACGAGACAAAGTCTCTTATAAACAAGAACTTAATTCTTAGTGCACAGAATTAATCAAGAGCGCTTTGCACTTATTGGCTGGCGCTCAGCGCCAAGAGCGCCACGTGCTCCTCACGTGTGCGCTACTTAATAAAGAAGCGTTTCAACGCTCCAAATCTGACGCACAGCACCAAGTGCACCATGTGCTCCTCACGTGGGCGTTATTTTTTAAAGAGCGCTCTGCACTCATTGACTGGCGCTCAGCACCAAGCGCGCTACGTGCTCCTCACGTGTGCGCTGAGGGAACATAAATTGTTCTTTAAATAAAGCCCCATAACCATAATGAGTGCTCAGAACCTAAACTAATGCTCAGCATTGTTAAATAAAATGGGTTGAACCCAAACAAATGTTCAGCATTTTAACTGAGAGGGTCGAGCCCAAGTTGGCCATAAAACCTTAATTCAGATTAATTGAGCCCATATGCTCATAAATCTTTTTAGCTGATTTTAGTCCCAAACTTGACTACAGATCTCCCAACCAACATTCGTTCAAGGGCACAGCTCTTTATATCTCTGATATATGTCGTTGTAATTCTTCAATATCTTCAGAGAGATGGAGGGTCTGAATAACCAATAACTTTTGGTGCACCCCCAAACGGTTGAACCAGAACCACATAGACTTTGACGTCTTTAAACTGGACTATGATGTACTTAAACTTTACGGACTATGATGTCCTTAAACTTATGGACCGCAACGTCCCTACACTAAAACAATAGAGCCCAAATGCTCTTTTGTTGGATCTAAATGATCCAG
The DNA here is from genome assembly GCA_030015575.1 of Agapanthus africanus. Taxonomy (NCBI): domain Eukaryota; kingdom Viridiplantae; phylum Streptophyta; class Magnoliopsida; order Asparagales; family Amaryllidaceae; genus Agapanthus; species Agapanthus africanus. The sequence continues at coordinate 422,419,854 of JASDDO010000010.1, read as the reverse complement.
TTGAGTAGATCTTAGTCTAAAAAATTAGACTAATGTATTCTCAACAAACGTTTAAGTTGATCTTAGTCTCAAATGAGATTAACGATTCTTAAACCCAACTCAAACCCAAATAAAAGATAATACGGATTTAGACTAATCCACGCCCTACGGGCGACAACATAAATTAGTCTCCGTATACAATTCACGGGCAACCAAAAATAAAATAAACACACACGACACGAAGTGACCATCCGGAGAAGGAGAAAGTGGTTAACGCGATGCGGTAGCGTAATTAACTACAGGGGCTTGTGCCTGCAGGTAAGAGCGTCCTCACAATAAAAAAACCCCTCAAATGAGGGGGAATCTGACAAAGTCTGCTACAACGGCCGCATCTGTCCAAACCTCCGATACATGGTGCCATAAATCAACTTGGCATCTTCGGAGAGGTTGACGCATAAAACCAAATAGCATTTGCCCCCAAATTCAGGCAAGACGACCTACGCGGTTCCGTCTATGTATTCAGCGGAGAACAGATTCTGGCACGCCCGGTAGGACTTTTTCCTCTTTCCACTCCACACTTCGTGTGTCGTGTTCGCGAACGAATCGCGGTTTAATGTGGTTGCCCATGGATTCGAGGTACTAAGATTTTGTGTTTTGCTCCATGCAGAAAAAGAAGATCAATGGATTCTAACTGCTCTAGCTGCAACAATTGCACAATTCCTGCTCCGACCTCGCAGGAGGAGTGACCTACGGGCCTCAAGCGGCCTCCACTTTCACGATGCCAGTGGAATAGGTGACTCAGGCCACCACTGGACTGTTCTTCGGGACCATGCTCCCACCAATGAGTTTTAACGCTCCAGTGCCATCGCAAGAAGCTTCAAAGAAGTCGGTCGTCGATCGGCTTGCAACTATCGCGACCCCTCTCAACGGGTCGCACAAATCCAACGCCTTGGTCTTTAACAAACTGGGTCAAAGCTCCAATAGGCCTGTGAAGAAGCCCGCATTATCTGAAGGGGCTATCCCGAAATGGATAGCCATCCCTGCTACAGTAAACGAAATCGTCGGAGAGGCTTTTCCTGCTAAGGGGTCGGTCTTCACAAGACTGGCCGTGCCAACTCCCTCTCCAGGCGAAGTCACCAATGCCGCTACCCCTGTTCGAAAGTCTGCCTTCGACAGGTTGACCATCTCTTCTAAGCGGACGTCAATCTTTGATAGGCTGGCACCAACAGCAACCCTTCACCAAAACATAGGGCATGATGAAGCCACCCCCATAACTGAGCCAGTGCCGTCTGCAAGACATGCTCGACGTCGCCACTGGCGCTGAGTGAGGAAAGCTGGGGGCAGTTTCCCTTCTGGATTGACTCCACCAGCTCCGATGGTTGAAGTCGATGCTGCTGTTCTAACTGGGAACAGCTTTGAACCACTCAAGAGGGTCCGCAAGAATTCTCCGACCGCTGTATTCAAAAGATCTCCTCAACCTGTGGAGAATGTTACAAAGTCAAAGCTGGAGCATCCCCCTCAGCGGCTGTCTTCCAAAATCCACAAAGTCTGGTGGAGAGTCCAGGATTCTGTGATCGACAAGGACTATTCCCGCCAACAGAAGAAGATGAAGACTCAACAGGAAGAAGACCATCCCTCTGCCATGCCACGCAAAGTATCGTCTTCTCAGGTTCCTACTGCAACAGCCCCCTCAACTTCAATCATCCATAAAAAAAGGAGGGCGGGGAAGATCCCTATGTCTGCGACGAATTTAAAGGGCACTGAACCCAGACGCTCCAAGTCTGGGGGCATGGTGGTGCATACTGTTTATATGGCTTCCGGGAAGGAGGAGAGCCGTGCTTCTGGGGGTCATCGACCACTCACCCGATCGGTAACAAAAGCTCAGGAGCAACAACATAAGCTCCAGGAGATGTTAACAAAGATGGCTGCACTCACAGGACATAAGGAAAGCCCCAAAGTATCGTCAGATCAGCGCCAGGAACAGGAAACCAATGCCGAGTTCCTCCGAAGGATGCTAGAAAAGAAAGATCAAGAGGCAGCGAAACAAGTGGCCAATATAAAACAAATGGCGCTATTGTTCCAGGATATGGTGGGCATGATGATCCAGTCATACCCACCAGCCGAAGATCCGTCAATAATAATCGAAGACGACAGAGGGGAGACGTAAAATCCTCTTCCGGCCTTTTCAGCAGCAAAGGAGGAAACAATCTTGAAATCTGCGCTCGATGAATATATAGCTCAACAGATACAAGCCTATCAAGCGAACGAAGCTGCTGGCCAAGTTGTCAAAACTGGATGACCCTATCCCAGCTAGTACGATCAGATTAAGTACTCGCCAGGATATACAATCCCTAAATTTCATGTATATAAGGGTACAGGCAACCCCCACCAGCATGTCGCCCAGTTTAGGGCTCTGTGCGGCAATATTGGAGGTGACGATAAGCTACTTCTTCGCAAATTCGTCGGCAGCTTAGCGGAGACGGCATTCGAATGGTATTCAGAGCTTTCCAATGATTCCGTCAAAACTTTTACGGAGATAGAGTTTCTATTCACCTAGCGTTTTGCAAGCGCTAGCGAACGCACCCCAATCACGGCATTGATCAATGCCAGGGTGAAGCCTGGAGAAACATGGGTTCAGTACGCAATACGGTGGTGGAACCTATGGTCGAAGTGCGAACAGCGCATAGAAGAGGTTCCTGCAGTAGGCTTGTTTATGGGAACCATCGATCCGCAGACGACCATCTCCCAGTTTATGATGTTCTTCAAGCCGACCACTTTCCAGGCCTTGATCGACAAGCTGGCCCAAATGGACCAAATAGGCCTTAAGCCTTCCTCTTCAAAGACGGAGCCTCCGAATGAAAAGGGGAAAGGGAAACCGACCTTTGTCGGCAATGGTCAGCAATAGCCGAGTGGTCCAAAACCAGCTGATCTCCAAAACGATAGACAGCGATTTATCAACGAAAAGTTAAAGCGTCCTTACTCATTCCCTCAAGATAAAACACGAAGACTGTTCGAACTGGCGGTGCGCAACAGACACATCACTCTACCAGATCCGAGACACCCAGTGCAGCTAGGTGGCATCAACAATCCCAATTACTGCTCCTACCACCGAGTAGTAGGCCATCCAATCGAAGATTGCTTCATCTTTAAAGGCTGGATTGAGGACCAATACCAACAGGGCAAATTCGCACTATCTGAGAATTGGAAAGTAAGCCCGCCCCAGCCGCACGCTCCTAAAAGGGTAGAAACGCCGGGGGCATCATGCTCATTTATAGAAGAAGCTCCATGGGAGGTCGCCCTTTCAGCCAAAACAAAAAGAATGCCGAAGGATCTTCAAACATGCCCGGCGATCAGGTGGAAAAGTGCGCTGGAACCCGAGGTCATTGAGGGAATGCTGAAGCCGCGCTCGATGCCAAGAGTTGGTAACGATGGGCAAAACGTCCAGGCCCAGCCATCAAAATCTTCGAAAAGGAATAAGAAGACAAAAAAGCCCGTAAAGCCTGATGACAAGCGCACGGACCTACAAAAACATATTGACGCACTGGAGGAATATAACCAAAAGGCGCAAACCCCGGTCACACCCAAGAATTTCTCAACAATATCCTTGAGAGTGGAGATAACGACAATAACGACGGAGATGACTCGTCAGAAGAATTTGAGGATTATATGGCAAGTTGCTACATGATCTATCACTCATCAATAGATGGAAAAGAAGCTCCCGATGCAGAGAAACTAGGGGCAGATCCAGAACCAGAACCAAATTTCTGGAGCCATCAGATGAATTGATTGATAGACTGCTGAGCGAAGCTCTTCAGAAAAGCAAATCTGACCGAGAGCGTGAAACGACCATATATGAAAGGGCCAAACGTTGGTGTCGCGTTGAAGAAGCTCCAGTATTGAGAAGTCATAGAGTACCCCAACCGAATAGAACTGCTTTTACCGCCAGCAAAAGCAGGTTTAAGACAAGGAAGCAGTTCGCCAAAGCCCAGTCAATGGGAATGAAGTTGCCACCTTTCAAAGAAGACACTTCAGAAAATATCTTCCCTGGCGAACTATATGCACATCTAAACTACTGCTAATACCATCGGAGGATCACACACCCTACTGAGGAATGCATGGCCATTAAAAATTGGTGGTAGAGATACGTTGCTCATCGACAGCATTTCAAGCGGATGAAGCGCAAAACTCGTCGAGCAGAGAATCACGACAGATGAGCATAAAAGAGCTACCGGCAACTGTCACATGGTCGATGCCAGGGGATTGCAAGTTCTCACCTTCGGAAGTGATTCTGACGAAGAAGTATCTCTCGGTCCTCTCTTCAAAGAATCTACCTCAGGAAAAGAGAAAGAGACGAAGAACTATGAGAACATTAAACTGCATAACCGCACGTTACCTGAAAAGAATCTAAGACCCGCAAACAAGGGATCAAACAAAAAAGATAAGGGGAAGGAAAAAGTCCTCGAGGATATTGTCCTCGATGAGCGAGTCGCCGAAGAGCTCGCAGCCTGAGATCCGCCCAAGAAGAGCAAAGTGGATTACAATGTCCCGGTACACCTGAGGAAGATACCCTCGCAACTGAGCATCTTGGATTACCTTCTTTTGTCTAAAGATGCATAAGATTCTCTAATCAAGGCATTACAGGACCCTGGGTAGTTTCAAGCCTTCCTTGCCGAAGAAAAGAAGAAGGACGAGCTGGAAAAGTGCACACAGCCGACATCACCTTCAGCGATGATGACCTCCTCATCGGGATGTGCGAGCATAACCGTCCCCTCTATGTCTCCAGGTATTTCCATGACATCAAGATAGGGAAGATCCTAATTGACAACGGGTCCTCTGTTAACCTTCTCAACGTGAGGGTGCTAAAGGAAATTTGCATGAGCGTGCAACACCTAGCTCGAGATAAAATCACCATCTCCGGGTTTGACTCCCAGTCATCACGAACACTCGGGTCTGTGATACTGACATTACGCTTCTGGGCGCTCGTCACTGACATCAAGTTCCACGTCATTGACGCCAAGACTTGCTACAACGCCTTGCTCGGTAGGCCTTGGTTGCACGAGTACAACATCATCCCTTCTACACAACATCAGTGTATGAAGTATTTCAGGGATGGTTTCGAGTACACCGTAACAGGGGAGCTAATCCCATTCTCCGTTAATGAAGTCCGTAAATATGAGGATGCAAAGTATTTCCTGCCAAACTTTGAAGACATGAAAAGATGCCATAAACCGGAGAATAAGAAAAAAGTTATCACCATTATTCTGGTCTTCGGGAGCGATACCGAGGAGGAAGAAGAGATAGTCTATTCGGGGCCGCCTCAATGCAACAAGCCGGGACCATCTACCCATATTCTGGTTTTTGGCAGTGACTCTGAAGACGAAGCCAACGCAGTATTCTCGGTCCGTCTATCGGTTCAGGCCCTCACTAGAGATGATCAGAGTTTGAAAATCGCCATGGTTTCGCAAAAGCATTACAAAGAGATCGATGCACTTGATACCTATAGTGTGCAAAAACTGCAGACGTTCTATGTCACTCCCAAGCGAAAAGATGGAAAGGCGATCCTCTTTTATCGATCCGCGGAAACCAAAGTGGAGAAAGAAATCTGGTAGGGTGTCGATTCTACGCTTGACAGACTCTAGCCCATTCGTCTGCCCAGATACTACATAGAAGGATTAAAAAGGCTGTTGAGGCCCCATGGTGTACCCTTCAAACAGACTGCTCGACAAGCTCAGTTCTACAACAGGATCTAGAACGTCCCCGGAACTCAGCGAAGATTGCCCAACGGGAGAATGGAAACGATCGGGCTTGGATATGTTCAATCCAATAAACGGGAGCGATTCCATGGCTGCTACGTTATACATGACTTCGATAAAGAAGGAGATGCTCTGTTAGAAGACACTGCAATTGAACCAAAACGAGATCCTGCTGTAAAAATGCCAAGTCCGTCATTTGAAGAACAGATGGACATGCTAATAAAGGAAGCAGGTCAAAAGGCCCGAGATGACCACAACCGTGCAATGGCCATTTACTAGAAAGCCAGGACGCAACGCCTCCTTCAGCAAGCTACAGAGAATGACGATGCCCTTCCTCTCCATCCCGTCGTACAGAAGACCCGACGCGGAGGAAAAAATAAACTAAAGAATGGAAAAAATGTCCGACAGCGGCAAAGAGGGTCCAAGAAGCCACGCGATCGAGAATTGAGCAGCCGGGATTCGTCTCTTATAAAGAAGATGGGTCGAGCATATTCTTTTCCCTAAGACAAGACAAGGAAGATATTCTATCTTGTCATGAAATATCAAATGATTACGCTCCTAGAGTCCAAACACCCCGAACAAACAAATGAAGTTCATCATCCGGATTATTTCTCCTATCACCGAGCTATAGGACATCCTCTTGAAGATTGCTTCACCTTCAAAAACTGGGTCGAAGACCAGTATCAGTAAGGCAGGTTTGCTCTATCCAGCAGTTGGAGGGTAACCCCATCACTGAAGCATATTCCAAAAGCAACGTACATAGCGAGAGTAGAACCAGATCAACATCGGTCTTGGAAACGATCCTGTACCAGTCACGCGATAACGCTGTCCGAAGAAGGAATATGCAAGGATATGGATGACCTCTCCTGGTGCTTCGAAAATGAGGATGAAGATGAGTTGATCTCAGAACTTCCACCGGTGCTAAAAGAGCTGGAAGATGGGATATATACTACTGCGGACAACCTAAGAAAAATCGACTTGGGGACGGAAAACGACCCGAGGCCTACGTTCGTCAGTGAGCTGTTGTCCGAAGAGCAGGTAGATACACTAAGAGACGTGCTTATGTAGTATAAAGCCTGTTTCGCATGGAACTACTCCGAGATGCCGGGGCTAGATCCAGAGATAGCTGTGCATAAATTGGCGATATCCCAGGACGTCAAGCCAGTCAAGCAAGCACCAAGAAGAATGCGGCTCGAACTTGAAATAAGCATCAACGCCGAAGTTAAGAAGCTAATTGACTCCGGCTTCATCCAAGAAGTTCAGTACCCTGACTGGATCGCCAATATCATCCCAGTGATGAAGAAGAATGGGATGGTGCGCATCTGCGTAGATTTTCGGGACCTCAACAAAGCTTTCCTGAAAGATGACTTTGCTGTACCGGTTACCAAGCTGATGATAGATAACACGTCCACTCATGAAGTCTTCTCCTCCATGGACGGCTCATCGGGGTATAATTAAATAAAGATGCATCCTGAAGACCAATAGCATACCACTTTCCGGACTCTTCTGGGTATATTCTGCTACAAAGTAATGCCTTTCGGCCTGAAGAACGCCGGCGCTACCTATCAGAGGGCCATGACAAAGATTTTTGATGACCTCATACATGAAATCGTCGAATGCTATATTGACGACCTCGTGGTAAAAAGCAAATCACACGAGGAGCATTAGGAGCATCTGAAGGTAGTATTCCAACGTCTTCAGAAATACAACCTGAAGATGAACCCTCTCAAATGCGCGTTCGGAGTTTCCTCAGGCAAATTTCTAGGGTTCATCATACGACATCGAGGTATCGAAATAGATCTATCAAAGATCAAGGCGATTATGGAAATACCTTCACTAAGAACTCTCAAGCAACTGCGGTCTCTCCAAGGAAAGCTCGCATCTATCCGACGATTCATAGCTAATCTCTCCGGCAAGTGCTACCCCTATAGCCATTTAATGAAGAAGGGGACCCCGTTCGTCTGGGATCGCAAATACCAAACCGCACTGGACGAAATCAAGAAATACCTGCAGAATCTGTCGGTACTGACCACTCCAGTCAAAGGAAAGCCCCGCATCTTGTACACAACAGCCCTTGAAGGTTCTTTAGGTGTGCTATGAGCACAGAAAAATGACCAAGGGAAAGAGAGAGCCCTCTACTATTTGAGTCGAGTTCTCCTCGGGGCAGAAAACAACCACCCCCTATCGAAAAACACTGCCTGGCGTTAATCTTCGCAGTAACGAAGCTCAGATACTATGCGTTGGCGCATGAGGTCTATCTCATATCAAAAGTGGATCCTTTCAAATATTTGATGTCAAGAACCATACTAACAGGATGGATCGCTAAATGGGCCATCCTCTTAATGGAGTTCTCGATAATCAATCGACCCCTCAATGCAGTGAAAGGCCAGGCCATCGCCGAGTTCTTCGCCGAGCATCCAATACCTGCCGATTCACCCCTAAATTGCGAATTGCCAGACGAGCACGCGTTTGACACGATCGACCGGAAGAGAGGAGAGAGTGATACCCGATGGGAACTCGACTTTGATGGGGCATCTTCTATGAAGAAGCGAAAGCACAGCTCCCCTATAATCAAATCTGGGATAGGCCTTGTCTTCGTGACTCCGCAAGGAGGGATAATGCGCTTTGCCTTTTCCCTAACAGAGCCAAGGACAAATAATGAAGCAGAATATGAAGCTTTGATAGCAAGTCTTGAGATCGCTGTCAACATGGGAATCGAAAGCCTCCTTATATACGGAGACTCCCAGTTGGTCGTTAGTCAAGTAAATGACGACTATCAAACATGCAAACCGGAGTTGGTAAAGTACGGTGAGAGAGTGCAACAACTACTGACCCAAATCCCCTCCTACATGCTGGAGAGCATACCGCGCACGGAAAATAGCAAAGCCGATGCACTAGCCAAGCTCGCTAAAGAATTAGCTGATGAAAATCTCGATGATGTAAGGATCGTTGTGCAAAGCCGTCGGGTTCTCGCACCGGAAGAAATATCTCCGGAGTCATCTAAAGAAAAAGAAGTGACCAAGCAAGCAGCCCTACAAACAGAGGACCAGGAAAAGGCCAGGGATTGGAGAGAAGTCTTTATATACTACTTTAAATCCCGTCGAACACCTGAAGATGCATCCTCGAGACATCAGCTCATGAAACGAGCTCTGTCTTTTTCCTTCGTCAATGACACGCCGTATAAGAGATCGTTCGACTCTCTATGGCTGAGATGCCTGGGACCAAAAGAAGCAAGGAGAGTCGTCCAAGAAACTCATGATGGACTTTGCGGTTCTCATCAAGCCAGGCCAAAGATGAAGCTGAAGATCAAAAGAATGGGCTACTATTGGCCCACGATGATTCAGGACTGCCTTGAATAGGCGAAGCAATGCCTTTCGTGCCAGATTCATGGAGACTTCATCCACCAGCATCCAAACCCGCTACACCCAACAGTGGCTAGCTGGTCGTTCGAAATGTGGGGAACCGACATAATTGGGCCCATAGAACCAGCATCGTCCAAAGGACATCGGTTCATATTGGTGACAACCGATTACTTCTCTAAGTGGACAGAAGCAGTGCCGCTAAGAGAAGTGAAGACAGAGAATATCCTCCATCGGTTCATATTGGTGACAAACCCCTAGGCCCGCCATGCGATACTCATAGATGAACGGACCGGACTGTACGGATATTGTCACTGACAGGCTCAGTAGGGTTGTCAGGCTGAGTTCGCTCACTGACGTCCCTTTTAGTCAATACCTAGTAGCCCGTCACGTATTGGCTTATACCTCTGACGTGCTAGTAGTTAAATCCACAGCCAAGGTGTTGACGAGTCTTTAGAGTCCCCCACATTCAGTTACTCAGCTTTCGGGCGAAAAGTTGTAGAGGCCGTATGGAGATATGGCAAAGTCCGATCAGATACGTGCGGTATTGCACGGATCAGGATCGGACAGTTTGTACTATAGGCCGTATGGATATATAGCAGGGTTCGATCAGATACGTGCGGTATTGCACGGATCAGGATAGAACAGATATTACTAGCCGGCTTTGGTTTAAGCCGGATCCTAGTATAGTACAGTGTAGATTTTGTCTCATTGCATTTGTATTTCGGTCGGAATATAAATGCGGGTGTGTATGCACAGTATCGGGGTTTTCCTGTAATTTATTATGGGACCAGTTTTCTGGAGTTGCCAGTTTGCTTTCCGTTTCGGCCATTCTCATTTGTATCTTTCAATGGCCGAAGATTGGTGGAGGGCTTATTTGCATTTGTGCAAATAAGTATTTGTGGAGGTGTTCTTTGCATATATTTGTATCATGATAGCTTTTCCTTGACCTTGACTTCTAGCTTCATCATGCCTTGACTTTTGTAGGACATGATGGTTGATGATGTTTGTGGTTGAGTGTGGGTTTATTTTTGTGATGATTCTTTTTGCATGATAGCCTTCTCTCTCTCTCCATTGTATTATTGGATGGCTCTCTCATTCTATCACACTACTCCCTCATTCTCTCTCTCCCCCTCACCATGATGGCCGGCCACTATGCATGGGGGCTGTCCAAAAATTTTTAGGGTGGGTTTTTAGTTCATTTCATGTTGCAAAAACCCCACAAGATCAATCTCAAAAGCTCCAAGTTCAATCCCTCCACCAAAGGCAATTCCTACAACCCCAAAATGAGACTTCTTCTACTATACATTCTACAGCAAATCTTGGGCACGTCGACTAGCCAGTTTCGTGCCCGAGTTGCCTCGGCATTGAGGTGGGAGCCCGTAAAAGAAGTAGGCGATGTGGTGCACTTCCGGCGACGAGGTGGAGACAGGACATTCCGCAGGAGATCGGGACGACGACGAGAAGACCGGAGGACTCGGATCTGTCGGTATATCTCTCTTCCCCATCTTGTAGTTAGCTAGGACTAGTTAATGGTTCGATCCGGGTATTAGTGCGCGGCGGTTTGCCGGTTCAAGAAAAATTTAAGTTTATCACCACTTCCGCATTTGGCCGTCGGATTGACGGCCGGGGCGCCGCCGTGCACTTACAGTGGTATCAGAGCCTCGCCATTAACTTAGTCTAGCTTGCCTTAATGTGTTTTTCAGTTCCGATCGATCAAATGTTCCAAAACCCGTATTTTCTTCACAACAGTTTTCTGTTGAAATTTTTTGGTCTCGAAAAATTTTTTAGGTTGTAAAATAGTGATCTGCTGGAAGTTATAAGGCTACTGTAGAAATTCGACAGGGTGAGTCCACAGTGGAAGCGCGGAACCGCGGCCAAACCACCCTTTGGGCCGCGGTTCCTCCGCACACTGTTGGGTTCCCTGCACCAAATTTCTACAGTATCTTTCTGGGGTTAAAATTGGGGTTTTGGAATAATAACATTGGGCCCAGAATTTCTTGATCTGCTACAGTGATGCTTGGGGGCCCACTTGTTAAAATTTGATTGATCGGATATTTTAAACACATTATTTCACAGTATTTACATTATATCTGCGATCGTGAATGTCACTTGATCGGTAAATCCTGTCTAACTGCTATAGCCCGGTTAGACGGATTTGCGAACGTGACTTTCACGTTGATGTTCTGTTTTTGCTGTGATGTTGCGGATCGGTCGTGGGGGATAGCCTGGATGCAATGCTAGTACAGTTTTTGTTGTGGTTGTATTATGTACATTTGATATTGCGGGGCGAGCGTCCGACATGTGGACTGCCGTCACTGCCTGATTGTATTATTATTTTGGGGCACGACCAGGTTGCGGTCGATGTACCCGTTGTATGTATATTTTACTTTCTGTACTAGGATTACCCCGCGGAGGGGTGCACGGATAGCCAGATTCTAGAAGGCAACAAGCCCGCATCTCATGGGATTGAGACGGAGGGGGCTTCACTTTAGAATTGGCGGGCTATTCGCCGCACTCGTAGGGGGTACAGGTTGACCCAGGAGGGGTGCCCAAGTTACCGGATTCCGTGAAGTGCTGGGTGGTCCATTCACGGTGCTGAAGGGGGTTGCCTCGCTTCAGGTTTTGGCGGGTAACTTGCCGCGCTCATAGGGGTCTAGGATTTCATTGCACAGGCTATCCACACGACCAGGGGAACGTCGGGTTTCAGTAGTGGCTCTGTGAAACCCGGGGATCCCAGATATCTGTATTGTTCTGTGATTCTGTATTTTTCTGTGATGTTGCATTTTTATCACGCCTTGAGCGAATATAATATATTGGTATATATATTAGTAGATGTTGTATATGTTTTGCATCCGCGCTAGTCCAGTCCCCGCTCTGTCGTTAGTTAGCTAACCTAACGGGTAATGACGGGACCCAGTGGCGAATGCGGATGGAATATACGTACATCAGTATATTTTCGTTCTTTGTGGTGTGATCAATTGATGGGACTGCGTTGATTCGGATCAATGCAAGTTAAAAACAAACCTAATCTGATGTTGTTGGAACACTTTTCAAAAAGCTGTTATTGTAAGGACGTTCTCTTTTGTTTTGCATCGTGGTATTCAGTTGGAATATCCTGCTCCTCAGTCAACGAGGCAAGGGCCGAGATCCCTTCACCGGGAGTGACCCCTTGGACAAAAGGTTTGCGTCAGGGCATTAACTTCACTATAGCCGATTACTTTTGCTTTGCATCGTGGTATTCAGTTGGAATATCCTGCACCTCATTCTACGGGGAAAGAGCCGAGATCCCTTCACCGGGAGTGACCTCTTTAGCAAAGGTTTTCGTCACTATATTTTTAAAAAGCTATCCATTCCTTCAACGATATCAAGTTCATTACGTTAAAGGTTTTCGCCAGAAACCATTCGTAGCCCTCCGTCGTTTCAGACGGGTAGCACGTAGTATTCATGCTATGTTTGTTGACCTTCGTCAAGGCATAGTGTATGGTAGCTGCTTGTTACCTTTCTGTTGCATAGATAGATGCGTTGGTTTGGGACAGTCGTATTGCCTTGTTGGCCTTCGTCAAGGGCTTGTACGGTTGGGTTCAAATCAACCTGGATAATGACGGGTAGAACTTGACATGTGACTTATGATTTGTTGACCTTCGCCAAGGTCATAAGAGCATGGGGCAGAAATCACATCGGGAGTTTCAAAAGTACTGAAACTTGCCAGATATGCGCATACCTTCTGGAGTGTGATGGCATGAGCGGATTCCGTCACGTTATCATGCAATGATAGTTAGATCCCGATTCCCACTGATGAGTTAGTTTACTCCTCGGGTGACCCCGACTAATTCTTCTTTCAGGTTTGGAGGAGAATTTGACGGTACAGTAGGAGGTTTCCAAATTAGATAAATTAGTAACCATTCTGATCTAGGTTAGAGTGCACGCTGAGTGTTTCTTTTCTCTCTCTCTTTGGCAGCGACCATTGACCCGACCCTAAGACTATGACTCAGTGACCAAGTTAACCGAACCTTCTTAAACACTGGCTTTTGGATTGTCAGAGTTGCAAACCTCATTGCCACTCCTACTTTTACCCTTTTCTCCAGGACACCCCGTATTACTACGAACGTCCACTTCCATTGGACAAAACCATCGTATGGTTAGATACGAACTCGAAAGAATTTATTCGAGGATGGTTTCCGGTTCTGGAGGAAACGGATAGGACTATTCAGTTGTCTTTTCCTTTTACCTTCTCTCAGGTTGCGAGTACTTCTTAGTTTAGGAGATAGTACACCTATTACGCAAATTGGATAGTCTTCTTCCAAACCTTAGGCTGGTGCCGACCGGTAGGGAATGAAGAAAACTAATTAGCATAACGATGGTGTGCAGAAGGTATTAAGTTAAGACAAAGCAAGGGATTAGTAAGAGGGCAAAGTAAGTTGCGACTGATATTCACGACCAAACCAAATATTTCGTTACCACTCCCACATCACCTTTGTATTTCTCCAGGACACTTCGTATCACTACGAAGATCCACAGTTTATTTGGATACTCCATCGTATGGTTATATACGAACTCGAAAGGAACTTGTTCCAGTTCGGGGATGGATTCTGGTTCAGGAGAAATAGGAATAAGATTTATTCAGGTGTCTTTTATCTTCACCTTCTCTCGCATTGCGAGTGCTCCTAGGATAAGGACAGTACACCCATTATGCTTATTGGATAGTCTTCTTCCAAACCATAGGCTGGTGCCGAACGGTAGGGAAGGAAGAAAACCATTTGGCCTAAAGGGGTGTGCAGAAGGTAATGACTAAAGACATATGAAGGGATTTGGAGAGGTGGCAAAGAATTATACGGTTACAGTCGTGAATCTGGAAGAGGCATTACTAGGAATACCAGGATACCCCATCGAGACATTTAAATGTTTCAGTTTCACTGTGTAATGTTAAAAGAAAACTGATTTCCCGATTAGATACTTACTCCAGGGTATGTATTTACCAGGTACGATCCTCACATCTGTATGGTTTTACAAATGATGAGTGGGAGTAAGTTATTGGGAATTGGGTGATCATCCTCATTATATCGGGATTCGTTGTAATCGGTGATATTTGAGGAAGTCACCTGGGTTGTTTGCCGGTCGGCAAATATTTGGTTTTGAATATCCGCTTTTATGCACCAATTTCAAATTGATATATCTGTACGTCTATTTTTATAGAGTGAGATATACCTTTTGAAATTATGTCTATGACATTTACCTATATCAGTGGATGGTTAGGTAAGGAGCATTAACAGCGGTGTAATTCTTCTTAACCATAAGTACAGTTTTTCAACCTACGACACACAGTGAATGAGTTATCAGACTCAAGGGACTTATACAGAGTATTGTATGTTGTCTAGGGTCCATCAGGACAGAGGGGTTAGTCCTCGTACTATATTCGGTTTACTTATGACTTATCTAGTTTTTAGACAGGTGTTTCGCGGAAACACAGGGTCTGAATTTTGAGAAGTTATAGGTATTTGAATAGAGTAGAGAACCAGGTGTAGCAAGTATTGGGATTCTTCAAAGCAATCGAAGATGTAGACACTTGTGCATGGTATTCAGTTGATAGCAATGATAAAGAGATCTTGCTTCTCTTTCAGGTTACTCATAATTGGAAATGCTCCTAAGTTGTATAACGCTGATCGGCCTCCTTCCATTTAGTTGACATGCACCGGAGACAGATGCATGATTTGAATCTGGTTCAATTAAATCAGTGCCTCTGGTTCTGTATTGGATATAGAACAGTTCATATCTTAATGATGTTAAGGTACGGGGAGTTGTCCGGTTTATGATTAAAACCAGACTCTGGATAACTCAAGGCACGTTTCTGTAATGGCTGCTTGTGGGTTGACCCAGGCTATGACGAGGGTTGACTTTCTACCATCTGGATGAACAATAGCGATATTGTTCTAGACTCGCCACAGTTTTATTAAAAATGGATTTTTTTTTCAGAAAACAGTAGTGGGAGTATGGTAGAACTGGAAGTGATTCCAGAACCACAAACGATTACTGAAGATTTAATAAGGAACCTAAAGATTCAATCTGGATTGACATTCCATTGGCCACTCCGCAGATCAGGTGGGTAACTTCAGGCACCCGAGAGGTACTACGGTAGCCTCAAGGACGGTGACAAGGAAGTTCTTGTTTACCCACAATTACCATTGCTGTTGTTCTAGGCTGCGAGACCCGGCGGGAGGATGAGTATAGCGTCGTTCTAAACTAGTTTTAGAAGTGTACGTCTATATGACTCTAACAGAGGGTTGTCGTAGTCAGTGGGAGCAGCGGAAGCATTGGTAGACAAGTAGCTTATGTCTATTTATAGACTAAAGCAGTTGTAGCGGGGATAGATCATCTATTTCTGACGTGATAGTCATGGGTTTGACTTCATCAGAATAGGGGATGGATCTGTTGAGAAGGTAGTAGGGTGTGATATCCTGGTATTTGGATGACATACACAGAGTAGGAAAAGAAACTCTTATACTACGATCGGTTATACTTTGGTCGTCACACAGTGGTTTCTCCACATGGGACTTGGACATTATATCAGACATTCTGGTTACTAGATCTATTGTTTTAGATCTAGATTTGGGTAGTCTCCCAATCTGGGTACTTAGACAGCATTCTAAGAGTATTTAGAATGGACGACTCCTGGCATGGTAGTGTACCTGCAGGTGATGGAGTCACCCTCTCTAAAGGTGTCTTACAGACTAAAGGGGAGAGGGATGTGCATGATTGGCAGATCACTTGCTTAGGCAATTGAGTCAATCATGAGATGTCAAGTACCACACCAGATGTTGTTCTTGCACTAGATGCAATAAGTTGATATTGATCCAATCCTGGAGAAGCAGTCGGAAGCAGTTTTGGAACATAAGTGGATGTTCTAGGGATATGATAACGACAGCCTCATTCGGGAGACAGTTATCATTCCAGGCTTCCAAGGTGACATGGACGACAAGGAGGTTGTCAGAGTTATAGTTTTCCTTCTGACGAGGGGCAGTATTTTGGACAGGTGGTCTAAGAAAATACTGAGGGTGGCATGGCGCAGGATACTGATTAAGTTCAGTTGACGATACAGTATAAGAAGTTTGGATTTGGAGTTCATTTATGAGCTAGGTCCCATCAGACATCCAGACACATTCTAAGATAGGTATTGCTCATTTCGGGAGATGGGTTTCTCCGCGAACTTGAGATATAGAGAGACCTGGAAAGAGACAACAAAGTGGATCCACTCACTGAGGCTATTCCTCGAACGCAATAGTTTCGCTAACGAGCTTTGTGAGACTGACTAGTAGAGAAGTTGGGTGTTCGGTATCACACGGGCTGTGAGTATGCGACATCGCAATAATTAGCCTTGAGTGCAAGTGGGACATTGTTGGAGATAGTGCCCTCAGAGTCAATTATTAGGTCACAGGTACGTGATTGCAATGATTGATGGAGGACCTATCCCGGTAGGACAGTCTTACTCGAGATGATAGTATGCTATCTGGTTTACCTTTATCATCGTGTACTGCTTTAGGTGACCTGACAAGTCGCTATTACACGTTGATAAAGCCCCTAGGATTCTTGCTTGACCACCAGCAGTATGAGGGCGATCATATAAGTGGGAGCTGGGGGTCTATAAGCATATCCTTAAATGGTCCCTAGTCGTGTGAGTTTCGAGACAGGGCATCGATACTCCAGAGTAGACTAGTGTATACAGTCGAGACCCCGACGAGGGGCGGTGGCCGGTCTCACAAGCCACTGGTGTCAGTTGGATCACCTAAGATGTATACAGGTGCTCATTGGTTATGAGTACACCGGACAGGACTCTCGGGGAACATGCTAGTTGGTCATATACCAGACGTCAGATGGCAGTTCCCTGGTGACATGTGTACAGGTTAGTTCATCGACCTGGGGATCGTCATTTGTCTTGTGTGAGTTCCCACTGTACTTTGATTACTTCCCTACCACGGCTCAAAGGAGTCGTGCAAACAGGTTTTAGTTGGGTACAGTCCCGAGCCACATGGAGGCAGTGAGCGTATCTTCAGGGGTTCGTCTTTCCCGGTATTGGGGGTGAGGTCGCGCTGTGTCTAGGAGAGCCATTACACGAAGCCCTCGGCCGAGGCAAGGAGATTTACTGGTAGGTATTCCAGTAGTATCTCAGGGTGTTCTGGGCTACACTCCGACACGACTTGTACCGCTTTTGGGGGTCTGACTTTTACCAACCCCCTAGGCCCGCCATGCGATACTCATAGACGAACGGATCGGACTGTACGGATATTGTCACTGACAGGCTCAGTAGGGTTGTCAGGCTGAGTTCGCTCACTGACGTCCCTTTTAGTCAATACCTGGTAGCCCGTCACGTATTGGCTTATACCTCTGACGTGCTAGTGGTTAAATCCACAGCCAAGGTGTTGACGAGTCTTTAGAGTCCCCCACATTCAGTTACTCAGCTTTCGGGCGAAAAGTTGTAGAGGTCGTATGGAGATATGGCAAAGTCCGATCAGATACGTGCGGTATTGCACGGATCAGGATCGGGCAGTTTGTACTTGTTTCCTGATTTAAAATTAGGAAGCTTCTGTGAAAAGCTTCAGAAGAGGGTCACGTGCTTACACGTGACTAGCGGTCACGTGTTCGCACGTGACACCTGAACGCATCATTCAAGCAAGTTCAGTCTCCTGACTAAGTCGAAGAAAAGGGGGCTTCAGGAAGGGTCACGTGCTCCCACGTGATCAAGGTCACGTGTCGGCACGTGACATTTAAATTCAAGCAGCAAAGGCGCACATTGGTTCCCTGATCAAGTCAAGGAAAAGAGCTTCAGAAAAGGTCACGTGCTCTCACGTGACCAGAGTCATGTGTTGACACGTAACGTTCAAGACAGCAGACCCGTTCTCCCGTTGAACCAAAGAAAGAGAGTTTAAACAAGGGTCACGTGCTCACACGTGACCAGGAGGTCACGTGGTAGCACGTGATGTTTAAGCAGCAATCAGAAGACGCAGCGCAGAAGGCTAATTCCAAAGGGGGTCACGTGCTCACACGTGACCACGGGTCACGTGGTCACACGTGGCCGGCTTTCAAAGCCCATTTTTGACGACAGAATTAAATTCTGAAGGAAATTCGAATCTTTCCAAAGGAAAGTAATTATTTGGGACCAATCAAATTAAAGATTCAGAGATGATTAAATATCATCTATCTATGGAAAATCTCGGGTTTGGAAAGATTTCCCCTTTAAATCTAACCAAAATAGCAAGGGAGAATCTCTGGATTTAAAATCCAATGGTGAATAAAATTCACCTAATCATCCAACGGCCCAAAATGAATGATGAATGCAAATCAAATATCAATGAAGATTCGTCAAAAACTGATTGATTCGGCTGCTTCTCCTATAAATAGGAGCCAAAAGACACAGAGAAATATATACATACGCAGAGAAGAAAAGAGAAAAGGAGAAGAGCTTTGATACTTGAAAAAGACTCAGATCTTCTGCAAAAAACCCTAGGTAAGAAAGGGAAAGCCTTTTGGAAAGAAAAAGAATTTAATTCTCAACAGAGTTTAACTCTGAGGCATAAAACGAGAGAGCATATCTCCTCCCTCTTTGATAGAGGATCTGCAAAGTGCACATCTCCCCTTAAGGTTGAGAATTTAATTCTCAATGGGTCGAGATCCTGCCATGCAGATCCAAAACATAGAGAAGGAATGCAAGTATGAGAATTTAACTCTCATAGAACTATAGGAATTTAATTCCTCCTAAGTAAAGTTAGGGTTCGACCCTGTATTATGGGAATTTAATTCCTTCAAAACAAAAAGAAACAGGGTTGAACCCTAATCAAGAACATAGTTTTGTCGAAACAGTGGGAATTTAATTCCTTTAATCATAATCCTCAGAAAAGGGGAGTTTAATTCCTTAAAAGCTTTTAGGGTTTAACCCTATTCGGTTCTTCGCATAAACAAGGAATTTAATTCCCACAGAAAACTCAGATTTAAACTCTGTTCCAGAATATAAGCCTTCAAAAGGAAATAGGAATTTAATTCCTCTGAAATTAAAAGTTCGAGGAATTTAATTCCTGAAAGAGGAGCAACAGATCCTCCAAAAAACAGCATTGAGGCAGGGTCACGTGTCACCACGTGACCCCCCCCAAAAGCCCTACAGAAAGCCCCTTTGAGGCAGCACCCCACGTGACACACGTGACTTTCAGCAGGAGCCTTAACACATAGGCATTTGAATGCCCGTCACGTGCTAACACGTGACGCTATCAAAGACACAGTAATTTCGGCAGAATCATTGAAGGGAAGGCACTCTCACGTGGGGCCACGTGACCGTTCTTGCTGTAGTGTTTGACACTAAGTTAAAACTCTCGAATCCAGTATTGAAATGCTATCGGGCCTTAGTGTTCAACACTAATTAAAGAATTTTGTTCGTAGTGTTCAATATTAATTGTTTTAATATTCGGCACTAATTTAAGATCCCCATTGCCAGTGTTTAACACTGAGCTGTTTTAGTGCTTATGATCATTTCAAGGCCTTGTTGCTGGTGTTTAACACCAATTATTCTTCTAGTGTTAAACACTAACTTGTCAAACTCATTCCCAGTGTTCAACACTGATTGCTTTGAAGTGTTTAACACTAGTCTATAGCCCAATTGGCTAAAGGGATGGAGGCAAAGCTTCTCCCTCGATGGACTCACAAGGAATCAATATTCCAGACATGATGGGACTTAGCCCAAGCTGGCCATAAGTCCTCAATTCGTGACTAATTGGGCCAATGGGCTCATAACATGATTAATCAGTCCTGACCTCAAATTGGGCCAGGGGCTGCTCAAGCCACTCCGGTTCTAGGGTACATCTCTTCACTCCTTTGATACTTGGCATTGTAATCCCTCAATGTCTTCAAAGAGGTGACGGGTCCCGACGACCACCCATGATATGGACTGTGGGGTCCTTAAACTCATACAAATTCCTGGTCACGTGGAATACGGATAATGTCACTCTTTGACCCCGTGGGAAACGTCCAGAGCGGATCCTGGTCCTCGCAGAGCACGGCAGTGAACCCGTGTGAAGCATCCAGAGCGGAGCCTGGTCCTCGCTAAGCACGGCAGTGAACCCATGTGAAGCATCCAGAGCACATACCGGACTGTGGGGTCCTTAAACCCATGGACTACGACGTCCTTAACCTTGACCGAGATGTCTTAAAACTAACAACGGACCGCAATGTCCTTAAACTACCCACGGACCGCAATGTCCTTAAACTACCCACAGACCGCAATGTCCTTAAACTACCCATGGACCGCAATGTCCTTAAACTACCCATGGACCGCGATGTCCCTAAAACTAGAACAATAGAGCCCTTTCTTATGCTCTTTTGTTGGACCTAAACGGCCCCGTCTAAGTTGATCTTAGCCTTGGAGATGGTTAACGCGTCCTTAGACCCTCAAACATACTGGACTACGAATCCCCCAAATTAACTCCGGCTCAAGGGTACATCTCTGAACTCCTCTGGCATCTGTCGTTGTAATCCTTCAACGTCGTCAGAGAGGTGATGGGTCCCGACAGCCATACAGACGATGGACCACTATGTCCCTAAACTGGAACATTAGAGTCCAAACACTCTTTTGTCGGATCTAAACGATCCCGTTAAGTTGATCTTAGTCACAAAGTTAGACTAACGTATCCTTAACAAACGTTTGAGTTGATCTTAGCCTCGAGTAGGGCTGACGTATCCTCAAACCAAACCCCCCCAAACCCAAATTTAAGATAATGCGGATTTGGACTAGTCCACGCCCTACGGGCGACGACATAACTCAGTCTCCGTAAACAATCCACGGGCAATAAAACAAACACCCACGACACGAAGTGACCATCTGGAGAAGGAGAAAGTTGTTACCGCAATGCGGTAGCGTAATTAACTGCAGGGGCTTGCGCCTGCAGGGAAGAGCGTCCCCACAATCAAAAAACCCCTCAAACGAGGGGGAATCTGACGAAGTCTGCTACATCGGTCGCATCCGTTTAAACCTTCGATATATGGTGCCATAAATCAACTTGGCATCTTCAGAGAGGTGGACGGATAGCACCAATTAGCATCTGCCCCGAACCCAACGCCTCAGACGTCCCGACGTCCCGGCCGCCGTTCGGAGGGGAACAGATTCTGGCACGCCCGGTGGGACCTTTTCCTCTTTCCACTCCACACTTCGTGTGTCGTGATTCGCGAACCAAACGCGGTTCGCTAATAGTTGCCCTCGGGTTTCAAGGTACTGAGAATTGGCATCTCGCTTATTGCAGAAAACAAAGGATCGATGGCTTCCACCCCTGCGAAATCCTCCAACTGCTCAGACGGCAATTGCAGCCGACGCTCTGCCTCGCCAGGAGGTATAGCCTATGGACCCCAAGCTGCTTCGCTATTCACAATGCCAGTGGAACAGGTCACTCGCGCCACCACAGGATTGTTCTTTGGGACTATGATCCCGCCGACAAACTTTACCGCTCCAGTGCTGACAAAGGAAACTCTCGGGAAGTCAGTCTTTGATCGTCTTACCCCTGCCGCGGCTCCTCTCAACGAGTCGCCCAACGTCGATGCCTCGGTCTTCTCTAGACTGGGCCAGGAATCCTGCGAGCTCATCACGGGGCCTACAATCTCAGAGAAGGCTGCTTTTAAGAAGATGGCCGTTCCCGTTCCCGAAATCGCCAAGGCAACCTCTCCAGCCAAAAAGTCAGTCTTTACAAGATTGACGGCTCCGGCCTTTGCTCCCGCTTCCCAGAGGACATCGGTCTTCGATAGGCTAACGCCAACAACAACCCCCCATCCACACAGGGGGCAAGAAGGAACCATTCTTACTGCTGACCCAACGCCACCCGCTCGACGCGCTCGACGTCGCCATCGGCGCCGAGTAAGGAAGGCTGGGGGCAACTCTCCCTCCGGGCTGACTCCAGCGGCCCCGGTGGCAGAGGTCAATGCTGCTGTTTCAACTCGGAACAGCTTTGAAATGCTAAATAAGGTGCGAAGGAATTCCCCCACGGCAGTACTGAAGAGGTCTCCTCCCTCATTGAAAAAGGTTGAGGAAACAAAACCCGAACAGCCCCGATCTCCTCAACGGTTGTCTTCCAAAATCTATAAGGCTTGGCGGCAGGCCCGAGACTCGATCATCGATCCAAACTTCTCCCGCCAGCACAAGAAGCTGAAAATCCAACCTGAAGCCAGTCACCAAGCTAAGCCCCAAAAAGCCGGTGATCAACTGACTCACAAAAGGAGGAGGCCAAAGAGGACCTCACAGCAAGTAGCGACGACTGAAAGCACTAAACCCAGACGCCCTGAGTCTGGGGGCATGGTGGTGCACACTGTCTACATGGCCTTTGGGAAAGAGGAAAGCCGCACTTCCACGGGCCACCGACCCCTAACCCGATCCGTGACGAAAGCCCAGGAGCAGCAACAAAAGCTTCAAGAAATGATGAATGCTATGGCCGCGCTCACCGGACCAAAAGAAAACCCAGAAACGTCCTCAGACGCACGCCGGGAGGAAGAAACAGACGCTGAATTCCTTCGCCGGACACTGGAGAGAAGGGACAAAGAGGCTGCTGAACAAGCATCCAACATACAACGGATGGGCCTTCTCTTTCAAGACGTGATAGGAATGATGATCCAGCAGGACTCACCCGCCGAGGATCCCCCGATCGTTCTTGAAGACGACCGAGGAGAAACGTCAAATCCACCACCAGCCCTTTCAATGGCCAAGGAGGAGGCAATCTCTAAGGCTGACTTAGCTGACTACATAGCCCAGCAAATCCGAGTTCATCATGCGACTGAGGCAGCTGGTCAAGTCGTGAAAACGGGGCGGCCGTATCCGAGCTGGTACGATCAAATCAAATACCCGCAAGGCTATACGATACCGAAATTCCATGTGTATAAAGGGACCGGCAATCCCCATCAACATGTTGCCCAGTTCCGGGCCCTCTGCGGTAACACCGGCGGTGACGATAAATTGTTGCTTCGCCAGTTCGTGGGCAGCTTATCAGAAACAGCGTTCGAATGGTATTCAGAACTCCCGAACGATTCCATTAAAACGTTCGCTGAAATGGAGTTGTTGTTCACTCAGCGATTTGCAAGTGCCAGCGAACGCACTCCAATAACCGCACTTATTAACGCCAGGGTAAAGCCGGGCGAAACCTGGGTCCAGTACGCTATACGCTGGCGGAACTTGTGGTCGAGATGTGAGCAACGCATCGAGGAAGCACCTGCGGTGGGCATGTTCGTGGGAACCCTAGACCCCCACGCAACTATCTCCCAGTTCATGATGTTCTTTAAGCCAACCACATTCCAGGCTTTAATCGACAAGTTGGCTCAGATGGACCAGATGGGTCATAGACCATCTCCCCCGAAATCGGAACCGCGGAATGACAAGGGTAAAGGAAGGGCAACCTTCGTCGCGAACGCCCAACAGCAACCTAACGTCCCGAAATCGGCGGATCAACTGGAGGAAAGACGCCGGTACTATAATGAGAAAATGAAGCGTCCCTACTCGTTCCCGCGAGACAAGATGAAGCGGTTATTCGAGCTGGCGATACGCAACAGGCTTATAAACCTACCAAATCCAAGGCGACCGCCGCAACCCACCGAGGTGAATGACTCCAACTACTGCCCTTACCATCAAACGGTAGGCCATCCGATTGAAGATTGCTTCGTCTTCAAAGGATGGATTGAAGACCAATACCTCCAGGGGAAGTTTGTACTGTCCGAAAAGTGGAAGGTGAACCCACCACAGCCGCATGCTCCTAGGAAAGCGGATACACCGGGGGCAACATGTTCTTTTATTGAAGAAGCTCCATGGGAGGTCGTGCTATCAACTAAAACCAAAAGAATGCTGAAAGACCTTCATGCGTGCCCTGCGATCGAATGGAAGGACCCTCTTGAACCTCAAATTATCAAAGGAATGTTGAAGCCCCGCCCAATTATAAAGACTAACGATAAGAGCCCAAATACTCACGTCCAACCGTCAAAATCTTCGAAGAAAAAGAAGAAGAAATCCAAGAAGTCCGTGAAGCTTGGAAACGAGCACACGAACTTACAGAAGCAAATCGACGCGCTGGAAGAATACAATCAAAAGGCGCGAACTCCTGTCACACTGCAAGAGTTCCTCAACCATATCTTTCAAGAGGAAGATAAGGGAGAGAGCTCGTCGGATGAATCCGAAGGATATGTGGCGAGTTGTAACGTAATCTCCCACTCGTTTACCGATGATGGGAAAACTCCCGGCACTAAGAAGATGGAGGCAGAGCCTGTACCAGAGCGTCCATGGCCAACAGACGAAATGATCGACGCTTTTCTAGACGAGATTCGTCTAAAATGTAAAGCGGACCAGGAGCGTGAAATGACCACGTCGGAAAGAGCCAAATGCGGGCGACTGAACGGAAGAGTTGAACTACCTTCGCCAGAGCGAAAAGTATCCGAGGTAGACAAGAAGATATTCAAGACGAAAAAAAGGTTTGCCAAAGCCATGTCAATGGGGATGAAGCTACCGCCCTCGGAAGGAAACACACACGATGGGGTAGAGACGCACCCTGACTATTGCACATATCATCGGAAAATCTCACATCCCACGGAGGAGTGCGACGCCTTCAAGATATGGTGGCAAGGATATGTTGTTCGTCAGCAACATTTTAAGCGCATGAAACGCAAGATCCGTCGGGAGCGAAGAAGCACTGTCAATGGGCACAACATAACGACTGGCAACTGTTGCATGGTTAACGCCAGGGAGTCACAAGTTCTCACCTTTGGGAGCGACTCTGATGAAGAAATGGCTCTGGGCCCTCTCTTTAAAGAATCTTTCTCGGGGAAGGAGGAGGAATCGGAGATCTGCGAGAACATCCAGCTGCGCAATCGCACGCTCCCAGAAAAGAATCTCGGGCCCGTCGGCCGAAAAGATAAGGGAAAGGAAAAGGTCATTGAAGATATCACTCTAGATGACCAGGTCACAAAAGAGCTAACTACCAAAAACCCTCCCAAAAAGGGTAAGGTAGACTATAACATCCTCGCGCACCTAAGGAAGCTACCTTCTCAGCTTAGCATTCTCGATGCCCTCCTATTATCGAAAGAAGCGCGAGACTCACTAATTAAGGCGTTACAAGAACCCGAGCAATTCTAAGCCTTCCTCGCCACTGAAAGGATGAAGGATGAACTGGAGGAAGTGCATACGGCCGATGTCACTTTCGGTGATGAAGACCTCCTTCTCGGGACGTGCGACCACAACCGCCCCCTATATGTCTCTGGATACTGCCATGACATCAAGATAGGCAAGATCCTGGTGGATAATGGATCCTCCGTTAACCTCCTTAATGTTCGGGTGTTGAAGGAAATCTGCATGAGTGTGCAACACCTCGCTCGTGACAAAATTACTATCTTCGGTTTCGACTCTCAATCGTCACGGACTCTCGGATCTGTAATACTGACGTTACGCTTCGGACTTCTCGTCACAGACATCAAATTCCATGCCATTGACGCCAAGACCTGCTACAACGCCTTGCTCGGTCGTCCTTGGCTACACGAGTACAACATCATCCCTTCTACGCAACATCAGTGTATGAAGTACTTCAAGGATGGTTTCGAGTACACCGTAACAGGCGAGTTGAACCCGTTTTCTGTAAACGAAGTTCGCAAATACGAAGACGCGAAATACTTTTTGCCAGATTTCGAAGATACAGAAAGGTGTCGCGACCCAGAGGACAAAGCCGCCGCCACCATTCCCGTTTTTGGGAGCGATACTGAAGAAGAGGAGGAAATAGTGTATACAGGGCCATCCCAACGCAACAACCTGGGGGCGCCCACCCCCATACCGGTCTTCGGGAGTGATTCGGAGGACGAGGTTAACGCCGTATTCTCCAGTCGGCTGTCAATACAGGCACCCCTTTGCGAGGACCATAGTCTGCAAATCACCATGGTACCGCAAGAACACTATAAGGATCTCGACGCGCTTCAAGCTCACAGCGTGCAAGACCTGCAAACATTTTACGTCCCTCCCAGGCGAAGGGGTGAGAAGGTGATCCTATTCTACCAATCCTCAGAGTCGAAGGTGGAGAAAGAGATCTGGCACGGCGCGGATGTTATACTTGACAGGCTCCAACCCATCCGTCTGCCTAGATACTATACAAATGGATTGAAGAAGTTATTGAAGCGCCAAGGAGTACCTTTAAGACAGACGGTGCGGCAGGCTCGGTTCTATAACAGGATTTGGGATGTCCCCGGGACTCAGCGCAAATTGCCCAATGGGAAAATGGAAACACTTGGGCTTGGGTACGCGAGAACCGGAAAACGAGGGCGAACCCACAGCAGCTACGCTATATTTACCTTTGATGAAGAAGAGGACGCCCTGTCAGGAGAGGCCGACCCCTCATCAAAACTAGACCCCGCGATCGAAGCGCCAAGTCCGTCGTTTGAAGAGCGAATGGGCAAGCCTATCAGGAAGGTGGGTCAGAAAGCTCGGGAAGACCACAACCGCGAAATGGCCATCTACGAGAAGGCCAGGACGCAACGTCTATCTCAACGTGCTACAAAAGACAAACACGCTTATCCTCGTCAATCCGTTGTACGAAAGGCCCGACGCAGAGACGGAAATAAATCAAGAAGCGGCTCGGGCTTGTCCCTCATGAAGAAGATGAGTCGAGCGTACTCCTTCCCCCGAGACAAGACGGAGAGGCTGCTCAACCTCGCTATAAAACATCAAATGATCACGCTTCCAGAATCTAGACGTCCTGAGCAAGCTAGCAAGGTCTCTCATCCGAGTTACTGCTCTTATCACCAAGCCATAGGACATCCTACCGAGAACTGCTTCACCTTCAAGAACTGGGTCGAGGACCAGTACCGACGGGGCAGATTCGCTTTATCCGACGGATGGAGGATAACGCCGCCGCAAAAGCACGAGCCCAAAACCACAAGAGCAGAACCGGATCCGCCTCAGTCTTGGGAGCGAGTTCGCACCTGTTATATGATTACGATATTAAAAGAAGAGCCCGAGAACGAAGATGACCTTCCCCGGTGCTTCGAGAACAGCGATGATGAGTTGATCTCAGAATTCCCGCCCGCTCCGAAAGAACTGGAAGACGGTATACATACTACCGCAGATAACCTCAAGAAGATCGAGCTGGGATCGGCAGACGACCCGCGGCCGACATTTGTCAGCGAGCTGTTATCCGAGGAAAAGGTGGCCGCGTTAAAGAACGTGCTCCTACGGCATAAAGACTGCTTCGCGTGGAACTACTCCGAGATGCCAGGATTGGATCCGGAGATTGCGGTGCATAGATTAGCAATATCCCCGGATATCAAGCCAGTCAAGCAGGCGCCAAGGAGGATGCGACTTGAGCTGGAGATGAGCATCAACGCCGAAGTCAAGAAGTTGATCGATTCCGGATTTATCCAAGAAGTCCAATACCCCGACTGGATCGCCAATATCGTCCCGGTAATGAAGAAGAATGGAACGGTGCGCATATGCGTGGATTTCAGGGATCTCAATAAAGCATGCCCAAAGGACGATTTCCCGGTGCCGGTAACCGAGCTAATGATAGATAACACATCCACTCACGAGGTCTTCTCCTTTATGGATGGTTCATCAGGATACAATCAGATAAAGATGCATCCCGAAGACCAGAAGCACACCGCTTTCCGGACTCCTTTGGGCATATTCTGCTACAAGGTTATGCCCTTTGGTCTAAAGAACGCTGGCGCCACCTATCAAAGGGCCATGACAAAAATCTTCGACGATCTCATACACGACATCGTCGAATGCTATATCGATGACCTCGTAGTGAAGAGCATGTCATACGAAGAGCATTTAAAGCATCTCGAAACCGTATTTCAACGCCTTCGGCAATATAATTTAAAAATGAATCCCCTCAAATGCGCGTTTGGAGTCTCCTCGGGCAAATTTCTGGGATTCATCGTTCGACACAGAGGTATTGAAATAGATCCGTCAAAGATTAAAGCGATCATGGAAATGCCTCCGCCAAAAAACCCTCAAGCAGTTGCGGTCTCTCCAAGGGAAGCTCGCATACATCCGGCGGTTTATCGCTAATCTTTCGGGCAAATGCCGTCCTTACAGCCACCTGATGAAAAAGGGAACCCCGTTCGTTTGGAATCACAAATGTCAAGGTGCACTAGACGAGATCAAACAATACTTGCAAAATCCGCCGGTGTTGGCTGCCCCAGTGAAAGGAAAGCCTCTCATTCTTTACACGGCCGCCCTTGAAGGTTCTTTGGGCGCATTATGGGCACAGGAGAATGATCAGGGGAAAGAAAGAGCACTTTACTACTTAAGTCGAGTGCTGCTGGGGGCAGAAAGCAATTACTCGCCCATCGAAAAACATTGCTTGGCATTAATCTTTGCAATAACGAAGCTCAGGCACTATGCGTTGGCACATGAAGTCCGCCTCATTTCGAAGGTGGACCCCCTTAAATACCTGATGTCAAAGGCTATATTGACGGGAAGACTCGCTAAATGGGCCTTGCTCTTGATGGAGTTCTCGATAACATATCAACCCCTCAAGGCAGTGAAGGGCCAGGCCATTGCCGACTTCCTCGCCGAGCACCCGATACCGGCCAACTCTCCTCTGAACTGTGATTTGCCGGATGAGCATGCATTTGATGCAATTGGCGGTGGAAGCACACGATGGGAACTCTATTTTGATGGAGCGTCCTCCATAAAGAAACAGAAACAGGGTAGCCCGATCATCAAATCGGGGATAGGCCTTATCTTTGCAACTCCACAAGGAGGAATAATGCGCTTCGCCTTCTCCTTAACGGAGTCAAGGACAAACAATGAAGCCGAATACGAAGCTCTGATAGCAGGCCTCGAAATCGCCATCAACATGGGAATTGAAGACCTCCTCATATACGGAGATTCTCAGCTGGTCATTAGCCAAGTAAATGGTGACTACCAAACGTGCAAACCAGAATTGGTGAAGTACGGCGAAAAGGTGCAACAACTGTTGGCCCAGATCCCCTTCTATATTCTAGAGAACATACCGCGCGCAGAGAACAGCAAAGCAGACGCATTGGCCAAACTCGCTAAAGAACTGGCCGACGAGAACCTCGATGACGTCAGAATCATAGTACAAAGCCGTCGAGTGCTCGCCCCGGCAGAAATACCTCCGGAATTATATAAAGAAAAGGGAGCGATTGAGCAAGCGACCCTACAAATAAAAGACCGTGAGAAGGCTGAGGACTGGAGGGAAGTCTTCATAGACTACTTTAAGTCCCACCGAATGCCCGAAGAAGCGTCCTCAAGACATCAGCTTATGAAACGAGCTCTATCCTTCGCTTTCGTCAACGATACCCTGTACAAGAGATCGTTTGATTTTCTATGGCTGAGATGCTTGGGACCTGACGAAGCAGAAAGAGTCGTTCAAGAAGTTCACGACGGGCTTTGCGGTTCTCATCAAGCGGGCCCAAAGATGAAGTTAAAAATTAAACGGATGGGTTACTACTGGCCCACGATGATCCAGGACTGCCTCGAGTATGCGAAGCAATGCCACTCATGCCAGATCCATGGAGACTTCATCCACCAACATCCGAATCCACTACACCCAACGGTGGCCAGCTGGCCATTCGAGATGTGGGGGACTGACATAGTCGGCCCCATTGAGCCAGCATCATCCCGGGGACACCGCTTTATCCTGGCGACAACTGATTACTTCTCCAAATGGGCAGAAGCAGTACCACTGAAGGAAGTGAAGACGGAGAATATCCTCCATTTCTTCAAGACGCAAGTCATCTATCGGTTCGGAACTCCACGACGGATTATCTCCGATAATGGGCCGGCCTACCGAAGCCATAAGATTGGCCGCTTCGCACAGCAGCACAATATAGACTGGAGATATTCTTCAGTTTACAACCCACGAGCTAACGGTCTAGCCGAGGCTTTCAATAAGACCTTGACGAAGATCATAAAAAAGACCGTCTCCAGGAATAAGAGGGACTGGCACGAAAGGCTGCAAGAAGCCCTTTGGGCTTATCGAACTACATTCAAGACGGCCACGAACACAACACCGTACGCGTTGGTATTTGGGACGGAAGCAGTTCTCCCCCTTGAGATAGAGTTACCCTCTCTACGAGTAGCAGTCCACCACGAGCTGACGAACGAAGAAAATGCTCACCTTCGGCTTGAGGAGCTTGACGCCCTCGATGAAACCCGGCTCATAGCGCAACAACATCTAGAAGCCTACAAAGCAAAGATGACGCGCTCTTACGAAAGATTGACCAGGCCGAGGACATTCCGCCCAGGCGAACTCGTACTAGTGGTCAAAAGACCTATGATCCCCAATCGCGCCAAGCGGGGAAAATTTGAGCCAAACTATGAAGGCCCGTACATCATAGACAAGGTCTACCAGGGTGGAGCCTACCTACTCATGGACATGCACGGTGAAAGGCCTTTCAGGCCAGTAAACGGCCGCTTCTTGAAGAAATACCATGCTTAATAAGCTGCAGCCTAGGTCAATGATGGATGACGACGACTATGTCCGCTCGCTATCTTCCTAAGCTCAGACTTTACAAGCAGCAGCCGGCCTTCCTATATCGACGGACCGAAACGTCCTTAAACTATCGTCGGACCGAAACGTCCTTAAACTATCGTCGGACCGAAACGTCCTTAAACTAACAGCGGACCGAAACGTCCTTAAACTATCGACGGACCGAAACGTCCCTAAACTACCACCGCAACGTCCTTAGGTTGACGAGATGGATAAATAAAAAAAAAATGATAAAAAAAAAAAACGGTATGTCCATAAGCAAAATGGGCACGGATGAAAACCCGAAAAGGGCTCCGTGAGTAAAAACAGCAGGGCTGCCGGCAAGTGTTCGTGAAAACCCGAAAGGGCGCGACCTTGTAAAAAAAAAGAGAAGAGTAAAAATGATATAAATAAAAAAAAAACGGTATGTCCATAAGCAAAATGGGCACGGATGAAAACCCCAAAAGGCTCCGTGAGTAAAAACAGCAGGACTACCGGCGAGTGTTTGTGAAAACCCGAAAGGGCGCGACCTCGTTAAAGGACACTTACAGAGTCCTCTCGACCCTGTAAGGAGAAACCACCTGCGTGAGATCCTTACGATTCACAAAGGAGCAGCACACTTAGGGATCCTCACGATTCCTGAGGAGAAAATACACTTACGAGATCCTCACGACTCGTAAGGAGAATTCTCTTATGGGACCCTCACGGCTCATGAGATTTGAAAGTCTTAAGTTACAGAAACCTGAACCTGTTCTTAAGCAAATCCCCCACAACCTCCGATATTGCCCTACAAGAGGCTCAATACTGACCCTTGTATACAATCCACGGGCGCGAATAAACATTTCCCCAGCAAAGTCCAACCCTTGTAGGTCCTCTCGACCCATAAGGAGAAAACCCTCTTGTAGGATCCTTACGACTTACAGAGGAACATACACTTAGGAATCCTCACGATCCCTAAGGAGAAAATACACCTGCAAGATCCTCGCGACTTGTAGGGAGAAATACCTTTGTGAGACCCTTACGGCTCATGAAGTCAAAAGCCTTAGTCGACAGGACCTTAACCCTGTTTGCTAAGCCACCTTTGTTTAACATCGATAGAGGCAAATGATGATTCGCTCCTGGCAACATCCCAGTTGCAGCGATGCTGATGCCGAAATCGGTGTCCAAAATCCGAGCTTGCGGCGAAAAAGCTAGCAAGCCACACATGCCTACAAAATAGCCGAAATGATGGGGCAACTTGCAATAAAAAGCAGCAAGTAAAAATGTATGCATGAAAAATAGCCGAAATGATGGGGCAACTCGCAATAACAAAGCAACGAGTAAAAATAAAACAAATAGCCGAAATGATTGGGCACCGCGAAAAATAGCCGAAATGATTGGGCAATCGCGACCTTCGCGATATAAAAAGCTGAAATGATAGAGCATCGCGGAAAGAATAAAAGAAATGATGGAAAAATGAAACCTTTTTGCCCTACAGGTGATACTACAACAATCCCTGTACACAATCCAGGGGCGCAAACAAAGAAGGAGTCGTACTCCTTCCCCCAGGTTTCACCAAAGAAGAAGAAGCCAAATCTCGACGGGCCAAAGGAGACCTGGAGATCGTCTCAACACTCGTCTCGTAACGACGGACACAACTTCAAGCTAAACGAAACAGCGGCAACTCCCAGTTCCATGGCTCGGCGGTGTACATATCGCCAACAGTCAAACCTCCATTCCGTGAAATGCGGATACAATCGATAAAATTCCTGGTTACATGGAACGCGGATAATGTCACTCTTTGACCCCGTGGAAAACGTCCAGAGCGGATCCTGGTCCTCGCAGAGCATGGCAGTGAACCCGTGCGAAGCATCCAGAGCGGAGCCTAGTCCTCGCCTAACGCGGCAGTGAACCCGTGTGAAGCATCTAGTGCAAAATTCCTGGTCACGTGGAACGCGGATAACGTCACTCTTTGACCCCATGGAAAACGTCCAGAGCGGATCCTGGTCCTCGCAGAGCATGGCAGTGAACCCGTGCGAAGCATCCAGAGCGGAGCCTAGTCCTCGCCTAACGCGGCAGTGAACCCGTGTGAAGCATCTAGTGCAAACTTCCTGGTTACGTGGAACGCGGATAACGTCACTCTTTGACCCCGTGGAAAACGTCCAGAGCGGATCCTGGTCCTCGCAGAGCATGGCAGTGAACCCGTGCGAAGCATCCAGAGCGGAGCCTAGTCCTCGCCTAACGCGGCAGTGAACCCGTGTGAAGCATCTAGTGCAAACTTCCTGGTTACGTGGAACGCGGATAACGTCACTCTTTGACCCCGTGGAAAACGTCCAGAGCGGATCCTGGTCCTCGCAGAGCATGGCAGTGAACCCGTGCGAAGCATCCAGAGCGGAGCCTAGTCCTCGCCTAACGCGGCAGTGAACCCGTGTGAAGCATCTAGTGCAAACTTCCTGGTCACGTGGAACGCGGATAACGTCACTCTTTGACCCCGTGGAAAACGTCCAGAGCGGATCCTGGTCCTCGCAGAGCATGGCAGTGAACCCGTGCGAAGCATCCAGAGCGGAGCCTAGTCCTCGCCTAACGCGGCAGTGAACCCGTGTGAAGCATCTAGTGCAAACTTCCTGGTCACGTGGAACGCGGATAACGTCATTCTTTGACCCCGTGGAAAACGTCCAGAGCGGAGCCTGGTCCTCGCCAAGCACGGCAGTGAACCCGTGTGAAGCATCCAGAGCAAACACCGGACTGTGGAGTCCTTAAAATCCACGGACTATGACGTCCTTAACCTCGACCGTGATGTCTTAAAACTAACGATCAACCCCCCGATTCCCTACGGATTTCGCCTTGGTTTAAGGGTACATCTCTTCACTCCTTTGATACCTGGCGTTGTAATTCCTCAACGTTTTCAAAGAGGTGACGGGTCCCTGCAACCAAACACCGGACTGTGGAGTCCTTAAATCCACGGACTATGAGGTCCTTAACCTTGACCGCGATGTCTTAAAACTAACAGCGGACTGTGGAGTCCTTAAATCCACGGACTATGAGGTCCTTAACCTTGACCGCGACGTCTTTAAACTACGATACCTTGAGAGATCCCTAACCCCGTGAAACACGGAAAGAGGTGATCACACCCGGAACTTGCAGGCCCTCACGACCTGTAAGGAAGAAAAACTCTCTTGTGAGATCCTTGCGACTCTCAAGGGAAAACCCGCTTAAGGATCCTCACGATCTTTAAAAAGAACTCACACCTATGGGATCCTCTCGACCTATAGGGAGAAAGACTCCTTATGAGACCCTCGTGGCTCATAAGAAGCAAAGGCCTCAGGAAACAGATCCTAACCCTGAATCCTAAGCCACGGCTGTGCAAGGAGATCAAGATAGAATATCCGCAGAATGCATTCAATGAAAAGGGGACACATCACTGAGAGGAAAATTGTATCTTTTATTCATAAACCAAAATGGATGCAAAATACAATTCAAAGCAAAAAAAGGCAGATACTCTTATTCATGAGTATGTACAAAAAAAAAAGGGGTTCTACACTAACGAAAAAGATCACCAAACACAGGATCAACGGCACAGGGGTTGATGAAGCAAAGGACAAGATTCTCCATCTCTCTCTCCGCTTTCTCCAGCACATCGAAACGACGATTCTCGCGAGGAGTCTCTCCCCATCGGTTGGTGCCATGTTCGTCCGCGAATGCAAACATAATAGCTCGCCGGGCCCTTATCTCGCTCAGCAGATGAATTGAGCAGTCCTTCAGAGCTTGAGTAATCAAGCATGCTTCATGAAAACCCTCGAGCTTTTCTTCCGCCGCATCAAGCATCGCCAGGGTCATCTCTGCCGGGTGAGGAGGAATGTCGGCAAGCACGGCCATGAGGATCATCCGGAGCCAGAGGGAACCCATCGGGAGGGGAGACCCTCTACGGATCGAGAGCTCGTGCATGGCCGAGTCACATTCGTTGTCAGAAAGGAGGGGGTCCACCAACCGAGCAGAAAAGCGGGGGATCATCTCCTCAAGAGGAACTTCCCACGGCTGTCGACGAGCATGAGGGCGATTACAAGCCATGGCACCCGTTTCTCCCTCAAGAAAAAAAATATATATATATATATATATGATATGAATCTCTCTGTGAAAGGAAAAGAAGGCTGTAGCCTCATATATAATAAAGCGCATTAAGTGCTGTGCGCAGAAAATCTTGCATGGCGAAATTATTTTCAAGGCCTAAAAAAGGAAAGGCACCGAAAATCAAGGAGATGTAATTATTTCCAAGACCCTTTCTCTGCACTGAAAATACGGCATGGAAAATTTTGTGAACAGCCACATCAAGGGATCCCACGTGCGGAACACGTGAGGCCTAAACCTGACGTTCAGTTAAAAGGAAAATATGGAGTGATACCCTGCATGATAAAAAGCATAAACAGCAATAGTAGCAAAATAATAAAATCTCAGAGAAAAAGCGTGCAAACATACAAGGATACAACAAAACTTGTCATTCAGACTTCAAGAAGGCAATACAAAATAAAAAGAAAAAAAAACTTTTACAATGGTAAGGCTTCAGACGCGGGGCACGGGTTGAGAAACTCGGAATTGACTTTATTCAAGATCTTCCAAGCATTTCGAACCTCCCGAGTATGCTTTCTCTCACGGTCACAGGCATCGGGGTCTCCACGGATGTCCTCTTCCCTCCGGTAGGCGCCCAGTATGGCTGATTGCTGAAAAATCTGATGAAGGAGATCAATGAGATCATCCCGCCTTCTCTTTGAGATCAAGCCCATAAGGTACACCGAATGCACCTTATCCTCGGCAATGTCCAAGTCCCCGAGCGGTATGCCGGCGCAAAAGAGAGGAAGTGCCTCCCGGATCGCCAGCACGATTAGCCTCAGAAGAGAAGAGCGACGGGGGAGGAGCCTATGGTTGTACTCGTCGAAACGGCTCATGATTTCGGCACACTGAGCGTCGGTGAACTCCTGGTTCTGACCGCGGCCCAGCGCACGAATGTTCCCGTAGGAGATGATCTCGTCAAGTCTATACAGATGGGCATCCATGGTACCTAAGATAAAAGTCAAGAGATTCATTACAAAGCCACCATTTCACTAATTGCAGAAGAACAGCCTTGGGCCAAGAGACCCCAGAGATTCTCTGTGTGAAGAAATCGAGTTCTTCATTGGAATTTAATTCCTTGTTAAGAAAAGGGAATTAAATTCCCAAAAACATTTTAATGGAATTAAAGTCCATGGAGTTGAAACGCTGTCATCATCTCCCCGAAGATCACCTAAACCCTTAAAAGATCTACAGTTCGAAAGTTAGGTGGTTTCCTGTTCTTATGGAAAAACTTGAGGAAAAATGGGTTCTTTGTGAAACCCTTAATACGGATTTAAAATCCAAAGAGTTCTTTTAAAGACGAAGGCGCTTTGGCCGTTCAACATTATTACCTGAGGAAAAGGGATCCGTCAACAGAGTTAAACTCTGGGAAATGTCTGAGACAGAGAACTAAGCTCTGAAAGCGAGAATTAAATTCTCAACGAAAAAGTTCTCAGAAGAAGAAGATGAACAAAGTGAAGGCTCCTATGAAGAGACAGCGGTATTTATAGAAGACAATGAAAACGCTTCGTCTCCCCAGATCCCTAAAGGAATCCAACGGTCACAAGAGGTGACAGCGTTGCACTCACGTGCAGACACGTGAGAACAACGCTGTGGGGGCATTTGTTTCCTGATTTAAAATTAGGAAGCTTCTGTGAAAAGCTTCAGAAGAGGGTCACGTGCTTACACGTGACTAGCGGTCACGTGTTCGCACGTGACACCTGAACGCATCATTCAAGCAAGTTCAGTCTCCTGACTAAGTCGAAGAAAAGGGGGCTTCAGGAAGGGTCACGTGCTCCCACGTGATCAAGGTCACGTGTCGGCACGTGACATTTAAATTCAAGCAGCAAAGGCGCACATTGGTTCCCTGATCAAGTCAAGGAAAAGAGCTTCAGAAAAGGTCGCGTGCTCTCACGTGACCAGAGTCATGTGTTGACACGTAACGTTCAAGACAGCAGACCCGTTCTCCCGTTGAACCAAAGAAAGAGAGTTCAAACAAGGGTCACGTGCTCACACGTGACCAGGAGGTCACGTGGTAGCACGTGATGTTTAAGCAGCAATCAGAAGACGCAGCGCAGAAGGCTAATTCCAAAGGGGGTCACGTGCTCACACGTGACCACGGGTCACGTGGTCACACGTGGCCGGCTTTCAAAGCCCATTTTTGACGACAGAATTAAATTCTGAAGGAAATTCGAATCTTTCCAAAGGAAAGTAATTATTTGGGACCAATCAAATTAAAGATTCAGAGATGATTAAATATCATCTATCTATGGAAAATCTCGGGTTTGGAAAGATTTCCCCTTTAAATCTAACCAAAATAGCAAGGGAGAATCTCTGGATTTAAAATCCAATGGTGAATAAAATTCACCTAATCATCCAACGGCCCAAAATGAATGATGAATGCAAATCAAATATCAATGAAGATTCGTCAAAAACTGATTGATTCGGCTGCTTCTCCTATAAATAGGAGCCAAAAGACACAGAGAAATATATACATACGCAGAGAAGAAAAGAGAAAAGGAGAAGAGCTTTGATACTTGAAAAAGACTCAGATCTTCTGCAAAAAACCCTAGGTAAGAAAGGGAAAGCCTTTTGGAAAGAAAAAGAATTTAATTCTCAACAGAGTTTAACTCTGAGGCATAAAACGAGAGAGCATATCTCCTCCCTCTTTGATAGAGGATCTGCAAAGTGCACATCTCCCCTTAAGGTTGAGAATTTAATTCTCAATGGGTCGAGATCCTGCCATGCAGATCCAAAACATAGAGAAGGAATGCAAGTATGAGAATTTAACTCTCATAGAACTATAGGAATTTAATTCCTCCTAAGTAAAGTTAGGGTTCGACCCTGTATTATGGGAATTTAATTCCTTCAAAACAAAAAGAAACAGGGTTGAACCCTAATCAAGAACATAGTTTTGTCGAAACAGTGGGAATTTAATTCCTTTAATCATAATCCTCAGAAAAGGGGAGTTTAATTCCTTAAAAGCTTTTAGGGTTTAACCCTATTCGGTTCTTCGCATAAACAAGGAATTTAATTCCCACAGAAAACTCAGATTTAAACTCTGTTCCAGAATATAAGCCTTCAAAAGGAAATAGGAATTTAATTCCTCTGAAATTAAAAGTTCGAGGAATTTAATTCCTGAAAGAGGAGCAACAGATCCTCCAAAAAACAGCATTGAGGCAGGGTCACGTGTCACCACGTGACCCCCCCCAAAAGCCCTACAGAAAGCCCCTTTGAGGCAGCACCCCACGTGACACACGTGACTTTCAGCAGGAGCCTTAACACATAGGCATTTGAATGCCCGTCACGTGCTAACACGTGACGCTATCAAAGACACAGTAATTTCGGCAGAATCATTGAAGGGAAGGCACTCTCACGTGGGGCCACGTGACCGTTCTTGCTGTAGTGTTTGACACTAAGTTAAAACTCTCGAATCCAGTATTGAAATGCTATCGGGCCTTAGTGTTCAACACTAATTAAAGAATTTTGTTCGTAGTGTTCAATATTAATTGTTTTAATATTCGGCACTAATTTAAGATCCCCATTGCCAGTGTTTAACACTGAGCTGTTTTAGTGCTTATGATCATTTCAAGGCCTTGTTGCTGGTGTTTAACACCAATTATTCTTCTAGTGTTAAACACTAACTTGTCAAACTCATTCCCAGTGTTCAACACTGATTGCTTTGAAGTGTTTAACACTAGTCTATAGCCCAATTGGCTAAAGGGATGGAGGCAAAGCTTCTCCCTCGATGGACTCACAAGGAATCAATATTCCAGACATGATGGGACTTAGCCCAAGCTGGCCAT
Organism: Agapanthus africanus; assembly: GCA_030015575.1. Classification (NCBI taxonomy): domain Eukaryota; kingdom Viridiplantae; phylum Streptophyta; class Magnoliopsida; order Asparagales; family Amaryllidaceae; genus Agapanthus; species Agapanthus africanus. Next base: position 422,381,416 of record JASDDO010000010.1, on the reverse strand, counting down.
AAGTCCTCAATTCGTGACTAATTGGGCCAATGGGCTCATAACATGATTAATCAGTCCTGACCTCAAATTGGGCCAGGGGCTGCTCAAGCCACTCCGGTTCTAGGGTACATCTCTTCACTCCTTTGATACTTGGCATTGTAATCCCTCAATGTCTTCAAAGAGGTGACGGGTCCCGACGACCACCCATGATATGGACTGTGGGGTCCTTAAACTCATACAAATTCCTGGTCACGTGGAATACGGATAATGTCACTCTTTGACCCCGTGGGAAACGTCCAGAGCGGATCCTGGTCCTCGCAGAGCACGGCAGTGAACCCGTGTGAAGCATCCAGAGCGGAGCCTGGTCCTCGCTAAGCACGGCAGTGAACCCGTGTGAAGCATCCAGAGCACATACCGGACTGTGGGGTCCTTAAACCCATGGACTACGACGTCCTTAACCTTGACCGAGATGTCTTAAAACTAACAACGGACCGCAATGTCCTTAAACTACCCACGGACCGCAATGTCCTTAAACTACCCACGGACCGCAATGTCCTTAAACTACCCATGGACCGCGATGTCCCTAAAACTAGAACAATAGAGCCCTTTCTTATGCTCTTTTGTTGGACCTAAACGGCCCCGTCTAAGTTGATCTTAGCCTTGGAGATGGTTAACGCGTCCTTAGACCCTCAAACATACTGGACTACGAATCCCCCAAATTAACTCCGGCTCAAGGGTACATCTCTGAACTCCTCTGGCATCTGTCGTTGTAATCCTTCAACGTCGTCAGAGAGGTGATGGGTCCCGACAGCCATACAGACGATGGACCACTATGTCCCTAAACTGGAACATTAGAGTCCAAACACTCTTTTGTCGGATCTAAACGATCCCGTTAAGTTGATCTTAGTCACAAAGTTAGACTAACGTATCCTTAACAAACGTTTGAGTTGATCTTAGCCTCGAGTAGGGCTGACGTATCCTCAAACCAAACCCCCCCAAACCCAAATTTAAGATAATGGGGATTTGGACTAGTCCACGCCCTACGGGCGACGACATAACTCAGTCTCCGTAAACAATCCACGGGCAATAAAACAAACACCCACGACACGAAGTGACCATCTGGAGAAGGAGAAAGTTGTTACCGCAATGCGGTAGCGTAATTAACTGCAGGGGCTTGCGCCTGCAGGGAAGAGCGTCCCCACAATCAAAAAACCCCTCAAACGAGGGGGAATCTGACGAAGTCTGCTACATCGGTCGCATCCGTTTAAACCTTCGATATATGGTGCCATAAATCAACTTGGCATCTTCGGAGAGGTGGACGGATAGCACCAATTAGCATCTGCCCCGAACCTAACGCCTCAGACGTCCCGACGTCCCGGCCGCCGTTCGGAGGGGAACAGTACTATAGGCCGTATGGATATATGGCAGGGTTCGATCAGATACGTGTGGTATTGCACGGATCAGGATCGAACGGATATTACTAGCCGGCTTTGGTTTAAGCCGGATCCTAGTATAGTACAGTGTAGATTTTGTCTCATTGCATTTGTATTTCGGTCGGAATACAAATGCGGGTGTGTATGCACAGTATCGGGGTTTTCCTGTAATTTATTATGGGACCAGTTTTCTGGAGTTGCCAGTTTGCTTTCCGTTTCGGCCATTCTCATTTGTATCTTTCAATGGCCGAAGATTGGTGGAGGAGGGCTTATTTGCATTTGTGCAAATAAGTATTTGTGGAGGTGTTCTTTGCATATATTTGTATCATGATAGCTTTTCCTTGACCTTGACTTCTAGCTTCATCATGCCTTGACTTTTGTAGGACATGATGGTTGATGATGTTTGTGGTTGAGTGTGGGTTTATTTTTGTGATGATTCTTTTTGCATGATAGCCTTCTCTCTCTCTCCATTGTATTATTGGATGGCTCTCTCATTCTATCACACTACTCCCTCATTCTCTCTCTCCCCCTCACCATGATGGCCGGCCACTATGCATGGGGGCTGTCCAAAAATTTTGAGGGTGGGTTTTTAGCTCATTTCATGTTGCAAAAACCCCACAAGATCAATCTCAAAAGCTCCAAGTTCAATCCCTCCACCAAAGGCAATTCCTACAACCCCAAAATGAGACTTCTTCTATTATACATTCTACAGCAAATCTTAGGCACGTCGACTAGCCAGCTTCGTGCCCGAGTTGCCTCGGCATTGAGGTGGGAGCCCGTAAAAGAAGTAGGCGATGTGGTGCACTTCCGGCGACGAGGTGGAGACAGGACATTCCGCAGGAGATCGGGACGACGACGAGAAGACCGGAGGACTCGGATCTGTCGGTATATCTCTCTTCCCCATCTTGTAGTTAGCTAGGACTAGTTAATGGTTCGATCCGGGTATTAGTGCGCGGCGGTTTGCCGGTTCAAGAAAAATTTAAGTTTATCACCGCTTCCGCATTTGGCCGTCGGATTGACGGCCGGGGCGCCGCCGTGCACTTACAGTGGTATCAGAGCCTCGCCATTAACTTAGTCTAGCTTGCCTTAATGCGTTTTTCAGTTCCGATCGATCAAATGTTCCAAAACCCGTATTTTCTTCACAACAGTTTTCTGTTGAAATTTTTTGGTCTCGAAAATTTTTTCAGGTTGTAAAATAGTGATCTGCTGGAAGTTATAAGGCTACTGTAGAAATTCGACAGGGTGAGTCCACAGTGGAAGCGCGGAACAGCGGCCAAACCCCCCTTTGGGCCGCGGTTCCACCGCACACTGTTGGGTTCCCTGCACCAAATTTCTACAGTATCTTTCTGGGGTTAAAATTGGGGTTTTGGAATAATAACATTGGGCCAAGAATTTCTTGATCTGCTACAGTGATGCTTGGGGGCCCACTTGTTAAAATTTGATTGATCGGATATTTTAAACACATTATTTCACAGTATTTACATTATATCTGCGACCGTGAATGTCACTTGATCGGTAAATCCTGTCTAACTGCTATAGCCCGGTTAGACGGATTTGCGAACGTGACTTTCACGTTGATGTTCTGTTTTTGCTGTGATGTTGCGGATCGGTCGTGGGGGATAGCCTGGATGCAATGCTAGTACAGTTTTTGTTGTGGTTGTATTATGTACATTTAATATTGCGGGGCGAGCGTCCAACATGTGGACTGCCGTCACTGTCTGATTGTATTATTATTTTGGGGCACGACCAGGTTGCGGTCGATGTACCCGTTGTATGTATATTTTACTTTCTGTACTAGGATTACCCCGCGGAGGGGTGCACGGATAGCCGGATTCTAGAAGGCAACAAGCCCGAATCTCATGGCATTGAGATGGAGGGGGCTTCACTCTAGAATTGGCGGGCTATTCGCCGCACTCGTAGGGGGTACAGGTTGACCCAGGAGGGGTGCCCAAGTTACCGGATTCCGTGAAGTGCTGGGTGGTCCATTCACGGTGCTGAAGGGGGCTGCCTCGCTTCAGGTTTTGGCGGGTAACTTGCCGCGCCCGTAGGGGTCTAGGATTTCATTGCACAGGCTATCCACACGACCAGGGGAACGTCGGGTTTCAGTAGTGGCTCTGTGAAACTCGGGGATCCCAGATATCTGTATTGTTCTGTGATGCTGTACTTTTCTGTGATGTTGCATTTTTATCACGTCTTGAGCGAATATAATATATTGGTATATATATTAGTAGATGTTGTATATGTTTTGCATCCGCGCTAGTCCAGTCCCCGCTCTGTCGTTAGTTAGCTAACCTAACGGGTAATGACGGGACCCGGTGGCGAATGCGGATGGCATATATGTACATTTTATTTTCGTTCTTTTCTGGTGTGATTATTGATGGGACTGCATTGATTCTGATCAATGCAAAGTAAAACAAACCTGTTTGGATGTTGTTGGAACAATTTAAAAGTTGTTATTACAAAGATGTTTCCTTTTGTTATGCATAGTGGTATTCGGTTGGAATATCCTGCACCTCATTCGACGGGGCAAGGGCCGATATCCCTTCACCGGGACTAACCCCTTGGGCAGAAGTTTGTGTCAGGGTAATAACTTCACTATAGTCGATTACATGTTGCTTTGCATCGCGGTATTCAGTGGAATATCCTGCACCTCATTCCACGAGGAAAGAGCCGAGATCCCTTCACCGGGAGTGACCTCTTTAGCAAAAGTTTTCGCCATTATATTTATAAAAAGCTATCAGGTTCCTTCAACGAGATCAAGTTCATTACGTTAAAGGTTTTTTCGCCAAAAACCAGCCGTAGCCTTCCGTCGTTTCTTATAGATGGTCAGTAATATTCAAGCTATGTTTGTTGGCTTTCGTCAAGGCATAGTGTTTGGTAGTTGCTGGGGTATTCATTTGTTGCATAGATAGATGTGTTGGTTTGGGACAGTCGTATTACCTTGTTGGCTTTCGTCAAAGGTATGTACGGGTGGGTTCAAATTAACAAGATAATGACGGGCAGAACGTGACATGTGACTTATGATTTGTTGACTTTCGCCAAGGTCATAAGAACATGGGGTAAAAATCATATCCGGAGTTTCTAAAGAAACCGAAACTTGCCAGGCATGCGCATACCTTCTGGAGTGTGATAACGCGAGTGGATTCCGTCACGTTATCATGCGATGAGAGTTGGATCCCGATTCCCACTGATGAGTTGGTTTACGCTTCAGGTGATCCCGATTGATTCTTCTTTCAGGTTTGGAGAAGAATTTGACAGGACAGTGGGAGGTTTCCGGATTAGATAAAGTGATAACCATTCTGATCTAGGTTAGAGTGCACGCAGAGTGTTTCTTTTCTCTCTCTCTTTTGCAGCGACCTTTGACTGACCCTAGACTATGACTCAGTGACCAGGTTGACCGAACCTTCTTAAAATACTGGCTTTTGGATTGTCTATGTTGCATAAGTCATTGCCACTCCTTCTTTTACCTTTTGAATTTCTCAGAACACCCGTATTACTACGGATATCCACTTCCATTGGATAGATCCATCGTATGATTATATACGAACTCGAAGGGACTTCTTCGAGGATGGATCCAGGTTCAGGAGAAATAGAATTGGTTTATTTAGTTGTCTTTTATTATCACCTTCTCTCAGATTGCGAGGGCTCCTTGGTTTAGGAGAGTACACCTATTACGCTTATTGGATAGTCTTATTCCAAATCATAGGCAGGTGCCGAAAGGTAGGGAATGAAGAAAACCAATTAGCCTAAGTAGGGTGTGCAGAAGGTAATATGTAAAGACAAAATAAAGGGATTAGAAAAAGGGCAAAGTAAATTGCGACTGTTATCATTCACGACCAAACCGCGTACTTCATCGCCACTCCTATTTCACCTTTAAAGGAATAAGGTATTATTCAGTTGTCTTTTATCATCACCTTCTCTCAAGATGCGAGTACTCCTTGGTTTAGGAGGGTACACCTATTATGCTTACTGGATAGTCTTCTTCCAAACCATAGGCTGGTGCCGAACGGTAGGGAAGGAAGAAAACCATTTAGCCTAACGACGGTGTACAGAAGGTAACGACTAAAGACAAATAAAGGGATTTGGAGAGATGGCAAAGAAATATACGGTTATAGTCATGAATTGGATTTTGGAAGAGGCATTGCTATGAATACCAGGATACCCCTACGAAACATTTTCATGTTTCAGTGCATTGTTAAAGGAAAACCGTTTTCCCGATTGGATACTTACTCCAAGGGTATGTATTTACCAGGTTTCATTCTCATATCTGTATAGGTTTTACAGATGATGAGTGAGAGTAAGTTATTGGGAATTAGGTGATCATCCTCATTGTATCGGAATTCGTTGTAATTGGTGATATTTGAGGAAATCGCCAGGGTACAGTTTTCAACCTACGACACACAGGTTTTGAGTTGTTTAAACTCAGCGGACTTATACAGAGTATTGTATGTTGTCCAAGTGTCCATCAGGACAAAGGGGTAGGTCCTCGTACTATGTTCTGTTTACTTATGACTTCTCTAGTATTTAGACAAGTGTTTCGTAGAAATACAAGGTCTAAGTTTTGAGAAGTTGTGGGTATAAGAATAAAGTAGAGAACCAGGTATCATAAGTATCAGGATTCTTCAAAGAGATCGAAGATGTAGATTCTTGTGATTGGTATTCAGATGATAGTAATAGTTTTGAGAAACTTGTTTCTCTTTCAGGTTACTCATAATTGGATGGATTCCTAAGTTGAGTAATGCTGATTAGCCTCTTTCCATTAAAGTTGATATGCACTGGAGACAGTTGCATGATTTGAATCTGGTTCCAATTAAATTAGTGCCAAAGTTTCTATATTGGATATAGAATAGTTCGTACCTTAAAAGATATTAAGGTACGGGGAGTTGTCCAGCTTATGCTTAAAACCAGACTCTGGATAACTCAGGGCACGTTTCTGTAATGGCTGTTTGTGGGTTGACCCTGGCTATGACGAGGGTTGATATTCTACCATTTGGAAGATCAATAGTGATATTGTTCTTGACTCGCCACAGTTTTAGTAAAATGGATCTTTTTCAGAAAACAGTAGTGGGAGTATGGTAGAACTGGAAGTGATTCCAGAATCGCGAACGATTACGGAAAATTTAATAGGACCTATATATTCAATCAGGTTTGACATTCCAATAGCCACTCCGCAGATATGGTGGGTAACCTCAGACACCCGAGAGGTACTCCGGTAGCCTTAAGGACGGTGACAGGGAGGATCTTATCTACCCAGACTTGACACTACTGTTGTTCCAGGCTATGAGACCCGATAGGAGGGTTGTCGTAGTCAGTGGGAGCAGCGGAAGCATGGTGGGCAAGTAGCTTATGTCTATTTATAGACTAGAGCAGTTATAGCGGAGATAGATCATCTAGTTTTGATGTGACAGTCATGGGTTTGACTTCAATCAGAATAGGGGATGGATCTGTTAAGAAGGTAGTAGGGTGTGATGTCATGGTATCTGGATGACATACACAGAGTAGGAAGTAAAATTCCTATACTACGATCGGTTGTACTGTGGTCGTCACACAGTTGTTTCTCCACACAGGATATGGATATAATATTTGACATTCTGGTTTCTAGATCTATGGTTTTTTAGATCTGGATTTGGGTAGTTTCCCAATGTGGGTACTTTGACAGTATTCTAATGGTTTTTAGAATAGATGACTCCTAGCATGGTGGTGTACCTGCAGGTGATGGAGTCACCCTCTCTAAAGATGTCTTACAGACTAAAGGGGAGAGGGATGTGCATGATTGGCAGATCACTTGCTTAGGCAATTGAGTCAATCATGAGATGTCAAGTACCACACCAGATGTTGTTTTTGCACAAGATGCAATAAGTTTGTATTAATCCAATCCTGGAGAAACACAAGGAAGCAGTTTTAGAACATAAGTACATGTTCTACGGATTTGATGACGGCAGCCTCCTTCGGGAGACGATTATCATTCCAGGCTTCAAAGGTGACATGGATGACAGAGTGATTGTCAGAGTTATAGTTTTCCCTCTAACGAGGGACAGTATTATGGACAGGTGGTCCAAGAGAATACTGTGGGAGGCATGGTGCCGGATACTGATTAGGTTCAGTGATCGATACAGTCTAAGAAGTTTGGATTTGGAGTTCATTTATGAACTAGGTCCCATCAGATATCCAGACATATTCTAAGACAGGTATTACTCGATTCGGGAGATGGCTTTCTCCGCGAACTTGAGATTTAGAGAGATATTGAAAGAAACATCTAGGCGGATCCACTCACTGAGGCTATTTCTCGAACACAATAGTTTTACAAACAGGCTTTGTGAAACTGATTAGTAGAGGAGTTGGATGTTCGGTTTCACACGGGCTGTGAGTAGTCGACATGGCAATAATTAGCCTTGAGTTCAAGTGGGAGATTGTTGGAGATAGTGCCCTCATAGTCAATTATTGGATCGCAGGTACGTGATTGCAATGATTGCGGAGGACCTATACCGGTTGGACAGTCTTACTCAAGATGATAGTATGCTATCTGGTTTGCCTTTATAAGTCGTGTACATGTTCAGGTGACTGATTACATGTTACACTTTGATAGAGCCCTTAGGATCTTGCTTTACCACCAACTGTATGATGCCGATCATATACGTGAGAGTTGGGTGGTTTATACGCATATCCTTAATTGTTGTCCCTAGTCGTGGGAGTTTCGAGACAGGGCATCGATACTCCGGAGTAGACTAGTGTGTACAGTCGAGACCCTGACGAAGGGCGGTGGCCGGTCTCACAAGCCACTGGTGTCAGTTGGATCACCTAAGATGTATACAGGTGCTCATTGGGTTAAGAGTACACCGGACAGGACTCGCCGGGAACTTGCTAGTTGGTATTATACATATCGTCAGATAGCAGTTCCCTGGTGACATGTGTACAGGTTAGTTCATCGACCTGAGGTCGTCATTTGTCTCGTGTGAGTTCCCACTGTTTTTTGATTTCTACCCTACCACGGCTCAAAGGAGTCGTGCAAACAGGTAGCTTTTGGGTACAGTCCCGAGCCATATGGAGGAACGTGAGCGGATCGGCAGGGGATTCGTCTCTCCCGGTATTGGGGGCGAGATCGTGCTGTGTCTAGGAGAGCCATTACACAAAGTCCATGGCCATGGCAGGAGATTTACTGGTAGGTATTCCAGTAGTATCTCAGGGTGTTATTGGGCTACACTCCGACACGACTTATACTGCTATTGCGGGTCTGACGTTACTAGCCCCCTAGGCAGATATGCGATGCTCATAGACGAATGGACCGGACTGTATATACATTGTCACTGTTAGGCTCAGTAGGGTTTCCGGATGAGTTCGCTCATCGGCCTCCCTTGAAGTCAGTCCATGGGCAGCCGTTACGCATAGCTAGTGCCGCTGACGGTTTGTGGTTAAACCCACTGCCAGGGTACTGACGAGTCATTAGAGTCCCCCACAGACAGTTTCCCAAGTTCGGGCGAAACGTTGTAGAGGCCGTATGGTTTTATGGCAGGGTTCGGAAAATGCACGTGCGTTTATGCACGTGTTATTTTTCGGGCAGATGATACTGGTCGGCTTTGGTTTAAGCCGGATCCGAGTATTGTATTGAGTAGATATAATATCTTTGTCTCAGTTGCATTTGTATTCGGTCGTAATACAAATGCGGGTATATTTATACAGATACGGGGTTATCCAGAAAGTCGTTTCAGGATCACTTTTGGAAGTTACCAGTTTCTAGTTTTCTATCAGCCGTCTTTTAACATTCGGTTAAAGACGGATTTATCTTTTCTTCAGATGAGGTGAGTCATGATTCTAGAAGGTTCTAGAGAGGGTGACTTAGCATGGTGAGTCATTAGTGCTTTATTGGAGCCATTAATGCAATGGTGACTAGGTTAATGAATCACCATTTGCATTAATGAGGTTTTGTTTGCATGAAGGATATTTGTGGTTGATCTTTTCTCTTGTGGTCACTCTCCCCTCCCCTACACTCACCTCCCTCCATCTATAAGTGGCCGGCCCCTCCCCCCTCACTCACTCACTTGATGTTTTCACTTTGTAGAAAAAGATTATGATAGTTTTCGGTGTATGGAATTTCACAGCTCATTTCATTCCATCACCCGATTCCCACAGCAACTTCATTAACCGTTCGTCCATGGTTTTGGACGAAGCGAGACAAAGTCATCTACTCATTCTCTACATCATTCTTGGTCGTCTCTTTTAGCAAAATTGACGACCGAGTTGCCTCGAGTCAGAGGCGGGAGCCCGTTTAAAGAATCGTTGACGTGGTGCCACCTGGACGAGCAGATCGAAGATTGACGAGATCGGAGAAGCCGCAACAGAGCGTGGGATGATGGTTAAAGAACGAAGGACTCGGATCGTTCGGTATAACCTTTCTACACTCTTTACAGTTTGTTAGTTTAGCAATAATGGCAGATCCGGGTTAAAGTAAATGATAGCGCCAGATAAAAAGTTTTTGTTCCGCATTTGGCGTCTGTAGACGGCCGGGGCGCTACCGTGGACTTACAAAATCTGCATCCTAAAAGACCAAAAACGACGTTCCTCCTCATGCCAGCAGAGCACGGACGCGACACCACCAATCGGAGCCATGACGAAGTCCCTAATTCCAAGACTCTACGGTTCACGGACAACCTAGAGTCAGCCCTGACACTGCAGAAAACCGAGCAAGCCAACATGACCTCGTCGCGGAAATACGTCAGCTCATGACCCAGTCACGGAAATACGTCAGCACATGACCCCTTATTGGAAATTGTTAGGTCTACGTTACCCACCCTGGTTCTTTCGGGGAGGCGGAATAGGTAAAACGAAAATTCTTCCCTAGCTAGGTAACATGGACTGTTTCATGAAGGATCGTTGCAAAACAAAACTAACAAAAATCTACAAGTTATAACTACTATGTAGAATGGTTATACCCAGTCTTGAACTCTTTCTCTTCTTTTTGTTCTCTTGAACTCCTTCTCTTCTTGTTGTTCTCCTCCTTGCTTGCTCCTTGTAGTAGTTTGAACGGCTCCTCCTTCTCGTCTCCTCTTTGCCGAAGATAGATCCACCCGAGGGCCTCGAACTTGAGCTCCTACCTCAACCTAGAGGTAACTAAGGTATTTGGTTTGCTAAACCTAATACCCTAGAATGAGTAGAGATGTGTTATGGTGGCTTTGTCTCAAAAACTTATGATTTCCAACACATGGAACACTTAAGCTTTGAGAGAGGAAGAAGAAGAGCTTTTGCAAAGAGAGAGAAAAAATATGATAGAATGAGATCTCTCTTTTGCAACCATGCTCATACGAGAATAATAGATTAACAATAATAATCAAAAAGGAAAATGTGATGGTGAGTATGGAATGACCATTATCATTTCATAATAAATGCAATTTGCAAAGATCAAGAAGCATCTTTGATATGAAATGATTATGGTCAAAATGTCAACAATGGTCAAAATGTCCACCATGGTCAAATGGTCAACCTAACCATCACACAACAATCCTTGATTATCATTATTAATCATATTTATCATTCTCATTAGGGTTTGGAAAAAGTCAACAGTCAACAAGTCAACCAAAGTCAAACGGTCAACAACCCTAATGAGAATCCTCTGCCTCTGCCTCTATCAACTGTGCATACACACCCGTATCCGCGTTCCGAGGAACATGAATACAATGAGACAAAACCAATCCCAAAACCAATACTAGTATCTGGCTTAAACCAAAGCCCACTAGTAATAACTTCCCGGTCACCAAACGTGCACAAGTGCGCGAGTCTGAACGAACCCTGTCGCAAAATCATGCGACCTCTACTCCGTTTTGCCCAAAGGCGAGTAACCCTCTGTGTGGGACTCTAAAGGCTTGACACTACGCTGGCAGTGGGGTTAACTACAGTCCGCAAGCGGCACTAGCTGTACGTAACGGTCCCCAGGTAGATGCCGATAAGAAGACTGATGAGGTGAATCCATCCGAACTCCTACTAAGCCTGTATGTGACAATCTTCGTACAGTCCGGTCTGTTCGTCTAAGAACATCGCATGGCGGGCCTAGGGGGCGGTAAACATCAGTCCCCTACTAGCAGTACAAGTCGTGCCGGAGTGTAGCCCAGAACACCTGAGATAACATTGGAAACCTACCAGTCTATCTCGCTTGCCCTGGCCAGGGACTTTGTGTAATGGCTCTCCTAGACACAGCGCGATATCAACCCCCAATACCGGGAGAGACGAATCCTGTCTAACCATCACTGCCTCCAAGTGCTTCGGGACTGTGCCCAACTACTACCTGTTTGCACGACTCAGTAGAGCCGTGGTAGGGTAGTAATCTAAGAACAGTGGGAACACACTCGAGGCGAAGTGACAGTGTCAAGTCAGCGGACTAAGCTGTACTCATGTCACCTGGGAACTGTTAACTGACGATAGGTATAATACCAACCAACAGTTCCCAACGAGTCATGTCCAGTGTACTCATAACCTAACGAGCACCTGCATACTATCTCCAGTACGACGTACTGATGGCTGTGGGACATACCATCTCCCCCGCTGGGAAGAGAAGCGTATGCACTAGTCTACTCTGGAGTATCGATGCCCTGTCTCGATAATCCTATGACTAGGAACCAAAATAAGGATGTGCTTATAGACTACCCAGCCCCCACTAGTGTGATCGCCATCATAACCCCGGTAGTCAAGCAAAGATCCTAAGGGCTCTACCAATATGTTTTTTAGCGATATGTTAAAAGAAACATATACACATATTAAAATAGAAACAAACTAAGTAGCATACTACTATATCGAGCAAGACTGTTGTAAAACCATATATATATCCCAAGCCTCCAAAATGTATTATACAAACCAGTACTTTACAATAATGGCCTCTAGGGCATACATATCTAACAATCTCCCACTTGCACTAAAGGCCAGTAATTGGTGTACCGCATACCCAACGTCTGCACTAAGGCCAGCTGCCGATGTACCGCATACCCAATAGCTCAAAAAGTCGCTCGAACTGTGTTTGAGGGAGGGCCTTTGTGAATGGATCCGCTGTGTTGTCTTTTGTGTCCACTCTCCATACCTCGATCTCCTGGCGATCAATGATCTCCCTGATCAGGTGATACCGCCTTAAGATGTGTCTGGATTTCTGATGGGACCTTGGTTCCTTCGCTAAAGCTATAGCCCCATTGTTATCGCAATACAAAGGTATTGGGTCAACAATGGACGGAATCACCTGAAGTTTACTAATGAACTTCTTTATCCAGACCGCCTCTTTTGCGGCATCACTTGCAGCAATGTATTCAGCCTACATCGTCGAGTCTGCGACGGTATCCTGTTTGGAACTCCTCCAACATACCGCCCCTCCGTTGAGGGTAAACACAAAACCCGAGATAGACTTGCTGTCATCTTTGTCACTCTGGAAGCTTGAATCGGTAAAGGACTCGATCCTGAGGTCTCCATTACCGTAAACTAGGAACATCTCCTTAGTCCTTCTCAGGTACTTGAGAATGTTCTTCACTGCCGTCCAGTGGTCCTCACCTGGGTCTGACTGATACTGGCTCACCACGCTCAGCGCGTAAGTTATATCTGGTCTTGTACATAGCATCTCATACATTATAGATCTTACCGCCGAAGCGTAGGGTATAGTGTTCATGCGAACCCTCTCCTCGTCAGTCTTAGGAGAAATCTTCTTGGAGAGGGTAATTCCGTGCAATGCGGGTATGTTACCATGCTTGGAATCCTCCATACTAAATCTTTTTAGTACGGTCTCTATGTACCTGGACTGCGAAAGTCCCAGTAGTCTCTTGGATCTATCTCTATAGACCTTGATCCCCAGAATGTACGAGGCATCACCCAGGTCCTTCATTGAGAACCGTTGTGACAAGAATAGCTTGACCGATTGTAGCATAGGAATGTCATTTCTTATCAAAAGAATGTCGTCCACGTATAAGACTAGTAATACGACAGTTTGTCCTACAATCTGCTTATAGACACAAGGTTCATCTTCGTTCTTGATGAAATCAAATTCCTTGATTGCCTCATCAAAACAGATGTTCCAGCTCCGCGATGCCTGCTTCAATCCATAAATGGATTTGAGTAACTTTCACACCTTCCCGCTGCTCCCACTGTCCATGAAACCTTCTGGCTGATCCATGTAAACGCACTCTTCTAAACAGCCGTTTAGAAAAGCCGTTTTAACGTCCATTTTCCAGATATTATAGTCATGGAAGGAAGCAATGGCAAGTAGGATCCGAATGGATTTGAGCATAGACACTGGAGAAAATTTTTTGTCATAGTCCAAACCAGGTCTTTGACGAAAACCTTTTGCAACGAGTCTAGCCTTATAGGTTTCCACCTGCCCATCTACACCAAGTTTCCTTTTGTAGATCCATTTGCATCCAACGGGTTTTACCCCAGGTGGAGCAATATCCAAGGTCCACACTTTATTGGTGTACATGGACTCCATTTCGGATTGCATTGCATCCAGCCATTTATCAGAGTCCCTACTGATAATGGCCTGCCTGAAACTGGTAGGGCCATCTTCTTCCAAGATGCAATCCTCTCGATCCCCATCTATGAGAAAACCGTAGTATCTCTCGGGCGGATGAGAAATCCTACCAGATCTGCGGAGTGGCTGAGGTTCGTTCGTGGTTATTGAATCCTGAGGTTCTGTCAAATCTTCAGTTTCGTTTTGTGGTCGTTGAATTTCTTCTACTTCTACCGTGCTCCCACTAATTTCTTTTGCAAGAAACTCCATTTCTAAGAAAACGGCATGCTGAGCAATAAACACCTTCTGTTTCTCGGTGTGGTAGAACAGATATTCATAACCATTCTTTGGATGTCCCATAAACTTACATAAAACTGACCGCGCCTCTAGTTTATCTGGTTTATGCATTTTAACATAAGCCGGACAACCCCATATCTTAAATCTTTTAAGATATGGCCTTTTTCCATTCCATATCTCGAATGGAGTCTTAGGCATTGATTTAGACGGAACATCATTCAATAGATATGCCGCTGTCAAAAGCGCATGTCCCCAAAATGAAAGAGGCAACTCGGCACTACTCATCATGGAGCGAACCATATCCAATAGGGTATAATTCCTCCGCTCCGATACACCGTTGTGCTATGGTGTATAAGGAGGAGTAAGCTGAGAGAGAATACCATTCTCTTTTAAGTAATCTAGGAATTCCGTGCTTAAGTACTCCCCTTCTCTATCTGATCGGAGGATCTTGATACTTTTTCCAGTCTGGTTCTCTACTTCGTTTCTGAATTCCTTGAATTTCTCAAAAGTTTCGGATTTGTGTTTCATCAGATACACGTATCCGAATCTAGAGAGGTCGTCAGTGAATGTGATGAAGTATGAGAACCCACCCCTTGCATGTATAGACATCGGACCATATACATCACTGTGTATGAGTCCCAAGAGCTCTGCTGCCCTTTCTCCATGTCCGGTGAACGGAGATTTGGTCATCTTCCCTTTGAGACAAGACTGACAAGTTTCATAAGATGAAAACTCGAACGTATTCAAGAGTCCATCTTTATGCAACTTACTTAGTCTTTTCTCTCCAATATGACCAAGTCTACAATGCCACAAGTAGGATTCATTCGTATCTGAATTCTTCCTCTTGCGTGTGTTTTGTATATTGAGAACTGTATTCTGATTGAGAACGTAGATACCATTACATAGTGTACCTTCTGCAACCTGTACCTTATGAAGATAGATGTTCATGATATTTCTATCAAGAACAAAGTTATATCCATCTTTATCGAGTAAAGAAACTGATATGATGTTGCAAACCATGGAAGGTACACAGTAGCAATCGTTCAAAATCATAGTCTTGCCATTTGGCAACACTAGGTGATATTCACCGACGGCTGCAGCATTAACTTGTGCTCCGTTCGCTACTCTGAGCGACATATCACCAGGGACAACTCTCCTACTTTTTCTCAGTCCCTGCAATAAATTACAGATATGAGATCCTGATCCGGTATCAAGTACCCAGGAAGTAGGGCTGACCGTAAAGCAGTTCTTAATTACAAGAATACCTAAAGTAGATGCAAAACCATGCTGCTTCTTCAACTGGGTATCCTTGGAATCCATACAATCCTCTTTCCCTTTCTCGTACTTATGACTGTTGTCGTAACTTAGAGCCGAACCAACGTTCCCCAGCCCCGAATAAGAATTCGGATCGGTCAAGCGATACATTTTATTATCTTGATTAGGGCGTGAAATAGCTGCTACCTGGAGAGAGAGAAAAGAAACACTTAGCGTGCGCTCTTGCAAGATTAGATTGGTTTATTGATTTATCTAATCAGGATGGCTCCCACTGTTTCCTCAAATTCTTCTTCAAACCCTAAAAGAAGAACTAGTCAGGATTAATCGCACGTCATAATACTTGCTTAACCTTTCAGCCAGGCTGGTGTTGATACTTCGAGGGAGGTTTTCCAACGCTTTCGCGAAGTTCCTTAATTAAATAACCTCTTTTCCCTAGAGGCGTAGCCCCGCTAACACCGTTCTAGACACCTACTTGCTTTATTGCATTGATTGTTAAGTGAAATATTCTCCCGAGAGTAATCCAACTCATCAGTGGGATCGGGATCCAACTATCATCGTGTAATGACCTAGATGGAATCCACTCTAGTCACTACACTCCAGAAGGCATGCTAAATCTGCAAGTTTCAGTTTCTTTAGAAACTCCCGATGTGGTTTTTACCCCTAACGGTTTATGACCTTGAGTAGGTCAACAAACCATAAACCGCTAGTCAAGTTCTTCCCGTCATTATCCTGATTGCATTAGATCCACCCATACGTGCCCTTGACTAGGTCAATAAGGCCGCACGACTGTCCTAACCAATCCCATTTGCAATGCACAGAAAAAATATTATCTAGCTACCGTTCACTACGCCTTGACTAGGTCAACAAACGCAGCATGAATACTAAATAATACCAATCCAAAATGACGGAGGGCTACGGCTGGGTTTTGGCGAAAAACCCGTTAACGTGATGAACTTGATATAGTTGAAGGAACATGATAGCCTTTTTTTTGAAAATACAGTGGCGAAAACTTTTGCTAAAGAGGTCACTCCCCGTCAAGGGATCTCGGCTCTTTCTTCATCGAATGAGGTGCAGGATATTCCAAACTGAATACCTCGATGCAAAGCATGAATAATCGACTATAGTGAAGTTATTACCCTGACGCAAACTTTTTGTCCAAGGGGTCACTCCCGATGAAGGGATCTCGGCCCTTGCCTCGTCGACTGAGGTGCTGGGCATTCATAACCGAATACTTCTATGCAAAACAAAAGAGAACGTCCTTGCAATAACAGTTTTTTTCTGAAAATTGTTCCAACAACGTCTTTTAGGTTTGTTTTCTTGCATTAATTTAATGCGTCCCATCAGTTAATCCTACCATTGCAGAAAACAACGAAAATATGACGTACGCTTATGCCATCCGCATTCGCCACGGGTTCCCGTCATCACCCGTTAGATTACTTAACTAACGACAGAGCGGGGGCTAGACTAGAGCGGATGCAAAACATAAACAACGCCTAAATAGATATCATATAGATATATACACATTCGTCAGATGCAATGATAGCCATTCCAGATCACAGATGAACACATTGGATATACTAAGAATCCGCATTCCGTACGAGCCTGTAACGAAGAGCGATTACACGGTCGCGATGAATAGCCAAAACCCCACCCTAGACCCCTACGGGTGCGGCAAACTACTCGCCAAGTACCCGAAGCGAAGCAACCTCCCTCAACGACGTGAGTAAGCCACTCGGCACTTCGAGATACCCGGTAGTTTGTGCACCCCACCTTGGGTCTATCCTAGGAGCAAAAACAGTAAAAAGAAATTATACAATGACGGCTGCAACCCCATCCCGATTGTGCGGCCAAATAAATAATATTATATCAATTTACATGTTACGTGAATTGAAAGATAAAGAAAACTCTCATCTCACAACCCCCGGCTATTCATCCACGAAAATCCAACGAATTTATATACACAAACCATCAACATTACAAATCACAGATATGCACAACCCCCACTAATCGACGTATAGTGATTAGCCGACGTTCAGTGCATATATCACATCACAGATATAACCCATTAGCCAAAGTCTAGAGAAGTTCGATCAAAATACGGATTTGTAACCACCCCAAAAACAAATTTGTTCTTTGGAAAATCTGGGCAGAAACAACATATACTAAAAATCCCAAAACATCCAAATAAGAACACTGCACAAAACCAGATCCACGGCCGAGTCAACTCGGCCGCGGTTCCACGGCAGGAAGCATGTTCTTACCACGGATCCGCGGCGCTTTGACCGAGTCACTGGATCGTTTTTGTTATGTGTTTTTACAAAACCCTGAGCCGATTTTTCATGTATGTTAAATCATTTTTAGAGCAGTATAAAAAATCGGCAGAAACATGGTTTTTCCGGACGTGTTTTGCGATTTTTGTCCGATCGAAATTCTAGATACTTTGCTAACTTGCTAGTTTGTGTTTAGCTAGGCTCTGATACCACTGTTAGGTCCACGTTACCCACCCCGGTTCTTTCGGGGAGGCGGAATAGGTAAAACGAAATTTTTTCCCTAGCTAGGTAACATGGACCGTTTCATGAAGGATCGTTGCTAAACAAAACTAACAAAAATCTACAAGTTATAACTACTATGTAGAATGGTTATACCTAGTCTTGAACTCCTTCTCTTCTTGTTGTTCTCTTGAACTCCTTCTCTTCTTGTTGTTCTCCTCCTTGCTTGCTCCTTATAGTAGTTTGAACGGCTACTCCTTCTCGTCTCCTCTTTGCCGAAGATAGATCCACCCGAGGGCCTCGAACTTGAGCTCCTACCTCAACCTAGAGGTAACTAAGGTATTTGG
The DNA here is from genome assembly GCA_030015575.1 of Agapanthus africanus. Lineage (NCBI taxonomy): Eukaryota > Viridiplantae > Streptophyta > Magnoliopsida > Asparagales > Amaryllidaceae > Agapanthus > Agapanthus africanus. The sequence goes on along the minus strand of JASDDO010000010.1, from coordinate 422,363,130 downwards.
TTTGCTACACCTAGTACCCTAGAATGAGTAGAGATGTGTTATGGTGGCTTTGTCTCAAAAACTTATGATTTCCAACACATGGAACACTTAAGCTTTGAGAGAGGAAGAAGAAGAGCTTTTGCAAAGAGAGAGAAAAAAATATGATAGAATGAGAGCTTTCTTTTGCAACCATGCTCATATGAGAATAATAGATTAACAATAATAATCAAAAATTAAAATGTGATGGTGAGTATAGAATGACCATTATCATTTCATAATAAATGCAATTTGCAAAGATCAAGAAGCATCTTTGATATGAAATGATTATGGTCAAAATGTCAACAATGGTCAAAATGTCCACCATGGTCAAATGGTCAACCTAACCATCACACAACAATCCTTGATTATCATTATTAATCATATTTATCATTCTCATTAGGGTTTGGAAAAAGTCAACGGTCAACAAGTCAACCAAAATCAAACGGTCAACAACCCTAATGAGAATCCTCTGCCTCTACCTCTATCAACTGTGCATACACACCCGTATCCGCGTTTCGAGGAACACGAATACAATGCGACAAAACCAATCCCAAAACCAATACCAGTATCTGGCTTAAACAAAAGCCCACTAGTAATAACTGCCCGGTCACCAAACGTGCACAAGTGCGCGAGTGTGAACGAACCCTGTCGCAAAACCATGCGACCTCTACTCAGTTTTGCCCAAAGACGAGTAACCCTCTGTGTGGGACTCTAAAGGCTCGACACTACGCTGGCAGTGGGGTTAACCACAGTCCGCAAGCGGCATTAGCTGTACGTAACGGTCCCCAGGTAGAATACGATAAGAAGACTGATGAGGTGAATCCATCCGAACTCCTACTGAGCCTGTATGTGACAATCTCCGTACAGTCCGGTCTGTTCGTCTAAGAACATCGCATGGCGGGCCTAGGGGGCGGTAAACGTCAGTCCCCTACTAGCGGTACAAGTCGTGCCGGAGTGTATCCCAGAACACCTGAGATAACACTGGAAACCTACCAGTCTATCTCGCTTGCCCTGGCCAGGGACTTTGTGTAATGGCTCTCCTAGACACAGCGTGATATCAACCCCCAATACCGGGAGAGACAAATCCTGTCTAACCGTCACTGCCTCCAAGTGCTTCGGGACCGTGCCCAACTACTACCTGTTTGCATGACTCAGTAGAGCCGTGGTAGGGTAGTAATCTAAGAACAGTGGGTACACACTAAAGGCGAAGTGACAGTGTCAAGTCAGCGGACTAAGCTGTACTCATGTCACCTGGGAACTGTTAACTGACGATAGGTATAATACCAACCAACAGTTCCTAATGAGTCCTGTCCAGTGTACTCGTAACCTAATGAGCACGTGCATACTATCTCCAGTACGACGTACTGATGGCTGTGGGACAGACCATCTCCCCCGCTGGGAAGAGAAGCGTATGCACTAGTCTACTCTGGAGTATCGATGCCCTGTCTCGATAATCCTATGACTAGGGACCAAAATAAGGATGTGCTTATAGACTACCCAGCCCCTATTAGTGTGATCGCCATCACAACGCCGGTAGTCAAGCAAAGATCCTAAGGGCTCTACCAATATGTTTTTTAGCGATATGTTAATACACATATTAAGATAGAAACAAACCAAGTAGCATACTACTATATCGAGCAAGACTGTCGTAAAACCATATATATATCCCAAGCCTCCAAAATGTATTATACAAACCAGTACTATACAATAATGGCCTCTAGGGCATACATATCTAACAGAAATACGTCAGCACATGACCCCGTCGTGGAAATACGTCATCCAATGACCCCGTCACGGAAATACGTCAGCACATGACCCCGTCGCGGAAATACGTCTTCCAATGACCCCGTCACGGAAATACGTCAGCACATGACCCCATCGAGGAAATACGTCAGCACATGACCCCGTCGCGTAAATACGTCATCCAATGACCCCGTCGCGGAAATACGTCATCCAATGACCATGTCGTGGAAATACGTCAGCACATTACCCCATCTCGTAAATACGTCATCCAATGACCCCGTCTCGGAAATACGCCATCCAATGACCCCATTGCGGAAATACGTCATCCAGTGAGCCCCATCACGGAAATACGTCAGTAAATGACTCCGTCGTGGAAATACGTCATCCAATGACCCGTCTAGGAAATACGTCATCTAGTGATCCCGTCGCGAAAATGCGTCATTCAATGACCCCGTCACGGAAATACGTCATCCAATGACCCCGTCGCGGAAATACGTCGGTACATGACCCCGTAGCGGAAATACGTCAGCACATGACCCTGTCGTGGAAATACGTCATCCAATGACCCCGTCGCGGAAATACGTCAGCACATGACCCCGTCGTGGAAATACGTCATCTAATGACCCCGTCGCGAAAATATGTCATCCAGTGACCCCGTCACGGAAATACGTCAGCAAATGACCGCGTCGCGGAAATACGTCATCTAATGACCCCGTCTCGGAAATATGTCATCCAATGACCCCGTCGCGGTAACAAGTCAGCCACTGACCTATCCGTCAGAGCAATGCTTCGACTCGGAAACAAGTCAACTCACCAACCACTTACGAGTTCTCTCGACTTGTAAAGGGGGAAAATTCTCTTATGAGATCCTTACGACTCTCAAGAGAAAGCACACTTAGGAATCCTCACGATTTCTAAGGAGAAAATAAACCTACGAAATCCTCTCGACTCGTAGGGAGAAAAATCTTTATGAGACCCTCACGGCTCATAAGGTTGAAAAGTCTTAGGAAGCAGAACCGGACCTGTTTCCTATGCCATCACTACCCTACGAAGAGTTCAAGATGAGTTATCTACAGGCTACACTTACTAGAGTAACATGACAATAACACAGCAAAGAAAAGAAAGCGATATAAGATAAAACATGTCCTTTATTCATGAGTTCAATTGAATACAAGATACATCATATAAAAGAATAAAAAAATGAATGAATACATGTTACTCATGAATTACAAATTTCCATCAATACAAAAAATTACAAAGACAGGTACTAAGGAGGAGGCCTCTTCAATAAGTCGACAAGCCGCTCGTGCACTCCTTTCAGCTCCTTCTCACGGTCATCCACTGCTGCCAGCTCCGCTTCAATTTGAGCCCGTTGCTGCAAGAAGGATGAAAGCTTCATATCGATTTCATGCTTAGCAGCTTCGCAACTTTGCGCAACCCGCTCGGTGGAGACAAGTTTCTGCCTTAGCGCCAACCCGTCTGAGATACACCGTTAGAGACTATCGAAAATAGTCTTCAGCTATGCAGCGTTCGCGTTAACCTCGGCGCGCAACCGAGAAGACTCGCTAGAAGCCGCCTCATGTTCCTTCTGTCGTAGGGTCGCCTCTTGTTCAAAATGGCGAAAGAAAGGAACTCTCTGCTCCATCTACGCAACCCGCTGGGAAGTTGAAGCTAACACCTCAGGAGCAATACGCTTGAGCTCGATCTCGTGCAAGCAAGCCTCGATCTATCTACAGTAGTCAACCCACGACCTGACGACGTCCTCATCATGGAAGTTCACGAGTGTCGCCAGCATTGGATTAACCTGCATAGCAAAATTTGTAGCGGAGGTAAGGGCTTCAACATCAAGATCCTCGACGAACTCGCTCAATATTCATCGGCTATTCACGGTGCCTCAAGAAGATTTGAGTTTAACAAGAGGCCCTGCCGGCATCATAATGCGAGCCTCGAAGGGAGCTGGAGCCGGTGCGCTTGCTGCAGAATGAGTTACGGTTAAATGCCAACTCGGGAAGTAAAGAAAACGCATAAGGGGTAAATCTTATCATACCGGCTATAACAGGAGGCAGGATGGGGAGTGCAGGGAGCTCGGTTATTCTCTCGACCCGCGATGTTATATCCAATATAAAGAAGAGTTAGTGATTGTCAGAGATTTTCTGTGTTTAATTTAAGAATACCGCAATCAAGACGGTGTCGCTTGGTAGCTAGCCGGTTGAGTACGGGTCGATCCATAGGGAAATGGTGTACTTTTCTTTAAGTTCTAATGAGTTAAGTCCTATCTTTGGTAGGTTTTGCTTTACGATCTAAGAATGAGAACAAATTGATTTAAAGGCTTGCTAGGGTTAGGATTAGATTAGTTCGAATTAGGGATTCTTCCCACTTTTTTCGATGCCCTAGTTAAGAATATAGGTCTTAGGGTAATAGCCAACAACGGGGATTAGCACAACTAGGAGGAAACTTAGTTTCTTCCTTTTGGTCCTTCTTCGTCCGTTCTTGGCTCTTAGCCCTAACCCTCGGTTAATTCAACCACAACCGGTCTAACTAGGGAATCACCGCTATCACGTAGGATAGGGTGCCGTAGTGAGCGGTGTGTGGTTGAATTAAATAAAGTCCTAATTAAAATTATTGGGCAAAGAAAGGAGTGAGAGAGATTTCCTTCTCTCAAACCTTCCCTATCCTAACCCTAACAAGTGAGGAATTACTCACTCATCAGGAAAGTGACAATAAAATTATTTTTGTTTTATTTTAATAGACTATCTAAATTGCAGATAATAAAAGAACAGATAAAAAATTGCAGGAATTAAATTCAGATAAAAAGAATGCAAGATAAAAATAAAAACTCACTTTATTGATGACCTCTCAACGATTACAAGGGAAATTAAAATTTTAGATCTAGAAATTAAAAAGAGGCATAAAAATAAAGAGAGGCATCTAAGAAAGGCACCCTCAAAGAAGCACCCTAAAAGAGGCACACCTAATTAGGCTTTTGGCTTTCCTATTTATAGATATAAAAAACCCTAGTTTACATTCTGATTCATACATGAATTTACCAAACTATCCTAAGAAAACCGGGTCAAAGCACCGACACCTCCACCGACACGTGCACCACACGGCCGCGGTTCCGCGGCAGAATAGCCTGTTTGGCCGCGGTTCCGCGGCCAATTGGTGGAATCGTGGGCTTATCTCTTCAGGGTTACTCTATATTGCTTTTATCTTCTGTTTTCTTCACTTGGTTTCTCAGAATCTCTTCTATTTCCTTCCAGATTTCCAACAGTGCAGAATGATGTGGACTTTTGCCTCGAGCTTCGCGTTGAAGTCTTGAATCTTGTGATGCCCTTGTGTTTTGTGCATTGAACTGTCTAATGATTTTCTATTTCTTCCTTGAACTGGTAGGCGGCATCATGCGGATTCATCTGTTGTTGGTCGCAGTCTCATATTTGTAGCGACTTTTCATGGATTTCACTGTAACAAGCTGAGAACCTGTAACCTGCAACTATTTAGCAGACATGGATCAAAAATACCTACTTATATGCAATGTGATTACGAATGGGATGTATAAAAATGCAAAAATCTGATATGAACAGTTAGCAACATGCTATCCATAAGAGAAAGGAAAAGACGTCGGTTATAGACTATACTCACCGACATCAGCAGGTAGGGCAATCTCTGGCTGGAATGAGAAATGCGGGTTCAGCACCTGATACAGGTGATCAAAAAGGACTCCTGCAAAGTTATCACAAATCTATACCTTCCAGCATTTCAGAAGACATAAGAGAAGGCGAGGGAACAACAACCGTCATTGCGGCAACCCGAGTTGCTTCAGAGGGCACAATTTCAGCAACGGAAGCATTGCTAGGCCTATTGTCTTCTTCGCTCTCTTTCAGTGGGACGGTCCCGGCGCCCATGGCTTCGTCTTCTGATTCGACAAGGGTCGTCATGACACTCGTGATGCCTGCCGACGCCAAAGAGCCAAAAGGGGAGAGAGCAGCTGTTTGGGCAGTCCCAGACTCCCTGGAGAGAGTAACTACTTCGGGCTCCATGGTCGCCGTCGCCTCGCCTACCATCTCACTGCCAAGACTTGGCCCTGCAGGATATGATATATAAGAATTTGCAGACCAAGTTTTGATAAAAAAAAAAAAGAATGGGCATTTCATTTCCTTGCGATGGATCCTCAGTTGCCTCCCGAACCACGTGCGTAACCTGTCTATGGGCAATAGACAAGGCAGCTGGGGTCCCTCTAAAGTAATAGCAACAGAAGAGATGGTTCTTGAACCTGCACCTGCAACCAAGGTAGCATCACGCTCCCTTGCTGCGGGCTTCCTGCGCTTCTTTTCAGTTTGAGCAGTGAGGACTGACCTCCTCAAGACTTCAAACAAAGGAATGCCTTCGCCGTCATCTGACCCTAATTCTGCCGCCGGCGCCGCTACGGCGTCCATCATCGACTGTTTCAGCAAAGACTCTCGTGCTGGCTTGGGGATAGCCGTAGCCGTGATGGCCGGCTCTGAAAAGACTACTGCACCATCGCTTAAGATCGGCGCTACACCTGGAACAACAGGAGGCGAAGCGGTCCCTGTAACAAGGTGAAATAAAGCGTCAGAGCATAGGTATAAAGCATGATGGCGAAATCAAACGAAATAAGTTATACCCAAGCCACAAGAACCGCGAAGCCTCTCTTCCTCCACAAAAGTCCGGAGGGAAGCCGCCAGAGCCTCTTCAGCGGAGATGCCTGACAAAGAAGGATGTATTAATAAATGCATAATAAGAGAGAAGGAAAAATCTCAAAAAGACATGACTAGAGCATACCCGTCTCTGCAAGCGATAGCAACGCCGCCTCTGTGCGTGCCTGTCACTCGGAAGCTACAAGGGCGGCTTGAAAATCGGTATCATCCGCAGGCTCAATAAATAGACCCTCGTTAGTCCCGTACTCACTCAAGCCCTCGCTATAGGGAGCATGGGGCTCCTGGCCGAGTACGATGTCGAGAGAAAACATCGACTTCTTCTTCTTCTGCGAATGAGCCCCGGCGGCCGATGAGAGGAGCCAACGCTTCACGGGCATTTTTGGGCGATGGGTCCCAATCTCCGCGCCATCTCCAGAGTCCGGAGACGCTATAGCTACCATTTTAAGAATGCTGGGCTGTGGATTTGAAGTAAAGGTATGAGAGACCACAACCGTATTAGTCTCCTTTAATGAAGGACGAGCGGCAATTCGTCGTTTTAAAGGGACGGACAGGTTACCGGCAGGGACTGCACCCTTGCGATTAAGCAGCAGCCGTCGTTCTTCCCTAATCATGGCACCCGTTGCGTGCTGATACCATGCCACATATGCGTTCGAGGCATTCGGAACGTAGCTCGGCTCGCTGATAAGGAAGATGGACCCGGTATTCAGGCACAAGAAGTGGTACAGCGTAGTGCGAATGCCCTCTTTAGTGGCAGTCGGTTTAGCCAGAAAAGCTTCGAGGGGAACACCCTGGTTGTAACCTGACTGTTGGGAAAAGCGGTGCGGGTTGTACCTCATAAACAACGCCGACTCGTTCTGCCTGAATACTAAGAAGCCCGGCCTGATTGAGTACAAATGCACGATCTCCCGAGCCTTCAACGTGGAAACCCCGTCCTTGAAGGTGTCACGCAGCGGCTGCACCGCCTTAGTTGACTCCTTGCCGATAGTCATGACCCTATCATCGAAGGTCATGTTTTCCCCAACCATGCGCGGGCGGAGGATCACTCCCCGAGCTTCTCGCGACGACTGGTCTGAAGCAGAGGCGTCGATTAGAGACATCACCCCGGGAAAATTGTAGCTATCATAGAAACGGGGACGTTTGTAGATTCTAAAGGCTCCAAGCATGTGCATCTCAATCCACGAAGTAAAATAGTGCAGCGGGAGATGTACGGGCTCTAAACCCGGCTGAGTAGTGTCCACAGCTAAACTCAAGCCATGATACAAATGAGCCAGCCCGACAATCCCGACGGCAACCTGCGTTCCTTCAACCATCCGGTGAGCCGGGTAGAAAACGGACGGCCTCATATGACGAGGGTGCATGGGAAGTACGAACCAACTTAGCCATAGGCCAAGAAACCCCAAAAAGAATGTCTCTTCGTCGACATCTGGAGCTGCAAGCTCTGCGAAGGGGATGACCGGGGTGTCCGGGAGAAAGAAATTCCTCTGATCCGCTTCCGCTGCCGGCTGTTTGTCCAAACCAAAGCCGAAGGGATCGGCGAGATTGGAAAATTCCGCGGTTTCCTTTGAAAGGACTTTGGGGCGGAGAAAGCGGGCAATAAAATCTGTGAAGCTGACGCCGTACCCCCCAGATTCCAAGAACAGACACTCATAACTATTCAACACCTTGATTAAGCTTGGGAATCGGTGCTGAATGGCATTTTCCGGAGTCAGACCCATCACTACTGATCGGGTCGCAAAGATGTATTCGTCAGGGGGAAGTATTTCCTCGTAGTGTTCCCCTCTGACAGGTAGGCCTGAGATCTCCACAAACTCCTCCAGGGAGATTGAAACCTCCCGATCCGATAGGAGAAAGGTGTGTGTCAGGATGTTCCATTGCTCTAAGAAAGCCTTAATCCACCACACCGAATGTGCCGGATACTGAAAAAGCGACGCATAGATAGCAGGGTACAGCCCGAGCTTCAATAACGCCGACTTTTTTGCCGATAAGATGTATCGGGCCCACTGCAGGTATCCGGCCGAATGACGAGGAGTCAAGCCAATCATATACACCTGTCCCCATGGGCACGACTCGCCCTGACATATGCGCTGCCCAAAATATCTAAAGCCATCGGCAGCTGCATAGGTATCGCAGCCATTGAGGGCTGAAGGCGACCCTCTGAGGTCCAGTGGACCTCCTCTACGGCATGGTTAACCTGGAGTGAGTTGGCATAGTGAACAACGGAGATTGGTTCTGAAGGCCTCGCACAAGAGAAGCTGCGTCGACCCTGGATAATCTGGTTGTACCACAACCCCCACAAATGAAACGACTTCTGCTCTGGGTCATGATCGTTGATCAGTGCAAGAACTTCTCGATCTACGGGTGCGTCGGCGAAAGCGCTCTCCGGACGAATGAATGGGAAAGAAGTGTCGTAAGACATAGTACCTGCACGGGAAGAATGAGGGTTAGCCGTCAATGCTACAGTTCAAAGCCTAGTACTTGATACTTTAAGTTTGTACCACACTGCAATGAAGTGGAAAGGGATCACAGGGGACCCACAAAATCAAGATGACGGCTCATCATTGATGAGACAGTCAATCATTAAAAAGAAAATCTTCAAAAAAGATTCTCGTTCAATGAAAGATTTCTCGGGTTAGGAGTTAAATCCTTTGAGAGCAGCGCTCTGTTACAGAGGTCACCTCTGTCATTATGAGGGGACTAAAAAATTCCCCAAAATTTCTAAGAGCAATGCTCTGTCAACATTAATGGGGAATAAAAATTCCACAAAAATTCTAAGGGCCATGCTCTGTGAGAACGATGGAGTAATCCATCAAAACCCTAAAAAAGCAAAGCTTTTTACAAAGTAAAAATTCCGAGATCTTTAAGATCTACAAAATGAACTCTAAGAGTTCTTCATTAAAGGGTTAAGAAAACCTAAAAAAGAATGGTTTTTCTGATCTATGATCAAAGAAGAGCAAAGCTCTAGTTTTTAATTAACGGGTTAAGAAACCCTAAGAATCTTTAGGATCTGTGAATCTAAGTAGAGCAAAACTCTGTTAATGGGTTCAAATCTTACCAAATTTTTGGACAGAGTTTTAACTCTTAAGGAATTTCCTTTGGGCAGAGAGTTGTGCTCTGAAGGAGAATTAAATTCTCAGAAAAAATAAGAAGGGAAGAAGATGAAGAGAAATTATCTCAAGGGCCAAAGGCCCTATTTATAGGCGTTGGAAGTCGATCCAATTTCCAAGTTGATTCGATGGTGGTAAAGCTGTCACCGTTGCACTCATGTGTAAGCCGCGTGAGCGCAATGGTGGGGAGGCATTTGTTTCCCCAATAGAGAGTAAAGCACTATTCAAAATTCAAAATTTGAACAGAGGCAGCGTCTCACATACAAAGCACGAGAGCGCTGAGCGCCAAGAGCACCAGCGCTGAAGAGTCAAAGACTCTGAGGTAGCGCCTCACGTGCAAGGCACGAGAGCACTCGCACCAGGAGCGCCAGAGCTAAGAATCAAAGACTCTGAGGCAGTGCCTCACATGAAAAGCACGAGAGCGCTGGCGCCAGGAGCGCCAGCGTTAAGAGTCAAAGACTCTGAGGCAGTGCCTCACGTTCAAAGCACGAGAGCGCCCAGCGCTAGAACTAAATGTTCTCCACCATTGGATCAAAGATCCAACTAAGATGAATAAATCATCAAATTATAGAATAAAATTCTGTTGAGGAAATACTCCTCAAATCTTTCCAAACAAGAAAGATTGTGCTATATATATCAGAGCACAATTGGATCAAAGTTCCAATGGTGATCAAAAATCACTAAGATACAGAGTGAGTACTGTATGGGTAAATATTTCTCCAATCTTGTTTAAAATAAGAAGATTGTCTTCTGTAAAACAGAAGCCCTTGGATCAAAGATCCAACGATTGGAAACATTCCCCAAATCAATCAGAGATCTCTGAATGAGAGATTTCCCTAACTGATTCAACAAATCAGCCTCCCCTATATAAAGGACCCAAGACTTCAAGTCTAGAACAGAAGAACCCCCCCCCCCCCCGCGCAAACTTTGAGAAATTCAAAGATAATAGCAAGCCCTCGGAAGAAGAATTTCTTCAAGGTAAATAAAATAAAGAGATAAAAGAATCTCATAAAAGAAGAAGAACTTAGTTTCTTTTCTAGATCATTGATCTATAAGACATAGATCTTTCACAAAAAGAGATCATAGCATCTCATCATAAAAAGAGGGGGAGAAGAACTCAGTTCTCTTTAGATCACAGATCTATAAGACAAAGATAAAGTCTTTAACAAAAACATAAGAGATCATAGCATCTCCTATTAAAATAAGAATTTGGTTCTTAGATCCCCAAGACAAAGTCTCTTATAAACAAGAACTTAATTCTCAGCGCACAAAATTAATCAAGAGCGCTTTGCACTCATTGGCTGGCGCTCAGCGCCAAGAGCGCCACGTGCTCCTCACGTGTGCGCTACTTAATAAAGAAGCGCTTCAACGCTCCAAGTCTGGCGCACAGCGCCAAGCGCTCCACGTGCTCCTCACATAGACGCTATTTTATAAAAAGCGCTCTGTACTCATTGACTAGCGCTCAGTACCAAGCATGCCACGTTCTCCTCACGTGTGCGCTATCTCATAGGAAGCGCCTTAGCGCTCTAAGACTGGTGCTCAGCGCCAAGCGCGCCACGTGCTCCTCACGTGTGCGCTGAGGGAACATAAATTGTTCTTTAAATAAAGCCCCAGAGCCATAATGAGTGCTCAACACTCAATAAAAGACAAAAGAGTTTTCAGAACCCAAACCAATACTCAGCATTGTTAAATAAAAATGGTTGAGCCCAAACAAATGTTTAGCATTTTAACTGAGAGGGCTGAGACTAAGTTGGCCATAAACCCCTAATTCAGATTAATTGAGCACATATGCTCATAAATCTTTTTAGCTGATTTTAGTCCCAAACATGACTACAGATCTCCCAACCAACATTGGTTCAAGGGTACATCTCTTCATACCTCTGATATATGTCGTTGTAATTCTTCAACATCTTCAGAGAGATGGAGGGTCCCAATAACCAATAACTTTTGGCACAACCCCAAACGGTTGAACCAGAACCACATAGACTATGACGTTTTTAAACTGGACTATGATGTCCTTAAACTTTACGGATTATGATGTCCTTAAACTTATGTACCGCAACGTCCTTAAACTAAAACAATAGATCCCAAATGCTCTTTTGTTGGATCTAAATGATCCTGTTGAGTAGATCTTAGTCTAAAAAATTTGACTATATCCTCAACAAACGTTTAAGTTGATCTTAGTCTCAAATGAGATTAACGATCCTTAAACCCAACTCAAACCCAAATCTAAGATAATACGGATTTGGACTAATCCACGTCCTACGGGCGACAACATAAATTAGTCTCCGTATACAATCCACGGGCAACCAAAAATAAAATAAACACACAGGGCACGAAGTAACCATCTGGAGAAGGAGAAAGTGGTTACCGCGATGCGGTAGCGTAATTAACTGTAAGGGCTTGCGCCTGGAGGAAAGTGCGTCCCTACAATCAAAAAAAACCTCAAATGAGGGGGAATCTGACGAAGTCTGCTACAACGGTCGCATCTGTCCAAACCTCCGATATATGGTGCCATAAATCAACTTGCCATCTTTGGAGAGGTGGACGAATAAAACCAAATAGCATCTGCCCCCAAATTCAGGCAAGACGACCTACGTGGTTCCGTCTCTGTATTCGGCGGAGAACAGTGTTGTGCATTAGCCTATATATGTGCACTTACATAGGTGCACAAACCAATTGAATCACTTTTATCATGTGCACATGTATATAGGTGCACAGGTTAATTAAATCAAATTTCATGAAGTGCGCTTGCATTCCTGGTATGCACTTAAACAGGTGCAAACAATGTTATCTAACAGGGTCGACGGTTTGTGGGTTATCCTAAATTTTAGCAAAGATTTAACTTTTACCATTTTCAAGATAAAAAAATTGGTTTGTTCTTGACTCACCACCTTTTTATAAAAAGAATCTTTTTGCACAAGAAATTAGTGGGAGTATGGTAAAACTGAAAGTGATTCCAGAACCATAAACAGTTACTAAAAATTTAGTAGAACCTAGAGATTCAATTGGAACCGACAAACCATAGTCACTTCACTTATTTAGTAAGTGACGTTATCCATCCGAGATATACTTCGGTTTCCTCGTAAACGGTGACAAAGAGGTCAACATCATGGTAATGATGGCCCTACTAGTTATCAGCAGGCCATGAGAAGTTGTGACTTCCGGATGATGGTTGGATGCATTATATCCAAGTTGGAATTTACACACTCCAGCAAATTATGGACTTTGGACTTTGTCGGTTGCTTCTGAAGGGGTAAAACCCATTAGGAGCAAGTAAATCTTTCGAGATCAGTGCAAATGGAAAGCTAGTAACCTAATAAACTAAACTTTTAGTAAAGAGTTTTCATCAAGTACCCGCTGCGGATTGTGATGAAACTTTTACTTCGGTGTCTGTGCTGAAGTCCATACTGATATTACTTGGTACTGCTATTTTTCATGATTATGATATCTGGCAAGAAAATGACTATAATGTCATTCTAAATGGGAATTTAGAAGTTAACATTGATATGACTCTGCCATAGGGTTTCGTAGTCAGTGGGAGCAGCGGAAGGAGTTCAAGTTGCTTATGTTTATTTATAAAATAAAAAAAGCATAGCGAAGATGGATCATCTGTTTTAATATGACAGTCAAGGTGTTTGAATTCATCAAAATAAAGATGAACCAAGTAAGAAGGATGTGGTGAGTACTGTCATAGATGATATACTCCTGATAGGAAGTGATGTTTCTATACTAAAATCGGTCAAACTTTGGTTGTCACAGATGTTTCTTCTAATTGGATTTGGATAATGTATCAAGAATTTTGGTGACTAGATCTATGTTGATAGATCTAGATTTGGAAAAAGTACCAATCAGGCTGCTTGGACACCAGTCTGAAGGGGTTTAGAATGGACAACTCATAGCATATCGGTGTACCCGCATGTGATGGAGTCATAATCTCTAAAAATATATCTTTTAGACTGATGAGGAGAGGGACTCACGTAAATGACATTTCATTTGCTTTGGACATTAGGTCAATCATGTGATGTCATATACAACCCTTGCTCGAAACACTGAAGCGGCGCAAAAAGCAGGGCTGCTTATCGTTCGTGGTACCAAAACATATATTGCTTTTGCTCTTGCTGTAGTAAGCGGATATTAATCCAATCCCGAAGAAATAAAGGGAAGCAGTGAAGAACATTTTAGAATATCCTTGATGTATGGTAATGGCAGCCTCCTAAAGGAGGCGGTTACTGGTTCTGGCTTTCAAGGTGACTTGGATGGTAGAGTAGCTGCCAGAGTTATAAGTTTATCCTCATCTGAGGGGCAGCATATTGGAAATGTTGCGCCACGGCAGCGCCCCGGCCGTCTTACTCGAGGCCAAATTGCGGAATCAAAAATTTTCCTTGCTCGGAAACCGGCGCTACCGCGGACAAAGAAAACCCGGATCGTTTACCATTAACCTACGCTAGCTAACTAGAGATGGGGTGAGAAGTATACCGAATGATCCGAGTCCTCCGGTCTTCTCTTCATCATCCCGATCTCCCGCGGAAAGCCTTTGCTCCACATCGTCGCCTCCTCGCCGGAAAGGGCACCACATCGCCTTCGTCTTTTACGGGCTCCCGCCTCAATACCGAGGCAACTCGAGCATGAAGCCGGCAACTCGACATGCCCAAGAAGTGCTGTAGAATGTAGTGTAGATGATGCTAGTCTCATTTGGGGTTTGTAGTTGCCATGATGGAGGATTGGGGTTAAGAAAAATGGTGCTTTCATTTTTCTAAAACAAGAAGAAGAAGGAGATGAAGAATTCCTCACATAATCAAGATGAACTCTCTCATTCTTTTTCTTTCTCTCTTTCTTTTTCTTCTTCTCTCTTTTTCTCATAACCAAAAAAGGCTTTCTTCAAGTTAGAATGAGAAGGGTGGAGGAATGAATATCATAACACAAAGGGAGGTGAGTGTAGGAGCTAAAGAAAGGTGACCACATCCTAGACAAGAAAACATTCAACCATGCTTCTTCTCCTATTCACTCCATAACCCTTCAAATCACAATAAAGCAAGCATGGTTGAAAGATAAGAAAGCTATCATAATCAATCATTATGCAAGAAAACCCTCCACTAAGAGTTATTTGCAAAACTGCAAATAACCCCCTCCATCGGAAAAGTCCGGCCGGGAAAGAACAAAGGAAAACCGGCCGGAACGGAATGCAAACTGGCAACTCCAGAAAACTGGTCCCGTAATAAATTACAGGAAAACCCCGACACTGTGCATACACACCCGCATCTGTATTCCGTCCGGATACAAATGCAAAGAGACAAAATCTACACTGTACTAGACTAGGACCGGCTTAAGCCAAAGCCGGCTAGTAAAATCCGTTCGATCCTGATCCGTGCAATACCGCACGTATCTGATCGAACCTTGCCATATACCTATACGGCTACTAGTACAATACTGTCTGATCCTGATCCGTGCAATACCGCACGTATCTGATCGGACCCTGCCATATCTCCATACGGCCTCTACAGCGTTTCGCCCGAAAGCTGAGTAACTGAAAGTGTGGTGGACTCTAAAGACTCGTCAATACTATGGCTGTGGATTTAACCACTAGCACGTCAGAGGTATAAGCCAATACGTGACGAGCCACCAGCTATTGACCAAAAGGGACGTCGATGAGGAAGCTCACCCCGACACCCAACTGAGCCTGTCAGTGACAATATCCGTACAGTCCGGTCCGTTCGTCTATGAGTATCGCATGGCGGGCCTAGGGGGTTGGTAAAAGTCAGACCCCCAAAAGCGGTACAAGTCGTGTCGGAGCGTAGCCCAGAACGCCCTGAGATACTACTGGAATACCTACCAGTAAATCTCCTGCCTCGGCCGAGGGCTTTGCGTAATGGCTCTCCTAGACACAGCGCGACCTCACCCCCAATACCGGGAGAGACGAACCCCTGAAGATCTGCTCACTGCCTCCATGTGGCTCGGGACTGTACCCAACTAAAACCTGTTTGCACGACTCCTTTGAGCCGTGGTAGGGTAGTAATCAAAGCACAGTGGGAACTCACACGAGACAAATGACGATCCTCAGGTCGATGAACTAACCTGTACACATGTCACCTGGGAACTGCTATCTGACGTCTGGTATAATCCCAACTAGCAGGTTCCCGGCGAGTCCTGTCCGGTGTACTCATAACCCAATGAGCACCTGTATACATCTTAGGTGAACCAACTGACACCAGTGGCTTGTGAGACCGGCCACCGCCCCTCGTCGGGGTCTCGACTGTATACACTAGTCTACTAATGGAGTATCGATGCCCAGTCTCGAAACTCCCACGACTAGGGACCTTTTAAGGATGTGCTTATAGACCCCAGCTCCCACGTATATGATCGCCATCATACTGCTGGTCGTCAAGCAAGAATCCTAGGGGCTCTATCAACGTGTAATAGCGACATGTCAGGTCACCTAAAGCAGTACACGATGATAAAGATAAACCAGATAGCATACTATCATCTCGAGTAAGACTGTCCTACCGGGATAGGTCCTCCCTCAATCATTGCAATCACGTGCCTGTGATCCAATAATTGACTCTGAGGGCACTATCTCCAACAATCTCCCACTTGCACTCAAGGCTAATTATTGCGATGTCGCATACTCACAGCCCGTGTGATACCGAACACCCAACTCCTCTACTAGTCAGTCCCACAAAGCTCTTTTGTGAAACTATTGCGTTCGAGGAATAGCCTCAGTGAGTGGATCCGCTATGATGTTTCTTTCTTTGTCTCTCTATATCTCAAGTTCGCGGAGAAAACCATCTCCCGAAATGAGCAATACCTGTCTTAGAATGTCTGGATGTCTGATGGGACCTAGCTCATAAATGAACTTCAAATCCAAACTTCTTAGACTGTATCATCAACTGAACTTAATCAGTATCCTGCGCCATGCCTCCCTCAGTATTGCCTTGGACCACCTGTCCAAAATACTGTCCCTCGTCAGAGGGAGAACAACAACTCTGACAACCTCCTTGTCGTCCATGTCACCTTGGAAGCCTGGAGTGATAACCGTCTCCTAAAGGAGGCAGCCGTTATCATATCCCTAGAACATTCACTTATGTTCTAAAACTGCTTCCGACTGTTCCTCCAGGATTGGATCAATATCAACTTATTGCATCTAGTGCAAGAACAACATCTGGTGTGGTACTTGACATCTCATGATTGACTCAATTGCCTAAGCAAGTGATCTGCCAATCATGAGTATCCCTCTCCACATTAGTTTATAAGACACCTTTAGAGAGGGTGAATCCATCAACTGCAGGTGTACTACCGTGTCAGGAGTCGTCCATTCTAAATACTCATAGAATGCTGTCAAGATACCCAGATTGGGAAACCACCCAAATCTAGATCTAAAACCATAGATCTAGTAACCAGTATGTCTGATATAATATCCAAGTCCCTTGTGGAGAAACCACTGTGTGACGACCAAAGTATAACCGATCGTAGTATAGGAATATCACTTCCTACTACCTTTTCAACAGATCCATCCCCTATTCTGATGACGTCAAACCTATGACTGTCACATCAGAAATAGATGATCTATCTCCGCTACATCTGCTTTAGTCTATAAATAGACATAAGCCTGATGTCCACCAATGCTTCCGCTGCTCCCACTGACTACGACAACCCTCTGGCAGAGTCATATAGACGTGCACTTCTAAAGCTAGTTTAGAACGACGCTATACTCATCCTCCTGCCGGGTCTCGCAGCCTGGAACAACAACAATGGCAAGTGTGGGTAAACAAGAACTTCCCTGTCACCGTCATTGAGGCTACCGGAGTACCTCTCGGGTGCCTGAAGTTACCCACCTTATCTGCGGAGTGGCCAATGGAATGTCAAATCAGATTGAATCTTTAGGTTCCTTATCAAATCTTCAGTAATCGTTTGTGGTTCTGGAATCACTTCCAGTTCTACCATACTCCCACTACTTTTTCTGAAAAAATCCATTTTTAATAAAAACTGTGGCGAGTCAAGAACAATATTGCTATAGTTCATCCAGATGGTAGAAAGTCAACCCTCGTCATAGCCTGGGTCAACCCACAAACAGCCATTACAGAAACGTGCCTTGAGTTATCCGGAGTCTGGTTTTAAGCATAAGCCGGACAACTCCCCGTACCTTAACATCGTTAAGATATGAACTGTTCTATATCCAATATAGAACCAGAGGCACTGATTTAATTGAACCAGATTCAAATCATGCAGCTGTCTCCAGTGCATATCAACTAAATGGAAGGAGGCCGATCAGCGTTACTCAACTTAGGAATGCTTCCAATTATGAGTAACCTGAAAGAGAAGCAATCTGTCTTCATCATTACTATCAACTGAATACCATACACAAGTATCTACATCTTCGATCACTTTGAAGAATCCCGATACTTGCTACACCTGGTTCTCTACTCTATTCAAATACCTATAACTCCTCAAAACTTAAACCCCGTGTTTCCACGAAACAGCTGTCTAAAATCTAGAGAAGTCATAAGTAAACCGAATATAGTACGAGGACCAACCCCTCTGTCCTGATGGACACTGGACAACATACAATACTCTGTATAAGTCCGCTGAGTCTAACAACTCCTTCACTGTGTGTCGTAGGTTGAAAACTGTACTTATGGTTAAGAAGAATTACACCGCTGTTTAATGCTCCTTACCTGACCATCCACTGATATAGGTAAATGTCATCGACATAATATCAAAAGGTATATCTCACTCTATGAAAATAGACGTACAGATATATCAATTTGAAATTGGTGCATAACAGCGGATATTCAAAACCAAATATTTGCCGACCGGCAAACAACCCAGGTGACTTCCTCAAATATCACCGATTACAACGAATCCCGATATAATGAGGATGACCACCCAATTCCCAATAACTTACTCCCACTCATCATCTGTAAAACCATACAGATGTGAGAATCATACCTGGTAAATACATACCCTGGAGTGAGTGTCTAATCGGGAAATCAGTTTTCTATTAACAGTACACAGTGAAACTGAAACATTGAAATGTTTCGTTGGGGTATCGTGGTATTCCTAGTAATGCCTCTTCCATTATCCAGATTCACAACTGTAACCGTATAATTCTTTGCCATCTTTCTAAATCCCTTTCTGTGTCTTTAGTCATTACCTTCTGTACACCCCTTTAGGTCAAATGGTTTTCTTCCTTCCCTACCGTTCGGCACCAGCCTATGGTTTGGAAGAAGACTATCCAAAAGGCATAAAGGGTGTACTGTCCTAATCCTAGGAGCACTCGCAATGCGAGAGAAGGTGAAGATAAAAGACACCTGAATGTACTTTATTCCTATTTCTCCTGAACCAGAATCCATCCCCGAACTGGAACTAGTTCCTTTCGAGTTCGTATATAACCATACGATGGAGTATCCAATAAACTGTGGATCTTCGTAGTGATACGGAGTGTCCTGGAGAAATACAAAGGTGATTTAGGGTTGGCGAAGAAATACTTGGTTTGGTCGTGAATAGCAGTCGCAACTTACTTTGCCCTCTTACTAATCCCTTGCTTTGTCTAAACTTAATACCTTCTGTACACCATCGTTATGCTAATTGGTTTTCTTCATTCCCCACCGTTCGGCACCAGCCTAAGGTTTGGAAGAAGACTATCCAATTTGCGTAATAGGTGTACTACTCCTAAACCAAGGAGTACTCGCAACCTGAGAGAAGGTGAAAAGAAAAGACAACTGAATAATCCTATCCGTTTTCTCCAGAACCAGAAACCATCCTCGAAGTCCTTCGAGTTCGTATATAACCATACGATGGTTTTGTCCAATGGAAGTGGACGTTCGTAGTAATACGGGGTGTCCTGGAGAAAAGGGTAAAAGTAGGAGTGGCAATGAGGTCTGCAACTCTGACAATCCAAAATGCCAGTGTTAAGAAGGTTCGGTCAACTTGGTCACTGAGTCATAGTCCAGGGTCGGGTCAATGGTCGCTGCCAAAGAGAGAGAGAAAAGAAACACTCAGCGTGCACTCTATCCTAGATCAGAAAGGTTATCACTTTATCTAATCTGGAAACCTCCCACTGTACCTCAAATTCTCCTCCAAACCTGAAAGAAGAATTAGTCGGGGATCACCCGAGGAGTAAACCAACTCATCAGTGGAAATCGGGATCCAACTATCACCGCATGATAACGTGACGGAATCCACTCACGTCACCACACTCCAGAAGGTATGCGCATGCCTGGCAAGTTTCAGTTCTTTTGAAACTCCCGATGTGATTTTTACCCCTAGGACTCAAGTGACCTTGACGGAGTCAACAAATCAAAGAGTCCTAGTCAAGTTCAACCCGTCATTATCTGGATTGCATTAAACCCACCCGTACGTGCCCTTGACGGAGTCAACAAGGCCGCACGACTGTCCTAACCAATCCCACTTATGCAACAAACAAGCACCACTTAGCTACCGTACACTATGCCTTGACGGAGTCAACAAACGCAGCACGAATACTAAATAATACCCATAAGAAATGACGGAGGGCTACGAATGGTTTTTGGCGAAAAACCTTTAACGTAATGAACTTGATATCGTTGAAGGAACTGCATAGCCTTTTAGAAAATATAGTGACGAAAACCTTTACTAAAGAGGTCACTCCCGGTGAAGGGATCTCGGCTCTTTCCCCGTAGAATGAGGTGCAGGATATTCCAACTGAATACCACGATGCAAAGCAAAAGTAATCGGCTATAGTGAAGTTAATGCCCTGACGCAAACTTCTGTCCAAGGGGTCACTCCCGGTGAAGGGATCTCGGCCCTTGCCTCGTCGACTGAGGAGCAGGATATTCCAGATGAATACCACGATGCAAAACAAAAGTGAACGTCCTTGCAATAACAGCTTTTTTTGAAAAATGTTCCAACAACATCAGATTAGGTTTGTTTATCTTGCATTGATCCGAATCAATGCAGTCCCATCAATTGATCACACCACAAAGAACGAAAATATACTGACGTACGTATATGCCATCCGCATTCGCCACTGGGTCCCGTCATCACCCGTTAGGTTAGCTAACTAACGGCAGAGCGGGGACTGGACTAGCGCGGGTGTAAAACATATACAACATCTACTAATATATATACCAATATATAGTATTTCGCTCAAGGCGTGAATAAAATGCAACATCACAGAAATGTACAGCATCACAGAACAATACAGATATCTGGAAGCCCCGGGTTTCACAGAGCCGCTGCTGAAACCCGACGTTCCCCTGGTCGTGTGGATAGCCTGTGCAATGAAATCCTAGACCCCTACGGGCGCGGCAAGTCACCCGCCAAATCCTGAAGCGAGGCAGCCCCCTTCAGCACCGTGAATAGACCACCCAGCACTTCACGGAATCCGGTAACTTGGGCACCCCTCCTGGGTCAACCTGTACCCCCTACGAGTGCGGCGAATAGCCCGCCAATCCTGGACTGAAGCCCCCTCCGTCTCAATGCCCTGAGATGCGGGCCCGTTGCCCTCCAGAACCCGGCTATCCGTGCACCCCACCGCGGGGCAAACCTAGTACAGAATGTAAAATATACATACACCGGGTACATCGACCGCAACCAGGTCGTGCCCCAAAAGAATAATACAAACAGGCAGTGACGGCAGTCCACATGTCGGACGCTCGTCCCGCAATATCAAATGTACATAATACAACAAAGCTGTACTAGCATTGCATCCAGGCTATCCCCCACGACCAATCCGCAACATCACAGCATAAACATAGAACATCAACGTGAAAATCACGTTCGCAAATCCGTCTAACCGGGCTATAGCAGTTAGACCGGATTTACCGATCAAGTGACATTCACGGTCGCAGATATAATGTAAATACTGTGAAATAATGTGTTTAAAAATATCCGATCGATCAAATTATAACAAGTGGGCCCCCAAGAAAACTGTAGCACACACAGAGAAACTGGGCCCAAATTTAATATCCCAAAAGCCCTAATTCCCTGTAAGAACATCACTGGAAAAATCTGGTCCAGAGAACAAACAGAACCGCGGCGGAAGAGCGGCACCAAGGCGGTTTACGCAGCGCTTCCGCGGCGGATCTACAGTAACACATGCCCAAATTTTTCCAGATGTCTTATAACTTCCTGTACATCATTCTGCAATCACCTGAAAAATTTTTAGACTCAAAAAAAATTCGACAGAAACTGATGTGAAGTAATATGCGGTTTTTGGGATTTCGGTCGATCGGAAATGCAAAACACATTAGAACAAGCTAGGTAAGGTTAATGGCGTGGCTCTGATACCATGTTGCGCCACGGCAGCGCCCCGGCCGTCTTACTCGAGGCCAAATTGCGGAATCAAAAATTTTCCTTGCTCGGAAACCGGCGCTACCGCGGACAAAGAAAACCCAGATCGTTTACCATTAACCTACGCTAGCTAACTAGAGATGGGGTGAGAAGTATACCGAGTGATCCGAGTCCTCCGGTCTTCTCTTCATCATCCCGATCTCCCGCGGAAAGCCTTTGCTCCACATCGTCGCCTCCTCGCCGGAAAGGGCACCACATCGCCTTCGTCTTTTACGGGCTCCCGCCTCAATACCGAGGCAACTCGAGCATGAAGCCGGCAACTCGACATGCCCAAGAAGTGCTGTAGAATGTAGTGTAGATGATGCTAGTCTCATTTGGGGTTTGTAGTTGCCATGATGGAGGATTGGGGTTAAGAAAAATGGTGCTTTCATTTTTCTAAAACAAGAAGAAGAAGGAGATGAAGAATTCCTCACATAATCAAGATGAACTCTCTCATTCTTTTTCTTTCTCTCTTTCTTTTTCTTCTTCTCTCTTTTTCTCATAACCAAAAAAGGCTTTCTTCAAGTTAGAATGAGAAGGGTGGAGGAATGAATATCATAACACAAAGGGAGGTGAGTGTAGGAGCTAAAGAAAGGTGACCACATCCTAGACAAGAAAACATTCAACCATGCTTCTTCTCCTATTCACTCCATAACCCTTCAAATCACAATAAAGCAAGCATGGTTGAAAGATAAGAAAGCTATCATAATCAATCATTATGCAAGAAAACCCTCCACTAAGAGTTATTTGCAAAACTGCAAATAACCCCCTCCATCGGAAAAGTCCGGCCGGGAAAGAACAAAGGAAAACCGGCCGGAACGGAATGCAAACTGGCAACTCCAGAAAACTGGTCCCGTAATAAATTACAGGAAAACCCCGACACTGTGCATACACACCCGCATCTGTATTCCGTCCGGATACAAATGCAAAGAGACAAAATCTACACTGTACTAGACTAGGACCGGCTTAAGCCAAAGCCGGCTAGTAAAATCCGTTCGATCCTGATCCGTGCAATACCGCACGTATCTGATCGAACCTTGCCATATACCTATACGGCTACTAGTACAATACTGTCTGATCCTGATCCGTGCAATACCGCACGTATCTGATCGGACCCTGCCATATCTCCATACGGCCTCTACAGCGTTTCGCCCGAAAGCTGAGTAACTGAAAGTGTGGTGGACTCTAAAGACTCGTCAATACTATGGCTGTGGATTTAACCACTAGCACGTCAGAGGTATAAGCCAATACGTGACGAGCCACCAGCTATTGACCAAAAGGGACGTCGATGAGGAAGCTCACCCCGACACCCAACTGAGCCTGTCAGTGACAATATCCGTACAGTCCGGTCCGTTCGTCTATGAGTATCGCATGGCGGGCCTAGGGGGTTGGTAAAAGTCAGACCCCCAAAAGCGGTACAAGTCGTGTCGGAGCGTAGCCCAGAACGCCCTGAGATACTACTGGAATACCTACCAGTAAATCTCCTGCCTCGGCCGAGGGCTTTGCGTAATGGCTCTCCTAGACACAGCGCGACCTCACCCCCAATACCGGGAGAGACGAACCCCTGAAGATCCGCTCACTGCCTCCATGTGGCTCGGGACTGTACCCAACTAAAACCTGTTTGCACGACTCCTTTGAGCCGTGGTAGGGTAGTAATCAAAGCACAGTGGGAACTCACACGAGACAAATGACGATCCTCAGGTCGATGAACTAACCTGTACACATGTCACCTGGGAACTGCTATCTGACGTCTGGTATAATCCCAACTAGCAGGTTCCCGGCGAGTCCTGTCCGGTGTACTCATAACCCAATGAGCACCTGTATACATCTTAGGTGAACCAACTGACACCAGTGGCTTGTGAGACCGGCCACCGCCCCTCGTCGGGGTCTCGACTGTATACACTAGTCTACTAATGGAGTATCGATGCCCAGTCTCGAAACTCCCATGACTAGGGACCTTTTAAGGATGTGCTTATAGACCCCAGCTCCCACGTATATGATCGCCATCATACTGCTGGTCGTCAAGCAAGAATCCTAGGGGCTCTATCAACGTGTAATAGCGACATGTCAGGTCACCTAAAGCAGTACACGATGATAAAGATAAACCAGATAGCATACTATCATCTCGAGTAAGACTGTCCTACCGGGATAGGTCCTCCCTCAATCATTGCAATCACGTGCCTGTGATCCAATAATTGACTCTGAGGGCACTATCTCCAACAGGAAAGTGTTCCAAGTGGATACTGAGGTGGATATGGCGCAGAATGCTGATTAGATTCAGAAGAGGATACAACCCAAAATGTTTGTTGGATAAAAGTGTTCATTTATGAACTTAGTCCCATTATCTATCCAGAAAAATTCTAAGACAAATATCGCTTAGTTTGGGGGATAGTTGATCTCCGCGAAGTTGAGAAATAGAGAGATAAAGTTAGGAACATTGTAGAAGATCCACTCACTAAGGCTATTTCTCGAACACGTATGTTTCTCAAACACGGTTTGAGGAATTGATTAGTATAGAAATTGGGTATTCGGTAGCACATGAGCTGTGGGTATGCGATACCGCACTAATTAGCCTTAAGTGCAAGTGGGAGATTGTTGGATATAGTGCCCTCAAGGAGGACGTATACGGGTAGAACAGTCTCGCTCGAGATGATAGTATTCTATCTGGTTTGTCTTTATCATTATGTGTATACGTTTTACTTACTATTACGTGTCGCTAATACATAATGATAAATCCCATAGGATTCTTGGTTAACAACCAGCATTATGATGGCGATTATATATATGGGAGTTGGGTAGTCTATAACCACATCATTAAATGTTCCTAGTCGTGGGAATATCGAGACTGGGTATCGATATTCCAAAGTAGATTAGTGTATGCTTTCTAGACCCCGACGAAGGGAGGTGGCCGATCTTATAAGCCATTGGCGTTTTGGCACCTAAGATTGTATGCAGGTGCTCACTGGAGGTGGGTACACCAAACGGACTTGCCGAGAACTTTTAGATGGTGTTAAACCTATCATCAGATAGCCGCTCTCTGGGGACATGACTACAGGTTAGTCTTTAGACCTGAGATCGTCATTTGTCTCATGTGAGTTCCCACTGTACATAGATTACTACCCTACTACGGCTCAAAGGAGTCATGCAAATAGGTTTTAGTTAGGTACAGTCCCGAACCATATGGAGGTAGTGAGCGATCGGAAGGGATTCATCTCTCCCAGTATAGAGAGCCGATGTCGCGTTGTATTCGGTTAGCCATCACCATAAATCCCATGCCAGGGTGGATGAGATTTACTGGTATAAGATCAGTAGTTTCTTGGTAGGTGATAAGATTGATACCGACACGACTTATCGGGTTATTAGGGGTCTGACGTTATTCACCCCCTAGACTTGGTATGCGACACTCTCTGACGAAGAGATCAGACTGTATGGAGATTGTCACTTACAGGCTTAGCACGGTACGGATGGACTTCATTGTCGACCTTCCTTTCGAAAAATATCTGGGTAGCCGTTACGTACAGCTAGTGTCACCGATTTACTTGTGGTTATGGATTTATCCAGTTTCTCACTGCCAACGTATTGTCGAGTTTTCAGAGTCCTACACAGAAAGTTTTCTCGGTTTAGGAATATTGATATGTGCAGAGTTCCGATTAAATAGTGTACTAGTTACACGGACTTTAATGGAACGGATGGTAATACTAGCCAGTTTAGGATTAAGCCAGATTATTAAATCAGGTATTGATTTAATAATTTACACACACACACACATATTGATATATATTCTAGTATTATGTTTATTGTATTTTTCTATCTCTTTGGTATTCGTATTTTGATATGAATACGGATATGTATATACAGAGTTGTATTTTTGTATCCATACAAAAATACTTCTTGAAGGATGACACCTCATATTTTTTTCCATTTATTCTAAATGGAAATGAGGTGAAGGGGTGAGGTAGCTTATGGAATAGTGAGAGGAATGGCTCATGTATTATTTATTTCATTTGGGTTTACTATTGAGGCAAGGTTGCAATTGTTTATTGCAAAATCATTTTTATCAAAACAAAAAAGATATGTCTCATTCCCTCACTACTACATTCTCATTCTCTTCATGAGTTCCTCTCTCCTCACTAGCTCCTCCTTCATCTCCCTCCTCTCATGTGTTGAGAATATAGGGGGGATTGAGATAGAAAAAATACTAGAACACTCTCTACATCTCTAAGCATCACAAACTAGCAATTTGTAATCTTTAGTTGCTTCACTAGGTGAAACTGGAGCTTGGATTGATTTTTCTTAGATGGATCATCTTTAGGAAGGGCGGTCATCTCTCAGGCTCGTTCCCGACGGCCTACGAAGCTTAGAGGGGTCTTCAACAATTGGGTGAATACGCTACAAAAATTTTAGTTTATATAACCATGTAGCTTAGCTTGCTTTAGATTCTAGTTTAGTATTTGGAACGTATTCTAGGTTGCGGTTCTCTCGCACTCGCATAAAAAATTTTGTTTGCAAATCGCTTCCACGTTAGCCGCGAGCACTAAGGAACCTTGATAAGGGAAAGTCGGGTGGATGGCGTATAACACTCCCGAAATTGATTCTTATGAATACTTATAATTATTATAAATACATTACCTGTATACTTAGTCTATAATGTCTCGTTTGAACACTTAGTATTCATTATAATTCGTAACTTATATACCTAGTCTATAATATCACGTTTGAACACTTAATATTCATTATAATTCGTAACTTATATACATAGTCTTTAATGCCATGTTAGAACACTCATATACATAACCAATATACTTAGTATAAATTACATATTTAGTCTATAATTTGTAACTCGTATGCTTTATACATGTATATATGATTAGTTTATAATTATATATTTAGTCTGTAATTTGTAGCTCATATGATTTATATATGTATATATGATTAATGTTATGTGTGTGTACGCAACTAGATGTCCGTACTATTTGAGCTATGTATTTGCGTACGTACACCAGAAGTCCGTACTAACTATTATTGGATATTTGGTTATCATCGTATGAGATGAGATTCCATACTGGATGAGATGAGGATGGTTTGCCAAATATGGGCTATTAATTTTGACTCGGGGAGTCTTGCTATTTATCCCGATTGGGAGATTATGAAATGCTAAGGTTATACTCATTTTAAAACTAACGATTCATTTCCTATTTTAAAACCATAATGCAAGGATGCGCTGCTAATTTCATATGAATATCTAGTTTAAAAACATCGCAGCCTTTTTATTTCTAAACAACGTTTTGTTCTATTTTAAACTATAATCGTATTATTCGTAAGTATTTATCCATTTACAACACTTGTTCACGCTACGTTTATACTATTCGTTCTTATTTGCTTTGTATATTTAGTTTACAACACCATGTTTAGCATTCTTATTCGTTATAATTCATGCTTCGTTTGTTAGTTTACAATATCATATTTCATGTTTCTATTGCTATTCTCGTACGAACACATTTGATAGAACACTTGCACAATTACTAATGATTGCCATGTGACACAATTACAGACTCGCATGCTACACGTACACATCATTAGTACTGCCATAACACTATAGAAATTTCTATACTTATTCATGTTTTAATTATCTCCATGCTAGTATTAAATGCTGCCTACCATGATTTCGTTATGTGAATGCCATTGTTCGATATATTCATGTATGTTAATTACCAACTGTGGCAAAGATGAATTATGCACTATTGTTCTTATAAACTTGATGTTTTCCATTAGTTTAAGAAGATGTGGGATATGATTTTATAAAACTTGCTTATATTTTCAAAGTGCGGTTTTCTTTTGAATTAATGATGATGATGCATCCACCATGAATTTTCTATATATTTATGATTGATGAAATCCGATACCGAGGGGTGGATGTAACCGGTTACGGATACATGATGGACCGATTAGAGACCGAGGGGCAGGAAGTCTACGGAGAAAAGGCGGGGAGCCTAGCAAGGTTACTCGAATACCGGTGATAGTATGGATCACGGCGGATATCCGAAAGATACCGACCGGTGATAGTCTAGAGCACGGTGGATTGGCTGGGGTTCTATGATGAGATAAGAATGAAGGCTAGTTTGGGGGACAACGCTTCATGATTTTTGTGATTTCAAGTGTCGATGATTGACACAGATTTAATGATGACGATTTTATGGCTAATAATTTTCCATGTTTGTGCGATCCGTTATATATATATATATATATATATATATATATATATATATATATATATGTTATCACATATTATATTAGTATTATACCTTATGACTAGTAGATAGATCATCATACATTCAATTTCTACCTTGTGATATCTTTTTCTCACGAGTTGGTAACGCACCCCCGTTGTGCCTTAGTTTCTTGCAGGACCAACCGCTCGGATCTTTAGCGGCTTCATTGGCAAACATTTCTTTTCTTGGGGTGATAGCATTTTGCTAAGTGGGTTATGATGTGTATCGTAACCGCCTCTTTATATATTTCCTTTTGCATCTAGTTATAACTCCATCTACCTCTTGTATATTTCGTGACTTAGAGACGAGACTTAGATGTTTATTTTTTTGGGTGTCGTACTCGTGTGGAGTCGACTTGATGTTGTTTCTATATAGTGTTATTGTTTTCCGCTTGTTATTCTTTGCTGTGGGTGTCTTATATTATTACGTGGATAGTGTCTCCGCTGATGTGGGCGTCGAGCTTGCTCCCGTGTGGAGATACTTATTTATATTTTTATCATTGTACAGGGTTTTATTTAAAATTTATAAAGGAGATAATGATGGATTTTTAAACGACGAAAATGTTTGCTAATGGTTTTTACACCAACTTTATTTGCACCTTTTAAAACAAACTTGATTTCATTTTACAAAGCTTTTTTCTAAAACTACACCTCTATTTTTCAAATTGTAATTGTCTTTTCTTTAAAAATGTATTTAATACTTTCAATTATACATTTTAATCCTGGTTTAAGCTTACTTGTGTCATGGTGGGGTCCACGGGACTTCACGTGATTCATGTGCCGGTCATGTGCTTTTTCGAGTCGTGGCACCATGTAAGTTCAAATCGAATATTCTGAAAGTGTGTATTTTATAAACTTAATTGTTAAAATTTAATTTTCATTTAAATGGCAGGCAAGACAGATATGAGATATGCAAAACCGTGTGGACAATTATGGTATGGTGTTTGCGCGTCACTCCAGATTCCCTAGCTCACAGGAGGCGACTGATCATTATGTAAGTTTTTACGAAATCGGTTTCTTTTAATTAATTAAATCACTCTATTTCGTTTTCAATAATTGACTAAACATGCTTTATAATGTATCGTGCAACAACAAATGAGCAGGGAGATCGATGAGATGGTAGAGGCATTTAAAGAGAAGATTGACCGAGATCCTACCCCCGTCGAGCTCCATGAAATTAATGAGGTGGTCATTCAGCGATACAACCCAGACCGACATGAGAGAGTTCATCTAACCGGTCAGGGCATATCGCTTACCGTATACCATGCTTTTCAAGGTCCATAGCTGCATCCTCCTTAGATACGCCAAAATCTATTTATTCAGGAGTCCGCAGCCCCATCTGCGCCTTCATGCACTCAAGCGTTCCGTAGGGAAGGATAACCTCCTCATACCCCTGCATGTCTTCGAGCTCGAGTGTTCTCGTCTTCTCATGCACATGGGCTCTCATCTTCTAGTGGTTCCCGTTCGCTAATGAGAATGACCCAAGACGAAGTTAATAAAGAAATTAAGAAAAGATTTGAGATTATATAGAGTTTGAAAGCTTGAGGGAAGAAAGTACCGGATGTAAGTATGAAAATCCTTTTAATTGGTATGTTAATTCATGTTTTAATTTCTAAAAATATGTGCTAATAACGTTTTAATTATTAATAGTAGTATTGTCCCCGCCTAAAATTTCTACACAAAAGATCCCAAAGCATCAAATGGAAGCAATAAACTTAAGAAAATGTAAACCAGTATTTAATGGGTCGTATTTTGCCAAACTTTTGACTGAGAATCAGACAAATGCTGATTGATTCGAAAGTGTCTTGAAAAGACCTTCAATTTGATATATTACAGGCCCATTACTTCTTCAGAATCAAAAGCTATGAGCAAACGAGTTTTGCACGTATGGTCTGAACAATGCTCTACTATATGAAGGGATGCAATTTTAGTCCCATATCGGCTATAAGAAAGGGACCTTCTCTATCCTTATTCCAATAAATAAGAGGGAATACCTCTCAGAAAAAGTGAGGATTCAATTCTCAAAGGAGCTTAGTCTTCAAAGAGGATTCAATCCTTATGGAAGTATAGGCTTCAAGGCATATGTGTGCCAGTGCCATGCGCACTGGTGCCAAACCCAACACATGTGATGCACGTGCGCCAGTGCCAAAAGTAACACGTGCGACACACGTGCACTAGCTTAAATAGGCCTTTTTGGCAATTCAGAGCTTAAATATGCTTTCCTCTCTCATGAATGGGACGTGGTTCAAAAGGTACATCTCTCCACATCTTTGATATATGACGTTGTAATCTCACAGCATTTTCGGAGAGATGGTGGGTCCCAACGACCAACAATCTCTCCTTCATCTTCCCTTTTAAGCCTACTTTTCACCAAATAGAAACATACGTTTCACTTAAAAGCTTAAGCTTTTATCAATGGGCGTACCTTATACAATTGCGCAAGGGGAAAAACGCCATTGGTGCTCTCCAAATGCGCACGTACGATGCACATACATCCAAAAAGAACGAAAAACATGAGTTTGAAGCTTATGCTTCATTGAAAGTATCACGACCCGAAATGGCACGTGACTAGCACTTGAATCATATGAAATCTAAAGGACCCCATCTAATTCAAGTAAGCCAAAAATCCCAGAGATCTAAACCATTTTAAGGAAAAAGTGAAAAAAACTTTATTTAAAGTAAGTGATTTTAATAACATAAGCCGAAGTATGCATTTTTAAAATCTTAAGTCTTTTCTGAAAATTTCGGCAGAGTTTCCTTTGTAAATACTGGCCCCAAAAGGGTACAACATGTATAATATGAATAAAGGAATCCCCAAGCAGGAGCAAGCTCTTCGTCAATTGACGACCATAACCACGCAAGCAATATAATATACAACGCCAAGGGTGAGGATCAAAACTCAAAAGGAAACTCAAAATCAGCAAGAAAACCCATAATATTACAATGCGCGACTCTAAGGTCGAAAGAATATACAACTGGTCTTCTAAGGTTAATAAAATATACAAGTATGATTGATGGAGTTTACTAGATACAACGGAAATAAATAAATGTACAATGGTGGTCATGATACAAGTGAACCCACCTACCAAAGCAATCACCAGGAATGAAAGTGGTGTGCCAGTAAAACCGCAATGAAAGCTGTACGGCAAAACCTGCAAGAAACTATGGCACAACGGGGGTGAGTTGCCAACTCATGAATAGAAAACATCACCGAGCAGAAATCGTATGTATGACTCAATCCTAAGTCTTACGATCAGTAATATATATCCTCAATATGATAATATAGCCTGAAACATAATATAAAGGCAAGGGTAAATATCTATGCATAAGTGTATACTCATGTGCTCGTGTCAGTGCCTCAAGTAACATTATATCGTAAATATGAGGTATGAATGCGGTATAATGAAAACAGAATACATCATGAATGAGAAAACTGTTTTCTTAATATAATGAGATTTCTGTATAAATATTTAAGTATCATCAAAGAAATCATCAGAAAATCAGTGTCAAGTATCGATACAAAATATATATCTCAATATCCCAATATCTCAATATCTTAGGCTCCGGCTATCCGGACTGGCCTGTATCATCAAATCTCAATATGTCAGGCTCCGGCTATCCGGACTGGCCTGTATCATTAATCTCAATAAAATCACCGGCCAGCAATGTTCCCCTGTCATAGGCTCAAACGCCATTCTCTGCGATCTTCTCGCCCCGGGGTACCGCACCGGGTCCACCATTCACCCACAAACGGTTCATCTCCTCCTCGAATCGGGTATATGATATCGCTCAAGAGCCGAGAAAACTCATGGTCGACATATCACAATCATAACATGAGAAAACCACACTTTTATCTTTTAAAATGATAATTGAGTTTATTAAATCTTGCGGTTTCTCTAAATCCAGAAATCTCATGGAAAATCCGAAATCCAAAATGAAAAGTCAATAATAATGAATACTGGGCTCCAGCAATCCGGACTGGCCCTTATAATATTGCATGACTAATGAATATAAAAATATGCACGAAATATCAAGCAATGAATGCAATAATGAACTAACATATGAAACAATAACATAAAGGAACTATCAGCTAGTACGCTATGTTAATGAAATAATATTCTCTAAAGTGTACGTAACATGGCAATTACCGATGATGATGTGTGTGAGCCGGCAAGCAAGTGTATGTGGAGCATACGTATCATCGGTAATGGTGCTGGTGTCCTGACAGCATGGTTTCATAATCACTAAAGTATACTATAAACATGCAATGCGATGATAACAACATAATAAATAACAAATGAATAGTTAATGCAATAATAATATGTGGAACATGAATAATAATGTAACAATAAAGAATCTACATTTCTATATATGTGTCAAACCGTTTTGCCATTTGAAATAATACGAATCGTGGTGTTTTGAAAATAAGGGCCACGGTGTTTTTAAGAAAAGGTATATCCTTTGAAATATCCGTAGAATCCCTTGGCCTTTCTTTAAAATACTCACGATTTGTTAGTTTTGAAATAGGTATGACTCGAGTCTAGTCTAACATCTACAAGTAAACTACATGACTAAACTAACAGACTAATCGAAAGGGTAAGGAAAACCACCTAAATCTGAGTCGATATATGCATATATATAATAGTTGGTGATCCCGCCTCAATAGTTTCCCATACGATACACTATATAATATGATATCCTCGAGTCAAGAATGTGGATCTATCATCAATAAATAGCTCTTACGGTAAATCCGTCGTACGACATCCTAAATCTGGGTACGGGTCAAATATTACATTTATCTCATTATTCATCTGGTATCCTTATCATCACATATCGTGAACGGGGTACTGATCTACGTCTAGTACAATACTGATACCATCTACATATATATATATGCGTGTGTATGAAACACATCGTCTAAGGACCCGCTATATTAATCATGTCGTATCTCATAATACGAACTATATCACATCACCGATCTCGTGGAATCATGCCTAATCTCATCGACTCATCTCCAGGTATCATATACTATCCTCATCATCCATGTATATGTATACGTACATATATATATATATATATATACATAGTCCCATACATATGTGTGGGTGTATATATACATATCCCCATATACGCACAAGAATAAAATGTATGCGAGTGTGTGCGTATATGGAAAACATAAAACTAGGGTTTCACGACTAGGAAGCTAAACTAAGTAACTTCTAATTACAATAAACTAACCCATGAACACATAAACCTAACAAGATAATCATATATATATATATATATATGTATGTATGTATATGTATTCGTATACGACACTACGAAACTGCGGGGGTGCTATACGCCATCCACCCGACTTCCCCCGTAGATATATATCTACTCACATTGATCCTCGCTTGCTGGAGTCGATCACGCCATGCTCGTCCTTGTCATTCAAGTCCACTCGAAGGTACCTACATATGTACACATATAGCATCGTAAACAGAAATCACACACGAAAACCAAAACAGCACACGAATCGTGCATATGTTAAAACATATGTCTACGCATGCAAGAATAACCAAACAACCCCCGTCGTTGACGTTCAAACGCCACACGACGGAACACAATAACAAATACCAAATTCTAATTCAATAAAAACCGCAAAACGAAATCAGAATCTTTGAAAACTTGCTCCAGAATTTCCTCAGGTGACAATTGGGACATTTTGCATACAGGGGATGTCTATTTAACAGATACTGGAGTCATGAACCCAACACGAGCCCATACTCCCCTAACCTGGCTACAAATTACGGCCATAACTAATATATTTGCGGCCATGGTATTGGGATTGGGTCTCAGATCTTTATGGTAGCTTCCTAGGTGCCTGCACACTCCTCTGTGTTCGCTAAATAATTTTCCAGGTTCCCGAGTCACAGCAGTTCTCAATGCAACACCACAATTTCCAATATCGACAGATTTTCAAGGTTCGTGAATTGGGGTTTGTCCTAGGTTCTAGGTCTAAAATACTATCACTAAGGGGGTTTAAGGTCATTACTAACTCAATTACACTTCTCAATTCAAGAATCCCACAAAACCCTAACTTGGAATTTTCAAAGTTCGCTAAACCCCATTTAAACACTTCTAAACATGCAAGGATACTAAAGTGAAAGTAATACTATACTAATGGTAAAGAAAATACCTCATTTGGCAACTCAAGAATATTCTTGAGTTGCCCCCAAGTGCTCAAAATCCGATTTTTCTTGGTTCAAAGTGGTTGTGAGAAGCTTGTGCATGTTTTTAATGAAGTGAGGATGATATTTTGGGTTGTTTTTGGTGATGTTTGAGAGGGTTTTGTGGAGGAGGGAGATGGGGGCTACCATGATGAAGGAGAAGGAGAGAGGAATGAGTGAATGAGTGAAGTGAGAATGATCCAAGACCAAGGTTGACCCCTCACCCCCCCTCTCTTGCCCATACCTCCAATAAAATATCCTTTTCCTTTTTCTTTTCTTCTCCTCTTTTAAAAATTAAAACCATGCATGACAAGAAGAAGGAAACCATGAAAGAAAATGTAACAAGTGTGAAAAATGACTTGGTGCATGTCATATGCACAAAACAAGATTAATGCAAGATTAGCGATATTTAATCGCGATTAGTACTAAAATAGAATATAATTAATCATAAAATTTATAATTTGCTTAAATCAAACAAAGCATCCTCATTTCAGTAATTTCTATAATTTTCCAAATATTTCCCGATTTATCGGCATTTAATTATGCCGCATATTAAAATATTCATAATATTTATTCATTAATTATAAAAATTCCCAAAATAATATTTTATTTTTCTGAAATGTTACAGTCTTCCCCCCTTAAAGAAATTCAGTCCCCGGATTTAAATTTAAACCCCTCAAATACTAAAACATTTCAGTAAAATGATCCAGTCGTCGGGGCTCCGAAATCGTAAATACATAAACATATCGTAGCGCAATGCATGCACATAAAAAATGAGCATATAACTCAAAATCAAAACTCCGTCAAGCATCTCTCAATCATCGGAGTTATGGTAAAGACACCAATGTCAAAATCCAATACGAAAACCAATATGATATACATCAAAACTATACATGTACACATCGTTGTACTTCATCAAAACATCTGAATAAATGCATGCCAACTTTTTTTTTAAATTGCTGCGCGATGCGTGTATCACAGCACAAGTGGCGGACGTTTATTATAAGAAATAATTTTATATATATATATATATATATATATATCTTTGTTTAACATACGTCCCGCCGTTTTGGAAAAATAATTTAGAAGGGTTTTCTTTATTAAATGTCTTGTATCATCTCGGACACGTAGGTAAATACTAAGACTATAGTTCCTTTTTGGAAATCCCTTCGATAGCTATCAACGCATGCAAAAATATATTCAGGTACTGTCCTCGGACTAGTCCTGCTCAGCGACTACACCAAATAGTAAATATCATAAGGCAGTACTGCTCTAAAGAAATCAATCCTAAAGTGTATATAAAAATGCCGCGTGCGTCTTGTGTGCACGGAAATCGAAATCCAATAATGTGCCATACGTGTGCAAAGAAATCAAATCTAAGTGCAACGGGTGTGCACGAAACACCTGTCAAAGGCAACGGTGTATGCCGGACAGTAATACCAGGTGCATCTGATATGCACGAAGAATCTCAATTTAGTGCATCTAGTGTGCATCAAAATCGCATCAAGCACCCAAATATGCGTAAGAATCCAAATCCAGTGCACAAGGTGCACGAAAACAAATATCAAATATCACAATCGAAATCGACGATATACAACACATTTCAATCCAAATCCACATCAGGTATACAGTGGTATGTAATCTCACAACCATGTGTATCAGCGTGCACAAAATCAAATTAAAATACTAAAAGTGCATGAAAACTATGCCGAAAGTATAAGTCAAATCACATGCATACCATAGGTATGAAATCAAATCAATATCTCGAATGATATCAAATCGAAGTCAAGTGCAACTGTGGTGCACAAAATCTCAATCATACAAATAAACCACCCAAATGCTGAAATCAAAGATGGAGGAAACAGTCCCACTTTAGCACATCCTCTAAAGATCTCTGGCCAACAGTCATGGTCACTCATAACATGTCTCGTCGATGATGCTGAACTCTGGCCTGCTGGGTGTGCGCCATATGACCGCTCCTGGGTCTAAATCTTCTCGTATAGTATTCCAGAAAGGTCTTGTCGGGGTCTCTCCCGATCTCGTTTCTGCGGAAAATGCCCAGAAGCTATCATCCTTTTACTAAATCTATTTCTTGTTCTGGAACGGCTGCATACTCATCGCGACTCCTTCCGGAAGGTATTTCCATATACAACGCCTCTGCATGTGTATCATATCTCTGATGTCAGCGGAGTGGAACGTCATCTCATCAAAATCTCGTACGAACCTCTTACTCCACTGTTTCTCTAATGTCGACTACTTAGGACTCGTCTCTTCGTGGCTGCATGGAGTGCGCTCCAATGGCTATACTCGTATCTAGAGTCTCCCAAGCAATGTATCGCATCATATGATATCCGAATGACGTCGAATCTTTCGATCGATTTTTCAAGGTTCTATAATCCCCCAAGAGCTCAACATCTTGGGTACACTTTAATAGTATTCCAGTACACGCCACAGTACCTATGGACTAACCGTAGAAGGGCAAACCCAAGCCTCATTAATAGCACCGTAGAACTGCAGCAAACCCTAAGGTTTCAAATCGTTCTCATGGTTATTATATCGAGTTAGGGTTTCATTCTTCTAGAGGATCCACGGAATTTCTTGTATGTTTTTCCGAATACTTTAAACTTGGAAAATGGGTTTCTGATATTTGATCGTCTTCTATCGACTTCCAACGTACCTGCGTGAAGTCGTCTCTAGCTGGAAGCAATCAATCTGATGACCTCGCATCGGGGTAGGCAATGAATCACATGTCCTAGTCATTCCTTCTTGGGTGACTAGCGATTTTCTATTATATATTTAAGTATACTCGTGCGGCAATAGCTCCAAACATCTGGGGCAATATCTCACCATTCGCAGCAACAACTGGCTCATTCGTCCGCACGCTGAACAGTGCCTCTATCATCAAAATAATCAGTGCATTGACGGTCATCACATTCTGGCTGGCCTCTAGCAGTAGCCCAATCCTCTGGTGCTGATCTGTACGTCCGAGAAATCTTGTAAAAGCGATCCATCAAACGCTCATGGCGCGAAAACAAAATAGGACGATACATCTATGCAATCGTATGTCCCTGGAATCACGCCCTGGTCAGTTCTCGTCCGTGATGAGCTCATGCTAACGCAACTCAAGCCGTAACTCTCTCTGCCCGTGTAATCGTGGAAACAAAAACCATAAATCAACATCGATGAGGATAGATCGTAGGAATGAATATAATGTTGTGCAAGGAAATGTACATCCTAAGGCTTCTTAAGCGGAGTGGCGTATCGTAAGTATGCCGCGGAACATACACACGGTATGTCACTCTCCTTAAGTCACCTACTCCATCAACCAGGGTCAACCTAAGCGACGAAAGTTCGGCTCTAATACCCTCTCGACTAAGTCTACGTTCCGTAAGGATAAGCCTAGATTCCGTATATATACAAACGCCCTAGGCTCCGCATAGTCAAATATAGACTCAAACCAAGATTAACCTAGCGCTCTGATACTAACTTTGTCACGACCCGAAATAGCACGTGATCGCAAGCTTTTGGCGTGTCGGATGTTCAAACTTCTAAAGTTATAACCGCGATCAA
This sequence comes from Agapanthus africanus, assembly GCA_030015575.1. Lineage (NCBI taxonomy): Eukaryota > Viridiplantae > Streptophyta > Magnoliopsida > Asparagales > Amaryllidaceae > Agapanthus > Agapanthus africanus. The sequence goes on along the minus strand of JASDDO010000010.1, from coordinate 422,325,230 downwards.
GACGGTGTTGCTTCGCAGCTAGCCGGTTTAGCACGGGTCGATCTGCAGGGAGATGCTTGTTTGTCCGTTCGTGTTTTAGACGAGTCAATAAAGAATTTGTTTATGTATGTTCAAGTCTATCCTAAGTGTTCGTATTTATGTTCAAGTAAGCTTGTTAAGGTTAAGGTCGGTTAGTAGAGTTAGGATTAGTCTTGTGCATGTCTTTTGCCATCCTTAAGACGATGTTGAGATAATCGAAAGTAGCGGGGATTAGGAGGACATAGGAATGTGATTTGCGAGTTTAAGCAAGCTTTCCAACGCTAAATCCATTCCTAGTGCCCCTTGTTCGTCCACTAAATACGCTTATTTCTAACTCTCGGCCAAACACTCGCAACCATGTATCCAAATAAGTCACAACTACATGTCACGTTGTAGCGCGCTTAAAGGACTTCTCAACTTAGGTCGCAGCTCCATGTCACGTATAGCGCACCTAAGTGAGGGGGTTGCGTTTGTTTGTTAGGGGTTCGTTTCAAGATGTTTGGCGAAGAGAAGCACAAGGGATTTCTTCGTCCCTCATACCACCTTCTTTAGCCTTAACAAGAGGGAAATTATTCACACATTATAAAAGAAAACAAAACAAGAAGGAAGAAAAGAAAGGAAAATACGGTTTTAGAAGTGAAGCAAGCTAACTCTTGGGTCCTCACCTTAGCAAGGAACTCCGTCGAAATATCATCGCTTGAAAATAATACGGATAAGAAAAGAAAAGAAAAGAGAACAAGCAAAGAAATAATAACAACTAATTAAGAACAAGAATTGAAATTAAAATACAAGATAATAAAATTACAAGACAATAAATAAAAGAGACAAGATAAAAATAACCCTCATCTTCATTGATCTTCCACTCAAAAAGCTCTCACTACAATTTTCATGGAGGAAAAAATGAAGAAGAAGGAGAAGCTAAACTAAATCCTACAAAAAGAGATGGGAAAAGAACACATGAAGAAGACCTTTGGCTTGCACAAAACTGGGCTATTTATAGGCTACGTGCTGAAACACTAGGACCACATTCTGGCCCTACATGATATTACCAAACTTCCCCTAAAACGTCGGCCTCCACCGAGATAACTCTGCCGCGGATCCGCGGCCGAGTCGCCATGTTGGTCGCGGATCTGCGGCCATATAGGGGAGTTAGGAAGTTGTTTTTTTCTGGGTTATCTTGTGTTGCTCTCCTCAGTTGTTCTACATGTTCCAAATTGCAATTTTCTTCAACAATATCTTCAGATCTGCAACAGTCCAAAATGGCATCAAAAAATAATTCTTTTGACCTTTTCTCCCTCGAGCTCCGCGCACCCATTGATTCTTGTGCTGCCCCCCTCGTGCTCTGTGCTTGTCCCAGACACGAATGACCACTGTCATTTGTCTTGTCTCTAGAACTGGTACGCGGCACTGGACGGATACGGATGATCGGAACCCGGCTTTTATCTGCTGTCAACAGATGTTCTGTATTTTGGCGTAACAGTGGAGATTTTGTATCAATTGCGTTATTGTAGACTAGGAACCTATAGCCTGTAAATATGTAGCAAACACGGATTAAAAGCACCTACCTATAAACAAACGAGCGTAAGAATGGGCGGTATTAAATGCAATATTCTGGTATGAACAAATACCCCCAAACTTAACTTTAGCTCATCCCGAGCAAAACCAATTATTCACAAAAAAAACCCTAACCTCACTTTCGCAGGGAACGCGATTGCACTGAGCTCGTGCAACAAGCCGTTAAACCTCTAGGTGTCCCTAGTAGGACGAGTGTTGTCTCCTGAGGGTTTTCAGCGGATACTACCCATAAAATCCCGTCAAGCTAGTTCATAAGTAAACGTTGATTCTACTCCTACAGTTTAGTATCTACGTTAGAAATTCTATCATCCTAAGTTAGAAATATTCAACCCTAATGCTTCACACTTCCTATTTATTTAACCTTAGATCTTATACGTTCCAAAAAAGTTTAGAAAGATGTTGGTTCTCCTAAGTTTTCCTTCTAAAATGCGGCCTCAAATCAGGGATTTTTATCAACTTTACAGAAAACACAAGTCTTATTCTTTATTTCTATCTTTTATCCAAACATCGATTGTATACCCCTACGTGTGTGTAAATTTGCATCCCTACACTCAAGAATTCAATTCAAGCTATAGTACTCTTGCCCTAATACCTAATACTACTTCTTTTCATTAATGATGGACGGTGTTGCTCACACACCTTTCATGCGACTATTAATGCTTCTTGAGGCACTAACAGCCGGTTACTGAATGTGTGAGCTTAAAACGTAAATAGCAGTTTTCAGGTCTTGACTTTATTCTATTTTTCTTTTTATTTTTTCTTTTTCTTTTTCAAGACTGGATATATTTTTCAATAAAGCTCTTTTGGTGTTTAGCTTTAATTACTGTTTTTTCTTTCATACTAGGCTTTCAGTCAAGAGTATTTCTAGGTATCCTCTACTATCCCAAGTTTCAAGGTGCATGTAAATGCAGTTTGTAGGGTATATACTTTCTAAATTTGAACTTAAGAAAAGAAACTATTTTTCAAACTTATCCTTCAGTAAAGCTTCAATACTTTCCCCTCATCTTGACTTAACTCAAGAACTGAACTCAAGATTACCTACTTCTATAAAAAAACTGTAAGGACGTATAATCACCAAGTTTAAACAGAATGAGGGTTATTTTTAGGATTTTCAATTCCTAAGCCTAGAATTTAGTTATTTCTAACATATCAACTAAACTTTCAGAATAAAAATCTAAGTTACCCTATTAGCTAATTCGACGACAAAGTTTTTATATTTTTTGGAATTTTTTTCAATTTTTATGGGTTTTTAATAAGGTATGCAAATGCAAAATATACAAATGAATGCGAAGGAAGAAAGCTTATCGAGCACACCCCTAAACTTAAACTTGACAGTGCCCTCACTGTCAGGCTACACCAAGAGGGTCAAATTGTCGACGATCCCTAAAAACAAATTATATACAAAAACAAAAAAGAAAATATATATATATATATATATATATATATATATATATATACAAAAAGGTTGCCCCCCCAAACTTAAGTAAAACAGTGTTTTCACTGTTAAGCGTTGAAGTTCAGGATCAGGTGGAAAGAAAACAGTTTCAAATATACAAGGCCTTACACAAGCCAAAAATGAGCACCAACCATTCAAAGATTTTATCGCTATAATACGACGGTTGGTGAAAGAATGGAGTGTAGAGAAAAGAAATAAGAAATACGCGAGACCGTGTGGGGATAGAAGTGGCGTCCGGTCTCGGTGGAAGAGAAGAATGGCGGATGGGAGAAAGAAGTGGAATATGAACTTGAGGGTGGAAATGGAGCGAATAAATTAGCACAATTTGTGATGACCGATGTGTAAAAAGCGATTGTGCTAATCTATCAACCTATCGAAAAATGGGGTTAAATCCCTCAAGATTCGTGAGAAGCCATGGGTATGCCGAACTGGGTAAACCAGACACACGAAGTGAAATGATACGGTTTCTTGCAAGGTCGGAACGATGGAAAGGATGGAGGGAAGTGATTGAGGAAGGGTATCAGGTAAAGGTTCAGGAGGGTGTACACAGTCAATGACAGGGACAGGATGAATTGGAAAATCCGACTCATCAAGTAAAACTGGTTCATCCTCAAAAATATCCTCAAAATTTTCCTCAAGATTCAGCACATCCATGCATTTATCCTCAAAATCCAGACGCATATGAGGTTCGGGAAAAACATTTAATGACTCGGGATGATGAATTGGAGAGAAAAGCTCAGCCAAATCTACGGGTTCATCATCCAAAATATTCCCAGCATCAATATCCTCAATCAAGTGAAAATCTATATTCTCAGATACCTCAACAAAAGCATGGATATCAATCAATTCAGCTTCTAGAGTGGAGGTGTAGAGGTCAAAAGGATTGGGTGTGGTTTCATTCGAAAGGGACCATTCACAATCAGGCAAATCAAACACTACAAAGTCACACAACTCATTATCTGTTCTATCTTTAATCAATGAATCGTTTGGAACATTAGATAGATATTTAAAACTGGAGTTGTGGGATTCAAGTTGAAACGGGTAGGCTTGATTCGGAAGGGGTACAGGTCACTCTCTCTACTCAAATTCTCAACCTGTCCTACCATCTCTTCATACATTGGAAAATTTAGAGCTAGTTGAAAACTAGCTACCGGGTCACTAGGTTGTATGAGGGCGGCCATGGATGCATTCAAATCCGTTATCTGTTGGTACGACGCTACCCTAAAGTCTTCCAATGACTGTTCCAGACTAGACATGGGTTGTGAAGGGGTTTCAGTAAAAGATTCAAAGTTGTTTGGATACTGAAAACTCCCAAATGGCTGTATAGAAGCAATGTCTAGGGAAGGTGCAAAAGTTGGGTAGGATGGATAGGAATTTAATGGCTGGACAGGGGTAGGATCAACATTTGGATACGAAGGTGAATGGAATTGTTGATCCCAAGAATTTGAAGTGGTGAAAGGAGTGAAAGATCAGCTATGAGATTGTTCAATATGTTCAGCGATGGACAAAGGACGACTTGCAAAAGGGGTATCAACATAAGCGGGTGCGGGAGGTTGAAAAGGTTGATACAAAGTGGAATATGGAGTGCAAGTGTTTGTCCTAGATGCTTCTATGCGATCTTTCGGTAAAATTTTAGGCATGGAGGGGTCGTTCGAAATTCGACCAAAGCAAGAATCGTATGAAGTTATATCTGGTTGTGGGTACCAAAGTTCGGCGAGAGTTTTTCTAGGTGGAGTACCCATGATATGAAGAGAAGAAGAAGAAAAGGAGGGGAAAAAGAATGTGGAATTTTTTTTTATATTAAAAGAAAAAAAAATGTTTGTTTTTAGAGTTTTGAAAATTGTTTGTTTGAAAGAATACGGAATTATGGGACTAAAATTTACAAGCACAATCACATTCACAAAATGCACAAACACACCTAGAGCTAAGGTCACCTAGGTCAGCTAGACAGCTCCTAACTGTTCTAAAGGGCTAGAAATAGGACCTCAAACTGCCTCTTCACCGCCAATTGCGGCCAGGTAAGTGCCAGGTGAGTAGGAGGCTCTCCACTACAAGTAGTGGCCCTAATTAAGTAACCACTCGCCTTAGACACACTTTCCTAGACACCGCAAAGTCAGGTTAGGATCAACAGCTGATGCCTACAACTAGTCCTCTGTCCTATTGAGCGCGACGTCCTTAGGGCCGAGTCTAGTATTTTTTATTAGCTCAAGGTAATGCGTATGCAATTAGTGATTTGTGGGGTCTTAGGAAGGGTGATGAAATCCCCACCCAATCTGAATTGGTGTTATAGCCCCTTAATATCCGTATTAATATATGCAAAGCGGTAAACAAACAAAATCTAAAACAACAAAAATTTATTTGGCGGTTGTGCAATCTGTGTAAAGAAACCTACAGAAAATACAGTATAGTGGAATTTACAGAGAAGATAAAAGGAAAGAGAAAGGGCAGAAAAAAAATTGGGGCACAGAGGCCTCAATTCAGCCGCGGAACCACCGCCAAATCCCCTCTTTGACCGCGGTTCCGCGGTCAAATTGATGACTTGGCACTTGAAATTTAGTTCCCTGCACTCCCCTTGATCTCTACTCCAAAATAAAATGCTCTGTTTTCTTTTTGGATTACTGTACTTGCTTCAGATTAGCCTGCACACTTGCACACAAAAATTATCAAAAATAACAAAAAAAAAAATTTATTTTATTTTATTTATAATTTTATATATATACAAAAAGAATATTAACCCGAATAACAAGAAAGAAAATACGTTACCGTCTCCCCGGCAACGGCACCATTTGATCGCATGCTTTTGGCGTGTCGAATGTTCAAAGTTCTAAAGTTATAACCACGATCAGGACGGTGTCGCTTCGCAGCTAGCCGGTTGAGAATGGGTCGATCCGTAGGGAGATGCTTGTATGTCCATTCGAGTTTTAGACGAGTCAATAAAGAATTTGTATATGTATGTTCAAGTCTATCCTAAGTGTTCGTATTTATGTTCAAGTAAGCTTGTTAAGCTTAAGGTCGGTTAGTAGAGTTAGGATTAGTCTTGTGCATGTCTTTTGCCATCCTTAAGACGATATTGGGATAATCGAAAGTAGCGGGGAATAGGAGGACATAGGAATGGGATTTGCGAGTTTAAGAAAGCTTTCCAACGCTAAATCCATTCCTAGTGCCCCTTGTCCGTCCGCTAAATACGCTTATTTCCAACTCTCGGCCAAACACCCGCAACCATGTATCCAAATAAGTCACAACTACATGTCACGTTGTAGCGCGCTTAAAGGACTTCTCAACTTAGGTCGCGGCTACATGTCACGTATAGTGCGCCTAAGTGAGAGGGTTGCATTTTTTTGGTCGGGGTTCGTTTCAAGATGTTTGGCGAGGAGAAGCACAAGGGATTTCTCCGTTCCTCATACCACCTTCCTTAGCCTTAACAAGAGGGAAATTATTCACACATTATAAAAGAAAAGAAAACAAAACAAGAAGGAAGAAAAGAAAAGAAAATACGGTTTTACAAGTGAAGCAAGCTAACTCTTGGGTCCTCACCTTAGCAAGGAACTCCGTTGAAATATTATCGCTTGAAAATAATACGGATAAGAAAAGAAAAGAGAACAAGCAAAGAAATGACAACAACTAATTAACAATAAGAATTGAAATTACAATACAAGATAATAAAATTACAAGACAATAAATAAAAGAGACAAGATAAAAATAACCCTCATCTTCATTGATCTTTCACTCAAAAAGCTCTCACTACAATTTTCATGGAGGAAAGATGAAGAAGAAGGAGAAGTTAAACTAAATCCTACAAAAAGAGATGGGAAAAGAATACATGAAGAAGACCTTTGTCTTGCACAAAACTGGGCTATTTATAGGCTACGTGCTGAAACCCTAGGACCATATTCTAGCCCTACATGATATTACCAAACTGCCCCTAAAATGTCAGCCTCAACCGAGTTAACTCGGCCGTGGATCGGCGGTCGAGTCGCCATGTTGGCCGCAGATCCGCGGCCATGTAGGGGAGTTAGGAAGTCGTTTTTTCTGGGTTATCTTGTGTTGCTCTCCTCAGTTGTTCTACATGTTCCAAATTGCAATTTGCTTCAACAATATCTTCAGATCTGCAACAGTCCAAAATGGCATCAAAAAATAATACTTTTGACCTTTTCTCCATCGAGCTCCGCGCACCCATTGATTCTTGTGCTGCCCCCCTCATGCTCTGTGCTTGTCCCAGAAACGAATGACCACTGTCATTTGTCTTGTCTCTGGAACTGGTATGCGGCACTGGACGGATACGGATGAACGGAACCCGGCTTTTATCTGCTGTCAACAGATGTTTTGTATTTTGGCGTAACAGTGGAGATTTTGTATCAATTGCGTTATTTTGGATTAGGAACCTATAGCCTGTAAATATGTAGCAAACACGGATTAAAAGCACCTACCTATAAACAAACGAGCGTAAGAATGGGCGGTATTAAATGCAATATTCTGGTATGAACAGCACGTGACTGGCACTTGAATCATATGAAGTCTATATGACCCCATCTAATTCAAGTAAGCCAAAAATCCCAGAGATCTAAACCATTTTAAGGAAAAAGTGAAGAAAACTTATATTAAAGCAAGTGGTTTTAATAATATAAGCCGAAGTATGCATTTTTAAAATCTCAATTCTTTTCTGAAAATTTCGGCAGAGTTTCCTTTTTAAATACTGGCCCCAAATGGGTACAACATGCATAATATGAATAAACACATCCCCAAGAGGAAGCTAGCTCTTCGTCAATTGACGGTCATAACTACGCAAGCAATATAATATACAACGCCAAGGGCGAGGTTCAAAACTCAAAAGGAAACTCAAAATCAGCAAGAAAACCTATAATAATACAACGCGCGACTCTAAGGTCGAAAGAATATACAGCTGGTCTTCTAAGGTTAATAAAATACATAAGTCTGGTTGATGGAGTTTACTAGATACAACTGAAATAAATAAATTTACAATGGTGGTCACGATATAAGTGAACCCACCTACTAAAGCAATCACCCGGAATGAAAGTAGTGTGCCAGCAAAGCCGCAACGAAACCTGTACGGCAAAACCTGCAAAAAACTGTGGCACAATGGGGGTGGGTTGCCAACTTATGAGTAGAAAACATCACCGAGCAAAAATCGTATGTATGACTCAATCCTAGGTCATACGATCAGTAATATATATCCTCAATATGATAATATGGCCTGAAGCATAATATAAAGGCAAGGGTAAACATTTATGCATAAGCATAATCCCATGGGCTCGTGTCAGTGCCTCAGGTAGCAATATATCGTAAATATGAAGTATGAATGCGATATAATGAAAACAGAATACATCATTAATGAGAAAACTGTTTTCTTAATATAGTGAGATTTCTGTATAAACATTTAAGTATCATCAATGAAATCATCAGAAAATCAGTGTCAAGCATCGACACAAAATATATATCTCAATATCCCAATATCTCAATATCTCAAGCTCCGGCTATTCGGACTGGCCCGTATCATCAAATCTCAATATCTCAAGCTCCGGCTATCCGGACTGGCCTGTATCATAAATCTTAATAAAATCACCGGTCAGCAATGTTCCCCTGTCACAGGCTCAAACGCCATTCTCTGCGATCTTCTCGCTCCGGGGTACCGCACCAGGTCCACCATGCACCCACAGGCGGTTTATCTCCTCCTCGAATCGGGTGTATGATATCGCTCAAGAGCCGAGAAAACTCATGGCCGACATATTACAATCATAACATGAGAAAACCACACTTTTATCTTTTAAAATAATAATTGAGTTTATTAAATCTTGCGGTTTCTCCAAATCCAGAAATCTCATGGAAAATCCGAAATCCAAAATGAAAAGTCAATAATAATGAATACTGGGCTCCAGCAATCCGGACTGGACCTTATAATATTGCATGACTAATGAATATAAAAATATGCACGAAATATCAAGCAATGAATGCAATAATGAACTAACATATGAAACAATAACATATAGGAACTATCAGCTAGCAAGCTATGTCAATGAAATAATATTCTCTAAAGTGTACATGACATGGCAATTACCAATGATGATGTGTGTGAGCCGGAAAGCAAGTGTATGTGGAGCATACGCATCATCGGTAATAGTGCTGGTGTCCTGACAGCATGGTTTCATAATTACTAAAGTACACTATAAACATGCAATGCGATGATAACAACATAATAAATGGCAAATGAATAGTAAATGCAACAATAATATGCGGAACATGAATAATAACGTAACAATAAAGAATCTACATTTCTATATATGTGTCATACCGTTTTGCCATTTGAAATAATATGAATCGTGGTGTTTTGAAAATAAGGACCACGGTGTTTTTAAGAAAAGGTAAATCCTTTGAAATATCTGTAGAATCCCTTGGCCTTTCTTTAAAATACTCACGATTCGTTTATTTTGAAATAGGTATGACTCGAGTCTAGTCTAATATCTACAAGTAAACTACAGGACTAAACTAACAGACTAATCAAAAAGGTAAGAAAAACCACCTAAGTCTGAGTCGATATATGCATATATATAATAGTCGGTGATCCCGCCTCAATAGTATCCCATATGATACACTATATAATATGACATTCTCGAGTCAAGAGTGTGGATCTATCATCAATAAATAGCTCGTACGGTAAATCCGTCGTACGGCATCCCAAATCTGCGTACGGGTCAAATATCACATTTATCTCATTATTCATCTGGTATCCTTATCATCACATATCGTGAACTGGGTACTGATCTACATCTAGTACAATACGGATACCATCTACATATATATATGCGTGTGTATGAAACACATCGCCTAAGGACCCGCTATAATAATCATGTCGTATCTTATAATACAGACCATATCGCATCACCGATCTCGTGGCATCATCCCTAATCTCATCGACTCATCTCCAAGTATCATATACTATCCTCATCATCCATGTATATGTGTGTACACACACACACACACACACATAATCCCATACCTTTGTGTGTGTGTGTATACATATCCCCATATACGCATAAGAATAAAATGTATGCAAGTGTGTGTGTATGCATGTATGCAAAACATAAAACTAGGGTTTCGCGACTAGGAAGCTAAACTAAGTAACTTCTAATTACATTAAGCTAACCCATGAACACATAAACCTAATAAGATAATCATGGTTTCACAATAAACATACATATATATATATAGGTATACGTATTCGTATACGACATTACGAAACTGCAGGGGTGCTATACGCCATCCACCCGACTTGCCCCGTAGATATATATCTACTCGCATTGATCCTCTCTTGCTGGAGTCGATGATGCCATGCTCGTCCTTGTCATTCAAGTCCACTCGAGGGTACCTACATATGTACACATATAGTATCGTAAACAGAAATCACGCACGAAAACCCAAACAGCACACGGATCGTGCATAGGTTAAAACCTATGTCTACGCATGCAAGAATAACCAAACAACCCCCGTCGTTGACGTTCAAACGCCACACGAAGGAACACAAAAAAAATACCAAATTCCAATTCATTAAAAACCGCAAAACGAAATCAGAATCTTTGAAAACTTGCTCCAGATTTTCCTCAAGTGACAATTGGGACATTTTGCATACAGGGGAGGTCTATTTAACAGATACTGGAGCCATGAACCCAACACGAGCCCGTACTCCCCTAACCTGGCCGCAAATTGCGGCCATAACTAATATATTTGCGGCCATGGTGTTGGGATTGGGTCTCGGGTCCCTATGGTAGCTTCCTAGGTGCATGCACACTCCTCTGTGTTCGCTAAATAATTTCCAGGTCCCCAAGTCACAGCAGTTCTCAATGCAACACCATAATTTCCACAATTTCCAATATCGACAGATTTTCAAGGTTCGTGAATTGGGGTTTGTCTCAGGTTCTAGGTCCAAAATACTATCACTAAGGGGGTTTAAGGTCACTACTAACTCAATTACACTATCTCAATTCAAGAATCCCACAAAACCCTAACTTGGAATTTTCAAAGTTCGCTAAACCACATTTAAACACTTCTAAACATGCAAAGATACTAAAATGAAAGTAATACTATACTAATGGTAAAGAAAATATCTCATTTGGTAACTCAAGAATAATCTTGAGTTGCCCCAAGTGCTCAAAATCCGATTTTTCTTGGTCCAAAGTGCTTGTGAGAAGCTTGTGCATGTTTTTAATGAAGTGGGGATGATGTTTTGGGTTGTTTTTGGTGATGTTTGAGAGGGTTTTGTGGAGGAAGGAGATGGGGGTTCCATGATGAAGGGGAAGGAGAGAGGAATGAGTGAAGTGAGAATGACCCAAGACCAAGGTTAACCCCTCACCCTCTCTCTCTCTCTCTCTTGACCATACCTCCAATAAAATATCCTTTTCCTTTTTCTTTTGTTTTCTTTTCTTCTCTTTTAAAAATTAAAACCATGCATGACAAGAAGAAGGAAACCATGAAAGAAAATGTAACAAGTGTGAAAAATGACTTGGTGCATGTCATATGCACAAAACCAGATTAATGCAAGATTAGTGATATTTAATCGCGATTAGCATTAAAATAGAATATAATTAATCATAAAATTTATAATTTGCTTAAATCAAACAAAGAATCCTCATTTCAGTAATTTCTATAATTTTCCAAATATTTCCCGATTTATCGGCATTTAATTATACCGCATATTAAAATGTTCATAATATTTATTAATTAATTATAAAAATTCCCAAAATAATATTTTATTTTTCTGAAATGTTACAGAAAGACTTTGCTTTCTCGAAATTCAACAACTTTCCCATACAGATGTGTACCATAGCTTTCTGACGATCGATGCATATTTGACCTTAAGTCGCATTTAAAAAGAAATTTGCCCATACAGAAGTGCACACATAAAAACTTAGATAAAATAACGCTTCTGATAACAAATGTGCAATTACATGATATGCGCGTGCGCAATCTCATGACTTATAGCAAGTGCACAACCACATGATATGCACGTGCGCAACCCCATGACTGATAGCAAGTACGCAACCACATGATATGCACGTGTGTAACCCACAACCATAAGAGATGCGGATCACGTGATATGCACGTGTGCAGTCCCGAATCACAATAAAGTGCGCAACCCGCATGGTTTACACATGCACATCCTCATTAAAGATGATACATATACATGCGCACATAGGCACATGCACACATGGACAGCAAGCCTTTGCTTGACTACTTAATTAAAATAAACTAAGTATAGATGCTTATACTTCTCATATATGATCTATTGATCATCATCTCAATGATGTCCAAATTGATCTTAGTCCTATATACGACTAATGATCTTTCGTCGATACTATCTAACTTAATCTTAGTCTTATATATGACTAATGATTTTTCATCTATGATACCCATATTGATCTTATTCTCATATACGACTAATGATCTTTCATCCAAGTTGATCTTAGTCACATATATGACTAATGATCCTCAAATCATATTGATATCCAAATTGATATTAGTCCCATATAAGACTAATGATCCTTCGTTCCGACATGATCTTTTCCCTTATATACGAGATTTGGTTTAAGGGTATATCTTTCCACACCTCTGATATACTGCGTTGTAATTTCTCAGCGTCTTCAAAGAGGTGACGGGTCCCAACAACCAACTCCTCCTCTTTCATCCCAACTTGATGAGAGATATGAAATTTCTTCAAAACAGGGAATGTCCTAACCTTCATATTGATGCACCTCCAGATTGATGTGCATACCCTCATATTGATACACATCTTATATAAATGCATACCTCATATTGATACGTGTCCTATATAGATGTGCATTTCATATCGAACCCCGGCTTTATACATATATGTATATGTATATTTTTGAAGGAAATATAAACGCCTTCAAATTGGATTACACCCCAATATTGGGCGCGTCCCTTGTTACCATCGTTCACTTTACCATATCATATATATACGTGCGCGTAAGATGAAAGATGGACCGCAATGTCACTAAACAAATATATGTTTGGCCCTACAGCTGATCTCCATATTGATCTCCGTATACAATCCACGAGCATAAACAAGCCATACTCCATCCATACTTTTCAGAGACCACGATGTTCTTAAACTAATATGTTTTTCCCTGCGGATTGTTTCCATATTGACTACTGTATGTTATCCATGGGCTATTCATATATCATCTAATGATCAGTCGAGCCCATATGCTCATTGTTCCAAAGTGAATCTTAGTCTCATATATGAATAACAATTTTTAGATCAAACCGAAATATCCCATGAATGGATGGACCTCATTTATATGACATTTGCATCCTAAGTTCAAAACCCCCAAATCCAATATATGTGGATTTGGACTAATTCACGCCCTATGGGCGATGATATATGTTAGTCTCCGTATACAATCCAAAGGTAACTCCATATAAACAAACACAATACGCCATGAAGTGATTCATATGGACAAGGTGAAAGTTGTTATCGCGTTGCAATAACATAATTAACCGCAAGGGCCTGAGCCTGCAGGGAAGAGCATCCCCACAATCAAAAAACCTTCATCATTGAGGGAGAATCTGATAAGTCATGCTATATCGGTCGCATCTATACAAACCTCCGATATATGGTGTCATAAATCAACTTGGCAACTTCGAAGAGGTGGATGTATATGATCCAAATAGCATTTGCCGCCAAAATTCAGGCAAGACGTTCTAACCCAGTTCGTCTCCGTTTTCGGCGGTAAATAGATTCTGCCACGCCCGGTAGGACCTCTTCCTCTTTCCACTCCATATTTCGCATGTCGTGTTTCACGAACAAAATTGTGGTTCGCTATGTTTATGGTTGCCCTTGGAGTTTGAGATACTAAAATTTATTGTTTCACTTCCATGCAGATTCATTGGCTTTCAATTGCACCACCTGCAACAACAACAACTCTCAGGCTAACTCTACCCCATTTGGCGGAGTGTTCTAAGGGGTAAATGAGGCCTCAATATTCTCCTTGCCGGCAGAGCATGTCGTCTAAGAGACCACCAGGCTGTTCTTTTGGACCATAATCCCATCCGCAAACTTCGGCGCCTCAACGTCCAAAGAAAACCAATCCTCGATCAGTTAAACACCACAGCAGTCCCCGCTGACAAGCCTACCAGCTCTAAGGCACTCTGTCTTCAACAGACTGACCAATCCTGCTCCAGCTCAACCGGTGATGTCTGTCTTTCACAGGCTAACACTGGATGAAATCCACAGACAACGCAGGTGGAAAGTCGAGGAAGTCTCTGATACTAAGGAGTCTCCCTTTGCAAGATATGCTTGACGTCGCCATTGGCGCCGAGTAAGGAAAACTAGGGATAGTTCTCCTTCTGGGTTGACTCCACCAGCTCCTGAGCCGGCTAATAGTGCTGCTTTTCCAACCGGGAACATTATCGAACCACTAAGAAGGGTTCGCAAAAATTCACCTACTGCGGTATTGAGGAAGACGTCTCCCCCTGTAGAAGCTCCAATACAGCAAAAGCCGAAGTGTTCTTACCAGCATCTCTCTTCACAGATTCACAAAGTCTGGAGAAAAGTCTAGGAATCTGTTCTTGACGAAAATTATTCTCATCGATCAAAAAAGTCCAAGGATCGACAGGAGAACAATCATTCCTCTGCCATATAGCGGGGTACTTCTCGAAAGGAGGTGCAAGTCATAACGGTACCTCCTACTATGACTTCTCACGAAAGACCGAGGCCGGAGAAAGTTCTAGCACCGGTTGCAAAATCCAAAGGAAAGAGCTTCAAATGCTCCATTTCTGGAAGCATAACCATACACACAGTTTATATGACTGGTAATAAGGAGGAGAGCCGTGATTCCGTTAGTCATAGACTGCAAACTCGGTCACTGATGAAAGCTCAGGAGAAATAAGAGAAGCTTCAAGATATGCTTGCCAAGATGGCAGTGCTTACCGGACCTAAAGAAAGTCTGGATAAAGAAATGGAAGAGCGCCAAGAACAAAAAACCAATACTATGTTCTTGCGACGGGTGCTTGAAAAGAAGGACAAGGAAGCGACAGAGAAGGATACTCATATAAAGCATATAGTTCTTCTGTTTCAAAACATGGTCGGAATGATGATCCAACCAGAACCACTGGCTGAAGAACCACCGATGGTTATCGAAAACGACAAAGGGGAAACGTCAAATCCTCCTCAGGCCCTATCAATGGCCAAGGAAGAAAAAATTTCGAAGGTGGTGTTGGACGACTATATCGCCCAATAAATCAAGGCGTATCAAGCCAAACGAAGCTACAAATCAGCTCGTCAAAACTAGCCGACAATATACGGCCTGGTACGACCAGATGAAATACCCACCGGGATATACGATCCCGAAGTTTCATATATATAAAGGAACGGGTAACCCTCATCAACATATCGCACAGTTCAAAGCTCTGTGTGGCAATGATAAATTGGTTCTTCGCCAATTCATCGGAAGCTTATCAGAGACGACTTTTGAATAGTACTTTGAGCCTCCAAGATCCGTAAAGACCTTCTCTGAGATGGAGCAGATATTCACTCAATGATTTGCCAACGTGAGTAAGTGCACTCCAATTACTGCGCTGATCAATTCCAGGGTCAAGCCAGGGGAAACATGGGTCCAATACGCGATCCGATGGCGGGACTTGTGGTCCAAATGTAAACAATCCATTGAAGAGTCCTCATCTCTGGGGATGTTCATTGGGACTATTGATCCTCAATCGACCGTATCCCAATTTATGACCTTCTTCAAGCCCACCACATTTCAGGCCCTGATTGATAAATTAACCCAGATGGGTCAGATAGGCCATAGTCTTTCCTCTTCGGGCAAGAATTCTCGAAATAATAAGGGTAAGGAAAAAGCAGCCTTTGTTTCTAATACACAGCAACAACCGAGTGGTCCGAAAGAAGCCGCCCTCCAAAACAGCAGCCGTATACGCTCAACTTTAGAAGAAAGGATAGGACATGCATATTCATTCCCTCACGATAAGACGAGGAGATTGTTTCTAGGTAAAACAATCTGATAATATTTCCAGAACTATGGCGACCCGAACAAGCTGATGATATCAACAACCCTAGCTATTGCTGCTATCACCAGGTAGTAAGCCATTCAATTGAAAACTGCTACATCTTTAAAAACTGGGTAACGAACCAATACCAGCAAGAAAAATTTGCATTGTCAGACAATTGGAAGGTAGACCCGCCCCAAAAGCACGCTTCTAAGAAAGTGGATATACATGGGGCATCTTGCTCGCTCATGGAAGAAACTCCATGGGAAGTATTCCTTTCGGCAAAAACCAAAAGAATGTTGAAAGATCTACAAACATGCTCGGCGATCAAGTAGAAAATCCCGCTTGAGCCAGAGATTATAGAAGGGATGCTAAAACTACATCCTGCACCGAAAATTGCTGACAAGCGAAAAATCCCCTAAGTCAAGACTTTGAAGTCTTCAAAGAAGAAGAAGAAGAAACCTGTGCAAGCTTCTGAAAATGTTAATAGGCGCACAGACCTCCAGAAGTATATAGACAGGTGGAAGAATACAACCAGAAAGCACGAACACCGGTCACTCTTGAAGAATTTCTCAAGCATATTCTTGAGGACAAGGACAGTGACGATGAGGAGAAAATTGACTCATCAGAGGAAGTGGAAGAATGTGTGGAAAATTGCCACAAGGTCTCCCATTCATGATGTAGGAGCTGCGCCAGTGTTGGAAAGCGACATGGACGAACTGAGGGCAGAATCGGCTTCAAAAATCCCGGAACTGCAAAAGGAACTCTCAATTGAAAAGTTGCTGAAAGATGTCTTTCAAAAGAGTAAAGACGACCGGGAACGCGAGATGCCCGTATATGAAAAGGCCAAACAACAGTGTTTGAACAAAGAAGCTGCGGCGAGGACGGGTCATAAAGCTCTCCAACCAAACCAAAGCTTGCCAATGCCCTATGCATGGGGATGAAGTTGACGCCTCTCATGATGTACACACCCGGGGTTCCATACTTTGATGGTGGAGAAGGACACCCAAAATATTGCTCGTATCACCAAAAGATCGCTCATCCATATAGGAAGGTAACGCCTTCAAGAAGTGGTGACAAAGATATGTTGCCCATAGAAAACAGTTCAAGAAGGAGAAGCGTAAGGCTCGCGCTTGTCGATATGAGAGCAACGAGACAGCAGTGCACAAAGAAGCAACTAGAAGTTGTCATATGGTTGGTATTGGTTCAAAAAAGGAAAAATCTCGGGTTCTTACGTTCGGGAGTGACTCGAAGGATGAAATTTCCCTCCACCCTCTCTTCAAAATCTCCGCTTTGAAAAAAGAAGAGGAGGAAAAAGATTGCAAGAACATCCAGTTGTGGAACCACACTCTGCCCAAAACGAAGCTTGAACTCGCAAATAAAGGTTCAAATAAAAATGATAAAGAGAAGGAGAGAATGCCCGAAGAGATCGCCCTTGATGAAGAGATGGCCAAAGACCTCGCCGCAAATGTCCTACCTAAGAAAATCAAGGTGGACTATAACGTCCTTGTGCATTTGAGGATGATACCCACACTGTTGAGCACATTGGATACTCTACTCTTGTCCAAAGAGGCATGAGAATCTTTGATCAAAGCCTTACAAGAACCTTATCAGTTCTAAGCTTTCTTCGCGGAAGAGAAAATAAAGGATGAACATGCAGAGATCCACAAGGTTGACATTACCTTCAGCGAGGAAGATCTACTCTTTAGTACATGCGAGCATAATCGACCGCCGTATGTTACCGGGTATTGCCATGATATCAAAATAGAGAAAATCCTTGTCGATAATGGATCCTCCGCTAACCTCCTCAACGTGAGAGTGCTGAAAGAGATATGTATGAATGTTCAACATCTTGCACTGTAACATTTCAGAAAATATAAAATATTATTTTAAGAATTTAATATTAAAATAATATATTTCCTGAAAACTGCCGATTTGCGAAATTGGGGTTTTCGAAAAAAGAGTATAAATATATACCAATAATTGTGAAATAATTAGAGATTAAAATGATTTATTCATTTAAATATATATTTAAATGATTTGGCATTTTTAAAATTTATTATATGCAGTTTGGATAAAAACCCGATTAGTGCACTGCTAATCGCGATTAGGCCAAATCCGTGTTTCTACAGTTTTCCATGTTTAGTGCACCATGACATGTTACATGTTATTTTATTTGTGTTGTTTTATTGGGTTTATGTGTTTATTGGTGAGAAAAGAAAATGAGAAGGGTGGAAGGGTAAATAAGTGAGAGAGAGTGAGAGAGAGGGGGCTGCCTTATATCCTCACCCCCCATTTGTTTTCTCCATTTTTTTCTTCATCTCCCTCAACCCTATCTCCCTCCATTTCTACCCTAAGGAATCATCTCCAAATGTTCACCAAAACCCTAAACCCCCTTCACAAAGTTGATTCCCTCTTCACCCTCTACACTTTAGAGCCATCAATGTTGGATTTTGAGGACTTTGGACTTCTAGGGTTTTGCTTGGTGGCATTCATGAGGTATATTTCCCTTCACTTAGTTAGTTATGTTTTCCTAGCATTCTAGTTAGTTTAGAAATGGGGTTAAGATGTGGATTTGTGAACTTGGAAATTGCTAGAGAAGGGTTTGAGTGTTGTGTGGATTGTGTGATGCCTAGTGGCTATTACAAGACCCTAGAAACCAATTCTTGACCTGGACCAGTGACCAAAACCCCAAAATACGAACTTTAGATTCGTCGATATCGGGTTTTTGTGGAATTAGTGACGGTATATAGGAATCTGGGATGACCCGAGGCCTTTATAAAATAAATTCCTATGACCACAAGACGTGCAGGAAACATGAACCACCTCCTGAAACCTGAGCCTCTGCCTCCTTTTTCTGGCAGCAAATTTATTCTCTGTGGCCGCAAATTGCGGCCACATTAGAGGGGAAATCGTATATTTTTGGTGGGTATCCTTGTTTTGTTATATCTAGAGCAACCCTATGTGCAAAATCCTTTAGTTTGTCGTAGAGTGAAATCTGGGAAGGGTTTTCCTATATTGTTGTTTTCGTGTTTTCCGTATTTTGAATGATAAGTTTTGATATTTGGATTTTTATTTCGTTGTTGGATGTTTGTCTATCAACGACTAGGTATAATTGGTTGGTTTTGCATGCGTGGGCTATAGGTTCTAACCTATAGGCGATCCGTGTGCCGTTTTGGTTTTCCGGACGTAATATTAATAGCGATTACGATTTGTGTATTATTGTAGGTACCTCCGCGTGGATTCCGAGGTGACGGAGCATGACGTCATCGACTTCGAAAAGCAAGGATCAAGATGAGTAGATCTATATCTACTGAGGAAGTCGGGTGAATGGCGTATAGCACCCCCGCAAACTTTGATGGAAACTGATTTTATATAGAGTATGGTTAAGGTAACCGTGTTAGGAACTCATAAATAGGGTTAAGAATTAGTAGGAGATAAGATATACCATGACTCAAAGTTATAGCTTATGGTTTGATAGGAAAGATATTCCGAATTGATGATCAAGGATGCGAATTACTATTGATGTAGACATGTAGTTGCTAGGAGAATCAATAGGAGTTTATAGTGACATGTTATGAAGTTGATAAATATGACTTTAGGCCAATAGGAGGACTGATATGAGATGAAAGCTATGGGATATGAATAGTGAAGGTGACTCACGACTTATAGGAGGAGGATGATTGATGATATTGCCGTATTGGATACTATAAGACTAGATAGCCGACGTAAAGGTGTCATCCGAACCATACCTATTTCAAAACAGAAGAATCGTATGCATCTCTTAAACAGATATCTTGAGGGACGTTACGGATTTTCAAACGATATCTTTTCCTTAAAAACACCGTAGCCCCTACTTTCAAAACTACGATTCACATCTTTTAAAAACTGATTGTATGGTTCGGGTGTGTATGTTAGATTATATATGTATGCTTAAAATAAAGGTAGAATGTATTTGTAAAACTGACTTGATGTGGGATATACTTGCGAGGAAAGGAAAGTATGATGTGATATGATGATATGTTGGTATACGGATGCGAGTCGATTGAGATGATTGATACCTTGACGGTCCCCTCATATGAGATTGTTATGGATGTGACTTGGGACATAGGTATATTGGTACATATTTGAATACATGTTGTGAATCATGAATGATAGGCCGTACGTGACATTAGGCCGTACCCTCATTGTCATTTAGGTTGATAGGATCCCTACTGGTTTAATGCCGCCGTACGATGATTTTCCGTACGTGATGAGTTTAACTTGATGATTGATCCATACCCTTGACTAGAGGATGTCGTACGATGGATTATACCGTACGGGATGTTGTGAGGCTGGATGCCGATTGATAGATTCACCGACTCGGTCATGTTAGATACGTATACCTATCAGCATTCGCATACGATTTACTTATGCTACGTTCTTGTCACTCTCATTGCATCATATATACCTGTGCTAGTACACCTACACCATTATCTATGATGTGTATGCTACACTTACACAGATTTGCCGGCTCACACACTTCATCATCGATAATTGCTATGTCACTTACACAGTAGAATCGCTGCATCAGGATATGGCTCCTTGCATGATATACTTGCATACATACATATTGTACATCCATACTTGCGTACATACATATTGTATATCCATACTTGTGTACATACATATTGTACACACATACTTGCGTGCATACATATTGTACATCCATACTTGCGTACATATATATTGTACACCCATACTTGCGTACATACACTTATGCACCTTTATACGATATTGCATTGGACTTTGGAGAATTTGGGAACCGTGGGATATATTTTTAAACTGGATTCATTTAAAAGAGCGGTTTTCCCTCGATATTTGCAAATTACTGTTCCATGTCGCATGATATACGAATATTCTTACATTTCTGTTATATGTCTCATACATCATGCTTTACGCTTTTACGCATTGAGATATGCTGTTTCATGAGATTTCTGGATTTGAAAAGCATGGCTATTTCAAAAGAAAGCATGTACTATTTTAAAAACCCGGTTTCTCTTGATATAATATTTCAGTGCGTCCACCATGCGTTTTCTCGGTTCTGAGACGTGTGATATGTGAAACCCGATTCGAGGAGCTGGATGAGGCCGATTGCTGGTACATTGGAGACCCGGTATGGTACCCCGGGGAGAGAAAGGATTGCTGTGCAGTAGACGGTGTGCCTGGCAGAGGGAATACTACTTACCGGTGGTAATATTTGGGCTCGGCGGATATCCGGAGGATACCGACCGGAGTCGAGAGATGATATGGGCCGATCCGGACTGACGGAGCCCGAGGGCCGATCCGGACCGACGGAGCCCGAGATATGAGGATTTACGTGTCGATGCTGGACACGGGTTTCATGATGTTTAGAGTGTCGATGCTGGGCACTCATGTTCCATGATTTTGATGTGTCGCGAGAGGCACACGTTAATTTATATTCTCATACTTTCATGCATATGCTTTTATGATATTTACATGCATGATGTTGTTGTGTCAGTGGTTGACACGTGGACGGGATCCACATGCATACATACATTGATGATATGGTTAGACGAGATCCACACGTATACATATATTGATTATATTGTTGGATGATATCCACATGCTGATAGCCATTTATTTATAGTGTTGGCACATATACTGACCCGGTCACCCTAGATATCATAGTATTACCTTTATGATATAGTTAACCTAGGAGTCGTTGTCTATTCGATTTCTATCTGTAGATGTTTTTCTATTCACGAGTTGGCAACTCATCCCCGATGTGCCACAGTTCTTGCAGGTTGACCGCATGGATCCATAGCGGCATCGCTGGCACATAGCTTCATTTGGGTGTTTTGCATTGGTAGGTGGGACATTTGTAGCATACCCACTCTTGTATTTATTATTCATATTGTATCTAGTCAACTCCATCAATCAAAATTAGTAATTGTATAAGTATGGAGGCTTAGTGAGACTTGTGGTTGGGAGGCTTAGTGCGAGGGGTTTTCCGCTACTTGTGGTTTTGATGTCTTGCTTATTTTCTTATCTTTGTGTTGATCTTCACCGTTTGGCGTCGTATACTTATATTTATGCCTTGCGTGGTTGTGGATCCGCCGATTGGCGAAGAGCCAGTTCCCGCTTGGGGATGCCTTTTATATTTTCATGTATTGTGGTTTTGGATCAAAATATACAAAGGAGCTGCTGCCCAAATTTTTAAAAGACGAAACATGTTTTTCAACTAATAAATTCCATTTGCATTTTTCATGTTCTCTTACTTATGCATTTAGAAAACATTGATTTCACCCTACATTTATTTCAAAACTTCAGCTCTTTTATTTTCTTAAA
The DNA here is from genome assembly GCA_030015575.1 of Agapanthus africanus. Classification (NCBI taxonomy): domain Eukaryota; kingdom Viridiplantae; phylum Streptophyta; class Magnoliopsida; order Asparagales; family Amaryllidaceae; genus Agapanthus; species Agapanthus africanus. The sequence goes on along the minus strand of JASDDO010000010.1, from coordinate 422,302,795 downwards.
AAAATTTAGATTTCTGGGTTTCGGCTTACTTGAATTACGTTACGCCTTTAGACGTTGCATGATTCGAGGGCCGGTCATGAGCTAAATTTTAGGTCGTGACAAAGTTGGTATCAGAGCGCTACGTTTAACCTTGGTTCGAGTTTATATTTGACTATATGGAGTCTAGGGCGTATATATATTTCGGAACCTAAGCTTGACCTTACGGAACTTAGACTTGAACATGGGGGTATTATACATTAACTTTCGTTACATAGGTGACCCTGATTGATGGAGTAGGTAGCTTGAGTAGAGTGTGGTACCGTACGTATGTTCCGTGACATATTTACAATATGATACCCCACTTAAGAAACCTTAGGATGTACATATTTTGAAATCTATGATTCTCTTCGTACCCTTGATTATACATCCATTTGAGATCCTTGATTCTATTCGTTTCCATGATCATACTCTCACTGATTCTGTTCCTCCTTATGAATCTGTATCCATTCTGGATCTGTCGTTTCCTTTCATGCCCTTGATCTGTTTCATTGATACATGCTTGAGGTCCCTGTCACAATAGTTTGAGCGCAGATTGAGTTGCTGCTAGTGTTGTGGTCAGGGCGAGCCCGTCAGGGACGAGGACTGACCATTGTGTTTTCTGGTGACATGGGAACGTCTCGATGTAGTATTTGTGTTGTGACCTCTTGTTGAGGCGAGTGTTTGGTTTTACACCGAATGATCGGGCCATTGTTAGAGCTTCCAGTTGTGAGAGAACCGTTGATGTACAACCTACCTCAGAGATTGTGATGTCGTCTACCGTGCGGACAGATGAACCAGCTGTTGCTGAGATTGATGGGATGTCGCTCCCAGAGCTTACGAGCTGAGATCGTAGGAGCTTCCAAGCAGAGATGCCACAGATGATAGCTAGTCTATCCCGAGTTGAGAGACGAAGGTGATTCGTCAGATTGATGCGCCGACGCAGGCCCAGTTGAGTTGAAGATTTCCAGTATGGAGAGTCTTACTCAGGTCTAGAGATGACCGTGATGCATCGTCTTTCCTGGAAGATTGAGCCATTCTTTAGCGTACGGACGAAGGGTATTCGCATGTCGTCTAGGTGGGGTTAAAAGGTTCGAACGAATGTCAGAAACCCATTTTTCCAAATTTAAAGTATTCGGAGGAACATGCAAGTAATTCTGTAGACCCTCTAGAAGAATGAAACCCTAACTCGACGTGATGACCATGGAACCGCTTTTGAACCTTAGGGTTTGCGGCAGTTTAGCGGTGCTATCAGTGAGGCTTGGGTTTGCTCTTCTACGGTTGGTCCATAGGTACTGTGGCATGTATTAGATATTATTAAACTGTGCTCAGTTGTTGAGCTTTTAGGGAATTATGGGACTTTGACGAGTCGATCGAAAAGTTTAACGTCGTCCGAATATCATGTGATAAGAGATCGGCAAGCTGACCAGCTTCAGATAGAGGACCTCACCCAGATGCGTTGTGAGCTGATCGAGAACGGACGAGTATTGAGTATCCCTCCGATGGTTGGGACGAGTTCCCAAGGACGTGTTCGGTTAGATATTTTCTACAGGGTGATGAAGATACCGGGTTCGTAACTTCGAGTCAATATGAGAGACGTCGGATTGACCGTGGCCGAGAACAGTTGTAGTGCACAGATAGCGTGACGTGACGTCAAAGTGGACGATGATACAGACGAGTGGAACCAGAGGTTCGTGCGAAGCGCTGACGAGCTGTTGTTACTCCTCATCGGGATGAGAGATCTGATATGTATACAGAGGCATTAGGATGCATCCAGTTCCCGAGAAAATGTTGTGCTGGAAACACAGATGTCCAGAAAACGAGAAAAGATTATGCAAGAGTACCAGCTTCTGTATAGTTCGGCATGCGAGATCGGAAGAGTCCTTGAGCGAGTTCCTTCAAGGACACTGCTGCGATAAGATTTGCACCGAGGATCAGATGTGTGACGTGTATTCAGAGGGCCAGAGGCCGACGCCAGTGACGTGCTGCTTTACGAGTGGTCATGCTAATTAGCCGAATGATGAACAGAGGAATGTCGGAGCGGAATCATTCCCGTTAGCACACCGGACAGGGCCGATGCGCCGATGGATTGCGAGATTGGTAATCCACAGAGAAATGAGGACCCAGAGACAGAAGACGTCAGACCGTGAGCAGGAGGCAAGCGGAAGTTCTTGCTCTGCCAGTTTTGGGCGCACCGATATTTTCGACATTGTAGGAGGTGTACCTCAATGTCATTTGTACGATCTGCATTTATGATCCGAGTATCACGCTTATATCGCTTGGATTTGAGTTTTGATGATTGAGTTTCATCATATTGGTTTTCGTGCACCATGGCTGCACCTACTGGGTATTTATATTTTTGTGCATGGTTATTGCACTTGATATATATTTTATACACCGTTGTGTTTGTTAGTTATGTATATGCCCTAGAGGCCATTGTTGTACATATGATGTATATTATAATGGATGCTTGGTTATATATAGAGATGACTTTCTTGCTCGTCATGATAGTATGCTATTTGGTTTCACTTTATCTTAACATGTTGACTTGTATTGGTTTACTGTTTTACTCTCACATGTTGATAAAGCCCTTAGGATTTGTACTCGACTACTGGGACTATGATGAGATCATACTAGTGGGGCCGCGGTAGTCGATGAGTACATCCTATAACTGTTCCTAGTCGAGGGTATATCGAGACAGGGCATCGATACGCCAGAGTAGACTAGCGTATACGCATCTTGACCCATATGATGGGCGATGGATGATCCCATATCCATCGGTGTTAGACATCAGAGATGGTGTACGGGTGCTCAGTGGAGACTGGGTACACTGAACGGACTCGCCGAGAACTCCCAGATGGTGTTATACCACACGTCAGATGGCAGTTCTCCGGTGACACTCGTACAGGGTAGTCTGTAGACCCGAGATCGTCATAGAGTCTTGTGTGATTCCCACTGTGCTTTGATTTCCACCTTACCACGTCCAAGAGGGCGTGCAAAACAGTGGCTTTTGGGTACAGTCCCGAATCATATGGAGGCAATGAGCGATAGGAGGGGATTCGTCTCTCCCGGTATAGGGAGTTGATGTTGTGCTGTGTTCGATTGGCTATAACTGGAAGTCCCTGGCAAGGGCTGATATGGAGATTTACTGGTAAGTGTTACTAGTAGTTTCTCGACCCGTTATGAGCCACACATCGACACGACTTATCGGTTACTGGGGTCTGACGTATACCACCCCTAGACTTGATATGCGACATATCAGACGAACAGACCGGACTGTACGGGAGTGTTACTGGTTGGATTCACAGGAGAACGCACAGGATAGCTTGTTGATATTCTGATCGATCAATACCTGGATGGCTGTTACGTTTAGCTGACCGCTTGCAGCTTGTGGGTGTTTGATATGATCATCACCTGCTACCGGCGTATTGACAATTCTTTAGAGTCCTACACAGAGGTTTCTTGGCTCAGGCGAAACGGAGTAGTGGCACATATGTGATATGCGCAGGAGCGAGAATAATGTGATATGGGATACCGTATTATATTCTCGCGATATTTAGATATGAACCGGGTCATCGGATCAAATGTTGATTCGATGAATCGGTACATGATATATTAGTCGGTAATATTCGATATAGCCGGATCGTCGGATCAAGTGTTGATTCGATGATTTAATGTATAATAATATATATGATATATTATTACATTATCTAATATTGGCTCGCTTTATTATTTCATTTTCTCAGTGGATGATACATTGATATATATGCGATATATGTTAATTGTATTATTTTCTTTTGTTGCAAATATATAATATATATGTGATATATATTATTGTGACATGATATGATTAATTGTTAAACATGTTTTAGGATGATTAATTGAGGTTAGGGTTTGATTAGGGTTGGATGCTTCATGCACCTTCTAGAAGCTTTCTTCTTTTGTCATTCTTAAGATATTTTGGATGACACATTCTTAACCCAACCAAACCCTAACTCTAGTTTATTCTCTACTAAATCCTAGCCACTCATCCTTGACCATGGTTAATAATCAATCATATAGGTTTTATTCTATTCATCACAAAAGAAAGATATATGATTATCTTTTCATTATCATCTTCTTCCTTCTTCAAGAAAGCTTGCTAGTTTTTCTTTAAGTGATGAAATAATATGAGAAAATGATTTAAAAAGAAAGCAAAATTACTACTCTCTCATCCTCATCTCATCTAGCCCATGGGATTAGTGTGTTCTTCTCTTTTGAGTGAGAAAGCTTGAGTCTTTGCAACTTCAAGGTAGATCATCGGAGATTTGGAATACTTCGAGCTAGCATGGATCGTTCGAGTCGTGGAGCCTCTCATGAGTCTGGGAGATCGAGGATCGCGGCAAAGGGACTTCTACTCGGAGCTTGTGAAGTGAAGGAGCGGACTACAAAGGTTGTAATCCCTCATACTTAGATAAAAGTTATCATCTTGCATGTAATCTAGCAAAGATCCCGGCTTTGGGTTGTACGGCACGTCTAAAATTTAATCCGGGTATGTTTGATGCCTTATGAACCTTCACAAGAGTGCCTAGGAACCCTACAGTGTTGATTTGCGATTTGTGCATATCTATTGCACTTGATGTCAATTTTGTACCTTCGTAACATGTGTTTATGATTTCATGGATTTCATACGGATGATCCAATTTTTGTGTATGTGGTACGCACTCGATTTGATTTTTGCACTTGGTATAGCTCACATGTGCTTGCAGTGCATTGATACGGTATTTTGTGCACATGGTTGCACACGTTTTTGATTTTAAACACCTTGGTACACTCGGTGTTGTTTTTTTACGAATATGAGTTATTGATGCATTTCCTTGCACTTGTTGCACCCAATTTGTATTTTGTGCAATTGTTGCACTAGGTTTTTATGTCGTGCATTTGTTGCACTGTTTTGGTATTTCATGCACTAGATGCACTGGATTCGTATTTTGTGCACAGGATGCACTGTATTGGTATTTCGTGCACTTGATGCGCTGGATTCGTATTTTGTGCAAAGGATCCACTATATTTATATTTCGTGCACTAGATGCACTGGATTTTGATTTCGTGCACTAGATGCACCGGATTTGTGTTTCGTGCATTTGTTACACTAGATTTTCATTTCGTGCATTTGTTGCACTAGATTTTCATTTCATGCATCTGTTGCACTAGATTTCCATTTCGTGCTTCTGTTGCACTAGATTTTTCATTTCGTGCATCTGTTGCACTAGATTTTTCATTTCGTGCATTTGTCGCACTGGATTTTTATTTCGTGCATTTGTCGCACTGGATTTATATTTTGTGCATTTGTTGCACTGGATTTATATTTTTGTGCATTGGTTACACCAGATCGGTATTTCGTGCATTGGTTGCACTGATTTTTGTCTTTGAGCATTCATTTTACCAGATTTATGTTTTTGTGCACGTTGCACTTGACGTTCATTTTTCGTGCGCTTTACCGCACTGAGCATTTATATGGACTTGACGTGCTTGGGTTGGATTTTTGCGCATATTAGGTGCTTGATATTGGATTTTGTGTGCATCAGATGCACTTGAGGGAGATTTGACTCATGCATGTCGGATACCCTTGATTTAGATTTTATCCATGCATATTGGATGCGATTTCATTCGTGCATATTGGATGCACTTGACTTAGATTTTATTCATGCATAAGGGATGCACTTGATTTCGATTTCATTCGTGCATAACAGATGCACTTGATTTGGATTTTCGCGCATGTTGGGCGCATGATATGAGATGTGATTTTGTGCACACTGGATGCACTCGATTGGGATTTTCATTGTGCAGATTAGTTGCACTAGGTTGAGACTTTCGTGCACTCTAGATGCACTTTATGTTGTTGTCGTGCACATCCGTTGCACTGGACAGATGATTTCGTGCACACCCGTTGTGTAGGGTTCCTATCGATGGCAGCAAGGTTTCGGGAGGTATCATCCATGCCATTTTTAAAATTTTGCTGTTAAAATGAACTCTAAACTAGAATCGATAACTAGAAAACAATACGTAAACGAATGTAAACCATTTACATCTAAGTGAAATAGAAATACAACCTTTGTAGATCGGTCCTTCACTTCAAAAGCTCCTTATAGTAGTCCTTTCTCTACGATCATGTTGCTCCCGAAATTTTGGATGGCTCCATGAGAAGAAGGCAACGGTCTTGCTTGAAGTCTTCGAGGCCGAAGATGATCTACGTCGAGGGGATACGAACTCAAGCTACTACTTCACCAAAGTGAAGCAAACACCCTATACTAAAGTGCTAATCTACTAGAGGATGGTGAAATAGGAAATGGGCTCACTTTAGAATTTCTTTTCTCACATTACTTCCTCACTTTTATCAAACCCTAGCAAACTTTTCTTTTGGAAGAAGAAGATGAAGAAAGAAGAAGATCATGAGCTTAAGTGAGAAAAGAATGCTTAAGTGAGCTAATATTAGTTAATGTAAATTAGTATATCAAATATACACACAAAATATAATGCACATCAATATATATTACATGTACACACAAGTAAGAAAAGAATGCTTAAGTGAGCTAATGTTAGTTAATATAAATTAGTATATCAAATATAGAATTATACACTAAATTATTAAATCAACACTTGATTTAATAATCCGGCTATATCACATATAACCGACTAACACTAAATGTACCAACTTATCGAATCAACACTTGATTCGATAACCCGGCTATATCATATATAACCGACCGATACAAAAGTCGCGAGAATAGAATACGGTATCATATACACGCATTATTCTCTGTCCCACACATATCACATATACGCTCCTATTTCGTTTTGCCTAAGCCAGTAAAACCTTAATGTAGGACTCTAAAGACTCGTCAATACGCCGGCAGTAGGTGATGATCACATCAAGCACCCACAAACCGTCAGTGGTACTAGCTGGACGTAACGGTTACCCGGGTATTGAGCAATCAGAAGATCAACAAGCTGTTGGATATATGTATGCCCTAGAGGCCATTATGAGATAGTGTATGTACTGATGTGTGTGTGTGTGTGTGTGTGTGTGTGTGTATTCAGAGGACAGTCTTTGTAACCCTTCGAAAATCGTTTAGGCAGTTTTTCGGTAATCGGCTAATTTTTCGGCTTTTTCCGTAAAAAGTCAAAATAGGTATTTTTCATTGTAGACCTAATTATAAAAAATTTAGATAAGATATTACTATAATTTTGTCACTAAAATGTCACTTATAATTTTCTAGTTAAATAAAAAAAAATTCGTAATTAATTATTTTTTTTAATTATTTTAAGCCTTTTTAAATACATTAAATTAGTGATAAATACAAATGTAATTAGGTAAATTTCATAATTAGGAGTCTTTATAAGCTAAAATATGGTGTTAATAAAATTATATCATGGCTTGCAAACTTTTAGTTTTTTGGTGGGAAAATTATGGGAAAAAATGATGAAAAAAGGGTTTTTTTGGAAAAAGTTGATTTGAAAAGCATTAAATGATAACATGTGATGTTTTCTTGACCTAGAAACTTCTCCAAAATTCCCTCATCTCCTCTCCCTTGCTGCTGGCCGACCCCAATCCTGCAGCAAACCCCCTCTTCTCACTTCTTTTTCTCTTCATTTTCATGCTAAAATCCATTAAAAATCAACAAATTTCATTCACCCATTCAAAGCCAAACCCTAATCCATTCTCTCTTCAACCCAAATTAGTTCAAAAACTTGATGAAAGGAGGCTTTCTTGGTGACTTGATCATGCTAGGATTCAATTGGTGAGGTAAAAATTCTAAACTAGTTTGCTAACTAGTAGTTTATTTGTGCTAAAATCTAATTTTGAAGTATTAATTTAGTGTAAATCCTTGTTCATGAAAAAATCAAGAATGGGTTTTGATGTTGAGTTAGGGTTTGAAACATGGTTGTAAAAATTAAGTTAGGCTTTTGGTTATCTAATTGATTAGAATGGTTAATTGTGAAATGATACGCTCGCTAAATCGATAAATTTCGACGTTTGTAACGAATCGGTAAGCAAATCGCTTACTAGTTTTTTTCGAAAAGTAGAATGCGACCAAATTGCGTTATGTTAGCGATATAATTAGCTTCGTATAGGACTATTAGAGTGCGCGAACGCGGGGTTTCGTCTAGTCGGGTTGTAGTTTAGTCGATTTTCCCGAAATGACGATTCTAGTTAAAGGTTAGCGATTTTCGTGCGTTTCTCCGCTCACCGAGTGCATGCTATGATTAATTCGAGAGCGTGGATAATTGTATGTTGTGACTTGCATTGTATTAGGTTTTGTAATCTTATGCTTGATATTGTGCAAATATAGGATCGGTCGGGGAAACTTCGGACACGGCGCGAAAAAGCAAGGCGGTGGCCGGAACGGATTAGCGGGGATTTCAGGTGAGTAGATGTATTCATCTATGGGGGAATCGTCTGGATGGCGCGATGCCCTCTCTAGTTAGGATTACCCTACTTTTTGCAAGATTTATTTTGTTAGCTAGCTTATCCATTCATGTACACTGCATACCCTTATAGCGAACAGTATATTAAACTGCATGGACATTCATCTATACTTATGCTATATCATTTCGTAGGACACGAACACCTTACCATTGGCATCTGTTGCACGCGCACTATTCATGTGACACACACGCCTTTGGTAATTGCCATGCCACGTGCACTATAGAACCTGTTTATCTTAATATCGTCACCTGCATTCATACTTGATATATGAAACTGCATCGCATGCATATATCTCGCATCATCATCATATTTACATAGAACTCTAGCTAAAATTCACATCATACACATTGATACCATAGACATTTATCATATATAACATGTGGACATTATGATTTTCTTGAGGATTTCAGTATTGCTGCGATTTCTGGATTTTTGGGGAAAACCGCAAGAATTTAACAAAACCTTATATTTATCATTTTCAAAACAAAGTTGCGGTTTTCTCGTGATGTATGTGTCGTCCACCATGAGTTTTCATGTTTTCTGTTGGATTTCGAGACCCGATTCGAGGAGTGGATGAACCGTCTCGGGTACATGGTGGGCCCGGTATGGTACCCCGGGGCAAGAAGATCGAGTTGTAGACGATGAGCCTGGCAGGGGAAGACTACCTACCGGTGATGTCTGGCGCGGCGGATATCCGGAGGATACCGACCGTTGTCGTGAGATTTGATGATATGGGCCGATACGGACTGACCGAGCCCGAGATTTGTGGCATTGATACAGTGAGATATTGAGACAGATTTGATTTCATATTTGGTGTCGATGCTTGACACGGGTTTTCAGATGATTTCTTGATGGTTCTTAGCTATTATGCAGATATTCATTTTCTAAAGTAAAGAATGCAGTACCCTTAGCATTTAAAACACTTAAAGAGTTAGTAATGACATTGCATACATGTGCATGCATACTAGAGATATTATATCACATATGGACATACATGTTGTGACGCATTGCGTACATTCTTACGATTGCCTTATTAGATGTTATATTTACTCACGAGCTGGCAACTCACCCCCGTTGTGCCACAGTGTCTTTCAGGTCGGACCCGTCACCCTTGTAGCGGCGGGCTATCTTATCGTCAGCTCCTTTTGCTCAGACTCGCGACATCGCCCGTAGGTGGGTTGCGAGCACCTTTTTATTTCTTTTTGCTCCATCATTGTATCTAGTATTCTCCATCTACCACTTTATATTGTATATGCGACCTAGTGATGAGACTGAGAGACTTGTATATTTGTGGTTCTTTTGGGTCGAGCTCACTTGAGCCGGTGTTGTGTTTTCGGATACTTTGCGTTTCTTTCATGCTCTTTTCTTGATATTGCTATTATATTGCATGTGGTTGTGATCCGCCTTGGGCGAAGAGCTAGCTCCCTCTTGGGGATGCCATTTTATGTTTACAGGTTTATTATCTTGTTGTACCCATTTTGGGGGATAGAAAATACAGGGGAGACTCTGCCGAAATTTCCGGAAATTTATGATGTTTTTAAAAAGGGATTCTTTGCAACTTAATTGATTTAAAAACCGTTTTCATTTAAGGTTTTCCTTCACTCTCTTTGATTTTGGTTTAGATTTTTCTGTGCTTTGGCTGACTTAGGTGACGGTACGCCTTTAGACGTCTCGTAATCTAAGTGCCAGTCACGTTCCGTACCTTCGGGTCATGACAAAGTTGGTATCAGAGCGTAGGTTTTACCTTTCTGAGTGTAGGACGACCTTGGTAGATGGAGTAGGTGACTTAAGCAGAGTGGCGTAGCGTGGATATGATCCGCGACATACTTACGATACGGTACTCCGCCTAAGTGACCTTAGGACATAATTGCTTGTATTTCCTTTCTTGATTCCTTGCATTCCTTGATTCAATTGCAATGTCCTTATCAGTCCTATTTCTTATTCCAGCTTCGATGCCGCCAAAGACTACAAGAGCTCAGCGGGCTGTCGCTAGGGATGAGATTCGGGCGGGCCCGTCTGAGGCGAGGATCGAGCGGGATGATACACCTACCCTTCAGGGTCATACTGATCCGCTTTATCCTGACCGTATTTCCAGATTAGAGGCCAGCATGCAAGAGTTGCGGCAGATGATGGGATCTTTAGTTGAGTCTAGCCGGGCACAGAGATCCGAGGACGTTCCTTCCACCGCACAGACCACGATCGTACCTGCTGCACAGATGGTCACTCCTGCTGCTACTACGGAGACTATCTCTGTTTCACTACAGGAGTTCATGATATTGAGACCTCCAGCTTTTACCGGTACAGATGCGACAGAGGACCCACAGGCATTTTTTGATAGGATGGCTTGGATTTGCCGTTCGTTGAGGTGTTCTGATGATAGATTGGTGGAGTTTGCGAGTTTTCGTCTGGAGGGTCTTGCCCAGACATGGTACGACTCAGTAGAGAGAGGCCGAGCTGCAGTTCTACCTTCTATGACCTGGGATGAGTTTACATCTGCATTTCTTTCCCGTTTTCTTCCGGAGAGTGTCCGAGATGCTCGAGCCCGTAGTTTTGAGTCTTTGCGCAAGACTCCTGGGATGACAGTGTCGGAGTATGATATACAGTTTACCCAGTTGTCTCGATATGCTCCGTACCTAGTCGACACAGAAGAGAAGAGAATAAAGAGGTTTGTACGAGGGCTTGATACACAGCTATTCCTTGCCATCGGCACCCAGCACTTTGATACATATGCAGCCGCGATGGATGCAGCCTTACTTTTGGAGGAGCGTATTTCTGAGACTCCGGTCGTTTCTGGGCCGAAGAGGATCCGTACTGATACGCCAGCTCAGCGGCAGATGGGCAGACATCGTGATAAATTATTTCCGGGAGATGGCGGAGGCAGAGGATTGGGACGAGGTCAGTTATTTGGTTCATATCCACAGACCCAGCAGTCGTCTCCAGGATGTTTTCGGTGTGGGAGTCAATACCACCGTGTCAGAGACTGTACCATGGGACGTCAGGGCGCGGCGACAGTCCCGCATGTGACCTTACCACCCTCACCACCTTCTCAGAGAGCTTTACTTCCTACTCCTGATGATGCTCCACGTCAGTCAGATGCTTCTAGAGGCCGTGGGCGTGGCGGTCCAGTTCAGAGAGGACGAGGCGACAGAGGCAGAGGCAGAGGCCGAGGTAGAGGCAGAGGACAGCCAGCTATTAGTGGTGGACAGGCCCGAGTGTTCGCGTTGACTCCTCAGGATGCACAGGCATCCAATGCCGTCGTGACAGGTACTCTGCCAGTATGTTCTTTTGATGCACGGGTATTATTTGATCCAGGCTCCATACATTCCTATGTTTCCACGTATTTTGCACCGAGGTTGGGCCGAGAGTCTTCTCCGTTAGATCAGCCGCTTGTCGTTATTACCCCGGTAGACGAGTCTTTTGTTGCCCGTTTTGTGTACCGATCGTGTTCCGTTCGTATCGGGGAGAGAGATTCTTCAGTTGATTTGATTCTCCTCGATATGCTCGACTTTGACGTTCTTCTTAGTATGGACTGGCTAGCCACCTGTTATGCATCCGTGGACTGCCGTGAAAAGGCAGTCAGATTCAGTTTTCCTGGTGAGCCGGTTCTTATTATTCAGGGAGATCGTAGTGCTACCCTTCCCAACTTGATTTCTTCTCTTCGTGCTGGTCAGCTCTTAAGGAAAGGGTGTCAGGGATTCTTAGCCTATATTTATGATACTAGCTCCACAGAGGTTCCGTTGGACCAGGTCCCTGTTGTGAGAGAGTTTCCTGATGTATTCCCTGACGAGCTGTCTGGCCTGCCACCAGAGCGCGAGATTGAGTTCTGTATTGACTTGATCCCTGGCACGGGGCCTATCTCTATACCGCCTTATCGGATGGCCCCGGCGGAGCTGAGAAAGCTAAAGGATCAGTTACAGGACTTGCTGGACAAAGGGCTTATCCGACCGAGTGTGTCACCTTGGGGTGCTCCCGTCTTGTTTGTTAAGAAGGACAGAAGTATGCGCTTATGCATTGATTATCGTCAGCTAAACCGGGTTACTGTGCGGAACAGGTATCCCCTACCCCGCATTGATGACTTATTTGATCAGCTCCAGGGTGCAGGGTTTTTCTCGAAGGTTGATTTACGATCAGGTTATCACCAGTTGCGGGTTCGGAAGGAGGATATTCCGAAGACCGCTTTCCGTACTCGTTATGGTCATTATGAGTTCTTGGTGATGTCGTTCGGGCTCACCAATGCCCCGGCAGCTTTTATGGATTTGATGAACCGTGTATTCCAGCCGTATCTCGATCAGTTCATCATTGTATTCATTGACGACATCTTGGTTTATTCTCGGAGTCGGGAGGAGCATGAGCAGCATTTACATATCACATTGCAGACTTTGAGGGAGCATCAGTTGTTCGCCAAATTCTCCAAGTGCGCATTCTGGCTAGACAGTGTCGATTTCTTGGGTCATGTGGTGACGAGAGATGGTATTTGTGTGGACCCGAAGAAGATCGAGGCAGTTCAGCGTTGGCCTAGACCAGTATCAGTTACAGAGGTTCGCAGTTTCCTAGGTCTGGCCGGCTATTATCGACGTTTCGTCCAGGATTTCTCCCGCATTGCTGCACCATTGACCGGGTTGACCTGGAAGGGGGTTCCTTTTGATTGGACCCAGGCATGTGAGGATAGCTTCCAGCAGTTGAAGACTCGTCTGACTACTGCACCAGTGTTAGCATTGCCTTCAGGATCAGGCGAGTTCGTGGTATATTGTGATGCTTCTCGAGTGGGGCTGGGATGTGTATTGATGCAGCACGACAGAGTTATCGCGTATGCTTCTCGGCAGCTGAGGAAACATGAATAGAACTACCCCACCCATGATTTAGAGATGGCTGCAGTGGTATTTGCACTTAAGATCTGGAGACATTACCTATACGGTGAGTCATGCCAGATATTCACTGACCACAAGAGTTTGAAGTATATTTTCCAGCATCGAGATCTGAACCTGAGACAGCGCCGTTGGATGGAGTTGGTGAAGGATTATGACTGCGAGATTTTATACCATCCAGGCAAGGCGAATGTGGTGGCAGATGCTTTGAGTAGGAGGCCCGGAAGTAGCTTATCTTGTTTGAGCGCAGTACAGATGCAATCGACGGCGGATTGGCAGGTTTTATGTGATAGCAGAGTGCAGTTCGAGTTTACTCCTACAGGGGGACAGCTAGCCCATTTCAGAGCATGCCCACAGCTACTTGACCGTATCCACGAGGCACAGTCCGGCGATGCCCGTACATTAGAGATCATTGAGCAGATTCGACAGGGCAGAGTTTCTGAGTTCGTGCTTGATGATCAGGGGATACTTCGATTTGGGACTCGACTGTGCGTGCCAGATTCAGAGGGACTGAGGCGCGACATTCTCGAGGAGGCACATAGATCAGCATATAGTGTGCATCCAGGTTCCACCAAGATGTACCGTGATTTGAGAGAGGTTTACTGGTGGGACGGGATGATGAAGGATATTACAGACTTTGTGTCGAGATGCCTGACTTGTCAGCAAGTCAAGGCCGAGCACCAGAGGCCAGCCGGAGAGTTACAGCCTTTGCCCATCCCTGAGTGGAAGTGGGAGCAGGTCTCCATGGATTTCATTGTCGGTCTACCCAGGACTAGTCGAGGGTACGACTCTATTTGGGTGATTGTGGATCGACTGACGAAAGCGGCTCACTTTCTGCCAGTGAAGACCACTTTTGGATTTTCTCAGTACGCCCAGGTTTATATTGATGAGATAGTGCGCCTGCATGGTGTTCCGACTTGCATCGTGTCCGACCGTGGTACCCAGTTTACCAGCCGATTGTGGCAGAAACTCCAGGAAGCATTGGGCACCCGATTGAGTTTTAGCACAGCCTTTCATTCTCAGACTGACGGTCTGTCGGAGCGTACGATTCAGACTTTTGAGGACATGCTCAGAGCTTGTGTTTTGGATTTCGGTGGTAGCTGGGATCGTCATTTGCCTTTGATCGAGTTTTCCTACAATAATAGCTTCCAGGAGACGATTCAGATGGCACCTTTTGAGGCTTTATATAGGAGGAGATGTCGATCGCCTGTATGTTGGACAGAGCTCAGGGAGAGCAGTATTTTGGGGCCGCAGATCGTACAGGAGACGACCGAGAAGATACAGCTGATTCGGGACAGGATGAGAGCGGCACAGAGCAGGTAGAAATCATATGCTGACAGGCGCCGTCGCCGACTCGAGTTCGCTGTCGGCGATCATGTTTTCCTGAAGGTCTCTCCGATGAAAGGTGTGATGAGATTTGGGCGGAAAGGGAAACTGAGTCCTAGATATGTTGGTCCTTTCGAGATCCTAGAGCGTGTTGGTCCGGTCGCTTATCGGTTAGCTCTTCCGCCCAGCTTCCCCGATGTTCACCCCGTATTCCATGTCTGGATGCTCCGCAAGTTCCTTCATGATACTTCCCAGGCGATTCAGCACCAGACGATCCAGTTAGAGCGTGATCTTTCATTCACCGAGCAGCCGGTGGTCATCTTGGATCGGCAGGTGAAAAAATTGAGGTCGAAGGTCATATCGTCCGTCAAGGTCCTTTGGCGTGGCCCGAACAGCGAGGAGGTCACCTGGGAGACCGAGGTCGAGATGAGGAAGAGATATCCCCATCTTTTTGAAGGTACGCGTAGTTATATTCTAAATTCGGGGACCGAATTTCTTTAAAGGGGGGAAGATTGTAACCCTTCGAAAATCGTTTAGGCAGTTTTTCGGTAATCGGCTAATTTTTCGGCTTTTTCCGTAAAAAGTCAAAATAGGTATTTTTCATTGTAGACCTAATTATACAAAATTTAGATAAGATATTACTATAATTTTGTCACTAAAATGTCACTTATAATTTTCTAGTTAAATAAAAAAAAATTCGTAATTAATTATTTTTTTTATTATTTTAAGCCTTTTTAAATACATTAAATTAGTGATAAATACAAATGTAATTAGGTAAATTTCATAATTAGGAGTCTTTATAAGCTAAAATATGGTGTTAATAAAATTATATCATGGCTTGCAAACTTTTAGTTTTTTGGTGGGAAAATTATGAAAATAATTGATGAAAAAAGGGTTTTTTTGGAAAAAGTTGATTTGAAAAGCATTAAATGATAACATGTGATGTTTTCTTGACCTAGAAACTTCTCCAAAATTCCCTCATCTCCTCTCCCTTGCTGCTGGCCAACCCCAATCCTGCAGCAAACCCCCTCTTCTCACTTCTTTTTCTCTTCATTTTCATGCTAAAATCCATTAAAAATCAACAAATTTCATTCACCCATTCAAAGCCAAACCCTAATCCATTCTCTCTTCAACCCAAATTAGTTCAAAAACTTGATGAAAGGAGGCTTTCTTGGTGACTTGATCATGCTAGGATTCAATTGGTGAGGTAAAAACTCTAAACTAGTTTGCTAACTAGTAGTTTATTTGTGCTAAAATCTAATTTTGAAGTATTAATTTAGTTTAAATCCTTGTTCATGAAAAAATCAAGAATGGGTTTTGATGTTGAGTTAGGGTTTGAAACATGGTTGTAAAAATTAAGTTAGGGTTTTGGTTATCTAATTGATTAGAATGGTTAATTGTGAAATGATACGCTCGCTAAATCGATAAATTTCGACGTTTGTAACGAATCGGTAAGCAAATCGCTTACTAGTTTTTTTCGAAAAGTAGAATGCGACCAAATTGCGTTATGTTAGCGATATAATTATCTTCGTATAGGACTATTAGAGTGCGCGAACGCGGCGTTTCGTCTAGTCGGGTTGTAGTTTAGTCGATTTTCCCGAAATGACGATTTTAGTTAAAGGTTAGCGATTTTCGTGCGTTTCTCCGCGCACCGAGTGCATGCTATGATTAATTCGAGAGCGTGGATAATTGTATGTTGTGACTTGCATTGTGTTAGGTTTTGTAATCTTATGCTTGATATTGTGCAAATATAGGATCGGTCGGGGAAACTTCGGACACGGCGCGAAAAGGCAAGGCGGTGGCCGGAACGGATTAGCGGGGATTTCAGGTGAGTAGATGTATTCATCTATGGGGGAATCGTCTGGATGGCGCGATGCCCTCCCTAGTTAGGATTACCCTACTTTTTGCAAAATTTATTTTGTTAGCTAGCTTATCCATTCATGTACACTGCATACCCTTATAGCGAACAGTATATTAAACTGCATGGACATTCATCTATACTTATGCTATATCATTTCGTAGGACACGAACACCTTACCATTGGCATCTGTTGCACGCGCACTATTCATGTGACACACACGCCTTTGGTAATTGCCATGCCACGTGCACTATAGAACCTGTTTATCTTAATATCGTCACCTGCATTCATACTTGATATATGAAACTGCATCGCATGCATATATCTCGCATCATCATCATATTTACATAGAACTCTAGCTAAAATTCACATCATACACATTGATACCATAGACATTTATCATATATAACATGTGGACATTATGATTTTCTTGAGGATTTCAGTATTGCTGCGATTTCTGGATTTTTGGGGAAAACCGCAAGAATTTAACAAAACCTTATATTTATCATTTTCAAAACAAAGTTGCGGTTTTCTCGTGATGTATGTGTCGTCCACCATGAGTTTTCATGTTTTCTGTTGGATTTCGAGACCCGATTCGAGGAGTGGATGAACCGTCTCGGGTACATGGTGGGCCCGGTATGGTACCCCGGGGCAAGAAGATCGAGTTGTAGACGATGAGCCTGGCAGGGGAAGACTACCTACCGGTGATGTCTGGCGCGGCGGATATCCGGAGGATACCGACCGTTGTCGTGAGATTTGATGATATGGGCCGATACGGACTGACCGAGCCCGAGATTTGTGGCATTGATACAGTGAGATATTGAGACAGATTTGATTTCATATTTGGTGTCGATGCTTGACACGGGTTTTCAGATGATTTCTTGATGGTTCTTAGCTATTATGCAGATATTCATTTTCTAAAGTAAAGAATGCAGTACCCTTAGCTTTTAAAACACTTAAAGAGTTAGTAATGACATTGCATACATGTGCATGCATACTAGAGATATTATATCACATATGGACATACATGTTGTGACTCATTGCGTGCATTCTTACGATTGCCTTATTAGATGTTATATTTACTCACGAGCTGGCAACTCACCCCCGTTGTGCCACAGTGTCTTTCAGGTCGGACCCGTCACCCTTGTAGCGGCGGACTATCTTATCGTCAGCTCCTTTTGCTCAGACTCGCGACATCGCTCGTAGGTGGGTTGCGAGCACCTTTTTATTTCTTTTTTCTCCATCATTTTATCTAGTATTCTCCATCTACCACTTTATATTGTATATGCGACCTAGTGATGAGACTGAGAGACTTGTATATTTGTGGTTCTTTTGGGTCGAGCTCACTTGAGCCGGCGTTGTGTTTTCGGATACTTTGCGTTTCTTTCATGCTCTTTTCTTGATATTGCTATTATATTGCATGTGGTTGTGATCCGCCTTAGGCGAAGAGCTAGCTCCCGCTTGGGGATGCCATTTTATGTTTACAGGTTTATTATCTTGTTGTACCCATTTTGGGGGATAGAAAATACAAGGGAGACTCTGCCGAAATTTCCGGAAATTTATGATGTTTTTAAAAAGGGATTCTTTGCAACTTAATTGATTTAAAAACCGTTTTCATTTAAGGTTTTCCTTCACTCTCTTTGATTTTGGTTTAGATTTTTCTGGGCTTTGGCTGACTTAGGTTACGGTACGCCTTTAGACGTCTCGTAATCTAAGTGCCAGTCACGTTCCGTACCTTCGGGTCGTGACAGTCTTGCTCGACATGATAGTATGCTATCTGGTTTTACTTGATCATATGTTCACTTGATCATGTTTTTATTTATTTAGTGCATGTTGATAAAGCCCTAAGGATATTAGCTTGACTACTGGGATTATGATGCGGATCATACTAGTGGGACATCTATAGTTTATAAGCATATCCTTGAAATGTTCCTAGTCGTAGGTATATCGAGATAGGGCATCGATATTCCAGTTTAGACTAGCGTATACTATTCTTGTTCCATATGATGGGCGATGGATGATCCCATATCCGTCTGGTGTGTTGACACTGAAGATAGTATACGGGTGCTCAGTGAGACTGGATACACTGAACGGACTCACCGAGAACTCCTATATGGTATTATATCATACGTCGGATAGCAGTTCTCAGGTGACACTGGTACAGGTTAGTCTGTAGACCCGAGATCGTCATAGAGTCTTGTGTGTCCTCCCACTGTACTTTGATCTCCACCCAACTGCGGCTCTACTGAGTAGTACAAACAGGTGGATTTTGGGTATAGTCTCAAGGCATATGGAGGCAGTGAGCGATAGGAGGGGTTTCTTCTCTCCCGGTATTGGGGGTTGATGATGTGCTGTGCACGATTGGCTATAACGGGAAGTCCCTGGCTAGGGCTGCTGAGATATTACTGATAAGTGTTATCAGTAAGTTTCTCGATCTGTTATAGACCTTATACCGGCATGACTTATTGAGTTATTGGGGTCGACGATTCCATCCCTAGACTCGATATGCAGCATATCTGACGAAGAGACCAGACTGTACGGTAAGTGTTGCCGGATGGATTGACAGGAGTTTTGACAGGTTCGCTTGTTCTTATTCTGATCGCTCAATACCCGGGTAGCCGTTACGTTTAGCTGACCGCTTGCGGCTTGTGGGTGTTTGATATGATCATCATCTACCTCTGGCGTATTGACGAGTCTTAGAGTCCCACATAGAAGTTTCTCGGCTCAGGAGAAACAAAGTGGTGCACATATGAGATATGTGCGGAAGCTCGATTAAATACGAGTATGTGCTCTATTTTAATCGGGCATATAATATTAGTCGGGTCATATAAGATATGACCGATTTATTAAATCAAGTGTTGATTTAATATTGACTTTTATATTATTTATTATTTATTTAAATCCTTTTCTTTTTATGGATACATGCGTGTATATGTACATGATGATGTGCATACACACATACATACATGAAATGTATCATGGTTGATGATACAAAGAGGATGGCAATATAAGAATCATATTGTAGATAAATAAATATATGGATATGTTTCATTAAAGTTAAAGGTAAATGAAAAAGATTATTGAGTCATTCCTTCTATACATTTCCATGGTTAAATTTAACTCAACCATGGTTCTTTTTCCTTTTGCCTTTAACCCAAATTAAAATATCTAGATATTATTTAACTATAGTTATGGTTATGATAAGATATATCTCTCTCTCTCATTTTCTTTATTCATTCTTATCATTATTCACTCCAAAAGAAAAAGAGAGAGCCATCTTCTTCCTCCTCAT
Source organism: Agapanthus africanus (assembly GCA_030015575.1). Lineage (NCBI taxonomy): Eukaryota > Viridiplantae > Streptophyta > Magnoliopsida > Asparagales > Amaryllidaceae > Agapanthus > Agapanthus africanus. The sequence continues at coordinate 422,282,969 of JASDDO010000010.1, read as the reverse complement.
TTTAGCTCTCTTTTAATTGTTAAAATAGAGTTAGAGAAATAAAAGAAAAGGTATTAAATAAGAATAGCAACCACTTCATCATCTTACACAACCTTTGCTATCTTGTGTAGGGTGTTGTGCTTCAAGATTTTCACAGGTCGAAGGAAGCAACAAGCTTAGGGCAAAGAGTTTCGGGTGGATCGTCGTGGACGAGGAGTTGATCAAGCGTACCCTTCCAAAGCAAAGGAGTCTTCCAAAGTGGTCTACAAAGGTTGTAGTCTCATCACTTAGTATAACTTAAGTCTTAAAATTTGATACTATTAATAGTTACTTCATAAATTCTAGTTCGATTCATAGTAAAGTTTACTTAGCACCTCAAAATTTTATTGTTATGGCATGTGTGATGCTTCAAACCCCTAATAGAGGTGTTAAGGAAACCCTACACAAGCAAGCCCGCTCCAACTCCTGCAAAATCCTGACAGTAACACTACCGTACAGTCCGGTTTTCTCGTCTGATATATCACATATCAAGTCTAGGGGTGGTAAACGTCAGACCCCAATAACAGATAAGTCATGCCGATATGAGGCTCATAATGGGTCGAGAAACTACTGGTAACACTTCCCAGTAAATCTCTAAACCAGCCCTGGCCAGGGACTTCTCTGTTATGGCCAATCGAGCACAGCGCAACATCAACCCCCAATACCGGGAGAGACGAAACCCCTCATATCGCTCATTGCCTCCATGTGACTCGGGACTGTACCCAAAAACCACCGTTTTGCATGCCCTCTTGGACGTGGTAAGGTGAAATCAAAGCACTGTGGGAATCACACAAGACTCTATGACGATCTCGGGTCTACAGACTAACCTGTACCAGTGTCACCAGAGAACTGCCATCTGAGGTGAGGTATAATACCATCTGGGAGTTCTCGACGATTCCGTCCAGTGTACCCAGTCTCCACTGAGCACCCATATATCATCTTTGATGTCAAACACCAATGGATATGGGATCATCCATCGCCCATCTATATGGGTCGAGAAGCTATACGCTAGTCTACTCTGGTATATCGATGCCCCGTCTCGATACACCCGCGACTAGGGATATTAAAGGATGTACTTATGGACTACCATGGCCCCACTAGTATAATCTGCATCATAGTCCTTCTAGTCAAGTACACATCCTAAGGGCTTTACCAACATATAACAGAGAGACAATCAGTGTACATGTTAAGATAAAGAGTAACCAGATAGCATATTATCATGTCGAGCAAGAAAGTCCTCCCTATATATGTCCAAGCATCCACTACAATATACATCTCATGTATAGTAATGGCCTCTAGGGCATACATATAACTAACACGTTGCACTTAGTTTTGGCTTTTGTGCATATTGTGGCACTTGTATTTGGATTTGATTTCCGTGCGCACCAGACGCAAGTGATTGTTGGATACGCCTTTTGAGGCTGATTCTGCTTTTGAGCATCTTGTTTTCATGATGGGCATTATGTTATATAGTAACCGAACAGGACTGATCTAAGGACAGTACCTGAGTCCTTTGCATGCATTAAAGGTTTAACCAGAGATTCTCAAAAAAGGCCTATAGTCTCGCTATTTCTTACGTGTCTGTGAGCGACACAAACGTTTACAAGGAAAACCTTTTGGGATATTTCAAAACGACGGAACGTATATTTGAGCAAAAACATATATTTATTACTTTACAATAAGCGTCCGTCACTGTGCCGTAAGTTACGCATCACACAGCGATTCAGAAAAGATTTTGCATGTATTTTATTCAGTTTTTGGAGATTTTTCAAGGATGCGTACTATATACATACTATAGTATTTGAATAGTGTATATTGGATTTCAGCATTGGATTTTGAGATCTGTATCTCCATTGTAACTCCGATGATTTGCGTGACTCTTGACGGAGTTCGATTTTTGAGTTGTGTACTCGTTTTCATGCGCACTTGACGCGCTGTGTTATTTCTGTATCTTTTGGGATTTCGGAGCCCCGTTGATTTAACCTGATTATTGAAATGTTTTAGAATTTGGGGGTTTAAATTTAAATTCGGGGACCGAATTTATTTAATGGTGGAAGATTGTAACATTTCAGAAAATATAAAATATTATTTTTGGAATTTAATATTAAAATAATATATTTCCCGAAAACTGCCGATTTGCGAAATTGGGGTTTTCGAAAAAAGAGTATAAATATATACCAATAATTGTGAAATAATTGGAGATTAAAAATATTTATTCATTTAAATATATATTGAAAGGATTTGGCATTTTTAAAATTTATTATATGCAATTTGGATAAAAACCCGATTAGTGCACTGCTAATCGCGATTAGGCCAAATCCGTGTTTCTACAGTTTTCCATGATTAGTGCACCATGACATATTACATGTTATTTCATTTGTGTTGTTTTATTGGGTTTATATATTTATTGGTGAGAAAAGAAAATGAGTAGGGTAGAAGGGTAAATAAGTGTGAGAGAGTGAGAATAAGAGAGTGGGAGAGAGAGGGTTGCCTTATATCCTCACCCCCCCATTTGTTTTCTCCATTTTTTTCTTCATCTCCCTCAACCCCATCTCCCTCCACTTCTACCCCAAGGAATCATCTCCAAATGTTCACCAAAACCCTAATCCCCCTTCACAAAAGTTGATCCTCTCTTCACCCTCTACACTTTGGACCCATCAATGTTGGATTTTGAGGACTTTGGACTTCTAGGGTTTTGCTTTGTGGTATTCATGAGGTATATTTCCCTTCACTTAGTTAGTTATGTTTTTCTAGCATTCTAGTTAGTTTAGAAATGGGGTTAAGATGTGGATTTGTGAACTTGGAAATTGCTAGAGAAGGTTTGAGTGTTGTGTGAATTGGATGATGCCTAGTGGCTGTTACAAGACCCTAGAGACCAATTCTTGACCTGTACCAGTGACCAAAACTCCAAAATACGAACTTTAGATTCGTCGATATCGGGTTTTTGTGGAATTAGTGATGGTATATAGGAATATGGGATGACCCGAGGCCTTTATAAAATAAGTTCCCATGACCACGAGACGTGTAGGCAACCATGAACCACCTCCTGAAACCTGAGCCTCTGCCCCCTTTTCTGGCCACAAATTTATTCTCTGTGGCCACAAATTGTGGCCACATTAGAGGGGAAATCGTATATTTTTGGTGGGTTGCCTTGTTTTGTTATATCTAGAGCAACCCTATGTGCCAAATCCCTTAATTTGTCCTTTAGTGAAATCTGGAAAGAGTTTTCCTATGTTGTTGTTTTCGTGTTTTCTGAATTTTAAATGATAAGTTTTGATATTTGAATTTGTATTTAGTTGTTGGATATTTGTACATCAACGACTAGGTATAATTGGTTGGTTTTTCATGCGTGGGCTATAGGTTCTAACCTATAGGCGATCTGTATGCCGTTTTGGTTTTCCGGACGTAATGTTAATAGCGATTGCGATTTGTGTTTTATTGTAGGTACCTCCGCATGGATTCCGAGGCAACAGAGCATGACATCATCGACTTCGAAAAGCAAGGATCAAGGTGAGTAGATCTATATCTATGGGGGAAGTCGGGTGGATGGCGTATAGCACCCCCGCAAACTTTGATGGAAACTGATTTTATATAGAGTATGGTTAAGGTAACCATGTTAGGAACTCATAAATAGGGTTAAGAATTAGTAGGAGATAAGATATACCATGACTCAAAGTTAGCTTATGGTTTAGGTGACATGGTATGATAGGAAAGATATTCCGAATTGATGATCAAGGATGCGAATTACCATTGATGTAAATATGTAGTTGCTAAGAGAATCAATAGGAGTTTATAGTGACATGTTATGAGGTTGATAAATATGACTTTAGGCCAATAGGAGGACTGATATGAGATGAAAGCTAAGGGATATGAGTAGTGAAGGTGACTCACGACTTATAGGAGGATGATGATTGATGATATTGCCGTATTGGATACTATAAGACTAGATAGCCGACGTAAAGGTGTCATCCGAACTATACCTATTTCCAAATTGAAGAATCGTATGCATCTCTTAAACAGATATCTTGAGGGACGTTATGGATTTTCAAACGATATCTTTTCCTTAAAATACCGTAGCCCCTACTTTCAAAACTACGATTCGCATCTTTTAAAAACTGATTGTATGGTTCGGGTGTGTATGTTAGATTAGATACGTATGCTTATAGTAAAGGTAGAATGTATTTGTAAAACTAACTTGAAGTGGGATATAATTGCGAGGAAAGGAAAGTACGATGTGATATGATGATATGATGATATGTTGGTATACGGATGCAAGTCGATTGAGATGGTTGATACCTTGCCGGTCCCCTGATATGAGATTGTTATGGATGTGCTTGGGACATAGGTATATGGGTATATATATGTATACATGTTGTTAATCATGAATGATAGGCCGTACGTGACATTAGGCCATACCCTCATTGTCATATATGTTGATAGGATCCCTACTGGTTTAATGCCGCCGTACGATGATTTTCCGTACGTGACGAGTTTGAATTGATGAATTATCCATACCCTTGACTAGAGGATGCCGTACGATGGATTATACCGTACGGGATGTTGTGAGGCTGGATGTCGATTGATAGATTCACGGACAATGTTAGATACGTATACCTGTCAGCATTCGCATACGATTTACTTATGCTACGTTCATGTCACTCTCATTGCATCATATATACCTGTGCTAGTACACCTACACCATTATCGATAATGCATATGCTACACTTACACAGATTTGCCGGCTCACACACTTCATCATCGATAATTGCTATGTCACTTACACAGTAGAATCGCTGCATCAGGATATGACTCCTTGCATGATATACTTGCGTACATACATATTGTACATCCATACTTGCGTGCATACATATTGTTCATCCATACTTGCGTATATACATATTTTACACACATACTTGCGTGCATACATATTGTACATCCATACTTGCGTACATACATATTGTACACCCATACTTGCGTACATACACTTATGCACCTTTATACGATGTTGCAGTGGACTTTGGAGAATTTGGGAACCGCGGGATATATTTTTAAACTGGATTCATTTAAAAGAGCGGTTTTCTCTCGATATGTGCATATTACTGTTCTATGTTACATGATATATGGATTTGCTTACATTTCTGTTATATGTCACATACATCATGCTTTACGCTTTTACGCATTGAGATATACTGTTTTCATGAGATTTTGGATTTGAGAACCGTGGCTATTTCAAAAGAAAGCATGTACTGTTTTAAAAACCCGGTTTCTCTTTGTATGATATTTCAGTGCATCCACCATGCGTTTTCTCGGTTCTGAGATATGTGACATGTGAAACCAGATTCGAGGAGCTGGATGAGGCCAATTGCGGGTACATGGTGGACCCGGTATGGTACCCTGGGGCGAGAAAGGATTGCTGTGCAGTAGACGGTGAGCTTGACAGAGGGACTAATACCTACCGGTGATGGTATTTGGGATCGTCGGATATCCGGAGGATACCGACCAGAGTCGAGAGATGATATGGGTCGATCCGGACTGACGGAGCCTAAGGGCCGATCCGGACTGACGGAGCCCGAGATATGAGGATTTGCGTATCGATACTGGACACGGGTTTCATGATGTTTAGAGTGTCGATGCTGGGCACTCAGGTTCCATAATTTTGATGTGTCGCGAGGGGGCACACGTAGATTTATATCCTCATACTTTCATGCATATGCTTTTATGATATTTAAATGCATGAAGTTGTTGTGTCAGTGGTTGACATGTGGACGGGATCCGCATGCATACATACATTGATAATATGGTTAGACGAGATCCACACGTATACATACATTGATTATATTGTTGGATGATATCCACATGCTGATAGCTATTTATTTATAGTGTTGGCACATATACTGATCCGGTCACCCTAGATATCATAGTATTACCTTTATGATATAGTTGACCTAGGAGTCGTTGTTTATTCGATTTCTATCTGTAGATGTTTTTTCTATTCACGAGTTGGCAACTCATCCCCGTTGTACCACAGTTCTTGCAGGTTGACCGCATGGATCCGTAGCGGCATCGTTGGCACATAGCTTCATTTGGGTGTTTTGCATTGGTAGGTGGGACATTTGTATCGTAGCCACTCTTGTATTTATTATTCATATTGTATCTAGTCAACTCCATTAATCAAAATTAGTAATTGTATAAGTATGGAGGCTTAGTGAGACTTGTGGTTGCGAGACTTAGAGCGAGGGGTTTTCCGCTACTTGTGGTTTTGATGTCTTGCTTATTTCTTTATCTTTGTGTTGATATTCGTCGTTGGGCGTCGTATACTTATATTTATTCCTTCCGTGGTTGTGGATCCGCCGATTGGCGAAGAGCCAGCTCCCGCATGGGGATACCTTTTATATTATCATGTATTGTGGTTTTGGATCAAAATATACAAAGGAGGTGCTGCCCAAATTTTTAAAAGACGAAACATGTTTTTAAACTAATAAATTCCACTTGTATTTTTCATGTTCTTTTACTTATGCATTTAGAAAACATTGATTTCACCCTACCTTTATTTCAAAACTCCACCTCTTTTATTTTATTAAAAAGGTTTAGATTTCTGGGTTTCGGCCTACTTGAATTACGTTACGCCTTTAGACGTTGCGTGATTCGAGGGCCGGTCATGAGCTAAATTTCGGGTCGTGACATGCATGAGACTAAATTACTATATCGGGTTTCGACTCGCAGTCGTCACGGATGCTTGAGTCTGTAATATTGACGCCCTGCTTCGGGCAGCTCATCACTGACATCAAATTCTATATCATTGATGCCAAGACCTGTTATAATGCTCTACTCAGCAGGCCTTGGCTACACGAGTACAACGCCATCCTTTCTACACAACATCAGTGTATGAAATATTTCAAGGATGACTTAAAGTACTTAGTCATGGGAGAACTCAATCCTTTCTCGTTGAATGAAGTGTGAAAATATGAAGATGCAAAATACTTTCAGCCGGATTTCGAGGATACTGAACGGTACCACAAGCCGGAAAATAAGAAAAAAATCTGTGGCCACCATCCTGGTCTTCGGAAGAGATACCGAAGAAGACGAATAAATAGTCTACTCGGGACAGCCTCAGAGGATGAGTAATAAAACTGGGGCCTCGACCCCTATCCTGGTCTTTGGCAGTGACTCCGAAGATGAGACTAATGTTGCGTTCTCCATTCGCCTATCGATGCAGACTCTTGCCAAAGAAGATCAGAGTCTACATATTATGGTGGGTCCACCTCGACATAATAAAGAACTTAATGCGCTCAATACATATAGCGTGCAAGAATTGAAAACTTTTTACGTGCCTCCTAGGAGAAGAGGTGAAAAAGCGATCCTCTTTTATAATTCTATGGAGACCAGGGTGGAAAAAGAAGTCTGGCATGAGGCTGATCCAACTCTTGAGAAGTTCCAACCCATCTATATGCCAAGATATTATGCGGAGGGATTAAAGAAGCTATTAAAGTGCTAAGGTGTGCCTCTTGAACAAAATGTTCTCCAATTCTATAAAAGGATTTGGAATGTCCCCGAGACTCAACGAAAGAAGCCCAACGGGAAGATGGAAACAACTAAGCTAGGATATGTTCAGTCCAAGAAACTGGAGCAAATCTACAACTGCCACACCATAAACAGCTCGATTAGAGAAGAAGATGTTTCTCCTAGTAGCCATGTCACCGAACGAGAGAAAAATCTCACTTGAAGAACTTCAAGTCCATCACTCGAATAGAAAATTGACAGGATAATAAATAAAGCTTGTCAAGCGAGCTGAGACAATCACAATCGCGAAATGGCATTATATGAAAAGGTCAGGAAGTAACGCTCAGTGAGCAATCGGTGGAAGAAGTAGATCATGATACTCTCCATCCACATCCCATTATATAATCTCACGAAGAAGGAAAATCCCGAAGCGGAGACAAGAATAAGGCGACGATCGTAAGCAACATTCAAGGACAACAAAGCAGGTCCAAGACGACGTTTAATCAAGAAAAGTTCGGTTGTAGCCCGTCCCTTATAAAGAAGATGGGTCGGAAGTATTCATTCCCTCAAGTCAAGACAGGGAAGATCTTCATCCTTGTCATGAAGCACCAGATGATGACGCTTACAGAGTCGTGACACCCTGGACAAATAAATGAGGTCAATCATCCGGATTATTGCTCTTATCCCCGGGCAATAGGTCACCCACTTGGAAATTGTTTCACGTTCAAGAACTGGGTGGAAGACTAATAATAATAAGGCAGGTTCATACTGTCCGATAGCAGGAGGATATGCCCCCCACAAAAACACGAGCCAAAGAAAACTCATGCAATCAGACTGGGACCCGCTCAACTGAATAAAAAAGCGGACTCGTACCTGCCACATGATAACATTCTCGAAAGAGAGAGATAACGAGAATATGATTGACCTCTTCAAATTACTCATAAACGAAGACGATGACGGGGAGATTTCAGAATTTCCACTGGCACTAAAAGAGATGAAGGATGGGATACATACCGCGACGAACAACCTAAGGAAAATCGACTTGGGAATGGAGAGTGATCCAAGAACGACACTTATCTGTGAGCTGCTATCCGAAAAACAAGTAGCCACATTAAAAGATGTGCTTATATAGTACAAAAATTACTTCGCTTGGAACTACTTCAAAATGCCGGGTTTAGGTCCAGAAGTAGCGGTACACAAGCTGGCCATATCATCAAAGATAAAGCCGTTCAAATAGGCACCAAGAAGAATGCGGCTTGAACTCGAGATGAGTATCAATGCCGAAGATAAGAAATTAATCGACTCTGGATTCATCTAAGAAGTTCAATAAACCGACTGTATCGCTAACACCGTTCCGGTGATGAAGAAAAATAGGACGGTTCGGATCTGCGGGGACTTTCGGGACCTCAACAAGGCATGTTCGAAAGATGACTTCCTAGTGCCCGTTACCGAGCTAATAATCGATATCACATCCACCCATGAAGTTTTCTCCTTTATGGATGGATCTTCATAATACAACCAGATAAAGATGGATCCTAAAGACCGAAAGCATACCGCCTTTCAGACACCGTTGGACGTGTTTTGCTACAAGGTGATGCCCTTCGGTTTGAAGAACGCAGGAGCCATGTACCAAAGAGCCAAAACGAAGATATTCGATGATCTCATACACAAGATCTTCGAATGCTATATTGATGACCTCGTAGTCAAAAGAAAATCTCATGATGATCACTGGGAGTATCTAAGGATCGTGTTCGAGCATCTTCGAAAATATAATATGAAGATGAACCCTTAAAGTGCGTATTTGGAGTCTCGTCAGGAAAATTCCTAGGCTTCATAATCCACCACCGAGGTATCGAAATTGATCCCTCAAATATCAAAACTATTATGGAAATGCCCTCGCCAAGAAACCTCAAACAACTACAATCTCTCTAAGAAAAGCTCGCATATATCCGGCGGTTCATACCCGGCCTCTCTGGAAAATGTCGTCCCTATAGCCATCTGATGAAGAAGGGGACCATGTTCGTCTGGAATCCGAAATTCCAAAACTTATTGGAGGAAATTAAACAATACCTGCAAAATCCATCGGTATTGGCCGCTCCATTTAAGGGAAAGCCCCTTATCTTATATCCAACAGCCCTTAAAGGTTCTCTGGGTGCGTGTTCATCACAAAAAACTATTTTTCAATACTGCCCATTCATTATCATTTTTGTGTTATATCGGTACTAATGATCTGCATCTGCTCAATAAGTATAAATTATAGGTATTCATTACAAAACACTGGAAGCACACTCAAATACACGGATACAATATTTGTGAGTCGAAACTGCAACCGAAACGAAAAACTGATCAATATTCAAGAGTTTTTATAACAAACATTTGTGCACAACATTTTTTATCAAGAATGGTTCGATATGACATGATTAATTACAAGTGTGAACACATATTTTGGCTTATGGTACAGCCTAGCACAAGTGGGCATATAAGTTGGCTACAAAAATCATGGTTTGTGCAAGTGGATGAGCAAGTGGGCATATGTAATGAGTGCTTGAAAAATGTTGATGTGATTTAAAGTTTGAATTTCCCTCCAAATCTACAGATTAAAACTCAAGTGTTTATAAAAAAAAATCAAACAATACTAGAGAGATAGTGGAGAGGACATGAGATCACCACACAAAGACGGGCCCCACCACTCAAAGAAAAACAGCCATAAATGGATTAAAAAAAACACCACCGGCGGTCCCACTTACTCCTATTACCTCCATTTTTTCTTCTGATCATTCCAAGTTGTCACATCATCTCAAGTTTATTGTTTGTTTTTATTGATGAAGTGCCTATATATACAAGAACAGAGAGCAAGCTTGGATGCCATATTTTATCACACTTCAGTTCATTTTCATTGTTACATTTTGTAATTTTATTTAACTCTTTGTACATAGTAGTTAGTTGGCTTGAGTTCCTTATCTTCTCCTAATCTTACAGCCTATTCATTGAGCTTGCAAATTTAGATTTTGGTTATTGAACTCATAGCTTATACCTTGGACTTGAAGATTAATGAAGCTTTAGTTTATTTTTGCATTTGGTTCATTTGGTTCCTAATATCTCTTCTACTTGTTCTTTACTTGCAATTTGCTTACTTGTAATGTTTTCTTTGATCTTTTCTCTGTTGTATTCTCTTTTTGATGTTTGTGATGGCATGTGAATAGTTAATCTTGTTAGGGAATGAGAGGTAATGTTTAAGTCAAGTTTCTCTTTATGCTTTCCTTTTCCCTTTAACTTGCCTATTGAACTCCATTCAAACCTCATGTAAGCGCTCCGTTAGGCACCCTACCCAAACATGGTAGCGGTGATTTCTAACCGTGGCCAGTTGCGTTTGGTTTGACCAGAAGCAAAAGTTAAGAGACAAGAACGGAAGGATAAGGGTCAATAAGCCGGATTTCGTAAATATCGTACTTAAGCACCATAATCCACGTTGTTGCTGATTACCTTAGCGTCAATAATCAAGTAAGTCACAAAGCAAAGCATACAGATTTTCCTAACTTAAACTAACCTAACTCTATCCCTAACAAGCATTATTTTGCATATACAAAACACATAGGTTAGAATTGAACTTTTCCGACCTTTGACTTAACTCATGAGAACAAGAACTTAAAACGTACCATCTCCATGCTGTAGGGTGTTTTATTGTCACCCCATTGAGATGGGAATACGCACACGCTTATCAGGCATACTACAGATTCCCCCTTTCTAGGGTAGGCGGGGGTTTATTGATCATGAGGATCCGAATCTCCGGCAGCCGTGGATTAAACTACCGTTAATTACCCCTCGCCTATGGAGCGAAGGAACCTCCGATTGACGGGTCAAACTGGTCATGCGGACTCAATGTTCAGTATGCGTGTGTTGTGCATTGAGGGGTTTTTGATATATCGGGGGCCCTGCAGAGTTTACGGGGGTAAAAGCCCCCTTTCCGGGGCTAAAGCCCCCTTGCGAGGTGCCGGGCAGCGTCCCGTTAGAAATTTTTTCTAGCGGGGGAGGTATATTTAGTGTGGAGTGCATGGGAAAAAGTAGGGTGAGGAGCATCTTAAAGACTCTAGGGAGCTAAGCGCCTGGCACGTGGGCGTTGGACGCTTGGTCGCAAGAGCCTCAAGTGCTCGGCACGTGGGGCGCTGGGCGCTTGGGTGCTAGCGCCTCATGAAGGGGGCTTTTAGCCCCGAAAATAAGAGTTAAACTCCAAAAGAGGGTTTGATTTATGGAGTTAAACACCAACAGATCTCGAATGGAGTTAAACTCCTAGAAATCTTTGGAAATGATCAAAAGGGACCCCTTTCTTCTCCCCTTTCGCCCTGGGTCTCCATTTAGGCCTTGGATCTTCCCAGGATGGGATTTTTGGAGATGTGTCTCCTTCTTCCTCCTCTTCTGCTGGCCGGATCTTGGAGAAAAAGGGGGTGAGATTTAAAAATCTTCCCTTTTAGAGATCTGATGATAGATCTGAGTTCCCCTTCAAGGGTTTGATGGTGAAAAATTGTTTATTTTCGGGAAAGGAAGAGTTAAACTCTTGATTTAATTCAAAAAGGGGAATAAGGTTTTAGAACCTTGAGGGAGAAGAAGGAGGCACAGAAACCCTAATTTTTTGGGGAATGAATTCTTATGCTTTATTTCATTATCATACTGCCTTTTATAGGCTTACAAACTTACATATAACCCCTTGGCTTTACAAATAGCATTTTTCCCATCCCATGCCTCATGTGCTCAGTTATTTTGCACATGGGCTATGGGCTTTACAAAAATTTGGCTTTATGCCCATTCATGCATAAAAAATTACATCAAAATTATTTATTACATAATTTCATTTTACCATGGGGGAGGCCAGCCGTGGGGCTCGACTTGGGCATGGGCCCACTTGATCTGGGCTTGGGACCGCTTACTTGGGGTTGACTTTGATTTTGACTTAGTCAACCGGGATGTAATTTTTGACCCCAACACCTTCGGGCGACCCGTACTCATCACGGCTAGCTACACACGACGCCATCTTGATTGAGGTTACTTTAGAACTTAAATACGACATGATAAATCCTCATACCAATCAGTGCGCTATGGGCACAGGAGAATGATCAAAGAAATAAGAGAGCTCTTTTCTATTTAGGTCGAGTTCTCCTGGATGGAAAAGCAACTACTCCTCCATCGAAAAGCACAGCTTAGCGCTGATCTTCATAATAACGAAGTTCAGACACTACGCCTTGGCTTATGTGTTCTATCTCATATCAAAGGTGGATCCTCTTAAGTACATGATGTCAAAGGCCATACTGACGAGAAGGCTTGCCAAATGGGCCCTCCTGCTGATGGAATTCTCGATAACATATCGACCCCTCAAAGAGGTGAAAGGACAAGCTATCTACGGCTTTCTTGCGGAAAATTCGATACCAGCCAATTCTCCCCTAAACTGTGAGTTTCCTAATGAACACGCGTTCGACACAGTCGAAGAGAAGAAAGAAGAAAACGAGTCTCATTTGGAAATCTACTTCGATGGAGCATCTTCCATGAAGCGACGGAAGAAGAACATCCCTATAATCAAAGCCGGGATGGGCCTTATTTTCATGACCCCTCAAGGAGGAATATTGCGTTATGCCCTCTCCTTGGTAGAGCCCAGGACTAATAATAAAGATGAATGCAAATCTTTGATAGCCGGTCTTGAGATCGCTATCAATATGGGGAATCAAGGATCTCCTAAAATACGGAGATTCTCATCTGATCGTTCGTCAGGTAAATGGTGACTACAAGACATGCAAGCCAGAACTAATAAGGTATGGCAAAAGAGTGCAGCAGCTGCTGACCCAAATCCTTTCGTATACCCTGAAAAGCGTACCATGAGTGGAAAACAGTAAGACGGATGTGTTAACCAAGTTAGCTAAACAATTGGCCGATGAAGACCTCGATGATGTAAGAATCATTGTCCAAAGCCATAGAATCCTTACACCGGTAGATATACCTTCGAAAGCTCTGATGGAACTACCTGAAGAAAAATGAGCAACCGAAGAAGATGTTCCCCAAATAGAGAACGAAGAGGAGGCTAACGACTGGAGGGGAGTCTTAATTGACTACTTCAAATCCCAATGCACACCTGAAAATGCGTCATTTAGACATCAGCTCATGAAACGAGCTCTGTTATTCGCCTTCGTCAATGATACTCTATACAAGAGATATTTCGACTTCGTATGGTTAAAATACTTAGGGCCGAAGGAAGCAAAGAAAGCCGTCCAAGAAGTACATGATAGGCTTTGCGGTTCCCATCAAGCAGGGCCAAAAAATAAAGCTTAAGATAAAAAAGATGGGCTATTACTGGCCCACGATGATTTAGGACTGCCTCGAATATGCGAAGCGGTGTCACTCGTGCCAAATACATGGTGACTTCATATATCATCATCCAAATTCGTTGCATCCGACAGTAGCTAGTTGGACGCTCGAGATGTGGGGAATGAATATAATCGGCCCTATCGAACCAGCATCATCTAGAAGACATCGGTTTATGCTAGCAACAACCGATTACTTCTCTAAGTAGGCAGAAGTAGTACCGCTAATGGAGCTGAAGACGGAGAATATCCTCCACTTCTTCAAAACTCATGTCATCTACCGATTCGGAACTCCGCGACGGATAATCTCAAATAATGGACTAGCCTATAGAAACCACAAAATAAGTTGTTTCACATATCAACACAAGATAGATTGGAGATACTCCGCGGTCTATAATCCTCGGGCCAATAGTCTAACTAAGGCATTCAATAAGTCCTTGACCAAGCTTATAAAGAAGAAGGTGTTTAGGAACAAGGACTGGCATGAGAGGCTACATGAAGCTCTTTGGGCATACCGAACAACGTTCAATATAGTCACAAATACAACACCATATGCTTTGGTGTTTTGCACTGAAGCAGTACTCTCACTGGAGATAGAACTCTCCTCGTTACAAGTGGCGGTTCAATATGAGCTAACAGATGAAGAAAATGCTCATCTTAGGCTCAAGGAGCTCAATTCTCTCGATGAAACCATTCTTGTAGCACAATAAAATCTGGAAGCTTATAAGATAAGGATGATGTGATCATATGAAAGACTAACCAGGCCGAGAATATTCCACCAAAGCGAACTTATGCTGGTTGTAAAAAGACCAATGATTCCCAATCGTGCAAAATGGGGGAAGTTTAATCCAAACTATAAAGTCATATACATCATAGATAAGGTCTACCAAGGTGGAGCTTACCTGCTCATGGATATGCATGGAAAAAGGCCATTTCGACCAAAAAACGGCCGATTCCTAAAAAACACTACGCTTGAAGAGTCAAGGCTTAGATCAATAATAGATTACGACGCTTGTATTCGCTCTCTATCTTCTTGAATCAAAACTCTGAAAGTCGTATGCTCCCCATTATGCAATGTTGGACCACTACGTCCTTAAACTGGTATCGGACCGAAATGTCCTTAAACTATCTTTTCGTCCTGAACATGGAATGTTGGACCGGAATGTCTCTAAACTAATATGTCATCTCGTACATGATAATGTTGGACCGCTACGTCTTTAAACTAGTATCGGACCGAAATGTCCCTAAACTAATGATGGATCGCTACGTCTTTAAACTGGTATTGGACCGAAACGTCCCTAAACTAATGTTGGACCACCATGTCCCTAAACTAAAAAGATGGACCAAAATATCTCTAAACTAATATGTTTGGCTCTATGGTATGGGTCAAATAATCAGCTGTATACAATCCACGGGTATAAACAATCCATACCTCTCCCAAGTCCCCACCGGCCGAGAAGCTTTACCAATGATGCGGTCCTTCGAAAAATATCATGAAACATATGGCTGATAGTGTGTTACCTTACGAGCCACCTGTCTCCTAGAGCAATGTTGGATCATCTATGGCAAGATAAAAAAAAGGTATGTGTCATGACCCGGAATTGGCACTTGAATCATGTGAAGTTTATAGAACCCCACCGTAACCCAAGTAAGCCGAAAACTAGGAATCTAATTTTTTTAGGAAAATAATGGAGGTAAAGTTTTGAAAAGAGGTATAAATGAAATCAAGTTCTCTTTTGAAAGTATAAATAAGATTCGTAGAAATGCAAGTATGTAGTACACTAAAGTTTGAAAAGGTTTTCGTCATTTGAAATTTGGGCAGCACCTCTTTCGTAAATTTTGATCAAAACCAGTGCATAAACATATAATATTGGCATCCCCAAGCGAGAGCTAGCGCTTCACCAATCGGCAAAAACACAACCACGCAAGATAAATATGCGACGTCCAAGGCGAAGATCAACTCAGAAAAGAAAGTAAAGAAAACCAAAACATCAACTCAAATATAAGAATATATACAAGCCACGACAAGTCCAAAAGAATATACAACTGGTTTTTAAGTCCACAATATACATAGTCTGGTTGATGGAGATTTTAATTAGATACAACTGAATAAAATAATATACAATGGTGGTTACGATCCAGACAGTAACCCACATACCAAGCAAATCACCCAAAAGAAGGAATGTGCCAACAAGCCGCTAATGATCCGAGCGGTCGGTCCTGCAAGAAAACTATGGCACAATGGGGGTGAGTTGCCAACTCGTAAGTAGAAGACGTCATCAAGTAGAAATCGAATGTATAATGATCTACTTAGGTCATACTATAAAATTAATATCATATCGTGTGATATCGAAGGTGATCGTGTATACAAAGGAATATAAATATAATATCGTGTCTGTGTCAATATGTGATACCATGTCATCCATATCATATATATACACATATCATCCAAAGAGTATCCATCAACGACACTCAAAATCACCATAAAATCCTGAGTGCCCAGTATCTACACTCGAAATCATCATAAATCCTGTGTCCAGTATCGACACGTAAATTCTCATATCTCAGGCGTCGTCTCATCGGATCGGTCTTCGTATCTCAGGCACCGTCTCATCATATCGGTCCTCATATCTATCTGTCTCATATCACTCCAATCGGTATTCTCCGGATATCCTCCAAGTTCAATACTGTCACCGCTAGGTAGTGTTCCCAAGCCAGGCTCAACGTCTTTCTATACGATCTTCTTGTCCCGGGGTACCATACCGGGTCCACTATGTATCTGCAATCAGTTTCTCTACCTGCCTCGATTCAGATAATCATCATTGCTCAACATCGAGAAATCTCATGGTGGACGTCGAAATATCATATCAAGATAAAACCGCATTTTTAAAACATTCACAAGTTTTTTAAATAATATCTGTGGTTTCTCAAATCCAGAAATCTTATGAAAACAAAATCTTATAAGAATATGGCAATAATGAAATAATATGTACATGCACAGAACAATACTGTAATGCATAGCAGGTGTGTTCATATGAGCGTGTCATATAGCAATGTAAAGAAAGTGCAATATCTGAAATAATATATGGTATTAGGTACTAAACAGTAACTAAAATGCTAACAGCTTATAAGATGATAACATAGCAAGTTCTATTTGTGTACGTGGCATAGAAATTACCGATGATGTGTGTGTGAGCATGCGAGTATGTGTACATGCAACATGTGCATCATGGGTAACGGTGCGTGTGTCCTAACAAACAAAGTCATGTAAAGTTAAAGGCATGAAACGCAATATATATCGTAAATGATCGAAGCACGAGTGTATGCAGAAATAAGAAATCGAAATGCGAGCGTAAACAGAATAAACAAATCATAACATGAACAAGTATAAAAATACGCAACTATGTATGAGCCATATAGTTATGCTTTAAAATAGTACGAATCGTTGTTTTAGAAAATATGAGCTACGATATTTTTCAAGAAGATACCATTTGAAAAGTTGCAGTGTCCTTTTGCAGTTATCATTTAAAAAAAATACGTAACGATTCGTTAGTTTTAAAAGTATGTATGTGTAAAAATTCAGAAAATATAAAATATTATTTTTGGAATTTAATATTAAAATAATATATTTTGCGAAAACTACCCGATTTGCGAATTTGGGGTTTTCGTAAAATGGCATTAATATATACCAATATTTGTGAAATAATTGGAGATTAAAATGATGTATTCATTTAAAAATATATTTATTAGATTTTGAATTTTTATAATTAATTATATGCAGTTTAAATAAAAAGTTGATTAGTGCACTACTTATCGCGATTAGGCCAAATCCGTATTTCTATAATTTTTTCATAGTTAATGCACCATGACATGTTGCATTTGGTTGTATGTTGTTCCATTGGTATTTGTTGATATTTGATTTCAAAAAGAAAAAGAGAAAAGGTAAGAAAGAGAATTATTGGAGAGAGAGAGAGAGAGAGGTATGGACTTGTAAAGGGGTGAGAATAAGAAAGAGAGTGAGGATAATAGAGAGAGGGGAGCCTGCCCCTTCATTTCCCCTCCATTTGTTTTCTTCAACCTCATCATCCTATTGCTTCCTCCACCTTCACCTCCATGTATCATCTCAATTCCTTTACTAAAACCCTATACTCTCTTCATTAAAAATAATCCCCACCTCATCCTCAACACTTTGGACCTTTCAAAGTTGGATTTTGAAGAATTTGGGCAACTCAAGAAAATTCTTGAGTTGCCAAATGAGATATATTTCCTATCTTTAGTTAAGTAATTATTTTTAGTATATCCTAAATGTAGTGTCACGCCCCGCTTCCCAGTGTACGGCGAAGTGGACGTGACGAGGCCCGCTACGTATATACTCAGAAGTATATACGCTAAGCGTAACTAAGCAATATAAAGTAAATCACAAGAGACGAATAATATGGAAATAACAGCAACCTTTATTAATAACATTCTTTTTACAATGCAGGAAAAGGAAAATACAACTGGAATGAAAAAAACAATGCCTAAACAGTGGCATAACAGGAAATGAAATAAACTGGAAGAACAAGGTACAATTATCTAGAGCTCTGGGTCTGCCTGGAATTGCTCCAAATCTTCACCGGTGGGCTCGATCTCAACTTGGTCCAACGCACCTGACGACATTCAAAGAAGAAAGAGATAGAATGTCGTCAGCGAACAGGTCGCTCGGTAAGTCCCAAAAAAATAAGAAGAATGAGAATGATAGAGTAACAGTATTTTCTAAAGTATTATAATGTTGAATATTATGGAACATTGTATAACGCTGTTGTTTGTAGCTTGGTACAGAAGGATGCCAGTGTATACGAGGGGGATCTCTATATGCTAGAGATCAGGGCAAATGGAAAGTACAAGGAACCGTTATGCCACGGTACAACAGCAACAGGATTCAGGTTAGGTGTCTTAATCTGACCACCTCGTGCCACCTTTAACATCTTCCGTACCAATCTACCCCTTAAACCCCGTAATGTTTTAACAGTATTGTAGTATTGGAATATGTAAGTTGGTTGACTGACCAAAACCATGATGTCAGTAGACATGTTGCAACTGTATAATCAGGTAAATGGAATATCAGGATAATGGATGAATATCCATGGTTTGATTCAGTCAAAATGAATATATTGTTAACTGGGTTCATGGATTCATGTATTCAAATTGTATTGGAATATAAAAGCATATAGATTGACTTGAATTATATTCGAGTCAAGAATAGTCAGACTCTAACCCGAGTCAGACTAAAAGAAAAGAATTTGAAGTTCAATATTAGCTAGGGGCCTTATTGCAATTTGTGAAACTTGAGGGGGTTTTATGTAAAAATACTTTTGTATAGTTTTCAAAATACACCTCAAGTATTTAATATTCGTCTTTAATTGTTATAATGAATGTGAATTTTATTTGTGTTATTCTAGTGAATATATCCTAATAAAAGTATTATTTGTTTTATCTGAAGTTCATGGTATTTTAGTGTAACTTTTAATCTTGTAATATTTAGAAAAATGTGGAAACTTTATATTATGATAAAATAGGTGTTAAAATGATAATTATATATATATTAACACATGAATAATTTTTAAATGAGTATTTTATCTTTAAAAATCTCATTTTCCTTAAATATCGTATTTTAAACCTTTCGAGACCGAATGCTCCTTGCGGAGGTCTGAATCTCATACTACTAGCCTGCGGGTGCACGATGAACCGTACTTTCCCTAACAGGTTCCCCAAAAGTTGGTTGTAGCGGCGCTTTGCTTAGGTTTATAAATACTTTTCATTTGGGAAAACGGTTTTATTAATATAGGGTATTTATTTGCAAAAAGTATAGTTTTCCGTATTTTTAGTTATTAGGGTTTCCTAAACCAACTAGCCGATTTCTAAGGTCTAAACGATGAGTCATTAGAAGCTTCAAATCGCCTCTTCACCGTCAATTGCGGCCAGGTAAGTACAAGTGAGGAGGGAGGGATCCGCTCACGAATCGTGAAACGGGCCTTTTAAAGTTACCCAAGCTCACTTGCCTAGCCTAGACACCACAAGACAGTTTAGATAAACGATCGATGTCCATGACCAATCGTGTTTTCATTTTATTAAAATATTTTATCTAAAAAGTTTACAACTTAAAGCTTTAAATAAAAGTTATAAAGATTATGGTATTTTAGTGAAAAAGTCCTGTAATTCCGTATTCTGTATTTTGACATTTATCAATTAGGGTTATATTGAGTGTGTGTAGGGGTAGGTCATTACCCCGTGACTTATATTAAGTTTTGGTGAAGTTTAAAGGTAAAACATGCTATGTTAAACTTAAAGGTATTATAGCGCAAGAATACGGTATTCGGAAACGTTATCATTTTATGTGTGAAATTTCATTCAAAGTGGGTTCTACAAGTTTAGTGATCAAGATAAACCTATTTAGGAGTGAGGGAATTAATTAAACTAAGAAAAATGAACATCATGGTATTTTTTATGAAAAGAATACGGTTTTGCAAAGAAGTTATCATTTCTGTGAAAAAGTTTGATTAAATTGGTTTATGGGTGATTAATAGTCAACAAGCATATGGGTAGATAATATGTATTAGGTGACAAGTGGAAATTTAGAGAAAAACCGAATCGGAAATCGGTTTATCCGATTTCCGTCGGGTTCCAAAAAGTCGTATTTTTACATTACCGAAAAGAGAGATAGAAGAAAGTGGGACTTACGGTTTGGACAAGCTAAGGAAGCTAAGGGATGTGGTGATTGTCGATTCGTCGAAAACGTCATGAAGGTTCTGATCCGGTCGCCGGAATCCGTCGTCGATTTCGGCAGCGCTTCGCTTCTCGCTCTTCGTACCGAGTTCTCGAGAATTTGAGAGAGTGGACTTAGAGTTGTGAGGGGAAAAGGTAGAGGATAGGGGTCTTTATATAGGGCTAGGCTAGGGTTAGGGTTTGGATTAAAAAAATATTTAAAAAATATATAAAAAACATTAAAAATTCATTAAAAATCATTAAACCTAGGAGTAAAAGGGATTTATTGGCCAAATCAAAACCGATCCAGGTATAATAAGTGTGCAAGAGGGTTGACCAAGTCAAGAGCCAACTTTTCTCAGTTGGTGACTCGGCCGTCCGGCCAAGTCCGGCTGGCGGCGCCGGACCGAGTCGGCCGACTCGCCGGCCGGCGGCGCCGAGTCGGGCTGAGTCAAGGGTCCAATGGCCGGGGGTTTTCCTGAGGAACAACTTGGTATTTTTACTTTTTGTTGTCCAGTACATATTTTGGGAGTTATGGCCTTTTTACCGTTGACTTCCAAAAAAAAAAAAAAACAAAATAAATACAAAAATAATGTGGGGCATGGGATTTGAACTCCGGTGGCTTGGTTTAGCAGTGCAAGGTATTACCAATGAGCTACAAGCTTTTTCTTGTAATTATTGTAAGGAATTAGATACTTAAATTGTTTCCAGCAACATTAATACTCCAACTATAAACTATATTTAAAGCAAATTTTTGGTATACAAAATTGGAGTTGTTACAATCTACCCTCCTTACAAAAATTTCGTCCTCGAAATTTACAACTTTTATTTAAGGACTAGTTTACAAAAAGGTGCGGATATCTTGCACGCATCTCATCCTCCCTTTCCCACGTGGATTCTCCTGGAGTGTCTTTCCTCCACATTACCCAGACCAAATTAACTTCTTTGTTCCGAAGTGTCTTCACTTTCCTGTCCAGGATCTCCATAGGTTGTTGCTCACAAGACAAATCGGGCTGTATCGTGAGTTCGGAATGATCAAGTACATGGCTGGGGTCACTCACATACCTTCTGAGTTGGGATATGTGGAACACGTTATGCACTCCTTCCAATGACGGTGGAAGCGCTAAACGATATGCCACTTCACCGACTCGTTCGAGTATATCGAACGGTCCAATGTATCTCGGACTCAACTTTCCCCATCTTCCAAATCTGATCACTCCGCGGTTCGGAGAGATTTTCAGGAATACATGCTCTCCTGGCTGGAACTCTAAGTGTCGTCTCTTCGCATCAGCCCAGTGTTTCTGTCTATCTTGGGCTATGCGCATTCTTTCCCTGATAGTACGAACCACATCAACGGTTTCTACTATCATCTCTGGTCCAAGGAGTTCTCTATCTCCGATGTCGTCCCAACTTAATGGCGATCGACACTTCCTTCCATATAATGCTGCAAAAGGTGCCATTCCTATGCTTGCTTGGTAGCTGTTGTTGTACGCAAACTCCACAAGGTGTAGGTGATCTTCCCACGATCCTTTGAAGTCGAGCATACATGCTCTGAGCATATCCTCCAAGATCTGAATTGTTCGTTCCGACTGACCATCTGTTTGTGGATGATAAGCCGTGCTGAAGTTCAGACTTGTTCCCAAGCCAGCTTGCAGACTTTGCCAAAATTACGATCGGAACCTGGTGTCACGATCGGAGACAATGCAGACCGGTACTCCATGAAGTCTCACAATTTCCTGTATGAGTTCATGGGTATCAGAGATAGTACGTTATGAAGAGTTTAAATCTTAATTTAGATTATTACCTCCATGTACTTCTTCGCTAATGTCTCAGTTGATTGGCCAACTCGAAATGGGATGAAGTGAGCCGACTTTATGAGTCGATCCACAATGACCCAAATCGCATCGTTACCCTTTGTGCTGCGAGGAAGAGCAGTTACAAAGTCCATCGTGATGTGCTGCCACTTCCATTCTGGGATTGGTAACGGTTGAAGTAGTCCAGCTGTCCTCTGATGTTCAGCCTTTACTTGCTGACACACCAAGCATTTTGCGACACTCCTGGCTACTTCGCGCTTCATTCCATGCCACCAATAATTCTGACGTAGATCTTTGTACATTTTGGTATCTCCAGGATGTACTGAATACGGAGAGCTGTGAGCTTCTTTCATTAACTCTTCCCGAACAGGACCCTTTGGTACACACAATCTGCTGCTGTATCTCAAAGATCCGTCTTCATGGATGATGAAATCTGTTCTGAGTCCATTCTCCACTTGTTCTCTGATCTTTTGCAACTTAGCATCGCTGGCTTGAGCTGCTTTGATCTGATTGACAATAGTTGATTGAACTTGTAGATTCATCAAATTTGAAACATCACCTGGCATGACTAGTTCAATCTCCATCTGATGTAGGTCTTGCTGAAGTTTCCACTGGGCGGTGAGATTCGTTGCTAATGGTTGGCGACTAAGAGCATCAGGCACTACGTTCACCTTCCCTGGATGATATTGCAAGTTGATGTCAAAGTCCGCCATGAGTTCTAACCATCTTCTCTGCCGCATATTCAACTCCTTCTGAGTAAACACGTACTTCAGACTTTTATGATCTGTGTAGATGTTCACTCGTTCACCAAGTAAGTAGTGGCGCCAAATTTTGAGAGCAAAAATAACGGCTGCCAACTCTAGATCATGCGTCGGATAATTGCGCTCATGAGTCTTCAGTTGTCTTGAAGCATAAGCCACAACCTTACCGTGCTGATGTAGAACACATCCTAGTCCCTTACTGGATGCATCACAATGCACCTCGAATCCTCCAGATTGATCCGGTATGACGAGAATAGGTGCAGATGTCAGTCTTGACTTGAGTTCTACGAAAACTTGCTCGCATGCTTCTGACCACACAAATTCTTCATCTTTTCTTGTGAGCTTGGTCAGGGGTGTTGCTATCTTCGAAAAGCCTTCAATGAATCTTCTGTAATATCCAGCTAAGCCCAAGAAACTCCGAATATCCTTCACTGATTTTGGTGTAGGCCATTCGCTGACTGCTGAAACCTTTGCTGGATCTACAGAAATCCCTTCTCCTGATACAATGTGTCCAAGAAAACCAACTTGTTTTAGCCAAAACTCGCACTTGCTGTATTTGGCATAAATCTTATGTTGTCGAAGTGTTTCCAGGACAATTCGTAAGTGCTCCGCATGCTCCTTCCGATTCTTAGAATATACCAGGATGTCGTCGATGAAGATGACAACGAACCTGTCTAAATACTCTCGGAAAACTTGGTTCATAAGGTTCATGAAGATTGCTGGTGCATTGGTCACTCCAAATGGCATTACTAGAAATTCATAATGTCCATAGCGAGTTCTGAAAGCTGTTTTGTGAATATCATCCTCCTTGACCTTCACTTGATGATAACCTGAACGAAGATCTAGTTTAGAGATGACACAAGATCCACTTAGCTGATCGAACAAATCGTCGATGCGCGGGAGAGGATACTTGTTCTTTATAGTAACTTCGTTCAAGGCCCTATAGTCGATGCACATTCTGTATGAACCTTCCTTCTTCTTCACCAATAGTACAGGTGCTCCCCAACTTAAAGTGCTGTGACGAATCCATCCTTTCTCCAGTAATTCGTCCAACTATGTTCGAACTTCTTTCAAACCTTCTGGACTTAGTCTATACGGTGCTTTGATCACTGGTTGTGCTCCTGGTACTAAGTCAATACTGAATTCAAGAGCTCGATCGGGAGGCAAACCTGATATATCGTCAGGGAATACGTCGTCGAACTATCGAACTACCTCCGGTCTTGATTCTTCCTCTGCATGAGCTGCTGCAACTACTGCTTCCTTTGGCTTCGCTTTGTAAGTACTTGGCTCCAATGTACGATCTCCACTCTTGAAATAGAAGACCGGATGATCTGAAATCTCAAATACTACCCTCCTTTGACGACAGTCGATGGTAGCATAAAAGGTTCCAAGCCAGTCCATTCCTAGAACCACATCGAAGTTTGGTATGTCCAGTACTTTGAAGTCGGCGTAAAACTCTCGACTGCAGATGATGACTGGACACATGCTGTATCCCATAGTTGCCTTTAGAACACCATTTCCAGAACTGACGTTCCAGCTGGATACAAGCGGTGAGACTGGAATCGCATGGGTTCGGACAAACCGTTGCGACATAAAGCAGTGGGATGCCCCAGTATCAAACAGTGCAAGTGCAGGTAGTGAAGCTACTAGGATTGTACCTAAGGTATATGGGATAGGTTCAGGTATAGGGAAAGTGTGTAGGTAACCAAACTAAAAGATAAGTTAGAGAAGGAAATTTACCAGTAATGACTTGGCCAGTGGCCTCAGCTTCTTCCACAGACATCATGAAAGC
Organism: Agapanthus africanus; assembly: GCA_030015575.1. Taxonomy (NCBI): domain Eukaryota; kingdom Viridiplantae; phylum Streptophyta; class Magnoliopsida; order Asparagales; family Amaryllidaceae; genus Agapanthus; species Agapanthus africanus. Next base: position 422,257,996 of record JASDDO010000010.1, on the reverse strand, counting down.
CTGGCGCATCGGCACATTCCTCCTGGCCTGAGGAGCATTCCTCTGAACGTTCCTTTGAGCTTGATGGAACTGTCGAGGAGGTGGTGCAGCTTGTGGTCCCCTAGGTGGTGTAGGCAGTGCAAGTCTGGGAGCAGGTGCCAGAAGAGCTGGTCGCTGCTGATAAGTATTTGCTGGCCTGGGTGCAGCAACTGAGTTCTGCCTTTGGGGACAAGATCCAATATCATGAGTGGCTGAACCACAGATTAAGCAGAGGCGGTTGGCTCGACGGCAGTCCTTCATCATATGTCCAGTTCTCTTGCAGTAAGTGCAAAAGACTGGGCTAGGACGATGAGTTGGTACTCCGGGTCGCCTCGGCACGAAAGATGGTCTGGACGTGGCTCCACCTGCCATCTGCTTGGCGGGGTGTTTGACTCCTGCAGACTGAGGTCTGCCCCTCTCTTTTATGACTGTCTCATAACTGCAGGCAGCTTCTAGGGCTTCCTCATGAGTCAAAAACTTTCCTGTGGCTAGAGCAGCCTTGATCTCTGTGTCCAAACCTTGCTGAAAACGACGGGCTCTGATCTCGTCCGTCGGTATCAGGTGTGCCGCGAATCTGTTTAAAAATTGTGTTAGCTGTGTAATATGTGATATTTCAAAAATTGAACTATTGTGACATATCTTACCGGCTCAACATAGTGAACTCAGCATCGTATTCATCTACCGATTTCTCCCACATTGATCCTTGCTGTAGATGAATAAACTGCTGCTCCATAGCGAACCTGGAAGTCACTGGGAAATATTTCGCGTCAAACTTCTCGCGAAATGTCTTCCATTCAATCGGCTGCGCTAGACAGGTTTCTTCCGCCTTCCACCAATTTCGAGCATTATCCGTGAGCTGTAGCTTCGCTACACGGACCCAAGTGTTATCTGGCACTTGAGCTGCTGCCAGATGTCTTCGATGCTTTGTGCCCATTCTTCTGCTTCGAGAGGGCTTCCTTTACCAGAGAACTGCTTTGGGTGCAAAGCCCGGAATTGTTTTACTCCCGGTGCATCGTTATCAGGACGGCTCAGAAGTTGTTGCTGTCCCTCGAGAAGACTACGGATCGCATCAAATAACATCGTCTGCTCAGTGGGTGGTGCCGGAACAACAGGTGTGAGAGGTAGTGCTGGAGGGGTGTTGTTGACGTTGGTGCTGGTGTTGTTCGGGAAATCCATAATCCTGAAGAAAATTTGGATTAGGACAGAATCAAATACATGAAATGATAAGATTCAAGGAATAGAGATTTGCAAGTTTCAAAGAACATGAATTGTAAAGAATGTTTTAGTTGCTGGTTCTTGTGTTATATTTGCTTAGGTTGTTCATGCAGACCAGAACTGCATGACAGGGACTCATACAGCTCTGACCTGCATGGGCCACCAACAAAACCTGTCACGCCCCGCTTCCCAGTGTACGACGAAGTGGACGTGACGAGGCCCGCTACGTATATACTCAGAAGTATATACGCTAAGCGTAACTAAGCAATATAAAGTAAATCACAAGAGACGAATAATATGGAAATAACAGCAACCTTTATTAATAACATTCTTTTTACAATGCAGGAAAAGGAAAATACAACTGGAATGAAAAAAATAATGCCTAAACAGTGGCATAACAGGAAATGAAATAAACTGGAAGAACAAGGTACAATTATCTAGAGCTCTGGGTTTGCCTGGAATTGCTCCAAATCTTCACCGGTGGGCTCGATCTCAACTTGGTCCAACGCACCTGACGACATTCAAAGAAGAAAGAGATAGAATGTCGTCAGCGAACAGCTTACTCGGTAAGTCCCAAAAGAATAAGAAGAATGAGAATGATAGAGTAATAGTATTTTCTAAAGTATTATAATGTTGAATATTATGGAACATTGTGTAACGCTGTTGTTTGTAGCTTGGTACAGAAGGATGCCAGTGTATACGAGGGGGATCTCTATATGCTAGAGATCAGGGCAAATGGAAAGTACAAGGAACCGTTATGCCACGGTACAACAGCAACAGGATTCAGGTTAGGTGTCTTAATCTGACCACCTCGTGCCACCTTTAACATCTTCCGTACCAATCTACCCCTTAAACCCCGTAATGTTTTAACAGTATTATAGTATTGGAATATGTAAGTTGGTTGACTGACCAAAACCATGATGTCAGTAGACATGTTGCAACTGTATAATCAGGTAAATGGAATATCAGGATAATGGATGAATATCCATGGTTTGATTCAGTCAAAATGAATATATTGTTAACTGGGTTCATGGATTCATGTATTCAAATTGTATTGGAATATAAAAGCATATAGATTGACTTGAATCATATTCGAGTCAAGAATAGTCAGACTATAACCCGAGTCAGACTAAAAGAAAAGAATTTGAAGCTCAATATTAGCTAGGGGCCTTATTGCAATTTGTGAAACTTGAGGGGGTTTTATGTAAAAATACTTTTGTATAGTTTTCAAAATACACCTCAAGTATTTAATATTCGTCTTTAATTGTTATAATGAATGTGAATTTTATTTGTGTTATTCTAGTGAATATATCCTAATAAAAGTATTATTTGTTTTATCTGAAGTTCATGGTATTTTAGTGTAACTTTTAATCTTGTAATTTTTAGAAAAATGTGGAAACTTTATATTAGGATAAAATACGTGTTAAAATGATAATTATATATATATTAACACATGAATAATTTTTAAATGAGTATTTTATCTTTAAAAATCTCATTTTCCTTAAATATCGTATTTTAAACCTTTCGAGACCGAATGCTCCTTGCGGAGGTCTGAATCTCGCACTACTAGCCTGCGGGTGCACGATGAACCGTACTTTCCCTAACAGGTTCCCCAAAAGTGGGTTGTAGCGGCGCTTTGCTTAGGTTTATAAATACTTTTCATTTGGGAAAACGGTTTTATTAATATAGGGTATTTATTTGCAAAAAGTATAGTTTTCCATATTTTTAGTTATTAGGGTTTCCTAAACCAACTAGCCGATTTCTAAGGTCTAAACGATGAGTCATTAGAAGCCTCAAATCGCCTCTTCACCATCAATTGCGGCCAGGTAAGTACAAGTGAGGAGGGAGGGATCCGCTCACGAATCGTGAAACGGGCCTTTTAAAGTTACCCAAGCTCACTTGCCTAGCCTAGACACCACAAGACAGTTTAGATAAACGATCGATGTCCATGACCAATCGTGTTTTCATTTTATTAAAATATTTTATCTAAAAAGTTTACAACTTAAAGTTTTAAATAAAAGTTATAAAGATTATGGTATTTTAGTGAAAAAGTCCTATAATTCCGTATTCTGTATTTTGACATTTATCAATTAGGGTTATATTGAGTGTGTGTAGGGGTAAGTCATTACCCCGTGACTTATATTAAGTTTTGGTGAAGTTTAAAGGTAAAACATGCTATGTTAAACTTAAAGGTATTATAGCGCAAGAATACGGTATTCGGAAACGTTATCATTTTATGTGTGAAATTTCATTCAAAGTGGGTTCTACAAGTTTAGTGATCAAGATAAACCTATTTAGGAGTGAGAGAATTAATTAAACTAAGAAAAATGAACTTCATGCTATTTTTTATGAAAAGAATACGGTTTTGCAAAGAAGTTATCATTTCATGTGAAAAAGTTTGATTAAATTGGTTTATGGGTGATTAATAGTCAACAAGCATATGGGTAGATAATATGTATTAGGTGACAAGTGGAAATTTAGAGAAAAACCGAATCGGAAATCGGTTTATCCGATTTCCGTCGGGTTCCAAAAAGTCGTATTTTTACATTACCGAAAAGAGAGATAGAAGAAGGTGGGACTTACGGTTTGGACAATCTAAGGAAGCTAAGGGATGTGGTGATTGTCGATTCGTCGAAAACGTCGCGAAGGTTCTGATCCGGTCGCCGGAATCCGTCGTCGATTTCGGCAGCGCTTCGCTTCTCGCTCTTCATACCGAGTTCTCGAGAATTTGAGAGAGTGGACTTAGAGTTGTGAGGGGAAAAGGTAGAGGATAGGGGTCTTTATATAGGGCTAGGCTAGGGTTAGGGTTTGGATTAAAAAAATATTTAATAAATATATAAAAAAACATTAAAAATTCATTAAAAATCATTAAACCTAGGAGTAAAAGGGATTTATTGGCCAAATCAAAACCGATCCAGGTATAATAAGTGTGCAAGAGGGTTGACCAAGTCAAGAGCCAACTTTTCTCAGTTGGTGACTCGGCCGTCCGGCCAAGTCCGGCCGGCGGCGCCGGACCGAGTCGGCCGAGTCGCCGGCCGGCGGCGCCGAGTCGGGCTGAGTCAAGGGTCCAATGGCCGGGGGTTTTCCTGAGGAACAACTTGGTATTTTTACTTTTTGTTGTCCAGTACATATTTTGGGAGTTATGGCTTTTTTACCGTTGACTTCCAAAAAAAAATAAATACAAAAATAATGTAGGGCATGGGATTTGAACTCCGGTGGCTTGGTTTAGCAGTGCAAGGTATTACCAATGAGCTACAAGCTTCTTCTTGTAATTATTGTAAGGAATTAGATACTTAAATTGTTTCCAGCAACATTAATACTCCAAGTATACACTATATTTAAAGCAAATTTTTGGTATACAAAATTGGAGTTGTTACATGTAGTTTAGAGTTAAACAAGTGTGGATTGTGATCTTAGAAATTTCCTAGATGAGGCTTAGGGTATGAGTTGTGTTGTGGTGATGTGTAGTGGCTATTTATAAGACCTTAGTATGGATTTTCTGGCCTAGAACACGGAATAGAAACCAAAATACGAACTTAGAAATTTCCCCGTGTCGGTTTTGTGGTGTTTGATAGCCTACAAGGTATCTGGAGCTATCTGGGGAATTTTCAAGAAAATCTAGCAAGTCCAGTGACCTAGATACACGACCAGAAGGCCACCACCAAAATATGAGCTCGTTTCCTCCTTCCTAGGCCGGCAAGATCGAGAAATTAGGCAATGCCGCCGGATTTCTGCAGGTGTCTGGTGTTGAGTTTTTGCCTGTAGCTCCTAATCCCAATAACCTATCTCCTGTACTTGCTTGTTTAGTCCCTATGAACCTGAGCTAAAATCTGAGAGCATATTGGATTGGTTTTGGTTAAGTTTTCCCAATCTTGGAATTCTTGGTTTTGGTATTTGATATTGTATTGGGTCGTTAAATGTTTGTACGTCAACGACGAGGGTTGTTTGGTTGTTTTTGTATGCGTAGGCTATAGGTTCTAACCTATAAACAATTTGTATGCCGTATCGGATTTCAGAATTTATTTTAATAGCATTGCGACTGTGTATTTATTATAGGTACCATCGCGTGGATTTCGAGACAACGAAGCTCATCGACTACGGCTGAACAAGGAGTTCCGTAGGTGAGTAGATTTATATCTACGGGGGAAGTCGGGTGGATGACGTATAGCACCCCTGCAAACATTGATATATGATTTATAGTTTGGAGACAAGATATTCCACGACTTAAGTTTATTGTTTATGGTTTAGTGTGAAATGATATGATAGAAGAGATATCTCGAATTGATATATATATAAGTATGTGAATCACGATATACATATGTAGTTGCAAGAGAATGAGTACGAGATTATAGTGGCATGTTAAGAGGTCGATAAATACGACATGAGATTTATAAGATAAGTTGATGTGAGATATTGATGTGATGAAAAGAGTATACGATGAAATATGATGACTTGGTTTGATATGTCGTTATACGGATGCGAGTCGATATGAGATAATTGATAGTTTTGCCGGTCACATGATATGAGATTGATACGGATGTGACCTGAGATATAGGTGTGTGTGTGTGTGTAATGTGAATAATGAGTGATATGTCGTACGAGACGTTAGGTCAGTACCCTCATTGTCATATAAGTTGATAGAATCCCTAATTGTTTAATGTCGCCGTACGATAGATTATCGTACGTGATGAGTTTTACCTGATGATTGATCCGTACCCTTAATTAGAGAATGTCGTACGATAGATTATACCGTACGTGATGTTGTGAGGCCGGATGCCGATTGATAGATTCATCGACTCGGATATGTTATAGATATTTAATCCCGGTTTACACTGCTTAGTTTAGCAGTCACGTAGATGTTGGATTAGACACGTATACCTTATAGCATTTCTCTTACGATGTACTTTATGCTACGTTCATGATATTCTCATTGCATTACATATACCTGTGCTAGTACACCTACACCATTATCGATGATGTGTATGTTACACTTACACAGATTGGCCGGCTCACATATTTTCATCATCGATAATTGTTATGTCACTATGCAATAGAATTGCTACATCATGCTATGACTCTTAATTGTTCATTACTATCACATCACTATACTTGTGTCACGACCCAAAATTTGGCCCGTAACCGGCACTTAAACTACGTAACGTCTACAGGCATACGCAACTCAAGTAAGCCGAAACCCAGAAATCTAAACCACCCAAATCTGGATCAACAGAGAAAAACATAGTTTTAACATTTGGAAAATCACAAGTAAAATCTCTAACTCTAGTTTTCTTTCTTGAAAATTTCGGCAGCACCTCCTTTGTAAAAACTAGCCCCGAAAATGGTTACAACACAGATAAAATATAAAGCATCCCAAATGGGAGCAAAATCATGCCCAACGGCGGAGACAACCAACACAAGATATAAATACGATGCCGAAGCGAAGAATATAAAGGAAAACTGCATAAAGAGGTAAAACTTTCCAACATAACCGGCTCCCACGAGCACGGCACCCAAAGTCACCAAAATATACAACACAGAATCCTCACAAGTCGTCTCTAAGTCATATACAAACAGTGGTAGATGGAGAATACTAGATCCAACAAAAAGGATATACAATGTACGAACAGATAACCGCAAACCCACCTAAAGTACGGGCCTCACAGCCAAACGTAGCGGTATCCGCAAAAGTAGTGATGATAAGACGCCCTGCCGCGACTACTCTGAAGGTAAGTCCGGCAAAACACTGTGGCACAACGAGGGTGAGTTGCCAACTCATGAATAGTAACTAACATCATACTGTAATCATAGGTATGCACGAACAGCGATCTATCTATCATATGTAATCCGATAGCATAAGTATGATTAGTGAATAAGCAACAATCATGTAAAGGTACATCATCAGGGTACTATAACTACATGAAACAATGCATAACAACAATAATCCTGAGTGTGTGGGATGATACAATAAAATCTTATGCAAAAACATCAGCATGGAAAAACACCAGTGTCCCTCACGGACACATCAAATCCCAAATCCCCAGGCACCGCATCCTCAGATCGGCCCTCACATCCTGTAAGTCTGATGGAACCTTAGTGTCTATCATCGACACCCGAAACATCATGAAAACATATACCTGTAAGTATATATATATAAGGATATCAACCACGTATGTCCACCGACGATACGTAAAAATCATGGAAACCTGAGTGTCTAACACCGACACTCGAAACAACATGAAACCCGTGTCTAACATCGACACGTAAATCCTCATAACTCAGGCGCTGTCACCATGACTGGCCCTGATGATATGTCATACCTCACATCGGTCGGTATCCCCATGATAACCGCCGAGTCCAAATACAATCACCGGTAGGTAGTGCTCCCACCGCCTGGCTTATCGTCTAAACCACGAAATCATCACTCACCCCGGGGTACCATACCGGGTCCACCATGTACCCGCAGACGGTGACTCCCGCTCCTCGAATCGGGTATCACAAGACAAATCTCAGAACCGAAAAATCACATGGTGGACGCACTGAAATATCATATCAAGAGAAACTGGGTTTTCAAACAATATATAGTTTTCTTGAAATACCCCCACGGTTCTCAAATCCATAAATCATATGAAATCCATATCTCAATGCGTAAATCCATGAAAAAAACTGATATATGCAATATAAAACAACAATATGAGCATATTAAGGGAAATCCGCTCTTTTAAATGAATCCATCTTTAAAATATATCTTGCGGTTCCCAAAATCCTCCGAAAAACAAGTGCAGTATCATATGTGGTGTACATGTAAGTGTAGCAAGATTTAAGTATTTACATGTAAGCAAGTATGTATAATGCATTTCATAAGCACAATCATCAACAACTCAATATCACATATCAAAACAATACCACTTGGGGTACATACAACTATAGCGAAAATATGCGGGTGTACATGTCAATATGAGTGCATGATATACATGTAACTGTAATAGACTATGTGGGTGTACATGTCAATATGTATGCAAGATGTACAATTAGCTATATTAAGGTATACATGAAATGATTAAGAGTTACTATCATAACTATCCATGTCAAACACAATAACATCACGTATGTAGGTATCAACAATATCTCCTATGCACAAAGGAATAAGAGTTACTACCTCCACTATCCCTATCCACTACCATATCACGTATGTAGGTGGTGTGTGCGTGTCATGGCAATTACTGACGATATGGGTGTTGAATACAATTTAGTGCTCGTGCAAATGAACTGTCGGTAATATGTTATATCTAAAGGTACGCGTCAAGTACAACAGATAATGCTATGCAATGACATTCATATGAAAGTAACTAATATGCAAATACATGCAGCTATCATATCATATTCGCCCCGACGCATAACGCCATACGGGCGATTTCCCCGTATATGTTAAATCTACTCACCAATGGTCTCCAGCTATGAAAATCCGACCACCTGCTTCTCCTTATTCGCAGCGTCCGATGTCCCTGCTTGCGACGCTATATTTTCACAAACACAAGAAATAGTGCAAACATCTCAGAATCGATCAATATAACGTAAAACTACGCATTAAATAACGCACCAACACTAAACTAACTCGCGAGTGTACGTCTAGTAGCTAACGTGCGCAACGACACTACTAAACCAAACTAAGTACAGCAGCAGCATCAGATCACGATTCGTGTCGAATTACGTAACACGCGGACTCAAAACACTAGATTATAGGTAAACGATCCCAGATTTTGTATACTGCAATTACTAAAAAAGTAAACAGTACCAAACACCCCTAACCAACAGCAGACAACTACCCACAGGACCCAAACCCCAACACCTTCCTACCAAGCCGGCGTCGCCGGAGTTCTCTAAAGGGGTCGCCGGACCCGGCCGGTGGGGTGGTCCTCATGTCTCAGGTGGTGTCTCAGGTTCACTAGTATATCACTAAAATTTTGTTTAGTCACTCACTATATTTTCCAGGTCACAGCAGATACAAAGGCTCTAAAAAGACACTAAAACCCCGATATTGCACTAATCGATATAAAAAGCATTCTATGCTATAACCAACGAGCAAAACAACATACAAACTCCTAATTAACAGTGTAGGGATTATACCTAACAATCTTGCTCACAAGATCCAAGCTTTCCCTAGCTCCAAGTGATCCAAGAAGGCAAAAACAAGACTTGGTGTATTTTGTGATATATTTTGGGATTTTTGAGGATTTAATGTGCTATAATGATGCAAAATGAGAAGGAAAAGAGCAAGGGCAGTAGGAAAAGAAGGGATCTCGGCCAAGAGAGGAGGTGGGAGTTTTGTGAGAGATTTCCTAGCAATTACCAACATTAAATGCAAAGTTAACGTATTCACACACACATATGCACACATGCATGCATCTACATTCATTTTCTTTTCTTTTCTTTAAACCCTAAACCCAAGTCAACACAAGGAATTCTAAATATTATGTGGGTTTGGTTTACTCAAGAATAATTGAAGAAAAGATCACTAAAGAGAAATTTTCCCAAAATGTGAATACCGCATTAAAATAATATTAAAATTGGGAAAAATTCTAATTGAACCAAAACGTCTCATATACCCCCAAAGCTTGCGCATTAGCTCTATTTTAGGTAAACTAGGTGCTGGCATGTCTGTATGGTCGTTTAAATACAGTCGGGTTAAAACGGAAAATACCGACAATTTAACCCTAAAATGGAAAAATTCGCATAACGATTTCTAAAACATTACAATCTCCCCCTTATAGAAATTCAGTCCCCGAATTAAAATTTCATATTAAGCGTACCTTCAAAGAGATGAGGGAATTTCTTCCGCATCTCACTCTCGGCCTCCCAAGTGATCTCTTCACTAGTAGGGCTACGCCAAAGAACCTTCACAGACGGCAAGACCTTTGACCGAAGTTTCTTCACCTGCCGATCCAAAATAACTACCGGTTGCTCGGTGAACGAAAGATCGCGCTCAAGCTAAACGGTCTCGTGCTAAATCATGTGAGAAAGATCATGAAGGTATCTACGAAGCATCAACACATGGAAAACGGGGTATACATCCGGAAAACTAGGCGGGAGCGCCAAACGATAAGCAACAAAACCCACTCGCTCATTGATCTCGAAAGGACCAACAAATCTGGGACTCAACTTCCCCCTCTTCCCAAATCGCATAATGCCCTTCATCAGAGAAATCCTCAGGAATACATGATCCCCCACTGCGAACTCAAGTCTGCACGACCATGGTCGGCATAAGACTTCTGCTTGCACTAGGCTGCTCTCATCCGGTCCTGAATCAGCTGGATCTTCTTCGTGGTCTCCTGAACTAGCTGGGGTCCCAAAACTAGACTCTCACTAAGCTCGGTCCAACAGACTGACGATAGACACTTCCTACCATATAAAGCCTCAAAAGGTGCCATCTGAATAGTCTCCTAAAAGCTGTTGTTGTAGGAGAACTCAATCAACGGCAAGTGACGATCCCAACTGCCACCAAAATCAAGCACACATGCACGGAGCATATCCTCCAGAGTCTGTATAGTCCGCTCCGACTGACCATCGGTCTGCGGATGAAAAGCGGTGCTAAAACTCAACCGGGTACCCAAAGTTTCCTGAAGCTTCTGCCAAAGATGGCTAGTAAACTGGGTGCCTCTGTCGGATACTATGCTGTAGGGTTCCTAGGCACTCTTGTGAGGGTTCATAAGGCATCAACCATGCCCGAATAAAATTTTAGACGTGCCGAACAATCCAAAGCCGGGATCTTTGGTAGATTATTAGGGTTAAATATGCAAGTAAACATCTTTACTACTAAGTGTGAAGGATTACAACCTTTGTAGTCCGCTCCTTCGCTTCATAAGCTCCGAGTAGAAGTCCCTTCGCCGCGATCCACGATCTCCCGGACTCAAGAGAGGCTCCACGACTCGAACGATCCATGCTAGCTTGTAGTGTTCCGCTTCTCCGATGATCTACGTCGAAGTTGCTATAACTCAAGCTCTCTCACTCTAAAGAGGTGAACACCATATCTAATGGGCTAGATTAGATGAGAATGATGGAGTAGTATTTATGCTATCTTTTTATATCAAATTCTCACATGAAAACTGTAGGGTTCCTAGGCACTCTAATGAGGTCTCACAAGGCATCAACCATGCCAATTTCAAATTTTACGGGTGCGCAGAAACCCTAATACGGATCGTTAACTAGATTTTAGGCGACAAATGAAACTAGTTAACAACTTAACTAAAAGAACGGAAATACAACCTTTGTAGATCCGGTCCTCCACCCCCATAGCTCCGCAATGAAGTTTCCTCGCTGTCCAAATCGAATCCCGGGCTCTAGCGTCGGCTTCATCGGAAAAATGGGCGGGCTAGGTCGTCGACTTCGATACCGAAGATGATCTACGTCGAGGCATCACAAGATCAAGCTCCCACTTCACCAAGTCATGAAACTTGTGAAGAAAACACCCTATACTACTTGGCAAGAGGTAGAGGATGAAGAAATAGAAAGTGGGTTCACTTTAGAATTGGATTTCTCACTCTTTTTCTCAAGTTGCCATTGATGGAGGCAAGGTTTTCTTCAAGTAGAAGATGAAGAAGAAGAAAAAGATAATATTATGATAAGTATGTTATTTTTTTAAATCCAAAAGAAAATGAATACTTATCATAATATCAACCATGGTTATGTGTAGAGAGTTGACTAAGGTTAGATGAATGGTTAGGGTTAAGGATGAAGACAAAGTGGTCACTTTGGTCAAAGCTTCATGAAGCTTCAACAAGCTTCATGAAAGAAAGAAAGAAAGAAAGAAACCATTTTGTTTTCTTTTGCCATTTCTTTTTAATCTAAATTAAAAAGATAAATGAATGATAAAATAAAAACCCTAACCATTTACTTAACCAAGGTTTAATTCTTTACACAAAAACCCTAGCAATAATGTATCATCAAACATGATACAATCAAGTGCACAAAAGTACATCACATATACAACTTGTGCAATGCAAGTGAGAAAATCCATTGAAAGTGAACCAATACTAGTTAATGCAAAGTAATATATCATATATATAATTATACATTAAATCATTAAATCAACACTTGATTTAACGATCCGATCATATCGCATATAACCGACTAGTATCCTATGTATCGGCTTATCGAATCAATACTTGATTCGATAACTAGGTTATATCGCATACAACCAATCGATACATTTATCGCGAGAATAGAATACGGTATCACATACACGCATTGTTCTCGGTCCCGCACATATCTCATATGCGCTCCTATTTCGTTTCGCTTGAGCCAGGAAACCTCTGTGTAAGACTCTAAAGACTCGTCGATACGCCGGCAGCAAATGATGATCATATCAAACACCCACAAGCCGCAAGCAGTCTGCTAAACGTAACGGCCACCCGGGTATTGAGCGATCAGAAGATCGACGAGCAAGCCCGCTCACACTCCTGTGAATCCAACCAGTAACACTTACCGTACAGTCCGGTCCGATCGTCTGATATGTCGCATATCTTGCCTAGGGGTGGTAAACGTCAGACCCCAATAGCTCGATAAGTCGTGTCAATATGAGGTCTATAACAATTCGAGAAACTACTGGTAACACTTACCAGTAAATCTCAGCAACCCTGGACAGGGATTTCTGGTTATAGCCAATCGAACACAGCGCAACATCAACTCCCAATACCGGGAGAGACGAATCCCCTCCTATCGCTCATTGCCTCCATGTGATTCGGGACTGTACCCAAAAGCCACCGTTTTGCACGCCCTCTTGGACGTGGTAAGGTGGAAATCAAAGCACAGTGGGAATCATACAAGACTCTATGACGATCTCGGGTCAACAGACTACTCTGTACCAGTGTCACCAGAGAACTGCCATCTGACGTAAGGTATAATACCATCTGGGAGTTCTCGGTGAGTCCATCCAGTGTACCCAGTCTCTACTGAGCACCCGTATATCTCCTCTGATGTCAAACACCAATGGATATGGGATCATCCATCGCCCATCTGTATGGGTCGAGAAGGTACACGCTAGTCTACTCTGGTATATCGATGCCCTGTCTCGATACACCCACGACTAAGGACTTTGAAGGATGTACTTATGGACTACCATGTCCCCACTAGTATGATCCGCATCATAGTCCAGGTAGTCAAGTACACATCCCAAGGGCTTTACCAACATGTAACAGAGAGACAATCAGTATACACGTTAAGGTAAAGAGTAACCAGATAGCATACTATCATGTCGAGCAAGAAAGTCCTCCCTATATATGTCCAAGCATCCACTACAATATACATCCTATGTATAGTAATGGCCTCTAGGGCATAAATATAACTAACAATCTCCCACTTGCACTAGGGCCATCTGATAGCAGTGGTTGTAGTATCTCATACTCAACCATCCCATAAAAGTCTCTCTCTGGGAATAGGCCTTCGTGAGTGGATCCGCCGTGTTGTCCTCTGAGTCTACTCTCCTGACCTCGATCCCCTGGAAATCAACCATCTCCACGATCAGGTGACACTTCCTTAGAATATGTCTGGATCACTGATGGGACGGACGTCCCTTGGCATAAGCCACAACTCCATTGTCTCACAATAGTAGGAATGTAGTTCATCTCATGAACCAATATACACCCAAACAGCCACTTTGGTAGCATCTTAAGTAGTGATGTATCCAGCCTTTATCGTCTAGTGTGTCACTGTATCTAGTTTGGAACTCTTCCAACATACCGTCCCTCGATAGAGGGTAAAGACAATGCCTGTGACTGACACTCAGTCGTCTTTATCACCCTGGAACACTTCCAGTGATTTTCCACAGGATCAACTGATACAATCTCACTATAACTAGTGAGTATCCTAACATCCATTTAGATCTATCTCATAGATCCAAAACCAGGATTTAGTAGGTATCACTTTGATCCTATGTGGAGAATTATTGTGACAAGCGGAGATTGATCGAGCGTAGCATAGGAAACTCCTTCCCTATCAAGAGTATGTCATCCACGTACTCTACGAGGATCGTCACCATACTCCCTACTACCTTTTTGTTTATACAAGGTTCATCTACCATTTTGATGATGTCAACTTCTTTGACTAATCCATCAAAACAGATGTTCCAACTCCGCGATGCCTGCTTTATCCTATAAAACATCTTGCACACGTTTCCGCTGCTCCCATTGTTTACGAAGCCCTCTGACTGTGTACTTATAGATGCACTCTTCTAAAACATCATTTAGAAAAGCAGTCATGGCACCCAACCGCCAGATATCGTAGTCATGGTATGTAGCCGTGGCAAGTAGGATCTGGATGGACTTAAGCATAGATCCTTAGAAAAGGTTTCAACATAATCCATACCTGGTCAATGATGCAAACCTTTAACAAGTCTAGCTTTGAAAGTCTCAACCTTTCCATGTATACCAAGTAATCTTCTCAAGATATACTTGCTCCTGATGGGGATTTAACCCTTCAGATATAGCAACCAAAGTCCATACTTTGTTGGTGTATAAGGATTCCATCTCAGATCACTAAGCATCCACCCATTCTTACAGAGTCCCACTCCTGATGGCCAGCTCGAAACTAGTTGGGTCATCATCTCATGATGCAATCCTCGCTCCCACTGTCATAGAGAAACTGAAGTATCTCTCAGGTGGGTGAGGAACCCTACTAGATCGGCGGAGAGGCTGAGGTTCGTTGGATTCTACTGAATCCTTTGGTTCTATCAAATCATCAGCTGCAGTTTGTATAGCTGGAACATTTCCAATTCTACATAACAGATCTTGCCTCAAGCTTGTCCGGATTTTGCTTTTAGACATAGGCCGGACAACCCTAAATCTTAACTAGCTTAAGACATGGGCTCTTCCCTTTCCATATCACATATGAAGTGGTAGGAAACTGATTTGATTTGAACCTAATTCAATAGGTATGCAGCTTCTCAAGTGCATAACCCCCAAAAGGAAACAGGTAACTCAGTAGTACTCATCATAGAGCACACCTTATCATATAGGGTGTGATTGCTCTGCCCCGATTACCATCGTGCTATGGTGTATACGGAGGAGTAATGCTGAGAGAGAATCTCATTCTCCTTTCAAATAGACCAGGATTTCCGTGCTCAAGTATTCTCCTCCCTGATCTCATCATAGGACATAATACTTATACCCGTTTTGGTTCTCTACTTCTAACTTATATTCTGTGAATATCTCAAAAGGTTCGGACTTGTGTTTCAATAGGAACATATGTCTGAATCTTGAGAGATTATCAGAGAATGTAATGAAGTACAAAGAACCGGTCATGGCATGTGTAGACAGGGGACCTTTATACATCAACATGTATCATCCCAAGAGTTCACTAACTCTTTCTCTGTTTCCAATAAACAGAGCTATAGTCATAGCATCTTTGTGACATGACTGGCAAGTTTCATAAGATGTAAATTCAAACTGATTTAAATATGCATCTAAAATGTAACTTCAGCCGGTCGAATCGCATTGATATGACCTAGTCTACAATGCCTCAAGAAGGATTCGTTCATTTCTGAACTCTTCCTCTTGTGTGTGTCCTGTATACTAAGAACTGTAGTTTGATTTAGAACATCAATGCTTTTAGATAACGTGCCTGAACCGATCAACTTTTGATATAGGAAATGTTCAAAACATTATCCAACAATACAAAATTATATCATTTCTTTACTAATAAAGAGACTGATATGATTTTGTATATCAGGTTCGGTATCTAATAACATTCGTTCAGAATCAATGTATAGGTAATACAGGGTGACAGTGACCAACAGACTTGGCTGCAACACTTGCCCCGTTTTCTGTCTCATGAAACTTATCACCCGTTCTCAGTTTTTCTACCTTTTTGCAGCCCTATGTAACAGATTACATATCTGGGATCCTGATCCGGTATCATATACCTAGGATGCGGAGGATACTGAGAAATAGTTCTTTGTAATGAACACACACGAAGATGATGCATCAGCATGCACTCTCTTCGTTTGGGCGGCACGGGAAATCTGGTATTCCCCAATTTCCTGCTCTTATAACAATTATAAGTTGGAGCGGGACCGGCGTCCCCCAGCTCAGTATAACAAACGGGTTCAGTCAATTCATCCGTATTATTATCTTGATTAAGGCGTGATATGGTCGCTACCTGGAGAGAGAGAGAAGAAATCACTCAGCGTGCGCTCTTGCAAGAATAGATTGGTTATTATTTTATCTAATCAGGATGGCTCCCACTACTTTTTATCAAATCTTCCTTCAAACCCTAAAAGGAAAGACTAGACGGGATTAATTACACACTACAAGTTCGCCAATCTTTCAGCCAGGCCAGTGTCGGTACTTTAAGGGAGGTCCCCCGTGCTTTCGCACGAACCTAATTAATGTAAACCTCGTTTTTCCAGAGGCGTAACCCCGTTGACACCTTTCTAGACACCTACTTGATCGGCTAATTGTAATGTGCAAAACTCTCCCAGGAGTAACAATTACTCGCAGTGGGTATCGGGATCCAACTATCTCATAGAAGGTATGCAATCTTATTGCAAATTTCAACACTTGAAATTCCCGATAATATTTTGCCCCTAGCGTCCTATGACCTTGACGGAGGCCAAACTACCCATAGTCCGCTAGTCAAGTTCAACCCGTCATTTCCTGATTGAATTAAACCCACCCGCACGACCCTTGACGGAGGCCAAACAACGTCGTACGAATACCCTAATCCAATCGCATCATATGCTAGCAGATAAGCACTAGTTAGCTACCGTACACTACGCCTTGACGGAGGCCAAACTACCGCAGCACGAATACTAACTAGTACTTATCTGAAATGACGGAGGGTTACGACAGGTTTTTCTGAAAACCTATTGCGTAATGAACTTGATATCATTGTAGAATCAAATGATTTTGAAATGGAGTGTCTTTAAGGCTTTTCTAGTTTCGCTAAAGGAGTCACTCCCGGTGAAGGGATCGTCGGTCCTTTCCTCGTAGAATGAGGTGCGGGATATATCATATATATCACTGTGCAAAGCAAAATCTCTTAAAAGCAATCAAAAGACAAACCGAGTGTGTAGCATCTGCCAGTTATTGCTAAAGGAGTCACTCCCGGTGAAGGGATCTCGGTCCTTTCCTCATCGGATAAGGTGCAGGATATATCATATATACCGCTGTGCAAAGCAAGAACTGTAGCTACCTGTTTTATTTTTGAAATTCGATTCTACAACATCTTAGGTTTCTTTTATTTCATTAATCACATTAATGAAGTCCCATCATTTAAATACCTAAACATCACAGATAAATACGACGTACACTTATACCATTCGCATTCGCCTCGATGTCCCCTCGTGCACCGTTAGGTTAGGTAACTAACGGCAGAGCGGGGCAGGGCTAGCGCGGGTGTAAAACATAAGTAACGCCTATATAATATATCATATATACTATATACTGTATCTATCACAGAACATCACATGATCACATCACAGATATCGCAGCAGAAGAAACATATGAAATATTGGATATACTAGGACGTCCGTGTTTTCAATACGAGCCAGTATAAAACACGGATTCCACGGTCGCGATGAATAGCCAAACCCACACCCCTAGACCCCTATGAGAGCGGCAAGCAACCCTACCAATTCTAGAGTTAGGAGACCCGGACTCGACTCCTCGAGTTGGTCTCCCTCTGGACTCCAGAACCCGGTTACTTGTGCCCTCCTCCTTGGGTCTATCCTAGTGCAGAAAAGTAAATAATATACAAATGGTGACATCTTCCGCAACCTGGAAGTGCCCCAATAAAAGAATATTACATACAAGTTTTTACATGAATGAAAATGAAAAACACTCATCTCACATAAAAAACCCCGGCTATTCAAACACGACGATCCAATATAACATATCCAGCAACACATAACATCACATGTCATCAACATAAGTAAATATGCGCATCCCAATTGTCGTTGACATATAGCAACGAAACCGGTGACAACACATATTACACTTACGGTCACAGAAAATAAAGTGTAAAACTACAATAGTTGGAATCCGCAACCTTCTTTAGACATCGCATGCCTAATCAAATGAATTACTTAGACATCACATGCCTAACAATTATAAACCCCGCATTTTAGTCTCATATCGAAAACACTTTTCAATATCAAGTCGGGCAATGCAACAAGATTCCCGACATTCTGATCGAATGCTCGTCGAAAACTTTAGTAGGCAGCCGCACCCCCGACGCCGTCGACGAAGTGCACCAAGGCGGAACACCGCTACCGCGAGCACCCGAACGGATGCTTTCGGCGACGGGGTTCTCCTACAGTCACTTGGTCGGGGCTATGGAGTGAGGCTGTCTATTAAGTTTATCCGGCGAGTATCCGCGTACGCTACGTGATTGCGACGGACTTTTGATCACATCAAAATTCCGTGGCAACCGATCAAGTGAGACTAAACTGCTATGTTTATAACATTCATTCAGTTATCTCATAACTACTTGTGAATTCCAATTATTGTATCACATTCCGGATAAATAGAAAATGTCAAACTTTCCGATCGAACAATCGAACACCCAAGTTTTCCCAAACCAGCTCAACACATGAAATAAGTTTAAAAACATTCACTTCGTGCCTCAGTATCAACGGTCCAGCCGTAGAAGGGTCAAGCCAACGCCTCACATGAGGCACGCCGTACTGCCCCAAACCCGAAGTTTCAAAGGGCAGTTCAAGACGGTCACATAATCGAGTTAAGGTTTGTTGTCTTCTAGAGGGACCATCGAGTTACTTGCACTACTCAGAACGTCATTAAACTACAGAAAAGTCCAACAATTGGAAATTTCCCGGCAGGGGAAAAAGTGGGTATTTATATCCGGTCGAACTTTTTAACATATTCTAAATATCCGGAAAGCCCAACGAAATTAAAAGTTCCGATCGAAACAACGACTACAAAATAAACCCCAAAATACTCAACTCTTGAGTCAGATAAAAATACCCATAAAATATCAGGGAATAAAAATAAAACATTACTGTGCAAATATTATAGGGTGACGTCACTAAGTGGAGGCGGAACCGCCGCACGAGCCAATCTCGTGCCGCGGTTCCACGGTGGTTTAAGCTCCAAACAGTATCGTATTTGCACAGTAATTCTTACAATTTCCTGCTGAATTTTTTAGGAATTTTTAATCTGGAAAAAACCCAGTTTTTGAAAAAAAAAGTCCAGAGAGCATTTTCCGGGTTAGGTTTTGGTTCGATCGGACTTCTAACTCCGTCTACGCGTCGTCTAAGGCTCTAGCTAGTCTCTGATAGCACTGTAGGTCAGGAAGCCACCCCATCCAATGGGGTCACCGTGGCACCAACGGGTCCCTCAGCAGCTACTTTTTACGCAAGCCCCCTCGCGAGGACTACAACCCGCCGGAACACCTTCCGGTCTCGGGACACCTTGGGGGTAAGAGCCTATGCTTCGCCACACTGTCACACAGTGAGAACCCCCCATAGGTCGACATCTAATACCTAGTAGCTCTGATACCACTGTAGGGTTCCTAGGCACTCTAATGAGGTCTCACAAGGCATCAACCATTCCAATTTCAAATTTTACGGGTGCCGAGAAACCCTAATACGGATCGTTAACTAGATTTTAGGCGACAAATGAAACTAGTTAACAACTTAACTAAAAGAACGAAAATACAACCTTTGTAGATCCGGTCCTCCACCTCCATAGCTCCGCAATAAAGTCTCCTCGTTGTCCAAATCGAATCCCGGGCTTTAGCGTCGGCTTCATCGGAAAAATGGACGGGCTAAGTCGTCGACTTCGAAGCCGAAGATGATCTACGTCGAGGCATCACAAGATCAAGCTCCCACTTCACTAAGTCATGAAACTTGTGAAGAAAACACCCTATACTACTTGGCAAGAGGTAGAGGATGAAGAAATAGGAAGTGGGTTCACTTTAGAATTGGATTTCTCACTCTTTTTCTCAAGTTGCCATTGATGGAGGCAAGGTTTTCTTCAAGTAAAAGATGAAGAAGAAGAAGAAGATAATATTATGATAAGTATGTTATTTTTTAAATCCAAAAGAAAATGAATACTTATCATAATATCAACCATGGTTATGTGTAGAGAGTTGACTAAGGTTAGATGAATGGTTAGGGTTAAGGATGAAGACAAAGTGGTCACTTTCGTCAAAGCTTCATGAAGCTTCAACAAGCTTCATGAAAGAAAGAAAGAAAGAAACCATTTTGTTTTATTTTGCCATTTCTTTTTAATCTAAATTAAAAAGATAAATGAATGATAAAATAAAAACCCTAACCATTTACTTAACCAAGGTTTAATTCTTTACACAAAAACCCTAGCAATAATGTATCATCAAACATGATACAATCAAGTGCACAAAAGTACATCACATATACAACTTGTGCAATGCAAGTGAGAAAATCCATTTAAAGTGAACCAATACTAGTTAATGCAAAGTAATATATCATATATATAATTATACATTAAATCATTAAATCAACACTTGATTTAACGATCCGATCATATCGCATATAACCGACTAGTATCCTATGTATCGGCTTATCGAATCAATACTTGATTCGATAACTAGGTTATATCGCATACAACCAATCGATACATTTATCGCGAGAATAGAATACGGTATCACATACACGCATTATTCTCGGTCCCGCACATATCTCATATGCGCTCCTATTTCGTTTCGCTTGAGCCAGGAAACCTCTTTGTAAGACTCTAAAGACTCGTCGATACGCCGGCAGCAGATGATGATCATATCAAACGCCCACAATCCGCAAGCGGTCTGCTAAACGTAACGTCCACCCGGGTATTGAGCGATCAGAAGATCGACGAGCAAGCCCGCTCACACTCCTGTGAATCCAACCAGTAACACTTACCGTACAGTCCGGTCCGATCGTCTGATATGTCGCATATCTTGCCTAGGGGTGGTAAACGACAGACCCCAATAGCTCGATAAGTCGTGTCGATATGAGGTCTATAACAATTCGAGAAAATACTGGTAACACTTACCAGTAAATCTCAGCAACCCTGGCCAGGGATTTCTGGTTATAGCCAATCGAACACAGCGCAACAGTCCCTATACCGGGAGAGACGAATCCCCTCCTATCGCTCATTGCCTCCATGTGATTCGGGACTGTACCTAAAAGCCACCGTTTTGTACGCCCTCTTGGACGTGGTAAGGTGGAAATCAAAGCACGGTGGGAATCACACAAGACTCTATGACGATCTCGGGTCAACAGACTACTCTGTACCAGTGTCACCAGAGAACTGCCATCTGACGTAAGGTATAATACCATCTGGGAGTTCTCGGCGAGTCCGTCCAGTGTACCCAGTCTCTACTGAGCACCCGTATATCTCCTCTGATGTCAAACACCAATGGATATGGGATCATCCATCGCCCATCTGTATGGGTCGAGAAGGTACACGCTAGTCTACTCTGGTATATCGATGCCCTGTCTCGATACACCCACGACTAGGGACTTTGAAGGATGTAGTTATGGAGTACCATGTCCCCACTAGTATGATCCGCATCATAGTCCAGGTAGTCAAGTACACATCCCAAGGGCTTTACCAACATGTAACAG
Source organism: Agapanthus africanus (assembly GCA_030015575.1). Lineage (NCBI taxonomy): Eukaryota > Viridiplantae > Streptophyta > Magnoliopsida > Asparagales > Amaryllidaceae > Agapanthus > Agapanthus africanus. The sequence continues at coordinate 422,236,173 of JASDDO010000010.1, read as the reverse complement.
AGAGACAATCAATATACACGTTAAGGTAAAGAGTAACCAGATAGCATACTATCATGTCGAGCAAGAAAGTCCTCCCTATATATGTCCAAGCATCCACTACAATATACATCCTATGTATAGTAATGGCCTCTAGGGCATACATATAACTAACAAAAACATCACAAAAGTAAAATCTAGTGAGCTTTCTCCAAGCTTAAGAGAGAAGAAGATGATGAATAAAAGAGATAATCCTTTTGTGATGAATAATGATAAGAGTATATCAATAATAATGCAACTATGGTTAATGATAACAAGGATAACCCTTGTAGAGAGTTAACTAAGGCTAGGGTTTGGTTGGGTTAAGAAATGAGTCATAAGAAAATATCTATCATAATATCTTCTTCATGACAAGAGGAAAGCTTCTAAATGGTACAAGAAGGAGCTAACCCTAATCAAACCCTAACCTCATTTAATCATCACTAAACATTTTTCATTATTAATCATATCATGTTACTATAATATATATCACATATATATTATATATTTGTAACAAAAGAAAATAATTCAATTAATATATATCGCATATATATCAATGTATTATCCGGTGAGAAAATGAAATAATAAAGCGAGCCAATATTAGATAATGTAATACAATATATCATATATATTATTATACATTAAATCATCGAATCAATACTTGGTCCGATAATCCGGCTATATCGAATATAACCGACTAATATATCATGTACCGATTCATCGAATCAACACTTGATCCGATGTCCCAGTTCATATCTAAATATCGCGAGAATATAATACGGTATCTCATATCGTATTATCCACGGTCCTGCACATATCATATATGTGCCTCTACTCCGTTTTGCTTGAGCCAAGAAACCTCTGTGTAGGACTCTAAAGAATCGTCAATACGCCGGTAGCAGGTGATGATCATATCTAACACCCACAAGCTGCAAGCGGTCAGCTTAACGTGACAGCCACCCAGGTATTGAGCGATTAGAAGATCAACAAGCTAGCATGTACGTTCTTCTGTGAATCCAATCAGTAACACTCCCGTACAGTCCGGTCTCTTTGTCTGATATGTCGCATATCAAGTCTAGGGGTGGTATACGTCAGACCCCAGTAACCGATAAGTCGTGTCGATGTGAGGCTCATAACAGGTCGAGAAACTACTGATAACACTTACCAGTAAATCACTATATCAGCCCTGGCCAGGGACTTCCAGTTATAGCCAATCGAACACAGCACAACATCAACTCCCTATACCGGGAGAGACAAATCCCCTCCTATCGCTCATTGCCTCCATGTGATTCGGAACTGCACCCAAAAGCCACCGTTTTGCACGCCCTCTTGGACGTGGTAAGATGGAAATCAAAGCACAGTGGGAATCACACAAGACTCTATGACGATCTCGGGTCTACAGACTACCATGTACCAGTGTCACCGGAGAACTGCCATCTAACGTGTGGTATATCACCATCTGGGAGTTCTCGGCGAGTCCGTCCAGTGTACCCAGTTTCCACTGAGCACTCGTACACCATCTCTGATGTCAAACACTGATGGATATGGGATCATCCATCGCCCATCATATGGGTCAAGATGCGTATACACTAGTCTACTCTGGTGTATCGATGCCCTGTCTCGATATACCCTCGACTAGGAACAGTTATAGGATGTACTCATCGACTACCATGGCCCCACTAGTATGATCTCATCATAGTCCCAGTAGTCGAGTACAGATCTTAAGGGCTTTATCAACATGTGAGAGTAAGACAGTAAACCAGTACAAGTCAATATGTTAAGATAAAGTGAAACCAAATAGCATACTATCATGAAGAGCAAGAAAGTCCTCTCTATATATATCCAAGCATCCATCATAATATACATCATATGTACAACAATGGCATCTAAGGCATATACATAACTAGCAATCTCCCACTTGCACTAAGGCCAGCTGCTGTAGTATCTCATACCTAGCATCCTGAATAATCTCTCAAACTGTATCTGGGGAATGGCCTTCGTGAGTAGATCCGCAGTGTTGTCTTTCGTATTTACTCTCCTAACCTCGATCTCCCGGTGATCAACTATCTCCCTGATCAGGTGATACCGCTTCAGAATATGTCTGGACTTCTGATGCGACCTGGGTTCCTTGGCTAAAGCCACAGCTCCATTGTTATCGCAATACAGAGGTATTGGATGCTCAATGGATGGAACCACACCAAGTTCACTAATGAACTTCTTTATCCAGACAGCCTCTTTGGCAGCATCGTTGGCAGCGATGTATTCAGCCTCCATCGTCGAGTCTGCAACGGTATCCTGTTTGGAACTCTTCCAACATACCGCCCCTTCATTGAGGGTAAAGACAAAACCCGAGTACGACTTAGAGTCGTCCTTATCACTTTGGAAGCTGGAATCGGTAAAGGACTCCACCTGGAGTTCTCCGTTACCATACACCAAAAAAATGTCTCTAGTCCTTCGCAAGTACTTGAGAATGTTCTTCACAGCTGTCCAGTGACTCTCTCCAGGATCTGCTTGATACCGACTCACTACACTTAGTGAGTATGCTACATCGGGTCTGGTACATAGCATCGCATACAGATAGAGCCTACTGCCAAAGCATAGGGTATCCCTTGCATGCGAGCTCTTTCCAAATCAGTCTTGGGAGACATCTCTTTGGAGAGAGCGAGTCCAAAGATCGTGGGTTGGTTCCCACGCTTGAATTCTTCCATATTAAACCTCTTTAGTATGGTGTCAATGTACCTAGATTGGGACAATCCCAGTATCCGTTTAGATATATATCTATAGATCATGATTCCCAATATGCAGGAGGCATCACCTAGATCTTTTATTGAGAATCTTTGTGATAAGAAGAGCTTGACTGATTGCAGCATAGGAATATCATTTCCTATCAAGAGTATGTCATCCACGTACAATACGAGGAAGACAACCTTACTCTCTGCTATCTTTTTATAGATACAAGGTTCATCTATATTTTTGATGAAGTCAAACTCTTTGACTACAACATCAAAACAGATGTTCCAACTCCGCGATGCTTGCTTTAACCTATAAATGGATTTAAGCAGCTTGCACACCTTTCCGCTGCTCTCACTATCTACGAAGCCCTCTGGCTGAGTCATGTACACGCACTCTTCTAAATCACCGTTTAGAAAGGCGGTCTTAACATCCATTTGCCAAATTTCGTAGTCATGGTATGCAGCGATGGCAAGTAAGATCCGGATGGTCTTAAGCATAGCCACTGGAGAAAAGGTTTCATCATAATCCACACCTGGTCGTTGACGAAAACCCTTTGCTACAAGTCTAGCTTTGAAAGTCTCAACTTTTCCATCTACACCAAATTTCTTTTTATAGATCCACTTGCTCCCAATGGGTTTTACCCCTTTAGGAGCATTTTCCAAAGTCCATACTTTGTTGGTGTACATGGATTCCATCTCAGATCGCATTGCATCCAGCCATTTCACAGAGTCACCACTCGTGATGGCCTGCTCGAAAACAGTCGGGTCATCATCTTCCATGATGCAATCCTGGCTTCCACCATCAATGAGAAAACCGTAGTATCTCTTAGGTGGACGAGAAACCCTACTAGATCGGCAGAGAGGCTGGGGTTCGTCGGGTACTACTGAATCCTCTGGTTCCACCAAATCTTCAGTTTCAGTTTGCGTTTGTGTAGCTAGAATTTCTTCCAGTTCTACCTCTTCGCCACTAATTTCTTTTGCAAGAAATTCCTTTTCTAAAAAGGTGGCATGTCGAGAAACAAACACCTTTTGTTCCTCGCGATGGTAGAAAAGATATCCATGTGAATGTTTGGGATATCCCATAAACTTGCATAGAACTGACCGTGCCTCGAGTTTGTCTGGATTTTGCCTTTTGACATAGGCCAGACAACCCCATATCTTAACTCGTTTAAGACATGGTCTCTTCCCACTCCATATCTCATATGGTGTGGTAGGTACAGATTTAGTTGGAACTTGATTCAATAGGTATGCTGCTGTCTCCAGTGCATATCCCCAGAAGGAAATAGGTAACTCAGCTGTACTCATCATCGAGCGCACCATATCTAATAGGGTGCGATTCCTCCGTTCCGATACACCGTTGTGCTGTGGTGTGTAAGGAGGAGTAAGCTGAGAGAGAATCCCATTCTCTTTTAGATAATCTAGGAACTCATTGATCAAGTATTCTCCTCCTCGATCAGATCGAAGAATCTTAATACTTTTGCCCGTTTGGTTCTCTACTTCGTGCTTATATTCTCTGAATTTCTCAAAAGCTTCAGACTTGTGTTTCATCAAGAACACATATCCGAATCTTAAGAGATCGTCAGTGAATGTAATAAAGTAGGAAGAACCATTCCTGGCATGCGTAGACATGGGACTGCATACATCACTATGTACCAGTCCTAAGAGTTCCGTAACTCTTTCTCCGTGTCCACTAAACGGAGCTTTGGTCATTTTTCCTTTGAGACATGAATGGCAAGTATCATAAGATGATAATTCGAACGGGTTCAAATATCCATCCTTATGTAACTTAGCTAGTCGTGTCATATTGATATGACCAAGTCTACAATGCCACAAGAAGGATTCGTTCATTTTTGAACTCTTCCTCTTGTGTGTGTTTTGTATATTGAGGACTGTATTTTGATTGAGAATGAATATGCCATTATGTAACGAGCCTGATGCAATCAACTTTTGATTCAGGAATATGTTCATAACATTATCCTTTACTACAAAATTATATCATTCTTTACTTAATAAAGAAACTGATATAATGTTGCACATCATGTTCGGTATATAATAGCACTCATTCAGAATCAGTGTATCACCACTTGGTAATACTAGGTGATATTCGCCAACTGCTTTGGCTGCAATATTTGCCTCATTCCTTACTTGAACGGAATGATCACCTTTTCCCAGTTCTCTACCTTTCCGCAGCCAATGTAACAATTTACATATGTGGGATCCTGATCCGGTATCTAATACCCAGGACGTAGGGTGAACTGAGAAACAGTTCTCAATAACTAACACACCTGAAGAAGATGCATCAACATGCATGTTCTTTTGGGCGGCTTGAGAATCCAGATATTCTCCTATTCCCTGTTCAGTCTTATAACTCTTATAAGAAAGAACGGGTCCAACGTTCCCCTGCTCAGTATAATAAGCGGGTTCAGTCAATACATCCATATTATTATCTTTATTATGGCCTGACATGGTCGCTACCTGGAGAGAGAGAGAAGAAAACACTTTAGCGTATGCTCTTGCTAGATTAGATTGGTTATTATCTTATCTAATCAGGATGTCTCCCATTGTTTTTATCAAATCTTCCTTCAAACCCTAAAAAGTAAGATTAGCCGGGATTAATTACACCCTACAATTTCGTCAATCTTTCATCCAGATCAGTGTCGGTACTTGAGGAAGGTTCTCCGTACTTTCGTACGGACCTAATTAAAGTAAACCTCATTTTCCCAGAGGCGTAACCCCGTTAACACTTTTCTAGACACCTACTTGATCGACGAATTGTCCTATGTAAAACTCTCCCAGGAGTAACTCTTACTCGCAGTGGGTATCGGGATCCAACTATCTCATACGAGGTATGCAATCTCATTGCAAATTTCAACACTTGAAATTCCCGATAATATTTTGCCCCTAACCCCTATGACCTTGACAAAGGCCAACAAACCATAAGAAGCTAGTCAAGTTCAACCCGCCATTTCTTGATTGAAATAAACCCACCTGCACGACCCTTGACAAAGGCCAACAAGGTCGTACGAATACCCTAATCCAATAACATCACATGTTTAAATGGATAAGTACCAGTTAGTTACCGCACACTACGCCTTGACAAAGGCCAACAAACGCAGCACGAATACTAAATAGTCTTTATCTGAAATGACGGAGGGCTACGCAGGTTTTTCAGAAAACCCTGAGCGTAATGAACTTGATATCGTCGTAGAATCGAGTGTTTTTGAAAAGGAGTGTTTTTTAGGCTTTTCTAGTTTCGCTAAAGAGGCCACTCCCGGTGAAGGGATCTCGGCTCTTTCCCCATCGAATAAGATGCAGGGTATATCATATATACCGCTGTGCAAACCAAGAACTATATAAGCTGTCAAAAACTAAATCGCGAGTTTGTAGCATCTGCCAGTTTCGCTAAAGAGATCACTCCCGGTGAAGGGATCTCGGCTCTTTCTCATCGAATAAGGTGCAGGGTATATTATATATACCGCTATGCAAAGCAAAACTGTATCTACCCTTTTTATAAAGTTTTGATTCTACAACATCTTTTAGGTTTCTTTTCTTTTTATTAATCTCATTAATAAAATCTCATCAGCTTATGCTTCCTAAGCATCACAGAAGAAACGAAAGCAGTAATATTTATATATCAGCATATATATATATATATATAGTATAAACATTCGTCTCAGGCAGTAATATGATCTCATCACAGAACATTGCAGCAGAAGAACATATATGAAATATTGGATATACTAGGATGACCGTGTTTTTAATATGATCCGGTATAAAACACGGATTCCACGGTCGCGATGAATAGCCAAACCCACATCCCTAGACCCCTACGAGAGCGACAAGTAACACTGCCAATTCTAGGGTTAGGAGACCCGGTCTCGACTCCTCGAGATGGCCTCCCACTGGACCCTAGAACCCGATTACTTGTGGTCCCCTCCTTGGGTCTACCTAATGCGGAAAAGTAAATAATATACACTGGTGACATCAACCTCATCCCAGAAGTGCCCCAATAAAAGAATATTACATACAAATGAATTTTACATGAATGAAAATAAAAGCCCTCATCTCACATAAAACCCCCGGCTATTCAGAACATGACGATCCAATATAACATATCACAGCAACACATAATATCACACATCATCAACGTAAGTAAGTATGCATACATCGATCGTCGTTGACGTATAGAAACGAAAACCGGCAATACAACTACAGACTACACTTACGGTCACAGAAAAGAAATTTTAAAACTACAATATTTGGAATCCACAATCACTTTAGACATCGTAAATCCGAAATATCACATACTTCGCATTTCATGCCTAATTATATAAATTCCACATATTGTATCAAATTCCAGATAAATAGACAGTGTTAAACTTTCCGAACAGATAATCAAATACCCAAAATTTCCTAAATAGCTCAACACTTGAGCGGAGTTCAAATAATCCCAGAATATGTCACAGTACTGGTGATCCAGCCGTAGAAGGGTCAAGCTAACGCCTCACATGTGACACGCCGTACTGTCCCAAACCCTAAGATTTAGAGACAGTTCAAGACGGTCACATAATCGAGTTAAAGTTTGTGTTCTTCTAGAGGGTCCACAGCGTTACTTGCACATTTTTCCGAAAGATTTAAACCCGATAAAAATTTAACACTTGAAAGTTTTTCGTGCCGGGAAAAAGTGAGTTAATGATATCCGCTCGAATATTTTAACAGTTTCTAAATATCCGGAAAACATAACAAAATTAAATTTTCCGATCGAATCAACGATTACAAAATAAACCCCAGAACACTCAGCACTTGAGACAGATTAAAAATACCCAGAAGCAGCAACAAGCACCTACGGATATTACCCTGAAGACACGTGTCGCAATCCCAAAGATCGGCCGCGGAAACGCCACCGGAAACAGGTTCCCGCCGCGGTTCCTCGGTGATTTCATGGAATTGTGGGCTCGTATTTCATGATAATTCTTAGAATTCCCTGCTGATTTTTCTGAGTATTTTTAATGCAGAAAAAAATCACATTTTTACAAAATTTCCAGAGAGGGGTTCTATTTTGTCGTATCGGGTTCGATCGGAGTTTTAACTTCGTATACACGTCGCCTAATGCTCTAGCTAGGCTATGATACCACTGTAGGGTTCCTAGGCACTCTTGTGAGGGTTCATAAGGCATCAACCATGCCCGAATAAAATTTTAGACGTGCCGAACAACCCAAAGCTGGGATCTTTGCTAGATTATTAGGGTTAAACATGCAAGTAAACATCTTTACTACTAAGTGTGAGGGATTACAACCTTTGTAGTCAGCTCCTTCGCTTCAGAAGCTCCGAGTAAAAGTCCCTTCGCCGGGATCCACGATCTCATGGACTCAAGAGAGGCTCCACGACTCGAACGATCCATGCTAGCTTGTAGTGTTCCGCTTCTCCGATGATCTACGTCGAAATTGCTATAACTCAAGCTCTCTCATTCTAAAGAGGTGAACACCCTAATCTAATGGGCTAGATTAGATGAGGATGATGGAGTAGTATTTATGCTATCTTTTTATATCAAATTCTCATATGAAAACATCACAAAAGGAAAATCTAGTGAGCTTTCTCCAAGCTTAAGAGAGAAGAAGATGATGAATAAAAGAGATAATCCTTTTGTGATGAATAATGATAAGAGTATATCAATAATAATGCAACCATGGTTAATGATGACAAGGATAACCCTTGTAGAGAGTTAACTAAGGCTAGGGTTTGATTGGGTTAAGAAATGAGTCATAAGAAAATATCTATCATAATATTTTCTTCATGACAAGAGCAAAGCTTCTAGATGGTGCAAGAAGGAGCTAACCCTAATCAAACCCTAACCTCATTTAATCATCACTAAACATGTTTCATTATTAATCATATCATGTTACTATAATATATATCATATATATATTATATATTTGTAACAAAAGAAAATAATACAATTAATATATATCGCATATATATCAATGTATTATCCGGTGAGAAAATGAAATAATAAAGCGAGCCAATATTAGATAATGTAATACAATATATCATATATATTATTATACATTAAATCATCGAATCAACACTTGATCCGACAATCCGGCTATATCGAATATAACCGACTAATATATCATGTACCGATTCATCGAATCAACACTTGATCCGATGTCCCGGTTCATATCTAAATATCGCGAGAATATAATATGGTATCTCATATCGTATTATCCTCGGTCCTGCACATATCACATATGTGCCTCTACTCCATTTTGCCTGAGCCAAGAAAGCTCTGTGTAGGACTCTAAAGAATCGTCAATACACCGGTAGCAGGTGATGATCATATCTAACACCCACAAGCTGCAAGCGGTCAGCTAAACGTAACAGCCACCCAGGTATTGAGCGATCAGAAGATCAACAAGGTAGCCTGTACGTTCATCTGTGAATCCAATCGGTAACACTGCCGTACAGTCCGGTCTTTTCGTCTGATATGTCGCATATCAAGTCTAGGGGTGGTATACGTCAGACCCCAGTAACCGATAAGTCGTGTCGATGTGAGGCACATAACAGGTCGAGAAACTACTGATAACACTTACCAGTAAATCTCTATATCGGCCCTGGCCAGGGACTTCCAGTTATAGTCAATCGAACACAGCACAACATCAACTCTATATACCGGGAGAGACGAATCCCCTCCTATCGCTCATTGCCTCCATGTGATTCGGGACTACACCCAAAAGCCACCGTTTTTCATGCCCTCTTGGACGTGGTAAGGTAGAAATCAAAGCACAGTGGGAATCGTACAAGACTCTATGACGATCTCGGGTCTACAGACTACCCTGTACCAGTGTTAGCGGAGAACTGCCATCTGACGTGTGGTATATCACTATCTGGGAGTTCTCGGCGAGTCCGTCCAGTATACCCAGTCTCCACTGAGCACCCGTACACCATCTTTGATGTCAAACACCGATGGATATGGGATCATCCATCGCCCATCATATGGGTCAAGATGCGTATACGCTAGTCTACTCTGGTGTATCGATGCCCTGTCTCGATATACCCTCGACTAGGAACAGTTATAGGATGTACTCATCGACTACCATGGCCCCACTAGTATGATCTCATCATAGTCCCAGCAGTCGAGTACAGATCCTAAGGGCTTTATCAACATGTGAGAGTAAGACAGTAAACCAGTACAAGTCAATATGTTAAGATAAAGTAAAACCAAATAGCATACTATCATGACGAGCAAGAAAGTCCTCTCTATATATACCCAAGCATCCATCATAATATACATCATATGTACAACAATGGCCTCTAGGGCATATACATAACTAACACTATGCATGTGGGAACACCGTGCAAACGCACAATCTCATCTATATACAGCTGAGCGTACTGCGCATAACCGAAAGTGGTCTTCACTGGAAGGAAGTGAGCCGCTTTCATCAACCGGTCAACAATCATCCAAATGGAGTCATACCCTCTCCTGGTCCTGGGTAGACCCACAATGAAGTCTATGGAAATCCGTTCCCATTTCCACTCCGGAATGGGTAAAGGCTGCAACTCTCCAGCCGGTCTCTGATGCTCAGCCTTAACTTGCTGACAAGTCAGTGTTGGAGATAGTGCCCTCAAAGTCAATTATTGGATCACAGGCACGTGATTGCAATGATTGAGGGAGGACCTATCCCAGGAGGACAGTCTTACTCGAGATGATAGTATGCTATCTGGTTTATCTTTATCATCGTGTACTGCTTTAGGTGACCTGACAGGTCGCTATTACATGTTGATAGAGCCCCTAGGATTCTTGCTTGACTGCCAGCAGTATGAGGGCGATCATATACGTGAGAGCTGGTAGTCTATGAGCACATCCTTAATAGGTCCCTAGTCGTGGGAGTTTCGAGACAGGGCATCGATACTCCAGAGTAGACTAGTGTATACAGTCGAGACCCCGACGAGGGGCGGTGGCCGGTCTCACAAGCCACTGGTGTCAGTTGGTTCGCCTAAGATGTATACAGGTGCTCATTGGGTTATGAGTACACCGGATAGGACTCGCCGGGAACATGCTAGTTGGTCTTATACCTGACGTCAGATAGCAGTTCCCTGGTGACATGTGTACAGGTTAGTTCATCGACCTGGGGATCGTCATTTGTCTCGTGTAAGTTCCCACTGTACTTTGATTACTACCCTACCACGCTCAAAGGAGACGTGCAAACAGGTTTTAGTTGGGTACAGTCCCGAGCCACATGGAGGCAGTAAGCGGATCTTCAGGGGTTCGTCTCTCCCGGTATTGGGGGTGAGGTCGCGCTGTGTCTAGGAGAGCTATTACACGAAGCCCTCGGCCGAGGCAGGAGATTTACTGGTAGGTATTCCAGTAGTATCTCAGGGTGTTCTGGGCTACACTCCGACATGACTTGTACCGTTTTTGGGGGTCTGACTTTTACCAACCCCCTAGGCCCGCCATGCGATGCTCATAGACGAACGGACCGGACTGTACGGATATTGTCACTGACAGGCTCAGTAGGGTGTCAGGATGAGTTCGCTCATCGACGTCCCTTTTGGTCAATAGCTGGTGGCCCGTCACGTATGGCTAATACCTCTGACGTGCTAGTGGTTAAATCCAAAGCCATAGTATTGACGAGTCTTTAGAGTCCACCACACATTCAGTTACTCAAGCTTTTGGGCGAAAAGCTGTAGAGGCCGTATGGAGATATGGCAGGGTTCGATCAGATACGTGCGGTATTGCACGGATCAGGATCGGATGGTTTGTACTAGAGGCCGTATGGATATATGGCAGCGTTCGATCAGATACATGCGGTATTGCACGGATCAGGATCGAACGGATAATACTAGCCGGCTTTGGTTTAAGCCGGATCCTAGTATAGTACAGTGTAGATTTTGTCTCATTGCATTTCGGTCGGAATACAGATGCGGGTGTGTATACACTGTATCGGGGTTTTTCCTGTAATTTATTATGGGATCAGTTTTCTGGAGTTGCCAGTTTGTTTTCCGTTTCGGCCATTTTCATTTGTATCTTTCAATGGCCGAAGATTGGTGGAGGAGGGCTTATTTGCATTTGTGCAAATAAGCATTTGTGGAGGGGGTCTTTGCATATTGTTGGATCATGATGGAGGACCATCCCTTGACTTTCTTTTGTTGATGATGGCCTGACCTTTGTATCATGATAGTTGATGGAGTGTAGGACTTGTGGTGTGATCATTTGTTTTTCTCATCATCACATGCTTTCCACCCACCCCCTTGTCTTTGCTCTCTCTCTCCATTCACAAGAGGAATGGCCGGCCAAATGAAGGGGGTTGCCCATTTTTGGTATGGAAATTTTTGGCTCTTGTGCTTGCAAAATCCCAAACTTCATCTCCAAAAATTCCATCACTTCATCCCTCCACAAAAGGCAACTTCAAGTAACCCCAAGATGAGACATGAGTTCTACACGTATTCTACAGCAAACCTTGGGCACGTCGACTCGCCAGATTCGTGCCCGAGTTGCCTTGGTATAGAGGTGGGAGCCCGTAAAAGATGGAGGCGACGTGGTGCCCTTCCGGCGAGGAGATGGAGACCGGACATTCCGCGGGAGATCGGGACGACGGCGAGAAGACCGGAGGACACGGATCACTCGGTATATCTCTCTTCCCCATCTTGTAGTTAGCTAGAACTAGTTAATGGCCCGATCCGGGTTTTAGTGCGCAGGTGGTGCCGGTTTGAAAAATTAAAGTTAACCATCGCTTCCACATTTGGCCTTGGGATGGAGGACGGGGTGCCGCCGTGCACTTACAGTCAGGCACCTCGAAACGAAGTCCGAAATATCCCGTTTCATCCCTTCCCACCAGTAAAAGTCTCTCAAGTCACGGTACATCTTGGTGGAACCTGGATGAATGCTAAAGGCTGACTGATGTGCCTGCTCTAGGATCTCGCGTCTCAACCCATCAGTATCTGGTACACATAAGCGAGTCCCGCATCGTAGCATACCCTGGTCATCAATCATGAACTCCGAAACTGTACCCTGTCGAACAAGCTCAAGAATTACGGACAAACGGGCATCACTGGGTTGCGCCTCACGGATACGATCAAATAGCAGTGGACGGGCGCGGACATGAGCAAACTGTCCCCCGGTGGAAGTGAACTTGAACTGCACTCTACCATCACACAAGAGCTGCCAATCTGCAGAAGACTGACGCTAAATTGCGCTCAACTGGGACAAGCTACCCCCGGGCCCACGACTCAAAGCATCAGCCAACACATTCGCCTTGCCCGGGTGATAAAGGATCTCACAATCATAATCCTTCACTAACTCCATCCATCGGCGCTGTCTCAAGTTCAGATCCCGCTGCTGGAAGATATACTTCAAGCTCTTATGATCCATGAAAATCTGACACGACTCCCGTACAAGTAGTGTCTCCAAATTTTCAACGCAAAGACCACTACGGCCATCTCAAGATCGTGAGTAGGGTAATTCTTCTCATGCTTCTTCAGCTGCCTAGAAGCGTAAGCAATCACTCTATCACGCTGCATCAAAACACAGCCGAGCCTCACTCGAGAAGCATCACAGTAGACAACATAGCCGTCCGATCCAGAAGGTAAAGATAGAACTGGTGCTGTCGTCAACCGAGTCTTCAACTGCTGAAAAATCTGCTCGCACGCATCAGTCCAAAGAAAAGGAACTCCCTTCCTGGTCAGTCCAGTCAGCGGTGCAGCGATACTCGAGAAATCCTGCACAAAACGACGATAATAACCAGCTAAGCCCAAAAAGCTGCGGACCTCAGTCACCGATACAGTTCTGGGCCAAAGTTGTACAGCCTCAATCTTCCTCGGGTCCACCAGAATACCATCACCAGTCACCACATGACCCAGAAAGTCAACTCTATTAAGCCAAAATGCTCACTTTGAGAATTTAGCATACAACAGTGCTCTCTCAATATCTGCAAAGCAATCCTCAAGTGCTGCTCATGCTCCTCACGACTCCTAGAGTAGACCAGTATGTCATCATAAACACTATAATGAACTGGTCGAGGAACAGCCTGAAAATACGGTTCATCAGATCCATGAACGCTGCTGGTGCATTGGTGAGTCCGAACGACATCACCAAAAACTCATAATGCCCATAGCGCGTACGAAAAGCAGTCTTCAGAATATCATCATTCCGAACCCGCAACTGATGATAACCCGAATGCAAATCAATCTTTGAAAAATGTTTCGCACCCTAGAGATGATCAAATAAATCGTCAATGCGAGGTAAAGGATACCTATTTTGCACCGTAACTCGGTTCAACTGACGAGAATCCACACATAGCCTCAAACTGTCGTCCTTCTTCTTGACGAACAGAACAGAAGCTCCCCACGGCGAAACACTCGGACGTACAAGTCCCAAATCAAGCAACTCTTGCAATTGATCTTTAAGCTCTCTAAGCTCTGCCGGAGCCATCCGATAAGGTGGTATAGAAATATGCTCCGTGCCAGGAATCAGATCAATGCAGAACTCAATATCGCGCTCTGGCGGCAACCCAGGTAACTCATCGGGAAAGCCATCGGGAAACTCTCGCACGGTAGAAACCTGGTTCAATGACTCCACTGTGGCTCCAGTATCATGAATGAAAGCCAAGAATCCCCGACATCCCCTCCTCGAAAGCCGGCTAGCGCACAGGACAGAAATCAAACTGTGAGGGGCGGCACCACGGTCCCCCTGCATAACAAACACTGACTCACCGGGAAAACAAAATCTAACTGTCTTCTCACGGCAGTCCACGGACGCGTAGCAAGTAGCTAGCCAGTCCATGCCCAACAGAACGTCGAAGTCCAACATCTCAAGAAGGATCAAGTCGAAGGACAGATCTCTGTCTCCTAAACGGACAGCACACGATCGGAAAACATGTCATGCAACAAACGACTCTCCCACAGGAGTAGTCACGACAAGTGGCTGATCCAGCAAACACGACTCTCGGCCTAACCTCGGCACGAAGTGCGTAGAAACATACGAATGCGTAGATCCCGGATCGAAAAGAACATGTGCATCATAAGAACATACAGAAAGGGTACCTGAAACCACAGCATTTGACGCCTGAGCGTCCTGGTGAATCAAGGAAAAAACCCGTGCCTGTCTTCTACCGGCTACTGGCTGTCCCATGCTTCTGCCACCTCGTCCTCTCGGCACAAAACCACCGCTGCCACGACCTCTCTGAGCAGGAGTCTGACGCGGCACAATAACAGGAATAAGAGGCAACGCTCTCTAAGGCGGAGAAGGTGGTAAGGTAACCAGGGGTACTGCTGGCCATCTCTGACACACCACGGTACAATCCCGAACAAAGTGATGTAGACTACCACACCCGAAGCATCCATAAGACGGACGCTGGCCCTCCTGGGAATAAGAACTGAATAACTGGCCACGTCCCACGTCTCTGCTACTCCCCGAGTCTGGAGGAACTCTGCCTCGGCGTGCAAACCTCTGTCTCCGTGCTGGTACATCCGTATGAGTCCTCTTCGGTTCTGGAACAACCGATGACTCAGCTAGACGCTCCTCCACCAATAGAGCTGCATCGACCGCTGCCGCATACGTGTCGCAATGCTGAATGCTGATGGCTAGGAACAACTGGGTAAGAAGGCCTCGAACAAACCTCTTTACCCTCATCTCCTTAGTCGCCACCAGGTACGGAGCATACACAGACAGCTCGGTAAACAGTATATCATACTCAAACACCGTCATCCCCAGAGTCTGACGTAACGACTCAAACTTGCGCGCTCGCGCATCCCTGACGCTCGGTGGAAGAAAACAGGTGAGAAACACCGTCACAAACTCAGCCCAGGTCATAGGAGCAAGACCAGCGGCTCTGCCCCTCTCCAACGACTCACACCACTTCTGGGCCAGACCCTCCAGCCGGAAACTCGCAAACTCTACCCATCTCTCGTCGGAACATCGGAGTGAATGACAAATCCTGGCCATCCGGTCGATGAACGACTGCGGATCCTCAGTAACATCTGTGCCAGTAAACACCGGAGGTCTCAGCCTCATAAAATCCGTCAGTGACACAGCAATAACCTCTGGAGCTGTAATTGTGACTACCGGAACTGTAGGTACCATCGTGGTCCCAGCAACGAGGGGAACAACTGCCTTCCCCTGCGCTCGGATGGTCTCTACTAAAGTCCCCACTATCTGGCGCAGATCCTGCATACCAGCTCCAATCATAGCAATGTGCTCCGGTACAATAGGCGTACTGCCCTGGTCAGTCCTCGCCTCAGACGAGCCAACTCGGCCCTCGCGGCCGCTCTCTGTGCCCTCATAGTCTTCGGCGGCATAAAGGCTAGAAATTGAAACAAGATTCGATAAGGAAACAGGAATCGGATCACAAGGATGTATATCATCACAGATGAATATCAATCAAAACTCCTAAGGTCATTTAGGCGGAGTACCGTGTCGTAAGTATGCCGCGGAACATACACACGCTACGTCACTCTGCTTAAGATACCTACTCCATCATACCAAGGTCATTCTATACTCCGAAAGGTAAAACCTAACGCTCTGATACCAACTTTGTCACGACCCAAAATTTGGCCCGTAACCGGCACTTAAACTACGTAACGTCTACAGGCGTACGCAACTCAAGTAAGCTGAAACCCAGAAATCTAAACCACCCAAATCTGGATCAACGGAGAAAAACATAGTTTTAACATTTGGAAAATCACAAGTAAAATCTCTAACTCTTGTTTTCTTTCTTGAAAATTTCGGCAGCACCTCCTTTGTAAAAACTAGCCCCAAAAACGGTTACAACACAGATAAAATATAAAGCATCCCAAATGGGAGCAAAATCACGCCCAACGGCGGAGACAACCACCACAAGATATAAATACGACGCCGAAGCGAAGAATATAAAGGAAAACTGCATAAAGAGGTAAAACTTTCCAACATAACCGGCTCCCACGAGCACGGCCCCCAAGGTCACCAAAATATACAACACAGAATCCTCACAAGTCGTCTCTAAGTCATATACAAACAGTGGTAGATGGATAATACTAGATCCAACAAAAAGGATATACAATGTACGAACAGATAACCGCAAACCCACCTGAAGTACGGACCTCACAGCCATACGTAGCGGTATCCGCAAAAGTAGTGATGATAAGACGCCCTGCCGCGACTATTCTGAGGGTAAGTCCTGCAAAACACTGTGGCACAACGGGGGTGAGTTGCCAACTCATGAATAGTAACTAACATCATGTTGTAATCGCAGATATGCACGAACAGCGATCAATCTATCATATGTAGTCCGATAGCATAGGTATGATAAGTGAATAAGCAACAATCATGTAAAGGTACATCATCAGGGTACTATAACTACATGAAACAATGCATAACAACAATAATCCTGAGTGTGTGGGATGATACAATAAAATCTTATGCAAAAAAATCAGCATGGAAAAACACCAGTGTCCCTCACGGACACATCAAATCCCAAATCCTCAGGCACCGCATCCTCAGATCGGCCCTCACATCCTGTAAGTCTCACGGAACCTGAGTGTCTATCATCGACACCCGAAACATCATGAAAACATATACATGTAAGTATATATATATAAGGATATCAACCACGTATGTCCACCGACGATACGTAAAAATCATGGAAACCTGAGTGTCTAACACCGATACTCGAAACATCATAAAACCCATGTCTAACATCGACACGTAAATCCTCATAACTCAGGCGCTGTCACCATGACTGGCCCTGATGATATGTCATACCTCACTTCGGTCGGTATCCTCATGATAACCGCCAAGTCCAAATACAATCACCGGTAGGTAGTGGTCCCACCGCCAGGCTTATCGTCTAAACCACGAAATCATCACTCACCCCGGGGTACCATACCGGGTCCACTATGTACCCGCAGACGGTTCCTCCCGCTCCTCGAATCGGGTATCACAAGACAAATCTCAGAACCGAGAAATTACATGGTGGACGCACTGAAATATCATATCAAGAGAAACTGGGTTTTCAAACAATACATAGTTTTCTTGAAATACCCCCACGGTTCTCAAATCCATAAATTATATGAAATCCATATCTCAATGTGTAAATCCATGAAAAAACTGATATATGCAATATAAAACAACAATATGAGCATATCAAGGGAAATCCGCTCTTTTAAATGAATCCATCTTTAAAATATATCTTGCGGTTCCCAAAATCCTCCGAAAAACAATTGCAGCATCATATGTGGTGTACATGTAAGTGTAGCAAGGTTTAAGTATCTACATGTAAGCAAGTATGTATAATGCATTTTATAAGCACAATCATCAACAACTCAATATCACATATCAAAACAATACCACTTGGGGTACATACAACTATAGTGAAAATATGCGGGTGTACATGTCAATATGAGTGCATGATATACATGTAACTGTAATAGACTATGTAGGTGTACATGTCAATATGTATGCAAGATGTACAATTAGCTATAGTAAGGTATACGTGAAATGGATTAAGAGTTACTATCATAACTATCCATGTCAAACACAATAACATCACGTATGTATGTGTCAACAATATCTCCTATGCACAAAGGAATAAGAGTTACTACCTCCACTATCCCTATCCACTACTATATCACGTATGTAGGTGGTGTGTGCGTGTCATGGCAATTACTGACGATTTTGGTGTAGCATACAATTTAGTACCCGTGCAACATGAACCGTCAGTAATGTGTTATATCTAAAGGTACGAGTCAAGTACAACAGATAATGCTATGCAATGACATTCATATGGAAGTAACTAAAATGCAAATACATGCAGCTATCATATCATATTCGCCCCGACGCATAACGCCATACGGGCGATTTCCCCGTAGATGTTGAATCTACTCACCAATAGTCTCCAGCTATGAAAATCCGACCACCTGCTTCCCCTTGTTCGCAGCGTCCGAAGTCCCCGCTTGCGACGCTATATTTTCACAAACACAAGAAATAGTGCAAACATCTCAGAATCGATCAATATAACGTAAAACTACGCATTAAATAACGCACCAGCACTAAACTAACTCGCGAGTGTACGTCTAGTGGCTAACGTGCGCAACGACACTACTAAACCAAACTGAGTACAGCAGCAGCATCAGATCACGATTCATGTCGGATTACGTAACACGCGGAATAAAAATACTAGATTATAGGTAAACGATCCCAGATTTTGTACACTGCAATTACTAAAAAAGTAAACAGTACCAAACACCCCTAACCAACAGCAGACAACTACCCACAGAACCCAAACCCCAACACCTTCCTACCAAGCCGGCGTCGCCGGAGTTCTCTAAAAGGGTTGCCGATCCCGGCCGGTGGGGTGGTCCTCGTGTCTCAGGTGGTGTCTCAGGTTCACTAGTACATCACTAAAATTTTGTTTGGTCACTCACTATATTTTCCAGGTCACAGCAATTACAAAGGCTCTAAAAAGACACTAAAAACCCGATATTGCACTAATCGATATAAAAAGCGTTCTACGCTATAACCAACGAGCAAAACAACATACAAACTCCTAATTAACAGTGTAGGGATTATACCTAACAATCTTTCTCACAAGATCCAAGCTTTCCCTATCTCCAAGTGATCCAAGAAGGCAAAAACAAGACTTGGTGTATTTTGTGATATATTTTGGGATTTTTGAGAATTTAATGTGCTGGAATGATGCAAAATGAGAAGGAAAAGAGAAAGGGCAGTAGGAAAAGAAGGGATCTCGGCCAAGAGAGGAAGTGGGAGTTTTGTGAAGGATTTCCTAGCAATTACCAACATTAAATGCAAAGTTAATGCATTCACACACACATATGCACACATGCATGCATCTACATTCATTTTCTTTTCTTTTCTTTAAACCCTAAACCCAAGTCAACACAAGGAATTCTAGATATTATGTGGGTTTGGTTTACTCAAGAATAATTGAAGAAAGGATCATTAAAGAGAAATTTCACCAAAATGTGAATACCGCATTAAAATAATATTAAAATTGGGAAAATTCTAATTGAACCAAAACGTCCTATATACCCCCAAAGCTTGCGCACTAGCTCTATTTTAGCTAAATTTGGTGCTGGTAAGTCTATACGGTCGTTTGAACACAGTCGGGTTAAAACGGAAAATACCGACAATTTAACCCTAAAACGGAAAAATTCGCATAACGATTTCTAAAACGTTACAACTTGTCGTGTGATATACTTGCTATGCTCACATCACTATACTTGTCACATGATATACTTGATATGCTCACATTTCTGTTCTATATTTGCATAAATCATGCTTTACGATTATATGCATTGAGATGCTGTTTTCATGAGATTCTGGATTTAAGAACCGTAGTTATATTTCAAAAGAAAGTATGCATTATTTTAAAAACCCGGTTTCTCTTGATATGATATTTCGAGACGTACACCATGAGTTTTCTCGGTTCTGAGATTGGTATATGAAATCTGATTCGAGAAGTGGTAGGCACCGTCTGCGGATACATGGTGGACCTGGTAAGGTACCCTGAGGCAAGAAATGATTGTCATGGAGTAACCGATGAGCCTGGCAAAGGAAACACTACCTACCGGTGATAGTATTTGGGCTCGGCGATTATCTGGAGGATACCGAATGGATTCGTGCGATGATATGGGCCGATCCGGACTGACGGAGCCTGTGGGCCGATCCGGACTGACGGAGCCCGAGATATGAGGATTTACGTGTTGATGCTGGACACGGGTTTCTTGATGTTTCGAGTGTCGATATTGGACACTCAGGTTCCATGATTTTGATGTGTCGTTGATGGACACACGTTGGTTGATATCCTTATATTTACATGCATATACTTTCATGATGTTTCGAGTGTCGATGTTGGACACTCAGGTTCCATGATGTTGTCGTGTCATTGTTGGACACGTAGATGATATCCATATGCATACAGGCATTAATTATATTGTTAGCATATATGCATATACGGCCACCCTAGATATCATAGTATTACCTTATTGATATAGTTGACCTAGAAAATCGTTGTTTTATTCGATTTCTACCTGCTGATGTTTTCTACTCACGAGTTGGCAACTCATCCCCGTTGTGCCACAGTTCTTGCAGGTTGACCGCGTGGATCAGTAACGGTATCGCTGGCACACAGCTTACTTCGGGTGATTTGCTTTGGTAGGTGGGACATATTGGATCGTGCTCACTCTTGTATTATTATTCTTGTTATATCTAGTTAACTCAATCAATCAGAAACTAGTATTTGTATAAGTAGTAAGACTTAGAAAGACGTGTTGTTGCGAGACTTAGAGCGATGTGTTTTCTTTGCACACCATATAAATACTAAGTCTTACTGAGTCTTACTATTTGTTTATTTTGGATATGGGCTCAAAGCAATAAGCTGAATTTGGATGAAATGCAGGCTAAAGAGCCTATTCATTATCTTTGCACGCCATACATAGGAGCCTAGTAGGACAACTCATCTCCAAAAGTTGGGGATAAATATAATGTCATATCATCAAGCAGCAATAACAAATACAATTTTGATTGCATAATTACTTGAGACACATGGCCTTGCAAATTGTTGACAACATAGGAATAGATGAGCATTGTAGATTCAAGCTCAAGAGAAGAACAAATACAAAAAAAGGATAATTAAGAGTCATTACTTGTTTTGAGTCAATACAACAAGATGGAAGTAGAATCATTAAGTTATAGTGCGTTGGAACTTTATTTAGGATTATGTAGTGGAGGCTTTTTCTTAGTCATTGATGTAGTCATTGATGTAATATTGGATGCCAAGTCATTTTCTGATTGTTGGAAATACTAAGCACATTTTCATAGTGTTGCGATAAGATGATCACGAAGTAATAACATAAACGATAAAGAAATAAGCAAATTACTTATAAATTGGAAATATAGATTACTAACCAAAACGATAGGCGAAGACGGAACTTTATTAATAACCAAAAGTGGTAACCAAAAGTGGAGTACAAAACAGTGGACGAGTACAAATCCCTCAAATAAACCCTAGTTCTCACAATAGCAAAAGAGTTCTCTCAATAGCTATCACAAAAGGCATCGGATATAAAGTTAATACATACTACCATATATATAGCATATAAAGGAATTACCGAAATAACTAATTACCTAACTGAGAAAATAGCCGACCCAAGAGCACGACAGATGTCTGAAGAAGGAACTGCCAGACGACTGCTAAAGAGTCTTCGAAACAACAGAGAATCCCTAGATTTCTGAAGAAGGAGCTTCAGACGTTTGGTCTGGAATTTTTCGCAGATCCAGATCGATGGAAGACATCTGCCTGAATTCAATTCAAACATTTGCCTAAAAGCATACGAATATACAGATCGATGACAAACATATGAAGTTTTATCTCCAGACGTCTGTCCCCTTACTTGTAGATAAACCTGAATCTCGATGACTTTGTGACAACGCCGGATCAATGGGAAATCAATAAGGATCGAATGAGAAGCATCACAACAAATCTCCACCTTACCTCGCATTTCCACAAACTCCTCCACAACAATAATAATAACTCCACCTTCACCACAAAACCCCTAAAGGGGTCAATGAGTGTGACACACTCCAATTAAGTTCACGTAATGCTCAAATTTAACAACCGAAAGAAATTTCGTCAACATATTGGCCGGATTATCCGCTGGGCCAACCTTCTTCATAATAATCTCTTCTTTTTCAAGGAATTCCTAAACAAAGAAGTACCGTACATCAATGTGCTTCATCCTATTATGATGCATCTGATATTTCATCAAGTGAATAGCGTTTTGGCTATCATAGTAGACTATTATAGTATATTTTTGAATACCAAGTTCCGAAAATAGCCCTTCAACCAGATCGCTTCTTTAACGGCCTCAACAACGGCCATATACTCCGCCTCCGTCGTAGAAAATGTTGTCGTAGTTTGTAACGAAACGCGCCAACTGATGGCACATCCTCCTAAAGAGAATACATAACTAATGATCAACCTTCGTCTGTCAAGATCAACGGCATAATCGGAATCGTTGAATCCAACTAAACTATCGTTGTTCCTTCCAAACACCAACCCCATGTCATACATACCTTGTAGGTACCGTAATATCGATTTCACTGCCTGCCAATGGCCTTTATCAGGAGAAGCCATATAATAACTAACAACACTAACAACATGTGAAATGTCGGGTCATGTACAAACCATGACATACATAATCCTACTCACCGCATTTATATGGCACATTCGACATATACTTAATCTCATCCTCTGTTTGCAGTGATGAATGAGCTAAAATTTTAAAATGAGCTGCTAATGGAGTACTTACTGATTTAGCATCTGTCATGCCGAAATGCTCCAAAACTTTCTCAATATATCGCTGTTGAGACAAGTAAATCTTTCCCCGTTTGCGATCTCGCTGATCTCTATACCAAGTATTTTCTTGGCCGCTCCCAAATCCTTGGTCTCAAACTTGCCTTTCAACCGTTCGTTTAAATTCTGAATATCAACCATATATCTTGCTGCTATCAACATATCATCAACATAAAATAGCAAGTATATGAAAAAA
Source organism: Agapanthus africanus (assembly GCA_030015575.1). Taxonomy (NCBI): domain Eukaryota; kingdom Viridiplantae; phylum Streptophyta; class Magnoliopsida; order Asparagales; family Amaryllidaceae; genus Agapanthus; species Agapanthus africanus. The sequence continues at coordinate 422,212,882 of JASDDO010000010.1, read as the reverse complement.
TCATCGGTAAGCTTCTTACAATACACACAACTGTCGCCCTTATTTCTCGTACACCCAATATCTATCATGAAGGAATCAAATTTCTTATACCAACGTTTAGGTGAATGCTTCAAACCGTAGAAAGACTTCTCTAGAAAACAAATGTGGTCTTCTTTGCCTTCAACTTCAAAACCCTCGGGATGTTGTATGTAGATCTTCTATACCAAATCACCATGCAAGAATGTTGTCTTCACATCGAGCTACTCGAGTTCCAAATCTTGCATAGCTACCAAACAGAGCAAGACACATATAGAGGTGTGTTTAACAACCGGAAAAAATACCTTATTGAAGTCAACTCTTCGAACCTGCAAATAGCCTTTAGATACCAACCGTGCATTGTATCCCGTGTCAACCACCCCTTAGTCACATTCTTTCTTCTTGAAAACCCACTTGCAGCCAACTACTTTCTTTTCTCCTTCGGGCTTCACGAACTTCAAAGTCTGATTCTTGTGAAGAGACTCTGTCTCTTCATTGATAGCGACTAACCAACGAGTAAACTCACCGGATGAGATGGCTTCTTTATAGTCGTCGGTTCGTTACTATCAACTATCTCAGTAATAGACAGTGCATACGTCTTTAGATCATCATAGCCATATCTTTGTAGTGGTCTAATATCCCTTCTTTGTCGTTCACGAGTGAGCAAAAACTCCTCATCATAGGATTGCTCATTATGGGATAGCTCATCATGAGCTTCTTCAGACGATGGTGACTAAAAGATCTCCTGCGAACCTGAGATTTCACCGACCTCATTATCAACTTTTGGCTCATCCTTCTTTGAATCATCAACTGGAGATTCCACAATCTTTGTCATCAACATAGCGGATTCATCAAAAGTCACATCTCTGCTAATTATAAATTTAAGTTACTTAGGATCTGAACACCACAATCTATAATCCTTAATGTCGGTAGCATAAATATGCACTTCTTCGCACGAGAATCCAACTTGCCTTCATGGCAATGTGCATAAGCGGGACAACCAAACACATAAAGTGTTGAATAATTAGTGTGCTTATCTAACCATACCTGCTCCGGTGTCTAACTACCTAGCATCGTATGAGGTGACCGATTCACAATATAGCATGCTATATTTACCGCTTCTGTCCAAAACTCTTTGCCGAGCTGTGCATTAGACAACATGCACTGCGCTTTCTTCATAAGATTCTGATTCATACGCTCTGCGACTCCATTCTGATGTGGTGTGTAGACAATGGTATGATGTCGAACCATCCCTTCATTTTTGCATAAATCGTTGAAATCTCCACCGTAAAACTCTAACTCGTTGTTTGTTTTCGGTCTCTTGATTTGCTTTCCTGTCTGCTTCTCACGTAACGTCTTCCATTACTTGAACGCAGTAAATGCATCACTTTTGTGCTTTAAGAAGGAGACCCAAAATTTTCTCGAAAAGTCATCAATAAAGGTAAGAAGATATTTGGCACCGCGTCCTTTAGAAGAAACCGGAGAGGTTCCCCAAAGATCCGAATGGATATAATCAAGAGTACCTTTTGAGTTGTGCACCGCCGAACTAAAACTAACACTTTTTTCTTCCCAAAAACGCAATGTTCATAAAACTCCAGTTTTGTTGTGCTCTTGCTACCAAATAGACCCTATTTCGATAACTCGGCCATACCTCTCACACTCATATGTTCAAGCCTCATATGCTATAATCTGGTAGTGTCTGAATCTGTCATAAATTTAGATGATGAAATATCCGCTGATCAGGTAGTTGTCATGTTAGGAATATATATGCCCTACAGGCCATTATTGTATGATATAATGGATGCTTGGACATATATATATATATAGGACTTTCTTGCTCGACATGATAGTATACTATCTGGTTGCTCTTTATCTTAATATGTACACTTGTATTATTATACTACCTCTCTGTTACATATTGATAAAGCTCTTAGCATATGGACTTAACTACCAAGACTATGATGCAGATCATACTAGTGGGGCCTGGATAGTCCACAATCACATCCTTTAATAGTTCCTAGTCTAGGGGGTATCGAAACAGGGTATCGATATTCTAGAGTAGACTAGTGTGTACGTTTCTTGACCCTGTATGGGACGGTGGTTGATCCCATAACCATTGGTGTTAGACATCAAAGATTGTACATAGGTGCTCATTAGAGAATGAGTACACCGAACAGGACTCACCAAGAACTCCTAGATGGTACCATACCTATCGTCAGATAGCAGTTCTCTGGCGACACTGGTACAGGTTAATCTGTAGACCCGAGATCGTCATAGTGACTTGTGTGATTCCCACTATGCTTTGATTTCCCCCCAACCACGGCTCAAAGGAGTCATGCAAACAGGTGGATTTTGGGTACAGTCCCGAGTTATAGTGTCGGAACCCGGTTCTTGCTTACGGAGCAAAGTGCCACACGGAACAAAGTGCCACGCCAAGTGTCATGTAAAGTGGGCGGGGGCCACCTCTTTAATCCGTGGAGGCCACCTCTTGAGTCTGTGGAACCCACTGTAGAACAATGGGAATCTTCGGAATACATTCCGAAAGAGGGCAGATCTGTACTATAAATGAAATGATACTACTCTTCAATACAAAGATGCCTTTTAAGTGAACGGGCGCTGCAGGAGCTTAAGAACTCCGTAGTTAAGCATGCTCGAGACAGGGAAGTTCTGGGATGGGTGACCTCCTGGGAAGTGGCCCCTGGTCGGGTCCGGTTCGCCCCGAAGGAAAAAACCGTGTGGTTTCGGCCAGAGCGGACAATACTCTCTGTATTGGGGGTAGGGCATGAAAGAATGGTATCAGAGCTGGTTCCTCAATAGTAGGTCTGTGGTTCAAGAACGAACCATTGTTCAAAGGTAGAGAGAATGTCGGAACCTAGTTCTTGCTCACAGAGCAAAGTGCCACATGGAACAAAGTGCCACGCTAAGTGTCATATAAAGTGGGCAAAGGACACCTCTTGAATCCGTGGGGCCATCTCTTGAGTCTGTGGGACCCACTGTAGAACAATGGGGAATTTTCGGAATACATTCTGAAAGAGGGCAGATCTGTACTATAAATAGAATGATACCACTCTTCAAAACAGAGGCGTCTTTCAAGTGAACCGGCACTACAGGAGCTTGAGAACTCCGTAGTTAAGCGTGCTCGAGCCAGGAAAGTTCTGGGATGGGTGACCTCCTGGGAAGTGGCCCCTGGTCGGGTCTGGTTCGCCCCGAAGGACAAAACCATGCGGTTTCGGCCATAGCGGACAATACTCTCTGTATTGGGGTATGATGTAATACTTAGTTCCACTATAAATATCTTCCGTATTTTAAATAAATAATTTCCCCAAAAATTTCTATTCCAAACTTTTACAGCTATTATTTTCCTAAATTTTCTAAATTTAATTTCCTAACTTAAATCTTAAACTCTAACTTTTAAACCCTAACCCTTATATATTTCCAAATTATTTTACTAACCTACCCCAGTCCAGCCTACACCCGGCCCGGCCCGTTCCCCTAACACCTGACCCGACACGATTCCCCAACACCCCTCCCCTTCTTCTTCTTCTCTTTCTCTTCTCTGTTTCCCGCCTCTCCCGCGATGCATCTCCATGTCCGCATGACCCTCTCCCCTCAACAACCCATGACCCCTCCTCCTTCGCCAACCGCCTGCGAGCCCGATCCCCCTCACCACCCTCGTCCTCACGCCGCTCCGTGAAGACCGTGCCCATCTCCATAACGATGAAGCCACAGACCCAACAACCCCCGCACACCTACACTCCCCCATGACGAGCTCCTCCATCTACCTCGACCTTCCACCATCACCTTCCCTCTCTCCATGTCACTCTCTCAGTTTCTCTTTCCTTCACTCCCCCACTGCCCCATCTCGACGACCTCGCCACCAACCGAATCCCAACTTTCCTGCCTCCATGAAGACGGTGCCACCAACACCTCCCACAGAGCTTCACCAAACCCACACCCATCACCTTACTGCCACCATCACTGACGAACTCCCTCGACGTGGACCCGAGCTCGAACTTCATTGCCCCACTGCAACCTCTCTCCCCTCCACGCACCAAACTCCCAAAACCTGAACCCAACCCCTTCCTCCATCTCCGGCGACAACACCTCCTTAACGATCCGTCACCGACAGGCCCCAGCGCCGCCGACGAGTTCCCAATGCCCCCTGCTCATCCTCGACTCCAGCACCACAATCCCGAGCCCGAGCTGCCACCCATCACCGCCAGCGCCGTCTGAGCTCATCGCCGCCGCCATCCCACTGCTGCCGGCTATCTCCTCACTGCTGTCGCCGTACCGAGCTGTGCCCAAATAGCACCCCAGCACAGTGGCCTCGCCGTGCCTAGCTCCGTGTCTCCTCGACAACAAAATCAAGCCCCAGTAATTCGTCGAACACCTGTTGCAGTCGCCGTAGCCGCTGTTCCCGTCACCTTTGTCCCCAGAGTTGCCGTCCAAGCCGTGGTCTCGGTCCATGTGACCATCATAGTCGTCAATGTAGTCACCGTTGCAACACCGCACTTGTCCGTCACAGTGTGTATCACGCTCGAGCCTCGCACCGTGCCCTCCTTCGTGCCACCACGTACCCAGACGTGTCGTGCCTCGTGCCCACTCCTCGTGCCACATCGTACTCAGTCCCCGTGCCACACCGTACCCGATCCAGTGCACGCGCCGTGCCGCTCCCGGACCACGCACCCAGTCAAGACCGTGCCCAGTACCGTGTCGTTCCCGCGTCATTGCCACGTCCACTACCGTATCATGCCCGTGTCTCTACCGTGTCCAGTACCGAGTCACCGTGCATCGCGCCCGCGCCGTGCCTGTGTCCAACATCGCATCGTCTCGAGTGACGATACGGATCCCGCACGTGGTGCCGCTTCCATATCAAGCGACCGAAGGCAAGTGAACCTCCTTCACTTACTCAAATCATTCTATGTACATATATAGTTTAATAAATATAGTCTAATAATTTAATTGGTAAAATGTATGATGAGTATATGTAAAAGTAGATAGCGTTCACATACATGCATCGAGTGCTCGATGTGATTACCCTATCCAAGACCCTATTAAAAATCCCCCAATTTTATTATTAGAAGTTTCGATTGCTGTTAACGAGTGACGTATAAGAAATTTGGGATCAAATAGTTAAGGCATCGAATATAAAATGGCATCCCAATTGGTTACGTCAAATCTGAAAATTACCGTATATATCACGTTGTAAAATTAGTAGTTAATTAAATATAAATCTAATCATGGTGTTTTAGGGCTCGTATCGAACTTAACTAGATAAACTATAATCTTATGTAATTATTTATTGAATATTGAAATTTCATGACACTGAAAAATGAAGGGAAATACGGTTCTGGACTGCAGTCCGGGGCAGCATTCTACGGGAGAAACCTGAATTTAAGAACCTGTACATACCTGTATAAAACTGAAAAAGTGAGGAGCCCCATATGGTCGAATATAAAACTTAATTGTCTAACAAATGAATGTAGTCCCGTGCATTTTACCGTCGTTTGGTATTTAAATTGTATTTTAGAGTGTCGTTGTGTTCTGCAGTTTCTGCAGTAATATTCCTTACACCGTCACATTAAACTGAACATAACTTCTAATGTAGAGATGCTATTGATAATCCGTCTGATGCGTTGGAAACTTAACTGACAGAACTAGATTTTATTCACTATAGAAATACCTGAATATGAAAATAATCACTTGTAATATGCACGTGCAGTTGGGCTTCCAGTTCTGAAACTGGAATTCCAGAAATCGATCACTGCCTTAAAATAATGATAATTCCCTAACCTGAATTCCGATCGACATGAAATAAATTTTACTGTTTAGATAATGAAGTGTAATTCATACGCCTGTTATATTATTTTGGTCGATTCCATACGTGTGATTTATCGTAAATTTTACAAGTTATATGGCATTGGTCGTCATTGAAATAGTGAATACTTGTTCAGTGCATTTCTGTATATTTTCGTGTTTGCTTTATACCTGCTGCTTAGTAATCATTCACATTGAAACATAGCGACTAATTTGCATTATCGATATAGTAGTGTTAGTGATTGCGTTGTGGCAAATACGACAGCGATATTGATAAGTGGAAAAGTGACTGAAAGTGACAGCGATACGTATTTGTTCACAACCTATCTATTACCTGAATGCATACTATAATCTAGGGAATGGGGAAATTAAGGTGGAATTGAACTCGTATTTAGCGAGGTACAGTGATTTAGAGGATGATCATTCGCTATTAGTGACATATATATATATATATATATATATATATATATATAGAGAGAGAGAGAGAGAGAGACACACACACACACACACACACATTAGGTCGTGGGCCAAGCAGCACGGCTGACAGGGTTATGTCCCGGGCACAGTGGACCATAGTCTCGGGCATGCACGAGACCCTTGTTAAATACGAGCATCCTTTTCACATTTGATTTCATTGACTTAGTGACCGATAAGTTGTGACATGCACATTTCCTAGTTTATTGACATGATACTTATATTGCATTATTCATATTCAGTTAATGTTTATTATACTCATGCTCTGCATTTTTGTTGCCCTTCTCATGTTTAATAGTATTGCATACCCATCATGTATATATATTGTTATATGTGTCGCCCTGACGACCTGAGTATGCATGCTCAGAGGAAGAAGTGGGTCCAGCCCAGAAGTAGGACCTGCCTTATATCGAGGACGGTGGGGACATCTAGATCAGCGACGCTAGCACTATCTTTCTCTTGATCTCTATCTAGTATATCTTTTACCTATTTTGACAGAATCAGTGACTGCATTTCTCATTACCTATGCATAAATTACTGATTACCACGTAATCCTAGAAGCAGAAGTGTGACTACGGCAGAATATTTCCTTGACCGTAGGAGCATGGCTGGCCATGTCAGCCTCTTGTATTCCGTATTTTGGGAAGAGGGGCGTGACATGGTTTTGTAATGTCGGGACTCGGTTCTTTCTCACGGAACAAAGTGCCACGCCAAGTTTCATGTTTAAGTAGGCGAGGGCCACCTCTTGAATCTGTAGGGGCCACCTCTTCAGTCCGTGGAACCCACCGTATAACAATATGAAATCTTCGGAATACATTTCGAAAGAGGGCAGATCTGTACTATAAATGGAATGATATTGTAACACCTCGGAATGAAATTAATGTTAATTAAGCGTTAATGCGGGGTTTTAAGGAAAAGTTTACCAAATTGGGTTCCTCACATTTTATAACAATTAATTAATATTTTTATATTATTTGTTATGACTTGCACACACACACGTGCATGTTAATATGAGGGTTAGTTAGTGTTAATCTTGTTAAGAGACCAAGACACCTTAGTTAATCCTTGCCCTAATTTAACCTTGCCTTAGATATTTTTGGGTGAGAAAATATCTTTTGCTTTGGATTGAGAGAGAGAGAGGTGGCAAGGTGAGTCAAGAGGCATTAATGGTGCATTACTGAGGTGAGGGGAGGAGAGTGGGTGTAAGGGAAAAGGTTCACCCTACACTCACCTCTCATAAATAAATCTCTCTCTCTCTCATTCTCTCACTCTCAATTATTGTTCATTTCCCTCAACCCCAAACTGAATCATCACTCTCTCATCACAAAAACCTTGCTAAACTTCACAAAATCCCATTTAAACACCTTAAATGTCTTGAATTAGCCACTTGGTTGTCTTGGAGCTTGGAAAGCTAGGATTTTTGAGCAAGAGTGGCTAGGTAATGACCTCTAACTGATATTTAGGAGTTATTTTGTTGTGTTGCCTTATTGTAATGGATTAGAACACTAAAGATAGCATTTTGTGCAAAATATCGTATTTTTAGTGTCAACTTTGTGTCTCTGTGATCTGCTGTAGAACCAGGTGTTTGTTGGAAAAGTTCCCATCACAGTGACATAGTGTTGAGGTATAAAACCCACCATAAAAACCTGAGACCACCCCTTCAATTTTGGGCCGCAAATTTAATGGTTCTGGCATTAAATTGCTGCCAGAGTGGGGGCTGGGGAGTTGAGTCTTTGTCGTGGGGTTTCTGGGGTTGTTTGTAGTCTCGTGGCACTTGCAACTTTCACCAATTGTTTGTGTATAAAAATCTGGGACCGCTTTGCTATATTCTAGTGTTTTGAGTACGCGTATTACGTTATCCGACACGGTTCACGATCTTGTGTGCTGCTGCACTTGGGCTAGTTTAAGTGTGTCGCTACACACGTTAGTCGTTAGACGAACACTTGTGGATTGGTTTGGAGTTGGTGCGTTGGTCAAACGTAGTGTGTACGTGATATTGATCGATTTCTGAGATTTTTGCACTGGCTATGTTCTGTGTTAATAGGATCGCAGGCAGAGACTTCGAACGCTGCAAAGAAAGGGAAGCAGGTGATTGGATTTACCTATCCCGCGATTGTCGGTGAGTAGATTTAACATCTACAGGGAATTTACCCACATTGCGTTATGCGTCAGGGCTAGATATGATATGATATTAGCCGCATATTTATATTGCACATATAGAGATTGTGCATAAAACTTCATTGCATACTATTATTTGATGTGCTTGGACACTGCACTATTATTGACGGTTCATGTTGCACGAGCACTAATTGTATGCCACCCACACCGTCGGTAATTGCCATGACACGCACAACACGCATACATATATGATATTGTTTGGTTGGGGATATTGAGATCTTGATTCATATTCTATTATGCATATGAAATATAGCATACCTGTATACCTACATGCTTACACATATGCCTTGCCATGCCTACATGTTAGCTTCCTATAGATCTATATGGTATTGTACCATTAGAGATAGGTATATATACACATACGAGACATAGCTACATGTACATCTTGAATACATACTTACATGTTCACCCTTATATGATGTTGCGATGGATTTCGGAAGAATTAGGAATCACATGATATATTTAATAATTTGTTGCAGTTAAAATAGCGGTTTTTCCTTTATATACTAATATTACTGTTTCATATTGCATATCTTATATTTCATGGATTTCGCATTGATATATGGATTCCATATGATATTTTCTGGATGTTTACTCCTGGGTATATATATCAATGGTATGGGACGCTAATATATATACATGTGTGTATATATATATATCAGTGGTATGGGATATCATAATGATCTGTGCATGTATTCTTATTCATTATGATGTGGGGGGGGCCGATATGCCCGATGTGAGGGGCCGATGTGAGGGCCAATATGGGGGCCTATTTGGTAAATTTGGGATTTAGATTGTCTTGATGGACATTGGTCCTGCCACGATGAGAATTCTGTGAGGAGGGCATATTTTACCCCATACTCCGCATTTATTCTATATGCATTGCTTCATGTATTAGTAGTACTTGATAGAGTACTTATCATGACTATTGCATATATACATAATGCCATACTTATGCTATCAGATTACATATGATAAATTATCGCTGTTGGTGCATACTTGAGATTTCAGTATGATATTATTTACTATTCACGAGTTGGCAACTCACCCCCGTTGTGCCGCAGGGTTTTTCAGATCTGATCATCAGAGTGGTCGCGGCAGTGCGCCTTATTATCTCTACTTTTGCGGATACCGCTACGGTTGGCTGTGAGGCCGTTTGCTTTAGGTGGGTTGCGGTTATCCGATGATGTACATTGTGTATTTTTGTATATAGTACTCTCCATCTACCACCTTCATGTATTGACTTAGAGACGAGTTGTGAAGATCGATGTTGTATATTCTTTTGACTCTGGTTGTTGGGCTCGTGTGAGCAGGCCTTTTTATATATGTGGATTATATTTTCTTTGCTACGGTGTCGTATATCTATTGGGGTGGTTGTTTCAGCCGTTAGGCAAGATTTGCTCCCGTTTAGGGATGCTTTACTTTTATCTTATGTTTGTACCCGTTTCGGGGCTAGTTTTTACAAAGGAGGTGTTGCCGAAATTTTTATAAAAAACAAACTTAAATTTAAAGTTTTGCATCGAGTTTTAAAGTGTTCTATCTTTTCCTTCTAGTGATGGTTTAGATTGTTGGGTTTTCGGTTTACTTAAATTGCGTTACGCCTGTTGACGTTATGTAGTCTAAGTGGCGGTCATGTGCCCAAATTAGGTCGTGACAAAGTTTGTATTAGAGCGTTAGGTTTTACCTTTCGGAGTGTAGCATAACCTTGGTATTATGGAATAGGTAGCTTAAGCAGAGCGACGTAGCGTGTGTATGTTCTGCGGCATACTTACGACATGGTGCTCCGCCTAAGTGACCTTAGGACTTATTGCTTGAAATTCCTTCCGTGATTATATATATCCTTGTGATCCAATTTCTATGTCCTTATCGATTCCTGTTTCCATTTCCAGCCTTTATGCCGCCGAAGACTACAAGGGCGCAGAGAGCAGCCGCGAGGGCCGGGGTCAGAGTTGACTCGTCTGAGACGAGGAATGACCAGGGCGGTACGCCCTTTGTGCAGGAGCGGATTGTTCCACCTTCGACAAACCATATGGCTATGCTAGGGGCCGGTATGCAGGATTTGCACCAGATGATGGGGTCGTTAGTTGAGACCATTCGAGCGTAGGGGCAGTCGGTTGTTCTACATGTTGTGGGGGCCGTGTTGGTGCCTACTATTCAGGAGGTTGTACCTGCAGCTATGGAGGTGATCACCGTATCGTTATCAGAGTTCATGAGGCTGAGGCCTCTGGTTTTCACTTGTACCGATGCAGCCGAGGATCCGCAGTCGTTTATCGACCGGATGGCCAGGATATGTCGTTCGCTTAGATGCTCCGATGCGAGATGGGTGGAGTTCGCGAGCTTTCGTCTGGAAGGTCTGGCCCAGAAGTGGTGTGACTCCTTAGAGAATGGCAGAGCCGCGGGTCTTTCTCCTATGACCTGGGCTGAGTTTGTGACGGTGTTTCTTGCGTGTTTTCTTCCGCTGAGCGTCAGGGATGCTCAAGCGTGCAAATTCGAGTCATTACGCCAGACTCAGGGTATGACGGTGGCCGAGTATGATGTGCTGTTTACCAAACTATCTGTATATACTCCGTATTTGGTTGCTACAGAGGAGATGCGGGTTAAGAGGTTTGTTCAAGGCCTACTTACCCATTTGTTCCTCGCTATCAGCGTCCAGCATTGCGACGCCTATGCAGCAGTGGTGGACGCAGCCCTGTTAGTTGAGGAGCGTCTTTCTGAGATGTCGGTTGCTCCTGAACCGAAGAGGGTTCGTACTGGTGTTTCAGCACAGAGGCAGGCGTTTAGACGTCGTGACAGTTCTCATTCAGATACTGGGGGTAGTGGAGTTCCGGGACGAGGACAACATTTTAGCTCTTATTCCCAGAGGAGTTAGCAGTTTTCATCTGGATGTTACCGGTGCGGGAGTTTGGGTCATCGGGTTCGAGATTGTACTGAGCCACATGAGCATGAGGCAGCTGTACCGCAGGTTACCTTACCACCTTCTCCACCTCAGAGGGCGTTGCCCCTTATGCTTATTGTTGCTCCGCGTCAGACTCATGTGCAGAGAGGCCAGGGTCGCGGTGGTTTTGTACCGAGAGGGCGGGGTGGTAGAGGCGGAGGTCAGCCAGTCGCCGGTAAAGGGCAGGCTCGGGTGTTTGCCTTGACTCATCAGGACGTGCAAGCGTCCAATGGAGTGGTTTCAGGTACTATTTCTGTATGTTCTTTTGAGGCTCATGTTTTGTTTGATCCGGGATCTACGCATTCGTATGTTTCTATGCACTTCGTGCCGAGGTTGGGCCGAGAGTCGTGTTTGCTAGATCATCCACTTGTTGTGATTACTCCTGTTGGCGATTCGTTCATCGCGCGATATGTGTTTCGGTCGTGTGCCGTCCAGATTGGAGATAGAGAGTCATCCGTCGATTTGATCCTTCTAGATATGTTGGACTTCGACATTCTCCTTGGCATGGACTGATTGGCAGCTTGTTTTGCGCCGGTGGACTGCCATGAGAAGACTGTCTGTTTTAGTATTCCGGGCGAGTCTGTTCGGGTTGTGCAGGGGGACCGTGGTGCCGCCCCTCACAGTTTGGTTTCTGCCCTTTGCGCTAGTCGGCTTTTGAGGAGGGGATGTCGGGGATTCTTGGCTTTCATTTGTGATACTGGGGCCGCAGTAGGGTCGTTGGACCGGGTTTCTATCGTGCGAGAGTTTCCTGATGTTTTTCCTGATGAGTTACCTGGTTTGCTGCCAGAGAGCGATACTGAGTTTTGCATTGATCTGATTCCTGGCACGGGGGCTATTTCTATACCGCCTTACTGGATGGCTCCGGTGGAGCTTATAGATCTTAAAGATCAATTGCAAGAGTTGCTTGATAGGGGACTTGTGCGTCCGAGTGTTTCTCCGTGGGGAGCTCCTGTGCTGTTCATCAAGAAGAAGGATGGCAGTTTGAGATTGTATATTGATTATCGTCAATTGAACCGAGTGACGGTGTGAAATAGGTATCCTTTACCTCGCATTGAAAAAAATTTTGATCAGCTCTAGGGTACGAAACATTTTTCTAAGATTGATTTGCATTCGGGTTATCATCAGTTGCGGGTTCGGAATGATGACATTCCGAAAACTACTTTTCGTACACGCTACGGGCATTATGAGTTTCTAGTGATGTCGTTCGGACTCACCAATGCCCCAGCAGCTTTCATGGATTTGATGAACCGGATTTTCATACCGTTCCTTGACCAGTTCATTATTGTGTTTATTGATGACATTCTGGTCTACTCTAGGAGTCGAGAGGAACACGAGCAGCACTTGAGGATTGCTTTGCAGACATTGAGAGAGCACCAGCTATATGCTAAATTCTCAAAGTGCATATTTTGGCTTGATAGAGTTGACTTCCTGGGTCATGTGGTGACGGAATACGGTATTCTTGTGGACCCGAGGAAGATCGAGGCTATGCAGCTTTGGCCCAGACCTGTATCCGTGACAGAGGTCCGCAGCTTTTTTGGGCCTAGCTGGTTATTACCGTCGTTTCGTGCAGGATTTTTCGAGTATCGCTGCACCGCTGACCGGACTGACCCGGAAGGGGGTTTCTTTTCTTTGGACTGATGCGTGCGAGCAGAGTTTTCAGCAGTTGAAGACTCGGTTGACAACTGCACCCGTTCTATCTTTGCCTTCTGGATCAGGTGGCTTTGTAGTTTACTGTGATGCGTCTCGAGTAGGGCTCGGTTGTGTGCTGATGCAGCATGATAGAGTGATTGTGTATGCTTCTAGGCAGCTGAAGAAGCACGAGCAGAATTATCCCACTCACGATCTTGAGATGGCTGAGGTGGTCTTTGCGTTGAAGATTTAGAGACACTACTTGTATGGGGAGTCGTGACATATTTTCATGGACCACAAGAGCTTGAAGTATATCTTCCAGCAGCGGGATCTAAATCTGAGACAGCGCCGGTGGATGGAGCTTATGAATAATTATGAATGCGAGATCCTTTATCACCCGGGCAAGGCGAATGTAGTAGCTGATGCTTTGAGTCGTAGGCCCGGGGATAGCTTGTCCCAGTTGAGCGCAGTTCAGAGACATTCTTCTGCTGATTGGCAGACCTTGTGCGATGGTAGAGTACAGTTTGAGTTTACTTCCACTGGGGGACAGCTTGCTCATGTCCGCGACCATCCGCTTCTTCTGGATCGTATCCGTGAGGCGCAGCCCAGTGATGCCCATTTGTCTGAGATTCTTGAGCTTGTTCGACAGGGTACAGTTTCGGAGTTCATGATTGATGACCAGGGTGTGCTACGTTGCGGGACTCGCTTGTGTGTACCAGATATTGATGGGTTGAGACGCGAGATCCTAGAGCAGGCACATCAGTCAGCCTTTAGCGTTCATCCAGGTTCTACCAAGATGTACCGTGACTTGAGAGACATTTACTGGTTGGAAGGGATGAAGCGCGATATTTCGGACTTCGTTTCGAGGTGCCTGACTTGTCAGCAAGTCAAGGCTGAGCATCAGAGACCGACTGGAGAGTTGCAGCCTTTACCCAATCCTGAGTGGAAATGGGAGCAGATTTCCATGGACTTTGTTATGGGTCTACACAGGACCAGTCGGGGGTATGACTCCATTTGGGTGATTGTTGACCGGTTGACGAAAGCGGCTCACTTCCTTCCAGTGAAGACCACTTTCGGTTGTGCTCAGTATGTTCAGTTGTATATAGATGAGATTGTGCGTTTGCATGGCGTTCCCACATGCATTGTATCCGACAGGGGCATCCAGTTTACTAGCCGTCTTTGGCAGAAGCTTCAGAAAGCTTTGGGTACCCGGTTGAGTTTTAGCACCGCTTTCCATCCGCAGACCGATGGTCAGTCGGAGCGGATGATACAGACTCTAGAGGATATGCTTCGGACGTGCGTGCTTGATTTTGGTGGCGGTTGGGATCGTCACTTGCCGTTGATTGAGTTCTCCAACAACAACAGCTTTCAGGAGACTATTCAGATGGCGCCTTTCAACGCCTTGTATGGTAGAAAGTGTCGATCGCCGGTCTGTTGGACCGAACTCTGTGAGAGTAGGATTTTGGGACCCCCAGCTATTTCAGGAGACTACGGAGATGATCCAGCTGATTCAGGACAGGATGAGAGCAGCCCAGTACAGACAGAAGTCTTATACCGACCGTCGTCGTCTCAGACTTGAGTTTGTAGTGGGAGATCATGTATTCCTGCGGATTTCTCCGATGAAGGGCGTTATGAGATTTGGGAGGAAGAGGAAGCTCAGTCCCAGATTTGTAGATCCTTTCGAGATCCTTGAGCGAGTTGGTACCATTGCTTACCGTTTGGCGCTCCCTCCCAGTTTTCCGGATGTTCACCCCGTGTTCCATGTGTCAATACTTCGTAGATACCTTCATGACCCTTCTCACATTATTCAGCACGAGACCATTCAGCTTGAGCGCGATCTTTCGTTCACCGAGCAGCCGGTAGTTATATTGGATCGGCAAGTGAAGAAATCTCGGTCAAAGGTCTTGCCATCTGTGAAGGTTCTTTGGCATAGCCCGACTAGTGAGGAGATCACTTAGGAGGCCGAGAGCGAGATGTGGAAGAAATTCTCTCATCTCTTTGAAGGTACGCTTGTATGAAATTTTAATTCGGGGATGAATTTTCTTTAAGGGGGGAAATTGTAACACCTTGGAATACGATTAATGTTAATTAAGCGTTAATGCGGGTTTTTAAGGAAAATTTTACCAAATTGGGTTCCTCATATTTTATAACAATTAATTAATATTTTTATATTATTTGTTATGACTTGCACACACACGTGCATATTAATGTGAGGGTTAGTTAGTATTAATCTTGTTAAGAGACCATGACACCTTAGTTAATCCTTGCCTTAATTTAACCTTGCCTTAGATATTTTTGGGTGAGAAAATATCTTTTGCTTTGGATTGAGAGAGAGAGAGAGAGAGAGATGGCATGGTGAGTCAAGAGGCATTAATGGTGCATTAATGAGGTGAGGGGAGGAGAGTGAGTGTAAGGGAAAAGGTTCACCCTACACTCACCTCTCACCAATAAATCTCTCTCACTCTCTTATTCTCTCTCACTCTCAATTATTGTTCATTTCCCTCAACCCCAAACTGAACCCTCACTCTCTCATCACAAAAACCTTGCTGAACTTCACAAAATCCCATTTAAACACCTCAAATGCCTTGAATTAGCTACTTGGTTGCCTTGGAGCTTGGAAAGCTAGGATTTTTGAGAAAGAGTGGCTAGATAATGACCTCTAACTGATATTTAGGAGTTTTTTTGTTGTGTTGCCTTGTTGTTATGGATTAGAACACTAAAGCTAGCATTTTGTGCAAAATATCGTATTTTTAGTGTCAACTTTGTGTCTCTGTGATCTGCTGTAGAACCAGGTGTTTGTTGGAAAAGTTCCCATCATAGTGACATAGTGTTGAGGTATAGAACCCACCATAAAAACCTGAGACCACCCCTTCAATTTTGGGCCGCAAATTTAATGGTTCTGGCCGCAAATTGCGGCCAAAGTGGGGGCTGGGGAGTTGAGTCTTTGTCGTGGGGTATCTGGGGTTGTTTGTAGTCTCGTGACCCTTGCAACTTTCACCAATTATTTGTGTATAAAAATATGGGACCACTTTGCTATATTCTAGTGTTTTGAGTACGCGTATTACATTATCCGACACGGTTCGTGATCTTGTGTGTTGCTGCACTTGGGCTGGTTTGGGTGTGTCGCTATACATGTTAGCCGTTAGACGAACACTTGTGGGTTGGTTTGGAGTTGGTGCGTTGGTCAAACGTACTGTGTACGTGATATTGATCGATTTCTGAAATTTTTGCACTGGCTATGTTTTGTGTTAATAGCATCGCAGGCGGGGACTTCGGACGCTGCGAAGAAAGGGAAGCAGATGATTAGATCTACCTAGCTCACGATTGTCGGTGAGTAGATTAAACATCTACGGGGAATTCGCCCGCATGGCGTTATGCGTCAGGGCTAGATGTGATATGATATGATATTAACTGCATGTTTATATTTCACATATAGAGATTGTGCATAAAACTTCATTGCATACTATTATTTGATGTGCTTGGACACTGTACTATTAGTGACGGTTCATGTTGCACGAGCACTGATTGTATGCCACCCACACCGTCGATAATTGCTATGACACGCACAACACGCATACATATATGATATTGTTTGGTTAGGGACATTGAGATCTTGATTCATATTCCATTATGCATATGACATATAGCATACCTGTATACCTACATGCTTACACATATGCCTTGCCATGCCTACATGTTAGCTTCCTATAGACCTATATGGTATTGTATATACACATACGAGACATAGCTACATGTACATCTTGCATACATACTTACATGTTCACTCTTATATGATGCTGCGATGGATTTCAGAAGAATTAGGAACCGTATGATATATTTAATAACTTGTTGCAGTTAAAATAGCAATTTTTCCTTTATATGCTCATATTATTGTTTCATGTTGCATATCTTATATTTCATGGATTTCGCATTGATATATGGATTCCATATGATATTTTCTAGATGTTTACTCCTGGGTATATATATCAGTGGTATGGGACGTTGATATATATACATGTATATATATATATATATATATATATCAGTGATATGGAACGTTGTTATATACGTACACCTATATATATCATCATAATGATCTGTGCATGTATTCTTATTCGTTACAATGTGAGGGGCCGATGTGCCCGATGTGAAGGGCCAATGTGCCCGATGTGGGGGCCGATCTGAGGGCCGATCTGGGGGCCGATTTGGGAAATTTGGGATTTAGATTGTCTTGATAGACATTGGTCCTGCCACGATGAGGATTCCTTGAGGAGGACATGTTTTACCCCATACTCCGCATTTATTCTATATGCATTGCTTCATGTATTAGTAGTACCTGATAGAGTATCTTTTATGACTGTTGCATATATACATAATGCCATACCTATGCTATCAGATTACATATGATAGATTATCGTTGTTAGTGCATACTTGCGATTTCAGTATGATGTTATTTACTATTCACGAGTTAGCAACTCACCCCCGTTGTACCGCAGGGATTTTTAGGTCTGATCATCAGAGTGGTCGCGGCAGGGCGCCTTATTATCTCTACTTTTGCGGATACCGCTGCGGTTGACTGTGAGGCCGTTTGATTTAGGTGGGTTTCGGTTATCCGATGATGTACATTGTGTATTTTTGTATCCAGTACTCTCCATCTACCACCTTCATGTATTGACTTAGAGATGAGTTGTGAGGATCGATGTTGTATATTCTTTTGACTCTGGTTATCGGGCTCGTGTGAGCCGGCCTTTTTATATACGTGGATTATCTTTTCTTCACTACGGCGTCGTATATGTTGTGGTGGTTGTTTCCGCCGTTGGGAGAGATTTGCTCCCGTTTGGGGATGCTTTACTTTTATCTTATGTTTGTACCCATTTCGGGGCTAGTTTTTACAAAGGAGATGCTGCCGAAATTTTTATGAAAAACAAACTTAAGTTTAAAGTTTTGCATCGAGTTTTAAAGTGTTCTATCTTTTCCTTCTAGTGATGGTTTAGACTGCTGGGTTTTCGGCTTACTTAAATTGGGTTACGTTTGTTGGCGTTACGTAGTCTAAGTGCTGGTCATGTGTCCAAATTGGGTCGTGACAGATGTCACTCTTTAATACAGAGACATCTTTTAAGTGAACAGGCACTGTAGGAGCTTGAGAACTCCGTAGTTAAGCGTGCTCGAGCCAGGGAAGTTCTGGGATGGGTGACCTCCTGGGAAGTGGCCCCTGGTCGGGTCCGGTTCGCCCCGAAGGACAAAACCGTGCGGCTTTGGCCAGAGCGGACAATACTCTCTATATTGGGGGTGGGGCATGACGGAATGGGTATCAGAGCTAGTCCCTCAATAGTAGGTCTGTGGTTCGAGGACGAACCATTGTTCAAAGGTGGGAGAATATCGGGACCCGGTTCTTGCTCACGGAACAAAGTGCCACACGGAACAAAGTGACATGCCAAGTGTCATGTTTAAGTGGGCGGGGGGGCACCTCTTGAGTCCATAGGACCCACTGTAGAACAATGGGGAATTTTCGGAATATATTCCGAAGAGGGAAGATCTGTACTATAAATGGAATGATACCACTCATCAATACAGAGGCGCCTTTTAAGTGAACCGGCACTACAGGAGCTTGAGAACTCCGTAGTTAAGCGTGCTCGACTCAGGGAAGTTCTGGGATGGGTGACCTCCTGGGAAGTGGCCCCTGGTCGGGTCTGGTTCGTCCCGAAGGACAAAACCGTGTGGCTTTAGCTAGAGCGGACAATACTCTCTGTATTGGGGATGGGGCGTGACACATATAGAGGCAGTGAGCGATAGGAGGGGTTTTGTTTCTCCCGGTGTATGGAGTTGATGTTGCGCTATGCTCAATTGGCTATAACAGCAAGTACCTGTACATGGCTGATGAGATTTACTGATAAGTGTTATCAGTACTTTCTCAAACCGTTATGAGCGACACATCATCATGACTTATCAAGTTACCGGGGTCTGACGATTCCATCCCTAGACTCGATATGCGATATATCAGACGAGAAGACCGGACTGTAAGGTAAGTGTTACTTATAGGCTTCACGGGAGTTTGGACAAGCTTGCTTATTGATCTTCTAATCGCTCAATACCTGGGTAGCCGTTACGTCCAGTTAGTACCGCTGACGGCTTGTGGGTAACTGATGTGATCATTACCTACTGCTGGCGTATTGACGAGTGTTTAGAGTCCCATACAGAGATTTCCTAGCTCAAGCGAAACGAAGTAGGGAACATATGCTAATATGTGCAAGAGCCTGATTAAATACGAGTATGTGAAACCGTATTCTAATCTGGCGACATTTGATATCGATTAGGTTATATATGATATAACCGGATTATTGAATCAAGTGTTGATTTGATAATATGATATACAGATAAATGATATTAGTCGGTTATATATATGATATAACCGGATTATTAAATCAAGTGTTTATTTAAGAATTTGATATATATTTATATTTGATATATTTATATATTAACTAATATTAATGCTCACTAATTATTTTCTTCTCTTCTTTTTACATTTAATTATATGTGTATATGATATGTATATATTTATATATAAAATGGTTTGTATGAACATGGATTAATTTATTTTGAGAAAATAGATACTTGAAGTGGAAATTGGAGAGATGTTTTAGGCATGGGTGAAGCATGGCTTTATTCATTTATTTATTAGTTTGCATTCACTATTGAAGCATGGTTGGATTTTATATTGTGATATAATCCATGCTTCAATAAGTGAAGTGGTTGAGAGCCATTCTTTAGTTGCAACTCTAGCTCATTTGCATTTATCTTTTCACTCTCCAAGTTTTCACACTCTCATGTTCATCTTCTTCCTCCTCTCAAGAACTCACTAGGGTTTTTCTTGAGTTGGATTTTAAAAAAGAAAGACATTTCTAAGTGAGCCAAAATTCTTACTTCATCAACATACTATAGATTAGACCTTTAGATTAGGTTGTTTCCTTCACTAATACTTGATTAGTGAAGAGGTAGCTTGAACTAGAGAAACTTCAAGGTGGATCATTTTCGACATGAAGATCACAAAGCAAGCTCGATCTCTTCTTCAAGTGGAGCTAAGAGGAGTCATAGGGACTACTACTCGGAGTTTTAGAAGCGAAGGACTTGGTCTACAAAGCTTTTAAACTCTTTCACTTAGCATAAGAACTTGCTTATTATCATATAAACCCTAATAATCTAGTTAGATCCTAGGTTAGTGTAGCTTAGCACACTTAAATTTTTAAAATTGCATACTTGATACTTGTATTGACCTAGTGGTGCTAAGAAACACTTTTATGGTATCAGAGACAAGGTAGAGCATTAGGTGATGTCTAAACGACGTTAAAGTGTTCGATCGAACTTCGAAACCCGGTTTTTACCAAGTTTCTGTCCATTTTTCAAAAGTTGGAATTTTTCAGATTAAAAATTGTAAGAAAATCATGCAGCCTATTAAATAGAGCATGATGCCCCAATTCAATCAAAGCGCAGCGGAACTGCGGCCTAACCCCTTGTTTGGCCGCAGTTCCGCCGCATGTTTTTTGTGTTGTGGGTCCGTTTTTCTTGTGCTGCTCCATTGTGATATTTGGCACATTCTGAGTATTTTTTGTGAGGCTTAAGTTGTTGAGGTTTCTGTGATTTGTGGGTGTTTAATAATTCGATCGAAATTTTTAACATCGTTTAGATTATTATGATATGTGATACAATATTTGGAATCCACAATAATTATTTTTGTTAAAACTAGTTAATGTTTAGTAAATCTAGCATTTTAGTCTCGTTTGATCGATTGACACGGAGTTTCGATTTGGATCAAAACTCCGTCGCAATCTCGTATTGTATGCGAACACTCGCCGGGTAACACTACTAAATAGCCATGCCCTATAGCCCCGACCAAGTGACTAAAGAAGAACTCTGAGGCCAAAAGCATCCACTCGGGTGCTCGCGGCCACGGTGTTCCGCATAAGTGCACTTCATCGACGGCATCGGAGGTGCGGACATCTACTAAAGTTCCCGACGAGCATTCGATCATTTTATCGGGAATACTATTGAATTACCCGACTAGTAATTGAAAAGTGTTTTCAATCCGAGACTAAAATGCAAGGTTTATAGGTTAGGCATGAAATTCGGAATATGTGATATTCCAGGTTTATGATGTCTAAGGAATATGCGGATTCTAATTATTATGGTTTTCATTTCTTTTCTACGATCGTAAGTGTAATATGTGGGGTATCTCCGATCTCGTTTCTATATATCAACGACATTCGGGATACGCATATTTACTTACGTTGATAACATGTGATGTTTATGTGTTGCTGTGATATGTTATATTGGATCGTCGTGATTGAATAGCCGGGGATTTTTGCTTGAGATGAGAGTTTTTCAATTTTCATTCATGTAAAATTGTGTGTAATATTCTTTTATTGGGACACTTCCGGGTTGAGGATGATGTCTCCATTGATGTATATTATTTACTTTTCCGCATTATGATAGACCCAAGGCGGGAAACACAAGTAACCGGGTTTTAGAGTCCAATGGGAGACCATCTCGAGGAGTCAAGACCGGGTCTCCTAACTCTAGAATTGGCAGGGTTTCTTGCCACTCTCGTAGGGGTCTAGGAATGTGGGTTTGGCTATTCATCACGACCGTGGAATCCGTGTTTTTATTACTGGCTTAATTTAAAACACAGACCTCCTAGTATATCCAATATTTCATATGTTTGCTTCTGCTGCTTGAGTTCTGTGATGTGATCATATAACCGCGTGAGACGAATGCTATATATATATATATATATATATATATATATATATATATATATATATATATAATAAACGTTGCTTATGTTTTTTACCCGCGCTAGTCCAGCCCCCGTTCTGCCGTTAGTTAAGTAACCTAACGGTGCATAACGGGGCTCCGTGGCGAATGCGGATGGCATAAGCGTACGTTCTATTTTCATTTCTTTTTTGATGTTTAGAAAACATAAATGATAGGACGTCATTTATCACGCCCCGCTTCCCAGTATACGGGCAGAGGACACGACGAGGCCGCCACTTATTTACTGCGAAGTAAATACGCTAAGCGTATCTAAGCAATATAAAAGTAAATGCACAAGAGATAAGATATCATAAAACAGCAACTTTATTTATTCACATTCTTTCTCTACAATGCATGGAAAGTAAATACAACTGAAATAAAGCAATGCCTAAACAATGGCATAACAGAAATGAAAAGGTACTGAAATGAAAGTGTACAATGAACTAAATCTCGGGGTCTTCACTGAATTGGTCTAAGTCTTCAGCAGTGGGCTCAATCTCAGGAATGTCCAGATCTCCTGACGACATTCAAAAAAAAAGAATCTCGTCAGCGATCAAATCGCTCGGTAAGTCCCAAAGATAAGGGAGAAATAGAATAGACAGAATAAGAAGGTAGCTTTTAAAGTTGTATTATATTGTTTTAGTGTTAACGTTGTTGTTTGTAGCTTGGTACAGAAAGATACCAGTGTATATGAGAGGAGTCTCTATATGCCAGAGACTAGAGGCAAGTATAGTACAAGAAACCGTTTGTACCATGGTACAACAGCAACTGGATTCAGGTTAGGTGTATTAAGTCTTACTATCTCGTGCCACTTCTAACACCTTCCGTACCAATCTACCCCTTAAACCCCGTAGTGTCTTGATTGTATTGTTGTATTGTATTGTCTTGTATTGTAAACTGTATAGATTGTATGATTGGATGACTTACCGAAACCATGATATCAGTAAATGGATGTAACTGGAGAATCATATAAATGGATGTATATCCATGGTTCGGTTCGGTCAAGTTGTATAGATTGATAGATGGATTCATGGATTCATATTGAATTGTAACATTGTAGATTGTAGATTGTAGGTCATACTTGAATCATATTCAAGTCAGATTATAAAGAGACTCAATCTGAGTCAAATAATTAGAAAATTAAATTGAAGTGCTGATGGTTTTGGTGTTATCGGTAACCGCTGCACATGGACGGCAGGATTTGTGTTTTTTTCAAAGACGATTACCGTGTTGATAACACCGTTTGTTAAGTTATCTACCTTAGATAGCCAAGCACCCACTTCTCCGGCTCTCTAAGGCTCAAGAGATTGGTCCCGCTTAAACCTATGTTTACTAGGGTCCTTAGGGTAATTTATAGAACTTGAGAGGGTTTTATGTAAAAATACTTTTGTATAGTTTTCAAAATACACCCCAAGTATTTATTAATCGTCTTTAGAGTTGTAATGAATATAGATTTTACATTGTGATATTTCTAGTGAAAATATCCTAATTCCATAATAAAGAGTATTTATTTGTAATATTGACTTGTATGGAATTCATAGTATTTTAGTGTAAAATGATTCTTGTGATTTTTGAAAAGAGTTGGAATATTTATATTATTACAAAATAGATATTTTAATATTATATATACATATATTTATATGAAAATAATTTTAATATATATTATATTCTAGAAATCTCGTTTTTCTTAAGATGTCGTATTTTTAAATCTTTCGAGACCGAATGCTCCTTGCGGAGGTCTGCATCTCGCACTACTAAACCTGAGAATGTGTGATAATCCGCATCATCCTGAGTGGGTTCCCCAAATGGGTTATAGTGGCGCTTTGCAAAGATTTGTATAAAATACTAATCATTAAGAAAAAATGGTTTTATTAGTAATGGTATTTAAATGAAAAGGTGACGTTTTCCCGTATTCTATATTCCCGAGGGTATTGTGCTATATTTCATATGAGTGTGTGAGGAGGTAGGTCATTACCTCGTGATCTACTTAAAGGTATAGCAAGGTTTTGATGGTTTAAATGTAGAAATGAAACTATATGGTATTTTAATGAAAAAATACGGTAAAATGGAAATAGCAATTACTTTTGATATGGAACTATATGATTGGTTAGTGTTTAATAGTCAACATGTAGTGGTTGTAGTATGATTGTATTAAAGAAAGAGTTAGGTTTTATAAAGAACCGAGTCGGAAATTGGATTTGTTCCGATTCCGTCGGGTTTTAGAATTTCGTATTTACAGAAAGAGTAGAGAATGGGAAAGGTGGGACTTACGGGTTTAGTTTACAGAGGAGAGGGAGTGGGAGTGGACGTAGCTTCCGGTGCGTCATTCCGTCGCCGGGATCTCCTAGGGTTGTCGCCGTAAAATTCGCCGGAGTTTCGCCTTTCGCTTCTTCCAAAGTATACTAGGGTTTCTAGGGATTTCTTGAGAGTTGGCTTAGAATTTTGGGGTGAGGGGGTATTGTTTAGGGTGGTATTTATAGGGTTAGAGTAGATGAAGAGTTTAATTGAAAAAATGTATTAAAAATATATTAAAATGTAATAAAAGTGGAGTAATTGAGGTATTAAGAGGTCTCTGGAACCGATCTAGGTAAATGAAGTGTGCAGGGGAGTATGGGAGGCCAAGAGCCCCAACTTTACTGTTGGGGACTCGGCGGTCCGGCCGAGTCCGGCTGAGTCAAGCCCCCAATTGGTCCCCTGACGGTCCATATACCCACTGGTGTATTTAAGTTTTTATGGGTAGCGGGGTTTTTGTGAGATATGCACGTGTAAACTCTTGGTATTCTAAATATTCAAAACAAAATAATATCAAAAATAATATGGGGTATGGGATTTGAACTCTGGTGCTTTGGTTCAGTAGTGCAAAGTTTTACCAATGAGCTACAAGCCCCTTCTTGTTATTAAGGAGTTAATTAATTACTTAAAGTAATCACAGCAAAAGTAAATACCCCAAGTATATATTAATTTTAAAGCAAATTTTTGTACACTAAAAATGGAGTTGTTACAGTCTACCCTCCTTACAAAAATTTCGTCATCGAAATTTACAACTTTTATTTGAGGACTAGTTTACAAAGAGGTGTGGATATCTTACACGCATTTCATCTTCCCTTTCCCAAGTGGACTCTCCTGGAGTGTCTTTCCTCCACATCACTTGGACCAAGTTGACTTCCTTGTTCTGAAGTGTCTTCACTTTCCTGTCCAGGATCTCCACAGGTTGTTGCTCACAAGATAAGTCGGGCTGTATAGTGAGATCGGAGTGATCAAGAACATAGCTGGGGTCACTCATATACCTTCTGAGTTGTGATATATGGAACACATTATGCACTCCTTCCAATAAAGGTGGAAGTGCTAAGCGGTATGATACTTCACCGACTCGTTCGAGTATGTCGAACGGTCCAATGTATCTCGGACTTAGCTTTCCCCGTCTTCCAAATTGGATCACTCCGCGGTTCGGAGATATCTTCAAGAATACGTGATCTCCTGGATGGAACTCCAAGTGACGTCTCTTAGCATCAGCCCAGTGCTTCTGTCGATCTTGGGCTATGCGCATTCTTTTTCTGATAGTACGAACCACATCAACAGTCGCTACTATCTTCTCAGGTCCAAGAAATTTCCTATCTCCGATGTCGTCCCAACTTAATAGCGATCGACACTTCCTTCCATATAATGCTGCAAAAGGTGCCATTCCTATGCTTGATTGGTAGCTGTTGTTTTACGAAAACTCCACAAGATGTAGGTGATCTTCCCACGATCCTTTGAAGCCTAACATACATGCTCTGAGCATATCCTCCAAGATCTGAATAGTTCGCTCAGACTGACCATCTATTTGTGGATGATAAGCCGTGCTGAAGTTCAGACTTGTTCCCAAGCTTGCTTGCAGACTCTGCCAAAATTGCGATCGGAACCTGGTGTCACGATCGGAGACAATGCAGACCGGAACTCCATGAAGTCTCACAATCTCCTGTATGAGTTCATGGGTATCAGAGGTAGTACATATTTAAAGAGTTTAAATCTTAAGTAAATTATTACCTCCATGTACTTCTTTGCTAATGTCTCAGTTGATTGGCCAACTCGGAATGGGATGAAGTAAGCCGACTTTGTGAGTCGATCCACAATGACCCATACCGCATTGTTACCCTTTGTGTTGCGAGGAAGAGCAGTCACAAAATCCATCATGATGTGTTGCCACTTCCATTCTGGGATTGGTAACGGTTGAAGTAATCCAGCAGACCTATAATGTTCAGCCTTTACTTGCTGACACACCAAGCATTTTGCGACGCTTCTGGCTACTTCACGCTTCATTCCATACTACCAATAATTCTGACGTAGATCTTTGTACATCTTTGTACCTCCAGGGTGTACTGAGTAGGGAGAGCTATAAGCTTCTTTCATTAACTCTCCCCGAACAGGACCTTTTGGTACACACAATCTTCTGTCGTATCTCAAAGATCCGTCTTCATGAATAATGAAGTCTGTTCTGAGTCCATTCTCCACTTGTTCTCTGATCTTTTGCAGCTTAGCATCACTTGCTTGAGCTGCTTTGATCTAGTTGACAATTGTAGATTGAACTTGTAAATTCATCAAACTTGAAGTGTTATCTGGCATGACTACTTCAATCTCTATCTAATGCAAGTCTTGTTGAAACTTCCACTGAGCGGTAAGATACATTGATAATGGTTGACGACTAAGAGCATCAGGTACCACATTCATCTTCCCTGGGTGATATTGCAGGTTGATGTCAAAATCCGCCATGAGTTCTAACCATCGTCTCTGCCGCATATTCAACTCCTTCTGAGTAAACACATATTTCAGGCTCTTATGATCTGTGTATATGTTCACTCGTTCACCAAGTAGATAGTGGCGCCAAACCTTAAGAGCAAAGATGACGGCTACCAACTCCAGATCATGCATCGGACAATTGCGCTCATGAGTCTTCAGCTATCTTGAAGCATAAGCCATAACTTTACCGTGCTGATGTAGAACACATCCTAATCCCTTACCGGATGCATCGCAATGCACTTCGAAACCTCCAGACTGATCCGGTATGACGAGAATAGGCGCTGATGTCAACCTTGACTTGATTTCTACGAAAGCTTGTTCGCATGCTTCTGACCACACAAATTCATCATCTTTACGTGTGAGCTTGGTCAGGGGTGTTGCTATCTTTGAAAAGCCTTCAATGAATTTTCTGTAATATCCAGCTAAACCCAAGAAACTCTGAATGTCCTTCACTGACTTTGGTGTCGGCCATTCGCTTACTGCTGAAACTTTCGCTGGATCCACAGAAATTCCTTCGCCTGATACGATATGTCCAAGAAAACCAACTTGATCTAGCCAAAACTCGAATTTGCTGTACTTGGCATATAATTGATGTTGTCGTAGAGTTTCCAGGACAATTCGTAGGTGCTCGGCATGTTCTTTTCGATTCCTTGAATACACCAGGATGTCATCGATGAAGATGACAACAAACCTGTCTAAGTACTCCCGGAAAACTTGGTTCATTAGGTTCATGAATATTGCTGGTGCATTGGTCACTCCAAATGGCATCACTAGAAATTCGTAATGTCGATAGCGAGTTCTGAAAGCCGTTTTATGAATATCAGCTTCGTTGACCTTCACCCGATGATAACCTGAACGAAGATCTAATTTAGAGAAAACACAAGATCCACTTAGCTAATCGAATAAATCGTCGATGCGTGGGAGTGGATACTTGTTCTTTATAGCGACTTCATTCAAGGCTTTATAATCGATGCACA
Organism: Agapanthus africanus; assembly: GCA_030015575.1. Taxonomy (NCBI): domain Eukaryota; kingdom Viridiplantae; phylum Streptophyta; class Magnoliopsida; order Asparagales; family Amaryllidaceae; genus Agapanthus; species Agapanthus africanus. Next base: position 422,185,273 of record JASDDO010000010.1, on the reverse strand, counting down.
TTCTGTATGAACCTTCCTTCTTCTTCACAAGTAGTACAGGTGATCCCCAACTTGAAGTGCTGGGACGAATCCATCCTTTCGCCAATAATTCGTCCAACTGTGTTCGTACTTCCTTTAAACCTTCCGGACTTAGTCGATAAGGTGCTTTGATCACCGGTTGTGCTCCTGGTACTAAATCAATGCTGAATTCAAGAGCTCGATCGGGAGGCAAACCTGATATATCGTCAGGAAACACATCATCGAACTCTCAAACCACATCTGGTCTTGATTCTTCTTCTGCTTGAGCTGCTGCAACTATTGCTTCCATTGGCTTCGCTTTGTAGGTACTTGGCTCCAGGGTACGGTCTTCGTTTTTGAAATAGAAGACCGAGTTTTCTGGAATCTCAACTACCCTCCTTTGACGACAGTCGATGGTAGCATAAAAAGTTCCAAGCCAATCCATACCTAGAACCACATCGAAGTTCGGTATGTCCAGCACTTTGAAGTCAGCGTAGAATTTTCTGCTGCAGACGACTACTGGACACAAGCTGTATCCCATTGTTTCCTTTAGAACGCCATTTCCTGAACTGACATTCCAGCTGGATACAAGCAGTGAGACTGGAATCGCATGGGTTCGGACGAACCGTTGCGACATAAAGCAGCGAGATGCTCTAGTATCAAACAGTGCTAGTGCAGGTATTGAGGATACTAAGATTGTACCGAAGGTATGTGGGATATGTTTTAGGTATAGGGAAATTTGTGGGTAGGACAGATTCAAAGTATATGATTCAAAGAATTTGAAATTGTAAGATTCAAGGAACATGAATTGTAAAGAATGTTTTAGTTGCTGGTTCTTGTGTTATATTGCTTAGGTTGTTCGTGCAGAACAGAATTGCATGACAGTGTTCCATACAACTCTGACCTGCATAGGCCACCAAAAAAACCTGTCACGCCCCGCTTCCCAGTATACGGGAAGAGGACACGACGAGGCCACTACGTATTTACTGCGAAGTAAATACGCTAAGCGTATCTAAGCAATATAAAAGTAAATGCACAAGAGACAAGATATAATAAAACAGCAACTTTATTTATTCACATTCTTTCTGTACAATGCATGGAAAGTAAATACAACTGAAATAAAGCAATGCCTAAACAATGGCATAACAGAAATGAAAAGGTACTGAAATGAAAGTGTACAATGAACTAAAGCTCGGTGTCTTCACTGAATTGGTCCAAGTCTTCAGCAGTAGGCTCGATCTCAGGAATGTCCAGATCACCTGACGACATTCAAAAAAAAAAAAGAATTTCGTCAGCGAACAAATTGCTCGGTAAGTCCCAAAGATAAGGGAGAAATAGAATAGAAAGAATAAGAAGGTAGCTTTTAAAGTTGTATTATATTGTTTTAGTGTTAACGCTGCTGTTTGTAGATTGGTACAGAAGGATGCCAGTGTATACGAGAGGAGTCTCTATATGCCAGAGACTAAAGGCAAGTATAGTACAAGGAGCCGTTTGTGCCAGGGTACAACAACAACTGGATTCAGGTTAGGTATATTAAGTCTTACTGTCTCGTGCCACTTCTAACACCTTCCGTACCAATCTACCCCTTAAACCCCGTAATGTCTTGATTGTATTATTGTATTGTCTTGTATTGTATTGTAAATTGTATAGATTGTATAATTGGATGACTTACCGAAACCATGATATCAGTAAATGGATGTAACTGGAGAATCGTGTAAATGGATGTATATCCATGGTTCGGTTCGGTCAAGTTGTATAGATTGATAGATGGATTCATGGATTCATGTTGAATTGTAATATTGTAGATTGTAGATTGTAGGTTGTACTTGAATCATATTCAAGTCAGATTATAAAGAGACTCAATCTGAGTCAGACAATTAGAAAAATAAATTGAAGTCCTGATGGTTTTGGTATTATCGGTAACCGCTGCACATGGGCGGCAGGATTTGTGTATTTTTCAAAGACGATTACCGTGTTGATAACACCGTTTGTTAAGTTGTCTACCTTAGATAGGCAAGCACCCACTTCTCCGTCTTCCTGAGGCTCAAGAGATTGGTCCCGCTTAAACCTATGTTTACTAGGGTCCTTAGGGTAATTTATAGAACTTGAGGGGTTTTATGTAAAAATGCTTTTGTATAGTTTTCAAAATTCACCCCAAGTATTTATTAATCATCTTTAGAGTTTTAATGAATGTAGATTTTACATTGTGATATTTCTAGTGAAAATATCCTAATTCCATAATAAAGGGTATTTATTTGTAATATTGACTTGTATGGAATTCATGATATTATAGTGTAAAATAATTCTTGTGATTTTTAAAAAGAGTTAGAATATTTATATTATTAAAAAATAGATATTTAATGTTATATATACATATATTTAGATGAAAATAATTTTAATATATATATTATATTCTAGAAATCTCGTTTTTCTTAAGATTTCGTATTTTTAAATCTTTCGAGACCGAATACTCCTTGCGGAGGTCTGTATCTCGCACTACTAAGCCTGAGGATGTGCGATAATCCGCACCATCCCAAACGGGTTCCCCAAATGGGTTGTAGCGTCGCTTTGCAAAAATTTGTATAAAATACTAATTATTAAGAAAAAATGGTTTTATTAGTAATGGTATTTAAAAGAAAAAGAGTCGTTTTCCCGTATTCTATATTCCCAAGGGTATTGTGCTATGTTGCATATGAGTGTGTGAGGAGGTAGGTCATTACCTCATGATCTACTTAAAGGTATAGTAAGGTTTTGATGTAGAAATGAAACTATATGGTATTTTAATGAAAAAATACGGTAAAATGGAAATAGCAATTACTTTTGATATGGAACTTGTTCAATATGATTGGTTAGCGTTTAATAGTTAACATGTAGTGGTTGAAGCATGATTGTATTAAAGAAAGAGTTAGGTTTTATAAAGAACCGAATCGGGAATCGGAAAAAATCCGATTTCCGGGGTTTAGAATTTCATATTTTCAGAAAGAGTAGAGAACGGGAAAGGTAGGACTTACAAGTTTAGTTAACAGAGGAGAGGGAGTGGGAGTGGACGTAGCTTCCGGTGCGTCGTTCCGTCGCTGGGATCTCTTAGGGTTGTCGCCGGAAAATTCGCCGGAGCTTCGCCTTTTGCTTCTTCCAAAGTACACTAGGGTTTCTAGGGATTTCTTAAGAGTTGGCTCAGAATTTTGGGGTGAGGGGGTATTGTTTAGGGTGGTATTTACAGGGTTAGGCGAGGGTTAGGGTAGATGAAGAGTTTAATTGAAAAAATGTATTAAAAATATATTAAAATGTAATAAAAGTGGAGTAATTGAGGTATTAAGAGGTCACTGGAACCGATCTCGATAAATGAAGTGTGCAGGGGGTAGGGGAGGCCAAGAGCCCCAACTTTACTGTTGGGGACTCGGCGGTACGGCCGAGTCTGGCCGGCGGCGCCGGCCAGAGTCGGCCGGTCCGCCGGCCGAGTCAGGCCCCCAATAGGTCCCCTGACGGTCCATATACCTACTGATGTATTTAAGTTTTTATGGGTAGTGGGGTTTTTGTGAGATATGCACGTGTAAACTCTTGGTATTCTAAAAATTCAAAACAAAATAATTTTAAAAATAATATGGGGTATAGGATTTGAACTCTGGTGCTTTGGTTCAGTAGTGCAAGGCTTTACCAATGAGCTACAAGCTCTTTCTTGTAATTAAGGAGTTAATTGATTACTTAAAGTAATCACGGCAAAAGCAAATACCCCAACTATACATTAATTTTAAAGCAAATTTTTGTACACTAAAAATGGAGTTGTTACATCATTAATGAGATTAATGAATCTAAAAGAAAGCTAAAGATGTTGTAGAATCAAATTTTTCAAAAAAGTAGCTCTAGTTCTTGCTTAACATAGTGGTATTCCTTGATGAGTATCCAGCACCTCATTCGATGAGGAAAGAGCCTAGATCCCTTCACCTGGTGTGACCTCTTTAGCAAAAGCTAGCAAATGCTACAACCCACTCGGTTTGTTTTGAAAACTACTCAATTTTAAAAGCGGAGCTTAAACGACTCCTTTTCAAATTACTAGGTTCTACAACGATATCAAGTTCATTACAATAAAGGTTTTCTTCAAAACCAGTCGTAGCCCTCCGTCATTTCAGATAAGTTCTATTTAGTATTCGTGCTGCGTTTGTTGACCATAGCCAAGACGTAGTGTACACTAGCTGATTAGTGCTTATCTGCCGCATGTGATGCGATTGGATTAGGATAGTTGTACGACTTTGTTGATCACGGGTGGGTTTAATTCAATCACGAAATGACGAGTTGAATTTGGCTAGCGCTTATGATTTTTTGACCATAGCCAAGGTCATAAGTCTCTAGGGTAAAAACAGATATCTGGAATTTCAAGTGTTGAAATTTGCAATGAGATTTCATACCTTCTATGAGATAGTTGGATCCTGATACCCACTGTAAGTAAGTGTTACTCCTGATAGAGTTTTCCAATTTACAATTACCTGATCCAATAGGTGTCTAAGAAAGGTATTAACGTGGTTATGCCTCTGCGGAAACGAGGGTATTTAATTGATTCCATGCGAAAACATGAGGAGACTCTCTCAGAGTACCAATACCTGCCTGGCTGACCGATTGGCAAACTTGTAGGATGTATTTAATCATGGCTAATCTTACCTTTAGGATTTGAAGGAAGATTTGATAAAAACAGTAGGAGCCATCCAGATTAGATAAGATAATAACCAATCTAATTTTTCAAGAGCGCACGCTAAACTGTTTTCTTCTCTCTCTCCAGGTAGCGACCATGAAACACCTTAATCAAGATAATAATATGGATGTATTGACTGAACCCACATATTATATTGGGCTAGGGGACGTTGGTTCTGCTCTATCTTATGACGGTTATAAGTCTGAGAAAGGAATATGGGAATATCAGGATTCCCACGGAATCCAAACGAAGAAAGAGCATGCTGATGCATCTTCTTCGGGTGTGTTCGTTACCGAGAACTGTTTCTCAGTTTGCTCTATGTCCTGGGTATTGGATATCGGATCAGGATCACACATTTGTAATTTGTTACATGGGTTAAGGAGAAGTAGAGAACTGGAAAAGGGTGATAAGTCTCTCGGAATGGTGCAATTGTTGCAGCTAAAGCAGTTGGCAAATATCACCTTGTATTACCAAATGGTAATACATTGATTCCGAACGACTGTTATTTCGTACCAAAAATGATATGCTATATAATATCGATTTCTTTATTAGATAAAGAAGGATATAACTTTGTATTAGAGAAAAATGTTTTGAACATTTTCCTAAATCGAGTGTTGAATGGGTTTGGTACGTTATGTAACGTTATATACATTTTAAATCAAAACACAATTCTAAATCTACCGTCACGCCCCACTTTCCGGTGTACGGCGAAGGGAGCGTGACGAGGCTGCTACGTGTTTACTCTGAAGTAAACACGCTGAGCGTATCTAAGCAATATAAATAAAATGCACTAGAGACAAAGACAATAGATATAAATTGAACCGCAACTTTATTTATTAACATTCTTTTGTACAATGCATCTGAAAAGTAAATACATAGAATGAAAAGCAATGCCTGTTTCCCCAATCAGAGCAAAGCTCTGTTCAACTTCCAAGGCTGGAAATGAAACAACGCTTCTGTTTCTCCCAATCAGAGCAAAACTCTGTTTGAATTTCAAAAATTCAAAAGGTGAAGTAACGCTTCAGGTTCCTTACGCTGCGTGCAAAGCGCCACGTGTCTAAAGCAGACACGCCAGCGCAAGGGGAGCTGAGCCCAAGGCAGCGCACCCCAATAAGAGCAAAGCGCTGTTTTAAAATTTAAATTTAAAAAAAAATAATAATAATAATAAAGGAAGCAACGCTTCAGATAACTTGCGCTCTGCGCTGCGCGACACGTGTCAGCGCAGTTGCGCTACGCAACACGTGTCAGCGCAGTTGCGCTGCGCTCTGCGCTGTACGACACGTGTCAGCGCAGTTGCGCTGCGCTCTGCGCTGCGCGACACGTGTCAAGCGCAGGTGCACTTGCACCAACTGTGCCAGCAATAAAACTTAAATTATTTAATTAATCAGAATTAAAATTCTAGAAAGATCTTTTTAATCTTATTAAAACAAGAAGATTATCTTCTGTAAAACAGAGGCCTTAGGATCAAAGATCCAACGGTGGGGAAATATCCCCAGATCAATCAAAGAAAGATCTCTGTAACTAATCTAACAAACTAATTGGCCCTATATAAAGGCCCCTAGACACCAAGTCTCAGATATACAGAGCTTCTCTAAAAACTTTGAGAAAAACTCAAAGAGAAAAATAGGTAAACCTTTGAAAAAAGAAGAATTTTTTCTAAAAAGATCAAAGATCTAAGAACAAGATCGAGATCTTCAATAAAAAGAAAAAGATCGAAAAAAAGATCCAATCACAAAAATTAAAGAAGTAATTTACTTCATTTCTAGATCTTTAGATCTATATAAAGGCACTGCCTTTTGATGAACCATTGGTTCTTGAATTTTGAGGTAGAACCTCTTCAGAACAAGAAAAAACTTATTTCTTTGATCTAAATTTGATCAAGATGCGCTCTGCGCTATTTTACAGTGCCTTGCACCCCTGATTTGCGATGTTGCGCTCCTTGGACTGGCGCAAGTCACCAGAGAGCGCCACGTGTCAATCTGTGCCTTGCGCTCCTAAAAACAGAGCGCAGCGCTCTTAGTTTAGCACATTGCACCAGAGCGCGCCACGTGTCAACAGCGTACTACCGCAACGCACTGCGCTAACAGACTTGCGCTCAGTAGAGCGTGACACGTGTTACCTCCACATGCGCTGGCGCCTGCGCTCTTTAATTGGCGCAGAGCGCCTGACAGGCCACGTGGCGCACTATCAGACCATTAAATGCTCTGCATTATTAAAAAGGGGCAGAGCCCAATTAAAAGGTCTAACAGACCAAAACAAATGCTATGCATTATTAAAAAGGGCAGAGCCCAATTAAAAGGCCTAACAGGCCTAATCTGAATGCTACGCATTTAATTAAAAAAGTCCAATGCTATGCATTGTTTAAAAAGCCAGAGCCCAAGCAAAAGATAAATAAAATGTTAAACATTTTCAAATGGACTTTACCCAATTCTGGCTATAAGTCCTCAAATTAAATTGAACTGAGCACAACTGCTCTCCCAAATCAATTTACACCCGGTTCGAGGGTACATCTCTGAACTCCTCTGACATTTGTCGTTGTAATCCTTCAACGTCGTCAGAGAGGTGACGGGTTCCGACAACCATACATTGCTACGGACTGTGGGGTCCTTAAACTCATGGACTGAAATGTACTTAAACTAATATTCGTCCCCAAAATGGGAATGTTAAACCGAAATGTCCTTAAACTAATATTCGTCCCCAAAATGGGAATGTTGGACCGAAATGTCCTTAAACTAATATTCGTCCCCAAAATGGGAATGTTGGACCGAAATGTCCTTAAACTAATATTCGTCCCCAAAATGGGAATGTTGGACCGAAATGTCCTTAAACTAATATTCGTCCCCAAAACGGGAATGTTGGACCACCGTGTCCCTAAACTGGAGATCGACCGAAATGTCTCTTGTTCATATCAGATTTTTGCATTTTTATACCGCCCAATTTTTATCATATTGCTTATCGGTAGGTACTCTTAAGCCGTGTTTGCTAGTCAATTGCAGGATACAGGTTCTCGGCTCTAAACGGTGAAATTCATGGAAAAACACGACAAAAATCCGGATTACTGCCAACCACAGATAAAACACGGGTCTCCGCTCTCTATCCGTTTGTTGCCCCACACCAGTTTAAGAAGACAAAATGGCAAATCAATGTCATTTTCATGCACAAGGCTCAATGGCAACACAAGATCCAACAAATCTACGCGGAGCTCGAGGAAATCATGACAAAAAGATCCACATCCAATCACCTTTTGACATGCTGAAATTCTGGACAACTTGTGGAGAGAATCTGAGAAACAAAGTGTACCAAACTGATCCAAACATCAACACTAAGAAGCACAAAAAATACGAGCAGCCAATTTCTCCAAAGCGTCGCGGTTCCGCGGCCGTACGGACTCCTCAGTTGACGAAACTTCAGGATTATTTTGGTCTTTTAATGAAGAGGCAGATTGTTGCCCTAGATTTCCAGTTTCCTGCCTATAAATAGTCCAAAACTTGCTAAAGCCAAGGGTGCTTAATCTTGTATTTTAGGTTTTAAAATACTTGTTCTTCTTCTTCCTCTTCTCATCTCTTCCCCATTAAAAAACTTGTAGTGAGCTTTTGTGAGTGAAGAATGATGAATAAAGAAGTTCTTTTTGTTATTATACTTGTCTTGCTCTTGTTATGTTAATTGCTTGTAATCTTCAATTGATAATTTAGTTGTTGTTATTTATTGTTGTTTCTTTCTTATTCTCTTTTCCTTTATCGTTAAACAACCATGATGCTTACGTTTGATCCTTACCAAGGTGAGGTCGCAGATAGCTAGTTGTTATCTTCTAATCTCCTTCTTTCTATCTTCCTCCTTTGTTTTATTTTTCGTTCTTCTTGTAATGGGTGAGTAGTTTCCATACTTGTTAGGGTAGAATAAGGGAAGTTTGAGAGAAGAAAATCTCTCTCACTCTTTCCTTGCCCAACATCTTAAATCGAACTCCCGTTAATTGAACCACAATCCGCTCCCTACGGCACTCTATCCTACATGATAGCGGTGATTCCGTAGTAAGACCGGTTGTGGTTGAATTAACCAGAGGTTAAGGATAAGAGCCAAGAACGGACGGACAAGCACCAAAAAGAAGAACTTATGCGTTGGAAAGCCTAGCTTATACTCGCAAGTTCCTTCCTAGTCGTGCTAATCCCCGTTGTTGCCGATTACCGTAACACCGATATTAAGAGTGGCAACAAAAGAGGTGAGCGACTCCTAACTCAAACTAACCTAATGCTAACCCTAACAAGCTCTCTTTACATATCATTTTAACACTTAGTTAATCACAAACAAATCTAGACTTTTGGACTTAACTCGTTAAAACACATAGAAAAAGATTCCCATCTTCCTGCGGACGACCCGTACTCAACCGGCTAGCTACAAGCGAAACCGTTTTGATTGCGGTAATTAACTAAACTTGAACACGCAAAAACTCTATCAATCATCTTTAAACTAAACAATAGAGCCCCAAATGCTCTCTTGTTGGATCTAAACGATCTCGTTATGTCGATCCTAGTCTCAAATTAGACTAACGTATCCTTAACTAACGTTTAAGTTGATCTTAGCCTCAAATATGGTTAACGTATCCTTAAACCAAAACCCCAAACCCAAATCTAAGAAAATACGGATTTGGACTAATCCACGTCCTACGGGCGACAACATAAATTAGTCTCCGTATACAATCCACAGGCAACCACAAACAAAATAAACACCCACGACACGAAGTGACCATCTGGAGAAGAAGAAAGTTGTTACCGCGATGCGGTAACGTAATTAACTGCAGGGGCTTGCGCCTGTAGGGAAGAGCGTCCCCACAATCAAAAACCCCTCAAACGAGGGGGAATCTAACGAAGTCTGCTACATCGGACGCATCCGTTTAAACCTTCGATACACGGTGCCATAAATCAACTTGGCATCTTCGGAGAGGTGGACAGATAGCACCAAATAGCATATTCCCCGAATTTCAGGCAAGACGTACATGGCGTCTCCGCCGCGTCTTTCGGAGGGGAACAGATTCTGGCATGCCCGGTGGGACCTTTTCCTCTTTCCACTCCACACTTCATGTGTCGTATTCGCGAACGAATCGCAGTTTGTTAATGGTTGCCCTTGGGTTTCAAGTTACTAAGATTTGGTCTCTTGCTTGGCGCAGAAAGCAAACAGCAATGGCGTTCAACTGCTCCAACTGCTCCAACTGCAACTGCAACCGACGCTCCGCTTCACCTGGAGGTGTAGCCTATGGACCTCAGGCGGCATCACTGTTCACGATGCCGGTGGAACAAATCACCCAGGCTACTACTGGACTATTTTTCGGGACCATGCTCCCGCCAGTATGATTCACTGCCCCAGTGCTCGTACTAGAAGCTCCTAAGAAGTCGGTCTTCGATCGACTTACAGCTGCTGCGGCCCCTCTCAACGGGTCGCCCAACAACAATGCCTCGGTCTTCTCCAGACTAGGCCAAAACTCCTGCGAGCCCACGGTGAAGCTTGCGGTCCCAAAGAAGGTTGTTCAAAAGAGAGTAACCAAATCTGCTCCTGAAGTCATTAAGGTGGCTTCTCCTACCAAGGGGTCGGTCTTCACAAGACTGACCATCCTAACTCCTACTCCCGCTCCGGCTACTCAAAAGACGTCAGTCTTTAATAGGCTGACACCGGCAGCAGCCCCTCACCTGAACAGGGGGCAAGACAAGGCCGTCCCCATTACAGAGCCAATTCTCACAACTCGACATGCTCGACGTCGCCACTGGCGCCGAGTGAGGAATTCCGGAGGTAGTTCCCCTTCTGGGTTAACTCCACCAGCCCCGACGGCGGAAATTAATGCTGCTGTTCCAACTGGGAACAACTTTGAGCTGCTAAATTAAGTGCGTAGGAATTCTCCTACCGCTGTACTGAAGAGGTCTCCCCCTCCGCTGGAAAAGGCTGTAGAAGCAAAGCCAGAACAGCCCCAATCCCCTCAACGGCTGTCCTCCAGAATCTATAAAGTCTGGCGGCAGGCCCGAGACTCGGTGATCGATCCAAATTTCTCCCGCCAACACAAGAAGCTGAAGGTCCAACAGGAAGTCAGCCATCCTGCTAAGCCATGAAAAGCTGTCTGGGTGCCCATCTCGACGGCTCCCTCAACTTCGAACGCTCCTGAGAAAAGAAGGTCGGAGAAGATCCCTGTGCCGGTGACAAAAACCAAAAACACTGAACCAAAACGCCCTAAGTCTGGGGGCATGACCGTCCATACCATTTACATGGCGTCTAGGAAGGAGGATAGTCGCGCTTCAACGGGCCACCGACCACTCACTCGATCCATCACAAGTGCCCAGGAGCAGCAGAAGAAGAAGCTCCAGGAGATGCTGACTACAATGGCCGCGCTCACCGGACCAAAAGAAAGCCCGAAGGCATCATCAGAGCAGCATCGCGAACACGAAATCGATACTGAGTTCCTTCGTAGAATGCTTGAAAAGAAAGACAAGGAGGCTGCAGAGCAAGCGGCCAATATAAAGCAGATGGCTCTCCTATTTCAAGACATGGTCGGGATGATGATCCAGCCGCATCCCCCAGCCGAAGATCCTCCGATTATCCCTGAAGATGACAGAGGAGAAACGTCAAATCCACCGCCGGCTCTTTCAACAGCCAAGGAGGAGACAATTTCCAAAGCTACCCTGGATGATTATATTGGTCAACAAATACGAGCTCACCAGGCAACTAAGGCAGCCGGTCAAGTTGTCAAAACGGGGCGACCATATCCGAGCTGGTATGATCAGATCAAATACTCGCCGGGCTACACGATCCCAAAATTCCATGTCTACAAGGGGACAGGCAATCCCCATCAACATGTTGCCCAGTTCAAGGCTCTTTGTGGCAACACCGGCGGCGATGATAAGCTCCTGCTTAGCCAATTCGTCGGCAGCTTATTGGAGACGGCGTTTGAATGGTACTCTGAGCTTCCGAACGACTCCATCAAAACTTTCGTTGAAATGGAGTTGTTGTTTACCCAGCGTTTCGCAAGCGCCAGCGAGCGTACTCTAATAACAGCTTTGATCAATGCAAGAGTAAAGCCGGGCGAAACTTGGGTTCATTATGCAATCCGATGGCGGAACTTGTGGCCAAAATGCGAACAACGCATCGAAGAAGCACATGCGGTAGGCATGTTCATGGGCACTCTGGATCCGCAAGCGACCATCTCGCAATTCATGATGTTCTTCAAGCCAACTACTTTCCAGCCCTTGATCGACAAACTGGCCTAAATGAACCAGATGGGACATAAGCCATCTCCTCCAAAAATGGACTCTCGAAATGAAAAAGGGAAAGGAAAAACAACTTTCGTCACCAATGCTCAACAACAGCAGAGCAACTTGAAGCCGGTTGTCCGTAAAAACAATATGCGTCCACGCCTATCCCTCGAGGAGAGGCTAGGACGTCCTTACTCATTTCCTCAAGATAAAATGAGAAAACTGTTCGAGCTGGCAGTGTGATCAGTCGAAAATATTGCATTTTTAACACGTCAATTTCCCTACCATTTGCACTCATCTAGAGGTGTTCGGTATTATTATTGCACATATTAGCAAAACAGCCGTAAAATACCAAATTACATATGTTATACCTTAAAACCGACATTTCAAGGGAAATTGAGTGTTTATCATGGTATCGCATCACCTTTGTATAGCGCAACACTTGTTTCGAGAACCTGAAATTCCAGGAGAAAAGCCAAATCTGTGAAAAAAGTGCTGATAAAAATACGCCAACTCCAAGACTTGAGATCTGGCAATGAACTGGAGAGAATTATAAGATTCAACACATCAAAAATATATCATGAAGTTACCAGAAAGAAGCATACAAAAATTCATGCACCAAGGCTACTATTGGGCCGCGGATCCACGGCCGTAAGGCCCCATTGGCGGCGGATCCGCGGCCATAAAGGCGTGACGTCAGCTGAAATCTTCTGCAGTATTCTTCTTTCAAGTCCCACACCTCATCAAGCTACTTCAAACTCCAGAGAACTCCAGAATCTTCTGCCAGATCAGCAAAAATCCTTGTTTAAGCTAATCATGTTCAAGCTTCTCAAGCAAGCTTGCAACTTAACTACCTTAAAACCTAGAAGCTTCTCCTTAACCTCCAAGCTTATGAAGGAAGCTAAAGCCTAACTAACTACCTCTAGAAGCTTCTACCTAACTACCTAGCTTACAAGGGAAGCTAAACTAAACCTAGCTTCTAAAAGAAGCCAAAGCTTGTGAAGGCTATAAAAGGGACCCTAAAGCTTCTTCTCAAAGGTTGTTCGGTTGATTCCTACATCTATTCCCCAATACAAGTTGAGTGACACGACTTGTAAACCCTAATCCCCAATTCAAAATCCAAAGCCAAAATCAAGAACTCCGAGTACCAAATCAAGCATGAACCATTCGATCCTTTAGAAAGCGACGCAGGACTTCATCGGAGCAAGTGATCCAAGGAGATCCGCGACTCAAGGAGACGAGCGAAGCCGAAATCAACGATCAAGTTCTTTCCTCTTGTAGATCTTGAGAGAATCGTAACAAAATTGTTGATAAATAAAGGTGAAATTTCTATATCTTGCTTTCTTTACATTCTTGCATCATGATTCGATCTCAATTTGTGATTGTGTTCCGTATTATGATGTTTGAGTAAAACTCCGCTCGTGGAGGAATCGAGACGATCAATAGACGATGATGTTACAAATCTTGAAACGATTCTTAATTCATATAAATTTTGTAAACTCTTGTAAATTGAAGAATCGACAACCTAGTTTCGAGCGATGCTTTCTTGATTGTGTTCGCTCTTAATTAGTGATCCACGATCGATTCTTGAATTTACTAGAGGCTAGTTTGTGAATGAGATTCATCGAAAGGACAAAGGATGAGATGAAGAAACCCTAGTTTCTTCGAAAGGTCCTTAAACTTCGATTAATCGTCATCGATCTAGTATCAAATCATTAATGGATAAGAAAACGTAATCAATAGATTTCATCATGTCTATGGATTCGATCGATTCCTACGAGCCTCACTTCGATTCTTGATTATTGGATTGGAAATCATCAATTCTTCATTCTTGATTTTAATGTTTTCTTGTTATTAGATCTAGATTTTGCTAATTCTTGAAATTCACTTTTAAATCTTGAATTGAATTGTCTTTTCTTTTCTTTCTTTAATTTTCAATTCATCTAATTTAAATTCGAACGGGTCTCACTTTCCCTGTGGACGATCCGCACTCGCTAACGCGCTACAATCGACACCGTTTTTGATTGCGGTCAAAAATTTCTTTGGTTGTGATTTTTACACATTTTCTTACATACACGCCGGAATTCATTAAATCACAGTGCGCAACAGACTCATCAATCTGCCAGATTCAAAACATCCATTGCAGCCAAACGACGTCAATGATCCCAATTACTGCCCCTACCATCGAGTATTGGGTCATCCGATCGAAGATTGCTATATATTCAAAAACTGGATTGAAGACCAATACCAACGGGGCAAGTTCGCGCTGTCCGAAAACTGGAAGGTGAGCCCGCCACAACCGCATGCTCCGAGAAAGATGGATATGCCGGGGGCATCATGCTCATTCATAGGGAAAGCCCCATGGACCGAAAAGTCCGTAAACTAAAAACCCTCCTCAAATACGGAAACGACGGACCGAAACGTCCTTAAACTAACAGCGGACCGAAACGTCCTTAAACTAATGACGGACTACTACGTCCTAAAACTAGCTGTTGACCGAGATGTCGATAAACTACGGTGGATTGCAAATTCCAAAGCCGATATATAAAAAAAATAATAAAAACGGTATGCCCATAAGCAAAAAGGGCACGGATGAAAACCCGAAAGGGCTCCGTGAGTAAAAACAGCAGGGCTACCGGCGAGTGCTTGTGAAAACCCGAAAGGGCGCGATCTCGTTATATAAAAAGAATAAAAAAAAGGAAGAGAATAAAAAAATGGTATGTTCATAAGCAAAAGGGGCACGGATGAAAACCCGAAAGGGCTCCGTGAGTAAAAACAGCAGGACTACCGGCGAGTGTTTGTGAAAACCCGAAAGGGCGCAACCTCGTTAAAAGACACTTGCAGGGTCCCTTCGACTTTGTAAGGAGAAACCACCCGCGTGAGATCTTTACGACTCACAAGGGAGAAATACACTCAGGGATCCTCACGATTCCTAAGGAGAAATTACACTTGCAAAATCCTCACGACTCGTAAGGAGAACTCTCTTATGGGACCCTCACAGCTCATAAGATTTGAAAGTCTTAAGTTACAGAGACCTGAACCTGTTCTTAAGCAAGCCCCACAACCTTCGATATTGCCCTACAAATGGCTCAATACTAACCCTTGTATACAATCCACGGGCGCGAATAAACATTTCCCTAACCAAGTCCTAACCATGACTAGGGATATGTCCATATTGTGAACAACCCTTGTAAGTCATCTCGACTTATAAGGAGAAAACCCTTTTATAAGATCCTTATGACTTACAGGGGAACATGCACTTAGGAATCCTCATGATTCCTAAGGAGAAAACACACCTACGAGATCCTCACGACTCACAGGGAGAAAAGCCTTTGTGAGACCCTTACGGCTCATGAAGTCAAAATCCTTAGTCGACAGGATCCTAACCCTGTTTACTAAGCCACCTTTGTTCAATATCGACAGAGGCAAATGATAATTCGCTCCTGGCAATATCCCAGTTGTAGCGGTGCTGATGCCGAAATCGGTGTCTAATTCCGAGCTCGCAGCGAAAAGCCAGTAAGGCACACATGCATACGAAATAGCCGAAATGATGGGGCAACTTGCAGACAAAATCGACAGGTAAAAATGTATGCATGAAAAATAGCCGAAATGATTGGGCACCGTGAAAAATAGCCGAAATGATTGGGCACCGTGAAAAATAGCCGAAATGATTGGGCAATCGCGATTTTCGCGATATAAAAAGCTGAAATGATAGAGCATCGCGGAAAGAAAAAAATGATGAAAGAATGAAACTTTCACCCTATAGGTAAGATCGTATCGATCCTTGTATACAATCCAAGGGCACAAACAAAGAAGGAATCACGCCTTCCCTTCTCAGGATCCACCTGAAAGAGAGCCAAGTCTCGACGGTTCACAGACAACCTAGAGACTATCTCAACATTTGTCTCGTTACAACAGACGCAATGTCAACAACGACGTTCCTTCGCAATCCAGCAGGATGCAGACGCAGCGTCAAAAAAAAGCGGAGTGATGGCAAAATCCCAACTCCACCTCAGCATTGGTCTCGATATAGCAGACGAGATGTCAACGACGGCGTTCCTCCGCAGTCCAGTAGGATGCAGATGCAACGTCAACAAAAGACCCCATGGTCGAAACAAAGCGGAGTGATGGCAAAATCCCAACTCCATCTCAGCATTCGTCTTGATACAGTAGATGCAATGTCACCCCGGCGTTCTTCCCCCAGCAGGATTCGGACGCGCCAAAGCAAATGAAGCAAAGGCCAAATTCCTAGCTTCAGGGTCTTGACGGTAACTCATATAAAACCTGAAAGACTACCGAATATCATCCCACATGGAGTGGTCACTAGCTCAACGTTCGTCTCAATACAGCAGACGAGATGTCGCCACGGTGTTCTTCCCACAACAGGATTCGGACGCGCTAAAGCAAATGAAGCAAAGGCCAAATTCCTAGCTTCAGGGTCTTGACGGTAACTTATATAAAACCTGAAAGACTACCGAAGATCATCCCACATGGAGTGGTCACTACCTCGATGTTTGTCTCGATACAGCAGAAGAGATGTCACCACGGCGTTCTTCCTCCAACAGGATTCGGACGTGACAAAGCAAATGAAGCAAAGGCCAAATTCCTAGCTTCAGGGTCTTGACGATAACTCATATAAAACCTGAAAGACTATCGGAGATCATCCCACATCAGCGCGGAGTGGTCACCACCTCGACGTTCGTCTCGATACAGCAGATAAGATGCCACTACGGCGTCTTTCCTCCAACAGAATCCGGACAAGCCAAAGCAAATGAAGTAAAGGCCAAATTCCTAGCTTCAGGGTCTTGACGGTAACTCATATAAAACCTGAAAGACTATCGGAGATCATCCCACATCAGCGCAGAGTGGTCACCATCTTGACGTTCGTCTCGATACAGCAGACGAAATGTCACCACAGCGTCCTTCCTCCAACAGGATTCGGACGCGCCAAAGCAAATGAAGCAAAGGCCAAATTCCTAGCTTCAGTGTCTTGACGGTAACTCATATAAAACCTGAAAGACTATCGGAGATCATCCCACATGGAGTGGTCACCTCCTCGACGTTCGTCTCGATATAGAAGACGAGATGTCACCCCAGCGTTCTTTCTCCAGCAGGATTCGGACGCGCCAAAGCAAATGAAGCAAAGGACAAATTCCTAGCTTCAGGGTCTTGACGGTAACTCATATAAAACCTAAAAAACAATCGAAGATCATCTCGCACCAGCATGGAGTGGTCACTACCTCGACGTTCGTCTCGATATAGCAGACGAGATGTCACCACGGCGTTCTTCCCCCAACAGGATTCGGACGCGCCAAAGCAAATGAAGCAAAGGCCAAATTCCTAGCTTCAGGGTCTTAACGGTAACTCATATAAAACCTGAAAGAATACCGAAGATCATCCCATATGGAGTGGTCACTACCTCGACGTTCGTCTTGATACAGCAGACGAGATGTCACCACGGCATTCTTCCCCCAACAGGATTCGGACGTGACAAAGCAAATGAAGCAAAGGCCAAATTCCTAGCTTCATGGTCTTGACGGTAACTCATATAAAACCTGAAAGACTATCGGAGATCATCCCACATCAGCTCGGAGTGGTCACCACCTCAACGTTCATCTCAATACAGCAGACGAGATGTTACTACGGCGTCCTTCCTCCAACAGAATCTGGACACGCCAAAACAAATGAAGCAAAGGCCAAATTCCTAGCTTCAGGGTCTTGACGGTAACTCATATAAAACCTGAAAGACTATCGGAGATCATCCCACATCAGCGCGGAGTGGTCACCATCTCGACGTTCGTCTCGATACAGCAGACGAAATGTCACCACAGCGTCCTTCCTCCAACAGAATTCGGACGCGCCAAAGCATATGAAGCAAAGGCCAAATTCCTAGCTTCAGGGTCTTGAAGGAAACTCGTATAAAACCTGAAAGACTATCGGAGATCATCCCATATGGAGTGGTCACCTTCTCGACGTTCGTCTTGATACAGCAGACGAGATGTCACCCCAGCGTTCTTTCTCCAGCAGGATTCGGACGGGCCAAAGCAAATGAAGCAAAGGCCAAATTTCTAGCTTCAGGGTCTTGACGGTAACTCATATAAAACATAAAAGACAATCGGAGATCATCTCGCACCAGCGCGGAGTGGTCACCACCTCGACGTTCGTCTCGATACAGCAGACGAGATGTCACCTCAGCGTTCTTTCTCCAGCAGGATTCGGACGCGCCAAAGCAAATGAAGCAAAGGCCAAATTCCTAGCTTCAGGGTCTTGACGGTAACTCATATAAAACCTGAAAGACTACCGAAGATCATCCCACATGGATTCGTCACCTCCTCGACGTTCATCTTGATACAGCAAATAAGATGTCACCCCAGCGTTCATTCTCCAGCAGGATTCGGATGCGCCAAAGCAAATGAAGCAAAAGCCAAATTCCTAGGTTCAGGGTCTTGACGGTAACTCATATAAAACCTGAAAGACTACCAAAGATCATCCCACATGGAGTGAGCACTGTTGAAGTCAAAATTTGCACCCCGGTGCCGACACGTGGCGCGCTTGCGCTCGAGCGCAAGTCCCCCGGTACCGACACGTGGCGCGCTTGCGCTCCAGCACAAGCGCTCGAGCGCAAGTCGCCCCTGTGCCGACACGTGGCGCGCTTGCGCTCGAGCGCAAGTCGCCCCCATGCCGACACGTGGCGCGCTTGCGCTCCAGCGCAAGCGCTCGAGCGCAAGTCGCCTACGTGCCGACACGTGGCGCGCTTGCGCCCAAGCGCTCAGCGTCCGAGTGCAAAGTGCCCACGTGCCGACACGTGGCGCGTTGCGCTCCAGCACTCTGCCCTCGAGCGCAAAGCGCCCCCGTGCCGACACGTGGCGCGCTTGCACTCAAGCGCCTAGGCGCTGGCCCCACGCATCCTTTAGATGTCTTTTTCCCCTTTATTTATATATACATGTATATATACACATATGTATACAAATGTACACATACACATACTCCACGACACTGTCTCTGGTAGAAAAAAATTTTAACGAGGCGCTGCCCCGCACCCCGCAAGGGGGCTGCTAGCCCTCTTGACCCCCAGCCCGCTATCCGGGTAGCGGGACCCCCGTAAAAACTCTGCGTGGCTCCCGATATATTTAAACACCCCCTCCAAAACAACACACACGCACACTGCACATTGAGTTTGCATGACCAGTTTAACCCGTCAATCGGAGGTTCCCTCGCTCCAATGGCGAGGGGTAATTAACGGCAGCTTAGTCCGCGGCTGCCGGAGATTCGGATCCCCACAATCATTAAACCCCGGCCTACCGTAGGCAGGGGGAATCTGTAGTACGCCTGACAAGCGCGCGCGCATTCCCATCTTAATGGGGTGACGAAAAACACCCTACAGATTCTGGCACGCCCGGTGGGACCTATCTCTCCTCCCATATTTTGGGTTAAGCGTTCATGCGAACTCAATCAATATACATACCTGTATTTATACTAAAAATAATGCTTTTTCATGCAGATTTTCAAGCAATCACCTTCCGACGATGTCTTCGATGATGAACTCAACTCCCGTCTCCTATACGATGAGGATAGACTCTAGGACGGTCCTTCCGGCCAGTCTCGGGCGACAATGGGAGGAGCCATTGCTACCATTCGGCTCTATTATGTTCATGCCAGTTGGCGCCATCCCAGCTCCTCAAGCCCCGGTGGCAGACAAACCGGTCTCGAAAGGCAGGAGACCAAATGTGGTAATCTCAAGGGCGCCCCAACCCAAACGCAAGTCGGTATCTGAACGAATTTCCTTGGCCACAGCTGGGGGCAACGCCATCAACACCAACAAAGCTACAACGCGTCCCGAGCAAGCTCCAGCGGCGCCCTTGACAAATGCTCGATCGGGTGTCTTCTCTAAGCTCCCCGCTGATCAACTCACAATGGCTTCCCGGGTAGCGGGTGCCCGCCAAGCCTTCAAAATCAAGAAGCTGAAGGAGAAAAGGCTCAGAGATAGAGCCAACAAAAGGGCTAGGGCTCCTGCCAGGCTTAACCTCATGAGGTTCGAAGAATAGGGTTACCCCGCCGAAGATAAGGAAATGGCTGGGTATGTGGTCCACACTGTCTACACGGTGGGCACGTGCAGCAAGAGCAAGGACGGGGCTACCACATCTCAAACCCAATCTGGCTTGAATGTGGTGGCCGCTTCCCAAGAACAGCCGCATCTGCTGGGTAATGAAAACCCTCTTAATGAGGATGATAGGCGGAAAGACCCTTCGGTCCATGAGAAGTCGGGCTCGGAAAGCGAAGAAGAGCCGACTTTCCGCCCCAGGACCGCGAAGCAAGAGCTGCTTCAAGAGCTCCGAAAGCAGCTCAGAAACAAAGACAAGGAGATGGACAAACTCTACTCCAAAATCGATGACTTGACGAATGTCGTAATGCAGCTCACGGCCCGACTTGCCTCTCAGCCGCCCAATCAAGCGGAGGGCTCTGCTCGTGGACCGGGAAACGGTGTGCCAACATAGCCGACGCCTATTCCCTCAAATCCGAAAGTGGGCGAACCGCATAAAAATCAGTCGCATCCTATCTCGGGAAATGTCTTGGCTACCAATGACAGTAGCCCGCTAACTCAAGATCAAATCATGGATTTGGTTGCCAGCAAAGTCAAAACATTGGTGGCCGAAGCCGAAGCGCAAAAAGATATCAGCAGTAGGGGGAGACCATATCCTGCTCAGTATGATCTAGTGGAATTCCCTAGCGGCTATGTCATCCCCAAATTCGGAAGATTCGATGGGACGGGAAACGCGAATCAGCATATCGCCCACTTCAAAGCCTCATGCGGGAATACAGGGGGCAATGATGCGCTTCTCCTCCGCCAGTTCGTTAATAGCCTGACCGATGTTGCTTTCGACTGGTACGCGAGCATACCGGATGGCTCCGTCACAACTTTTGTCCAAATGGAGTCTCTGTTTCGGCAGAGGTTCATGAGCGTCAGCGATAAGATTACCATTGCCGAGCTCGTAAGGACCAAGCCCAAGAGCGACGAAAGCAACACGGATTTTATAACCCGATGGCGTAATCTCTCCGTCAAATGCGAACCGCCGATAGAGAAGGACCAATCTGTCAGTCTCCTTATCGGAAATCTCAACAACTGGATGGCCCCGTTTCTATGTACCGCGGGTCTCAAAACATTCCAAGAGCTGACCAAAAAGGTCCAAACGTTGGAACGCTCAAAGCCCGAGTCCGCTCAGGATCTTCAGTTCACAAACAGACCGAAACCTTGGAGGGACGACAACCGAAAAGGCGGAAGTTCTAACATCACCGATTCTCCAAATAAGCAGAGAACGGGCGGAGCAAAAATTGACCAGCCTCGAGAGCCAACTTTGGAGGAAAGAAGAAATAAGGTCTACTCATTCCGAAGGGACAAGGTCCATAAAATTTTTAAAGATGCTCTGAAGAATGGCCTGCAGCTACCAGAACCAAGAAGGCTAAGTGAAGCGAACGGGACCGATCATCCTAACTTTTGCCCATACCACCGAGTGCTGGGGCACACTATTGAAGACTGTTGCATCTTCAAGGATTGGGTCGAGAAACAATATAAGGCGGGAGAAATATCATTGTCCCCTGGCGTGTTAACAAACAATCAAGCTGCGACCGCCAACTTCATACATACGGGGACCGATGTCCTTCAGGGACCTGATTCTCTCAAACACCCGCCTTTCTCTGGGAACAATCGACCACCACGTCATTAAACTGGGAACAGTCGACCTCTAAGTCGTTAAACTGGGAATGTAAAAAAATACATATGTATGTAAATAAACAAAAAAATGTGTAAATAAAAGAAAAATAAAGAAAAGCCAAAATGATGGAGCAACTCGCAAAAAAAATCAGCGAGTAAAATAAAAATGAAATAAAAGCCGAAATGATAGGACAATCGCGACCTTTGCGATAAGAAAAGCTGAAGTGATAGAGCAATCGCGGTAAAACAAAAAAAAAACAAAACAAAAAAAAACAAAAAGAAAACAATACAACGGCGAATGATGAGTCGCTCCTGGTACCATATTCCAGTGCAGCGATGCAAACACCAACCAAAATCCAATTTTCCAAAATTCTTCCAGCCCTACGGCTAGTCCCCAAATTGACTACCGTATACAATCCACGGGCTCAAATAATTCTCATCACGTCCATGCCCCACCGCAACCACCGGTTACGCGGCTGGTCTCCGCCTTTGGAATTATGCTCCATTGAGAAGACCCACTCATGTGTCCTCACGATACATGAGGAGAACAAACCTTTGTGGGATCCTTACGACTCACGAAGGAAAAACACACTTAGGAGTCCCCATGACTCCTAAGGAGAAAATACACCTGCGAGATCCTTACGACTCGCAGGGAGAAAATGCTTTTATGGAACCCTCACGGCCCATAAAATTGAAAAGTCTTAGGTGACAGGGATCTAAACCTGTCTCCTAAGCCATCGCTCCCCAACCCCAAAGTGGCGAATGATGAGTCGCTTCTGGTACCATATTCCACTGTAGCGATGCAGACGCCAACCAAATTCCAAATCTCATACCCCAACGGCGAATGATGAGTCGCTCCTGGTACCACATTCCAGTGCAGCGATGCAGACGCCAACAAAGTCCTGAAATTTTTCCGGCCCTACGGTCTGGATCATACATCCTGCAAAACCGTATACAATCCACGCGCGTAAAACATTCCCGATCTCTCCAAAAAAAAAAAGAAAAAAGGAACGGTATGTCCACAAGCAAAATGGGCACGGATGAAAACCCGAAAGAGCTCCGTGAGTAAAAACAGCAAGACTGCCGGCGAGTTTTTGAAAACCCGAAAGGGCGCAAACTCGTAAAAAAAAAGAAAGAAGAAAAAGAAATGAAATGTACTCGCAAAGTCCTCTCGACTTTATGAGGAGAAAATTCCCGCATGAGATCTTTACGACTCATAAAGGAGCAACACACTTAGGGGTCCCCACGACTCCTAAGGAGAAAATACACCTACAGGATCCTTACGACCCGTAGGGAGAAAATGCTTTTATGGGACCCTCACGGCCCATAAAATTGAAAAACCTTAGGTGACAGGGATCTAAACCTGTCTCCTAAGCCACCAATTCCCAAATCCTCTCGGGGTATATGATGAGTTGCTCCTGGCATTATTCCAGTGCAGCAATGCAGATGCCAAACAAACCAAATCAAAATCCTCTCGGGGCACATGATGAGTTGCTCATGGCATTATTCCAGTGCAGCAATGCATATGCCAAACAAACCAAATCAAAATCCTCTCGAGGCACATGATGAGTTGCTCCTGGCATTATTCCAGTGCAGCAATGCAGATGCCAAACGAAAAAAAACCAAATCCAAATCCTCCCGGGGCACATGATGAGTTGCTCCTGGCATTATTCCAGTGCAGCAATGCAGATGCCAACCGAAAAAAAAACAAATCCAAATCCTCCCGGGGCACATGATGAGTTTCTCCTGGCATTATTCCAGTGCAGCAATGCAGATGCCGAAAGAAAACCAATTCCCAAATCCTCTCAAAGACAAATGATGATTCGCTCCTGGTACCATATTCCAGTATAGCGATGCTGATGTCAACTCAAATCAAACAAATCAAACCAACCAATTCTAACATTGGCCTCTGCGTCAAACCAGCGACACTCCATACCGGGGAAATGTCCAACAGCAGACGCTCCGTCTCGGGGAAACGTCCTATCACAGGCACTCCGTCTCGGGGATACGTCCTACAGCAGGCACTCCGTCTCGGGGAAACGTCCTATCACAGGCACTCCGTCTCGGGGATACGTCCTACCACAGGCACTCCGTCTCGGGGATACGTCCTACAGCAGGCACTCCGTCTCGGGGATACGTCCTACAGCAGGCACTCCGTCTCGGGGATACGTCCTATCACAGGCACTCCGTCTCGGGGATACGTCCTATCACAGGCACTCCGTCTCGGGGAAACGTCCTATCACAGGCACTCCGTCTCGGAGATACGTCCTACCACAGGCACTCCGTCTCGGGGATACGTCCTACAGCAGGCACTCCGTCTCGGGGAAACGTCCTACAGCAGGCACTCCATCTCGGGGATACGTCCTACAGCAGCCACTCCGTCTGGGGATACGTCCTACAGCAGGCACTCCGTCTCGGGGATACGTCCTACACCAGGCACTCCGTCTCGGAGAAACGTCCTATCACAGGCACTCCGTCTCGGGGATACGTCCTACCACAGGCACTCCGTCTCGGGGAAACGTCCTACCACAGGCACACCGTCTCGGGGAAACGTCCAACAACAGGCACTCCGTCTCGGGAAAACGTCGACCAGCGACACTCCGCGCCGAGGGCACGTCAACGAAATCACTCCAGGATAGGGAAACGTCTACCACGGACACTCTATCTCGGAGACGCGTCAAGCGTCGACCATCCACGTCGTAAAAAGGGCAGTGCATCCCAGAAAGTGGGAACCAAGGCAAGTCCCATCCACGTGAAAGAAGATCCATCAATTTCATGCACATGACTCACATATGTAGTGTGCATTTATTGATGGGGGGCACTTTATTGAAGTCAAAATTTGCACCCCGGTGCCGACACATGGCGCGCTTGCGCTCGAGCGCAAGCGCTCGAGCGCAAGTCGCCCCCGTGCCGACACGTGGCGCGCTTGCGCTCCACCGCAAGCGCTCGAGCACAAGTCCCCCGGTGCCGACACGTGGCGCGCTTGCGCTCCAGCACAAGCGCTCGAGCGCAAGTCGCCCCCGTGCTGACACGTGGCGCGCTTGCGCTCCAGCGCAAGTCGCCCCCATGCCGACACGTGGCGCTCTTGCGCTCCAGCGTAAGCGCTCGAGCGCAAGTCGCCCACGTGCCGACACGTGGCGCGCTTGGGCCCAAGCGCTCAGCGTCCGAGCGCAAAGTGCCCACGTGCCGACACGTGGCGCGTTGCGCTCCAGCACTCTGCGCTCGAGCGCACAGCGCCCCCGTGCCGACACGTGGCGCGCTTGCACTCAAGCGCCTAGGAGCTGGCCCCACGCATCCTTTGGATGTCTTTTTCCCCTTTATTTATATATACATGTATATATATACATATGTATACAAATGTACACATACACATACTCCACGACACTGTCTCTGGTAGAAAAAATTTCTAACGGGGTGCTGTCCCGCACCCCGCAAGGGGGCTGCTAGCCCCCTTGACCCCCAGCCCGCTATCCGGGTAGCGGGACCCCCGTAAAAACTCTGCGTGGCTCCCGATATATTTAAACACCCCCTCCAAAACAATACACACGCACACTGCACATTGAGTTTGCATGACCAGTTTAACCCGTCAATCGGAGTTTCCCTAGCTCCAAAGGTGAGGGGTAATTAACGGCAGCTTA
Source organism: Agapanthus africanus (assembly GCA_030015575.1). Lineage (NCBI taxonomy): Eukaryota > Viridiplantae > Streptophyta > Magnoliopsida > Asparagales > Amaryllidaceae > Agapanthus > Agapanthus africanus. The sequence goes on along the minus strand of JASDDO010000010.1, from coordinate 422,160,016 downwards.
GTCCACGGCTGCCGGAGATTCGGATCCCCACAATCATTAAACCCTGGCCTACCCTAGGCAGGGGGGATCTGTAGTATGCCTGACAAGCGCGCGCGCATTCCCATCTCAATGGGGTGACGAAAAACACCCTACAGGCACCTCCTCGACGTTCGTCTCGATACAGCAGACGAGATGTCACCTCAGCGTTCTTTCTCCAGCAGGATTCGGACGCGCCAAAGCAAATGAAGCAAAGGCTAAATTTATAGCTTCAGGGTCTTGACGGTAACTCATATAAAACCTGAAAGACTACTGAAGATCATCCCACATAGAGTGGTCACCTCCTCGACGTTCGTCTCGATACAGCAGAAGAGATGTCACCCCAGTGTTCTTTCTCCAGCAGGATTCAGACACGACAATCAAACAACGGAGCCACGGCAAAATCCCAGCTCAACCGCAACATTCGTCTCGATACAGCAGAGGCAATGCCATCAAACGAAGCGAAGGACAAATTCCCAGCTTCAGGATCTCGACGGTAACTCATATAAAACCTGAAAGACCATCGGAGATCATCCCACACCAGCGCGGAGTGGTTATGACTCATCGGGGCTCTCCAAAATGAGCCTAACCTCGAGTAAAAAGAGGCATGGCAAAATTCCTAACGCTTACTCTTCCGACGGTCAAACTGCCTAGGAGGATTGCTCGAAGACGTCTTGTCCAGCCCCCGGAGGGATCAAAGACACGACAGTCGCAAGGCTACTCGAACAGCAAGGTTGCCTATCGAGAAATACATCAGCCGACGCGACGGTACGATGGACAAAACCCTAGTACCACAGACCCTAACGGACCTCTGTCATAAAGAGCAGAGGTTAACTGTGACGTTAGGATAGTCTTGCGAGAAATGCTCGATTCATCTCGACTCGTGAGAAAAAGCCTTAGGCAGCGGGGATTAAAAAACCTGTTTCCTAAGCATTGGGGCCCTACAAGTCGGTCCAAAACGGACTCTTGCATACTATTCACGGACCACACTCTCCAAAGTCGAATCTCAACAAGGAGGGAAACAACCACTTATGAGTCCTCTCGACTTGTAAGAGGGAAAATTCTCTAGTGAGATCCTTATGACTCTCAAGAGAAAACACACTTAGGATTCCTCACGACCCCTAAGGAGAAAATACACCTACGAGATCCTCTCGACTCGTAGGGAGAAAAGTCTTTATGAGACCCTCACGGCTTATAAAGTTGAAAAGTCTTAGGTAACAGATCCTAACCCTGTTTTCTAAGCCATCACCGCTCTACAAAAAGCATAAGATTGACAGTACTATCTACGGATCGTACTTGCTAAAATCGCATGGCAAACAACACAGCAAAGAAAAGAAAGCAACAAAAAGAACATCCGATTTTCATTTGATCAAGCGTTCGAAACATACCCATTCATGCGTGTGCAAAAGATTTAGTACTTGGAATAAGAAAAGCTGAAATGAGAAATTTTCGATTCATATTGCAAAAGGTTCTTACAATTATAAAGACAATAAACAAAGACATTATCCAAATGATTACAACGGCAAAACCTCAAATCCAGGACATGGATTGAGGAACTCGAAAGTGACCTTGTCCAAGACTTTCCAAGCCTGGCGAACCATCCTAGTGTGCTTCCTTTCGTAAGAACGGGCGTTGGGATCCCCACTGATGTCCTCCTCCCTCCGATAGGCAGCAAGTATTGCAGACTGTTGAAAAGCATGATGCAGAAGATCAACAAGATTGTCTCGCCGTCTCTTCGAGATTAGGTTCATCAGGTACACCGAGTACACCTTATCCTCGGCGATGTCCAATGCCCCAAGTGGCACACCAGTACAGAACAAGGGAAGGCTTCCCAGATTGCTCCTACGATAAGCTTTAGAAGAGGGGAACGCCGGGGAAGCAGTTGGCCATTATATGCGTCAAAACGACTCATAATCTCAGCACACTCGGCGTTTGTGAGTTCTCGGTCCTGAGAACGGCCGAGTCGGCGGATGTCTCCATAAGAGATAATCTCGTCGAGATCATACATGTGAGCGTCCATTGTTTCTGTAAAAGAGAATCAACAAAATTATCAGAAAGACTGATTAAGCAATTTCTTATTCAAGACATGGACAGGAAGTTAAACTCCTCGAGAGCAATGCTCTACAGACAGGAGTGATACCCGTCAAAGTCAATTATGAAGGGAAGTTAAAGAAGGCCCCCGAGAACATTGAGAGCTCTGCTCTAAAAAGATGATATAATTCATCAAAAATAAAATTCCATCTTAAATCATCAAGATTCATGAAAAAAGGAGCAAAGCCCCATTAATGAATCAAGAAATTATAAAGAAAATCCTTTTAGAGAGTAAAAGCTCTATTATAGGAACCATGAAATGGTTCTCTTTAGATCAAAAGATCTATGAGACCAAAGCTCTGTTAATGGGTAAAACCCTGGTTTATTAAAAAGTTTTAAACTATACCTAAGTTTTAACAGAGTTTTACTCTTGAAAAGTTCTTAAAGCTTAAGAGCAATGCTCTGAATAAGAGATAATTCTCGAGGAGATGAAAATCATCTAAGTGACCAAAGGTCCTATTTATAGGCATAGAGAGCCGTTTCAACTTCCAAAAGTTGATCCAACGGTTGAGATTCTGCCACCGCTGCGCTCACGGTTGGAGCCACGTAAGTGCAACGGTGGGGGAGCATTTGTTTCCCCAATCAGAACAAAGCTCTGTTCAACTTCCAAGGCTGGAAATGAAGCAACGCTTCTGTTTCCCCCAATCAGAGCAAAGCTCTGTTTGAATTTCAAAAATTCAAAAGGCGAAGCAACGCTTCAGATTCCTTGCGCTGCGCGCAGAGCGCCACGTGTCTAAAGCAGACACGCCAGCGCAAGGGGCGCTGCGCCTAAGGCAGCGCACCCCAATCAGAGCAAAGCTTTGTTTTAAAATTTAAATTTTAAAAAAATAATAATAAAAATAAAGGAAGCAACGCTTCAGATAACTTGCGCTCTGCGCTGCGCGACACGTGTCAGCGCAGTTGCGCTAGAGCGGTTGCGCTGCGCTCTGCGCGACACGTGTCAGTGCAGTTGCGCTACGCTCTGCGCTGCGCGACACGTGTCAAGCGCAGGTGCACTTGCGCCAACTGTACCAGCACTAAAACTTAAATTATTTAATTAATTAGAATTAAAATTCTAAAAAGATCTTTTTATTCTTATTAAAACAAGAAGATTATCTTCTGTAAAACAGAGGCCTTAGGATCAAAGATCCAACGGTGGGGAAATATCCCCAGATCAATCAGAGAAACATCTCTGTAATTAACCTAACAAACTAATTGGCCGTATATAAAGGCCCCTAGACTCCAAGTCTCAGATATACAGAGCTCCTCTAAAAACTTTGAGAAAAACTAAAAGAGAAAAAAGGTAAACCTTAGAAAAAAGAAGAATTTCTTCTAAAAAGATCAAAGATCTAAGAACAAGATCGAGATCTTCAATAAAATGAAAAAGATCGAAAAAAAGATCCAATCACAAAAATTAAAGAAGTAATTTACTTTATTTCTAAATCTTTCGATCTATATAAAGGCCTTTTGATGAACCATTGGTTCTTGAATTTTGAGGTAGATACTCTTCAGAACAAGAAAAAACTTATTTGTTTGATCTAAATTTGATCAAGATACGCTCTGCGCTATTGTATAGTGCCTTGCACTACTGATTTGCGCTGTTGCGCTCCTTGGACTGGAGGAAGTCACCAGAGAGCGCCACGTGTCAATCTGCCCCTTGCGCTACTAAAAACAGTGCGATGCGCTCTTAGTTTGGCGCACTGCACCAGAGCGCGCCACGTATCAGCAACGCACTAGCGCAGCGCACTGCGCTAACAGACTTGCGCTCAACAGAGCGTGACACGTGTCACCTCCACATGCGCTGGCGCCTTGCGCTCTTTAATTGACGCAGAGTGCCTGACAGGCCACGTGGTGCACTATCAGACCATTAAATGCTCTGCATTATTAAAAAAGGGCAGAGCCCAATTAAAAGGTCTAACAGACCAAAACAAATGCTATGCATTATTAAAAAGGGCAGAGACCAATTAAAAGGCCTAACAGGCCTAATCTGAATGCTGTGCATTTAATTAAAAATGTCCAATGCTATGCATTGTTTAAAAAGCCAGAGCCCAAGCAAAGGTCTAGCAGGCCAAATATAAATAAAATGTTAAACATTTTCAAATGGACTTAACCCAATTCTGGCCATAAGTCCTCAAATTAAATTGAACTGAGCACAACTGCTCTCCCAAATCAATTTACACCTGGTTCGAGGGTACATCTCTGAACTCCTCTGACATTTGTCGTTGTTATCCTTCAATGTCGTCAGAGAGGTGACGGGTCCCGACAACCATACATTGCTACGGACTGTGGGGTCTTTAAACTCATGGACCGAAATATCCTTAAACCAATATTCGTCCCCAAAATGGGAATGTTGGACCGAAATGTCCTTAAACTAATATTCGTCCCCCAAATGAGAATGTTGGACTGAAATGTCCTTAAACTAATATTCGTCCCCAAAATGAGAATGTTGGACCACCGTGTCTCTAAACTGGAAATCAACCGAAATGTCTCTAAACTAAACAATAGAGCCCAAAATGCTCTCTTGTTGGATCTAAACGATCTTGTTAAGTCGATCTTAGTCTCAAATTAGACTAACGTATTCTTAACTAACGTTTAAGTTGATCTTAGCCTCAAATATAGTTAACGCATCCTTAAACCAAAACCCCAAACCCAAATCTAAGAAAATACGGATTTGGACTAATCCACGTCCTACGGGCGACAACATAAATTAGTCTTTGTATACAATCCACGGGCAACCACAAACACCCACGACACGAAGTGACCATCTGGAGAAGGAGAAAGTTGTTACCGCGATGCGGTAACGTAATTAACTGCAGGGGCTTGCGCCTGCAGGGAAGAGCGTCCCCACAATCAAAAACCCCTCAAACGAGGGGGAATCTGACTAAATCTGCTACATCGGACGCATCCGTTTAAACCTTCGATACACGGTGCCATAAATCAACTTGGCATCTTCGGAGACGGATAGCACCAAATAGCATCTGCCCCGAATTTCAGGCAAGACGTACGTCGTGTCTCCGCCGCGTCTTTCGGAGGGGAACAATGCCTAAACAGTGGCATAATAGAAATGAAAAGTACTGAGATGAAATGTACAAATAACTAGAGCTCCGGGTCGAAGGCTAGCTGATCCAAGTCCTCGCTGGTGGGCTCAATCTCCTGAAGTTCCGAACCACCTGACAACATTCCAAAGAAGAAAGAGAGGGGATGTTGTCAGCGAACAATCACTCGGTAAGTCCCAAAGATAAGGGAGAAGTAGAATAGACAGAGAGAGAGTATGTAGCTTTTAAAGTTGTATTATATTGTTATAATATTGTATTTAGTGTTAACGCTATAGTTTGTAGCTTGGTACAGAAGAAGCCAGTGTATACGAGAGGAGTCTCGGTAAACAAGAGACTAAGGTGGACGGAAAGTACAAGGAACCGTTCAGCCACGGTACAAAGGCAATTGAATTCAGGTTAGGTATCTTAATGATTGCAGTCTCATGCCACCTCTAACACTTTCCGTACCAATCTACCCCTTAAACCCCGCGATATCTTGATTGTATTGTTTGTATTGTATTGTAAATTGTATTGTCTTGTATATTTAATTGTATAGATGGATGACTTGCCGAAACCATGATATCAGTAAATGGATGTAACTGGAGATTCATGTAGATGGATGTATATCCATGGTTCGGTTCGGTCAATACAGATAATAGATTGAACAGATTGATTATATGGATTCATAGATCCATGTTATATTGTAGTTTGATACTTGAATCTCATTCAAGTCAGATTGATTATATCGAAACTCGGTCTGAGTCAGACAATTAGAAAAGAAATTGAATCCTGAATTAGGTTTTAGTGTTATCGGTAATCGCTGCACATGGACGGCATGATTTGTGTCTTTTTCAAAGACGATTACCTTGTTAATAACACCATTTGTTAAGTTGTCTACCTTAAATAGGCAAGCACCCATATCTCCGGTTCCCTGGGGCTCAAAAGACCGGTCCCGCTTAAACCTATGTTTACTAGGGTCCTTATTGTAATTTAGTATAACTTGATGGGGTTTTATGTAAAAATAATTTTTGTATAATTTTCAAAATACACCTCAAGTATTTTATTATCGTCTTTAAAGTTTTCATTAATGTATATTTTATCATTGTGACATTTCTAGTGAATAAAACCTATTTTTCATAATATATGGTATTTATTTGTAAAGTATTGAACTTATATACAATTGCATGGTATTTTTATGTGAAGTGATTCTTTTTTATTTAAAAAGGTTGGAATATTTATTCTATATCAAAAATAGATATTTTGATGATACATATATATTTATAAAATAATTTAATTTATTATTTTTTCTAGAAATTTCATTTTCTTAAGATATTTGTATTTTTAAATCTTTCGAGACTATATACTCCTTGCGGAGGTCTGCATCTCGAACTACTAAATTCAAGGATGTGCGATAATCCGTACCATCCAGAACGGGTTCCCCAAAATGGGTTGTAGCGGCGCTTTGCAAAGATTTGTTAAAAATACACATCGTATAAAAAATGGTTTTTATAAGTTGAAGGTATTTAATTGTAAATTCGTATTCCCGTATTCTATATTCCCAAAAGATATCGTGCTATGGTAGATATGTGTGTTGTGAGGTAGGTCATTACCTCATGAGTTTTCTAAAGGTATAATAAGGAATTATGATGTTTAATGTCGAAACTGAACTACATGGTATTTTTCTGTAAAAGTGCTATAAAAATTGAAATGTAAATTCTTTTGATATGAAACTTGTCAATATATTTTGTTAATGTTTAATGATCATGATGTGGGAGTTTGGTATTATTGTGTTTAAGAAAAATATGATTTTTAAGAAAAAACCGAATCGGAAGTCGGATTAACTCCATTTCCGTCGGGTCTTAGAATTTTAAGTTTTTAGAATAGTAAGAAGAAGGGAAGAAGGGACTTATGGGTTTGAAGTGTTGAGAAGAGGAAAAGGAAGAAGTAGGAGGTGCCGGTGTGTCATTTCGTCGCCGGAATCTTCTCGGATCGCCGTCGGAAATTCGCTGGAGCTTCGCCCTTCGATAACTCCATTTGCACACAAAGTCTATGGATTTTTCTTGAGAGTTTGGACAGAGTTTTGGAAGTGAGGAGGGGTGAGTTTAGGTGTGGTATTTATAGAAAAATCTAGCATTTAGAGTAGATGAAAGGGTGTGAGAAAATTGTATTTAATTTTGCATTAAAAAAAATTAAAAGGGGTGTTTTAAATTCTCTGTAAATGTGCAGGGATTTTAAATAGTATAGGGTTAATGGGGGTAGGCCAAAGGCCACATGAGTTCAAGAAAACATTGGAATCGGCCGAGTCAACCTGGCGGCGCCGGCCGAGTCAGGCTTCCCGCCGGCCCGAGTCAAGCGAGTCGGGGCTGGGCTCGTCGCCACTTGTCCTCTGTCGCTTGGTCTACCTCCTAGACTTGTTTGTTTTATATGTGACTTTTGGTTTTACGGGTTATGCACGTGCAGACTCTTAGGCTTCTAAAAAAATTAAAAGAAATCAAATTAAAAATAATACGTGGCTGATGGGATTTGAACTCTCGTGCTTTGGTTCAGCGGTGCAAGGTCTTACCAATGAGCTACAAGCTCTTTCTTGCTATTAAAAAGCAAATCAAACTTATAACTTTTGCTCAGGCAAAAGTACCACTTTCTGTATTTTTGAAAAAATTTCGTACAGAAACTTTAGGGTTGTTACATTCTACCCTCCTTATAAAAATTTCGTCCTCGAAATTTTTAAAAGGAAAGTGTAACAGATTCAAGAGAAGTTTGGTGACTGATAGTGTATGAAAAATAACAAAATGATACAAGGGTTTAAAACAATGTAAAAGAGACTTACTAGTGTTACCTTGGCCAACTGTCTCGGCTTCTACGGCTGCTAAGATGTAAGCTTATCGCCGTGGCACGTTTCTCCTAGCTGGGGGCACATTCCTCTATCCTCGAGGCATGTTCCTCAATGCCTGTTGGAATTGGCGAGTAGGTGGTGCAGGTGGTGGAGTAGAGAGTGCAAGACAAGGTGCAGGGGCCTGGATAGCTGCCCGCTGTAGGTAGTTGGTGGGTGTGTGAGCTGAGTTGGGTCTATAGGGACAAGTTCCAATTCTATGATCGGATGTGTCACAAATTAGGCACAGGCCTTTTGCGCGCCTACAGTCCTTCCACAAGTGTCCAGTCTTCTTGCAGTAGAAACAAAAACTTGAACTTGATCGGTTAATTGTTTCTTTCTGTCTCTTAGATTCAAAAGGTTGTATAGGATGGGCTCCTCTTTCCATCTAGATGGCAGAGCACTTCATACCGGTTGTTTCTGCTTCTGATCGGTTCAATAATATAGCAGTCTGCTGCTGCAGTCCTTCTAGGAGGCTTCGGATTGCCTCAAGCAGAACTGTCTGCTCGTTGATCGGAGCAGCGACGGCAGGTGTGAGTGGTAGTAGTGGGAGAGTGTTGTTGATATTCATGCTGGTGTTGTTTGGGGAATCCATAACCTTAAAAGAAAATTTTGGTTTAGGATAAATTCAAAGTATATGAAATGATAAGATTCAAGGAATATGAATTGTAAAAAATATTTTCAGTTGTTGGTTCTTGTGTTATATAGCTTAGGTTGTCCACGCAGAACTGAACTGCGTGTTCTATACAGCTCTGACCTGCATGGGCCACCAACAAAATCTGTCGCGCCCCGCTTCCCGGTGTACGGTGAAGGGGGCGCGACGAGGCCGCTACGTATTTACTCTAAAGTAAATACGCTGAGGGTATCTAAGAAATATAAATAAAATGCACAAGAGACAAAGACAATAGATATAAATTGAACAACAACTTTATTTATTAACATTCTTTAGTACAATGCATCTGAAAAGTAAATATATGGAATGAAAAGCAATGCCTAAACAGTGGCATAACAGAAATGAAATGTACAAGTAACTAGAGCTCCGGTTCGAAGGCTAGATGTTCCAAGTCCTCGCTGGTGGGCTCGATCTCCTGAAGGTCCGAACCACCTGACAACATTTCAAAGAAGAAAGAGAGGGAATGTCATCAGCGAACAATCGCTCAGTAAGTCCCAAAAAAAAGGGAGAAGTAGAATAGACAGAAAGAGAGTGTGCAGCTTTTAAAGTTGTATTATATTGTTATAATGTTGTATTTAGTGTTAATGTTGTGGTTTGTAGCTTGGTACAGAAGAAGCCAGTGTATACGAGAGGAGTCTCAGTAGACCAGAGACTAAGGTGGACAGAAAGTATAAGGAACCGTTAAGCCACAGTACAACGGCAATTGAATTCAGGTTAGGTATCTTAATTATTGCAGTCTCGTGCCACTTCTAACACCTTCCGTACCAATCTACCCCTTAAACCCCGCGATATCTTGATTGTATTGTATTGTAAATTGTATTGTATTGTATACTTAATTGTATAGATGGATGACTTTCCGAAACCATGATATCAGTAAATAGATATAACTGGAGAATCATGTAGATGGATGTACATCCATGGTTCGATTCAGTCAATACAGATTGAATAGATTGAACAGATTGAACAGATTGATTATATGGATTCATAGATCCATGTTGTATTGTAGTTTGATACTTGAATCTCATTCAAGTTAGATTGATTATATCGAGACTCGGTCTGAGTCAGATAATTAGAAAAGAAATTGAATCCTGAATTAGGTTTTGGTGTTATCGGTAACCACTGCATATGGACGGCAGGATTTGTGTCTTTTTCAAAAACGATTACCGTGTTGATAACACTGTTTGTTAAGTTGTCTACCTTAAATAGGCAAGCACCCATATCTGCGGCTCTCTGGGGCTCAAGAGACCGGTCCCGTTTAAAACTATGTTTACTAGGGTCCTTATTGTAATTTAGTATAACTTGATGGGGTTTTATGTAAAAATAATTTTTGTATAATTTTCAAAATACCCCTCAAGTATTTTATTATCGTCTTTAAAGTTTTCATTGATATATATTTTATCATTTTGACATTTCTAGTGAATAAAACATATTTTTCATAATATATGGTATTTATTTATAAAGTATTGAACTTGTATGGAAGCATGGTATTTTTATGTGAAGTGATTCTTTTTTATTTAGAAAAATTGGAATATTTATACTATATCAAAAATAGATATTTTGATGATACATATATATTTATAAAATAATTTAATTTATTATTTTTTCTAGAAATCTCATTATCTTAAGATATTTGTATTTTTAAATCTTTCGAGACCGTATGCTCCTTGCGGAGGTCTGCATCTCGCACTACTAAGCCCGAGTATGTGCGATAATCCGTACCATCCCGAACGGGTTCCCAAAAATGGGTTGTAGCGGCGCTTTGCAAAGATTTGTTAAAAATACACATCGTATAGAAAATGGTTTTTATAAGTTGAAGGTATTTAATTGTAAATTCATATTCCCGTATTCTATATTCCCAAAAGATATCGTGTTATGGTAGATATGTGTGTTGTGAGGAGGTAGGTCATTACCTCGTGAGTTTTCTAAAGGTATAACAAGGAATTATGATGTTTAATATCGAAACTGAACTACATGGTATTTTTCTGTAAAAGTACTATAAAAATTGAAATGTAAATTCTTTTGATATGAAACTTATCAATATGTTTTTTAATGTTTAATGATCATGTAAAAATTGAAATGTAAATTCTTTTGATATGAAACTTATCAATATGTTTTTTAATGTTTAATGATCATGATGTGAGAGTTTGGTATTATTGTGTTTAAGAAAAATATGATTTTTAAGGAAAAATCGAATCGGAAGTCGGATTAACTCCACTTCCGTCGGGTTTTAGAATTCTAAGTTTTTAGAATAGTAAGAAGAAGGGGGAGAAGGTACTTACAGGTTTGAAGTGTAGAGAAGAGGAAAAGGAAGAATTAGGGGTGTCGGTGCGTCGTTTCGTCGCCGGAATCTCCTCGGATCACCGTCGGAAATTCGTCGGAGCTTCGCCTTCCGATAACTCCACTTGCACACAAAGTATAGGGATTTTTCTTGAGTGTTTGGACAGAGTTTTGGAAGTGAGGAGGAGTGAGTTTAGGTGTGGTATTTATAGGAAAATCTAAGGTATAGGGTAGATGAAAGGGTGTGAGAAAATTGTATTAAATTTTGCATTAAAAAAATTAAAATTGGTGTTTTAAATTCTCTGTAAATGTGCAGTGATTTTAAATAGCACAGGGTTAATGGTGGTAGGCTAAAGGTCATAGGATTTCAAGAAAATATTGGAATCGGCCGAGTCAACCCGGCGGCGCCGGCCAAGTCAGGCTTCCCGCCGGCCCGAGTCAAGCGAGTCGGGGCTGGGCTTGTCGCCATGTGTCCTCTGTCACTTGGTCTACCTCCTGAACTCATTTGTTTTATATGTGACTTTTGGTTTTACGGGTTATGCATTTGCAGACTATTGGGCTTCTAAAAAGATTAAAAGAAATCAAATTAAAAATATTGTGTGGCTGATAGGATTTGAACTCTAGTGCTTTGGTTCAGCAGTGCAAGGTCTTACCAATGTGCTACAAGCTCTTTCTTGCTATTAAAAAGCAAATCAAACTTATAACTTGTGCTCAAGCAAAAGTACACATTTCTGTATTTTTGAAAAAATTTCGTACAGAAAGTTTAGGGTTGTTACATATACAGACACACACAAGAGGAAAAGTTCAGAAATGAACAAATCTAACATATGGCATTGCAGGCTTGGTCATATCAATGCGACCAAACTAGCTAAGTTACATAAAAATGGATATTCGAACCCGTTCGAATTTATATCTTATGAAACTTGCGAGTCATGTCTCAAAGGCAATATGACCAAAACTCCATTTACAGGACATGGAGAAAAAATAACTGAACTCTTAGGACTGATACATAGCGATGTATGTGATCCTATGTCTACACATGCCAGAAATGGTTTCTCGTACCTCATTGCATTCACAGATGATCTCTCAAGATTTGGACATGTGTTCATATTGAAACACAAATCTGATGCTTTTGAAAAATTCAAGGAATATAAGTACGAAATTGAGAACCAGACAGGTAAAAATATTAAAATCAATATTAAAATCCTTCGATCTGATCGGGAAGGAGAATACTTAAGAGAGAATCTTTCGATCTGATCGGGGAGGAGTGAAGTGGGAGATTAGGAGACTATTTAAAAGATAATGGGATTCTCTCTCATCTTGCTCCTCCATATACAACACAGCACAATGGAGTATCAAAACGGAGGAATTGCACCCTATTAGATATGGTGCGCTCTATGATGAGTATTGCTGAGATACCTTTTTTCTTTTGAAGTTATGTACTTGAGACAGCTGCATACCTATTGAATAGGGTTCCGACCAAATCCGTGCCTACTACTCCATATGAGATATGGAATAGGAAGAGACCATCTCTTAAAAGAGTTAAGATATGGGGTTTTCCGGCCTATGTTAAAAAGGAAAATCCGGACAAGCTCGAGGCAAGGTCTGTTTTGTGCAAGTTTGTGGGATATCCAAAGGATTTATATGGATATATCTTCTACCATACCGAGGAACAAAAATTGTTTGTTTCTCAACATGCCATCTTTTCAGAAAAGGAATTTCTTGTGAAAGAAATTAGTGGTAATGAGGTAGAGCTGGAAGAAGTTCCAGCTACACAAACTACAACTGATGATTTGGTGGAACCTGAGGATTCGATAGTCCCCGACGAACCTCAGAAACTCCGCAGATCTAGTAGGGTTCCTCATCCACCTGAGAGATACTACGGTTTTCTCATAGACGGTGAGAGCGAGGATTGCATCATGGAAGATGATGACCCAACTAGTTTGGAGGCCATCACAAGTGGGGACTCTGTGAAATGGCTAGATGCTATGCGATCTAAGATGGAATCCATGTACACCGATAAAGTATGGAATTTGGAAGTTGCTCCTGAAGGGGTAAAATCCATCGGGAGCAGGTGGATCTTTAAAAAGAAAATTGGTGTAGATGGAAAGGTTGAGACCTTCAAAGCTAGAATTGTAGCAAAAGGTTTTCGTCAACGACCAGGTGTCGACTATGATGAAACATTTTTTCCTGTCGCTATACTTAAGTCCATCAGGATCCTTCCATTGTTGTATACCATGACTACGAAATCTGGTAGATGGACTTCAAGACCGCTTTTCTAAATGGTGATTTAGAAGAGAGCGAGTACATGACACAGCCAGAGGGCTTCTTAGACAGTGGGAGCAGCGGAAAGATATGCAAGATGCTTAACTCAATTTATGGATTAAAGCAGGCATTGCGGAGCTGGAACGTCTGTTTTGATGTAGCAGTCAAAGAGTTTGACTTCATCAAAAACATAGATGATCTATGTATATACAAAAAGGTTGTATAAAGTAAGTTTGTCTTCTTCATATTGTACGTGGATGAAATACTCTTGATAAGAAACGATGTTCATATGCTACACTCGATCAAAGCTCTTCTTATCACATAAGTTCTCCATGAAAGATCTAGGTGATACCTCCTACATCCTGGGAATTAAGATCTATAGAGATAGATCTAAAAGGATTTTGGGATTGTCCCAATCCAGGTACATTGACACCATACTAAAGAGATTTAGTATGGAAGATTCTAAGTATGGTAATTTACCCGCTTGTTCAGGAATCACTCTCTCCAAAGAGATGTCTCCCAAGACTGAATTGGAGAGGGCTCGCATCACAGTGATACCCTATGCTTCTGCAATTGGATCTATTATGTATACGATGTTATGTACCAGACCGGATGTAGATTACGCACTAGGTATAGTGAGTATGTATCTATCAGATCCTGGGGGAAAGCACTGGACAGTTGTGAAGAATATTCTTAAGTACTTGAGAAGGACTAAAGAAATGTTCTTGGTGTATAGTAACGGTGAACTTTAAGTGGAGTCCTTTACCGATTCGAGCTTCCAGAGTGATAAAGACGACAGTAAGCCGGTCTCGGGTTTTGTCTTCACCCTCAATAGAGGGGCGGTATGTTGGAAGAGTTCCAAGCAAGATACCGTAGTAGACTCGATGATAGAGGCTGAATACCTCGCTACCAATGATGCTGCCAAAGAGGCTATCAGGATGAAGAAGTTCATTGCTGAACTTGGTGTGGTTTCATCCATTGAGCATCCAATACCTTTGTATTGTGATAACAATGGAGTTGTGGCATTATCCAAGGAACCCCGGTCCCATCAACGATCCAAACATATTCTTAGGTGGTATCACCTGATCCGAGAGATAGTAGATTGCCGAGAGATCGAGATCAAGAGAGTTGACACAAAGGACAACACAACGGATCCACTCATGAAGGCCCTCCACCAGACGAAATTTGAGAGACTTTTTGGGTTGTTGGGTATAAGATACTGCAACAACTGGCCTTAGTGCAAATGGGAGATTGTTAGGAATATATATGCCCTAGAAGCCATTATTGTATGATATAATGGATGCTTGGACATATATATAAAGGACTTTCTTGCTCAACATGATAGTATGCTATCTGGTTGCTCTTTATCTTAACATGTACACTTGTATTATTATACTACCTCTCTGTTACATGTTGATAAAACCTTTAGGATGTGGACTTGACTACCAGGACTATGATGCAGATCATACTAGTGGGGCCTGGATAGTCCACAAGCACATCCTTTAATAGTTCCTAGTCGAGAGGATATCGAGACAGGGCATCAATATTCCAAAGTAGACTAGTGTGTATGTTTCTTGACCCTGTATGGGACGATGGTTGATCCCACAACCATTAGTGTTTGACATCAAAAATTATACACATGTGCTCATTATAGAATAGGTACACCGAACAGGACTCGCCGAGAACTCCTAGATGGTACCATACCTATCGTTAGATAGCAGTTCTCTAGTGACACTGGTACAGATTAGTCTGTAGACCCGAGATCGTCATAGTGTCTTGTGTGGTTCCTACTGTGCTTTGATTTCCTCCCTACTACGGCTAAAAGAAGTCGTGCAAACAGGTGGATTTTGGGTACAGTCCCAAGTCACATGGAGGCAGTGAGAGATAGGAGGGGTTTCGTCTCTCCCGATATAGGGAGTTGATGTTGTGCTGTCACGCCCCGCTTCCCGGTGTACGGTAAGGAGACGCGACGGGTCACGCGATGTATTAACTCAGAAGTAAACACGCTAAGCGTATCTAAGCAATATAAAGTAAAAGTACACAAGAGACAGGAATATAAATGAACAGCAACTTTATTTATTAACATTCTTTTACAGGTACAACTGGAAATGTAAATACATGAATAGAAAGCAATGCCTAAACAATGGCATGAACTGAAATGAAAATATGTACAAGTAAAGCCTAATGCTCCGGGTCTTCAATGTACTGCTCCAAATGCTCCTGGTTGGTCTCGAGCTCAAGTGTGTCCGGTCCATCTAACAACATTGCAAAGAAGAAGAGAAATAGGAATGTCGTCAGCGAACAATCGCTCGGTAAGTCCCAAAGATGAGAGAAGTATAATAGACAGAAAAAAGAGTATATCTAGTTTAATATTTGTTTGTTAGGTTAACGTAGTATTTGTAGCTTAGTACAGAAAAAGCCAGTGTATACGAGAGGAGTCCAACGACTTTGGTAATCCGTAGTACAAGGCTCAATCGAAAATACCACGGAACAACGACATGGATGTAATTACGTCTTAAGTGACCACCTCGTGCTACCTTTAACATATTCCGTACCAGTCTACCCCTTTACAAACCCCGTAATATCTTATTGTATTGATAGTATTATTTTTAATATAGATGGATGGCTTGCCGAAACCATGATATCAGTAAATGGAATGGATGTAAATGGAAAGTCATGTAAACGGAGTATATCCATGGTTCGGTTCAGTCGATATAGATTGATAAAGATTGAATAGACGAATTCATGTTGGATTGCATTTATACTTAAATTGGATTCAAGTCAGATTGATTTCAGATCATGACTCGAACTGAGTCAGACTTTTAAACAGAATTGAAGTTCTGATTATTTTGGAGTTATCGATAACTGTTGCACAAGGACACATGATTTGTGTCTTTTTCAAAAATAATTACCGTGTTGATAACACCGTTATTAGATTGTCTACCTTAGATAGGCAAGCACCCATATTCTCCGGCTCCCTGAGGCTCAAGAGAGCCGGTCTCGTTTAAACCTATATTTACTAGGGTCCTTATTGTAATTTAGTATAACTTGAGGGGGTTTTATGTAAAAATAGATTTTGTATAATTTTAAAATACACCTCAAGTATTTAATTATCATCTTTAGGTTTTTCATAGGTATATTTTATAAAAATATAATTTCTAGTGAGTAGAACCTAGTTTTCATAGTATATGGTATTAAAATGAAATATCGGTATTGCTTTATATTTGGATGGTATTTTCATGTAATGGTGATTCCTTTGATTTGGAAAACTTAGAATATTTATATAATATAATTAAAATAGATATTTTGATAATAATTATACATTTAAAAAATAAATTTTATTTATTCTTGTAGAAATATCATTTTCTAAAGAAAAATGCATTAAAATTTTCATCGAGATCGAATGCTCCTTTCGGAGGTCTGTATCTCGCTCTACTAGACCCAAGGACTAACCCAATCCATCCCGATCGAGGTCCCCAAAATGGGTTGTAGAGGCACAATTGCAAGAAATTATTTAACACACTTTTTAAAGAAATGGTTTTGCAAGTTGATGGTATTTATTTGTAAAGTCATGTTATCCCATGAATATATTCCTAAAACTTTATCGTGCTATGTCAAAGATATGTGTTGTGATGAGGTAGGTCATTACCTGGTGAGTTATCTAAAGGTAATACAATTTTTATGTTGTTTTATGTCGTAAATGAAGTATGTGGTATTTTACCGTAAAAATACAATAAAAATTGCGTAAATGATTCTTTTGAGATGAAACTTGTTTTAATATGTTTGTTAATATTTGTTAAACAATATATGAGAGTATGTTATTTTATTGATTAAGAAAAATAGGCTTTTTAATGAAAACCGAATCGAAAGTCGGACTAACTCATCTTCCGTCGGGTTTTAGAAATGAAGGTTTTTATAATAGGAGAAGAGAGGGGGAGAGGGGACTTACTGGCTAGGGAACAAGAGAAGAGAGAGAGGAAGACTAGAGAAGTGTCGGGACGTCGTTTCGTTGCCGGAATCTCCTCGGAACTACGCCCTTCGCTAACTCCACTTGCACAAATTATGACTTGAAAGTTTTGGAGAGTTTTTGTGGGGAAGTTCTGAATGAGGAGGGATGAAAGATAGTGTGTTATTTATAAGAAAAACTAGGGTTTAGTGTATTGAATTGGAGAATTAAAAATTTGCATTTAAAAGGATTAAAGGGGTGATTTTAATCCCTCTGCCAATGTGAAGAAAAATCAAACAATATGGGGGAAGTGGGGTAGGCCAAACGGTGTAAGGGGCAAAATTTTAGACCATTCCCGATGGGGGGGACCGGTGGTACCGGTTTTTGAACAGTTTTCGCCGGTTGGATCCGGTGGTATGGGGCTCAGATTCACGCCACGTGTCCCTGCCGTCTCATATACCCCAGTGCATGTGTTTGTTTATTCTGTGTCTCTTCAGTTTACGTGTAGTGCACGTGTAAACCTTTAGGCTTCTAAAAAGATTAAAATAAAAATATAATAAAAATAATATGTGGCTGGGGGATTTGATCACAGGGGCTACGCCACAGCAGTGCAAGGCTTTACCAATGAGCTACAAGTGCTTTCTTGCTGTTCAAAAGCAAATTTAATTTATAACTTGTGCTCAGGCTTAGGTACTCTTTTTTGTATTTTGGAAAAATTCAGTACATAAAGTTTAGGGTTGTTACATGCGCTATGCTCAATTGGCTATAACAGTAAGTCCCTGGCCATGGCTGATGAGATTTACTGATAAGTGTTATCAGTAGTTTCTCGAACCGTTATGAACCACACATCGGCATGACTTATCAAGTTACCGGGGTCTGACGATTCCATCCCTAGACTCGATATGCAGTATATCAGACGAAAAGACCGGACTGTACGGTACTTGTTACTTATAGGCTTCACGGGAGTTTGGACAAGCTTGTTTGTTGATCTTCTAATCGCTCAATACCTAAGTAGCCATTACGTCCAGCTAGTACCGCTGACGGCTTGTGGGTAACTGATGTGATCATTACCTACTGCTGGCGTATTGACGAGTCTTTAGAGTCCCATACAGAGGTTTCCTAGCTTAAGCAAAACGAAGTAGGGCACATATGCTGATATGTGCAGGAGCCTGATTAAATACGAATATGTGATACTGTACTCTAATCTGGCGACATTTGATATCGATTAGGTTATATGTGATATAACTGGATTATTGAATCAAGTGTTGATTTGATAATATGATATACAGATAAATGATATTAGTCGGTTATATATGATATAACCGGATTATTAAATCAAGTGTTGATTTAATAATTTGATATATATTTATATTTGATATATTTATATATTAACTAATATTAATGCTCACTAATTATTTTCTTCTCTTCTTTTTATATATAATTATATATGTATATGATATGTATATATTTATATATAAAATGGTTTGTATGAACATGGATTAATCTATTTTGAGAAAATAGATAATTGAGGTGGAAATTTGAGAGATATTTTAGGCATGGGTGAAGCATGGCTTTATTCATTTATTTATTAGTTTGCATTCACTATTGAAGTATAGTTGATTTTATATTGTGATATAATCCATACTTCAATAAGTGAAGAGCTTGAGAGCCATTCTTTAGTTGCAACCCTAGCTCATTTGCATTTATCTTTTCTCTCTCCAAGTTTTCGCACTCTCATGTTCATCTTCTTCCTCCTCTCAAGAACTCACTAGGGCTTTTCTTGAGTTAGATTTTAAAAGAGAAAGACATTTCTAAGTGAGCCAAAATCCCTACTTCATCAACCTACTCTAGATTAGCCCTTTAGATTAGGTTGTTTCTTTCGCTAATACTTGATTAGTGAAGAGGTAGCTTGAACTAGAGAAACTTCAAGTTGGATCATCTTAGACACGAAGATCGTAAAGCAAGCTCGATCCCTTCTTCAAGTGGAGCCAAGAGGGGTCGTAAGGACTAGTACTCGGAGTTTTAGAAGTGAACGACTTGGTCTACAAAGGTTGTAAACTCTTTCACTTAGCATAAGAATTTGCTTTATTATCATATAAACCATAATAATATAGTTAGATTCTAGGTTAGTGTAGCTTAGCACCCTTAAATTTTTAAAATTGCATACTTGATACTTGTATTGACCTAGTGGTGGTGCTAAGAAACACTTTCATGTCAAGCCCTGTAACGAATATAAAGACCTCTTCTTCGAGCCTTTCATAACAACTAGAGCACCTTTGGTTACCTTCAAAACTTCACCATCAGTGGAAAACTTGTAACCTTTGTTCTTGAGTGCACCTAAAGAGATAAGATTTTTCTTCAAGTCAAATGCATGCCTAATTCCACCAATATCCTCACAACACCGTCGAACATCTTAATTTGGATCGTTCCCTTGCCAATAGCTCGACATGAACTATTGTTATCCATCAAAAACCACTCCACCATTAATAGACTCATAGGTGGTAAACAAATCCCTATTGGGATACATGTGGTAGGAACATTCCGAATCCATGATCCATTCGTCCTTGAATCGATGTGTGTTGTCAAGAACCACAAAAAGATCTCCATCTCCTTCTTCCGCTATACTAGTTTCGGCTGAAGTCTCCTTCTTTTATTTGTCTTCCAGTTTCTGCTTGTTCTGCAATTTGAAATAATCAACCTTGAAGTGTCACGGCTTCTTACAATAGTTGCAGGTCAAGTTCTTTTTATTCTTGGACGTCGACCTTGACGCCTTCTTATTACTTGCCGGATCACTCTTCTCTGCTCGCCCGGGAACAAATAAGCCGGATGATGAACCATCTGTTTTGATAGAAGTCAACTCCTTGTCGGTCTTCTCTTTGTTCATCAAATTCTCTCTGATATCTTTGATTGAGATCGTATCTCGTCTATAAACCATGATGTCATGAAAGTGCTTATATGATAGTGGCAACAAACATAATAAGAGAAGAGCCTGATCTTCATCATCAATCTTAATATCAATGTTATCCAGATCTACAATGATTGAATTAAACTCACCAACATGAGATTTGATTGGAGTACTTTCTGACATACGAAGTGTGCAGAGACATTGTTTCAACAAGAGTCGATTCGTGAGAGATTTCCTTAAATATAACCCCTCCAATTTCTTCCATAAATCGTCCGCCCTCTTTTCTACTAAAACTTCTTGCAAAATTTCGTTCGTCAGAAACAACTGAGTAGCCGTGAGGGCATTTTCATCTATCTCCTCCCAAACTTCCTCCGTCGTAGTGGAAGGCCTTGCATCCTTTTCAAGAATCGCCATTCTCAAATTGTTTTAAGTCAAGACAGCAACCATAAGGACTTTCCATAAACAAAAACTCATATTTCTATCAAATTTCTCGATATCGAACTTCATGATTGTCGGAGACATGATGCGAGATCAAATTAAAACATGATAAGTGCTAACGAACCTATAAGTTCAAAATCACGTTCTAAGAAAGTAGGGAAGAGAACGTTGTTGTCGTTACCCGCCGTTGACCTAGATCGCAATATTGAAGACCTAATGGTTAAATCCAAAAGATCCCACTAAACATAGCATTGCTCTGATACCAGTTTGTTGCGACAAGACGATCATGAAACAATAACACAAACGATAAAGAAGTAATCAAATAAGTAAATCATAAGTAAATTGAAAATATAGAGTACTAACCAAAACAATAGGTGAAGGCGAAGCTTTTTTAATAACCAAAAGTGGATGAGTACAAAACGGTGGACGAATACAAATCTCTCAAATAAACCCTAGTTCTCACAATAGCAAAAGGGTTCTCTCAATAGCTATCAGAAAAGGCATCAGATTTAAGGTTAATACATACTACCATATATATAGCATACAAAAAATTTACCCAAATATCTAATTTCCTAACTAAGGAAATATCCAGTCTAAGAACACGACAGACGTATGAAGAAGAAACTGCCAGACGTCTTCCAAAGAGTCTTCGAAATAACAGAGTGTCTCCAGACGTCTAAAGAAGAAGCTTCAGACTTCTGGTCTTGAATTCTTTGCAGATCCAGATCGATGGTAGACGTCTGTCTGAATTCAATTCAGGCGTCTGCCTAAACCATATGAATATACAGATCGATGAAAGAAGTCAGAAGTTTTAGCTCCAAACGTCTGTCCTCATGCTTGTAAATAAAACCGAATCTCGATGACTTCGTCATAATGCCAGATCAATGGAAAATCAATAGGGATCGAATGAGAAGCATCACAACACATAGAGAGAAGTGCACTCTCCCCTCCTTTTGATTTGATGAGGCATGCACAAATATATTGGAAATATCTTTTGTACATGTAGGCATTGTTGCTTAGCTCATTTTCCTATTATCTTTTGTACACAAGGATAATTGGAATAAATAGTTTTTGAAAAAGATTTGAAAAGGAAGCTACCATATTTTATTGAACATTATATTGATTTTTTCTCTTCCAAATTAATCAAGTACTAGGTGCATTTAAATGTTGTTCGGTTAGCAATAAGAAAAAATACACCATTTGCTTCATGCAACAAATGTTGCAAATAAATGTACCCAAATCCTTTATTTTGTTAAATGCAACATTTATAATTAGATTTCCAAATCCAAATACTTTTTTGGTAAAACAAAAAATAAGAAAATATGCAACATATATTGCAAATTTATTTAGTCGGTACATTTAGGGCATGTTTATTTAACATGAAAAACCATTAAAGTAGTGGAAATAAGGTATTTGGAAGTTAATTCAGGTATTTCAAGTGTTTGTTTTAATGAAAGGAATGTTTGGAAGTTATTTTCAAATAATGACATGTACCCTGTATAGCATAGCTATTACAAACACTAGAAGTAACTGTTAAGACTTCTTATATGACATTTTGGAGATTATTTCAAGGATACTTTCAGGTTTTTCGATACTGCCGGTTATCCAAACAGGTCATTAATCTTATGTGGTGTCTAGAATATCCATTCCAAAAGTTGCAGCACTTGTTACCACCAAATAAATGCAAACTTCGAGGACTTAGCTGATGTCATTAATTGATCACTTCTTTTTAATAAAAGAATTTAAAAAATGAGAAAATTCCTCACGTCTATTTCTCATATGAATCTATAAATATCATCGATCCATTTAAATATTTTAATAAACTCATTTGAAACTCAAAGTTCCAAACTTCCCTCCCGATGGAGGTTTGGATCTTCTTCAGATGTTATCTTTCGTTGATCTGCTGGGAGCACTGATGGACGACTGAGATTGAGTTGGAGGGTTGCCTCCTGAA
The DNA here is from genome assembly GCA_030015575.1 of Agapanthus africanus. Lineage (NCBI taxonomy): Eukaryota > Viridiplantae > Streptophyta > Magnoliopsida > Asparagales > Amaryllidaceae > Agapanthus > Agapanthus africanus. The sequence goes on along the minus strand of JASDDO010000010.1, from coordinate 422,137,569 downwards.
GCGTGTGGATATCAATGGGTTTTGAGTGGTTGTGGCCGAGCTACCTGCAAAAAATTCCCGGGGTGGTTGTGCCACCGAGGACCCGCCGACGATCAAATTAGATGGAGTATTTTGGCAGAGTAATGGCCTAGTGGAGTAAAAATGGCTTACCTCGATCGTCTGAGAGAGGGGTTTATATAGCGGCTGCAATGGGCAGGCGGGCGTGAGGTTCATGCCGGCCGTTACGCCCATGGCGTCATGCCCACATGAAAGGCGGGATCCCGCATTAATGATGAGATAGGCTCGTTAATGGGGGATCGTGATGGCGTGGAACGCGGGATCGTGGGCGGCGGATATCTCGCGCATAGCGATATTCACGAAGCCGTGGCAGAGGCGCCTATGATCGGCACTGTGGGTCGGTCTGGGTGAGACCGAGGAAGATAAGCTCAGCGGAGGCTCGGGCATGAGCGGGAGGCTGAGACATCTTGGTTCCGTGATAGCTCGAAGGCGATCCGGGGGAGGTCTGGAAGGTCACCAAAGGTCGGGAGACTCCTCGGGCCGGAGGCCCGAGGTGTGCTCCCAACTGAAGTTCTTGATACCTTCTTGTAGGTTCTGGGACACGTCATCTGCAACGTGTCAGCATCTGGAGAGTCACCGATATCGAGCTTCATCACGTTGTTCTGTAGGAACTTAATAGTCATGGTGGCGTCCGGTTTTCTGATGGGAATGGCCTCGATCCATTTCGTGAAGTAGTCCACTGCGACAAGGACATACTTATACCCGCCCGTGCCGGTAGGGAACTGGCCTATCATGTCCATTCCCCACTGGGCGAACGGCCACGGGGAAGTTAGGGTGGTTAGCTCGGTAGCGGGAAGGCGAGGTATGCTTCTATGGAGTTGGCAGCTCTTGCATTTCCTGGCCAGCTTTTGGGCGTCCTGATGAATGGTCGGCCAGTAGTATCCCTGGAGCAATACTTTCTAAATTAAGGTGCGGGCCCTTTGGTGTGTGCCACCGACCCCTTCGTGGATCTCACGGAGGACGTAGTCGACTTCTTGGGGGTCAACGCACCGGAGCAGGGGCTGAGTGAAAGACTTCTTGTAGAGCTTCCCATTGCTCCAGACGAAATGGCGAGCTTTGGCCCGGAGACATCGGGCTTCTCCCCGATCTTCTGGGAGCGTACCTTCCCTCAGGAATTCCACGAAGGGCTTTCTCCAGTCTCAGTCTTCTTCCCGGGATGCATACACTTGAAGTATCATTGCCCCGTCTTCCACGATGGGCTACGGCAAGACCTCGAAGAGGATGCTCCTCTTGTTGTTGGCCGAGTAGGATGAAGCCAGCTTACTCAAGGCATCGGCTTGGGCGTTGAGTTGTCTGGGGAACTGCACTACCTGGATTTCGTCGAAGTCCTTCCGTGGTCTTCTTACCTCGGCCAAGTATTTCACCATCAGAGGCTCCCATACCTCGAATCGGCCAGTCACTTGGCCGACGACTAGGGTGGAGTCGCTGTGGACTCGGATTGTTTTCAGCCCCAGTCCGGAGGCTATGCGCAGTCTGGCCAGCAAGGCCTCGTATTCCGCCGTGTTATTTGATGCCTTGAACCCCGAGCTTCAGGGAATACTCCATTTCTGCCTCATTCGGGCCTCGAATGACGAGGCCGGCACCACAGCTTTCCTCGGTCGAGGACCCGTCGACGTAAAGGATCCAATCAGGGACTGAGTCGGGCTTCCTATCAACCGAAGGCTGAGTGCAGGGGCCGGCATTGACTCCGGCTCCTTGCTGGGGATGGTGCACTCGACGATAAAATCGACCAGGGCTTGGGCTTTTATGGCCTGCCTCGGGCGGTACTTTATGTCGAACTGGGACAACTCTCGCCTCTACTTCTCCAAGCGGCCAGAGGACTAGGGTGAGGCGAGGATAACCCCCCAGAGGGCGTTCTGTAAGTACGAGGATGGTGTGCGCCTGGAAATAGTGTCGTAACTTCGTTGAGGCCACGATGAATGCCAAGACGATCTTCTCTATGGCTGGGTATCTCGTTTCTGTGTCTTTGAAGACATGGCTCACATAGTATATCGGCTTCTGGACTCCATCGGCCTCTCGGACAAGCACTGAGCCCGCTGCTTGGTCGGATACCGCCAGGTACAGCGATAGCTTGTCTCCTTAAGCCGAACAGGTGAGCAGCGGTAGAGTCGCGAGGTGCCTCTTCAATTGTTCAAAGGTGGTCTGGCACTCCTCCGACCACTCGAACCTTAGAATCTTTCTTAAGGCCTTTGATTGATGTGAAAAAGTGTTTGTAGTTAACTGCAATCAATAACGGTGTCGCGTGTAGCTAGACAGAGATGAGTACGGGTCGTCCTCAGGGAAACGTGGAACCTTTTAATCTTACTTTAGATGTGTTGAGAAAGAGAGGAGGAATAAAGAATTTTTGTGAAAAGTTTCTAGATCTACTTTAAGCAAGAGTGCAAATTTATAGATCTAGATTATTTTAGGAATATAGTTAATATAATAAGAGAGCTTGTAGGGTTCGTTAGGATTTAGTAGTCATGGACGATTAATTAAAACTTACCCTTTTTATCCATTAATAGATTTAAAACTAGAACGACGGTGATGCGTGTATATTAGGGTTTCTGGAGGGAAAAGGAATCCCACTCTTAACCCTTATCTCGACACGGAACTCCGTTCAAATCTACCCTTTACCAAAACAATCATTAATCTAATCTCTAATCGCGGTCGGAACTAGCAAAGAATTGCTAGCGCGCCCGATTAGGATGTTAATGATTTTTTTGATAAAGTTCATAAACTTTATAGGACTTAAAAAGGATTTAGGGATATTCATCATCCATTAGCCTACCCTAAACCTACGAACCCTAACAAGTGGAGAATTACTCGCGCATGTTGGGAGAAGAAGATGAAAAGACAGAGAGGGAAAACATAATGTAAAATGCAAAAGAATTAAATAAAACAACTACCTTTATTAATCAACTTGAACAATCTACACTTTATTCCTTAGAAAATGATTACAAAAACTTGGTTTGCTTCTCGAACTTTCCTAAGGAGGTAGACGAACAGTTGATGATCAGCCTGGATGCGTGAGCGTCTGGGACTTCGTGATCTCTTCGACTTGATGCCTTCTAACTTTAGCCCTTGGTCCTTCATATAGCCCTCAAAGAAGAAAAACTAGTTACCATATATGGTGACTTCCTAATATGGTGACTTTCCATGCCTGGATTCTGAGTCCCTTTCAGTATTGATTTTATGATTTTGGCAGATTTTTTATCCTGACATCTTGAACATCTTGATCTCTTGACCTGAGCTAAATCTTGCACAATATCTCTACGAATAATGTTAGTTTATTTATTAAATTAGAGAGAGTGTCTTAATCACTATATATGGTAATAAATTTTTAAGAAACTTGATTAAGAATATTTAATATGCTATGCACTTTATATGGTAATAAATCTTTAAGAAACATGATTAAGAATATTTGATATGCTATGCATCTTTTAATTACTAAAATATTATGCATATATTTTGAAATATTATTCTAACCATTTTTATGATATTGTATCTTTTAAGAATTGTGATTAGAATATTTGATATGATATGCATATTTTCAATTACCAAAATATTATATAAATATAAAATGCCTATATTTTCCTTCATAATATTAATTATAATATATAAACTTATGGAAAATAATATTTTGCAGATAAATCCAAATATGTTTAATATTTATAATAAACACATTTTATTATTTAAGAAATGTAAGGAAAATACTTATACCAAAGTGCAATATTTTCAACTTAACAAATACCCCCAAACTTAACTTTGATCGTCCCGAGCAAACTAGTTATTCAAGAGAAAGAGAAAAAGAAAAAGAAAAATCTAAATAGCACACTTTCGTAGGCAAACACGATTGCACTGAGCACGTGCAACAAGCCGTTAAACCTCTAGGTGTCCCTAAGAGGAGGAGTGTTGTCTCCTGAGGGTTTTCAGCGGATTACACCCACAAAATCCTATAATAAAAGAGAGATGGTGAAATTTACATATAAAGATAAGAACCATAAAAGAAAGACTTTGAAAATAAGAGCTTCCAATCATACTAGCTTTTCAGTTGTCATAAGCCCTATCTTAATAGTCATGAAAAGATATTAGAAATCACATTATCCCTCAATAAAACATCGTCTTTATCCTTCATTCCTACTTTTCGTCCAAACATTGATCATATACCCCTACGTGTGTGTATAGAATATCCCTACACTCGGAGAATTCAATTCAAGCTATCATACTCTTATCCATCTACCTTAGTGCTTTTTAACTTGATGAATACTTAGGTTTGCTCACACCTTTTCATGCGACCGTTAATACTTCTTGAGGTACTAACCGACCGATTACTCATGTGCTTGCTGATTAGATGATAATATTTTCCTCGTCTTGCACCACCTAAGGCTTAGCAGTGACTCCCAGACCAGTTGGCCTTAGGGCACTAGGTGATGAGGCACCCTCGCTATATTTTTTTATTGTTACCTTGGCGATACAAAACCAGTGTTCATTTTTCTTTTCACCATCTTTATATTTTCTTCATTTTTTTTATTTCCTTCATACTTTGCCTTTTAGACAAGAGCATTTCAAGGTATCCTCTACTATCCCGAATTTCAAGACGTGTGTAAGTGCATATAGTAGGGTATCAACATTCAAATATTTTGCTTCCAGAATAGAAACTATTTTTCAGATTTATTTTTATTCTCAGATTAGTGACTTCCTTCATTTTACTAACCCTTGGGACAACGGCTCATAACTACTTATTACTAGTTCGTTTAAGAAAACTTCTAATTTTCTTGGTTTTCTTAAACTATTCCTATCTTTTGGATGTAATTTTTCACTTTCTACTCTTTTGTTATAAAAGAATTTTTTTTATTTAAATTTTTGAAAACGTTGTGCTTATGCAAAGTATGATGCAAATTGATGTGTAAATAAGCACAAACCTCCCCTAAACCTATTTACAGCAGTGTCCTCACTGATGTCATCCGTTAAGTTCAAAAACCTATAGACTTGGGAGGAAATTATTAATGGGGGAAAGAATATATGAAAGTGAAAAAATCCTCCCCCAAACTTATTTCTTGGCTCATAATTTTGTAAAAATCATTTTCTTTCAAGAGCCAAAATATCCCCTCCCCACAAACTTTAAGCAATTAAAATCATACGAGGGGGTAAGGTTATTGGTCAATGCCAAGCTTTACAAAGACCGAAGCTCAACACCAACCATTCAAAAATTTTATCGATGAAGCACCAAGGTTGATGGAAGAAAATGTCACCTTTCGACGTGAAGAAGTGAGGAGGTGATAAGAGGTGTAATGGAAAAGGATTGCGTCTCATTTTGGAGAGACGACACAGTGATAATAATGATGGATTACTCACATTATCATGATTGTCCAAAAGAGGGGGTGGAGGTCCAATTTCTTCATCTTGGAGTTGATTCATCTCAACACCCGTGTCTTTTAAATATGCGAGTTCATCAGCGAAAATTTCCTCAAAGCTTTCATCGATACCCCGAAGAATAATGTCATCAGGAAAAACAGGGTGATCGTCAGACTCCATAAAAAGTTCCTCATCGGCGTTAGATGCTGAGCCGGACAACTCGTTGGAAGAGTCCGTGTCAAGCAAAAACATATGAAAAGAGTAAGAATTATGAGGTTGATCAAATTCGCTGCTGTCGACATCCATTAATTCGACAGAACACGCATGAGCATAAGGTTCGGAGGGTTCACTTCCTAACTTGTAAATGTTAAGCTCAATCGGCTTCTTTCCAAAGGATAGGGTCATAGAGCCGTTTCTACAATTGATTACTGCGTTGGAAGTGGCCAAAAAGGGTCGACCGAGTATCACCGGGATTTGATTGCGTGGGTTTGCCACAGGTTGTGTATCAATAACGATAAAGTCCACAGGAAATATGAATTCCCCGACTTTGATTAACACATCCTCTAGCTCACCCCTAGGTTGGGTGATAAATCGATCGGCCATCTGAAGAGTGCAATGCGCCGGCTTTAACTCTCCGATCCCTAATTGCTCATAAACAGAATACGGAAGCAAGTTAACACTAGCACCTAAATCGAGTAGAGTACGATTGATATTTTTACCCCCAATAGAAATTGAAATTGTAGGACTTCCGGGGTCCTTTCGTTTCTTGGGAAGTTGTTGTGTAAAAGCTGTGCTCACATTACTCGCAAGGAAAACTTTTTTAGGTAATTGAACTTTTCTCTTCCTAGTGCACAAGTCCTTTAGGATTTTCGCGTATGACGGAACTTGTTGAATAACATCTAAGAGAGGAATGTTTATGTTAACTTGCTTAAAAATTTCCACAATCTTTTCCATTTGTGGACTTGGTCTGTTGCTCCTTAACCTGTTTGGATAAGGTGCTTGATCAATAAGTTTTGGGTCCAACGTTTGTGGAGAAGACTGTGGGGACAGATTCGATCCCAAAATTGGAGTGGGAATCGACTTAGATAGATTCGGTGAAATGTTCGAGCCTTGGTGAAAACGGAGAATAGGCTCGGGTGAAGGTAGGAGATTAGACGGATTAGGGGAAGGAGAAGAAGCTGGGGTATCATTGGTGTCACTATCATCACATTGCTCACCGACTCGATTATTCAGCACTTTTCCCAATCTTAACGTGGTAACGGCATTCACATTATGATTTTGTGAATGGCCAGGATTCGGTAGGGGTTGAGATGTGAGTTTCCCTTTCTCTCTCGCACTCATTGCGGCGTTTAACTGTGCGATTTGGTTTTCTAATGATTTAATACTCTCACCTTGGGAGGCGGAGTTTTTCGTTATGGTATCAATAGAAGACCTCATCTCAGCCGAAATTTGCATGGATTGTTTCATGAACATATCCAAAGTTTGTGCAAGTGAGTTGTCAGTACCGGCCACTTGTGGTGTAGAAATGTTGGCCGGATTTTGGAAATTCTGTGACTGAAAGGGGGCTGATTCTGTGGTTGTGGTTGCTGTGGAGGAGGTCTTTGATAATTGCTTTGTTAGTTTTGATTCCAAGAAAAATTAGGATGATTCCTCTATCCTTGATTGTACGTGGAAGAATAAGGATCGTTTCTAGGTCGCTGCTGAAAAGCAGCATTCGCTTGAAACGATGCATTCATAGGACATTCTTCCGTTAAGTGTGAAGGATCCGAACGGCAACCACAGACGGTCTTAGGAAGCGTAACCTGATTTAGGGAGACTGATGAGAATCTGCTCTCAATAGCGTCGAGTTTCTTCTGCATCGCTGCCATTTCGGCTTTCACTGCGATAGAAACATCGAGCTGGTGAATACCTCCCTTAGTTGAAGGTGGTCTTACGCTTTCCCACTGCAACGTGTGTTCAGCAAGGTCTTCCAGATATTTCTACGCTTCACCGTCATCTTTAGACATGAAATTGCATTGACACATTGTTTCAAGCATCTGCTTTGTCGCTGAATTAATGCCCTCATACATAATCCGACATAAATCCCATCTATTGATTCCATGATGAGGACATTAGACAAGCAGATGTTTGAAACGTTCAAAGCACTTCCAAAATGGTTCATTGGGAAGCTGGGTGAACTGGTTGATCTCGCTCCTAACACGTGCAGTCTTATGGTTTGGGAAAAACTTCTTAATAAATGCTATGACGAATTCATCCCAATTAGTGATAGAATGTGCGGCAGTATTGTAAAGCCATTTTTCTGCCAAGTCGCACAGTGTGAATGGGAGAAGACGTAAGCGCATAGCATCTAAAGTCAATTGTGAAGTACCCATCATTGCGCATACGTTTTCGAATTTGGCGATGAAAACGTACGTGTCTTCTGACTCAAGCCCGTGAAATTTGGGCAGCAGATTGATGTGGTGGGGTTTAATTTCGAAATTATCCCCGTTAGGTGGTGGAAGAGATAGACAAGTGGATAGAGGACCACGGATAGGATAGCATCTCTCTTGGAGAGAAATGCGCGGTGGATTCTGCGCACTTTCGGGCGGTGGCAGCGTGGTGTTATAATTTGATGGAGTGCCATCCATCTCGGTCGTGTGTGGTGGGGGAAAAGAAGATGAAGAAGTACCGACTTCGGCGTCGATAGCAGGAACACGGACAAGACGGGCACTAGGATCCCGTGTCCAACCGAGCATGCACTAAACGGGTTTAGTGCAAGTGGCAGCGTGTGTGTGATTTAAAATTGGCTTGTTTTGAAAAAGTGGGACTCAAGACAGATCTCCCTAAGATGCACAATCAACCCTAGAACTAAGGTCACCTAGGTCAGTCTCTAGACCGCTCCTAGACTTCCAAAGGACAAGCCGCAGGATCAATTCTCTACCGCCTCCGTACTACCCTTGTAGCCAGGTAAGTGCCAGGTAAGTGGGAAGGAACCACAGTAGTGGTCCTAATTAAAAACCACTAGCCTTTGACACACTTGCCTAGGCACTATAAAAGTAATGCGGATAAACGATAGATTACCCTCGACCTTCCTTTGTCCTTAATGAACGCGACAGTCCTTAGAGTCTGGTCTAGATATTTTTTAAATTAATGAAGGTTTGATCTATATGCTCGGTTTGTGATTTGTGGGGCTTAGGAAGGGTAATGAAATCCCCACCTAATCTTGATTTGGTTTTTGCCCCTTAAAGTCCGTATTAAAATATGCAAAACAAAACCAATCATAAAACTTTCCCAAAAAGATTTTTGAGCGGCGCTATTTTGCAAAGAATCCTGCAGAAGATAGATTTTATTGGATTTTAGAGGAGAGAGAAAGAGTTAAGAAAGATACCAGAGAAGTGTGAAACCCTAGATCTCATGTTTCCTCAAGTCCGTGACTCCAGATTCCCTCGCAAAATTCACACACAAATCGTTAAATATGCAATTTGCAGTTTTGTTTTAATAATGATATGAATCGTCTAAGAATTCAACACAAATAGCAAGAATAAAAAATTGCGTACGTCTCCCGGGCAACGGCGCCATTTGATTGGTTCGAAAAAGTGTTTGTAGTTAACCGCAATCAATAACGGTGTCGCGTGTAGCTAGACCGAGATGGGTACGGGTCGTCCTCAGGGAAACGTAGAACCTTTTAATCTTACTTTAGATATGTTGAGAAAGAGAGGAGGAATAAAGAATTTTTGTGAAAAGTTTCTAGATCTACTTTAAGCAAGAGTGCAAATTTATAGATCTAGATTATTTTAGGAATATAGTTAATATAATAAGAGAGCTTATAGGGTTCGTTAGGATTTAGTAGTCATGGACGATTAATTAAAACTTACCCTTTTTATCCATTAATAGATTTAAAACTAGAACGACGGTGATGCGTGTAGATTAGGGTTTCTGGAAGGAAAAGGAATCCCACTCTTAACCCTTATCTCGACACGGAACTCCGTTCAAATCTACCCTTTACCAAAACAATCATTAATCTAATCTCTAATCGCGGTCGGAACTAGCAAAGAATTGCTAGCGCGCCCGATTAGGATGTTAATGATTTTTTTGATAAAGTTCATAAACTTTATAGGACTTAAAAAGGATTTAGGGATGTTCATCATCCATTAGCCTACCCTAATCCTACGAACCCTAACAAGCGGAGAATTACTCGCGCATGTTGGGAGAAGAAGATGAAAAGACAGAGAGGGAAAACATAATGTAAAATGCAAAAGAATTAAATAAAACAACTACCTTTATTAATCAACTTGAACAATCTACACTTTATTCCTTAGAAAATGATTACAAAAACTTGGTTTGCTTCTCGAACTTTCCTAAGGAGGTAGACGAACAGTTGATGATCAGCCTGGATGCGTGAGCGTCTGGGACTTCGTGATCTCTTCGGCTTGATGCCTTCTAACTTTAGCCCTTGGTCCTTCATATATCCCTCAAAGAAGAAAAACTAGTTACCATATATGGTGACTTCCTAATATGGTGACTTTTCATGCCTGGATTCTGAGTCCCTGTCAGTATTGATTTTATGATTTTGGCAGATTTTTGATCCTGACATCTTGAACATCTTGATCTCTTGACCTGAGCTAAATCTTACACAATATCTCTATGAATAATGTTAGTTTATTTATTAAATTAGAGAGAGTGTCTTGATCACTATGTATGGTAATAAATTTTTAAGAAACTTGATTAAGAATACTTAATATGCTATGCACTTTATATGGTAATAAATCTTTAAGAAACATGATTAAGAATATTTGTTATGCTATGGATCTTTTAATTACTAAAATATTTTGCATATATTTTGAAATATTATTCTAACCATTTGTATGATATTATATCTTTTAAGAATTGTGATTAGAATATTTGATATGATATGCATATTTTCAATTACCAAAATATTATATAAATATAAAATGCCTATATTTTCCTTCATAATATTAATTATAATATATAAACATATGGAAAATAGTATTTTTCAGAAAAATCCAAATATGTTTAATATTTATAATAAACACCTTTTATTATTTAAGAAATGTAAGGAAAATACTTATACCAAAGTGCAATATTTTCAACTGAACAGCCTTGAAGAACGGGAGGCACTTCTCTCCAGACCTCGACATGAAACGTGACAAAGCGGCTATCCGCCCTGTCAGCCGCATGATATCGACGTTAGTCTTGGGCATGGCCATATTGAGGATGGCGTTGATTTTCTCCGGGTTAGCTTCGATTCCACTGTGGGTGACCATGAAACCGAGGAATTTTCCACCGGTGACCCCAAATGCGCACTTGGCGGGGTTCAGTTTCTTCTTGAACTTGCGGAGGACGCCAAAGGCCTCGCTCAGATCTTTGACGTGGTCGACCGATGAGGCTGACTTGACGAGCATGTCGTCGACATAAACTTCCATGTTCCTGCCGATCTGCGGCTTGAACATGTGGTTGACCAAGTGTTGGTACGTTGCTCCGGCGTTTTTAAGGCCGAAAGGAATCACCTTGTAGCAGTATACCACCCGGTCCGTTGTGAATGCGGTGAGATCCTCGTCTACCGGATTCATGAGGATCTGATTGTGGCCGGAAAAACCATCCATGAAGCTAATCAGCTCGTGGCCTGCCGAGCTGTCGACGAGCTGATCTATCCGAGAGAGGGATAGTTGTCTTTCGGGCAAGCCTTATTGAGGTCGGTGAATTCGACGCACATGCCCCACTTCCCGCTTGACTTTTTTACCAGGACTACATTCGCCAACCATTCCAAGTAAGGCACATTTCGAATGAAGTTGGCGGCGAGGAGCCTGTCTACCTCGTCCTCGATCGCCTTTTGCTTGATCGGGGCAAAACTTCGCTTTTTCTGCCTGACGGGTCGGGTCGTAGGATCTACCCTGAGCTTGTGAGATATGATTTTGGGGTCGATCCCAGACATGTCAGCAGGTGCCCAGGCGAACACGTCAGAGTTGTTTCTAAGCAAACCAACGAGTTCGTATTGCTGAACCCCGGTTAAAAGCAACCCGACCTAAACGGTTCGTTCGTCGTCCCTTTCTACGATGGGGACCTCTGTCGGTGGCTCCACCAGGGTCTCTTAGACCTCCTTTTGCTCGTCTCGAGTGTCCAGAGAGCCCTTGATTCCACCCTCACCCTTGACATCGTTGCTTGGCCACTCAAACGAAGATGTTGCGGTGAAGCAAACCTTTGCAGTCCATTGGTCACTGCAGGCCTGACCTATCCCGCCCTGGTTGAGCGGGAATTTCATCGCCAGGTGGAAGGTCGATATCTGGGCCTTGAGGGGGTTCAGCGTAAGGCTGCCGAGGAGGATGTTGTAGGCCAACGAGATTCTCGCTACGATGAATTCCACAGGCACAGTGTGCGTACTGCCGGCCTCCCCGATGTTAAACTGGAGAGTGATTACTCCTTCCGCCGGGATGGAGTGAATGGTGAACCCTGACAGGACGTGGGTGGTCGGCCTTAGGTCCGACGGGGAGAGTCTCATACGCAGGAAACAGTCATAAAATAGAATGTCCGCCGAGCTTCCAGAGTCGACCAGTATTCTCTGCACCTCGTAGCGGTGTACCCGAGCTGTGATCACCAGCTGGTCGTTGTGAAGCAGGGATATAACGTGGAGGTCTTCATCGGTAAAAACGATCGGCTCGGTTGCTTTGGCCCTCTTCCTCGAGTGGTCCCCAGTCTCCTCGGTCGGTGAGGGGCGCTGAGCCTCGACGGTCTTAGCCGTACCCCCCGCTGACATGACCATGATTTGGCCAATTGTTAATTCACCGGGAGGGGAACGTTGCTCTTGCTCGCGGTCAGCTTGCCGTTTGTCTTGCAAGTATGTAGCCAGGTGCCCCGAACGGATAAGCTCCTCGATGTAGTCTCGGAGCTGCTTGCAGTTCTCAGTGGAGTGGCCCTGCGATCGGTGGAAACCATAGAAGGGGCCCCGGGTGTGCTTTGCCATCCTGTTTGAGACTAGGGGGAGTTCGAAGAACCTCTCGCCCTTAGCCTCCTCCAGCAATACAGTCTGGGAGACGTTGAGCGGGGTGTACTCCTAAAACTTCGGAGAGTAGGGCTTCGGCCGCTCAACCTTCTTTTTCTTTTCTCGGGCCCTTTTCTTGTGATCGGTTTGTTCTGTCCAGGGCAAATTGGCATTCACCTCGGATTCAAGCTGGATCTCACGTTCAGTCCAGGCCTTCACCTCGGCCATGGTCACAGGTTGCGCTAATGCAAAGAAGCGTAACCACTCCTTTTACCTAAGACCCGACCTAAGTGTCGTAATGACCGTCTCATCCAGGTGTTCTGGGACTTCGAGGAGAGCGTTGTAGAAGCGAGTGATGTACCCTTTGAAGGTTTCTTTGTCCCCTCTCTTTATTGTGAAGAGATGGTCGACGGTCCGCTTCTGTCGTCTGTTCCTGATGAAGTGGCCGAGGAATTGGGTGGCTGGCTCATCGAATGTTGAGATTGAGCATGGCGCTAGTCCTCGGAACCAGTCTTGTCCTGAGCGGATGAGAGTGGCCGGGAAAGCTCGGCATTGGGCGGCGTCGGAATAGTCTTAGAAACTTATTCCGGTCGTGAACGCATCCAAGTGGTCCTTCAGATCGGACTTCCCGTCAAAGAGTGAAACTTTCGGGGGCTTGTTCCGGGAGGAGACATGGACGGCGAGTAGTTCTTCGGTGAAGGGATTTGTGAGCGATTCGGTGACGTATTTAGCCCCGTCGCTCGAATGACGACCTTCCCGACGCATACCTTCAATCTTCTTCTCGAGGGCGTCGAGTCAGCCATGGTACCCTGATGAATCGGCCCATTTTGATTTTCGGCCTCTGCTACCGGAGAACTCTTCCTGGACACGACCCCGGTTCTGCTCGATAGGTTTCTCAGGTCCCCTGGTGAGGTTGTTTTCGAGCTGCCGTGGCGAGTCCCGTATGCGCGACCCCATCGAGGAAGGGGGTGTCGGTCATGCCTGGGTGCAGGTGAGCTGACCGACACCTCCTCGGGAGGGACAGGGGCGCGATGGGGCTCAGGGCGAGGTGCTCTGGCGTAAGACCTCGGGGTTAAGCTGTGCGGCGCCCACCGGATCATTGAATATCTCGACCTGGGGGATCTGCGACCGCCGGAGACAGCGAGGCGGTGGTCGCTTGTGCCAATGCTGGCAGAGTCTTCTCTCCCTCTGTAGGGGTCCCGGTTCCGCGAGGAAGGAGCGGCGACCTGGGTAGCTTGCCCGGCCGCTTGGACACAGACAAGCGCATCCACGATGGACGTGAGTCGATCTATCCGAGCAGATAAGACGTGAATGGTGTTCGGTGGAGGAGGGGATTCTCCTTTGTCTCCACTGTGGGGAGGCCGACGGCTGGTGCTTGGGTCGTCGCGGTGACCGCTTGCCATATAGACGAGATTGGAAGATGAACTTTTGTTTGAGTGGAACTAACGTTTCCCACAGACGGCGCCAACTGATGGAGGTCTGGATCTCCTTCAGATGTTATCTTCCGTTGATCTGCTGGGAGCACTGATGAACGACTGAGATTGAGTTGGAGGGTTGCCTCCTGAAGCGTGTGGATCTCAATGGGTTTTGAGTGGTTGTGGCTGAGCTACCTGCAAAGAAGTCCCGGGGTGGTTGTGCCACCGAGGACTCTCCGACGATCAAGTTAGATGAGATATTTTGGCAGAGTAATGACCTAGTGGAGTAAAAATGGCTTATCTCGATCGTCTGAGAGAGGGGTTTATATAGCGGCTGCGATGGGCAGGCGGGTGTGCAATTCACATCGGCCGTTACGCCCTTGGCGTCACGCCCGCGTGATAGGCGGGATCCCGCATTAATGATGAGACAGGCTCGTTAACGGGGGATCGTGATGGCGTGGAACGCGGGATCGTGGGCGACGGATATCCCGCGCATGGCGAGATTCACGGAGCCGTGGCCTAGGCGCCTGTGATCAGCGCTGTGGGTCGGTCTGGGTGAGACCGAGGAAGATGGGCTCGGCAGGAGGCTCGGGCACAAGCGGGAGGCTGAGGCATCTTGGTTCCGTGATAGCCCGGAAGCGAGCCGGGGGAGGTCTGGAAGGTCACCAAAGGTCGAGAGACTTCTCGGGCCGGAGGTCCGAGGTGTGATCCCAACTGAAGTTCTTGATCCTTTCTTGCAGGTTCTGGGACACGTCATCTGCAACGTGTCAGCATCTGGAGAGTCACCGATATCGAGCCTCATCGCCTCCCCTCCGAACATTTAGACACAAACATCCAAGCCATATCTTTTATATACTAGGGACATCTCTATAACTTTTTTTCTCAAAGCTTCCATATTTAAATCACAAATTACAACTATACAATGTGAAGCAGGACGCAAACTATAGGACCGGAGAGACGCTTGTGTGCAGATGCAAATGGCAATCAAACAAGCATGAGATGCAAATCCTACAGACAACTCTGAGATGATGCAAACTCCCAATATATGAGATCCAACTTCTATAAGCATGAGTAATAAACAATATAAGATAAAAAAGCTAAAGCCCACAATTGAACCGCTAATTTCAAACGATCAAATTACTTGAAGATACTAGATAATCTTTCAAGTGCAAATTACAACCATCCTTCAGTAGAGATAAATATTATATTTTGAAGAAAATTAGAGTTCAAATAACCCTAATAAAGAATTCTCTAAGAATATCAAATATTAATTTGTTTTCTAAATCATTCACCAATCAAAGTTTTGCTAAAATCCAAATTAACAACAAATCAAAACATTATATCTCACACTTGTTGTCTGCACCCGATCCCAAGCCCATCCAAACGCCTCAAACTCTTAAGGCTTCAATCAACTTGGAATAAATATGCTTGTCAAAATGATTAATTTACTCTCTGCATTAATGTTCAAAGAGGCAACAAAACATTATACGCTTCTCAGGAAGCGTTTAGATCGGAATTTGGATTTGCAGTGCAGTCAGGGAGATCAAGCTTCGGGTATCGGATTGATGGAAAAGACAAAAACGCAAGTCTAGATCTGGATCAAATAACAATGAACTGCGAAAATGATAAAGACAATGCACCTCGCACCCAGGGGAATCACTCCGAGAGGAATTGCTCCTGATGATGCTCGATACCGGGGGTTCTCCAGATCATGACACATGGCAGAGAACGTGTCCCAAAGCTTACGAGAAAGGATCAAGAATCGTACATTGGAAGCATGCCCCGGGCCTTCGACCCGAGGATGTTTCCGACCTTCGGTGGCCTTCCAGACCACTCCTATACTCGCTTTACAAACAACCATCGGCTCGCCTCCGAGCCCTCCCACGCACTGAGTTCCCTCAGCCCCTTAGTTTGTCTCCGAGCTATCACAGAACCAAGCTCCCTCGTCCTCGCGCTCGATCCCGAGCCTTCCGCTGAGCTTAGCTTCCTCGGTCTCATCGACCAACCCACAGTACTGATCACAGACGTCTCCGCCACGGCTCCGCGAATCTTGCCAGAGGCGAGATAACCGCCGTCCATGATCCCGCGTTCCACGCCATCGTGTTCACCTATTAACGAACATATCTCGTCATTAATGGGGAGCCCGGCCTTTCACGCGGGCGTAACGGCCGGCGTAACGTCAGGGGTGTAACGGCCGGCGTGAATCGCGCGCCCTCCTGCCCATGGCTGCCACTATATAAACCCCTCTCTCAGACGACTCAAGTAAGCCAACTTTACCCCAATAAGCCGCTACTCTGCCCAATTAGCCCGGCTAACTTGATCGTCAGACGGTCCTCGGTGGTACAACCACCCCGGGACTTCCTTGCAGGTAGCTCGGCCTCATCCACATCAACCCCACTGAGATCCACACGCTTCAGGAGGCAACATCCCAACTCAATCCCAGCCATCCAACAGCACTCGCCACAGATCTACGGAAGGTAACATCTGAAGAAAATTTCGACCTCCATCAGTTGGCGCCGTCTGTGGGAGCGCTAGTTCCACTCAACGAAAGTTCATCTTCCGATCTCAACTTCATAACGAGCGATCACCGCGGTGATCCAAGTACTAGTCGTCGCCCTCCTCACAATAGAGACGCGGGTGGATCCCCTCCTCCCCCGAATGCTATTCACGCCCTATCTACACGGATAGATCGGCTCGCGTCCGTCGTGGATGCGCTTGTCCGTGTCCAAACGGCCGGGCAAACTCCCCATGTCGCCACTTGTTCATATCAGATTTTTGCATTTTTATACCGCCCAATTTTTATCATATTGCTTATTGGTAGGTACTCTTGAGCCGTGTTTGCTAGTCAATTGCAGGATACAGGTTCTCGGCTCTAAACGGTGAAATTCATGGAAAAACACGACAAAAACCCGGGTTTCTGCCAACCATAAATAAAACACGGTCTCCGCTCTCTATCCGTATGTTACCGCATACCAGGTTAAAAGACAAAATGGCAAATCAATGTCATTTTTATGTACAAGGCTCAATGGCAACACAAGATCCAAGAAATTTACGCGGAGCTCAAAAAAATCATGACAAAAAGATCCATATCCAATCATCCTTGATTCTGGAAGAAATGTGGAAATATTATCAGAAAAAACATGTACCAGACTAAAGGGAACAGAATACCAGGGCAACACACAAAAGACGACAGCCCAACTCCACTATAGGGCAGCGGAATCGCGGCCAATAGGGGGTCTAAGCCGCGGTACCGCGGCCGTACTGCCTCCTCGCATGATGAGTTTTCAGGGAGTGTTTAGTCTTTTCATATGGGTTCAGAATGTTGCCCTAGATTTCCTTTTCCCTGCCTATAAATAGCCCAGAACCTTGTGAAGCCAAGGGTGCTTAATCTTGTATTTTAGGTTTTAGAATACTTGTTGTTCTTCTTCCTCTTCTCATCTCTTCTCCATTGAAAAACTTGTAGTGAGCTTTTGTGAGTGAAGAATGATGAATAAAGAAGTTCATTTTGTTATTATACTTGTCTTGCTCTTGTTATATTATTGCTTGTAATTTTCATTTGTTAACTTAGTTGTTGTTATTTGTGTTTGTTTCTTTCTTTTCTCTTTTCCTATATCCTTAAACAACCATGATGCTTACGCTTGATCCTTGCCGAGGTGGGGTCGCAAATAGCTAGTTGTTATCTTCTAATCTCTTTCTTTCTATCTTCCTCTTTTGTTTTATTTTCTTTTCCGTATAATGGGTGAGTAGTTTCATACTTGTTAGGGTAGGATAAGGGAAGTTTGAGAGAAGGAAATCTCTCTCACTCTTTCCTTGCCCAACATCTTAAATCGACTCCCGTTAATTGAACCACAATCCGCTCCCTACGGCACCCTATCCTACATGATAGCGGTGATTCCGTAGCGAGACCGGTTGTGGTTGAATTAACCGGAGGTTATGGCTAAGAGCCAAGAACGGACGGACAAGCACCAAAAGAAAAAACTTAAGCGTTGGAAAGTCTAGCTTATACTCGCAAGTTCCTTCCTAGTCGTGCTAATCCCCGTTGTTGCCGATTACCGTAACACCGATATTAAGAGTGGCAACGAAAGAAGTGAGCGACTCCTAACTCAAACTAACCTAATCCTAACCATAACAAGCTCTCTTTATTTTAACACTTAGTTAATCACAAACAAATCTGGAAAATTGGACTTAACTCGTTAAAGCACATAGAAAAAGATTCCTATCTCCATGCGGACGACTTGTACTCAACCGGCTAGCTACAAGCGAAACCGTTTTGATTGCGGTAATTAACTAAACTTGAACACGCAGAATCTCTACCAATCAAATGGCGCCGTTGCCGGGGAGACGGTAGTTTATTTCTTTGTGTAATTTCGGGTTAACTTGTGAATATAAATCTAACCGAAAAACAAAACAAAAAAAATATACATTGTAAAAAAATTATCTTGTTATTTTTGATTAGTTTTTGTGCAAGTGTGCAGGATAATACGAAGTTCAAGTTCAGTGCCAAAGATGTGGGAAGATAGACCCACATCTCGCGGCTACACCGCGATAGATCAAAACGAAGCAAACGGTCTACTGTAAACTTCTGGTGCAGTTCCAGTGAGCAAATCAAGATTCAGCAAATCCAGACAAGCAGAAGACTCGCAGACCAGCACACACAAAAAATTTGAAGCCCCAATCTCTCCACATAGCCACAGAACCGCGGCCTTAGCACGTGTTTGGCCGCGGAACCGCGGCCATTTAGTGCCTTCAGTGTGCCATTTTTTCTGTGAGTATCTCTGATCTCTTCCCCACTCCTCTGAACTCCACTGAACTGTGTTTTCTGCAGCATTCTTTGCGCAAATTCTCTTCCCCCTTCCAATAAATTGTTCTTGTGCAGAATTCTTTGCGCCGCGCTAAAAATAAAAATTGTTTACAGTTGATTTGTTACCGCTTTGCATTCATTAATACGGACTTAAGGGGCTTGAAACCAATTCAGATTTGGTGGGGATTTCATCACCCTGACCCCAGAAATCACAAAAGCATATGCATTGACCATTGTTAATTAAAAAATACTAGACTCAGCCCTAAGGACTTCGCGCTCAATAGGACAGAGGACTAGTTACAGGCATCGGCCGTTTATCCTATCTGACTTTTGCGGTGTCTGGGCAAGTATGCCGAAGGCAAGTGGTTATTTAATTAAGGAATTTCGCGAAAGCGTTGAAAAACCTCCCACTTACCTGGCACTTATCTGGCCGCAATTGACGGAGAAGAGGCGGTTTGAGGTCCTATTTCTAGCCCTCTGGAACAGTTAGGAGCTGTCTAGCAGACCTAGGTGACCCTAGATCTAGGTGTGATTGTGCATATCTTGTTTGTGATTGCTTAAAGCCGTAAGTCCGTACATATTTCTGTTAAGCTCTTTCTAAAAAAAACAAAAAAGAAAAAAATCAAAATCTTTTATAAAAACTTGCCCTTTGTCGCCATATCCATTTTTCACCCACCACCCATCGTATTTCTCCATTGACGTTTTCTTACCCTCACCTTCTCCGCTTTGACTATACTAAACTCGTTTAGTGTATGTCCGTTTGGACTCGGGACACTAGCGCCCGCCTAGTCCGCGTTACGTTAGTCGCTACCGACTACGCGATTGACTCAGACGTCGAAACTCCGTCCACGCCTCTTTCACCCTTACCTTTACCGGCCAACTCCGACGTTGACCGGAATTCTGTTCATACATCTTCACCTTCACCATCACCAACCTCTTCTTCCGCGATGTCAGGATTTAATCTGAACATCTCTTTGACTACCCCGAGATTGGCTCCACCTCCTACGGAGACCAACAACCCACCACCACCGCCTGTTGTAGCACCGCAGCGAATCGCGCTCCAGGATCGTTTCTATCCCACCCGTTCTGCACTTCCCACCTGCCTTTCTCTTCCACCGGCCAATGGGGATAATTTTGAAATTAAGCCCCACTTCATCAACATGCTTCCGCGATTTCATGGGCTTGAATCTGAAGATGCCTATATCTTCATCAATAAATTTCAAAACATTTGTGCCATGATGAAAACCACCCAGCTGTCGGACGATGCTATACGTCTACGGGTCATTCCGTTCACTTTATGCGATCTTGCTGAAAAATGGCTGTATAGCACCGCTTCCCACTCCATAACCAGTTGGGACAAGTTTGTTAAAGCATTTCTCAAAAAATTCTATCCGAATCATAAAACCGCAAGGATTCGTAACGAAATCAACCAATTCTCTCAGCTTCCTTCTGAACCCTTCTGGAAGTGCTTTGACCGGTACAAAGACCTTCTTGTTCAGTGTCCTCACCATGGTATAGAGAAATGGCAACTTTGCCAAACCTTATACGAAGGCCTGAACCCAGCAACCAAGCAGTTGTTGGAAACCATCTGTCAGGGCCACTTCCTATCGAAATCTGACGAGTAAGCGTGGCACTTCTTTGACGACCTTGCGGAGCAAACGCTACAGTGGGAGAGCACCAGACCGACTTCTTCTTCTTCTACCTCCACTTCTACCAGTCAGTCTAGGGTAGGAATTCACCAACTTGATGTCTCTATTGCGATGAAAGCTGAAATGGCTGCAATAACGAGAAAGCTTGAAGCAATAGAGAGCAAATTCTCTTCTCCTGCTCCTACCCCTGTTCTTCCCCTTCATACCATTTGCGCTTTTTGTTCCGATCCTTCTCACTTAACCAAAGAGTGTCCTTACAATCCACCATCGCAAGGATAGGATCAGGTTAATGCTGCATTCCAGCAAAGACCGAGGAATGATCCATACTCTTCCACCTACAATCCCGGTTGGAGGAACCATCCCAATTTCGTCTGGAATCAGAATCAGAATCATTTCCAAGGCAACAATTTCCAGAGGCCCCCTCCTCCGCAACAACAAGCGCAACAACAAACTCAACATCAATTTCAGCAGCCCTTCCAACCCCAACCTTTTCGAAATCAGACGAACAACTTTGCACCCAACAATTCTTTCCCACCAAACAACTTTGTTCCGTCAAACAACGATAAGGTTCCCTCACTCGAACGAAGTCTGGAGGCATTCGTTAAACAATCGACACAATCCACCGCCAACATCCAGTCTTCCATTCAGTCCTTAGTGCAACATACTGCCGCTCACGGGCAAAGCATCAAGACCATCGAGGCCCAGATTGCACAACTGAATGCGGCCTTAAGCGAGCGAGAAAAGGGGAAACTCCCGTCCCAGCCACTCCCAAATCCCGGTCACCCACATAATGTACATGTTGCTCTTGAACAACAAAACCATAATGTGAGTGTCGTGACCACATTGAGATCGGGAAGGATGCTGCAAAACAACATCGGCACACGGCTCAACAATGACACCCCGGCCACTTCTTCTTCTTCTTCTCCTTCCTTTTCTTCTGCTCTGAACGGACCCACTTCTCACTCCACGAAAACACCTGTTCTGGGATCCGTTCCAACTCCACAATCTCCTCTTCCATCATTGGACTCAACCAATTTTAAAAACGTTCCATTTCCAAACCGGTTGAAGTCCACCAAACAAAATACACAAATGGAGAAGATTCTGGAGTTATTTAAGCAGGTTAACATTAACATTCCTCTTTTAGATGCTGTCCAACAAGTCTCGTCCTATGCGAAAATCTTAAAGGACTTGTGCACGAAAAAGAGGAAGTCGCAGGTACCCAAGAAAGTTTTCTTGGCTAGTGCTGTGAGTGATGCCCTTACCCAATCTTTACCATAAAAACGGAAGGACCCTGGCTGTCCTACGATTTTTATTACCATTGGGGATAAGAACATCAACCGCGCACTATTAGATCTTGGTGCCAGTGTTAACCTGCTTCCGTACTCAATATACGAGCAATTAGGCGTAGGAGAGCTGAAACCCACACACTGCACTCTCCAAATGGCCGACCGATCGATCACACATCCTAGGGGTGAGCTAGAGGATGTGTTAATAAAAGTCGGGGACTTCATATTCCCCGTTGACTTCATTGTATTAGACACACAGCCTATAGCTAACCCCCGGAATCAAATTCCGGTGATACTCGGTCGCCCATTCCTTGCAACCTCAAATGCTGTGATCAATTGTCGCAATGGTTCGATGAACCTCTCTTTTGGAAACATGACAATTGAACTCAACATTTTTAGGTTGGGGAATCAGCCCTCCAAACCTAATGCTCATATACTGGACGTCTGCTCTATCCAGGAGATCACCCCAGAAGAGTGTGAATTCGAGGAGTTTCTGTTCGAACACGATAACCTTAACGCCACTAGTGCGTTCCTCTTCGAACCTGCTGCTGTTTCTGCGCCCGACAACGACTACGAGTGTTTCATGTTCTCGAACGATCTTAGCCGCTCACAACCCGAGTTTGAATCCTTCGAATTTCCGGATGAGTTACCTGAACCATCCAACTCGGTCGCCTACACTCGTTTTGAACCTTTGCTGGAGTCCTTTGAGTTCGAGACCTCTGCACCAATCTTGCCTTCAATCGTTTCACATCCAACGCTCGAACTCAAGCCTTTGCCGTCTCACCTTAAGTACGCTTACTTAGGTGAGAACGAGACCCTTCCTGTCATCATCTCGGCTTCTCTAGCTCCAGAGCAAGAGAACGCCCTTCTTGCGGTCTTGCACAGCAATAGGCAAGCTTTTGGCTGGTCCATGGCGGACATCAAGGGGATTAGTCCCCTAATCGTTGAACATCACATTCATCTGATGGATGATGCCAAACCAGCCAGGGATCCACAAAGACGTCTCAACCCAGTCATGAAAGAGGCTGTGAAGAAGGAGATCGTAAAATGTCTGGATAGTGGTATCATTTACCCTATCTCTGATAGCTAGTGGGTTGGCCCCATTCACGTTGTCCCCAAGAAATCAGGTATAACAGTCATCACTAACGAGTCAAACGAGTTAATCCCTACTCGCACCCAAACTGGGTGGCGAGTATGCATTGATTACAGAAAACTCAACGCCGCAACGCGGAAGGACCACTTTCCGCTACCTTTCATTGACCAAATGCTTGAACGATTGGCCGGACACGAGTACTACTGCTTTCTTGATGGCTACTCCGGGTATAATCGGATTCCCATCGCCGAAAAAGACCAGGACAAGACCACATTCACTTGTCCTTTCGGCACGTTTGCATATCGTCGCAAGCCCTTTGGGTTATGCAATACGCCCGCTACCTTCTAGCGGTGTATGATGGGAATCTTCTCAGACATGGTGGAAAATTTTCTGGAGATTTTCATGGATGATTTCTCCATCTTCGGCGATTCCTTCAACGAGTGTTTGCTGCATCTTGACGCTGTCCTTACCCGATGTAAGGACAAGAATCTCACTTTGAATTGGGAGAAGTGCCACTTCATGGTGCGCGAAGGTATTGTCTTAGGACATATCATCTCGCAAAATGGCATAGAGGTTGACAAAGCGAAAATTGAGGTCATTTCCAATCTCCCTCCTCCCCGATGCGTCAAAGATATCCGAGCCTTCCTTGGCCATGCCGGTTTCTATAGACGATTCATCGAGGACTTTAGCAAGATTGCTAGGCCCTTGACTCTTTTGCTGGCGAAGGATACGCCATTCGACTTCAACTCGAGCTGTGTCATTGCATTCGAGTCATTGAAAAGCTCACTCACTTCTGCTCCCGTTCTTTCTTCGCCTGACTGGACGCACCCATTTGAGATTATGTGCGATGCATCCGACTTTGCCATTGGTGCTGTCCTTGGACAACACATCAACAAGATGCCGCACGTAATCTATTATGCGAGCCGAACCCTGAACGACGCCTAACTCAATTATACAACAACTGAGAAGGAATTCTTAGCTGTTGTATTTGCTTTAGAAAAGTTCAGGCCCTACCTCATCGGCTCTCCAGTCATTGTCTACACTGACCATTCTGCTATGCGCCATCTTTTTGCGAAGAAAGATGCAAAATCTTGGCTAATTCGTTGGATCCTCTTGCTTCAAGAGTTTGACCTTGTCATTAAGGAAAAACGAGGATGTGAAAACGTAGTTGCCGACCATCTCTCACGACTTCCTTCTTCGCCTTCGCTTCCAATTCCGATCAACGATGTTTTCCCGGATGAACAGCTCTTGACAGTATCTTGCGAACCCTGGTTCGCAGATATTGTGAACTATTTGGCCACAGGGTTACTACCGACTGAATGGTCAAGTCAGGACAGACTTCGCTTCTTATCCCAAGTAAAACACTTACTGGGACGAACCCTATCTGTTCAAGTACTGTCCCGACCAGATTATTCGTCGGTGTGTCCCTGACGATGAATTCAAGAGTGTGCTGTCGTTTTGCCACGATCAAGCATGTGGCGGGCATTTTGGCTCCAGAAAGACAGCTGAGAAGATCTTGCAATGTGGTTTCTACTGGCCACAACTCTTCAAAGACGCTGATGACTATTGCAAGACTTGCTCCCGGTGCCAACACTTAGGCCGGATATCCCGAAGGAACGAGATGCCGCTCCAACCAATCTTGGTTGTGGAGATTTTCGATGTTTGGGGGATAGATTTCATGGGGCCGTTTCCCAGCTCTTTCGGGAACTTGTACATTCTTCTCGCTGTTGATTACGTCTCTAAATGGGTCGAGGCTGTGCCCAGCCGGACTAACGACAACAAGGTTGTCGTTAGGTTTCTTAAAGAAAACATTTTCTCCCGTTTTGGGCACCCCCGAGCGATCATTAGCGACAATGGAACTCATTTCTACAATAAGACTTTCGAGGCCTTGATGCGGAAATATTCCATTAATCATAAGCTCTCTACGCCCTACCACCCCCAAACCTGCGGGCAGGCCGAAGTTTCAAATCGGCAAATCAAGCAGATACTGGAGAAGACGGTTTCCAAGAACCGTAAGGATTGGTCACTGAAACTCACTGATGCCCTTTGGGCATTTCGAACCGCTTATAAGACCGATCTTGGCATGTCTCCCTATCGGCTTGTGTACGGAAAAGCTTGCCACCTACCTGTCGAAATAGAGCATCGTGCATTTTGGGCGATAAAGGAGCTGAATCTGTCTCTCGAAAATGCGGGCAGCCATCGGAAGCTGCAGTTGAACGAATTAAGCGAGCTTAGGGATGAGGCTTACGATAACGCGGTTGTCGTTAAGAACCGAACGAAGGTGTTTCACGATAAACACCTTTTGCGCAAAACTTTCGTACCTGGCCAACAGGTATTGCTTTACGACACCAGACTACACTTCCATCCAGGAAAGCTCAGATCTCGCTGGAAAGGGCCGTATTGTGTGCGGAATGTGTACCCGCATGGCGCTGTGGATTTGGAGAATCTAAAGGACGGTTCATTTTTCAAAGTGAACGGACACCGACTATAACCGTACCTTAGCGCCGAACCAACAGAAGAGCTCCTGATCTTACAGGAGCCGGTTTACCCTGCATAATCTTCCTCTGCCTCCCTCCAAACTTCGGTTATCCAGCCAAGAACAAGTGGACACTGTTCCAAATAAGTTTGGGGGTATGTATATACCATTTTGTATATATTTGTGGATATTCTTTTTCTTTTTCTTTTCTTTAAAAACAAAAACAAAAAAATTGTGTATCGCTAACCGACAATTTTGACCCTTCAAATGATCTCTTCATGCAATGACAGTGAGGACACTGTCCAGTTTAAGTTTGGGGGTACGCTCGGTACGCATTTCTAACCTTCGCATTCATATGTATATTTTGCATCTGCTATTAAAATCCATAAAATCCATAAAAATCTGAAAATTTTCTAAAAAAACATAAAAACTTTTCTGTTAAGTTAGCTAGTGGGAGGACTCTGATTCAACATTTCAACGGTTTTGTTTGATTAAATAAAGAATAACTAAATCTTATATTTAGATTTTGAAAACCTGAAAGATAACTCTCCTTTGAAGTTAACTATAGCCGATATATGTCTTTACATCACACTACACGTGTCGTGAGTTTTGGAAATTAGATGACAAGTCTTTTATATTTAAAAACTTTTAAATAGATAAATGATTTTCTGAGGATCAAATAGGTTTGTTCTGAAATAAGTAATACCAAGAATAGTTTATGAAGTAAGTGAATATGAAAAGAATGTTATTGATGCCTTAATTGGAACTAAGTCTGAAAAATAACCCATCTAGAACTTGATTGGAATGATTACACACCGAACCCACTAAACACGTCTTTTATTCAAAAAAAATAATTGAACAGCCGGTTATATCTCCGTTCGTATTAAATCATCATGATTTTCACGCCAAACTGTCTTTTGTTTTTGGACCTAGGTAACTTCAGTAATTAAGTCCGCTGGGGTGTTTCTACACCTAATGCCCTAAAACCAACTGGTTTGGGTGCATTGGCCCAAAGCTCGCTAAGAAGCCTAGAAAGTCCAGATTAAAACAAAGTCAAGCAAGTGTTCTCTCCGAGTTAAAATTCCTAACGGTTCTTTGTGTGAGAATAATCTTGACAAAAGACAGGCTTTTATAAAAAATATTTCTAGCGGAGATATGAAGGTTTTATTCTATGATAAAGACTATTGCACGTTCACAGAGGTGTGTATGAAATGAAAACAAGAAAAAGGTGGAGTGAAAAATAAGACCTAGTTTCCTGTTAAGGAAGATAGAAATTCTGAAATTGAAACCTTACTGGAAAAAGAAACTTGAAAAAAGCTTAACTCTTTATAAAACTTATGTGATCCTTTTAAAATTGTTATCTGGGCTTTATTGTGTGACATAATGACTTTATTCGACCTTTCGGGAACTTAACGACACTATTTGCACTACACGTAAAGACATATAAATCTATAGTTAAATAAGAAGCGAGGTGTGAAAAATAAAGGTTCGATAATCTAGACTTAGGATCATAGAATTGTTATTTTCTGAAACAAAACTTTAGGGGTTTGAATCATAGTTATTTTGCAAAACTAGCTTGACTGGATTTTGTGGGTAGTATCCGCTGAAAACCCTCAGGAGACAACACTCCTCCTACTAGGGACACCTAGAGGTTTAACGGCTTGTTGCACATGCTCAGTGCAATCGCGTTCCCTGCGAAAGTGAGGTTAGGAATTTTTTGTGAATAAATTGGCTTTGCTCGGGATGAGCAAATGATAAGTTTGGGGGTATTTGTTCATATCAGATTTTTGCATTTTTATACCGCCCAATTTTTATCATATTGCTTATCGGTAGGTACTCTTGAGCCGTGTTTGCTAGTCAACTGCAGGATACAGGTTCTCGGATCTAAACGGTGAAATTCATGGAAAAACACGACAAAAACCCGGGTTCCTGCCAACCACAGATAAAACACGGTCTCCGCTCTCTATCCGTATATTGCCGCATACCAGTTTAAAAGACAAAATGGCAAATCAATGTCATTTTCGTGCACAAGGCTCAATGGCAACACAAGATCCAAGAAATCTACGCGGAGCTCAAGAAAATCATGACAAAAAGATCCACATCCAATCATCCTTGATTCTGGAAGAAATGTGGAAATATTATCAGAAAAAACATGTACCAGACTAAAGGGAATAGAATACCAGGGCAGCACACAAAAGACGACAGCCCAACTCCCCTATAGGGCGGCGGAACCACGGCCAATAGGGGGTCTAGGCCGCGGTTCCGCGGCCGTACTGCCTCCTCGCATGATGAGTTTTCAGGGGGGTGTTTGGTCTTTTCATATGGGTTCAGAATGTTGCCCTAGATTTCCTTTTCCCTACCTATAAATAGCCCAGAACCTTGTGAAGCCAAGGGTGCTTAATCTTGTATTTTAGGTTTTAGAATACTTGTTGTTCTTCTTCCTTTTCTATCTCTTCTCCATTGAAAAACTTGTAGTGAGCTTTTGTGAGTGAAGAATGATGAATAAAGAAGTTCATTTTGTTATTATACTTGTCTTGCTCTTGTTATATTATTGCTTGTAATTTTCATTTGTTAACTTAGTTGTTGTTATTTGTGTTTGTTTCTTTCTTTTCTCTTTTCCTTTATCCTTAAACAACCATGATGCTTACGCTTAATCCTTGCCGAGGTGAGGTCGCAAATAGCTAGTTGTTATCTTCTAATCTCTTTCTTTCTATCTTCCTCTTTTGTTTTATTTTCTTTTCCGTATAATGGGTGAGTAGTTTCATACTTGTTAGGGTAGGATAAGGGAAGTTTGAGAGAAGGAAATCTCTCTCACACTTTTCTTGCCCAACATCTTAAATCGACTTCCGTTAATTGAACCACAATCTGCTCCCTACGGCACCCTATCCTACATGATAGCGGTGATTCCGTAGTGAGACCGGTTGTGGTTGAATTAACCGGAGGTTATGACTAAGAGCCAAGAACGGACAGACAAGCACCAAAAGGAAGAACTTAAGCGTTGGAAAGCCTAGCTTATACTCGCAAGTTCCTTACTAGTCGTGCTAATCCCCGTTGTTGCCGATTACCGTAACACCGATATTAAGAGTGGCAACGAAAGAAGTAAGCGACTCCTAACTCAAACTAACCTAATCCTAACCCTAACAAGCTCTCTTTACATTTTAACACTTTGTTAATCACAAACAAATCTGGAAAATTGGACTTAACTCGTTAAAGCACATAGAAAAAGATTCCCATCTCCCTGCGGACGACCCGTACTCAACCGGCTAGCTACAAGCGAAACCGTTTTGATTGCGGTAATTAACTAAACTTGAACACGCAGAATCTCTACCAATCACCACTGTTGGATATAGTGCCCTCAAAGTCAATTATTGGATCGCAGGCACGCGATTGCAATGATTGAAGGAGGACCTATACCGGTAGGGCAGTCTTACTCAAGATGATAGTATGCTATCTGGTTTATCTTTATCATCGTGTACTACTTTAGGTGACCTTACAGATCACTATTACACATTTATAGAGCCCTCAGGATTCTTGCTTGACTGCCAGCAGTATGATGGCGATCATATACGTGGGAGCTGGGGTCTATAAGCACATCCTTAAAAGGTCCCTAGTCGTGGGAGTTTTCGAGACAGGGCATCGATACTCCGGAGTAAACTAGTGTATACAGTTGAGACCCCGACGAGGGGCGGTGGATGGTCTCACAAGCCATTGGTGTCAGTTGGATCACCTAAGATGTATACAGGTGCCCATTGGGTTATGAGTACACCGGATAGGACTCGCCGGGAACATGCTAGTTGGTATTATACCTGACGTCAGATAGAAGTTCCCAGGTGACATATGTACAGGTTAGTTCATCGACCTGAGATCGTCATTTGTCTCGTGTGAGTTCCCACTGTGCTTTGATTATTAACCGACCACGGCTCAAAGGAGTCGTGCAAACAAGTTTTAGTTGGGTACAGTCTCGAGCCACATGGAGGCAGTGAGCAGATCGGCAGGGGTTTCGTCTCTCCCGGTATTGGAGGTGAGATCGCGCTGTGTCTAGGAGAGCCATTATACGAAGTCCTTGGCCAAGGCAGGAGATTTAATGGTAGGTATTCCAGTAGTATCTCAGTGTGTTCTGGGCTACACTCCGACATGACTTGTACCGCTTTTGAGGGTCTGACTTTTACCAACCCCCTAGGCCCGCCATGCGATACTCATAGGCGAACGGACCGGACTGTATGGATATTGTCACTGACAGGCTCAGTAGAGTGTCAGGATGAGTTCGCTCATCGACCTCCCTTTTGATCAATACCTGGTAGCCCGTTACGTACAGCTAGTACCTCTGACGAGCTAGTGGTTAAATCCACACCCAAAGTATTGACGAGTATTTAGAGCCCCCCACAGATAGTTTTCAAGTTTCGAGCGAAACGTTGTAGAGGCCGTATGATATATGGCAGGGTTTGATCATATACGTGCGGTAGTGCATGGATCATGATCGGAAGGATCATACTAGTGGGCTTTGGTTTAAGTTGGATCCTAATATTAGATTTGTTAGATTACTTTAGTCTCATCGCATTCGCATTCGGTCGGAATGTGGATGCAGGTGAGGGGTATCCTTGTGATCCGTCACGAGTTTAGTTTAGATGTTGCCGTATCTTTTTATTGTTATAAACATTTGGGTTAATGTTTACAAATGGAAATTGTGAGCTTAAGCCATCATTTTGTGCATTAAATGATACATATACTTCATAGGTGACTCATGGTATCATTTCTTATGCATATGTCACATTATTTGATGGATTTGAGTCTTGATATGATAAGAAGAGAGAGAGGGGCTGCCATGAGATGGTTGCTAGCTCTTGGATTTTTCATTCTAACACTCTCTCTTTTTATCATAAGAATTCAAGAATGAAAAGGATTCTCCTTCTTCCTCTTGCTCTAGCTCACAACCTCCATTAATGGCATCATCTTCAACCCCCATCCATGCAATGGATGCAAGAGACAAAGTTGTCACAAACATTCTCTACTTCGCCTTGGATACGTCGGCTAGCGAACTTCGTGCCCGGGTTGCTTCGGATGCAGCGGGAGCCCGTAACAAGACTCGAAGATGTGGTGCCCTTTCCGACGAGAAGACCGAGACCGGAGATGCCGCGAGGAGCTTGGGATGGTGGCCAAAGACCGAAGGACACGGATCGATCGGTATAACTTTCCAACCCTTTCTCTAGTTTCTAGTTGTAGGTTAATGGTTTGATCCGTATTTAAAGTATACGATAGCGTCGGTTTATAGTTTAGAAAAGTTTTCGTTTCCGCATTTTGGCCTTGGAAAGACGGCCGGGACACTACCGTAGACTTACATGGTATCAGAGCCACACCATTAACCTTTACTAGCTTGCTCTAACGTGTTTAGAACTTCGGTCAAACGAAATTTTTGAAAACTGCATTTCCAATACTGAACTTTCTGTCGAATTGTTATTGTCGTCGAAAAATTATTTTGAGCATTGCAGAAAATCAGGCAGGGTTTTCTAAGAACACTGTAGAAAATTGGTTGCATGATATCACTGTAGCGCCGCGGAACCACGGCCGTACTCACGTTTTGGCTACGGTTCTGCCGCCGCACTGTAGCAACACAGCACCAAAATTTCTGCAGTGCTCTCTGACTTGGAAATGGGGTTTCTGGTATTTTTTGTTTGGGCCCAGATTTGTTTGAGTACTGGGAATTGTGCTTAGGGCCCACTTCGGGAAACTTTGTCGATCGAAAAATTTAAACATATTAGTTCATAGTATTTACATTATATCTGCGACCATGAATGTCATTCGAGCGGTAAATCTTGTCTAATTGCTATAGCCCTTTTAGACGGATTTGCGAACGTGACATTCACGTTGATGTTCTGTGTTGTGCTGTGATATTGCAGATTTGTCATGGTGGATAGCCTGGATGCAATGGTGGTACAGTTTGGTTGTATTTGTACATTTGATATTGCGGAGCGAGCGTCCGACATGTGGATTGCCGTCACTACCTGTTTGTATATTATTCTTTTGGGGCACGACCGGGCTGAGGTCGATGTACCCGTTGTATATTTTACTTTCTGTACTAGGATTACCCCACGGTGGGGTGCACGAATAGCCGGGTTCTAGAGGGAAACGAGCCCGCATTTCATGGCTTTCAGACGGAGGGGGATTCACTATAGAATTGGCGGGCTATTCGCCGCACTCGTAGGGGGTACAGGTTGACCCAAGGAGGGGTGCTCAAGTTACCGGATTCCGTGAAGTGCTGGGTGGTCCATTCACGTTGTTGAAGGGGGCTGCCTCGCTTCAGGTTTTTGCGGGTAACTTGCCGCACCCGTAAGGGTCTAGGATTTCATTGCACAGGCTATCCACACGACCAGGGGAACGTCGGGTTTCAGTAGCGGCTCTATGAAACCCGGGGATCCCAGATTATCTGTATTTTTCTGTGATGCTTATTACATTTCCGTGACGTTGTATTTTATCACGCCTTGAGCGAATATTATATATTGATATATATACTAATAGATGTTGTATATATTTTACACCCGCGCTAGTGCAGTCCCCACTCTGTCGTTAGTTAAGTAACCTAACGGGTGATGACGGGACCCAGTGGCGAATGCGGATGGCATATACGTACATCGTATATTCGTTCTTTTGTGGTGTGATTAATTGATGGGACTGCATTGATTCGGATCAATGCAAGCTAAACAAACCTATTCTGATGTTGTTGGAACATTTTTTTTTTTTAAAAAGCTGTTATTGCAAGGACGTTCTCTTTTGTTTTGCACAGTAGTATTCGGTTATGAATATCCAGCACCTCAGTCGACGAGGCAAGGACCGAGATCCCTTCACCGGGAGTGACCCCTTGGACAGAAGTTTGCGTCAAGGTAATAACTTCACTATAGCCGATTACTTTTTGCTTTGCATCATGGTATTCAGTTGGAATATCCTGCACCTCATTCTACCGGGAAAGAGCCGAGATCCCTTCACCGGGAGTGACCTCTTTAGCAAAGGTTTTCGCCACTATATTTTCATAAAAGCTATGCAGTTCCTTCAAAGATATCAAGTTCATTACGCTAAAGGTTTTTCGCCAAAAACCAGCCGTAGCCCTCCGTCATTTCTTACAAGTATTACTTAGTATTCGTGCTGCGTTTGTTGACTGTGTCAAGGCGTAGTGTGTGGTAGCTAAGTAGTGTTTGTTTGTGGCATATTAATGCGATTGGTTAGGACAGTCGTGCGGCCTTGTTGACTGTGTCAAGGGCTCGTACTGATGGGTTTAATACAATACAGGATAATGACGGGTTGAACTTGACTAGGACTCTTTGATTTGTTGACTGTGTCAAGGTCACTTAGGTACTAGGGGTAAAAACACGCATCGGGAGTTTCTAAAGAAACTGAAACTTGCCAGGCATGCGCATACCTTTTGGAGTGTGATAACGTGAGTGGATTTCGTCACGTTATCATGCGATGATAGTTGGATCCCGATTCCCACTGATGAGTTGGTTTACTCCTCGGGTGATCCCGACTAATTCTTCTTTTAGGTTTGGAGGAGAATTTGAGGTTACAGTAGGAGGTTTCCTGATTAAATAAATTGATAACCATTCTGATCTAGGTTATAGTGCACGCAGAGTGTTTCTTTTCTCTCTCTCTCTCTGTCTTTGGCAGCGACCATGACCCGACCCTTGACTATGACTCAGTGACCAAGATTAACCGAACCTTCTTAAAATACTGGCTTTTGGATTGTCTGAGTTGCAAACCTCATTGCCACTCCTACTTTTACCCTTTTCTCCAGAACACCCCGTATTATTACGAACATCCACTTCCATTGGATAAAACCATCGTATGGTTATATACAAACTCGAAGGAACTTGTTCCAGATTCGAGGATGGTTTCTGGTTCTGGAGAAAATGAATAGGACTATTCAATTGTCTTTTCCTTTTACCTTCTCCCACATTGCGAGTGCTCCTTGGATTAAGATAGTACACCTGTTACACTTATTGGATAGTCTTCTTCCAAACCATAGGCAGGTGCCGAACAGTGGGGAATGAAGAAAACCAATTAGCCTAACGAAGGTGTACAGAAGGTATTAAGTAAAGACAAATAAAGGGATTAGTAAGAGGGCAAAGTAAATTGCGACTGCTATTCACGACCAAACCAAGTATTTCTTCGCCAATCCTACATCACCTTTGTATTTCTCCATAACACTCCGTATCACTACGAAGATCCACAGTTTATTGGATACTCCATCGTATAGTTATATACGAACTCGAAGGAACTTGTTCCAGTTCGGGGATGGATTCTGGTTCAGGAGAAATAGGAATAAGGTTTGTTCAGTTGTGTTTTATCTTCACCTTCTCTCAGGTTACGAGTACTCCTAGGATTAGGAGAATACACCATTTATGCTTATTGGATAGTCTTCTTCCAAACTATAGGCTGGTGCTGAACGGTAGGGAATGAAGAAAACCATTTGGCCTAAAGGGATGTACAGAAGGTAATGACTAAAGACATATAAAGGGATTTGGAGAGATGGCAAAGAAATGCACGGTTATAGTTGTATATCTGATAATGGGAGAGGCATTACTAGGAATACCCAGATACCCCTTCGAAACATTTATATGTTTCAGTTTCACTGTGTATTGTTAAAAGAAAACTGATTTCCCAATTAGCCCTTGCTCCAGGCTATGTATTTACCAGGTTTGATTCTCACATCTGTATGGTTTTACAGATGATGAGTGGGAGTAAGTTATTGGGAATTGGGTGATCATCCTCATTATATTGGGATTCGTTGTAATTGGTGATATTTGAGGAAATCGCCTGGGTTGTTTGCCGGACGACAAATATTTGGTTTTGAATATCCGTTGTAATGCACCAATTTCAAATTGATATATCTGTACATTTATTTTTATAAAGTGAGATATAACTTTTTGAAATTATGTCCATGACATTTACCTATATCAGTGGATGGTTAGGTAAGGAGCATTAAACAGCGGTGTAATTCTTCTTAACCATAAGTACAGTTTTCAACCTACGACACACAGGGAATGAGTTATTAGACTCAGGGGACTTATACAGAGTATTGTATTTTGTCCAGTGTCCATGACGACAGAAGGGTTGGTACTCATACTATATTCTGTTTACTTGTGACTTCTCTGGTTCTTAGACATGTGTTTCATAGAAATGCAAGGTCTAAGTTTTGAGAAGTTACAGGTATAAGAATAAAGTAGAGAACCAGGTGTTGCAAGTATCAAGGATTCTTCAAGGTGATCGAAGATGTAGATACTTGTGTATGGTATTCAGTTGATAGTAATGATTATGAGAACTTGCTTCTCTTTCAGGTTACTCATAATTGGAAGCACTCCTAAGTTGAGTAATGCCGATCGGCCTCTCTCCATTTAGTTGACATGCACTGGAGACAGCTGCATGATTTGAATCTGGTTCCAATTAAATCAGTGCCTCTGTTTCTATATTGGATATAGAATAGTTCATATCTTAACAATGTTAAGGTACGGGAAGTTGTCCGGCTTATGCTTAAACCAGACTCTGGATAACTCAAGGCACGTTTCTGTAATGGTCGTTTGTGGGTTGACCCGGGCTATGACGAGTGTTGACTTTCTACCATCTGGAAGATCAATAGTGATATTGTTCTTGACTCGCCACAGTTTTAATAAAAATGGATTTTTTCAGAAAACAGTAGTGGGAGTATGGTAGAACTGGAAGTGATTCCAGAACCGCAAACGATTACTGAAAATTTGATCAGAACCTAAAGATTCAATCTGATTTGACATTCCATTGGCCACTCCGCAGATATGGTGGGTAACCTCCGGCACTCGAGAGGTACTTCGGTATGCTCAGAGACGGTGACAAGGAGGTTCATGTTTACCCAGACTTGCCATTGTTGTTGTTCCAGACTGTGAAACCCGACGGTAGTGTACCTGCAGGTGATGGAGTTACCCTCTCTAAAGGTGTCTTACAGAGTAAAGGGGAGAGAGATGTGCATGATTGGCAGATCACTTGCTTAGGCAATTGAGTCAATCATGAGATGTCAAGTACCACACCAGACGTTGTTTTTGCACTAGATGCAATAAGTTGATATTAATCCTATCGTGGAGAAACGTTCGGAAGCAGTTTTAGAACATAAGTGGATGTTCTAGAGATATGATAACAACAGCCTCTTTTGGGAAACGGTTATCATTCCAGGCTTCCAAGGTGACCTGGATGACAGAATGACTGTCAGAGTTATAGTTTTCCCTCTGACGAGGGGCAGTAGTTTGGACAGATGGTCCAAGCGGATACTGAGGGAGGCATGGCACAGGATACTGATTAAGTTCAGTTGACGATACAGTCTAAGAAGTTTGGATTTGGGGTTCATTTATAAACTAGGTCAGACATCCAAACATATTCTAAGACAGGTATTGCTCATTTCGGGAGATCGTTTTCTCCACGAACTTGAGATAAAGAGAGACTTAGAAAGAAATATCAGGGCGGAGGGCGGATCCACTCACTGAGGCTATTCCTCGAACGCAATAGTTTCGCAAACGGGCTTTGTGAGACTGATTAGTAGAGGAGTTGGGTGTTCGGTATCACACAGGCTGTGAGTATGCGACACCGCAACAATTAGCCTTGAGTGCAAGTAGGAGATTGTTGGATATAGTGCCCTCGAAGTCAATTATTGGATCGCAGGCACGCGATTGCAATGATTGAAGGAGGACCTATACCGGTAGGACAGTCTTGTTCAAGATGATAGTATGCTATCTGATTTATCTTTATTATCGTGTACTTCTTTAGGTGATCTTACAGATCACTATTACATATTGATAGAGCCCTTAGGATTCTTGCTTGACTGTCAGCTGTATGATGGCGATCATATACGTGGGAGCTGAGGTCTATAAGCATATCCTTAAAAGGTCCCTAGTCGTGGGAGTTTTCGAGACAGGGCATCGATACTCCGGAGTAAACTAGTGTATACAGTTGAGACCCCGACGAGGGGCGGTGGCCGGTCTCACAAGCCATTGGTGTCAGTTGGATCACCTAAGATATATACAGGTGCCCATTGGGTTATGAGTACACCGGATAGGACTCGCCGGGAACATGCTAGTTGGTATTATACCTGACGTCAGATAGAAGTTCCCAGGTGACATATGTACAGGTTAGTTCATTGACCTGAGATCGTCATTTGTCTCGTGTGAGTTCCCACTGTGCTTTGATTACTACCCTACCACGGCTCAAAGGAGTCGTGCAAACAGGTTTTAGTTGGGTACAGTCCCGAGCCACATGGAGGCAGTGAGCGGATCGGCAGGGGTTTCGTCTCTCCCGGTATTGGGGGTAAGATCGCGCTGTGTCTAGGAGAGCCATTACACGAAGTCCTTGGCCAAGGCAGGAGATTTACTGGTAGGTATTCCAGTAGTATCTCAGGGTGTTCTGGGCTACACTCCGACACGACTTGTATCGCTTTTGGGGGTCTGACTTTTACCAACCCCCTAGGCCCACCATGCGATGCTCATAGACGAACGGACCGGTCTGTACGGATATTGTCATTGACAGGCTCAGTAGGGTGTCAGGATGAGTTTGGTTATCGACCTCCCTTTTGGTCAATACCTGGTAGCCCGTTACGTACGGCTAGTATCTCTAACGAGCTAGTGGTTAAATCCACAGCCAAAGTATTGACGAGTCTTTAGAGTCTCCCACAGACAGTTTTCAAGTTTCGGGAGAAACGTTGTAGAGGCCGTATGATATATGGCACGGTTCGATCATATACGTGTGGTAGTGCACGGATCATGATCGAACGGATCATACTAGTGGGCTTTGGTTTAAGCCGGAACCTAGTATTAGATTTGTTGGATTACTTTAGTCTCATCGCATTCGCATTCGGTCGGAATGCGGATGCAGGTATGTATATACAGGTGAGGAGTATCCTTGTGATCCGTCACGAGTTTACTTTAGATGTTGCCGTATCTTTTTATTGTTGTAAACATTTGGGTTAATGTTTACAAATGGAAATTGTGAGCTTAAGCCACAATTTTGTGCATTAAATGATACATGTACTTCATAGGTGATTCATGGTATCATTTCTTATGCATATGTCACATTATTTGATGGATTTGAGTCTTGATATGATAAGAAGAGAGAGAGGGGCTGCCATGAGATGGTTGCTAACTCTTGTATTTTTCATTCTAACACTCTCTCTTTTTATCATAAGAACTCAAGAATGAAAAGGCTTCTTCTTCTTCTTCCTCTTGCTCTAGCTCACAACCTCCATTAATGGCATCATCTTCAACCTCCATCCATGGAATGGATGCAAGAGACAAAGTTGTTACAAACATTCTCTACTTCGCCTTGGACACGTCGGCTAGCGAACTTCGTGTCCGAGTTGCTTCGGATGAAGCGGGAACCCGTAAAAAGACTCGAAGATGTGGTGCCCTTTCTGACGTGGAGACCGAGACCGGAGATGCCGCGAGGAGCTTGGGATGGTGGCCAAAGACCGAAGGACACGGATCGATCGGTCTGGCTTTCCAACCCTTTCTCTAGTTGCTAGTTGTAGGTTAATGGTTCGATCCGGATTTAAAGTATACGATAGCGTCGGTTTATAGTTTAGAAAAGTTTTCGTTTCCGCATTTTGGCCTCGGAAAGACGGCCGGGGCGCTACCGTAGACTTACAGCCGCTCCCGCACCTCGAGACCAGGACCCCTACAGAGGGAGAGAGGATGCTTCCCACGTCGTCATGACCGAGCACCGCCTCGCTATCTCCGGCGGACGTAGATCCCCTATGGCGACCAATTCAATGACCCGCTAGGCGCCTCACAGCTCTATATCGAGGTCTCTTTCCAGAGCACCCTGCTCTGAGGCCCATCATGCTCCTGTCCCTCTCGAGGAGGTGTCGGTCAGCTCGCCTGCACCCAGGCATGACCGGCACCCCCTCCCTCGACAGGGTCACTCGGACAGGACTCACCACGGTAGCTCGAGGACGACCTCGCCCGGGGACCTAAGGAACCTCATCGAACGGAACCGGAGCCATGGACAAGCGTAGGTCGCCAGCAGCAGAGGCTTTAAATCAGAGTATGCCGAATCATCGGGATACCACAACCGACTCGACGCCCTCGAAAAGAAGATCGAGGGCATACATCGGGAAAATCGTCCTTCAAGCGACAGGGCTAGATATGCCGCCGACTCGCTCACGAAGCCTTTCACCAAAGAGCTACTCGCTGTCCACGTCTCCTCCTGGAACAAGCCCCCGAAGGTCTCCCTCTTCGATGGGAAGTCCGACCCGAAAGACCATTTGGATGCGTTCACAACCGGGATGAGTTTCCAGGACAACTCTGACGCCGCACAGTGCCGTGCTTTCCCCGCCACTTTCATCCACTCTAGACGAGACTGGTTTCGAAGACTCGCGCCATGCTCAATCTCTACCTTTAATGAGCTGGCCACCCAATTCCTCGTCCATTTCGTCGGGAACAGACAGAAGAAGCGGACTGTTGATCATCTCTTCACCATAAAGAGCGGGGACAAAGAATCCTTCAAAGGATACATCACCCGCTTCTACAACGCTCTCCTTGAGGGCCCCGAGCACAGGGACGAGACAGTCATTACAGCCCTTAGGTCGGGTCTTAGGCACAAGGAGTAGCTATGCTCCTTTGCATTAGCGCAACCTAAGACCATGGCCGAGGTAAAGGCCTGGACCGAACGTGAGATCCAGCTTGAGTCCGAGGTGAACGCTAACCTATCCCGGACAGACCAAGCCGATCAGAAGAAAAGGGCGAGGGAGGAGAAAAAGAAGATTGAGCGTCCAAAGCCCTACTCCCCGAAGTTTCAGGAGTACACCCCGCTCAACGTCTCCCAAACGGAACCGTTGGAGGAGGAAAAAGGCGAGAGATTCTTCAAACTCCCCATAGTCCCGAATAGGGTGGCCAAGCATACCCGGGGCCCCTACTGTGCTTTCCAGGGCCACCCCACCGAGAACTGCAAGCAGCTCCGAGACTACATCGAGGAGTTGATCCGCTCAGGGCACTTAGCAAGGTACTTGCGAGACAAGCGGCAAGCGACCGTGAGCAAGAGCACCATCCCTCTCCCGGCCAGTTGACAATTGGCTAAATCATGGTCGTGTCAGCAGGGGGTACGTCCGGGACTGACGAAACGCGGCGCTCCTTACCGGTCAAGGGGACTAGCAGCCAACCCAGGAAGAGGTCTAAAGCGGCCGAGCCGATCATCTTTACCGACGAGGACCTCCGCGGGATATCCCTGCCTCACAACGACCCTCTAGTGATCACAGCCCGGGTCCACCGCTACGAAGTGCAGAGGATATTGGTCGACTTGGAAAGCTCGGCGGACGTCCTCTTTTATGACTGTTTTCTGCGTATGGGACTCACCCCGTCGGACCTACGGCCGACTGCCCACATCCTGTCGGGGTTCACTAACCACTCCATCCCGGTAAAAGGGGTGGTCACCCTCCAACTTACCATTGGGGAGACGGGCCATACGCGCACCGTGCCTGTGGAGTTTATCATCACTAGAATTCCATCGGTATACAACATTCTCCTAGGTCGCCCGATACTGAACTCCCTCTGGGCTCAGATATCGACCTACCACTTAGCAATGAAATTCCCACTCAACCAAGATGGGATAGGTCGGGCCTACGGGAACCAACAAACCGCGAAGATTTGCTTCACAGTAACATCTATGCCTGAGGGGAAAAATAATGACCTGGAAAGCCAGGATGATATCAAGGGTTCTCTGGATACTCGAGACGAGCAAAAAGAGATCCGAGGGGACCCGGTGGAGCCACTAATAGAGGTCCCCCTCGTCGAAGGGGACGATGAACGAACTGTTCAGATTGGGTCGCTCTTAACGAAGACTCAGCGAGACGACCTGATCCACTTTCTCAAAAATAACTCGGACGTGTTCGCCTGGGCGCCTGCCGACATGCCTGGGATCGACCCTAAAATCATATCGCATAAGCTCGGAGTGGACCTTACGGTCCGGCCCTACAATGCAGAAAAACTCAAGTTGTACCTCTAAAATGAATATCTATGAATGTATATTTCTTCTTTCACCAAAGCGATGTAACTTTTTCCAAGTTCTTTTTATTTAATAATAAGAGGGAAACAATAGAGCATCGCAAATATGAGAATTTTATTTATTCAAAAGGTATTGTAGGCTCCTCAGCCTTACATCAAAAAGAAAAAGAAAAATGTTACAACAGCAGAGGGAAGGGGTGCAGGGAGCATTGCTCGTGGTATTCCGAAGAAATTGCCGCCAGCCGAGCCCTGGCCGCCTCGGACCTCTACCTCTGATGCTGTCCGCGAACCCTCGAGGCCACAGACGGGCCGGAGGGCTCTCTGGCCGGGCACCTATCGACGAGATGCCTCAGTTGGTAACACTCGAGGACGAGTGCCACCGAGCGATCCTACCGACTCATCGAGATCAGGCCAAGACGGCATAGCGATCTTAGCTTGCCAACTGCCTTGTCCTTCAGTTGTTCGGACAAGGGGTTGTGCAGCCCCGACGACGCCCTCCAAATCGAATATATCAGCAGCTGAAGTAGGGGTGATCGCCGGGGAAGCAGGCGGCCGACATGATCTTCCACACGCCGAACCACTGCCTGCAGCGTCTCCTCGGAGCTCCGCTGATCGTACAAGTATACGTCTTCGAAAGAAATGATCTCGAAAATGGAGAAATGGAATCCGTCCATTATTATGTTTCGGGGTGCGAAGCTAAATATGGGCAACACACCCTTCTCTATTTATAACCTCAAACAGAATCCCTAAGGACCCAAATTTGCGCGCGCATGGGCGTGAGTCCTAAGATCCGCCCAAATTATTCTAATACCGCACCGCCACGTGGCGAAAATCCCTTATTTCTCAACGAACCGAAGTCGGATCGACGCGGCTCCTCGAAACGCTTCGCCTCCCTTATGCGTTCCTGCCACGTGCCGCCCACGACGGTCACTCTTCCCAATATTCACACACCAAGTGTAACACCTTAGGAATGCGATTAGTGTTAATTAAGTGATAATGCGGGTTTTCTATAAAAAGTTTACCAATTCGGTTTCCTCACATTTTATAACAATTAATTAATATTTTATTATTATTTGTTATGGCTTGCACGCACGTGTGCACGTTAATGTGAGGGTTTGTTTGTGCTAATCTAGTTTTGTAACCATAAAAACCTTTAAGTAAATCCTTGCCTTGTTTAAACCTTAACCTAGCATTTAACCTTAATCTCTAGATATTTGTGTGAGGAGAGATATTTTCTTGAGTTTTGTTTGGATGAGGAGGTAGCAAGTGAGTCGTGGCTTGCATTTATGAATGGAGGTGCACTCACCCTATGCTCACCTCTCTTTCTCTTTTCATCTCACCCTCTTATTCTCTCTCACTTTTTCTCTTTATCATTATCTTTTATCATTCCTTTACCTCAACTAAAACCTTATCATTTCTATCACAAATCTTTCACAAAACTTCACAAAATCACACCCAAATCACTTCATAAACCTTTTTTTGCCTCTTTGATGCCTTAGAGCTTGGAAAGCTAGGATCTTTGAGCTTGTAGGAGTAGGTAATGATCTCTATCTGTTAAATAAGTCTTCTTAATGTTGCGTAACTTGTTCGTTTCAGTTTAGAACGCGTAAAGTTTCGTTTCGTGCAAATATCGTATTTTTAATGTAGTTTTGTGTCTCAGATAATCTGCTATCAAACCAGATATTTGTTAGAAAAGTTCCCATCACAGTGACCTTTTGTAGTGACCTAGAACCCACAATAAAAACCTGAGACAATTCCATGGAAGGTCGGCCGCAAATATATTGCTTCTGGCCGCAATTTGCGGCCAAACTGGGGTGTTTGGGTTTTGGTCTGGGGGTCTCTGGGGTTGTGTGTGGTCTTGTGGTATGTGCAACTTTTACAAATTGTTTGTGTAGAAAAATCGGGGATCACTTTGCTAGTTTCTAGTGTTTCGATTACGCGCGTTACGTTATCCGATACGGTTCGTGTTCTAGTGTTACTATTGCTCTTGAGTTGGTTTCGTAGTGTCACTACGCACGTTAGCCACTAGACGAACACTTGAGAGTATGTTTGGAGTTGGTGCGTTAGTCAAATGTAGTTGGTACGTTTTATTGATCGATTGCTAATATATACTTGTTATGTTGTTTTATGATCTTAGGGACACAAGCGGGGACTTTGGACGCTGCGAAAAAGGGCAGCGGGTGGTTGACTTTACTTAGCCCCAGGATCATCAGTAGGTAGATTTAAGATCTACAAGGGAATCGCCCGCATAGCGTTATGCGTCTGGGCTAGATATGATATGATATTAGTCGCATGTTTATATTGCACATATAGAGTGTGCACATAAACTTCATTGCATATTATTACTTATTGTGCTTAGACTTGTACCCTTTGGACACTGCACTATTATTGACGGCTCATGTTGCACGAGCACTGATTGTATGCTACCCACACCGTCAATAATTGCCATGGCACGCACAACACATATACATACGTGATATTGTATGGTTAGGGACATTGAGACATTGATTTATATTCCATTGTGCATATGACATATAGCATACCTGTATACCTACATGCTTACACATATACCTTACCATGACTACATGCTAGCTACCTATATACCTATATGGTATTGTACCATTAGAGATAGGTATATACACATATGAGATATAGCTACATGTACATCTTTCATACATACTTACATGTACACCCATATACCTTGATATAGCTTCATATATACCTGGAGGGTATTACATCATTACTGATAGGTAGATACACATATCTTGCTATACCGACATTGTTATGCATACCTGGCTATAGCTATATGTTCACCTTTATATGATATTACGTTTGGTTTCGGAGAAATTAGGAACCTCATGATATACTTAATAACATGTTGCGGTTAAATAGCGGTTTTTCCTTTATATGCTCATATTACGGTTTCATGTTGCATATATTATATTTCATGGATTTCGCATTGAGATATGGTTTTCATATAATGTTTTCAAGATATTTTACTCCTGCGTATATATATCAGCGCTATATATATATATATATATATATATATATATATATATATATATATATGGTGTGTATATATCAGTGGTATGGGATTGTTCCCGCCAAAAATTTCTGCGCAAAAGAGCCCAAGGTATCAAATGGCGGCGATACGCTTAAGAAAATGGGAACCTGTATCTTCCGGGCTTTTTTTTTTTGACAAACTCCCGAATGAGAAACAGATAAATTCTGATGGTATCGAAAGCGGCTCGAAAAACCCTTCGATTTGATATATTATGGGCCTCGTAATTCATCCGGGATCAAAAGTTATGAGGAATTACGTGTCCACACGTGATGGGCTTTTAAGAACCCGCTGGAGGAGTTAAAAGATACAATAAAAACTCAGAAAAGACCCCAATGGGGCATCACGTGCTCACACGTGACCATGGGTCACGTGCAGACACGTGATGGGCTTTTAAAGCCTCTAAAATAATGAATAGAATTTAATTCTAAAAGTCAGAAAATACCTCAACGAGGTATCACGTGCTTACACGTGACCAATGGTCGCGTGTTGACACGTGATGGTTAAAACTGAAACATAAATAAGCGGCTGAGAAAGGAACCCAATTGGGGGTCACGTGCTCATACGTGACCAAAGGTCACGTGCCAGCACGTGACTGGCTTTAAAAGCATTATAATTTAATAGAATTAAATTCTAAAAGTCTCTGAATCTTTCCAAATGGAAAAGGGTCATGGGGAACCGTTGGATTAAAAATCCAATGGTGATTAAAAATCACCAATTTATAGAAAAACCTTGGACAAGGAAAGATTTCCCTGAAAATCTCACCAGGATAACAAATAGAATATCTTTTGGATTTAAAATCCACGGTGAATAAAATTCACTGAATGATCTAAAGGCCCAGATTAATGATAAATATAAATCAAATCTCTCAACAATCAAATCAAATCTTCCAATGAGAGATTGGCTAAACAAATTGACTCTTTTCCTTCTCCTATAAATAAGAGCCAAGAAGAGAAGAGAAGGGATCTACTTTTTAGAGAGAAAAACAGAGAGAGGAGAATTTAATTCTCAAGAGGGAAGAAAAGAAAGGAGAATTTAATTCTCAACAAAGAAAACCCTAGGTGAGAAAAGGGAAAAAGATAAACTTCAAACAGAGAATTTAATTCTCAAAATCCAAGAGTTTAACTCTTATACAAAAAAGAACTTAGTTCTTCTTCTGGTTGAAGATCTGCACAGAGCACATCTCCCCATAACTTGAGAATTTAATTCTCATCGGGTCGAGATCCTGCCATGCAGATCCTAAACTTAGAAGGGGAATTGAGTTTTGAGAATTAATTCTCCTAAAACAAAACTAGAGTTTAACCCTAATCAAGAATTTAATTCTTTTACATATCTGGGAATTTAATTCCTTTGAAAAGAAATCAGGGTTTCATCCTAAATAAGAATTCAATTCTTTCACGATAGGAATTTAATTCCT
The DNA here is from genome assembly GCA_030015575.1 of Agapanthus africanus. Taxonomy (NCBI): domain Eukaryota; kingdom Viridiplantae; phylum Streptophyta; class Magnoliopsida; order Asparagales; family Amaryllidaceae; genus Agapanthus; species Agapanthus africanus. Next base: position 422,093,005 of record JASDDO010000010.1, on the reverse strand, counting down.
CCAAAATCATAATTAGGGTTTAACCCTACAAAGAATTCAATTCTTAAATGATCTCTGTTCATGAAAAGAACTAGGGTCACGTGCCCCACGTGACCCTTGAAAAGATCCCCTGCAAAGAACTTTGAAGCATCACCTTACGTGCTCCCACGTGACTCCCAAAACGCAGAAAGAAAAAGCAAAGGAAATGAAAGCTTTGGGCGCTCTCACGTGTTATCACGTGACCCCTCAGCAAATGCTTTAACAATTGGCGCACAGATCCCCATCACGTGCCAACACGTGATGCACTAAAAATAAAAATGAAAGTGTTTAACACTTAATGGCAAAACAAAAGAAAAGAAGCTTTGGACGCTCTCACGTGTCCCCACGTGACCCCTCAGCAAGTGCTGTAATATTCGATGCATAAACCCCCATCACGTGCCAACACGTGATGCTCTAAAATAAAGATGAAAAGTGTTTAACACTTATTCGCAGATTTGAGGATAAAACAAAGGAGATCTGGCTTCACATTTAGGGCGTCCTCACGTGTCACCACGTGACCCCTAATGAGCATTCTAACAGACCAGAGCGGGGGCCTCCATCACGTGCTCACACGTGATGGCCGTCAGAATCAAAAGTGTTAAACACCTACCTGCAGAATAAAATGAGGGAAATCAGGGCGCTCTCACGTGTCCACACGTGACCCCTCTTTCTTTAGTGTTTAACACTAATTTGAAAATCTTATTTCCAGTGTTTAACACTGATTGTTTCTAGTGTTTAACACCAAATTGAAGATCATATTTCCGGTGTTTAACACTGATTGTCTTTTAGTGTTTAACACTAATTTTGAGAGTTCTACCTCTAGTGTTTAACACTGTTGTTCTCTAGTGTTTAACACTACTTTTAGCCAAATTGGCTAATTCTCCAGAGGCAAAAGTCCCTCCTCCAAATGAATCTCAATATTGAGGAAATCAAAGACAAAATGTTGTCAGAGCCCCCAAATCTCTGTTTAACATTGCTGAATGATGAGGAACTGAACCCAGACAAATGTCTAATGGCCCAAAGGGCCAATATTTCAAACATAATTGGACTTAGCCCAAACTGGCCATAAGTCCTCAAATCATCTTGAACTGAGCACATCTGCTCTTTCAACCAACTCATTGGTTCAAGGGTACATCTCGGAACTCCTCTGATATTTGTCGTTGTAATCCTTCAACGTCTTCAGAGAGGTAACGGGTCCCGACAACCGAACATCAACACGGACTGTGGGGTCCTTAAACTCATGGACTTATGCGTCCTTAAACCAAGATACGGACTGTGGGGTCCTTAAACTCATGGACTTATGCGTCCTTAAACCAAGATACGGACTGTGGGGTCCTTAAACCCGCGGACTTATGCGTCCTTAAACTAACGGACTAATGCGTCCTTAAACACCCCCCATATGGACTGTGGGGTCCTTAAACCCATGGACTTATGCGTCCTTAAACTACTTATGGACCGCAATGTCCTTAAACTACCAATGGACCACTATGTCCCTAAACTGGAACATGGACCACCACGTCCCTAAACTGGAGATGGACCGCAATGTCCTTAAACTACCAATGGACCACCACGTCCCTAAACTGGCAATGGACCACTACGTCCCTAAACAGGGGATGGACCACCACGTCCCTAAACTGGAACAATAGAGCCTCAAAATGCTCTTTTGTCGGATCTAAACGATCCCGTTAAGTTGATCTTAGTCCCAAACTGGACTAACGTATCCTTAACAACCGTTTAAGTTGATCTTAGCCTCAAATATGGCTAACGTATCCTTAAACCTTCAAACAGACTTTAGTCCCAAATTGGACTATGAATCCCCCAATCAGCATTGGTTCAAGGGTACATCTCTGAACTCCTCTGACACCTGTCGTTGTAATCCTTCAACGTCGTCAAAGAGGTGACGGGTCCCGACGACCATACATGCAATGGACCACCATGTCCCTAAATTGGAACAATAGAGCCCAAACGCTCTTTTGTCGGATCTAAACGATCCTGTTGAGTTGATCTTAGTCTCAAATCGGACTAACGTATCCTTAACAAACGTTTGAGTCGATCTTAATCTCAAATATGGCTAACGTATCCTCAAACCAAAACCACAAACCCAAATCTAAGTAAACACGGATTTGGATTAATCCACGTCCTACGGGCGACTACATAAATTAGTCTCCGTATACAATCCACGGGCAACCACAAATAAAACAAACACCCACGACACGAAGTGACCAGCTGGAGAAGGAGAAAGTTGTTACCGCGATGCGGTAGCGTAATTAACTGCAGGGGCTTGCACCTGCAGGGAAGAGCGTCCCCACAATCAAAAACCCCTCAACGAGGGGGAATCTGACGAAGTCTGCTACATCAGTCGCATCCGCTTAAACCTTCGATACATGGTGCCATAAATCAACTTGGCATCTTCGGAGAGGTGGACGGATAGCACCAATTAGCATCTGCCCCGAATCTCAGGCAAGGCATTCCATGTCTCGGCCGCCATTCGGTGGGGAACAGATTCTGGCACGTCCGGTGGGACCTTTTCCTCTTTCCACTCCACACTTCGTGTGTCATGTTCGCGAACGAATCGCGGTTTACTATGGTTGCCTGTGGATTCCAGGTACTAAGATTTGGTGTCTTTCTTCGTGCAGAAAACAGAAGATCAATGTCTTCAAACTGCACTGCCTGCAACTGCAACTCTCGCTCGGTCCTTGTTGGAGGAGTGACTTATGGGCCCCAAGCGGCCTCCCTTTTCAAGATGCCAGTGGAGCAGGTAACTCAGGACACCACTGGATTATTCTTCGGGACCATGCTCCCACCGTTGAGCTTCAATGCCATAATGACGTTGAAAGAAGCCTCAAAGAAGTCGGTCTTTGATCGGCTTACCACTGCCGCGACCCCTCTCAACGGGTCGTCCAGCTTCAATACCTCAGTTTTCAACAGACTGGGCCAGAACGTCTGCAAACCCGCGATACCCGAAGCTGCCATCCCAAAGCGGATAGCTATCCCAGCTCAAGCGGACGAAATCATTGGAAAGGCTCCTCCTTCTGAGAAGTCAGTTTTTACAAGGCTGGCCATTCCGGTTGCTGCACCAGGCGAGGCCCTCAAAGCTGCTTCCCCTGCTCAGAGGTCTGTCTTTGACAGATTAAACATTGCTTCTCAACGGGCGTCAGTCTTCGATAGGCTAGCACCAATAACAGTCTCTCCTCAAAGCAGGGGGCATGAAGAAGCTTATGCAACAACGGAGGTGATCTCATCCGCACGACATGCTCGACGTCGTCACTGGCACCGAGTGAGGAAGGCTAGGGGCAACACCCCCTCTGAGATAACTCCGCCAGCTCCAACGGTGGGGATCGATGCTACTGTTCCAACCGGGAACAGCTTTGAATTGCTGAACACGGTGCGCAGAAACTCTCCTACCGCCGTACTAAAAAGATCCCCTCTTCCGATGGGAAACGTTGCGGGAGCCAAGCCAGAACAGTTCTCTCAGCGGCTGTCCTCTAAAATCTACAAGGTCTGGCGCCAAGCCCAAGACTCCGTGATTGATCGAAATTTCTCCCGCCGGCAGAAGAAGCTGAAGGTCCGGCAGAAAGAAAACCGTCCTGTTAAGCCACAAAAGATGACGACTACTTGGGTGCTGACGACAGCAACCCCCTCAACGTCAACCACTCAGAATAGAAGGAGGCCAGAGAAAGCCCCAGTAAACGTGGCAGACCACAAAGACGCTAAACCCAAACGCCCTAAGTCTGGGGGCATGGTGGTGCACACCGTATACACGGCTTCTGGAAAGGAGAAAAGCCGTGCTTCGACGGGTCACCGACCGCTCACCCGATCCGTGACGAAAACCCAGGAGCAGCAACAGAAGCCTCAGGAGATGATGATTGCAATGGCCGCACTCACCGGGCCAAAAGAAAGCCCGGAGGCATCATCAGAGCAGCGTCACGAACAAGAAACTGATGCTGACTTCTTACGCAGAGTCCTCGAAAAGAAGGACCGAGAAGCCGCAGAGCAAGCGGCTAACATAAAGCAAATGGCGCTCTTCTTCCAAGATATGGTAGAGATGATGCTACAGCCGGACCCTCCAGTTGAAGACCCTCCGATCATTACTGAAGACGATAGAGGAGAGACATCGAATCCTCCTCCGGCTCTTTCAACAGCCAAGGAAGAAACAATTTCCAAGGCCGCACTGGATGACCATATAGCTCAGCAAATACGAGCTCATCAAGTGAATGAAGCGGCTGCGCAAATTGTTAGAACTGGATGACCCTATCCGGGCTGGTATGACCAAATCAGTTACCTGCCGGGATATACGATCCCTAAGTTCCACGTATATAAAGGGACAGGGAACCCACATCAGCATGTCGCTCAATTCAGGGCCTTATGCGGCAATACTGGGGGCGATGACAAACTATTGCTTCGCCAATTCGTCGGCAGCTTAGCAGAAACGGCCTTTGAATGGTATTCGGAGCTACCTAATGACTCTGTCAAAACATTTGCGGAGATGGAGCTATTGTTTACACAAAGATTTGCCAGCGCCAGCGAGCGCACCCCGATAACAACACTGATTAACGCCAGGGTGAAGCCAGGCGAAACGTGGATTCAATATGCAGCACGATGGCGGAATCTATGGTCGAAATGCGAACAGCGGATCGAAGAAGAGCCGGCGGTGGGCATGTTCATGGGCACTCTTGATCCGCAAGCTACCATCTCGCAATTCATGATGTTCTTCAAGCCAACTACTTTCCAGGCCTTGATTGACAAGTTGGCCCAAATGGATCAGATGGATCATAGATCATCTCCTTTAAAGACGGATCCTCGGAATGAAAAGGGGAAAGGAAAAGCAACTTTTATCGCCAATACTCAACAACAGCCGAGCAACTTTAAATCAGTTGTCCGCCAAAGCAACGTACGTCCACGCCCATCCCTCGAAGAGAGACTGGGACGTCCTTATTTGTTTCCTCAAGATAAAACAAGGAGACTGTTCGAGCTGGCAGTGCGCAACAGACTCATCCATCTGCCGAATCCAAAACGTCCGTTGCAGCCAGGCGATGTCAACGATCTTAATTACTGCCCTTACCACCAAGCGGTAAGCCATCCAATCGAATATTGCTTCGTCTTTAAGGGATGGATCGAAGATCAGTACCAACAAGGCAAGTTCGCGTTATCCAAAAACTGGAAGGTGAACCAGCCACAGCCTCACACTCCTAAGAAGACAAACACACTGGGGGCAACATGCTCTTTTGTTGAGGAAGCTCCATGGGAGGTGGCTCTTTCGGCCAAGACCAAAAGGATGCTGAATGATCTCCAGACACACCTGACGATCAGATGGAAAGATCCACTAGAACCCGGGGTCGTAGAAGGGATGCTAAAGCGACGCCCAACTCTAAGGATCAGTGGTGATAGCCAAAGCTCGCACACCCAGCCATCAAAGTCGTCGATGAAGAAGACCAAAAAGCCCGTGAAGCCTAATGACAAGTGCACGGACATGCAAAAGCAGATTGGCGCGTTGGAACAATACAATCAAAAAGCGCGGAATCCAATCACACGCCAAGAATTTCTTAGCCACGTCATTAAGGACGAAGATGATGACAATGGAGAAGACTCGTCGGATGAATCTGAAGATTATGTGGCAAGCTGCCATGTAATCTCTCACTCGTTGATAAACGACGAAGGAGCTCCTTACACAGAGAAGCTGGGGGCAGATCCTGAGCCAGAACTTCTAGGACCATCAGACGAAATGATTGAGGCATTCCTGAACGAAGCCCGTCTTAAAAGCAAAGCTGATCGAAAGCGCGAGATGGCCATATTCGAGAAAGCCAAACGCCGGCGACTAGATGAAAGGGTCGAAACACTCCCACCGGATCAAAGTACATCCGCCGCAAATAAAAGCAGGATCAAGACAAGGAAACGATTCACCAAAGCCATAGCAATGGGGATGAGGCCGCCCTCTTTCAGAGAAAATTCTCCTGGTGGTATACATTTTGATGAAACGGACGTACACCCTAACTTCTGCTTATATCATCAGAGGATCGCACATCCTACTGAAGACTGCAACTCCTTTAAGTGTTGGTGGCAAGGATATGTCGCTCATAGACAACACGTCAATAGAATAAAGCGGGAAGCTCGTAGACAGCGAAAAAATACGACAGATGAGCATAAAAGAGTTGCCGGCAATTGTCATAGGGACGAGCCCGGGGGATCACGAGTTCTCACCTTTGGAAGCGATTCTGATGAAGAAGCCGCTCTCAACCCTCTCTTCAAGGAATTCATTTCTAAAACAAAAGAATTGGAGAGTTGCAAGAATGTTCAGCCGTACAATCTCACGCTACCCGGAAAGAATCTCGGACCCGCAAACGACGGAGCAAACGATATGAGAAAGGAAAAGGAAAAAACGGCCTTTGTTGCCAACACTCAACAACAGCCGAGTAACCCGAGACCGTTTTGTCGTCAAAACAACAAGCCGCGATACCTCAATGAGAAGTTGAAACGTCCTTACTCGTTTCCCAAAGATAAAACAAAGAGATTGTTCGAGCTAGCAGTGCGCAGCGGGCTTATCACTCTGCAAGATCCAAAACGTCTATTGCAACCAGGTGACGTTAACAATCCTAACTATTGTCCCTACCACAGATTAATGGGTCACCCACTCGACAATTGCTACGTCTTCAAAAACTGGGTTGAAGACCAATACCAACAGGGCAAGTTCGCGTTACCCGAAAAGTGGAAAGTAAACCCGCCACAACAACATGCTTCGAAAAAGGTGGATATGCCGGGGGCATCATGCTCATTCATAGGGAAGGCCTCCTAGACCGAAAAGTCAGTAAACTAGAAATTCGCCTCAAATACGGCGACGGTAGACCGAAATGTCGTTAAACTAACGATGGACCACTATGTCCTAAAACTGGCGTCGGACCGAAATGTCCTTAAACTAACAATGGACCGCAATGTCCTAAAACTTGCAAATGACCGAAACGTCATTAAACTACTATCAACCCGCAGCATCCTCAGGCTGGCGTGGTTAAAAAAAACAAAAAAAACGGCATGTCCATAAGCAAAATGGGCACGGATGAAAACCCGAAAGGGCTCCGTGAGTAAAAACAGCAGGGCTACCGGCGAGTCTTGTAAAAACCCGAAAGGACGCGACCTCGTTAAAAAAAAAATAATAAAAAAAAAACGGTATATCCATAAGCAAAATGGGCACGGATGAAAACCCGAAAGGGCTCCGTGAGTAAAAACAGCAGGGCTACCGGCGAGTCTTGTGAAAACCCAAAAAGGCGCGACCTCGTTAAAAAAAAAGGAATAAAAAAAACGGTATGTCCATAAGCAAAATGGGCACGGATGAAAACCCGAAAGGGCTCCGTGAGTAAAAACAGCAGGGCTACCGGCGAGTGTTTGTGAAAACCCGAAAGGGCTCAACCTCGTTAAAAGACACTTACAGGGTCCTCTCGACCTTGTAAGGAGAAACCACCTGCATGAGATCCTTACGACTCACAAGAGAACAACATATTTAGGGATCCTCACGATTCCTAAGGAGAAATTACACTTGCGAGATCCTCACGACTCGTAAGGAGAACTCTCTTACGGCACCCTCACGGCTCATAAGATTTGAAAGTCTTAAGTTACAGAGACCTGAATCTATTCTTAAGCAACCCCCACAACCTCCGATCTTGCCCTACAAGTGGTTCAGTGCTGACCCTTGTATACAATCCACGGGTACGATTAAACATTTCCCTAACCAAGTCCCACCCGTGGCTAGGGATATGTTCGCACGGTGAACAACCCTTGTAAGTCCTCTCGACTTATAAGGAGAAAACCCTTTTGTAAGATCCTTACGACTTACAGGGGAACATACGCTTAGGAATCCTCACGATCCCTAAGGAGAAAACACACCTATGAGATCCTCACGACTTGTAGGGAGAGATACCTTTGTGAGACCCTTACGGCTCATGAAGTCAAAAGCCTTAGTCGACGGGATCCTAACCCTGTTTGCTAAGCCACCTTTGTTCAACATCGACAGAGGCAAATGATGATTCGCTCCTGGCAATATCCCGGTTGCAGCGATACTGATGCCTAAACCGGTATCAAATTCCAAGCCCTTTCAAGGCAAATGATGATTTGCTCCTGGCAATATCCCAGTTGCAGCGATACTGATGCCTAAACCGGTATCAAATTCCAAGTCCTCTCATGGCAAATGATGATTCGCTCCTGGCTATATTCCAGTCGCAGCGATGCTGATGCTGAGATTGGCACCAGATTCCAAGTTCCACACTCGCGAGAAAAAATCAGCGAGCCAAAAAAAAATGCATACGAAATAGCCGAAATGATGGGGCAACTTGCAAACAAAATCAGCAAGTAAAAATGTATGCATGAAAAATAGCCGAAATGATTGGGCAACTCGCAATAAAAAGCAGCGAGTAAAAAGAAAAATAGCCGAAATGATTGGGCACCGCGAAAAATAGCCGAAATGATTGGGCAATCGCGATTTTCGCGATATAAAAAGCTGAAATGATAGAGCATCGCAGAAAGAATAAAAAAATGAATGAAAAAATGAAATTTTTGTCCTACAGGTGAGATCACATCGATCCCTGTATACAATCCAGGGGCACAAACAAAAAGGGAACCATACCTTCTCAACAGGCTCCATCAGAAAGCGAAGCCAAATCTCGACGGTTCATAGACAACCTAGAGACAACCTCGACATTTGTCGCAATATTGCAGATACAATGTCAACAAATGAAGTAAAGGAAGATTCCTAGCTTCAAGGTCTCGACGTCAACATCGAAAACTTAGAGATCACCAACGGCTTTTCTCCTCACTCCAACCAGATGAATACGAGATGTCAACAATGGCGTTCCATCGTAGTCCAGCAGGATGCAGATGCAACGTCAACAAAAGACCTCACAGTCGAAACAAAGCGGAGCGACGGCAAAATCCCAGCTCCACCTCAGCATTCGTATCGATACAGCCAACGAGATGTCAACAATGGCATTCCTTCGCAGTCCAGTAGGATGGAGATGCAACGTCAACAAAAGACCTCACGGTCGAAACAAAGCGGAGCGGCGGCAAAATCCCAGCTCCACCTCAGCATTCGTCTCGATACAGCAGACGAGATGCCAACAATGGCGTTCCTTCGCAGTCCAACAGGATGCAGAAGCAACATCAACAAAAGACCTCATGGTCGAAACAAAGCGGAGTGACGGCAAATCCCAGCTCCACCATGACATTCGTCTCGATAGAGCAGACGCAGTGCAAGCAAACGAAGCGAAGGCCAAATTCCTAGCTTCAGGGTCTTGACGGCAAGTCATATAAAGCCTGAAAGACAATCGGAGATCATCTCGCACCAGCGCGGAGTGGTCACCACCTCGACGATCATCTCGATACAGCAGATGAAATGTCACCCCAGCGTTCTTCCCCTAGCAGGATTCGGACGCGCCAAAACAAACGAAGCGAAGGCCAAATTCCTAGCTTCACGCGTCTTAATGGCAAGTCATATAAAGCCTGAAAGACAATCGGAGATTATCTCGCACCAGCGCGGAGTGGTCACCACATCGACGATCGTCTCGATACAACAGATGAAATGTCACCCCAGTGTTCTTCCCCCAGCAGGATTCGGACGCGCCAAAGCAAACGAAGCGAAGGCCAAATTCCTAGCTTCAGGGTCTTGATGGCAAGTCATATAAAGCCTGAAACACAATCGGAGATCATCTCGCACCTGCGCGGAGTGGTCACCACCTCGATGATCGTCTCGATACAGCAGATGAAATGTCACCCCAGCGTTCTTCCCCAAGCAGGATTCGGACGCGCCAAAGCAAACGAAGCGAAGGCCAAATTCCTAGCTTCAACGTCTTGATGGTAACTCATATAAAACCGAAAAGACAGTCAGAGATCATCCCACATGGAGTGGTCACCATCACGACATTCGTCTCGATACAGCAGATGAGATGTCAACAACAACGTTCTTCCTCCAACAGGATTAGGACACACCAAGCAAACGAAGCAAAGGCCAAATTTCTAGCTTCAGGGTCTTAACGGCAAGTCATATAAAGCCTGAAAGACAATCGGAGATCATCTCGCACCAGCACGGAGTGGTCACCACCTCGACGTTCATCTCGACACAGCAGACGCAACATCACCAAAAGGAGTCACGGCAAAATCCCTGGTTCCAAACCTCGACGGTTCACTAGAAACCTAGAGACAACCGCGACATTCGTCTCGATACAGAGGACGCGATGCCAGCAAATGAAGTGAAGGCCAAATTCCTAGCTTCAGGGTCTTGACGGCAAGTCATATAAAGCCTGAAAGACCACCGGAGATCATCCCACATGGAGTGGTCACCACCTCGATGTTCGTCTCGATACAGCAGACGCAACATCACCAAAAGGAGCTACGGCAAAATCCCTAGTTCCAAACCTCGACGGTTCATCAGCAACCTAAAGACAACCACGACATTCGTCTCGATACAGAGGACGCAATGCCAGCAAACGAAGCAAAGGCCAAATTCCTAGCTTCAGGATCTTAACGGCAAGTCATATAAAGCCTGAAAGACTATCGGAGATCATCCCACACCAGCGCGGAGTGGTTATGACTCATCGGGGATCTCCAAAATGAGCCTAACCTCAAGTAAAAAGCGGCATGGCAAATTCCTAGCGCTTGCTCTTCCGACGGTCAAACTGCCAAGGAGGATTGCTTGAAGACGTCTTGTCCAGCCTCCGAAGGGATCAGAGACACGGCAATCGCAGGACTACTCGAACAGCACGATTGCCTATCGAGGAATACATCAACTCATGCGACGGTACGACGGCCAAAACCCTAAGTACCACAGGCCCTAACGGACTTCTGTCGTAAAGAGCATAACTGTGACGTTAGGATATTCTTGCGAGATCTGCTCGATTTGTTTCGACTCGTGAGGAAAATTATGTCTTTGCGAGAACTTCTCGATTCGTCTCGACTCGTGAGATAAAGCCTTAGGCAGTAGGGATTAAAAAACCTGTTTCCTAAGCACTGGGATCCTGCAAGTCGGCCCAAAATGGTCTCTTGCATACTATCCACGGGTCTCACTCTCCGAAGTCGAATTTCGACAAGGAGGGGAACAACCGCTTACGGGTCCTCTCGACTCGTAAGAGGGAAAAATTCTCTCATAAGATCCTTACGACTTATAAGAGAAAACACACTTAGGAATCCTCACGACTCCTAAGGAGAAAATACACCTACGAGATCCTCTCGATCCGTAGGGAGAAAAGTCTTTATGAGACCCTCACGGCTCATAAAGTTGAAAAGTCTTAGGTGGCAGATCCTAACCCTGTCTCCTAAGCCATCACTGCCCTGCAAAGAGGTCAAGATGGACCATCTATGAGCCACACTCGCCAAAGCTACATGCCACTGAAATGGAAAAGCTACTCATGAGCATATAAACTACTTCACTCCAGAGTAAGATATAAAGAGATAGAAGGGTGCGGCTCATGGAGTTAAGGGTTTGGAACTATATCTCTTAAGAGTCGAGATTTGAGTCAATAATAAATGACGACGCTTGTGTCCGCTCGTTATCTTCTCAGATCAAGATTCTGAAAGTAATATACCAACCCGAAACTGGTCATACGCTATACATTACTTTGCACTATTTCACCCACGTAAATACTTACATGGGAAAAGTAGTGGGGGGCATTTGTTCCCGCCAAAAATTTCTGCGCAAAAGAGCCCAAGGTATCAAATGGCGGCGATACGCTTAAGAAAATGGGAACCAGTATCTTCCGGGCTTTTTTTTTGACAAACTCCCGAATGAGAAACAGATAAATTCTGATGGTATCGAAAGCGGCTCGAAAAACCCTTCGATTTGATATATTATGGGCCTCGTAATTCATCCGGGATCAAAAGTTATGAGGAATTACGTGTCCACACGTGATGGGCTTTTAAGAACCCGCTGGAGGAGTTAAAAGATACAATAAAAACTCAGAAAAGACCCCAATGGGGCATCACGTGCTCACACGTGACCATGGGTCACGTGCAGACACGTGATGGGCTTTTAAAGCCTCTAAAATAATGAATAGAATTTAATTCTTAAAGTCAGAAAATACCTCAACGAGGTATCACGTGCTTACACGTGACCAATGGTCGCGTGTTGACACGTGATGGTTAAAACTAAAACATAAATAAGCGGCTGAGAAAGGAACCCAATTGGGGGTCACGAGCTCAAACGTGACCAAAGGTCACGTGCCAGCACGTGACTGGCTTTAAAAGCATTATAATTTAATAGAATTAAATTCTAAAAGTCTCTGAATCTTTCCAAATGGAAAAGGGTCATGGGGAACCGTTGGATTAAAAATCCAAGGGTGATTAAAAATCACCAATTTATAGAAAAACCTTGGACAAGGAAAGATTTCCCTGAAAATCTCACCAGGATAACAAATAGAATATCTTTTGGATTTAAAATCCACGGTGAATAAAATTCACTGAATGATCTAAAGGCCCAGATTAATGATAAATATAAATCAAATCTCTCAACAATCAAATCAAATCTTCCAATGAGAGATTTGCTAAACAAATTGACTCTTTTCCTTCTCCTATAAATAGGAGCCAAGAAGAGAAGAGAAGGGATCTACTTTTTAGAGAGAAAAACAGAGAGAGGAGAATTTAATTCTCAAGAGGGAAGAAAAGAAAGGAGAATTTAATTCTCAACAAAGAAAACCCTATGTGAGAAAAGGGAAAAAGATAAACTTCAAACAGAGAATTTAATTCTCAAAATCCAAGAGTTTAACTCTTATACAAAAAAGAACTTAGTTCTTCTTCTGATTGAAGATCTGCACAGAGCACATCTCCCCATAACTTGAGAATTTAATTCTCATCGGGTCGAAATCCTGCCATGCAGATCCTAAACTTAGAAGGGGAATTGAGTTTTGAGAATTAATTCTCCTAAAACAAAAATAGAGTTTAACCCTAATCAAGAATTTAATTCTTTTACATATCTGGGAATTTAATTCCTTTGAAAAGAAATCAGGGTTTCATCCTAAATAAGAATTCAATTCTTTCACGATAGGAATTTAATTCCTCCAAAATCATAATTAGGGTTTAACCCTACAAAGAATTCAATTCTTAAAAGATCTCTGTTCATAAAAAGAACTAGGGTCACGTGCCCCACGTGACCCTTGAAAAGATCCCCTGCAAAGAACTTTGAAGCATCACCTCACGTGCTCCCACGTGACTCCCAAAACGCAGAAAGAAAAAGCAAAGGAAATGAAAGTTTTGGGCGCTCTCACGTGTTATCACGTGACCCCTCAGCAAATGCTTTAACAATTGGCGCACAGATCCCCATCACGTGCCAACAAGTGATGCTCTAAAAATAAAAATGAAAGTGTTTAACACTTAATGGCAAAACAAAAGAAAAGAAGCTTTGGACACTCTCACGTGTCCCCACGTGACCCCTCAGCAAGTGCTGTAATATTCGATGAATAAACCCCCATCACATGCCAACACGTGATGCTCTAAAATAAAGATGAAAAGTATTTAACACTTATTCGCAGATTTGAGGATAAAACAAAGGAGATCTGGCTTCACATTTAGGGCGTCCTCACGTGTCACCACGTGACCCCTAATGAGCATTCTAACAGACCAGAGCGGGGGCCTCCATCACGTGCTCACACGTGATAGCCGTCAGAATCAAAAGTGTTAAACACCTACCTGCAGAATAAAATGAGGGAAATCAGGGCGCTCTCACGTGTCCACAAGTGACCCCTCTTTCTTTAGTGTTTAACACTAATTTGAAAATCTTATTTCCAGTGTTTAACACTGATTGTTTCTAGTGTTTAACACCAAATTGAAGATCATATTTCCAGTGTTTAACACTGATTGTCTTTTAGTGTTTAACACTAATTTTGAGAGTTCTACCTCTAGTGTTTAACACTGTTGTTCTCTAGTGTTTAACACTACTTTTAGCCAAATTGGCTAATTCTCCAGAGGCAAAAGTCCCTCCTCCAAATGAATCTTAATATTGAGGAAATCAAAGACAAAATGTTGTCAGAGCCCCCAAATCTCTGTTTAACATTGCTGAATGATGAGGGACTGAACCCAGACAAATGTCTAATGGCCCAAAGGGCCAATATTTCAAACATAATTGGACTTAGCCCAAACTGGCCATAAGTCCTCAAATCATCTTGAACTGAGCACATCTGCTCTTTCAACCAACTCATTGGTTCAAGGGTACATCTCGGAACTCCTCTGATATTTGTCGTTGTAATCATTCAACGTCTTCAGAGAGGTAACGGGTCCCGACAACCGCACGTCAACACGGACTGTGGGGTCCTTAAACTCATGGACTTATGCGTCCTTAAACCAAGATACGGACTGTGGGATCCTTAAACTCATGGACTTATGCGTCCTTAAACCAAGATACGGACTGTGGGGTCCTTAAACCCGCGGACTTATGCGTCCTTAAACTAACGGACTAATGCGTCCTTAAACACCCCCCATATGGACTGTGGGGTCCTTAAACCCATGGACTTATGCGTCCTTAAACTACCTATGGACCGCAATGTCCTTAAACTACCAATGGACCACTATGTCCCTAAACTAAAACATGGACCACCACATCCCTAAACTGGAGATGGACCGCAATGTCCTTAAACTACCAATGGACCACCACGTCCCTAAACTGGAGATGGACCACCACGTCCCTAAACTGGAGATGGACCACCACGTCCCTAAACTGGAACAATAGAGCCCTAAAATGCTCTTTTGTCGGATCTAAACGATCCCGTTAAGTTGATCTTAGTCCCAAACTGGACTAACGTATCCTTAACAACCGTTTAAGTTGATCTTAGCCTTAAATATGGCTAACGTATGCTTAAACCTTCAAACAGACTTTAGTCCCAAATTGGACTATGAATCCCCCAATCAGCATTAGTTCAAGGGTACATCTCTGAACTCCTCTGACACATGTCGTTGTAATCCTTCAACGTCGTCAGAGAGGTGACGGGTCCCGACGACCATACATGCAATGGACCACCATGTCCCTAAACTGGAACAATAGAGCCCAAACGCTCTTTTGTCGGATCTAAACGATCCTGTTAAGTTGATCTTAGTCTTAAATCGGACTAACGTATCCTTAACAAACGTTTGAGTCGATCTTAGTCTCAAATATGGCTAACGTATCCTCAAACCAAAACCACAAACCCAAATCTAAGTAAACACGGATTTGGATTAATCCACGTCCTACGGGCGACTACATAAATTTGTCTCGGTATACAATCCACGGGCAACCACAAACAAAACAAACACCCACGACACGAAGTGACCAGCTGGAGAAGGAGAAAGTTGTTACCGCGATGCGGTAGCGTAATTAACTGCAGGGGCTTGCGCCTGCAGGGAAGAGCGTCCCCACAATCAAAAACCCCTCAACGAGGGGGAATCTGACGAAGTCTGTTACATCAGTCGCATCCGCTTAAACCATCGATACACGGTGCCATAAATCAACTTGGCATCTTCGGAGAGGTGGACGGATAGCACCAATTAGCATCTGCCCCGAATCTCAGGCAAGGCATTCCATGTCTCGGCCGCCATTCGGAGGGGAACAGGGATGCTGTTATATATGTACACCTACATAATATATCATCATAATGATCTATGCAAATATACTTTTTCATTATATATGTGGGTCGATTCAATGGCCGGGCCGATATTATGGTCGATATGTGGGCCGATTCAATGGCCGATGTGAGGGGCCTGTGTGCCCGATATGAGGGGCCTATGTGCCCGAAGTGAGGATGACATGTTTTATTTCATACTCCGCATTTATTTTGATATGCATTGCTTTATGTATTAGTAGTACCTAATAGAGTACCTTTCATGACTGTTGCATATACATATTGCTATTTATTGCTATAAGCGTGCATGTGATAGATTAGTGCAGTACGTGCATACTTACGATTACCTGCATATGTTATTTACTATTCACGAATTGGCAACTCACCCCCATTGTGCCACAGGGTTGTACATGTTGTCCCTCAGAGCAGTCAGAGGCAGGGCTTTCATCTATCGTATCATCTTTTGCAGCGGATACCGCTACGGCTGACTGGGTGCAGTTTTGCTATGGGTGGGTTTTGCGGTTATCCGATGTTGCTCATTGTAAATTCGTTGTATCCAGTACTCTCCATCTACCATTTTCATGTATTGACTTAGAGACGAGTTGTGATGACGATGTTGTATATTATTTGTGACTTCGAGATTTTCATGATGTTCACTTTATATCGTATTTTTCTTCGCTACGGCATCGTATATCTGTTGTGGTGGTTGTTTTCCGTCTTTGGGCGTGGATTTGCTCCCGTTGGGGATGCTTTACTTATATATTTATGTTGTACCCTTTTGGGGGGCTTGTTTTACAAAGGAGGTGCTGCCAAATTTTAAAGGAAGTAAATTTGAACTTTAAAGAATTTGATTGAGATTTCAAAAGTTTTAACAATATTATTATCACTTACTACTTTTGATAGTTTAGATTGCTGGGTTTTTGGCTTACTTGAATTACGTTACGCCTGAAGACGTTACATAGTTTAAGGGTCTTCACGTGCCAAATTTCGGGTCATGACAAAGTTGGTATCAGAGCGCTAAGTTTTACCTTTCGAAGTGTAGGATGACCTTGGTATGATGGAGTAGGTAGCTTAAGCAGAGTGATGTAGCGTGTGTATGTCTTCGGCATACTTACGACACAGTACTCCGCCTATGTGACCTAAGTACTAATTGCTTGAAATTCCTTCCTTGATGATACATATCCTTGTGATTCGATTTCCGTGTTCTTATCGAATCCTATTTCCATTTATAGCCTTTTCATGCCGATGACTTTGAGGGCTCAGAGAGAGGCAGCGAGGGCCGAGGTCAGAGTTGACTCGTTTGGTACGAGGACTGAACGGGATAGTACGTTCGTTGCACAGGAGCAGATTGATTCACCTTCGATAAATCGTATCGCTAGGCTTGAGGCAGATATGCATGACTTGTGCCAGATGATGAGATCGTTGGTTGAGGCCAGTCGAGCGCAGCGACAGGAGGTTGTCGCCCCTGTTACCCAGTTATTCTTTACTATCAGCACACAGCATTGTGTCACGTATACAGCAGCAGTGATGCAGCCCGTTTAGCTGAGGAGCATCTTCCCGAGACTTTGGGAGTTCCGAGACCGAGAAGAGCTCATACAGGTGTATCAGCCCAGAGACAGAGGCTTAGTCACGTGACAGATTTCGTTTACGTCGTGGGAGTAGCATAGGCTTTGGACAAAGACAGTCGTTTAGCTCTTATCCTTAGGAGGATCAGCAGCCATCGTATGGATGTTTCCGGTGCGGGAGTTTCCATCACCTTGTCAGAGATTTGTACCTTGGTACGCCAGAGGAGGACAGCTATACCACATGATACCTTACCACCTTCACCTCAGGGAGAGTCGCATGTTGCGCCTGTTGTTGATCCGCGTCAGACTTATGTTCAGAGAGGTCGTGGTCGCGGAGGATTTGTTCCGAGAGTACATAATGGTAGAGGAAGAGTTCAGCCAATTGCGGGTAGAGGGTAGACACGAGCGTTTGCTTCTACTCATCGGGACGCGCGGGCGTCCAATGCAGAGTTTTTAGGTATTATATTCATATGTTCTTTTGTTGCGCTTGTCTGTTTAATTCGAGATCTATGCACTCGTTTGTTCTACACACTTTGTGCCGTGGTTGGGTCGAGAGTCGTGTATGCTAGATCAGCCGTTTGTTATATTTACTCCTGTTAGCAATCCTTTGGTTGCGCGACACGTGTTTCGGTCATGTGCCAATTGGGTAGGAGATAGAGATTCGTCCGTCGATTCGATCCTTCTAGAGATGTTGGACTTTGATGTTCTCCTGGGCACAGACTGGTTAGCTATGTGCTATGCGTCTGTGGACTACCGCGAGAAGACAATCAGGTTTTGTTTTCCCGGCGAGTCAGTTCTTGTTGTGCAGGGGGGACTGTGGTGCCGCCCCTCACAGCTTGATTTCAGCGTTTTTCGCTTGTCAGCTTTAGAGGAGAGTATGTCATGGATTCTTGCCTTTCATTTGTGATACGGAGCCACAGTGGGTTCGTTGGACCGCGTTCCTATCGTACGAGAGTTTTCCGACGTTGTTCCAGATAAGCCGGCGGAGCTTAGGGAGCTTAAGGATCTGCTGCAGAGTTGCTAGATAGGGGGACTTGTGTGTCCGAGTGTTTCGCTTTAGGGGAGCTCCTACTCTGTTCGTTAAGAAGAAGGACGGCAGTTTGAGATTGTGTATTGATTGATCGTCAATTGAACCAAGTTACGGTGTGGATTAGGCATCATTTACCTCGCATTGACAATTTCTTTGATCATCTCCAGAGTGCGAGACTTTTTTTCTAAGTTTGTTTGGGATCAGGTCATCATTATTGCGGGTTCGAAGTGATGACATTCCGAAAACTGCTTTTGTGCGCGCTACAGGCTTTATGAGTTTTTGGTGGTGTCATTGGACTCACCAGTGCCCTAGCAGCATTCATGGATGTGATGAACCAGGTTTCTCAGGCCGTTCATCGACTAGATTATTGTTGTGTTATTAAGGACATTCTAGTCTATTCCAAGAGTCGTGAGGAACATGAGTTGCACTTGAGGATTTCCTTGCAGACGTTGAGAGAGCACTAGCTGTTTGCTAAATTCATGAAGTATTCCTTCAGGCTTGATAGTGTGGACTTCCTAAGTCATGGGGTTACGGGAGACGGCATTCGTATGGACCCGAATGAGATCGAGGCCGTACAGCTTTGGCCCAGACTTGTGTCAGGGACAGAGGTCCGTGGATTTTTGGGCTTAGCCGGTTTTTACCCCCATTTCGTGCAGGATTTCTTGAGTATCACTGCACCGTTGACCGGATTGACAAGGAAGGGAGTTCCTTTCTTTATACTGAGGCATGCGTGTGGAGTTTTCAGCAATTGGAGACTTGGTTGACGACTGCACCAAATCTTTCTTTGCTTTCTGGATCGGGCGACTTGTTTGTTTATTGTGATATTTTGCGAGTGGGGCTTGATTGTGTACTGATGTAGAATGATAGAGTTATCGCTTATGCTTCTCGATAGTTGGAGGAAGTACGAGCAGGATAATCCTACTCACGATCTGGAGATGGCCGTGGTGGTCTTGCGTTGGAGATTTGGGGACACTACTTGTGCGGAGAGTCGTGTCAGATTTTCATGGACCACCAGAGCTTAGTGTACATCTTCCTGCAGCGGGTTTTGATTGTTGAGACACGCCGTTGGATGGAGCTTGTGAAGGATTGTGATTGTGAGATCTTTTATTACCCGTGGTAAGACGATCGTGTTAACTGATGCTTGAGTCGTAGGCCGGGGGGTAGTTTGTTCCAGTTGTGCGCAGTTCGGAGTCAGACTTCTGCAGATTTACAGTTCTTGTATGACCGTTGAGTACAGCTTAAGTTCGCCTCTACTGAGGGGACAGCTTGCTCATGTCCACGCCCGTCCACTTTTACTTAATCGTTTTCGTGAGGCACAGCCTGCCGATGCTCGTTTGTTGAGATTCTGAGCATATTCGGCTGGGTAAAGATTCGGAATTCTTGATTTATGACCAGGGTGTGCTACGTTAGGGACTCGATGGCGTGTATCCAATACTGATGGGTAGAGACGCGAGGTCCTAGAGTAGGCACATCAGTCAGCTTTCTGTGTTCATCCAAGTGCCACCGAGATGTAACGTCACTTGAGAGTTGGTTACTGGTGGGCAGGGATAAAGAGTGAAGATTTGGATTTCATTTTGAGGTGCTTGGCTTGTCTTCGAGCTAAGGTTGAGCATTTGAGGCCGGCTGGAGAGTTGCAACCTTTTTACTGTTCCAGAGTGGGAATGGGAGCAGATCTCCATGAATTTCGTTGTGGTGTCTACCCAGGTTTAGAGAGGGTGTAACTCCATTCGGGTGATTGTTGACCGGTTATGCTCAGTTTGCTCAGTTGTTCTTCGGTAAGTTTGTACGTTTGCACGGAGTTCCTTCATGTGTTGTATCCGATAGAGGCACCCAGTTCGCTAGCCGACTTTGGCAGAAGCTTCAGGAAGCCTTGGGTACTGGTTGAGCTTTAGCTCCGCTTTCCGTCTGTAAGCCGATGGTCAGACAGAGGGACTATACAGACTGTGGAGGATATGCTTGTGCGTACATACTAATTATTTGTTGGCAGTTGGGATCATCACTTGCCATTGATATGGTTCTCCTACGATAACGGTTATCAGGAGACGTTTCAGACGGCAACTTTCAGGCCTTGTGCGATATGTTGTGTCGATCGCTAGTCTGTTTTACTGACTCCGCGAGAGCAGGATTTTTGGACCCCAGCTAGTCGAGAGACTTCGGAGAAGATCCAGTTGATTCAGGTCAGGATGAGAGCGGCCCAGTGCAGACAAAAGTCTTATGCCGACCATGGTTGTCACAGACTTGAGTTCGTAGGGGGAGATCATGTATTCCTACGGATTTTTCCGATGAATGGCTTGTTGAGTTTTGGGAAGCTTAGTCCCAGATTGTAGGTCCTTATGAGATCCTTGAAGCGAGTTAGTACCGTTGCCTATAATATGGCACTTCCGCCCAGATTTTAAGTATTCATCCCGTATTTCTTGTGTCGATACTTTGCAGATACCTTCATGACCTTTCTCACATGATTCAGTATCAGACCATTTAGCTTGGACGCGATCTTTTCGTTCACCGGCAGCCGATAGTGTTAATGGATCGGCAGGTGGAGAAACTTCGGTCATGGGTCTTGCTATCTGTGGAGGGTTTCTTTGGCGTAGCCGTATAGTAAGGAGTTCACTTGAGAGGCTACGAGCGAGATGTGGATAATTTGCACTCATCTCTTTGAAGGTATGCATAGTGAGAATTTTAAATTCGGGGGAGAATTTTAAATTCGGGGACGAATTTTCTATAAAGGGTGAGATTGTAAAACCTTAGGAATGCGATTAGTGTTAATTAAGCGATAATGCGGGTTTTCTGTAAAAAAATTATCAATTCGGTTTCCTCGCATTTTATAACAATTAATTAATATTTTATTATTATTTTTTATGGCTTGCACATATGTGTGCACGTTAATGTGAGGATTTGTTTGTGCTAATCTAGTTTTGTAACCATGACAACCTTTAAGTAAATCATTATCTTGTTTAAACCTTAACCTAGCATTTAACCCTAATCTCTAGATATTTGTGTGAGGAGAGATATTTTCTTGAGTTTTGTTTGGATGAGGAGGTGGCAAGTGAGTCATGGCTTGCATTTATGAATGGAGGTGCACTCACCCTATACTCACATCTCTTTCTCTTTTCATCTCATCCTCTCTCATTCTCTCTCACTCCTTCTCTTTATCATTATCTTTCATCATTCCTTCACCTCAACTAAAACCATATCATTTCCATCACAAAACTTCACAAAATCACACCCAAATCACTTCATAAACCTTGTTTTGCCTCTTTGATGTCTTGGAGCTTAGAAAGCTAGGATCTTTAAGCTTGTGGGAGTAGGCAATGATCTCTATCTGTTAAATAAGTCTTCTTAATTTTGCGTAGCTTGTTCGTTTCAGTTTAGAACGCGTAAAGTTTCGTTTCATACAAATTTCGTATTTTTAGTGTAGTTTTGTGTCTCGGATGATCTGCTATCAAAACAGGTATTTGTTGGAAAAGTTCCCATCACAGTGACCTTGTGTAGTGACCTAGAACCCACCACTACTAAAATAGGGGGTTGCCCCTACGGATAACAACACCCGTAGGGGAAGATAAAGTTTGGCCCTACGGATTAATCCGTAGGGCCAAACGGTTGCCCCTACGGTCCTTACATATTTATTTAAAAATTATTAAATCTTAAATTGTTGTTTGCCCCTACGGAGCCGCAAACCAAGAACCTACGGACTTATCCGTAGGGGCATCTAAATAGGGATTTATGTAAAAAGGTAGATCGATCCCTACGCTGATTATCTCTTATTTTCTCATCACTGCGCGTGAACCCAAATCCCCAAACCATCGTTCCCGCCGATCGCCGTTCTCATCGTCGCCAGCGTCGGCCGATTCGTCGTCGCCACCGCCTGCTTCTTCCTCATCTCCATTCGTCGTCGCCACCGCCTGCTACTTCCTCATCTCCGTTCGTCGTCGCCACCGATTCGTCGTCGCCACCGCCTGCACAGGTTAGGAAATCTTCAATTAAACAAATTTTTGATTGTTTTAGGACTATGGTTTATGGTTTGGGTACCGATGAGGCATCGGTTAGGGTTAGCGTTAGGGTTAGGGCTGGGGCTGGGAGGCTGCAGTTGCGGTTGGGGTTGGGGTTCGGCAGGGGGTTGCGGTTGGGTTTGGGCTTGGGGTTAGAGTTGGGGTTGGGGTTCGGCTGGGGTTGGGGCTGGGGCTGGTGGTAGGGTTTTCCCCGAAACAATCCCTTTGTACGCATTTCTCAATTTAAAAAAGAAGGGTACCATTTTTTGGAGAAGAAACCTTAATCCTACGTTCGAAGAAAATCAGGCACTAGCCCTCTCTCTTCCATCTCTTCCTAATCTTCTTGTTTCGCACGCTCCATCCTACAATAGGCACAATCCCTAATATATTTTAGATAGGCTTCTTAAAATTTGTTGAATAAACCATAGTTTTGTGTTTTGGATATTCTTTGTTGTTGTTTCTTGATTAAATTAAGATTTATCATAATCTTTTTTTTAATGAAAAAAGATAGTTTTTCTCTAAATTGGATCAAATATATAATGATTATGATATAAGTGAATTATTTTATATTTTATTTCGTATGGTTGTTCTCTAAATTGGATCAAATTGATTATCATCATGCAATAGATATTAATTATTTTAGATTTTATTTAATATCGTAAATGAATCAAACAAATTAAGAATCTTTAAAATTCTATTTAAGATCATTGTCAAAAGTGACAAAGGAACGATATAATTTTTGTAAAAATCGATTGCAATATCTCATTGCTATCAAAGTTTTCAATGACTTCATTTAGATTCGTGAATTATTTTATATTTTATTATTCGAAACCTAGGGTTAGGATTAGGGTTGGGGTTGGGGTTAAAACAGGATGCTGTTACCACAGTAGATTGTAAGGCTGATATTTTGCCAGTGAGATTACAAAATTAGGTAAATACATCTTTGACATAGCCCAAAAACAAAAGAAGCGATATTGGAAAGCTATAACTGAGCGAGCTAGACACTGTTAAGAAGTTGAAGTTTCAATAATTATAAAATATATTTGTGGAGCTTAATGTATGTATATGCTACCTGCATTTATCTTAGCATATCTTACATGCTGTTTTTCCGTCGTTAATTGTAAGAATTGAATTAGGAATCTAGGATGATGCAACTTAAGTTGCTTTATCTACTTTTATCATATGATTTTGGAAATAAATTTGAACATAGGATTATGACATTCTTTCTTTTTATTTTCGTTATAACCTTTAACTGATTTTAGCAATAAAATATCCTTTAAACAAGAGAAGCCAGTGTCTTGTCAAGAAATTTGACTTTCTTAATTGTTTTAAGCTTATCTATTGATGTATGCTTGGTATTGTAGGCAGAACTTTACAGGGTGAGGAAAGCATCTGATAAAGCTGAGCCATTATATTTAGAAGCCATAACTATTCTGGAGGAAGTGTTTGGTTCTGATGACGTACGGTGTGTATATTATTTCAGTTGAAATTTATTTTATTTTATAACCTTGTAGACATGTATGCTTAGTAAATAACTAACGTTAAATCTAATAATTTGTATAAATAGTTATTAATGAAGTTCTGTGAAGGGTCTTTAAGCCAAGGTTCTCAGAACTCTAATGTTGTATTTCGATAGATTTATATCTAAGCTTTAAGGCAATCAACTTTCATCTTTTATGGGCTATTTCTCATCTCCTTCCCCCAAAAGAAAACCCCTCTACTTCTATGTCTTCCCCTCCATTTCATATTTCCAGGCTCTCCTAAAAGAAATTATAATAATATGTCACGTCTTCTTTAAGCAGCATAAGTTAATTGTTTATTTATCTATCAATTCCTATGTGATAATCTGTTCTATTGTCTTTCTGTTTCTTTTGGCAGCGTGCTCTAAAGGTATGAAACAATGCTTGAATTCTCTGTCTTTTATCTCCGATATGCTGGTTCTTTTCCTTTTATTGCTATATGCTATTTATGTTTTGCCTAGATAGAAGGACATGTTATGGGCTATGGTGTGCTTATACAATGTATTATCTTAAGAAGGGTGGTACCGTGTTTTTCTAATATGGATAATTTATCATTGTTTATCCATCTTCCTGAAAACGGTTTATACGGAGGAAGTATATTTCATGGTATGAGAAAAATATATGTTGAAGTCAAAAGTTATCAAGATTTAAATCCTCCGCTTATAGTCTTCCAAGATATTTTATATTCTAAGGCAAGGTGACAATAATTGCATGCTTGTGCACGATTTGGTATGTAGATTCAAGGTTATGCATGGCTACGACCCTTTCT
This sequence comes from Agapanthus africanus, assembly GCA_030015575.1. NCBI lineage: Eukaryota > Viridiplantae > Streptophyta > Magnoliopsida > Asparagales > Amaryllidaceae > Agapanthus > Agapanthus africanus. Next base: position 422,068,563 of record JASDDO010000010.1, on the reverse strand, counting down.
TATGGTTTCTTATCATAATTTTCTGTACACTTGTAGTTTATAAAGGCAGTTAGATCATATCACTATAGGAAATACTGTATTGTGTTCTATTGTGTATGGTGGATCACACAATAGAAACCAAGACATTGCATGCCTGTGCACGTTTTGGTATATTCCTCGATACGTGAAACAAATTTGATTTAATAAGGGAAAACTTAAAATAACAACCTTTATACTAAAAAAATTATATATGCTATTACTTAGTAGTTTATGGTTTTCAGATGCAAAATCCATTTGAGAAATACTTTTCCTACCCACTATTAATCCATATTCTCAATATAGTCATCATAACCTACAATTTATATGATACAGTCTAACATGGACCATGAGTACGTCAGGGTTAAGGACTGGATGTATGTGAATTGGCAACAACGTATGCAACCTAAGTTTGTCACTGGTGATGCGTCCATATCAGGGACAGAGGCCACTCCCGCTCCTCCAGGTATGTTTATATATCATATAGTGCATGTATATTGATTTAGAATGCTATATCATAAATATACACACATTCCTTTTGCTCTTACTTAGATAGTAATTTTTATTATTGTCTAGCTGTAGGTGGTCACAGTAGTTGACAATAAAATTTGTCATCCTAGAAACTATGATTTTTATATGTGCTCGCATGCGGGAATGATTGTAAGTCGTGGACATGTACAATAAATTCTTATTTAGTATTTGTTTGAAATCAAATTGAATACTATATAATTGATAAGTTTGTTATATTTGTATTTAGTTTAGAGTTAACACAATATTTATTCATGCAGCATGCACTTATGAGAAATAGGGCACCACGTGTCCAACTCATTATCATGTGCTGCTTGATGAGATTAGATTTGCGCCTGATGATCTACAAGAGCTTGTTCACTCTATGTCTTATGTGTAAGCAGCGCTATATGCAAGTTTATCTTGTTAATATGTATGTACTGAAATTAATTAATATTATTCAAATTTTGATACATGCAGATACCAGAGGAGCACATCTGCTATCTCTGTAGGTAAGGCTTTGAATTTGTTGATTTTGGTATTTCTTATCAATTTTATAGACCAGTATGTGCTAAATATAATGTTCTGACAGTTGCTAGGGGGAAGGCAGCATTCCCTCTCTTTTTTACCCTTGATTATCGCTATACCGGTCCTCATGCCGAGAGGTTCGGCCGGTATATGGGGGATGAGAGTCGGCTCGTGAAGAACTATCCACTTCACGTTGAGTGGGGCGAGCACCACCGGCGCTCATTCGCCCTCTTCTTTGATCAGGTTCGGGTATTAATATATATTTTCATTTGTGATATAATGCAATATTAAGAGTTATTTTCTAATATATCTAATATTAAGAGTTATTTTCTAATATTGCAGACAGCTCAGACCCTGGCGCAAGGTGGTACACCGAGCGTGCTGTCCGCATATCTTGCCGTCCACGGCACCTCGACAGATCCCGCCACGGGCGAGCTTCAATATCCCGACATCGCTACCCAGGTGTATTGCGTAAGTGTTGATATTTATTCAACCCATATTTGAAATTTTAGTTTTGGAAAGTTCAAATTTAAATTGTATACTTATACTTTACTGCTTAATGTGGGTGTAGGAGCGGGTGGTTGAGCAGGCTGAGGCCTCGGGGATCGATTTTAACGGACAGAGCGATCCGAGGCTGCTGACCCCAGTCCTGGACGCCGCACACAGATGGCACCACGGAGGTTGGGAGAGAGGCTGAGGACTGGGCTCTAGCAGGGCCCATATGAGGTTGGACTCCACCCCGACGGTTACTTCCTCCGTCTCCAGTGAGCGACGTATCCAGCAGGAACTAGAGAGATTGAAGGCTACCATTCAGGAGTTGAAGGAGATGCTGGTATGTATACTACTTAATAGTAAAATATCATGTCATATTATAGATATCAACATATCCAATATTAGTACGTAGCCTGAGCTTATTTGGTTGTAGACTTAGGTTTGATTAATCATACATACATATCTAATTAAAATAAACTACGGTTTTCCAAACTAGATATCCAAATGGGGTTTTGAAATAACTTGATAATGATAAGAATTCGAATAATACACAGTTCTTACACGCTTATTACACACGTTAGGTCCAGATGCGACGAGGTACATCAGCCGAGCCTCCACATGCATCTCCTTCGGCTGCGGCTCCGCAAGCCACTACATCGGCTGCAGTTCCGCAAACAGCTCCTATAGCTCCACTGCACGCTCATACTCCCGCAGCCATGGCTCCGCAAACCACTACCTCGACGGTGGCTGCGCATACCACATCGCCAGCTCCACAGCCCGCTCAGACTCCCGCACGCGCCGAATTGCATGGTTTATTGACAGAGGAGCAGGCGCGCCAGATTCTAGCGTTTATCAGAGGTGGAGCTGGACCGAGCTAGGGTAGCTTTTTGATTCTTATTTTTTGAAACATGTATTTATTTATATGATACATATTGTACTACATTTTGAAACATTTTGGACGATATTAATATTGGTTTATATTTATATCATATGCAGTTTTTTGGTTTCTTTTGTATATTATATGCGTGAGATGTGATTATGAATACTGCGATATATGTTGTGTGATGATTAATTTTATATTTGATTGATGTATATATTATTATGCACAGGGCGAGAAAAAATCAGGCAGCCCTTTTTTTTAAAAAAAACAGATAATATGTACCTACAGATTAATCCGTAGGTACATGTTTTCCCCAATCAAAGCAAGACTCTGTTTGAATTTCAAAAAAATCAAATCTTGAAGCAACGCTTCAAATCCCGTGCGCTGCGCGCGACGCGCCACGTGTCAGAAGTTGATGCGTCAGCACAGCGCCCAAGACAGTGCGTCCAATCAGAGCAAGGCTCTTTAAAAATAAAAGTAAAGGAAGCAACGCTTCAGTTGCGCAAGCGCTGCGCTGCGCGATACGTGTCTGCACAGTTGCGCAGGCACAGCTGCGCAAGCGCTGCGCTGCGCGACACGTGTCTCTGGAGTTGCGCAGGCACAGCTGCGCTGCACGACACGTGTCTGCGCAGTTACGCAAGCACAGCCGCGCAAGCACAGCCGCGCAAGCACAGCTGCGCGACACGTGTCTGCGCAGTTGCGCAAGCACAACTACGCAAGCGCTGCGTGACACGTGTCACGCACTGGAGCATTTGCGCCAAACAGAATCAAGATTCTAAAGAAATCTTTCTGTTCTTGTTAAAACAAGAAGATTTTTTTCTGTAAAACAGAAGCTCTTGGATCAAAGATCCAACGGTGGGAAAAATTCCCCAAATCACTCAAAGAAAGATCTCTTTAACTAATTTATGGGCACTATAAAAAGGACCCTAGACCTCAATTCAAAGGCATCAACATTTTGTGAAAAATTAAACAGAGAGAACTCTGAAGAATTGGAGAGAAATCCTCAAGAACAAAAAAGGTAAAAAACCTTTAGAAAAAAGAGAAAATTCTCTTATGAACAGATCATTGATCTGAGAACAAGATCAAGGATCTCTAATAAAAAGAAAAATAAATAATAATAAGTGCTTTGCACTTTTCTATGAACCCTTGGTTCCTCGAGATAAGAAAAACAAGAAGAACATGTTTTCTTTGATCTAAATTAGATCAAGAAAACAAACAGTGCTTTGCACTTCTGGTTCTGAATCTAAAAGATTCTCAAGGTAACAGTGCCCAGCACTTGCCAAAACTGCACTATTGCACAAGCGGCCAGGAAGCGCCACGTGTCAGCAGTGCAACAGCGCAGCGCACTGACGCAGCGCACTGCGCTGTTGCGCTTGCGCTCACCAGAACATGACACGTGTCACCTCCATGAGCGCTTGCGCTCATTAATTGGCGCAAAACGCCTGACAAGCCACATGGGGCACTGTCAGAGTATTTAATGCTCTGCATTATTAAGAAAAGGGACAGAGCCCAATTAAAAGGCCTAACAGGCCTAATCAAAAATGCTCTGCATTATTAAGAAAAGGGACAGAGCCCAATTAAAAGGCCTAACAGGCCTTTTTTAAAATGCTATGCATTTTAAAAAAGGGGCAGAGCCCAACCAAAAATAAAGAAAAATAATACAGTAAACGGGCAAGGACCTAGCACAGGTCCAATAAGCCAAAGACAAAAGAATCTTGAAACTGGACTTAGCCCAGTCATGGCCATAAGTCCTCAAATTAAATTGACTGAGCACGGCTGCTCCCTAAATCAATTTACGACCGGTTCGAGGGTACATCTCCGAACTGCTCTGACACCTGACGTTGTAATCCTTCAACGATGTCAGAGAAATGACGGGTCCCGACGACCACATACGTATATGGACTGCGGGGTCCTTAAACTCGTGGACCAAAACGTCCTTAAACTAATGTTGGACCGAAACGTCCTTAAACTAATTTTGGACCGAAACGTCCTTAATATTAGTTATATGTATGCCCTAGACGCCATTACTATACATAGGATGTATATTGTAGTGGATGCTTGGACATATATAGGGATGACTTTCTTGCTCGATATGATAGTATGCTATCTGGTTACTCTTTACCTTAACGTGCACACTGATTGTCTCTCTGTTACATGTTGGTAAAGCCCATAGGATGTGTACTTGACTACCTGGACTATGATGCGGATCATACTAGTGGGGACGTGGTAGTCCATAAGTACATCCTTCAAAGTCCCTAGTCGTAGGTGTATCGAGACGGGGCATCGATATACCAGAGTAGACTAGCATGTACCTTCTCGACCCATACAGATGGGCGATGGATGATCCCATATCCATTGGTGTTTGACATCAGAGATGATATACGGGTGCTCAGTGGAGACTGGGGACACTGGACGGACTTGCCGAGAACTCCGGGATGGTATTATACCTCATGTCAGATGGCAGTTCTCTGGTGACACTGGTACAGGTTAGTCTGTATACCCGAGATCTTCATAGAGTCTTGTGTGATTCCCACTGTGCTTTGATTTCCACCTTACCACATCCAAGAGGGCGTGCAAAACGGTGGTTTTTGGGTACAGTCCCGAATCACATGGAGGCAATGAGCGATAGGAGGGGTTTCGTCTCTCCCGGTATAGGGAGTTGATGTTGCGCTGTGCTCGATTGGCTATAACAGGAAGTCCTTGGCCAAGGCTGCTTTAGGGATTTACTTATAAGTGTTACCAGTAGTTTCTCGACCTGTTATGAGCCTCATATCGACACGACTTATCGAGTTATTGGGGTCTGACGTTTACCGCCCCTAGGCGAGATATGTGACATATCAAACGGAAAGACCGAACTGTACGGTAAGTGTTATTGGTTGGATTCACAGGAGTGTGAGCAGGCTTGCTCGTTGATCTTCTGATCGCTCAATACCCGGGTGGCCGTTACGTTTAGCAGACCGCTTGCGGCTTGTGGGTGTTTGATATGATCATCACCTACTGCCGGCGTATTGACGAGTCTTTAGAGTCCTACACAGGGGTTTCCTGGCTCAAGCGAAACGAAATAGGATCGCATATGAGATATGTGCAGGACCGATAATAATACCAGTATATGATACTGTATTCTATTCTCGCGGTTTGTATCATCGGTCATTTATATGTGATATAGCCGGGTTACCGAATCAAGTGTTGATTCGATACATTGATACACTTGATATTAGTCGGTTATATGCGATATGACCGGATCGTTAAATCAAGTGTTGATTTAATAATTTAATATATAATTATATATTTGATATATTACTTTACATTAACTAGTATTGGTTCACTTAAGATTGATTTTCTCACTTGAATGTGTACATTGTTTATATGTGATATATGCAAGTGTACATGTTTGTATCATGCTTGATGATACAAACAAGTTGAGTGTATGAGACTTGAACCAAATCAAGGTTAAATTTGGGTTTACTATTTTCCTAGCATATAACAAAAGAGTGTGACTTTGGTCAAAGTTATCAAGCTTCATGAAGCTTGATAAACATTGACAAAGTCAACTCTTTTGTCATTTGTTCAAGATATTAGTTAACCCAATCCTTAACCTAATGCTTTGGTTAATTCTCTACATGAGTTAAGCATGAGGGCTTAACTCAACCATGGTGCCATTATTTATTAGATAAGTTTCATATTATTCACATGATTCTTTTCTTCTTCTTCATCTTCATCAAGCTCACAAAAGCTTGCTAGCTCCAATAGTGCCTTGAGAAAAAGAGTGAGAAATCCAATTCTAAAGTGAACCCACTTCCTATTTCTTCATCCTCTACCACTTTCCATGTAGTATAGGGTGTTCTCTTCACAAAGTTTTTGACCAAGTGAATGAATAGCTTGAGTTTGAGTCTCCCCGACGTAGATCATCTTCGGCCTCGAAGTCAATGACCTAGCCCGATCATTTCTCCGACGATACCATCGCTAGAGTCTGGGATCCAATGATCGCAGCGGAGGACGTCAACACGAAGCTAAAGAAGTGGAGGATAGGATCTACAAAGGTTGTAATCCCTTTCACTTGTAGTTAAGTTGTTAACTTGCTTGTTGTTTCGCCTAATCTCTAGTTAACGATCTAGTTTAGGGTTTCTCGGCACCGGAAAATTTGAATTTGGCATGGTTGATGCCTTGTGGAACCTCTTGTGTGTGCCTAGGAACCCTGCAATGGTATCAGAGCCTAGCTAGAGCCTTTGGTGAAGTGTAGACGATGTTAGAAATCCGATCGAACCCCGAAACCCTAACTCAAACCCTTCTCTGTACATTTTCTGAAAATGTGGATTTTTCCAAATTAAAAATATCCAAAAAATACAGCAGGGTATTCTAAGAGTTACTGTGAAGCATGTGAGCCCAAGTCAACCAAAGCGCCGTGGCTCCACCCTAGCATGTGCGGCGGTTCCGCGGCCATAAAGGTGATTCTTGGCACGTGCTTTGCACAGTAATGTCCTATATTGATTCCTGTGTTTTCTGGGTAATTTTAACTTATATTCAACAGTTGAATTTTCTGGGTTGTTTTGGGGATTCAATGATTCGATCGGTTTATTTAACTTCGTCTATGTGTCTTTCCGGATAATTTTAGAACATGTTAAAAAGTTCGACCGGATATAAATACCCAATTTTTCCCCTGCCGGGAAATTTCCAAGTGTTGGATTTTTCCGTCGTTTAAGAACGTTCTAAGTAGTGCAAGTTACGCGATGGACCCTCTAGAAGACAATAAACCTTAACTCGATTATGTGACCGTCTTGAACTACCCTTTGAACCTTAGGGTTTGGGGCAGTACGACGTGCCATATGTGAGGCGTTGGCTTGACCCTTCTATGGCTGGACCGTTGGTACTGTGGCATGAAGTGAATGTTTTTAAACTTATTTCATGCGTTGAGCTGTTTCGGGAAAACTTGGGTGTTTGATTGTTCAATCGGAAAGTTTAACATTTTCTATTTATCTGGAATGTGATACAATATTTAGAATCCACAAGTAGTTATGAGATAACTGATTTGGATGTTATAAATATAGCACTTTAGTCTCACTTGATCGGTTGCCACGGAATTTTGATGTGATCAAAAGTCCGTCGCAATCACGTAGCGTACGCGAATACTCGCCGGGTAAACTTAATAGACAGCCATGCTCCATAGCCCCGACCAAGTGACTGTAGGAGAACCCCGTCGCCAAAAGCATCCGTTCGGGTGCTCGTGGTAACGGTGTTCCGCCATAGTGCACTTCGTCGACGGCATCGGGGGTGCGGCCGTCTACTGAAGTTAGCGACGAGCATTCGATCAGGATGTCGGGAATCTTGTTGAATTGCCCGACTTGATATTGAAAAGTGTTTTCGATAATGAGACTAAAATGCGGGGTTTATAATTGTTAGGTATGTGATGTCTAAAGAATTCATTTGTTTAGGCATGCGATGTCTAAAGAGGTTGCGGATTCCAACTGTTGTAGTTTTACACTTTGTTTTCTGTGACCGTAAGTGTAATATGTGATATCGCCGGTTTTGTTGCTATATGTCAACGACAATTGGGATGCGCATATTTACTTACGTTGATGACATGTGATGTTATGTGTTGCTGGATATGTTTTATTGGATCGTCGCGTTTTGAATAGCCGGGGGTTTCTATGTGAGATGAGTGTTTTTCATTTTCATTCATGTAAAATAAAATGTATGTAATATTCTTTTATTGGGGCACTTCCGGGTTGAGGTTGTTGTCACCATTTGTATATTATTTACTTTTCCGCACTAGGATAGACCTAAGGAGGAGAGCACAAGTAACCGAGTTCTGGAGTCCAGTGGGAGACCAACTCGAGGAGTCGAGTCCGGGTCTCCTAACTCTACAATTGGTAGGGTTGCTTGCCGCTCTCGTAGGGGTCTAGGGGTGTGGGTTTGGCTATTCATCACGACCGTGGAATCCGTGTTTTATACTGGCTTGTATTGAAAACACGGACGTCCTAGTATATCCAATGTTTCATATATTTCTTCTGCTGCGATATCTGTGATGTGGTCATTTGATATGTGATGATAGATACTATATATGATATATTATATAGACGTTACTTATGTTTTGCACTCGCGCTAGCCCTGCCCCGCTCTGTCGTTAGTTACCTAATCTAACGGTGCACGAGGGGATATCGAGGCAAATGCGGATGGCATAAGTGTACGTCGTATTTATCTGTGATGATTAAGTGACTTAAATGATGGGACTTCATTAATATGATTAATGAAATAAAAGAAACCTAAAAGATGTTGTAGAATCGAATTTTCAAAAACAGGTAGCTACAGTTCTTGCTTTGCATCACGGTGTTCCTTGTAGAACATCCTGCACCTTATTTGATAAGGAAAGGGCCGAGATCCCTTCACCGGGAGTGACCCCTTTAGCAATAACTGGCAGATACTGTTGGAGATAATGCCCTCAGAGTCAATTATTGGATCACAGGCACGTGATTGCAATGATTGAGGGAGGACCTATCCCGGTAGGACAGTCTTACTCGAGATGATAGTATGCTATCTGGTTTATCTTTATCATCGTGTACTGCTTTAGGTGACCTGACATGTCGCTATTACACGTTGATAGAGCCCCTAGGATTCTTGCTTGACGACCAGCAGTATGATGGCGATCATATACGTGGGAGCTGGGGTCTATAAGCACATCCTTAAAATGTCCCTAGTCGTGGGAGTTTCGAGACTGGGCATCGATACTCCATTAGTAGACAAGTGTATACAGTCGAGACCCCGACGAGGGGCGGTGGCCGGTCTCACAAGCCACTGGTGTCAGTTGGTTCACCTAAGATGTATACAGGTGCTCATTGGGTTATGAGTACACCGGACAGGACTCGCCGGGAACCTGCTAGTTGGTCTTATACCAGATGTCAGATAGCAGTTCCCTGGTGACATGTGTACAGGTTAGTTCATCGACCTGAGATCGTCATTTGTCTCGTATGAGTTCCCACTGTGCTTTGATTACTACCCTACCACGGCTCAAAGGAGTCGTGCAAACAGGTTTTAGTTGGGTACAGTCCCGAGCCACATGGAGGCAGTGAGCGGATCTGCAGGGGTTCGTCTCTCCCGGTATTGGGGGTGAGGTCGCGCTGTGTCTAGGAGAGCCATTACACAAAGCCCTCGGCCGAGGCAGGAGATTTACTGGTAGGTATTCCAGTAGTATCTCAGGGTGTTCTGGGCTACGCTCCGACACGACTTGTACCGCTTTTGGGGGTCTGACTTTTACCAACCCCCTAGGCCCGCCATGCGATACTCATAGACGAACGGACCGGACTGTACGGATATTGTCACTGACAGGCTCAGTTGGGTGTCGGGGTGAGCTTCCTCATCGACGTCCCATTTGGTCAATACCTGGTGGCCCGTCACGTATTGGCTTATACCTCTGACGTGCTAGTGGTTTAATCCATAGCCGTAGTATTGACAAGTCTTTAGAGTCCACCACACTTACAGTTACTCAAGCTTTCGGGCGAAACGCTGTAGAGGCCGTATGGAGATATGGCAGGGTTCGATCAGATACGTGCGGTATTGCACGGATCGTGATCGGACGGTTTTTACTAGCCGGCTTTGGCTTAAGCCGGATTCTAGTATTTGATAGTGTAGTTTTGTCTCTTTGCATTTGTGTTCAGTGGGAATACAAATACGGGCATGTATTTGCAGTAGCGGGGTTTTCCTGTAATTTATTACGGGATCGGTTTTCTGGGGTTGCCAGTTTGCATTCCGTTCCGGCCGATTTTCTCTTTTTCCTTCTCGGCCGGACTTTTGGTGGAGGGGGGTTATTTGCAGTTTGCAAATAACTCTTTAGTGGAGGGCTTCCTTGCTTTTGTTCCTTCTTATCATCATGAGATGCCTTTCTAGTCCATCCATTATGCTTTTCATTTGATGGTGCTTTGTTATGATGAGAAAAGAAATGAAAGTGACCATTTTCTTATTTGGTTTTACCATTGTATTTTTATATACTTGGAGAATTCTTTTTCTCTCTCCAATCTCATTCTAGAGAGAGGGGGCCGGCCATTCTTGAGAGAGGGAGATGAGAGGATTATTTTTCTAGTGGTGGAAATATATCATCTCATTCTTGCTTGCTCCAAAAATCCAATAACCCTTCTCCAAAGTTCTTTCTTGTTTCCTCCACAAACCATGGCAACCTCAAAACCCCAAAGAGACAAGCTTCTACACTATTTCTATAGCAAGCCTTGGACGCGTCGGCTAGCCAACTTCGCGCCCGAGTTGCCTCGGTCAAGAGGCGGGAGCCCGTAAAAGATTCCGGCTACGTGGTGCCCTTTCCGACGAGCGAAGAGGTGACGGAGATTCCGCGGGAGATCGGAGTGGAGACGAAGACCGAAGGACACGGATCGCTTGGTATATCTCTCTCCCCATCTCTAGTTAGCTAGTATAGGTTAATGGTTTACGATCCGGGTTTTTCATTGTCCGCGGTAGCGCCGGTTTCCGAGTAAGGAAAATTTTTGATTCCGCATTTTGGCCTCGAGTACGAGGCCGGGGCGCTGCCGTGGCACAACATGGTATCAGAGCCACGCCATTAACCTTTCCTAGCTTGTTCTAATGTGTTTTTCAGTTCCGATCGACCGAAATTCCAAAAACCGTATTTTTCCTTCACATCAGTTTCTGTCGAAATTTTTTGGAGTCGAAAAATTTTTCAGGTGGTCTCAGAATGATGTGCAGGGAGTTCTAAGAACTCTGGGAAAATTCGAGACAGTGATCACTCAAAAGGAGCGCGGAAGCGCCGCAAAAACCACGTTTGTGCCGCCCTTCCGCCGCAGGTTGGTGGGGTCACTGCTTCGAATTTCTCCAGTGGGCTTCTGGGCTATAATTAGGGGTTTTGGAATATTAAAATTGGGCCAATTATTTCTGTGAGTGCTACAGTTTTCTTTGGGGCCCACTTGTTAAGGTTTGATCAATCGGAAGATTTTAAACACATTATTTCACAGTATTTACATTATATCTGCGACCGTGAATGTCACTTGATCGGTAAATCCCGTCTAACTGCTATAGCCCGGTTAGACGGATTTGCGAACGTGACTTTCACGTTGATGTTCTATGTGTATGCTGTGATGTTGCGGATCGGTCGTGGGGGATAGCCTGGTTGCAATGTTAGTACAGTTTTGTTGTATTATGTACATTTGATATTGCGGGGCGAGCGTCCGACATGTGGACTGCCGTCACTGCCTGTTTGTATTATTCTTTTGGGGCACGACCTGGTTGCGGTCGATGTACCCGGTGTATGTATATTTTACATTCTGTACTAGGATTACCCCAGGAGGGGTGCACGGATAGCCGGGTTCTGGAGGGCAACAAGCCCGCATCTCATGGCATTGAGACGGAGGGGGCTTCACTCTGGGATTGGCGGGCTATTCGCCACACTCGTAGGGAGTACAGGTTGACCCAGGAGGGGTGCCCAAGTTGCCGGATTCCGTGGAGTGCTGGGTGGTCCATTCACGGAGCTGAAGGGGGCTGCCTCGCTTCAGGTTTTGGCGGGTGACTTGCCGCGCCCGTAGGGGTCTAGGATTTCATTGCACAGGCTATCCACACGACCAGGGGAACGTCGGGTTTCAGCAGCGGCTCTGTGAAACCCAGGGCTTCCAGATATCTGTATTGTTCTGTGATGCTGTACATTTCTGTGATGTTGCATTTTATTCACGCCTTGAGCGAAATACTATATATTGGTATATATATTAGTAGACGTTGTATATGTTTTACATCCGCGCTAGTCCAGTCCCCGCTCTGCCGTTAGTTAGCTAACCTAACGGGTGATGACGGGACCCAGTGGCGAATGCGGATGGCATATACGTACGTCAGTATATTTTCGTTCTTTGTGGTGTGATCATTTGATGGGAATGCATTGATTCGGATCAATGCAAGTTTAAACAAACCTATTCTGATGTTGTTGGAACACTTTTCAAAAAGCTGTTATTGCAAGGACGTTCACTTTTGTTTTGCATCGTGATATTCATTTGGAATATCCTGCTCCTCAGTCGACGAGGCAAGGGCCGAGATCCCTTCACCGGGAGTGACCCCTTGGACAAAAGTTTTGCGTCAGGGCATTAACTTCACTATAGCCGATTACTTTTGCTTTGCATCGTGGTATTCAGTTGGAATATCCTGCACCTCATTCTACGGGGAAAGAGCCGAGATCCCTTCACCGGGAGTGACCTCTTTAGTAAAGGTTTTCGTCACTATATTTTCTAAAAGGCTATGCAGTTCCTTCAACGATATCAAGTTCATTACGTTAAAGGTTTTTCGCCAAAAACCAGTCGTAGCCCTCCGTCATTTCTTACAAGTATTACTTAGTATTCGTGCTGCGTTTGTTGACTGTGTCAAGGCGTAGTGTGCGGTAGCTAAGTAGTATTTGTTTGCAGCATATTAATGGGATTGGTTAGGACAGTCGTGCGGCCTTGTTGACTGTGTCAAGGGCTCGTACGGGTGGGTTTAATGCAATCCAGGATAATGACGGGCTGAACTTGACTAGGACTCTTTGATTTGTTGACTGTGTCAAGGTCACTTGGGTCCTAGGGGTAAAAATCTCATCGGGAGTTTCAAAAGAACTGAAACTTGCCAGGCATGCGCATACCTTCTGGAGTGTGGTGACTTGAGTGGATTCCGTCAAGTTATCATGCGACGATAGTTGGATCCCAATTTCCACTGATGAGTTGGTTTACTCCTCGGGTCATCCCGACTAATTCTTCTTTCAGGTTTGGAGGAGAATTTGAGGTACAGTGGGAGGTTTCCAGATTAGACAAAGTGATAACCATTCTGATCTAGGCTAGAGTGCACGCTGAGTGTTTCTTTTCTCTCTCTCTGGCAGCGACCATTGACCCGACCCTGGACTATGACTCAGTGACCAAGTTGACCGAACCTTCTTAACACTGGCTTTTGGATTGTCAGAGTTGCAGACCTCATTGCCACTCCTACTTTTACCCTTTTCTCCAGGACACCCCGTATTACTGCGAACGTCCACTTCCATTGGACAAAACCATCGTATGGTTAGATACGAACTCGAGGGACTTCGAGGATGGTTTCTGGTTCTGGAGAAAATGAATAGGATTATTCAGTTGTCTTTTCTTTTCACCTTCTCTCATTGCGAGTACTCCTTGGTTTAGGAGATAGTACGCCTATTACGCAAATTGGATAGTCTTCTTCCAAACCTTAGGCTGGTGCCGAACGGTGGGGAATGAAGAAAACCAATTAGCATAATGATGGTGTGCAGAAGGTATTAAGATTAAGACAAAGCAAGGGATTAGTAAGAGGGCAAAGTAAATTGCGACTGATATTCACGACCAAACCAAGTATTTCTTCGCCAATCCTAAATCACCTTTGTATTTCTCCAGGACACTCCGTATCACTACGAAGATCCACAGTTTATTGGATACTCCATCGTATGGTTATATACGAACTCGAAAGGAACTTGTTCCAGTTCGGGGATGGATCCTGGTTCAGGAGAAATAGGAATAAAGTACATTCAGGTGTCTTTTATCTTCACCTTCTCTCGCATTGCGAGTGCTCCTAGGATTAGGACAGTACACCCTTTATGCTTTTTGGATAGTCTTCTTCCAAACCATAGGCTGGTGCCGAACGGTAGGGAAGGAAGAAAACCATTTGGCTTAAAGGGGTGTACAGAAGGTAATGACTAAAGACATATAAAGGGATTTGGAGAGGTGGCAAAGAATTATACGGTTACAGTTGTGAATCTGGATAATGGAAGAGGCATTACTAGGAATACCACGATACCCCAACGAAACATTTCAATGTTTCAGTTTCACTGTGTACTGTTAATGGAAAACTGATTTCCCAGTTAGACACTTGCTCCAGGGTATGTATTTACCAGGTTGGATTCTCACATCTGTATGGTTTTACAGATGCTGAGTGGGAGTAAGTTATTGGGAATTGGGTGATCATCCTCATTATATCGGGATTCGTTGTAATCGGTGATATTTGAGGAAGTCACCTGGGTTGTTTGCCGGTCGGCAAATATTTGGTTTTGAATATCCGCTGTTGTGCACCAATTTCAAATCGATATATCTGTACGTCTATTTTCATAGAGTGAGATATACCTTTTGATATTATGTCAATGACATTTACCTATATCAGTGGATGGTTAGGTAAGGAGCATTGAACAGCGGTGTAATTCTTCTTAACCATAAGTACAGTTTTCGACCTACGACGCACAGTGAAAGAGTTGTTAGACTCAGCGGACTTATACAGAGTATTGTATGTTGTCCAGTGTCCATTAGGACAGAGGGGTTGGTCCTCATACTATATTCTGTTTACTTTTAACTTCTCTAGTTCTTAGACATGTGCTTCGTGGAAACACAGGGTCTAAGTTTTGAGGAGTTATAGGTATTTGAATAGAGTAGAGAACCAAGTATTACAAGTATCGGGATTCTTCAAAGTAATCGAAGATGTAGATACTTGTGTATGGTATTTCAGTTGATAGTAATGATAAAGAGAAATTGCTTCTCTTTCAGGTTACTCATAATTGGAAGCATTCCTAAGTTGAGTAACGCTGATCGGCCTCCTTCCATTTACTTGACATGCACTGGAGACAGCTGCATGATTTGAATCTGGTTCAATTGAATCAGTGCCTCTGTTTCTATATTGGATATAGAACAGTTCATATCTTAACGATGTTAAGATACGGGGAGTTGTCCGGCTTATGCTTAAAACCAGACACTGGACAACTCAAGGCACGTTTCTGTAATGGCTGTTTGTGGGTTGACCCAGGCTATGACGAGGGTTGACTTTCTACCATCTGGCAGATCAATAGAAATATTGTTCTAGACTCGCCACAGTTTTAATAAAAATGGATTTTTCAGAAAAAGTAGTGGGAGTATGGTAGAACTGGAAGTGATTCCAGAACCGCAAACGATTACTGAAGATTTGATAAGGAACCTAAAGATTCAATCTGATTTGACATTCCATTGGCCACTCCGCAGATAAGGTGGGTAACTTCAGGCACCCGAGAGGTACTCCGGTAGCCTCAAGGACGGTGACAGGGAAGTTCTTGTTTACCCACACTTGCCATTGTTGTTGTTCCAGGCTGCGAGACCCGGCAGGAGAATGAGTATAGCGTCGTTCTAAACTAGCTTTGGAAGTGCACGTCTATATGACTCTGCCAGAGGGTTGTCGTAGTCAGTGGGAGCAGCGGAAGCATTAGTGGACATCAGGCTTATGTCTATTTATAGACTAAAGCAGATGTAGCGGAGATAGATCATCTATTTCTGATGTGACAGTCATAGGTTTGACGTCATCAGAATAGGGGATGGATCTGTTGAGAAGGTAGTGGGAAGTGATATTCCTATACTACGATCGGTTATACTTTGGTCGTCACACAGTGGTTTCTCCACAAGGGACTTGGATATTATATCAGACATACTGGTTACTAGATCTATGGTTTTAGATCTAGATTTGGGTGGTTTCCCAATATGGGTACCTTGACAGCATTCTATGAGTATTTAGAATGGACGACTCCTGGCATGGTAGTGTACCAGCAGGTGATGGAGTCACCCTCTCTAAAGGTGTCTTATAGACTAAAGGGGAGAGGGATACTCATGATTGGCAGATCACTTGCTTAGACAATTGAGTCAATCATGAGATGTCAAGTACCACACCAGATGTTGTTCTTGCACTAGATGCAATAAGTTGATATTGATCCAATCCTGGAGGAACAGTCGGAAGCAGTTTTAGAACATAAGTGAATGTTCTAGGGATATGATAACGGCTGCCTCCTTTAGGAGACGGTTATCACTCCAGGCTTCCAAGGTGACATGGACGACAAAGGAGGTTGTCAGAGTTATAGTTCTCCCTCTGACGAGGGGCAGTATTTTGGACAGGTGGTCCAAGGCAATACTGAGGGAGGCATGGCGCGGGATACTGATTAGTTTCAGTTGTTGATACAGTCTAAGAAGTTTGGATTTGGAGTTCATTTATGAGCTAGGTCCCATTAGACATCCAGACATTCTAAGACAGGTATTGCTCATTTCGGGAGATGGCTTTCTCCGCGAACATGAGATATAGAGAGACATAGAAAGAAACATCACAGCGGATCCACTCACTGAGGCTATTCCTCGAACGCAATAGTTTTGCAAACGGGTTTTTGTGAGACTGACTAGTAGAGGAGTTGGGTGTACGGTATCACACGGGCTGTGAGTATGCGGCATCGCAATAATTAGCCTTGAGTGCAAGTGGGAGATTGTTGGAGATAATGCCCTCAGAGTCAATTATTGGATCACAGGCACGTGATTGCAATGATTGAGGGAGGACCTATCCCGGTAGGACAGTCTTACTCGAGATGATAGTATGCTATCTGGTTTATCTTTATCATCGTGTACTGCTTTAGGTGACCTGACATGTCGCTATTACACGTTGATAGAGCCCTTAGGATTCTTGCTTGACGACCAGCAGTATGATGGCGATCATATACGTGGGAGCTGGGGTCTATAAGCACATCCTTAAAATGTCCCTAGTCGTGGGAGTTTCGAGACTGGGCATCGATACTCCATTAGTAGACTAGTGTATACAGTCGAGACCCCGACGAGGGGCGGTGGCCGGTCTCACAAGCCACTGGTGTCAGTTGGTTCACCCAAGATGTATACAGGTGCTCATTGGGTTATGAGTACACCGGACAGGACTCGCCGGGAACCTGCTAGTTGGTCTTATACCAGATGTCAGATAGCAGTTCCCTGGTGACATGTGTACAGGTTAGTTCATCGACCTGAGATCGTCATTTGTCTCGTGTGAGTTCCCACTGTGCTTTGATTACTACCCTACCACGGCTCAAAGGATTCGTGCAAACAGGTTTTAGTTGGGTACAGTCCCGAGCCACATGGAGGCAGTGAGCGGATCTGCAGGGGTTCGTCTCTCCCGGTATTGGGGGTGAGGTCGCGCTGTGTCTAGGAGAGCCATTACACAAAGCCCTCGGCCGAGGCAGGAGATTTACTGGTAGGTATTCCAGTAGTATCTCAGGGTGTTCTGGGCTACGCTCCGACACGACTTGTACCGCTTTTGGGGGTCTGACTTTTACCAACCCCCTAGGCCCGCCATGCGATACTCATAGACGAACGGACCGGACTGTACGGATATTGTCACTGACAGGCTCAGTTGGGTGTCGGGGTGAGCTTCCTCATCGACGTCCCATTTGGTCAATACCTGGTGGCCCGTCACGTATTGGCTTATACCTCTGACGTGCTAGTGGTTTAATCCATAGCCGTAGTATTGACGAGTCTTTAGAGTCCACCACACTTACAGTTACTCAAGCTTTCGGGCGAAACGCTGTAGAGGCCGTATGGAGATATGGCAGGGTTCGATCAGATACGTGCGGTATTGCACGGATCGTGATCGGACGGTTTTTACTAGCCGGCTTTGGCTTAAGCCGGATTCTAGTATTTGATAGTGTAGTTTTGTCTCTTTGCATTTGTGTTCAGTGGGAATACAAATACGGGCATGTATTTGCAGTAGCGGGGTTTTCCTGTAATTTATTACGGGATCGGTTTTCTGGGGTTGCCAGTTTGCATTCCGTTCCGGCCGATTTTCTCTTTTTCCTTCTCGGCCGGACTTTTGGTGGAGGGGGGTTATTTGCAGTTTGCAAATAACTCTTTAGTGGAGGGCTTCCTTGCTTTTGTTCCTTCTTATCATCATGAGATGCCTTTCTAGTCCATCCATTATGCTTTTCATTTGATGGTGCTTTGTTATGATGAGAAAAGAAATGAAAGTGACCATTTTCTTATTTGGTTTTACCATTGTATTTTTATATACTTGGAGAATTCTTTTTCTCTCTCCAATCTCATTCTAGAGAGAGGGGGCCGGCCATTCTTGAGAGAGGGAGATGAGAGGATCATTTTTCTAGTGGTGGAAATATATCATCTCATTCTTGCTTGCTCCAAAAATCCAATAACCCTTCTCCAAAGTTCTTTCTTGTTTCCTCCACAAACCATGGCAACCTCAAAACCCCAAAGAGACAAGCTTCTACACTATTTCTATAGCAAGCCTTGGACGCGTCGGCTAGCCAACTTCGCGCCCGAGTTGCCTCGGTCAAGAGGCGGGAGCCCGTAAAAGATTCCGGCTACGTGGTGCCCTTTCCGACGAGCGAAGAGGTGACGGAGATTCCGCGGGAGATCGGAGTGGAGACGAAGACCGAAGGACACGGATCGCTTGGTATATCTCTCTCCCCATCTCTAGTTAGCTAGTATAGGTTAATGGTTTACGATCCGGGTTTTTCATTGTCCGCGGTAGCGCCGGTTTCCGAGTAAGGAAAATTTTTGATTCCGCATTTTGGCCTCGAGTACGAGGCCGGGGCGCTGCCGTGGCACAACAGATACTACAACCCTCAGTTTGTCTTTTGATTGCTTCTATAGTTTTTGCTTTTCACAGGGGTATATATGATATATCCTGTACCTTATTCGATGAGGAAAGGGCCGACGATCCCTTCACCGGGAGTGACCCCTTTAGAAAAACTAGAAAAGCCTAAAAAACACTCCATTTTAAAATTATTTGATTCTACAACGATATCAAGTTCATTACGCAATAGGTTTTCAGAAAAACCTGTCGTAGCCCTCCGTCATTTCAGATAAGTAGTAGTTAGTATTCGTGCTACGTTTGTTGGCCTGCGTCAAGGCGTAGTGTGCGGTAGCTAACTAGTATTTATCTGCTTATGCAGATTGGATTAGGGTAGTCGTGTGACTTTGTTGGCCTGCGTCAAGGGTCGTACGGGTGGGTTTAATTCAATCAGGAAATGACGGGTTGAACTTGACTAGCGCACTATGGTTTGTTGTCCTGCGTCAAGATCATAGGACGCTAGGGGCAAAATTATCGGGAATTTCAAGTGTTGAAATTTGCAATGAGATTGCATACCTTCTATGAGATAGTTGGATCCCGATACCCGCTACGAGTAATTGTTACTCCTGGGAGAGTTTTACACATTACAATTAGCCGATCTAGTAGGTGTCTAGAAAGGTATCAATGGGGTTACGCCTCTGGGAAAACAAGGTTTACTGTAATTAGGTCCGTGCGAAAGCATGAGGAACCTCTCTCAAAGTACCGACACTGGCCTGGCTGAAAGATTGGCGAACTTGTAGCGTGTAATTAATCCCGGCTAGTCTTTCCTTTTAGGGTTTGAAGTAAGATTTGATAAAAACAGGGGGAACCATCCTGATTAGATAAAATAATAACCAATCTGATCTTGAAAAAACGCACGCAGAGTGTTTTCTTCTCTCTCTCCAGGTAGCGACCATGTCACGCCTTAATCAAAATAATAAAATGGATATATTGACCGAACCCGCTTGTTATACTGAGCTGGGGAACGTTAGTCCCGCTCCAACTTGTAATTGTTATAAGACAGAGCAGGAAATTGGGGATTACCAGAATTCCCGTGCCGCCCAAACGAAGAAAGTGCATACTGATGCATCATCTTCAGGTGTGTTTATTACAGAGAACTGTTTCTCAGTATCCTTTACGTCCTAGGTATATGATACCGGATCAGGATCCCACATATGTAATATATTACATGGGCTACAGAAAGGTAGAGAACTGAGGACGGGTGATAAGTTTCATGAGGCAGAAAACGGTGCAAGTGTTGCAGCCAGGTCTGTTGGTCACTGTCACCCTGTATTACCTGATAAATTGATTCTGAACAAATGTCATTAGATACCGAACCTGATATACAAAATTATATCAGTCTCTTTATTAGTAAAGAAGGATATAATTTTGTATTGATTGGATAATGTTTTGAACATTTCCTATATCAAGAGTTGATCGGTTCAGGCACGTTATCTAAAAGCATTGACGTTCTAAATCAAACCACAGTTCTTAGTATATAGAACACACAAGAGGAAGAGTTCAGAAATGAACGAATCCTTCTTGAGCTATTGTAGACTAGGTCATATCAATGCGACCCGACTAGCTTAAGTTACATATAGATGCATATTTAAATTAGTTTGAATTTACATCTTGTGAAACTTGCCAGTCATGTCACAGAGATAAGATGACCATAGCTCTGTTTATTAGAAACAGAGAAAGAGTTAGTAAACTCTTGGGATTGATACATAGTGATGCATGTAAGGTCCCCTGTCTACACATGCCAGGACCGGTTCTTTGTACTTCATTACATTCTCTGATAATCTCTCAAGATTCAGACATATGTTCCTGTTGAAACACAAGTCCGAAATTTTTGAGATATTCACAGAATATAAGTTAGAAGTAGAGAACCAAAATACGGGTATAAGTATTATGTCCTTTGATGTGATCAAGGAGGAGAATACTTGAGCACGGAATTTCTGGATTATTCTAAAGGAGAATGAGATTCTCTCTCAGCATTACTCCTCTGTATACACCATAGCACGATGGTATATCGGGGCGAAGCAATAACACCCTATGTGATATAGTGTGCTCTATGATGAGTACTACTGAGTTTCCTATTTCCTTTTAGGGAGTTATGCACTTATGAAGTTGCATACCTATTGAATAGGGTTCTGATCAAATCAGTTGCCTACCACTTCATATGAGATATGGAAAGGGAAGAGCCTATATCTTAAGTTTGTTAAGATTTGGGGTTGTCCGGCCTATGTCTAAAAAGCAAAATCCGGACAAGCTCGAGGTAAAGTCGACTCTGTAGAAGTTTGTTGGATATCCCAAGCATACGCAAGCGAATATCTTCTACCTAACCGAGGAACAAAAATGTTTTGTTTCTCAGCATGCCACCTTTGTGAAAGGGAATTTCTTGTGAAGAGATTATTGGTTATGAGGTAGAACTGGAAACAGTTCCAGCTATACAAACTGTAGCTGATGATTTGGTAGAACCAAAGGATTCAATAGCAACCAACGAACCTCAGCCTCTCCGCCGATCTAGTAGGGTTCCTCACCCACCTGAGAGATACTTCGGTTTCTCTATGACAGTGGGAGCGAGGATTGTATCATGGGATGATGACCTAACTAGTTTCGAGCTGGCCATCAGGAGTGTGACTCTATAAGAATGGCTGGATGCTTAGCGATCTGAGATGGAATCCTTATACACCAACAAAGTATGGACTTTGGATGCTTTATCTGAAGGGTTAAATCCCCATCAGGAGCAAGTATATCTTGAGAAGATTACTTTGTGTACATGGAAAAGTTAAGACTTTCAAAGCTAGACTTGTTAAAGGTTTGCATCATTGACCAGGTATGGATTATAATGAAACCTTTTCTAAGTAACTATGCTTAAGTCCATCCAGATCCTACTTGCCACGGCTACATACCATGACTATGATATCTGGCGTTTGGGTGTCATGACTGCTTTTCTAAATAAAGATTTAGAAGAGATAGTCTATAAGTACACAGTCAGAGGGCTTCGTAGACAGTGGGAGCAGCGGAAACATGTGCAAGATGTTTTATATGATAAAACAGGCATCGCGGAGTTGGAACGTCTGTTTTGATGTGGTAGTCAAAGATTTTGACTTCATCAAAATGGTAGATGAACCTTGTATATACAAAAAGGTAGTAGGGAGTATGGTGGTGATCCCCGTAGAGTACGTGGATGACATACTCTTGATAGGGAAGGAGTTTCCTATGCTACGCTCGGTCAATCTCCGCTTATCACAAGGATCAAAGTGATACCTACTAAATACTGGGTTTTGGATCTATGAGATAGATCTAATTGGATGTTAGGATACTCACTAGTTGTAGTGAGATGGTATCAATTGATCCTGGGGAGAATCACTGGAAAGGTTCCAGGGTGATAAGGACGACTGAATGTCAGTCGCAGGCATTGTCTTTACCCTCAGTAAAGGGACGGTATGTTGGAAGAGTTCCAAGCTAGATACCGTGGCATACTAAACGATAAAGGCTGGATACATCGCTACAAAAGATGCTACCAAAGAGGCAGTCTGGGTGTATATTAGTTCATGAGATGAACTTCGTTCCTCCCATTGTGTGACAATGGAGTTGTGGCTTAAGCCAAGGAACGCTCGTCCCATCAGTGATCCAGACATATTCTTAAGCAGTATCACCTGATCGAGGAGATGGTTGATCTCCAGGGGATCGAAATTAGGAGAGTAGACTCAGAGGACAACACGGCGGATCCACTCACAAAGGCCTTTTCCCAGAGAGAGAATTTTATGGGATAGTTGAGTATAAGATACTACAACCATTGCTATCAGATGGCCCTAGTGCAAGTGGGAGATTGTTAGTTATATGTATGCCCTAGAGACCATTACTATACATAGGATGTATATTGTAGTGGATGCTTGGACATATATAGGGATGACTTTCTTGCTCGATATGATAGTATGCTATCTGGTTACTCTTTACCTTAACGTGCACACTGATTGTCTCTCTGTTACATGTTGGTAAAGCCCATAGGATGTGTACTTGACTACCTGGACTATGATGCAAATCATACTAGTAGGGACGTGGTAGTCCATAAGTACATCCTTCAAAGTCCCTAGTCGTAGGTGTATCGAGACGGGGCATCGATATATCAGAGTAGACTGGCGTGTACCTTCTCGACCCATACAGATGGGCGATGGATGATCCCATATCCATTGGTGTTTGACACCAGAGATGATATACGAGTGCTCAGTGGAGACTAGGTATACTGGACGGACTTGCCGAGAACTCCCAGATGGTATTATACCTCACGTCAGATGGCAGTTCTCTGGTGACACTGGTACAGGTTAGTCTGTATACCCGAGATCGTCATAGAGTCTTGTGTGATTCCCACTGTGCTTTGATTTCCACCTTACCACGTCCAAGAGGGCATGCAAAACGGTGGTTTTTAGGTACAGTCCCGAATCACATGGAGGCAATGAGCGATAGGAGGGGTTTCGTCTCTCCCGGTATAGGGAGTTGATGTTGCGCTGTGCTCGATTGGCTATAACAGGAAGTCCTTGGCCAAGGCTGCTTTAGGGATTTACTGGTAAGTGTTACCAAGAGTTTCTCGACCTGTTATGAGCCTCATATCGACACAACTTATCGAGTTATTGGGGTCTGACGTTTACCACCCCTAGGCGAGATATGCAACATATCAGACGAACAGACCGGACTGTACGGTAAGTGTTACAGGTTGGATTCACAGGAGTGTGAGCGGGCTTGCTCGTTGATCTTCTGATCGCTCAATACCGGGGTGGCCATTATGTTTAGCAGACCGCTTGCGGTTTGTGGGTGTTTGATATGATCATCACCTACTGCCGGCGTATTGACGAGTCTTTAGAGTCCTGCACAGGGGTTTCCTGGCTCAAGCGAAACGAAATAGGAGCGCCTATGAGGTATGTGCGGGACCGAGAATAATACCAGTATGTGATACTGTATTCTATTCTCGCGATTTGTATCATCGGTCGGTTATATGTGATATAGCCGAGTTACCGAATCAAGTGTTGATTCGATACATTGATACACTTGATATTAGTCGATTATATGCGATATGACCGGATCGTTAAATCAAGTGTTGATTTAATGATTTAATGTATAATTATATATTTGATATATTACTTTACATTAACTAGTATTGGTTCACTTAAGATTGATTTTCTCACTTGAATGTGCACATTGTTTATATGTGATATATGCAAGTGTACATGTTTATATCATGCTTGATGATACAAACAAGTTGAGTGTATGAGACTTAAACCAAATCAAGGTTAAATTAGGGTTTACTATTTTCCTAGCATATAACAAAAGAGTGTGACTTTGGTCAAACTTATCAAGCTTCATGAAGCTTGATAAATATTGACAAAGTCAACTCTTTTGTCATTTGTTCAAGATATTAGTTAACCCAACCCTTAACCTAATGCTTTGGTTAATTCTCTACATGAGTTAAGCATGAGGGCTTAACTCAACCATGGTGCCATTATTTATTGGATAAGTTTCATATTATTCACATGATTCTTTTCTTCTTCTTCATCTTCATCAAGCTCACAAAAGCTTGCTAGCTCCAATGGTGCCATGAGAAAAGGAGTGAGAAATCCAATTATAAAGTGAACCCACTTCCTATTTCTTCATCCTCTACCACTTGCCATGTAGTATAGGGTGTTCTCTTCACAAAGTTTTTGACCAAGTGAAGGAATAGCTTGAGTTTGAGTCTCCCCGACGTAGATCATCTTCGGCCTCGAAGTCAATGACCTAGCCCGATCATTTCTCCGACGATACCATCGCTAGAGTCCGGGATCCAATGATCGCAGTGGAGGGACGTCAACATGGAGCTAAAGAAGCGGAGGACCGGATCTACAAAGGTTGTAATCCCTTTCACTTGTAGTTAAGTTGTTAACTTACTTGTTGTTTCGCCTAATCTCTAGTTAACGATCTAGTTTAGGGTTTCTCGGCACCGGAAAATTTGAATTTGGCATGGTTGATGCCTTGTGGAACCTCTTGTGTGTGCCTAGGAACCCTACACTTAAACTAATGTTGGACTGAAACGTCCTTAAACTAATGATGGACCACCACGTCACTAAACTGGTGATGGACCACCACGTCCCTAAACTGGAACATAGACCGAAACGTCCTTAAACTAATGATGGAACACTACGTCCCTAAACTGACGATGGACCACCACGTCCCTAAACTGGAACATGGACCACCACGTCCCTAAACTAGCGATGGACCACCACGTCCCTAAACTAGAACATGGACCACTACGTCCCTAAACTGGCGATAGACCCCTATGTCCCTAAACTGGAACATGGATCCCTATGTCCCTAAACTGGAACATGGACCCTTACGTCCCTAAACTGGAACAATAGAGCCCCCAAATGCTCTTTTGTCGGATCCAAACGATCCTGTTAAGTTGATCTTAGTCTCCAATCAAACTAACGTATCCTTAACGAACGTTTAAGTTGATCTTAGCCTCAATATGGCTAACGTATCCTTAAACTAAAACACCAAACCCAAATCTAAGTAAATACGGATTTGGACTAATCCACGTCCTACGGGCGACGACATCGCTTAGTCTCCGTATACAATCCACGGGCAACCACAAACAAAACAAACACACACGACACGAAGTGAAATTCTGGAGAAGGAGAAAGTTGTTACCGCGATGCGGTAGCGTAATTAACTGCAGGGGCTTGCGCCTGTAGGGAAGAGCGTCCCCACAATCAAACCCCCCTCAAGCGAGGGGGAATCTGACGAAATCTGCTACATCGGCCGCATCCGTCTAAACCTCCGATACACGGTGCCATAAATCAACTTGGCATCTTCGGAAAGGTAGACGGATAAAACCAAATAGCATCTGCCCCGAATCTCAGCGTCAGGACCTTGCAGTCTTGTGCGCCATCTTTCGGAGGGGAACAGATTCTGGCACGCCCGGTGGGGCCTCTTCCTCTTTCCACTCCACACTTCGTGTGTCGTGTTCGCGAAACAATCGCGGTTTGTTAAATGGTTGCCTTTGGATTTTAAGTTACTAAGATTTGGTCTTTTGCCTGGCGCAGAACTCAAGCATCAATGGCCTCTAACTGCACCAACTGCTCGAAGTTCCACTGCAACGGACACTCCACCTCCCCTGGAGGTGTAGCATATGGGCCCCAAGCGTCTTCCTTCCTCGCTCTGCCGGTAGAACAGGTGACCCAGGCCACTACCGGCCTGTTTTTCGGGACCATGACCCCACCTACAAGCTTCTCTATACCAATACCTGCACTGGAAGTGAACAAGAAGTCGGTCTTCGACCGGCTCACTGCTACGACGGCCCTTGTCAACGGGTCACCCACTACCAAACCAACAGCCTCTGTTTTCGCTAGGCTGGATCAGAACTCTAAATTGGTTGTCCCAAGGAAGGCAATAACTGCTGCTCCAGAAGTCGTCAAGGTGGCTTCCCCTGTCAAAGAGTCAGTCTTTTCAAGACTGACGATTCCTGCTCCTGCCCCTGTTCGAGGGTCTGTCTTCGACAGGTTGAATATCATCCCTCGAAAGACAACTTCAGTCTTTAAGAGGTTAACACCAGCGGTGCCTCATTCAGACAGGGGGCAAAAAGAAGCTGTCTCAATCTCCGAGCCAGTCCCAATGGCTCGTCATGCTCGACGTCGCCATTGGCAACGAGTGAGGAAGGCAGGGGGTAACTCCCCCTCAGGGCTAACTCCATTGGCTCCAGTGGTAGAAGTCAACGCTGCTGTTCCAACTGGGAACAGCTTTGAGCTGCTGAGGAGGGTACGTAAGAATTCTCCAACCGCTACACTGAAAAGATCTCCTCCGCCCGCAGAGAGAGTTCCGGAAACAAAGCAAGAACAGCCCCCTCAACGGCTGTCCTCAAAAATATACAAGGTTTGGCGAAGGGTTCAAGACTCCGTGATCTACCCAGATCACTCTCGTCAACAAAAGAAGACGAAGGTGCAAAAAGA
Source organism: Agapanthus africanus (assembly GCA_030015575.1). Classification (NCBI taxonomy): domain Eukaryota; kingdom Viridiplantae; phylum Streptophyta; class Magnoliopsida; order Asparagales; family Amaryllidaceae; genus Agapanthus; species Agapanthus africanus. The sequence continues at coordinate 422,041,815 of JASDDO010000010.1, read as the reverse complement.
AAAAGACCGTCCTATTAAACAGCAGGGGACAACAATCGCTAGGGTGCCCACTGCAACGGCCCCTTCAACTTCAGCTGCCCACAAAAGAAGAAGGCCGGAGAAAACCCCCGCGCCGGCGACAAATATCAGAGATGGTGAACCCAAACGCCCTAAGTCAGGGGGCATTGTAGTTCATACCGTCTATGTGGCGTCTGGTAAAGAGGACAGTCGCATATCTACGGGTCATCGACCGCTTACGCGATCAGTGACCAAAGCGCAGGAGCAGCAACAGAAGCTCCAAGAGATGATGAACGCTATGGCCGCACTTACTGGGACAAAAGAAAACCCCGAAACGTCCTCGGATGAACGCCAAGAGGAAGAAACCGATGCCGAATTCCTTCGTCGAATATTAGAAAAGAAGGACAAAGAGGCTGCTGAACAAGCAACCAACATACAACGTATGGGCCTCCTGTTCCAAGACATGGTAGGGATGATGATCCAACAAGATCCTCCGACCGAAGATCCCTCGATCGTCCTTGAAGACGATAGGGGAGAGACATCAAATCCTCCGCCAGCTCTGTCGACGGCTAAGGAGGATACAATCTCCAAAGCTGATTTGGACGAGTACATAGCCCAGCAAATACGGGTTCATCATGCGACTGAAGCAACCGGCCAGGTCGTAAAAATGGGGCGGCCATATCCAAGTTGGTATGACCAAATCAAGTACCCGCCGGGTTACACAATTCCCAAGTTCCATGTCTACAAGGGGACGGGCAATCCTCACCAGCATGTTGCCCAATTCAGGGCACTCTGCGGCAACACCGGCGGTGACGACAAGCTGTTGCTTCGCCAGTTTGTTGGAAGTTTATCAGATACGGCGTTCGAGTGGTACTCTGAACTCCCGAACGACTCTATCAAGACCTTCGCAGAGATGGAACTGCTGTTTACTCAGCGTTTTGCAAGCGCCAGTGAATGCACCCCGATGACGGCACTGATTAACGCTAGGGTAAAGCCAGGCGAGACATGGGTTCAATACGCTATACGATGGCGGAACTTATGGTCGAAATGCGAGAAGCGCATTGAAGAGGCTCCCGCGGTAGGTATGTTTATGGGAACCCTTGATCCGTAAGCAACCATCTCACAATTTATGATGTTTTTCAAGCCAACTACCTTCCAGGCCTTGATTGACAAGCTAGCACAAATGGATCAGATGGGCCATAAACCCCCTCTTCCAAAGCCGGACTCCCGAAATGACAAAGGGAATGGAAAAGCGATCGTTGTCGCTAATGCTCAACAACAACCGAGCGACTCAAAGCCGGTTGTTCGTCAAAATAATATGCGTCCGTACGTGGCCCTTAAGGAGAGGCTAGGACGTTCTTACTCTTTTCCCCGCGATAAAACGAGAAGGTTATTCGAGCTGGCATTGCGCAACCGATTCATAAATCTGCCGGATCCAAAATGTCCGTTGCAACCAAGTGATGTCAATGAGCCCAACTACTGTCCTTATCATCGAGTACTGGGCCATCCGATCGAAGATTGCTACATTTTCAAAAATTGGCTTGAAAACCAATACCGATAGGACAAATTCGCGTTATCTGACAAATGGAAGGTGAATCCCCCGCAACCCCACACCTCTAAGGGGACGAATACGCCAGGGGCAACATGCTCCGTCATTGAAGAAGCTCCTTGGGAGGTTGTATTATCAGCCAAGATAAAGAGGATGGTAAACGATCTTCAGACATGTCCAGCGATTAGGTGGAAGAACCCGTTGGAACCGCAGATCATTGAGGGAATGTTGAAGCCACGTACAACTCCAAAGACCGATGGTGGTGGCCCAAGCACTCGCAACCAGCCGTCAAAATCCTCGAAAAAGAAGAAGAAGAAATCTAAGAAGCCCGTGAAGCCTGGCGACTAGCGCACGGACTTGCAAAAACAAATTGACGCACTAGAGGAATACAATCAGAAGGCACGGACTCCCATCACATTCCAAGAGTTCCTCAATCATGTCTTTCAAGAGGAAGATGAGGGAGAAAGTTCATCTGATGAATCTGAAGAATATGTGGCGAGCTGTCATATGATTTCCCATTTTTTCATGGACGATGAGGAGACTCCTTGTACTGGAACGCTGGGGGCAGACCCTGAACCAAAAATTCTGGGGCCATCAGATGAAGTAATTGACGCATTCCTTAATGAAGCTCGGTTGAAAAGTAAAGCTGATCGAGAACGCGAGGCGGTAATATTTGAAAGGGCCAAGCGCCAGCGACTTGATGAAAGAGCTGAGACGATCCTGCTAGAGCAAAATACCTCCACTACCGACAAAAGCCAATTCAAGATGAGTAAAAGGTTTGCGAAGGCCATATCAATGGGTATGAAGCTACCATCCTCCGAAGGAAAAATTACCGGTGAAATAGAAATGCACCCTTTCTATTGCTTATATCATCAGAAGGTTTCGCACCCTACTCAAGATTGCAAAGCTTTTGATAGATGGTGGCAAGGATACGTTGCTCATCGACAACGCTTTAAGCGGGAAAAGCGCAAAACTCATCAGGAGCAAAGAAATACGACCGAAAGGCTTAAAAGAACTACCGGCGATTGTCGCATGGTTAGCACCGGCGGGTCACAAGTGCCTACATTCGGGAGCGATTCTGATGAGGAGCTGGAACTTTCCCCTCTCTTTAAAGAGTCCACTTCGGGAAAAGAAGAAGAGCCGAAGGTCTGCGAAAATATCCGGTTACATAATCGCACGCTGCCCGAAAAGAATCTCGGACCCTCAAACAGAAAAGATAAAGCGAAAGAAAAGGTCTCTGAATATATCGTCTTAGATGACCAAGTGGTGGAGGAGCTAAGTTCCAAAGACCCACCGAAGAGGAATAAGGTGGATTACAACATCTTAGCGCATCTGAGGAAGCTACCGTCACAGCTCAGCATTCTTGATCCCCTTTTGCTATCAAAGGAAGTGAGAGATTCATTAATCAAGGCACTACAGGATCTGGAGCAATTCCAAGCTTTCTTGGATGGAGAAAAGATGAAGGATGAATTGGAGGAAGAGCACACGGCCGATGTCGCTTTTGGTGATGAAGACCTTCTCCTTGGGACGTGCGAACACAATCGCCCCCTTTATGTCTCAGGATACTGCCATGATATAAAGATAGGCAAAATCCTGATCGACAATGGATCCTCCGTTAATCTCCTCAATGTGCGAGTGTTAAAAGAAATCTGCATGAGCGTCCAGCACCTTGCTCGGGACAAGATCACCATCTCCGGGTTCGAATCCCAGTCATCAAGAACTCTTGGGTCTGTGATACAGACGCTACGCTTTGGGCTACTCGCCACGGACATTAAGTTCCACGTCATAGACGCCAAGACATGCTACAATGCTCTGCTCGGCCGACCATGGTTACACGAGTACAACGTCATCCCTTCTACACAACATCAGTGTATGAAATATGCTAAGGATGGTCTCGAGTATACCGTGGCGGGAGAACTGAATCCTTTTTCCGTGAACAAAGTTCGCAAATATGAAGATGCCAAATACTTCTTACCGGATTTCGAAGACACGGAAAGGTGTCACAAGCCGGACAACAAAGCTAACGCCACAATCCCTGTTTTCGGGAGTGATACCGAGGAGGAAGAAAAGATAGTGTATTCGGGTCCGCCCTAACACAACAAGCCAGGACCGTCCACTCCTACGTTGATCTTTGGTAGCGACTCGGAAGATGAGATCCATACTGTATTCTCTGCTCGACCTTCAATACGAACGCCCGCTGACGAAGAACAAAGTCTACAAGTCGCCATGGTGCCGCTTAAACACCGTAAGGAACTGGATGCGCTTGATATCTATAATGTAGAAGAGCTGCGAACGTTCTATATCCCTCCCAGGCGAGAAAGCGAAAAAGTAATTCTGTCCTACCGCTCTGAAGAAACCAAAGTGGAGAAAGAAATCTGGTATGGCGCGGATCCTACGCTCGAAAGGCTTCAACCCATCCGTCTTCCCAGATATTATACGGAAGGTTTGAAAAAGCTGCTGAAACGCCAAGGGATACCCTTCAAGCAGACCGTTCGAAAAGCCAAGTTCTATGAAAAAGTATGGAACGTTCCCGGGACTCAACGCAAACTGCCTAATGGGAGAATGGAGACAAAAGGACTTGGATACATCCGGTCAAAGAAACGAGAGCTACTAAACAGCTGCTACGTCGTGTATGACTTCGATGAAGAAGCGGATGCTCAATGGGAGAACGCTAATCCTGAGCCAGTGAAAGTTCCAGATGCAAAGGAGCCCAGTCCGTCGTTCGAAGAACAAATGAACAAGCTTATAAAGGAAGCGGGTCAAAAATTCCGGGACGGTCATAACCGCGAAATGGTCATCTACGAGAAAGCCAAAACGCAATGCCTTCTCCAACAGACCGTGAAAATGAAAATATCGCTCCTTGTCAACCTGTTATAAAGAAGGATCGACGCAGGGGCAGAAACAAGTCAAAACGTGAAAAAGGAGCTCAACAGCAATGAAGCGGGGCTAAGAGGCCACGCGAGCGAAAATCGAGCGGTTCCGATCTATCCCTCATGAGAAAAATGGGTCGAGCATACTCTTTTCCTCAGGATAAGACGAAGAAAATACTTCACCTTGCTTTAAAACATCAGATGCTTACACTGCCGGAGTCTAAACACCCCGAACAAGCAGGCGAGGTCTCACACCCAGACTATTTCTCTTATCACCGAGTGGTAGGGCATCCTCTCGAAGACTGCTTCACCTTCAAAAACTGGGTTGAAGATCAGTACCAGCTTGGCAAGTTCGCTCTGTCCAACAACTGGAGGGTAGCGCCGCCACAGGAGCACGAACCAAAAGCCACGGAAGAAGAACCAGTTCCACATTGGGATTGGAAGCGAATCCGTACTTGTCACATAATAACGATATCAAAAGAAGAGCCCGAGAACATGGATGACCTTCCTTGGTGCTTCGAAAACAACAACGACGAGGTAATCTCAGAATTTCCACCAGCGCCAAAAGAGCTGGAAGATGGAATCCATACCACTGCAGATAACCTCAAGAAAATTGAGTTGGGAACGACGAATGACCCGCGACCGACATTCATCAGCGATCTGCTATGTGAAGAAAGGGTGGCTGCATTAAGGGACGTGCTTCTACAGCATAGGGATTGCTTCGCATGGAACTATTCTGAAATACCGGGACTAGATCCAGAAATTGTTGTGCACAGATTGGCGATATCTCCGGACGTCAAGCCAGTCAAACAGGCGCCGAGAAGAATGCGGCTCGAGCTTGAGATGAGTATCAACGCTGAGGTCAAGAAGCTGATCGATTCTGGCTTCATCCAGGAAGTTCAATACCCTGAATGGATCGCCAACATCGTCCCGGTAATGAAGAAAAATGGGACAGTGCGCATATGCGTAGACTTCCGGGATCTCAATAAAGCTTGCCCGAAGGACGATTTCCCAGTACCAGTCACCGAACTGATGATAGACAATACGTCCACTCATGAGGTTTTCTCCTTCATGGACGGTTCATCAGGATATAACCAGATAAAGATGCATCCCGAAGACCAGAAGCACACCGCCTTCAGGACTTCTTTAGGTATATTCTGCTACAAGGTGATGCCCTTCGGTTTAAAGAACGCCGGTGCTACTTATCAGAGAGCCATGACGCAAATCTTTGATGACCTTATACACGAAATCGTCGAATGCTATATCGACGATCTCGTGGTTAAAAGTAAATCATACGAGGAACATCTCGAGCATTTGAAGACCGTGTTTCAACGCCTTCGACAATACAACTTGAAGATGAACCCTCTCAAGTGTGCATTCGGAGTTTCCTCGGGAAAATTCCTGGGATTCATCGTCCGACATCGAGGTATTGAGATAGATCCGTCAAAGATCAAGGCGATCATGGAAATGCCTCCGCCAAGGACTCTCAAACAACTGCGGTCTCTCCAGGGGAAGCTCGCGTATATACGGCAATTTATAGCCAACCTTTCAGGCAAGTGTCGTCCTTACAGCCACCTGATGAAGAAGGGAACCCCGTTCGTCTGGGACCAAAAATGCCATAGCGCGCTAGACGAGATCAAGCAATACCTGCAGAACCCGCCGGTATTGGCCACTCTGGTCAAGGGAAAACCTCTCATTCTCTATACAACCGCCCTCGAAGGTTCCTTAGGCGCATTATGGGCACAAGAGAACGACCAAGGGAAGGAAAGAGCGCTCTACTATTTGAGTCGAGTTCTACTGGGGGCAGAAAGCAACCACTCCCCCATTGAAAAACATTGCTTGGCATCGATCTTTGCGATAACAAAGCTCAGACACTATGCATTGGCACATGAAGTCCGTCTCATTTCGAAGGTGGACCCTCTTAAATATTTAATGTCGAAAGCCATATTAACGGGACGACTCGCTAAATGGGCCCTGCTCTTGATGGAGTTCTCGATAACATATCAACCTCTCAAGGCAGTGAAAGGCCAGGCCATCGCTGACTTCCTCGCTGAGCATCCGATACCCGCCGATTCTCCTCTGAATTGCGATCTTCCAGACGAACATGCGTTTGATGCGATCGACGGTAGTGATACCCGATGGGAGTTGTATTTCGATGGAGCATCTTCCGTGAAGAAGCGCAAACAAAGTACCCCTATAATCAAATCGGGGGTAGGACTCATCTTTGTAACTCCACAAGGAAGGATAATGCGCATTGCTTTCTCCCTGACGGAGCCGAGGACAAACAATGAAGCCGAATACGAAGCTCTGATAGCAGGCCTCGAGATCGCCATCGACATGGGAATTGAAAACCTCCTTATATATGGAGACTCCCAGCTGGTCGTTAGTCAGGTAAACGGCGACTACCAAACATGCAAGCCAGAGTTGGTGAAGTACGGCGAGAAGGTGCAGCAACTGTTGACCCAAATCCCTTCCTATACTTTGGAAAACATACCGCACGCGGAAAACAGCAAAGCGGACGCATTGGCCAAGCTCGCCAAGGAACTGGCTGATGAGAACCTCAATGACGTAAGAATCGTGGTACAAAGTCGTCGAGTGCTTGCCCCAGCGGAAATATCTCTGGAATCACCCGAAGAGAAGGGAGCGACTGAGTAGACGACCCTGCAAATAAATGATCGGGAAAATACCGAGGATTGGAGAGAAGTCTTTATAGACTACTTCAAACACCGTCGAACGCCCGAAGATGCATCCTTAAGACATCAGCTCATGAAACGAGCTCTGTCTTTCGCCTTCGTCAATGATACTCTATACAAGAGGTCACTTGATTCTCTATGGCTGAGATGTCTCGGACCTGACGAAGCGAAAAGAGTCGTTCACGAAGTTCACGACGGACTCTGCGGTTCTCACCAAGCGGGCCCGAAGATGAAGTTAAAGATTAAACGGATGGGCTACTACTGGCCCACGATGATCCAAGACTGTCTTGAGTATGCGAAGCAGTGCCACTCATGCCAAATTCATGGGGACTTCATCCATCAGCATCCAAATCCACTACATCCAACGGTGGCTAGCTGGCCGTTCAAAATGTGGGGAACTGACATAGTCGGCCCCATCGAACCAGCATCGTCTAGAGGACATCGTTTCATCCCAGCGACGACTGACTACTTATCTAAATGGGCAGAAGCAATACCACTGAGGGAAGTGAAGACGGAGAATATCCTCCATTTCTTCAAGACGCACGTCATATATCGGTTTGGAACTCCGCGCTGGATCATCTCCGATAACGGGCCAGCTTACAGAAGCCACAAGATTAGTCGCTTCGCATAACAACATAATATAGACTGGAGATATTCCTCGGTTTATAATCCGCGAGCTAACGGTCTAGCCGAGGCCTTCAACAAGACCCTGACGAAGATCATGAAGAAGACAGTGTCTCGAAATAAGAGAGACTGGCACGAGAGACTGCAAGAGGCTCTTTGGGCGTATCGAACTACGTTCAAGACGGCCACGAACACAACGCCGTACGCGTTGGTATTTGGTACGGAAGCAGTACTACCCCTCAAGATAGAGCTACCCTCTTTACGAGTGGCAGTCCACTACGAGTTGACGAACGAAGAAAATGCTAACCTTCGGCTTGAGGAGCTTGATGCCCTTGAAGAAACACGGCTCATAGCGCAATAAAATCTGGAAGCTTATAAAGCAAAGATGATGTGCTCATATGAAAGATTGACCCGACCGAGGACATTCCGCCAAGGCGAACTCGTGCTAGTGGTCAAAAGACCTATGATCCCCAATCGCGCCAAGCTGGGAAAATTCGAGCCGAACTATGAAGGCCCGTACATCATAGACAAGGTCTACCAGGGTGGAGCCTATCTACTTATGGATATGCACGGTGAAAGGCCTTACAGGCCAATAAATGGCCGATTCCTGAAGAAATACTGCGCTTAGCGAGCCACTGCCTAGGTCAATGATAGATGACGACGACTATGTCCGCTCGCTATCTTCCTAAGCTCAAACTTTATAAGCGGTAGCCAGCCCTCTATTGGACGGACCGAAATGTCCTTAAACTAATGGCGGACCGAAACGTCCTTAAACTAATGGCGGACCGAAACGTCCTTAAACTAATAGTGGATCGAAACGTCCTTAAACTAATACCGCGGCATCCGTAGGCTGACAAAATAAAAAATATATAAAACGGTATGTCCATAAGCAAAATGGGCACGGATGAAAACCCGAAAGGGCTCCGTGAGTAAAAACAGCAGGGCTACCGGCGAGTGTTCGTGAAAACCCGAAAGGGCGCGACCTCATAAAAAAATATATAAAAATAAAAAGAATAAAAAAACGGTATGTCCATAAGCAAAATAGGCACGGATGAAAACCCGAAAGGGCTCCGTGAGTAAAAACAGCAGGACTACCGGCGAGTGTTTGTGAAAACCCGAAAGGGCGCAACCTCGTTAAAGGACACTTACTAAGTCCTCTCGACCTTGTAAAGAGAAACTACCCGCGTGAGATCCTTACGACTCACAAAGGAGAAGCACACTTAGGGATCCCCACGATTCCTAAGGAGAAAATACACTTGCGAGATTCTCATGACTCGTAAGGAGAACTATTTTATGGGACCCTCATGGCTCATAAGAGTTGAAAGTCTTAAGTTACAGAGACCTAAACCTGTGCTTAAGCAACCCCCACAACTTTCATTATTGCCCTACAAGTGGTTCAGTACTGACCCTTGTATACAATCCACGGGCGCGAATAAACATTTCCCTAACCAAGTTTCATCCGCGATTGGGGATATGTTCGCATGACCCTTGTAAGTCCTCTCGATTTACAAGGAGAAAATCCTCCTGTAGGATCCTTACGACTTACAGAGAAACAAACACTTAGGAATCCTCACGATTCCTAAGGAGGAAACACACCTACAAGATCCTCACAACTTGTAGGGAGAAATACCTTTGTGAAACCCTTACGGCTCACGAAGTCGAAAGCCTTAGTCGACAGGACCTTAACCCTGATCGCTAAGCCACCTTTGTTTGACATCGAAAGAGGCAAATGATGATTCGCTCCTGGCAATATCCAAGTTGTAGCGGTGCTGAGGCCGAAATCGGTGTCTAATTCCAGGTTTACGGCGGAAAGCCAGTAGGCCGCACATGCATGCGAAATAGCCGAAATGATAGGGCAACTTGCAATAAAAAGCAGCAAGTAAAAATGTATGCATGCAAAATAGCTGAAATGATTGGGCAACTCGCAATAAAAAGCAGCGAGTAAAAATAAAATAAATAGCCGAAATGATTGGGCACCGCGAAGAATAGCCGAAATGATTGGGCAATCGCGACCTTCGCGATATAAAAGCTGAAATGATAGAGCATCGCGGAAATAAAAAAAATGATGAAAATGATGATAAAACTTTGGCCCTACAGTTGAGATCACATCGATCCCTGTATATAATCCAAGAGTGCAAACGAAGAGGGAACCATACTCTCCCAACAGGCTCTGCCAGAAAACGAAGCCAAATCTCGACGGTTCATCCCGACTCCAGGGAAACAAATAATCCTTGGCAAATACCTCAACTCAGGGAAACAAACAATCCTTGATGAGAGCCTCCTGATTCACGTCGACTCGTAGAGAAACCAGTGCCTCTGTGGGAAATTCTCGATTCGTTTCAACACCAGGAAAACAAATAATCACTGGAAAATACCTCAACTCAAGGAAACAAACAATCCTTGACAAGAGCCTTCTGATCCGCGTCGACTCGCAGAGCAACCAGTGCCTTCGTGGGAAATTCTCGACTCGTTTCAACACCAGGGAAACAAATAATCCTTGGCGCTAGGTGATTGAATTATTTCCTGATGTGTAAATGTAAAAGTATCGATTCAAATAGTCCCCTATTTCGGTGCCATTTGATTGATCGTAAAATGCGAGAGTGTGTAAGTAAATCAAATCGATAAGAGTCTCTTTGTGTCGGTAATTAGAAAATTGAATAAATTTCACAATCAAAAAATTATATTTGACCGCAATCAACTACGGTGTCAGTTGTAGATCGTAAGCGAGAGCGGATCGTCCACAGGGATTGTGCGATTCGTTTTTATATTTGATTTGTTTGAATTGAAAAGTTAATCGAAAAGAAAAGAAAACAAGATTCAAGAATTTATCAATTGATTCAGGTGTCACTAGTTTAATCAAGAATCAAGAAACTGATAAAAAATCAAGAATTGGGTTTCGATAATATTTCCAACCAAATGTCAAGAATCTAAATGAGGCTCGTAGGAATCGATCGGATCTATAGACGTAATGTAATCTCAAGATTTCGTGTTCTTGTCCTTCGAAGGATTGATACTAGATCGATGATGGTCGACGAGAGTTAGGGCTTTTTTTTTATGAAACTAGGGTTTCATCACTTAACCCTTGTTCTTTCGTTGATATCATTCACACTCTAGCCTCTAGCAATTTCAAGAAACGATCGTAACTCCCCAATCTCGAGCGATATCAATCAAGAAAGCATCGCAACGAATTGGGTCGTCGATTCTTGAACTTGCTAGGGTTTACAAAACTCGTAGGATTCAAGAATCGATTTAAGATATATTACATCATCATTCTATTGATCGTCTCGACTCCTCGACGAGCGGAGTATTACTCAAACATCACAACAAGAATTACAACTAGAAATTTAGATTGAATCATGATGCAAGAATTTAAAGAAAACAAGATAAAAGAATATCACATTTTATTTATATCAACAATTTGATTACAGTCGCTCAAGAACTACAAGAGGAAGAATTAAATTGTCGACTTAGCTTCGCTCGGCTCCGTGAGTCGCGGATCGGCTTGGACCACTTGCTCTGTTGAAGACCGGCTCGGCTCCTAAAAGGTTGCAAGGCTTCTTGCTTGAATGGGTACTCGGGATCTTGGCTTTTGATTGGAATTAGGGTTAGGGTTTCACACAAATCCTCTCACTAGACTTGTGGAAGAAGAAGATGAAGAAAGAGATAGAATGGCTCTAAAATGAACTAATGGATTGATTTTTCCAAGGTTCCAAAGATGAATTACAAGTGAGCCTAGGGTCTTATTTATAGAGCACCCAAATCCTAAGCCTTTGAGTCCCCTCCAAAAGTTTGTTGAAAGACTTCTAGAAAGAGTTTGTTAGGTTTAGCTTAGGGTTTAAGCTAGGGTTTAGGAAGAAGTTTCTAGAATACAAGGCTAGTTTAGTGTTGGTCCAAAAGCTTGCTGATCTGGCAGAAGTCTCTGGAGTCTTCTGGAAATTGTTGTATATGAGCTAAATGTGGGCCCAGAGTGAAGCATTGTGCAGCAAAAATTTATGGCTGACGTGGCAAGATGGCCGCGGAACCGCGGCGCAAGCAGGCTCCGGCCGCGGCTCCGCGGCCATGTTGGCTCTTTGAGCTTGCATCTTTCTGGTGTGCTCTTGGGTTGATACTTGGGCCTTTCTTTGATATGTTGATTTTTGTTTGTCCCTTTGGATTGATACCAGAACTGAAATCATTGAGTTGGCGTAACATTTTAGCTGTACCCTGTAAATTTTGGCCTTTCTGCTGGATTTTCCTGCACAGATCTCAAAACAAGTGTTGCGCAAATGTAGGGATGATGCGATGCCATGAAATGTAGTCAATTTCCTTTATAGTGTCGGTTTAAGAGTCTAATACATGCAATCTGATATTTTGCGACAGTTTTGCTAATATGTAAAATATGAATGTCGAACACTTCTATATGAATGCAAATGATGAGGAAATTGCCGGTTAAAATATGCAATATTTTCGACTAATCAAATTCCCTCAAACTTAATTTCGATCGTCTCGAGCGAACTTTTTTTTTATTAAAAAGAGAAGGAGAAAATAAAGAAAGAGAAAAAACTAACTAGCACACTTTCGTAGACAACACGATTGCACTGAGCACGTGCAACAAGCCTTTAAACCTCTAGGTGTCCCTAGTAGGAGGAGTGTTGTCTCCTGAGGGTTTTCAGCGGATTGTACCCACAAAATCCAATAATAAAAGGAAGATCATGAATATTACATTTAAAGAAAAGAATTGTTAAAAAAAAGCCTTGAAAATTAGGGTTTCCAACTAAGCTAGCTTTTCGGTTGTCATGAGCCCTATGGTCATGAAAAAATGTCAGAAATCACGTCCTCCCTCAATAAAACATCGTCTTATTCTTCATTCCTATCTTTCTTCCAAACATCGATCATATAACCCTGCGTGTGTGTAAAGACATCTCTACACCCGGAGAATTCAATTCAAGCTATCATACTCTTGCCCATCAGCCTCAGTACTTTTTAATTAATGAATATTTAGATGAGATTGCTCACACACTTTCATGCGACCGTTAATACTTCTTGAGGTACTAACCGACCGATTACTCTTGTGCTTGCTTACTTGGTGTATTTTCCTCGTCTTGCACCACCTCAGACATAGCAGTAACTCCCAGACCAGTTGGCCTTAGGGCACTAGGTGAAGAGGCACCCTCGCTATATATTTTTATTGCCCTTAGTGATAACAAAACCAGTGTCCATTTTTCTCACCGTTTTATATTTTTTTTTCATTTTTTTTCTTTTTATTTCGTTCATACTTTTGGCTTTAAGACAAGAGCATTTCAAGGTATCCTCTACTATCCCAGGCTTTAAGACGTGTGTAAGTCCGAATAGCAGGATAGCAACGTTCAAAATGTTTGGCTTCCAGAATAGAAACTATTTTTCAGACTTATTTTTATCCTCAGATTAGTGACGTCCTTCATCTTACTAACCCTTGGGGCAACGGCTCATAACTACTTATTACTAGTTCGTATAAGAAAACTTCTAATTTTCTTAGTTTTCTTAAATTTCTCTAATCTCATAGATGTAATTGTCCACTATCTAAACTTTCATTATCTTATTTATATACAAAAAAGTGTAAATATAAAAATTATTTTTATACTTGAAAATTTTTAAATTTTTATCGGTTTTGAAAAATTTTCAATTTTTATAGATTTTTTTAAAAAAATGTTTTGTGCTTATGCAAATGATATGCAAATGATGCAAAAATAAGCACAAACCTCCCCCAAACTTGTTTTCAACAGTGTCCTCACTGTTGCCAACAGCTATATCTACAAAACCTGTAAGTCTGGGAGGAATTATTAGTGGGGGCAAAATATATAAGTGAAGAACTTCCCCCAAACTTACTCTTTTCACTCACCTCCATTCAAAAGATGATGCAGTGATATGCAGGACATGAAGGTGAGAAGGAGGAATTTTAATCCAAATAAAGTGGCTCTTGTAAGAACAAGAGCTCCTCCGTGGGGTCAGTGGAAAAATACGGTTTTAGTCTATGTCCATTCACTTTGAAAAAGATACCGTTTTTAACATTTCTACTTCTACTGCCCCGTGCGGATATACAGACCGCACAACAAAAGGTCCCTTCCATCGAGATTGGAGCTTACCCGCGTGAAGATGTAATCGTGAATCATAAAGAAGAACTTGTTGACCAGGTGAAAATGTTTTCCTCAAAATGTTTTTATCGTGAAAAACCTTAGTCCTATTCTTTATGATTACAGCATTATCATAAGCTTCATCGCGGAGTTCGCTTAGCTCATTAAGTTGCAGCTTCCGAAAGTTGCAAGCAAGGTTTAAATCAAAATTTATTTTTTGAATAGCCCACAATGCTTTATGTTCTATCTCGACGGGTAAGTGACATGCTTTTCCAAACACTATCCTATATGGAGACATCCCTAGGTCGGTTTTATATGCAGTTCGGAATGCCCAAAGAGCATCCGTCAGTTTGGTCAACCAGTCTTTTCTATTTTTAGCAACAGTTTTCTCCAGGATAAGTTTGATTTGTCTGTTTAAGATTTCAGCCTGCCCGCTTGTTTGGGGGTGATAGGGTGTAGAAAGTCGGTGGTTGATTGAGTATTTCCGCATCAGAGTCTCGAAAGATCTGTTACAGAAATGTGTCCCATTATCGCTAATAATAGCGCGTGGGTGTCCAAATCGCGAGAAGATATTCTCTTTCAAGAGCTTAATGACAACTTTCTTGTCATTAGTGCGACATGGAATGGCTTCTACCCACTTTGAGACATAATCAACCGCCAGCAGTATGTACAAATTCCCAAAGGAGTTGGGAAAATGACCCATAAAATCTATGCCCCAAACATCGAATATTTCAACAACCAGAATAGGTTGCTGAGGCATTTCATTCCTCTGGGAGATTCTACCCGTATACTGACATTGTGTACAGGTTTTGCAATGGTCAAATGCGTCCTTGAATAAGGTCGGCCAATAAAATCCACATTGCAAAACCTTTTCCGCTGTCTTTCTAGGACCAAAGTGACCCCCACAGGCCTGATCATGACAAAAAGAAAGAACACTCTTGAACTCTTCATTCGGGACACACCGGCGAATGATCTGATCAGGACAATATTTAAACAGATATGACTCATCCCAATAATAATGTTTTACTTGGGATAGAAAGCGGTATTTGTCCTGTTTTGACCAATCACTGGGTATTAGTCCCGTGGCATGATAGTTCACAATATCCCTGAACCAAGGTTCAGCGGATATGCTCAAGAGTTGTTCATCAGGGAACGAGTCATTGATCGGCAGGGTCACAGGGGAAGAAGAGATGCGTGAAAAATGGTCAGCTACTACGTTTTCACATCCTTTCTTATCTTTGATAACAAGATCGAATTCTTGTAACAGAAGGATCCAACGTATTAGTCGACCTTTTGCATCTTTCTTTGCCAGAAGATGTTTTAAAGCGGAATGGTCAGTATACACAACTATAGGTGAGCCAATTAAGTAAGGCCTGAATTTTTCTAATGCAAATACAATCGGTAAGTGTTCTTTTTCTATGGTTGTATAATTGATTTGCGCATCATTCAGGGTCTTACTTGCATAGTAAATCATGTGTGGCATCTTTTCGATGTGCTGTCCTAAGACTGCACCTACTGCAAAATCAGATGCGTCACACATCAGCTCAAAGGGGTAGTCCCAGTTTGGTGATGATAAAACGGGGGCTGAAGTGAGTGAGTGTTTAAGTGAGTCGAAAGCTGTCTCGCAATCCGAGTCAAAATGGAAGGTCGTGTCCTTGGCCAGGAGAAGAGTTAAAGTTCTAGCAATTTTGCTAAAGTCCTTAATGAATCTCCTATAAAAGCCCGCATGGCCAAGGAAAGATCGAATATCTTTGACGCTTTTGGGATGAGGGAGGTTTTGAATGACATCTATCTTAGCTCTGTCAACCTCAATGCCTTTCTGTGAAATGACATGTCCAAGTACAATTCCTTCTTGGACCATAAAATGGCATTTTTCCCAGTTCAAAGTCAAATTCTTCTCTTTGCAACGAGTAAGAATAGCGTCAAGATTCGCTAGGCAATCAGAAAAAGAGTCTCCAAAAATCGAGAAATCGTCCATAAAGATCTCCAGAAAATTCTCTACCATATCAGAGAATATCCCCATCATACACCGCTGAAAGGTAGCGGGAGCATTGCATAACCCAAAGGGCATGCGACTGTAAGCAAAGGTACCAAAAGGACAAGTAAAAGTGGTTTTAACTTGATCCTTTTTGGCGATGGGGACCTGATTATAGCCTGAGTATCCGTCCATAAAACAATAATACTCTCGTCCCACTAAGCGTTCCAGCATCTGATCAATGAATGGTAGAGGAAAGTGGTCTTTCCTCGTGGCAGCGTTGAGTTTTCTATAATCGATACATACACGTCACCCAGTTTGGGCGCGTGTCTGTATCAACTCATTTGCCTCATTGGTTATAACAGTGATGCCGGATTTCTTAGGAACGACATGTATAGGACTCACCCATTGGCTATCGGAGATGGGGTATATAATACCATTATCTAAGCATTTGACGATCTCTTTCATTACAGCTTCCTTTATGACGGGATTCAACCGTCTCTATGGTTCTCGGGTCGGTCTGGCATCATCCATCACATGTATATGATGTTCAACTATCAAGGGACTAATCCCTTTGATGTCCGCCATACTCCAACCAAACGCCTCTTTGTTAGATCTCAATACCGATAAAAGTGCATTCTCTTGCTTTAATGCTAGAGAAGCAGAAATTATAACCGGTAACGTCTCCTTCTCACCTAAATAAGCATATTTCAGATGAGAGGGTAAAATTTTTAGATCTAATTCAGGCGGAGAAATGATAGAAGGAGGGGTCATTGAGTGATTTTTGGATTTACAAAGAAGCTCAGAGCCTGTGAAAGATACAGACTCGGGTGGAGAAAAGTCAGAAGTGCAGGACTCAAGTGTAGGTAAGGTGTCCTCACTAAGATCTTGTGTGAAGTCAAACAGAGATGTGGTAATGTCATCGAGATCAGTAAAGCAAAGTTCCTCAACTCCACAACTATCGGGAGCGATCTCATGGACAGAGCACACATCTAAAATATGAGCAGAGGGTTCTGATGGCTGACTTCCAACTTTGTAGATATTTAGTTCAATGGTCATATTTCCAAATGATAAGTTCATTGAACCGTTTCTACAGTTTATAACAGCGTTGGAAGTGGCAAGGAAAGGACGACCTAGAATCACCGGAATTTGGCTCCGGGAGTTTGCTACAGGCTGTGTGTCGAGTACAATGAAGTCTACAGGGAAGACAAATTCCCCGACCTTTATCAACACATCCTCTAATTCACCCCTTGGTTTGGTGATTGATCGTTCTGCCATTTGGAGAGTGCAGTGAGCAGGTTTCAACTCTCCAATCCCTAGTTGCTCAAAGACAGAATAAGGGAGAAGGTTAACACTTGCGCCAAGGTCTAAAAGAGCACGATTTATGTTTTTACCCCCAATAGAAATCGATATTGTAGGACATCCTGGGTCCTTTCGTTCCTTTGGTAGCTGGGGAATAAAAGCAGTGCTGATATTATTAGCCATAAAGACCTTCTTCGGCACTTGGGTCTTCCTCTTCCTAGTGCACAAGTCCTTAAGGATTTTCGCATAAGCGGGGACTTGTTGAATTGCATTTAGGAGAGGGATATTGATGTTAACCTGTTTGAACATTTCTAAAATTTTCTCCATGTGAGGACTCGTTCTATTACCCCTTAACCGATTCGGGTAAGGAGCTTTCGCAATAAGCGCAGGGTCCATCATAGGAGAAGGAAGAGGGGGTAGACGAGATCCCAAAAGAGGTATGGGGACCGTCTGTGGAGAGCTATAAGGGTTGGGAGAAGGTGTCGAGCCTAATGGGAAATGGAGAATAGGCTCTTGAGAAGGTGGTATGGTAGAAGAAGAAGGATCAGAAGGAGAAGTGTGTGTGTGTGGAAAGGTCTCAGCCGGGGTGTTGATATGATTTTCAGTATCATCAATACCTTCCCCGACATGATTGTTCAGCACTCTTCCCGATCTCAACGTTGTGATGGCATTTACATTGTAATGCCCAGGATTCTGTAGGGGTTGAGAGGGAAGTTTCCCTTTTTCTCTCGCACTCATTTCGGCTTTTAGGTGTGCGATTTCAGTTTCCATCGATCTGATACTCTCAGCTTGGGATGCTGAGTTTTTCTTTATCTCACTGACAGAAGATCTAACCTCAGTCGAAACCTCTATGAAATTTGATAAAAGTGATTTCATGGTTTGAGTAAATTGAGAGAATTCGTCAGAACAGGTCGATTGCATAGGATTAGACTGTGCAGGAGTGTTGACCTGATTTTGGAAATTTTGTGACTGGTAGGGGTGCTGAGTGAGTTGAAGGGGTTGCTGTTGTGGTGGAGGAAGAACCCTTTGAAATTGATTCGTGTTTGGAACCGTGTTTTGAGATTGGTTTTGGTTCCAAGCGAAATTCGGGTGATTCCTCCAACCCTGATTGTACGTGGAAGAATATGGATCGTTTCGAGGTCTTTGAAATGCGGCATTAGAATGCTCGTGACCTTGAAACGCAGAGTTCAATGGACATTCTTCCGTTAAATGAGACGGATCAGAACAGCACCCACAAACAGTTTTGGGGAGCGACATTGGGTTTAGGGAGGCTGCAGAAAATTTGTGTTCCATAGCGTCGAGCTTCTTTTGCATTGCTGCCATCTCAGCTCGAACACCTATGGACACATCTATTTGGTGTACGCCACCCCTATTCAATGGTTGGGTTCCACTCTCCCACTGTAGTGATTTTTCAGCGAACTCTTCTAAATACTTCCAAGCTTCCCCATCATCCTTAGTCATAAATGTACCTTAACACATGTTTTCAAGGCTCTGTTTAGTGCTTGGGTTAATGCCCTCATATATGATTCGGCAAAGCTCCCATCTCGGGATGCCGTGATGAGGACACTGAACCAATAGATCCTTGAAACGTTCAAAGCATTTTGAAAATGGTTCGGTAGGGAGCTGGGCAAATTGATTCAGTTCGCTACGGATTCGAGCTGTCTTTTGGATTGGGTAAAATTTCTTAAGGAATGCAGCGACGAATTCTTCCCAATTCGTAATAGAGTGTGCGGTAGTGTTATATAGCCACTTCTCGGCTATATCACACAATGTAAATGGAAGAAGTCGTAGACGCATCGCATCCACTGAAAGTTATGACGTACCCATCATTGCGCATACGTTTTCAAATTTGGTAATGAAAACGTAAGCGTCCTCAGTCTCGAGTCCGTGGAATTTGGGTAAAAGATTGATATGCTGGGGTTTAATCTCAAAGTTATCCCCATTGGCTGGTGTTGTGGATAAGCAGGTCGAAAGAGGACCTCGAATAGGGTAGCACCTCTCCTGGAGAGAGATGCGGGGTGGATTCTGCGCACCAACGGACGGCGGCAGATTAGGGTTAAAGAAGTTTGATGGATTCGGATCCATCGGTGTGGGTGTGGTAGTGGGTAAAGGAAAGGTAAATGGAGAAATATCGACTTCAGAGTCGATAAAAGGTACGCGGACTAAACGGGCACTAGAATCACGTGTCCAGCCTATCTTGTACTAAAAAGGGTTGGTACAAGTGGCAGCGTTGGCTTATAATTAGTGGTAAATGAATGAATGCGGTGTTTGCTTTGAAAAAGGGACGGATTTTTGAAAAAATGATGCGACACAACAAATGCAGCACACAAACCCTAGAATCTAGTGGTCACCTAGGTCCGGCTCTAGACCGCTCCTAACTGCCAAAAGACAAGTCGCAGGATAGAATCCTCCACTGCCTCTTTGTCCCCCTGTGGCCAGGTAAGTGCCAGATAAGTGGGAAGGTACTCCACTACGTAAGTAGTGGGCCTAATTAATAACCACTAGCCTTCGACACACTTTCCTAGGCACCACAAGAAAACGCGGATAAGCAATGAATTACCCACGGCCTTTTTCTATTCTAATTGAGCGCGACAGTCCTTAGAGTCATCTCTAGATTTCTTTTAGTTAATGTGGGTCAATGCAGATGCAAGTTTTGTGGTTTTCGGGGCCTAGGAAGGGTAATGAAATCCCCACCTAATTTGGATTTTGTCGTGCCCCTTAATATCCGTATTTAGAATGCAAACAACCAAGAAACAAAATCACGCACAAATTTAATTTTTGCAATTTGCGAGCTGCTATTCTTTGCAAAGAATCCTACAGAAAATTGTCAGTTGGAGCTAAAAAGAGGAGAGAGGAGAAGGTAAGAAGTTACCTGAAGCAAAAAGTTTGCAGAGATCCCCCTAAGAGGCCGCGTTTCCGCCGCAAATAGGCACTTAGGCCGCGCTTCCGCGGTTGAATGGTGTGATCACTGAACAAAACTTTTTTCAGGGAGCTTCTGTAGACTCCCTCTGCTCTCTAGTATTTTCCAAAAAAATTCTCAATTTCCAGCAAGCTCCAGATCTCCTTGCAATGAAACACAACAAATTGTCTAGGGTTTGCACGAATTTTGATCTCAAAAATCACAATGAAATAAATCTTTCTATTCAAACTTTGATATAAAACGAATTAGCGCGCGATCCCCGGCAACGGCGCCATTTTGATTGAATTATTTCCTGATGTGTAAATGTAAAAGTATCGATTCAAATAGTCCCCTATTTCGGTGCCATTTGATTGATCGTAAAATGCGAGACTGTGTAAGTAAATCAAATCGATAAGAGTCTCTTTGTGTCGGTAATTAGAAAATTGAATAAATTTCACAATCAAAAAATTATATTTGACCGCAATCAATTACGGTGTCAGTTGTAGATCGTAAGCGAGTGCGGATCGTCCACAGGGATTGTGCGATTCGTTTTTATATTTGATTTGTTTGAATTGAAAAGTTAATCGAAAAGAAAAGAAAACAAGATTCAAGAATTTATCAATTGATTCAGGTGTCACTAGTTTAATCAAGAATCAAGAAACTGATAAAAAATCAAGAATTGGGTTTCGATAATATTTCCAACCAAATATCAAGAATCTAAATGAGGCTCGTAGGAATCGATCGGATCTATAAACGTGATGTAATCTCAAGATTTCGTGTTCTTGTCCTTCGAAGGATTGATACTAGATCGATGATGGTCGACGAGAGTTAGGGCTTTTTTTTTATGAAACTAGGGTTTCATCACTTAACCCTTGTTCTTTCGTTGATATCATTCACACTCTAGCCTCTAGCAATTTCAAGAAACGATCGTAACTCCCCAATCTCGAGCGATATCAATCAAGAAAGCATCGCAACGAATTGGGTCGTCGATTCTTGAACTTGCTAGGGTTTACAAAACTCGTAGGATTCAAGAATCGATTTAAGATATATTACATCATCATTCTATTGATCGTCTCGACTCCTCGACGAGCGGAGTATTACTCAAACATCACAACAAGAATTACAACTAGAAATTTAGATTGAATCATGATGCAAGAATTTAAAGAAAACAAGATAAAAGAATATCACCTTTTATTTATATCAACAATTTGATTACAGTCGCTCAAGAACTACAAGAGGAAGAATTAAATTGTCGACTTGGCTTCGCTCGGATCCGTGAGTCGCGGATCGGCTTGGACCACTTGCTCTATTGAAGACCGGCTCGGCTCTTAAAAGGTTGCAAGACTTCTTGCTTGAATGAGTACTCGGGATCTTGGCTTTTGATTGGAATTAGGGTTAGGGTTTCACACAAATCCTCTCACTAGACTTGTGGAAGAAAAAGATGAAGAAAGAGATAGAATGGCTCTAAAATGAACTAATGGATTGATTTTTCCAAGGTTCCAAAGATGAATTACAAGTAAGCCTAGGGTCTTATTTATAGAGCACCCAAACCCTAAGCCTTTGAGTCCCCTCCAAAAGTTTGTTGAAAGACTTCTAGAAAGAGTTTGTTAGGCTTAGCTTAGGGTTTAAGCTAGGGTTTTGGAAGAAGTTTCTAGAATACAAGGCTAGTTTAGTGTTGGTCCAAAAGCTTGCTGATCTGGCAGAAATCTCTGGAGTCTTTTGGAAATTGTTGTATTTGAGCTGAATATGGGCCCAGAGTGAAGCATTGTGCAGCAAAAATTTCTGGCTGACGTGGCAAGATGGCCGCGGAACCGCAGCGCAAGCAGGCTCCGGCCGCGGTTCCACGGCCATGTTGGCTCTTTGAGCTTGCATCTTTCTGGTGTGCTCTTGGGTTGATACTTGGGCCTTTCTTTGATATGTTGATTTTTGTTTGTCCCTTTGGATTGATACCAGAACTGAAATCATTGAGTTGGCGTAACGTTTTAGCTGTACCCTGTAAATTTTGGCCTTTCTGCTGGATTTTCCTGCACAGATCTCAAAACAAGTGTTGCGCAAATGTAGGGATGATGCGATGCCATGAAATGTAGTCAATTTCCTTTATAGTGCCGGTTTAAGAGTCTAATACATGCAATCTGATATTTTGCGACAGTTTTGCTAATATGTAAAATATGAATGTCGAACACTTCTATATGAATGCAAATGATGAGGAAATTGCCGGCTAAAATATGCAATATTTTCGACTAATCACTAGGGAAAAAAATAATGCTTAGCAAATACCTCAACTCAGGGAAACAAACAATCCTTGACGAGAGCCTCCTGATCCGCGTCGACTCGCAGAGCAACCAGTGCCTCCGTGGGAAATTCTCGACTCGTTTCAACACCAGGGAAACAAATAATCCTTGGCGCTAGGGAAACAAATAATCCTTAGCAAATACCTCAACTCAGGGAAACAAACAATCCTTAACGAGAGCCTCCTGATCCACGTCGACTCGCAAAGAACCAGTGCCTCCGTGGGAAATTCTCGACTCATTTCAACACCAGGGAAACAAATAATCCTTAGCAAATATCTCAACTCAGGGAAACAAACAATCCTTGACGAGAGCCTCCTGATCCGCGTCGACTCGCAGAGCAACCAGTGCCTCCGTGGGAAATTCTCGATTCGTTTCAACACCAGGGGAACAAATAACTCTTAGCGCTAGGGAAACAAATAATCTTTAGCAAATACCTCAACTCAGGGAAACAAACAATCCCTGACGATAGCCTCCTGATCCGCGTCGACTCGCAGAGAAACCAGTGCCTCCGTGGGAAATTCTCGATTCGTTTCAACACCAGGGAAACAAATAATCCTTGGCAAATACCTCAACTCAGGGAAACAAACAATCCTTGACGAGAGCCTCCTGATTCGCATCGACTCGCAGAGAAACCATTGTCTCCGTGGGAAATTCTCGATTCGTTTCAACACCAGGGAAACAAATAATTCTTGGCAAATACCTCAACTCAGGGAAACAAACAATCCTTGACAAGAGCCTCCTGATTTGCATCGACTCGCAGAGAAACCGGTGTCTCCGTGGGAAATTCTCGATTCGTTTCAATACCAGGGAAACGAATAATCCTTGGCAAATAGCTTAACTCATGGAAACAAAAATCCTTGACAAGAGCCTCCTGATTCGCGTCGGCTCACAGAGAAACCAGTGTCTCCGCGGGAAAATTCCCGATTCGTCTCAACTTGCAAGATGAAGCCTGAGGCAGCAGGGACTAAAAACTTGCTTCCTGAACAATGGGACCCTGCAAGTCGATCTAAAACGGTCTCTTGCATACTATTCACGGGTCTCACTCTCCAAAGTCGAGTTTCGACAAGGAGGGAAACAACCGCTTACGGGTCCTCTCGACTCGTAAGAGGGAAAATTCTCTTATAGGATCCTTATGACTTACAAGAGAAAACACACTTAGGAATCCTCACGATTCCTAAGGAGAAACCCCATCTACGAGATCCTCTCGATCCGTAGGGAGAAAAGTCTCTATGAGACCCTCACGGCTCATAGAGTTGAAAAGTCTTAGGCGGCAGATCCGAACCTGCGGCCTAAGCCATCGCTATCTTTTGGAAAAACTAAGTTATCTCCCAATTATGTTTATTAAGATAGCATGCTGATAATAAGAGAAGGGAGAAAGCAAAAGAGCATACAAGACATTGCAAAGCAAAAAAAGAAAAAATGTGTATCTTTATTTATTAATTCAATCAAGTACAAGGTGAATCGCACAAAAGAATAAAGAATGGATACATCTTATTTGAAAAAGAAAATTTTTACAAGTATATTGATACAAGGGTAGCTAATGGGAAGGAAGCGTCTTAAATATCCCTATCAGTTGTTTGTGCACTTCCTTCCATGCCTTCTCCTGATCGGCCACCACTGCCAGTTCCGCTTCCACTTGAGTCCGCTGCTGCAAGAAGGATGCAAGCTGCTCCCCAACGTCCTGCTGAGCCGCTTCGCGAACTTGGGCATCACGCTCGGCGGCATCGAGCTTTTGCTTCAGGTTTAGCTCACTTGAGATACGTTCCAGAAGGCCCTCGAAGATAGCCTTCACCTGGGCAGCGTTCGCCTCAACCTCAGCACGCAGACGAGCCGTCTCGTTTGAGGTCTCTTGGCATTCCCTCAGCCTTAAAGCCGCTTCTTGTTCCAAGTGACGGAAGTAAGAAGCGCTTTGCTCGATCCATGTTGCTCTTTGATTGCTTGCGGCTAAGGTCTCGGGAGCAGGACGCATAAACTCCGATTGATGCAGGCGGACCTCGATTTCCCTGCAATGAGTAACCCAAAGCTCGACGACGCCTCCATCGTGAAAATTCACAAGCGCCGCCAACATCGGATTAACCTCCGCAGCGAAATCCGCAGCAGATGGGGGAGCGTCCGCGTCAAGCTCTTCGACGTATCCGCTCAGCATGCCCAAGCTCATTATGGCACCCTTTGAAGACGGACGTCTCAAGAAGGGGCCTGTCGGCATTATAACGCGAAACTCAAAGGGCGCTGGAATCGGAACGACAGCTGAAAAAACAAAATACGATTAGATGACGATTCAAGGAATATGAAAAAGTCATCGATGGGATAGTTTACTATACCAGCGGTAGAAGGCGGCAAGGCCGAGAGAGCCGGTGGCACGACCAATCGTTCATCTCCTCCTTCGATTTGTAGCACTGCAATCAGGACAAGGAAGTGTCAGAAATAATTCCATCACCGAAAAAGAAAGATATCAGTCAGGAACTATACTCACCAGCGCTACCAGAGGGAGAAGCAAGTTCAGGTGGGAAGGAGAAGTGTGGGAGCAACACTTGATATAGATGATCAAAGAGCACTCCTGAAAAAACACAAAAATACGACTTTAGTACACAAATTATACGTCTGAAAGATAAGATTAATAAGTTGCAAACCCATACCTTCCAACATCTTTGACGGTATGAGAGAGGGCGGAGAAGTGACCACCGCCAAGGCAGTAGTTGAAGGCGCTCCCTCGAGCAATGGGCTATCGGCACTGGCTGCACCTACGTTACGAACAAATGTTAACTTGTCAGAAAGGATTGTAAGGTAAAAAAGACAGTAACTTGGGATTTACCTGATGAGCTGTCGGCCGAAACGGAGGCGACTCCCTCCTCCACCGACATGAGGCCATGTTCATACCAGAATATTGCATTTTATACCACCCATTCTTACGCTCGTGTGTTTATAGGTAGGTGCTTTTGATCAGTGTTTGCTACATAATTGCAGAATACAGGTTCTCGGCTCTGAACAGTGAATATCATGGAAAAGTACGACAAATTCCGGATTACTGCCAACAACTGATAAAACACGGGTCTCCGCTCTCTATCCGTGTGTTGCCACATACCAGTTTAAGGGACAAAATGGCAAATCGATTGTCATGTCATGCACAAAGCTCAATGTCAACACAGGATCCAAGAAATCTACGCGGAGCTCGAGGAAATCATGGCAAAAGATCCACATCACATCACCTTTTGTTCTACTAAAATTCTGAAATAATTGTGAAGAGTTTCTGAGAAAAGCACTATACCACACTGAAGAGGACTACGAACCAGGGAAACCCACAAAAGCCCACAACCCAACTCCCCCATACGGCAGCGGAACCGCGGCCTAAGCAGGCTTAGGCCGCGGATCCGCGTCCATGTAGTGTCCTCTCTCTGTCGTATTTTGGGGGTAGTTTGGGTACTTCATTTTATGGCAGATTGTTGCCCTAGGTTTTCAGTTCACCTCCTATAAATACCCCAGAACTTGCCAAGCTTTTGGTGTCCATTCTTTTAGTCTCTTTTTGTAGGTTTTAGTTCTTCTTCTCCTTCTTCCTCATCTTTTCTCCATGAAAATTGTAGTGAGAGCTTTTTGAGTGGAAGATCAATGAAGATGAAGGTTTTTGTATCATTCTCTTTTCTTTAGTTTCCCCTTGAGATTTTTGCTTCCTCTTGATCTTTCAACCTCTTCATTGAGCTTGGAAGGTTAAGGGTTAGTTATTGATCTCAAGGGTCGTATTTTCTTATGGAATTAGCACTTCATTTCACATGCGTTCTCTACCCTTCTCTTGATCTTGCAACCTCTTGATTGAGCTTGCAAGTTTAAGCGTTGGCTATTGATCTCATGCTTGTCTTGAGTTCTAGTTTCTTGTTCTTTTTATTGCTTATTTATTACTTGCTTTTTATTACCTTGCTTTACTTTCTTGCAATTTATATTCATGCACTTAATTACTTGTAATCTTTTCTTTTCTTTGTTCTTTTCTTTTGCTCTTCTTTGTTCTTTTTTGTGAATGAATGTAATTATCGTTGTTAAGAATAAATACGGTATTGTAAGTTAAGATTTTCTTTTCTCATTTCCTTTTCCCGTTATTTTCCATTGAACTCCGTCCAAACCATACGCAAGCGCTCCGTTAGGCACCCTACCCTAACAAGGTAACGGTGATTCCTAACCGCGACCGGTTGCGTTCGGTTTGGCCAGAGGCGAAAGCAAGAGACAAGAACGGAAGGACAAGGGTAAATAAGCCGTATTCCACGAATACCGCGCTTAAATCCCCTAATCCACGTTGTTGCCAATTGCTCTAGCTTCAATTGGTCAAGACTCGGCTCAAAGGTTTTGAGTGCGGATTTCTTTAGCTTATAATCTCGTATCTTTTTCTTAACAACTTTATACTTGCAAATAATACACATAGGTTAGATCGAACAAACATACACAAATTCTTTATTGACTCGTCTAAAACAAGAACGGACATACAACCATCTCCCTGTGGATCGACCCGTGCTCAACCGGCTAGCTGCATAGCGACACCGTCCTGATCGCGGTTATACTTTAGAACCTTGAACATCCGACACGCCAAAAGCGTGCGATCAAATGGCGCCGTTGCCGGGGAGACGGTAGCGTATTTTCTTTCTTGTTATTCGGGTTAATATTCTTTTTGTATATATTTATTATAAAAAAAAAATCTTTTTTGTTTTTTTTGATCATTTTTGTGGGCAAGTGTGCAGATTTTTGCGTATTTGCAAACTGCGATTGTGGGAGCAAAGTGTACGTTCAAAGTTAAGGTGATTACGAAGTACAGTGCCAAAGATCCGGGTAGTTTGACCCGCGCAAGCGAACTTTTCAAGCTTACCGGATTTGATTCAACGGGGGTTTCCTAACCCAAAACTTAACGGTACGTATTTTACTAACACCTTCTTCTCAAATCCGACGCATCCAACATACTATTCTTTGCAGGATTCTTTGCAAGTTCGCTAGCAAACGCTAAAAATTGACTAACCCGTATTTGTTGCAGCGCCGCGCTTAAACTAAAAAACGATTGTTTGATTCTTTATAGAATTTTTTGAATTGCGCATTGCATACATTAATACGGACTTAAGGGCAAGCGAACCCCACAATATACGGTAAAGGATTTCATCACCTTTTCCGTGGCCCACAAATCACGAACTTGAGCATAACGTTTACCCGCACAAAATTTAAAAGAAACTAGACTTTAAGCCTTAAGGACTTCGCGCTCACTAGGAGAAGTTAACTGTGTTTAGAACCTTGCTTAACGGTATATTGTTTACGGGGTGTCTAGGAAAGTGTTAACGGCGAAACCGCCAAAAGAGAAAGGGTTATTTAATTAAGGAACTTCACGAAAGCGTTGGAAAACCTCCCCTTATCTCTGCACTTACCTGGCCTCGTGATCAGTGTATCTTGAGCCTGTTTCTCGACACAGTTTTACTTCGACAATCAAGTTCTGGAGCAGGTCTGGTTGACCTAGGTGAACCCTAGAACGATTAGTTGTGTGGTATTTTTGTGTCGTGATTGTTTTTGTCAATATTCTTTTTGTATGTATATTTCATTCTTCTGTTAATATATAAACTTAAAAAAAAAAATATCACATTCTTTTTTTCCCCTCCTTTTCTCTGCCTTTCTTTCTTTCTCTTTTCATATCATGGGTACTCCACCTCGCAAAACTCTTGCCGAACTTTGGTACCCACAACCAGACATTACTTCTTATGGTTCTTGCTTTGGCCGAACTTCGAACGACCCCTCCATGCCCAAAATTTCTTTGAAAGATCGGATAGACGCGTCTAGGACGAACAACTGGACCCAGCAATCCACTGCGTATCAACCATTTCAAACATTCACCCCTTCTTGCGTTGATACACCTTTTGAAAGTCCAGTTGTAACCCCGAGACCACTGTCTCTTGCTGAACGTATTGAACAATCCCGTAGCCGATCTTTCACTCCTTTCACCACTTCAAATTCTTGGGATCAACAATTCCATTCACCTTCTTATCCTAATGTTAATCCCACTCCTGTCCAGCCATTCAATTCCTACCAATCCTACCCTACTTTTGCACCTTCCCTAGACATTGCTTCAGAACCGCCATTTGGGAGTTTTCAATATCCAAACAACTTTGAATCTTTTACTGAAACCCCTTCACAACCCATGTCTAGTCTGGAACAGTCATTGGAAGACTTTAGGGTAGCGTCAAGCCAACAGATGATGGATTTGAATGCGTCCATGGCCGCTCTCATACAACCTACTGACCCGGTAGCTAGTTTTCAACTAGCTCCAAATTTTTCAATGTATGATGAGGCGGCAGAACAGGCTGTGAATTTGAGTAGAGAGAGTGAGATGTACCCCCTTCCAAATCAAACCTACCCGTCCCAAATTGAATCCCACAACTCCTGTTTTGAAAGTCTATCGAGTATCCCACATGATTTATCAATTGAAGATAGAATGATGAATGAGTTGTGCGACTTCGTAGTATTTGATTTGCCCGATTGTGAAGGGTCCCTTCCAAGTGAAACCATACCTAATCCTTTTGACCTCTACACCTATATCTTAGAACCAGAATCGATTAATATCCATGCTTTTGATGAGATGTCAGAGAATTTTGATTTTCACTTGATTGAGGATATTGACGCTGGGGATATTTTGGATGATGAACCCGTAGATTTGGCTGAGTTTGTCTCTTCAAATCATCATCCCGAGTCATTAAATGTTTTTCCCGAACCCCATATGCGTCTGGATTTTGAAGAGAAGAGCATGGATGTGCTAAATTTTGAGGAGAATATTGAGGATAGTTTTGAGGATGAACTAGTTTTGCTTGATGAGTCGAATTTTCCAATTCATCCTGTTCCTTCCACTGCCTGTGTACACCCTCCTGAACCTTTAACCGATACCCTTCCTCAACCACTTCCCTTCATCCTTTCCATCGTTCCGACCTTGCAAGAACCCGTCTCACTTTCATTTACTGTGTCTGGTTTACCAAGTTCGGCGTACCCATGGTTTCTCACGAATCTTGAGGGATTTGACCCCATTTCTCGACGGGTAAATATATTAGCACAATCGCTTTTTACACATCGCTCATCACAAATTGTGCTAATCTATTTACTCCATTTGCACCCTCAAGTTCGTATTCCACTTCTTTTTCCCTTCCGCCATTCTTCTTCCTCTCATATACCAAGACCGTATCCCGCTTCTCTTCGCATACGGTCTCGCGTATTGTCCATCTCTTTTCTCTACGCCTTCTTTCCCCAACCAGCACATTATAGAGATAAAAATTTTGAATGGTTGGTGTTAACTTTTGGCCTGTGTAAGGCCTTGTATAGTTGGATACTGTTTTCTTTCCCCCCCTAATACTGAATTTCAACGCTTAACAGTGGAAACAC
This sequence comes from Agapanthus africanus, assembly GCA_030015575.1. NCBI lineage: Eukaryota > Viridiplantae > Streptophyta > Magnoliopsida > Asparagales > Amaryllidaceae > Agapanthus > Agapanthus africanus. The sequence continues at coordinate 422,012,146 of JASDDO010000010.1, read as the reverse complement.
TGTTTTACTTAAGTTTGGGGGGGCGTTTTTTTTGTATATATCTTTTTGTTTTTCCTTTTTTGTTTTGTATATAATTTGTTTTTAGGAGCGCCGACAATTTTGACCCTCTTGGTGTAGCCTGACAGTGAGGGCACTGTCAAGTTTAAGTTTGGGGGTGTGCTCGGTAAGCTTTCTTCCTTCGCATTCATTTGTATATTTTGCATTTGCATACCTTATTAAAAACCCACAAAAATCAAAAAATTTCCAAAAATATAAAAACTTTGTCGTCAAGTTAGCTAATATGGTAACTTAGATTTTTATTCTGAAAGTTTAGTTGATATGTTAGAAATAACTAAATTCTAGACTTAGGAATTGAAAATCCTTAAAATAACCCTCATTCTGTCTAACTTTGGTAAGTATACGTCCTTACAATTTTTGAGTTCAGTTCTTGAGTCAAGTCAAGATGAAGGGAAAGTATTGAAGCTTTACTGGAGGATAAGTCTGAAAAATAGTTTCTTTTCTCGAGTTCAAATTTAGAAAGTATATACCCTACAAACTGCACTTACACGCACCTTGAAACTTGGGATAGTAGAAGATACCTAGAAATACTCTTGCTTGAAAGCCTAGTATGAAAGAAAAAACGGTATTTAAAGCTAAACACCAAAAAGTGCATATTGAAAAATATATCCGGTCTTGAAAAAGAAAAAGAAAAAGAAAAAGAAAAAAAAAGAATAAAGTCAAGACCTGGAAACTGCTATTTACGCTTTAAAGTTCACACATTCAGTAATCGGTCGTTAGTGCCTCAAGAAGCATTAATAGTCGCATGAAAGGTGTGTGAGCAAATCCGTCCATCCTTAATGAAAAGAAGTAATATTAGGTATTAGGGCAAGGGTATTATAGTTTGAATTGAATTCTTGAGTGTAGGGGTGCAAATATATACACACGTAGGGGTATACAATCGATGTTTGGATAAAAGATAGAAATAAAGAATAAGACTTGTGTTTTCTGTAAAGTTGATAAAAATCCCTAATTTGAGGCCGCACTTTAGAAGGAAAACTCAGGAGTTCCAAGGTTAAATAGATAGGAGGTGTGAAAAATAAGGGTTGGATATTTCTAATTTAGGATGATAGAATTTCTAACGTAAATACTAAACTGTAGGAGTAGAATCGATGTTAACTTATGAAACTAGCTTGACGGGATTTTGTGGGTAGTATCCGCTGAAAACCCTCAGGAGACAACACTCCTCCTACTAGGGACACCTAGAGGTTTAACGGCTTGTTGCACGAGCTCAGTGCAATCGCGTTCCCTGCGAAAGTGCGGTTAGGATTTTATTTTTGTGAATAATTGGTTTTGCTCGGGACGAGCAAAAGTTAAGTTTGGGGGTATTTGTTCATACCAGAATATTGCATTTTATAGCACCCATTCTTACGCTCGTGTGTTTATAGGTAGGTGCTTTTGATCAGTGTTTGCTACATAATTGCAGAATACAGGTTCTCGGCTCTGAACAGTGAATATCATGGAAAAGTACGACAAATTCCGGATTACTGCCAACAACTGATAAAACACGGGTCTCCGCTCTCTATCCGTGTGTTGCCACATACCAGTTTAAGGGACAAAATGGCAAATCGATTGTCATGTCATGCACAAAGCTCAATGTCAACACAAGATCCAAGAAATCTACGCGGAGCTCGAGGAAATCATGGCAAAAGATCCACATCACATCACCTTTTGTTCTACTAAAATTCTGGAATAATTGTGAAGAGTTTCTGAGAAAAGCACTATACCACACTGAAGAGGACTACGAACCAGGGAAACCCACAAAAGCCCACAACCCAACTCCTCCATACGGCCGCGGAACCGCGGCCTAAGCAGGCTTAGGCCGCGGATCCGCGGCCATGTAGTGTCCTCTCTCTGTCGTGTTTTGGGGTAGTTTGGGTACTTCATTTTATGGCAGATTGTTGCCCTAGGTTTTCAGTTCACCTCCTATAAATACCCCAGAACTTGCCAAGCTTTTGGTGTCCATTCTTTTAGTCTCTTTTTGTAGGTTTTAGTTCTTCTTCTCCTTCTTCCTCATCTTTTCTCCATGAAAATTGTAGTGAGAGCTTTTTGAGTGGAAGATTAATGAAGATGAAGGTTTTTGTATCATTCTCTTTTCTTTAGTTTCCCCTTGAGATTTTTGCTTCCTCTTGATCTTTCAACCTCTTCATTGAGCTTGAAAGGTTAAGGGTTAGTTATTGATCTCAAGGGTCGTATTTTCTTATGGAATTAGCACTTCATTTCACATGCGTTCTCTACCCTTCTCTTGATCTTGCAACATCTTGATTGAGCTTGCAAGTTTAAGGGTTGGCTATTGATCCCATTCTTGTCTTGAGTTCTAGTTTCTTGTTCTTTTTATTGCTTATTTATTACTTGCTTTTTATTACCTTGCTTTACTTTCTTGCAATTTATATTCATGCACTTAATTACTTGTAATCTTTTCTTTTCTTTGTTCTTTTCTTTTGCTCTTCTTTTTCTTTTTTGTGAATGAATGTAATTATCGTTGTTAAGAATAAATACGGTATTGTAAGTTAAGATTTTCTTTTCTCATTTCCTTTTCCCGTTATTTTCCATTGAACTCCGTCCAAACCATACGCAAGCGCTCCGTTAGGCACCCTACCCTAACAAGGTAACGGTGATTCCTAACCGCGACCGGTTGCGTTCGGTTTGGCCGGAGGCGAAAGCAAGAGACAAGAACGGAAGGACAAGGGTAAATAAGCCGTATTCCACGAATACCGCGCTTAAATCCCCTAATCCACGTTGTTGCCAATTGCTCTAGCTTCAATTGGTCAAGACTCGGCTCAAAGGTTTTGAGTGCGGATTTCTTTAGCTTATAATCTCGTATCTTTTTCTTAACAACTTTATACTTGCAAATAATACACATAGGTTAGATCGAACAAACATACACAAATTCTTTATTGACTCGTCTAAAACAAGAACGGACATACAACCATCTCCCTGTGGATCGACCCGTGCTCAACCGGCTAGCTGCATAGCGACACCGTCCTGATCGCGGTTATACTTTAGAACTTTGAACATCCGACACGCCAAAAGCGTGCGATCAAATGGCGCCGTTGCCGGGGAGACGGTAGCGTATTTTCTTTCTTGTTATTCGGGTTAATATTCTTTTTGTATATATTTATAAATAAATAAAAAATCTTTTTGTTTTTTTTGATCATTTTTGTGGGCAAGTGTGCAGATTTTTGCGTATTTGCAAACTGCGATTGTGGGAGCAAAGTGTACGTTCAAAGTTAAGGTGATTACGAAGTACAGTGCCAAAGATCCGGGTAGTTTGACCCGCGCAAGCGAACTTTTCAAGCTTACCGGATTTGATTCAACGGGGGTTTCCTAACCCAAAACTTAACGGTACGTATTTTACTAACACCTTCTTCTCAAATCCGACGCATCCAACATACTATTCTTTGCAGGATTCTTTGCAAGTTCGCTAGCAAACGCTAAAAATTGACTAACCCGTATTTGTTGCAGCGCCGCGCTTAAACTAAAAAATGATTGTTTGATTCTGATTGTTAAAGGTTACGTGCGTGTTCAAGTTTAGTTTTAAAGACCGCAATCAAGACGGTTTCGCTTGTAGCTAGCCGGTTGAGTACGGGTCGTCCGCAGGGAGATGGGAGTCTTTTTCAAAGTGTTTTAGCGAGTTAAGTCCGGTCTTTCAGATTTTGTTTGTAGTTATCTAAGTGTTGAGTTGATATTTAAAGAGAGCATGTTAGGATTAGGATTAGGTTAGTTTGAGTTAGGAGTCTCCATATCTTTCGTTGCCCCTCTTAATATCGGTGTTACGGTAATCGGCAACAACGGGGATTAGCACGACTAGGAAGGACTTTGCGAGTATAAGGTAAGCTTTCCAACGCATAAGTCTTTCTTTTGGTGCTTGTCCGTCCGTTCTTGGCTCTTAGCCATAACCTCCGGTTAATTCAACCACAACCGGTCTCACTACGGAATCACCGCTATCATGTAGGATAGGGTGCCGTAAGGAGCGGATTGTGGTTCAATTAACGGGAGTCGATTTAAGCTGTTGGGCAAGAAAAGAGTGAGAGAGATTTCCTTCTCTCAAACTTCCCTTATCCTACCCTAACACGTATTAACTACTCACACATCATGATAATGAAAAACAAAATAAAAACAAAAGAGGAAGATAGAAAGAAGGAGATTAGAAGAATACGACTAACTGTTTGCGACCTCACCTTGGCGAGGATCGAGCGTAAGCATCATTGTCGTATGAATGATAAAGAAAAAGAGAGAAGAAAGAAACAACAAGGAAATAACAACAACTACTTAACGAATTAAAATTACAACATTTAACAAAATAAAGAGACAAGCATGATAATAAATGGTTCTTCTTTATTCATCACTCTTCACTCAAAAGCTCACTACAAGTTTAATGGAGAAGAGGTGAGAAGAGGAAGAAGAAACACACTAAACTTTAGCAAAATGAAACTACAAGAATGGACCCTTTCCTTCACAAAGTTCTGGGCTATTTATAGGCCAGAAAATGAAAACCTAGGGCAACCACCAGAACCTATACAAAAAGACCAAAACACCCCCAAAACAACTTTTTCTTTGGCGCCAGAATGGCCGCGGATCCGCGGCCTGGACCCCACTTTGGCCGCGGATCCGCGGCCCTATAGTTGAATTGGGCTTTCCTATTTTTTGGGCTTCCCTGGTTTTCTGTCTCCTTTATTCTGGTATATGTATTTTCTGAAAATACTTCCACATTTCTTCCAGAATTTCTGTTGAGGGAAAGGTGGACTTTTTGTCAAGATTTGGAATGATTGCCTCGAGCTCCGCGTAGATCTCTTGGATTTTGTGCTACCATTGAGCCTTGTGCATGGAATGACATTGATTTGACCTTTTGTCCTCCTATTGATATCTGGCAACATACGGATGAAAAGCGGAGACCGTGTTTTTATCTGTGGTTGGCAGGAACCCGGATTTTTTCGTGTTTTCCATGAATTTCACCGTTTTAGAACCGAGAACCTGTATCCTGCAATTGACTAGCAAACACGGCTCAAGAGTATCTACCGATATGCAATGTGACAAAAATTGGGCGGTATGAAAATGCAAAAATCTGATATGAACAAATACCCCCAAACTTATCATTTGCTCGTCCCGAGCAAAGCCCATTTATTCACAAAAAATTTCCTAACCTCACTTTCGCAGGGAACGCGATTGCACTGAGCATGTGCAACAAGCCGTTTAACCTCTAGGTGTCCCTAGTATGAGGAGTGTTGTCTCCTGAGGGTTTTCAGCGGATACTACCCATAAAATCCGGTCAAGTTGGTTTTGCAAAATAACTAAGATTCAAACCCTAAAGTTTTGTTTTAGAAAATAACAATTCTATAATCCTAAGTCTAGACCATCGAACCTTTATTTTTCACACCTCGCTTCTTATTTAACTACAGATTTTATATGTCTTTACGTGCAATGCAAATAGTGTCGTTAAGTTCCAGAAGGATCGATTAAAGTCATCATGTCGCACAATAAAGCCCAGATAACAATTTAAAAAGGATCACATAAGTTTTATAAAGAGTTAAGCATTTTTCAAGTTTCGTTTTCCAGTAAGATTTCAACTTCAGAATTTCTATCTTCCCTAACAGGAAACTAAGTCGTATTTTTCACTCCACATTTTTCTTGTTTTCATTTCATACACACCTCTGTGAATCGTGCAATAGTCTTTATCATAGAATAAAACCTTCATATCTCCGCTAAAATTTTTATAAAAGCCTGTCTTTTATCAAGATTATTCTCACACAAAAAACCGTTAGGAATTTTAACTCGGAGAGAACACTTGCTTGACTTTGTTTTAAAACTGGACTTTCTAGGCTTCTTAGCGAGCTTTGGGCCAATGCACCCAAACCAGTTGGTTTTAGGGCATTAGGTGTAGAAACACCCCAGCGGACTTAATTACTCAAGTTGCCTAGGTCCAAAAACCAAAGACAGTTTGTCGTGAAAATCAGATGATTTAATACGAACGGAGATATAACCGGCAGTTCAAATATTTTTTTTGGATAAAAGACGTGTTTAGTGAGTTTGGTGTGTAATCATTCCAATCAAGTTTCAGATGGGTTATTTTTCAGACTTAGCTCCAATTACGGCATCAATAGCATTCCTTCATATTCGCTTTACTTCATAAACTATTCTTGACATTACTTATTTCAGAACAAACCTATTTGATCCTCAGAAAATCATTTATCTGTTTAAAAGTTTAAACATGAAAGACTTGTCATCTAATTCCCAAAATCTTACGACACGTGTAGTGTGATGTAAAGACGTATATCAGCTATAGTTAACTTCAAAGGAGAGTTATCTTTCAGGTTTTCAAAATCCAAACATAAGATTTAGTTATTCCTATTTTTTCAAACAAAACTGTCGAATGTTGCATCAGAGTTCTTCCACAAGCTAACTTGACAAAAAAGTTTTTATATTTTTTAGAAAATTTTCAAATTTTTATGGATTTTATGGATATTAATATGCAGATGCAAAATATACATATGAATGCGAAGATAAGAAATGCGTACCGAGCGTACCCCCAAACTTAAACTGGACAGTGTCCTCACTGTCGTAGCATGAAGAGAGCAGTTGGAAGGTTCAAAATTGTCGGTTAGCGATACACCAAAATTTTATTTTTTTTTTTGTTTTTAAAGAAAAGAAAAAGAATATACACAAATATAAACAAAATGGTTTGTACATACCCCCAAACTTATTTAGAACAGTGTCCACTGTTCTTGGCTGGATAACCGAAGTTTGGAGGTAGGCAGAGGAAGATCATTCAGGGTAAATCGGCTCCTGTAAGAACAGGAGCTCCTCTGTTGGTTCGGCGCTAAGGTACGGTTTGCATCGGTGTCCGTTCACTTTGAAGAGTGAACCGTCCTTTGGATTTTCCAAATCCACAGTGCCCTGCGGATACACATTCCGCACAAAATACGGCCATTTTCCAGCGAGATCTGAGCTTTCCAGGATGGAAGTGAAGTCGGGTGTCGTAAAGCAGTACCTGCTGACCAGATACAAAGGTTTTGCGCAAAAGGTGTTTATCGTGAAACACCTTCGTTCGATTCTTAACGACAACCGCGTTGTCGTAAGCCTCATCCCTAAGCTCGCATAGTTCGTTCAGCTGCAGCTTCCGATGGCTGCCCGCGTCCTCAAGAGATAGATTCAGCTCCTTTATCGCCCAAAATGCGCGATGCTCTATTTCGACAGGAAGGTGGCAGGCTTTTCCGTACACAAGCCGATAGGGAGACATGCCAAGGTCGGTCTTATAAGCGGTTCTAAATGCCCAAAGGGCATCAGTGAGTTTCAGCGACCAATCCTTACGGTTCTTGGAAACCGTCTTCTCCAGTATCTGCTTGATCTGCCGATTGGAAACTTCGGCCTGCCCGCAGATTTGGGGGTGGTAGGGCGTAGAAAGCTTATGATTAATGGAGTATTTCCGCATCAAGGCTTCGAAAGTTTTATTGCAGAAATGACTTCCATTGTCGCTAATGATCGCTCGGGGGTGCCCAAACCGGGAGAAAATGTTTTCTTTAAGGAACCTAACGACAACCTTGTTGTCGTTAGTCCGGCTAGGCACAGCCTCGACCCATTTAGAGACGTAATCAACAGCTAGAAGGATGTACAAGTTCCCGAAAGAGCTGGGAAACGGCCCCATAAAATCTATCCCCCAAACATCGAAAATCTCCACAACCAAGATTGGTTGGAGCGGCATCTCGTTCCTCCGGGATATCCGGCCCATGTGTTGGCACCGGGAGCAAGCCTTGCAATAGTCATGAGCGTCTTTGAAAAGTTGTGGCCAGTAGAAACCACATTGCAAGATCTTCTCAGCTGTCTTTCTAGGCCCAAAATGCCCGCCACACGCTTGATCGTGGCAAAATGACAGCACACTCTTGAATTCCTCATCAGGGACACACCGGCGAATAATCTGGTCGGGACAGTACTTGAACAAGTAGGGTTCGTCCCAGTAAAAGTGTTTTACTTGGGATAAGAAGCGAAGTCTGTCCTGACTCGACCATTCAGTCGGTAGTAATCCCGTGGCCAAATAGTTCACAATATCTGCGAACCAGGGTTCGCAAGATACTGTCAAGAGTTGTTCATCCGGGAAAACGTCGTTAATTGGAATTGGAAGCGAAGGAGAAGAAGGAAGTCGTGAGAGATGGTCGGCAACTACGTTTTCACATCCTCGTTTATCCTTAATGACAAGGTCAAACTCTTGGAGCAAGAGGATCCAACGTATTAACCGAGATTTTGCATCTTTCTTCGCAAAAAGATGGCGCAGAGCTGAATGGTCCGTGTAGACAATGACTGGAGAGCCGATGAGGTAGGGCCTGAACTTTTCTAAGGCAAATACAACAGCTAAGAATTCCTTCTCAGTTGTTGTATAGTTAAGTTGGGCGTCGTTCAGGGTTCGGCTCGCGTAATAGATTACGTGCGGCATCTTGTTGATGTGCTGTCCAAGGACAGCACCGATGGCAAAGTCGGATGCATCGCACATAATCTCGAATGGGTGTGTCCAGTCAGGTGAAGAAAGAACGGGAGCAGAAGTGAGTGAGCGTTTCAGTGACTCGAATGCAGTCACACAGCTCGAGTTGAAGTCGAATGGCGTGTCCTTGGCCAGCAAAAGAGTCAAGGGCCTAGCAATCTTGCTAAAGTCCTTGATAAACCGTCTATAGAAACCGGCATGGCCAAGGAAGGCTCGGATATCTCTGACGCATCGGGGAGGAGGCAGATTGGAAATGACCTCAATCTTTGCTTTGTCAATCTCTATGCCATTTTGCGAGATGATATGTCCTAAGACAATACCTTCGCGCACCATGAAGTGGCATTTCTCCCAGTTCAAAGTGAGATTCTTGTCCTTACATCGGGTAAGGACAGCGTCAAGATGCAGCAAACACTCGTTGAAGGAATCGCCGAAGATGGAGAAGTCATCCATGAAAATCTCCAGAAATTTTTCCACCATGTCTGAGAAAATTCCCATCATACACCGCTGGAAGGTAGCGGGCGCATTGCATAACCCAAAGGGCATGCGTCGATATGCAAACGTGCCGAAAGGACAAGTGAAAGTGGTCTTGTCCTGGTCTTTTTCGGCGATGGGAATTTGATTATAGCCGGAGTAGCCATCAAGAAAGCAGTAGTACTCGTGTCCGGCCAATCGTTCAAGCATCTGGTCAATGAAAGGTAGCGGAAAGTGGTCTTTCCGCGTTGCGGCGTTGAGTTTTCTATAATCAATGCAAACTCGCCACCCAGTTTGGGTGCGAGTAGGGATTAACTCGTTCGCCTCGTTGGTTATGACCGTGATACCCGACTTCTTGGGGACAACGTGAATGGGGCTAACCCACTGGCTATCAGAGATAGGGTAAATGATACCACTATCTAGACATTTGACGATCTCCTTCTTCACAGCCTCCTTCATGACGGGATTAAGACGTCTTTGTGGATCCCGGGCTGGTTTGGCATCATCCATCAGATGAATGTGATGCTCAACGATCAGGGGACTAATCCCCTTGATGTCCGCCATGGACCAGCCAAAAGCTTGCCTGTTGCTGTGCAAGACCGCGAGAAGGGCTTTCTCTTGCTCGGGAGCTAGAGAAGCCGAGATGATGACAGGAAGGGTCTCGTTCTCACCTAAGTAGGCGTACTTAAGGTGAGACGGCAAAGGCTTGAGTTCGAGCGTTGGAGGTGAAATGATGGAAGGCAAGACTGGTGCAAAGGTCTCAAACTCAAAGGACTCCAGCAAAGGTTCAAAGCGAGTGTAGGCAACCGAGTTGGATGGTTCAGGTAACTCATCCGGAAAGTCGAAAGATTCAAACTCGGGTTGTGCGCGGCTAAGATAGTTCAAGAACGTGAAACACTCGTATTCGTTGTCGGGCGCAGAAGCAGCAGCAGGTTCGAAGAGAAACGCACTAGTGGCGTCAAGATTATCGTGTTCAAACAGAAACTCCTCGAATTCACACTCTTCTGGGGTGATCTCCTGGATCGAGCAGACATCCAGTATATGAGCATTAGGTTCGGCGGGCTGATTCCCCAACCTAAAAATGTTGAGTTCAATCGTCATATTTCCAAAAGAGATGTTCATTGAACCATTGCGACAATTGATCACAGCATTTGAGGTTGCGAGAAATGGGCGACCGAGTATCACCGGAATTTGATTCCGGGGGTTAGCTACAGGCTGTGTATCTAAGACAATGAAGTCGACGGGGAATATGAAGTCCCCGACTCTTATTAACACATCCTCTAGCTCACCCCTAGGATGGGTGATCGATCGGTCGGCCATCTGGAGAGTGCAGTGTGTGGGTTTCAGCTCTCCGACGCCTAATTGCTCGTATACTGAATACGGAAGCAAGTTAACACTGGCACCAAGATCTAATAGTGCGCGGTTGATGTTCTTATCCCCAATGGTAATTGAAATCGTAGGACAGCCAGGGTCCTTCCGTTTTTGTGGTAAAGATTGGGTAAGAGCATCACTCACAGCACTAGCCAAGAAAACTTTCTTTGGTACCTGAGACTACCTCTTTTTCGTGCACAAGTCCTTTAAGATTTTCGCGTACGACGGGACTTGTTGGACAGCATCTAAAAGAGGAATATTAATGTTAACTTGCTTAAATAACTCCAGAATCTTCTCCATTTGCGGATTTTGTTTATTAGACCTCAACCGGTTTGGAAATGGAACATTTTGAAAATTGGTTGAGTCTAATGTTGGAGGAGGAGATTGTGGAGTTGGAACGGATCCCAGAATAGGTGTCTTCGTGGAGTGAGAAGTGGGTCCGTTGAGAGCAGAAGAAGAGGGAGGGGAGCCTTGTGAAGAATGGAGAATAGGCGAAGAAGAAGAAGAAGAAGGAGAAGAAGCGGCGGCCGGGGCGTCATCGTTGAGTCGTTTGCCAATGTTGTTTTGCAGCATCCTTCCCGATCTCAGTGTGGTCACGGCACTCACATTATGGTTTTGTTGTTCAAGAGCAACATGTGCATTATGTGGGTGACCGGGATTTGGAAGTGGCTGGGACGGGAGCTTCCCCTTCTCTCGCTCGCTTAAGGCCGCGTTCAGCTGTGCAATCTGGGCCTCGATGGTCTTGATGCTTTGCCCGTGTGCGGCAGTGTGTTGCACTAAAGATTGAATCGAAGACTGGATGTTGGCGGTGGATTAAGTCGATTGTTTTACAAACGCCTCCAGACTTCGCTCGAGCGAGGAAACCTTATCGTTGTTCGACGGAACAAAGTTGTTTGGTGGAAAAGAGTTGTTGGGTGCAAAGTTGTTCGTCTGGTTTTGGAAAGGTTGGGGTTGGAAGGGCTGCTGATATTGATGTTGAGTTTGTTGTTGCGCTTGTTGTTGCGGTGGAGGGGCCCTTTGGAAATTGTTGCCCTGGAACTGATTCTGATTCTGATTCCAGGCGAAATTAGGGTGGTTCCTCCAACCGGGATTGTAGGTGGAAGAGTATGGATCATTCCTCGGTCTTTGCTGGAAGGCAGCATTAACCTGATCCTGTCCTTGCGAGGGTGGATTGTAAGGACACTCTTCAGTCAAGTGGGAAGGATCGGAACAACAAGCGCAGATGGTACGAAGGGGGAGAACAGGGGCAGGAGCAGGAGCAGAAAATTTGCTCTCTATCGCTTCAAGTTTTCGTGTTATTGCAGCCATTTCAGCTTTCATCGCAATAGAGACATCAAGTTGGTGGATTCCTACCCTAGACTGACCGGTAGAAGTGGAGGTAGAAGAAGAAGAAGTCGGTCTGGTGCTCTCCCACTGTAGCGTTTGCTCCGCAAGATCGTCAAAGAACTGCCACGCTTCCTCGTCAGATTTCGATAGGAAGTGGCCCTGACAGATGGTTTCCAGCAACTGATTGTTAAAGGTTACGTGCGTGTTCAAGTTTAGTTTTAAAGACCGCAATCAAGACGGTTTCGCTTGTAGCTAGCCGGTTGAGTACGGGTCGTCCGCAGGGAGATGGGAGTCTTTTTCAAAGTGTTTTAGCGAGTTAAGTCCGGTCTTTCAGATTTTGTTTGTAGTTATCTAAGTGTTGAGTTGATATTTAAAGAGAGCATGTTAGGATTAGGATTAGGTTAGTTTGAGTTAGGAGTCTCCACATCTTTCGTTGCCCCTCTTAATATCGGTGTTACGGTAATCGGCAACAACGGGGATTAGCACGACTAGGAAGGACTTTGCGAGTATAAGCTAAGCTTTCCAACGCATAAGTCTTTCTTTTGGTGCTTGTCCGTCCGTTCTTGGCTCTTAGCCATAACCTCCGGTTAATTCAACCACAACCGGTCTCACTACGGAATCACCGCTATCATGTAGGATAGGGTGCCGTAAGGAGCGGATTGTGGTTCAATTAACGGGAGTCGATTTAAGCTGTTGGGCAAGGAAAGAGTGAGAGAGATTTCCTTCTCTCAAACTTCCCTTATCCTACCCTAACACGTATTAACTACTCACACATCATGATAATGAAAAACAAAATAAAAACAAAAGAGGAAGATAGAAAGAAGGAGATTAGAAGAATACGACTAACTGTTTGCGACCTCACCTTGGCGAGGATCGAGCGTAAGCATCATTGTCGTATGAATGATAAAGAAAAAGAGAGAAGAAAGAAACAACAAGGAAATAACAAAAACTATTTAACGAATTAAAATTACAACATTTAACAAAATAAAGAGACAAGCATGATAATAAATGGTTCTTCTTTATTCATCACTCTTCACTCAAAAGCTCACTACAAGTTTAATGGAGAAGAGGTGAGAAGAGGAAGAAGAAACACACTAAACTTTAGCAAAATGAAACTACAAGAATGGACCCTTTCCTTCACAAAGTTCTGGGCTATTTATAGGCCAGAAAATGAAAACCTAGGGCAACCACCAGAACCTATACAAAAAGACCAAAACACCCCCAAAACAACTTTTTCTTTGGCGCCAGAATGGCCGCGGATCCGCGGCCTGGACCCCACTTTGGCCGCGGATCCGCGGCCCTATAGTTGAATTGGGCTTTCCTATTTTTTGGGCTTCCCTGGTTTTCTGTCTCCTTTATTCTGGTATATGTATTTTCTGAAAATACTTCCACATTTCTTCCAGAATTTCTGTTGAGGGAAAGGTGGACTTTTTGTCAAGATTTGGAATGATTGCCTCGAGCTCCGCGTAGATCTCTTGGATTTTGTGCTACCATTGAGCCTTGTGCATGGAATGACATTGATTTGACCTTTTGTCCTCCTATTGATATCTGGCAACATACGGATGAAAAGCGGAGACCGTGTTTTTATCTGTGGTTGGCAGGAACCCGGATTTTTTCGTGTTTTCCATGAATTTCACCGTTTTAGAACCGAGAACCTGTATCCTGCAATTGACTAGCAAACACGGCTCAAGAGTATCTACCGATATGCAATGTGACAAAAATTGGGCGGTATGAAAATGCAAAAATCTGATATGAACAGATTCTTTATAGAATTTTTTGAATTACGCATTGCATACATTAATACGGACTTAAGGGCAAGCGAACCCCACAATATACGGTAAAGGATTTCATCACCTTTTCCGTGGCCCACAAATCACGAACTTGAGCATAACGTTTACCCGCACAAAATTTAAAAGAAACTAGACTTTAAGCCTTAAGGACTTCGCGCTCACTAGGAGAAGTTAACTGTGTTTAGAACCTTGCTTAACGGTATATTGTTTACGGGGTGTCTAGGAAAGTGTTAACGGCGAAACCGCCAAAAGAGAAAGGGTTATTTAATTAAGGAACTTCGCGAAAGCGTTGGAAAACCTCCCCTTATCTCTACACTTACCTGGCCTCGTGATCAGTGTATCTTGAGCCTGTTTCTCGACACAGTTTTACTTCGACAATCAAGTTCTGGAGCAGGTCTGGTTGACCTAGGTGAACCCTAGAACGATTAGTTGTGTGGTATTTTTGTGTCGTGATTGTTTTTGTCAATATTCTTTTTGTATGTATATTTCATTCTTCTGTTAATATATAAACTTAAAAAAAAAAAATATCACATTCTTTTTTTCCCCTCCTTTTCTCTGCCTTTCTTTCTTTCTCTTTTCATATCATGGGTACTCCACCTCGCAAAACTCTTGCCGAACTTTGGTACCCACAACCAGACATTACTTCTTATGGTTCTTGCTTTGGCCGAACTTCGAACGACCCCTCCATGCCTAAAATTTCTTTGAAAGATCGGATAGACGCGTCTAGGACGAACAACTGGACCCAGCAATCCACTGCGTATCAACCATTTCAAACATTCACCCCTTCTTGCGTTGATACACCTTTTGAAAGTCCAGTTGTAACCCCGAGACCACTGTCTCTTGCTGAACGTATTGAACAATCCCGTAGCCGATCTTTCACTCCTTTCACCACTTCAAATTCTTGGGATCAACAATTCCATTCACCTTCTTATCCTAATGTTAATCCCACTCTTGTCCAGCCATTCAATTCCTACCAATCCTACCCTACTTTTGCACCTTCCCTAGACATTGCTTCAGAACCGCCATTTAGGAGTTTTCAATATCCAAACAATTTTGAATCTTTTACTGAAACCCCTTCACAACCCATGTCTAGTCTGGAACAGTCATTGGAAGACTTTAGGGTAGCGTCAAGCCAACAGATGATGGATTTGAATGCGTCCATGGCCGCTCTCATACAACCTACTGACCCGGTAGCTAGTTTTCAACTAGCTCCAAATTTTTCAATGTATGATGAGGCGGCAGAACAGGCTGTGAATTTGAGTAGAGAGAGTGAGATGTACCCCCTTCCAAATCAAACCTACCCGTCCCAAATTGAATCCCACAACTCCTGTTTTGAAAGTCTATCGAGTATCCCACATGATTTATCAATTGAAGATAGAATGATGAATGAGTTGTGCGACTTCGTAGTATTTGATTTGCCCGATTGTGAAGGGTCCCTTCCAAGTGAAACCATACCTAATCCTTTTGACCTCTACACCTATATCTTAGAACCAGAATCGATTAATATCCATGCTTTTGATGAGGTGTCAGAGAATTTTGATTTTCACTTGATTGAGGATATTGACGCTGGGGATATTTTGGATGATGAACCCGTAGATTTGGCTGAGTTTGTCTCTTCAAATCATCATCCCGAGTCATTAAATGTTTTTCCCGAACCCCATATGCGTCTGGATTTTGAAGAGAAGAGCATGGATGTGCTAAATTTTGAGGAGAATATTGAGGATAGTTTTGAGGATGAACTAGTTTTGCTTGATGAGTCGAATTTTCCAATTCATCCTGTTCCTTCCACTGCCTGTGTACACCCTCCTGAACCTTTAACCGATACCCTTCCTCAACCACTTCCCTCCATCCTTTCCATCGTTCCGACCTTGCAAGAACCCGTCTCACTTTCATTTACTGTGTCTGGTTTACCAAGTTCGGCGTACCCATGGTTTCTCACGAATCTTGAGGGATTTGACCCCATTTCTCGACGGGTAAATATATTAGCACAATCGCTTTTTACACATCGCTCATCACAAATTGTGCTAATCTATTTACTCCATTTGCACCCTCAAGTTCGTATTCCACTTCTTTTTCCCTTCCGCCATTCTTCTTCCTCTCATATACCAAGACCGTATCCCGCTTCTCTTCGCATACGGTCTCGCGTATTGTCCATCTCTTTTCTCTACGCCTTCTTTCCCCAACCAGCACATTATAGAGATAAAATTTTTGAATGGTTGGTGTTAACTTTTGGCCTGTGTAAGGCCTTGTATAGTTGGATACTGTTTTCTTTCCCCCCCTAATACTGAATTTCAACGCTTAACAGTGGAAACACTGTTTTACTTAAGTTTGGGGGGGCGTTTTTTTTGTATATATCTTTTTGTTTTTCCTTTTTTGTTTTGTATATAATTTGTTTTTAGGAGCGCCGACAATTTTGACCCTCTTGGTGTAGCCTGACAGTGAGGGCACTGTCAAGTTTAAGTTTGGGGGTGTGCTCGGTAAGCTTTCTTCCTTCGCATTCATTTGTATATTTTGCATTTGCATACCTTATTAAAAACCCACAAAAATCAAAAAAATTCCAAAAATATAAAAACTTTGTCGTCAAGTTAGCTAATAGGGTAACTTAAATTTTTATTCTGAAAGTTTAGTTGATATATTAGAAATAACTAAATTCTAGACTTAGGAATTGAAAATCCTTAAAAATAACCCTCATTCTGTCTAACTTTGGTAAGTATACGTCCTTACAATTTTTGAGTTCAGTTCTTGAGTCAAGTCAAGATGAAGGGAAAGTATTGAAGCTTTACTGGAGGATAAGTCTGAAAAATAGTTTCTTTTCTCGAGTTCAAATTTAGAAAGTATATACCCTACAAACTGCACTTACACGCACCTTGAAACTTGGGATAGTAGAAGATACCTAGAAATACTCTTGCTTGAAAGCCTAGTATGAAAGAAAAAACGGTATTTAAAGCTAAACACCAAAAAGAGCATATTGAAAGGAGGGAAACAAAATATATTACAAGAGGGAGGTGAGTGTAGGAGAAGAAAAGAGGTGACCACAAACAAACATCAACCATGCTTATCACTTTAATCAACCCATACCCATTCAAATCACAATTAATGAAAGTGATGGAAGAAAGATATCATAATCAATACAATTGCAAGAAACCCCCTCCACAAATGTTATTTTCACAATTGCAAATAACCCCCTCCATCGGAAAAGTCCGGCCAGGAAAGAACAAAGGAAAACCGGCCGGAACGGAATGCAAACTGGCAACTCCAGAAAACTGGTCCCGTAATAAATTACAGGAAAACCCCGATACTGTGCATACACACCCGCATCTGTATTCCGTCCGGATACAAATGCAAAGAGACAAAACTACACTATCAAATACTAAGATCCGGCTTAAGCCAAAGCCGGCTAGTAAAAACTGTCCGATCACGATCTGTGCAATACCGCACGTATCTGATCGAACCCTGCCATATCTCCATACGGCCTCTACAGCGTTTCGCCCGAAAGCTGAGTAACTGAAAGTGTGGTGGACTCTAAAGACTCGTCAATACTATGGCTGTGGATTTAACCACTAGCACGTCAGAGGTATAAGCCAATACATAACGGGCCACCAGCTATTGACTAAAAGGGACGTCGATGAGCAAACTCATCCTGACACCCTACTGAGCCTGTCAGTGACAATATCCGTACAGTCCGGTCCGTTCGTCTATGAGCATCGCATGTCGGGCCTAGGGGGTGGGTAAAAGTCAGACCCCCAAAAGCGGTACAAGTCGTGTCGGAGTGTAGCCCAGAACACCCTGAGATACTACTGGAATACCTACCAGTAAATCTCCTGCCTTGGCCAAGGACTTCGTGTAATGGCTCTCCTAGACACAGCGCGACCTCACCCCCAATACCGGGAGAGACGAACCCCCGAAGATCCGCTCACTGCCTCCATGTGGCTCGGGACTGTACCCAACTAAAACCTGTTTGCACGACTCCTTTGAGCCGTGGTAGGGTAGTAATCAAAGCACAGTGGGAACTCACACGAGACAAATGACGATCCCCAGGTCGATGAACTAACCTGTACACATGTCACCTGGGAACTGCTATCTGACGTCAGGTATAAGACCAACTAGCATGTTCCCGGCGAGTCCTGTCCGGTGTACTCATAACCCAATGAGCACCTGTATACATCTTAGGTGAACCAACTGACACCAGTGGCTTGTGAGACCGGCCACCGCCCCTCGTCGGGGTCTCGACTGTATACACTAGTCTACTCTGGAGAATCGATGCCCTGTCTCGAAACTCCCACGACTAGGGACCTTTTAAGGATGTGCTAATAGACTCCAGCTCTCACTTATATGATCGCCCTCATACTGCCGGTAGTCAAGCAAGAATCCTAGGGGCTCTATCAACGTGTAATAGCGACCTGTCAGGTCACCTAAAGCAGTACATGATGATAAAGGTAAACCAGATAGCATACTATCATCTCGAGTAAGACTGTCTTACCGGGATAGGTCCTCCCTCAATCATCGCAATCACGTGCCTGTGATCCAATAATTGACTCTGAGGGCATTATCTCCAACAATCTCCCACTAGCACTCAAGGCTAATTATTGCGATGTCGCATACTCACAGCCCGTGTGATACCGAACACCCAACTCCTCTACTAGTCAGTCTCACAAAGCTCGTTTGCGAGACTATTGCGTTCGAGGAATAGCCTCAGCGAGTGGATCCGCTCTGAAGTTTCTTTCTATGTCTCTCTATATCTCAAGTTTGCGGAGAAAGCCATCTCCCGAAATGAGCAATACCTGTCTTAGAGTGTCTGGATGTCTGATGGGACCGAGCTCATAAATGAACTCCAAATCCAAACTTCTTAGACTGTATCGTCAACTGAACTTAATCAGTATCCTGCGCCATACCACCCTCAGTATTTCCTTGGACCACCTGTCCAAAACACTGCCCCTCGTCAGAAGGAAAAACTATAACTCTGACAACCTCCTTGTCGTCCATGTCACCTTGGAAGCCTGGAATGATAACTGTCTCCCAAATGAGGCTGTCGTTATCATATCCCTAGAACATCCACTTATGTTCTAAAACTGCTTCCGACTGTTTCTCCAGGATTGGATCAATGTTAACTTGTTGCATCTAGTGCAAGAACAACATCTGGTGTGGTACTTGACATCTCATGATTGACCCAACTGCCTAAGCAAGTGATCTGTCAATCATGTACATCCTCTCCTCTTTAGTCTGTAAGACACCTTTAGAGAGGGTGACTCCATCACCTGCAGGTACACTGCCGTGCCAGGAGTCGACCATTCCAAATACTCTTAGAATGCTGTCAAAGTACCCTGATTGGGAAACCACCCAAATCTAGATCTAAAAACCATAGATCTAGTAACCAATATGTCTGATATAATGTCCAAGTCCCTTGTGGAGAAACCACTGTGTGACGACCAAAGAATAACCGATCGTAGTATAGGAGTTTCTTTTCCTACTCTGTGTATGTCATCCAATTACCAGGATATCACACCCTACTACCTTCTCAACAGATCCATCCCCTATTCTGATGAAGTCAAACCTATGACTGTCACATCAGAAATAGATGATCTATCTCCGCTACATCTGCTTTAGTCTATAAATAGACATAAGCCTGATGTCCACCAATGCTACCGCTGCTCCCACTGACTACGACAACCCTCTGGCAGAGTCATATAGACGTGCACTTCTAAAGCTAGTTCAGAACGACGCTATACTCATCCTCCTGCCGGGTCTCGCAGCCTGGAACAACAACAATGGCAAGTGTGGGTAAACAAGAACTTCCCTGTCACCGTCCTTGAGGCTACCGGAGTACCTCTCGGGTGCCTGAAGTTACCCACCTTATCTGCGGAGTGGCCAATGGAATGTCAAATCAGATTGAATCTTTAGGTTCCTTATCAAATCTTCAGTAATCGTTTGTGGTTCTGGAATCACTTCCAGTTCTACCATACTCCCACTACTGTTTTTTGAAAAAATCCATTTTTAATAAAACTGTGGCGAGTCTAGAACAATATTACTATTGATCTTCCAGATGGTAGAAAATCAACCCTCGTCATAGCCTGGGTCAACCCACAAACAGCCATTACAGAAACGTGCCTTGAGTTATCCAGAGTCTGGTTTTAATCATAAGCCGGAAAACTCCCCGTACCTTAACAATGTTAAGATATGAACTGTACTATATCCAATATAGAACCAGAGGCACTGATTTAATTGAACCAGATTCAAATCATGCAGCTGTCTCCAGTGCATGTCAACTAAATGGAGAGAGGCCGATCAGCGTTACTCAATTTAGGAATGCTTCCAATTATGAGTAACCTGAAAGAGAAGCAAGTTCTCTTTATCATTACTATCAACTGAATACCATACACAAGTATCTACATCTTCGATCACTTTGAAGAATCCCGATACTTGCTACACCTGGTTCTCTACTCTATTCAAATACCTATAACTCCTCAAAACTTAGACCATGTGTTTCTACGAAACACATGTCTAAGAACTAGAGAAGTTAAAAGTAAACAGAATATAGTATGAGGACCAACCCCTCTGTCCTAATGGACACTGGACAACATACAATACTCTGTATAAGTCCGCTGAGTCTAACAACTCTTTCACTGTGTGTCGTAGGTTAAAAACTGTACTTATGGTTAAGAAGAATTACACCGCAGTTTAATGCTCCTTACCTAACCATCCAATGATATAGGTAAATGTCATCGACATAATATCAAAAGGTATATCTCACTCTATGAAAATAGACGTACAGATATATCAATTTGAAATTGATGCACAACAGCGGATATTCAAAACCAAACATTTGCCGACCGGCAAACAGCCCAGGTGATCTCCTCAAATATCACCGATTACAACGAATCCCGATATAATGAGGATGATCACCCAATTCCCAATAACTTACTCCCACTCATCATCTGTAAAACCATACATATGTGAGAATCAAACCTGGTAAATACATACCCTGGAGCAAGTGTCTAATCGGGAAATCAGTTTTCTTTTAATAGTACACAGTTGAACTGAAACATTGAAATGTTTCGATGGGGTATCCTGGTATTCCTAGTAATGCCTCTACCATTATCCAGATTCACAACTATAACCGTATAATTCTTTGCCACCTCTCCAAATCCCTTTATATGTCTTTAGTCATTACCTTCTGCACACCCCTTTAGGCCAATTGGTTTTCTTCCTTCCCTACCGTTCGGCACCAGCCTATGGTTTGGAAGAAGACTATCCAATAAGCATAATGGGTGTACTGTCCTAATCCTAGGAGCACTCGCAATGCGAGAGAAGGTGAAAATAAAAGACAACCGAATAAACCTTATTCCTATTTCTCCTGGACCAGAATCCATCCCCGAACTGGAACAAGTTCCTTTCGAGTTCGTATATAACCATACGATGGAGTATCCAATAAACTGTGGATCTTCGTAGTGATACGGAGTGTCCTGGAGAAATACAAAGGTGATTTAGGATTGGCGAAGAAATACTTGGTTTGGTCGTGAATATCAGTCGCAATTTACTTTGCCCTCTTACTAATCCCTTGCTTTGTCTTAATCTTAATACCTTCTGCACACCATCGTTATGCTAATTGGTTTTCTTCATTCCCCACTGTTCGGCACCAGCCTAAGGTTTGGAAGAAGACTATCCAATTTGCGTAATAGGTGTACTATCTCCTAAACCAAGGAGTACTCACAACTTGAGAGAAGGTAAAAGGGAAAAGACAACTGAATAATCTTATCCGTTTTCTCCAAAACCGGAAACCATCCTCGAATAAATTCCTTCGAGTTCGTATCTAACCATACGATGGTTTTGTCCAATGGAAGTGGACGTTCGTAGTAATACGGGGTGTCCTGGAGAAAAGGGTAAAAATAGGAGTGGCAATGAGGTCTGCAACTCTGACAATCCAAAAGCCAGTGTTAAGAAGGTTCGGTCAACTTGGTCACTGAGTCATAGTCTTAGGGTCGGGTCAATGGTCGCTGCCAAGAGAGAGAGAAAAGAAACACTCAGCGTGCACTCTAACCTAGATCAGAATGGTTACCAATTTATCTAATCTGGAAACCTCCCACTGTACCTCAAATTCTCCTCCAAACCTGAAAGAAGAATTAGTCGGGGTCACCCGAGGAGTAAACCAACTCATCAGTGGGAATCGGGATCCAACTCTCATCGCATGATAACGTGACGGAATCCGCTCACGGTATCACACTCCAGAAGGTATGCGCATATCTGGCAAGTTTCAGTTCTTTTGAAACTCCCGATGTGATTTCTGCCCCATGCTCTTATGACCTTGGCGTGAGGTCAAAATATCATAAGTCACATGTCAAGTTCTACCCATCATTGTCCAGGTTAATTTCAACCCACCCGTACATACCCTTGACGTAGGCCAAAATAGTAGTACGACTGTCCCAAACCAACGCATCTATCTATGCAACAGATAAATAGCCGGCAACTACCAAACACTATGCCTTGGCGTGAGGTCAAAATACATAGCTTGAATACTACCGAATATTTAACTGAAATGATGGAGGGCTACGAATGGTTTCTGGCGAAAACCTTTAACGTAATGAACTTGATATCGTTGAAGGAACGGATAGCTTTTTAGAAAATATAATGACGAAAACCTTTACTAAAGAGGTCACTCCCGGTGAAGGGATCTCGGCTCTTTCCCCGTAGAATGAGGTGCAGGATATTCATAACCGAATATCACGATGCAAAGCAAAAGTAATCGGCTATAGTGAAGTTAATGCCCTGACGCAAACTTCTGTCCAAGGGGTCACTCCCGGTGAAGGGATCTCGGCCCTTGCCTCGTCGACTGAGGAGCAGGATATTCCAAATGAATACCACGATGCAAAACAAAAGTGAACGTCCTTGCAATAACAGCTTTTTGAAAAGTGTTCCAACAACATCAGAATAGGTTTGTTTATCTTGCATTGATCTGAATCAATGCAGTCCCATCAATTGATCACACCACAAAGAACGAAAATATACTGACGTACGTATATGCCATCCGCATTTGCCACTGGGTCCCGTCATCACCCGTTAGGTTAGCTAACTAACGGCAGAGCGGGGACTGGACTAGCGCGGATGAAAAACATATACAACATCTACTAATATATATACCAATATATAGTATTTCGCTCAAGGCGTGATAAGAAATGCAACATCACAGAAATGTACAGCATCACAGAACAATACAGATATCTGGGATCCCCGGGTTTCACAGAGCCACTACTGAAACCCGACGTTCCCCTGGTCGTGTGGATAGCCTGTGCAATGAAATCCTAGACCCCTACGGGCGCGGAAAGTTACCCGTCAAAACCTGAAGCGAGGCAGCCCCCTTCAGCACCATGAATGGACCACCCAGCACTTCACGGAATCCGGCAACTTGGGCACCCCTCCTGGGTCAACCTGTACCCCCTACGAGTGCGGCGAATAGCCCGCCAATTCCAGACTGAAGCCCCTTCCGTCTCAATGCCCTGAGATGCGGGCCCGTTGCCCTCTAGAACCCGGCTATCCGTGCACCCCTCCGCGGGGTAACCCTAGTACAGAAAGTAAAATATACATACAACGGGTACATCGACCGCAACCAGGTCATGCCCCAAAAGAATAATACAAACTGGCAGTGACGGCAGTCCACATGTCGGACGCTCGCCCCGCAATATCAAATGTACATAATACAACAACACTGTACTAGCATTGCATCCAGGCTATCCCCACGACCGATCCGCAACATCACAGCAAAAACACAAAACATCAACGTGAAAGTCACGTTCGCAAATCCGTCTAACCGGGCTATAGCAGTTAGACCGGATTTACCGATCGAGTGACATTCACGGTCGCAGATATAATGTAAATACTGTGAAATAATGTGTTTAAATATATCCGATCGATCAAAAATTAACAAGTGGGCCCCCAAGCAATGCTGTAGCACTCACAGAAAATCTGGGCCCAAAATTAATATTCCAAAACCCCTAATTACAGCCCAGAAGCCCACTGGAGAATTTCGAAGCATTGATCCCACCAACCTGCGGCGGAACCGCGGCAACAAGGGGGGTTTTGCCGCGGTTCCGCGCTCGAGCTGAGGGATCATTGTCTCGAATTTTCCCAGAGTTCTTAGAACTCCCTGCACATCATTCTGAGACAACCTGAAAAATTTTTAGACTTCAAAAAATTTCGACAGAAACTGATGTGAAGGAAAAATACGGTTTTTGGAAATTTTGGTCGATCGGAAATGCAAACACATCAAACGAAGCTAGACTAAGTTAATGGCGAGGCTCTGATACCACTGTAAGTGCACGGCGGCGCCCCGGCCGTCAATCCGACGGCCAAATGCGGAAACGGTGATAAACTTTAATTTTGCGAACTTTGCAAACCGGCACCACCGCGCACTAAACCGCGGATCGGGCCATTAAACTAGTTCTAGCTAACTACAAGATGGGAAGAGATATACCGAGTGATCCGAGTCCTCCGGTCTTCTCGTCGTCATCCCGATCTTTCGCGGAAAATCCGGTCGTCGCCTCCTCGCCGGAAGGGCACCACATCGCCTGCATCTTTTACGGGCTCCCGCCTCTATACCGAGGCAACTCGGGCATGAAGCTGGCAAGTCGACATGCCCAAGACTTGCTGTAGGATGTGTAGAGTCTATGTCTCATTGGGGTTTTAGTTGCCATGGAGGATGAAGGAGGAGGTTAGGAAAATTGGTGCTTTCAATTTTCTAGCAAGAGGAATATGAGAACAAAAATGATGCCACCACAACCAAAAATGAATCCCTCTCATATTTTTCTCCCCTCATCTAAATGTGGCCGGCCAATCCTCACTAGGAAATGGTGGAGGGAAACAAAATATATTACAAGAGGGAGGTGAGTGTAGGAGAAGAAAAGAGGTGACCACAAACAAACATCAACCATGCTTATCACTTTAATCAACCCATACCCATTCAAATCACAATTAATGCAAGTGATGGAAGAAAGATATCATAATCAATACAATTGCAAGAAACCCCCTCCACAAATGTTATTTGCATAATTGCAAATAACCCCCTCCATCGGAAAAGTCCGGCCGGAAAAGAACAAAGGAAAACCGGCCGGAACGGAATGCAAACTGGCAACTCCAGAAAACTGGTCCCGTAATAAATTACAGGAAAACCCCGATACTGTGCATACACACCCGCATCTGTATTCCGTCCGGATACAAATGCAAAGAGACAAAACTACACTATCAAATACTAAGATCCGGCTTAAGCCAAAGCCGGCTAGTAAAAACTGTCCGATCACGATCTGTGCAATACCGCACGTATCTGATCGAACCCTGCCATATCTCCATACGGCCTCTACAGCGTTTCGCCCGAAAGCTGAGTAACTGAAAGTGTGGTGGACTCTAAAGACTCGTCAATACTATGGCTGTGGATTTAACCACTAGCACGTCAGAGGTATAAGCCAATACATAACGGGCCACCAGCTATTGACTAAAAGGGACGTCGATGAGCGAACTCATCCTGACACCCTACTGAGCCTGTCAGTGACAATATCCGTACAGTCCGGTCCGTTCGTCTATGAGCATCGCATGTCGGGCCTAGGGGGTGGGTAAAAGTCAGACCCCCAAAAGCGGTACAAGTCGTGTCGGAGTGTAGCCCAGAACACCCTGAGATACTACTGGAATACCTACCAGTAAATCTCCTGCCTTGGCCAAGGACTTCGTGTAATGGCTCTCCTAGACACAGCGCGACCTCACCCCCAATACCGGGAGAGACGAACCCCCGAAGATCCGCTCACTGCCTCCATGTGGCTCGGAACTGTACCCAACTAAAACCTGTTTGCACGACTCCTTTGAGCCGTGGTAGGGTAGTAATCAAAGCACAGTGGGAACTCACACGAGACAAATGACGATCCCCAGGTCGATGAACTAACCTGTACACATGTCACCTGGGAACTGCTATCTGACGTCAGGTATAAGACCAACTAGCATGTTCCCGGCGAGTCCTGTCCGGTGTACTCATAACCCAATGAGCACCTGTATACATCTTAGGTGAACCAACTGACACCAGTGGCTTGTGAGACCGGCCACCACCCCTCGTCGGGGTCTCGACTGTATACACTAGTCTACTCTGGAGAATCGATGCCCTGTCTCGAAACTCCCACGACTAGGGACCTTTTAAGGATGTGCTAATAGACTCCAGCTCTCACTTATATGATCGCCCTCATACTGCCGGCAGTCAAGCAAGAATCCTAGGGGCTCTATCAACGTGTAATAGCGACCTGTCAGGTCACCTAAAGCAGTACACGATGATAAAGGTAAACCAGATAGCATACTATCATCTCGAGTAAGACTGTCTTACCGGGATAGGTCCTCCCTCAATCATCGCAATCACATGCCTGTGATCCAATAATTGACTCTGAGGGCATTATCTCCAACACATTTTATGGCAGATTGTTGCCCTAAGTTTTCAGTTCACCTCCTATAAATACCCCAGAACTTGCCAAGCTTTTGGTGTCCATTCTTTTAGTCTCTTTTTGTAGGTTTTAGTTCTTCTCCTTCTTCCTCATCTTTTCTCCATGAAAATTGTAGTGAGAGCTTTTTGAGTGGAAGATCAATGAAGATGAAGGTTTTTGTATCATTCTCTTTTCTTTAGTTTCCCCTTGAGATTTTTGCTTCCTCTTGATCTTTCAACCTCTTCATTGAGCTTGAAAGGTTAAGGGTTAGTTATTGATCTCAAGGGTCGTATTTTCTTATGGAATTAGCACTTCATTTCACATGCGTTCTCTACCCTTCTCTTGATCTTGCAACCTCTTGATTGAGCTTGCAAGTTTAAGGGTTGGCTATTGATCCCATGCTTGTCTTGAGTTCTAGTTTCTTGTTCTTTTTATTGCTTATTTATTACTTGCTTTTTATTACCTTGCTTTACTTTCTTGCAATTTATATTCATGCACTTAATTACTTGTAATCTTTTCTTTTCTTTGTTCTTTTCTTTTGCTCTTCTTTGTTCTTTTTTGTGAATGAATGTAATTATCGTTGTTAAGAATAAATACGGTATTGTAAGTTAAGATTTTCTTTTCTCATTTCCTTTTCCCGTTATTTTCCATTGAACTCCGCCCAAACCATACGCAAGCGCTCCGTTAGGCACCCTACCCTAACATGGTAACGGTGATTCCTAACCGCGACCGGTTGCGTTCGGTTTGGCCGGAGGCGAAAGCAAGAGACAAGAACGGAAGGACAAGGGTAAATAAGCCGTATTCCACGAATACCGCGCTTAAATCCCCTAATCCACGTTGTTGCCAATTGCTCTAGCTTCAATTGGTCAAGACTCGGCTCAAAGGTTTTGAGTGCGGATTTCTTTAGCTTATAATCTCGTATCTTTTTCTTAACAACTTTATACTTGCAAATAATACACATAGGTTAGATCGAACAAACATACACAAATTCTTTATTGACTCGTCTAAAACAAGAACGGACATACAACCATCTCCCTGTGGATCGACCCGTGCTCAACCGGCTAGCTGCATAGCGACACCGTCCTGATCTCGGTTATACTTTAGAACTTTGAACATCCGACACGCCAAAAGCGTGCGATCAGGCCACCGCCCGTGGCTTCATCACCCGACTCAATGGGGGCCGTCGTCGTACTCACGTGGCCGGGAGACGGCGGAAGACCGAAGACGGGGAGGGCAATGATCGGAGCATTGCCAGGCTCTTGAGAAAGAGCGACTGGATCTTCCCCAAGAGTCGTGCCCATCTCGCCCGCTACTTCTTCGGGCTCGGCGGTCACCGTCGTCTCGTCCACCGTCACCACGAGGTTGCCGGCCTCGAGCGCCTCATCCGCCACTTCCCTGGGCTCAATTATAACGATCATTTCATCTACCGCCCCTTCAGGCTCAGCATCAATGACCTTCTCGGCTGCGGATCCCTCGGCCCCTAACTCAGGCTCCATAACCCCATCGACGTTGCCTACCGTCGGCTCAAGTTCGGCCAGTGCCTCCCCCCTGTGTCCTTGGGTTCGACAGTCTCTACCTCCCCCTCGGTCGGACTTGGCCCTGCAAGATGAGATGCATGAGATCCGGCGAGTTTACAATTTTTACAAACAAAATTATGAAAGAAGTATTACCTGAGGTGGACTTCTCGTTAGCCTCCCTATTGGCGCGAATCGCCTGTCTATGAGCTGTAGACAGGGCGATCGGGGACTCTTCTGAACGGGAATCGGCACGAGGAACGCTGCTTGGGCCCGCTCCGGTAGCCAAAGCAGCCCGACGCGCCTTCGCCTCGCGCCTCAGCCGCTTCCTCTCTTCTCGGGCCGTTGAGACGAACATCACCAGAGCATCTTTCATTGAAGCGTCCTCGTCCGTGTACAGGGATGCCTCCAAATTCTTCAAGGCATCCCTCGTCGACTTATCAAGTTGAGGCTCTTGCAGCAGCCCCGACGAGACTAGGACTTCAGTAACAGGCTTGGGGAGGATCCTCGCATCAACTAGTATAGCTCCTGCAAAGAAACAAAGGAAGAAGGTTAGGTTGACCATCAGAAGAGATAACAAAATTTTTTTTTAAAAAAAAAGGGGGTGGGACATACCAGCGCCCGCCAGAGCGCGCTTCTCCTCCTCCTCTTGGAAGGTCTTTAAAGAGGCAGCAATAGCTTCTTCGGTAGTGACACCTGTTGGAAAAGGGGAAAAGTATTAGTCAAAGATAATGATAAAAAAAATATATATGCAAAAAGATGACGAAGAAAGCAGCTAATGGTTACCTGACTCAGCGAGTTTACTTAACATCGCTTCGAGCCTTGCTGATCGCTCAGAAGCTGCAATAGCGGCCGCCAAATTGGTGTCTGCGGGGTATACCAAGAAGCCCTTGTTGCTGCTATATTCACTTATTCCTTCGGTGAGAAGGGCCTCAGGCTCTAAACCGAGGATCGCGTCGAGGGAAAGGAATGACTTCTTCTTCTTTTGCCCGCCAGCTCTAGAGGCGCCTGGGATTGATTTGCGCTTGGCAGGCACCTTGGAGCGGCGGGTCCCGATATCCGCTCCTGCGCCAGACTCCGGCGATACTACACTGACCGTCTTTGTAGGAGCACGAGGCGCCGGTGGCACATCCACTTTAGCAGGCAGCGGCAATCCACGCGGGGGGCTCAGCACGCGTGGTCGGTCAACTCCTGCATCTTTCAGCGGAGCAATGACCGGGGTCCTTAGCTTCAAAGGGGCCTTGCGATCACCGCCAGGAGGCGCACCCCTGCGGTCAACCAGCAGGCGCTTTTCCATCAGGATAACTGGGCCCCTTGCATGCGCATACTAAGCCACGTACGTGCTGAGTACCTTGGGGACACAGATTGGTTCGCTGATGAAGAAATATGAACCCGTGTTAAGCCGCATGAAATGGTGCGTTGCATTCTTTATCCCCTCTCGGCTGACCACGGGCTTTTCCAAGAAGGCTTCCATCGGGATCCCCTGGTGATAGCTCGATTGCTGAGCAAACCGGTGAGGGTTATACCTCATGAAGAGTGCCTTCTCATTCTTCCTAAACACCAAGTAGCCCGGCCGAATGGAGTAGAGGTGGAGGATTTCCCGAGCCTTCAATATGGAAGCCCCGTCCTTAAAATCATCGCGCAGCGGCACTACCGACTTAGCAGTCTCTGAGCCTAATGTTATAACCTTATCCACAAAAGAAACCTTCGCTCCGACCAGACGTGGACGGAGGAGCAAGCCCCTCGATTCCCGTGGAGATGCAACCACAATTGAAGTTCCAACCAACCGAATAACTCTCGGGAGTCTGCATTTCTCAAAGAACGGAGGAATCTTATGGGCGCCGAACACCCCTTGCACGTGCATTTCCATCCAGGAAGTGAAGTGGTGCATCGGGAAGTTAGCAGGCTGTACCCCAGGTTCACTAGCGTCCGCCGCTACGCTAAGTCCATTATAAAGGTAAGCCAGCCCGGCGATTCCTACCGATAACTGCAAGCCAGCCACCATCCGGTGCACTGGGTAAAAAATAGATGACCGCATGTGGCGCGGGTGCATGGGGAGCGCAAAGCTGCACAACCACAAGCCCAGAAACCTTACAAAAAAGGTTTCCTCGTCCATACCCGGGATGGCGATTTCCAAGAAAGGAACGACGGCGGCACCGGGGAGATAAAAGTCCCTTTAGTCATTCTCTGATATGGGTCGGCGGTCCAAGCCGAAGCCAAAAGGGTCATCAAGTTAGGCAAACTTCTCGCTCTGCTCCGATAAGAACTCTGGTCGGATAAAGCGGGCAATAAAATCGGCGAAACAGACGCTCCGGACACCCGATTCCAGATAGAGCCCTTCATAAATCTCCAGCACCTTCACCAAGCCCGGAAACTGGTGCTGAATGGCGTTCTCCGGAGTCAAGTCAAACACCAGTGGTTTGGTGGCAAAGACGTATTCATCAGGAGGAAGCAGCTCCTCGTAGTGCTCCCCCCTCATTGGTAGACCCGAGACTTCGGCAAACTCCTCCAAGGAGATGGAGACCTCCCTGTCCGTCATCAGGAAGGTGTGGGTGGGGATATTCCATTGTTCAATAAAGGCCTTGATCCACCACGTTGGAGGAGAGGGATACTCGAAAAGCGAGACGTAGATGGCCAAATATAAACCAATCTTCGTTAGATGAGTCCTTTTCGCCGATAAGATGTACCGGGCCCACTGCAAATATCCGGCGGGCGGTCGCGGGACCAATCTAATATTGTAAGCCTGTCCCCAAGGGCGTGCTTCACCCTGACAGATTCGCCTCCCTAGAATGTCTATTGCCGGCAGCGGCTGCACGGGAATGGCACCGATTGCAGGATGGAGGAGGTCATCAGAATTCCAATTTTTAACCTCCACGGCATACTTAACCGGGGGTTCGTCCGCATAGGGGATCGTAACTATAGGCTCAGACGGTATAGCAGAACTGAAACTGCGGCGACCCTGAATGATTTCATTGTACCACCTACCCCACAAGTGAAGGTTTTTGTACTTGGGGTCGTGATCTTTAATGAGAGCAAGCACCACTCGGTCCACCGGTGCCTCTGGAAACCCTCCCTTCGAGCGAACAAACGGAAAAGACAAATTACCAGACATGTTTCCTGCGGAGGGACAAAATTTTTTTAATTAGCCGTCAATGTTGTAATTCCAACGCTTGGCATTTTAAAATTTTACACTACACTGGAATGCAGTGGGTAGGGGACAAAAGGGGGACCCGCAAAATCTGGATGACAGTGCATCATTTAATAAGACAACCCCATCATTAGATGAGACTGTCAATTAATGAAAAGATCCCCAAGAGAATATCCTCATTGATGGGAAGTCCCTAGAGACAAGGAGAAAATCTCCTCTTTTAGAGCAAAGCTCTGTCACAGAGTGACATTTGTCGAACTCTGGTCTCAAAGGGATGAAATTTCTTTAAAAAAGAGCCTAGCTCTATAATAATGATGGAAAATCCATCAGAAAGGAAACTTTAACTCCTAAAAGATTAAAAATTTGGGATCTTAAAGATCCATGAAAACTTTTAGGAGTTCTCCATTTTCAGATCAGAAAAGATCTACATTTAATCCATGAGCAAAGCTCTGTTCATGGGTTAAAACCCATGAACAAGATCTCTGTAGATCTATAAGTTCTTGAGAGCAAGGCTCTGTTAATTAAATTTAATTTAACTTAAGATTTTTACCTAAAATGATTCTAAGTTCTGAACTTTAAAGTTCTTGGGAAGAAACAAGAGCAAGGCTCTGAAAGTTCTTAAGCAAGAGCAAGGCTCTGAAAATCAAAATTCTTGAAAGTTGTAAAGAATTTTCTAAGGACCATGGGACCTATTTATAGGTGCCTGCGCCTCTTCAACTTACCCCTTTTGATCAAACGGTCAGGATCTCGCCACCGCTGCACTCACGTGCGCGCCACGTGAGCGCAACGGTAAGGGGGCATTTGTTTTCCCCAATCAGAGCAAGGCTCTGTTTGAATTTCAAAAAAATCAAATCTTGAAGCAACACTTCAAATCCCGTGCGCTGCGCGCGACGCGCCACGTGTCAGAAGTTGATGCGTCAGCACAGCGCCCAAGGCAGTGCGTCCAATCAGAGCAAGGCTCTTTAAAAATAAAAGTAAAGGAAGCAACGCTTCTGCGCAAGCGCTGCGCAGCTGCGCAGGCACAGCTGCGCAAGCGCTGCGCTGCACGACACGTGTCTGCGCAGCTGCGCAGGCACAGCCGCGCATGCACAGCCGCGCGACACGTGTCTGCGCAGTTGCGCAAGCACAACTACGCAAGCGCTGCGCTGCGCGACACATGTCACGCGCTGGGGCATTTGCGCCAAACAGAATCAAGATTCTAAAGAAATCTTTCTGTTCTTGTTAAAACAAGAAGATTTTCTTCTGTAAAACAGAAGCCTTTGGATCAAAGATCCAACGGTGGGAAAAATTCCCCAAATCACTCAGAGAAAAATCTCTTTAACTAATTTATGGGCACTATAAAAAGGACCCTAGATCTCAATTCAAAGGCATCAACATTTTGTGAAAAATTAAACAGAGAGAACTCTGAAGAATTGGAGAGAAATCCTCAAGAACAAAAAAGGTAAAAAAACCTTTAGAAAAAAGAGAAAATTCTCTTATGAACAGATCATTGATCTGAGAACAAGATCAAGGATCTCTAATAAAAAGAAAAATAAATAATAATAAGTGCTTTGTACTTTTCTATGAACCATTGGTTTCTCGAAATAAAAAAAACAAGAAGAACTTGTTTTCTTTGATCTAAATTAGATCAAGAAAACAAACAGTGCTTTGCACTTCTGGTTCTGAATCTAAAAGATTCTCAAGGTAACAGTGCCCAGCACTTGCCAAAACTGCACTATTGCGCAAGCGGCCAGGAAGCGCCACGTGTCAGCAGTGCAACAGCGCAGCGCACTGCGCTGTTGCGCTTGCGCTCACCAGAACGTGACATGTGTCACCTCCACGAGCGCTTGCTCTCATTAATTGGCGCAAAACGCCTGACAAGCCACATGGGGCACTGTCAGAGTATTTAATACTCTGCATTATTAAGAAAAAGGACAGAGCCCAATTAAAAGGCCTAACAGGCCTGATCAAAAATGCTCTGCATTATTAAGAAAAGGGACAGAGCCCAATTAAAAGGCCTAACAGGCCTAATCAAAAATGCTATGCATTTTTAAAAAGGGGCAGAGCCCAACCAAAAATAAAGAAAAATAATACAGTAAACGGGCAAGGGCCTAGCACAGGTCCAATAAGCCAAAGACAAAAGAATCTTGAAACTGGACTTAGCCCAGTCATGGCCATAAGTCATCAAATTAAATTGACTGAGCACGGATGCTCCCTAAATTAATTTACGACCGGTTCGAGGGTACATCTCCGAACTCCTCTGACACATGTCGTTGTAATCCTTCAACGACGTCAGAGAGGTGACGGGTCCCGACGACCATATACGTATATGGACTGCGGGGTTCTTAAACTCGTGGACCGAAACGTCCTTAAACTAATGTTGGACCGAAACGTCCTTAAACTAATGATGGACCACCACGTCCCTAAACTGGTGATGGACCACCATGTCCCTAAACTGGAACATGGACCGAAACGTCCCTAAACTCGAACATGGACCGAAACGTCCTTAAACTAATGATGGACCACCACGTCCCTAAACTGGCGATGGACCACCACGTCCCTAAACTGGAACATGGACCACCACGTCCCTAAACTGGCGATGGACCACCACGTCCCTAAACTAGAACATGGACCACCACGTCCCTAAACTGGCGATGGACCCTTATATCCCTAAACTGGAACATGGATCCCTATGTCCCTAAACTGGAACATGGACCTCTACGTCCCTAAACTGGAACAATAGAGCCCCCAAATGCTCTTTGTCGGATCCAAACGATCCTGTTAAGTTGATTTTAGTCTCAAATCAGACTAACGTATCCTTAACGGACGTTTAAGTTGATCTTAGCCTCAATATGGCTAACGTATCCTTAAACTAAAACACCAAACCCAAATCTAAGTAAATACGGATTTGGAGTAATCCACATCCTAAGGGCGACGACATCGCTTAGTCTCCATATACAATCCACGGGCAACCACAAACAAAACAAACACACACGACACGAAGTGAAATTCTGGAGAAGGAGAAAGTTGTTACCGTGATGCGGTAGCGTAATTAACTGCAGGGGCTTACGCCTGCAGGGAAAATCGTCCCCACAATCAAAAACCCCTCAAGCGAGGGGGAATCTGACGAAATCTGCTACATCGGCCGCATCCGTCTAAACCTCCGATACACGGTGCCATAAATCAACTTGGCATCTTCGGAGAGGTGGACGGATAAAACTAAATAGCATCTGCCCCGAATCTCAGCGTCAGGACCTCGCAGTCTTGTGCGCCGTCTTTCGGAGGGGAACAGTACACATGTTCCCCTACGGCTTAATCCGTAGGGCCAAAATATCAGAATTAACTGATATTTTCCCCCCTGATCTCAGTTTCAGGGGATTGGGTGTGCCCCTACGGATATATCCGTAGGGGTAAACATATGCCCCTGCGGTGGTATCCGTAGGGGCAAAATATCAGGATTTCTTATATTTTGCCCCTACGGATATCTACCTACGAATGTATCCGTAGGGGCTATTAGTTGGCCCTACGGAGTTATCCGTAGGTACAAGAAATCTATTTTAAAAAACCGTAAATAAAATATTTTTTTTGCCCCTACGGCTTAATCCATAAGGGAAAAGGTATCTACACATAACTCCGTAGGGGCAAGTTTTAGTCCGTAGGGGCATGTTCAGGGCTTCGACTTGCACCTACGGCGTTTGCACCTACAGATTATTTTTTCGTCCCTACGGACATATCTGTAGGGGCAATGGTTTGTCCCTACGGATAAATCCGTAGGGGCAACCTTTATTTATAGTAATATTTGTATATTATATGCGTGAGATGTGATTATGAATACTGCAATATATGTTGTGTGATGATTAATTTTATATTTGATTGATGTATATATTATTGTGCACAGGGCGAGAAAAAATCAGGCAGCCCTTTTTTTAAAAAAAAAACAGATAATATGTACCTACGGATTAATCCGTAGGTACACATGTTCCTCTACAGCTTAATCCGTAGGGGAAAAATATCATAATTAACTGATATTTCCCCCCCCCCCCCGATCTCAGTTTCAGGGGGTTGGGTATGCCCCTACGGATATATCCGTAGGGGTAAACATATGCCCCTACGGCGGTATCCGTAAGGGCAAAATATCAGGATTTCTTATATTTTGCCCCTACGGATATCTACCTATGCATGTATCCGTAGGGGCTATTACTTGGCCCTACGGGGTCATCCGTAGGTACAAGAAATCTATTTTTAAAAACCGTAAATAAAATATATTTTTTGCCCCTACGGCTTAATCCGTAGGGGAAAAGGTACCTACACATAACTTCGTAGGGGCATGTTTTAGTCCGTATGGGCATGTTCAGGGCTTCGACTTGCACCTACGGCGTTTGCACCTACAGGTTATTTTTTCGCCCCTACGGATATATCCGTAGGGGCAGTGGTTTGTCCCTACGGATAAATCCGTATGGGCAACCCTTATTTGTAGTAGTGCACCATAAAAACCTGAGACAATTCCATGGAAGGTCGGCCGCAAATATATTGCTTCTGGCCGCAATTTGCGGCCAAACTGGGGTGTTTGGGTTTGGGTTTTGGTCTGGGGATCTCTGGGGTTGTGTGTGGTCTTGTGGTATGTGCAACTTTTACAAATTGTTTGTGTAGCAAAATCTGGGATCACTTTGTTAATTTCTAGTGTTTCGATTATGCGCGTTACGTTATCGATACGGTTCGTGTTCTAGTGTTTTTGTTGCTCTTGAGTTGGTTTCGTAGTGTCGCTACGCATGTTAACCACTAGACGAACACTTGAGAGTATGTTTGGAGTTGGTGCGTCGGTCAAACGTAGTTGGTACGTGTTATTGATCGATTGCTAATATATACTTGTTATGTTGTTTTATGATCTTAGGGACGCAGGCGGGGACTTCGGACGCTGCGAAGAAGGGAAATCGAGTGGTTGGCTTTACTTAGCCCCAGGATCATCAGTGGGTAGATTTAATATTTACAGGGGAATCGCCCGCATGGCGTTATGCGTCTGGGCTAGATATGATATGATATTAGTCGCATGTTTATATTGCACATATAGAGTGTGCGCATAAACTTCATTGCATATTATTACTTGTTGTGCTTAGACTTGTACCATTTGGACACTACACTATTATTGACGGCTCATGTTGCACGAGCACTGATTGTATGCTACCCACACCGTCAATAATTTCCATGACACGCACAACACACATACATACGTGATATTGTATGGTTAGGGACATTGAGACATTGATTTATATTCCATTGTGCATATGACATATAGCATAGTTGTATACCTACATGCTTACACATATGCCTTGCCATGACTACATGCTAGCTACCCATATACCTATATGGTATTGTACCATTAGAGATAGGTATATACACATATGAGACATAGCTACATGTATATCTTTCATACATACTTACATGTACACCCGTATACCTTGATATAGCTTCACATATACCTGGAGGGTATTACATCATTACTGATAAGTAGATACACATATTTTGCTATACCGACATTGTTACGCATACCTGGCTATAGCTATATGTTCACATTTATATGATGTTGCATTTGGTTTCGGAGAAATTAGGAACCTCATAATATACTTAATAACTTGTTGCAGTTAAATAGCGGTTTTTCCTTTATATGCTCATATTACTGTTTCATATTACATATATTATATTTCATGGATTTCGCATTGAGATATGGTTTTCATATGATGTTTTCTAGTTTTTTTACTCCTGCGTATATATATCAGTGGTATGGGACGCTGATATATATATGTATATATATGGTATATATATCAGTGGTATGAGACGATGTTATATATGTACACCTACATAATATATCATCATAGTGATCTATGCAAATATACTTATTCATTATATATGTATGCCGATTCAGTGGCCGGGCCGATATTATGGTCTATATGTGGGCCGATTCAATGGTCGGGCCGATTCTATGGCCGATGTGAGGGGCCTATGTGCCCGATGTGAGGGGCCTATGTGCCCGATGTGAGGATGACATGTTTTATTTCAAACTCCGCATTTATTTTGATATGCATTACTTCATATATTAGTAGTACCTGATAGAGTACCTTTCATGACTGTTGCATATACATATTGCTATTTATTGCTATAAGAGTACATGTGATAGATTAGTGCAGTGCGTGCATACTTGCAATTACCTGCATATATTATTTACTATTCACGAGTTAGCAACTCACCCCCGTTGTGCCACAGGGTTGTACAGGTTGTCCCTCAGAGCAGTCAGAGGCAGGGCTTTCATCTATCATATCATCTTTTGCAGCGGATACCGCTACAGCTGACTGGGTGCAGTTTTGCTATAGGTGGGTTTTGCGGTTATCCGATATTGCTCATTGTAAATTCTTTGTATCCAGTACTCTCCATCTACCATTTTCATGTATTGACTTAGAGACGAGTTGTGAGGACGATATTGTATATTATTTGTGACTAGGAGATTTTCATGATGTTCACTTTATATCATCTTTTTCTTCGCTACGGCATCGTATATCTGTTGTGGTGGTTGTTTTCCGCCTTTGGACGTGGATTTGCTCCCGTTGGGGATGCTTTACTTATATATTTATGTTGTGCCCTTTTGGGGGGCTTGTTTTACAAAGGAGGTGCTGCCAAATTTTAATGGAAGTAAATTTGGACTTTAAAGAATTTGATTGAGATTTCAAAAGTTTTAACAGTGTTATTATCACTTAATACTTTTGATGGTTTAGATTGCTGGGTTTTTGGCTTACTTGAATTACGTTACGCCTGGAGACGTTACGTAGTTTAAGGGCCGTCACGTGCCAAATTTCAGGTCGTGACACCAAGGAAGGTTGGACAAAACCTCGCAAAACCGAGAGGCTCCCTCGCCCGATCCATCCTTGGCTAGTAATCTCTTACCCAACGACACCAAGGATCAAAGCCCTCATCAAGAGGCCACCGAGCAGATTCCCTGCTCAGTCCATCCTTGGTTGGTAATCACTACCCACCGACGCCAAGGATCAAAGCCCTCGTCAAGAGGCCACCGAGTAGCTTCCCTGCTCGGTCCATCCTTGGCTGGTAGTTCACTACCCACCGACGCCAAGGATCAAAGCCCTAATCAAGAGGCCACCGAGCAGCTTCCCTGCCCGGTCCATCCTTGGCTGGTAGTTCACTACTCACATACGCTAAGGATCGAAGCCCTCATCAAGAGGCCACCAAGCAGCTTCCCTGCTCGGTTCATCCTTGGCTGGTAATCTCTTACCCAACAACGCCAAGGATCCAAGCCCTCATCAAGAGGCCACCGAGCAGCTACCCTGCTCGGTCTATTCATGACTGGTAGTTCACTACCCACCGACGCCAAGGATCAATGCCCTCGCCAAGAGGCAACCGAGCGGCTACCCTGCTCGGTCTATCCATGGCTGGTAGTTTACTACCCACCGACGCCAAGGATCAAAGCCCTCACCAAGATGCAACCGAGCGGCTACCCTACTCGATCTATCCATGGCTGGTAGTTCACTACGCACCGACGCCAAGGATCAAAGCCCTCGCCGAGAGGCAACCGAGCGTCTATCCTACTCGGTCTATCCATGGCTGGTAGTTCACTAACCACCGACGCCAAGGATCAAAGCTCCCACCAAGAGGCAACCGAGGGGCTACCCTGCTCGGTCTATCTATGGCTGGTAGTTCACTACCCACCGACACCAAGGATCAAAGCCCTCACCAAAAGGCAACCGAGCAGCAACCCTGTTCGGTCTATTCTTAGCGGGTAACTTCTTACCTATATATGCCAAGGATCAAAGCCCTCGCCAAGAAGAAACCAAGGGGCAACCCTGCTCGGTCTATCCATGGCTGGTAGTTCACTACCCACCGATGCTAAGGATCAAAGCCCTCGCCAAGAGGCAACCGATCGGCAACCCTGCTCGTCTATCCATGGCTGGTAGTTCACTACCTACTGAAGCCAAGGATCAAAGCCCTCGCCAAGAGACAACCGAGCGGCTACCCTACTCGGTCTATCCATGACCGGTGGTTCACTACCCACCGACGCCAAGGATCAAAGCCCTCACCAAGAGGCAACCGAGCGGCTACCCTGCTCGTTCTATCCTTAGCAGGTAACTTCTTACCCATCTACGCTAAGGATCGAAGCCCTCGCCAAGAGGCAACCGAGCAGCTACCCTACTTGGTCTATCCTGAGTGGGTAACTTATTACCCATCTACGCTTAGGATCGAAGCCTTCACCAAGAGGCAACCGAGCAGCTACCCTGCTCGATCTATCCTTAGTGGGTAACTTCTTATCCATCTACACCAAGGATCAAAGACCTACAACCTCGGCGTAACCGACCAACCTTAAGGGATGTGGTCACCAGTCCTACTCGAAGGAATGGGCAAACCTGCACCTCTCTGCCCGGAGGGGCACGCCGACGTACCTTCAGCAAGTGATCTCCACCTCGACTTCGGGGCTATAGAGATGCCCACCTTGCACCAATCTTTGCGCACTTGGCAAATGGTTGAGTTTAACTCGACGTGCGATTGCCAGATGAAGGACCGGTCGCCGGCCTAACGCATCTTGAAAGCAATACCGCGCAAATAGAGATTTTACCACAAACAAAGTAAAAATACGTACGCAAAGATTCCTACAAAATGATTTCATTCATAAAGGTCGAAAGTCTTTACAGAGGTATTATGGGCTCCCCAGCCAAAAATGCCCGGAGGGTTACAAAATTTCAGCGCAAAAGAAAATAAGAAAGAGGCGAGGAGATTCAGGCCTCAGGGCTAGATGAGCTCCTCTTCCACCATGATAGCCGAGGTGGTAGCTTGAAGGTTGGCGCCCACCGCAGTAGCCTCGGCGCTGGGAGCCGGGGCGACCGACTTCTCCCCAACGCTCCCACCAGGGGCCTTTCCCCCGGCAGCGCTTCCGGGGGTATTCCCCTGTGTCACACCCTCGAGGGGGTACTCACCCCAGAGCTCACCGTCAGAAAACTCCGGCATCAGGGCCTTGACGGCATCGAGGGCATCATTCCAAACGAGGGCAGGGGCTTCAGCGAGGTCGACGTAGTACAGGTCCGACTTCTTGTAGCCCTCCACCGCCTTCGACGCTCGGAGGTCGGCACGCCTCACTCCTTCCTTCGCCGCCTCGTTCTCCCTCTTGAGGGTGCTTGCCGTTTTCTTCAAGGTGGTGACGAGCACCTTGGTATCTTCCAACTTGGCCTCGGTGGCCTTGTTGGACTCCCTCAAGACCCGGACGGCCTCTCGGCAGTTGGCGTTCTCCCGATCCCCGACTGCCACCCGGTCTTCGAGGGCGGCGATCCTCTCCTTCGCCGCTTGCAGCTCCAGCCTTGAGCTCTCCTCCCGCGAGGAGGACTCACCCACAATCTGCATCGCCGGGGCAATTTCCTCATGATCCATGCTGACGACGAGAGCGCAGTGCTGGGGGACCTGAGGAAAACAGGAGGAGGGGTTACTAAGGTATCCAATCCTGCGAGCAAAAAGTACTTAATAAAAACCCGA
Source organism: Agapanthus africanus (assembly GCA_030015575.1). Lineage (NCBI taxonomy): Eukaryota > Viridiplantae > Streptophyta > Magnoliopsida > Asparagales > Amaryllidaceae > Agapanthus > Agapanthus africanus. The sequence continues at coordinate 421,972,082 of JASDDO010000010.1, read as the reverse complement.
AAGGGAGGCGGACACTGACCTACACGGCCTCCTGGGCTATGGCCGCCATTTGAGCCTTGAAGGTCCCCCAGGGAATCTTTCCCCCAGCCGACTGCTCCATCTCCGAGAGAAGGCTGTCGGCGACGGAAAGCCCGAAGGGAACCTCAAAGCGAAGATTTCCATCCTCCACAACGATCGGGGAAGCCGGAGAATGGGGTACCGTCCTGTGGTACCTCTTGAGGAGGGACGCGGGAGGATCAGCCTCGCCTCCCACCTCCAAGACCCGGGGCTCCTGCTCCCGAGTGCGTTTTCAACTCTGCTCGGAGCCGGCCTCCGAGGCCCGGGGCGTGCTGGAGCGTCTTGCCGGGGCAGCCACCGGCAGGGCCGGACTCGACGACGGGCGGGAGGGTCTGACACTTCCGGCCTTCCTCCCTTTCTTCTGTTCGACCAGGGCTACCCGATTTTAGCTCGATCCATGAGTTCTGCATAAAGCGAAAATACAAAGAACGAGTTAGCAATTCCAGAAAAAGTGGAAGAATACACAAGTCTAAACAGGTCGCCTAAAACTCCTAACTTACCCGCAAACTGAGCGGGGCTGAGCCCGACCCAACTAAAGGCCTGCTCAGACAGCAACACATCGGCCCGAGGGAAGGGCTCCCATTCCAACACCGCCACCACTTCGGGATCATTCGACCGCCTCACCTGCGGGCAGTTGGCCCTGTGCTACTGAATGGGCATAAGCCAATCCTCACCCTCGGGTGGCCCGACAAACAAAAACTTCCCCTTCCATTCGTGAATGGAAGAAGGTACTACGGCGACCCTCGGTGCTTTCTAAAAGAAATGTATACCCAGCTCGGCTCGTCCTTGCGAGTGCCGAGGTGGTTTTTGTAGCAGAGAGAGGAAAGGAGAAGGCTCATACTAAAAGGGATCTCCCGCAATTTCAACCGGACCAGGAACCCGAGGAGGGTCCTCCAAGAGTTCGGCACTAACTAGCCTGGGGCTAACTGAAAACAATTCAACGCCGCACTCACCTCGGGGGAGAAGGGCAGGCGCATTCCGGCCCAAAAGGCTTCCAGGTACAAGGCAATCTCCTTACCCCGTACCTGGTCTGCCCTCTCCCCCTCCCCACCCAGGCGAAGCAAGTAGCCGGGAGGAATGTGGAAGCGAACCCGAATGGTGGCAAGCTCGTCTGCATGCCTCAGTTTGGAAGACGCGTCACGGAAACCCCTAACCTGCGCTTTGGGGATCGTCCCCGTCGCACGGCCCCGGGGAGCATGACTAACCCTAACTTCCCGGGGGGACTCCGACTCGGACGAGGAGGAGGAAGCTGCAGAAGACTCCCTAGACTCTACCTCTACTGCCTCGACAAACTCCTCAGAGGAAGACATCTAACCTAAGCAGGGGAAAAAGACGTCCGAGAGAAGAACGCAAGAAATCCGACCTAAAGAGAAGAGCGTCGAGCTAACACGCGAAGGGACGAGAAAATTATAGCGAAGTATGGACCCTGGGGAGGATTCCACCTCTATTTATAGCAGCCGGCGTACGCATCCTACGGCGCCGATCGTCTCCCGCCAAAACAATACTTCGCAATCAACGGCCGTCAACATTCCACCTGTCGCACTCGCATTGGGCGTGTCCCGTCGGGCGCGAAGGACACCGGAGGCCCGTCACGTCAGCCAACAAGCGCCGGACACGTGGACTGGTGCTTCGACAAATGTACGCACGAACCGGCGCTTCCTCTTTAATGAGAGATCTCTCCCCTGATCCGCTGACGTCATCAAGAAAATACAACTAATTGCCCGGGAATACGCACCGACAATATCTTCAAATAAGAGCTTACCCCGAGTGATCGGTCGGACCACTCTCGACCCAACCCATGAATAGGTCGAGACAAGAGTGGGGAGCTAATGATGATGCTCGATACCAGGGGTTCCCCAGATCATGACACGTGGCAGAAGCTTACAAGAAAGGATCAAGAATGGTACATTGGAAGCATACCCCGGGTCTTTGACCCGAGAATGTTTCCGACTTTCAGTGGCCTTCCAAACCACTCATATGCTCACCTTACAAACAACCATCGGCTCGCCTCCGAGCCCTCCCACGCGCTGAGTTCCCTCGGCCCCCTAGCTCGCCTCCGAGCTATCACAGAACCAAGCTCTCTCGGCCTCCTGCCGAGCTTAGCTTCCTCGGTCTCATCGAACGTCCCACGGCACTGATCACATGCGTCTCCTCCACGGCTCCGCAAATGTCGCCAGACGCGAGATATCAGTCGTCCATGATCCCGCATTCCACGCCATCGCGTTCCCCTATTAACGAGCATATCTCGTCATTAATGGGGAGTCCCGCCTTTCATGCAGCGTAACGCCAGGGGCATAACGGCCGGCGTAAATCTCGCGCCTGCCTGCCCATGGTTGCCACTATATAAACCCCTCTCTCAGACGACTCAGGTAAGCCAACTTTACCCCAATAAGCCGCTACTCTGCCCAATTAGCCCGACTAACTTGATCGTCGGAGGGTCATCGGTGGTAAAACAACCCCGGGACTTCCTTGCAGGTAGCTCGGCCTCATCCACATCAAGCCCACTGAGATCCATACGCTTCAGGAGGTAACCTCCCAACTCAATCTCAGCCATCTATCAGCACTCGCCACAGATCTACGGAAGGTAACATCTAAAGGAGATCCCGACCTCCATCAGCTCCTGACACGCACCATATGGAATTCCACAGAGATGTCATAAGTCTCAAATGGAAATCCTAATTACGTTTTGCAACTACCTCTAAAATTAATTTAAAATTACGAAAATCCTTAGGAAATAAACCTATCAAATATCCAGAAATAAAAAAATATAAAAAAATAACTAGATGGTCGTATCACAATGTCTATTATATAATATCACAATGTCTATTATATAATATACATCCATGTGCCTCACTTGTGAAAAATGCTAATGATAATAATTCCAGATGACAAAAATCATTGATTATAACACTCTATGTAACTTGCTGCGTAGCTCGCTCTTTTGCGCTATATAGCGTAACTTAGTCTATTCGTTACGTAATTTTGGAAAAAAATTTAAATACAAAACAGCTTATATTTTTTCCTCAAATAGCTTACGCTTTTAATAAATAGTATACGCTACGCTATGCATGCCTATTTTCATATAAGATTTTCTATTGAAGTTATTAAGATTTCAGTATCTAATCCTAAATCATATGAAGACGGTCTCATTAAAATTATAACCTCTCAATTTGAAATCATATTTAGTATCCATGTTTTTCAAGTAGAGATTATTTAATTGATTTTCGATATGTTTAATACTAGCATGAATGATATATATGAATTCAAGAATTGAAAATATTGTTTTATCTTTGGGATTTTAGGAGCAGAGAAACTACAACTACAAAACATATTGTTATATTACTTATTATTCTATATTCTCAAGCTAATTTTATATCTTTATAATAATATAATTTATTGTAAATGAGATGATCATAGTAATAATTAATAATTCATGTAATTCACGCTATGCACAAACGTTCATTCTGCTTTTCGCTATTTAGTAGAGGAAATCTATGTTACACATCATCACTATTTTGAATGTTGGCTTTATTTTGAATGTCGGCTTTATGACTAATATAATGTGACTATGTTTAATTAAACTGAGAATTAGAAAAGAGGGGACAACCTGCTTTTGAAAGGATGAATGGCAAAGGAAAGGATAGATACCATGGGTGAAAGCATTCTTTTTTTTTTCCCATCAAAGCCATGTTGATAAGTCTTAAAATACTAACTTCCGATGTTGGCTTATTGGAGGAAAACATTCATAAAAGAGCTAGTATGATCAAACACAAAAGTGAGAAATATGCATTTACATTATGTAATGATTACAATAAGAAATCCATGAAATCAATACTTGGTTTAAATTTCAGTTGTTACCTCAGGTTGTCCTTTTTCTTTGTTCATCAGAAGCACATACCAAAGAAAGGATTATTTCTGCCCAATCGGTCCGCATCCAAACATTTTGGCGAACCACAAACCGTGCCAGATACTCTGCTGGATATGAGGCACAACTCCAATATGATATGTATAAAAACAAATAGATAACGTAGGTAATATACATTACATAAATATATGTTTATTGTCTTTTATATAAAAAAAATTATCAAGTCATCTTTAACAAAGTGTGGAGCAAGTTTCAACACACTTTATATCATCAAAAATAGACTATTCCTCGAACGATATGACTGTTTAGAGACTGATATACAAGATCATACCTTTTCAATTACACATGACCCGCATGCCAAATATAATTGTTAACGCTTCAAAGTACCAATATCATAAATGTTGGCTATACTACCCTCAAGGCAATTATCGTAATCGCGGATAGATGATTATGATGATCGAGGGAGGACCTATACCGGTGGGACAGTCTTTCTCGAGATGATAGTATACTATCTGCTTTGCCTTTATCATCACTATTACATGTTGATAGCGTCCATAGAATTCTTGCTTGACTAGCAGCATTATGATGGCGATTATATACGTGAGAGCTAAGTGGTCTATAAACACATTCTTAAAGGTCCCTAGTCGTGGGAGTATCGAGACTGAGTATCGATACTCCAATGTAGACTAGTATATACTGATCGAGACCCCGACGAGGGGCGGTGGCCAAGTCTCACAAGCCATTGGTGTTAGTTTGTTCACATAAGATAGTATACATGTGCTCATTACGTTATGAGTACACTGGACGGACTCGCCGGGAACCTGCTAGTTGGTATTATACCTATTGTCAGATAGCAGTTCCCATGTGACATATGTACAGGTTAGTCTGTCGACCTGAGATTGTCATTTGTCTCGTGTGAGTTTCCACTGTGCTTTGATTACTATCCTACCACGGCTCAAAGGAGTCGTGCAAACAGGTTTTAATTGGGTACAGTCCCGAACCACATGAAGGCAGTGAGCGGATCGTCGGGGATTCGTCTCTCCCGGTATTGGGGATTGATGTCGCACGGTGCACGGGTGGCCATCACCAGAAATTCTTGGCCAAGATAGACGAGAACTACCGATCCAGGATCGATAGTTTCTCAGGTGGTGATGGGTTTCATACCGACACTAAATGTCGCGTTGTTAGGGGTCTGACTTCATCCACCCCCTAGACTCGATTGTGATAATTTTAGACGAACAGACCGGATTGTATGGATATTGTCACTGTCAGGCTCAGTAGGGTTGTAGAATGAGTTTGCTCGTCGGCCTCCCTTTCGTTCAATACCTGGATAGCCGTTACGTACAGCTAGTGTCACTGACATGCTTGTGGTTAAACCCACTGTCAGCGTATTGACGAGTCTTTAGAGTCCCACACAGAGGGTTTTCACGGTTCAGGCGATATGGTGTAGATGATGTATGTTGATATATACAGGTGTCCTATTAAATATCTGCACAGACTTTAATCGGACAGTTGATAATACTAGCGGCTTAGGATTGAGCCGGATTATTAAATCAGGTTTTAATTTAATAATTTAATAATATGTGTGTGTGTGTGTGTGTTTTCTAGTATTATTGTTCACTATTCATTTTCACTCTTGGCTATTCGTATTTTTGTACGAATATGCGTATGTGTGTTTCGATACGTGTACCGGGAAGTATTCCGTATTTATACAGAATAACTTTTAGAAGATGGCCACCTCATTATTGATTTTCTTTTTAGAAAATCAATTATGGAAATGAGGTGGAGGGTGAGTTGGCATGAGCATGGGTCAAGACATGTAGAGAGGTATGGTTTGCTTTGTTTATTGGAAAAATTGGAATACATATTTTGTGTGCATGATTGTGAGAGAGAGGGGGGGCAGCCACAATTTCCTTGAGTGGCCTTGGTTATTTCTTTTCTTCACTTGCTTGCTTGCATTCTCTACTCACTTCAACATTTAGCCGTTTCTTGAGTTGCTCATGCCACATATTTTCTCACCTCCTTCATCTTCTTGAGTTGCTCTTTTGAGCATTGTGTTGAGAGGAAAATTATAGTGACACATTCCTACACCTCCACTCTCTATTGCTAGCAACCTTGGACCGTCGGTTGTCTTACTTGGCGAGGCTGAAGCTTGCGCCGTTTCCCTCAGGTGGATCATCGTAGATGGAGGAAGACCGGCAACCAAACTCGATTCAAATGACCACCAGGAGCTTGGAATAAAGGTTAAAGACCAAAAGACACGGATCAACTCGGTATAACCATCTAACTGCTTGCTACATATTGCCAGTATAGGGTTTAGGATAGATCCGAGCATCGGGTAATAGTATCGCCAGTTTAGAAAAAATTTATTCCGCATTTTGCCACGGTTTAACGGCCGGGACGCTGCCGTAACCCAACAATAAATGTTGCAAAAAATAGAAGAACTACGTAAGAGACGGAAAATTTAAACAACATAAAAATCATAATAATTAAACCTTATTCTTACTTTGTACCGCATCCAAACCAGGTACTCACGAATTTATCCCGAAAGTATTGATTTATGGTTACTTTCCATGGGATTCGAACCCCGTACTTTGGTTGGTTACTGGGCCCTTCATGCTTTATCCATGTGTACTCACATGACACGCACATGGTACTTCCATGCTTTTAAATTATTCTTTAAGTATTTTTGGTAAAGTGGTACCATGTATCTTTACTATTATAACTAGAATTCATGGGGGCATGCCAAAAAGAATATATCATTTTTTCTTTTAAAAAATACAAAAAATGAGAAAAATCCATATGAGAGTTCTAGTGCAAGAACATGTCATATCATTTTCTCAAATACATGTAATTATTTTTATATCTTCAACAATTTTCAATACAAAATATTTCTCTTTTTTTAAAATGAAAAAATTTGATTAAAAAGTTCTTTAACACGTGAAAATCAAGGAAAACCAAAAAAATAAAACATGACACATGTCATAGAATTTTTCTCACCACACATGCATACTCCCATGTTAAACCATAAACAACTCCACTTCATCTAAAAATTAGTAAAGCTCCCCTTCTCTTCATCTATTGCTCTTTCTTACTGATGGCTTTTTCAATTTTCAATGGCTTGAGATGGGTCCTTGGCTTCTTCTTCTTCTTCAGCTCCTCAATATTTGAGATCTCTCATAGAAAATTGCCAAGCCCAGATCCAATAGAGCCTCCTTCTATATCTAGCAATGATTTCAGAACCTCATACCATTTTCAACCTCCTCAACAGTGGATGAATGGTATGTTCTCTTTCCTCTAATTAAATTTCTATCTAGTTAATTAATCTTTGTTATCTTGCCATCTGATTTGCAAAAAAAATTGTTCAAGGTTTTGTAATTAGATTATAAATTAGCATTTGTTTTACCATTTCATTTTCTTGCTGTTTGTGTGTCTTTGTTTTGGGGAAAGAGTTGGTAGCAGTAGACGAACTGAACGAGGAAAAGACAAAATGAGGCATGCACATTGTGCTTGTCAAAACGGCAATGTTGTAATTTCAACCAGATAGAAAAAATAGGGTGGATTGTAAAAACCCCAACACTTTTTTCCCCAGTCAAAAACTCCATCCATGGGGTCGAAACGCTAGTTAAATCCTCCTGAAAAAGTTTATAGTTGTTAAGAAACTCCTTACCTGTGATATCTAGTAGTTGCCTACTATATCTAATTTTCTGTGATATCTAAACAGTTACTAGCGATATCTAAGCTGTTATCTGTCATATCTAAACCGTTTTCTACGACATCTAAATAGTTTGTCTGAATTAGTTAGAAATATCATGCTACTATGTAGACACTACATGAAAAATTTCCAGCGGTGTTTTGACTACCATTTCGAGACCAAGAGCCTTTTGACGGCGGAACAAAGTGCTTAGGGGGTTTTGACAATTTGCCCAAAAAAATCAAGTAGCTTTGGATGGGATCCCTTCTAAAATCCAAATTGGAAACATACGAGCAGCTAAGCCCAATTGATAACAAAAATCAAGTAGGAGCAGATGTAAACGAGTCTGAATGAGACTTAGCATTAGTCTTTTAAGTATTCATTAGTTTAGTACATAACTATTTTATACAATATTAATCTTTGTAACCCAAAAAACCTCTCCATTTCATCTAGTGAACTCTTGTTCTCTCTTACTCCTCTCTAAAATGGCTTCTTCATATTTTCCTTATTTGGGTTGGATCTTAGGATTCTTCTTTCATTTGTTCCTCTATTTTTTAAATTTCTCGGCGAAATTTCTTAAGCTTGGGTTCGTTAGAGAGGGCATATGTAATTAGCAAGCAATATAGAACTTCGTTTCATTTTCAACCTCCTCAACATTGGATGAATGGTATGTTCTTGTTCTTTGCTTATGTGTATTAGTCTAATTAGTCTTTGTTAATTAAATTAGTGTTTCCCAATGTCTAATTAAGTCCATGATCTAAATTGATAGGAAAAATGAAGATGCCGTCTTCCTCTTCTATTTGAAAATGTGCATATAAATTAAATGCATCCTTATGTTTCATCTAAAACACATATCAACAATTCTAAAAGCAAAATTTAGACGTACCTCTATCCATAGCCATAAAAGCACGCGGAAGTCACGACCGAGATAGGTCGTCTTTTCCTTTCTCTCTTTAAGACGACTCTCAATGAGAAAAGCCAATTATTAAGGTTAAGAGTAGGAAATGAGATATAGCATGTATATATAATGAATCTCATTGGGTCCTCCCATAAAAGATTTAATAAAATAAAGGTCTACACTGACCGTCCGATCACATCATATTCAATAAGAGGTGTACTAAATTCTATTAACCCAATAAAATCATATAACTTTATTGGACCTACAGGCATATATCAAAACTACATAATATTGGCACAACCCATTTTAATAAATCATAATTAATGATAGTCCATAATTAGATAAATCTAATATTCTTCCACTTGGGCATCATTAATTAAAAAAGCATTTACTTTAAAAACAAATTGTAAAATACTTTTAAAAAACAATTTATTTCGCAAATGACTCTTAGGCTGAGCAACATAAAATACTATATGTGGCCACAAACTTAAAACTTATATAATTATGAGACAACACCTCAATAAACAATCCGGTCCAATAGAATGTGTAACACCGAATCATGACAGTAATTATATTCTCAATAATATAAAGCCATTCATGACCACAAATGCTAGAAATCCAATCGACGTAGATCAAATGTGATAGTGTAGCAATAAAATAGTGCTCCTTATGTGATCTTTATTTATGTACTATTTTTATTGTCGATCCTCAGATTTCTCCTTAACCTTATGAGAAAGCCAATTTCTCTATGTCCTGAGAAATTATATAAACCGATTCTTTTTTAACTTTATAAAGAATTAAATTTCTCTAAATTCTTATGAGAAATTCATATGAAAACAATTTCTCTTTAATCTTGTGAGGAATCAAATTCCTCGAAAACCTTATGAGAAATTTATCGACCTTAAAATAGGCTTGTATACCCATTTTTCTTCAGGTATACCTTTACGACAAATCTATCATACTCAAAAAAAACCAGTACCACAGTTTTCAAGATTTCATATAAAATGACATGGTATAAGCATAATGTACACAATGAATAAATAATGGAGTGCCAAACAAATAACATAAATGATAATCATCAATAAAGAAACTAAAGAGTTTATAAATACACTCCAAAATATAAATATATTGTCATGAAAAATATGAATCATTCCCACTAACCAAGCACATCAAAAGACTCAATAATACCCATATTATCAACGTGTTGAAGATTATTGTGCTTAGATCCTTGGTCAAACAATCAGTGAGCATGTCCTCAGTCCCAATGTGCTTAATAATCATTACGTTTTCTTACACCAGATTCCTGACTGATAAATACTTCACACCAATGTGTTTAGATCTTGTACTCCTTATATTGTTCTTTGTGAAAAACACTGATGCACTACTATCACAATAAGTTTTTAATGGTTTAGAGATGGAATCCACCACAACAAGTTCAGTAATCATATTCTTCAATCATAATGCTTGTGCGGCAGCAAGAAAATAAGCAACAAACTCAGCATGCATAATAGAAAACGTCATAAGAGTTTGCTTAGCACTCTTCAAAGATATTGCACCATCGGCTAACATGAAGATATAAGCTGAAGTCGACTTTAAATCATCTGGACAACCAATATAATCTGAATCTAAATAATCGACCACCTCCAAATTGTCAACTTTTCTGTAAATAAGTATGAAATCCTTCGTTCGCTTTAAATACCTCATAACCTTCTTTGCAGCTACCCAATGTGCCATACCTGGATTAGAATAGTGCCTACCAAGTATACCAACAGTAAAGACAATGTTTGGTCTTATGCAAACATGTGCATACATTAGACTACCTACTGCACTAGCATAATGATAATTCTCCATCGCTTTTCTTTCAAGCTCATTTTTAGGATATTGACTCTTGCTAAAATTATCTCCTTTCACCACGGGTACATCTCCTGACCCACAATCTTGCAAATTAAACTTTTCAAGCACACAGCTAATATATATCTTTTGAAACAACCCTAATAAACCACGTGATCTATCTTGATGAATCTCTATGCCTAAAACAAATGAAGAATCTCCCATATCTTTCATATCAAAACTCTTTGACGGTTGCTGTTTGGTCTCATGTCGTAATCTTATATTACTACTTACAAGCAAAATATCATCTACATATAAAACAAGATAAATATATTTACTCCCACTGACCTTACAATATAAACATTCATCCATTTTATTTTCCACAAAATTGAAAGAAGTCACCACCTCATCAAATTTCTGATATCATTGACGAGAAGCTTGCTTAAGACCATAAATCGATCTTTTCAATTTGCACACTAAATTTTCTTTGCCAGCTTCTTGAAAACTTTCAAGTTGATCCATATATATTTTTTCATCCAAATTGCCATTTAGGAAAGCTGTTTCCATATCCATCTAATGAATTTCCAGATCAAAATGAGCCACTAAAACCATAATAATTCTAAAAGTGTCTTTTGTAGAAATTGGAGAAAAGGTCTCATGATAATCAATGCCTTCTTTCTGAATGAAGTCTTTAACAACCAATCTGGCCATAACAATTTCATCTTTCTTTTAGTTTTGTGCACCCACTTGCAGCCAATAGGTCGACAACCGGCAGGTAACTCAACTAGCTCCCATACTTATTAAGTCCCATAGACTTTAATTCATCTTCTATAGCATAAAGCCATAAATCAGAATGAATGTTAGAAACTGCATCACTGAAGGTAACAGGATCGTTGACTTCACCAATGTCATAATCTTCTTCGCCAAGATATGCATAAAAATTATCAGGAATTGCATTTCTTCTTTGTCTGTTGATCTTTTACCGATGCTTCTGGAGCATTCTCTATATTGGGAGGCACGATATCAGGAATATGAATCATCTACAACTTTTTGCTCAATATCAACATTAACTGGCAGAGGTAGAATAACACTATCTTGTAACGTGGGCAAAGGTATAGAAACACATTCCACCTGCCTCTGCTTATCGACAACAAGAGGATCCTGAAGATCTGCAATATCAAACTCCAAAAACTTTGCAATTTAAGATTCAACGATTCTAGTGCCATTAGAGAGTCGATAGAATCATATTCTTTGGAATGATCAGAATATCCAATAAAATAACGAGTTGTTATGGGATCTGTTTTATTTTGAGAAGGGTTATAAACTCTCACCTCAGCTGGATAACCCCAAACCCTCAAATGATTTAAACTATGCTTTCCACTAGTCCATAACTCAAAAGGTGTCCTCGGAACAGATTTACTATGAACTCTATTGAGAATGTACAAGACTGTCCTGATAGCTTCTCCCCAAAGATACCCAGGTAAGTTACTTCTACTCATCATGCTACGCATCATATCCTTAAGAGTACGATTTCGCCTCTCAGCTATCCCATTCTGTTCAGGACTACCAGGCATAGTATGTTGGCTAATGATCCCACAATCTTTCAAATAATTAGCAAAAGGCCATAAATATTGTCCAGCATCACCATATTTACTATAATATTCACCACCACAGTCAGACCTAAAAATTTTGACAACTTTTCCCAATTATTTTTCTGATTCAGTTTTAAAGACTTTAAATCTATCAAGTGTGTCAGGTTTTTCCTTAATTAGATAAACAAAACCATAACGAGAAAAATCGTCAATAAAAATGATGACATACTTGTTACCACATAAAATCTCAGAATAAGGTCCACTAATATCAGTATGAATAATTTCCAAAAGATTCGAACCACGAGTGGCACCTTTATTCTTAGTCTTAATTAATTTACCTCTAATTCAGTCGGCACAAACTCCTAAATCATCAAGATTAATAGAGGGTAAAATTTCATCTCTTATTGATCTTTTTATTCTCTCTTTGGAAATGTGACCTAAATGTTATGCTATAGATTGGATGATCTTTCTTTAATCAGAGGTCTTTTCGATACAGTTTTACCAACAAGACAGGTCATATGGTTATCATTGCCAGAAGCCAAGCAAAGTTTATATAATCCATCAGATAAAACACAATTACCAATATCAATAGAATTTAGAATTAAATGCATTTTTCCATTTCCAAAATGAAAACTAAGTCCCAACATGTCTAATAACGAAACTGAAATCAAATTCCGTCTAAAAGACGGTACATAAAGATGTTCTCTAATACAAGATGATAACCAGACTCTAAGAACTAATGTTCCTATAAACTCGATCTCTACATCGACGTCATTTCTTACTTTAAGCTTGCACTCCTTTTCACTAGGTCTCCTTCTGCTTTGGAACCCCTGTAATGTCATAACAATATGAACAGAAGTTCCACTATCGATCCACCAAGAGCCTAAAGGAATATTAAAAAAATTAGACTCAATGTAAATAAAAGCTAAATGATTACCTTCTTATTTGTTCCTCTTAGCTAACCAAGACTTGTACTTAAAATAATTGATCTTCTTATGACCGAACTTCTTACAGAAGAAACACTTAGAATCATTCGGTGTGCCAACCTTTTGATTCTCTCGATTATAGATTTGACCGTTACCATGCCTTTTGAAATTATGAACCTTCATGGGACCACTAAGTTTAGCCTTCTTATCGTATCCATGATGCTTCCCATAGCTAAGCTTAGACTGAGCCACTACCATTGTAGTTTCTGTCTTTTTGTTCTTAATTTTGTCCTCTTCAGCAACATATTTGGTGATAAGATCAAGGATTTTCCGAGTTTCATTTTCAGTAGTGTAAGTAGTTTTGATAACACCAAATTCAGAAGGTAAAGCTTTCAAGACACGACTAACAATGAAATCATCGATTATGAAAATATCAAGGGCATTGGGTTTGGTTTGGAGATGGACCATCCTAAGGATATATTCTCTAGCCCTTTTGGCACTATAATACTTATTAATAACAACATCATCTATAAGATGGCTAGACTTTATCTTATCAGAAATTTTATCTTTCCTCCACAGCAGTGGGAAACTCCTTTGCCTTTGTGGTCTCAGGCAGACTACTAATCAGATGTTTAGAAATTGACTTTCACATTGGAATGAGACCGAGCATGTTAGATCTCTTCCACTTAGCATGAAATTTCTTCTGTTCGGTAATACTCTCAGCCGTGAGTTTCGCAGGTTCATCCTCACATAAAGCCAAATCAATGTCCACAATACCAAGAGCAAAATCAATGTCTTACTTCCATCGCTTGTAATTAGTTCTAGTCAGGACTTCTATAGTGGTGTTATTATTATTAACCGAAAATGTAACTATATGAGTCAAAACAAAATAACCACAAGTTAAAACTAATTTGGACAATAAATCATATGAATAAGCTATAAAATAAAACTTGATAAGCCTGTTCATTTAAAGGACTCCAATACATCACCGCAATCTTCCCTTTGGGCAGAGAATTGTAACATACAGTAAGATCTCCACATATTGATATAGCCAATGAGAATACACTAACTTCAAAAATACCCCTACGGGACAGGTAAGTTTTAGACTAGTATATTTTCACCGCAGTATGGTATATGCCATCTCATCTAACATATAATAGCCCCTTTAGACCGGCTACGATATATTACTTGAATGAGACTATCCCAAAACCGGATGAGAAACAACTTTCAAATCTCAATGTGTGAGCCGATTTGGCGACAAACACACATATCAATTTTGAGTCTTTCTCGAATGGGAGTATAAATATTTGTCCCTTTAACTTGTTAATTGAATCATGCTCTTGAGATAAAGAATCTTATGCATCTCTTGATTTAAATTGTGTTGTAATATCTTAACATATAAATAATATGTCACATGCAAACAGAGACTTGATAGCAATTTTATGGCAAATTAATAGCGTAATAGTTAACTAATTGCAATAAAATAATAAAAGAATACATATAACAATTATGCATATATAGATTGCTAAGATATTAAAATATGAATAAAATGTATAAAAAAAAAAAATCTGTTACAAAACAGTCCCTGCAGGTTTTAATATGCAATTTCAGGAAAAAAATTTGCATTTAAAAAAATAATAAATTGTTATTTAGGGATCTGTCGGCAAGTTTTTTTAAGAAATGATACACCTTTCGCCAATTGATTTGATCCTTTGCAGGTTGTATTGTTGCGTCAGCAATTAATCATCCTCATGCTTTGATGTTTAATCCATCATGCGAAATTTTTAGAGCTTTAATTCGTTGCCAGGGTTCTAAAATAAATTAAATTATAGGTATCCTTCAGTAATTATATCAGATTATGAAACCCATTGATTCATCAAAAAAAAAAAATTCAGCGATCAGTTTCCTTTAATCAATATAAATACCAAATAGATAATAAGAAATCTAATTAAATTAACAAAAATTCTATTTCTCCAATCATGGAAAAAAACAGAATTTCAATACTGATTATGCAAAACCGAGACTTCAAAAAAAATTCATAAATAGTAAAAAAATTGTATTCTGGATGATGGTTTTAGAAAAAAAACATAGGTTTGGCTCTTATACCAACTGTAATATTCTATAATTAAATATATCTCTATGTTTCATCTAAAACACATATCAACAATTCTAAAAGCAAAATTTAGACGTATCTCTATCAATAGCCATAAAAGGACGTGGAAGTCACGACCGAGATAGATCCTTCTCTCCTTAAGAGAGCTCTCAATAGGAAGAGCCAATTATTAGGGTTAAGAGCAGGAGAGGAGATCTAGCCTGTATATATAATGAATCCCATTGAGTCCTCCCATAAAATATCCAATAAGGTGAAGGCCTACACTGACCGTCCGATTACATCATATCCGATAAAAAGTGTGCTAACCCAATAAGATCACATAACTTTATTGGGCCTACAAAAATGTCTCAAAACTACATAATATCGGCACAACCCACTTTAATAAATCATAATTAATGACAGCTCATAATTAGATAAATCTAACAATCTAATATTCTTTTAAAAACAGTGACCGAGTAAGATCAAGAAAGCATTTCTGCTTGTCATGCCCCACCCCCAATACAGAGAGTATTGTCCACTCTGACCGAAATCGCACGGTTTTGTCCTTCGGGACGAACCGGACCCGACCAGGGGCCACTTCCCAGAATTTCCCTGGCTCGAGCACGCTTAACCACAAAGTTCTCAAGCTCATGTAGTGCCGGTTCACTTAAAAGACGCCTCTGTATTGAGAAGTGGCCCAGGGACTCAAGAGGTGGCCACTTCCCAGGAGGTCACCCATCCCAGAACTTCCCTGACTCGAGCACGCTCCTGTAGTGCCGGTTCACTTAAAAGGCACCTCTGTATTGAAGAGTGGTATCATTCCATTTATAGTACAGATCTGCCCTCTTTCGGAAAATATTTCAAAGATTCCCCATTGTTCTTAGTGGGCCCCACGGACTCAAGAGGTGGCCTCCGCCCACTTAACATGACACTTTGTTCCGTGAGCAAGAACCGGGTCCCGACATTCTCCGCAGCTTTAAACAATGGTTCGTCCTCGGACCGCAGACCTACTATTGAGGAACCAGCTTTGATACCATTCTGTCACGCCCCACCCCCAGTACAGAGAGTATTGTCCGCTCTGCCCGAAACCACACGGTTTTGTCTTTCGGGACGAACCGGACCCGACCAGGGGCCACTTCCCAGGAAGTCACCCATCCCAGAACTTTCTAGACTCAAGCACGCTTAACTACGGAGTTCTCAAGCTCCTGTAGTGCCGGCTCATTTAAAAGGCGCCTCTGTATTGAAGAGTGGTATCATTCCATTTATAGTACAGATCTGCTCTCTTTCGGAATGTATTCCGAAAATTCCCCATTGTTCTACAGATGGCCCCACGGATTCAAGAGGTGGCCCCCGTCCCCTAGGCATGACACTTGGCGTGACACTTTGTTCCGTGTGGTATTTTGTTCCGTGAGTAAGAATTGGGTCCCGACATTCTCCCCAGTTTTAAACAATGGTTCGTTCTTGAACCACAAACCTACTATTGAGGAATCGGCTCTGATACCATTTTGCTACGCCCCACCCCCAATACTTCCTAGACTCGAGCACGCTTAACTACAGAGTTCTTAAGCTTCTGTAGTGCCGGTTCACTTAAAAGGCGCCTCTGTATTGAAGAGTGGTATCATTCCATTTATAGTACAGATCTGCTCTCTTTCGAAATGTATTCCGAAGATTCCCCATTGTTCTACAGTGTGTCCTATGGATTCAAGAGGTGACCCCCACAGATTCAAGAGGTAGCCCCCGTCACCTAGGCATGACACTTGGCGTGACACTTTGTTCCGTGTGGCATTTTGTTCCGTGAGCAAGAATCGGGTCCCGACATTCTCCCCAGTTTTAAACAATGGTTCGTTCTCGAACCACAAACCTACTATTGAGCAACCAGCTCTGATACCATTCTGTCACGCCCCACCTTCCAATACAGAGAGTATTGTCCGCTCTGGCCGAAACCGCATGGTTTTGCCTTTCGGGGCGAACCGGACTCGACCACGGGTCACTTCCCAGGAGGTCACCCATCCCGGAACTTCCTTGGCTCGAGCACGCTTAAACACGGAGTTCTCAAGCTCCTGTAGTGCCGGTTCACTTAAAAGGCGCCTCTGTATTGAAGAGTGGTATCATTCCATTGATAGTACAGATCTGCTCTCTTTCGGAATGTATTCCGAAGATTCCCCATTGTTCTACAGTGGGTCCCACGGACTCAAGAGGTGGCCCCCATGGATTCAAGAGGTGGCCCCCGCCCACTTAAACATGACACTTGGCGTGACACTTTGTTCCATGTGGCACTTTGTTCCGTGAGCAAGAATCGGGTCTCGACATTCCGTGAGCAAGAACAGGAGCTTGAGAACTTCGTAGTTAAGCGCGCTCGAGTCTAGGAAGTTCTGGGATGGGTGACCTCCTGGAAAGTGGCCTTTGGTCAGATTCGGTTCGTCCCGAAGGACAAAACCGTGCGGCTTCGGCAAGAGCGGACAATACTCTCTATACTGGGTGTGGGGCATGACAGAATGGTATCAGAGCCGGTCCCTCAATAGTAGGTCTGTGGTTCGAGGACGAACCATTGTTCAAAGGTGGGGAGAATATCGAGACCCGGTTCTTGCTCACGGAGCAAAGTGCCACACGGAACAAAATGTCACGCCAAGTATCATGTTAAGTAGGCGGGGGCCACCTTTTGAATCCGTGGGGGACACCTCTTGAGTCCATGGAACCCACTGTAGAACAATCCGAAAGAGGACAGATCTGTACTATAAATGGAATGATACCACTCTTCAATACAGAGACGTCTTTTAAGTGAACCGGCACTACAGGAGCTTGAGAACTCCGTAGTTAAGCGTGCTCGAGCCAGAGAAGTTATGGGATGGGTGACCTCCTGGGAAGTGGCCCCTGGTCGGGTCCGGTTCGCCCCGAAGGACAAAATCGTACGGCTTCGGCCAGAGCGGACAATACTCTCTGTATTGGGGGTGGGGCGTGACAGAATGGTATCAGAGCTGGTCCCTCTTTTAAGTGAATCGACACTACAGGAGCTTGAGAACTCCGTGGTTAAGCGTGTTCCACGCCAAGTGTCATGTTAAGTGGGCGTGGGCCACCTCTTGAAACCATAAGACCCACCATAGAACAATGGGTAATTTTCGAAATACATTCCGAAAAAGGCAGATCTATACTATTAATGGAATGATACAACTCTTTAATACAGAGGCGCCTTTTAAGTGAACTGGCACTACAGTAGCTTGAGAACTCCGCAGTTAAGCGTACTCGAGTCAGGGAAGTTCTGTGATGGGTGACCTCTTGGGAAGTGGCCTCTGGTCGGGTCTGGTTCGTCCCGAAGGACAAAACCGTGTAGGTCTGTACTTCGAAGACGAACCATTGTTCAAAGATAGGGAGAATGTCGGGACCCGGTTCTTGCTCACGGAACAAAGTGCCACACGGAACAAAGTGTCACGCCAAGTGTCATGCCTAGGGGACGAGGGCCACCTCTTGAATCCATGGGACCCACTGTAGAACAATGGGGAATCTTCAGAATACATTCTGAAAGAGAGCAGATCTGTACTATAAATGGAATGATACCGCTCTTCAATACAGAGGCGCCTTTTAAGTGAATCGACACTACAGGAGCTTGAGAACTCCGTGGTTAAGCGTGTTCCACGCCAAGTGTCATGTTAAGTGGGCGGGGGTCACCTCTTGAATCCGTAGGACCCACTGTAGAACAATGGGTAATTTTCGAAATACATTCCGAAAAAAGGCAGATCTGTACTATTAATGGAATGATACAACTCTTTAATACAGAGGCGCCTTTTAAGTGAACTGGCACTACAGGAGCTTGAGAACTCCGTAGTTAAGCGTACTCGAGTCAGGGAAGTTCTGGGATGGGTGACCTCTTGGGAAGTGGCCTCTGGTCGGGTCCGGTTCGTCCCGAAGGACAAAACCGTGCGGTTTCGGCCATAGCGAACAATACTCTCTGTATTGGAGGTGGGGCATGAACAATGCTAATGTTCTATATTAGAAGAGAGTAATTATAGATAATGCGACATTAGAGTGGCCTAACTCTAAATTTATTAATTTGTTATCTATATATTTATTTGGTGTCTATGTGGGTGGGTATTGGTGAGAACATCTCAAATACCAGACATAAACCTCTGTTCTTGCGATTAATAGAGGCTTATTTACCCAAAAAAAAAAATCCTACAGATTTAAGCCAAATCATAAAACTAACATTATTTTTAAAATAGTCAAAAAAACTATCAAATTTAAAGATGACACGTCGGCACCACGATCAGTCATGTTACCACATCAGCATAAAAAAAATCCCCAAATACCCCTTTTTATCCCTGATTTCCAAAAAATTAAAAATTAAAAATCCACAGGCCTTTCTCCTCCCCTCCGTCATTGCCAGCAAAAGCTCCGACGCCGGCGCTGGCGTCCCACCCTCCACCCGCCTCTTCCCTCACAGTCCCATCATCGCTGCCGCCGCCGCCATATCTTCTTCTTCTTCCCTCCTACCCTGCCACCTCCCTTACTCTCCAACTCCGCCGCCTCAACTCCACTCCGCCGCCTCTAACCCGCCGCCTCCTTCCACCAGCATCTCTGTCTCCAGCACCCCTTTATCCACCCTTTGCCCTCCGCCCTCTGCCGCAACCCCCAAAAAAAATCACCTTCATCCTCATCTTCATCATCATCATCATCTTGCCCCCCCTCCTTCTCCTCCTCTGATGATGCTCAATAACGGTAATTTCTTAGATCATGACATATGGCGAATGACGTGTCACATGCATAAGCCAGTTAGGCCCCTGAGGGCCACGGAGAGGGAACCGGTGTGCTACAGTGGAGGCTTCCCTCGAACCCCGTCTCTGAGGTTGCACCCCACTCCTTGCCCCCGAGCACTTCAGCAGCCATGTCAACTGTCCATTTGCTCTACTCCGAGCTATCACAGACCCGAGCTTCCTCGGCCATCCGGCTCGCCTTCGAGCCTTCCTTCGGGATGAGCTTCCTCGCCCTCCCGGCTCTCCTCTGAGCCATCCTCCGACTCGAGGAGTCTCCCGACCTTCGGTGGTCTTCCAGACCACCCACAGCTCACCTCCGAGCTGTCACAGAATTGGCCTCCTCAGCCCCCTCAGCTCGTCTCCGGGCTACCGTAGAACCCAGATACCTCGGCCTCCCGCCCGTCCCCGAGCCTCCCGCCGAGCTCATATTCCTCGATCACATCGACCGACCAACGGCACCTATCGCAGGCGCGATCGCCTCACCTCCGCGAATCTCGCCATACGCGGGATATCCGCCAGCCAGATCCCATGTTCCATGCCGTCACGATCCCCCATTAACGAGCATGTTTCGCCATTAATGCGGGATCCTGCTTATCACGCGGGCGTGACGTCGCGTGCGTAACGGCTGGTGTGATTCCCGCGCCTGCCTGCCTATTGCTACCACTATATAAACCCCTCTTTAGATGGATCAAGTAAGTCATTTTTCCACTCACTAGGTCGTTACTCTGCTCGGATTTCCTGTCTAACTTGATCGTCGGAGGGTCCTCGGTGGTACAACCACCCCGGGACTTCCTTGCAGGTAGCTCGGCCCCAACGAATTCAAACCCATTGAGATCCACACACTTCAAGAGCTATCCTCCAACTCAAATCCCAGCCGTCCATCGTCGCTCCCAGCAGATCTACGGAAGGTAACATCTTGACGTGATACGATGCACGTCAGATGGCTCCATCTGTGGGAAGTTCTTGATTCCACTGAACAAAGTTCATCTTCCGATCTCAACTTAATGGTAAGTGACCACCGCGACGATCCAAGCACTGGCCGCCGCCTCCCTCACAACGGAGGCGCGGACGAATCGCCTCCCCCAGGCGTTCATGACACGTGTCACCCGCAACTGTCCCTTTTCCCCATACTCACACCGGGAAGGTCGGACAGAACCTTACGAATCGACCGGGCAACAACCCTGCTCGGCCAGTCCTTAGCAGGCCTCTTACAGCCCCTTCAGCGCTAAGGATCGAAGCCCTCACCAAGAGGCAATTGGGCACGCCCTTGCTCGGTTATCCCTGGCTGGTAGTTCCCTGCCCCGCAACGCCAGAGATCAAAGCCCTCGTCGAGAGACAACTTAGTAGCTTCACTGCTCGGTCCATCCTTAGCAGGCCTCTTACGGCCCCTCCAGCGCTAAGAATTGAAGCCCTCACCAAGAGGCAACTGGGCAGGCCCTTGCTCGGTTATCCTTGGCTGGTAGTTCCCTACCCTAGGACGCCAGGGATCAAAGCCCTCACCAAGAAGCAACCGGGCCTGTCCTTGCTCGGTTATCCATGGCTGGTAGTTCCCTACCCCACAACGCCAGAGATCAAAGCCCTCGCCAAGAGGCACCGGGAAGCAACCCTGCTCGGCCCGTCCTTAAGGATCAAAGCCCTCGCCAAGAGGCACCGGGCAGTAACCCTGCTCGGCCCGTCCTCAGTAGGCCTCTTACGGCCCCTCCCGTGCTAAGGATCAAAGCCCTCACCAAGAGGTAACCGGGCTCGCCCTTGCTCGGTTATCCCTGGTTGGTAGTTCCCTACCCGACAAAGCCAGGGATCAAAGCCCTCGCCAAGAGGCACCGGGCAGCAACCCTGCTCGGCCCATCCTTAAGGATCAAAGCCTTCACCAAGAGGCACCGGGCGGTAACCCTGCTCGGCCCGTCCTTAGTAGGCCTCTTATGGCCCCTCCCGCGCTAAGGATCAAAGCCCTCACCAAGAGGCAACTGGGCCTGCCTTTGCTCTGTTATCCCTAGCTGGTAGTTCCCTACCCCCACAACGCCAGGGATCAATGCCCTCACTAAGAGGCAGCCCAGCGGCTACCCTCCTCGGCTATCCCCGGCTGGTAATTCACTATCCCATGATGCCAGGGATCTAATCCTTCGCCAAGAGGCAACTGAGCAGCTTCACTGCTCGGTCCATCCTTAGCAAGCCTCTTACGGCCCCTCTAGCGCTAAGGATCGAAGCCCTCGCCAAGAGGCAATCAGCCACCCTGCCCGGTCATCCATAGCTGGTAGTTCACTACCCACCAACGCCAAGGATCAAAACCCTCTCCAAGAGGCCACCGAGCAGCTTCCCTGCTCGGCGCATCCCCAGTGGGCAGCCTCCTGCCCATCGGACGCTGAAGATCCAAAGCCCTCTTTGCGAGGCCGCCGAGTTTCTTCCCTGCTAGGTGCATCCCCAGCGGGCAGCCTCCTGCCCATCGGACGCTGAGTATCCGAAGCCCTCTTCGTGAGGCCGCCGAGTTTCTTCCTGCTCGGCGCATCCCCAGCGGGCAGCCTCCTGCCCATCAGACGCTGAGGATCCGAAGCCCTCTTCGTGAGGCCGCCGAGTTTCTTCCTGCTCGGCGCATCCCCAGCGGGCAGCCTCCTGCCCATCAGACACTGAGGATCCGAAGCCCTCTTCGCGAGGCCGCCGAATTTCTTCTTGCTCGGCGCATCCCCAACGGGAAGCCTTTAGCCCATCAGACGCTGAGGATCTGAATCTCTCTTCGTGAGGCCGCCGAGTTTCTTCCTGCTCGGCGCATCCCCAGCGGGTAGCTTCCTACCCTATAAAGTCACGGATCCAAGACCCGCCGAATAAACTCATACTCAACGCGCGATCAGCGCCTCAACTCCGACAAAGAGAGGATACCGACCTTCCTACACTCATCCTTCGTTCGACTCATACTCGATGCGGGACAACAAGAACGCCGTGTCGTCCCCGAACAATCCACCACGAGGAATTACCAGCGCCAAACCGCACAAAAAGAACCAAGCAGTCCACTTTCGACCCGGCCCACAAATAGATCGGAACGAGAGTGTGGGGCAAATGATGATGCTCAATAACGGTAATTCCTTAGATCATGACACGTGGCGGATGACGTGTCACATGCGTAAGCCAGTTAGGCCCCCGAGGGCTACAAAGGGGGAACCAGTGTGCTACAGTGGGGGCTTCCCTCGAACCCCGTCTCCGAGGTTGCACCCTACTCCTTGCCCCCGAGCACTTCAGCAGCCACGCCAACTGTCCATTTGCTCTACTCCGAGCTATCACAGGCCCGAGCTTCCTCGGCCATCCGGCTCGCCTCCGAGCCTTCCTTCGGGCTAAGCTTCTCCGCCCTCCCGGCTCGCCTCCGAGCCATCCTCCGGCCCGAGGAGTCTCCCGACCTTCGGTGGCCTTCCAGACCACCCACAGCTCACCTCCGAGCTATCACAGAATTGGCCTCCTCGGCCCCCTCAGCTCGTCTTCGGGCTACCGCAGAACCCAGATACCTCGGCCTCCCGCTCGTCCCCGAGCCTCCCGCCGAGCTCATATTCCTCGGTCACATCGACCGACCGACGGCACTTATCGCAAGTGCGACCGCCTCACCTCCGCGAATCTCGCCATACACGAGATATCCGCCAGCCAGATTCCATGTTCCACGCCATCACGACCCCCCATTAACGAGCCTGTCTCGCCATTAATGCGGGATCCCGCTTATCACGCGGGCGTGACGTCGGGTGCGTAACGGCCGGCGTGATTCCCGCGCCTGCCCGCCTGTTGCCACCACTATATAAACCCCTCCCCAGACGGATCAAGTAAGTCATTTTTCCACTCACTAGGTCGTTACTCTACTCGGATTTCCTGTCTAACTTGATCGTCGGAGGGTCCTCGGTGGTACAACCACCCCAGGACTTCCTTGCAGGTAGCTCAGCCCCAACGATCTCAAACCCATTGAGATCCACACACTTCAGGAGCTTTCCTCCAACTCAAATCCCAGCTGTCCATCGTCCCTTCCAGCAGATCTACGGAAGGTAACATCTTGACGTGATACGACGCACGTCAGCTACGCGTGCCGTATCGCGTCAAGATGTTACCTTCCGTTGATCTGCTGTTGGCGATGATGGACGGCCGAGATTTGAGTTGGAGGATAGCTCCTGAAGTTGTGGATCTTAATGGGTTTGAGGTCGTTAGGGACGAGCTACCTGCAAGGAAGTCCCGGGGTGGTTGTACCACCGAGGACCCTCCGATGATCAATTTAGACAGGAAATCCGAGCAGAGTAATGGCCTATTGAGTGGAAAAATGACTTACTTGATCCGTATGGAGAGGGGTTTATATAGAGGTGGCAACAGGTAGGCAGGCGCGGGAATCATGCCGGTCGTTACGCTCCCGGCGTCATGCCCGCGTGATAGGCGGGATCTCCCATTAATGGCGAGATAGGCTCGTTAATGGGGGATTGATTGTTAGGGATTCTGCGTGTTCAAGTTTTAGTTAAATACCGCAATCAAGACGGTTTCTCTTGTAGCTAGCCGGTTGAGTACGGGTCGTCCGCAGGGAGATGGGAATCTTTTTCTATGTGCTTTAACGAGTTAAGTCCAGTTTTCCAGATTTTGTTGTGATTAATTAAGTGGAAAAATGATATGTAAAGAGAGCTTGTTAGGGTTAGGATTAGGTTAGTTTGAGTTAGGAGTCTCCCACATCTTTCGTTGCCCCTCTTAATATCGGTGTTACGGTAATCGGCAACAACGTGGATTAGCACGACTAGGAAGGAACTTGCGAGTATAAGCTAGGCTTTCCAACGCATAAGTTCTTCCTTTTGGTACTTGTCCGTCCGTTCTTGGCTCTTAGCCATAACCTCCGGTTAATTCAACCACAACCGGTCTCACTACGGAATCACCGCTATCATGTAGGACAGGGTGCCGTAAGGAGCGGATTGTGGTTCAATTAACGGGAGTCGAATTAAGTTGTTGGGCAAGGAAAGAGTGAGAGAGATTTCCTTCTCTCAAACTTCCCTTATCCTACCCTAACAAGTATGAAACTACTCACACATCATAATGAAAAGAAAACAAAACAAAAGAGGAAGATAGAAAGAAGAGATTAGAAGAGAACAACTAGCTATTTGCGACCTCACCTTGGCAAGGATCAAGCGTAAGCATCATGGTTGTTTTAAGGATAAAGAAAAGAGAGAAGAAAGAAACAACAAAAAAAATAACAACAACTAAGTTAACAAATGAAAATTACAATAATTAACAAGAGAACAAGACAAGCATAATAATAAACGGTTCTTCTTTATTCATCATTCTTCACTCAAAAGCTCACTACAAGTTTTAATGGAGAAGAGATGAGAAGAGGAAGAAGAACATGTATTCTAAAACCTAGAGAAAAAAAATACAAGATTATGGACCCTTTCCTTCACAAAGTTCTGGGCTATTTATAGGCTGAAAAATGAAAACCTAGGGCAACCACCAGAACACAAATAAAAAGACCAAAACACCCCTGGAAAATCTTCGTCTGCGGCGCCAGTACGGCCGCGGAATCGCGGCCTAAGCATGCTTAGGCCGCGGAACCGCGGCCATATAGAGGAATTAGGTCTTAAGTTTTTGGGTCTTTTCCTGGTTCTGTGGGACCTTTATTCTGGTATATATCTTTTCTCCGATTTTCTTCACGTTTTTTCCAGAATTTCTGTTTGAGGGAAAGGTGATTTGATGTGGACTTTTTGTCATGATTTCCTCGAGCTCCGCGTAGATTTCTTGGATCTTGTGCTGCCATTGAGCCTTGTGCATGAAAATGACATTGATTTGACATTTTGTCTCTTAAACTGGTGTGTGGCAACAGATGGATAAAGAGCGGAGATCCGTGTTTTATCTGTGGTTGGCAGGAACCCGGATTTTGTCGTGTTTTCCATGAATTTCACCGTTTTAGAACCGAGAACCTGTATCCTACAATTGACTAGCAAACACGGCTCAAGAGTATCTACCGATATGCAATGTGATAAAAATTGGGCGGTATGAAAATGCAAAAATCTGATATGAACAAATACCCCCAAACTTATCATTTGCTCGTCCCGAGCAAAGCCAATTTATTCACAAAAAATTTCCTAACCTCACTTTCGCAGGGAACGCGATTGCACTGAGCATGTGCAACAAGCCGTTAAACCTCTAGGTGTCCCTAGTAAGAGGAGTGTTGTCTCCTGAGGGTTTTCAGCGGATACTACCCACAAAATCCGGTCAAGTTGGTTTTGTAAAATAACTAAGATTCAAACTCTAAAGTTTTGTTTCAGAAAATAACAATTCTATGGTCCCAAGTCTAGACTATCAAACCCTTATTTTTCACACCTCGCTTCTTATTTAACTACAGCTTTTATATGTCTTTACGTGCAGTGCAAATAGTGTCGTTAAGTTCCAGAAGGGTCGAATAAAGTCCTCATGTCACACAATAAAGCCCAGATAAAAATTTTGAAAGGATCACATAAGTTTTATAAAGAGTTAAGCATTTTTCAAGTTTCGTTTTCCAGTAAAGTTTCAACTTTAGAATTTCTATCTTCCTTAACAGGAAAACTAGGTCTTATTCTTCACTCCACATTTTTCTTGTTTTCATTTCATACACACCTCTGTGAACATGCAATAGTCTTTATCATAGAGTAAAACCTTCATATCTCCGCTAAATTTTTTTATAAAAGCCTGTCTTTTATCAAGATTATTCTCACACAAAGAACCGTTAGGAATTTTAACTAGGAGAGAACACTTGCTTGATTTTGTTTTAATCTGGACTTTCTAGGCTTCTTAGCGAGCTTTGGGCCAATGCACCCAAACCAGTTGGTTTTAGGGCATTAGGTGTAGAAACATCCCAGCGGACTTAATTACTCAAGTTACCTAGGTCCAAAAACAAAAGACAGTTTAGCGTGAAAATCAGATGATTTAATACGAACGGAGATATAACCGGCAGTTCAGTTATTTTTTTGGATAAAAGACGTGTTTAGTGGGTTTGGTGTGTAATCATTCCAATCAAGTTCCAGATGGGTTATTTTTCAGACTTAGTTCCAATTACGGCATCAATAACATTCCTTCATATTCGCTTTACTTCATAAACTATTCTTGACATTACTTATTTCAGAACAAACCTATTTGATCCTCATAAAATCATTTATCTGTTTAAAGTTTTTAAACATAAAAGACTTGTCATCTAATTTCCAAAAACTCACGACACGTGTAGTGTAATGTAAAGACGTATATCAGCTATAGTTAACTTTAAATGAGAGTTATTTTTCAGGTTTTCAAAATATAAACATAAGATTTAGTTATTCTTATTTTATCAAACAAAACCGTCGAAATGTTGAATCAGAGTTCTTCCATAAGCTAACTTGACAGAAAAGTTTTTATATTTTTAGAAAATTTTCAGATTTTTATGGATTTTATGGATTTTAATATGCAGATGCAGAATATACATATGAATGCGAAGGTAAGAAATGCGTACCGAGCGTACCCCCAAACTTAAACTGGACAGTGTCCTCACTGTCATTGCATGAAGAGATCATTTGAAGGGTCAAAATTGTCGGTTAGCGATACACAATTTTTTATTTGTTTTTGTTTTTAAAGAAAAGAAAAAGAATATACACAAATATATACAAAATGGTTTGTACATACCCCCAAACTTATTTGGAACAGTGTCCACTGTTCTTGGCTGGATAACCGAAGTTTGAAGGTAGGCAGAGGAAGATCATGCAGGGTAAACCGGCTCCTGTAAGAATAGGAGCTCCTCTGTTGGTTCAGCGGTAAGATACGGTTTTAGTCGGTGTCCGTTCACTTTGAAAAATGAACCGTCCTTTGGATTTTCCAAATCCACAGCGCCCTGCGAATATACATTCCGCACAAAATACGGCCCTTTCCAGCGAGATCTGAGCTTTCCAGGATGGAAGTGAAGTCTGGTGTCGTAAAGCAGTACCTGCTGACCAGGTACGAAGGTTTTGCGCAAAAGGTGTTTATCGTGAAACACCTTCGTTCAATTCTTAACGACAACCGCGTTATCGTAAGCCTCATCCCTAAGCTCGCTCAGTTCGTTCAGTTGCAGCTTCCGATGGCTGCCCGCATTCTCGAGAGACAGATTCAACTCCTTTATCGTCCAAAATGCGCGATGCTCTATTTCGACAGGTAGGTGGCAGGCTTTTCCGTACACAAGCCGATAGGGAGACATGCCAAGGTCGGTCTTATAAGCGGTTCGAAATGCCCAAAGGGCATCAGTGAGTTTCAGCGACCAATCCTTACGGTTCTTGGAAACCGTCTTCTCCAGTATCTGCTTGATTTGCCGATTTGAAACTTCGGCCTGCCCGCAGGTTTGGGGGTGGTAGGGCGTAGAGAGCTTATGATTAATGGAGTATTTCCGCATCAAGGCTTCGAAAGTTTTGTTGCAGAAATGACTTCCATTGTCGCTAATGATCGCTCGGGGGTGCCCAAACCGGGAGAAAATATTTTCTTTAAGGAACCTAATGACAACCTTGTTGTCGTTAGTCCGGCTGGGCATAGCCTCGACCCATTTAGAGACGTAATCAACAGCGGGAAGGATGTACAAGTTCCCAAAAGAGCTGGGAAACGGCCCCATGAAATCTATCCCCCAAACATCGAAAATCTCCACAACCAAGATCGGTTGGAGCGGCATCTCGTTCCTCCGGGATATCCGGCCCATGTGTTGGCACCGGGAGCAAGTCTTGCAATAGTCATGAGCGTCTTTGAAAAGTTGTGGCCAGTAGAAACCACATTGCAAGATCTTCTCAGCTGTCTTTCTGGGGCCAAAATGCCCGCCACACGCTTGATCGTGGCAAAATGACAGCACACTCTTGAATTCCTCGTCAGGGACACACCGACGAATAATCTGGTCGGGACAGTACTTGAACAGATAGGGTTCGTCCCGGTAAAAGTGTTTTACTTGGGATAAGAAGCGAAGTCTGTCCTGACTTGACCATTCAGTCGGTAGTAATCCCGTGGCCAAATAGTTCACAATATCTGCGAACCAAGGTTCGCAAGATACTGTCAAGAGCTGTTCATCCGGGAAAACGTCGTTGATCGGAATTGGAAGCGAAGGCGAAGAAGGAAGTCGTGAGAGATGGTTGGCAACCACGTTTTCACATCCTCGTTTGTCCTTAATGACAAGGTCAAACTCTTGAAGCAAGAGGATCCAACGGATTAACCGAGATTTTGCATCTTTCTTCGCAAAAAGATGACGCAGAGCAGAATGGTCGGTGTAGACAATGACTGGAGAGCCGATGAGGTAGGGCCTGAACTTTTCTAAAGAAAATACAACAGCTAAGAATTCCTTCTCAGTTGTTGTATAATTGAGTTGGGCGTCGTTCAGGGTTCGGCTCGCATAATAGATTACGTGCGGCATCTTGTTGATGTGTTGTCCAAGAACAGCACCAATGGCAAAGTCGGATGCATCGCACATAATCTCGAGTGGGTGCGTCCAGTCAGGTGAAGAGAGAACGGGAGCAGAAGTGAGTGAGCGTTTCAATGACTCGAATGCAGTCACACAGCTCGAGTTGAAGTCAAATGGCGTATCCTTGGCCAGCAAAAGAGTCAAGGGCCTAGCAATCTTGCTAAAGTCCTTGATGAACCGTCTGTAGAAACCGGCATGGCCAAGGAAGGCTCGGATATCTCTGACGCATCGGGGAGGAGGTAGATTGGAAATGACCTCAATCTTTGCTTTGTCAACCTCTATGCCATTTTGCGAGATGATATGTCCTAAGACAATACCTTCGCGCACCATGAAGTGGCATTTCTCCCAATTCAAAGTGAGATTCTTGTCCTTACATCGGGTAAGGACAGCGTCAAGATGCAGCAAACACTCGTTGAAGGAATCGCCGAAGATAGAGAAATCATCCATGAAGATCTCCAGAAATTTTTCCACCATGTCTGAGAAAATTCCCATCATACACCGCTGGAAGGTAGCGGGCGCATTGCATAACCCAAAGGGCATGCGTCGATATGCAAACGTGCCGAAAGGACAAGTGAAAGTGGTCTTGTCCTGGTCTTTTTCGGCGATGGGAATTTGATTATAGCCGGAGTAGCCATCAAGAAAGCAGTAGTACTCGTGTCCGGCCAATCGTTCAAGCATTTGGTCAATGAAAGGTAGCGGAAAGTGGTCTTTCCGCGTTGCGGCGTTGAGTTTTCTGTAATCAATGCACACTCGCCACCCAGTTTGGGTGCGAGTAGGGATTAACTCGTTCGCCTCGTTAGTGATGACCGTGATGCCCGACTTCTTGGGGACAACATGAATGGGGCTAACCCACTGGCTATCAGAGATAGGGTAAATGATACCACCATCTAGACATTTTACGATCTCCTTCTTCACAGCCTCTTTCATGACTGGATTGAGACGTCTTTGTGGATCCCGGGCTGGTTTGGCATCATCCATCAGATGAATGTGATGCTCAACGATCAGGGGACTAATCCCCTTGATGTCCGCCATGGACCAGCCAAAAGCTTGCCTGTTGCTGTGCAAGACCACGAGAAGGGCTTTCTCTTGCTCGGGAGCTAGAGAAGCCGAAATGATAACAGGGAGGGTCTCGTTCTCACCTAAGTAAGCGTACTTAAGGTGAGACGGCAAAGGCTTGAGTTCAAGCGTTGGAGGTGAAACGATGGAAGGCAAGATTGGTGCAAAGGTCTCAAACTCAAAGGACTCCAGCAAAGGTTCAAAACGAGTGTAAGCGACCGAGTCGGATGGTTCAGGTAACTCATCCGGAAAGTCGAAGGATTCAAACTCGGGTTGTGCGCGGCTAAGATCGTTCGAGAACGTGAAACACTCGTAGTCGTTGTCGGGCGCAGAAACAGCAGCAGGTTCGAAGAGGAACGCACTAGTGGCGTCAAGATTATCGTGATCAAACAGAAACTCCTCGAATTCACACTCTTCTGGGGTGATCTCCTGGATCGAGCAGACGTCCAGTATATGAGCATTAGGTTCGGCGGGCTGATTCCCCAACCTAAAAATGTTGAGTTCAATCGTCATGTTTCCAAAAGAGAGGTTCATCGAACCATTGCGACAATTGATCACAGCATTTGAGGTTGCAAGAAATGGGCGACCGAGTATCACCGGAATTTGATTCCGGGGGTTAGCTACAGGCTGTGTGTCTAATACAATGAAGTCAACGGGGAATATGAAGTCCCCGACTTTTATTAACACATCCTCTAGCTCACCCCTAGGATGGGTGATCGATCGGTCGGCCATTTGGAGAGTGCAGTGCGTGGGTTTCAGCTCTCCGACGCCTAATTGCTCGTATACTGAATACGGAAGCAGGTTAACACTGACACCAAGATCTAATAGTGCGCGGTTGATGTTCTTATCCCCAATAGTAATAGAAATCATAGGACAGCCAGGGTCCTTTCGTTTTTATGGTAAAGATTGGGTAAGGGCATCACTCACAGCACTAGCCAAGAAAACTTTCTTGGGTACCTGAGACTTCCTCTTTTTCGTGCACAAGTCCTTTAAGATTTTCGCATAGGACGGGACTTGTTGGACAGCATCTAAAAGAGGAATGTTAATGTTAACCTGCTTAAATAACTCCAGAATCTTCTCCATTTGAGGATTTTGTTTATTAGACCTCAACCGGTTTGGAAATGGAACATTTTGAAAATTGGTTGAGTCTAATGCTGGAGGAGGAGATTGTGGAGTTGGAACGGATCCCAGAACAGGTGTTTTCGTGGAGTGAGAAGTGGGTCCATTCAGAGCAGAAGAAGAGGAAGGAGAGCCCTGTGAAGAACGGAGAATAGGCTCAGAAGACGAAGAAGCAGGAGAAGAAGAAGAAGAAGAAGCAGCGGTCGGGGTGTCATCGTTGATCCGTGTGCCAATGTTGTTTTGCAGCATCCTTCCCGATCTCAGTGTGGTCACGGCACTCACATTATGGTTCTGTTGTTCAAGAGCAACATGTGCATTATGTGGGTGACCGGGATTTGGGAGTGGCTGGGACGGGAGCTTCCCCTTCTCTCGCTCGCTTAAGGCCGCATTCAGCTGTGCAATCTGGGCCTCGATGGTCTTGATGCTTTGCTCGTGAGCGGCAGTGTGTTGCACTAAGGACTGAATGGAAGACTGGATGTTGGCGGTGGACTGAGTTGATTGTTTAACGAACGCCTCCAGATTTCGTTCGAGCGAGAAAACCTTATCGTTATTTGACGGAACAAAGTTGTTTGGTGGAAAAGAATTGTTGGGTGCAAAGTTGTTCGTCTGATTTTGGAAAGGTTGGGGTTGGAAGGGCTGCTGATACTGAGCTTGCTGTTGCGCTTGTTGTTGCGGCGGAGGGGCCCTTTAGAAATTGTTGCCTTGGAATTGATTCCGATTCTGATTCCAGGCGAAATTGGGGCGGTTCCTCCAACCGGGATTGTAGGTGGAAGAGTATCGATCATTCCTCGGTCTTTGCTGAAATGCAGCATTAACCTGATCCTGTCCTTGCGATGGTGGATTGTAAGGACACTCTTCGGTCAAGTGAGAAGGATCGGAACAACAAGCGCAGATGGTACGAAGGGGGAGAACAGGGGCAGGAGCAGGAGAAGAAAATTTGCTCTCTATCGCTTCAAGCTTTCTTATTATTGCAGCCATTTCAGCTTTCATTGCAATAGAGACATCAAGTTGGTGAATTCCTACCCTAGACTGACCGGTAGAAGTGGAGGTAGAAGAAGAAGAAGTCGTTCTGGTGCTCTCCCATTGTAGCATTTGCTCCGCAAGGTCGTCAAAGAATTGCCACGCTTCCTCGTCAGATTTCGATAGGAAGTGGTCCTGACAAATGGTTTCCAGCAACTGCTTCGTTGCTGGGTTCAGGCCCTCGTATAAGGTTTGGCAAAGTTGCCATTTCTCTATACCGTGGTGAGGACACTGAACAAGAAGGTCTTTGTACCGGTCAAAGCACTTCCAGAAGGGTTCAGAAGGAAGCTGAGAGAATTGGTTGATTTCATTTTGAATCCTTGCGGTTTTATGATTCGGATAAAATTTCTTTAGAAACGCTTTTACAAACTCGTCCCAACTGGTTATGGAGTGGGAAGCGGTGCTATACAGCCATTTTTCAGCAAGATCGCATAAAGTGAATGGAATGACCCGTAGATGTATAGCATCGTCCGACAGTTGGGTAGTTTTCATCATGGCACAGACGTTTTGAAATTTGTTGATGAAGATATAGGCATCTTCAGATTCAAGCCCATGAAATCGTGGAAGCATGTTGATGAAGTGGGGCTTAATTTCAAAATTATCTCCATTGGCCGGTGGAAGAGACAGGCAGGTGGGAAGTGCAGAACGGGTGGGATAGAAACGGTCCTGGAGCGCGATTCGCTGCGGCGCTACAACAGGCGGTGGTGGTAGGTTATTGGTCTCCGTAGGAGGTGGAGCCAATCCAGGGGTAGTCAAAGAGATGTTCGGATTAAATCCTGACATCGCGGAAGAAGAGGTTGGTGAAGGTGAAGGTGAAGATGTATGAACAGAATTCCGGTCAACGTCGGAGTTGGCCGGCAAAGGAAGGGGTGAAAGAGGAGTGGACGGAATATCGACGTCTGAGTCGATCGCGTAGTCGGTAGCGACTAACGTAACGCGGACTAGACTGGCGCTAGTGTCCCGAGTCCAAGCGGACATACACTAAACGAGTTTAGTATAGTCAAAGCGGAGAAGCTGAGGGTAAGAAAACGTCAATGGAGAAAGGCGATGGGTGGTGGGTGAAAAATGGAGTTTTGGCGACAAAGGGCAAGTTTTTATAAAAGTTTTTTTGATTTTTGGTTCTTTTTTTTTTTTAGAAAGAGCTTAATAGAAATATGTACGGACTTACGGCTTTAAGCAATCATAAACAAGATATGCACAATCACACCTAGATCTAGGGTCACCTAGGTCTGCTAGACCTGCTCCAGAACTTGATTGTCGAAGTAAAACTGTGTCGAGAAACGGGCTTAAGATACACTGATCACGAGGCCAGGTAAGTGCAGAGATAAGGGGAGGTTTTCCAACGCTTTCGCGAAGTTCCTTAATTAAGTAACCCTTTCTCTTTTGGCGGTTGCGCCGTTAACACTTTCCTAGACACCCCGTAAACAATATACCGTTAAGCGAGGTTCTAAACACGGTTTAACTTCTCCTAATGAGCGCGAAGTCCTTAGGGCTGCAGTCTAGTATTTTTTAATTACAATGGACAATGCATATGCTTTTGTGATTTTTGGGGTCCTGGGAAGGGTGATGAAATCCCCACCCAATCTGAATTGGTTTCAAGCCCCTTAAGTCCGTATTAAAGAATGCAAAGCGGTAACAAATCAACTGCAAATAATTTTTATTTTTAGCGCGGCACAAAGAATCCTGCACAAGAACAGTTTATTGGAAGGGGGAAGAGAGTTTGCGCAAAGAATGCTGCTGAAAACACAATTCAGTGGAGTCCAGAGGAGTGAGGAGGAGGAGAGAAACACTTACAGGGAATTTGAAGCCCTGATGGCACCAGACGGCCGCGGATCCGCGGCCTAATCCAGCTTATGCCGCGGTTCCGCGGCAGTAAGGTGAGATTGGGACATCATTTTTCTTGGGTTTGCTTCTTTGGGTGTCCTCTTCTGTTTTTAAGACCCTGAATCTGGATTTGCTCACTGGTTCTGTTCCAGAATCTTTCGGTAGACCGTTTTTTCGTTTTAATCCGTCGCGGTGTAGCTGCGAAATGTGGGTCTAACTTCCCACGTCTTTGGCACTGAACTTGAACTCCGTATTTTCCTGCACACTTGCACAAAAACTAATCAAAAATAACAAGATGATTTTTTTACAAAGTATATTTTTTGTTGTTGTTTTTCGGTTGTTTTTATATTCACAAGTTAACCCGAAATTACACAAAGAAATAAACTACCGTCTCCCCGGCAACGGCACCATTTGATTGTTAGGGATTCTGCGTGTTCAAGTTTTAGTTAAATACCGCAATCAAGACGGTTTCGCTTGTAGCTAGCCGGTTGAGTACGGGTCGTCCGCAGGGAGATGGGAATCTTTTTCTATGTGCTTTAACGAGTTAAGTCCAGTTTTCCAGATTTTGTTGTGATTAATTAAGTGGTAAAATGATATGTAGAGAGAGCTTGTTAGGGTTAGGATTAGGTTAGTTTGAGTTAGGAGTCTCCCACATCTTTCGTTGCCCCTATCGGTGTTACGGTAATCGGCAACAACGGGGATTAGCACGACTAGGAAGGAACTTGTGAGTATAAGCTAGGCTTTCCAACGCATAAGTTCTTCCTTTTGGTGCTTGTCCGTCCGTTCTTGGCTCTTAGCCATAACCTCCGGTTAATTCAACCACAACCGGTCTCACTACGGAATCACCGCTATCATGTAGGATAGGGTGCCGTAAGGAGCGGATTGTGGTTCAATTAACGGGAGTCGAATTAAGTTGTTGGGTAAGGAAAGAGTGAGAGAGATTTCCTTCTCTCAAACTTCCCTTATCCTACCCTAACAAGTATGAAACTACTTACACATCATAATGAAAAGAAAACAAAACAAAAGAGGAAGATAGAAAGAAGAGATTAGAAGAGAACAACTAGCTATTTGCGACCTCACCTTGGCAAGGATCAAGCGTAAGCATCATGGTTGTTTTAAGGATAAAGAAAAGAGAGAAGAAAGAAACAACAAAAAAAATAACAACAACTAAGTTAACAAATGAAAATTACAATAATTAACAAGAGAACAAGACAAGCATAATAATAAACGGTTCTTCTTTATTCATCATTCTTCACTCAAAAGCTCACTACAAGTTTTAATGGAGAAGAGATGAGAAGAGGAAGAAGAACATGTATTCTAAAACCAAGAGAAAAAAAATACAAGATTATGGACCCTTTCCTTCACAAAGTTCTGGGCTATTTATAGGCTGAAAAATGAAAACCTAGGGCAACCACCAGAACACAAATAAAAAAACCAAAACACCCCTGGAAAATCTTCGTCTGCGGCGCCAGTACGGCCGCGGAATCGCGGCCTAAGCATGCTTAGGCCGCGGAACCGCGGCCATATAGAGGAATTAGGTCTTAAGTTTTTGGGGCTTTTCCTGGTTCTGTGGGACCTTTATTCTGGTATATATCTTTTCTCCGATTTTCTTCACGATTTTTCCAGAATTTCTGTTTGAGGGAAAGGTGATTTGATGTGGACTTTTTGTCATGATTTCCTCGAGCTCCGCGTAGATTTCTTGGATCTTGTGCTGCCATTGAGCCTTGTGCATGAAAACGACATTGATTTGACATTTTGTCTCTTAAACTGGTGTGTGGCAACAGACGGATAAAGAGCGGAGATCCGTGTTTTATCTGTGGTTGGCAGGAACCCGGATTTTGTCGTGTTTTCCATGAATTTCACCGTTTTAGAACCAAGAACCTGTATCCTGCAATTGACTAGCAAACACGGCTCAAGAGTATCTACCGATATGCAATGTGATAAAAATTGGACGGTATGAAAATGCAAAAATCTGATATGAACAGGGATCGTGATGGCGTAGAACGCGGGACGTGGCCGGCGGATATCTCGCGTATGGCGAGATTCGCGGAGGTGAGGCGGTTGCGCCTGCGATAAGTGTCGTTGGTCGGTCGATATGACCGAGGAATATGAGCTCGGCGGGAGGCTCGGGGACGGGTGGGAGGCCAAGGTATCCAGGTTCTGCGGTTGCCGGGAGGGCGTGGAAGCTCAGCCCGAAGGAAGGCTCGAGCCCGTGGTAGCTCGGAGTAGAGCAAAGGGACGGTTGATTTGGCTGCTGAAGTGCTCGGGGGGCAAGGAGTGGGGTGCAACCTCGGAGACGGGGTTCGAGAGAAGCCCTCCACTGTAGCACACTGTTTCCCCCTCCGTGGCCCTCAGGGGCCTAACTGGCTTACGCATGTGACACGTCATCTGCCACGTGTCATGATCTAAGGAATTACCATTATTCAGCATCATCATCCTCCGATACGGGTTCCTCCTCGACTCCCCCTTAGAAAAAATTATTAATTATTCAATTAATTTTAAGGGTTTTTTACTTATAGACCCCCAAAACATACCAAATTCCTTTCAACCCCAAAAACTTAGTATTTACTTTTTACCCCTCCCAAAATTTTTAAGATACTGTATTTTACCTCCTTTACGATTTCCGTCAATTTTTAATAGCATAACATCAAATTTTTCTTTAAAATATTACAACCACTTTTTTTCTTTGGAAATACTTAATTTCTTTCTCAAATTGAAATTAGGACTTAGGCTTCTACTGTACCTTTCTCAAAATCGACCATAAAATCATAAGTATTTTCAACATTCTTTTCTAGTTATGAAGAAGTTGAATACTTCTGTGATTTTACTTGTTGTTTTCGGGTAAATAGTAAATTTAAAATATATGGAGAAAATTTAAAGTTAAAGGGATTTTTTTCTGACGGAAATCGTAAAGGGGGTAAAATGATGCAACTTATTAGTTTTTTTTGGGTAAAAAGTAAATACCAAGTTTTGAGGGATTAGAAAGGAATTTGCTATGTGGAGGGCTACAAGTAAAAACCCAAATTTTAATCGTTATTAAAACTATTTAATTAATATTTAATACTTATTAAAATTATTTAAATACAATTATAATTAATTAATTATATTATGAGATGGGCAAAATGGTCATTTAATAGGAACAGTAACGTTGACGGTCAAAAGTCATGGTAGTTTCTTGATAGTTTCAAAGGTAATGCAAATTTTGTTAAATTGGCTTAATACTGCTGGTAGTTTTGAGTAAATAAGCCATTAATAGATCTAGGCCACATGTTACGGATAAGAAAAACACCGACCCATGTGTACTCCCCTTATTTCCCAACTTTTCATTGTTGGGTCTAATAGTTTCCAACTGTGAAGAGGTGGTAAAAATGGATTCGGAGTGGCTGTTGTTATGGGCAAAATAGCAAGGGTCTAAATCCATCCACAATATAAATGAACGGCCGATATTTGTGTGAAACATTAGGGTCTTTGGTATTGGTGTATTGTACGTAGAATTTATGGTCAGGATTGGAGCAGAACGCTCCTGCTATTATTTGTTGCAGAGCAACCGCTCTTTTTCCGGTAAAAACGGGATTCCATATCCAAATATGTTTGTACTTGGAATAAAAAATATTAGACATCTCGGCCTGTGCAATGCATTTGTATTATTATACTAAAATATGTACTATAAAATTTTAAAATATATTAAAATATTTTCAAACTAGTAATTGAAAGAATATTTCGGGAAAAAATGATAGTGACCTCAGCATCAAACAAAACTTTGTACGACTTTAACATTATAAAATACATATAACTTGAAGAAAAACATTAAAATAATAAGCACATGTTTTCCTACTATTACACTCGACTAGAAAGTCAATGTTTGGGATCAATCACAAGTTAATATCTAAAGCAATCTCTTCTTCAAATATAGACGATGATGATAAGAGTAATCAGGGTCTGCAGGGCACCAACTGTAGTGGCCTCATCAATTGCGAGTGGGGCCCAATGGGTATTTGG
The DNA here is from genome assembly GCA_030015575.1 of Agapanthus africanus. Lineage (NCBI taxonomy): Eukaryota > Viridiplantae > Streptophyta > Magnoliopsida > Asparagales > Amaryllidaceae > Agapanthus > Agapanthus africanus. The sequence continues at coordinate 421,933,962 of JASDDO010000010.1, read as the reverse complement.
TAATTAAACCGTTCGGGCTTCATCCACAATGGATGAGACCACTGCAGGCCCCTTATTGATTAATGGTATCACATAATTAATATCAAAATTTGGAAATTTCATTTTCGTTTAGAGAGAGATTGTATAGATATAGTTATGAGATGATCCTCTAAAGAAAACGTCAAAGATAGGGATGTCAAAAAAATGGCATGTTACCCATTTAGCCTCCGTAAAACATAGGTAACGGGTCAAAGTTTTACTACCCGTTAAAATATTGCATGTACTTGGCCCGCCTGTTTACAAGTATCACTGGGTCAATTCGGCCCACGGTTTTGTGAGTTTTACCCGGCCTGTCACCGGGTCTACCAGATTCATGGGTTTGTGGGTTTAACCCGGACCATATTGAAAAAGTCAATGACTTTTCATTAATTTTCCTAAATATATGAATTCTATTAAGAATTTTTGTGGGAATGTAAATTTGAATATTTATATTGTGTTTAATTAGGATTGTTAATGTACACTCCATGAGCATATACACGCAAAAAAAAATTCTTTTAAATTACAAAAAATATCTCATGATACTCAAAGTTATCCGCTAACCCGTAGATGGATGACCTATTTATCAATTCATGGGTTATTGTTTGCTCTAAAATTAGATATGCATTAAAAACAAAAATAATCAGCGCGACGCTATCTCTCTCGACGGACGGGCCGTCGTTAGAAGAGGGGAAAACATCTTCCTTAATAAATTAGAAACAGACCCCTTTGGTTGTATAGACAAAAATTTATAAATGACACCGCAAAGATAATAGTCATTCGGCCATCATATTATTGATAAAACTGGGTTACAGTTACATATAATCTGATAATAAAAACAAACTCTCAAATCTTTGGATTATGATCTCGTCCTGAAAACCGAGTGTAAGAGTAAGGATGAGCATCTAAATCTCCTACATCGCAAGCCTCAAGTCGAATCATGATTTATCGGACACACTGCTCAGCCTGCTCTCAATACCCGAGGGCAGGAATGAACGTCTAAATCGCTCGGTCGTTTATTGCCAAACCGAACGGAGGGCCGATCGTTTCTCCTAGACTGCGACCAATCCCAGAATCACAACACAAGGGCAAGAATTGATGTCTAAATCTTCTGTATTGTGACCACCAAGCTTGATACAGTCGGAGGCCGAGATTAGTTCTATTATCATCTTACGAGAGTATGGATGGACGTCTGAATCTCTTGTAGGCATAATAACAACCCTGATCTGGCTATCGGCGCTCTCAATCATGCGCCAATTGGTGTTATATGAGTGTTGGCATGCCAAAAGGGGGGCAGAGTGGTATTCCTTCATTTTCATGCTCTGCTTTCTGTAGATCTAAAAGAATGTGGAGGCATACCTGATCGAGTGGGGCTGGTCGTTTCAAATCTCGACAGGGTCTCGATGGAGATGACGTTAGTCGCCGGATTTTAGGTAACATGAACTATAGTAGGGTGGCTGAGAAGCCCTACAAGTAGGAAAATTGATAATTGGTTGGTTGATTGAGAGAGATTCTCTTCTTCGTCTTCAATTCTGTTTTTTTATAAGATTACGGTTTGTTTAGGAATAGTTGAACCCTAAATTTTCCTTGATTTGAACATCAATTACACTCTTTCTTGGTGCTTAACTTTCACAACTACCGATTTCTAATTGATTGTAAATCACTTATAAAATCTTATTCTGATCCTTCGTATCTTCTTTGATTATATTGACCCGGTTGCTTAAGTAAGCAATTCGGCCCCTAAATGATTTGGGTCGAACTAATCTTTTCCTAGTCTGTCTCATTCGGTCCGCTTAACCGAATGCCATTTTTTTGTGTAAACAGTTACCCTCACATCCGTCCGCCCGCAGTGGGTCGGGTCATGAGCATAAAATTCAACACCCGTTAAAATCCGGACATTTCTACCCGTACCCGTTTTATCCACTACCTGCAATGACCCGCACGCGGGTGACTTGACCTGCCCGTTTAACACCTCTAGTCAAAGCTATGCAGATATTTAATTTGGCGGATACACATGCAATTAGAAAATGAATAAAATTTTTGAAATAATAATACAAATATTTTATTTGGATGCAAAAAAGTACCCTCGACATGGAGAAAATGTTAAATCTATAGCTATATTCCTAAACTCTATTGTTTTAGAGGATCTTAGAATGTTACTTCCATCACATCAAAACTCCAAAGTTATTATAAGGGTTTGGCGTTTTATTTAAATATTCCAACACGTCCCCACAGGTCGAAGGCACTTTAGGCCGAAACAGTCTCCACCTCATTTAAGTTTTAATCAAAAAAGAAATAAAATCCTAATGAGGTGTCTTCTTCTAGAAGCTTTCTCGAGTAAATTACGAAAATGCCCATCAACCGTATATACATATCCGCATCCGTATTCCGAAGAATATGAATACAAAAGAGACGAAAATAATCCATCAGTATAATACTAGGATCCGGTTTAAACCAAAGCCCACTAGTATTATCCGCCTGAATATCGTAAGTGCATAAGTACACGTATGTGATCGAAACCCTGCCATAAAACCATACGGCCTCTACACCTTTTGCCCGGTGCAGGGAAACCCTCTGTGTGAGACTCTAAAGACTCGACAGTACGCTGACAGTGGGTTTAGCCACAAGCCGCAAGCGGTACTGGCTGCACATAACGGCTACCCAGGTATCTGTCGATAAGAAGGCCGATGAGCTAACTCATCCGAAGTCCTACTGAGCCTATCTGTGACAATCTCCGTACAGTCCGGTCTGTTCGTCTAAGAGTATCGCATATCGGGCCTAAGGGCGGTAATCGTCAGACCCCTAATAGCGCAATAAGTCGTGTCGGAGTGTAACTCAAAACACCCTAAGAAACTACTGGAGTACATACCAGTAAATCTCGTTTGTCTTGGCCAAGGTCTTTGTGTAATGGCCTTCCGAATACAGCGCGATATCAACCCCCAATACCGGAAGAGATGAATCCTATCTAACCGCCACTGCCTCCAAATGCTTCGGGATTACACGCAACTACTACCTGTTTGCACGACTCCTTTGAGCCGTGGTAGGGTAGTAATCAAAAAACAGTGGGAACACACTCGAGGCGAAGTAGCAGTATCAAGTCGACAGACTATGTTGTACTCATATTACCTGGGAACTGCTACCCGACGATAGGAATAATACCCACCAACAGTCTCAAACGAGTCATGTCCGGTATACTCATAACCTAATAAGCACCTGTATATTATCTCCAGCACGACGTACTAATGGCCGTGGGACAGACTATCTCCCATGCTGGGATGAGAAGCGTATACACTAGTCTACTCTAGAGTATCGATACCCCGTCTTGATAATCCTACGACTAGAGACCTGTATAGGATGTGCTTATAGGATGTGCTTATAGACTATCCAGTCCCCATTAGTGTGACTGCCATCACAACGCTGATAATCAAGCAAAAGATCCTAAGAGTTCTTCCAATATGTGTAAGCGATATGCTAAGAAACACATACACATATTAAGGTAGAAACAAACCAGGTAGCATACTACCATTTCGAGAAAGACTGTTACTATATCCGTGTATATCCCAAGTTTCTATTAAGTAATATACAAACTAGTATGATACGATAATGGCCTCTAGGGTATATATCACTAACAGAAATAAGAACCCTCAACTTGATTATATACTAGTCTTGTGAAAATCGAATCTGGCTTGCTCTGATACCATGAGAAATGTTTCTTTCCATTACACGAAAATTCCGAAGTTATGACGTGGGTTGAGATTTTTATTTTTATATTCCAACATGATGGTATCTAGTTTTCAATATACAACTTAGTAAATCAAGATAAAATTATTCTACTTTTCCCTTTTAATTTTCAACTCCCATTATGTTCCTAATCTCTATAGCTTATGTTGTTTTACGAATTGCATGAATCAAACCCAAACCCATTACCAAAAGATCCAAATGCACCAATGTACTACAATGGCATCTACCACCTCTTCTACCAATACAACCCCTATGCTCCTTATTGGAACCAAAACATCTCATGGGGCCACTCGATTTCAACGGATCTCGTCCATTGGACCGGGCTTGGTATCACACTTTCCCCATCCGGCCCATTTGACATTAACGGTTGCTGGAGCGGGTCGGCCACTTTCCTTCCTGGTAACCGACCCGTTATCCTCTACACAGGAATTGACAAGGACGACAGGCAGGTCCAAAACATGGCGTATCCTAAAAACCTATCCGACCAATTTCTTCGCGAATGGATCAAACCCGATTACAACCCGGTGATCGAACCGTTTGATGGGCTTAACGTTACTTTATTTCGTGACCCGTCCACCGCTTGGGTTGGGCCCGATGGGCTTTGGAGAATAGTGCTTGGCACGACGATTGAGAAAAGGGGGCAAGCTTTATTGTACAAGAGCAAAGATTTCCTAGATTGGGTTCGGATCGAGGGCCCGTTATACTCTACTAACGGATCGGGCATGTGGGAGTGTGTGGATTTCTTTCCATTGGAAGCAGGTAACGGTGAGACGAAGTTCGTGCTCAAGGTCAGTCTTTGGGACACTTTCACCGACCATTACATGCTGGGACGATACGACGAGGAGAGAGACGTGTTTATCGGCGACGATGAATCATCTAATGACTTTCGGATGTGGAGAAGGGTCGATTATGGTAGTTTTTACGCGTCCAAGTCTTTCTTCGATGAGGCGAAGCAGAGGAGAATTTTGTGGGCGTGGTCGAACGAATCAGATAGCATAGATGATGATTTGGCTAAAGGGTGGGCTGGCATTCAGGTATATATATGTACTCATTCACAGTTACGCATTTTTTTTTATAACCTCAAATTTAAATTATCAATAAATGTTTACTGAATTCTTAAGATTTTTTCAGACGGTTCCAAGGGTGCTTAGTCTGGATATTGAAGGGAGGCAGCTGTTGCAATGGCCAATTGAGGAGCTTGAATCACTTAGAAGAAACCAAATATATTTGCAAGACATTGAGCTCAAAGGAGGAAGCCTAGTTGAAATCAAAGGCATAACAGTTTCACAGGCCAGTATACAAATATTTTTGGCTAATTTGCATAAATATTTCTTCTTCTTCTTCTTCTTCTTTTCCTTTTCCTTTATTTTAACCTAAATATTATGCTCTTCCAAAATACGCAGGCAGATATTGAAGTGGAATTTGAGTTGCCAAGCTTGGAAGGAGTTGAGAATTTTGATGCAAACTGGGTATTAGACCCACCAAAGATTTGTCGAGAAAAGGGTGCTAATGTCAATGGTGGGATTGGGCCCTTTGGGCTTTTTGTTCTGGCCTCAGATGACTTGCAGGAACACACTGCTATTTTCTTCAGGGTTTTCAGATCTGACCAAAGTCATGTGCTTCTCATGTGTGCTGATCAGAGAAGGTATCTTAAAATTTCTTTTGGGTAACTTGTCTAAAAGCCCCACGGTCCAGCCGGGAGCTGTCTAAAAACCCTTGATATTTTCAAAATTGTTGATCAGGGTCTACCGTTCAAAATCTTTGTGTAATAGCCCCCGGGCCTCATTTCGTTTAGGCCAATATTCTCTCCAACTGCTTAGATTTTACAGACACAACTGCTTGGATATTAGGAGCAAATGTTTAGATATTACAGCCAACTAGTATAAAGGGGTTCCAATTAGGCCCATGGGTAGAGCAAAAGGAAGCGGGCCGGGGGCTTTTTGACAATTTACCCACCCTTTTCCTTTTAATAAAAAAGTGACAGCAAAATTGCTTAAAGAAAATATTTTTGTTAAAGAAAAATAAATTGTATTAGATTTGCTAACTCTATTCTGAATGGAAAAAAACAGGTCATCTTTGAGAGCAGAGCTATACAAGCCAGCAACAGGGGGATTTGTGGGCATAGACATGAAGGAAAATGGCAAGATATCTTTGAGAACCCTGGTATGTTATGTAGAAAATAGGCTTTATATTCCCGTATGCTTTACTTCAATTTCAGCCTTTTTATTTAAGAGTACACGGAGTGTATAGTGTCCCAGTAGGAATTTCATACAGTGGCGGGACACGTGGAAAATAAACTATTCATGGGTTTATCGCAAAATCAACCTTGGATACCATCCACCTTTACAGGGTCACTGCACGCCCCTTAGAGTCATTTTTTATATGTTGACTTTATTTCCTAGGCTACTTTCTAAAATACGCACTCGGCCGGGTTTGAATACGCTTAGCTCGGAATCCATCTTAGTGTCTCTGGCACAACACCAAATCACTGAAGTTGTGATGAGGAGTCTTAATGAAGCTTTTATAGTTGTTTTCTTTTAATAATGTGATGATAAATGATCTAATTAGTTAGAAATTGATCATGTTGTTGGTTAATATGAAAACAGATTGATCATTCAGTTGTAGAGAGCTTTGGTGGTAGGGGAAGAACATGCCTCACATCTAGGGTTTATCCTACATCTCTATTGAGAACCACCCACATCTATGCATTCAACAATGGTACTGAAAGTGTAAGGATTTCACAACTCAATGCATGGGACATGACCCAAGCTCAGATTAGCTAAGCAAGAAACAAAAAAGGAAGAGCAATTAAGGGGGGAAAGGGAGAGAAAATAACTGTAGCTGTCGTGTTTCTAGGCTAGATTTCATTTTTAATTAAAAATGGGATCAACTATAGTGCACACATACAACAGCAATTGTAAGAATATATATGAAGGAGAATATTTGATATCATGTTTTATTTGAAATTTGGGTTTTGTTAGAAACTTTATGGCATATGTGTTGAAGTTTGACTTGTATTCTCGACCATGTGTGTATGAGACGGCTCAAGACAATATTGAACCGACTCACAAGTCGTTTGGAATCTTCATTTGTTCTCTGTTTGTATGAGCCGACTCATGATCTTCTTGAGCCGGCTCAAACCACCTCGGGGCTAATTCTGGACTTTTTTTTGGTGCAAATTCATTTTGGAGATTTATTTGGAAGATATTTGAAGATTTGTTTAGAGATTATTGTTTGGAGATTTGATAAGATCTAAACTAGTTAAATTAGGTGTTCTAGCGGTAATAGGTTTAGGGTTTCTAGCCCTATAAGAGTACTTTATGTAAAGAAGAAGAAGAAGAGTTGGAGAGAAGTTTTTGTAGAAAGAGAGATTTTGTAATTCGCATTGAAGTTGAATAAAAAAGAGAACTTGGAAAAAAAAATTTATATTGATTTATAAATTGTTTGGGACCTAAAAACCCTTACATTATGCATGTTCTTAACTTTCACTATTGAATAAAATTTAATGGCTACGCCTATTTTTTAGTTTTTCTAATAAAAGCTTTCTATGGGAGGGGCACTCAAATTGGGAGCCTGCTCTTATTCGTCCAAAAAAAAAACACAAGATATTAGCTGACCGTGTAATACTTTTTCTACTGGTGCGGTGAAATTCCACATAGGCTGCTAAGGCTCCCATTAGATTTAAGATGATCCACCATCTAGTTACTTGTACTTATACCTCACCTTGTATTCAATGGGATCATTCGTGGATTCCACTGCACCGATAGGAAAAGTATCACTCTTTTTCATTTTGCATGCTGATCGCCACAGGCAACTCACATATGGGCCCAGCCACAACGTTAGTAGTATCTATAATCTTTTAATTTTAGTGAAGAGGGCTAAGAATCTTCATTGATGCAATGTCATATATATCTTAAATTGTACCCCAGATATCATTTAACATGGGGCGGCAAACCTCAAATGGATCACTCAAGCCGATAGTATGGACAAGCAGCTATTCCAAAATCACAGAATTGCATGGAAACAAAGACATCGAAAAAGATAAATCGGCCATCGTAACATACCACAAACAAATAGAAAAGCACGCCAACAACCAAATAACACAACGATATACCCAGATTCGGTGCAAACTCGCATCTAATACGGCCTTCGCGACGAGAACTTCCACTACAGTAATGATTACACTTTTGATGCCCGCACAAAACCCAAACAATACAACCTCTCTCTCTCTCTCTCTCTAAACCCCTCTCTCTCTCTCTCTCCTCTCGCAATTTGCCGCAGCCAACCCTTTTGATATGTGGAATGATAAATCTCTGTTGGATTTTAATGATTAATACATATAGTAACAGTAGCGGGTCAATAGAAGAGATAATCATAGATTTAAATAATTAAATAATTTAAACCTACAACACTAATCAGACCCCAAATCTAAACACGCGGCCGCCTCCTCATGGTCTTATTTAATTCATGGGCCTATTTTTTTGGGCTTCACTAGGCCTGCAAATACTTGGGCTTTCCCTGAGCAGCGCTTTATGCGTAGGAGTTTGCATCAATTTCAATATCTTAATATCTTATTATTTAAATTTTGGGTACCCATCTCCACAATAACAACACGTTGATTACTTGCACATATATAGCTAACTAGAATGCTGCATGTCCGAACAGTTTAAGTATAGTTCAAGGACATCATTACTAATTTGATGATACAAAACTCTTAAAATATTATTATAGTTATATTTGCTCTTTTCTTTTAGGAACGTCGCTTGTTGGTTTTTCCCCCCTGAAAGTCAATTGAAGATAAATAAAATTTAAAAATCATCTGCAAAGTCTGAAAGTGTGCAAGCATTACTTTAGATAAGAAGATCTTTAAAAAAAAGAGGAAACTAGGCCTGCAGAGACACTGCAAGCACATAACTATAGTGTTCAGATTGCAGGCCTCATGGGACCGACAGGGTTTTTTACACATATCCCGGGGCTTACAGTCTGGACAGTGCAGTTATGGGTTTGCAGTGTCCCTGCATACCCTTTATAGCCTAAAACAAATATAATCATCAATGAGATATAGCTCAGTTGGTATAAGCACTTCTCCTCTTATGGAAAGAGTGGGGTTAGAACATCACGAACCCTAGAAGGAGAAGTGGTCACAAATTAACACTATAGGGGCAAATTCGTGAATCTCCGGGTGCTCGTGTGTTGTGATGTGTGCGTTGGTGTGTTACATGCATAAGTTTAGGGTTTACATGTCAGTGCCAACAAAATAACAATAATCGCATTTTTTTCCTTCAATCGATGCAAAAGCACCATGACTGTGGCTGCCCTAACTGCTTTCTTCAAATATTTATTTTCTGTACGCACACACTGCCATGACTCAATAACCCCGGCCTTAATTTTGATTGTTATCTACCTACAGCTAAACTTAATCTATTGAACGCCTGGCTTCTTTTTAATAAACTTTGATTATCTATTAATATCTAATTAAGCCATCATGCACAATTTTAAGAGTTGAGACAAAAATAAACCTATCCTTAATAATTATTTTATCAATTAATGCTGCGCTTTAGGAGGGAAAGCAACATGATGAATAAGAGAAACCTAAGATTGCTTCACATTAATGGTGAAATCTTTATGAGCTTGAGAGCAACTTAAAGAAGTGGCATTGGTATTGCTAAGTTTGTTTACATTGGATGGAATCAAAAAAACATGTGAAGGTGGACAAATATCACAAGTTACCCACCATTATCTGGATCTGGAGTCCCTGCTATTTTTCTTCCCTGCTATCACAATCAACGATTTAGATTCATCTAAAATCAAAAGCAACGATCAAGGTTTGCATAAAACATGAAGTGTTTGGTATTGGTGTATTGCACGTGCTTTGTGTGTGGCCAAGATTACTAAATAGGACCACGGCGAGTTACTGATTCCCTTGTCTTCCATCAAGTTTCTCTCCAATTTGATCACCGGAGCTTACCGACTCTCTTTTAATGCACTAGAAATTAAAAATAATATATACTATGTCATATCACAAAATAAATGCCTAGTGATTTGGTGAATTAAACCAAATGATAACATGTGCACCAATCACATAATCTAAGCAATTTTTTAAAAATTAAAGTGGGCTTAGGTATGAGAATAAAATTCTATAAACAAGTTTGACTGTAAATTTTCAATGGGAACCAAAATTCTGCTCTAATTAACACTAGATCTTGTGAGAGATGTATTAACAAAAGTAAATTCAATGTATAATGGAATACATGTCGACATTGTCCAAATTATTTAGATACCGAACCATAGGAAACAGTAAGTAGGATGTCGGCTTAGAGCTATACCATACCAGCGTTTCAACAAAAATCGTATCTTATTTTCATTATGATAATCTTGTGATTAGAATAATTCTTCATCAGAAAATTTATACATGAATGATGAGCTTGTTATGATGGGAAAAAAACGTCAAATATTCAAACTCTCCACAAAATAAAAAAAGGCAAGAAGCAAGCAGAATAATACATATCTCAAAATAAATCCAAGATGATGACATGGAACCACCTCCCAAATCTTATAAATTTGGTGAGGCATATGATTGATGTGCCTAGTGTGTGACAAGCTAAAGTTCAAATATGAAGTAGTGGCTGCTGCTAGCAGTGCCACTATATTTGTTTAATTCATCAAGTTATGGGCTAAATGCACTGGGAGATTTTTTTGGGGGGATCAAATATGTATATTGACTAGTGTCATCTATCAATCCCTATGTAGTTTTTTTCCAAGTTCTTCTCAAAAATCATGTTGTTACTTTACTATTGGATGATTCCAAGTACCAAAAGAGTTAGGTGGGTACCCAAAATTGGCTAAGGTTTTGTGTGGAATGATCCAATGTGTCTACTTCATCAGTCCAAGATATATTAAAGAAATAAAGATAGAAGAAGAGGGGAGAGAAAGAAGAGTGGAGAGGGACGAGACACTCAAGTAGATTGCGAAACAGTGAGAGAAATCCTGATGTCTGGCCAGATACTTGATATGGTTGCAGACTATCTGCTTTATTTAAACAAACTGAACATGACGAATGAACTCTTTTGTCCTTAGGGTTCATTTTTTCCTTAAATTAACATATATGTATTGGGAATAGAAGAGCTCAGCTCAATGAGCCTTATCCTATATGATTAACTAGGGAAAAAATTCAGTTACAATAGTCAAATTTAAACGAGAAAACGGAATTTCAGCCGAAAACGACCGAAAATATCAGCTTTACAATTCTTTAGTTCCAGAAAGCCATACTTGTTGATCTTAGTGCTGTAAAACCTAGGTCCAAAGAACATGTTTATCACAATATATCTGATGCAAATAGTTTTTCTATATATAAAATGCAAATAGGTCTTAGACCTATCATAGCAACACAAATGGTGGGTGATAATCTACCTAAGAAAATAACAAGGTGGAATTTTCGGCCCTTGTGGAAGGAAATTTTCTTTTGGACTAAGATTCCGTTTCCTCTTTGAGTGCTATATTCTTTTAAATGCATATGTATCATAGCGTAAGACATCCGATTTTTTTTTTCTTCTTTTTATTTTGGATGAATAGTTTTGGGAAATATTCTTCCATATACTGGGTGCATGTATCTGGTCTTTGGAGAAAAAGATATAAACAGATGAACCTCATAAAGTTACCTGAAAGACGCCCGAAAAATCCAACGCCCGGATGAATTGCTTCGGGTGTACCAAATAATTTATCAGCCATGAGGGAATCTCATTGAAAGCTTTTGCTTTCTTTTCTTTTCCATTATCTTGGGTAATTTTGCAAAGTTATTTGCCGGCCCATGCAAAGTGTTTGGTTTGGTTGAGAGAAGCCCTTCCTTCCACCAAAAGTCTACAGATGGAATCTAGCCATGCATGGCTTTTAATATATAACATCCTCAATTTGCAAGAACTAAAAATATCCATCCTTATCTTGCAAAAGCTCTTAAAGGGAAAAGTTGTCCATGTGGCCAAGATTCAAATTAAGGGACAAATGCTGAAAATATATTCATGAGAGATTCAATTAAGAAAATTAAAGCTTGTTGAAACAATGATGTGCTATGATGTTGGGCACTTGTGCAATCAATGTGGAAGCTAAACTAGATCTTTGAATCCAAATCATCATGTTGGTAAATTTGAAAAACATTAAAATAATTGAGTCTTTTTAGAATAGTTAGTTGGTTTGATGTAGCGCCAACTGCATGATAGATGTTCAATTTGCACTATATATGATGTTGTTTGATTAGTAGAAAACAGACTTGTTAAAAAAATGCAGCTTTTATGTCAAAAGTTGCAGCAAGTTAATTCAAATGGTGTGATCTCTTTATTTCATATGTTTGGAAAACACTGCAATTATGCAGGGGTAGAGGAGTAGGCAAGGAATGAGAATTATGATAATTAAGGTAGAAGCGTGATTTGAAATCATGACAGATCTCGATTAGGACGACCCAAATCCGATCTCAAAATTATTTGTCCGAGTTCTGATACCCACACGTCCAACACCATCCAATACCGAGTGATATAATTGGGTTCACTATTCGATTAGTGGGTTATCAATGGATTAATAAGTAGCCCAAGAGCGAGACCCGGGATCGAGCTCGGGGTCTTTTTTTATGAGGGATGGCTAATTTTTCCCTCCTAGTATCTCAAAAACAGAGAAGGTGTACGAATGGTTTAATGGTTTATTATAATACATATCATACATTATTATTTATTTATAAATATATTTAAAAAATTACAGTTGTTTTATTGAATTTTAAAACAACCAATTTAGATATCTTTAATAACTACAGAAGGTGCCAAATCCATAGCAATAGCAATTGACGTTTTTTTTATTTAAAATCGAATTGACGTAAAAATTTAGATTTTTCAAAATTACGAAACAAAAAAGGGAAATGTCATATCATAGAAAGAAAAAAGAGAAGCTAGATACAAAGAGACAAAATTTAAATGAGCCAAATCCATACATGTCCTACAACCTATAAATTTATTATTTATTTTCTCAAAATCCTTAATCCACCAAAATCTTAGCTTGATCGTATATTGCTTTCAAATTACAACATCCATCTTCCCGTCGAATTTTATTTCACTAATTCCCTCTCTTAAGAACATGATCTAATTCAATGGCCGCCTTGCAACTTAATCCTTTTTGTGTTTAATTTTAGTCTAATTTGGATTATATTTTATTTTCTCTTCATTATTATTTTTTAGATCTAATGTTTTAATTTTTAGAATCATTAATCAGTTTATGGGTCTCTGTAAATTTTCTAATGAAGAGTTCTATTCCACGCAGGTAGTTTTTTTTTTCCATAATTCTAAGATTATTTTTTCTGATCGTTATAAAATCCCTTAATTTTATGTAGATATATATACTTTGAACAATAATAGAGCATGATAGAAAAACTTACATGATAAAAAGGGTTCTATCAATAAAATAGTGATAAAAAATAGGGTAGATTGTCCAAAAGCACCCAGTCCCTAGGCCTTTTGCTCTTCTTAAAAAACCATGGCCCAATTAAAACCTTCTTTATACTAGTTGCCTCTAAAATCTAAAACGCTGTGTAATATCTAAACAGTTGGCTATAATATCTAAGCAGTTTAAGAGAATAAGGGCTTAAATGAAATGCGGTTCATGGGTTTTTCAAAAATTATTTTGAACAGTAGACCGTCGTCCCAACAATTTTGGAAACATCAGTGGCGGGTTTTGGACAACTTCTGATCGAGCCGGAGGCTTTTTGGTAATTTACTCTTAAAAATATGTTCAGCTGTAGGTCGGTGTATAGTTCTCTCTCTCTCTTATAGGTTGACTCATGTAGTCATTGTATTGATAAGATGAGGACAGCCATTTCATTGTTTAATTCTTGGTACTTATGTGACATATAATGTCTGTTCAGAGAAGATAAATATATAGCAGTCCGATCTTATCTTTTCTCATAATTGTCTGGCTTCATACAGTAGGGGCTTACCAGATTCGGATCTGCTTTTCTGAAGGGATCCAACAAATCCATTCGCTGGTGATGGAGGCCTTGATCTTCTTCAGATGTTGTCTTCCGTCGATCTGTAGCGGGCGTTGATGGATGGCTAAGATTGAGTTTGAGAGTTGCCTCTGGAAGCGTGTGGATCTCAGTGGGCTTGATTTGGAATGAAGCCGGCTACCTGCAAGGAAGTTCCGGGATGGTTGTACCACCGTGGACCCTCCGACGATTAAGTTAGTCGAGATATTTTGGCAGAGTGGCGGTCTATTGGGGCAAAGATGCCTTACCTGAGTCGTCTGAGAGAAGGGTTTATATAGCGGCAGCCATGGGTTGGCGGGCGCGAGATTCACGCCAGCCGTTACGCCTGTGTGAAAGACGGGATCCCCCGTTAATGACGATATACGCTCGTTAATGGGGGGGATGCGATGGCGTGGAACGCGGGATCGTGGGCGGCGGATTTCTTGCGTCTGGCAAGATTCGCGGAGCCGTGGCGGAGACGCCTGTGATCTGTGCTGTTGGTCGGTCGGTGATACCGAGGAAGCTGAGCTCGGCAGGGGGGCCCGGAGGCGAGCGGGAGGCCGAGCAAGCTTGGTTCTGTGATAGCTCGGAGGCGAGCTAGGTGGGATGAGAAAGCTCAGCGTGCGGGTGGGCTCGGAGGCGAGCCAATGGTTGTTTGTAAGACGAGCATAGGGGTGGTCTAGAAGACCACCGAAGGTCGGGAACATTCTCGGGAGGAAGGTCCGGGGTATGCTTCCAATGTAGCGTTCTTGCTTCTTTCTCGTAAGCTTTGGGACACGTCTTCTGCCACGTGTCATGATCTGGGGAGTCTCCAGTACCGAGCATCATCATTAGCCCCCCACTCTCGGACCGACCTATTCATGGGTCGGGTCGAGAGTGGTCTGATCGGTCACCTAGGCCAAGTTCTTATTTGAAGACATCGTCCGCACGGATTCCCGGGCAATTAGTCATATTTTTTCGATGATTTCAACGGATCAGGGGAGAGATCTTGCATTAAAGAGGAAGCGCCGATTAGGGCGTACATTCGCCGAAATGCCAGGACACGTGTCCGGCGCTGGTTGGCTGACGTGATGGAGCGCCGGTGTTCTTCGCGCTTGACGGGTCGCGCCCAATGCGTGTGCGACAGGTGGAACGTTGACGGCCGTTGAATGCGAAGTGTTGTTTTGGCGGGAGACGATCGGCACCGTAAGACGTGTTCGCCGACTGCTATAAATAGAGGTGGGATCCCCTCAGGGTCCACACTTCGCTATAATTTCCTCAGCCCTTCGTGTGTTAGCTCGGCGGTCTTCCCCTTAGGTCGGATTTCTTGCGTTCTTTCCTCGAAGGACTCCTTCCTTTGCTCAGGTTAGATGTCTTCCTCTGGGGAGTCCGTAGAAATAGTTCGGGTAGAGTCTAGGGAGTCTTCTGCAGCTTCCTCTTCTGCTTCTTCCTCTTCCTCGTCCGAGTCGGAATCCCCCGGGGAAGTTAGGGTTAGTCATGCTCCCCGGGGCCGTACGACGGGGACAGTCCCCAAAGCGCGTGTCAAGAGTATCCGTGACACGCCTTCCTTCCTGAGGCATGTGGACGAGCTCACCACAATCCGGGTTCGCTTCCACATTCCCCCCGGCACTCGCTTCGCTTGGCCGGGAAGGGAGAGAGGGCAGACCAGGTACGGGGCAAGAAGATTGCCTTGTACTTGGAAGCCTTTTGGGCCGGAATGCGTCTGCCCTTCTCCCCCGAAGTGAGTGCGGCACTGCATTGCTTTCAATTAGCCCCAGTCCAGTTAGTGCCGAACTCGTGGAGGATTCTCCTCGGGTTCCTGGTCCGGTTGAGACTGCAGGAGATCCCTTTTAGTTTGAACATTCTCTTTTCCTCCCTTTGCTACAAAAATCACCCCGACACTCGTAGGGACGAGCCTAGCTGGGTATACGTTTCTTTTAGAAAACACAGAGGAGGGGCGGTCGGGTGGCGGGTCGTAGCAGTACCTTCTTCCATTCATGAATGAAAGGAGAAGTTCTTGTTCGTCGGGCCACCCGAGGGCGAGGATTGGCCTGTGCCTGTCCAGGGGCACAGGGCCAACTGCCCGCGGGTGAGGCGGTCGTCCGATCCCGATGCGGTGGCGGTGTTGGAGTGGGAGCCCGTCTATCGGGCCGATGTGTTGCTGTCCGAACAGGCCCTCAGTTGGGCCGGGCTCAGCCCCTCTCAGTTTGCTGGTAAGTTAGGAGCTTTAGGCGACCTTTTTAGACTTGTGTATTCTTCCACTTTTCTTGGCATTGCTAACCCCCTTTGTATTTTCGCTTCTTTGCAGAACCTATGGACCGATCTAAGTTCCGGGCTGCCCTGGCCGAGAAGAAAGGGAGGAAGGCAGGAGGCGCCGGCCGGTCACGCCCCGCTGCGAGCCTGACACCGTAGGCGGCCGCTCCGGCCGGGCGCTCCAGCACGCCCCGGGCCTCGGAGGCTGGCCGCGGGCAGAGCTGCAAGCACGCTCGGGAGCATGAACCGCGGGTTTTGGAGGTGGGAGGCGAAGCCGATCCTCCCGCGCCTCTCCTCAAGAGGCACCATAGGACGGTGCCCCGTTCCTCGTCTTCCTCGATCTTCGTGGATGAAGAGGATCTTCGCTTCGATGTGCCCTCGGGGCTTTCTGTCGCCGACAGCCTGCTCTCGGAAATGGAAAGGTCGGCTAAGGGCAAAATCCCCCGGGGGACCCTCAAGGCCCAAATGGTGGCCATAGCCCAGGAGGCTGTGCAGGTCAGTGTCCACCTCCCGCTCGGGTTTATATTGAGTACTTTTTGTTCGCAAGATCGGGTGCCTTTTTAACCCCTCCTTTTGTTTTCCTCAGGTCCTCCAGCACTGCACCCTCGTTGTCAACATGGAGCACGAGAAAATTGCCCCGACGATGCAGATCGTTGGCGAGTTTTCCTCGCGGGAGGAGGGTTTGAGCCGAGAGCTGCGTGAGGCGAAGGAGAGGATCACCGCACTTGAGGACCGGGTGGCAGCCGAGGGTCAGGTGAACGCCGGCTGCCGGGAGACCATCAGAGTTTTGATGGAGTCCAACAAGGCCGTTGAGGCCAAGTTGGAAGATGCCAGGGTGCTCACCGCCACTCTGAAGAAGACGCGGGACACCCTCAAGAGGGAAAATGATGCGATGAAGGAAGCAATGAGGCGCGCTGACCTCCGGGCTGTGAAGGCGGTGGAGAGCTATAGGACGTCGGATCAATTCTACGCTGACCTCGCCGAAGCCTCGGCCCTCGTCTGGCATGATTCCCTCGACGCCGTCAAGGCGCTGATGCCAGAGTTTCCTGACACTAAGCTCCGGCTCGAGTACCCCCTCGAGGGTGAGGTCCAGGGGGATGCCACCGGAAGCGTCGCTAGGGGGAAGGCCCCTGGTGGAGGCGTCGAGGAGAAGGTGGTTACCCCGACTCCTAGTGCCGAAGCTCCTGCGGTGGGCGCCGACCCTCAAGCAGTCACCCCGGCTCCCGAGGTGGCCGTGGAGCACGCCGAGGTCCTTTCCGGCCCTGAGGCCTGAGTCTCTTTGCCCTCCTTCTTTGTATATTTTTTGTTTTCGTCTTGGAATTTTGTAAGCCTTCGGGTGATTTTGTAAGGCTGAGGAGCCCACAATACCTTTATAAAGACCCCCGAGGTGTAAATAAAGCCCTTTTGCAGAAATTTGTGTCGCAATGTTTTCATTTCGTGGTAATGTCTTCATTTTGCTTTCCTGATGAACGCTAGGTCGGCGGCAGGCCCTTTAGTTGGCGATCACGCATCGAGTTAAATCCAATTATTTGAAGTGTATAAAGGCCGGTGTAAGATCGGCGTCCTTGTGGCCCCAAAGTCGAGGTGGCAATTGCTCGTTGAAGATACATCGAGTTGGACCGGCGACCACCGCTCTTAAGATCGGTCGGCGTCGCCGAGGTTGAGGACTTCTGACCCTTAGCACTGATGGGTAGGGAGTTACCTACTAAGGATGGACCGAGTAGGGCAGCTGCTCGGTTGCCTCTTGGCGAGGGCTTTGATCCTTAGCGTAGATGGGTAAGAAGTTACCCGCTAAGGATGGACCGAGCAGGGCAGCTGCTCGGTTGCTTCTTGGTGAGGGCTTTGATCCTTGGCGTCGGTGGGTAGTGAACTACTAGCCATGGATAGACCGAGCAGGGTAGCTGCTCGGTTGCCTCTTGGCGAGGGCTTTGATCCTTAGCGTAGATGGATAAGAAGTTACTCGCTAAGGATGGACCGAGCATGGCAGCTGCTTGGTTGCCTCTTGGTGAGGGCTTTGATCCTTGGCATCGGTGGGTAGTGAACTACCAGCCATGGATGGACCGAGCAGGGTAGCTGCTCGGTTGCCTCTTGGCGAGGGCTTTGATCCTTGGCGTCGGTGGGTAGTGAACTACCAGCCATGGATGGACCGAGCAGGGTGGCTGCTCGGTTGCCTCTTGGAGAGGGCTTTGATCCTTAGCGTAGATGGGTAAGAAGTTACCCGCTAAGGATGGACCGAGCAGGGTAGCTGCTCGGTTGCCTCTTGGCGAGGGCTTTGATCCTTAGCGTAGATGGGTAAGAATTTACCCGCTAAGGATGGACTGAGCAGGGCAGCTGCTCGGTTGCCTCTTGGCGAGGGCTTTGATCCTTGGCGTCGATGGGTAGTGAACTACCAGCCATGGATAGACTGAGCAGGGCAGCTGCTCGGTTGCCTCTTGGCGAGGGCTTTGATCCTTAGCGTAGATGGGTAAGAAATTACCCGCTAAGGATAGACCGAGCAGGGTAGCTGCTCGGTTGCCTCTTGGCGAGGGTTTTGATCCTTAGCGTAGATGGGTAAGAATTTACCCGCTAAGGATGGATCAAGCAGGGCAGCTGCTCGGTTTTCTCTTGGCGTCGGTTGGTAGCGAACTACTAGCCATGGATAGACCGAACAGGGTAGCTGCTCGGTTGCCTCTTGGCGAGGGGTTTGATCCTTTGCGTAGATGGGTAAGAAGTTACCCACTAAGGATGGACCGAGCAGGATAGCTGCTCGGTGTTGCGAGGCTCTACCCGACCTTCCGAGATGTGTGAATATCGAGGAGAGTGACCGTCGCGGGCAGCACGTGGCAGGAACGCATAAGCGAGGCGAGGCGTTCCAAGATCCATGTCGTTCCGACTTCGATTCGCCGAGAAATACGGGATATCCGCCACGTGGTGGTATGGTATTGGAATAATTGAGCGAATCCCTGGATTCGCGCCCATGCGCGCGCAAATTTGGACCCTTGGGGATTCTGTGGAGGCTATAAATAGAGAAGGAGATGCCAACTTTTCAGCATTGCTTTTTGAGATGGTCGGGCGTATCTATGTGATCGAGGAGATCATTACTCCCGATGATATCTATATATACGACCGGTCTGTTTCCGAGGATAGGTGCCGGGGAGTGGTCCAGCGCATTGAGGACCACATCGGCCGTCTTTTTCCTCACCGGTCGCCCCTCCTCCAATTGCTGATGCACACAATTTGGAGGAGGTCTTCGAGGTTGTACAACCCCCTTGCCGAGGAGTTGTTTGACGAGGCGCTCGACAAGGTCCGTATGATCTTCCTCCTCGGTCTCATCTCGAAGACCAGGCATGACCGATCCTTCGTCCTCATTTTGGAGTGCTTCCAGAAGAGACAGATCGTGAGCCACGGCTCGGCTGGTGGAGCGCCCGGCCCTTCCGTAGCGTCCCGGGTTCGCGTGCAGCATCGGCGGGAGCAGGCTGCAGAGGACAGGGCTCGGCTGGCGGAGATCACCTCGGAGTATCACCAGGAGTACTTCCTTGACCCCGCTCCCCCTCTGTTGTAATTTTTTGTATGTTAGGCCGAGGAGCCCACAATACCTTATAAATAAATAAAGTTCTCATTTTTGCGATACTCTATTGTTTCCTTCTTATTATTAAAAAAAAGAACTCAGAAAAATTTACATCGCTTTTGTGAATGAAGAAATATACATTCATAAATATTCCTTTCAAAGGTATAACTTGAGCTTCTCGGCGTTGTAAGGCCGCGGAAATTTACGACCCGCAGCATCTTGTAAGCGATAGGCCCTGCCTGGCAAAATTCCGGAGACGAGGAAGGGGCCGTCCCACTTCGGAGAAAACTTATGCAATTTGCCCTGATCAACAAACTCGTTCCGCCTCAGGACCAAGTCTCCGGTCTTGAAGGCACGATGCTTGACCCGAGCGTTGTAGTAGCGGGCAGTCTGCCGTTGGTAAGCGGCAGCTCTGATTTATGACCGATCCCACTTCTCCAGCAAGACGTCCAAATTAGTACGGAAGGCCGAGGTGTTTGCTTCGTCGTCGAAGTGCTCGACCCTGTAACTGGGCAGCCCGATCTCTGCTGGGACCATCGCCTCGGTACTGTAGCAGAGGCTGAAGGGGGTCTCTCCGGTGGGGGTCTTCTTCGATGTGCGCAAGACCCATAAGACCCGGGGTAATTCGTCGACCCAATTGCCCTGTCGTCCTTCCAGGCGAGCTCGAAGTCCTCGAATGACGTCCTTGTTAGCGACCTCGGCTTGCCCGTTGCACTGGGGGTGCGCGACTACTGCGAACTTCATCAGTATATGGTATTCGCCGCAGAATCCTTTAACTCTTTCGTTTTCGAAATTTGTCCCATGGTCGGTGATGATACACCTCGGGATCCCAAACCGGAATATTATGTTGTTCTGCAGGAACTTGATGGTCATGGTAGCGTCCGGTTTTCTGATGGGAACGGCCTCAATCCACTTCGTAAAGTAGTCCACCACGACGAGGATGCATTTGTTCCCGCCCGTACCTGTAGGGAGTTGTCCTATCATGTCCATTCCCCACTAGGCAAATGACCATGGGGAGGTCAGGGTAGTCAGCTCGGTAGCCGGAAGGCGGGGTATGCTGCCATGGAGTTGGCAGCTCTTGCACCTTCTGACGAGCTTCTGAGCTTCATGATAGATGGTCGGTGTAACATTTTAGAAAAATTAAATATTATTTTTGGGAATTTTTATAATTTAATATTAATTTTAATGAATATTTTAATATTTCGGTATAATTAAATACCGATAAATTGGAATTTTTTTTTGAAAATTATAGAAATTACTAAAAGAGCGTGTTTTATGCGAATTATGCAAATTTTAAGTTTTTATGATTAATTATATGCTAATTTAGTGCTAATCGCGATTAAAAATCGCTAATCGAATTTTTAGCATATTTGTGCAAAATATGCACCATAATTTTTTTTTCACTTGTTACATTTTCATGGCTTTCCTTCATATTCTTTTTACCATGGTTGTTGATTATAGGAAAATAGAAAAGAGAAGAAAAGATAAGAATAGAATATGAGGTATGGGTTAGAGAGAGAGAGAGTGGGTGAGGGTCAACCCTAGTCTTGATGCCATCCTTCATCATTCTTCCTCTCATTCCTCTCCCCTCTCTCCCTTTGTGCTGCTGCTGCTGCTACCCCCTTCCTCCTCCATTTTCAAGCCATAAAACTCCATGAAAAACTCTCCAAAACCTTACATCCATTTCACAAAAAAGGTGCACAAGCCCTCTAGCTATCCAATGGACCAAGAAAAACTTGATTTTGGCGCTGTAGAGGATTCTTTAGATCTAAATGAGGTAATCATTCCATCTTTAATGTAGAATTTCCATTCCCTTAGCATCCATGTTAGTTTAGAACCGATATTGTGTGGTTTTGGTGAACTTTGGAAACTCCAAGTTAAGGTTTAGGGTTTGAATTGATTACAAAGGTGGATTGAGGTGTAATTAGGGACTACACCCCTGTTGTGATGTTACATTGGACTAAACAAGAAACTAGAAACCCGGAATACGGATTTAGAAAAACGATATCAGAAGAATTGTGATTCTGTGATTGTATTTGGAAATCTGCTAACACCCGGGTCACCTGAAAATATTTTTGCATGGACAGTGATACATGCAGGCACCTTGGAGGCATCACCCAAAACCCTAGCCCCTACCCCCTCTTTCAGGCCGCAATTTGCGGCCAGAGCAGGTTGGAAATGCTTCGTTTTTGTTTCAGGGCCTTATCTCCAGTAAACTAGACCCTTGGTATATGCAAAATTGTCTAATTTGACCTAGGGTGAAATCTGGGACCCTTTTCTATGGTTGCTGTTTTGATTCGTGTTTTCGTATTATGTATTTTAAATTATGGATTTGTATAATTGCGTTTTACCTCGATTACTTGGTGTTTATACGACAATATCAAGGATTGTTTGATGGTTTTGAAAGCGTAGTCCATAGGTTCTAACCTATAGGCCTTAGCGCGTCGTTTGGTTTTCTCGATGTGATTTTAAGGTTTATTTTCGATTGTGTTATCTTGTAGGTACCTTCTCGAGGGCTTCATACGATGAAGAAAATGAAGGCGACATCGACTCCGACACGCACGATGCAATGTGAGTAGATTATATCTACGGGGGAAGTCGGGTGGATGGCGTATAGCACCCCCACAGTTCGATGTTTAGTATAGTATATATGTACCATTTATGCTAGCTTATAGTGTGTCGTGGATATTTGAGATGAGATTATGTGTACTAAGTTAGATTAGGACGTAGAAGTAAACTAGTATAGTTCCTAGTTGTGAACCCTAGAATAGGTTTACACTTACACGCACACACATGCTTATTGCTACACATATACCTACATGATGAGGATAGTGGATGATATTTGGAGATGAGTCGATGATATTGGGCATAGTGCCATGAGATCGGTGATATGATGTGATTCGTATTTGGGATACGACATGAGATTTTAGCGGGCCTTTGGATGTGTGTTTACACACGCATTTATATAGATGGTATCAGTTGTACTAGACTTAGATCAGTACCCCAGATCATGAGATATGATGATAAGGATACCAGATAATTGATGAGATGGATGTGATACTGACCCGTAACCAAATTTGGGATGCCGTACGATGACTTGTCGTACGAGCTTTATATTGATGATAGATCCGCACTCATGACTCGAGAATGTCATATGATATTGTATCGTACGCGGTACCTTTGAGGCGGGATCACCGACTATTATACTTTTATATATATATATATATCGACTCAGATTTAGGTGGTTTCCATACCCCTCCTGATTGACTTGTTAGTTAG
The DNA here is from genome assembly GCA_030015575.1 of Agapanthus africanus. Taxonomy (NCBI): domain Eukaryota; kingdom Viridiplantae; phylum Streptophyta; class Magnoliopsida; order Asparagales; family Amaryllidaceae; genus Agapanthus; species Agapanthus africanus. The sequence continues at coordinate 421,911,151 of JASDDO010000010.1, read as the reverse complement.
AGCTGTAGTTTTGCTAGTAGATGTTGGGCTAGGTTGATGTCATACCTATTTCAAAAACTAACGAATCGGGAGTATTTTAAAGATAGGCAAAGGGATTCTACGGATATTTTCAAAAGACGCATCTTTTCTTAAAAACACCGTAGCCCTTATTTTACTAAAAACCCCGATTCGTCTTATTTCAAATGGCAAACGGTATGACTTTTTTTATATTGATGCAGATGCATCACTGTTGCATTTACTAGTCGATTCCTGCATACTCTTGTTATTCGCATCGCATTGCATATGCAAATGGTTATTATTATATTAAACTCATGCTGTTAGGACACCAGCACCATTATCGATGATGCATATGTTCCACGTACACCTGCTTGCCGACTCACACACTTCATCATCGATAATTGTCATGTCACTACACTGTAGTACTGTTGTATTCAGTATATGATCTCTTGCATGGCATACTTATGTACATACCCATTGTACACCCATACTTACATACATAAGTATTTGCACATACATAGATGATTCTGGCTTGATTAGAGATTTGGGAACCGCAAGATACTCTTTAAAACTGATTCATTTTAAAAGAGCGGTTTTCCCTCAATATGTGCAAATTACTATTCCATGTTGCATGATATACTGATATGCTTACGTTTCTTTTACATGTCGCATGCATCATGCTTTTTGATTATACGCATTGAGATATGTTGTTTCCATGATATTTCTGGATTTGGGAACCGTGGGTATTTCAAAAGAGAGTATGTACTTGTTTTAAAAAAAAACCCGGTTACCCTTGATATGATATTTCAGTGCGTCCACCATGTGTTTTCTCGGTTCTGAGAGCGACATGTGAAACCCGATTCGAGGAGGCGGATGAGGCCGATTGCGGGTATATGGTGGGCCCGGTATGGTACCCCGGAGCAAGAAAGGGATGCTATGTATACAGACGGTGAGCCTAGCAGAGGGACTACTACTTACCGGTGATTGTATTTGAGCTTGGCGGATATCCGGAGGATACCGACCGGGGTCGAGAGATGATGTGGGCCGATCCGCACTGACGGAGCCCGATATATGAGGATTTACGTGCCGATGCTAGGCACAGGTTTCATGATGTTTTCGAGTGTCGATGCTTGACACTCAGGTTCCATGATTTTGATATGTCGCGAGCGATACATGTTGATTTACATCCTCATACTTCCATGCATATGTTTATGATATTTACATGCATGATGCTTATTTTCATTGGGTGACACGTGGATGATATCCACATACATATAGTTGACATTGATGACATTGATTACATAGTTGGATGATATCCACATATTCACAGACTTCATGATATAGTCGACATTGATCATACCTCATATTTATGATATATTGCTACCTGAGGCACTGACACGAGCTTTTGGTACTGCACTCATGTATAGATGTTATATTGCCACCTTATCACGCTTCCGACTTATTCATATTGAGGATATATTATTATTGATCGTATTGACCTAGGATTGTGTCATACATACGATTTCTGCTCTGTGATGTTTTCTATTCACGAGCTGGCAACTCACCCCCGTTGTGCCATAGTTCTTGCAGGTTTTTCCGTATAGGTTTGATTGCGGCTTTTCTGGCACACTGCTCCCTTTCTGGGTGATTTGCTTTGGTAGGTAGACTCTTTTGCATCAGAACCACCATTGTATATGTATTATTCAGTTGTATCTAGAGATTCCATCAACCAAGACTTGTATATTGTTTCAGACTTAGAAAACCAGTTATGTATTATTTCGACCTTAGAGTCGCGCGTTGTAGTATTATGGTTTTCATGTTGATTCTGAGTTTCGTTTGAGTTTTGATCTTCGCCCTTTGGCGTTGTATATTATATTGCTTGCGTGATTGTGACCGTCGATTGACGAAGAGCTAGCTCCCGCTTGGGGATGCCTTGTATTGTGCATATATATATTATTCTTGTTGTACCCCGTTCGGGGCCAGTGTTTACAAAGGAAACTTTACCGAAATTTTTAGAAAAGATATGGAGGATTTAAAATGCATATTCGGCTTATCTATTTTAAAACCCTTGTTTTAAAAACGTGTTTTCTTCACTTCTTAAAAACTAATTCCTTTATTTATTACTTAAAAATGGTTTTAGATTTATGGGCTTTTTGGCTTACTTGGATTAGATAGGGTCCTATAGACTTCATATGATTCAAGTGCCAGTCACAGGCTATTTCGGGTCGTGACAAAGTTGGTATCAGAGCGCTAGGTTAACCTTGGTTCGAGTCTAAGTTTGACTATGCGGAGCCTAGAGCGTTTATATATATACAGAACTTAGGGTTGACCTTACGGAACTTAGACTTAGTCGAGGGGGTATTTTACCCGAACTTTCGTCGCGTAGGATGACCCTTGGTTGATGGAGTAGGTAGCTTGAGTAGAGTGACGTACCGTACGTATGTTCCGCGGCATGTTTACGATACGCCACTCCGCTTAAGAAACCTTAGGATGTACATTTCCTTGCACAGTATTATATTCATTCCTATGATCTAACCTCATCGATGTTGGTCATGATTTTGCTGCCACGGTTGCACGGGCAGAGAGAGCTACGGCTAGAGTTACGTCAGCTTGAGCTCTTCATTGACGAGGACTGACCAGGACGTGATTCCAGAGACGTACGACTGCATAGAAGGCTTCGTTTTATTGTGTTTTCACACAATGAGCGTTTGACTGATCACTTTTACTAGATTTCCCGGATGTGTTGATCGGCACCAGAGGATCAGGCTACTGCTAGAGGACAGCCAGGATGTGATGACCATTGATATATCGCTTATTCAGGATGATTGAGGCGCTGTTCAGCGTACAGACGAATGAGCCAGTTGCTGCTGCAAATGACGAGATATCGCCCAGATGTTGGAGCTACTGCAGCATGAGTATATACTTAGAGATACGATGGAAGGTCGCTGGTCACCAAAGGATGAAGAACTAGGACATGTGGTTCGTTCGCTTACCCCGATGCGAGGTCATCAGATAGATTGATTCCAGCTAGAGACGACTTCACGCAGATTCGTTGAGAGTCGATAGAGACGATCGAATGTCAGAAAACCAATATTCCAAGTTTAAAGTATTCGGAAAGACATGCAAGCAATTCTATGGACTCTCTAGAAGAATGAAACCCTAACTCGACATAATGATCGTGTGAAAGCCTTTGAACCTTAGGGTTTGCGGCAGTTCCGCGGCGCCATTAGTGAGGCTTGGGTTTGCCCTTCTATGGCTGGACCGCCGACGCTGTTGTATGTACTCGATACTATTAAACTGTGCCCAAGATATTGAGCTCTTGGGAGATTATGAGGTTTTGACGAATCGATCGGATGGTTCGACATCTTTCGGATACCATGTGATGGGATATACTGCTTGGGAGACTCCAGGTACGAGTATAGCCGTTGGAGCGCAGTCCATGCAGCCACGAGAAGACGAGTCCGAATCAGTCGACATTGAAACAAGTGGAGTAAAGAGTTCGCACGAGATTTCGACGGGATGACGTTCCACTCTGCTGACATCAGAGATGCGATACACATGCAGAGACGTTGTATATGGATATACCTTCCAGAAGGAGTCGCGATGAGCATATAGCCGTTCCGGATCAAGAATTAGCTTTACTAGAGGACGATGACTTCCGGGCAATTCGGCAGAAACGAGATTTGAGAGAGACCTCGACAGGGCCGATGAACCGATTGATTGCGAGATAGGTAATCCACAGAGGAGATAAGGACCCAGAGACAGAGGACGCCAGACCGTGAACAGGAGGCAAGTAGATATCTTGCTCTACTAGCATCGGATGCACCGACACCTTCTCGACTGCGAAGGAGGAAATATCGAAGACGGTATTTATGATTTGTGATTTTGTGATTCGATTATCACGTATCCGTCATCTTGGATTTCGGTATTTTGGGAGATCTGTTCGCATGATTTGGTCTCGATGGCTGAGTTCCATGATTCTGTTTTCGTGCACCATGGTTGCACCTACTGGGTATTTATATTTTGCGCATAGTTATTACGCTTGAGGTATTGATTGTGATTTCATGCCTATTTTATGCCGGTGATTTGATTTACGCTTACAGCATAGTTTTCATGCACTTTTAGTGTTTTGATTTGATTTGTGCACGCTGATACACATGGTTGTGAGCTTATACACCACGGTATACCTGATTTGGATTGAGCCGTATAGTATACCGTCGATTTTGATTTTGATTTTGATGTTGATTTCCTGCACCCCGTGCATTTGATTTGGATTTTCACGCGTGTTGAGCGCATGTTTTGAGATACGATTTTGGTGCACACCAGATGCACTAAATCGGGATTCCTTGTGCATGTCAGATGCACCTGGTTAAGTTTCATCTTAAATTTGCAGAGGACGTCGAAAGCCTCGCCCAGATCTTTGGCGTGCTGATCTGACAAGGTCGATTTGATGAATATGTCGTCGATGTAAACCTCCATGTTCCTGCCAATCTGAGGCTTAAACATCATGTTGACCAAGCGTTGGTACGTAGCCCTGGCGTTTTTGAGGCTGAAAGACATCACTTTATAGCAGTATACCCCCCTGTCCGTTGTGAATGCGGTGAGATATTTGTCTGCCGGATTCATACGGATCTGGTTATAGCTGGAGAAGGTGTTCATAAAGCTGAGTAGCTCGTGGCCTGCCAAACTTTCGATGAGCTGATCTATCCGAGGGAGGGGATAGTTGTCTTTCGGGCAGGCCTTATTGAGGTCGGTGAAGTCGATGCACATGCGCCATTTCCCGCTTGCCTTTTTAACCATGACCACATTCACCAACCACTCCGAGTAATCCACGTTCCGAATGAAGTTGGCTGCGAGCAGCATGTCAACCTCGTCCTCGATCGCTCTTTGCTTGATCGGGGCGAATCTTCGTTTCTTCTGCCTGACAGGTCGGACCGCCGGGTCGACCCCGAGTTTATGTGATATTATTTTGGGGTTGATCCCGGGCATGTCGGCAGGCGCCCAGGCGAACACGTCTGAGTTTCCTCTGAGGAAGCGGATCAAGTCGTCGCGCCGCGCTCCCGTAAAGAGTGACCCGATTTGGACGGTTCGTTCATTGTCCCCATCGACGAGGGAGATCTCTGTTAGAGGCTCCACTGGGGCTCTTCAGATCTCTTTATGCTCGTCCCTAGTATCCAAAGATCCCGTGAAATCATCTGTGCTCTCAAGATCATCGTTTCTCTCCTCGGGCATAGATGTCGCTGTGAAGAAAATCTTCACGGTTTGCTGGTTCCCGTAGGCCCGACCTATCCTACCTTGGTCGAGGGGAAACTTGATTGCTAGGCGGCAGGTCAATATCTGGGCCCGGAGAGAATTCAACGTTGGACGTCCCAGGAGGATATTGTAGGCCGATGGAATTCTGGCGACGATGAACTCCACAGGCACGGTACGCGTATGGCCTGTCTTCCCGATGTTAAGCAGAGGGTGACCATCCCTTCTGCCGAGATGGAGTGGTTGGTGAACTCCGACAGGATGTGGGCGGTCGGCCTCAGGTCCGATGGGGTAAGTCCCATACGCAGGAAGCAGTCGTAGAAGAGGATGTCTGCCGAGCTTCCCGAGTCAACCAATATCCTTTGCACTTCGTAACGGTGGACCCGCGCTGTAATTACCAGAGGGTCGTTGTGAGGCAGGGATATCCTGTGGAGGTCCTCGTCAGTAAAGATGATAGGCTCAGCTGCTTTGACCTTCTTCCTCGGTTGGCTGCTAGTCCCTTCGACCAGCAAGGGGCACCGTGTCTCTTCGGCCCCAGGCACACCCCCCGTTAATACGACCATGATTTGGCCGATCGTCAACTCGCTGGGAGGGGGTGGTGCTCTTGCTCTCGGTCGGCTTGTCGCTTGTCCCGCAAGTATCTTGCCAGGTGCCCCGAGCGGATTAACTCCTCAATGTTGTCTCGGACTGTTTGCAGTTCTCGGTGGGGTGTCCCTGCGACCTGTGGAAAGCGCAATAGGGGCATCGTGTCCGTTTGGCCGCCTTATGGTTGACCGGGGGAAGTTTGAAGAATCTCTCGCCCTTCGTCTCCTCCAATAACTCTGTCTGGGAGATGTTGAGCGGGGTATACTCCTGGAACTTTGGGGAGTAGGGATTTGGCCGCTCAATCTTCTTTTTATCCTCTCTCGCCCTCTTCTTCTGATCGGTCTGGTCTGTCCGAGGTAGGTTCGCGTTCACCTCGGACTCGAGCTGGATCTCTCGCTCGGTCCAGGCTTTTACCTCGGCCATGGTCTTAGGTTGCGCTAATGCAAAGGAGCGGAGCCACTCCTTGTGCCTAAGACCTGACCTAAGGGCGGTGATGACCGTCTCGTCCCGGTGCTCTGGGACCTCAAGGAGGGCGTTGTAGAAGCGGGTGACATATCCTTTGAAGGATTTCTTGTCACCGCTTTTTATAGTGAAAAGATGATCGACGATCTGCTTTTGCCGTTTGTTCCCGACGAAATAGCCGAGGAACTGGGTGGCCAACTCATCGAAGGTAGATATTGAGCGTGGCGTGAGTCCTCGGAACCAGTCTCGTCCAGAGCAGATGAGAGTGATGGGGAAAGCATGGCATTACGCGGCGTCGGAGTTGTCCTGGAAACTCATCCCTGCAGTGAACGCGTCCAAATGGTCTTTCGGGTCGGACTTCCCGTCGAAGAGGGAGACCTTTGGGGGCTTGTTCCTAGAGGAGACGTGGACAGCGAGCAGCTCTTCAGTGAAGGGACTCGTAAGTGAGTCGGCGGCATATCTAGCCTCGTCGCTTGAAGGATGACTCTCCCGATATATACCCTCGGTCTTCTTTTCGAGGGCATCGAGTCGGTCGTGTTATCCCGAGGATTCGACATACTCAGATTTATGGCCCCTGCTGCTGGCGACCTGCGCTTGGCCGCGGTTCCAGTTCCATTCTATGAGGTTCCGTAGGTCCCCTGGCGAGGTTGTCTTTGAGTTATCGTGGTGAGTCCCGTCCGCGCGAACCTGTCGAGGGAGTGGGCGCCGACCATGCCTGAGAGCAGGCGAGCTGACCAACACCTCCTCGGGAGGGATGTTCATATCAGAATTTTGCATTATTATATTCCCCATTCTTAATCATATTACAAATAAATAGGTGCTTTTGATCCATATCTGCTAAATAGTTGCAGGTTACAGGTTCTCAGATCGTTACAGTGAAATTCGTAAAAAGTTGCTACAAATGTGAGACTACGACCAACAATAAGATGAATCCATATGATGTCGCCTACAAGTTAAAAGGAACAAATGAAAATCATTAAAAAGTTCAATGCACAAAGCACAAGGGCAGCACAAGATTCAAGACTTCAACACGAAGCATGGCAAAAGTCCACATCATTCTGCACTATTGGAAATCTGGAAGAAAGAAGAAAAGATTATGTGGAACCAAGTGAAGAAAACAGAAGGAAAAAGCAACATGAAGCATCCCTGAAAAACTGAGCCCAAGAGCTCACCAAACGGCCGCGGAACCGCGGCCAAACAAGTCTTTCTGCCGCGGAACCACGGCCGTGCAATGCACGTGTCGGTGGAGTGTCGGTGCTTTGACTCGGTCTTTGGGGTTGTTTTGTAATTTCATGTATGGATCAGAATGTAAACCTAAGGTTTTTCCTATTTATAAATAGGAGGGATCAAAGCCAAATAAAAGGTGCCTCTTTTGGGTGCCTCTTTTGAGATGCCTCATTTTATTTTCTAGTCAAAAAATTTCATTCCATTGTAATCGTCAAGAGGTGTCAATAAAAGTAAGTTTCATTTTATCTTGTGTTCTTCTTAATTGAATTTATTCTTCTGCAATTTTTATCTGTCTTATTTATCTGTAAGTTAATTAGTTTATTAAAAAGAAAAAAATTATAAAAATGAATTTCATCGTAACCATCCTAATGAGTGAGTAGTTCCTCACTTGTTAGGGTTAGGATTTGGTAGGTTTGAGAGATAGAAATCTCTCACTCTTTTCTTGCCCATACAATATTTTAATTAGGACTCTATTTGAATCAAACACACACCGCTCACTACGGCACCCTATCCCACGAGATAGCGGTGATTCCCTAGCTAGACCGGATGTGGTTGATTTACATAGAGGTTAGGGCTAAGAGTTAAGAAAGGACGGACAAGCACCAAAAGTAAGAAACTACGTTTCTTCCTAGTCGTGCTAATCCCCTTTGTTGATTATTACCCTAACACCTAAGTTCTTAATTAGGGCAAAGAAAGCATTGAGTATAATTCTTTTTCCAAACTAACCTAATTCTAACCCCAGCAAGACTTTTAATCAATTTAATCTCATTCTAGATCTTAAAAAAAAACTCGACTTAATCGAATTAACTCGTTAGAACATAAAGAAAAGGAATCCATCTTCCTGTGGACCGACCCGTACTCAACCGGCTAGCTACCAAGCGACACCGTTATTGATTGCGGTATATTCTTAAGTTTGATTTCAAAACGCACACGCAAAAACTACATAAATCAAATGGCGCCGTTGCCAGGAAGACGGTAGTCTCTTTCTTTGTGTAATTTCGGGTTGATAATAAAAAAATAAAAAAAATTAAAAATTATAAAAATTGAAAAAATTTAAAACAAAAAAAATAATAAAAATAAAAATAAAAATTATCTTGTTATTTTTGAAGGGTTTTTTATGCGAATTGTGCAGGAAAGGAAAACGGACTGATTCAGATCTAGAGCAAGCACAGCGAATAAAGAAACAGAAGATCTGAACAAATAGAGGAGAACCACAACAGAAAACAGAAAAATTTTGGAGATCTGAACCAATTGTTCCACCGCGGAACCGCGGCACAAGTGCAGGTTTGACCGTGGAACCGCGGTCAACCGCTGACGTCAGCAATCCATTTTGTTCTGTAAGCATTCCATTTCTCCTCTGTAACCCCCTGAACTCCACCGAAAAATTTTCCTGCAGGGTTCTTTGCGCTAAATTCTTTCTTCTATCCAATAAATTGTTTTCGTGTAGGATTTTTTGCGCTGCCAAATAAAAAAAATTTTTGCAAGTGTTTTAGATTTTTTGTATGTTAACTGCTTTGCATAATTAATACGGACATCTAAGGGGCTATAACATCAATTCAGATTGGGTGAGGATTTCATTACCCTTCTTGAGACCCCAAAAATCACTAAAAGCATATGCATCACCCTTGAGTTAATTAAAAAAATATTTAAACTCAGCCAACTAAGGACTGTCGTGCTCATTAGGACAGAGGAAGGTTGTGGGCATTCAGTCGGTTATCTAAACCTGACTTTGTGGTGCCTAGGTTAGACAAGTGGGAAAGGTAACTTTAAAAGGCCCGTCTCACGGTAATTCGTAAGTGGAACGCTCCTTTCTTCACTTGTGCTTACCTGGCCACAATTGGCGGTGAAGAGATGATTTGAAGGATATCTCACAACTTGTCGCTTTGGAACAGTTAAGAGTAGTCTAGTTGACTTAGGAGACCCTAGCTCTAGGTGTGCTTGTGCATGTTTAAACTGTGGTTGTTTGAAATTGTGCAGTAGTTCCGTACAAATTTTGCAAAAACTCTTTCTAAAAGAAAAAAAACACTTTCAAAAATTTCAAAACTCCAAAAACAAACAATTTTTTTATAAAATAAAAAAAAATTAAAAATTAAAAAAAAAATCACATTCTTTTTCTTCTCCTTTCTCTCATCACATCATGGGTACCCCATCTCGCAAAACTCTTGCCGAACTTTGGTACACTCAACCAGACATTACTTCTTACGCTTCTCGTTTTGGTCGAATTTCGAACGACCCCTCCATACCCAAAATTTCTTTGAAAGATCGAATAGAAGCGTCTAGGACAAACAGTTGGACTCCGCAATCCACCTTATATCAACCATTTCAACCTTCACCACCTTCTTACGTTGATACTACTTTTTCGAGTCCTGTTGTAACTCCGAAACCAATGTCTATTGCTGAACATATTGAACAATCTCGTAACCGATCTTTCACTTCTTTCACCACTGCGAATTCTTTGGATCAACAATTCCATTCACCTTCTTATCCAAATGTTGATCCTACTCCTGTCCAACCATTCAATTCCCACCAGTCCTACCCGACTTTCGCATCTTCCCTAGACATTACTTCTACATAGCCATTTGGGAGTTTCCAGTATCCAAACAACTTTGAATCTTTTACTGAAACCCCTTCACAACCCATGTCTAGTCTGGAACAGTCGTTGGAAGATTTTATGGCAGCGTCAAGACAACAGATGATGGGGTTGAATGCGTCCATGGCCGTCCTTATACAACCTAGTGACCCGGGAGCTAGTTTCCAACTAGCTCCAAATTTTCCAATGTATGATAAGGCGATTGGACAGATTGAGAATTTGAGTGGAGAGAGTGAGCTGTGCACCCTTCCAAATCAAACCTACCCATCTCTAGTCGAATCCCACAACTCCGGTTTTGAATGTCTATCAAGTGTCCCAAATGATTCACCAGTTGAAAATAGAACGTCTAATGAGTTGTGCGACTTTGTAGTGTTTGATTTACCTGATTTTGAAGGGTCCCTTTCGAGTGAAATCACCACCAATCCTTTTGACCTCTACACCTCCACTCTAGAACCTGAATTGATTGATATCCATGCTTTTGATGGGGTGTCTGAAAAATTTAATTTTCACTTGATTGAGGATATCGACGATGAGAATATTTCGGATGATGAACCCACAGATTTGGATGAGTTTCTCTCTCCAATTCATCATCCCGAACCATTAACTGTTTTTCCCGAACTTCATATGCGTCTGGATTTTGATGATAAATGCATGGATGAGATAACTTTTGAGGGGAATTTTGAGGATAGTATTGAGAATGAACCAGTTTTGCTTGATGAGTCGGATTTTCCAATTCATCCTGTCCCTTCCACTGACTGTGTACACCCTCCTGAACCTTTAACTGTTACCCTTCCTAAATCACTTCCCTCCATCCTCGCTCCGACCTTGCAATAAACCGTTACACTTTCATTTTCAATGTCTGGTTTACAAAGTTCGACGTACTCATGTTTTCTCACGAATCTTGAGGGATTTGACCTCATTTCTCAGTGGGTTGATAGATTAGCACAATCGCTTTTTACACATCGGTCATTACAAATTGTGCTAATTTATACACTCCATTTCCACCCTCAAGTTCGTATTCCACTTCTTTCTCCCACTTTCTCTGGTTTTTCTTCTATTCTTCCGATAATTTCAGTGAGTGTTGATGAATCACAATCCGATAATTCAAGTTTTACCATTCCAGAAAGCCAACTTGATTTGGATACTTTTGAAAATGAGGTAGATGAGTTTTTCGAGTCTCCCACCTTCATAATTTTTGACAAATCAAGTATGATAAATTCTGGCACAAAACTTACTGACAGCAAAATGTTCAATTACATCGATGAGAGTTTTGAAGAACTTTTTGCTGACGAACTTGCATTCCTAAACAACATGGATTTTGTGATTAATCAACCTCCACCTGAAGAAGTCGAACCACCACCATTTCTTTTTTCCTTCCGCCATTCTCCTCCTCCACCGAGACCGTATACTGTTTCTATCTCCACACGGTCTCGTGTGTTCATCATTTCTTTTCTCTACACTCCATTCTTTCACCAACCACACCATTATAACGATAAAATTTTTGAATGGTTGGTGCTAACCTTTGGCCTGTGTAAGGCCTTATATAGCTTGATACTGTAGTTTTCTCCCCCCTAACTCTGAACTTTAATGCTTCAACAGTAGAAACACCGTTTCACTTAAGTTTGGGGGGGGGAGACATTTTTGTGTATATATATTTTGTTTTCTTTTTCTGCTAATAATAATAAAAAAAACAGGGGAGTGCCGATATTTTTGACCTTCTTGGTGTAGCCTGACAGTGAGGACACTGTCAAGTTTAAGTTTGGGGGTATGCTCGGTAAGCTTTCTTCCTTCGCATTCATGTGTATATTTTTGCATATGCATACTTATTTTAAAGTCCATAAAAATCAAAAAAATTTAAAAATTATAAAAATTGAAAAGTTCAATTTTGGCCATATTTGACTTAAGTTCAACATGACGGTTGAATAGTTAGGAAAAACTAGATCCTAAACTGAGTAAATTAAAAACCCTAAAAATAACCTTTCTTAAAGTTTAACTATAGAAAGTATATGTCATTGCAGTTTATTTAGAAATAGGCAAATTTTGAGTTCAGTTCTTGGGCTAAGTCAAAATAAGGGAAAAGTATTGAAATTTTTATTTGAAGTGTAAGTCTGAAAAATAAATTCTGAAACTTTAGTCTAAATCCTGAAAATATATACCCTACTACATGCACTAACACACATCTTGAAACTTGGAATAGTAGAGAATACCTTGAAATGCTCTTGTTTAAAATCCTTAGTATGAATGGAAATAAAATAAAGTATAAAAGGTGAATAAAGAGACATAAAAAAATGAACACTAGTTTTGTAATTACTTAAGGCTGCATAAATAAAAAAATATATAGCGAGGATGCTTTATCACCTAGTGCCTTAGACCAACTGGTTTGGGAGTCACTGCTAAACCTTAGGTATTATAAGACGAGGAATTACGCCTAAATGCGCAAGCACTTTTTGTAATCGGTCGGTTAGTACCTCAAGAAGTATTAACGGTCGAATGAAGGATGTGTTAGCAAATTTTCATCTAAAATTTCACCAACTGAAAGTATTTTGGATATGGACAAGAGTATGATAGCTTGAATTGAATCTCCAAGTGTAGGGGTAAAAATTACACACACGTAGGGGTATATGATTGGGGTTTGGATGAGAGATAGGAATGAAAAATAGGGCTTATACCTTCAGTAGAGATGATAAAAATTCCTAAGTTGAGATGGAACCTTAGAAGGAAAATTCAAATGATGCTGAAAGCTTAATAAATTTGCAGAACATATACGATCTTAAGTTAAATGATAAGTGAGTGTGAAAAATATGGGTTGATGATTTCTAAGTTGAACATAATAGAATTTCTTGCTAGAACACCGATTTGAAGAATGAAAGTCAATATGCCAAATTGATTGGATTTTGTGGGTAGTATCTGCTGAAAACCCTCAGGAGACAACACTTCTCCTACTAGGGACACCTAGAGGTTTAACGCCTTGTTGCACGAGCTCAGTGCAATCGCGATTCCCTGCGAAAGTGAGGTTAGGATTTTTCGAGAATAAAAATAGTTTTGCTCGGGACGAGCAAAAGATAAGTTTGGGGGTATTTGTTCATATCAGAATTTTGCATTATTATATTCCCCATTCTTAATCATATTACAAATAAATAGGTGCTTTTGATCCACGTCTGCTAAATAGTTGCAGGTTACAGGTTCTCAGATCGTTACGGTGAAATTCGTGAAAAGTCGCTACAAATGTGAGACTACGACCAACAATAAGATGAATCCGTATGATGTCGACTACAAGTTAAAAGGAACAAATGAAAATCATTAAAATATTCAAAGCACAAGAGCAGCACAAGATTCAAGACTTCAACACGAAGCATGGCAAAAGTCTACATTATTCTGCACTGTTGGAAATCTGGAAAAAAGAAGAAAAGATTATGAGGAACCAAGTGAAGAAAACAGAAGAAAAAAGCAACATGAAGCATCCCTGAAAAACTGAGCCCAAGAGCCCACCAAACGGCCGCGGAACCGCGGCCAAACAAGCCTTTCTGCCGCGGAACCGCGGCCGTGCAATGCACGTGTCGGTGGGGTGTCGGTGCTTTGACTCGGTCTTTGGGGTTGTTTTGTAATTTCATGTATGGATCAGAATGTAAACCTAGGGTTTTTCCAATCTATAAATAGGATGGCTCAAAGCTAAATAAATGGTGCCTCTTTTGGGTGCCTCTTTTGAGATGCCTCCTTTTATTTTCTAGTCAAAAATTTTCATTCCATTGTAATCATCAAGAGGTGTCAATAAAAGTAAGTTTCATTTTATCTTGTGCTCTTCTTAATTGAATTTATTCTTCTACAATTTTTATTTGTCTTATTTATCTGCAAGTTAATTAGTTTATTAAAAAGAAAAAAATTATAAAAATGAATTTCATCGTAACCATCCTAATGAGTGAGTAGTTCCTCACTTGTTAGGGTTAGGATTTGGTAGGTTTGAGAGATAGAAATCTCTCACTCCCTTCTTTCCCATACAATATTTTAATTAGGATTCTATTTGAATCAAACACACACCGCTCACTATGGCACCCTATCCCACGAGATAGCGGTGATTCCCTAGCTAGACCGGATGTGGTTGATTTACATAGAGGTTAGGGCTAAGAGTTAAGAAAGGACGGACAAGCACCAAAAGGAAGAAATTACGTTTCTTCCTAGTCGTGCTAACCCCCTTTGTTGATTATTACCCTAACACCTAAGTTCTTAATTAGGGCAAAGAAAGCATTGAGTAGAATTCTTTTTCCAAACTAACCTAATCCTAACCCCAGCAAGACTTTTAATCAATTTAATCTCATTCTAGATCTTAAAACAAAACCCGACTTAATTGGATTAACTCGTTAGAACATAAAGAAAAGGAATCCATCTCCCTGTGAACCGACCAGTACTCAACCGGCTAGCTACCAAGCGACACTGATTGCGGTATATTCTTAATTTTGATTTCAAAACGCACACGCAAAATCTGATCTCAATCAAGGGACAAGAGCGCGATGGGCCTCAGGGTGGAGCGCTCTTTCATAAGACCTCGGCGTCGAGCTGTGAGGTGCCCACCGGGTCATCGAGTTGGTCGCCACGGGGGATCTGTGGCCGCCGGAGATAGTGTGGCGGTGCCCAGACGTGCCGGCATGGGCAGTGTCTTCTCTCCCCATGTGTCGCTCCCGAGGTGGGGGAGCGGCGACTTGGGGAGCCTGTCCCGCCGTTTAGACACAGACAAGTGCATCCACAACGGACACGAGCCGATCTATCCGCGCAGACAGTACGTGAATGGCGTTCGATGGAGGAGGGGATCCACCCGCGTCTTCATTGTGGGGAGGACGACGGCTGGAGCTTGGATCGTCACGATGATCACTCGCCATGAGTTCGGGATCGGAAGATCAACTTTTGTTGAGCGGAATTTTTCGATTCCCACAGATGGCGCCAACTGATGGAAGCCTTGATCTTCTTCAGATGTTGTCTTCCGTCGATCTGTAGCGAGCGTTGATGGATGGCTGAGATTGGGTTTGAGGGTTGCCTTTGGAAGCGTGTGGATCTCAGTGGGCTTGATTTGGAATGAAGCCGGGCTACCTGCAAAGAAGTCTCGGGGTGGTTGTACTACCGTGGACCCTCCGACGATCAAGTTATTCGAGATATTTTGGCACAGTAGCGGCTTATTGGGGTAAAGATGTCTTACCTGAGTCGTCTGAGATAGGGGTTTATATAGTGGCAACCATGGGCTGGCGGGCGCGAGATTCACGCCGGCCGTTACGCCTGCGTGAAAGGCGGGATCCCCGTTAATGACGAGATACGCTCGTTAATGGGGGGAACGCAATGGCGTGGAACGCGGTATCGTGGGCGGCGGATATCTTGCGTCTGGCGAGATTCGCGGAGCCGTGGCGGAGACGCCTGTGATCTGTGCTGTTGGTCGGTCGGTGATACCGAGAAAGCTGAGCTCGGCGGGGGGCCCGGAGGCGAGCGGGAGGCCGAGCAAGCTTGGTTCTGTGATAGCTCGGAGGCGAGCTAAGTGGGCTGAGGAAGCTCAGCGTGCGGGAAGGCTCGGAGGCGAGCCAATGATTGTTTGTAAGACGAGCATAGGAGTGGTCTGGAAGGCCACCGAAGGTCGGGAACATCCTCGGGAGGAAGGCTCGGGGTATATTTCCAATGTACCGTTCTTGCTCCTTTCTCGTAAGTTTTGGGACACGTCATCTGCCACGTGTCATGATCTGGGGAGTCCCCAGTACCGAGCATCATTAACCGAATTCTATCCAACCGTCCATTGGAGATTGTTTTAATCTTGACCGTAAAGCCATTAAACTGCAGGAGGCGTCTCACGTCTATCACTCCAAGATTTAAGAGCTCTTTATGAGCTTTGGTCAAGTTTAAAACAATCTCCAATGGACGGTTGGATGGAATTCAGCAAATATATTCGCTGAATCCCATCAGAGGAGCAGATCTGAATCCGGGGGTTACACTTTGTTGTTTAGCAGGTTTACCTAACACAGTTCAGGCTACATTTGCTTGCAACTTACACATTTGTTCTCATTAGATTTTATCGTTCTTAAAACATCTGTGTATACTCCAAACTGTACTTGTTACCTGATTTGCATTGCAGACTTGGTTAGCATTTCATATTAGAGTCTTTTTTTTAAGAAAACAAATACACTCTTTTAATTTGTAATCATCAATGCTCGTTCTAGACTTCATATATTCTCTTGCTACAGAAATATAATACACATATTACTTATAATTGAGTTCTTTATTTCCTTATGTCAGAAAATTAATAATTTCATTTTCTTTCCAATTTGTTTTTATCTCTGGCCATTTCTTCTTATTTGCTAGTTAATGCCTAATGCTTCCCACTTATCTTTCTTTATCATTCATTAAGTATCCTCTTCACTCTATGAGCCAATGTCCCTTTATTCTCACCAACTAGGCTTAGCTCAGTTGGTGTCAATTCGCTCTTCAATATGAGAGGCCGCAAGTTTAATCGAAGAAGGTTGATTTCAAAAAAGAAAAAAAAAGTTCTCCTTCCTCTCTCTTCTTTTCGGTTTCGGTTTCTGTTTCTATCTTAAACATTTTTCTTTTACTAGAATAAGAGCCTATGTGAATAATGGTTTAACTTGTTTTGTAAACATCTTATTTATGTTAAAAAAAAAGGGGAAATTGTTTCCTGTTTGGACAGGGTTGCATCTCTCGATCCCAAAAATCATAAAGAAACAGATCGGCCCAGCAGATACTAAACACACCTTAGCCTCAATAAAGAGGATCGGATAGCAAGCTTAAGTTCGGCCTGTTAAGTCAAGACTTGACTCTTAGATAAGCCAGGAATTATTAAAGGTCACCACAAAGCAATGGAAAGGGGATTTGGAAAAAAAAACAATCAATCTCACAAAAACCCTAGCATAATCTAGTTTTTCTCCGGCTACTATGTGTTCATATCATAATTTTGCATTATTATATTTCTCATTCTTATTCATTTTACAAATAAACAGATGCTTTTGATCCATGTCTGCTACATAGTTGCAGGTTACAGGTTCTCAGAACAAAAACAGTGAAAAAGATGAAAAGACAATACAAAAGTGAGACTACGACCTATAAATGATGGAATCTTGATCATGCCTACATTTTGAAGGACAATGAAATCAATGAACAAGTTCACAAAGCACAAAGGCAGTGCAAGGTTCAAGACTTTGACACGAAGCAACGGTAAAAATCGACTACAATTATTCACTGTGGAGATCTGGAAGAGAACTAGAAGATATTATGAAGAACCAACTGAAGAAACAGGATGAAAAATACAACCAGAAGCAGCACAGCAAAAAGCAACCCACAAACTCACCACTTGGCCGCGGAACCGCGGCCAAACAGGGCCTATGGCCACGGTTCCGCGGCCATGTATAACCCGTGTCGGTGCAGAAAAGTTTTGGAGGCTGGCGGCGCGTTGACTAGTCTTTCTAGGGGTATATTTGTAAAAGCAGATGTGTGTCGATTGTAACTCTGGGGTTTCTATGCTCTATAAATAGAAGCCCTAAAACTTGTTTTAGGGGATGCCACTTCTTGTGCCTCATTTCATCTATCTAAATTCATATCTGTAAATTTCTGTAAAGAAGGAAGATAGCATCAAATAAAAATTAGGAGTAAGTTTTCTTTTTATTGCCCTAGTTAAATTTTATTTCCATGCCCTAGGTAATTTCTTTCTTGTCTTAGTATAGATCTTTATTCTCTGCCCTAGTTAGATAGTTAGAAAATGTTCTTCAATTCCCTAATGAGCGAGTAGTCTCCTCGCTTGTTAGGGTTAGGAATAGGGAAGGCTTGAAAGATGAAAATCTCTCACCCCTTTCTTGCCCATCACACGTTTTTAGAGGACTCCATGCATACATACACACACCGCTCCCTATGGCACCCTATCCCACGAGGTAGCGGTGATACCGTAGTATAAATGACAGGTTGAGCGTGTTTTCCATGGAGGTCAGGGTAAGAATTAAGAAAGGAAGGACAAGAACCCAGAGGAAGAAATATCGTTTCTTCCCGATGGTACTAATCTACTTTATTAATTATTACCATAACACCTCATAGATCTTAATTAGGGCATAGAAAGCGGTGAGAAATATTGACTTTCCAAACTTAATCTAAACCTAACCCTAGCAAGATTTTAATCTTAGTCTAGATCAACTTTAGTTTTTAGATTTAATCAATCCGACAACAATCAGAATTAACTCGTTAGAACAATTAGGAAATACACAAAATCCCTATGGACCGATCCATACTCACCGGCTAGCTACCAAATAACGCCGTTCTTGATTGCGGTAAACAATTCTTTGATTTCAAAATCCATCTTTTCAAAACGCATACGCAAAACCACGATCAATCAAATGGCGCCGTTGCCGGGGATGGCGTTGTTATTTTCTTTTTATAATTTCGGGTTATTATAAAATTGAAAAATCATAAAAACTGAAAAATATAAAAAAAATTATCATCTTGTTATTTTGTGAAGGGTATTTTCGTTTGAATTGTGCAGGATCGAAGGACAAATTCAGATCTGGAAAAATCCAGCAAGCAAAACAGAAAACCCTAGATCTGAACAACAGAGAAAAGTCAATCCAGAGGGGCTGAAAATTTTTTTGGGAACCGAGCCGCAGATAAGACCGCGGAACCGCGGCGGGAGGCACCCTTTGGCGGCGGAAACGCGGTTGTGGGGTCGAGTCAGCACGTGGAAAAATCTCTGTTTGCTTCCTTTCTCCTCCTCTGAACCCCCTGATATCTCCTCTGTAAATTTGCTTGCAGGATTCTTTGCGCTAAAAAATCTCTCCCCCTTCCAATAATTGATCTTGTGCAGGATTCTTTGCGCCGCAATAAAATTTAAAAAAAAATAAAATTGGCAAGTGTTTGTGTGTTTACTGCTTTGCATCTTTTTAAAACTGATTTTAAGGGGCTTGAACACCAATCCAGATTTGGTGGGGATTTCATCACCCTTCCCACGACCCCAGAAATCACATAAGGCATATTGTATTGACCATCATTTAATTAAAAAAGATTAGACCCGTCCCTAAGGATTTCGCGCTCAATAGGACAAAGGAATAGTTGTAGGCATCGACCGTTGATCCTAACCTGACTTTGTGGTGCCTAGGCTAGACAGGTAGTGAAAGATAATTTTAAAAGGCCCGTCTCATGGTGATTCGTGAGCGGATCACTCCTTTCTCTACTTGTGCTTACCTGGCCACAATTGGCGGTGAAGAGGCGGTTTGAGGTCCTACTTTTTGTCCTTTGGAACAGTTAGGAGCTGTCTAGCTGACCTAGGTGACCCTAAATCTAGGTTTGATTATACATTTGTGATTGATTGAACGTGTGTCTAAGCCTTTTATCGAATTTTTTTTTTGCAAAAAGCTCCATAAAAAAAACACAAAGAGAAAAAAAAATTTACAAAAACTTGCAACTTGTCGCTAAGAAATCCGTGCACCCCACATTCTTTTTCTTCTCCTTTCTTACATCATGGGTACCCCACCTCACAAATCTCTTGCCGAACTTTGGTATCCTGAACCAAACTTTGCTTCCTATGCGAATTGTTTTGGTCGAATTACGGACGACCCCTCCGTACCCAAAATTTCTTTGAAAGATCGAATAGAAGCGTCTAGGAGAAACAGTTGGACTCCGCAACCCACTTTGTATCAACCATTTCAACCTTCACCACCTTCTTACGTTGATACCCCTTTTGAGAGTCCTGTTGTAACTCCTAAAACCATGTCTATTGCTGAACATATTGAACAATCTCGTAACCGATCTTTCACTCCTTTCAACACTTCCAGTTCTTGGGATCAACAAGTCCATTCACCTTTTTATCCAAATGTTGATTCTACTCCTGTCCAACGATTCAATTCCTACCAGTCCTACCTGACTTTCGCACCTTCCCTAGACATTACTTCTACACAACCATTTGGGAGTTTCCAAAATCCAAGCAATTTTGAATCTTTTACTGAAACCCCTTCACAACCCATGTCTAGTCTGGAACAGTCGTTGGAAGCTTATATGGTAGCGACAAACCAAATGATGAGGAATGTGGATGCGTCTATGGCCGCCTTTATATAACCTAGTGACCCAGTAGCTAGTTTCCAACTAGCTCCAAAAATTCTAAGGTATGATGAGGCGGTTGGACAGAGCGATAATTTGAGTGGAGAAAGTGAGCTATACATCCTTCCAAATCAAACCTACCCATCCACAATTGAATCCCACAACTCCGGTTTTGAATATCTATCAAGTGTCCCAATTGATTCACCAGTTGAAGATAAAACGTCTAATGAGTTGTGCAACTTTGTAGTGTTTGATTTACCTGATTGTGAAGGGTCCCTTTCGAGTGAAACCATCACCAATCCTTTTGATCTCTACACCTCCAATCTAGAACCTGAATTGATAAATATCCATGCTTTTGATGAGGTGTCTAAAAAAATTGATTTTCACTTGATTGAGGATATTGACGCCAGGAATATTTTAGATGATGAACCCGTAGATTTGACTGAAATTTTATCTCCAATTCATCATCCTGAGTCATTGAATGTTTCTCCCAAACTTCATATGCGTCTTGATTTTGATGATAATAGCATGGATGAGATAACTTTTGAGGAGAATTATGAGGATAGTATTGAGGAGAGTATTGAGGATAGTATTGAGGATGAACCATTTTTGTTTGATGAGTCGGATTTTCCAATTCATCCTCCTAAACCTTTAACCGTTATACTTCCTAAATCACCCCCCTCATCCTTCCAATCGTTCCGACCACACAAAAGATCACGCAGGGAGACTGTGAGCTAGAAAGATTTCTTTTCGATCACATCAGTTTGGACGCCACTAGTGCGTACCTCTTTGAATCTGACATAGTTCTCACAGCCGATAACGATTATGAGTATTTCACTTTTTCAGACGATTTTGAAGACTTACCGCCCGAGTTTGAGTCTTTTGAATTTTCAGATGAGTTAGTTGAACCATCAGACTCGGTTGCTTACAGTCATTTCGAACCATTGATGGAATCCTTCGAGTTCGAGACAGTTTACTTTGGTGAGAATAAGACTATCCCTAAGTCACTCCCCCTCGTCCTTCCTATCGTTTCGACTGAGCAAGAATTCGTCACGCTTCCATGTTCAATGGATGATTTACCAAGTTCAACGTATCCATGTTTTCTCGCGAATCTTGAGGGATTTGACCCCATTTCTCGACAGGTTAAAAGATTAGCACAACCGCTTTTATCACATCGGTCATCACAAATTGTGCTAATTTATTCACTCACTTTACACCCTCAAGTTCGTGCTACACTTCTTTCTCTCTTCCGCCATTTTTCTCCTCCACCGAGACCGTATATCGCTTCTATCTCCACACGGTCTCGTCTGTTTCTCATCTCCTTTTTCTACATTCCATTCTTTCACCAACTCTACCATTATCACGATAGAATTTTTGAATGGTTGGTGCTAACCTTTAGCCTGTGTAAGGCCTTGTATAGTTTGATTTTTCTCCTCCCTAACTCTGAACTTTAACGCTTAAATAGTGGAAACACCGTTTCACTTAAGTTTGGGGGAACCTTTTTTTTTGTGTGTGTGTATATATATATATATATTTAACAAGAAAAAAAAATAAACAGGGGATTACCGACATTTTTGACCCTCTTGGTGTAGCCTGACAGTGAGGACACTGTCAAGTTTAAGTTTGGGGGTGTGCTCGGTAAGTTTTCTTCCTTCGCATTCATATGTATATTTTTGCATTTGCATACTTATTTTAAAACCCATAAAAATTGAAAATTTTTAAAACTATAAAAATTGAAAAGGTCAATTTTGGCCATATTTGACTTAAGTTTGACATGACGGTTAACTAGCTAGGAACAACTAGACCTTAAACTTAGTAAATTAAAAATCCTAAAAATAATCTTTCTTAAAATTTAACAGTAGAAAGTATATGTCTTTGAAGTTTATTTAGAAATAGGCAAATTTCGAGTTGACTTCTTGGGCTAAGTTAAAATAAGGGAAAAGTATTGATATCTTTATTAAAGTATAAGTTTGAAAAATAATTCCTAAACTTAAGTCGAAATTCTGAAAATATATACCTTACAAATCGCACAAACACGAACCTTGAAACTTGGAATAGTAGAAGAGACCTTGAAATGCTCTTGTCTAAAAGTCCTTAGTATGAAGAAAAATAAAATAAAAATACAGGTGTGAATAAATAGATAATAAAAAAATGAACACTGGTTTTTGTAATTACTTAAGGCTGCATTAATAATAAAAAAAATTATTAGCGAGGGTACTTTATCACCTAATGCCTTAGACCAACTGGTTTGGGAGTCACTGCTAAAAGCCTTAGGGATTACAAGACTAAGAATTACGCTTTAATGTGCAAACACATTTTGTAATCTGTCGTTGGTACCTCAAGAAGTATTAACGGTCGCATGAAGAACGTGTGAGCAATTTCATCTAAAAATTCACCAATTGAAAAGTACTTTGGACGATGGACAAGAGTATAATAGCTTGATTTGAATTTCCCAGTGTAGGGGTGATATATACACACACGTAGGGGTATATGATTGGGGTTTAGATAAGAGATAGAAATGAAGAATATGGCTTATATTTTTAATAGAGATGATAAAAATTCCTAAGTTGAGATAGAACCTTAGAAGGAAAACTAGAAAGATGCCAAAACCTAAGTAAATTCACAAGAATATATATAATCTTAAGTTAAATGATAAGGAAGCGTGAAAAATATGGATGGATAATTTATGAGTCAAAAATAATAGAATTCCTTGTTGGAAAATCTAATTGGAGAATAAAGTCAATAAACCGAATTGATAGGATTTTGTGGGTAGTATCCGCTGAAAACCCTCAGGAGACAACACTCCTCCTACTAGGGACACCTAGAGGTGTAACGGCTTGTTGCACGAGCTCAGTGCAATCGCGTTTCCCTGCGAAAGTGAGGCTGGGTCTTTTTCTAGAATAAAACTAAGTTTGCTTGAGGACGAGCAAAAGATAAGTTTGGGGGTATTTGTTCATATCATAATTTTGCATTATTATATTCCCCATTCTTATTCATTTTACAAATAAACAGGTGCTTTTGATCCATGTCTGCTACATAGTTACAGATTACAGGTTCTCGGAACAAAAACAGTGAAAAAGATGAAAAGACGATACAAAAGTGAGACTACGACCGATAAATGATGGAATCTTGATCATGCCTACATTTTGAGGGACAATGAAAATCAATGAACAAGTTCACAAAGCACAAAGGCAGCGCAAGGTTCAAGACTTTGACACAAAGTAACGGTAAAAGTCCACTACAATTATTCACTGTGGAGATCTGGAAGAGAACTAGAAGACATCATGAAGAACCAACTGAAGAAACAGGAAGAAAAATACAACCAGAAGCAGCACAGCAAAAAGCAGCCCACAAACTCTCCACTTGGCTGCGGAACCGCGGCCAAACATGGCCTATGGCCGCGGTTCTGCGGCCGTGTATAACCCGTGTCGGTGCAGAAAAGTTTTGGAGGCTGGCGGCGCGTTGACTAATCTTCCTAGGGGTATATTTGTAAAAGCAGATGTATGTCGATTATAACCCTAGGGTTTCTATGCTCTATAAATAGAAGCCCTAAAACTTGTTTTAGGGGATGCCTCTTCTTATGCCTCATTTCATCTATCTAAATTCAGATCTGTAAATTTTTGTAAAGAAGGAAGAGAGCATCAAATAAAAATTAGGAGTAAGTTTTTTTTTCATTGCCCTAGTTAAATTTTATTTCCATGCCCTAGGTAATTTCTTTCTTTCCCTAGTATAGATCTTTATTCTCTGCCCTAGTTAGATAGTTAGAAAATGTTCTTCAATTCCCTAATGAGCGAGTAGTCTCCTCACTTGTTAGGGTTAGGAATAGGGAAGGCTTGAGAGATGAAAATCTCTCATCCCTTTCTTGCCCATCACACGTTTTTATAGGACTCCATGCATACATGCACACATCGCTCCCTACGGCATCCTATCCCACGAGGTAGCGGTGATACCGTAGTATAAACGACCGGTTGAGCGTGTTTTCCATGGAGGTTAGGGTAAGAATTAAGAAAGGAAGGACAAGAACCTAGAGGAAGAAACATCGTTTCTTCCCGATGGTACTAATCCACTTTATTAATTATTACCATAACACCTCATAGATCTTAATTAGGGCATAGAAAGCGGTGAGAAATATTGACTTTCCAAACTTAACCTAAACCTAACCCTAGCAAGATTTTAATCTTAGTCTAGATCAACTTTAGTTTTTAGATTTAATCAATCTGACAACAATCGGAATTAACTCGTTAGAACAATTAGGAAATACACAAAATCCCTGTGGACCGACCCGTACTCACCGGCTAGCTACCAAGCGACGCCGTTCTTGATTGCGGTAAACAATTCTTTGATTTCAAAATCTATCTTTTCGAAACGCATACGCAAAGAAACGATCAATCACTATGGTTGTAAGGTTAGTAGATATTTGATCTTCGATCGCTACCACCGCCGAGGCCCTGCCCGGGATCGAGAAGTCCAGTCCTCTCCGACAGGTAATGCCTCTATTTTCCTCGATCTACTACCAGTCACGCTAGATGGGACGATTTTCGGCCCCAGCATTGGCGTACAGTCAGTTCATGGCTGATTACGTCAGTGTGAATCGAATCAGACCGAAGAACCCATTGGGAAGGACATGATCAAATCCATCACTAAGGGTGACCCAGATGTTTAGCCCCGCGCCCTTGAGCTGATGGACGTGGTCCGGACCTCACCCTCGGCAAGGTGAGCTGTGCGTTCTTGGCCTCTCAGAGCATCCATGACCGATCTAGGATTCTCATTCCTGAGGTCGGATGAGTGATCAGAGATCCAGTCTTGCACTCAGAACACTTGAGGTCGGATTGAGCGCGAATCCGCGGGCCAAGCAGTTTCCTATGGCTTGCTTTTGCTCATAAGTCAAATGTCCAACCCTGGGCTAACATGCGTTCTGCAGGTAATGCCTCGGTCGGTTGATAAATGGTCCATGGGGAGAAAAAAGAAAGATGGGGGTGGAAGCATGTTCGGCCAGCGCTTTCCTCAGCATGGCTGTGATGCATATAGCATCTGGCCGTTACGTGGCCAGTGGATGGAAAAATTATTTGTGATAGATAGGCCCAATGTGGCAAAAAATAGATCATTGGATTGTCTGATAGATAGGGTCCTCGGGGGCCGATGTTTTGAACTTAATGTGTATAATGGTTTTATTGAAATAGAATAGATCGACTAAGGTGTAAGGTGTTTTTCGTCACCCCATTGAGATGGGAATATGCGCGCGCTTGTCGGTCGCATTACAGGTTCCCCCTGCCTAGGGTAGGCTGGGGTTTATTGATTGTGGGGATCCGAATCTCCGGCAGCCGCGGACTAAGCTGCCATTAATTACCCCTCGCCTTTGGAGTGAGAGAACCTCCGATTGACGGGTCAAACAGGTCATGCGAACTCATTGTGCAGTGTTGTGTTTTGAAGGGGTTTTTGATATATCGGGGCCCCACAGAGTTTTTACGGGGGTCCCGCTACCCGGATAGCGGGCTGGGGGTTAAGGAGGAAAGCAGCCCCCTTGCGTGGTGCGGTGCAGTGCACCGTTAGAAAATTTTTCCTAGTAGGGGATGTGTTTTGAGTGTAGAGTGTATGAAAAATGAGGGGGGAGGAGCGTCTTAAGGACGCGTGCATGGCACGTGGGCATTGGGAGCCTACGGGTCACGTGCCTGGTGCGTGGGCGCTTGGCGCCCGCGGGTCACGTGCGCGGCACGCGACCGCTGAAAACACCAGCGTAAAACGGGCTTGGCTCCTGGGCTAGGAGTTAAACTCCTAAGGGATTTTGAGTGCAGTTAAACTCCAAAAGATTTAGATTTGGATTTAAACTCCTAAATGATCTGGAATAGGAGTTAAACTCCTTTGAGAATTTGGGTCTTGGAGTTGAACTCCCTAAAGATCTTCAGAGGTGATCAAAGGGGACCCCTCTCTTCTCTCTTTAGCCCTGGAGCTTCTTTTGAGCCTTGGATCTGTCCAAAGTTGGATTTTTGAAGATGGGTCTCCTTCGTCCTCCACTTGATCGGCTGGATCTTGGAGAAAAGGGGGTGAGACTTAAAAGTCTCCCATTTTCGAGATCTGATTGAAGATCCGAGCTCCCCTTCAAGGGTTTTGTGGTGAAAAACCATTTCTTTTTAGAAAAGGGAAGAGTTAAACTCTTAATTTAATTTTAAAAGGGATAAGGTTTTAGAACCTTAAAAAAGGAGAAAGAGGCACAAACCCTAGAACTTTTTAGAATGGAAAAAGTTGTCATAGATATTTTCATCATGTTTGCCTTTATAGGCTACACACTTTACATATAGCCCCTTGGGCTTTGCCAAATGGCACTTGTGCCACCCCATGTCTTATGTGCTTAATTCTTTTGCATATGAACCATGGGATTTACAAAAATTTGGCTTTATGCCTATTTTTCTTACATTTATTCATAAAAAAATACACCAAAATTATTTATTACAAAATTTTTATTTTGGCATGGGGGAGGCCGGCGGCTTCATGTTCGGGCTCGACCCGGGCATTGGCCCACTTGACCTGGGCTTGGGGTTGACTTTGATTTTGACTTGGTCAACCGGAGTGTAAATTTTGACCCCAACAAATTGTCCCCCATCAATAAATGCACACCACATATATGGGTTGTGTGCATGAAATTGATGGATCTTCTTTCGCATGGAGCTTGATTTATTTGGTTCCCATTTTGACGACGTGGAGGTCGTTTCTGCCATTTTAGTGACGTGGACGGTCGGTCCTGCCCTTTTTGCGACTTGGACGGTCGGTGCTGCCATTTTTGCGACTTGGACGGTCGGTGCTTCCCTTTTAGCGACATGGACGGTCGGTGCTTCCCTTTTAGCGACTTGGACGGTCAGTGCTGCCATTTTAGCGACTTGGACGGTCAGTGCTGCCATTTTTGCGACTTGGACGGTCGGTGACTTTCTCCGCTTCTTACGGTGTCGGGATTTGATTTGACTTGCTCCTCTTTCTGCGGTGTCGAGGTTAATGTTGACTTGCTCCGCTTCTTGCGGTGTCGGGGTTTGATTTGACTTGTTTCCGAGGTGGAGCTTGATTCCGCCAGGGAAGTTGTTGGTTGTCTTGCTGATTGTGATTTGGGTTGACATCAATATCGCTACACTGGAATATGGTAGCAGGAGTGAATCATCATCTGCCATGAGGGAATTTGGGGATTTTGTTTTTGGTTTGGCATCAGCACCGCTACACTGGAATATGGTACCAGTAGCGAATCATCATTTGCTATGAGGAGATTTCCTTCGTTCCCAGTTTAACGACTTAGGGGTCATCTGTTCCCAGTTTAACGACTTAGGGGTCATCTGGATTGGTGTTTGGGATTTTGGGGTTAGGGTAGGCATCAGCGTTGCTAACACTGAAGCACATGTGCCAGGAGCAATTCATCATTTGCCTCGAGAGGACTTGGGATTTGGTTTTTGGGTCAGCATCAGCACCGCTAACACTGAAGCACTGCCAGGAGCGACTCATCATTTGCCGTTGCCCGTTGGAGAGCGATGGCTCAGGAGACAGGTTTAGATCCCTATCACCTAAGGCTTTTCAATTTTATGAGCCGTAAGGGTCCCATAAAAGCATTTTCTCCTTACGAGTCGAAAGGATCCCGTAGGTGTATTTTCTTCTTAGGAGTCGTGAGGACTCCCAAGTGTGTTTTTTCTTTGTGAGTCGTAAGGATCCCATGAAGGTGTTTTCTTACGAGTCGAGAGGATCTCGTAAGTTTTGTTCTCCCCATGTATCGTGAGGACACATGAGTGGGTCTTCCCAAATGGAGCATAATTCCGATGGCGGAGACCGACCGCGTGGCTTGTGATTGCCGTGGGGCCTGGGTGTGATGAGAATTATTTGAGCCCGTGGATTGTATACGGTAGTCAATTCGGGGACTGGCCATAGGGCTGGGAGAATTTGGGAGATTTGGATTTTGGTTGGCGTCTGCATCGCTGCACTGGAATATGGTACCAGGAGCGACTCATCATTCGCCGTTTGGGAAGACTTAGGATTTGGGTTTTGGGTCGGCATCAGCACCGCTAACACTGAAGCGTAACGCCAGGAGCGACTCATCATTTGCCATTTCCCGTTGGGGAGCGATGGCTCAGGAGACAGGTTTAGATCCCTATCACCTAAGGCTTTTCAATTTTATGAGCCGTAAGGGTCTCATAAAAGTATTTTCTCCCTACGAGTCGAGAGGATCTCGCAGGTGTATGTTCTCCTTAGGAATCATGAGGATTCCTAAGTGTGTTGCTCCTTTGTGAGTCGTAAGGATCTCACGCAGGGATTTTCTCCTCACAAGGTCGAGAGAACTTTGCAAGTGTATTTTATCTCTTTTCATGAGTTTGGGCCCTTTCGGTTTTTACAAACTCGCCGGCAGTCCTGCTATTTTTACTCACGGAGCCCTTTCAGGTTTTCATCCGTGCCCGTTTTGCTTGTGGACATACCGTTTTTTTTGCTTCATCGCCGGTGGGACTTTAAAAGTAGTCTCGCCGGTAAGACTTGGAGAGATAGGGGTCGTTTACGCCTATGGATTGCATACGGTTTCACAAGATGTATGATCCAAACCATAGGGCCGGTGTGCTCAATTCGTCTGCGACTTGGAGCATTCATGCATAGTATTTCTTGAGACATCGGCCAATGATGGGTGGCATGTGCCTTTCTCCCTCGGCACTTATTAGTTGGTGATATCCTCCGTCGAACACTTTCTCGATGACGGTCCTTCCCAGTTTGGCTCAAATTTCCCTTTGGCATGTCGATTGGGAATGATCGGCCTTTTAAGGACCAACACCAATTCGTTTTTCTTGAAAGCGCGGAGACGGGTTATCTTGTTATAGGCCCGTGACATTTGGGCTCGGTATAGCTCCAGATTTTGCTGCACCGCGAGCCTCTTTTTTTCGAGGGCGTCAAGCTCTTCGAGCCGAAGAAGCACGTTTTCCTCTTCCGTCAACTCGTGCTGGATGGCCATTCTTAAGCTTGGAACTTCGATTTCGAGGGGGAGGATCGCCTCCACTCCGAAGAGTAATGAGTATGGAGTGGACTGAGTTGGAGTGCAGTGCGTGGTATGATATGCCCACAACGTCTCGTGAAGTTTGAGATTCCAGTCTCTTTTGTTGGCTGAAGCATTTTTCCTCAGGAGCTTCACAGGGTTTTGTTGAAGGCTTCAGCTAGCCCATTAGCTCTTGGATTATAGATGGAGGAATATCTTCAGTCTATCTTGTGTTGAGTAGCGAACCTTGAGACTTTGAAGCTCTTGAAAGAAGGCCCGTTGTCAAATATGATTCTTCCTGGTGTACCGAAGCGGTATAGAATATTATGCTGGAAGAACGTTAGAATATTTTCTGTCTTGATTTCTTTTAGCGGGACAGCTTCAGCCCATCTGGAGAAGTAGTCAGTTGCGGCCAATATGAACCAGTGGACTTTGGATGATGGAAGATCAATCGGGCCAACTATGTCGGTTCCCAAACTTCGAACGGCCACGACGCCACCGTAGGATGCAACGGATTGGGATGCTTGTGAATGAAATCACCGTGAATTTGGCAGATATGACATTTCTTTGCATGCTCTTTGCAATCCCTTATCATGGTGGGCCGGTAATATCCAAGCCGTTTGATCTGAAGCCGCATTTTGGGGACAGACTGGTGAGCACTGCAAACGCCCGAGTGATCTTCTTTCATGACTTTTTGGGCTTCGGCCAATGACAGACACCTGAGCCAGAGTAGGTCATATGACCTGCGGTATAGCGTGTCAATTACGAACACGTATCGAAGAGCTCTTTTCTTCAGTTGAATCCTCGCAGATTTTCCTTCGGGCAGCTTGTCGTATCGGAGGTATTCTATGAAGGGTTCTTTCCAATCGGGCTCGTCATGAATGATCGAAGCTTCTTCGGCAGGATTGTTCTCTTGTTCTATGCTTTCTTCTTCACGCAAAGAGACTGGAGGCAGAATTTGCCGGCTTCTGACTGTGATTAGGATTTCGTCCATGTCAGGATAATCTAGCTCTTTATCTAGGCGAGCAAGTATGTCGGCTTTTCCGTTCAACGATCTAGGGACTCTCATTAGTTCAATGCGAGTGAACTTTTTCATGAGTTCCACCACCCGGCTTCTATATCGAGCTAACTTGGGTTTGTATATCTTATAGTCGCCGCTTACTTGGTTGACGACAAGATGGGAGTCACCGTAAACCCGTAGCCGAAGGATTTCCATTCTTATGGCGAGCTCCAGACCAGCTATCGGAGCTTCGTACTCAGCCTCATTGTTTGTGCGAGGTTCGGTGAGAGCAAAAGAACATCGTAGGGTTCCCATCGATGGCGTGATGAACACCAATCCAATCCCTGCTTTTATCTGCGGGATGTTTGATTTGCCGGAGCTCCTCATTGATGAGGCTCCATCGAAGTAGAGCTCCCAACATGGCTCATCATCCTTGAGGCGCAACACTTGTTCGTCGGGTAACTCGCAATTGAGCGGTGACCCTTCTGGTATGGGATGAGCAGTAAGGAAGTCAGCGAGAGCTTGCCCTTTTACTGCTTTCTAGAGATTATAGATTATGTCAAATTCAAGCAACATGACAACTCATCTCGCCATTCTACCGGTTAGTCTTGCTTTGGTCATCAAGTGTTTGAGCGGGTCGACCTTGGAGATCAGCATAACCCGATGGGCAAGCATATAGTGTCTCAGCTTCTTCACAGCGAATATCAGAGCCAGGCATTGCTTTTCGATCGGGGAATAGTTGTGTTCCGCCCCAACTAAAGTTCGACCGAGGTAGTAGAGGGCATTTTCTTTTCCCTCCTCATTGTTCTGGGCAAGGAGCGCACCGAGTGACTCATCTAGCGCGGCAGTGTAGAGAATCAACGGTTTGTTTAGAATAGGAGCAGCAAGCACCGGAGGGTGCAACGTGTACTGTTTGATATTTTCGAACGCTTATTGACACTCAACGTCCCAGACAAAAGGAGCTCCCTTCTTCATGAGCTTTGAGAAGGGCCTACATCTTCCCGATAAATTTGAGATAAACCTTCGTATATAAGCAAGCTTGCCTTGAAAAAATCTTAGCTACGTCAGATTCTTCGAAGGGGGCATCTCCATGATGGCCTTTATCTTGGATGGGTCAACTTCGATCTCTCGATGTCGGATTATGAAGCCTAGGAATTTTCCCAATGACACGCCAAAAGCGCACTTCAGAGGATTCATCTTCAGATCATATTCCCTCAGTCTAGTGAGAACGATCCTAAGATCCTGGACGTGATCGGTCTTGGCTTTAGTCTTGACGACCAAATAATCAACATAACATTCGACGACTTTATAGATTAGGTCATCAAAGATATTGGTCATTGCCCTTTGATATGTAGCACCTGCGTTCTTTAATTCGAACGGCATCACCTTGTAGCGGTATATTCCGATCGGGGTTCGGAATGCTGTGTGTTTCTCATCCTCGGGTGACATCTTGATCTGATTATATCCAGAAAAGCCATCCATGAAGGTGAACAGCTCGTAATTTGAGGTATCGTCGACCATCATTTCCATGACCGGTAGCGGAAAATCATCTTTAGGGCATGCCTTGCTAAGATCTCTGAAATCGACACAAACTCGGATCTGCCCATTTTTCTACTTCACTGGGACTATGCATGCGATCCAGTCCGCATATTTCTATTCCCTGATGAAGCGGGCATCGATGAGTTTCTTGGTTTCCTCGATGACCTTTTCTTCCAGTTCCCTTCTCATTCTTCGAGGAGCTTGTTTGACTGGCTTAGCATCAGGAGATATAGCCAGCTTATGCACGGCCACATCAGGGGAAAGGCCAGGCATTTCTTTGTACGTCCACGCGAAGCAGTCGGCGAACTCATGCAGCAGGGCAATTATCTGCTCTTTCATTTTCTCTGACAAGAGTGAGCTGATGTAGGTCGACCTTGGATTATCAGGCGTTCCCAAATCGATCTCGGTTAGCTCATCGAAGATTGCTTGTACTCCATCTTCGAGCTCTTGAGGAGCTTCTTCTGGCTCGGCTATCTCGTCGTCATCATTTGACCTTTCGCTGGCTTCACCAACATGGATAATGTAGCATGCTTTAGAATCAGGTTGAATGAAACCTATGCCCCGTCTGTTTGGAATTCGTCCATCGATGAGTGCTCAGACATGAGGCGGATGCCATAGCCCTTCATAAAACTTTGCTTCGGACTCCGTTTGATATAACCGGCATCCGCACCTTTTAAAATATTCCCGCATCTCGGGCGCATAGTATCTGGGATTGAGGACGGCTCTTATACCTCTCTCATAAGGAATGCACGCGACAGACAAATCGTCCGGGTGCACAACGGGATTTGACCTATAAAACAGGATTCCCTTCTGTCCATTTTTCCTTCCGAGAACGTAGAAAGTTTTCAGATGCTCCACAGTAGAGACTGACAATGCATCGAGCTCTTTGCGCATCTACTCCGGAACCCTTGTGATGGCTAGGGACCCTTATGCAATTTCGAAGGTCTCTCGTAGTTTCACTTATTGCATGGGGGCTGATTCTGCACAGCTGTTGCAAGGAGGGTCCTCTTCCTCCGACTCTTCAGTGTCGTGTTCATCACAGAATACTGCATTTTATACCGCCCATTCTTACGCTCGGTTGTTTATAGGTAGGTGCTTTTAATCCGTGTTTGTTATATATTTGCAGGATACAGGTTCTCGGTTCTAAAACGGTAAATTCATGGAAAACACGACAAAATCCGGGTTCCTGCCAACCACTGAGAAAACACGGTCTCCGCTCGTCATCCGTATGTTGCCAGATACCAGTTTAGGAAGACAAAATGTCAAATCAATGTCACCTTCATGCACAAGGCTCAATGGCAACAACAAGTTCCAAGAAATCTACGCGGAGCTCGAGGCAATCATGACAAAAACATCCACAAAAAGTCCACCTTTCCTCAACAGAAATTCTGGAAGAATTGTGAAAGAATTATCAGAAAATATGTGTACTAGACAACAGGGGACAGCAGATCAGGGCCGTACAAGAAACCCCACACCCTAAACCTACTGTAGGGGCGCGGATCCGCGGCCAATAGGGGGTATTGGCGGCGGATCCGTGGCTAGGTGGGGCCCTCTCTGCATCAACTTTTGGGGGTATTTTGGGTATTTCCCATGTGGTCTGGTGGTTGCCCTAGAACTCCATTCTCCTGCCTATAAATACAGCAGTTTTGAGCACAACCAAGGGTCATTTTTTTTGGTTCTCCATTCTTTTGTAGGATTTAGTTCTTTTTCTTCTTCTTCTTCATTCCTCTTCCATGAAATTGTAAGTGAGAAGCTTTTTTGTGGATGTGAATAAAGATGAAGGTTTTTTGTATTATTCTTTTTGTTTAAGCTTCCCCCTTGAGCTCTCTACCTTAACTTGATCTTGCAACCTCTTAAGTGAGCTTGCAAGTTTAAGTTTTGGTCATTGGTCTCAAGGGGTTGTATCATTTCGTTCTCGCCTTAGCGCTTCAATTCACATGCGTTCTCTATCCTTCCCTTGATCTTGCAACCTCTTGATTGAGCTTGCAAGTTTAAGGGTTGGCTATTGATCCCATACTTGTTTTGAGTTCTATGGTTCTTGTAATTACTTTCTTGCATTTTTCATTCTTGTCTTTTATTACTTGCAATTTATTTCCATGCACTTTAATTACTTGCAATTTTATTCATGCCTTTAATACTTGTAATCTTTTCTTTTCTTTGTTCTTTTCTTTTTGCTCTCTTTTTGGTTCTCTTTTGTGAATGTATGTAATTATTGTTGTTAAGATAAAATACGGTATTATAAGTTAACGTTTCTTTGCCAATTCCTTTTTCCCGTTATTTTCCATTTGAACTTCGCCCAAACCATACGCAAGCGCTCCGTTAGGCACCGTACCCTGACAGGGTAACGGTGATTTCCTAACCGCGACCGGTTGCGTTCGGTTTGGCCGGAGGCGAAAGCAAGAGACAAGAACGGAAGGACAAGGGTAAATAAGCCGGATTCCACGAATACCGCGCTTAAATCCCCTAATCCACGTTGTTGCCAATTGCTTAGCTTCAATTGGTCAAGACTCGGCTCAAAGGTTTTGAGTACAGATTTCTTAGTTTACAATTTCGTATCTTTCTTAACAAACTTCATACTTGCAGATAAACACATAGGTTAGATCAAACAAACATACAGATTCTTTATTGACTCGTCTAAGACAAGAAGGTAAGATACCACCATCTCCCTGTGGACCGACCCGTGCTCACCGGCTAGCTGCATAGCGACACCGTCCTGATCGCGGTTATACTTTAATTCTTTGAACATCCGACACGCTTTCCGCGTGCGATCAAATGGCGCCGTTGCCGGGGAGACGGTAGCGTATTTTCTTTCTTGTTATTCGGGTTAATATTCTTTTTGTATATATAAAAAAAAAAAAATCTTTTTGATCATTTTTGTGGGCAAGAGTGCAGATTTTTGCAGATTTGCAAACTGCAATTGTGGGAGCAAAGTGTACGTTCAAAGTTAAGGTGATTACAAAGTACAGTGCCAAAGATCCGGGTAGTTTGACCCGCGCAAGCGAACTTTTCAAGCTTACCGGATTTGATTCAACGGGGGTTTCCTAACCCAAAACTTAACGGTACGTACTTTACTAACACCTTCTTCTCAAATCCGACGCATCCAATATACTATTCTTTGCAGGATTCTTTGCAAGTTCGCTAGCAACGCTAAAAATTGACTAACCCGTATTTGTTGCAGTGCCGCGCTTAAAAAAAAAAAAACAATTTTTTTGATTCTATATAGAATTTTTATTGAATTGTGCATTGCATACATTAATACGGACTTAAGGGCAAGCGAACCCCACAAGATACGGTAAAGGATTTCATCACCTTTTCCGTGGCCCACAAATCACGAACTTGAGCATAACGTTTACCCGCACAAAATTTAAAAGAAACTAGACTTTAAGCCTTAAGGACTTCGCGCTCACTAGGAGAAGTTAACTGTGTTTAGAATCTCGCTTAACGGTATATTGTTTACTGGGTGTCTAGAAAAGTGTTAACGGCGCAACCGCCAAAAGAGAAAGGGTTATTTAATTAAGGAACTTCGCGAAAGCGTTGGAAAACCTCCCCTTATCTCTGCACTTACCTGGCCTCGTGATCAGTGTATCTTGAGCCTGTTTCTCGACACAGTTTTACTTCGACAATCAAGTTCTGGAGCAGGTCTAGTTGACCTAGGTGAACCCTAGAACGATTAGGTGTGTGGTATTTTTATGTCGTGATTGTTTTTGTCAATATTGTTTTTTATTCTTTTGTTAATATATAAACTAAAAAAAATAAAAAAAATCACATTCTTTTTCCCCTCCTTTTCTCTACCTTTCCTTCTCTCTCTTCATATCATGGGTACCCCACCTCGAAAAACTCTTGCCGAACTTTGGTACCCACAACCAGACATTACTTCTTACGGTTCTTGCTTTGGCCGAACATCGAACGACCCCTCCATGCCCAAAGTTTCACTGAAAGATCGCATAGCAGCGTCTAGGACAAACACTTGCACTCCTCATTCCACTTCGTATCAACCTTTTCAACCTCCCGCACCCGCTTATGTTGATACCCCTTTTGCAAGTCGTCCTTTGTCCATCGCTGAACGTATTGAACAATCCCGTAGCCGATCTTTCACTCCTTTCACCACTTCAAATTCTTGGGATCAACAATTCCATTCACCTTCCTATCCAAATGTTGATCCTGCTCCTGTCCAACCATTCAATTCCTACCAATCCTACCCTACTTTTGCACCTTCCCTAGACATTGCTTCTATACAGCCTTTTGGGAATTTTCAGAATCCAAACAACTTTGAATTTTTTACTGAAACCCCTTCACAACCCATGTCTAGTCTGGAACAGTCGTTGGAAGACTTTAGGGTAACGTCAAGCCAACAGATGATGGATTTGAATGCGTCCATGGCCGCTCTCATACAACCTACTGACCCGGTAGCTAGTTTTCAACTAGCTCCAAATTTTCCAATGTATGAAGAGACGGTCGGACAGGCTGTGAATTTGAGTGGAGAGAGTGAGCTGTACCCCCTTCCAAATCAAACCTACCCGTTTCAAATTGAATCCCACAACTCCTGTGTTGAAAGTCTATCAAGTGTCCCAAATGAATTATCGGTTGAAGATAGAATGTTTAATGAGTTGTGCGACTTTATAATATTTGATTTGCCAGATTGTGAAGGGACCTTGCCAAGTGAAACCACAAACAATCCTTTTGACCTCTACACCTCCATCTTAGAACCTGAATTGATTAATATCCATGCTTTTGATGAGGTGTCT
Source organism: Agapanthus africanus (assembly GCA_030015575.1). Lineage (NCBI taxonomy): Eukaryota > Viridiplantae > Streptophyta > Magnoliopsida > Asparagales > Amaryllidaceae > Agapanthus > Agapanthus africanus. The sequence goes on along the minus strand of JASDDO010000010.1, from coordinate 421,874,720 downwards.
GAGAATATTGATTTTCACTTGATTGAGGATATTGACGCTGGGGATATTTTGGATGATGAACCCGTAGATTTGGCTGAGTTTGTCTCTTCAAATCATCATCCCGAGTCTTTAACTGTTTTTCCCGAACTTCATATGCGTCTTGATATGGATGATAAAGGCATGGATGAGATAAATTTTGAGGAGAATATTGAGGATAGTGTTGAGGATGATCCAGTTTTAATTGATGAGTCGGATTTTCCAATTCATCCTGTTCCTTTCATTGACTGTGTACACCCTCCCGAAACCTTAACCGATACCCTTCCTCAACCACTTCCCTCCATCCTTTCCATCGTTCCGACCTTGCAAGAACCCGTATCACTTACATTTCATATGTCTGGTTTATCAAGTTCGGCGTACCCATGGTTTCTCACGAATCTTGAGGGATTTGACCCCATTTCTCGACGAGTAAATATATTAGCACAATCGCTTTTCACACATCGGTCATCCCAAATTGTGCTAATCTATTTACTCCACTTGCACCCTCAAGTTCGTATTCCACTTCTTTTTCCCGTCCGCCATTCTTCTTCCTCTCATATACCGAGACCATATCCCACTTCTCTCCGCATATGGTCTCGCGTATTCTCCATCTCTTTCCTCTACGCCTTCTTCCACCAACCGGTACATTATAGCGATAAAATCTTTGACTGGTTGGTGCTCACTTTTGGCCTGTGTAAGGCCTTGTATAGCTTGATACTGTTCTTTCCCCCCTAAATCCTGAATTTCAACGCTTAACAGTGGAAACACTGTTTTACTTAAGTTTGGGGGGGACACTTTTTTTGTATATATTTTTGTTTTCCTTTTTGTTTTGTATATAATTTGTTTTTAGGGAGCACCGGCAATTTTGACCCTCTTGGTATAGCCTGACAGTGAGGGCACTGTCAAGTTTAAGTTTGGGGGTGTGCTCGGTAAGCTTTCTTCCTTCGCATTCATATGTATATTTTGCATCTGCATATTAAATCCATAAAATCCATAAAAATCTGAAAATTTTCTAAAAATATAAAAACTTTTTTGTCAAGTTAGATTGTGGAAGAACTCTGATTCAACATTCGACGGTTTTTATTTGAAAAAATAGGAATAACTAAATCTTATGTTTAGATTTTGAAAACCTGAAAGATAACTCTCCTTTGAAGTTAACTATAGCTGATATACGTCTTTACATCACACTACACGTGTCGTGAATTTTGGGAATTAGATGACAAGTCTTTCATGTTTAAACTTTTAAACAGATAAATGATTTTCTGAGGATCAAATAGGTTTGTTCTGAAATAAGTAATGTCAAGAATAGTTTATGAAGTAAAGCGAATATGAAGGAATGTTATTGATGCCGTAATTGGAGCTAAGTCTGAAAAATAACCCATCTAAAACTTGATTGGAATGATTATACACCAAACCCACTAAACACGTCTTTTATCCAAAAAAATAATTGAACTACCGGTTATATCTCCGTTCGTATTGAATCATCTGATTTTCACGTCAAACTGTCTTTTGTTTTTGGACCTAGGTAACTTGAGTAATTAAGTCCGCTGGGGTGTTTCTATACCTAATGCCTTAAAACCAACTGGTTTGGGTGCATTGGCCCAAAGCTCGCTAAGAAGCCTAGAAAGTCCAATTTAAAACAAAGTCAAGCAAGTGTTCTCTCCGAGTTAAAATTCCTAACGGTTCTTTGTGTGAGAATAATCTTGATAAAAGACAGGCTTTTATAAAAAAAAATTTAACGGAGATATGAAGGTTTTATTCTATGATAAAGACTATTGCACGTTCACAGAGGTGTGTATGAAATGAAAACAAGAAAAAGGTGGAGTGAAGAATAAGACCTAGTTTCCTGTTAGGGAAGATAGAAATTCTGAAGTTGAAACTTTACTGGAAAACGAAACTTGAAAAATGCTTAACTCTTTATAAAACTTATGTGATCCTTTTAAAATTGTTATCTGGGCTTTATTGTGTGACATAATGACTTTATTCGACCTTTCGGGAACTTAACGACACTATTTGCACTGCACGTAAAGACATATAAAATCTGTAGTTAAATAAGAAGCGAGGTGTGAAAAATAAAGGTTCGATAGTCTAGACTTAGGATAATAGAATTGTTATTTTCTAAAACAAAACTTTAGGGTTTGAATCTTAGTTATTTTACAAAACCAACTTGACCGGATTTTGTGGGTAGTATCCGCTGAAAACCCTCAGGAGACAACACTCCTCCTACTAGGGACACCTAGAGGTTTAACGGCTTGTTGCACGTGCTCAGTGCAATCGCGTTCCCTGCGAAAGTGCGGTTATCATTTTATTTTTGTGAATAATTGGTTTTGCTCGGGACGAGCAAAAGTTAAGTTTGGGGGTATTTGTTCATCACAGAATACTGCATTTTATACCGCCCATTCTTACGCTCGGTTGTTTATAGGTAGGTGCTTTTAATCCGTGTTTGTTATATATTTGCAGGATACAGGTTCTCGGTTCTAAAACGGTAAATTCATGGAAAACACGACAAAATCCGGGTTCCTGCCAACCACTGAGAAAACACGGTCTCCGCTCGTCATCCGTATGTTGCCAGATACCAGTTTAGGAAGACAAAATGTCAAATCAATGTCACCTTCATGCACAAGGCTCAATGGCAACAACAAGTTCCAAGAAATCTACGCGGAGCTCGAGGCAATCATGACAAAAACATCCACAAAAAGTCCACCTTTCCTCAACAGAAATTCTGGAAGAATTGTGAAAGAATTATCAGAAAATATGTGTACTAGACAACAGGGGACAGCAGATCAGGGCCGTACAAGAAACCCCACACCCTAAACCTACTGTAAGGGCGCGGATCCACGGCCAATAGGGGGTATTGGCGGCGGATCCGCGGCTAGGTGGGGCCCTCTCTGCGTCAACTTTTGGGGGTATTTTGGGTATTTCCCATGTGGTCTGGTGGTTGCCCTAGAACTCCATTCTCCTGCCTATAAATACAGCAGTTTTGAGCACAACCAAGGGTCATTTTTTTTGGTTCTCCATTCTTTTGTAGGATTTAGTTCTTTTTCTTCTTCTTCTTCATTCCTCTTCCATGAAATTGTAAGTGAGAAGCTTTTTTGTGGATGTGAATAAAGATGAAGGTTTTTTGTATTATTCTTTTTGTTTAAGCTTCCCCCTTGAGCTCTCTACTTAAACTTGATCTTGCAACCTCTTAAGTGAGCTTGCAAGTTTAAGTTTTGGTCATTGGTCTCAAGGGGTTGTATCATTTCGTTCTCGCCTTAGCGCTTCAATTCACATGCGTTCTCTACCCTTCCCTTGATCTTGCAACCTCTTGATTGAGCTTGCAAGTTTAAGGGTTGGCTATTGATCCCATGCTTGTTTTGAGTTCTATGGTTCTTGTAATTACTTTCTTGCATTTTTCATTCTTGTCTTTTATTACTTGCAATTTATTTCCATGCACTTTAATTACTTGCAATTTTATTCATGCCTTTAATACTTGTAATCTTTTCTTTTCTTTGTTCTTTTCTTTTTGCTCTCTTTTTGGTTCTCTTTTGTGAATGTATGTAATTATTGTTGTTAAGATAAAATACGGTATTATAAGTTAACGTTTCTTTGCCAATTCCTTTTTCCCGTTATTTTCCATTTGAACTTCGCCCAAACCATACGCAAGCGCTCCGTTAGGCACCGTACCCTGACAGGGTAACGGTGATTTCCTAACCGCGACCGGTTGCGTTCGGTTTGGCCGGAGGCGAAAGCAAGAGACAAGAACGGAAGGACAAGGGTAAATAAGCCGGATTCCACGAATACCGCGCTTAAATCCCCTAATCCACGTTGTTGCCAATTGCTTAGCTTCAATTGGTCAAGACTCGGCTCAAAGGTTTTGAGTACAGATTTCTTAGCTTACAATTTCGTATCTTTCTTAACAAACTTCATACTTGCAGATAAACACATAGGTTAGATCAAACAAACATACAGATTCTTTATTGACTCGTCTAAGACAAGAAGGTAAGATACCACCATCTCCCTGTGGACCGACCCGTGCTCACCGGCTAGCTGCATAGCGACACCGTCCTGATCGCGGTTATACTTTAATTCTTTGAACATCCGACACGCTTTCCTCGTGCGATCATGTCGCTGCCTAAACGAGAGCGAATTTTGCTGTCGGATGGGCCTTCAATATCATATTCATCCGTATCGCTACCAAAATGCGGGCGAGTTTTATGGAAGGACGGACTTCCAGCGCCGGACTCATCAGTGTAACTGCCGAAACGCGAACGCACTTGGGTTTTTTTGCTTTTGAAAGTAACAGCCGGCTCAGACTTGCTTTTGAGCTTCGGGGACGTTTTGTCGTTGGTCAGCTGTAGCTCAGCACTTTGGAGGTTCACAAAGTACTGAGAATCTTCATATCGGACTTCATGCACACCGAACGGCTGGATGTCTCCGTCAATGCGTCTTTCTTCGCCATTTTTAGTATACTTCATGCATTGATGGAGAGTTGACGGAACGATGTCGTAATCGTGGAGCCACGGCCGTCCCAAGAGAATTTTATAAGACGTGTCAGCGTCGATCACGTATATCTTAGCTTCGGTATGCAGATCCCTAAATTTGATTGGCAGAGCTATAAACCCCAGAACTTACTGGCAGTTTTGATTGAAGCCTTGAATGACAATCCTTTCCCATGATAGGTGTCGGACGTCCATTGACAAACTCTTCAGAGTCCACAAGTTCATGATGTTCACTGAGGATCCCGGATCAATCAATATGCGATTAATCCGATCTCCGTCGCTGTACCCGGTCACGTAAAGCGGCCGGTTATGCTCAGCCGTTCCCAGTAGCAAGTCTTCGTCCTTAAACATGACTGCGGCGGCATGCAAAGCGTACCGGGCTTCTTTCATATTAATTTCCGCAAAGCGAGCCTGATACCACTCGGGGTTTTGTAGAGCGTGAATGAGAACATCTCTAAGCTCCTTAGATAGGACCAAGGTATCGTAGATGCTCAGGAGACACGAAAGCTTCCAGAGATGAGCCAAGACGTTGTAGTCCACTGAGGAAGGACTTGAGTTTTCATTAGCCGGTTCTCTGCCATCTTTCTCATTAGCCACCTGTTTTTCCTTTCCTTTTGGGGCGTTGTCCTGATTTGGCGGTAGAGCCCTGCCGCTTCTGAGCTGGATTTGGTTGGCCTTTGTGGCGAGCTCCTCGTCCTCTTCGGAAAAACAGAGCTCATCCTCAGAGTCGCTGCCAAGATGGATGGCATAGCATGTCACTATAGGGATCTCTTCACTGTAGTCTTCTTCTAACTCCTCCAGAATTTCAGCCGCTTCTACAGGGAGAAACTCCTTCAATTGAATCAGAGTTCTTTCCTTCTGTTCATAGTTTTCGAGGGAATCGATATATTTTTGAATGGTCGATCTCCTTGCAGACTCTTTTTCGCGTCGAGCTGCACTTTTCTTCTTCTTGAGCTTTTTGGATTTTGAGACTGATGGAGCCGAATTGGCAGCTGGAATGGTAGCCTTCTTCTGCCCTTCCCATTCCGTTCTGGGCTCTTTCCGAAGTAGTTTTAGCATCTTCTTCGTCTTATTAGATATGTACGTACTCCACGGAGGTTGCGGTGAGTGAGTTTCACTTCTCAAGGCAGCGGGTTCAGCTGTCTGCTCCCAGAAGGCTTCAGCTTCTGTCTGTATAAAGTTGGTGGTTGCAGCTTGATTTTTCACCAACACACTCTTAGACTGCTCGATCTCTCCAGTCTTGTTCTGCTTCTCGACCCAATCTTTGAAGATATAGCAATCCTCGATCGCATGACTCACTACTCAGTGGTACGGGCAATATAGAGGATTGTCGGTAATTTTTGCTTCGTGAGGTCTTTTCGACTCTGGCAATTGTAGACCGTTGTTCAAGACATCTTTGAATATCTTGCGGACCTTGTCCCTTCTGAAAGAGTAAACCTTGTTCTTTTTCTCCTCTAGTGAAGGCCTTTCTCCTCCCAGCATTGGCTTTCGAGACCGGTTGGCTTTGGATTCACCTGCCTTTCACTTGTCTTCATTGTCGGATGTATTGAAGACATTGGTATTATTGGAATTCCCGCTTCTACGGTTGTCATCCCGCTTGCTTTTCCAAGTCTTGTCTCTCTGAGAGTCCGGGGTAGACTCTTTCTTCGAGCGTACTAGTATTTGGACTTTCTTGGTTAGCTCCTGAAATGTCTTGAGACCTGCTGTACATAAGAATGGGGCCATCCAATTGCTGAGATACCCAATGAGGAGGCTGACGGACTGGTCCTGCTCTGGCGGCGGTTCGCACTTGACAGTGAGGTTGCGCCATCGGGCAATAAAGTCAGTGTTGCTTTCATTTTTCCCCGGATTGGTCCTCACGAGGTCAGCGATGGAGATTTTGTCGCTGACACTCATGAATCTTGCCGAAACAGAGACTCCATTTGGGCGAAGGTAATGACGGACCCGTCTGGTATGCTTGTGTACCAGTCGAAAGCAACACCAGTCAGGCTATTGACAAACTGACGAAGAAGGAGCGCATCATTGCCCCTGTATTTCCACACGACGCTTTAAAGTGGGCGATATGCTGATTTGCATTTCCCGTCCCGCCAAATCTTCCAAACTTGGGAGTGACATAGCCACTCGGGAACTCTATCAGATCGTACTACGCGGGATATGGCCGCCCACTACTGTCAATTTCTTTCCGAGTTTCGGCTTCGGCCACCAATGTTTTAACTTTGCTGGTGACCAAATCTATTATCCGATCTTGTGTTAGCGAGATGGTTCTATCTGGGGCCAAGGCATCCCCAGAAACGGAATGTGGCCGGCTTTCATGCGGCTCGACCAATCTTAGACCTAAAGAGACAGGCATCGGCTGCTTCAGATTGTCATCACTTGGCTCATGAGTAGAGACTTGTGCTTGATTGGGAGGTGTCCGGGCAATTTGAGCCGTGAGCTGCATCACGACATTCGTCAGGTCGTCGATTTTGGAGTAAAGCTTGGTCATCTCTTTATCTTTGCTCATAAGCTGTTTTCGAAGCTCTTGAAGCAGCTCTTGCTCTGCGGTCTTGGGACGAAAAGTCAGCTCTTCCTCGTTGTCCGAGCTTGACTCTACATGGACTGAGGGGTCTTTCTGCCTATCATCCTCATCGAGAGGGTTTTCATCATCCAGCGGAGGCGGCTGTTCTTGGGAAGCGGCAACCATATTCAAGCCAGATTGGGCTTGGGATGTGGTGGCCCCATCCTTGCTTTTGCTGTGAAGGTTGTCACTGGGGCGCGTGCCTGCCATATAAACCGTATGGACAACATATCCAGCCGTCTTTTCATTATTGGCAGCAGATTTTGTGGACCGCTGTCTTGACCCTCCTTTTTCGGTAACGGGCAGTCGACTGAAGGCGGCTGGCCTGGCTGGATTCTTGAATGGTGCTGACGCTTCCTTTTTGGTTTTGCCCCGCTGTTTTCGTGTGGCACAGAGCGCCTGATAGACTCTTGAAGAGACAGTGCCGTACTTTCTCTGTCGGGGCTGGAACATATCTCTTTGTAGCAACGTTCGGACCGCTGTCTTCTTGATTCTGGCGGTCATGGAATTTTTTTGAACCCACTTCAGAGGTTCGAAGGAATTGTTGATTTTTACGAACGACTCAGCCGTCGTCACGGAGTAACCCTGCTCTTGGAACCTCACAAGATTCCGCTTCTGCCTTAACTTTTCTGTTTTAAGCACTTGGCAGATTTCGGCTCTTCGGGAAGACGCCGTAGACCGATTGACAGAGAGCCCAGAGAAGATGCCTGCTCACGCAATTGTTAAGGGCACTACCTAAGCTTGCTGGAGATGCTTTGTGGCTCCATTGGTGTTGACGGCATTGCCTCCGGTCGGAACAGTGGAGAGCCGTTCGAATACAGATTTACATTTGGGGTGGGAAGCCTTGGCGACCACAACGTTCGGCCTCCTATCCTTTGAGGTCGGTTTGGCCGCTTGGTTTGTCGGGATCTCTTCCAGATGAACGCTTCCAGCAGGGTAGATGATGACAGAACCAAATTGACGGGGTGGCTCCTCCCATTGCCGGCTGAGACTGGCAGGGAGAACTACGCGGGGGTTGATCTTGACCACGTACGAGATCCGGATCACGTCGGAAGCTGAATTCATCTTAGGGGACATCATCGTTGAAAGTTGATTGCTGCACGGAAAAAACATTATTTCAGTACAGACATCGGTATATATGTTAAATGAGTTCGCATGAACACTTGACCCGAGATATGGGAGGAGAGAAAGCTCCCACCGGGCGTGCCAGAATCTGTAGGGTGTTTTTCGTCACCCCATTGAGATGGGAATACGCGCGCGCTTGTCGGGCGCATTACAGATTCCCCCTGCCTAGGGTAGGCTGGGGTTTATTGATTGTGGGGATCCGAATCTCTGGCAGCCGTGGACTAAACTGCCGATAATTACCCCTCGCCTTTAGAGCGAGAGAAGCTCTGATTGACGGGTCAAACAGGTCATGCGAACTCATTGTGCAATTTTGTATTTTGAAGGGGTTTTGGATATATCGGGGCCCCGCAGAGTTTTTACGGGGGTCCTGCTACCCGGATAGCGGGCTAGGGGTCAAGGGGGCTAGCAGCCCCCTTGCGGGGCAGCGCCCCGTTAGAAATTTTTTCCTAGCAGAGGACATGTTTTGAGTGTAGAGTGTATGAAAAATGAGGGGTGATGAGCGTCTTAAAGACGAGTGCATGGCATGTGGGCACTGGGCGTCCACGGGTCACGTGCCTGGCGCGTGGGCGCTTGGCGCCCGCGGGTCACGTGCGCGGCATGCGGCCGCTGGACGCCAGCGGGTCACGTGCGCGGCACGCGGCCGCTGGACGCCAGCGTAAAATGAGCTTAGCCCCTGAGCTAGGAGTTGAACTCCCAAGGGATTTTGAGTGGAGTTAAACTCCAAAAGATTTTGATTTGGAGTTAAACTCCTAAATGATCTGGACTAGGAGTTGGAGCATTTGGGTCTTGGAGTTGAACTCCCCAAAAATCTTCAGAGGTGATCAAATAGGACCCCTCTCTTCTCTCTTTAGCCCTGAAGCTTCTTTTGAGTCTTAGATCTGTCTAAAGTTGGATTTTTGGAGATGGGTCTTCTTTTTCCTCCTTTTGATCGGCTAGATTTTGGAGAAAATAGGATGAGACTTAAAAGTCTCCCCTTTTCGAGATCTGATTGAAAATCCGAGCTCCCCTTCAAGGGTTTTATGGTGAAAAACTATTTCTTTTTGGAAAATAAAAGAGTTAAACTCTTGATTTAATTTAAAAAGAGGGAAGGTTTTAGAACCTTGAGCAAGGAGAAGGAGGCACAAACCCTAGAATTTTTGAGAATGGAAAAAGTTGTCATAGATATTTTCATCATGTTTGCATTTGTAGGCTCCACACTTTACATATAGCCCCTTGGGTTTTGCCAAATGGCACTTGTGCCACCCCATGCCTTATGTGCTTAATTGTTTTGCACATGAGCTATGAGCTTTACAAAAATTTGGTTTTATGCCTAATTTTCTTACATTTATTCATAAAAAAATACACCAAAATCATTTATTACAAAATTTTTATTTTGGCATGGAGAAGGCTAGCGACTTCATGTTCGGGATCGATCCGGGCATTGGCCCACTTGGCTTGGGATTGATTTTGATTTTGACTTGGTCAACCGGGGTGTAAATTTTGAACCCAACATAAGGTTCTCTTTCCCTTTATGATTATATATGATTTACCATAATTGCATGTTACCGGGTCGAACTCCTTTTTAGGAAGACCGTTCTCGCCTTCCTTTAAAAAGTGAGATCACTCATTTATTGATACATAGTTGCTAAGCCGGGTCTTTGTGATTTAATGCATGCCCTTTAGAGAAAGACCAGCAAAAGAAGGCAACATCTCCAAACCCAAAATTATAAGTTGATTTATTTTTAAATCATGTATTTTCGTAAATGCTTAAATAAACCCAATATATTGAAATTCAATTATTTTCGTAAATGCTTAAATAAACCCAATATATTGAAATTCAATTATTTTTAAACCCCGGGTACATATTTAGTATACTATTTTATTGTATGATACAATTTTAAAAATAAATTTACACCATTATCTATCATCTTCTTTACATCCCAAACTAAATTTCTTCTCTTCAATTTTTATTTGATCAGTTTAAGAACCTATAATATCACAGCTAAAAGAAATTATAATCAAATAAATATTTCATAAAGACTTTCAATCACAATTGAACAAGTTTTGTTCATTAAGAAAAAATGATCAAAAGATGAAAAAAAATTGGAAAGGCTATATCTCAGTAGATTGATGGTTTTTTTGACAACCGAGCATCCCTGAGGTCTCATGACACACACATCGACGTACACCCAGGATCAACCTGGACGTGCGCATTTAATTAAAAAAAGAAAAGGGGAATGGGGAAATACCCTGTGCGTGTGGAGGGCTCGAGCATGAGACCTCCCATCCCGCACACCCATACCACAACCAACTGGCCCATGAGCTATGGATCGTAGTTGATTGATATTGGCGAGACAAAAGTTAATTTCCCACTATTAAATAAATTAGATTGATGTATTAGTTAAAATGAGGACGGGCACTTGCTTGCAAAAAATCATTATGCTTTATTTAGGAAAGTGAGAAGTCCGGTTATGTTTTTGAGGGGTTTCAAGATAGAAGATGAAGATAATTTTGGCATTTTAAGAGAATCAATGTATACTACACTGTATTTGTACTCTTGAGAGTATTTTGGATTTTAAAAAAAAAATCTATAAAGGCATAAGGTTTTTTGGCATTTACAAAAGTTTGTGGGTTGAAATAAGTAGCTTTTAATTAATTGGGTTAGAAGCATTTTTCCCAAAAAAATAATTACTCTTTTTTTTATGGTTTGATGAGTTGGAAGATTCCATCAAATCTTAGACTTCCCTAAAACAATTCTTTAATTGTGATATAATTATGGTAAATATTTATGAGATAATTTCATATAGATATGTATTGAAGTATATATGAATTAATTTTATCTTTATTGTTTTATGTTTCATTGTTTGAGTCAAGTCATTAGATGTATAAAATTGTATCAAATGCACTCCTTGCACGCCAAAAAAAAACACCTAGCGTCACCGACACAAGAAAAGGACAATACCAACACTATCTTAGAAAAAGACGAATGAAGGATGTGCTCGTTCTAAACTTATATGCACGCGGATCGTTTTCCATGGTGAATTCTATTTTTTTTTCCTTTCTGCGACTCTAACCTCATTAAACACGCTATTTTTTTACCTTTAATTAGCTGGAGTTAGCTCCTCGTGCCTCAGAATAAATCGAGTAGGTCTACTGTAGTTGGTGAAAACACAATGATAAATATATATTTTTAAAGAAAAACAAAATGATAAATATAAAATACAATTTCTTTTCAGCATTATGCAAGGCTCTAAGGATTCGAACCTGTGACCTCTCAGTTTGGAAAGAAAACTTTTATCGCTGGATTATCGTTCTCTGGTTCTATACAAGAAATTATTACCAGATGAAAGTGTGGTTTTATATCCATACTGACAATCCATACTGACAATCGCATAAATTTCATCTAGAATTTTCTAACATAATTATTGGCTTCTTCAAACATATCATGTCTTGAAACAATAAAGATATCCAATATAATACAATGATTTGTCTGTTCCCAATAAAAATAATGTTGAAAACTTATGGGAATTCATCAGGTTGATATTTTTCGGATATGGATATGGGTTTTGGATTCGGTACGGATATGGGTATCCGTCACTAAAATATACGGATATGATAATGCGCATATCCACTCCGTTTTTATACGGGAGCAATCAGAATGTGTTGCATCTTTTTTTTGACATATCAACCCAAAACTAGGATATCTTGGGCTCTTCTAATTCTTAAAACTAATAAGTCAAAAATTGCATCAAAACCCACATGCATGATAATTTCGACCTTGAATGACTTTAAGAAATTGACCATTGGTATTCAAAGAAATGAAACGTATCTTCCAATTAATGAAAACAACATTTTACTCAAGATTATCGCTCTTAATTAACATAAGAAAATCTCAAAGAATTAATTGAAGATGTCTTTATCACATGCATGACAACGAGTAAGAGTAAACCAGTCAACTCTAATGAATTAATTTCAAATGGTTTTGTCTCATACCTTATAAATACTTTTGAGGAAGGCATTTTTTGGTTCAATCTTATTTGTACAAGAGAAGTAGATCTCGTTTGAAATGAATTTGTTTATATATGTTGGGATAATTTAAAAATACTCTTTTCATATTTTACTAGTATTTTTTTCTTTTGCACAAATATTAATAAAAGTATACCTACTGTAAAATCTGAAATGTCATAAATTAGAATTTCCTAATTTAACCCTATGATAATTTTCATTTATTTACCCAATTAACACTGCTGCAAAAGTGCTCAATAGTAACGGAGCTTTCATAACAGTTCAAGCCGTGATCATTTTAACGTAACGGTTGTAGAAGAATTAGTCACAGTTTGAACCGTGACCGATTGCATAATGCGGCGGACCCCAAAAACCACTGGTGATAAAACCCCAAATTTCCCCCTTTTTCCTCGAGCTCTCAATTCTCTTCAACAAAAAAATTTCGCCCAAATTCTCTCCCGCCTTGGCCTCCGCCTCCTCGCCGCTCCCACTCGAAGCCCCCTCGTCGTCGTTCCCCGCCGCTCGAAACCCCCTCGTTGTCGATTGCGCCTTCCCTCTCCTCACCGTTCCCAGCCATTCGAAGTCTCCTCTCGTGGCCGATCGTCTCCCCTCGCGTCATCGATCTCCTCCCCTCTCGTCATCTCTCCTCGCCAATTGCCTCCTCTCATGTCATCGCTGCTTGAGATCAGCTCCACCGCTCGAAGCCCCTACCCCCGCCACTGTTCTCGCCACTCCCAGCCGTTCGAATCCCCCACCGCCATCCCTTCAGCTGCTCGTGGATTTCGTTAAAAGGTTAGTATTCAATTTAAAATTTTGTTAATTTCGATATTTACAAATGTTGTTGATTATTGTTTGATTTAGTTAAATTTTTTTAAATTGGTTGTTAATTTTGGCTTTGTTGTTGCTCCTACTGCCGTTGGATAGGGTTAGGATAGGCCGGTTAAGGTTAGGGATAGGGGTTAGGGTTAGGGTTAGGGTTAAGGATAGGTGGTTTAATGAAATTCAACAATAATTAAGGGTATTTTAGCGACAAATCTACAAAAGTTAATGGTAGTTTAGTGAAAAAAATAAAATCGAGCAAGGTTTTCGTTTACTTAAAAATTTAATCATAATTTAGTGAAAAACAACAATAGTAAAGGGTATTTTAGTGAAATTTACAGTAATTTAGACAATTTAAGATGATGAGTTGTTTATTTAAATTTGTTAAGCTAGTTTAGTGAAAAAAATTTAAGGTGTTTTATAGTAATTTAGTAAATGTTTATGTATGCTTATGTGTATGTGTGTATGTGTACACACACACAATTGCGCGCACGCGTGCACACATGTACACACACCAGCCAGCGCGTGCACACACGCACAAAAGGCCGAATCTTAATTCGTCATCGTTCTCCTCTACATCGAACTATTGTAATCTCAATCTAACCCCAAATCTAAATCCAAAATATTAAACTCGATTAAGAAAACCCTTGATTTTAAAAAACTGTATCCTAAACCAAAAACTTTGAAACTTTGAAATTGAAACGTAAACGTAAAAATAATTCAAATTAAATTTTAAACCAAGTGTATGAAACTCGATGAAAATATGAAATTTTCATATTCTCATCGATAATTAATCATATATGAAAATCAAAACGCGACTTAGTTCCCGTCTATCAGGTAACATACGTGCGATATTCTTCGTGACATAAAACAACACGAAAGTTGTTAAATATCGGACGGTATCGTTCGGTTTTTGACAACCGTCGCATAGTCTATGTGACGAGAATTAATATTCAATCGTATGATAACTGATAGATTTGTCCCGTGTGGACAAGTTAGGAATATATAAAGTAAACACCTATATTCACTTGTGTTTTTTGTTCGTTTCGAGATATTTCGTCGGTACCTTTTCCCCGGTTTTCTGTGTACAAAAATAGATTATATACTCGTTTCAATGTTATTTGACAGTATTGAAACGATCATATTTTCTATTACAGTGTACTCGGAGAACAGCGAGGAGGTGCTGCCGAAATTTTCTCGAAATGGATGAAAACACAAGTGAATGGATGTATGCATTATATATTTTTAATGGGATAGATGCCTTACCCCCGACAGTCGCTACCCTCGACATCCAATATAGAATATTTAATATCATCATCATTTTTCTTGGAAGAAGAATCCAACTCCCTACCTATGAGCATTTGCTCTCGGTCCTTGATAATCTTTATAGCTAAATCGTCGATTGAAACTTAAATTAACCAAGTCGTCAATTAAATCTAGCACTAACGCTTCTTAGTATCCCGTCTATCGCGTATTTGTCAAGAAATCTTAACCGATGCGTCTTGTCTCTAGAAACCTTGTTTCGTCCGGGCTGTTCTAATATGGCAGTTTTTTGCAGTGACCATGGTATGACATAACCTTTTTTACATTTAAATTTAATTGTCGTTATATATATATTTATTTTTTTGTAATTTCAGACCCAGGGACATTACAGATTCATCGGCGTCATCGACGAGACTGGCGTTCCTACGCCGTTCGATACACATCGGACCATAGATTAGGTCATATCTGTGTGCCAGGCTATCAAGAGGAGACACCGATATGAAATAAGGAAGCATCATTACATTCCCTAAGCCGCGACTACTGAGGAGAAGCGGGAAGCGATGATGGATGTAAATCCCCGTTTCCTTTCTAAATGAAATTTCCTATTTTCTGAATTCTAGTGATTACCTTATTCTTGACTTCATATATTTTCTTTTAGTTGGTTGTTTAAACCCTATTTTTCCAGCTCTTTTGAAATCATAATCCTAAACCTAAAAGTTAAAACCAAGATTCAGAACAAATTCATACCAAGGCTAAAATAAATTAAAACTCAAAACCATATTACTTATACCTCCAGCCCATTCAAAATTCCTTTTGAAATTAAACCTTTAAACAAAATCCCTCAACCCATTTTTCCTTTTATCAGCCCATACCCTTAACTTTCCCAGCAGCCCATGAAATTTTTTTAATGGGATTGTTTTTTTATAAATTGAGCCGGCCCACTTCTTCAGCCCACAACTTAAATTTTTAATTTTTCAATTATTTTTTTTTTGGCCCAGCTCGGAAGCCACCTCCTCTTCAAGACCCGACCCACATTCCCTGTTCATCATCTTCCATTCAAATAACCCAACGGTAACCTCCCTTAACTCACGCGCGACCCGTCTCCTCCGCCGTCGCTCACGCCCACGCCCACGCACCCGTCGTGCGACGTTTTCCCCCTCGCACTCCTCTCTCTAACCCGTCGCCCTCATCTCTCTCTTACTCACCAACTCCTTCACAGAAAAACCTCGATCCCTCTCAAAATTTCTTTCGAACCCATTGCCACCTCCACCGCCGGTGACCATCCTACCTCGTCGCTCGACCCACGTCGACGACAGCCACTCCGCACCTTCTTTCTCCCTCCACGACTCCTCCTTTCATCAACCGAGCCCCCACCAAGCTTCCCCTGCACAGAAACCCATTTTAACCGACAAGCTCGAATCACCACCTTACCCCTCGGCGCCGGCGAACTCCCCACCACATCGCCGGCCTCCCAACGACCTCCACCTCCTCAGCATCATCACCATCACCACGACCCCCGCCCACTGCCTAACCTATTTCCTTCTTCAAAAACTCCAAAACCCAATTACAAACATTTTCTCACTGTGGGTTGCACTGTGCGTTGTCGGAACGACGCCGTCGACCGTCGGCAACCCCAACACTTCTCTGGCAAACCACATAGCACCCCTAAGCTTCCAGCCGCGCAAGACGACTCCGGGAAAATTTCGACGTAAAATTCTTGTTTCGAACTAGGCTCGCGGGAATCCGGTACGTGGCGTATATCGCGCGTTCGTGACGACACGGTTGCCGTACGACCCCGAGACGTTCTCCAGGCAAGTATTTACTTGCTTCATGCTATAATAATAGTGTTACCCACCTAGATCATTTAGTTTACAAGCTTTCCGATTTCCTATACGTGTTAAAACCTAAGTGCTCGATGTTAATTACTAATAGAAATAATTGTCTAATTTGACGGCAACCGATACGTTCTGTTGGCCCTTTTAAGGATGTATAACGTGTGTGAAATTCGCTGGAAAACGCGATTGTTAGTAACAAAAATCGATACCCCCAAACATGTCGTTAAAACTAGGATCCCCTCGTAGCTGAAAACGAATAAAAACACCATAAATCATACACATATTGGAAAGAAGCGTTCAAGGGATTAAATCGAAGCCGACTTGACGAACTTTAATCCTACATAAATTTCTGATCATTTCTGTTTTGTAACCATGAAGATAATTGGATCAGAACACGACTCTGGACTGCAGTCCAGAGCGTTTTTGATTAGTGTGTTCTGTCTAAAGTCCTGCGTCCCCGTGTTTCCTGAAATCGTGTGATACGGAACCTTACGGTAGTTATAAGATATTCCTGTTAGTGAAAGAAAACAAGTGGTTTCATTCCGATTCATCGCAGTTTGTTATTTTAAACTTATTTTAAAAGGGCAGAACGTAAAGCTGTTCAGAACACTTTCTGAAATGACATTTGAGATTGAACTGTGTATAACTTTCAACGTACAGATGCGATTGAGGATCCGTCTGTTGCGTTGAATACCTTATCGAAAACCCTAAATTTCATCTAACTGTGACATCGCTAAATTCTGAGCCCAACTGGGCGCAATTCGTGTCGTAAAACAGACGTTCAGTTCTGAAATTGAAATTTCAGCCGCGAACACTTAAACTGAAACAGTTATATCTTGAAAACCGAAACTCCGATTGAACTGAAACAAATTTTGACGAATTACTGACTGATTGTTCTATATATCTTACCTACATCATTTTTGCTGAATTTGTAACATATTAATTTGTGCAATTTACTTTAATTCATGACATGCATGCTAATTCATAACATATAGAGCTTATTGGTAGCATACAATACATATATCATACCCTTATCATATACACAGTGTTAGTGCGTGTGGACATTGCATTATCGTGCGTGATAGATGTTGGTTTAGGAGTGACGGGTACACCAATGGAAAGTGAACATTTGTGACAGTGATTGATACAGTGGATAGTGATGAAACCGTGTCATTGGTATACTTGTACACAACTAGATCAATATCATAAATAGTGTAACCTGGGGAAAAAGGGGAAATCAAAGTGGAAAGAGTATCGTATTTAGCGGGACCGTGTTTAGAGGATGATCATTCGAACCGTGATACTTATACGTGTAGGACAGGATCTAGCGATC
This sequence comes from Agapanthus africanus, assembly GCA_030015575.1. Lineage (NCBI taxonomy): Eukaryota > Viridiplantae > Streptophyta > Magnoliopsida > Asparagales > Amaryllidaceae > Agapanthus > Agapanthus africanus. Next base: position 421,857,308 of record JASDDO010000010.1, on the reverse strand, counting down.
CGGCTGACAGGGTTATGCCCCGGGCATGTGGGCCGTTGTCTCGGGTATGTACGAGACTCCTGTTAAACATGATCCTCCTTCCACTATGTGATTTCAAACATGACCTAGAGACCGATAGGAACACATATCATATTCTGCATCATATAGTGATATAGTGATTACTTGCATTGTTCTTATACCAGTATTACCTCATTTACCTGTTTCATTGTATTATAATAAAATTGCTATTGTGTCGCTCTGACGACCTGAGTATGCATGCTCAGATCCCGCGGGAGGACCAGCACAGGAGACGGATCTATCCTTTGAGTTCACGGAGATATAGATTGGTGTACCTTCTTCATTTACTGCTTTCCATAAAAGAGATTGTGAGATTGAACTTGGTTAGTTATTGTTCTTTTTATCTGTAATCTGTGAACAATGAAATTTTAATGTAATAAATTAGTGATGTGATTCCTTTAATACTGTGCTTTATTTACTGATTACCATGTAATGCTAGAAGCCGAAGTGCGACTACGGCGGGATGATTCCTTGACCGTAGGAGCATGGCTGGCCTAGTCATTTCTCGTTTCCGTATTTTGGGAAGCGGGGCGTGACATGGTTTAGTTGGTATCAGAGCCTGTGTTTAGTATCAAGGGATAACATTAACTATGCTGTATTACGTTATTCTTGTTTCACTATTCTTGATTTCTATCCTTGAATCTGAACCTATTCTTTTGAATCTTCCAGTGATATGACGTCCCCGAACGACCCCTCCTCGGACTCCAGCTCTCAGGACCGCACGGAAAGAATACTCAGTGCACTGACCACTCTCACGGAAGCTCAGGAGAGGAAGACAGATTTGCTTACTGAGGGACTCAGGGCGATTACCGCTGCAGGAGGACCCTCCGCACTTATTACCACCCCCGAGGGCGTTACTCCACCAGCTTATCAGGCTAGGGCTGGTACTGTGTCAGACTTCCGACGGTTACACCCAGCTGCGTTCACAGGGCTAGCTGAACCCCTTGAGGCTGAACAATGGCTAGTGAACATGGAGAATTTATTGACAGCTGCCAGGGTTCCAGAGGAAGACAGAGTGGATGTGATAAAGATATAATTAGAAGACGAGGCCCGTACATGGTGGTCGGTAGAAGAAAGCAGACTTGAAGGGCCGATCGAATGGAGCAAGTTTAAGGAGTGCTTCTTAGATCATTATTTTCCTCCCACAGCCAAGGCAGAAATGGAGGAAAAGTTTATTCTTTTAAAGCAGAATGGACGCCCAGTGGACGTTTATGTGGCAGAGTTCAACCGTTTGAGCCGCTTTGCTCCATACATGGTCAAATCAGAAGCCACCAGGGCCAGACGTTTCCTTCAGGGGTTAGATTTTGAGTTGCAGCAGCTGATTGCATCGTTGGATCTACAGACTTTCGCACAGGTACTCAACGCGGCGAGAGTTCAGGAGCAATTGATTAACAAGTTCAGGAGGCCCCCAGTCGTTCCAGCACGTACCCACGCGCCTTCTCGAGGAGCTATACCGGTTCACAGAGCAGGGACAACGCAAATGAAGCGCCCGTTTGTACCACAGCATCGCCCCCAGAGACAAGGCGTAACTTGCGGCTATTGCGGTAGAGGAGGACATACTCAGAAGGACTGTCGCCGTGCCAAGGGACAGTGCCTGATTTGCGGTTCCAGTCAACACAGAATTAACAGTTGTCCTGAGCGAGCAGAAATACAGGGAGGTTCTGGACCGTCACAGCAGAGGCCGCAGGAACAGAGACAACCATTTACAGGTCGCGGTCAGGGACGGGGTTTCACCTTGACCGCAGAGCAGGCAGAAGCGTCAGGAGATGTGGTTACAGGTACTCTGCTCGTACATTCCTTGCCCGCTAGAGTACTATTTGATTCAGGAGCATCGCATTGTTTCTTGTCTGAGCATTTCACAAATACACACTCAATACCACATGAACCACTAACCAAAGGATGGGAAATTCATACGGGTAATGGCATTATTATATCTAGTCGAGAATGTAGATTATGCCCGGTTGTAGTGTGTGGTAGGGAATTCTATGCGAATTTCCTCCTAATTGGGACAGGCAGTTACGACGCAATTCTTGGGATGGATTGGATGAGCACTTTCCACGCAGTTATCGATTGTCGTGCAAAGAAGGTGATCTTCCGCATTCCCAATCACCCGGAGTTTGTTTTCGAGGGCGGAAGCGAATCTTTGGAACCAGCTAAGTACAGAGCAAAGCCTAAGGAACTGACAGCTATGGAGATTGATAAGAGCCCAGCCCCAGAAATTGTTCGGGACTTTCTAGACGTATTTCCTGAAGATCTACCAGGTCTACCACCTCCTCGAATTTTGGAGTTCTCAATCGATTTGATTCCAGGAACAGCCCCAGTATCCAGAGCCCCCTACAGGATGACACCAGTGGAGTTGGCGGAATTGAAGAAACAGGTTGAAGAATTAATGGAGAAGGGATTTATTCGGCCAAGCGCTTCACCGTGGGGTGCACCAGTTCTATTAGTAAAGAAGAAGGATGGATCGTTGCGAATGTGTATAGATTATCGGGAACTGAACAAGGTCACAATAAAGAACAAGTACCCAATCCCGCGTATCGATGACCTATTCGATCAGCTAAGTGGAGCCAAGGTTTTCTCGAAGTTGGACCTCCGTTCTGGATATCATCAAATCAGAGTAGCAGCCGAGGATGTATGCAAGACGGCTTTCAGGACCCGGTACGGACATTACGAGTTCCTTGTGATGCCGTTCGGTGTTACCAATGCCCCAGCAATATTCATGGATTTAATGAACAGGGTGTTCGCAAAATACTTAGACACGTTCGTCGTTGTATTTATCGACGACATACTTGTCTACTCGAAGACCTGGGAAGAGCATGTTGAGCATTTGCGCACGGTCCTACAAATTCTTCGGGAAAAGAAGTTATATGCGAAGCTGAGCAAATGTGAATTCTGGCTCGACAAAGTTCAGTTTTTGGGACATATTGTTTCGGGCGAAGGCATCTCGGTGGACCCGGCGAAGATAGAATCTGTCAGAGATTGGCCGACGCCAAAGTCAGTGGCTGAGATCAGGAGTTTTCTGGGATTGGCAGGTTATTATCGGAGATTCGTCCAAGATTTCTCAAGGATCGCGGAACCATTGACGAGGCTGACACGGAAGGACGTGCCGTTTACATGGACAGAGGAATGCACTCAGGCATTTGACACACTAAAGCAGAAGTTAACCACAGCACCTATACTTACAGTACCAGATAATTCCGGTGGTTTGGTGATACACAGTGATGCCTCGGGGAAGGGTTTAGGCTGTGTTTTGATGCAACACGGCCGAGTGGTTGCTTACGCCTCTCGACAACTGAGGAACCACGAGAAGAACTACCCCACGCATGACTTGGAGTTAGCCGCTGTAGTCTTTGCGTTGAAGATTTGGAGGCACTATCTATTGGGTGAGAAAGTGGAGGTATACACGGATCATAAAAGTCTGAAGTATGTTTTCACTCAGAAGGAACTGAACATGAGGCAGCGCCGATGGCTAGAGCTGATGGCAGATTATGACTTGGACCTTCAGTATCACCCGGGGAAGGTCAATGTTGTACCAGATGCGCTCAGTCGCAAACCAGCGGTCATGATGTTGACCGATCAGAGGAGTATTATTGAGGACTTTCAGAGGCTTGAACTTGAAGTCGTTACGCCGAACGCACTCAGTCAATTTTGGCAACTACAGGTGCAATCTTCCCTAGTGGATCGCATCAAGATTGCACAAGCGGATGATCCCCGATTACAAAAGTTCAGAGAGCAAGTGGAAGCTGGACTGAGAACGGATTTGATTATACATGAAGATGGCTCTCTGAGATTCGGTAGCAGACTCTGCGTACATAAAGGTGAGGTACGAGAAGAAGTGTTGGCTGAAGCACACAGTTCAGCTTATTCTGTGCATCCAGGAGGTACAAAAATGTATCAGGACCTAAAGCAGCACTTCTGGTGGAACGGAATGAAGCGGGAAATTGCGAAGTTCGTATCCAGATGCTTGGTATGTCAGCAGGTGAAGGCGGAACATCAGAGAACAGCAGGATTATTACAACCATTGCCAATACCTGAATGGAAGTGGGAGCACATTACTATGGATTTTGTGACGGCCTTACCACGAAGCCCTAGAGGCAATAATGCTATTTGGGTTATCGTCGATCGCCTCACAAAAGCTGCACACTTTCTACCTTTCCGAGTGGGACAGTCGACAGAATCACTGGCAGAAAGATATATGCAGGAGATTGTGCGACTTCACGGTGTTCCAGTCAGCATTGTGTCAGACCGGGACACGAGATTCTTGTCACACTTTTGGAAGAGCTTACAGGAGAGTTTGGGAACCCGCCTCAAATTCAGCACAGCTTATCACCCACAGACGGATGGACAATCCGAACGTACAATTCAGACGCTCGAGGATATGTTGAGAGCCTGTATGTTGGACTTTCAGGGTTCCTGGGAGGACCATCTGCACCTAGTCGAGTTTTCTTACAACAATAGTTATCAGGCTAGTATTCAGATGGCTCCTTTTGAAGCGCTATATGGGCGGAAGTGTCGATCCCCAGTATGTTGGGATGATGTGGGAGAACGAAGATTACTGGGCCCCGAACTCATCGTTCAGACAGTTGACAAGGTCCAAATGATCAGGCAGCGTATTAAGACGGCTCAGGATCGACAAAAGAGTTGGGCAGATACCAGCAGAAGGGCACTTGAGTTCGAAGTCGGAGATCATGTGTTCTTGAAGATTTTCCCTACTCGTGGAGTTATCAGATTCGGAAGTCGGGGAAAACTTAGTCCCCGTTTTATCGGACCTTTTGAGGTGCTAGAGCGAGTAGGAGAGGTGGCCTATCGACTTGCCTTGCCTCCATCGCTAGCTGGTGTGCACAATACCTTCCACGTGTCACAGTTGCGGCGTTACGTTCGAGATGAGAGCCATGTTCTGGACCATTCAGAGTTAGTTTTGGGGACTGATCTGTCATACGAGGAGCAGCCTACTACCATTCTCGACCGCAGAGAGAAAGTGCTGAAGAATAAGGTTATTCCGTTAGTCCGAGTGTCTTGGGGCGGTCGTTCCCCAGGAGAATCCACCTGGGAGCGGGAGGAAGATATCCGTGATCGTTATCCACATCTCTTTGTTTAGTACATTGTTTTCTTGCATCCTTGTTAAATTTCGAGGACGAAATTTTCGTTAGGGGGGGTATGATGTAAATCCCCGTTTCCTTTCTAAATGAAATTTTCTATTTTCTGAATTCTAGTGATTACCTTATTCTTGACTTCATATATTTTCTTTTAGTTGGTTGTTTAAACCCTATTTTTCCAGCTCTTTTGAAATCATAATCCTAAACCTAAAAGTTAAAACCAAGATTCAGAACAAATTCATACCAAGGCTAAAATAAATTAAAACTCAAAACCATATTACTTATACCTCCAGCCCATTCAAAATTCCTTTTTAAATTAAACCATTAAACAAAATCCCTCAACCCATTTTTCCTTTTATCAGCCCATACCCTTAACTTTCCCAGCAGCCCACGAAATTTTTTTAATGGGATTGTTTTTTTTTAAATTGAGCCGGCCCACTTCTTCAGCCCACAACTTAAATTTTTAATTTTTCAATTATTTTTTTTTTGGCCCAGCTCGGAAGCCGCCTCCTCTTCAAGACCCGACCCACATTCCCTGTTCATCATCTTCCATTCAAATAACCCAACGGTAACCTTCCTTAACTCGCGCGCGACCCGCCTCCTCCGCCGTCGCTCACGCCCACGCCCACGCACCCGTCGTGCGACGTTTTCCCCCTCGCACTCCTCTCTCTAACTCGTCACCCTCATCTCTCTCTTACTCACCAACTCCTTCACAGAAAAACCTCGATCCCTCTCAAAATTTCTCTCGAACCCATTGCCACCTCCACCGCCGGTGACCATCCCACCTCGTCGCTCGACCCACGTCGACGACAGCCACTCCGCACCCTCTTTCTCCCTCCACGACTCCTCCTTTCATCAACCGAGCCCCCACCAAGCTTCCCCTGCACAGAAACCCATTTTAACCGACGAGCTCGAATCACCACCTTACCCCTCGGCACCGGCGAACTCCCCACCACATCGCCGGCCTCCCAACGACCTCCACCTCCTCAGCATCATCACCATCACCACGACCCCCGCCCACTGCCTAACCTATTTCCTTCTTCAAAAACTCCAAAACCCAATTACAAACATTTTCTCACTGTGGGTTGCACTGTGCGTTGTCGGAACGACGCCGTCGACCGTCGGCAACCCCAACACTTCTCTGGCAAACCACAGAGCACCCCTAAGCTTCCAGCCGTGCAAGACGACTCCGGGAAAACTTCGACGTAAAATTCGTGTTTCGAACTAGGCTCGCGGGAATCCGGTACGTGGCGTATATCGCACGTTCGTGACGACACGGATGCCGTACGACCCCGAGGCGTTCTCCAGGCAAGTATTTACTTGCTTCATGCTATAATAATAGTGTTACCCACCTAGATCATTTAGTTTACAAGCTTTCCGATTTCCTATACGTGTTAAAACCTAAGTGCTCGATGTTAGTTACTAATAGAAATAATTGTCTAATTTGACGGCAACCGATACGTTCTGTTGGCCCTTTTAAGGATGTATAACGTGTGTGAAATTCGCTGGAAAACACGATTGTTAGTAACAAAAATCGATACCCCCAAACATGTCGTTAAAACTAGGATCCCCTCGTAGCTGAAAACGAATAAAAACACCATAAATCATACACATATTGGAAAGATGCGTTCAAGGACTTAAATCGAAGCCGACTTGACGAACTTTAATCCTACATAAATTTCTGATCATTTCTGTTTTGTAACCATGAAGATAATTGGATCAGAACACGACTCTGGACTTTAGTCCAGAGCTTTTTTGATTAGTGTGTTCTGTCTAAAGTCCTGCGTCCCCGTGTTTCCTGAAATCGTGTGATACGGAACCTTACGGTAGTTATAAGATATTCCTGTTAGTGAAAGAAAACAAGTGGTTTCATTCCGATTCATCGCAGTTTGTTATTTTAAACTTATTTTAAAAGGGCAGAACGTAAAGCTGTTCAGAACACTTTCTGAAATGACATTTGAGATTGAACTGTGTATAATTTTCAACGTACAGATGCGATTGAGGATCCGTCTGTTGCGTTGAATACCTTATCGAAAACCCTAAATTTCATCTAACTGTGACATCACTAAATTCTGAGCCCAACTGGGCGCAATTCGTGTCGCAAAACAGACGTTCAGTTCTGAAATTGAAATTTCAGCCGCGAACACTTAAACTGAAACAGTTATATCTTGAAAACCGAAACTCCGATTGAACTGAAACAAATTTTGACAAATTACTGACTGATTGTTCTATATATCTTACCTACATCATTTTTGCTGAATTCGTAACATATTAATTTGTGCAATTTACTTTAATTCATGACATGCATGCTAATTCATAACATATAGAGCTTATTGGTAGCATACAATACATATATCATACCCTTATCATATACACAGTGTTAGTGCGTGTGGACATTGCATTATCGTGCGTGATAGATGTTGGTTTAGGAGTGACGGGTACACCAATGGAAAGTGAACATTTGTGACAGTGATTGATACAGTGGATAGTGATGAAACCGTGTCATTGGTATACTTGTACACAACTAGATCAATATCATAAATAGTGTAACCTGGGGAAAAAGGGGAAATCAAAGTGGAAAGAGTATCGTATTTAGCGGGACCGTGTTTAGAGGATGATCATTCGAACCGTGATACTTATACGTGTAGGACAGGATCTAGCGATCCGGCTGACAGGGTTATGTCCCGGGCATGTGGGCCGTTGTCTCGGGTATGTACGAGACTCCTGTTAAACATGATCCTCCTTCCACTATGTGATTTCAAACATGACCTAGAGACCGATAGGAACACATATCATATTCTGCATCATATAGTGATATAGTGATTACTTGCATTGTTCTTATACCAGTATTACCTCATTTACCTGTTTCATTGTATTATAATAAAATTGCTATTGTGTCGCTCTGACGACCTGAGTATGCTTGCTCAGATCCAGCGGGAGGACCAGCACAGGAGACGGATCTATCCTTTGAGTTCACGGAGATATAGATTGGTGTACCTTCTTCATTTACTGCTTTCCATAAAAGAGATTGTGAGATTGAACTTGGTTAGTTATTGTTCTTTTTATCTGTAATCTGTGAACAATGAAATTTTAATGTAATAAATTAGTGATGTGATTCCTTTAATACTGTGCTTTATTTACTGATTACCATGTAATGCTAGAAGCCGAAGTGCGACTACGGCGGGATGATTCCTTGACCGTAGGAGCATGGCTGGCCTAGTCATTCCTCGTTTCCGTATTTTGGGAAGCGGGGCGTGACAATGGAGGTCATTTTTCGTGATGTCCCGAGAGAGAATTGGCCACAGCTGGTCGCGTATTACGAGCACGATGATATTCAGATATCAATTTAATTTTTAAGATTATAATAATATAACATGAAATCATATTTTGTGATATATAATATTATCTTCTTTATATTTGCAAGACGGCGTCGGTTCACAACAGGGAGAACCAGAACATCGGCGTCAGAGAACTCACTATCCCGATCCAAGGGAAGCGGTCGCAGGCTAGCGCTCAGCACCAGGTCGTGAGTATTTTGACGTTTAAGAATATATGTTTTCTTTGTCGCAAATTACTTATTAAAATAAATCCTAATTTTATTGCAGAAAAAGAAAGACCCCGCCAATTACACTGCTGCCAAGAGATGGTCCGCGTTACGCAGGGGCACGGGTGAGTACATGCTAAGTTTTATATAATCAAGTTGATACTGTATTTAAGTTACCACACACACACACATATCTATATATCTTCTTCATAGACCTAGTTCCATGAGAGGACGAACGCCTTAGGACTTGGCCCCGATGACTCAATTACCGCCATTGTTTATGTTCTGAATTTGATATCCGGCGGACATCACGGTGGTTATGAACGCGGGGTTGGTCCCAAGGACCACCGACACTTTGCCAGACGTTCGTCCGTCCATGAGCACGCTGTGGCCCAGACACGAAAAGATGCCGCCGCTGCGTCGCAGGAGGAGATTCATCGGTTCCAAGTTCGGGTGGAGCAGCAGAATGTGCGGGTAAATACGCTTCAGGCACAGATCGAGGAGTTGAGACGGTCGAACGCGGATGCCATTAGGCATGCCATACAAGACGGGTTTGGGAGTATGTTCAGGTCACGGGACGATGGAGCTGGATCGTCCCAATGACCATAGATTATTGATTTTTTATACAGACATTTGTTTTATTGGTTTATTGATTATACCGTTTGGTGTATATATTTTGTTTATAATTGCGTTTAATTCTAATCATATTACTTCTTGATTGTCAAAATTGCGTGAGATTTGATCATATAATTATCATCTATCGCTGGTTGTAATTAAAAGTAGCGCACGTGGGACGTGCAGATTTCAGTTTAAAAAAAATTGATAATATATTTGATCTCGATTTTAACCGTGACCAAATATAATATGGTCATGGTTTAAACCGTGACCATAGGATATAGTAACGGTTACCTCCTAGTAGCAGGCAATTTTCACTATGGTTTCCCCTTATGGTCACGGTTTAAACCGTGACCATAGAGACTATATAGTCACGGTTACCTGTTATAGCAGGTATCTTACATTACGTTTTAACTTTTTGGTCACGGTTATAACCGTGACCATATATGTGGACCCCACATAAGTTTCATTTAGTTGTTTGAATTGTTTTTGGTAACGCCACGTATATGGTCACGGTCTTAACAGTGACTAAAAAAACATATGATCACGGTTAAGGGCGTGACTAGGGTTCTCGTGATGAGATTTTAGACGACGGTTGTGTTACGATTTTTACCGTGATTAAACGTATTTGTGGTCACGGTTAAAATCATGAACAAATCCATGAAGTATAAATTGGAACTTTATGTAAAAGGTGTAATGTCTTTAGAAGCTGGAAGTAATATATGTTTGTTGATATTTTACAGGGAAAGGTAAAAAAAATTTAAAAATTGAAAAAAGACTAGTAAAAATAAATGGAGGGAGTAATCATTTGCTTTTGCTTGTGGATGGAAGGAACTCTAAAATTTTTTAAAGATAACAAGTTGGCCGATATATTATTAAGTACCGAGTTTCTTTTCAAATTCAGAGCGGCAAGAGGAATAGACAAAATTACTCCGGTCTACTAGACGAGCTGTGAACTTTTTGATTTTTTCCTCTCCTATTTTGTTTATCTCAACGAAGATTGATGTTCAGGCATGTGAAATTAAGCTTTTGTTTACTACTATCTATATACAATTGGGATGAGCTACATAAATTACAATGACCTCGTTTATGTATAGCTCATTCAAGACTTATACCCTAGCTTAGTATCAATCGGTTCCAAAATGCAAAATTCGGTAAAATTGCTGAGTAGTTAGAGGTGTTATGTGCTATTAAGTTATAAGAGTTAAACTTACTGTATGCGGTTAACCCTAATTTTCTTGAATGATAACAGATCTAATTTGGGTTCATCTTACAGGCACAAATCCAAACCCGTTCCATAATCGAATTCAATGTGAGCCTTAATGAAACCAAGAGAATGCGGCTAGTTCTGTGGTTCCCAATTTTGACCAAATTTGCTTGAAATATTGACTAGGTACTTGTTAATACAGCGCAATAACTCAAAATCAATTAAACCTTCAATTACATTCAAAAAAATGTTTTAAAAAATGATTAAAAAGATATTTTAAAGTGAAAATTGCACCATAGGTCCATAACCAATCATGTTTATAGGACGAAAACTAGCTAGTTTCCTTTCCAAGACACACACTACTAAAATATGGGGTTGCTCCTACGGATAATGGAATCCGTAGGGGCAGATTTTGTTGCCCCTACGGATTAATCCGTAGGGCCCAATGGTTGTCCCTATGGCGCCCGACGTTTTAATTTAAAAATATTAAATCGTAATTTGTTGTTTGGCCCTACGGAGCCGCAAACCAATGATCTACGGATTAGACCGTAGGAGCATTTAAATGGGAATTTAATAAAAAAGGGCACAGAAATGCCCTACGCCTCGATCTCCCTCATTCCCAAAATTTCCTGTGATCTCGTTGCCGCGTCTGCAGTTTTCTCGTCGTCGCCACCGCCCTCCATTCTCGTTGTCGCCACCGCCCTCGTTCTTCCTCGTTGCCGATTGCGCGCGTCGTCGACCACCGATCGAGCGTCTCCGTCGTCTCCTCCACCGCCAACAGGCTAGTAAATCTCCAATTAAACATAATTTTGATGATTTTAGGGCTAGGGTTCAGGGTTTGGGTACTGATGAGGGTTAAGGTTAGGCATCGGTTGGGGTTAGGGTTGGGGTTCGGTTGGGGTTTGATGTTGGGGTTGGGGTTCGGCTAGGGTTGGGGTTGGGGTTGGGGTTAGGGTTGGGGTTCGGCTGGGGCTGGGGCTGGGGTTGGGGATAATAAAACCCCACTCCTACCTGTCAAAAGCTTTTTCCATATCCAATTTGAAGAGGATATTATGACCTCTTGTTTTTCTGTTAATATCCTGAGCAAGTTCGTATGCTAAAACTATATTTTTTTAAGTACTTTTATCTTTTGTGAATGCTCCTTGATTCTGAGAAATGATTTTTGGCAATAAAGTAGCTAGTTTGTCTGATCGAAACTTGGTGAAAATTTTGTATAGAAAATTACAAAGGTTTATAGGCCTATAATCGATGATGGAGCGACAGTTTGCCTTTTTGGAAATAAGACAAACGAGAGTAGAATTGACAGCCTTGGGCACCTCTTTATGTTTGAAAAAATATTTTCCAGCTTCCAAAAGATCTTCACTAATAATCTGCCATGCAGCCAAATAGAACTTGTCAGAGAACCCATCAGGACCAGGAGCACTATTTGGATCCATATTCTTAATACAACTATGTAGCTCTTCAATAAAAGGAATATCATTAAGTATTTTATTTTCAACATCTGAAATCATATTAGAAATGATATGTCTGCAATCAAATTCTGCAATTATATTTTGTGAAGTAAAAACTTTTTCAAAATGAGAAGCTGCCATATGAACAATCTGTTTATGCTCCTCAAAACAAATGCCTTTTACATTTTGCAACTTTGTAATTCTGTTTTGACATCTTCTGACATTAACCCAACAATGAAAGAATTTGGTATTTTCATCACGCATCATTAGAGAGTGATTCAAGATGTTCAAATTAAAACCAATATATGATACTCGATGATAATATGAAACTTTCATATTCTCATCGATACTCATATATGAAAATCAAAGCGCCACTTAGTTCTCGTCTATCGGTTAACATACGTTCGATATTCGTCGTGACAAAGAACAATACGAAGGTTGTTAAATATCGGACGGTATGGCTCGATATTAACAACCGTCGTGTAGTCTATATGATGAGAAGATTTAATCGTATGATAACCGATAGATTTGTCTCGTGTGGACAAGTTAGGAATGTATAAAGCAAACACCTTCATTCACTTGTGTTTTCATCCGTTTCGAGATATTTCGTCGGTACTCGCTGGTTCTCCGTGTACAAAGATAGATTAGATGTTCATTTCAACGTTGTTTCACAGCTTTGAAATGATTATCTATTCTATTACAGTGTACTCGGAGAACAGCGGGGAGGTGCTGCCGAAATTTACTCGAAACGGTTGAAAGCACAAGCGAATGGGTGTTCGCTCTATACATTCTTAATGGGATAGAATCTTTACCCCCGACAGCCGAAACACACACATACAACAAGAATACACAACAAACGCATCATTAGAGAGTGATTCAAGATGCTCAAGTTAAAACCAATATATGATACTCGATGATAATATGAAACTTTCATATTCTCATCGATACTCATATATGAAACTCAAAGCGCCACTTAGTCCCCGTCTATCGGTTAACATACGTTCGATATTTGTCGTGACATAGAACTATACGAAGGTTGTTAAATATCGGACGGTATAGCTCGATACTAACAACCGTCGTGTAGTCTATGTGACGAGAAGATTCAATCGTATGATAACTGATAGATTTGTCCCGTGTGGACAACTTAGGAATGTATAAAGCAAATATCTTCATTCATTTGTGTTTTCATCCGTTTCGAGATATTTCGTCAGTACTTTTCCACTAGTTCTTCGTGTATAAAGATAGATTAGATGTTCATTTCAACGTTGTTTCACAGCATTGAAATGATTATCTATTTTATTACAGTGTACTCGGAGAACAGCGGGGAGGTGCTGCCGAAATTTACTCGAAACGGTTGAAAGCACAAGCGAATGGGTGTTCACTCTATACATTCTTAATGGAATAGAAGCCTTACCCCCGACAGTCGAAACACACACATATAACAAGAATACACAACAAATGCATCATTAGAGAATGATTCAAGATGTTCAAGTTAAAACCAATATATGATACTCGATGATAATATGAAACTTTCATATTCTCATACATGAGTATCCTCAAATCTAACTTTGATTATCGATAATCTGTTCAACGACAAACGCACACACAAAGCATATCCACAGATTTTCTCCTTTGTCAGTAACCATCTCGTTCTTAGATTTCTCAATATAGTCATCATAACCTACAATTTATATGTTATACAGTCTAACATGGCCCATGAGTATGTCAGAGTTAAGGACTGGATGTATGTGGATTGGCAAAAACGTATGCAACCTAAGTTTGTCGCAGGAGTTGCAGCTTTTATTGAATTTGCACGCGCACATAATAAGATCGTGATAGAGCAGATTCTCTGCCCGTGTGATAGATGTGGGAATAAGTACTGGCAGAAGGTAGAATTGGCAGAGCTTCATATCGTAAAATATAAATTTACAAGACTTTATACAACTTGGCTATATCACGGGGAAGGAGAAGAACACAGTAATGCGGAAGAAGAAGAAGGAGTAGACGATAATGCGGAAGAAGAAGAAGGAGAAGACGGTAATGCGGAAGAAGAAGAAGACGGTAATTTATTTCCATCAGAAGAAATGGAGGATATGATAGAGACCGCCCTAGGTGAATCTATTCGTACCGAAGATGACATTCCTTCCGGTCAAGGACCGCGTGCGGATATGAAAATTTCATGAATGATGCTAGAAAACCAATTTATGAGAATGCAAAGTATTCCACCCTCTCATGGTTCGTCCAACTTTTCCAGATTAAGTGCCTAAATGGATGGAGTAACAAATCATTCACAATGCTTCTTTCGTTCTTGAAAGATTCTATGCCCCTGGGAAATAACGTGCCCGACAGCTAGTACGGAGCCCAGAAGATGATGTCTGATTTGGGTCTGAAGTGTGAAAAAATTCAAGCATGTCCTAAAAATTGCGTGTTGTACCGGAAAAAGAATTCAGATTTGAAAGAGTGTCCAACATGCGGAGACGCCAGGTATAAGCCAAAAGATTCTGATAAGAAGCCCGATATACCTGTCAAGATAGCACGATACTTTCCCATAACACAGAGGCTGCAGAGGCTATTCAGGTGCAAGAAAACAGCCGAGGTAATGATTTGGCATCACTGTGCTCCTCCAAGTGAAGATGGAAAAATGAGCCATCCAAGAGATTCACCGGCATGGAAGGATTTCGATAGGAGGCACGCAATATTCAGTAGAGATCCTCGCAATGTCAAGCTCGAACTGGCTAGTGATGGCTTCTGCCCATTCAACTATATGGCTGGAAGCCACAGCACATGGTCCGTTGTAATGATAATTTATAATCTGTCGCCTTGATTGGCTAAGGACCAATCATACTTTATGATGCCTCTTCTTATCGACGGACCAAACTCACCGGGAAACAATATTGACGTCTATCTCCGACCTCTGATCGAGGAGTTAAAATCTTTGCTCATTGATGGTGTAGAGACTTACGATGCAAACACAAATACAACTTTCATACTGCGTGCGGTTTTAATGTGGACAATTAATGACTTTCCTGCGTATGGAATGCTATCAGGTTGGTCCGTACATGGTCACAAAGCATGTCCTCATTGCCATCAATATACAATATCGAAATTCTTGAATTTTAGCAGGAAGGTTTGTTATTGCGGCCATCGACGTTTCCTGCCTCTAGACCACCCCTACAGGTTAGATGCTGTTCACTTTGATGGTCATCAGGAGCTTCTTGGACCTCCAACCTAATTGTCCGGAGAGGACGTGACTGCTCAGTGGGATGGTTACAATAATGTGACCTTCGGGATGGATCCGACAAAACAGGTCAAACCACCATTCTAGAACAAGTTAAGCATTTTTTTCGAGCTTCCGTACCGGTCAACAAATTTAGTGCGTCATTGTCTGGACGTCATACATATAGAGAAGGGAGTATCCGAGCACATACTCAACTTGCTTCTTTGTAAAGACGGGAAATCGAAGGACAACCTCAATGCTCGGATGGATCTACAGGACTGGGAAATAAGAAGTGAATTGCATCCTAAACCGATAGCGGGTAAACCAGGCAAGTTTGTACTTCCCAATGCCGCTTATCATATGTCACAACCGGAGAAGAAAAGATTTCTGCAGATGTTGCATGATTTGAAAGTTCCCACAGGTTTCTCAGGATCATTCAGCAAGAAGATAAAAATTGTGAAAGGCAAGATCGATGGGCTGAAAAGTCATGATCACCATGTTATCGTGGAACACCTTCTCCCATTAGCCCTCAGGACTTCTCTCCCCGAATCGGTTGGTCTAGTAATCAACGACCCATGTTGTTTTTTCAGAGAGTTATACGCTAAAACACTGGATGTTGTGACGCTGGATAAACTAGAAAATTCTATTGCATTGATACTCTGCAAGTTTGAGCGTATTTTCCCACCGTCATTCTTCGATATCATAATACACCTGATGGTTCATCTTGCAACTGAGGCTAAGTTAGCCGGACCTGTACAATATCGATGGATGTATCCCGTCGAGAGGTACGTGGAATTTTTCGTTTCGCGTAATTTTTAAAATTATTGTTGTCCTGTATGCTCGTATTTATTTATTCAACATATTTTCTTTAGGTAGCTCTACACTCTTAAAAAGTATATACGTAATAGAAATCGACCAGAGGGTTCTATCATGCAAGGTTATCTTCTTGATGAAGCAACCACATTTTGTTCCCGCTATCTGGACGAGAACATTAAGACGAGACTTAACCGGCCTCGAAGAATTCAAGACGGGCCATATGGTAAAACCGATTATAAGAGGGTAGGAACTATGTTTATCAACAAGATATACCGGTTTATCTTGCTTAATTGCGCATGTCTTGAAAAAATTAGAGAGTAAGTTTTTTGGATTAATTGTTATATTTGTGTTTGTATGTGTATGAAATGATATAATATTAATGTCATAATTTATTGTCGAAAACAGAATTCATTTTAACGAGGTACGTGAGGGATATCCTGATTGGAACGATGAACGATTGGAAAAATATCATCAGGATAATTTTTGCGATCGGGTTGCAGATCATATAAGTTATTCGAATAACATGTTATTGCTATCAGTTTTAATCTAAACTTATATCGTTATGTATTTGTCGTAAAAAAATTTTTGTTAGATCCACAATCCGAACTTGTCTACATCATTAGAGAGTGATTCAAGATGTTTAGCTCAATTTCCTAGTATGGAGGTTGCATATTATAAAGGATTCGGTGTCCTTGGATACAAATTCGAAGTTAAGGACATAGAAACATCTAGAACCACTCAGAATAGTGGGATTGCGACGGTAGGATCGGATGGTGTGATTTATTATGGATACTTAAATTGTATACTCGGCATCCACCATCCCGGACGATCAGAACCCTTTTATATATTTCAGTGTACTTGGGACGATACGCGAACCGATACGGATAAGTGGAGAAGCAATCTTGGGACTTGGAAAGATGAATATGAATTGACCGGTATGAACACATTTCGATTTTACGGTCAGGAAGATCCGTTTATCTTTCCGAACCAAGCGTTCCAAGTATACTACTCACAGTGTTTGAAGCATCCGAGATGGAGTGTCGTATGCCGTTGGAAACACAGGGATGTCTACGATGTCCCAGAATTCGAGGACAGCGATGAGGATGAAGAAGAGAGAAGACTTAGAGTGCTCCGACCGTCTGTTTCGAAAGACGGGTTGTCTTCGGCTGATCATGAAATTACGTGGGTTAGAAATGATATCGATGATGAAATCCAAGTAGATTTGTCTAATGCGCCCATGAAACGAAAAAGGTTATCAGTAATGTTATATTATTACTTCATATTTTACGATCTATACATATATAGTCAATACTTGTAATGATTGTCTAATGCGTCCACGAACCGTTTTGTCTAGATTTGATGATGATGACGGGAGCAGCGAGGGGCGGCAGGAGCTCCAGCCGCGGCACCGTCAGAGGCAGAGGCAGAGCGGTTCTGTCGCCCGGAGAGCTGCGCAGGGAGCTTCAGAGGGCCGGTCTTGCACCCCGATCGGAGACCCCTTCGGATGCCTCCTTCCGTGTGGACTTTGCCACACCTCCAGGTATATTGCACGCATATTCATTTTGAATGTAATATTATACATATACATGCATGTTCATGTCAAAATTACTTATATTGTCAATGTTTGATTGTCTAGCTGTTGGTGATGCGTCCACATCAGGGACAGAGGCCACTCCCGCACTTCCAGGTATGTTTATATATCATATAGTGCATGTATATTGATTTAGAATGCTATATCATAAATATACATACATTCTTTTTGCGCTTACGTACTTACATCAGGGACAGAGGCCACTCCCGCACCTCTAGGTATGTTTATATATCATATATCTGCGGGTATGTTTATATATCCTATAGTGTATACATGTTGATTTAGAATGTTATATTATTGATATACGCATTCTGTTTGCAATTACTTATATAGCTGATACTTGATTGTCTAATTATAGGTGGTGCGTCCTCGTCTGGTGCAGGGGCCACTCCCGTCACTTCCATACCCTCCGCTCAGTCTGTAGGTTTGTATGAATAAATATAAAATATTTATTCATTTTACATATCCTTTAAGAATAAACATGAACTTCATGTAATTTTATCGATATTTATTTTCTAGTTGGAGATGCGTCCACGTCCGGGTCACCCGCTGTTCCTCACCGGAGGAACTATCGTCCTGCTCGTGTTGCTACCCGGGCCCAGGCTCGTGCTTTAGTCGCCGGAGGTATATATCACACTTCAATTTTCGTTAAACCTTGATTTTTTAATACCACTTTGTCTTAATATTGATTGTCTTGATATTTCTTGTAGACGCAGGGCCTCCCCATCCCGAGAGGGGGACTCGAGGCCTGAATCAGTCCCACAGGCTGAGGCCCGACAGAGCTAGGAGGGAGGCAGTATTCCCCCTCTTTTTTACCCCTGATTATCGCTATACCGGCGATCATGCCAAGAGATTTGGCCGGTATATGGGGGATGAGAGCCGCCTCATGAAGAACTATCCACTTCACGTTGAGTGGGGCGACCAGCACCGGCGCTCATTCGCCCTCTTCTGGGATCAGGCTCGGGTATTAATATATATTTTCATTTGATTTATCCAATATATTTATTATTAACACTTGCAATCTAATAACAATGTTTTTTTTTTGTATTTTCAGTTGGATTACGATTTTCAGCCTGTACCCGACCCTGATCACCCTGGGAGGGTGCTCGATCTTCACGCTCTGTACAATGGCCTAATGAAGAACATGCAGACGAAGGTCCGATACAACAGGAATGAGCTGAAGATCGACTGCTATTCCATGTGGATGGCGACCCCCGAGGCAGAGAGAGCGGCCCTCCTATCTACTCCGGCCTTTACGAGAGTCGACGTAGATACATGGCCTCTATTGTGCCAATATTTTGACTCTCATCGCAAACAGGTATGTATTTTAAATGTAATTCATTGTTTAGTATATAATTTATTTTTTTGTGTTGCTTAATTAGAAAACTAAATCTGAATGTGTTGTGCAGAAACATGCCGATTAAAATAAAGAGAATAAGAAGTCGGCGAAGAGGGGTCGCCCCACTTATACAGGTGGCTCGAGGAATATTACTCATGCCATGGAGTTATCGGTAAATTACAATAGACCAGCCTTTGTGATATAATATAATATTAAGAGTTGTTTTCTAATATATTTAATATTAAGAGTTATTTTCTAATATTGCAGAGAGCTCAGACCCTGGCGCAGGGTGGTACACCGAGCGTGCTGTCTGCGTATCTTGCCGTCCACGGCACCTCAACAGATCCCGCCACGGGCGAGCTTCGATACCCCGACACCGCTACCCAGGAGTATTGCGTAAGTGTTAATATTTATTCAACCCCTATTTGAAATTTTTGTTTTGAAAGGTTCAAATTTAAATGATATACTTATATTTTACTGGTTAATGTGGGTGTAGGAGCGGGTGGTTGAGCAGACGGAGGCATCGGGGATCGATTTTACTGAACAGAACGATCTGATGCTGCTGACCCCAGTCCTAGACGCCGCACACGGAGGGCACCACGGAGGTTGGGAGAGAGGCCGGGGACCGGGTCCTAGCAGGGCCCATATGAGGTTGGACTCCACTCCGGCGGTTACTTTCTCCGTCTCCAGTGAGCGACGTTTCCAGCAAGAACTGGACACCTTGAAGGCCACCGTTCAGGAGTTGAAGGAGATATTGGTATGTATACTACTTAATAGTAAAATATTATGTCATATTATAGATAGCAACATATCCAATATTAGTACGTAGCCTGAGCTTATTTGGTTTTAGATTTAGCTTTAATTAATCATACATACATATCTAATTAAAATAAACTACGGTTTTCCAAACTAGATATCCAAACGAGACCTAAGTCCCTAAGTATACATAGATTGGGGTTTCGCAATAACTTGATAATGATACGAATTCGACTAATACACAGTTCTTACTCGTTTATTACACACAAAATTGAACAGACACGATAGGGTACATCGGCCGACCCTTCACATGCATCTCCTTCGGCTGCGGCTCCGCAAGCCACTACCTCGGGTGCGGTTCCGCAGACAACTTCTATAGCTCCACTGCCTGCTTAGAATCCCACAGCTGCGGCTCCGCAAGCCACTACCTCGGCGGCGGTTGCGTAGACCACTCCTACAGCTCCACAGCCCGCTCAGACTCCCGCACACTCCGCATTGCATGATTTATTAACTCAGGGTATATCCGAGGAGCAGGCGTGCCAGATTACGGCGTTTATCAGAGGTGGAGATGGACCGAGCTAGGGTAGCTTTTTGATTCTTATATTTTAAACATGTATTTATTTATATGATACATATTGTATATATTTTGGACGATATTGATATTGGTGGTGTTTGCGTGTTTATATTGATATCGTATTCTGCTTGTTGATTTCTTTTGTATATTATGCGTGAGATGTGATTATGAATACTGCGGTATATATTCTGCGTGTTGATTAATTTTATATATGATGTATATATTATTGTGCACAGGGCGAGAAAAAAAACAGACAGCCCTTTTTTTTAAAAAAACCCTGATAAAATGTCCCTACGGATTAATCCGTAAGGCCCAAACTTTCCCCTACAGACTAATCCGTAGGGTCCTACTCTGTCCCTACTGATTTATCCGTAGGGGCAAAATATCAGGATACCTGATATTTTGCCCCTATGATCTCAGTAAAAGGGGGTTATACTTGTCCCTACGGAGTTGTCCGTAGAGCCTTAAACATGCCCCTACACAGATATCCGTAGGGACAAAATATCAGGATACCTGATATTTTCACTACTACAAATAAGGGTTGCCCCTACGGATTTATCCGTAGGGGCAATCCACTGCCCCTACGGATATATGCGTAGGGGCGAAAAAATACCCCATAGGTGCAAAGGCAGCAGGTGCAAGTTGAGGCCCTGAACTTGCCCCTACGGGCAAATTCGTGCCCCTACGGATTTCTGTGTAGGTCCTGTTGCCCCTACGGAGTAATCCGTAGGGTATAAAATTTTATATTATTTACGGTTTTTTTTAATATATTACATGTACCTACGGACATAACCGTAGGTCCATGTACTACTCCCTACGGATATATACGTAGGTACCTATCCGTAGGGGCAAAATATCAGGAATCCTGATATTTTGCCCCTACGGATAACGCCGTAGGGGAGAGGCAGTGGCCCCTACGGATATGTCCGTAGGGGCACTCCCAACCCCCTGGTAGGGGAAATATCAGTTACTGCTGATATTGTGCCCCTACGAATATAACCGTAGGGGCAACATGTGTACCTACGGATTAATCCGTAGGTACATATTATCTGTATTTTTTTTAAAAAAATGGGCTGCTTGATTTTTTCCCGTCCTGTGCACAATAATATATACATCAATCAAATATAAAATTAATCATCACACAACATATATTGCAGTATTCATAATCACATCTCACGCATATATATAATATACAAAAGAAACCCAAAAACTGAATATGATATAAATATAAACCAATATCAATATAGTTTCAAAATGTAGTACAATGTGTATGATATAAATAAATACATGTTTCAAAAAATAAGAACCAAAAAGCTACCCTAGTTCGGTCCAGCTCCACTTCTGAATAACGATAGAATAACGCGTGCCTGCTCCTCGGTCAATAAACTCTGCAATTCGTCGCGAGCGGGAGTCTGAGCGGCATGTGGAGCTGGCGATGTGGTCTGCGCAGCCGCCGTCGAGGTAGTCGCTTGCGGAGCCGCGGCTGCGGGAGTCTGAGTGGGCGGTGGAGCTACAGGAGCTGTCTGCAGAACCGCAGCCGATGTAGTGGCTTGCGGAGCCGCAGCCGAAGGAGATGCATGTGGAGGCTCGGCCGATATACCCTGTCGCGTCTGGACCTAACGTGTGTAATAAGCGTGTAAGAACTGTGTATTATTCGAATTCGTATCATTATTAAGTTATTTTGAAACCCCGTTTGGATATCTAGTTTGTTGTTTATTTTAATTACATCTGTATGTATGATTAATCATACTTAAGTCTAAAACCAAATAAGCTCAAGCTACGTACTAATTATGGATATGTTGATATCTATATAATATGACATGATATTTTACTATAAAGCAGTATACATACCAGCATCTCCTTCAACTCCTGAACGGTGGCCCTCAAGCTCTCCAGTTCCTGATGGACACGTCGGTCACTGGAGACGGAGGAAGTAACCGCCGGGGTGGAGTCCAACCTCATATGGGCCCTGCTAGGGCCCAGTCCCCGGCCTCTCTCCCAACCTCCGTGGTGCCCTCCGTGTGCGGCGTCCAGAACTGGGGTCAGCAGCCTCGGATCGCTCTATCCGGTAAAATCGATCCCCGAGGCCTGGGCCTGCTCAACCACCCTCTCCTACACCCACATTAAGCAGTAAAGTATAAGTATAAAATTTAAACTTGAACCTTCCAAAACTAAAATTTCAAATTTGGGTAGAAAAAATATTAACACTTACGCAGTACTCCTGGGTAGCGACGTCGGGATATCGAAGCTCGCCCGTGGCGGGATCTGTCGAGGTGCCGTGGACGGCAAGATATGCGGACAACACGCTCGGTGTACCACCTGACGCCACGGTCCGAGATGTCTGCAATATTAGAAAGTAACTCTTAATATTAGAAATATTAGAAAATAACTCTTAATATTGCAGAATATCACAAAGGTCGGTCTATTGTAATTTACCGATAATTCCATGGCTCGAGTAATGTTCCTCGAGCCACCTGTGTAAGTGGGGCGACCCCTCTTCGCCGACTTCCTGTTCTCTGTATTCTGAGCGGCCTGTTTCTGCACAACGCATTAACATTTAGTTTTCTAATTAAGAAACACAAAGAAATAAATTATATTATAAATAATGAATTACATTTAAAATACATACCTGTTTGCGTTGGGAGTCGAAATAAGCCCACAATAGAGGCCATATCTCTACGTCGACTCTCGCAAACGCCGGAGTAGATAGGAGGGCCGCTCTCTCTGCCTCGGGGTTCGCCATCCACAGGGAGTAGCAGTCGGCCTTCAGCTCATTCCTGTTGTATCGGACCTTGGCCTGCATGTTCTTCATCAGGCCATTGTACAGAGCATGAAGGTCGAGCACCCTCCCCGGGTGATCAGGGTCGGCTACAGGCTGAAAATCGTAATCCAACTGAAAATACAAAAAAACATTGTTATTAGATTGCAAGTGTTAATAATAAATATATTGGATAGATCAAATGAAAATATATATTAATACATACCCGAGCCTGATCAAAGAAGAGGGCGAATGAGCGCTGGTGTTGCTCGCCCCACTCAACGTGAAGTGGATAGTTCTTCACGAGCCGGCTCTCGTCCCCCAAATACCGGCCGAACCTCTCGGCATGAGGACCGGTATAGCGATAGTCAAGGGTAAAAAAAAGGGGGAATGCTGCCTTCCCCTTAGCTCTGTCAGGCCTCAGCCTATGGGACTGATTCGGGCCTCGAGTCCCCCTCTGGGGATGGGGAGGCCCTGCGTCTGCATGAAATATCAAGACAATCAATAATAAGACAAAGCTGTATTAAGAAATCAAGGTTAAACGAAAATTCAAGTGTGATATATACCTCCGGTGACTATCGCACGAGCCTGGGCCCGGGCAGCAGCACGAGCGGGACGATAGTTCCTCCGGTGAGGAACAACCGGGGTCCCGGATGCGGACGCATCCCCTCCAACTAGAAAATAAATATCGACGCTAAATTTCCATGAAGTTCATATTTATTCTATAGAGCATATGTAAAATGAATAAATATTTTAAATTTATTCATACTAACCTGCAGACGATACGGAGGGTATAGAAGCAGCAGGAGTGGCCCCTGCGGAAGATGTGGACAACAATAAATTTATAAATTGCGCGAAACGAAAAATTACACGTACCTCTCGACGGGATACATCCATCGATATTGTACCGGTCCGGCTAACTTCGCCTCAGTTGCAAGATGAACCGTCAAGTGTATTATGATATCGAAGAATGACGGTGGGAAAATACGCTCAAACTTGCAAAGTATCAACGCAATAGAATTTTCTAGTTTATCCAGCGTCACAACCTCCAGTGTTTTAGCACACAACTCCCTGAAAAAACAATATAGGTCGTTGATTACTAGACCAACCGAGTCGGGAAGAGAAGTCCTGAGGGCTAATGGAAGAAGGTGTTCCACGATAACATGGTGATCATGACTTTTCAGCCCATCGATCTTGCCCTTCACAATTTTTATTTTCTTGCTGAATGATCCTGAGAAACCTGTAGGGACTTTCAAATCATGCAACACCTGCAGGAATCTTTTCTTCTCCGGTTGTGACATATGATAAGCGGCATTGGGAAGTACAAACTTGCCCGGTTTACACGCTACCGGTCTAGGGTGCAATTCACTTCTTATTCCCCACTTTTGTAGATCCATCCGAGCATTCATGTTGTCTTTCGATTTCCCGTCTTTACACAGAAGCAAGTTAAGTATGTGCTCTGATACTCCCTTCTCTATATGCATGACGTCCAGACAATGACGCACTGAATTTGTAGACCAGTACGGAAGCTCGAAGAAAATGCTTAACTTGTTCCAATATTATGGTTTGACCTGTTTCGTCGGATCCATCCCGAAGGTCACGTTATTGTAACCATCCCATTTAGCAGTCACGTCCTCTCCGGACAATGGGGATGGAGGTCCAAGAAGCTCCTGATGACCATCAAAGTGAACCGTGTCTAACCTATAGGGGTGGTCTGGAGGCAGAAAACGTCGATGGCCGCAATAACAAACCTTCTTGCTAAAATTCAAAAATTTTGATGTTGTGTGTTCATGGCAATGAGGACATGCTTTGTGACCATGTACGGACCAACCTGATAGCATTCCATACGCAGGAAAGTCATTAATTGTCCATATTAAAGCCGCACGCAGTATGAAGGTTGTATTTGTGTTTAAATCATATGTCTCTACACCATCAATGAACAAAGTTTTCAGCTCCTCAATCAGAGGTCGGAGATAGACGTCTATATTGTTTCCCGGTGAGTTTGGTCCGTCAATAAGAAGAGGCATCATAAAGTATGATTGGTCCATAGCCAACCAAGACGACAGATTATAAATTATCATTACAACGGGCCATGTACTGTGACTTTCAGCCATATAGTTGAATGGGCAGAAGCCATCGGTAGCCAGTCCGAGCCGGACATTGCGAGGATCGCTACTGAATATTGCGTGCCTCCTATCGAAATCCTTCCATGCCGGTGAATCTCTTGGATGACTCATTTTTCCATCTTCACTTGGAGGAGCACGGTGATGCCAAATCATTGCCTCGGCTGTTTTCTTGCACCTGAATAGCTTCTGTAGCCTCTGTGTTATGGGAAAGTATCGTGCTATCTTCACAGGTATATTAGGCTTCTTATCAGAATCTTTCGGCTTATACCTGGCTTCTCCGCATGTTGGACACTCTTTCAAATCTGAATTCTCTTTCCGGTACAACACGCAATTTTTAGGACATGCTTGAATCTTCTCGCACTTTAGATCTAAATCAGACATCATCTTCTGGGCTTCGTACCAGTTTTCGGGCACATTATTTCCCGGAGGCATAGAATCTTTCAAGAACGAAAGAAGTATTGTGAATGACTTGTTGCTCCATCCATTTAGGCACTTAATCTGGAAAAGTTGGACGAACCATGAGAGGGTAGAATACTTCACATTCTCATAAATTGGTTTCCTAGCATCATTCATGAAATTTTCATATTTATCCGCACGCGGTCCTTGACCGGAAGGAATGTCATCTTCGGTACAAATAGATTCACCTAGGGCAGCCTCTACCATATCCTCCATTTCTTCTGATGGAAATAAATTTCCATCTCCTGCCGCATTACCGAATTCTTCTTCTTCTCCTGCCGCATTATCGTGTTCTCCTTCTTCTTCTACCGCAGTACTGCATTCTTCTCCTTCCCCGTGATATTTCCAAGTTGTATAAAGTCTAGTAAACCCATGTTTTACAATATGAAGCTCTGCCAATTCTACCTGCTGCCAGTACTTATTGCCACATCTATCGCACGGACAGAGAATCTTCTCTATTATGATCTTATTATGTGCGCGTGCAAATTCAAGGAAAGCAGCAACTCCTGCGACAAACTTAGGTTGCATACATTGTTTCCAATCCACATACATCCAGTCCTTAACTTTGACGTACTCATGAGCCATGTTAGACTGTATAACATATAAATTGTAGGTTATGCTGACTATATTGAGAAATATAAGAACGAGATAGTTACTGACAAAGGAGAAAATCCGTGTATATGCTTTGTGTGTGCGTTTGTCGTTGAAAAGAATAAATTATCGCATGTATGTTAACCGATAGACGGGGAATAAGTGGCGCTTTTAGTTTCATATATGAGTATCGATGGAAATATGAAGGTTTCATATTATCATATATTGGTTTTAACCCGAACATCTCGAATCGCTCTCTAATTATGCGTTTTTTGTGTATTCTTGTTGTATGTGTGTGTTCCGGCTGTCTGGGGTAGGCTTCTATCCCATTAAGAATGTATAGAGCGAACGCCCATCACTTGTGCTTTCAACCGTTTCGAGTAAATTTCGGCAGCACCTCCCCGCTGTTCTCCGAGTACACTGTAATAGAATAGATAATCATTTCAAAGCTGTGAAACAACGTTGAAATGAATATCTAATCTATCTTTGTACACGGAGAACCAGCGGAAAGGTACCGACGAAATATCTCGAAATGAATGAAAACACAAATGAATGAAGGCGTTTGCTTTATATATTCTTAACTTGTCCACACGGGACAAATCTATGGGTTACCATACGATTGAATTTTCTCGTCGCGTAGACTATACGACGGTTGTTAGTATCGAGATATACTGTCCGATATTTAACAACCTTCGTATAGTTCTAGGTCACGACGTGCTTCGCACGTATGTTAACCGATAGACGGGGACTAAGTGGCGCTTTTAGTTTCATATATGAGTATCGATGGGAATATGAAGGTTTCATATTATCATCGAGTATCATATATTGGTTTTAACCCGAACATCTCGAATCGCTCTCTAATTATGCGTTTGTTGTGTATTCTTGTTGTATGTGTGTGTTCCGGCTGTCGGGGGTAGGCTTCTATCCCATTAAGAATGTATAGAGCGAACGCCCATCACTTGTGCTTTCAACCGTTTCGAGTAAATTTCGGCAGCACCTCCCCGCTGTTCTCCGAGTACACTGTAATAGAATAGATAATCATTTCAAAGCTGTGAAACAACGTTGAAATGAACATCTAATCTATCTTTGTACACGGAGAACCAGCGGAAAGGTACCGACGAAATATCTCGAAACGGATGAAAACACAAGTGAATGAAGGCGTTTGCTTTATACATTCTTAACTTGTCCACACGGGACAAATCTATAGGTTACCATACGATTGAATTTTCTCGTCGCGTAGACTATACGACGGTTGTTAGTATCGAGCTATACTGTCCGATATTTAACAACTTTTGTATAGTTCTAGGTCACGACAAGTATCGCACGTATGTTAACCGATAGACGGGGACTAAGTGGCGCTTTTAGTTTCATATATGAGTATCGATGGGAATATGAAGGTTTCATATTATCATCGAGTATCATATATATTGGTTTTAACCTGAATATCTCGAATCGCTCTCTAATTATGCGTTTGTTGTGCATTCGTGTTGTATGTGTAACATGATTTTAAACCATTGAGATCAAGTTTGATAGAACTGATCATCCTACATTGCAATAGTATTCATCAACCAAAAACTATTATTGCAATGGTATTCATCTATAACAATCAACAATTAAAACTACAAATGTAGAATACTGATATCATAAAGCGTTATACGCAACATTGATCGGTATTCATCATTTTCTTCGTTATCATCTAAGATGTGGATACATCAAATTTCATGTGATTCTCAACGGTGAAAAGTTGTAGAATCACATGAAATTTGTTGTACCCACATCTTAGATGATAACGAAGAATATGATGTATGTCGATCGTCGGAAAAAATAAGGAAGGACGTATTTTTTCGACGCCATAAGAGAAAATTCCCTCCTTCATTATATATATATATATATATATATATATATATATATATATATATATATATATATATATATATATAATTTTCCAACAAGAGATTAGGATATCATCAAGTCGTGTGACAACACTAGGTAAATTAATCTTAATGGAGTTTTTGTCTAATCAAATTCAACTCCAACCATCATTTTAAAAGAACGAACCAACATCATTAAAAAAATGTAAATACCAACTCTAAATTCCCAAAAAAGTAACGAGTAGGATGAAAATAAAGCCTATCCGTGCTTTTTGTTCTCTTTGTAAGCAGCATTATAAATGGCCGAGTTACGAAATATGTTGTTAGGCATGAGTTAAGCCGATAAACAAATTCAGATCATTTAATCATATTTATCTTCCTAAAAACCCGTCATTGATTAAAAGTTGATAGCAATGATCAAGCTACACAGGAATTTAACCAACACTGTTCACGTATAATCAATCTTGCACCACTAATCATTCTTACGACAACCGTTAGTCGACAATCAGATGGATCTCTCTCTAAATCATACCCTGCTGTCAAACGTTTTTCTCCCATCAAATCAATTATACTAGTATAGGTCGCGATGAGTACAACCGTCAAAACCAATCACACCGCCCACACACGAAAACTAGCCATGCTCATAACATTTACATATTCTCAACTAACCCATTAAAACTCTCTCCAAGTTGGATATTAGTTGACCAACCACCATTAAACCGTCCACACACGAAAACTAGCCATGCCCATCCTAGCCCCAGCCCCAACCCCAACCTAACCCTAGCCCCAGCCCCAGCCCCAGCCCCAGCCCAGCCCCGCCCCAACCTAACCCTAACCCCAGCGCGGCCAGCTAAACCCCAACCCCAACCCTAAGCCAAACCCTAACCCCAGCCCCAGCCCCAGCCGCAGCCGAACCCCAACCTTAACCCTAACCCCAACCCCGACCCCGACCCCGACCGCGACCCCTGCCGAACCCCAACTCACGCGCGCAACCCCAGACCCAGCCATGAACACTAGCCCTAAATAATCAAAAAATTCTTTAATTTACATGAAGATTTACTCACCTGAACGGCGGTGGCGACGACGAGAACGGCGGTGGCGACGAGGAGAACGGCGGTGGCGATGACGAGAACGGCGGTGGCGATTTGGGGATTTTCTTTCGCGCGCGATCGAGAGAGGAAGAAAGTGAGCGTAGGCGATCGATCTGTGCCTTTATTAAATCGATATTTAGTTGCCCCTACGGATTTGTCCGTAGGTCCTTGGTTTGCGGCTCCGTAGGGACAAACACCAAATTAAGAATTAATATTTTTATTCTTGGACGTCTGGGCCCGTAGGGGCAACCTTTTAGCCTTACGGTTAATCCGTTGGGCCTACTTAAATCTGCCCCTACGGATTTCAATATCCGTAGGGGCAACCCTCTATTTTACTAGTGTTTGCCCCTACACATCTGGACCTACGCATGTATCCGTAGGGGTAGACATTTAGCCCTACGGGTGTATCCGTAGGGACAACTATTTTATTTTTAAAACCGATAAATTAAATAACTTTTTTGTCCCTACAGCCTAATCCGTAGGGACATATGGACCTACGTAGTACGCCGTAGGGACAAGTATTTAACCGTATGGGCATATTTAAGGATAAGATTTGCACCTACGGCGTTTGCACCTACAGGGTAATTTCTTGCCCCTACGGATATATCCGTAGGGGCAGTGGGTTGCTCCTACGGATAAATCCGCAGGGGCAACCCATATTTGTAGCAGTGACAATATTGTTAGTGCATGCCTATTTCTAACATTATATATCCGTAGGGGCAGTGGGTTGCTCCTACGGATAAATCCGCAGAGGCAACCCATATTTGTAGCAGTGACAATATTGTTAGTGCATGCCTATTTCTAACATTATCATATTACTCTCTCTCACACACACACACATCTAAGGCTACTTTTCTCTCTATATAAACCCTCTCGACCCCTTCTCTTCATCACAATTCATTCTCTGTCCCTCTCTCTCATATTTTGACTCTCTCTTCTATTAATTTTATGATGGCTAGTTCAAATAGGGTACCTTTTTGGTTACTACTACTAGTGTTGCTATTGTGTAGCTTGAAAAATGAAGTTGTTGTGGGATCTCACTTCATTTATGAAGAACTCCAATCACTTGATGCTGTTGTAGTTGACTACAAGCGAAGACCTCGCTTCCATTTTCAATCACAAAAGAATTGGCTCAATGGTAGCAAACCCTTTAATTTACTTCTCATTTTCCCCTTCTACTTGATTCATCAAAATGTTTCTTCTAGGATACTTAGAAGTTTAATTCATTTGGGTTGAATTAAACCATGCATGCAGCATGATCCATTTTAGTATGAATATATGCTGAAATAATCAAATCTTTAATTTACATAATGGACATTCCAGTATAATGTTATGCATGGCTACTCGTATATATGTAAGTTCAAAAATTGATATGGTGGGGCTCAACCAGTGATGCTAATTATATCTGTGGTGTTATAATATTTTTATCTACTTTTACTATTTGACAAAAATTATTCTTTTTCTTAGCTACATGATAAGTCTTTGTTTCTCTTGTCTTTGAAGATTCCTCTTTCCTCTTTATTCCTTTGTTTGTGGTACATGCATTGCACTTTTATTATAGGATATCATTTGATTAGAGCATGCATTGCATAAATATTACTTTCACTAGCTAAATACTAAAATTTTCCCAAGTGATAAATACTTTACTAATTATATTATATGTATTTCTTTCTTTCTGCTATAACTTTTGATTTATGTATTCACTATGAAAAGTCTAGTGCTACCTTACTTTCTTCTTCTTTTTGTGCTATGTCCAATTCATCTCCATGAATTCAACAAATAGATCCAAATGGTATGTTGCACTCCCTCAAGTTCCATATTGATCATTTTTAATGATATCTTAGTTAATCTTTTTTCTAAATTATAAAACAAAAATAGGACCAATGTACTATAATGGCATCTACCACCTCTTCTACCAATACAACCCTAAAGGTGCCGTATGGGGCAACATTGTGTGGGCCCACTCCGTTTCAACGGACATGATCAACTGGAAGGCTGTGGAACCGGCAATTATGCCGACCAAACCGTTTGATGTTAACGGGTGCTGGTCCGGATCTGCTACCGTGCTTCATGGTAACAAACCTGTTATCCTCTACACAGGAGTAGACCGACGGAACCATCAAGTCCAAAACATCGCGTTCCCGAAAAACCTATCCGACCCTTATCTCCGTGAATGGGTTAAACCCGATTACAACCCGATAATTCCCCCGGAAGGATGGGTCAATGCTAGTGCATTCCGTGACCCCACCACTGCCTGGTACGGGGCAGATGGCCGATGGAGGATAATTATAGGCAGCAAAAGGAACAATAGAGGGATAGCAATTCTATACCGGAGCAAAGACTTTATTCACTGGACCCGGGCGCAGCACCCATTTCACTCTGCTAATGGAACGGGTATGTGGGAGTGTCCGGATTTTTACCCGGTGTCGAAGAAGGGGAAGCTAGGCGTTGACACATCGGCATACGATGATGGATTAAAATATGTGATGAAAAACAGTTTAGACGTGACTAGATACGAGTACTATACTCTAGGTACATACCGTCGTGATATAGACAGATTTATACCAGATGGTACAACACTCGATGACGGCAGAGGTTTAAGATACGATTATGGGAACTTTTACGCTTCAAAGACATTTTTCGACCCAGCGAAACAGAGGAGGATATTGTGGGGGTGGACTAATGAGTCAGATAGCAGCAATGATGATTCAACCAAGGGTTGGGCTGGAATTCAGGTGAGTCCAATTTGACATGGTTCAATTTCAAGTTTTGTAACTTGTCATGTAACAATTATTGTTAGTAATGATTTTCTTGCAACTTGATTTGTTATTTTAGGCAATTCCTAGGGCTGTCTGGCTTGATAGCAATGGGAGGCAATTGATTCAGTGGCCAGTTGAAGAGACTGAGATCCTCAGAGGAAAAATGGTTTCTGTTCATAATAAAAGAGTTGGAAATGGAGCTTTTCTTGAAATTTATGGAATTACGACTGCTCAGGTAAAATTGAACTTATAGCATTTTCTTTCTATTTGTGTACGGGTTCAGATCTTCTTCAGTAAGACCATTCGTTTGGAAATTTAACGAAAGATTTCATTAAACCTGCTAAAGGAGACGGACCTATCTCTCATTAATGAAGTTTTCGCTTCTCATATGTGTGTGTGTGTGTAGATGGGTTGTTTTTCTTATAACGAAAATGTACTCAGAGAGCAATATTTTCTGTTGGTCCGAAAATATTAGCATAGGATGCGAACAAAGGTTTATGTCAGGGAAAGTTCTTCTTCCATCTACCAATTCCATTGACTAACCCTTAATTATTTTCATTCTAGCTGCAAATACTAAAAAATACCATCTTTTGAACAAAGTATGAAGCATATAGTTTTCCTTACCTTGAGAAGCCAAGGGAAGCACACAGAGACTTGGTGGGAACATATAATAATTTTTCAATTAATAAGAAACAATCAATAAAAACAAAGATTATGCTATATATATTGAATAATCATTTCTAGCCTGTTCCTTCTCATGCTTTTCATCATATCTGATTTCTCTTTTCCTTGGAGGAGTCGATATATATATAATAAAATCTTGTCCTTACTTCACCTTGAATGTCAAGACATTATCAAAGAGAACTTTACTGTTAATCTTTCTTAATTTGTTTCATCTTTTATTCCTTCATTTTGTAACCATACATTTGGAAGAAGAATATAAACTTATATCGATGTGCCTTTTTAAGTTCTAACATTCTTCTTTCTCAAAACGCATGCAGGCAGATGTTGAGGTGACATTTCAGTTGTCAAGCTTAGCAAAAGCTGAGCCATTTGACTCAAAATGGACTGACCCACAAAAACTATGCGAGCACAAGGGTGGGGACATAAAGGGTGGGGTTGGTCCATTTGGGCTCATGACATTGGCTTCTGCCAATAGACAGGAACATACTTCTGTTTTCTTTAGAATCTTCAAAGGTGCTACCAAATATGTGGCCCTCATGTGCCATGATCCTCAAAGGTTTCAATCTTTTCCCCTTTTCTCAATCCATCAAATTTATTTTCCTAGCATGTCAACATTGTTGAAGGTAGAGTTGTAAATGTGATGCACAATTTGAAGTTATAGGTGTCATTTATGTAGACAAAATCATAAATTATAACACTCCATAAAATTTGGATGATCGATGGTTCATACAGCTGGAGTTGAATATAGTTCTTCCACCCCTCCAGAAATTCATGCAAACGGTACAAATCGAGCAAAATAAACTTGTATTTAAGATTGTGAGACAAAATGAATGCAGCGTCAATTGTATAATTGGTAAAAGGTAAAATTTGCGTGACACTTGTATCTACGGATCGACCCAGAAAATATAGTAGGAGCAACAATCTAATCAAATTGTACATATATATTGTTGCCGACACTAGTTGAAGCTGCATGTGATTGAAATATAAGATCAAACAGTAATATTTAAATATTTCTCATGTGATATAGATCCTCAATAAGGCCAGGGCTCTACAAACCAACTTTTGGAGGGTGGGTTGATGTTCCAATCCAAAAGTATGGCAAAATTTCTCTAAGGACTCTTGTAAGTTAACCTCTATCTTCACTATTGATGATTGATGAAAAAAGATAATGCTTTTCAATTAGTTACTAACTATATTTATTTTACAGATTGATCACT
The DNA here is from genome assembly GCA_030015575.1 of Agapanthus africanus. Lineage (NCBI taxonomy): Eukaryota > Viridiplantae > Streptophyta > Magnoliopsida > Asparagales > Amaryllidaceae > Agapanthus > Agapanthus africanus. Next base: position 421,823,492 of record JASDDO010000010.1, on the reverse strand, counting down.
CTGCTGTTGAGAGCTTTGGAGCTGATGGAAGAACCTGCATAACTTCTAGGGTCTATCCGAGCCTCGCTGTCGGTAATGCTGCTCACCTCTTTGTGTTCAACAATGGAGCTGAGGATGTCATGGTCTCAGAACTTAAGGCATGGGAGATGAATAAGCCTTTCATGAATGGAGCTTAAAGATGCACTGTGTTTGAACTTGATGAGATATGTGCTTTTCTAGTTAATTAGGTTTTGAGTTTTAGGTCCATTGTGACTGAATAAACTTTGTGATCTTTGCTTAGTTACAATATAAGTCGATGAGAGGCCTCTCATTCATGAGAAACTAGTGATGATTGATTACTATATTATATGGCACCTATTTATTAAAAATTAATATAAAGTCTCGTAACCAAGTTTTCAGTAACAGCAATAGATGGTATATACTGAATCACTGATAATACAAGCATGAGCATTTCAAAATGAGAGGGTTCGATTTTTGAAAAGTTGGCATCATGAAAGCGTGAGTTCAAGAAAACGTGAGTTCAAAAAAAGACATCATCAATCACATGATTACTTGGAACAACTTATTACAGTTGTCATGGTCTGTCAACTCCATCATCCACTACTTGGAAATGAGTTGCGGGTGTTTTTCGTCATCCATTCAGATGGATACGCGCGTGTTTTAGATGTGTCCAGATTCTCCCATCTAGAGTAGATGGAGATTTACTGATTGCGGGGATACTTTCTTCAGTAGCCGTGGGACAGGAAGAAGCCAAGAGAGTCGTCCAAGAAACTCACGACGGACTCTGCGGTTCTCATCAAGCTGGACTAAAAATGAAACTGAAGATTAAAAGGATGGGCTACTATTGGCCCACGATAATTCAGGACTGCGTCGAATACGCGAACCAGTGTCACTCGTGCCAAATTCACGGAGACTTCATCCATCAGTATCCAAACCCGCTACATCCAACAGTGGCTAGCTGGCCGTTCGAAATGTGGGGAACCGACATAATTGAGCCCATCGAACCAGCGTCATCCAAATGACATCAGTTCATATTGGCGACAACCGATTACTTCTCTAAGTGGGCGGAAGCAGTACCGCTAAGAGAAGTGAAAACGGAGAATATCCTCCATTTCTTCAAGACACAGGTCATCTATCAGTTCGGCACTCCGCGACGGATTATCTCCGATAACGGACCAGCCTACAGAAATCACAAAATCATCTGCTTCGCACAGCAGCATAACATAGACTGGAGATACTCTTCGGTATATAATCCCCGAGCTAACGGTCTAGCTGAGGCTTTCAACAAGACCTTGACGAATATCATAAAGAAGACGGTGTCCAAAAATAAGAAGGACTGGCACGAGAGACTGCATGAAACTCTCTGGGCATACTGAACCACGTTCAAAACAGCCACAAACACAACGCCGTATGCATTGGTATTCGGCGCTGAAGCAGTACTCCCCTTGGAGATAGAGCTACCCTCTCTATGAGTGGCGGTTCATTACGAGTTAACAGACGAACTCATGACGGACTCTACGGTGCCCATCAAGCTGGGCAAAAAATGAAGCTGAAGATCAAAAGAATGGGCTACTATTGGCCTACAATGGTTCAGGACTGCCTTGAATATGCGAAGCAATGTCACTCGTGCCAAATTCATGGGGACTTCATCCATCAGCATCCGAATCCGCTACATCCGACAGTGGCTAGTTGGTCGTTCGAAATGTGGGGAACCGATATAATCGGGCCCATCGAGCCAGCATCATCCAAGGGACATCGGTTCATACTGGCGACAGTCGATTACTTCTCTAAGTAGGCAGAAACAATACCGCTAAGAGAGGTGAAGACGGAGTACATCCTCCATTTCTTTAAAACACACGTCTTCTACCGGTTCGGCATTCCGCGACGGATTATCTCTGATAACGGGCCAGCTTATAGAAGCCATAAGATCAGCCGCTTCGCACAGCCGCTTCGCACAGCAGCATAAAATAGATTGGAGATATTCTTCAGTTTATTATCCCTGAGCTAACGGTTTAGCTGAGGTTTTCTACAAGACCTTGACAAAGATCATAAAGAAAACGGTGTTCCGAAATAAAAAGGACTGGAACGAGAGATTGCATGAAGCTCTCTGGGCCTATCGGACGACATTCAAGACGGCCACAAACACAACGCCATTTGCGTTAATATTCGGCACGGAAGCGGTACATCCTTTGAAGATGGAGCTACCCTCTCTACGAGTGGCAATTCGGTACGAACTGACGGATGAAGAAAATGCCCATCTTCGGCTTGAGGAGCTCGATGCCCTCGATGAAACTCGTCTCATGACGCAGCAAAACCTGGAAGCTTACAAAGCAAGGATGACGTGCTCATACGAAATGTTGACTAGGCCAAGGACATTCTGCCAAGGAGAACTTGTGCTAGTCGTCAAAAGACCTATGATCCTCAACCGGGTTAAACGGGAGAAATTCGAGCCGAACTATGAAGGCCCGTACATCATAGACAAGGTCTATCAAGGCGGAGCCTACTTGCTCATGGACATGCATGGCGAAAGACCCTTCCATCCAATAAACGGCCGATTCCTGAAAAAATACTACGCCTGACGAGTCACGGCCCAGGTCAATGATAGATAACGACGCCTATGTCCGCTCTCTATCTTCTTGAGTCAAAACTCTAAGAATAGTACTCAACAGTACTCCGTCTCAAACATGGAGAGCTACGGACCGTAACGTCCTTAAAACTAACAACGGACCGCAACGTCCTTAAACTAGCTACGGACCGCAACGTCCTTCAATTAGCTACGGACCGCAACGTCCTTAAACTAACAACGGACCGAGATGTCCTTAAACTAGCATTGGACCGAGATGTCCTTAAACTAATATTGGATCGAGATGTCTTTAAACTAACAACGTCGCCTCTAACACGACGATAGTGGAGTGCAAGTCCACAAGTCCCGGCGGTGAGGACTGCCACTCAAATCCCACGGGCGAACAAATAGGCCACATGCGGCGAAACTATTCTCGAGAGTTTCCTCGCCAAAAAAAAGGGGGGTACATCCACAAGCGAAATGGGTATGGATGAAAACCCGAAAGGGTGCCGTGAATAAAAATAGCAGGACTACCGGCGAGTTTGTGAAAACCCGAAAGGGCGCAATCTCGTTAAAATAAAGACACCTGCAAGGTCCTCTCGACCTTGTAAGGAGAAAATACCTACGCGAGATCCTTACGACTCACAAGGGAGCAACACACTTAGGGATCCCCACGATTCTTAAGGAGAAATTGCACTTACGAGATCCTCACGACTCGTAAGGAGAATTCCCCATTTGAGACCCTCATAGCTCGTAGGATTCAAAAAGCCTTAAGCTACAGGGATCTGAACCTGTTCTTAAGTCATCGCATTCCCCAAATTGCCCTACAAGCAGTTCAATATTGAACCTTGTATACAATTCACGGACACGAATAAACGTCTCCCCCACCAAGTTCCACCAATGGCGTGAAATTTCCCCATATGGTGAACGACACTTATAAGTCCTCTCGACTTATAAGGAGAAAACACTCTTATAAGATCCTTACGACTTATAAGAGAACACACGCTTAAGAATCCTCACGATTCCTAAAGAGAAAACGCACTTACGAGATTCTCACGGCTCATAGGGAGAAACATCTTTATGAGACCCTTACGGCTCATGAAATCAAAAGTCTTAGTCGACAGGATCATAACCCTGTTTGCTAAGCCACCTTTGCTCGAATCGACAAAGGCAAATGATGATTCGATCCTGGCAATGTCCCAGTAGTAGCGATACTGATGCCTAAGATTGGTATCAAATTCCGAGCCCTTCCATGGCAAATGATGATTCGCTCCTGGCCATATTCCAGTCGCAGCGATGCTGATGCTAAGATTGGTATCAGATCTCAAGTTTCATACTCGCAGCAAAAAATCAGCGAGGCAAAAATGCATATGAAATAGCCGAAATGATAGGACAACTCGCAATAAAAATTAGAGAGTAAAATATATGTATATAAAAATAGCCGAAATGATTGGACAACTCGCAATAAAAAGCAACGAGTAACGAAAAAGAAAAACAGCCGAAATGGTTGGGCACCGTGAAAAAATAACCGAAATGATTGGGCAATCGCGACTTTCGCGATATAAAAAGCTGAAAAGATAGAGCATCGCGAAAATAAATAAAATAAAATAAAACTTTTGCCCTGCAGGTGAGATCACATTGACCCGTGTATACAATCCATGGGCACAAACAGAAAGGGAACCATATTGTCCCACCAGGCTTTTTCAAAGGGAAGCCAGATCTCAATGGCTACATCTACAGCCCCGAGATCAACCACGACGTTTCTTCTCATTCCAACCAGAAGCAGATACGACATCAACAAACGGAACCATGGCAAAGTCCCCTAGTTCCAAATCTCGACGGTTCATAAACAGCCTAAAGACTACCTCGGAGCCACGGCAAAGTCCCCCAGTTCCTAATCTCGACGGTTCACGGACAACCTAGAGACTACCTCGGAGCCATGGCATAGTCCCCAGTTCCAAGTCTCGACGGCTACATCTACAGCCTGGAGATCAACAACAGCGTTCTTCCTCCCTCCAGCAGGATACAGATGCGACATCAACAAACGGAGCTATGGCAAAATCCCCTAGTTCTAAATCTCGATGGTTCACAGACAACCTAGAGACTATCTCGGAGCCATGGCAAAGTCCCCTAGTTCCAAATCTCGACGGTTCACGGACAACCTGGAGACTACTTCGGAGCCATGGCAGAGTCCCTAGTTCCAAGTCTCGACGGCAGCATCCACAGCCTAGAGATCAACAACAACGTTCTTCTTCCCTCCAGCAGGATACAAGCGCGACATCAACAAACGGAGCCATGGCAAAGTCCTTAATTCCAAACCTCAATGGTTCACAGAAAACCCAAAGACAACCTCGGCATTCGTCGCAATATTGCGGACACAATGTCAACCAACGAAGCAAAGGAAGATCCTTAGCTTCAGGGTCTTGACGGAAACTCAAATAAGACCTAAAAGACCATCGGAGACCATCCCACTCCAACGTGGAGTGGTCATGACTCATCGGAGCTCCCAAACTGAGCCTAAGCTCAAGTAAAAAGTGACATGGAATATCCCCAACGCTTGCTCTTTCGACGGTAATATTACCTGGAAGATTACTTGAAGGCGTCTTGTCCAGCCCCCGAAGGGATCAGAGACACGACGGTCGCGGGGCTATCCGAACAGCAAGATTGCATATCGGGAATATATCGGCCAACGCGACGGTACGACGGGTAAAAAACCCTAGTACCACTGACCCTAACGGACTTCTTAGGAAACTCTTGCGAGAACTTCTCGATTTGCCACGACTCATGAGGAAATTAGTGTCCTTGCGAGAACTTCTCGACTCGTCTCGACTCGTAGGGAAAAGCCTTAGGCAATAGGGATAAGGACATGTTCCCTAAGCACTGGGGCCTTGCAAGTTGGTCCAAGATGGACTATTGCATACTATTCACGGGCCACACTCTCCAAGGTCGAATATCGACAAGGAGGGAAACAACCACTTACGAGTCCTCTCGACTTATAAGGGGGAAATATTCTCTTATAAGATCCTTACGACTCTCGAGAGAAAACACACACTTAGGAGTCTTCATGACTCCTAAGGAGAAAATACACCTACGGGATCATCTCGACTCGTAGGGAGAAAAGTCTTTATGAGACCCTCACGGCTCATAAAGTTTGAAAAGTCTTAGGCGGCAGATCTGAACCTGTTTCCTAAGCCATCGCTGCCCTGCAAGGAGATCAAGATAGACTATCTACAAGACACATTTGCTAAAAGGGACACGCCAGTATGAAATAAAATATGTCTTTTATTCATGAATCCAAATGAATACAAGGTACATTTCATAAAAGAAATCAAAAGATGCTCTCATTCAGGAGTAAATACAAAAAGGGGGAGATTATAAAAAAAGGAAGAAGATCTTCAAGCCGGCGGATGGTGCAATAAGCTCGTCAGTTCATCGTTCTTCCGCTGGGCCTCGGCTTCAAGCTTTGTTATTGCCACAAGAAGGGTCTCCGCCTGAGACTATTGAGTCTGATTCGAGGCAAACCGACTCTCAAGCTCCTTTTCAGCAACTTTATGAGCTTCAACTATCTCGCGAGTGAAGATAACGGCTTTATCAAGAGCTACCACCTCTGTGATAGCTTCTTGAAGCACCCGGCAAATTTCGTACGCATGGGTGGTCTTAGTAGTGAGTTGAGCCTGGATTTCCCCCAAAGCATTTGAAGCTAGATCTCTCTCCGAAAATTTCCGGTTAAGCCTCTTCTCGCAAGACTGTAAATTAGCGGCGCACCGCTCAATCCACCCCCGCAGGCTCACCTTTGCAATTAAGAGCTCGGAAGGAAGGCGTATACACTCGAGATTATATAAGCAAGCCTCCACTCGGCGACAATACTCAACCTAAATATGCACCAATGTTTCATCATGATAAGTGGCAAGGAAGGGCAAAGAAGTATTGGCTTCGGCAGCAAATTCTTCGGCCGTAACAGAACTACCAGCACGAAGATCTTCAATGAGGACCGACAAGGAGTGAATGCTTTGCATCGCCATCCTTTCAGACGCACGTCGGGCATATGGGCCTGGTGGCATAAAGATTCCGGACTCTAACGGAGCCGGAGCTGGCAAAGCTGTTAAAGTTTATAACTAGTCAGCAAGACTGACAAACATGGAATAAATAAAACAATACCAAGGGTGAGGTTTACTTACCCACAGCCATGTAAGGGGGTTTGAAAGATCCCCAGGCCTATCAAGGATCTCCACTTCATCATCATCTTCCAGAACTGCAGAGGGCATGTTAGCATCATCGTAAAAAAGTGATAATAAAGCAAAGGGGTCAAAAGAACACTGACCTTGCCCGGAAGAAAGGACGATGCTTTGCGGGGATATCGCCCGTAGGGCTGCAATGTCAAGTAAGTGCTGGAAGGACTTCCTGGGAGATAGCTCCACTATAGAAGCCGCCAATTCCCGCAGTTCTGAAAGAAAGAAGAGTTCAGATAATGAGGGGATCATTAAAAATAAAATGTAAGAGTTTACCTTCGACGCTCCGCTCGCCTTGAACTGGAGGTATACCAGCTTCGGCAGCCTCCTCCGCGCCCTCAGGCACATCACCGGGGATATTTGCTGGTGTAGCAGCGTCCAGTATTGGAGCAACAACCGCCACTTCAGGCTCCAAAGAAGGAACAGTGGCCTTGGCGGTCCTTCCTACAATCTTCAAGACGCCATCAGAAAGATCCATTTGGTCTATGACCGGCAAGTCGCCTCTGTAGAAAGTACAGACGCAGAAGAGATGGAGGTCATCACCGGGAGCTCCAAGATAGAACTAACAGCTTCAACAGTCTCTTCTACATCCTTCGGTGCGTCACTAGAGACATCCATAGGGTCCGTAGCCGCTCGAGGAATGGACACTGGAAGTTCCACAACAAGAATGACGGCCGTAGTGATCCCCTCTGCACCTGCCGATGCGTCACGGGAGACAGCTATAGAATCTGCGGTCATGGCATGACCTGGGCTCAAATTATCTTTCGGTACTGAAGTCCCTGCAAAGTTTTTGCAAAGATAAGAAGATATAAAAAGAGATACAAATTAATTACCAAAAAGAAAACTACGGAAAACACGCATACCAATACGCCAAGATGCTTCTACTATGGATTTTTCAAGTCGTCGTTCCTTCCTGAGGAAATGTGCTCGCCGGGCTTCAAATGCAGATTCATGCCCACCAGTTTTCAGTGCCAGCTCATCTTCAGAAGCAGCCGAGATAGGTTGCTTAAAGGATCTTTCATCCTCCCTTCGCAAATGACCCATATGTAATTTCCATAGCGAAGGGGGATCTTCGTAGAAGATAACCGGGGGGTAAGGCGATATGTACATTTTCGGTCTTATCCTGCGAGTGCCTTAAAACTTCAGCTAATTGCACGGCTTCCTCAGCTAACTAGCCAGGGTAAATAAGACCGTCATCCGGCTCTTGCAAGGAGATGGGCTCGTATTGAACAATCGGCTCAGATTCCAGCAGGAGGTCAAGTAAGCCAGCAACTGCTTTCTTCCTCCTTTTCGAGATGGAGCTAACACTGGAAGAAGATCGCTTCCTTCCCCTCGGTGCTTTGGTGCGACGTTAGCCAACATTGATTCCGGTATCCCCTTTTGGCGATACCACCGTGGATGACACCGCCACTGATGGTACTATCACTGGCGTTTCATCGGAGGCCTTTGCTCGAGCTCTAGTGCGCACTGGCATCCTAATGGTGCGAAGAGTCGATTTTGCTTCTGCGGTTTTCGGGATGAGAACCACGCCGTCATCCCTCAATGGAGGGCAAACCACTGTCCACGGCCGCAACGGAATACCGGTGGCTTAAGCCAGAGCCGACGATCGACATTCAAAGAGTACCCGCCTCTCTTCGACGATGACGGGACCGACTCGATGACGATACCAACCCGTGAAGGACCCCACACACCTAGGAATATAGTCAGCCTCGGGGATCACGAAACAGGAGCCGGTGTTCGGCCGCATGAAGTGATGGGTGACGTCACGCGTAACTTCTAGAGACGGAGTAGGTTCAGCCAAGAACGCCTCGAAAGGAACACCCTGGTTATAACCCAATTGCTGGGCGAAGCGATGCGGATTGTACTGCATAAAAAGGGCTGCGTTATTCTGCAGGAACAATAGGTAGCCCGGCCTAATCGAGTACAGGTGCATGATCGCCTTAGGTTTTAAAGACGACGCTCCACCTTTCGACAAGTCAAACAGCTACTGAATAGGCCCGGCGGGAGCAGAAAGGACTCGGTCGATGAAAACCATCCCGCCCTCGTTGGAGTACGGATTAAGCAGCACACGGAGGGCTCTTAGCTGGGTAGGGTCGGGAGCAGAAGCGTCCACCAACCTCATGGGAAGGTATATGAGTCATAAAAATCTGGCCTCCGATGCGCTGCGAACTCCCCCAATACATGCATCTCGATCCACGACGTGAAGTAGTGGAGGGAAGCATTCACGACGTCTGCACCTGGGGTTGAAGTGTTGGCCGCAACACTTAATCCATGATAAATATGCGATAATCCGGCGATGCCAACGGCCAACCGTGCCTCTTCGGCTACGTGATGAGCGGGGTAGAAGACAGAGGCTCTCATGAAGCGTCGATGTGTCGGCATGGCAAACCAACTGAGCCAAAGACTGATGAAGCCGACGCAGAAGGTCTCTTCGTCCATGCCAGGGGCCGCAATTGAATCGAAGGGCACGGCCGACGAAGCCGGAATGTAAAATTGCGGCAAGTCCTCTTCTTTGGCTGGAAGCTTATTCAGCCCAAACCCAAAAGGGTCGTTAATGTTCGCAAATTTTGGAGCCTCTTTTGATAAGACATTTTCATGAAGAAAACAGGCGATGAAGCTCTTAAAGGTGACCCCCTGTCCTTCTGACTCCGCGAACAGCTTCTCGAAAATACCCAGAGTCTTGATTAGACTGGGGTACTTATGACGGATGATGTTTTCGGTTGTCAAGCCGTCAAGCATAGCAGGCACGGTCATGAATACATACTCATCGGGAGGCAGCAACTCTTTATAGTGCTTTCCCCTGATCGGTAATCCGTATATCTCGCGGAACTCTTCCAGTGAAATCGAGACCTCACGATCCCCTAGCAAGAAGGTGTTGGTGAGAAGATTCCACTGGTTCAGGAAAGCTTTAACCCATCAGACGTGAGGAGCCGGGTAATGAAAAAAGATGCGTACACATCTTGATATAACCCAACCTTCTACAACCATGCACGGTGGGCGGAGAGGACATATTGAGCCCAAGGAAGATAGCCGATTGGATGACGAGAGGTAAGCCCTACCTTATAGACTTGTCCTCAGGGTTGGGCTTCACCTTGACAGATGTGGCGCCCCAAAATATCTATAGCCGGCAAGGGCTGGTTGGGTATCTCCGTTGTTGATGCCTCAAGCCGGCCGCTCCATCAGCGATATTGGGCGCAGGGGCTCTGTTGGCATCTCACAAGTAAAGCTGCGGCGGCCCCGGATAATATGCCCATACGAAACTCCCCATAAGAGCAAACTACTCCAATCCCAGTCATGGGCCCGGATCATCGCCATGGCCTCCTCATCCGACGGCGATTGCGGAAAAGCGGCGTTTGAGTGAGTAAAAGGAAAATAAGCAAGAGAGGCCATTATTCCTGAAAAAGGGGAAAGAAATGCCGTTAATGAAACCTATATATATATGTGTGTGTGTGTGTGTGTGTGTGTGTGTGTATATATATATATATAATAATAATAATAATAATAGAGGGAAACGACAGAAAGTTTGTTCCATGGGACCACTGATTACAAAACTAATGGACCCCACAAAATCAATATGGCGGCTCACCAATGATAAGACATGGCAATTATTATGAGAATCTAAAAAGATTCATTAAACGGACACAGGAGTTTAAACAGCTCTCGACATCCCTATAGAGAAAGTAAGTTCTGTTAAAATACCCAATAAATTTGAATTTATGCAAGTAAGGAAAAACCCTGTCAAGATGTTCTTGAGACCACCAGGGAATGAAATTCCTAAGGGGCTCTTTTGATCTTCAGAGCAGAGCTCTTTGGTGAGGAATTAAATTCCTTTCATGCAATGGAATTAAATTCCAGAAACCCCTCATAAAAAGGAAATGAAAAATAAAATGCCATGAATCCTTAAGGTTCAGAGGAGGAATGCCCAAGGCATTGAGGGTTATTACTCAAAGATCACGTCTTTGGATCTCTAAGAGATGGGTTTCTGAAGAGAGCAAAGCTCTCATGGTGGATTTAAAATCCAAAAGTTTTCTTTAAGAAAAGGATTTCTCTGACATTCAAGATCTTTACTTAAAAAAGGTTTTTTTCCGACAGAGTTGAACTCTGGAAATTGCAATGGATAGAGAACTAACCTCTGAAGAGGAGAATTAAAGTCTCGAAGAAAGAAAGGAAGGAAGAAAATGAAAGAACAGCGGCTCCCCAAAGGCCAAACCTTACATTTATAAGACGTGACAAGGACGGTTCACCTCCTCGTTCCCCTAGGCAATCCAACGGCTGTAAAGGCGACAGTGTTGCACTCATGTGCAAACCACGTGAGAATAACGCTGTTGGGGCATTTGTTCCCTCATAAAAAATAAATAAATAATGAACCAAAAAGCGATGGAAAAATTCTCCAAATGGAGCATCACGTGCCCACACGTGATGCGCCTTGGAGCAAAAATTATAGGCAGTACGCTTAACAAATAAGGCTGATATTGAGCCTCACATGCAGACACGTAAGTATCTATATACAAAGTATATAGGTGTTTTCCTAAAACAAATAACAGGCCAGGAGGCGCATCACGTGCCAACATGTGATGTTTTTCTATGGGACTGTTGCATATAAGCAAACCGGCCTAGTGTTATGGGTCACGTGCTGCACGTGAGGATTCCTAATACCCTCTGAGCTGATAGAATTAAATTCTAAATAAGAGGGATCAGAACCCTAGTTGGAAAATATTTCCCCCAATCTTTCTAAACAACAAAGGTTGTGCTCTGTAAAAAAAAGAACCGTTGGATTAAAGATCTAATGGTGATTAAAAATCACCAAGATATAGAATAAACTCTGTATGGGAAAATATTTTCCCAATCTTTCTAAACAAGAAGGATTGTGCTCTGTAAATCAGAGCACCGTTGGATTAAAAATCAAATGGTGATTAAAAGTCACAAAGATACAGAATATGCTCTGTATGGGAAAATATTTTACCAATCTTTCTAAACAAGAAAGATTGTGCTCTGTAAATCAGAGCACCGTTAGATTAAAAATCCAATGGAGATTTAAAATCACCAAGATACAGAATAAGCTCTGTATAGGAAAATATTTCCCCAATCTTTCTAAATAAGAAGGATTGTGCTCTGTAAATCAAAGCACCGTTGGATTAAAGATCCAATGGTGATTAAAAATCACTAAGATACAGAATAAACTCTGTATGGGAAAATATTTTTTCAATCTTTCTAAACAAGAAATATTGTGCTCTGTAAATCAGAGCACCGTTAGATTAAAAATCCAATGGTGATTAAAAATCACCAAGATACAGAATAAGCTCTGTATGGGAAAATATTTTCCCAATCTTGTTAAAAACAAGAAAAATGTTTTCTGTAAAACAGAAGTCCCTGGATCAAAGTTCCAACGGTGGATAAAATCCCCGAATTAATCAAAAATCTCTCAATGAGAGATTTCCTTAACAAAAATCAACAAATTTGCCTCTGCTATATAAAGGACTTAAGACTGAAGAGAGAAAAGAAGACCCCCCATAAGATTTGAGGAAAAAAGAAGAAGATGAGTTCCCTTTAGAGAAAAAGAAACCCTAAGTGAGAAAAAGGCTTAGAGATCGTTTTATCTCCTTTTACAAGAGTTTAACTCTTCAAAAAAAGAATTTAGTTCTTTCTCTGGTTGAGATCTGCAGAAGCAGATCACACCACAAGTTGAGAATTTAATTCTCATCGGGGAGATTCTGTTATGCAGTCTCAAAACTTAGAGAAAAGAATTAGGTTTGAAGAATTTAATTCTTCCAAAGATATACGAATTTAATTTCTCTGATAAAACTAGGGTTTAACCTTACATAAGAATTTAATTTTTATAAAACAAAAGACTTGAAATTCTCAAGACTAAGATCAAGACCTCCATGCATATTAGCGTTCAACGCTATAACGATAGATCACGTATTTCCATGTGAGCACCTCTGAGGAACAAAAAGGAACAATTGAGATCGAGTCACGTGATCCCACGTGACCTACAATAGTGTTTAGCACTTAGAAAAGAATAGGAAGATAAATTCAAAGGAGGTAGTGCCCAACTTAGTGGCGCCTCACGTGTCTACACGTGATGGTGAGAAGATTTAAGTGTTTAACACTTATATGTATAGAACGAGGGAATAAGCCCAAAGAAACAGTGTCCAATATTCAGGTGTCTCATGTGCCACACGTGAGCGCTCCGAATTTCAGTTTTTAACACTGCTTAAGAGCCTCACGTGGGAGCACGTGAGCGCCAAACATTTATCAGTGTTTAACACTGTCAGAGGCCAGCCTTAGCCCAAATTAGCCAAGTCTCCTGAGGCCAAAAACCTTTTGACTACCAATCAACCGAGCCTTCCTATACTCAGGTCCCTCCAAATCGATCTTAGTTCCAGAGATGGCCAATGATCTCTTGACACGTGGCATTTAAAATAGTGTTCGTTCCACCATGATCTCTCCTATCAATCTGAAGTTCGGTTCAAGGGTACATCTATCCACACCTCTGATATATGTCGTTGTAATTCTTCAACGATATCAGAGAGGTGGAGGGTCCTGACAATCAACAACTCCTAGATGCACTCTCAAACCCATGAGCATATCCCAATGGACCGTAATGTCCTTAAATAAGCTATGGACCGTAATGTCCTTAAACTAGCTATGGACCGTAACATCCTTAAACTAAAACGATATAGCCTAAATACTCTTTCATTGGATAAAAAATGACCCCGAACCCCCGTTAAGTAGATCTTAGTCCAGTATCGGATTAACGTATCCTTAACAAATATTTAAGTTGATCTTAATCTCAAACAAGATTAACGATCCTTAAATCAACCCAAATCCAAATCTAAAAATATACGGATTTGGACTAATCCACGCCCTACGGGTAACAACACAAATTAGTCTCCGTATACAATCCACGGGCAACCAAAAATAAAACACATACATACGACACAAAGTGACCTTCTGGAGTCGGAGAAAGTGGTTACCGTGATACGGTAACGTAATTAACTGCAGGGGATTGCGCCTGCAGAGAAAAGCGTCCCCACAATCAAAAAACCCTCGCAAATAAGGGGAATCTGACAAAGTCTGCTACAACAGCAGCATCTGTTTAAACCTTTGATACACGGTGCCATAAATTAACTTGGTATCTTCAGAGAGGTAAACAGATAAAACCAAATAGCATCTGCCCCCAAATTCAGGCAAGACGACCTACGCGGTTTCGTCTCTGTTTTCGTCGGTAAACAGGGCTGTTAGGGAAAAAGAATTGGAGCATTTGGTACGGTTGGGACTGGCGACGCCGGCCCCAAGAGCAATCTCATCGGCCAATGAGTGGGTTCGGGGTATGTGATTGATGCCACATGTTGGTGTCGTTTCATATATCTCAGTGCATATATTTGATTAATCTGACTTTTCATTTTTACGTGTTTTGCACGTGTAAACTTTTGGGCTTCCAAAAAAGGTTTTAAAAAAGATCAGCAAAAATATTATATGGCTGAGCGGATTCGAACACAGGGGCTATGTCACAGCAGTACAAGGCTTTACCAATGAGCTACAAGTGCTTTCTTGCTGTTCAAAATCAAATTAAATACTTATATCATACACAGGATTGCAAATACTCCATTTGTACATTAACTTTTAAACAAATTTTCTGTACACTGAAACAGAGTCATTACATAAGGTCTCATTGACGAAGGCAAATGACAGAGCTCGTTTCATGAGCTGATGTCTAGATGCAGCATCTTTAGGAGCTCGTTGGGACGTGTAGTAGTCTAAAAAGACTTGCCTCCAATCATCATCCTCCTTCTCTATTTCGGTCTGGAGAACCTTCTCTCCAAGTATCTCTTCTTTTTTCTCGGGCGTTTCCACTGGAGACTTTGAAAGAAATTTAGCTGGCGATAGGATCTTGTGGCTCTGGACATTGATCCTTACCTTATCGAGATCTTCATCTGCTATTTCTTTAGCAAGTTTTTCTAATGCATCTGCTTTGCTGTTTTCCGCTCGCGACACATTTTCCAGCACCAAAAGGGAATCTGCATCAGCAGTTGCTGCACCCTTTCGTTATACTTTATTAGCTCCATCTTGCATGTCTTGTAGCTACCGTTCACTTGATTGACAACTAGTTGTGAATCTCCGTGTATTAGAAGATCTTTAATGCGCATGTCGATCATGATTTCAAGACCGGCAATGAGAACTTCATATTTAGCCTCGTTGTTGGTTCTCGGTTCTGTCAACGAGAAGGCATAACAGAGTGTTTCGTCTTATGGAATCAAAAAGATAATACATACCCCGGCTTTGATTATTGGGGTGTTCCCCTTCCGAGCCTTCATTGAAGATGCTCCGTCAAAGTGTAATTCCCACCGGTATTTTCCGGTTTTTTCTACCTCTTTACTTATGCTTAATGTGTATTCATCCGGCAGTTCGCTATTCAATGGAGAGTCGGCTTGAATTGGATGCTCTGCGAGGAAGTCGGTGATGGCTTGGCCTTTTACTGCTTTGACAGGGAGAAAAATAATTGTGAATTCCATCAACAGAAAGGCCCACTTGGCAAGCTTCCCAGTCAGCATAGCTTTGGACACGAGGTATTTGAAAGGGTCCACCTTCGATATGAGATGGACTTCATGCGCGAGGGCGTAGTGTCTGAGCTTTGTGACTGCAAAGATCAACCCCAGGCAATACTTTTCGATGGGAGAGTAGTTACTTTCTGCTCCCAGCAGGACTCGACTCAAGTAGTATAGAGCCCTCTCCTTTTCTTGGTCATTCTCCTGAGTCCAAAGCGCACTTAGAGAACTATCAAGGGCGGTTTTATAAAGGATAAGAGGTTTTCCCTTAACCGAAACGGCCAAGACCCGTGGATTCTGCAAATATTGCTTGGTCTCCTCCAAAGCCTGTTGACATTTCTGGTCCCATATAAATGGGATGCCTTTCTTCATTTGATGGTTGTATAGACGGTATTTCCCAGAGAAGTTGGCGATGAACCGTCGGATATAAGCAAGCTTTCCTTAGAGAGGTCGCGATTGTTTGAGATTACTCAGAGGGAACAACTCCATAATTGCTTTGATCTTGGTAGGGTCGATTTCGATCCCTCGGTGGTAGATTATAAAACCCAGAAACTTCCCTGATGAGAATCCGAAGACGAATTTTAACGGATTCATCCTCAGGTTGTATTTGCGAAGGCGCCCGAAGACTGTCCTTAGATGCTCCAAGTGCTCTTCATACGACATGCTCTTGACCACAAGATCATCGATGTAGCATTCAATGATGTCATGTATCATGTCGTCGAATATTTTGGCCATTGCCCTTTGATATGTCGTCCGGCATTCTTCAGTCCGAAAGGCATCACCTTATAACAGAATACGCCCAGCATGGTGCGGAAAGCTGTATGTTTCTAGTCCTCGGGATCCATCTTGATCTGATTGTATCCTGAAGATCCGTCTATAAAAGAGAATATCTCGTGAGTAGACATATTGTCTATCATCAACTCTATAACTGGCATGGGGAAGTCATCCTTCGGGCACGCCTTATTGAGGTTTCGAAAGCCCACACAGATCCGTACAGTCCCGTTCTTCTTCATCGTGGGGACAATATTGGTGATCCATTCGGCGTATTGGACCTCTTGGATAAAACCGGAGTCTATCAGCTTCTTGACTTCGGCGTTGATACTCATCTTGAGTTCAAGCAGCATCCTACTTAGAGCTTGCTTGCGGCTTTATTTTTGGCATTATGGCAAATTTGTAAACTGCTACCCCTGAATCGAGACCTAGCATCTCAAAGTTTTCCATGCAAAGTAGTCTTTGTACTCTATGAGTACTTCTTTTAGACCAGCTACTTGTTCATCTGACAGCAACTCGCTAACGAATGTGGGTCGAGAATCTTCTTCGATTCCCAAGTTCATCTTTTTCAATTCATCGGTGGCGATGTGGATCCCGTCTTCCAGCTCTCTTGGCTCTGGCGGCAGCTCCGAAATTTCCTCTCCTTCATTGGCAAAGCAGTTGAGGCACTGAAGCGCATCTTCATGTCCTTCTTCATTAAGGAGTCTTATCATGTTGCAAGTATGGATGAGCTTCCGCACCTTGGGCTGGTTACGTTCTGACTTGATGGGGTTCTCTCGCATTGGCTCGTGCTTTGCGGAGTTTCCACTTTCCAGTTGTCGCTTAGTTTGAACTTGCCTTGCCTATACCGGTCTTCCATCCAATTCTTGAAGATGAAACAATCTTCGATTGGATGACCAATGACCCGATGGTAGGAACAGTAGTCAGGATGATCCAGAGCATTAGCTTCATGAGGCCACTTGCACTTAGGCAGCGTTAATAGCTGATGTGTTATGGTGAGATTAAATATTTTCCTCACCTTGTCCTAAGGAAAAGAATATCTCCGTCCCATCCTTTTTTCAAGAGATGCAAGTGAAGTAGACAAGGCAGGAGGACCTTTCGCTAGCATGTCGAAAGAGCTTCCTTTTCTTCTTCTTCTATAGCATAGCTGGTTCCAGTTGATATGGTTGGGTGACTTTGCGGCTTGGCTGTGGATGGTGTCTTATCTTTGATGTGGCCATCTTATGCTCTTTTATTTTTAAAGGAAGGTATGGGCAGCTGTCGAGGATGAGGATCATGACTTGTCTCTCCCATGGACTGTCTGCTTGGGTGCGAGCTTCTGGCCATTTCACACAGAACTGTCTGACCCATTTGATATGCTTCTCTCATCAGCTTCTCAATCTGGTCCTCTGTTGGCAGAGTCACAATATTTTGCGGAGCTTCATTATATCACCTACCCAAAGATAATTGCAAATATAAGGCCATTAGCGACTCGAGCGGCAGTTCAAATAATCCGGTTGGGATACTTTGCGAGGTGTCCTGGCCTTACTCAGTTGAGTTGTTTGCCATCCATGTGTCTTCCCTGTTTACCGCCGAAAACCGGACTGAGACGTTGGGAGGACGTCTAGCCTGAATTTATGGGCAGATGCTATATGGAACATATCCATCCACCTCTCCGAAAATACTAAGTTGATATATAGTACCGTATATCAGAGGTTTGAATATATGCGACCGATGTACCTGACTTATCAGATTCCCTCTCAATGATGAGGGGTTATTAATTATGGGGACACTCTTCCCTGCATGCGCAAGCCCCTGCAGTTAATTACGTTATCGTAAAGCGATAACAATTTTCACCTTCTCTGGTAGGTCACTTCGTGTCGTGTTATATATTGTTTATTATGGGGTTGCCCTTAGATTGGATACAAAGACTAATCTTGTCACGCCCGTAGGGCGTGGATTAGTCCAAACCCGTACATTAGATTTGAGGTTTTGAACTTAGGACGTAGATTTTATATAAATAAGGTCAATAAAGAGGGTTTTAAGGATCGTTAATCTAGTATTAAATTAAGATCGACTTAAAATATGTTTAAGGACCGTTAATATTGTTTTAGATTAAGACCGACTTAAAATATGTATGATCAGGGTTGATTTTCCTTTGAAAATCAAAGAAGTTTGAAACTTTAGGGAGTTGTCTAATCTTCGACTAGATGTCGGGCTATGTTTCCCAACAATGCTAAGCATTAGACTAAACATTTTGTTTTGTGATTTAGATAACCTAACGGTGCTAAGGATTGGGCCCAGAAGCTTAAGCCTCATCATAGATCCTGCTTCAATGTTCATGTGAGAAGCTAGGTTTCTTGATGTTCACGTGTCTTCTATGTGAGTAGTGCTAAGCACCGCTTCATCATGACGCTCGCATGAATAGCACGTGAAGTATTATCTTTGTGATTGGTTACGTGTCTTCCATGTGAGTAGTGCTAAGCACTAGAGTCTCAGCGCTCATGTGTCTTCCACGTGGGGTATTATCTTCATGATTGGTCACCTGTCTTCCATGTGAGTAGTGCTAAGCACTAGAGTCTCAGCGCTCACGTGTTTTCCACGCGAGACTGTAAGTCTCAGCGCTCACGTGTATTCCACATGATCCGCTGTTTCATATTTTCTTTAAGTGCTCGCATGCCTCTCACGTGGGTCTTTGTTTTTTTTTTGTCTTTTATAGTACTCACTTGTCTTCCATGTGGTCCTCTCCATATTCATGCAGAGATTAACTCTGAAAGCTAGAGTTAAACTCTAAAAGTCCTGCAGATCTTGTAAGAACTAAGTTCTTCCTTTTTTGTGAGTACTAAGTTCTTATTCGGATAAAACCCTCTTATATTTTGGAGGAGCTAAGTTCCTGAAATATCAATTCCATCTTTATGGGTCTATTCTTCCATGTTCTCTCTTTTATGTGTAGGGGTAAAACGCCATGGTTCTTCACTGAATCTTTGATATGAAGAACAAGATCTTCTCGATGAGAATTAAATTCTCATATTGTGGAGATTTGTCTTGTGAATCTTAGATCCCGAGGAAGAACTAAGTTCTTATAAGAGGGTTAAACCCTTATATCATGCATGAAATAGGCAAAAGGGGGAGATATTCTTATCTCTGTCTTTACCTAATAATCGAACAAAGAGTGATCTTCGAGAGAGAGAATTAAATTCTCTGTTGTTGCTGTGGAGGCTTAAGGAGGGGATCTCGTAGAAGCTTGGAGGGTATTGTGTATCGAAAGCTTGGGAGATATGTCCTATATTCCGTATATCTCCTTAAAACTTATAGAGGGGATTGTATATATAAAATTTGAAGTC
This sequence comes from Agapanthus africanus, assembly GCA_030015575.1. Lineage (NCBI taxonomy): Eukaryota > Viridiplantae > Streptophyta > Magnoliopsida > Asparagales > Amaryllidaceae > Agapanthus > Agapanthus africanus. The sequence continues at coordinate 421,804,057 of JASDDO010000010.1, read as the reverse complement.
TCGAGTCCTTTATATAGGAGAGGGAAAGATATCAATTAGTTCGATAAAATCTCTCATTGAGAGATCTCGATTGATCTCCAAGATCACTCGGGGAATTATATCCACCATTGGATATAAAATCCGGGAAATTTTGTTTAACAGGAACTCTTTTTTTGTTCGTTTTAGCAAAATTAGGAAAATATTTTCTAATATAGAATTGATGATTTGATCGATGATATTATAATCACCATTGGATTTAAAATCAAAAGGCTCTCTATTTAACAGGGAAAATCTTTCTAATATTAGAAAGATCAGGAAAATATTTCTCAAATAGAATTTAATTCTATTGAAGCTAGTGCTTCAGATTGGTGCGCTCACGTGCTTTGCACGTGAGTACAACCATATATATGTATGGCGGCGGCGCTCACGTGTTTAACACATGGGGCTCTTATATAGGTTTTAATTTTATCCGAATTCGGCACTCACATACTTTACATATGAGCGCTCACGTGTTTAATACATGGGGGTTATATCATAGGATTTAATCCTAATCGACGTTGCGTGTTAAACACGTGGGAAGGTTTCCATTGATCTTTTCTTGATTTTCTAAGCCATCTTCTTCTTTTCCAACACTTTCTTTTGGTCAGAGATTGGGAGTCGTTCCAACTTACATCATGTGCAACATTTTTTGTGCCAAAACTTGAATGCTTCTCTATATAATTTGAAGAAGCGTTCATCTTCTCCTTTACTCTCACAAAGAAAAAACCATGGCTTGCGATCGCCCGCATGTTTCTCGACAGCCATGGAAGGTGCCCATTGTGGAGATTATTCCTCACTTCACCGCACGTCAAGCGAATCCCGCTCTTATGGATACTCGATGCGACGCGGTGATGTACGAGCTCATGACTCATAAGGAATCTCCTCTTCCCGTCGGCTCTATTTGGTTCTGAATGATTTTCTTAGCCATCCTTGACGACATTCCCTCTCATCCAGCGGAGATGAATCTAGCGATGCTTGACACAGTAGAGGACAGGATCGACTGCGTTCACAAGGCATACTTGATTACAAAGCCTCTGAGAGACCGCTCGATTAATATGCTGAGTTAAATCCGGGCTCGGAGGGCTGTCATGTCTTTCTTTACCGATGAGTGCAGCGCTAACAGGTGGGGATAGACTTTTCGTGAGAATCACCGTTGCGACGTAGTAGAGAGGGCCGAGAGGGAGTTGGAGAACTTTGTATACTGTTTTATTAACCCCTGTAGTTCCGATCCCATGTTTGGTGAAATTTTCCCTGTAGATTGAAATAAATTTTTAAAAAAATTATGTTAAACAAATGCCCCCACTAATTTGCCCACGTCAGTATGGATGTGGGTTAAGTAGTGCAAAGTACACGACTACTCTCATGACTTTCAGAATCTTAATCTGAGAAGGTAGTGAGCGGACATAGGCGTCGCAATTCTATGTCTTGAAGCCCGTGATCTGCATGTTTCTCCTTTTTATAGCATCTTCATCCACTAATTCGTTATAGGTGACCCATGAATAGTATACGGTAGTTAGTATTAACAGTCCGCAGGGCAGCGATGGTTTAGGAAACAGGTTTAGATTTATTGCCCAAGGCTTTTCAACTTTATAAGCGGTTAGGGTCTCATAAAGATATTTTTTCCTACGAGTCGAGAAGACCCGTAAGAGGCTTCTTCACTTCATTAGCATGCAACTTTGACGAATTTGTGGCCCGTGGATAGTATACAAGAGTTAGTACCCTTGTAGGGCATTGATAGCTTAGGAAACAAGTTTAGATATGTCGCCTAAGACTTAGCTTAGTTTATTTACTCGTTCGGAAACGTTCAATTTTTCCTTCCTTTACGCATGCGGATAAACTCATCCTAACGTCAAATATGCATAACCCCTATCAATATAGGCATCCGTTAAGTTTGTGGTGATGGATTAAGTCCATCACACTATTACGTCAGCAAATATTATCTCGATCCACGTCCACTCAGGTCACTCGTTCTCGAGTAGCCGCGTACTAGTTGTATCACCCAACCCTATCGCTGCAGGATACAACGTTTCAAGTAACCTTCCTAGGACTGTCTGTTCGTATTTCCATCAGATGATTCGGCGTTGGGTGCACCATGGCGCTTCACCTTGAGGTCAGACTCCCTTTTCCGAGGAGTCTCAAGGAGTCAGAGCTGCATCTGTCCGAGATGGGTCAACATCCAATGGTCTTTAAGCTCCACATGTATTGCCATCGAGACCCGAAGGTAGGAATATGCCGTCACTTAGCTTCATCTTTGACCCTTTGGTCCTTGTCGATGTTGCGTTTACACCCTGCTAGAATGAGAAAGACGTCGAGATAATTTCTAGGCTGTACATGTTGCTATCGAAATCCGGAGCTAGTATTTTGCTATCACTCCACTTTATATTTGGCTCCTCAGAGCTTTCCTGATATCACGTCTGCACTCTACTAGAGGGACGTCGTGACAATCTCTAGGCTGTATATGTTGCCATCGAGATCTGGTGCTAGGATTTTTTAATCGCTCCACTGTATCTTTGGCTCCTTAGAGCTTTCCTGATGTCGCGTCTGCACTCTGCTGGAAGGACGTCGAGACAATCTCTAGGCTGTATATGTTGTCATTGAGCTCTGGAGCTAGGAGTTTTCCATCACTCTACTTTAACTTGACCCTTTGGTCCTTGCTGGCGTCATAATCGCACTTCACCGGAGTGAGTCGGACGTTCTTGAACTACCTACAGAAGTCGGGATTCGAACCATCTACAAGGCAGAAAAATTTTATTTTATCAACTTTTTTAATCTCCGCGATGCTCCATCATTTCAGCTTTTTGTAAGTCTACGGTAGCGCCCCGGCCGTCTGTCCAAGGCCAAAATGCAGAAACGAAAACTTTTTCTAAACTTGAAACCGGCGCTATCGCAGACTTTAATCCCGGATCAAACCATTAACCTATAACTAGCAAACTAGAGAAGGGTTAGAAAGGCTATACTGATCGATCCGTGTCCTTCGGTGTTTAGCCACCTTCCCAAGCTCCTCGCGGCATCTCCGATCTCCGGTCTCCTCGTCGGAAAGAGCACCACATCTTCGAATCCTTTTACGGGCTCCCGCTTCGTCCGAAGCAACTCAGGACACGAAGTTTGCTAGCCGACGTGTCCAAGGTGATGTAGAGAATGTGTGTGATCACTTTGTCTCTTGTATCCATTGATTCTCAACGCATGAGAGTGTATGGATGGAGGTTGAAGATGAAGCCATTGGAGGAAATGGTGAGCTAGAGGAGGAGGAAGAAGAAGAGGCTTTTCTTTCTAATGTTGTATGATCCAAATGAGAGAGTGAGAATGAAAATAATACAAGAGTAAACCCTCATATGGCTACCCTTCTCTTTCTTCCTCTCATTTCAACTCACAAATCAATCAAATAATGTGACACATGCACAAAGAAAGAGACCATGAGTCACCACTTGTGTATGTGTCACAATTAATGCTCCTAATCATGATTTCTAGCTCATTATTTCCATTTGTAAACATTAACCCAAATGTTTACAATAATAAAAAGATACGGCAACATCTAAAGTAAACTCGTGACGGATCACAAGGATACCCCTCACCTGTATATACATACCTGCATCCGCATTCCGACTGAATGCGAATGCGATGAGACTAAAGTAATCCAACAAATCTAATACTAGGATCCAGCTTAAACCAAAGCCCACTAGTATGATCCGTGCACGACTGGACGTATATGACCGAACCCTGCCATATATCATACGGCCTATACAACGTTTCGCCCGAAACTTGAGAAACTGTCTGTGGGGGACTCTAAAGACTCGTCAATATTTTGGCTATGGATTTAACCACTAGCACGTCAGTGGTACTAGCCGTACGTAACGGGCTACCAGGTATTGACCAAAAGGGACGTCGATGAGCGAACTCATCCTGACACCCTACTGAGCCTATCAGTAACAATATCAGTACAGTCCGGTCCGTTCGTCTATGAGCATCGCATGTCGGGCATAGGGGGTTGGTAAAAGTCAGACCCCCAAAAGCGGTACAAGTCGTGTCGGAGTATAGCCCAGAACACCCTGAGATACTACTGGAATACCAACCAGTAAATCTCCTGTCTTGGCCAAGGACTTCGTGTAATGGCTCTCCTAAACACAGTGCGATCTCACCCCCAATACCGGGAGTGACGAAAGCCCTGCCGATCCGCTCACTGCCTCCATGTGGCTCGGGACTGTACCCAACTAAAACTTGCTTGCACGACTCCTTTGAGCCGTGGTAGGGTAGTAATCAAAGCACAGTGGGAACTCACACGAGACAAATGATGATCTCAGGTCGATGAACTAACCTGTATACATGTCACCAGGGAACTGCTATCTGACGTCAGGTATAATACCAACTAGCATGTTCCCGGCGAGTCCTGTTCGGTGTACTCATAACCCAATGAGCACCTGTATACATCTTAGGTGAACCAACTGACACCAATGGCTTGTGAGACCGGACACCGCCTCTCGTCGGGGTCTCGACTGTATACACTAGTCTACTAATGGAGTATCGATGCCCAGTCTCGAAACTCCCACGACTAGGGACCACTTTAAGGATGTGCTTATAGACCCCAGCTCCCACGTATATAATCGCCATCATACTGCTGGCCGTCAAGCAAGAATCCTATGGGCTCTATCAACTTGCAATAGTGACCTGTAATGTCGCATAAAGCATGTACACGATGATAAAGATAAACCAGATAGCATACTATCATCTTGAGTAAGACCGTCCTACCGGTATAGGTCCTTCCTCAATCATTACAATCACGTGCTTGTGATCCAATAATTGACTCTGAGGGCACTATATCCAACAATCTCCCACTTGCACTCAAGGCTAATTATTGCGATGTCGCATACTCACAGCCCGTGTGATACCGAACACCCAACTCCTCTACTAATCAGTTTCACAAAGCCCGTTTGCTAAACTATTGCATTCGAGGAATAGCCTCAGTGAGTGGATCCGCCCTAATATTTCTTTCTATGTCTCTCTTTATCTCAAGTTCGTGGAGAAAGCCATCTCCCGAAATGAGCAATACCTGTCTTAGAATATGTTTGGATATCTGATGGGACCTAGTTCATAAATGAACTCCAAATCCAAACTTCTTAGACTGTATCGTCAACTGAACTTAATAGGTATCCTGCGCCACACCTCCCTCGGTATCCGCTTGGACCACCTGTCCAAAATACTGCCCCTCGTCAGAGGGAAAACTATAACTCTGACAGCCACTCTGTCATCCAGGTCACCTTGGAAGCCTGGAATGATAACTGTCTCTTAAAAGAGCCTGTTGTTATCATATCTCTAGAACATCCACTTTATGTTCTAAAACTGCTTCCGAATGTTTCTCCAGGATAGGATTAATATCAATTTATTGCATCTAGTGCAAAAAACAACGTCTGGTGTGGTACTTGACTTCTCATGATTGACTCAATTGCCTAAGCAAGTGATCTGCCAATCATGCACATCTCTCTCCCCTTTAGTCTGTAAGACACCTTTAGAGAGGGTGACTCCATCACCTGCAGGTACATTACCATGACAGGAGTCATCCATTCTAAAGCACCTGTAGAATGCTGTCTAAGTACCCAGATTGGGAAACTACCGAAATCTAGATCTAAAACCATAGATCTAGTAACCAGAATGTCTGATATTATATCTATATCCTATGTGGAGAAACCACTGTATGACAACCAAAGTATAACCGATCGTAGTATAGGATTTTCACTTCCTACTATGTGTATGTCATCCATGTACCAGGACATCACACCCTACTACCTTCTTAACAGATCCATCCCCTATTCTGATGAAGTCAAATCTATGACTGTCACATCAGAAATAGATGATCTCTCTCCGCTATACCTGCTTTAGTCTATAAATAGACATAAGCTACTTGTCCACTATGCTTCCGCTGCTCCCACTTACTACGACAACCCTCTGGCAGAGTCATACACACGTATACTTCTAAAGCTAGTTTAGAACGAGGCTATGCTCATCCTCCTGCCGGGAAGCTAGTTTAGAACGACGCTATGCTCATCCTCCTGCCGGGTCTCACAGTCTGGAACAACAGCAATGGCAAGTCTGGGTAAACAAGAACCTCCCTGTCACCGTCCTTGAGACTACCGGAGCACCTCTCGGGTGCCTGAGGTTACCCATCATATCTGCAGAGTGGCCAATGGAATATCAATCCAGATTGAATCTTTAGGTCCTATTAAATTTTCAGTAATCGTTTGCGGTTCTGGAATCACTTCCAGTTCTACCATACTCCCACTACTGTTTTCTGAAAAAATCCATTTTTATTAAAACTGTGGCGAGTCAAGAATAATATCACTATTGATCTTCCAGATGGTAGGAAAGTCAACCCTCGTCATAGCCTGGGTCAACCCACAAACTGCCATTACAGAAACGTGCCTTGAGTTATCCAGAATCTGGTTTTAAGCATAAGCCGGAAAACTCGCCGTACCTTAACATTGTTAAGATATGACTATTCTATATCCAATATAGAAACAGAGGCACTGATTTAATTGGAACCAGATTCAAATCATGCAGCTGTCTCCAGTGCATATCAACTAAATGGAGAGAGGCCGATCAGCATTACTCAACTTAGGAGTGCTTCCAATTATGAGTAACCTGAAAGAGAAGTAAGTTCTCTTAATCATTACTATTAACTGAATACCATACACAAGTATCTACATCTTCGATCACCTTGAAAAATCCTGATACTTGCAACGCCTGGTTCTTTACTTTATTCTTATACCTATAACTTCTCAAAACTTAGACCTTGCATTTCTACGAAACACATGTCTAAGAACTAGAGAAGTCACAAGTAAACAGAATATAGTACGAGTACCAACCCCTCTGTCCTCATGGACACTGGACAACATACAATACTCTGTATAAGTCCCCTGAGTCTAATCACTCATTCCCCGTGTGTTGTAGGTTGAAAACTGTACTTATGGTTAAGAAGAATTACACCGCTGTTTAGTACTCCTTACCTAACCATCCACTGATATAGGTAAATGTCATGGACATAATTTCAAAAAGTTATATCTCACTTTATAAAAATAAACGTACAGATATATCAATTTGAAATTGGTGCATAACAACGGATATTCAAAACCAAATATTTGCCGTTCGGCAAACAACCCAGGCGATTTCCTCAAATATCACCAATTACAACGAATCCCGATATAATGAGGATGATCACCCAATTCCCAATAACTTACTCCCACTCATCATCTGTAAAACCATACAGATGTGAGAATCAAAACTGGTAAATACATACCCTGGAGCAAGGACTAATTGGGAAATCAGTTTTCTTTTAACAATACACAGTGAAACTGAAACATGTAAATGTTTCGAAGGGGTATCCGGCTATTCCTAGTAATGCCTCTTCCATTATCAGATTCACAACTGTAACCATATATTTCTTTGCCATCTCTCCAAATCCCTTTATATGTCTTTAGTCATTACCTTCTGTACACCCTTTTAGGCTAAATGGTTTTCTTCCTTCCCTACCGTTCGGCACCAGCCTATGGTTTGGAAGAAGACTATCCAATAAGCGTAGTAGGTGTTCTGTCCTAATCCTAGGAGTACTCGCAACCCGAGAGAAGGTAAAGATAAAAGAAAACTGAATAAAACCTTATTCCTATTTCTCCTGAACCAGAATCCATCCCCGAACTGGAACAAGTTCCTTCGAGTTCATATATAACCATACGATGGAGTATCCAAATAACTGTGGATCTTCGTAGTGATACGGAGTGTCCTGGAGAAATACAAAGGTGAAGTAGGAGTGGCGAAGAAATACTTGGTTTGGTCGTGAATAGCATTCGCAGTTTACTTTGCTCTCTTTCTAATCCCTTTATTTGTCTTAACTTATTACCTTCTTGTTGGGGTAAAAATTTACACCCCGGTTGACCGAGTCAAAGTCAAGGTCAACCCCCAAGTTAGGTGGGCCCAAGCCCAGGTCAAGCGGACCCATGCCCAAGTCAAGCCCACGGCCAGCCTCCCCATGGCAACGACAAAATCATGTAATAAATAATTATTATGTAATTTTTTTTATACATGAATGTATGCAAAATGGGTATAAAGCCAATATTTTATAAGCCCATGGCTTATGTGCAAAAATGAAATGGCACATGAGCCATGGGATAGGCAAAATGCCATTTTGTAAAGCCCAAGGGGCTATATGCAAATATGTAAGCCTATAAAAGGCAACATGATGATGAATAAAAATAATAATACTTTCATTCTCTCAAAAACCTAGGGTTCGTATTTCTTTCCCTTTTCTGAAGGTCTCAAACCTTCTTCTTTCTTCTGAATTAAATCAAGAATTTTACTCTTCCTTTTCAAAAACAAAATAGTTTTTCACCACCAAACCCACAAAGGGGAACTTGGATCTGTCTTTAGATCCCCAAAAGGAGAGATTTTGAGATCTCACATCTCTTGATCTTCAAGATCCAGCTAACATAGGAGGAAGAAGAAGAATCCCTTCCATTAACCCCAAAAGCACACTTAGGAGTCCAACTCCACTCTGATTTCTCTTCCGAGAATCTTTTTAGGCTAAAAGCCTCTTTTCCTCGCCGGCGCTCAAGTGCAGAGCGCCCACGTACCGACACGTGGCGCGCTTGCGCTCAAGCGCTCAGCGCTCAAGCGCAAAGCGCCCACGTGCCGACACGTGGCGCGCTTGCACAACAGCGCCCTGCGCTCGAGCGCAAAGCGCCCACTTGCCGACACGTGGCGCGCTTGCGCTCAAGCGCACAGCGCTCTAGCGCAAGTCGCCCCCGTGCCGACACGTGGCACGCTTGCGCTCAAGCGCCCAGCGCTCAAGCGCAAGTCGCCCCCGTGCCGACACGTGGCACACTTGCGCTTGAGCGAGCAGCACCTGGGCACACAGCGCTCAAGGCGCTGGCCCCACGCATCCTTTGGATGCCTTTCCCCCTCTTTCTTTTATATATATATATATATATATATATATATATATATATACACACACACACACATATGCATACACATGTGCACACACACATACACCACGACACTGTTCCTGTTAGCAAAAAATTTCTAACGGGGCGCTACCCCGCACCCCGTAAGGGGGCTGCTAGCCCCCTTGACCCCCAACCCGCTATCCGGATAGCGGGACCCCCGTAAAAACTCTGCGGGGCCCCCAATATATCCAAAACCCCTTTAAAACACAACATTGCACATTGAGTTCGCATGACCAGTTTAACCCGTCAATCGGAGGTTCTCTCGCTCCAAAGGCGATGGGTAATTAACGGCAACTTAGTCCGCGGCTGCCGGAGATTTGGATCCCCACAATCATTAAACCCCAGCCTATCTTAGGCAGGGGGAATCTGTAATGCGCCTGACAAGCGCGCGCGTATTCCCATCTCAATGAGGTGATGAAAAACACCCTACAGATTCTGGCACGCCCGGTGGGACCAATCTCTCCTCCCATATTTCGGGTTAAACGTTCATGCGAATTCAATCAATATACATATCTATATTTATACTAAAATAATGCTTTTTCATGCAGGATTTTCATGCAATCACCTTTCAACAATGTCTCCGAAGATGAACTCAGCTCCCATCTCATACACGATGAAGATGGACTCCAGAACGGTCCTTCCGGCCAGTCTCGGGCGACAATGGGAGGAGGAGCCGCTACCATTTGGCTCTATTATGTTCGTTTCAGCTAACGCCATCCCAGCTCCTCAAGCTCCGGTGACCGACAAACCGGCCTCGAAAGGCAAGCGGCCAAATGTGGTGGTCTCGAAGGCATCCCAACCCAAACGCAAATCGGTCTCTGGACGGCTTTCCATGGCCCCAACTGGGGGCAAAGCCATCGGAACAAAAGAAGTTGCCAGACGTCGTGGGCAAGCCCAGGCGATACCTTCGACGGACACGCGGGTAGATGTCTTCTCAAGCATCCCCATCACTCGGCCTATGGCGGCTTCCCGAAGAGCAGAAGCCTGCCAAGCACTTAAGGCAGAGAAGCTGAGGCAGAAGCGGCTCAGATATAGAGCCAACAAAAGGGCTAGGGCTCTGGCCATGTTAAAATTTATAAATTTCCAAAGCCCGGACCGCTCCGCGAAACCAGCTGCTAGTGATGAAAGAATGGCTGAATGTGTTATCCACACTGTCTGCATGGCCGGACATGAAGAAACGAACCCTCCTCTTCTTCACAGCCATGGTGATGATATGGTTGACGCTACCCAGCATCGGCTCGATCTAAATGATGAAGAACCCGCTCAGGCCGATAAGCCAGAGGAGCCCGTGGTTCCTATGGAATTGAGCTCAGGAAATAAAGATTACCCGGTTGTCATAGCCGGAACTACAGAACAAGCATTATTCCAATGGCTTCAATGGCAATTTCAGGACAGGGATGAGAAGATGGCCGAGGTCTATTCCAAAGTCGACGAGTTGGCAAACGTCGTGGCAGATCTCGCGACCCAAGTCGCTCGATTGCAATTACAGCAGAATCAAATTTTGGCTCATGAGCCAGGGATTGATACCCGGGGGCAGCCAACTGATATCCCTTTCAACCTAAAAGCGGAGCGCCTTCGCGAAAAATGGCCGCAATCAGCCCTCCAGTCCCTCCGATACATACGCCGGGAGGGAATCGCCTCTGAAAGAGAAGCTGGAAAAGGTATATTCCTTCAAGAGGGAAAAGGTCCACAAGATATTCAGGGACGCCCTAAGAAACGGTCTACAACTGCCAGAATCAAAGAGACCGTAAGAAGAGAATATGACCGACGACCCAAAATATTGCCCCTATCACAGGGTGATAGGTCATGCCATTGAGGACTGCTTCGTCTTCAAAGATTGGGTCGAAAGGCAATACAAGATGGGAGAGATAGAACTGTCTAAAGGCGTGTTAGCAAACAGTCAAGCTACGATCGCCGATTTCATGCAAATGGAGACCGAAGCCTTTCGGGAACCTAATCCTCCCAGACATGTGCCTCGAGGACCAGCATCAGTAAAGGCACCTACTCCAATGGAGAGAAAGAAGAAGGTATACTCCTTCAGGAGGGATGAAGTCCGCAAAATATTCATGGACGCCTTGAACAATGGTCTGCAACTGCCTATTCCAAAGAGGCCACAGGAAATGAACATGACCGGCAATCCCATATACTGCCCATATCATAGAGTGGTGGGTCATACCATCGAAGACTGCTATATTTTCAAAGATTGGGCAGAGGACCAATATAAGCTTGGAAAAACCTCACAATCCTCGGATGTATCGGCAAGCCACAGAGCTAGGTCATCAACACAGCTCCGCCAAGATCAAAGTTCAAGGAGCTGGGATAAGCAAAAAGGACCACCACGTCGTTAAACTGGGAACACCCGCTGACCACCACGTCGTTAAACTGGGGATGACAGACCACCAAGTCTTTAAACTGGGAATAATCAACCACCACGTCATTAAACTGGGAACAATCGACCTCTAAGTCGTTAAACTGGAAATGTAAAAAAGATATATATAAAAAATAAAATATAATAATAATATGTATGTGTAAATAAACAAAAAAATGTGTAAATAAAAGAAAAATAAAGAAAAGCCGAAATGATGGGGCAACTCGCAATAAAAATCAGCGAGTAAAATAAAGATGAAAATAAAGCCGAAATGATAGGGCAATCGCGATCTTCGCGATAAGAAAAGCTGAAATGATAGAGCAATCGCGGTAAAACAAAACAAAAAAAAACGGCGAATGATGAGTCGCTCCCGGTACCATATTCCAGTGCAGCGATGCAGACGCCAATCAAAACCCAGTTTCCCGAAATTTGTCCGGCCCTACGGCCAGTCCCCAAATTGACTGCCGTATACAATCCACGGGCTCAAATAATTCTCATCATACCCATGCCCCACTGTAATCACCAGTTACGCGGCTGGTCTCCGCCTTTGGAGTTATGCTCCATTGAGAAGACCCACTCATGTGTCCTCACGATACATGAGGAGAACAAACCTTTGTGGGATCCTTACGACTCACAAAGGAAAAACACACTTAGGAGTCCTCATGACTCCTAAGGAGAAAATACACCTGCGGGATCCTCACGACTCGCAGGGAGAAAATGCTTTTATGGGACCCTCACGGCCCATAAAATTGAAAAGCCTTAGGCGATAGGGACCTAAACCCGTCTCCTAAGCCATCGCTCCGCCAACAAGAGTAGGCAAACGATGAATTGCTCCTGGCACCTCTGCTTCAGTGTTAGCAACGCTGATGCCGGCCCCTCCCCCAAAATTCCAAGCTCGCCGTCAATAGACCCCTAAGTCTTTAAATTGGAAACAGATGACCTCTAAGTCGTTAAACTGGAAACATTAGACCTCTAAGTCTTTAAACTGGAAATAGAAGACCTCTAAGTCTTTAAACTGGAAACAGATGACCGCTAAGTCGTTAAACTGGGCACAATAGACCCCTAAGTCTTTAAACTGGAAACAGATGACCTCTAAGTCGTTAAACTGGAAACAGTAGACCTCTAAGTCTCTAAACTGGAAACAGATGACCACCAAGTCGTTAAAATGGAAACATATGACCTCTAAGTTGTTAAACTGGAAACATTAGAGTTCTAAATCTTTAAACTGGAAATAGAAGACCTCTAAGTCTTTAAACTGGAAACAGATGACCGCTAAGTCGTTAAACTGGGCACAATAGACCCCTAAGTCTTTAAACTGGAAACAGATGACCTCTAAGTCGTTAAACTGGAAACAGTAGACCTCTAAGTCTCTAAACTGGAAACAGATGACCACCAAGTCGTTAAACTGGAAACAGATAACCACCAAGTCGTTAAACTGGAAACAGATGACCACCAAGTCGTTAAACTGGAAACAGATGACCTCTAAGTCTTTAAACTGGAAACGGATGACCTCTAAGTCGTTAAACTGGAAACAGTAGACCTCTAAGTCTCTAAACTGGAAACAAATGACCACCAAGTCGTTAAACTGGAAACAGATGACCTCTAAGTCGTTAAACTGGAAACATTAGACCTCTAAGTCTTTAAACTGGAAATAGAAGACCTCTAAGTCTTTAAACTGGAAACAGATGACCGCTAAGTCGTTAAACTGGGCACAATAGACCCCTAAGTCTTTAAACTGGCAACAGATGACCTCTAGGTCGTTAAACTGGAAACAGTAGACCTCTAAGTCTCTAAACTGGAAACAGATGACCACCAAGTCGTTAAACTGGAAACAGATGACCACCAAGTCGTTAAACTGGAAACAGTAGACCTCTAAGTCTCTAAACTGGAAACAGATGACCACCAAGTCGTTAAACTGGAAACAGATGACCACCACATCGTTAAACTGGAAACAGGTGACCGCTAAGTCGTTAAACTGGGCACCACAGACCCCTAAGTCTTTAAACTGGAAACAGATGACCGCTAAGTCGTTAAACTGGAAACAGTCGACCTCTAAGTCATTAAACTGAGAACGAGGGAAATCCACTCATGTGTCCTCACGATACATGAGGACAACAAACCTTTGTGGGATCCTTAAGACTCACAAAGGAAAAACACACTTAGGAGTCCTCACGACTCCTAAGGAGAAAATACACCTGCGGGATCCTTACGACTCGCAGGAAGAAAATGCTTTTATGGGACCCTCACGGCCCATAAAATTGAAAAGCCTTAGGCGATAGGGATCTGAACCTGTCTCCTAAGCTATCGCTCCCCAATTCCTAAGTGGCGAATGATGAGTCGCTCCTGGTACCATATCCCAGTGCAGCGATGTAGACGCCAGCCAAATTCCAAATCCCAACGGCGAATGATGAGTCGCTCCTAGTACCATATTCCAGTGCAGCGATGCAGACGCCAACAAAGACCCAAAATGCTTTTGGCCCTACGGTCTGGATCATACATCCTACAAAACCGTATACAATCCACGGGCGTAAAACAATCCCAGTCCCTCCCAAGTCCTACCGGTGAGACCACATTCAAAGTCCCACCAAAAATTAAAAAAAAAATAGAAATAAAAAAGGCATGTCCACAAGAAAAATGGGCACGGATGAAAACCCGAAAGGGCTCCGTGAGTAAAAACAGCAGGACTGCCGGCGATTTTGTGAAAACCCGAAAGGGCGCACACTCGTAAAAAAAGAGATGAAATGCACTCGCAAAGTCCTCTCGACTTTGTGAGGAGAAAATTCTCGCGTGAGATCCTTACGACTCACAAAGGAGCAACACCCTTAGGAGTCCCCACGACTCCTAAGGAGAAAATACACCTATGAGATCCTTTCGACTCGTAGGGAGAAAATGCTTTTATGGGACCCTTACGGCCCATAAAATTGAAAAGTCTTAGGTGATAGGGACCTAAAACCTGTTTCCTAAGCCATCGTTCCCTAATAAGCAAATGCAAATGATAATTCGCTCATGGTACCATATTCCAGTGTAGCGATGCTGATGCCAAACAAAAAGAAAAACCAATTCCCAAATCCTCTCGGGGCAAATGATGAGTTGCTCCTGGCATTATTCCAGTACAGCAATGCAGATGCCAAACAAAAAAAACCAATTCCCAAATCCTCCCGGGGCAAATGATGAGTTACTCCTGGCATTATTCCAGTGCAGCAATGCAGATGCCAAACAAAAACCCCAATTCCCAAATCCTCTCAAAGACGGATGATGATTCGCTCCTGGTACCATATTCCAGTGTAGCGATGCTGATGTCGACTCAAATCAAACAAATCAAACCAACCAATTCCAACATCGACCTCTGCGTCAACAAGCGACACTCCGCGCCGGAGAAAAGTCGATCAGCGACACTCCGTGCCGGGGAAAAATCAACCCGACACTCCGCGTCGGGGAAAAGTCGATCAGCGACACTCCGTGCCGGGGAAAAGTCAACCAGCGACACTCCGCGCCGGGGAAAAGTCGATCAGCGACACTCCGTGCAGGGGAAAAGTCAACCCGACACTCCGCGCCGGGGAAAAGTCGATCAGCGACACTCCGTGCCGGGAAAAAGTCAACCCGACACTTCGCGCCGGGGAAAAGTCTACCAGCGACACTCACCCGACACTCCGTGCCGGGGAAAAGTCAACCCGACACTCCGCGCCGGGGAAAAGTCGATCAGCGACACTCCGTGCCGGGAAAAAGTCAACCCGACACTCCACGCCGGGGAAAAGTCTACCAGCGACACTCCGTGCCAGGGAAAAATCAACCAACGACACTCCGCGCCGGGGAAAAGTCGATCAGCGACACTCCGTGCCGGGGAAAAGTCAACCCGACACTCCGCGCCGGGGAAAAGTCGATCAGCGACATTCCGTTCCGGGAAAAGTCAACCACCGACAATCCGCGCCGGGGAAAAGTTGATCAGCGACACTCCGTACCGGGGAAAAGTCAACCCGCGACACTCTGCGCCGGGGAAAAGTCGATCAGCGACACTCCGTGCTGGGGAAAAGTCAACCCGACACTTCGCGCCGGGGAAAAGTCGATCAGCGACACTCCGTGACGGGGAAAAGTCAACCCGACACTCCGCGCCGGGGAAAAGTCGATCAGCGACACTCCGTGCCGGGGAAAAGTCGACCAGCGACACTCCGCGCCGGGGAAAAGTCGACCAGCGACACTCCGCGCCGGGAAAAAGTCGACCAGCGACACTCCGTGCCGGGAAAAAGTCAACCAGCGACACTCCGTGCCGGGGAAAAGTCAACCAGCGACATTCCGTGCCGGGAAAAAGTCGATCAGCGACACTCCGCGCCGGGGAAAAGTCGACCAGCGACACTCCATGCCGGGGAAACGTCGATCAGCGACACTCCGTGCTGGGGAAACGTCAAGCAGACACTCCGTGCCGGGGACACGTCAACCAGCGATACTCCGCATCAGGGAAACGTCCAACAGCGACACTCCGTCTCGGGGATACGTCAACCAGCAGACACTCCGCGTCGGGGACACGTCGACCAGCGACGCTCCATCTCGGGGAAACGTCAAGCAGACACTCCGTCTCAGGGACACGTCAACCAACCGATACTCCGCCTCGGGGAAACGTTGACCAGCGACACTCCGCGCTGGGAGCACGTCAACGAAATCACTCCAGGCTAGGGAAACGTCTACCACGGACACTCTGTCTCGGAGACGCGTCAAGCGTCGACCGTCCATGTCGTAAAAAGGGCAGTGCATCCCAAAAAGCGGAAACCAAAGCAAGTCGCCTCCACGCAAAAGAAGATCCATCAATTTCATGCATACGACCCACATGTGAGGTGTGCATTCATTGATGGGGGGCAATTTGTTGGGGTAAAAATTTACACCCCGATTGACCGAATCAAAGTCAAGGTCAACCCCCAAAACTAGGTGGGCCCAAGCCCAGGTCAAGCGGACCCATGCCCAAGTCAAGCCCACGGCCAGCCTCCCCATGGAAACGACAAAATCATGTAATAAATAATTATTATGTAATTTTTTTTTATACATGAATGTATGCAAAATGGGCATAAAACCAATATTCTGTAAGCCCATGGCTTATATGCAAAAATAAAATGGCACATGAGCCATGGGATAGGCAAAATGTCATTTTGTAAAGCCCAAGGGGCTATATGCAAATATGCAAGCCTATAAAAGGCAACATGATGATGAATAAAAATAGCAATACTTTCATTCTCTCAAAAACGTAGGGTTTGTATTTCTTTCCCTTTTCTGAAGGTCTCAAACCTTCTTCTTTCTTCTGAATTAAATCAAGAGTTTTACTCTTCCTTTTCAAAAACAAAATAGTTTTTCACCACCAAACCCACAAAGGGGAACTTGGATCTGTCTTTAGATCCCCAAAAGGAGAGATTTTGAGATCTCACATCTCATGATCTTCAAGATCCAGCTAACATAGGAGGAAGTAGAAGAACCCCTTCCATTAACCCCAAAAACACACTTAGGAGTCCAACTCCACTTTGATTTCTCTTCCGAGAATCTTTTTAGGCTAAAAGCCTCTTTTCCTCGCCGGCGCTCAAGCGCAGAGCGCCCACGTGCCGACACGTGGCGCGCTTGTGCTCAAGCGCTCAGAGCTCAAGCGCAGAGCGCCCACGTGCCGACACGTGGCGCGCTTGCACAACAGCTCCCTGCGCTCGAGCGCAAAGCGCCCACGTGCCGACACGTGGCGCGCTTGCGCTCAAGCGTACAGTGCTCTAGCGTAAGTCGCCCCCGTGCCGACACGTAGCACGCTTGAGCTCAAGCGCGCTTGCGCTCAAGCGCACAGCGCTCTGGCGCAAGTCGCCCCCGTGCCGACACGTGGCGCGCTTGCGCTCAAGCGCCCAGCGCTCAAGCGCAAGTCGCCCCCGTGCCGACACGTGGCGCACTTGCGCTCAAGCGTCAGGCGCTGAAGCGCAAAGCGCCCATGTGCCGACACGTGGCACGCTTGCGCTACAGCGCAGAGCGCCCACGTGCCGATACGTGGCACGCTAGCGCCTGAGCGCCCAGCACCTGGGCGCGCAGCGCTCAAGGCGCTAGCCCCGCGCATCCTTTGGATACATTTTCCCCCTCTTTCTTTTATATATATACATATATACATATATACACACATATGCATACACATGTGCATACATACATACACCACGACACTGTCCCTGTTAGAAAAAAATTTCTAACGGGGCGCTGCCCTACACCCCGCAAGGGGGCTGCTAGCCCCCTTGACCCCCAGCCCGCTATCCGGGTAGCGGAACCCCCGTAAAAACTCTGCGGGGCCCCCAATATATCCAAAACCCCTTTAAAACACAACACTGCACATTGAGTTCGCATGACCAGTTTAACCCGTCAATCGGAGGTTCCCTCGCTCCAAAGGAGAGGGGTAATTAACGGCAGCTTAGTCCGCGGCTGCCGGAGATTCGGATCCCCACAATCATTAAACCCCAGCCTATCTTAGGCAGGGGGAATCTGTAATGCGCCTGACAAGCGCGCGCGTATTTCCATCTCAATGGGGTGACCAAAAACACCCTACACTTCTGTATACCATCGTTAGGCCAATTGGTTTTCTTCATTCCCGACCGTTCGGCACCTGCCTATGGTTTGGAAGAAGACTATCCAATTAGCATAATAGGTGTACTGTCCTAATCCAAGGAGCACTCGCAACCTGAGAGAAGGTAAAAGGAAAAGACAACTGAATAGTCCTATTCATTTTTTCCAGAACCGGAAACCATCATCGAATCTGGAACAAGTTCTTTCGAGTTCATATATAACCATACAATGGTTTTATCCAATGGAAGTGGATGTTCGTAGTAATACGGGGTGTTCTGGAGAAAAGGGTAAAAATAGGAGTGGCAATGAGGTATGCAACTCAGACAATCCAAAAGCCAGCGTTTTAAGAAGGTTCGGTTAACTTGGTCACTGAGTCATAGTCAAGGGTCGGGTCATGGTCGCTGCCAAAGAGAGAGAGAAAAGAAACACTCTGCGTGCACTCTAACCTATATCAGAATGGTTATTACTTTTATCTAATCAGGAAACCTCCCACTGTATCATCAAATTCTCCTCCAAACCTGAAAGAAGAATTAGTCAGGATCACCCGAGGAGTAAAACAACTCATCAGTGGGAATCGGGATCCAACTATCATCGCATGATAACGTGATGGAATCCACTCACGTTATCACACTCCAGAAGGTATGCGCATATCTGTCAAGTTTCAGTTTCTTTAGAAACTCCCGATGTGATTTTTACCTCATGCTCTTATGACCTTGACGAAGGCCAACAAATCATATGTCACATGTCAAGTTCTACCCGTCATTGTCCAGGTTAATTTGAACCCACCCGTACAAGCCCTAGACGAAGGCCAACAAGGCTGTACGAATGTCCCAAAGCAACGCATCTATCTATGCAGCAGAAAGGTAGCAAGCAGCTACTATACACTATACCTTGACGAAGGCCAACAAATATAGCATGAATACTAATTGCTACCCGTCTGAAATGACGGAGGGCTACGAATGGTTTTTGGCGAAAAACCTTTAACGTAATAAACTTGATATCGTTGAAGGAACCGGATATCTTTTTATAAAAATATAGTGGCGAAAACTTTTGCTAAAGAGGTCACTCCCGGTGAAGGGATCTCGGCTCTTTCCCCGTAGAATGAGGTGCAAGATATTCCAACTGAATACCACGATGCAAAGCAAAAAGCAATCGACTATAGTGAAGTTATTACCCTGACGCAAACTTCTGCCCAAGGGGTCACTCCCGGTGAAGGGATCTCGGCCCTTGCCTCGTCGACTGAGGTGCTGGATATTCATAACCGAATACCACTGTGCAAAACAAAAGAGAACGTCCTTGCAATAACAGCTTTTTGAAAAATGTTCCAACAACATCAAAATAGGTTTGTTTAGTTTGCATTGATCCGAATCAATGCAGTCCCATCAATTAATCACACCACAAAAGAACGAAAATATGATGTACGTATATACTATCCGCATTCGCCACTGGGTCCTGTCATCACCCGTTAGGTTACTTAACTAACGACAGAGCGGGGACTGGACTAGCGCGGGTGTAAAACATATACAACATCTATTAGTATATATATCAATATATAATAATCGCTCCAGGCGTGATAAATGCAACATCACAGAAATGTAATAAGCATCACAGAACAATACAGATAATCTGGGATCCCCGGGTTTCATAGAGCCGCTACTGAAACCCGACGTTCCCCTGGTCGTGTGGATAGCCTGTGTAATGAAATCCTAGACCCCTACGGGCGCGGCAAGTTACCCGCCAAAACCTGAAGCGAGGCAGCACCCTACAGCAAAGTGAATGGACCACCCAGCACTTTACGTAATCCGGTAACTTGAGCACCCCTCCTTGGGTCAACCTGTACCCCCTACGAGTGCGGCGAACAGCCCGCCAATTCTAGAGTGAAGCCCCCTCCGTCTCAAATCCATGAGATACGGGCTCGTTGTCCTCTAGAACCCGGCTATCCGTGCACCCCATCGTGGGGTAATCCTAGTACAGAAAGTAAAATATATACAACGGGTACATCGACCTCAGCCCGGTCGTGCCCCAAAAGAATAATATACAAACAGTCAGTGACGGCAGTTCACATGTCGGACGCCCGCCCCGCAATATCAAATTTACAAATAATACCAAACTGTACTACTATTGCATCCAGGCTATCCACCACGACAAATCCGCAACATCACAGCACAACACAGAATATCAACGTGAATGTCACGTTCGCAAATCCGTCTAAAAGAGTTATAGCAATTAGACAAGATTTACCGCTCGAATGACATTCACGATCACAGATATAAAGTAAGCACTGTGAACTAACATATTTAAAATTTTCGATCGACAAAATTTCCCGAAGTGGGCCCCAAGCACAAATCCAGCACTCAAAATAATCTGGGCCAAAACTAAAAATACCAGAAACCCCAATTCCAAGTCAGAGACCACTGCAGAAAATTTGGTGCAGTGATGCTACAGTATGGCGGCGGAACCGCGGCCAGAACAGGGTTATTGCCGCGGTTCTGCGGCGGCACTGTAGAATCATGCAACCTAATTTTCACAGATGTCTTAGAAATGCCTGCCTGATTTTCTGCAATACTCAAAATAATTTTTTGACCACAAAAAAAATTCGACAGAAACTTCGCTTTTGAAATTGCGGTTTTGGAAAATTCGGCCGATCGATATTTTAAATACGTTAGAACAGGCTAGTAAATGTTAATGGTGTGGCTCTGATACCATGTAAGTCTACGGTAGCGCCCCGGCCGTCTGTCCGAGGCCAAAATGCAGAAACGAAAACTTTTTCTAAACTTGAAACCGGCGCTATCGTAGACTTTAATCCCGGATCGAACCATTAATCTATAAATAGCAAACTAGAGAAGGGTTAGAAAGGCTATACCGATCGATCCGTGTCCTTCGGTCTTTGGCCACCTTCCCAAGCTCCTCGCGGTATCTCCGATCTCCGGTCTCCTCCTCGGAAAAGGCACCACATCTTCGAATCCTTTTATGGGCTCCCGCTTCGTCCGAAGCAACTCGGACACAAAGTTTGCTAGCCGACGTGTCCAAGGCGATGTAGAGAATGTGTGTGATCATTTTGTCTCTTGCATCCATTGATTCTCAACGCATGAGAGTGTATGGATAGAGGTTGAAAATGAAGCCATTGAAGGAAATGGTGAGCTAGAGGAGGAAGAAGAAGAAGAGGCTTTTCTTTCTAATGTTGTATGATCCAAATGAGAGAGTGAGAATGAAAATAATACAAGAGTAAACCCTCATATGGCTGCCCTTCTCTTTCTTCCTCTCATTTCAACTCACAAATCAATCAAATAATGTGACACATGCACAAAGAAAGAGACCATGAGTCACCACTTGTACATGTGTCACAATTAATACTCCTAATCATGATTTCTAGCTCATTATTTCCATTTGTTAATATTAACCCAAATGTTTACAACAATAAAAAGATACGGTAAAATCTAAAGTAAACTCATGACGGATCACAAGGATACCCCTCACCTGTATATACATACCTGCATCCGCATTCCGACTGAATGCGAATGTGATGAGACTAAAGTAATCCAACAAATCTAATACTAGGATCCGGCTTAAACCAAAGCCCACTAGTATGATCCGCCCGATCATGATCCGTGCACGACTGCACGTATATGACCGAAGCCTGCCATATATCATACGGCCTCTACAACGTTTCACCCGAAACTTGAGAAACTGTCTGTGGGGGACTCTAAAGACTCGTCAATACTTTGGCTATGGATTTAACCACTAGCACGTCAGTGGTACTAGCCGTACGTAACGGACTATCAGGTATTGACCAAAAGGGAGGTCGATGAGCGAACTCATCCTGACACCCTACTGAGCCTGTCAGTGACAATATCCGTACAGTCTGGTTTGTTCGTCTATGAGCATCGCATGTCGGACCTAGGGGGTTGGTAAAAGTCAGACCCCCAAAAGCGGTACAAGTCGTGTCGGAGTGTAGCCCAGAACACCCTGAGATATTACTGGAATACCTACCAGTAAATCTCCTGCCTTGGACAAGGACTTCGTGTAATGGCTCTCCTAAACACAGCGCGATCTCACCCCCAATACCGGGAGAGAAGAAAGCCTTTCCGATCCGCTCACTGCCTCCATGTGGCTCGGGACTGTACCTAACTAAAACCTGTTTGCACGACTCCTTTGAGCCATGGTAGGGTAGTAATCAAAGCACAGTGGGAACTCACACGAGAAAAATGACGATCTCGGGTCGATGAACTAACCTGTACACATGTCACCAGGGAACTGCTATCTGACGTCAGGTATAATACCAACTAGCATGTTCCCGGCGAGTCATGTCCGGTGTACTCATAATCCAATGAGCACCTGTATACATCTTAGGCGAACCAACTGACACCAATGGATTGTGAGACCGGCCACCGCCCCTCGTCGGGTTCTCGACTGTGTACACTAGTCTACTAATGGAGTATCGATGCTCAGTCTCGAAACTCCCACGACTAGGGACCACTTTAAGGATGTGCTTATAGACCCTAGCTCCCACGTATATGATTGCCATCATACTGCTGGCCGTCAAGCAAGAATCCTATGGGCTCTATCAACTTGCAATAGTGACCCGTAATGTCACCTAAAGCATTTACACGAAGATAAAGAAAAACTAGATAGCATACTATCATCTTGAGTAAGACTGCCCTACCGGTATAGGTCCTCCCTCAATCATTGCAATCATGTGCCTGTGATCCAATAATTGACTCTGAGGGCACTATATCCAACACTTTTCATATCGCGAAAATCACGATTGCCCAATCATTTCGACTATTTATTCGCGGTGCCCAATCATTTTGGCTACATTTTTATATGCATTTTTTGCGTCTGATACCAATCTTGGTATCATTATCTCTACAACTGGAATAGTGTCATGAACGACTCATCATATGCCGTTGCTTATTCGGACCAAGATGGCTTAGAAGACGGAGTTAGGATTCCCTCAACTAAGGCTTTTCAATGTTTACGAGCCGTGAGGGTCTTGTAAAGTTATCTTCTCCCTATGAGTCGAGAGGATCTCATAGGTGTATTTTCTCCCTAAGAATCGTGGGGACTCCTAAGTGAATCTTGTAAATCGTAAGGATCCTACAAAAGTACTTTCCTCCTTGTAAGTCGAAAGGACTTACAAGTGTTGTCCACCATGTGGAACTCGGGTGTATTTATGCTTATTTATGCCCGTGGATTATGTACAAAAGTCAAAATCGAACTGCTTGTAAGGCCATTTTAGAAGGGTATATGATGGCTTAAGCACAGGATCTGATCTGTAACCTAAGGTTTTTTAATTCTATAAGGCCTGATGGTCTCATAGAGGGGTGTTTTCTCCTTGCAAGTCAGAAGGATCTCGTAAGTGTATATTCTCTTTGGAATCGTGGGGATTTCCAAATGTCTCTCACCTTTGTGAGTCGTAAGGATCTCACTTATGTGTTCTCCTTATAAGTCGAGATGGCTTTGTAAGTGTTTTATTTTTAACGAGTTTGCGTCCTTTCGGGTTTTCACAAGCTTTCCGGCAGTCGTGCTATTTTTACTCACGTCGCCCTTTCGGGTTTTCATCCGTGTCCTTCTTGCATATGGACATACCTTTTTTTTGGACGGACTACATCATCGGTAGAGCTTCATAACCGGTGGGACTTGAGGTACAACCTCGCAGGTGGGACTTGAGTTGCAATCTTCGCCATCGCCAGTGGGACTTAAGTTGCAATGTCGATCTCAAGGGGAACATTAGTTTAAAGACATTGCGGTCCAACATTCCTATGTTCGGGACAATGAGCTAGTTTAAGGACATTTCGGTCCAACATTCCCGTGTACGGAATGAAATGATAGTTTAGGAACACTTCGATCCAATATCATCATGTATGGGGCGATATATTAGTTTAGGGACATCTCGGTCCAACATTCCCGTGTTCAGGACGAAATGATAGTTTAGGAATATTTCGGTCCATATTAGTTCAGGGACATCTCGGTCCAATATTCCCGTGTTCGGGACGAAGTGCCTAGCTCTCAGAGTTCCAACTTAAGAAGATAAGGAGCAGATATAGGCATCGCCATTTATCATTGACCTAAGTCGTAACCTCTTTAGCATAATACTTCTTGAGGAATCGACCGTTTATTGGTTGATATATTCTTTCTCTGTGCATATTCACGGGTTGGTAAGTTCCATCTTGGTAGACTTCCTCGATAACATACGGACGCTCATAGTTTGGCTCGAACTTCCCCCGCTTTGCGCGGTTAGGGATCATGGGCCGTTTGACAACCAGTACGAGTTCATCTTGGCAGAATGTCCTCGGTCTGGTCAATCTTTCATATGATTGGATCATTCTCGCTCGATAGGCTTCTAGGCTTTGCTGTGCTGCGAGACGGGTCTCGTCAAGTGCGTCGAGTTCTTCAAGCTGGAGGTGAGCGTTATCCTCATCCGTGAGCTAGTGGTGAACTGCCATTCTTAACGAGAGAAGTTCTATTTCAGCGGAAACACTGCTTCGGCTCCAAACACTACGATTGTTTTTGCGGCTGTCAGGACCATTTTATAGGGTCTTTATGATGCCATGGATCAAGACTAGTTCAAATTAATCAAGTACAAGCTTGGGAACCAAGTATAAAGAAAAATAATGATAATTAAGCTTGGGAACAAAGTTTGTGCAAGTGATCATGAATTAAATAAGTCAAGAAAAATGTAGCTCATTTGCTAAATGCTTATACATGTTTAATTTTTGACAAAATCAAAGAATTTCTAGTATGTATGCCTCAAAATTAAAAAAAATTGAGTTAAGCAGCTCTGAACGCCTCATAGTTTACCCCTTAGAACACATTTACCCCTCAGGTGATTTATTGCAGTAGACACCTACTCTTCACTCAAACTAAACTCTAAACAACTCAAATGATTGTCGGATTTTACTCTAGAACGTGTTGTGAATTTTAGAGTAGAATTACGTGTTTTTCTGAGGGCTAAGGTCGATGAACAAGGAAGGCATTTGTGCTAACAAATCACATGAGGGGAGATATGTACCATACAGGGCAAACTATTAAGGGATTTGTGCAATATTTAACCATAATTTTGTTTAATATACTCCTGCAAATATTACATTTATCTATGTATATATCTGCTCTCAAAACTCCTCCAGTACCTCAATAATCAAAAGAATGTCCTCAAAAGCTTTCTATATGATAGTGATTATACATTGCCTGTTTCAAGAAGAACTAAAGAAGCATCTATGGTTTCTTCGACAGTTACAGTTCTCATCATCCATCTCCTCAGCCAACTTATTACAAGGCTTTATCTCTGTCTCCAAGCAAACTTAAGATATTCAAAGATCTCCACTGGTAGGCAATCATGTTACATATTTGTATTTCGATAACCGAAGTGTTTCAAATTTTCTTTTGCTCATTTACAGTACATTCAGCAAACAAACTCATAACTGTACCCCTCAATGAGAAGCAAACTTTGCCTAAACCATAATAACAACACCTAAATAACTCGATATGTAATCCAAATTGCTTAACCTCCTATAATAAAGCACTTATCCCACAATAATGCATGAGATGTGAGTTAAGAACAATCTACAACAGTATTAGGGAACAAGTAAGAGCACTCGAACTCTATCCATCCTCGCTTAATCAAATGGATTTATACGTGGGTCATGTTCGCTAGCCATTACCATCCCTGTGCAAAGGCATGTCGGGCACATAACCTGAGAAAAAGAAAATGCAGTTTCATGTAAAAATTATGGATGACTCAGACATGAGAAGTGCTAAGGTTGGAAATGGTAAATGGGATGGTTAAATTGATGTTATTCGATAGATTGAGTGTGAAATATGTTCTAATTCATTCTTGGCTTCATCTGTATCTTAGAATTTCCTATAGCAAATATATCATCTCTTTTCTTCTACGCTTTTTCCATGGTCCAGAAGAATTTGGAGGTTGTCAATGGGTCATTTAGGATTATGGCAAACCCCTGTTTCCTCATAGTTTTTTCATCCACGGATTTGGCTCTAACTTATGCGTTGACAGCCAGTTGTAAATTGTAGTCAAATCTTTTCATGAAGCTTTGCCTCATATAAATCACATCCGGTCCCATTTCTAGGGATAAGTCTATGGTTATTATTACTATGATGATGATGATGATGATGATGATGAGATGAATTCAGTAATTATTCTGCTTTATTCTGATGTAATTAGGGACTTTATCTTATCATATTAAATATAGAGGTGGTATGAATAAGTGTAATCTCCCCCATAATGAAACTGTGGCTTTCGCATCTAACAAGAAGATACCAATTACCAAGTACTATATATATGAGTAAAACATAAATTATTTTCTGAAAGTTGAGAATATACGATGATTAACATTATAATTATTCAGTCATGGTTTTGATCAACGTCCAATACCTTTCCAGCCCCCGAGCAATTTGGACACCTCTGAGTCGATGGTGCACTCAAAGGATAGTCACAACCACCATTTATAGAAACTGGTTCCGCGCTTACAAACATGCCACTGGCAGAGCATCGAGCACACGCCAAATAACCTGTTGGTCCACACAAGCACCAATCATCATCTCATCAATCTCATCAATGCTTCTCATATCTTATTAACTATAAGTTTCTTTTGCTTGTAGGTGTGTAAATTTGAATAAGAAAATGAAGCCTAACGTGTCACTGTTCGTCGACGCTGACCTGGCAACATTTTATTGGATGATACCTATTAATTAAATTGATGTGACATCTCTCTCAAATTGAATACTGGATTCACATTATGCAACATCTCTTCAGTTCATATGCAACACCAAATGAGATATCGCCAAGTCAGCTCTACGCTAGGATGTGCACCCCAAAATGACACTTTAGGCCCCAAATTTCATTTAAGATACGGTTATTTTTTTACTTATAACAGTTAAAACTTAAAACAGAACAAACATATGAATAATATGTACATCTTTTACTTCTATTTCATATGGATTTCATATGCAGGAAATTAGGCTTTGAAGGATACACATGCTCAAGGTTCTTAGAGGGTAACAAAGATATATGATTTGTGTGAAAAAATTGGGTCATAATAAAAAATATTATCTCATTCCGAGTTGGGGTTCATCGAAACAAAGTTAACTAATTTTATATTTTAAAAAAGGCTTAATTCCAAAAAAAAACTTTTTAGCTAAAATACGAGAAACCCTCAAATAGTGTAAAAATACACGAGAAACTACCACAAAATTTTCAAAATACACAAGAAACTCCCAAAAAACTTTTTAAAAAACTACGAGAAAACCCCAAAAATCATGTGCCACGTCAGCAAAAAATAGCACAAAACTGCATATCATTGGGGTTTCTCGTAATTTTGAAACCATTTGGGGGTTTCTCGTATTTTAGCTAAAAGGTTTGGTTTTTTTTTTTGGAATTACGCCTTTAAAAAAAGTCAACTTCTATGAGGTGAATGTTTAAGGAAAAAAAATACAACTAATGACCATTGAAAATTCCTTCGACAAGATAAGCTCATACCTGTACCGTGGCAATATTTGCATCTCTTCTTTTCTTGTTGCTCGACATTGTTGACCTCAACCAACATTAAGGCTGATATCACACCAACTGCCCCGCCCGAAAAGGATGCAACTATGGGATCTACCTGACTGAATCAATATATAATATAATTTCAGAAACAAAAAATAAAAGAAGTGTGTGATATCCACAAGCAGGTAATTTGGTTATAGGGTAACCTTAATTGTAGTGGCAAATGCATGTTCCGTATAAAATCTTCATATGAAGTACCGCCCAAGCCTAACTTCAGTTCCAACTGCAGAAAAAATAGTGTGAAGCTTTACATCTTTAGCCCAATAGAGGTCATTTTAATGATGATACGAGGAGGAAATGTTTACTTGAACTTGGCATATATTGTGCAAGGAGAATTTGAAAAGTCTGCGATAAATGATTCAGCCAAAAAACTGAATGAATAGTGAAGGCAAATGTGGATAATTTTAACAAATTTAATATCCGAAAGACTAGCGTTGAAGAACCATAATATTGTTAACAAAAATCATAGATAACATGGTTCATCCATTTCATTATGGCATATGCCCAGAGAGTGAAAAAAAATCATAACATCATAGCTGAAATTGTACTCTAGATACTTAGCTCCTCATGACAAGATATATATCAATATGTGCATAGGTATAATGTACCTTTACATCTAGCATTGTCTATACCGTGAATTGGGCACAAAGGTAGCAACTAACAATGCTATATGGATAGAGCACAATCAATAAGCTAGAACGAGAATGGGGTACAAAGGTGGGTAGGCTATATGCAAAGAGCACAATTAACTAAAATTTTTCAAAGAAGTCAGGATAACTACAAGAAGAAAACAAAGAAGCATAAGCTTACAATTGGTGCGAGAAGGCCTCCAAAGACTATTATCCCGGATACAAAAGAGAATGATGTCAGGTATAGCTGCTTCAAAGTTTTTGTCGTCTATATAAGGAACATACAGAAAAGGATAAGTTAACATTGGCATAAAAGTAAAAATGCCTTCATATTAAAAACATAAATAATTTCAGAATATCACCATATTGGGGATGAATGGTATAGTTGACGGCATATCAGGCATCTCATTTTCCTCAATACTTTCATCAATATATTCGGCGCTCTTTATGCGCTGCTGCACCCGCAATCTCCTGACCTGATTTTTTTATTTATAAAACGAAGGTAAAATAAATTTTTAAGAAATACATTGACATATAATGTATGCTGCGGGCTTTATCGAATAGTCAATGTTTTCTTTCCTTTCTTCCTTTCATTTCATTCATTTTAAAGAAGGAATTAATCTAGATGTGTTGTGAAGTAGTAGATTCTTAGTATGTAAAAACAAAGATGAACATGGGTAAATTCAACAAGTTCATGTTTCACCTCTTCCATGAGAAGGAAAATTTTGTTCCGTCGACTTCTAATATTGTCTTGAATTTCTTGCAGCTGCATCTGCATAAAATCCTGGACTGTCTCTGGGCCTTCAATAATACAAAAGCTGAGCAAAATATTAAATGAGTACAATTAGTATATTTAGTAACCAAAAAAAATTCTTCAAAATTTCCTAATCCTGATAAGCATGAAAGAACCTATGGTTGCAAAAAACACTTCAGGCCCTGTTGGATACAAAGTTAGGATAACCATGATTTATTTTAAAGTGGAGGTAGGATGCATGCAAACTATGGTTTGCAAGTCCTAAACTACAAAAAAAGGAGTTTACTAAATTTTGATCAGATTGGAGTTGAGATAATTGTGGTTTAAGGCGGAAAATCTGCTGTTATCTCAACTCCAAAATGGTCGCCAAACATGCCAAAGTTAGCATTTTAGAGTTAACTTTTGCTAACTTATTGAAACCACGGTTTACAAAACTTAACTCCATCCGCAAACAGGCCCTCATTCTTTTTAACACAACAATGAGGTCTGGTCCTCACATATGCTACAATCTAAAGCTATCAATGATAACTATGGACTAAGCCAGAGTTAAGGTCTTCGGGCCTGTTTGGCAATGGAGTTGAGTTTTGTAAAATGTGATTCAATAAAGTCAGCAAAAGTTAACTCCAAAATGCTAGCTTTGCCTTGTTTGGCTACCATTTTGGAGTTGAGGTAACTGCAATTTTTCAGTCTTAAACTGCGGTTATCTCAACTCCAATCTGATTAAAGCTTATTAAACTCCATTTTTGGAGTTTGGGGCATGCAAACTATGGTTTGCATGCCTCCTACCTCCACTTTAAAATAAACCATGGTTATCCTAACTTTGCAACTAAATAGGGCCTTAGATTCTACAGAGACATTAAATTTATGAAAACACGTGTTTCTGTCCTTTGCACACTATTTCAGAATCAAAACATCACGATATAACTGGACTTGCAACAAAATTATCATGCATACTCAAGTGTCTTCTCTCTTCTTTGTGGGTGGGCTATTTCTACTTATAATTTTCCATTTCAAACAAGAACGTGTTACATATTGAGAAATTGACTTTTACATACACCATAAGCAAGAGCAAAGCTCTAATATCGACCCTAACCAGATAAAAAGATTTGTTTCATAATCGCTCTTGGTTCAACAGTTAACAGCAAAAAACAATTGAGTAAACCACTAAAAAATCCAGCTAACATACAGCTTGATAAGCTTTTAATTTGCTTCTTGCACTTGCCAATATTTTAGAAATAACCAGGTTGTAATTTCTTGTAACTGTACACAATATTTCAATGGAGAATAAGCTCATCTAATTTACACAAACTAAACACAAATGAACCAAAAAAGCAATTCCACCTCAATTTCTCAATTCAAAACCAAATAAAATTGACAAAAAATTTACCCCGACCCATTCTCTCCAGCTGAGAACGACTCATCACTCGACGAACAGCAAATCGGGCGTCGTAGCCCATTCAACCCTCGCCCAATTCGAAGAAACCGATGAGATTTCGATCGATTGACATCGCTGGAGATGAACATTAGGGTTTTGGGCGAAGGGGAAGATGATGCCCTTCGAAGAGGAACGATGGATGCGATGGCAGAAGAAGCCATCGACGATCGTTTATCCCCAAATTGGGATCGAGGTGGGGATTTAATATGTTTTGATGCAAACTATAAATTAGGGTTTTTTAAATAATTTTTTTATAAATTTGGGAATCTGAATGAAGAATCTGATTTGGCATAAAGAAACAATCTAAAGACCTAAACCCATTTGGCCATTTCTTTTTGTCCACTATGGAACGAGAGGATAAACTCATGAGACCAATTCACACAAACGCTGTTAAACGAGCCAAACTAGCCAAGCTTCCTGTTGTTCGTTTTGACTGAATCATTTAAACGAGTTTAAAACTTGTTTGAGCTCTGCTTGTTTATTTGAGCCCAAACGAGATTTCACCGAGGTCTAGTCGAGCATCGAGCTTTGTCGGTCATATTTAAAATCTAGAAAAATAGCTGCAAATAATCACAATAACATATGAAAAACATACGGATGATAATTTATTTTTTTGAACTGGTAATAAGCCTCGGCTATGGACACAACACGCACACGTACACAACACGGTGAACACACATCCAGGGACTCATGAGCTTGCCTCGCACTCTCCCCAAAAAGGGAAATGTTATACCAATTGAGTTATTGCTCATTGGTGCCGATATCTAGTTTCTTTGAGATTTTTGGTATAACAATATTTGTACTAAATGTTTATTATGATCTGAGTTTCAAGTTAATGTTGATAAGTTGCTGAATATAATTTGAATTTAAGAACAAGTAACTATTTTATTGCTTCTACTAAATATTAAATAAACCATAAATTATTTGATCATGCATGAGCCTTAACGAGCCGAGCCTGAACACGAACCGGTACCGAGCAAGGTATGCTCATATTTGTTCGTTTATTTTGATATTCAATTTTTGCTCATGCTCGACTAGTTTAGCTACCAAATAAGCTTGAACGAGCTTTTACTTAGCCAATCTGATCCGAGCTTTCTAACTTCAAGCTTTTTAAACAATTTTATTTGCTAAATCCTAACTTTATGGATTTAAGTCCCATTAAGAATTTGCTATTTAAATTTGGAATGAGAATAAATATAAGGGTAAATTACACTAAAATACCCTTTCCTATGATAGTTTTCACTAAAATGCCTTAAAGTGCTGTTTCTTAAGGGATTCATTTCATTAAAATACCCACAAAAACAGCAAATTAGGTATTTAACTATAAACAAAATACCTTAAAGTACATAGGGGTATTTTAGTGTAACTTACCCTAAATAAAATGACAATGTGTGTAAATGTTATTTTCAAAGATGCAACATTCATTCACCGCACCTAATTTGACTGCAGCAATTGCTGCGAAATTTGCATTATGCAAATATATTTATTTGGTTAAGATGTTTGATAATTAAATAGGGGGACAAAAAATTGTGCTTGTTGGATACAAACTCTATTTTCTAACCAGCAAATAACCTTTTTATGCATTCAGAATCATCATAATAGAGAGTAGAGAACACGATTTCCTTTCAAGGGTCAAACTGATGTAAAACATTGAAAGATTGTCTTTTAACATGTTAAAAAATAAAATACTTGGATTAGGAAAAGAAAGATACATGTAGTTAAACTCAATCATGAGTTACCGTAGTAATAAAAACTATTGGGCGGGAAGAATAATGTTTTCATTAAGCAGAGCAAAGATCTTGCAAGATAAAACAAAGGGTCCGTTTTCGTGACTGGTTGCAACCGCTGTGGTTGTGAATGCAGACAACGGTCACATATGAATTTCCACGGCAAACTCCAGACATCAAAATATAAAAGTAATCGTTGCCATGTGATGATGCTCAATATTGACGATGTGAGATCAGGACACGTGGCGGATGGCGTGTCCTAAGACCCGAAATAAAGGGCCCACAGAGGCCGATCAGGCCACCCTTGTACCCGACCTACAAGCACAAGCTGGCCCTCGGGGCCCCCCTGCAAATTTGCCCTCTCGGCCCCTCAGCTCGCCCTGAGCTGCCGCAGGACCAAGACTCCTCAGCCTTCTTGCTCGGTTCCGAGCTCCCCAGCCGAGGCCGTCTTCCTCAGTCCCTCCGACCGACCAACTCCACCACTCGCAGGCGTAACCGCCGCTCCGCAAATCTCGCCACGCGCAGATTCTCCGCCAGTAACGTCCCACGCTCTACGCCATCACGATCCCCATTAATGGGCGATCCGCTCTTCACGCGGGCGTGACGTCGGGAGCGTAACGGCCGGCGAGATTCTCGCGCCTATTGCTGCGTGCTGCCGCCGCTATATAAACCCCCATCACAGAGAGATCAAGTAAGCCATTCTTGATTGCACTTAGCCGTTACTCTGCTCGGATCCAGTATTAACTTGATCGTCGGAGGGTTCTCGGTGGTACCAAACCACCCCGGGACTTCTTTGCAGGTACTTGGCGCTAAACTCCTCAAATCACCAATCTCCCCAAAACCTATTGAGACCCACACGCATCAAAAGATCACCGCCGAAATCCACTAGGAGATCAGCGGAAGACAACATCTGACGGAGACCCGAAAAGGACCTCCATCAGTTGGCGCCGTCTGTGGGAAATAACTCTACAAAACACAAAGTTGGCCTTCCGATTTTTGCCCACATGGCAATCGATCCTCCTGAAGATCCAAACACCCGCTGTCGCCTCTCTCTCAATGGGGGCGCGGACGAGCCCTCACCGAATGTCATCGGCTCCCCCACTGGCTGCCGTTTCACAGGCTCCGGCGACTGCCCGAGCAAAAGGGCTAGAGGCCGAGAGCCCATCACCTTTGGCGACGAGGATCTCCGTGGCATATCCGTGCCCCACAACGACCCACTGGTGATCACAGCCCAAATCCACCGGTATGAGGTCCACCGGATACTCGTCGATTCGGGCAGTTCGGCGGACATCCTCTTCTACGACTGCTTCTTGCGTATGGGGCTCACCCTAGCAGACCTGAAACCGACCTCTCACGTCCTCTCGGGGTTCACCAACCACTCTATCCCGGCGCAAGGGGTGGTCACCCTGCAGTTCACGATCGGGAGCCCGGCCACACGTGCACACTGCCTGTGGACTTCATCGTAGCGAAAGTCCCGTCGGCCTACAACGTCCTCCTTGGCCGCCCGACGCTGAACTCCCTCCAGGCCCAGATCTCAACCTACCACCTGGCGATAAAATTCCCTCTCGATCGGGGCGGGATAGGTCGGGGCATACGGGAGCCAGCGGGTCGCGAAGATAGGCCTTACCGAAACGTCTTCGCGCGAGTAGCCTGCCGACGGCGCCGAGGCGTGTGACGACATCAAAGGTTCCCTGGACACCCGAGACGAGCGGAAGGAGGTCCGTGGAGCACCGGTCGAACCTCTGACCGAGGTGCCCCTAACAGAAGGAGACCAGGGAAAAACCGTCCAGGTCGGATTGCTCCTGACGGGGACTCAGTGGGATGACCTGATCAGATTCCTCAGAAGCAACTCCGACGTCTTCGCCTAGACGCCTGCTGACATGCCTGGGATAGACCCCAAAATCATCTCCCATAAGCTCGGGGTTGATCCAGCAGCCCGGCCCGTCAGGCAGAAGAAAAGAAGCTTCGCCCCGGTCAAACAGAAGGCTATCGAAGAGGAGGTTGATCGGCTCCTCGCCGCCAACTTCATCAGAAATGTGCCCTACTCGGAGTGGCTGGCAAACGTAGTTCTGGTCAAGAAGTCAAGCGGGAAGTGGCGTATGTGCGTCGACTTCACCGACCTCAATAAGGCCTGCCCCAAGGACAACTTTCCGCTCCCCTGCATAGACCAGCTCGTCGACAGCTCGACCGGCCACGAGCTGTTGAGCTTCATGGACGCTTTCTCCGGCTACAACCAAATCCGTATGAATCCTGAAGATGAAGATCTGACCGCATTCGCAACGGACCGGAGAGTGTACTGCTACAAGGTGATGCCCTTCGGCCTCAAGAACGCCGGGGCTACGTACCAAAGGCCGGTCAACTGCATGTTCAAGCCACAGATCGGCAGGAATATGGAAGTCTACGTTGACGACATGCTCGTCAAGTCCACATCGTCGGCATACCATGCCAAGGACCTGGGCGAGGCTTTCAAAGTGCTCCGCAAGTTCAACATGAAACTAAACCCCGCCAAGTGCGCATTCGGAGTCACCGGGGGAAAGTTCCTCGGGTTCATAGTCACTCACCGCGGAATTGAAGCTAACCCAGAGAAGATCAACGCTATCCTGAACATGGTTGCGCCCAAGACCAACCTCGAGATCATGCGGCTCACGGGACGGGTCGCCGCTCTGAGCCGTTTCATGTCCAGGTCGGGGGAGAAGTGCCTTCCGTTCTTTAAGGCGCTGAGGAAAATTCCGAGGTTCGAGTGGTCGGAGGAATGCCAAGCCGTCTTCGACCAATTGAAGAAGCACCTCACAACGCCGCCGCTGCTCACCCGGCCAGTGGAAGGGGACGAGCTGTCGCTGTATCTGGCAGTATCCGACCAAACAGCAGGCTCGGTGCTCGTCCGGGAGGCCGAGGGGGCGCAGAAGCCGGTGTACTATGTGAGCCACGTGTTTAAGGACGCGGAAACGAGATACCCCGCCATAGAGAAAATTGTCTTAGCTCTCGTGGTAACCTCGCGGAAGCTGCGGCACTACTTCCAAGAACACACCATCATCGTCCTCACCGAGCGCCCGTTGGGAGCCATCCTTATTGGGGTACGGCTGTGCCCCGGCCGTCAATCCAACGCTGGATGCGGAACAAAAACTTTTTACAAATCCGGCGCCACCGCAACCCAAATACCCGGATCGTTCCATTAACCGTAAACTAGCAAAATGTAAAAAGAGTTAGGAAATTATAACGATCGATCCGTGTCCTTCGGTCTTTAATCTCCGCACCAAGCTCCCCGCTGCTGCGCCGACGAAGTCCGCTCCCGGTCTCGCTCGTCAAAGGGGCACCACGTCAATGAATCTTTATACGGGCTCCCGCCTCGAACCGAGGCAACTCGGACATGAAGTTTGCTAGTCGACATATCCAAGAATGAAGTAGAGAAAGTGTAGAATATTTTGTCTCAAGATACCCGACGAATCGGATGGAGGTAAATCGGAGTTGCCAAGGAGGTAATGTGAGCAAAAGAATTTTCAAGCTTGCCAAAAGAGAATGGGGCTCGGCCAAGAACAAAACCACAGCCTCAGGAAAGATGAATGGGATGCTCTCTGGGGATCCATCAAGTGTAGTGGTGCTCACAAAAAAATGAAGCATGCATATAAATTAATCACACTAGATTAATTCATATAGCCCCCACAAGCTTACAGCCACTCAAAACCAATGTCCTCTCCTCGCCACAAAAAAGCCCTCGCTTATTAAACTTGCGCAGTTGCAGATAGCCCCCCACTAACCAAGATCAGCCACCATCGTTCACAGCCCGTGACTAATAAATGCAGCCCCTGTTCACCTCACTCACCCAGGCCCGTGCCAAACAACAGTGCTCGGCCAGAAATCCAAGGGAAGAAAATGTCAAAGCCAAATAGTCAAATTGCTCACAATGATCAAGAAGTTTTGAGACGGAAAAAAGGGAAACTGGCAACTCCCAAAATAAATTCCGTAACGAATTACGAGATTATTCCTCAACTGTAAATACATACCCGTATTTGTATTCCGACCGAATACAAATGCAATGAGACAAAAATATTCCTACAATATAATACTAGGATCTGGCTTAAACCAAAACCCGCTAGTATTATCCGTCCAATCATGAGCCGTACCCAAGTGTACAGATATGATCGAACCCCACCATATATCCATACGGCCTCTACAACGTTTCGCCCGAACTTGGGAAACTGTCTGTGGGGGACTCTAATGACTCATCAATACACTGGAACTGGGTATAACCATTAGTACGTCAGAGGTACTAACTGTACCTAATGGTTGCCGATGTATTGATCGGAAGGGAAACTGACGAGTGAACTCATCCAGAAACCATACTGAGCCTGACAGTGACAATATCCGTACAGTCCGGTCCGTTCATCTATGAGTATCGCATATCGGGCCTAGGGGGCTGGTAAACGTCAGACCCCAAATAGCGGTATAAGTCATGTCGGAGAGTAGCCCAGAACACCCTGAGATACTACTAGAACACCTACCAGTAAATCTCGATTACCCTGGTCAGGGATTTCGTGTAATGGCTCTCCTAAACACAGCGCGATCTCACCCCCAATACCGGGAGAGAGGAATCCCCGATGATCCGCTCACTGCCTCCATGTGGTTCGGGACTGTACCCAACTAAAACCTGTTTGCACGACTCCTTTGAGCCGTGGTAGGGTAGTAATCAAAGCACAGTGGGAACTCTCACGAGACAAATGACGATCTCAGGTTGACAGACTAACCTGTACACATGTCACCTGGGAACTGCTATCTGACGATATGTATAATACCAACTAGCATGTTCCCGGCGAGTCCTGTCCGATGTACTCATAACCCAATGAGCACCTGTATACATCTTAGGTGAACCAACTGAAACCAATGGCTTGTGAGACAGGCCACCGCCCCTCGTCGGGGTCTCGACTGTATACACTAGTCTACTCTGGAGTATCGATGCCCTGTCTCGAAACTCCCACGACTAGGGACACTTTAAGGATATACTTATAGACCCCAGCTCCCACGTATATGATCGCCATCATACTGCTGGCAGTCAAGCAAGAATCCTATGGGCTCTAGCAACATGCAATAGTGAACTAAAGCATGTACACGATGATAAAGACAAACCAGATAGCATACTATCATCTCGAGCAAGACTGTCATAACGGTATAGGTCCTCCCTCAATCATTGCAATCACGTACCTGCGATCCAATAATTGACTTTGAGGGCACTATATCCAACAATCTCCCACCTGCACTTAAGGCTAATTATTGGGATGTCGCGTACTCACAGCTCGTGTGATACCGAACATCCAACTCCTCTACTAATCAGTTTCACAAAGCTCGTTTGTAAAACTATTGTGTTCGAAAAATAGCCTCAGTGAGTGGATCCGCCCTGATGTCTCTTTCTATGTCTCTCTTTTTTTCAAGCTCGCGGAGAAAACCATCTCCCGAAATGAGCAATACCTGTCTTAGAATATGACTGGATATCCGATGGGACCCAGTTCATAAATGAACTCTAAATCCAGCAAATTTCTTAGACTGTATCGTCAATTGAATTTAATCAGTATTCTGCACCATGCCTCCCTCAGTATCCGCTTGGACCACCTGTCCAAACTACTGCCCCTCGTCAGAGGGAAAACTATAATTCGGACAGTCACTCTGTCATCCGGGTCACCTTGGAAGCCTGGAATGATAACTGTCTCCCAAAGGAGGCTGTCGTTATCAAATCCTTAGAACAACCACTTATGTTCATAAGCTGCTTCCGAACATTTCTCCAGGATTGGAATAATATATCAACCTATTGCATCTAGTGCAAAAACAACATATGATATTATATCCATATTCTATGTGGAGAAACTACTGTGTGACAACCACGGTATAACCGATCGTAGTGTAGGAATTTCACTTCCTACTATGTGTATGTCATCCAAGTACCAGGACATCACACCCTACTACCTTCTTAATAGATCCATCTCCTATTCTGATGAAATCAAAACCTATGACTGTCACATCAAAAATAGATGATCTATCTCCGCTATATCTGCTTTGGTCTATAAATAGACATAAGCTACTTATCCACTATGCTTCCGCTGCTCGCTCTGACTACAACAACCCTCTGGCAGAGTCATATACACGTGCACTTCTAAAGCTAGTTTAGAACGACGCTATACTCATCCTCCTGCCGGGTCTCATAGTATGGAACAACAGTAGTGTCAAGTCTGGGTAAACAAGAACCTCCCTGTCACCGTCCTTGAGGCTACCAGAGTAGATCTCGGGTGCCTGAGGTTACCCACCATATCTGCAGAGTGGCTAACGGAATGTCAATCCTGATTGAATTTTTAGGTCCTATTAAATTTTCCGTAATCGTTCGTGGTTCTGGAATCACTTCCAGTTCTACCATACTCCCACTATTGTTTTCTGAAAAAGTCCATTTTACTAAAACTGTGGAGAGTTAAGAACAATATCACTATTGATCTTCCAGATGGTAGAAAATCAACCCTCGTCAAAGCCCGGGTTAACCCACAAACTGCCATTACAGAAACGTGTCTTGAGTTATCCGGAGTCTGGTTTTAAGCATAAGCCGGACAACTCTCTGTACCTTAACATCGTTAAGATACGAACCATTCTATATACAATATAGAAATAGAGGCACTGATTTAATTGGAACCAGATTCAAATCATGCAGCTGTCTCCAGTGCATGTTAACTCAATGGAGAGAGGACGATCAGCATTACTCAACTTAGGAGTGCATCCAATTATGAGTAACCTGAAAGAGAAACAAGTTTCTCAAAACCATTACTATCAACTGAATACCTCATACAAGTATCTACATTTTCGATCACCTTGAAGAATCCTGATACTTGCAACATATGGTTCTCTACTTTATTCCCGTACCTATAACTTCTCAAACTTGGACCTTGTATTTCTACAAAACATTTGTCTAA
Source organism: Agapanthus africanus (assembly GCA_030015575.1). Taxonomy (NCBI): domain Eukaryota; kingdom Viridiplantae; phylum Streptophyta; class Magnoliopsida; order Asparagales; family Amaryllidaceae; genus Agapanthus; species Agapanthus africanus. The sequence continues at coordinate 421,765,072 of JASDDO010000010.1, read as the reverse complement.
AACTTGAGAAGTCACAAGTAAACAGAATACAGTACGAGGACCAACTCCTTTGTCCTAATGGACACTGGAAAATCTACAATACTTTGTATAAGTCCCCTGAGTTGTATAACTCAAATTCTGTGCGTCGTAGGTTGAAAACTGTATCCAAGCGATTTCCTTAAATATCACCAATTACAACGAATTCCGATATAATGAGGATGATCACCTAATTCCCAATAACTTACTCCCACTCATCATCTGTAAAACCATACAGATGTGAGAATTATACCTAGTAAATACATATCCTGGAGCAAGGGTCTAATTGGGAAATCAGTTTCTATTAACAATACATAGTGAAACTGAAAACATGAATATGTTTCGAAAGGGTATCCGGGTATTCATAGAAATGCCTCTTCCATTATTCAGATTCATGACTGTAACCGTATATTTCCCTGCAGATTAATGCCTCTCTCCAATTCCCTTTATTTGTCTTTAGTCGTTACCTTCTGCACACCATCGTTAGGCTTAATGGTTTTCTTCCTTCTCTACCTTTCGGCACCAGCCTATGGTTTGGAAGCAGACTATCCAATAAGCATAATAGGTGTACTCTCCTAATCCTAGGAGCACTCGCAACCTGAGAGAAGGTAATGATAAAAGACAACTGAATAAAACTTATTCCTATTTCTCCTGAACCAGAATCCATCCACGAAAAATTTCCTTCGAGTTCGTATATAACCATACGATGGATTTATCCAATGGAATTGGATGTTCGTAGTGTTACGGGGTGTTCTGGAGAAATACAAAGGTGAAGAAGGAGTGGCGATGAAATACGTGCTTGGGTCGTGAATGATTACAGTCGCAATTTACTTTGCCCTCTTTCTTATCTCTTTATTTGTCTCTACTTATTACCTTCTGTACACCCAACTTAGGCTAATTGGTTTTCTTCATTCCCTACCTTTCGGCACCTGTCTATGATTTGGAAGAAGACTATCCAATAAGCGTAATAGGTGTACCCTCTCCTAATCCTAGGAGCCCTCACAACCTGAGAGAAGGTAAATGGAAAAGACAACTGAATAATCCTATTCAATCTCTCCAAAACCAGAATCCATCCTCGAAGAAGTTCTTCCGAGTTCGTATATAACCATACGATGGATTTATCCAATGGAAGTGGATGTTCGTAATAATACGGGGTGTTCTGGAGAAATACAAAGGGTAAAAGAGAGAGTGGCAATGATGTATGCAACTCAGACAATCCAAAAGCCAGCGTTTTAAGAAAGTTCGGTTAACTTGGTTACTGAGTTGTAGTCTAGGGTCGGGTCATGGTCACAGTCAAAGAGAGAAAAAGTAGAAACACTCTGCGTGCACTCTAACCTAGATCAGAATGGTTAATCATTTTATCTAATCAGGAAGCCTCCCACTGTATCCTCAAATTCTCCTCCAAACCTGAAAGAAGAATTAGTCGGGGTAACCCGAGGAGTAAACCAACTCATCAGTGGGAATCGGGATCCAACTATCATCGCATGATAACGTGATGGAAGCCACTCACGTCATCACACACCAGAAGGTATGCGCATGCCTGGCAAGTTTCCTATATGTTTGAAACTCCCGATGTGTGTTTTTTTTTACCCCTAGGACCCAAGTGACCTTGACACAGTCAACATATCAAAGGATCCTAGTCAAGTTCAACCCGTCATTATCTTGATTGCATTAAACCCATCCGTACGAGTCCTTGACACAGTCAACATGACCGTACGACTGTCCTAACCAATCCACCTATCCATGCGACAGAAAAGTATTATAGAGCTACCGCACACTACGCCTTGACACAGTCAACATACGTAGCACGAATACTAAGCAATACTAATCTGAAATGACGGAGGGCTACGGCTGGTTTTTGGCGAAAACCCATTAATATAATGAACTTGATATCGTTAAAGGAACCGGATAGCTTTTTATAAAAATTATAGTGGCGAAAACCTTTGCTAAAGAGGTCACTCCCGGTGAAGGGATCTCGGCTCTTTCCTCGTGGAATGAGATGCAGGATATTCCAAACTGAATACTACGATGCAAAGAAAAAAGTAATCGACTATAGTGAAGTTATTACCCTGACGCAAACCTCTGTCCAAGGGGTTACTCCCGATGAAGGGATCTCGGTCCTTACCTCGTCGAATGAGGTGCTGGATATTCATAACCAAATACCACTGTGCAAAACAAAAGATAACGTCCTTGCAATAACAGCTTTTTGAAAATTTGGTTCCAACAACATCAAATATAGGTTTGTTTTCCTTGCATTGATAAGAATCAACGCAGTCCCATCAATTGATCACACCAGAAAAGAACGAAAATATGATGTACGTATATGACATTCGCATTCGCCACTGGGTCCCGTCATCACCCGTTAGGTTACTTAACTAACGACAGAGCGGGGACTGGACTAGCGCGGGTGCAAAACATATACAACATCTACTAGTATATATATCAATATATAATAATCACTCCAGGTATGATAAATGCAACATCACAGAAAAGTAATAAGCATCACAGAACAATACAAATAATCTGGGATCCCCGGGTTTCCTTTGAGCCGCAAATAAAACCCGACGTTCCCCTAGTCGTGTGGATAGCCTGTGCAATGAAACCTAGACCCCTACGAGCGCGGCAAATTACCCGCCAAAACCTGAAGCGAGGCAGCCCCCTTCAACAAAGTGAATGGACCACCCAGCACTTCACGGAATCCGGTAACTTGAGCACCCCTCCTTGGGTCAACCTGTACCCCTTACGAGTGCGGCGAATAGCCCGCCAATTCTAGAGTGAAGTCCCCTCCGTCTCAATGCCATGAGATGCGGGCCCACCGCCCTCTAGAACCCGGCTATCCGTGCACCCCCACCACGGGGTAATCCTAATACAGAAAAGAAAATATATACAACGGGTATATCGACCTCATCCCGGTCGTGCCCCAAAAGAATAATATACAAACAGGCAGTGACGGAAGTCCACATGTCGGACGCTCGCTCCGCAATATCAAATGTACAAATAAATCCAAACTGCACTACCATTGCACAGGAGCTATCCACCACGACAAATCCACAATATCACAGCACAACACAGAACATCAACGTGAATATCACGTTCGCAAAAACCGTCTAAAAGAACTATAGCAATCAGACAAGTTTTACCGATCAAATGACATTCACGGTAGCAGATGCTAAACTAGGTACTGATAATTACACAGTTAAAATTTCGATCGATTAAATTTTCCGTCTAGCCCCAAGTGCAAAGCAGTACTCAAGAGAATCTGGGCTAAATCTAAACATTACAAAAAATCATTTTTCCAACACAGAGCGCTCCTGAAGAAATTTGGGAGAAAAATTCCAAATGTGTGCCGCGCTTCCGCGGCCGATGCGCACATTCCGCCGCGGAAACGCGGCCATATGGTGGATTCAGGCCACCAAATTTCTTGAGGTGCCCTACGTTTGCCTGCACGGATTTTTAAGCTATACAAAACGATTTTCCAAGCAAGTTTTAAATCGACAGAAAATAGGCAAATTGGAAAATTGATTGGGAAATTTTGATCGATCAATATTGTAACTTCGTGCAACCAAGCTAGTAAGCGGTTAATGGCGTGGCTCTGATACCATGTTGGGGTACGGCTGCGTCCTGGCCGTCAATCCGACACCGGATGCGGAACAAAAACTTTTTACAAATCCGGCGCCACCGCAACCCAAATACCCGGATCGTTCCATTAACCGTAAACCAGCAAAATGTAAAAGGAGTTAGGAAATTATATCGATCGATCCGTATCCTTCGGTCTTTAATCTCCGCACCAAGCTCCCCGCTGCTGCGCTGACGAAGTCCACTCCCGGTCTCCCTCGTCAAAGGGGCACCACGTCAATGAATCTTTATACGGGCTTCCGCCTTGAACCGAGGCAATTCGGACATGAAGTTTGCTAGCCGACATATCCAAGAATGAAGTAGAGAAAGTGTAGAATATTTTGTCTCAAGATACCCGACGAATCGAATGGAGGTAAATCGGAGTTGCCAAGAAGGTAATGTGAGCAAAAGAATTTTCAAGCTTGCCAAAAGTGAATGGGGCTCGGCCAAGAACAAAACCACAGCTTCAGGAAAGATGAATGGGATGCTCTCTGGGGATCTATCAAGTGTAGTGGTGCTCACAAAAAATGAAGCATGAATATAAATTAATCACGCCACTAGATTAATTCATATAGACCCCTCAGGCTTACAGCCACTCAAAACCAATGTCCTCTCCTCACCACAAAAAGGCCCTTGCTTATTAAACTTGCACGGTTGCAAATAGGCCCGCGCTAACCAAAATCAGCCACCATCATTCACAGCCCATGGCTAATAAATGCAGCCCCTGTTCACCTCACCCGCCCAAGCCCGTGCCAAACAACAGTGCTCGGCCAGAAATCCATAGGAAGAAAATGTCAGAGCCAAATAATCAAATCGCTCACAATGATCAAGAAGTTTTGAGACGGAAAAAAAGGAAACTGGCAACTCCTAAAATAAATCCCGTAACGAATTATGAGATTATACCTCAACTGTAAATACATACCCGCATTTGTATTCCGACCGAATACAAATGCAATGAGACAAAAATATTCCTACAATATAATACTAGGGTCCGGCTTAAACCAAAGCCCGCTAGTACTATCCGTCCGATCAAGAGCCGTGCCCAAGTGCACAGATAAGATCGAACCCCGCCATATATCCATACGGCCTCTACAACGTTTCGCCCGAACTTGGGAAACTGTCTGTGGGGGACTCTAATGACTCATCAATATACTGGCACTGGGTATAACTACTAGCACGTCAGAGGTATTAGCTGTACGTAACGGTTGCCGATGTATTGATCGGAAGGGAAGCTGACGAGTGAACTCATCCAGAAACCGTACTGAGCCTGATAGTGACAATATCCGTACAGTCCGGTCCGTTCGTCTATGAGTATCGCATATCGGGTCTAGGGGGCTGGTAAACGTCAGACCCCCAATAGCGGTATAAGTCGTGTCGGAGAGTAGCCCAGAACACCCTGAGATACTACTGGAATACCTACCGGTAAATCTCGATTACCCTGGCCAGGGATTTCGTGTAATGGCTCTCCTAAACACAGCGCGATCTCACCTCCAATACCGGGAGAGACGAATCCCCGATGATCCGCTCACTGCCTCCATGTGGCTCGGGACTGTACCCAACTAAAACCTTTTTGCACGACTCCTTTAAGCCGTGGTAGGGCAGTAATCAAAACACAGTGGGAACTCACACGAGACAAATGACGATCTCAGATCGACAGACTAACCTGTACACATGTCATTTGGGAACTGCTATCTGACGATATGTATAATACTAATTAGCATGTTCCCGGCGAGTCCTGTCCGGTGTACTCATAACCCAATGAGCACCTGTATACATCTTAGGTGAACCAACTGACACCAATGGCTTGTGAGACTGGCCACTGCCCCTCGTCGGGGTCTCGACTGTATACACTAGTCTACTCTGGAGTATCGATGCCCTGTCTCGAAACTCCCACGACTAGGGACACTTTAAGGATGTGCTTATAGCCCCCAGCTCCCCACGTATATGATCGCCATCATACTACTGGCAGTCAAGCAAGAATCCTATGGGTTCTATCAACATGCAATAGTGAACTAAAGTATGTACACGATGATAAAGACAAACCAGATAGCATACTATCTTCTCGAGCAAGACTGTCATATCGGTATAGGTCCTCCCTCAATCATTGCAATCACGTACCTGTGATCCAATAATTGACTTTGAGGGCATTATATCCAACAATCTCCCACTTGCACTTAAGGCTAATTATTGCGATGCCGCGCACTCACAGCTCGTGTGATACCGAACATCCAACTCCTCTACTAATCAGTTTCACAAAGCTCGTTTGTAAAACTATTGTGTTCGAAAAATAGCCTCAGTGAGTGGATCTGCCCTGATGTTTCTTTCCATGTCTCTCTTTTTTTCAAGTTCGCGGAGAAAACCATCTCCCGAAATGAGCAATACTTGTCTTAGAATATGACTGGATATCCGATGGGACCCAGTTCATAAATGAACTCTAAATCCAGCAAACTTCTTAGCCTATATCGTCAACTGAATTTAATCAGTATCCTGCACCATGCCTCCCTCAGTATCCGCTTGGACCACCTGTCCAAACTACCGCCCCTCGTCAGAGGGAAAACTATAATTCTGATAGTCACTCTGTCATCCGGGTCACCTTGGAAGCCTGGAATGATAACTGTCTCCCAAAGGAGGCTGTCGTTATCAAATCCTTAGAACAACCACTTATGTTCATAAGCTGCTTCCGAACATTTCTCCAGGATTAGAATAATATATCAACCTATTGCATCTAGTTCAAAAACAACATATGATATTATATCCATATTCTATGTGGAGAAACTACTGTGTGACAACCACGGTATAACCGATCGTAGTGTAGGAATTTCACTTCCTACTATGTGTATGTCATCCAAGTACCAGGACATCACACCCTACTACCTTGTTAATAGATCCATCTCCTATTCTAATGAAGTTAAAACCTATGACTGTCACATCAAAAATAGATGATCTATCTCCGCTATATCTGCTTTGGTCTATAAATAGACATAAATTACTTATCCACTATGCTTCCGCTGCTCGCTCTGACTACAACAACCCTCTGGCAGAGTCATATACACGTGCACTTCTAAAGCTAGTTTAGAACGACGCTATACTCATCCTCCTGCCGGGTCTCATGGTCTGGAACAACAGTAATGTCAAGTCTGGGTAAACAAGAACCTCCCTATCACCGTCCTTGAGGCTACCAGAGTACCTCTCGGGTGCCTGAGGTTACCCACCATATCTGCGGAGTGGCTAACGGATGTCAATCCTGATTAGCATCTGTCCCGAATCTCAGGCAAGACGTCTGTCTTGCCGCGTCATTCGGAGGGGAACAGATTCTGGCACGCCCGGTGGGACCATTTCCTCTTTCCACTCCACACTTCGTGTGTCGTATTCGCGAACAAATCGCGGTTTGTTAATGATTGTCCTCGGGTTTCAAGTTACTATGATTTGGTCTCTTGCTTGGCGCAGAAATCAAACAGCAATGGCGTTCAACTGCTCGAACTGCTCCAACTGCAACTGCAATCGACGCTCCGCCTCATCTGGAGGTGTAGCCTATAGACCTCAGGCGGCATCACTGTTCACGATGCCGGTGGAGCAAATCACCCAGGCTACTACTGGACTATTTTTCGGGACCATGCTCCCGCCAGCGAGCTTGACTATCCCTGTACCCCTATCGAAAGCTTCAAAGAAGTCGGTCTTCGATCGGCTTGCTACTACCACGGCCTCTCCCAACGGGTCGTCCAATTCCAACTCCTCGGTCTTCACCAGGCTGAACTTGAGCTCCAAAGGGCCTACCAAGAAGCCCATAATACCTGAAGTGGCCATCCCAAAGAAGATAGCCATCCCTGCTCCTGAAGTCGTCAAGACGGCTTCTCCTGCCAGAGGGTCGGTCTTTGCGAGACTGACTGCTCCCGTTCCCGCTCCCGCTCAGAAATCTGTTTTTGACCGATTGAACACAGCTTCTCAACGAACGTCAGTCTTCAAGAGGCTGACACCCGCGACAGCCCCCCACCTGAACGAGGGGCAAGACAAAGCCGTCGCTGAACCAATCCCAACAACTCGTCATGCCCGACGTCGCCACTGGCGCCGGATAAGGAAGGCTGGGGGCAACTCGCCCTCGGGGCTAACTCCACTAGCCCCGACGGTGGAAATTAATGTTGCTGTTCAAACCGGGAATGGCTTTGAGCTGCTGAACAGGGTACGCAGGAATTCACTAACTGCAGAAACAAAGCCGGAGCAGTCTCCTCAACGGCTGTCTTCCAAAGTCTAAAAGATTTGGCGACGAGTCCGAGAATCGGTGATTGACCCGAATTCCTCCCACCAGCAAAAGAAGTCGAAAGTCCGACAGGAAGGAAACCGCCCTATTAAGCAACGGAAGACGACGGCCACCTGGGTGTCCGCTGCAACGGCCCCCTCAACCACAAGAGAAGAAGGCCGGAGAAAGTCCCTATGCCTGCGGCAGATATCAGAGGCAGTGAGCCTAAACGCCCTAAGTCCGGGGGCATGGTGGTACATACCGTCTAGATGGCGTCCGGGAAAGAGGATAGCTGTATATCCACAGGTCATAGACCGCTTACGCGATCGGTGACTAAAGCTCAAGAGCAGCAGCAGAAGCTCCAAGAAATGATGACTGCGATGGCCGCACTCACCGGGCCAAAAGAAAGCCCAGAAGTATCCTCGGATCAACGCCAGGAGCAAGAAACCGATGCCGAATTCCTTTGGAGAATACTGGAAAAGAAGGACAAAGAGGCTGCAGAACAAGCAGCCAATATAAAACGAATGGCCCTCCTTTTCCAGGACATGGTGGGTATGATGATCTAGCAGGATCCCTCAGCCGAAGATCCTTCGATTATCCTTGAAGATGACAGAGGAGAAACGTCAAATCCACCGCCGGCTCTTTCAACAGCCAAGGAGGAGACAATTTCCAAAGCTGCCCTGGATGACTACATTGCTCAGCAAATACGAGTCCACCAGGCAAATGAAGCGGCTGGTCAAGTCGTTAAAACGGGGCGACCATATTTGAGCTGGTATGATCAGATCAAATACCCGCCGGGATACACGATCCCAAAATTCCATGTCTACAATGGGACAGGCAATCCCCATCAACATGTTGCCCGGTTCAGAGCTCTTTGTGGCAACACCGGCGGCGATGATGAGCTCCTGCTTCGCCAATTCGTCGGTAGCTTATCGGAGACGGCGTTTGAATGGTACTCCGAGCTTCCGAACGACTCGTCAAAACTTTCGCTGAAATGGAGTTGTTGTTTACCCAGCGTTTCGCAAGCGCTAGCGAGCGTACTCCAATAACAACTTTGATCAATGCAAGAGTAAAGCCGGGCGAAACTTGGGTTCAATATGCAATCCGATGGCGAAACTTGTGGTCGAAGTGCGAACAGCGCATCGAAGAAGCGCCAGCGGTAGGCATGTTCGTGGGCACCTTAGATCCTTATGCAACTATTTCACAGTTCATGATGTTCTTTAAACCAACCACGTTCCAGGCCTTGATTGACAAGCTAGCTCAAATGGACCAGATGGGCCATAGACCGTCTCCTCTAAAGCCGGACTCTCGAAATGAAAAGGGGAAAGGAAAAGCGATCGTCGTCGCCAATGCTCAACAACAGCTGAGCAACTTGAAGCCGGTTGTCCGTCAAAACAATATGCGTCCATGCCTATCCCTCGAGGAGAGGCTAGGACGTCCTTACTCGTTTCCTCAAGATAAAACGAGAAGACTGTTCGAGCTGGCAGTGCGCAACAGACTCATCAATCTGCCAGATTCAAAACGTCCGTTGCAGCCAAACGACGTCAGTGATCCCAATTACTGCCCCTACCACCGAGTATTGGGTCATCCGATCGAAGATTGCTACGTCTTCAAAAACTGGATTGAAGACTAATACCAACAAGGCAAGTTCACGTTGTCCGAAAAATGGAAGGTGAACCCACCGCAACCTCATACCCCTAAAAGGGTGAATATGCCGGGGGCAACGTGCTCCCTTGTTGAAGAAGCTCCGTGGGAGGTTGTGCTATCAGCCAAAACCAAAAGGATACTGAATGATCTCCAGACATGCCCGGCAATCAAGTGGAAGAACCCGCTAGAACCCCAGATCATTGAAGGGATGTTGAAGCCGCGCCCAACTCTAAAGATCGGTGGTGATGGCCCAAGCACTCACACCCAGCCGTCAAAATCTTCAAAGAAGAAGAAGAAGAGATCCAAAAAGCCCGTGAACCCTGGCGACGAGCGCACAGACTTACAGAAACAGATTGACGCGCTGGAGGAGTATAATCAGAAGGCATGGACTCCCATCATGCTCCAAGAGTTCCTCAGCCACGTCTTTCAGGAGGAAGATGATGGAGAAAGCTCGTCGGATGAATCTGAGGGTTACATAGCAAGTTGTCATATGATCTCTCACTCGTTTACAGACGATGAAAAGACTCCTTGCACTGAGAAGCTGGGGGCAGATCCTAAACCGGAACTTCTGGGGCCATTAGATGAAACAATTGATGCATTCCTCAACGAAGCTCTTTTGAAAAGTAAAGCTGATCGAGAACGCGAGATGGTCATATTTGAAAGGGCCAAGCGCCGGCGACTAGATGAAAGAGTTGAGACACTCCCGTCAAATCAAAAGACATCCGTTGCGGATAGAAACAAATTCAAGACGAGGAAAAGGTTTGCTAAAGCCATATCAATGGGGATGAAGCTACCACCCTCTGAAGGAAACATTGTCGGCAAAGTAGAAATGCACCCTTCCTACTGCTTATATCATCGAAAGATTTCGCACCCCACCGAAGAATGCAGAGCTTTCAATAAATGGTGGCAGGGGTATGTTGTTCACCGGCAACATTTTAAGCGGGAGAAGCACAAAACTCGTCGGGAGCGGAAAAGTACGGCCGAGGAGCTTAGAAGAACTACCGGCGATTGTTGCTTGGTTAACGCCGGGGAAGCGCAAATTCTCACATTCGGGAGTGACTCTGACGAGGAAATGGCTCTTAGCCCTCTTTTTAAAGAGTCCACCTCGGGAAAAGAAAAAGAGCCGAAGGCCTGCGAAAATATCCGACTGCGTAATCGTACGCTACCCGAAAAGAATCTCGGACCCTCAAATAAAAAGGATAAGGGAAAAGAAAGGGTCTCTGAGGATATCGCCCTAGATGACCAAGTCATGGAAGAGCTAACCGCCAAGGACCCGCCAAAGAAAAATAAGGTGGACTACAACGTTCTGGCACACTTGAGGAAGTTACCCTCACAACTCAATATTCTCGATGACCTCTTACTATCAAAAGAAGCAAGGGATTCATTGATCAAAGCGCTACAGGAGCCAGAGCAATTCCAAGCTTTTCTCGCCGAAGAAAAGATGAAGGACGAGCTGGAAGAAGTGCACACAGCCGATGTTACTTTCGGTGATGAAGACCTCCTCCTTGGGATGTGCGAACACAATTGTCCCCTCTATGTCTCAGGATACTGCCATGATATAAAGATAGGCAAAATCTTGGTTGACAATGGGTCTTCCGTCAATCTCCTCAATGTACGGGTATTGAAGGAAATCTGCATGAGCGTCCAGCACCTCGCTCGAGATAAGATCACCATCTCCTGGTTCGACTCTCAATCATCACGGACTCTCGGGTCTGTGAAACTGACGTTACGCTTTGGGCTACTCGTCACGGACATTAAATTCCACGTCATAGACGCCAAGACATGCTATAATGCTTTGCTCGGCCGACCCTGATTACACGAGTACAACATCATCTTTTCTACACAGTATCAGTGTATGAAATATTTTAAGGATGGTCTCGAGTATACCGTAACAGGAGAGCTGAACCCATTCTCCGTGAACGAGGTCCGCAAATATGAAGATGCAAAATACTTCTTACCAGATTTCGAGGACACGGAGAGGTGTCACAAGCCGGAGAACAAAGCTATCACCACCATCCCCGTCTTCGAGAGTGATACTGAGGAAGAGGAAGAGATGGTTTATTCGGGTCCGCCCCAACACAAAAAGCCAGGACCGTCGGCTGCCACGTTGATCTTTGGCAGCGATTCGGAAGATGAGGTCCATGCTATATTTTCCGCTCGGCCTTCGGTACGAACATTCGCTGATGAAGTGCAAAATCTGCAAGTTGCCATGGTTCTGCCTAAATATCATAAAGAACTGGACGCGCTTGATACCTACAGTATAGAAGAGCTGCGGACGTTTTATGTCCCTCCCAGGCGAGAAGGCGAAAAGGCGATTCTATTCTACCACTCCGGGGAAACCAAAGTGGAGAAAGAAATCTGGCACGGTGCGGATCCTACGCTTGACAGGCTTCAGCCCATACGTCTGTAAGTGCACGGTAGCGCCCCGGCCGTCTGAACGAGGCCAAAATGCGGAATCAAAAACTTTTCTATAAACTAGAACCGGCGCTACCGCGTACTTTGAAACCCGGATCGGGCCATTAACTTAATGCTAGCTAACTAGAGAAGGGGTAGAGAGATATACCGAGCGATCCGTGTCCTTCGGTCTTCTCGTCGTCATCCCGATCTCCCCGCGGAATCTCCGGTCTTCATCTCCTCGTCGGAAGGGCACCACATCGCCGGGTTCTTTTATGGGCTCCCACCTCTGGACCGAGGCAACTCGGGCACGAAGTTGGCGAGTCGACGTGTCCAAGAATGCTGTAGGATAGTGTAGAACTATATGTCTCATGGGGGTTATAAGAAATTGCCCTTTTGGAGTGGAGAAGGAGATGTAATGAACTTTTTGAGAGGGTGAGCAATTTTTTTTGCAAGCAAGAATGAGAACAATATTTCCTCCCATCAAAAATGAATGAATGAACAAAATCACCCCATCCCCAAAGTGTGGCCGGCCAATAATGATGGAGGAGAGAGAAAGGCCAACATTAAAGAAGAGGAGGGAGTGTGTGTGTCATGCAAGAAAGAATGATGAGTGATGATAAGAAAAATCATGATCACAAAAAAGTCTCCTTCTCATCAACCATCTCATCACAAAGTCAAGCAATCATGAACCAATAGAGTCAACCTCAATCATGAAGCAACTACTAACAAAATCCACCCTCCACTTTGCTAATTTGCACATTTGCAAATAAGCCCTCCTCCACCAATTTTCAGCCAAGGAAAGAAACAAAGGAAAATGGCCGAAACGGAAAGCAAACTGGCAACTTCAGAAAAACGATCCCGTAATAAATTACAGGAAAACCCCGCGACTGTATATACATACCTGCATTTGTATTCCGACCAAATACAAATGCAATGAGACAAAATCTATACTGTACAATATTAGGATCCGGCTTAAACCAAAGCCCGCTAGTATTATCCGTCCGATCATGATCCGTGCAATACCGCACGTATATGATTGAACCCTGCCATATCTCCATACGGCCTCTACAGCGTTTCGCCCGAAACTTGAGAAACGATCTGTGGGGGACTCTAAAGACTCGTCAATAGTTTGGCTGTGGATTTAACCACTAGCACGTCAGAGGTATTAGCCATACGTAACGGGCTACCAGGTATTGACCAAAAGGGACGTCGATGAGCGAACTCATCCTGACACCCTATTGAGCCTGTCAGTGACAATATCCGTACAGTTCGGTCCGTTCGTCTATGAGCATCGCATGGCGGGCCTAGGGGGTTGGTAAAAGTCAGACCCCCAAAAGCGGTACAAGTCGTGTCGGAGTGTAGCCCAGACCACCTTGAGATATTACTGGAATACCTACTAGTAAATCTCCTGCCTTGGCCAAGGACTTCATGTAATGGCTCTCCTAGACACAGCGCGACCTCACCCCCAATACCGGGAGAGACGAACCCCTGCAGATCCGCTCACTGCCTCTATGTGGCTCGGGACTGTACCCAACTAAAACCTGTTTGCATGACTCCTTTGAGCCGTGGTAGGGTATTAATCAAAGTACAGTGGGAACTCACACGAGACAAATGACGATCTCAGGTCGATGAACTAACCTGTACACATGTCACCAGGGAACTGCTATCTGACGTCTGGTATAAGACCAACTAGCATGTTCCCGGCAAGTCCTGTTAGGTGTACTCATAACCCAATGAGCACCTGTATACATCTTAGGTGAACCAACCGACACCAGTGGCTTGTGAGACTGGCCACCGCCCCTCGTCAGGGTCTCTACTGTATACACTAGTCTACTCTGGAGTATCGATGCCCTGTCTCGAAAACTCCCACGACTAGGGACCATTTAAGGATGTGCTTATAGACCCCAGCTCCCACGTATATGATCGCCATCATACTGCTGGCCGTCAAGAAAGAATCCTAAGGGCTCTATCAACGTGCAATAGTGACCTGTAAGGTCACCTAAAGCAGTACACGATGATAAAGATAAACCAGATAGCATACTATCATCTTGAGTAAGACTGTCCTACCGGTATAGGTCCTCCCTCAATCATTGCAATTACGTTCCTGTGATCCAATAATTGACTCTGAGGGCACTATCTCCAATAATCTCCCACTTGCACTCAAGGCTAATTATTGCAATGTCGCATACTCACAGCCCGTGTGATACCGAACACCCAACTGCTCTACTAATCAGTCTCACAAAACCCACTTGCGAAACTAATGCGTTCGAGGAATAGCCTCAGTGAGTGGATCCGCTCTAATGTTTCTTTCTATGTCTCTCTTAATCTCAAGTTCGCGGAGAAAGCCATCTCCCAAAATGAGCAATACCAGTCTTAGAATATGTCTGGACATCTGATGGGACCTAGCTCATAAATGAACTCTAAATCCAAATTTCTTAGACTATATCGTCAACTGAACTTAATCAGTATCCTGTGTCATGCCTCCCTCAGTGTCCACTTGTATCACCTGTCCAAAACACTGCCCCTCGTCAGAGGGAAAACTACAACTCTGACAACCACTCTGTCATCCAGGCCACCTTGGAAGTCTGGAATGATAACCGTCTCCTAAAAGAGGCTGTTGTTATCATATCCCTAGAACATCCACGTATGTTCTAAAACTGCTTCCGAATGTTTCTCCAGGATTGGATCGATATCAACTTATTGCATCTACTTCAAAAACAACATCTGGTGTGGTGCTTGACATCTCATAATTAACTCAATTGCCTAAGCAAGTGATCTGTCAATCATGCACATCCCTCTCCCCTTTAGTCTGTAAGACACCTTTAGAGAGGGTGACTCCATCACCTGCAGGTACACTACCGTGTCAGGAGTCGTCCATTCTAAAACACCTTTAGAATGCTGTCTAAGTACCCTGATTGGGACACTTCCCAAATCTAGATCTAAAACCATAGATCTAGTAGCCAGAATGTCTGATATTATATCTATGTCCTATGTGGAGAAACCACTGTGTGACAACCAAAGTATAACCAATCGCAGTATAGGAATATCACTTCCTACTCTATGTATGTCATCCAAATATCAGGACATCACATCCTACTACCTTCTTAACAGATCCATCCCCTATTCTGATGAAGTCAAACCTATGACTGTCACATCAGAAATAGATGATCTATCTCCGCTATATTTGCTTTAGTCCATAAATAGACATAAGCTACCTGTCCACCATGCTTCTGCTGCTCCCACTGACTACGACAACCCTCTGGCAGAGTCATATAGACGTACACTTTTAAAGCTAGTTTAGAACGAAGCTATACTCATCCTCCTGCCGGGTCTCACAGTCTGAAACAACAACAATGGAAAGTCTGGGTAAACAAGAACCTCCCTGCCACCGTCCTTGAGGCTACCGGAGTACCTCTCGGGTGCCTGAGGTTACCCACCTTATCTGCGGAGTGGCCTAATGGAATGCCAATCCAGATTGAATCTTTAGGTTCTTATGAAATTTTCAGTAATCGTTTGCGGTTCTGGAATCACTTCCAGTTCTACCATACTCCCACTACTGTTTTCTGAAAAAATCCATTTTTATTAAAACTGTGGCGAGTCTAGAATAATATCACTATTGATCTTCCAGATGGTAGAAAGTCAATCCTCGTCATAGCCTGGATCAACCCACAAAACAGCCATTACAGAAACGTGCCTTGAGTTGTCCAGAGTTTGGTTTTAAGAATAAGCTGGACAACTCCCCGTACCTTAACATCGTCAAGATATGAACTGCTCTATATCCAATACAGAAACAGAGCCACTGATTTAATTGAACCAGATTCAAATCATGCAGCTGTCTCCAGTGCATGTCAACTAAATGGAAAGAGGCCGATCAGCATTACTCAACTTAGGAGTACTTACAATTATGAGTAACCTGAAAGAGAAGCAAGTTCTCTTAATCATTACTATCAACTGAATACCATACATAAGTATCTATATCTTCGATCACCTTGAAGAATCCTGATACTTGCAATACCTGGTTCTCTATTTTATTCTTATACCTATAACTTCTCAAAACTTAGACCTTGCATTTCTACGAAACACATGTCTAAGAACCAGAGAAGTCACAGGTAAACAGAATATAGTACGAGTACCAACCCCTCTGTCCTCATGGACACTGGACAACATACAATACTCTGTATAAGTCCCTTGAGTCAAACAACTCATTCCCTGTGTGTCGTAGGTTGAAAACTGTATTTATGGTTAAGAAGAATTACACCGCTGTTTAATGCTCCTTACCTAACCATCCACTGATATAGGTAAATGTTACGGACATAATTTCAAAAAGGTATATCTCACTTTATAAAAATAGACGTACAGATATATCAATTTGAAATTGGTGCATAACAACGGATGTTCAAAACCAAATATTTGCCGTCTGGCAAATAACTCAGGTGGTTTCCTCAAATATCACCAATTACAACGAATTCCGATATAATGAGGATGATCACCTAATTCCCAATAACTTACTCCCACTCATCATCTGTAAAACCATACAGATGTGAGAAACATACCTGGTAAATACATACCGTGGAGCAAGTGTCTAATTGGGAAATCAGTTTTCCTTTAACAGTACACAGTGAAACTGAAACATTGAAATGTTTCGTAGGGGTATCCTGGTATTCCTAGTAATGCCTCTTCCATTATCCAGATTCACAACTTTAACCCTGTATTTCTTTGCCATTTCTCC
This sequence comes from Agapanthus africanus, assembly GCA_030015575.1. NCBI lineage: Eukaryota > Viridiplantae > Streptophyta > Magnoliopsida > Asparagales > Amaryllidaceae > Agapanthus > Agapanthus africanus. The sequence continues at coordinate 421,748,435 of JASDDO010000010.1, read as the reverse complement.
AAATCCCTTCATATGTCTTTAGTCATTACCTTCTGTACACCCTCTTAGGCTAAATGGTTTTCTTCCTTCCTTACCGTTCGGCACCAGCCTATGGTTTGGAAGAAGACTATCCAATAAGCATAATGGGTGTACTTTCCTAATCCTAGGAGCACTCGCAACACGAGAGAAGGTAAAGATAAAAGACACCTGAATAAACCTTATTCCTATTTCTCCTGAACCAGAATCCATCGCCGAACTGGAACAAGTTCCTTTCGAGTTCGTATATAAGCATACGATGGAGTATCCAAATAACCGTGGATCTTCGTAGTGATACGGAGTGTTCTGGAGAAATACAAAGATGAAGTGGGAGTGGTAATGAAATACTTGGTTTGGTCGTGAATAGCAGTCGCAATTTACTTTGCCCTCCTTCTAATCCCTTTATTTGTCTTTACTTAATATCTTCTGTACACCATCGTTAGGCTAATTGGTTTTCTTCATTCCCTACCGTTCGGCACCAGCCTAAGGTTTGGAAGAAGACTATCCAATAGGCGTAACGGGTGTACTATCTCCTAAACCAAGGAGTACTCGCAACCTGAGAGAAGGTAAAAGAAAAAGACAACTGAATAGTCCTATTCGTTTCCTCCAGAAGCGGAAACCATCCTCGAATAAATTCCTTCGAGTTCGTATATAACCATACAATGGTTTTGTCCAATGGAAGTGGACGTTCGTAGTAATACGGGGTGTCCTGGAGAAAAAGGGTAAAAGTAGGAGTGGCAATGAGGTATGCAACTCTGACAATCTAAAAGCCAGTCTTCGGTTAATTTTGGTCACTGAGTCATAGTCAAGGGTCGGGTCATGGTCGCTTCCAAAGAGAAAGAGAAAAGAAACACTCAGCGTGCACTCTAATCTAGATCAGAATGGTTACCAATTTATCTAATCAGAAAACCTCCCACTTTAACGTCAAATTCTTCTCCAAACCTGAAAGAAGAATTAGTCGGGATCACCCGAGGAGTAAACCAACTCATCAGTGGGAATCGGGATCCAACTATCATCGCATGATAACGTGATGGAATCCATGCACGTTATCACACTTCAGAAGGTATGCGCATATCTGGCAAGTTTCAGTTTCTTTAGAAACTCCCGATGTGATTTTTACCCCATGCTCTTATGACCTTGACTAAGGCCAACAAATCATAAGTCACATGTCAAGTTCTACCCGTCATTGTCCAGGTTAATTTGAACCCACCCGTACCTACCCTTGACTTTGGCCAACAAGGCAGTACGACTGTCCCAAACCAACGCATCTATCTATGCAGCAGAAAAGTAACAAATAGCTACCATACACTATGCCTTGACTAAGGCCAACAAATATAGCATGAATACTAAGTGCTACCTTTCTGAAATGACGGAGGGCTACGAATGGTTTTTGGCGAAAAACCTTTAACGTAATGAACTTGATATCGTTGAAGGAACTGGATAGTTTTTTAGAAAAATATAGTGACGAAAACCTTTGCTAAAGAGGTCACTCCCGGTGAAGGGATCTCGGCTCTTTCCCCGTAGAATGAGGTGCAGGATATTCCAACTGAATACCACGATGCAAAGCAAAAGTAAACGACTATAGTGAAGTTATTGCCCTGACGCAAACTTCTGTCCAAGGGGTCACTCCCGGCGAAGGGATCTCGGCCCTTGCCTCGTCGACTGAGGTGCTGGATATTCATAACCGAATACCACTGTGCAAAACAAAAGAGAATGTCCTTGCAATAACAGCTTTTTGGAAAAATGTTCCAACAACATCAGAAAAGGTTTGTTTAGCTTGCATTGATCCGAATCAATGCAGTCCCATCAATTGATCACACCAATAAAGAACGAAAATAATGATGTATATATATACCATCCGCATTCGCCACTGGGTCCCATCATCACCCGTTAGGTTACTTAACTAACGACAGAGCGGGGACTGGACTAGCGCGGATGCAAAACATATACAACATCTACTAGTATATATATCAATATATAATATTCGCTCAAGGCATGATAAAATGCAACATCACAGAAATGTAATAAGTATCACAGAACAATACAGATATCTGGGATCTCCGGGTTTCATAGAGCCGCTACTGAAACCTGACGTTCCCCTGGTCGTGTGGATAGCCTGTGCAATGAAATCCTAGGCCCCTACGGGCGCGGCAAGTTACCCGCCAAAACCTGAAGCGAGGCAGTCCCCTTCAGCAACGTGAATGGACCACCCAGCACTTCACGGAATCCGGTAACTTGGGCACCCATCTTTGGGTCAACCTATACCCCCTACGGGTGTGGCGAATAGTCCGCCAATTCTAGAGTGAAGCCTTCTCCGTCTCAATGCCATGATATGCGGGCCCGTTGCCCTCTAGAACCCGGCTACCCGTGCACCCCTCCGCGGGGTAATCCTAGTACAGAAAGTAAAATATACATACAACGGGTATATCGACATCAGTCCGGTCGTGCCCCAAAAGAATAATATACAAACAGGCAGTGACGGCAGTCCACATGTCGGACGCTCGCACCGCAATATCAAATGTACATATACAACCATACTGCACTACCATTGCATCCAGGCTATCCACCACGACAAATCCGCAACATCACAGCACAACACAGAACATCAACGTGAATGTCACGTTCGCAAATCCGTCTAAAAGGGCTATAGCAGTTAGACAAGATTTACCGATCAAGTGACATTCACGGTCGCAGATATAATGTAAATACTGTGAACTAACATGTTTAAAATTTTCGATCGATTAAATTTCCCGAAGTGGGCCCCAAACACTACTGTAGCACTCAAATAAATCTGGGCCCAAAAAATATATACCAAAAAAAACCCCATTTCCAAGTTTAAAGAGCTCTGTATAAAAATGGTACAGTGAAGACACTGTACTGTGGCGGAACCGCGGCCAGAACAGGGGTTTGGCCGCGGTTCCGCGGTCCTGCTACAGCATCACACTACCATTGTTTCACAGAATTCTTAAATTTGCCTGCACGAATTTCTGTAACACTTAAAATAATTTTTCGAGCCAAAAACAATTCGACAGAAACTGATGCATTTGGAAACGCGGATTTTGAAAATTCGCCCGATCGAAGTTCTAAACATGTTAGAGCAAGCTAGACTAAGTTAATGGCGTGGCTCTGATACCAGTGTAAGTGCACGGCAGCGCCCCGGCCGTCTGAACGAGGCCAAAATGCGGAATCAAAAACTTTTCTATAAACTAGAACCGGCGCTACCGCGTACTTTGAAATCCGGATCGGGCCATTAACTTAATGCTAGCTAACTAGAGAAGGGGTAGAGAGATATACCGAGCGATCCGTGTCCTTCGGTCTTCTCGTCGTCATCCCGATCTCTCCGCGGAATCTCCGGTCTTCATCTCCTCGTCGGAAGGGCACCACATCGCCGGGTTCTTTTACGGGCTCCCACCTCTGGACCGAGGCAACTCGGGCACGAAGTTGGCGAGTCAACGTGTCCAAGAATGCTGTAGGATAGTGTAGAACTATATGTCTCATGGGGGTTATAAGAAGTTGCCCTTTTGGAGTGGAGAAGGAGATGTAATGAACTTTTTGAGAGGGTGAGCAATTTTTTTTGCAAGCAAGAATGAGAACAATATTTCCTCCCATCAAAAATGAATGAATGAACAAAATCACCCCATCCCCAAAGTGTGGCCGGCCAATAATGATGGAGGAGAGAGAAAGGCCAACATCAAAGAAGAGGAGGGAGTGTGTGTGTCATGCAAGAAAGAATGATGAGTGGTGATAAGAAAAATCATGATCACAAAAAAGTCTCCTTCTCATCAACCATCTCATCACAAAGTCAAGCAATCATGAACCAATGGAGTCAACCTCAATCATGAAGCAACTACTAACAAAAACCACCCTCCACTTTGCTAATTTGCACATTTGCAAATAGCCCTCCTCCACCAATTTTCAGTCAAGGAAAGAAACAAAGGAAAATGGCCGAAACGGAAAGCAAACTGGCAACTTCAGAAAAACGATCCCGTAATAAATTACAGGAAAACCCCGCGACTGTATATACATACCTGCATTTGTATTCCGACCGAATACAAATACAATGAGACAAAATCTACACTGTACAATACTAGGATCCGGCTTAAACCAAAGCCCGCTAGTATTATCCGTCCGATCATGATCCGTGCAATACCGCACGTATATGATTGAACCCTGCCATATCTCCATACGGCCTCTACAGCATTTCGCCCGAAACTTGAGAAACGGTCTGTGGGGGACTCTAAAGACTCGTCAATACTTTGGCTGTGGATTTAACCACTAGCACGTCAGAGGTATTAGCCATACGTAACGGGTTACCAGGTATTGACCAAAAGGGACTTCGATGAGCGAACTCATCCTGACACCCTACTGAGCCTGTCAGTGACAATATCTGTACAGTCCGGTCCGTTCGTCTATGAGCATCGCATGGCGGGCCTAGGGGGTTGGTAAAAGTCAGACCCCCAAAAGCGGTACAAGTCGTGTCGGAGTGTAGCCCAGACCACCCTGAGATATTACTGGAATACCTACCAGTAAATCTCCTGCCTTGGCCAAGGACTTCGTATAATGGCTCTCCTAGACACAGCGCGACCTCACCCCCAATACCGGGAGAGACGAACCACTGCAGATCCGCTCACTGCCTCCATGTGGCTCGGGACTGTACCCAACTAAAACCTGTTTGCACGACTCCTTTGAGCCGTGGTAGGGTAGTAATCAAAGTACAGTGGGAACTCACACGAGACAAATGACGATCTCAGGTCGATGAACTAACCTGTACACATGTCACCAGGGAACTGCTATCTGACGTCTGGTATAAGACCAACTAGCATGTTCCCGGCGAGTCCTGTTAGGTGTACTCATAACCCAATGAGCACCTGTATACATCTTAGGTGAACCAACTGACACCAGTGGCTTGTGAGACCGGCCACCGCCCCTCGTCGGGGTCTCTACTGTATACACTAGTCTACTCTGGAGTATCGATGCCCTGTCTCGAAAACTCCCACGACTAGGGACCATTTAAGGATGTGCTTATAGACCCTAGCTCCCACGTATATGATCGCCATCATACTGCTGGCCGTCAAGCAAGAATCCTAAGGGCTCTATCAACGTGCAATAGTGACCTGTAAGGTCACCTAAAACAGTACACGATGATAAAGATAAACCAGATAGCATACTATCATCTTGAGTAAGACTGTCCTACCGGTATAGGTCCTCCCTCAATCATTGCAATCACATGCCTGTGATCCAATAATTGACTCTGAGGGCACTATCTCCAACAACGTCTGCCTAGATATTACACAGAAGGATTGAAAAGGCTGTTGAAGCGCCAAGGGATACCCTTCAAACAGACCGCTCGAAAAGCCAAATTCTATGACAGGGTCTGAAACGTTCCCGGAACTCAGCACAAGTTGCCTAACGGGAGAATGGAAGCAATCGGGCTTGGATATGTTCGGTCCAAGAAACGGGAGCTACTCCGCGACTGCTATGTTGTGCATAACTTTGATGAAGAAGGAAATGCTCAACGGGAGAGTGCTAATCTTGAACCAGAAAAAGTCCCCGACGTAAAAATGCCCAGTCCGTCGTTCGTAGAACAAATGGACAAGCTTATAAGGGAAGCTGGTCAAAAAGTTCGAGACGACCACAACCGCGAAATGGCCATCTATGAGAATACCAGGACGCAACGCCTCCTCCAACAGGCTGTGAAAGACGAAAATGCCGCTTCCCGTCAACCTGTTGTAAAAAAGACCCGACGCAGAGGCAGAAACAAGTCAAAAAGCGGAAAAGGCATTCGGTAACGACAAAGCAGGACCAAGAAGCCACGCAGTCGGGAATCGAGCGGTCCGGATTTGTCCCTTATGAAGAAGATGAGTCGAGCATACTCTTTTCTTCAAGACAAGACAAAGAAGATACTTGACCTAGCTATAAAACACCAAATGATTACGCTTCCGGAGTCTAACTACCCCGAACAAGCAGGCGAAGTCTCACACCCGAACTATTGCTCTTATCATAGGGTGATAGGACACCTTCTCGAAGATTGCTTCACCTTCAAGAATTGGGTCAAAGATCAGTATCAGCTCGGCAAGTTCGCTCTATCTGACAGCTGGAGGGTAACGCCGCTACAGAAGCATGAACCCAAAGCCACGAGAGCAGAACCAGATCCACATCTGTCTTGGAAGCGAGCTCGTACTTGTCATATGATAACAATATCAAAAGAAGAGCCCGAGAATATGGATGACCTTCTCTGGTGCTTCGAAAACAGCGATGACGAGGTGATCTCAGAATTTCCACCGGCGCCGAAAGAGCTGGAAGATGGAATCCATACTACGGCAGATAATCTCAAGAAAATTGAGTTGGGGACGGTGAACGACCCGCGACCGACATTCGTTAGTGAGCTGTTGTCTGAAGGAAATGTGGCTTCATTAAAAGACGTGCTTATGCAGCATAAAGATTGCTTCGCATGGAACTATTCCGAAATGCCAGGACTAGATCCAGAAATTGTTGTGCATAAATTGGCGATATCCCCGGACGTTAAACCAATCAAACAAGCACCGAGAAGAATGCGGCTCGAACTTGAGATGAGCATTAACGCCGAAGTCAAGAAGCTGATCGACTCTGGGTTTATCCAGGAAGTTCAGTATCCCGATTGGATCGCCAACATCGTCCCGGTGATGAAGAAAAATGGGACGGTGCGCATATGTGTAGACTTTCGGGATCTCAATAAAGCCTGCCCGAAGGCCGATTTCCCAGTGCCAGTCACCGAGCTGATGATAGATAACACGTCCACTCACGAGATTTTCTCCTTCATGGACGGCTCATCAGGATATAATCAGATAAAGATGCATCCCGAAGACCAGAAGCACACCGCTTTCCGGACCCCTTTGGATATATTCTGCTACAAGGTGATGTCCTTCGGTCTAAAGAAAGCTTGTGCCACCTATCAAAGTGCCATGACAAAGATCTTCGATGACCTTATACATGAAATCGTCGAATGCTATATCGACGACCTCGTGGTTAAGAGCAAATCATACGAGGAGCATTTAGAGCATCTGAAGACCGTATTTCAACGCCTTCGACAATACAACTTGAAGATGAACCCTTTCAAGTGCGCATTCGGAGTTTCCTCGGGCAAATTCCTAGGATTCATCGTCCGACACCGAGGTATCGAGATAGATCCGTCAAAGATCAAGGCGATCATGGAAATGCCTCCGCCAAGGACTCTCAAGCAATTGCGATCTCTCCAAGGGAAGCTCGCGTATATCCGGCGATTTATAGCCAATCTTTCAGGCAAGAGCCATCCTTATAGTCATCTGATGAAGAAGGGAACCCCGTTCGTCTGGGATCACAAATGCCAAGACGCGCTAGACGAAATCAAGCAGTATCTGCAGAACCTGCCAGTGCTGGCCGCTCCGGTCAAGGGAAAGCCTCTCATTCTTTATACAACCGCCCTCGAAGGTTCCTTGGGTGCATTATGGGCACAAGAGAATGACCAAGGGAAAGAAAGAGCTCTCTATTACTTAAGTCGAGTTCTCCTGGGGGCAGAAAGCAACTACTCCCCTATCGAAAAACACTGCCTAGTGTTGATCTTCACGATAACAAAGCTCAGGCACTATGCGTTGGCGCATGTAGTCCGTCTCATTTCGAAGGTGGATCCCCTCAAATACTTGATGTCGAAAGCCATATTGACGGGACGGCTCGCTAAATGGGCCTTGCTCTTGATGGAATTCTCAATAACTTATCAACCTCTCAAGGCAGTGAAAGGCCAGGCCATCGCTGACTTCCTCGCTGAGCATCCGATACCGGCCGATTCCCCTTTGAATTGCGAATTGCCAGACGAACATGCGTTTGATGCGATCGACGGTAGTGATACCCGATGGGAACTCTATTTTGATGGAGCGTCTTCCATGAAGAAGCGCAATCAAAGCACCCCCATAATCAAATCAGGGGTAGGCCTCATCTTCTTAACTCCACAAGGAGGGATAATGCGCTTTGCTTTCTCCTTAACAGAGCCGAGGACGAACAATGAAGCCGAATACGAAGCTTTGATAGCAGGTCTCGAGATCGCCATCGACATGGGAATTGAAAACCTCCTCATATACGGAGACTCCCAACCGGTCGTCAGTCAAGTAAAAGGCGACTACCAAACGTGCAAACTCGAACTGGTAAAGTATGGCGAGAGAGTACTGCAATTGCTGACTCAAATCCCCTCCTACATGCTAGAAAGCATACCGCGTGCAGAAAATAGCAAGGCGGATGCGTTAGCCAAGCTCGCTAAAGAACTGGCCGACGAGAACCTCGATGACATAAGAATCATGGTACAAAGCCGTCGGGTGCTCGCCCCAGCAGAAATATCCCCGGAATCATCCAATGGGAAGGAAGCGACTAAGCAGACGGCCCTGCAAATAAATGACCAAGAAAAGGCTGAGGATTGGAGAGAAGCCTTTATAGACTACTTCAAATCCCGTCGAACACCTGAAGATGCGTCCTCAAGACATCAGCTTATGAAACGAGCTCTGTCTTTCGCCTTCGTCAATGATACTCTGTACAAGAGGTCGTTTGATTCTCTGTGATTGAGATGTCTGCGGTTCTCACCAAGCAGGCCCGAAGATGAAGTTAAAGATTAAACGGATGGGCTACTATTGGCCCACGATGATTCAGGACTGCCTCAAATATGCGAAGCAATGCCACTCATGCCAGATTCATGGGGACTTTATCCATCAGCACCCAAATCCTCTACATCCAACAGTGGCTAGCTGGCCATTCGAAATATGGGGGACTGACGTAATCGGCCCCATCGAACCAGCATCGTGCAGGGGACATCGATTCATCTTGGCGACGACTGACTACTTCTCCAAATGGGCAGAAGCAGTACCGCTGAGGGAAGTGAAGACGGAGAATATCCTCCATTTCTTCAAGACGCACGTCATTTATCGGTTTGGAACTCCGCGACAGATTATCTCCGATAACGGCCAGCCTACAGAAGCCACAAGATCAGCCGCTTCGTGCAACAACACAACATAGACTGGAGATATTGCTCAGTTTATAATCCCCGAGCTAACGGTCTAGCTAAGGCTTTCAACAAGACCTTGACGAAGATCGTAAAGAAGACGGTGTCCCGAAATAAGAAGGACTGGTACGAGAGACTGCAAGAAGCTCTCTGGGCGTATCGAACTACATTCAAGACGGCCACGAACACAACGCCGTACGCGTTGGTATTCGGTACAGAAGCAGTACTCCCCCTCGAAATAGAATTACCCTCTCTACGAGTGGCAGTCCATTATGAGCTAACGGACGAAGAGAATACTCACCTTCGGCTTGAGGAGCTTGATGCCCTTGATGAAACCCGGCTCATAGCGCAACAAAATCTGGAGGCTTATAAAGCAAAGATGACGCGCTCATATGAAAGATTGACCAGGCCGAGGACATTCCGCCAAGGCGAACTCGTGCTAGTGGTCAGAAGACCTATGATCCCCAATCGCGCCAAGCGGGGAAAATTCGAGCCAAACTATGAAGGCCCGTACATCATAAACAAGGTCTACCAGGGTGGAGCCTATCTACTCATGGATATGCACGGTGAAAGGCCTTTCAGGCCAATAAACGGTCGCTTCCTAAAGAAATACTACGCTTAATGAGTCACAACCTAGATCAATGATAGATGACGACGACTATGTCCGCTCGCTATCTTCCTAAGCCCAAACTCTATGAGCAGTAGCCGGCCTTCTTCAACAACGGACCGAAACGTCCTTAAACTAATGACGGACCACTACGTCCTAAAACTAGCTATTGACCGAGATGTCGATAAACTACGGTGGATTGCAACATCCCAAAACCGATAAAAAAAAGGAAAAGATTAAAAAAATAAAAAAAATAAAAAAATAAAAACGGTATGTCCATAAGCAAAATGGGCATGGATGAAAACCCGAAAGGGCTCTGTGAGTAAAAACAGCAGGGCTACCGGCGAGTGTTTGTGAAAACCCGAAAGGGCGCGACCTCGTTATATAAAAAGAATAAAAAAAAACGGTATGTCCATAAGCAAAATGGGCACGGATGAAAACCCGAAAGGGCTCCGTGAGTAAAAACAGCAGGACTATCGGCGAGTGTTTGTGAAAACCCGAAAGGGCGCAATCTCGTTAAAGGACACTTACAGGGTCCTCTCGACCCTGTAAGGAGAAACCACCCGCGTGAGATCCTTACGACTCACAAGGGAGCAACACACTTAGGGATCCTCACGATTCCTAAGGAGAAATTACACTTGCGAGATCCTCACGACTCGTAAGGAGAACTCTCTTATGGGACCCTCACGGCTCATAAGATTTGAAAGTCTTAAGTTACAGAGACCTGAACCTGTTCTTAAGCAACCCCCACAACCTTCGATATTGCCCTACAAGTGGCTCAATACTGACCCTTGTATACAATCCACGGGCGCGAATAAACATTTCCCCAGCAAAGTCCCACCCGTGACTAGGGATATGTCCATATGGTGAACAACCCTTGTAAGTCCTCTCGACTTATAAGGAGAAAACCCTTTTGTAAGATCCTTACGACCTACAGGGGAACATGCACTTAAGAATCCTCACGATTCCTAAGGAGAAAACACACCTACGAGATCCTCACGACTTGTAGGGAGAAATACCTTTGTGAGATCCTTACGGCTCATGAAGTCAAAAGCCTTAGTCGACAGGACCCTAACCCTGTTCGCTAAGCCACCTTTGTTCGACATCGACAGAGGCAAATGATGATTCGCTCCTGGTAATATCCTAGTTGTAGCGATGCTGATGCCTAAATCGGTATCAAATTCCAAGTCCTTTCATGGCAAATGATGATTCGCTCCTGGCAATATTCCAGTCGTAGCGATACTGATGCTAAGATTAGCATCAGATTCCAAGTTCCACACTCGCGATAAAAAAAATCAGCGAGCCAAAAATGCATATGAAATAGCCGAAATGATGGGGCAACTTGCAACAAAATCAGCAAGTAAAAATGTATGCATGCAAGATAGCCGAAATGATTGGGCAACTCGCAATAAAAAAGCGGCGAGTGAAAATAAAATAAATAACCGAAATGATAGGGCACCGCAAAAAAAACCAGCCGAAATGATTGGGCAATCGCGACTTTCGCGATATAAAAGCTGAAATGATAGAGCATCGCGGAAACAAATAAAAAATATATATATGATAAAATTTATGCCCTACAGGCGATATCATAGCAATCCCTGTATACAATCCAGGGGTACAAATAAAGAAGGAAACACATCTTCCCTCCCCATGCTCCATCAGAAAACGGAGCCAAGTCTTGACGGCAACTCATATAAAACCTGAAAGGCAATCGGAGATCATCTCGCACCAGCGCGGAGTGGTCACCACCTCGACGTTCGTCTCAATACAGCAGACGAGATGTCACGATAGCGTTCTTCCTCCAACAGGATTCGGACGTGACAAACCAAATGAAGCGAAGGGCAAATTCCTAGCTTCAGGGTCTTGACGGTAACTCATATAAAACCTGAAAGACCACCAGAGATCATCTCACACCAGTGCAGAGTGGTCACCACCTTGACGTTTGTCTCGATACAACAGACGAGATATCACCACAGCGTTCTTTCTCCAACAGGATTCGGACGCGCCAAAACAACGAAGCGAAGGCCAAATTCCTAGCTTCAGGGTCTTGACGGTAACTCATATAAAACCTGAAAGACTATCGGAGATCATCCCACACCAGCGCGGAGTGGTCACCACCTCGATGTTCGTCTCGACACAACAGACGAGATGTCATTACAGCGTTCTTCCTCCAGCAAGATTCAGACGCGACAATCAAACAACGGAGCCACGGCAAAATCCCTAGTTCCAAGTCTCGACGGCCACGTCTACAGCCTGGAGACCCACAACAGCGTTCCTTCTCATTCCAGCAGGACTCAGACGCAACATCACCAAATGGAGCCACGGCAAAATCCCTAGTTCCAAACCTCGACGGTTCACCAACAAGCTAGAGACAACCGCGACATTCGTCTCGATATAGCGGACGCAATGCCAGCAAACGAAGCGGAAGCCAAATTCCTAGCTTCAGGGTCTTGACGGTAACTCATATAAAACCTGAAAGATTATCAGAGATCATCCCACACCAGCGCGGAGTGGTTATGACTCATCGAGACTCTCCAAAAAGAGCCTAACCTCAAGTAAAAAGCGGCATGGCAAAATTCCTAACGCTTGCTCTTCCGACGGTCAAACTGCCTAGGAGGATTGCTTGAAGACGTTTGTCCAGCCCCGAAGGGATCAGAGACACGACAATCGCAAGGCTACTCGAACAGCAAGATTGCCTATCGAGGAATACATTAGCCGATGCGACGGTACGATGGACAAAACCCTAGTACCACAGACCCTAACGAACCTCTGTAGTAAAGACAAGAGGTTAACTGTGACGTTAGGATATCCTTGCGAGAAATGCTCGATTTGTCTCGCCTCGTAAGGTAAAGCCTTAGGCAGCGGGGATTAAAAAACCTGTTTCCTAAGAACTGGGGCCCTATAAGTCGGTCCAAAACGGACTCTTGCATACTATTCACGGGCCACACTCTCCAAAGTCGAATCTCGACAAGGAGGGAAACAACCACTTACGAGTCCTCTCAACTTGTAAGAGGGAAAATTCTCTAGTGAAATCCTTACGACTCTCAAGAGAAAACACACTTAGGAGTCCTCACGACCCCTAAGGAGAAAATACACCTACGAGATCCTCTCGACTCGTAGGGAGAAAAGTCTTTATGAAACCCTCACGGCTCATAAAATTGAAAAGCCTTAGGCAGCAGATCTGAACTTGCTTCCTAAGCCATCACTACTCCCCAAAGTATTCAAGACGGAATGTTCTATATCACCTACAGGATATGCTTACTTAAGGAATATGCCAATAACAAAGCAGAAAATGAAAGGAAGGAGGCAAAAGATTTGTCATTCATACTTGGAAAATTCTTACATCAATAAAGACAATAAACAAAAATAGCATTGTTGAAATGCTATTACAATGGCAAAACCTCAAATCTAGGACATGGATTGAGGAACTCGAAAGTGACCTTGTCCAGGACTTTCCAAGCCTGGCGAACCATCCTAGTGTGCTTTCTTTCGCGAGCACGAGCGTCAGGATCCCCACTGATGTCCTCCACCCTCCGATAAGCAGCAAGTATGGCGGACTGTTGAGAGGCCTGGTGCAGGAGATCGACAAGATTGTCTCGCCGTCTCTTCGAGATTAGGTTCATCAGGTACACCGAGTGCACCTTATCCTCGGCGGCATCTAACACCCTGAGCGGCACGCCGGTAAAGAATAGGGAAAGCGCTTCCCAAATTGCTCCCACAATAAGCTTCAGGAGAGGGGAGCGTCGAGGAAGCAGTTGACCGTTATATGCATCGAAACGACTCATAATTTCGACACACTCGGCATTTGTGGGTTCTCGGTTCTGAGAACGGCCGAGTCGGCGAATGTCTCCGTAAGAGATAATCTCGTCGAGATCGTACATGTGGGCGTCCATTACTCCTGTAAAAGAAAATCAACAAAATTAGCAGACAGACTGATTAAGCAATTTTTGATTCAAAACAGGCGCAGGAAATTAAACTCCCCGAGAGCAATGCTCTACAGATAGGAGTGACACCCGTCAATATCAGTTATGAAAGGAGTTTAAAGAAAATCTCCCGAGAACATTGAGAGCTTTGCTCTGAAAAGATGATATAATTCATCGAAAAATAAAATCCCGTTTTTTATCTTCGAAGATCCATGAAAAATTCTTAAGAGTTCTGCTATATGATTTAAAAGGAGCAAAGCTCCATTAATGAATTAAGAAATTATAAATAAAATCCTTTTAGAGAGTAAAGGCTTTATTATTGGAACCCTAAAATGGTTCTCTTTAGATCAAAGATCTATAAAGAGCAAAACTCTGTTAATGGGTAAAACCCTGGTTTCTTAAAAGTTTTAAACTATACCTAAGTTTTAACAGAGTTTTACTCTTGAAAAGTCCTTAAAGCCTAAGAGCAATGCTCTGAATAAGAGATAATTCTCAAGAGGGTGATGAAAATCATCTAAGGAACCAAAGGTCCTATTTATAGACATTGAAAGCCGTTTCAACTTCCAAAAGATGGCGCAATGGTTGAAATTCTGCCACCGCTGCGCTCACGTCTGGGGCCACGTAAGCGCAACGGTGGGGGGGGCATTTGTTTCCCCCAATCAGAGCAAAACTCTGTTCAAATTCCAAGGCGGGAAATGAAGCAACGCTTCCGTTTCCCCCAATCAGAGCAAAGCTCTGTTTGAATTTCAAAAATTCAAAAAAAATTGAAGCAACGCTTCAGATCTCTTGGGCTGCGCGCAAAGCGCCACGTGTCAAAAACAGACACGCCAGCGCAAGGGG